>CM038673.1:154544130-157188774 GCA_021605145.1 Aegilops bicornis
ATTTGTGGCAATCGCCGCTTAGGGTCATATCGGTAAACGCATGAAGAAACTCCATACCGATGGGCTTCGAATCACTTGATTATGAATCACTTGGTACTTTGCGTAACTGCGCCTCATGGGCAAGATGACAAAACGCCGCTTCTCCGAACTATGGAGCGAAAGCAACGATTTGTTGGAAATCATACATACCGATGTTTGTGGTCCAATGAATGTTGAGGCACGCCATGGTATCAAGTATTTTCTCACCTTCACAGATGATTTGAGCAGATATGGGTATATCTACTTAATGAAACACAAATCTGAAACATTTGAAAAGTTCAAAGAATTTCAGAGTGAAGTGGAAAATCATCGTAACAAGAAAATAAAGTTTCTACGATCTGATCGTGGAGGAGAATATTTGAGTTACGAGTTTGGTTTACATTTGAAACAATGTGGAATAGTTTTCAAGAACTCACGCCACCCTAACACCACAGAGAAATGGTGTGTCCGAACGTCAGAATCGCATTTTTTACTAGATATGGTGCGATCTATGATGTCTATTTCGATTTACCGCCATCGCTTTGGGGTTATGCTTTAGAGACGGCCGATTCACGCTTGAATAGACACCGCCAAAATCCGCTGAGACGACGCCTTATGAACTGTGGTTTGGCAAGAAACCAAAGTTGTCGCTTTTAAAGTTTGGGGTCATGGCGCTTATGTAAAGAAACTTCAACCAGATAAGCTCGAACCCAAATCGGAAAAATGTGTCTTCATAGGATACCCAAAGGAGATCTGTTGGGTACACCTTCTATCACAGATCTGAAGGCAAGATTTTCGCTGTTAAATTCGGGTCCTTTCTAGAGAAGGAGTTTCTCGAAAGAAGTGAGGGAGGAAAGTAGAACTTGATGAGATAATCAGATTCTGCCCCTTATTGGAAAGTAGTTCATCACAAGAAATGGTTCCCGTGACAACTACACCAATTAGTGAGGAAACTAATGATGATGATCATGAAGTTTCGCATCAAGTTACTATCGAACCTCGTAGGTCAACCAGAGTAAAATACGCACTGCAGTGGTACGGTAATCCTATTCGGAAGTCATGTTACTTGACCATGGCTAACCTACAAACTATGAAGAAGCGATGGTGAGCCCAGATTCGCAAAATGGCCGGAAGCCATGAAATCTGAGATGGGATCCATGTATGAGAACAAAGTATGGACTTTGGTTGACTTGCCCGATGATCGGCAAGCCATTGAAAATAAATGGATCTTTAAGAAGAAGACTGACGCCGATGGTAATGTAACTGCTTCACAAAGCTCTAATTTGTTGCAAAAAAGGTTTTCACAAGTTCAAGGGGTTGACTACAGATGAGACTTTCTCACCAGAAGCGATGCTTAAGTCTGTCCGAATCATGTTAGCAATTGCCGCATTTTATGATTATGAAATTTGGCAAATGGATGTAAAAACTGCATTCTTGAATGGATTTCTAGAAGAAGAGTTGTATATGATGCAACCGTAAGGTTTTATCGATCCAAAAGGTGCTAACAAAGTGTGCAAGCTCCAACGATCAATTTATGGTCCGTGCAAGCCTCTCGAGTTGAATAAACGCTTTGATAGTGTGATCAAAGATATGGGTTTGTACAGCACTTTTGGAGAAGCTCAGTATTTACAAGAAAGTGAGTGGGAGCTCAGAGCATTTCTAATATTATATGTGGACGACATATTATTAATTGGAAATGATATAGAATTTCTGGATAGCATAAAAGGATACTTGAATAAAAGTTTTCAATGAAAGACCTCGTGAAGTTGCTTACATATTGGGCATCAAGATCTATAGAGATAGATCAAGACGCTTAATTGGACTTTCACAAAGCACATACCTTGATAAAGTTTTGAAAAGTTCAAAATGGATCGTGCAAAGAAAGGTTTTTTACCGTGTTGCAAGGTGTAAGATTGAGTAAGACTCAATGCCCCACCACAGCAGAAGATAGAGAGAAAATGAAAGATGTTCCTATGCTTCAGCCATAGGCTCTATCATGTATGCAATGTCAGGTACCGACCGACGATGCTTAGCCATAAAGCTTGGCAGGAAGGTACCAAAGTAATCCAGGAATGGATCACCGACAGCGGTCAAGAACATCCCGAAATACCGAAAAGGACTAAGGATATGTTTCTCATATATGGAGGTGACAAAGAGCTAGTCGAAATGGTTACGCCGATGTAAGCTTTGACATCGATCCGGACGATTCTAAATCGCAAACCGGATACGTGTTTTTATTAAACGGTGGAGCCGCCATTGGTGCAGTTCTAAACAAAGCGCCGTATGGATCTACATGTGAAGCGGAGTACATAGCTGCTTCGGAAGCAAAGAAATGAAGGAGTCTGGATGAAAGAGTTCATTTCCGATCTAGGTGTCATACCTAGTGCATCGGGACCGATGAAGATCTTCCGTGATAACATCGTGCAATTGCCTTGGCAAAGGAATCCAGATTTCACAAGAGGACCAAGCACATCAAGAGACGCTCAATTCCATTCGACCAAGTCCAAGTGGGAGACATAGAGATTTGTGAAAATACATAATGGATCCGAATGTTGCGCAATCTGACTAAGCCTCTTCCACGAGCAAAACATGATCAAAGCACCAAGACTCCATGGGTGTTAGGATCATTACTTTGTAATCTAGATTATTGACTCTAGTGCAAGTGGGAGATCTGAAGGAAATATGCCCTAGAGGCAACCTTAAAGGTATTATTTATTTCCTTATATCATTGTTAAAGTTTATTATTCATGCTAGATTATTGTGCTTAGGAAGCATAATACATGTGAATATGATATGACAACCAGTACATGTCTACTATGATATGCCTCTGCTTGACCCCAAGCATTGTTAATCAAGATGGTTATGTTTCTAACAGCATGAACAAGGAGTTGTTATTTGATTAACAGGTCACATCGATTAGTTGAATGATCGATTGACATGACCCATTCCGTTAGCTTAACACTTGATAGTTTTAGTATGTTAATGCTTTCTTCACTGACCCATACATGTTACACAACTATGAGATTATACAACTCGTTCTTCTAGGAGGAACACTTTGGGTACTACCAAGCGTCCTACATGTTGGAGGTGATTATAAAGGAGTACTCTGAGGTGTCTCCAAAAGGTACTTGTTGGGTTGGCGTATTTCGAGATTAGGTTTTGTCACTCAGGAGTTGTAGAGAGAGGTATCTCAGTATTCTCGGTAATGCACATCACTAAAAGCCTTGCAAGCATTACAACTAATGAATTAGTTGTGAGATGATGTATTACGGGCAGGTAAAAGAGACTAACCGCAATGCCCGATATTGAACTAGGTATTGGATCTGAAGCGATCGAATCTTGGGTAAGTAACATACCTGGAGTGACAAAGGGAACAAGCCGTATGTCGTTATGCGGTTAATGCGATAAAGATCTTACGTAGAATATGTAAGGAACCAATATGGGCATCCAGGTTCCGCTATTGGTTATTGACGAGAATGGTTCTAGGTCATGTCTACACTAGTTCTCGAACCCGTAGGAGTCCTGCACGCTTAACGTTTCGATGTGAGTTCACTATGAGTTTATAAGTATTGATGCACCAAAGTTTTGTTCGAGTCCCGGATGTGATCCACCGGACATGACCCGAAGTCTCGAAATGGTCGAGACATAAAGATTGATATATTGGGAAGCCTATGTTTGGACTTCGGAAGGGTTAGAGTGAAAGCAAGGGAAATTAGATTCACCAGGGAGTTCTGGAAGTTGCGATTTAAAGGGGGTATATGGGCCTTCATAGGCCACAAGGGAGAAGAGAGGAAAGGGCCGGCCGGGTGGGCTGCACGCCTTCCTCCCCTTTCTAGTCAGAATAGGACAAGGAGAGAGGCGCCCCTTCCCTCTTCTTCCCCACTCCCAATCCTCCCAGCAGCTAGGACAAGGGGGGAGTCCTACTCCCTGGGGGTAGGACTCCTCTGACAGCGCGCCTCCCAAAGGCTGGCCCGCACCCCCTTAGCTCCCTTTATATGTCTCTGAGGCGGGGGGGCTTACTTGTGGCACACCTGAAGTTGATCTACGGATCTTTCCTTAGCCGTGTCTTGGTGCCCCCTTCCACCATATTCCACTTGGTCATATCGTCGGCCGGAGCTTTAGAGGCTGAAGCCTGCGCTTCCCGGAGAAAGTCATACCGTCCCAGCGGAGCTTAAAGGCGAAGCCCTGCGCCGGTGGAGCATCCCAAACATCGTCTGCCTTGCGTCGTCTTGTGGAACTCATCCCGACACTTTCTTTGGATCCCGGAGTCAGGGGATCGTCCATCGAGGCTGAGCGATATCTGCGAGAACTTCCGGAGAGGGAGTCATGCCGTACGTTCGGTGCTTGGATCGGTCCCGGATCGTGAAGACGCAATGCGACTACATCAACGGCGTTGTTATAACGCTTCCGCTTCGGTCTCACGAGGGTCGATGGTGGACCTCCTCCCTCCGTCTAGATTGCTATACCATCACCACTTGGTCTTGGCGTGATCGTGGGAAAATTTTGAAATTACTCGTTTCCCTCAACAGCGGTGGCATCGAGCCTGGTTTATGCGTTGATGTCATATGCGAGAGGTAGAACACAAGTGAGTTGTGGGCCGATACAAGTCATCACGCTGCCTACGGACATGTGCATTACTTTTGGATTCGGTGAGTATTGTTGGGCCGAAGACGATCGGACCAACCTTACGGCTTGATACTCTTCTACGCGAAGACCGGTTCCCCTCGGCGTGCTTTGCACATAGATGGCTTCATGCGGAAGACTGTCTCTCAACTTTTAGTTGAACTGAAGGTGCATTAACGCCCGGGTCCTTGAAGAAAGGTTAAAAGCGGAGTCTATTTGACGAAATATCGTTGTGGTTTTGATGCGTAGGTAAGAGCGGTTTTTCTTGCTTTCAACCCGTAGCAGCCCACGTAAAACTTGCAACAAACAAAGTAGAGGGGCGTCTAACTTGTTTTTGCAGGGCATGTTGTGATGTGATATGGTCGAGAGCATTGATGCTTTATATTTTTATTGTATAAGAGATGATCATGTTTTGTGCTTAGAGTTATCGGCGTAGGCGGCGAGGAGCCATGTAGTTTAATACCAGCTTTATTGTATGAAATGCAAGCGCCATGTAATTGCTTTACTTTATCACTAAGGAGTAGCGATGATACGTAGAAGCAAATAGTTGGACGAGGCGAAACAACGATGCTACGATGGAGATCAAGGTGTCATGGCGCGGTGGCGATGGTGATCATAACGGTGCTTGGCGATGGAGATCACAAGCACAAGATGATGATGACCATATCATATCACTTATATTGATTGCATGCTTGATGTTTATCCCTTTATGCATCTTATCTTGCTTTGTTTGTGGTAGCATTATAAGATGATCTCTCACTAAAAATTATCAAGAAGTGTTCTCCACTGAGTATGCACCGTTTGCCAAAGTTAAGTAGATACTTACCCAGGACACTGCGTGATGATCGAGATTGTATTGTGATAAGTTCACGATCCATCTACAGCGGGTGCAAAACAGATTACACACAGCGAATACTCGAGGTTAAACTGGCCCGAGCCTGGCATATAACAGATATGGCCTCGGAACCACGAGACCCGAAAGGTCGAGAGCGTGAATCATATAGTAGATATGATCCAACATAGTGATGTTCACCATTGGAAACTATAAAATCTCCGGTCTCACGTGATGATCGGGACATTGGTTTAGTTGATTTGGATCACGTGATCACTTGATGATGACTAGAGAGATGTACTGTCTAAGTGGGAGTTTTTTTAATATGATTAATTGAACTTAAATTTATCATGAACTTAGTACCTGATAGTATTTTGCTTGTCTATGGTTAATGTATAGATAGATGGCTCGTCTTTGTTGTTAAGATTGAGATTTTAATCGATTTCCTTGAGAAAGCAAAGTTGAAAAGATGATGGTAGCAATTACGAATCGGGTCCGTAACTTGAGGATTATCCTCATTCTTTTGCCTGCAGGAAAAAATTACGATCACTGGAAGCACGGCTTTTATTTGGGTAGACGAACTGCTTTCTTCTGCGAGATCTTTGAGCGGAGAAGTTGTGAGCGTCTGGCAAAAGCGGTGATGAACTTTACTCTATAGTTCGATTATGCTTAGCTACGGCTTAGAACCGGATGCTTCAACGGCGTTTTTGAGCGTCATGGAGCATATGAGATGTTCCGAGGGAGTTGAAGTTAATATTTCAAGCAAATGCCGGGATTGAGAGATATGAAGTCTCAATAAGTTCTATAGAAACGCAAGAATGGAGGAGAATAGTTACATCGGTGAGCACATACTCAAAATGTGCGGGTATAACAATCACTTAATTCAATTTGCGGGAGTTAATCTTCCGGGATGAAGTAGTGTCGTGTGAAATTCTCCAATCAACGCCACCAAGCTACAAAGAGCTTTGTGATGAACTATAATATGCAAGGGATGACTAAGACAATTCACGAGCTCTTACGCCAATGCTAAAGCAGCGGAGGTAGAAATCAAGAAAAGAGCATCAAGTGTTGATGGTCAACAAGACCACTAGTTTCAAGAAAAGGGCAAAGGGAAGAAGAAGGAAACTTCAAAAAGAACAGCAAGAAAGTTGCTTTGATCAAGAGAAGAAACCAGAAATCTGGACCTAAGCACAAGCGGAGTGTTTTCTGCCAGCAGACGGACCTTTGGGCCAGGCACTGCCCCAAGTATTTGGCGGATAAAAAGGATGGCAAGGTGAACAAAGGTATATATGATATACATGTTATTGATGTGTACCTTACTAGAGCTCGTAGTAACTTTTGGGTATTTAATCTGGTTACATTGCTAATATTTGCAACTTCGAAAGCAGGGGACTCTGGAATAGGCGAGCCTTGTGGCAAAGGGCGAAGGTGACGATCTTGGCGTGGGAAATGGTTCCAAAGTCAATGTGATCGTGGTCGTACGCTACCTCTACATCTACCTTCCGGGATTAGTTTTAGACCTAAATAATTGTTATTTGGTGCGGCGTTGAGCATGAACATTATATCTGGATCTTGTTTAATAATCACGAGGCGGTTATTCATTCATCGAGGAGAATAATGGTTGTTCTATTTATATGAGTAATATCTTTTATGGTCATGCACCCTTGAAGAATGGTCTATTCTTGTTGAATCTCGGCAGTATTGATACACATATTCATAATGTTGAAGCCAAAGATGCGAGTTGATAATGATAGTGCAACTTATTTGTGGCCTTTGCCGTTTAGGTCATATCGGTGTAAAAGCATGAAGAAACTCCATCTTGATGGGCCAGGAATCACTTGATTATGAATCACTTGGTACTTGCGAACCGTGCCTCATGGGCAAGATGACAAAAACGCCGTTCTCGGAACTATGGGCGAGCTGTGATTTGTTGGAAATCATACATCTTGATGTTTGTGGTCCAATGAATGTTGAGGCCTTGCGGCGGGTATCGTTATTTTCTCACCTTCACCGAGATGATTTAAGCGGATATGGGTATATCTACTTAATGAAACACAAATCTGAAGCGTTTGAAAAGTTCAAAAGAATTTCGGTGAAGTGGAAAATCATCGTAACAAGAAAATAAAGTTTCTGATCGTCGTGGAGGAGAATATTTGATTCTGAGAGTTTGGTTTACATTTGAAACAATGTGGAATAGTTTAGCAACTCCGCCACCGGAACACCACGGAGAAATGGTGTGTCGAGCGTCGTGTCGTGCTTTACTAGATATGTAGATGCGATCTATGATGTCTATTTCCGATTTACCTATCGTTTTGGGGTTATGCTTTAGAGGCGGCGCATTCACGTTGAATGGGACACCGTCGAAATCCGTTGAAGACGGCGCCTTATGAGCTGTGGTTTGGCAAGAAACCAAAGTTATGCGTTTCTTAAAGTTTGGGGCTGCGATGCTTATGTAAAGAAACTTCAACCGGATAAGCTCGAACCCAAATCGGAAAAATGTGTCTTCATAGGATACCCAAAGCTACATTGGGTACACCTTCTATCACAGATCTGAAGGCAAGATTTTACGTTGCTAAATTCGGGTCCTTTCTAGAGAAGGTTTCTCTCGAAAGAAGTGAGTGGGAGGAGAGTAGAACTTGATGAGATAAGCTGTCTGCTCCCTTATTGGAAAGTAGTTCATCACAAGAAATGGTTCTGTGACAACTACACCAATTAGTGAGAAACTAATGATGATGATCATGAAGCTTGAGATCAAGTTACTCTTGAACCTGCGTAGGTCGACGAGTAAAATACGCACCCGGTGAATGCGGTAATCCTATTACGGAAGTCATGTTACTTGACCATGGCGAACCTACAAACTATGAAGAAGCGATGGTGAGCCCAGATTCCATAAAATGGTGGAAGCCATGAAATCTGAGATGGGATCCATGTGTGAGAACAAAGTATGGAATTTGGTTGACTTGCCCGATGATCGGCAAGCCATTGAAAATAAATGGATCTTTAAGAAGAAATGGCCGCGATGGTAATGTAAGCATCTACAAAGCTCGAAGCTTGTTGCAAAAGGTTTTCGACAAGTTCAAGGAATTGACTACGATGAGACTTTCTCACCCGTGGCGATGCTTAAATGCTGTCAGAATCATGTTAGCAATTGCGCATTTATGATTATGAAATTTGGCAAATGGATATAAAACTGCATTCTTGAATGGATTTCTAGAAGAAGAGTTGTATATGATGCAACGAGAAGGTTTATCGATCCAAAAGGTGCTAACAAAGTGTGCAAGCTCCGTGATCAATTTATAGTGCAGTGCAAGCCTCTCGGAGTTGGAATAAGCGCTTTGATAATGTGATCAAAGCATATGGGTTTATGCAGGACTTTTGGAGAAGCACATATTTACAAGAGAAAGTGAGTGGGAGCTACATAGCATTTCTAATATTATATGTGGGCGACATATTATTGATTGGAAATGATATAGAATTTCTGGATAGCATAAAGGATACTTGAATAAAAGTTTTCAATAGAAAGACCTCGGTGAATTAGCTTACATATTGGGCATCAAGATCTATAGAGATAGATCGAAGGCGGCAATTGGACTTTCCTGAAAGCACATACCTTGATAAAGTTTTGAAAAAGTTCAAAAATGGATCGAGGCAAAGAAAGGTTTTTACACATGTTTGCAAGGTGTAAGATTGAGTCAGGACTCAATGCCCGACCACAGAAGATAGAGAGAAAATGAAAGATGTTCCCTATGCTTCAGCCATAGGCTCTATCATGTATGCAATCTTGTGTACGGACTGGCGTATGTAGGCTGTAAGCTTGGCGAGTAGGTACCAAAGTAATCGAGGAATGGATCCTTTGGACAGCGATCAAAACATCTGAAATACGAAAGGACTAAGGATATGTTTCTCATATATGGAGGTGACAAAGAGCTAGTCGTAAATGGTTACGTCGATGCAAGCTTTGACCTGATCCAGGACGATTCTAAATACATGAAACCCGGATCGTGTTTTTATTAAGCAATTGGGCTGTCGGTTGGTGCAGTTCTAAACAAAAGCGTCGTGGCGGGATCTACATGTGAAGCGGAGTACATAGCTGCTTGGAAGCCGACAAATGAAGAATCTGGATGAAAGAGTTCATTTCCGATCTAGGTGTCATACCTAGTGCATCGGGACCGATGAAGATCTTACGTGACAATCTTTGGTGCAATTGCCTTGGCAAAGGAATCCAGATTTCACAAGAGGACCAAACACATCAAGAGGCAGCTTCAATTCCATTCGGGACCAAGTCCAAGTGGGAGACATAGAGATTTGCAAAATACATACGGATCTGAGATGTTGCAGACCCATTGACTAAGCCTCTTCCACGAGCAAAACATGATCAGCACCAAGACTCCATAGGTGTTAGGATCATTACTTTGTAATCTAGATTATTGACTCTAGTACAGAGTGGGAGTATGAAGGAAATATGCCCTAGAGGCAATAATAAAGTTATTATTTATTTCCTTATATCATGATAAATGTTTATTATTCATGCTAGAATTGTATTAACGGAAACATAATACATGTGTGAATATATAGACAAGCGTTATGTCACTAGTATGCCTCTACTTGACTAGCTTGTTAATCAAAAGATGGTTATGTTTCCTAACCATGAACAAGGAGTTGTTATTTGATTAACAAGGTCACATCATTAGTTGAATGATGCGATTGACATGACCCATTCCGTTAAGCTTAACACTTGATCGTTTAGTATGTTAATGCTTTCTTCATGACCCATACATGTTCCTGTAACTATGAGATTATGCAACTCCGTTTACGGAGGAACACTTTGGGTACTACCAAGCGTCCTAGCGTGGCGGGTGATTATAAAGAATTACTACGAGGTGTCTCCAAAGGTACTTGTTGGGTTGGCGTATTTCGAGATTAGGTTTTGTCACTCCGATTATCGGAGAGGTATCTCCAGAGCCTTCTCGGTAATGCACATCACTTAAAGCCTTGCAAGCATTACAACTAATGAATTAGTTGTGAGATGATGTATTACTGGAGCGAGTAAAGAGACTTACCGATAGCAGATTGAACTAGGTATTGGATACCGACGATCGAATCTCGGGTAAATGTATACCGATGACAAAGGGAACAACGTATGTCGTTATGCGGTTTGACCGATAAAGATCTTTGTAGAATATGTAGGAACCAATATGGGCATCCAGGTTCGCTATTGGTTATTGACCGAGAATGGTTCTAGGTCATGTCTACATAGTTCTCGAACCCGTAGGGTCCGCACGCCTAACGTTTGATGACGATTCACTATGAGTTTATAAGTATTGATGCAGAAGTTTGTTGAGTCCCGGATGTGATCACGGACATGACGAGGAGTCTCAAATGGTCGAGACATAAAGATTGATATATTGGAAGCCTATGTTTGGACTTGGAAGGGTTCAAGTGAAAGCAGGAAGTTCTAGGAACAGGGGGTTACGGAACCCCGGGGTATATGGGCCTTCATGGGCCACAGGGAGAAGAGGAAGGGCCGGCCGGGTGGGCTGCAGCCCCTCCCCTCTAGTCCGAATAGGACAAGGAGAGGGGCGCCCTTCCCTCTTTCCCCCTCCCAATCCTACTCCAACTAGGACAGGGGAGTCCTACTCCCGGTGGGAGTAGGACTCCTCGGCAGCGCCTCCCAAGGCTGGCCGCACCCCCTTGGCTCCTTTATATCTGAGGCGGGGGCACCCCATGACACCTAAGTTGATCTGGATCTTTCCTTAGCCGTGTCAGCGGTGCCCCCTTCCACCATATTCCACTTGGTCATATCGTCGCGGAGCTTAGGCGTGAAGCCCTCACGGAGAAGTCATACCGTCATGAGCTTAGGTGAAGCCTTGCGTCGAGTGGAGCATCAACATCGTCCTGCGCCCGTCGTCTTGTGGAACTCATCCCGACACTTTGCTTTGGATCGGAGTCCGGGGATCGTCATCGAGCTGAGCGATATGCGAGAACTTCGGAGGTGCGTCGTTGCGTTCGGTGCTTGGATCGGTCGGATCGTGAAGGCGTCTGACTACATCAGCAGCGTTGTTATAGCGCTTCCGCTTTTCGGTCTCACAGTGCGTGGGCGGACACTCTCTCCCTCTCGTTGCTATGCCATCACCATGGTCTTGCGTGATCGTAGGAAAATTTTGAAATTACTCGTTCCTCAACAGTGGTATCCGAGCACGGTTTTATGCGTTGATGTCATATGCACGAGTAGAACACAAGTGAGTTGTGGACGATACAAGTCATCTTGCCTACCAGCATGTCATACTTTGGTTCAGCGGTATTGTTGGGCGAGGCGATCCGGACCAACCTTACCAGCGTACTCTTCGCAGCGAGGCCGGTTCCCCCTCGGCGTGCTTTGCACATAGATGGCTAGCGAGGAAGGCTGTCTCTCCAACTTTAGTTGAACCGAGGTGTAGCTCGCCCGGTCCTTGAGAAGGTTAAAGCGGAGTCTATTTGTGAAGTATCGTTGTGGTTTTGATGCGTAGGTAAAACGGTTCTTGCTCGGCCCATGTAGCAGCCACGTAAAACTTGCAACAACAAAGTAGAGGACGTCTAACTTGTTTTTGCAGGGCATGTTGTGATGTGATATGGTCAAGGCGTGATGCTATATTTTATTGTATGAGATGATCATGTTTTGTAACGAGTTATCGCATTGGCTGGCGAGAGCCATATGGTTGTCGCTTTATTGTATGAAATGCAAGCGCCATGTAATTGCTTTACTTTATCACTAAGGAGTAGCGATAGTCATAGAAGCAATAGTTGACGAGGCGACAACGATGCTACGATGGAGATCAAGGTGTCGGCGCCGGTGACGATGGTGATCATGAGCGGTGCTTGGCGATGGAGATCCACAAGCACAAGATGATGATGACCATATCATATCACTTATATTGATTGCATGTGATGTTTATCCTTTATGCATCTTATCTTGCTTTGTTTGGCGGTAGCATTATAAGATGATCTCTCACTAAAAATTATCAAGAAGTGTTCTCCACAGTATGCACCGTTGCCAAAGTTAAGTAGTACCCGGACACCACGTGATGATAAAAGATTGTGATAAGTTCTCGATCCATCTACAGCGGGTGCAAAGCGATTACACCGCAGCGGAATACTCGAGTTAAACTTGACGAGCCTAGCATATAGCGAGATATGGCCTCGGAACACGAGACCGAAAGGTCGAGCGTGAATCATATAGTAGATATGATCAACATAGTGATGTTCACCATTGAAACTACTCGAGTCTCACGTGATGATGGGACATGGTTTTAGTTGATTTGGATCACGTGATCACTTAGATGACTAGAGAGATGTACACGTCTAAGTGGGAGTTTTTAATATGATTAATTGAACTTAAATTTATCATGAACTTAGTACTGATAGTATTTTGCTTGTCTATGGTTAATGTAGATAGATGGCTCGTCTTTGTTGTTAGTTGAATTTTAATCGTTCCTTGAGAAAGCAAAGTTGAAAGATGATGGTAGCAATTACGGATTGGGTCCGTAATTTGAGGATTATCCTCATTCTTGCCTGGAAAAATTACGTCTGGAAGCACATTTGGGTAGCGAAGCTCTTGCGGAATCTTTGAGCGAAGTTGTGAGCGTCTGGCAAGCGGTGATGACTACTCTATAGTTAGGTGTGCCATGCTACGGCTTAGAACCGGGTCTTCAAGCGGCGTTTTGGAGCGTCATGGAGCATATGAGATGTTCCAGGAGTTGAAGTTAATATTTCAAGCAAATGCGGATTGAGAGATATGAAGTCTCCAATAAGTTCTATAGCTGCAAGATGGAGGAGAATAGTTACATCGGTGAGCACATACTCAAAATGTCTGGGTATAACAATCACTTAATTCATTTGGGAGTTAATCTTCGGATGATAGTGTCGATGACAGAAATTCTCCAATCAACGCCACCAAGCTACAAGAGCTTTGTGATGAACTATAATATGCAAGGGATGACTAAGACAATTCTGAGCTCTTACATGATGCTAAAAGCAGCGGAGGTAGAAATCAAGAAAGAGCATCAAGTGTTGATGGTCAACAAGACCACTAGTTTCAAGAAAAAGGGCAAAGGGAAGAAGAAGGAAACTTCAAAAGAACAGCAAGAAAGTTGCTGATCAAGAGAAGAAACCCAGAAGTCTGGACCTAAGCACGAAAGCGGAAGTGTTTTCTTATTAAGCGAGACGGACCTTTGGAAGCGGAACTGCCCCAAGTATTTGGCGGATAAAAAGGATGGCAAAGGTGAACAAAGGTATATGTGATATACATGTTATTGATGTGTACCTTACTAGAGCTCGTAGTAGCACTTTTTGGGTATTTGATCTTTGGTTACATTGCTAATATTTTAACTTTCGAAGCAGGGGACTTCTGGAATAGGCGAAACCTTTGGCAAAGGACGAGGTGACGATCTGGCGTGGGAAATGGTTCCAAAGTCAATGTGATCGCGGTCGGCACGCTACCTCTACATCTACCTTCGGGATTAGTTTTAGACCTAAATAATTGTTATTTGGTGCAGCGTTGAGCATGAACATTATATCTGGATCTTGTTTAATGCGAGGCGGTTATTCATTTAAATCGAGAGAATAATGGTTGTTCTATTTATATGAGTAATATCTTTTATGGTCATGCACCCTTGAAGAATGGTCTATTCTTGTTGAATCTCGGCGGTAGTGATACACATATTCATAATGTTGAAGCCAAAAGATGCGTGAGTTGATAATGATAGTGCAACTTATTTGTGGCCTTGCCGTTTAGAGTCATATCGGTGTAAAAGCATGAAGAAACTCCATCTTGATGGGCCACGGAATCACTTGATTATGAATCACTTGGTACTTGCGAACCGTGCCTCATGGGCAAGATGACAAAAACGCCGTTCTCCGGAACTATGGAAGCGAAACAGCGATTTGTTGGAAATCATACATCTTGATGTTTGTGGTCCAATGAATGTTGAGGCCTTGTGGCGAAGGTATCCGTTATTTTCTCACCTTCACGGATGATTTAAGCGAGATATGGGTATATCTACTTAATGAAACACAAATCTGAAAGCGTTTGAAAAGTTCAAAAGAATTTCGGAGTGAAGTGGAAAATCATCGTAACAAGAAAATAAAGTTTCTCACGATCTGATCGTGGAGGAGAATATTTGAGTTCTGAGTTTGGTTTACATTTGAAACAATGTGGAATAGTTTAGCAACTCACGCCACCCGGAACACCACGGAGAAATGGTGTGTCGAGCGTCGTGTCGTACTTTACTAGATATGGTGCGATCTATGATGTCTATTTCCGATTTACCGCTATCGTTTTGGGGTTATGCTTTAGAGGCGGCGCATTCACGTTGAATAGGACACCGTCAAAATCCGTTGAGACGGCGCCTTATGAACTGTGGTTTGGCAAGAAACCAAAGTTGTGCGTTTCTTAAAGTTTGGGGCTGCGATGCTTATGTAAAGAAACTTCAACCAGATAAGCTCGAACCCAAATCGGAAAAATGTGTCTTCATAGGATACCCAAAGGGAGACTGTTGGGTACACCTTCTATCACAGATCTGAAGGCAAGATTTTCGATTTGCTAAATTCGGGTCCTTTCTAGAGAAGGAGTTTCTCTCGAAAGAAGTGAGTGGGAGGAGAGTAGAACTTGATGAGATAGCGTATCTACTCCCTTATTGGAAAGTAGTTCATCACAAGAAATGGTTCTGTGACAACTACACCAATTAGTGAGGGAAACTAATGATGATGATCATGAAGCTTGAGATCAAGTTGCTCTTGAACCTCGTAGGGTCAACCAGAGTAAAATACGCGCAGAGGTGATACGGTAATCCTATTACGGAAGTCATGTTACTTGACCATGGCGAACCTACAAACTATGAAGAAGCGATGGTGAGCCCAGATTCCGCAAAATGGTGGAAGCCATGAAATGCGAGATGGGATCCATGTATGAGAACAAAGTATGGACTTTGGTTGACTTGCCGATGATCGGCAAGCCATTGAAAATAAATGGATCTTTAAGAAGAAAGGCGGCCGATGGTAATGTAGCTGTCTACAAAGCTCGACTTGTTGCAAAAGGTTTCGACAAGTTCAAGGAATTGACTACGATGAGACTTTCTCACCCGTGGCGATGCTTAAGTCTGTCCGAATCATGTTAGCAATTGCCGCATTTTATGATTATGAAATTTGGCAAATGGATGTAAAAACTGCATTCTTGAATGGATTTCTAGAAGAAGAGTTGTATATGATGCAACGAGAAGGTTTTATCGATCCAAAAGGTGCTAACAAAGTGTGCAAGCTCCAGCGATCAATTTATGGTGCGGTGCAAGCCTCTCGGAGTTGGAATAAACGCTTTGATAATGTGATCAAAGCATATGGGTTATGTACAGACTTTTGGAGAAGCTTTGTATTTACAAGAAAGTGAGTGGGAGCTCTGTAGCATTTCTAATATTATATGTGGACGACATATTATTGATTGGAAATGATATAGAATTTCTGGATAGCATAAAGGATACTTGAATAAAAGTTTTTCAATGAAAGACCTCGGTGAAGCTGCTTACATATTGGGCATCAAGATCTATAGAGATAGATCAAGGCGCTTAATTGGACTTTCACAAAGCACATACCTTGATAAAGTTTTGAAAAAGTTCAAAATGGATCGAGGCAAAGAAAGGTTTTTACATGTGTTGCAAGGTGTAAGATTGAGTCGGACTCAATGCCCGACCACGCCGAGAAGATAGAGAGAAAATGAAAGATGTTCCCTATGCTTGAGCCATAGGCTCTATCATGTATGCAATGTCTGTGTACCGGACACGGCGTATGCTTAGGCTGTAAGCTTGGCAGGTAGGTACCAAAAGTAATCGAGGAATGGATCAACTGACAGCGGTCAAAAACATCTGAAATACGAAAAGGACTAAGGATATGTTTCTCATATATGGAGGTGACAAAGAGCTAGTCGTAAATGGTTACGTCGATGCAAGCTTTGACACTGATCAGGACGATTCTAAATCGCAAACCCGGATCGTGTTTTTATTAAGCGGTGGAGCTGTCGGTTGGTGCAGTTCTAAACAAAGCGTCGTGGCGGGATCTACATGTGAAGCGGAGTACATAGCTGCTTCGGAAGCAGCAAATGAAGAATGCGGATGAAAGAGTTCATTTCCGATCTAGGTGTCATACCTAGTGCATCGGGACCGATGAAGATCTTCTGTGACAATCTTTTGGTGCAATTGCCTTGGCAAAGGAATCCAGATTTCACAAGAGGACCAAGCACATCAAGAGGCAGCTTCAATTCCATTGGGACCAAGTCCAAGTGGGAGACATAGAGATTTGCAAAATACATACGGATCTGAATGTTGCGAGACCCATTGACTAAGCCTCTTCCACGAGCAAAACATGATCGGCACCAAGACTCCATGGCTGTTAGGATCATTACTTTGTAATCTAGATTATTGACTCTAGTGCAAGTGGGAGGCTGAAGGAAATATGCCCTAGAGGCAATAATAAAGTTATTATTTATTTCCTTATATCATGATAAATGTTTATTATTCATGCTAGAATTGTATTAAGGAAACATAATACATGTGTGAATATATAGACAAGCAGTATGTCACTAGTATGCCTCTACTTGACTAGCTTGTTAATCAAAGATGGTTATGTTTCCTAACCATGAACAAGGAGTTGTTATTTGATTAACAAGGTCACATCATTAGTTGAATGATCTGATTGACATGACCCATTCCGTTAGCTTAACACTTGATCGTTTAGTATGTTAATGCTTTCTTCATGACCCATACATGTTCCTGTAACTATGAGATTATGCAACTCCGTTTACCGGAGGAACACTTTGGGTACTACCAAGCGTCCTGGCGTAAGCTGGGTGATTATAAAGGAGTACTACAGGTGTCTCCAAAGGTACTTGTTGGGTTGGCGTATTTGAGATTAGGTTTTGTCCTCCGATTGTCGGAGAGGTATCTCAGGCCTTCTCGGTAATGCACATCACTTAAAGCCTTGCAAGCATTACAACTAATGAATTAGTTGTGAGATGATGTATTACTGGAGCAGTAAAGAGACTTACGATAGCGAGATTGAACTAGGTATTGGATACCGGCGATCGAATCTCGGGTAAGTAACTATACCGATGACAAAGGGAACAACGTATGTCGTTATGCTTGGTTTGATCGATAAAGATCTTCGTAGAATATGTAGGAACCAATATGGGCATCCAGGTTCCGCTATTGGTTATTGACCGAGAATGGTTCTAGGTCATGTCTACATAGTTCTCGAACCCGTAGGGTCCGCACGCAACAACGTTTCGATGGCGAGTTCACTATGAGTTTATAAGTATTGATGCACCGAAGTTTGTTGGAGTCCCGGATGTGATCACGGACATGACGAGGAGTCTCGAAATGGTCGAGACATAAAGATTGATATATTGGAAGCCTATGTTTGGACTTGGAAGGGTTCCAGTGAAAGCAGGATTCTTACGGAACACCGGGGTTACGGAACCCCGGGGGTATATGGGCCTTCATGGGCCACAAGGGAGAAGAGGAAGGGCCGGCCAGGTGGGCTGTGCGCCCCCCTCCCCCCTCTAGTCCGAATAGGACAAGGAGAGGGGGGGCGGCGCCCCTTCCCTCTTTCCCCCTCCCCAATCCTACTCCAACTAGGACAAGGGGGGGGAGTCCTACTCCCGGTGGGAGTAGGACTCCTCCAGGCGCGCCTCCCCTAGGCTGGCCGCACCCCCCCTTGGCTCCTTTATATACGGGGGCAGGGGCACCCCAAGACACACAAGTTGATCTACGGATCTTTCCTTAGCCGTGTGCGGTGCCCCCTTCCACCATATTCCACTTGGTCGTATAAATCGTCGGAGCTTAGGCGAAGCCCTGCGCCGGAGAAGTCATACCGTCGCGGAGCTTAGGCGAAGCCCTGCGTCGGTGGAGCATCAACATCGTCCTGCGCCGTCGTCTTGTGGAACTCATCCTCGACACTTTGCTGGATCGGAGTCCGGGGATCGTCATCGAGCTGAGCGTGTGCGAGAACTTCGGAGGTGCGACGTTCGGTGCTTGGATCGGTCGGATCGTGAAGGCGTCACGACTACATCAACAGCGTTGTTATAACGCTTCCGCTTTCGGTCTACGAGGGTACGTGGACGGACACTCTCCCCTCTCGTTGCTATGCCATCACCATGGTCTTGCGTGATCGTAGGAAATTTTTTGAAATTACTACGTTACCCAGCAGTGGTATCAGAGCCTGGTTTTATGCGTTGATGTCATATGCACGAGTAGAACACAAGTGAGTTGTGGACGATACAAGTCATACTGCCTACCAGCATGTCATACTTTGGTTCAGCGGTATTGTTGGACGAGACGATCCGGACCAACCTTACAGGCGTACTCTTACGCGAGACCGGTTCCTCGGCGTGCTTTGCACATAGATGGCTTGCGGAAGACCTGTCTCTCCAACTTTAGTTGAACCGAGTGTGGCCTCGCCGGTCCTTGAGAAGGTTAAAAGCGGAGTCTATTTGACAAAGTATCGTTGTGGTTTTGATGCGTAGGTAAGAACGGTTCTTGCTCAGCCCGTAGCAGCCACGTAAAACTTGCAACAACAAAGTAGAGGACGTCTAACTTGTTTTTGCAGGGCATGTTGTGATGTGATATGGTCAAGACGTGATGCTATATTTTATTGTATGAGATGATCATGTTTTGTAACCGAGTTATCGGCAATGGCGGAGCCATATGGTTGTCGCTTTATTGTATGAAATGCAAGCGCCATGTAATTGCTTTACTTTATCACTAAGGAGTAGCGATAGTCGTAGAAGCAATAGTTGACGAGGCGACAACGATGCTACGATGGAGATCAAGGTGTCGCGCGGTGGCGATGGTGATCATGGCGGTGCTTGGCGATGGAGATCACAAGCACAAGATGATGATGACCATATCATATCACTTATATTGATTGCATGTGATGTTTATCCTTTATGCATCTTATCTTGCTTTGTTTAGCGGTAGCATTATAAGATGATCTCTCACTAAAAATTATCAAGAAGTGTTCTCTCGAGTATGCACCGTTGCCAAAGTTCGTAGTACCCGGACACCACGTGATGATCGGGTGTGATAAGTTCTCGTCCATCTACAACGGGTGCAAAACAGTTACACACGCGGAATACTCAGGTTAAACTTGGACGAGCCTAGCATATAACGAGATATGGCCTCGGAACACGAGACCGAAAGGTCGAGCGTGAATCATATAGTAGATATGATCAACATAGTGATGTTCACCATTGAAACTACTCCGTCTCACGTGATGATGGGACATGGTTTAGTTGATTTGGATCACGTGATCACTTAGATGACTAGAGAGATGTACGTCTAAGTGGGAGTTTTTTAATATGATTAATTGAACTTAAATTTATCATGAACTTAGTACCGATAGTATTTTGCTTGTCTATGGTTAATGTAGATAGATGGCTCGTCTTTGTTGTTCCGTTGAATTTTAATGCGTTCCTTGAGAAAGCAAAGTTGAAAGATGATGGTAGCAATTACACGGACTTTGGGTCCGTAACTTGAGGATTATCCTCATTGCTGCCGGAAAAAATTACGTCTGGAAGCACCGTGGGTAGCGAACTGCTGCTGCAGATCTTGAGCCGAAGTTGTGAGCGTCGGCAAAGCGGCTGATGACTACTCTATAGTTCGGTGTGCTATGCTACGGCTTAGAACCGGGTCTTCAACGACGTTTTGAGCGTCATGGAGCATATGAGATGTTCCAGAGTTGAAGTTAATATTTCAAGCAAATGCGGATTGAGAGATATGAAGTCTCCAATAAGTTCTATAGCTGCAAGATGGAGGAGAATAGTTACATCGGTGAGCACATACTCAAAATGTCCGGGTATAACAATCACTTAATTCAGCTGGGAGTTAATCTTCCGGGATGATAGTGTCATTGACGAAATTCTCCAATCAACGCCACCAAGCTACAAGTGCTTGGTGATGAACTATTATTTGCAAGGGATTACTAATACATTTACTGAGCTCTTCGCAATGCTAAAAGGCGCGGTGGTAGAAATCAAGAAAGAGCATCATGTGTTGTTGGTCAACAAGACCACTAGTTTCAAGAAAAAGGGCAAAGGGAAGAAGAAGGAAACTTCAAAAAGAACAGCAAGAAAGTTCTTGATCAAGAGAAGAAACCCAAATGCGGACCTAAGCACGAAACTGAGTGTTTTACTGCAAGCAGATGGACCTTTGGAAGCGGAACTGCCCCAAGTATTTGGCGGATAAAAAGGATGGCAAGGTGAACAAAGGTATATGTGATATACATGTTATTGATGTGTACCTTACTAGAGCTCGTAGTAGCACTTTTGGGTATTTGATCTTTGGATTACATTGCTAATATTTGCAACTTTCGAAGCAGGGGACTACGGAATAGGCGAGCAGCTTTGGCAAAGGGCGAGGTGACGATCTTGGCGTGGGAAATGGTTCCAAAGTCAATGTGATCGCGATCGGCACGCTACCTCTACATCTACCTTCGGGATTAGTTTTAGACCTAAATAATTGTTATTTGGTGCGGCGTTGAGCATGAACATTATATCTGGATCTTGTTTAATGCGAGACGGTTATTCATTTAAATCGAGAGAATAATGGTTGTTCTATTTATATGAGTAATATCTTTTATGGTCATGCACCCTTGAAGAATGGTCTATTCTTGTTGAATCTCGGCAGTAGTGATACACATATTCATAATGTTGAAGCCAAAAGATGCAGAGTTGATAATGATAGTGCAACTTATTTGTGTACTTGCCGTTTAGGTCATATCGGTGTAAAAGCATGAAGAAACTCCATCTTGATGGGCTTCGGAATCACTTGATTATGAATCACTTGGTACTTGCGAACCGTGCCTCATGGGCAAGATGACAAAACGCCGTTCTCGGGAACTATGGAGCGAGCAACTGATTTGTTGGAAATCATACATACCGATGTTTGTGGTCCAATGAATGTTGAGGCCTTGGCCGGGTATCGTTATTTTCTCACCTTCACAGATGATTTAAGCAGATATGGGTATATCTACTTAATGAAACACAAATCTGAAACGTTTGAAAAGTTCAAAGAATTTCAGAGTGAAGTGGAAAATCATCGTAACAAGAAAATAAAGTTTCTACGATCTGATCGTGGAGGAGAATATTTGAGTTACGAGTTTGGTTTACATTTGAAACAATGTGGAATAGTTTACGCAACTCACGCCACCCGGAACACCACGGAGAAATGGTGTGTCGAGCGTCGTGTCGTACTTTACTAGATATGGTGCGATCTATGATGTCTATTTCGATTTACCGCTATCGCTTTTGGGGTTATGCTTTAGAGACGGCCGCATTCACGTTGAATAGGACTCCTTCAAAATCCTTTGAGTCGACGCCTTATGATCTGTGGTTTGGCAAGAAACCAAAGTTGTCGTTTCTTAAAGTTTGGGGCTGCGATGCTTATGTAAAGAAACTTCAACCAGATAAGCTCGAACCCAAATCGGAAAAATGTGTCTTCATAGGATACCCAAAGGAGGCTGTTGGGTACACCTTCTATCACAGATCTGAAGGCAAGATTTTCGTTGCTAAATTCGGGTCCTTTCTAGAGAAGGAGTTTCTCTCGAAAGAAGTGAGTGGGAGGAGAGTAGAACTTGATGAGATAAGCGTATCTGCTCCCTTATTGGAAAGTAGTTCATCACAAGAAATGGTTCTGTGACAACTACACCAATTAGTGAGGAAACTAATGATGATGATCATGAAGCTTGAGATCAAGTTGCTCTTGAACCTCGTAGGTCAACCAGAGTAAAATCGCACCAGAGTGGTACGGTAATCCTATTCTGGAAGTCATGTTACTTGACCATGGCAAACCTACAAACTCTGAAGAAGCGATGGTGAGCCCAGATTCCGCAAAATGGCTGGAAGCCATGAAATCTGAGATGGGATCCATGTATGAGAACAAAGTATGGACTTTGGTTGACTTGCCGATGATCGGCAAGCCATTGAAAATAAATGGATCTTTAAGAAGAAGACTGACGCCGATGGTAATGTAACTGTCTACAAAGCTCGACTTGTTGCAAAAGGTTTTCGACAAGTTCAAGGAATTGACTACTGATGAGACTTTCTCACCCGTAGCGATGCTTAAGTCTGTCCGAATCATGTTAGCAATTGCCGCATTTTATGATTATGAAATTTGGCAAATGGATGTAAAAACTGCATTCTTGAATGGATTTCTAGAAGAAGAGTTGTATATGATGCAACCAGAAGGTTTTATCGATCCAAAAGGTGCTAACAAAGTGTGCAAGCTCCAGCGATCAATTTATGGTGCAGTGCAAGCCTCTCGGAGTTGGAATAAGCGCTTTGATAATGTGATCAAAGCATATGGGTTTGTCTGAGACTTTTGGAGAAGCCTGTATTTACAAGAAAGTGAGTGGGAGCTCTGTAGCATTTCTAATATTATATGGGCGACATATTATTGATTGGAAATGATATAGAATTTCTGGATAGCATAAAAGGATACTTGAATAAAAGTTTTTCAATGAAAGACCTCGGTGAAGCTGCTTACATATTGGGCATCAAGATCTATAGAGATAGATCAAGGCGCTTAATTGGACTTTCACAAAGCACATACCTTGATAAAGTTTTGAAAAAGTTCAAAATGGATCGAGCAAAGAAAGGTTTTTACCCGTGTTGCAAGGTGTAAGATTGAGTCGGACTCAATGCCCGACCACAATGAGAAGATAGAGAGAAAATGAAAGATGTTCCTATGCTTCAGCCATAGGCTCTATCATGTATGCAATCTCGTGTACGGACACTGACGTATGCTTAGGCGTAAGCTTGGCAGGTAGGTACCAAAGTAATCCAGGAATGGATCCTTTGGACAGCGGTCAAAAACATCTGAAATACACGAAAAGGACTAAGGATATGTTTCTCATATATGGAGGTGACTAAGAGCTAGTCGTAAATGGTTACGTCGATGCAAGCTTTGACAACGATCCGGACGATTCTAAATCGCAAACCCGGATCGTGTTTTTATTAAACGGTTGGAGCTGTCGGTTGGTGCAGTTCTAAACAAAGCGTCGTGGCGGGATCTACATGTGAAGCGGAGTACATAGCTGCTTCCGGAAGCAAAATGAAGGAGTCTGGATGAAAGAGTTCATTTCCGATCTAGGTGTCATACCTAGTGCATCGGGACCGATGAAGATCTTCTGTGACAATCTTTGGTGCAATTGCCTTGGCAAAGGAATCCAGATTTCACAAGAGGACCAAGCACATCAAGAGACGCTTCAATTCCATTCGGGACCAAGTCCAAGTGGGAGACATAGAGATTTGCAAAATACATACGGATCTGAATGTTGCGAGACCCATTGACTAAGCCTCTTCCACGAGCAAAACATGATCAGCACCAAGACTCCATGGGTGTTAGGATCATTACTTTGTAATCTAGATTATTGACTCTAGTGCAAGTGGGAGGCTGAAGGAAATATGCCCTAGAGGCAATAATAAAGTTATTATTTATTTCCTTATATCATGATAAATGTTTATTATTCATGCTAGAATTGTATTAACCGGAAACATAATACATGTGTGAATATATAGACAAACGTATGTCACTAGTATGCCTCTACTTGACTAGCTTGTTAATCAAAGATGGTTATGTTTCCTAACCATGAACAAGGAGTTGTTATTTGATTAACAAGGTCACATCATTAGTTGAATGATCTGATTGACATGACCCATTCCGTTAGCTTAACACTTGATGCGTTTAGTATGTTAATGCTTTCTTCATGACCCATACATGTTCTGTAACTATGAGATTATGCAACTCCGTTTACGGAGGAACACTTTGGGTACTACCAAAGCGTCACAACGTAATCGGGTGATTATAAAGGAGTACTACAGGTGTCTCCAAAGGTACTTGTTGGGTTGGCGTATTTCGAGATTAGGTTTTGTCCTCCGATTGCCGGAGAGGTATCTCGAGGCCTTCTCGGTAATGCACATCACTTAAAGCCTTGCAAGCATTACAACTAATGAATTAGTTGTGAGATGATGTATTACGGAGCAGTAAAGAGACTTACCGGTAGCGAGATTGAACTAGGTATTGGATACCGACGATCGAATCTCGGGTAAGTAACATACCGATGACAAAGGGAACAACGTATGTCGTTATGCGGTTTGACCGATAAAGATCTTCGTAGAATATGTAGGAACCAATATGGGCATCCAGGTTCCGCTATTGGTTATTAATGAGAATGGTTCTAGGTCATGTCTACATAGTTCTCGAACCCGTAGGGTCCGCACGCTTAACGTTTCGATGTGATTCACTATGAGTTTATAAGTATTGATGCAATCGAAGTTTGTTCGAGTCCCGGATGTGATCACGGACATGACGAGGAGTCTCGAAATGGTCGAGACATAAAGATTGATATATTGGAAGCCTATGTTTGGACTTGGAAGGGTTCAGTGAAAACAGGAAGTTCTGCGGAACATCGGGGGGTTACCGGAACCCCCCGGGGGGTATATGGGCCTTCATGGGCCACAAGGGAAAAGAGGAAGGGCCGGCCAGGTGGGCTGCGCGCCCCCCTCCCCCCTCTAGTCCGAATAGGACAAGGAGAGGGGGGGCGGCGCCCCTTCCCTCTTCCCCCTCCCCAATCCTACTCCAACTAGGACAAGGGGGGGGGGAGTCCTACTCCCGGTGGGAGTAGGACTCCTCGGCCAGCGCCTCCCCAAGGCTGGCCGCACCCCCTTGGCTCCTTTATATCTGAGGCAGGGGCACCCCATGACACACAAGTTGATCTCACGGATCTTTCCTTAGCCGTGTGCGGTGCCCCTTCCACCATATTCCACTTGGTCATATCGTCATGAGCTTAGGCGAAGCCCTGCGCGGAGAAGTCATACCGTCAGCGGAGCTTAAGGCGAAGCCCTGCGTCGGTGGAGCATCAACATCGTCACCACGCCCGTCGTCTTGGCCGGAACTCATCCCGACACTTTGCTGGATCGAGTCCGGGATCGTCATCGAGCTGAGCGTGTGCGAGAACTTCCGGAGGTGCCGTGCGTTCGGTGCTTGGATCGGTCGGATCGTGAAGACGTCTGACTACATCAACAGCGTTGTTATAACGCTTCCGCTTCGGTCTCACGAGTGCGTGGACGGACACTCTCCCCTCTCGTTGCTATGCCATCACCATGGTCTTGCGTGATCGTAGGAAAATTTTGAAATTACTACGTTACCCAACAGTGGTATCCGAGCCTGGTTTTATGCGCTGATGTCATATGCACGAGTAGAACACAAGTGAGTTGTGGACGATACAAGTCATCTTGCCTACCGACATGTCATACTTTGGTTCAGCGGTATTGTTG
This sequence comes from Aegilops bicornis, assembly GCA_021605145.1. Lineage (NCBI taxonomy): Eukaryota > Viridiplantae > Streptophyta > Magnoliopsida > Poales > Poaceae > Aegilops > Aegilops bicornis. The sequence goes on from CM038673.1 coordinate 154,569,957, forward strand.
GACGAGACGATCCGGACCAACCTTACGCAGCGTACTCTTCACGCGAGACCGGTTCCCTCGGCGTGCTTTGCACATAGATGGCTTGCGGAAGACTGTCTCTCCAACTTTAGTTGAACCGAGTGTGGCTACGCCCGGTCCTTGAGAAGGTTAAAAGCAGTCTATTTGACAAATATCGTTGTGGTTTTGATGCGTAGGTAAGAACGGTTCTTGCTCAGCCCGTAGCAGCCACGTAAAACTTGCAACAACAAAGTAGAGGACGTCTAACTTGTTTTTGCAGGGCATGTTGTGATGTGATATGGTCAAGACGTGATGCTATATTTTATTGTATGAGATGATCATGTTTTGTAACCGAGTTATCGGCAATGGCGAGAGCCATATGGTTGTCGCTTTATTGTATGAAATGCAAGCGCCATGTAATTGCTTTACTTTATCACTAAGGAGTAGCGATAGTCGTAGAAGCAATAGTTGACGAGGCGACAACGATGCTACGATGGAGATCAAGGTGTCGCGCCCGGTGGCGATGGTGATCATGGCGGTGCTTGGCGATGGAGATCACAAGCACAAGATGATGATGACCATATCATATCACTTATATTGATTGCATGTGATGTTTATCCTTTATGCATCTTATCTTGCTTTGTTTGACGGTAGCATTATAAGATGATCTCTCACTAAAATTATCAAGAAGTGTTCTCCACGAGTATGCACCGTTGCCAAAGTTCGTAGTACCCGGACACCACGTGATGATCGGGTGTGATAAGTTCTCGATCCATCTACAACGGGTGCAAAACAGTTACTGCAGCGGAATACTCGAGGTTAAACTTGACGAGCCTAGCATATAACGAGATATGGCCTCGGAACACGAGACCGAAGGTCGAGCGTGAATCATATAGTAGATATGATCAACATAGTGATGTTCACCATTGAAACTACTCCGTCTCACGTGATGATGGGACATGGTTTAGTTGATTTGGATCACGTGATCACTTAGATGACTAGAGATGTCTGTCTAAGTGGGAGTTTTTTTTAATATGATTAATTTAACTTAAATTTATCATGAACTTAGTACTGATAGTATTTTGCTTGTCTATGGTTAATGTAGATAGATGGCTCGTCTTTGTTGTTCCGTTGAATTTTAATGCGTTCCTTGAGAAAGCAAAGTTGAAAGATGATGGTAGCAATTACACGGATTTGGGTCCGTAACTTGAGGATTATCCTCATTGCTGCCTGAAAAATTAAATCTGGAAGCACATTTGGGTAGCGAACTGCTTTGCAGATCTTGAGCGAGAAGTTGTGAACGTCTGGCAAAGCGGTGATGACTACTCTATAGTTCGATGTGCCATGCTTTACGGCTTAGAACCGGGTCTTCAACGACGTTTTGAGCGTCATGGAGCATATGAGATGTTCCAGGAGTTGAAGTTGATATTTCAAGCAAATGCCGAATTGAGAGATATGAAGTCTCCAATAAGTTCTATAGCTGCAAGATGGAGGAGAATAGTTACATCGGTGAGCACATACTCAAAATGTCTGGGTATAACAATCACTTAATTCAGCTGGGAGTTAATCTTCCGGATGATAGTGTCATGTGAAATTCTCCAATCATCGCCACCAAGCTACAAGAGCTTTGTGATGAACTATAATATGCAAGGGATGACTAAGACAATTCTGAGCTCTTCATGAATGCTAAAAGCAGCGGAGGTAGAAATCAAGAAAGAGCATCAAGTGTTGATGGTCAACAAGACCACTAGTTTCAAGAAAAAGGGCAAAGGGAAGAAGAAGGAAACTTCAAAAGAACAGCAAGAAAGTTCTTGATCAAGAGAAGAAACCCAAGTCTGGACCTAAGCCCGAAATCGAGTGTTTTACCGCAAGCAGACGGACAGGAAGCGGAACTGCCCCAAGTATTTGGCGGATAAAAAGGATGGCAAGGTGAACAAAGGTATATGTGATATACATGTTATTGATGTGTACCTTACTAGAGCTCGTAGTAGCACTTGGGTATTTGATCTGGTTACATTGCTAATATTTGCAACTCGAAGCAGGGACTACGGAATAGACGAGCACCGCAAAGGACGAGGTGACGATGAGCTTTGGAAATGGTTCCAAAGTCAATGTGATCGCGGTCGGCACGCTACCTCTACATCTACCTTGGGGATTAGTTTTAGACCTAAATAATTGTTATTTGGTGCCGCGTTGAGCATGAACATTATATCTGGATCTTGTTTAATGCGAGGCGGTTATTCATTTAAATCAGAGAATAATGGTTGTTCTATTTATATGAGTAATATCTTTTATGGTCATGCACCCTTGAAGAATGGTCTATTCTTGTTGAATCTCGGCGGTAGTGATACACATATTCATAATGTTGAAGCCAAAAGATGCAGAGTTGATAATGATAGTGCAACTTATTTGTGGCCTTTGCCGTTTAGGTCATATCGATTGTAAACGCATGAAGAAACTCCATCTTGATGGGCTTCGGAATCACTTGATTATGAATCACTTGGTACTTGCGAACCGTGCCTCATGGGCAAGATGACAAAACGCCGTTCTCCGGAACTATGGAGCGAGCAAGCGATTTGTTGGAAATCATACATACCGATGTTTGTGGTCCAATGAATGTTGAGGCCTTGGCGGTATCGTTATTTTCTCACCTTCACAGATGATTTAAGCAGATATGGGTATATCTACTTAATGAAACACAAATCTGAAACGTTTGAAAAGTTCAAAGAATTTCAGAGTGAAGTGGAAAATCATCGTAACAAGAAAATAAAGTTTCTACGATCTGATCGTGGAGGAGAATATTTGAGTTACGAGTTTGGTTTACATTTGAAACAATGTGGAATAGTTTAGCAACTCACGCCACGGAACACCACAGAGAAATGGTGTGTCCGAGCGTTAAATGTCGTACTTTACTAGATATGGTGCGATCTATGATGTCTATTTCCGATTTACCGCTATCGTTTTGGGGTTATGCTTTAGAGGCGGCGCATTCACGTTGAATAGGACACCGTCAAAATCCGTTGAGACGGCGCCTTATGAACTGTGGTTTGGCAAGAAACCAAAGTTGTCGTTTCTTAAAGTTTGGGGCTGCGATGCTTATGTAAAGAAACTTCAACCAGATAAGCTCGAACCCAAATCGGAAAAATGTGTCTTCATAGGATACCCAAAGGAGACTGTTGGGTACACCTTCTATCACAGATCTGAAGGCAAGATTTCCGTTGCTAAATTCGGGTCCTTTCTAGAGAAGGAGTTTCTCTCGAAAGAAGTGAGTGGGAGGAGAGTAGAACTTGATGAGATAACTGTATCTGCTCCCTTATTGGAAAGTAGTTCATCACAAGAAATGGTTCTGTGACAACTACACCAATTAGTGAGGAAACTAATGATGATGATCATGAAGCTTGAGATCAAGTTGCTCTTGAACCTCGTGGGTCAACCAGAGTAAAATACGCACTGAGTGGTACGGTAATCCTATTCGGAAGTCATGTTACTTGACCATGGCGAACCTACAAACTATGAAGAAGCGATGGTGAGCCCAGATTCCGCAAAATGGCTGGAAGCCATGAAATCTGAGATGGGATCCATGTATGAGAACAAAGTATGGACTTTGGTTGACTTGCCCGATGATCGGCAAGCCATTGAAAATAAATGGATCTTTAAGAAGAAGACCGACGCCGATGGTAATGTAGCTGTCTACAAAGCTCGACTTGTTGCAAAAGGTTTTCGACAAGTTCAAGGAATTGACTACGATGAGACTTTCTCACCCGTAGCGATGCTTAAGTCTGTCCGAATCATGTTAGCAATTGCCGCATTTTATGATTATGAAATTTGGCAAATGGATGTAAAAACTGCATTCTTGAATGGATTTCTAGAAGAAGAGTTGTATATGATGCAACCAGAAGGTTTTATCGATCCAAAAGGTGCTAACAAAGTGTGCAAGCTCCAGCGATCAATTTATGGTGCAGTGCAAGCCTCTCGGAGTTGGAATAAACGCTTTGATAATGTGATCAAAGCATATGGGTTTGTAAAGACTTTTGGAGAAGCCTGTATTTACAAGAAAGTGAGTGGGAGCTCTGTAGCATTTCTAATATTATATGTGGACGACATATTATTGATTGGAAATGATATAGAATTCTGGATAGCATAAAAGGATACTTGAATAAAAGTTTTTCAATGAAAGACCTCGGTGAAGCTGCTTACATATTGGGCATCAAGATCTATAGAGATAGATCAAGGCGCTTAATTGGACTTTCACAAAGCACATACCTTGATAAAGTTTTGAAAAAGTTCAAAATGGATCGAGCAAAGAAAGGTTTTTACCTGTGTTGCAAGGTGTAAGATTGAGTCGGACTCAATGCCCGACCACCCAGAAGATAGAGAGAAAATGAAAGATGTTCCCTATGCTTCAGCCATAGGCTCTATCATGTATGCAATGCTGTGTACCAGACACTGACGTATGCTTAGCTGTAAGCTTGGCGGTAGGTACCAAAGTAATCCAGGAATGGATCACTGGACAGCGGTCAAAAACATCCTGAAATACCTGAAAAGGACTAAGGATATGTTTCTCATATATGGAGGTGACAAAGAGCTGCTCGTAAATGGTTACGTCGATGCAAGCTTTGACACTGATCCGGACGATTCTAAATCGCAAACCGGATACGTGTTTTTATTAAACGGTGGAGCTGTCAGTTGGTGCAGTTCTAAACAAAGCGTCGTGGCGGGATCTACATGTGAAGCGGAGTACATAGCTGCTTGGAAGCGGCAAATGAAGGAGTCTGGATGAAAGAGTTCATTTCGATCTAGGTGTCATACCTAGTGCATCGGGACCGATGAAGATCTTACGTGACAATCTTGGTGCAATTGCCTTGTCAAAGGAATCCAGATTTCACAAGAGGACCAAGCACATCAAGAGACGCCTTCAATTCCATTCGGGACCAAGTCCAAGTGGGAGACATAGAGATTTGCAAAATACATACGGATCTGAATGTTGCAGACCCATTGACTAAGCCTCTTCCACGAGCAAAACATGATCAGCACCAAGACTCCATGGGTGTAAGGATCATTACTTTGTAATCTAGATTATTGACTCTAGTGCAAGTGGGAGACAGAAGGAAATATGCCCTAGAGGCAATAATAAAGTTATTATTTATTTCCTTATATCATGATAAATGTTTATTATTCATGCTAGAATTGTATTAAACCGGAAACATAATACATGTGTGAATATATAGACAAACAGTATGTCACTAGTATGCCTCTACTTGACTAGCTTGTTAATCAAAGATGGTTATGTTTCCTAACCATGAACAAGGAGTTGTTATTTGATTAACAAGGTCACATCATTAGTTGAATGATCTGATTGACATGACCCATTCCGTTAGCTTAACACTTGATCGTTTAGTATGTTAATGCTTTCTTCATGACCCATACATGTTCCTGTAACTATGAGATTATGCAACTCCCGTTTACGGAGGAACACTTTGGTACTACCAAAGCGTCACAACGTAATCGGGTGATTATAAAGGAGTACTACAGGTGTCTCCAAAGGTACTTGTTGGGTTGGCGTATTTCGAGATTAGGTTTTGTCACTCCGATTGTCGGAGAGGTATCTCGAGCCTTCTCGGTAATGCACATCACTTAAAGCCTTGCAAGCATTACAACTAATGAATTAGTTGTGAGATGATGTATTACGGAGCGAGTAAAGAGACTTACCGTAGCGAGATTGAACTAGGTATTGGATACCGACGATCGAATCTCGGGTAAGTAACATACCGATGACAAAGGGAACAACGATGTCGTTATGCGGTTTGACCGATAAAGATCTTCGTAGAATATGTAGGAACCAATATGGGCATCCAGGTTCCGCTATTGGTTATTGACCGAGAATGGTTCTAGCTCATGTCTACATAGTTCTCGAACCCGTAGGGTCCGCACGCTTAACGTTTCGATGACAGTTCACTATGAGTTTATAAGTATTGATGCGAAGTTTGTTCGAGTCCGGATGTGATCACGGACATGACGAGGAGTCTCGAAATGGTCGAGACATAAAGATTGATATATTGGAAGCCTATGTTTGGACTTGGAAGGGTTCAGTGAAAACAGGAAGTTCTGGGAACAGGGGTTACCGGAACCCCCCCGGGGGGTATATGGGCCTTCATGGGCCACAAGGGAGAAGAGGAAGGGCCGGCCAGGTGGGCTGCGCGCCCCCCTCCCCCCTCTAGTCCGAATAGGACAAGGAGAGGGGGGGCGGCGCCCCTTCCCTCTTTCCCCCTCCCCAATCCTACTCCAACTAGGACAAGGGGGGGGAGTCCTACTCCCGGTGGGAGTAGGACTCCTCCAGGCGCGCCTCCCCTAGGCTGGCCGCACCCCTTGGCTCCTTTATATCTGAGGCAGGGGCACCCCATGACACACAAGTTGATCTACGGATCTTTCCTTAGCCGTGTGCGGTGCCCCTTCCACCATATTCCACTTGGTCATATCGTCATGGAGCTTAGGCGAAGCCCTGCGCCGGAGAAGTCATATCGTCGGAGCTTAGGCGAAGCCCTGCGTCGGTGGAGCATCAACATCGTCACCACGCCGTCGTCTTGTGGAACTCATCCCGACACTTTCTTTGGATCGAATGCAGGGATCGTCATCGACTGAGCGATGTGCAGAACTTCGGAGGTGCCGTGCGTTCGGTGCTTGGATCGGTCGGATCATGAAGGCGTACGACTACATCAACAGCGTTGTTATAACGCTTCCGCTTTCGGTCTCACGAGTGCGTGGACGGACACTCTCCCCTCTCGTTGCTATGCCATCACCATGGTCTTGGCGTGATCGTAGGAAATTTTTGAAATTACTACGTTCCCCAATGATGGTATCGAGCCTGGTTTTATGCGTTGATGTCATATGCACGAGTAGAACACAAGTGAGTTGTGGACGATACAAGTCATACTGCCTACCAGCATGTCATACTTTGGTTCAGCGGTATTGTTGGGCGAGACGATCCGGACCAACCTTACGCGTACTCTTCTGCGAGACCGGTTCCCTCGGCGTGCTTTGCACATAGATGGCTTGCGGAAGACTGTCTCTCCAACTTTAGTTGAACTGAGTGTGGCTACGCCCGGTCCTTGAGAAGGTTAAAGCGGAGTCTATTTGACGAAATATCGTTGTGGTTTTGATGCGTAGGTAAGAACGGTTCTTGCTCAGCCCGTAGCAGCCACGTAAAACTTGCAACAACAAAGTAGAGGACGTCTAACTTGTTTTTGCGGGGCATGTTGTGATGTGATATGGTCAAGGCGTGATGCTATATTTTATTGTATGAGATGATCATGTTTTGTAACCGAGTTATCGGCAATGGCGAGAGCCATATGGTTGTCGCTTTATTGTATGAAATGCAAAGCGCCATGTAATTGCTTTACTTTATCACTAAGGAGTAGCGATAGTCGTAGAAGCAATAGTTGACGAGACGACAACGATGCTACGATGGAGATCAAGGTGTCGGCGCCGGTGGCGATGGTGATCATGACGGTGCTTGGCGATGGAGATCACAAGCACAAGATGATGATGACCATATCATATCACTTATATTGATTGCATGTGATGTTTATCCTTTATGCATCTTATCTTGCTTTGTTTGACGGTAGCATTATAAGATGATCTCTCACTAAAAATTATCAAGAAGTGTTCTCCCTGAGTATGCACCGTTGCCAAAGTTCGTAGTACCCAGACACCACGTGATGATCGGGTGTGATAAGTTCTCGATCCATCTACAACGGGTGCAAAACAGTTACACACGCGGAATACTCGAGTTAAACTTGACGAGCCTAGCATATAACAGATATGGCCTCGGAACACGAGAGACCGAAAGGTCGAGCGTGAATCATATAGTAGATATGATCAACATAGTGATGTTCACCATTGAAACTACTCCGTCTCACGTGATGATGGGACATGGTTTAGTTGATTTGGATCACGTGATCACTTAGATGACTAGAGAGATGTCTGTCTAAGTGGGAGTTTTTTAATATGATTAATTGAACTTAAATTTATCATGAACTTAGTACTGATAGTATTTTGCTTGTCTATGGTTAATGTAGATAGATGGCTCGTCTTTGTTGTTCCGTTGAATTTTAATGCGTTCCTTGAGAAAGCAAAGTTGAAAGATGATGGTAGCAATTACGGACTGGGTCCGTAACTTGAGGATTATCCTCATTGCTGCAGGAAAAATTACGTCTGGAAGCACTGGGTAGCGAACTGCTTTGAGATCTTGAGCGAGAAGTTGTGAGCGTCTGCAAAGCGAGTGATGACTACTCTATAGTTCAGTGTGCCATGCTTTACGGCTTAGAACCGGGTCTTCAACGACGTTTTGAGCGTCATGGAGCATATGAGATGTTCCAGGAGTTGAAGTTAATATTTCAAGCAAATGCCCGGATTGAGAGATATGAAGTCTCCAATAAGTTCTATAGCTGCAAGATGGAGGAGAATAGTTACGTCGGTGAGCACATACTCAAAATGTGCAGGTATAACAATCACTTAATTCAGCCGGGAGTTAATCTTCCGGATGATAGTGTCATTGATGAAATTCTCCAATCATCGCCACCAAGCTACAAGAGCTTCGTGATGAACTATAATATGCAAGGGATGACTAAGACAATTCACGAGCTCTTCGCGATGCTAAAAGCAGCGGAGGTAGAAATCAAGAAAGAGCATCAAGTGTTGATGGTCAACAAGACCACTAGTTTCAAGAAAAGGGCAAAGGGAAGAAGAAGGAAACTTCAAAAAGAACGGCAAGAAAGTTGCTGATCAAGAGAAGAAACCCAAATGCGGACATAAGCCCTGAAATCGAAAGTGTTTTCTACTGCAAGCAGACCGGACCTTTGGAAGCGGAACTGCCCCAAGTATTTGGCGGATAAAAAGGATGGCAAGGTGAACAAAGGTATATGTGATATACATGTTATTGATGTGTACCTTACTAGAGCTCGTAGTAGCACTTGGGTATTTGATCTTGGTTACATTGCTAATATTTGCAACTCGAAGCAGGGACTACGGAATAGACGAGCACTAGCAAAGGACGAGGTGACGATCTGGCGTGGGAAATGGTTCCAAAGTCAATGTGATCGCGGTCGGCACGCTACCTCTACATCTACCTTCGGGATTAGTTTTAGACCTAAATAATTGTTATTTGGTGCGGCGTTGAGCATGAACATTATATCTGGATCTTGTTTAATGCGAGGCGGTTATTCATTTAAATCAGAGAATAATGGTTGTTCTATTTATATGAGTAATATCTTTTATGGTCATGCACCCTTGAAGAATGGTCTATTCTTGTTGAATCTCGACGGTAGTGATACACATATTCATAATGTTGAAGCCAAAAGATGCGAGTTGATAATGATAGTGCGACTTATTTGTGGCACTTTGCCGTTTAGGTCATATCGGTGTAAAACGCATGAAGAAACTCCATCTTGATGGGCTTCGGAATCACTTGATTATGAATCACTTGGTACTTGCGAACCGTGCCTCATGGGCAAGATGACAAAACGCCGTTCTCCGGAACTATGGAGCGAGCAACTGATTTGTTGGAAATCATACATACCGATGTTTGTGGTCCAATGAATGTTGAGGCACTTGGCGGGTATCGTTATTTTCTCACCTTCACAGATGATTTAAGCGAGATATGGGTATATCTACTTAATGAAACACAAATCTGAAACGTTTGAAAAGTTCAAAGAATTTCAGAGTGAAGTGGAAAATCATCGTAACAAGAAAATAAAGTTTCTATGATCTGATCGTGGAGGAGAATATTTGAGTTCTGAGTTTGGTTTACATTTGAAACAATGTGGAATAGTTTACGCAACTCACGCCACCGGAACACCACAGAGAAATGGTGTGTCCGAACGTCGTGTCGTACTTTACTGGATATGGTGCGATCTATGATGTCTATTTCCGATTTACCGCTATCGTTTTGGGGTTATGCTTTAGAGACGGCCGCATTCACGTTGAATAGGACACCGTCAAAATCCGTTGAGACAACGCCTTATGAACTGTGGTTTGGCAAGAAACCAAAGTTGTCGTTTCTTAAAGTTTGGGGCTGCGATGCTTATGTAAAGAAACTTCAACCAGATAAGCTCGAACCCAAATCGGAAAAATGTGTCTTCATAGGATACCCAAAGGAGACTGTTGGGTACACCTTCTATCACAGATCTGAAGGCAAGATTTTCGTTGCTAAATTCGGGTCCTTTCTAGAGAAGGAGTTTCTCTCGAAAGAAGTGAGTGGAAGGAGAGTAGAACTTGATGAGATAATCATATCTGCTCCCTTATTGGAAAGTAGTTCATCACAAGAAATGGTTCTGTGACAACTACACCAATTAGTGAGGAAACTAATGATGATGATCATGAAGCTTCGGATCAAGTTGCTCTTGAACCTCGTGGGTCAACCAGAGTAAAATACGCACTGTGAGTGGTACGGTAATCCTATTACGGAAGTCATGTTACTTGACCATGGCGAACCTACAAACTATGAAGAAGCGATGGTGAGCCCAGATTCATAAAATGGCTGGAAGCCATGAAATCTGAGATGGGATCCATGTATGAGAACAAAGTATGGACTTTGGTTGACTTGCCCGATGATCGGCAAGCCATTGAAAATAAATGGATCTTTAAGAAGAAGACCGACGCCGATGGTAATGTAACTGTCTACAAAGCTCGACTTGTTGCAAAAGGTTTTCGACAAGTTCAAGGAATTGACTACGATGAGACTTTCTCACCCGTAGCGATGCTTAAGTCTGTCCGAATCATGTTAGCAATTGCCGCATTTTATGATTATGAAATTTGGCAAATGGATGTAAAAACTGCATTCTTGAATGGATTTCTAGAAGAAGAGTTGTATATGATGCAACCGGAAGGTTTTGTCGATCCAAAAGGTGCTAACAAAGTGTGCAAGCTCCAGCGATCAATTTATGGTCCGGTGCAAGCCTCTCGGAGTTGGAATAAACGCTTTGATAGTGTGATCAAAGCATATGGGTTTGTCTGGACTTTTGGAGAAGCCTTGTATTTACAAGAAAGTGAGTGGGAGCTCAGAGCATTTCTGATATTATATGTGGACGACATATTACTGATTGGAAATGATATAGAATTTCTGGATAGCATAAAAGGATACTTGAATAAAAGTTTTTCAATGAAAGACCTCGGTGAAGCTGCTTACATATTGGGCATCAAGATCTATAGAGATAGATCAAGGCGCTTGATTGGACTTTCACAAAGTACATACCTTGATAAAGTTTTGAAAAAGTTCAAAATGGATCGTGCAAAGAAAGGTTTTTACCTGTGTTACAAGGTGTAAGATTGAGTCGGACTCAATGCCCGACCACGCAGAAGATAGAGAGAAAATGAAAGATGTTCCTATGCTTGAGCCATAGGCTCTATCATGTATGCAATCTTGTGTACGGACACGACGTATGCTTAGCTGTAAGCTTGGCGGTAGGTACCAAAGTAATCCAGGAATGGATCATCGGACAGCGGTCAAAACATCTGAAATACGAAAAGGACTAAGGATATGTTTCTCATATATGGAGGTGACAAAGAGCTAGTCGTAAATGGTTACGTCGATGCAAGCTTTGACACCGATCCGGACGATTCTAAATCGCAAACCGGATCGTGTTTTTATTAAGCGGTGGAGCTGTCGGTTGGTGCGATTCTAAACAAAGCGTCGTGGCGGGATCTACATGTGAAGCGGAGTACATAGCTGCTTGGAAGCGGCGAATGAAGGAGTCTGGATGAAAGAGTTCATTTCCGATCTAGGTGTCATACCTAGTGCATCGGGACCGATGAAGATCTTCCGTGACAATCTTGGTGCAATTGCCTTAGCAAAGGAATCCAGATTTCACAAGAGGACCAAGCATATCAAGAGACGCTTCAATTCCATTCGGGACCAAGTCCAAGTGGGAGACATAGAGATTTGCAAAATACATACGGATCTGAATGTTGCAGACCCATTGACTAAGCCTCTTCCACGAGCAAAACATGATCGGCACCAAGACTCCATGGGTGTAAGGATCATTACTTTGTAATCTAGATTATTGACTCTAGTGCAAGTGGGAGACTGAAGGAAATATGCCCTAGAGGCAATAATAAAGTTATTATTTATTTCCTTATATCATGATAAAAGTTTATTATTCATGCTAGAATTGTATTAACCGGAAACATAATACATGTGTGAATATATAGACAAACAGTATGTCACTAGTATGCCTCTACTTGACTAGCTTGTTAATCAAAGATGGTTATGTTTCCTAACCATGAACAAGGAGTTGTTATTTGATTAACAAGGTCACATCATTAGTTGAATGATCCGATTGACATGACCCATTCCGTTAGCTTAACACTTGATCGTTTAGTATGTTAATGCTTTCTTCATGACCCATACATGTTCCTGTAACTATGAGATTATGCAACTCCCGTTTACGGAGGAACACTTTGGGTACTACCAAACGTCACAACGTAATCGGGTGATTATAAAGGAGTACTACAGGTGTCTCCAAAGGTACTTGTTGGGTTGGCGTATTTCGAGATTAGGTTTTGTCACTCCGATTGCCTGGAGAGGTATCTCGAGCCTTCTCGGTAATGCACATCACTTAAAGCCTTGCAAGCATTACAACTAATGAATTAGTTGTGAGATGATGTATTATGGAGCGAGTAAAGAGACTTCTTGGTAGCGAGATTGAACTAGGTATTGGATACCGACGATCGAATCTCGGGTAAGTAACATACCGATGACAAAGGGAACAACGTATGTCGTTATGCGGTTTGACCGATAAAGATCTTCGTAGAATATGTAGGAACCAATATGGGCATCCAGGTTCCGCTATTGGTTATTGACCGAGAATGATTCTAGGTCATGTCTACATAGTTCTCGAACCCGTAGGGTCCGCACGCTTAACGCTTCGATGACAGTTCACTATGAGTTTATAAGTATTGATGCACGAAGTTTGTTCGAGTCCGGATGTGATCACGGACATGACGAGGAGTCTCGAAATGGTCGAGACATAAAGATTGATATATTGGAAGCCTATGTTTGGACTTGGAAGGGTTCCGAGTGAAAACAGAAGTTCTGGAACACCGGGGGTTACGGAACCCCGGGGTATATGGGCCTTCATGGGCCACAAGGGAGAAGAGGAAGGGCCGGCCAGGTGGGCTGCGCCCCCTCCCCTCTAGTCCGAATAGGACAAGGAGAGGGGCGGCGCCCCTTCCTCTTTCCCCTCCCAATCCTACTCCAACTAGGACAGGGGAGTCCTACTCCGGTGGGAGTAGGACTCCTCCAGCGCCTCCCAAGGCTGGCCGCACCCCTTGGCTCCTTTATATCTGGGGCAGGGGCACCCCATGACACACAAGTTGATCTCACGGATCTTTCCTTAGCCGTGTGCGGTGCCCCTTCCACCATATTCCACTTGGTCATATCGTCGCGGAGCTTAGGCGAAGCCTGCGCCGGAGAAGTCATACCGTCATGGAGCTTAGGCGAAGCCCTGCGTCGGTGGAGCATCAACATCGTCACCACGCCGCCGTCGTCTTGTGGAACTCATCCCGACACTTTGCTGGATCGAGTCCGGGATCGTCATCGAGCTGAGCGTGTGCGTAACTCGGAGGTGCCGTCGTTCGGTGCTTGGATCGGTCGGATCGTGAAGACGCACGACTAGATCAACCGCGTTGTTATAACGCTTCCGCTTTCGGTCTACGAGGGTACGTGGACGGACACTCTCCCCTCTCGTTGCTATGCCATCACCATGGTCTTGCGTGATCGTAGGAAAATTTTGAAATTACTACGTTCCTCAACAGAGACATCATAGATCACACCATACCCAATAGAGTGCGAGTACGACGTTCGGACACACCGTTACGCTGAGGTGTTCCAGGCGGCGTGAGTTGTGAAACGATTCCACATTTCCTTAAGTGTGTACCAAATTCGTGACTTAAATATTCTCCTCCACGATCTGATCGTAAGAACTTTATTTTTCGGTCACGTTGATTCTCTACGTCATTCTGAAATTCCTTGAACTTTTCAAAGGTCTCAAACTTGTGTTTCATCAAGTAGACATACACATATCTACTCAAGTCATCAGTGAGAGTGAGAACATAACGATATCCTCCGCGAGCCTCAACGCTCAATGGACCACACACATCGGTATGTATGATTTCCAATAAGTTGGTTGCTCGCTCCATTGTTAGGAGAATGGAGTCTTGGTCATTTGCCCATGAGGCATGGTTCGCATGTGTCAAATGATTCATAATCGAGAGACTCTAAAAGTCCATCGAATGGAGCTTCTTCATGCGCTTGACACCAATGTGACCAAGGCGGCGATTACCACAAGTATGTGGGACTATCGTTATCAACTTTACATCTTTTGGTATCCACACTATGAATATGTGTAATATTACGTTCGAGATTCATTAAGAATAAACCATTGACCATCGAGACATGACCATAAAACATATCTCTCATATAAATAGAACAACCATTATTCTCGGATTTAAATGAGTAGCCATCTCGCATTAAGCGAGATCACGATACAATGTTCATGCTCAAACTTGGCACTAAATAACAATTATTGAGGTTTAAAACTAATCCCGTAGGTAAATGTAGAGGTAGCGTCGACGGGCGATCACATCGACCTTGGAACCATTCCCCGACGCGCATCGTCACCTCGCCCTTCGCCAGCCTCCGTTTATTCCGCAGCTCCTGCTGTGAGTTACAAATGTGAGCAACGGCACGGTATCAAATACCAGGAGTTACTACGAGTCTTGGTAAGGTACACATCAATTACATGTATATCAAATATATCTTTAGTGTTGCCGGCCTTCTTATGCGCTAAGTATTTGGGGCAGTTCCGCTTCCAATGGCCCTTCCCTTTGCAATAAAAGCACTCAGTCTCGGGCTTGGGTCCATTCTTTGACTTCTTCCCAAAGAATCGGCTTATCGGGCGCGGCAACATCCTTGCCGTCCTTCTTGAAGTTCTTCTTACCCTTGCCCTTCTTGAACTTAGTGGTTTTATTGACCATCAACACTTGATGTTCCTTCTTGATTTCTACCTCTGCTGACTTCAAAGATTGAAAATACTTCAGGAATAGTTTTCACCATCCCCTGCATATTGTAGTTCATCACAAAGCTCTTTTAGCTCGGTGGGAGCGACTGAAGGATTCTGTCAATGACTGCCTCGTCCGGGAGGTTAATGTCCAGCTGGGACAGGCGGTTGTGGAAACCCAGACACTTTGAATATGTGCTCACTGACAGAACTATTTTCCTCCATCTTACAACTATAGAACTTGTCGGAGACTTCATATCTCTCGACCCAAGCATGAGCTTGGAAAACCATTTTCAGCTCCTCGGACATCTCATATGCTCCGTGTTGCTCAAAACGCTATTGGAGCCCCGGTTCTAATTTGTAAAGCATGCCGCCTTGAACGAGGGAGTAATCATCGACGAGACTGCCAAGCGTTCATAACGTCTTGGTTCTGCAGGATGGGTGCTTCACCTAGCGGTGCTTCTAGGATATATTGTTTCTTGGCTGCTATGAGGATGATCCTCGGGTTAGGACCCGATCCGAATAGTTCTGCAATCGTCTTTCGACTTGGTTTTCTCTAGGAACGCGTTGAAGTTCATGGTGACATGAGCGTTGGCCATTTGATCTACAAGACATTTTGCAAAGATTTTAGACTAATGTTCATGATAATTAAGTTCATCTAATCAAATTATATAATGAACTCCCACTCAGATTTGACATCCTCTAGTCATCTAAGTGTTACATGATCCGAGTCGACTAGGCCGTGTCCGATCATCACGTGAGACGGACTAGTCATCGCCGGTGAACATCTCCATGTTGATCGTATCTTCCATACGACTCATGTTCGACCTTCGGTCTCTTGTGTTCGAGGCCATGTCCGTACATGCTAGGCTCGTCAAGTTAACCTAAGTGTTTTGCATGTGTAAAACTGTCTTACACCGTTGTATGTGAGCGTAAGAATCTATCACACCCGATCATCACGTGGTGCTTGAAGCAAACGAACTTTAGCAACGGTATACGATTAGGAGAACTCTTTCTTGAATTTTTTATATGGGATCATCTTATTTACTACCGTCGTTCTAAGTAAACAAGATGCATAAACATAATAAACATCACATGCAATTATATAGTAGTGACATGATATGGCCAATATCATATAGCTCCTTTGATCTTCATCTTTGGGGCTCCATGATCATCTTGTCACCGGCATGACACCATGATCTCCATCATCATGATCTCCATCATCGTGTCTCCATGAAGTTGCTCGCCAACTATTACTTCTACTACTATGGCTAACACGTTTAGCAATAAAGTAAAGAAATGTACATGGCGTTTCTCAATGACACACAGGTCATACAAAAAATAAAGACAACTCCTATGGCTCCTGCCGGTTGTCATACTCATCGACATGCAAGTCGTGATTCCTATTACAAGAACATGAGCTCGTACATCACAGATATTTCATTCGTCGTTCTTCACAACGTTGGCCATATCACATCACAAAACACTTGCCGCAAAAACAAGTTAGGCGTCCTCTAATTGTTGTTGCAAGTTTTTCTGATGGCTGCAATAGGGTTCTAGCAAGAACGTTTTCTTACCTACGTGAAAGCCACAACGTGATTTGTCAACTTCTATTTACCCTTCATAAGGACCCTTTTCATCGAATCCGCTCCAACTAAAGTGGGAGAGACAGACACCCGCTAGCCACCTTATGCAACTAGTGCATGTCGATTCGGTGGAACCTGTCTCACGTAATCGTACGTGTAAGGTCGGTCCGGGCCGCTTCATTCCACAATACCGCTGAAGCAAGATAAGACTAGTAGCGGCAAGAAAGTTGACAACATCTACGCCCACAACAAATTGTGTTCTACTCGTGCAATAGAGAACTACACATAGACCTAGCTCATGATGCCACTGTTGGGGAACGTTGCATAAAATAAAATTTTCCTACGTTCACCAAGATCCATCTATGAGTTCATCTAGCAACGAGAGAGAGAGATGCATCTACATACCCTTGTAGATCGCGTGTGGAAGCGTTCAAGAGAATGGGGTTGAGGGAGTCGTTCTCGTCGTGATCCAAATCACCGGAGATCCTAGCGCCGAACGGACGGCGCCTCCGCGTTCAACACACGTACGGTCAGCGTAACGTCTCCTCCGTCTTGATCCAGCAAGGGGGAAGGAGAGGTTGATGAAGATCCAGCAGCACGACGGCGTGGTGGTGGATGCGTGAGGGCTCGGCGAGGCTGCCAAGCAACTACGGGAGGAGGAGGAGGTGTAGCAGGGGGAGGGAGGCGCCAAGACTTAGGTGCGGCTGCCCTCCCTCCCCCTCCTTTATATAGGCCCCCTGGGGGGCGGCCCTGGAGATGGGAATCTCCCAAGGAGGCGGCGGCAGAGAGGTGGAGTGCCCCAAGGCAAGTGGGGTGCGCCCCGCCCTAGGGTTTTCAACCCTAGGCGCAGGGGGCCAAGGGGCACCAGCCCACTAGGGGTTGGTTCCCTCCCACTTCAGCCCACAGGGCCCTCCGGGATAGGTGGCCCCACCCGGTGGACCCCCGGGACCATTCCGGTGGTCCCGGTACAATACCGGGTGACCCCGAAACTTTCCCGATGGCTGAAACCGCACTTCCTATATACAATTCTTTATCTCCCGACCATTACGGAACTCCTCCTGATGGTCGGGATCTCATCCGGGACTCCGAACAACATTCAGTTTGCTGCATACTCATATTCATACAACCCTAGCGTCACCGAACCTTAAGTGTGTAGACCCTACGGGTTCGGGAGACATGTAGACATGACCGAGACGGCTCTCCGGCCAATAACCAACAGTGGGATCTGGATATCCATGTTGGCTCCCACATACTCCTCGATGATCTCATCGGATGAACCACGATGTCGAGGATTCAAGCAACCCCGTATACAATTCCCTTTGTCAATCGGTATGTTACTTGCCCGAGATTCGATCGTCGGTATCCCAATATCACTTTACTCGTACCGTAATGCATGATCCCGTGACCAGACACTTGGTCACTTTGAGCTCATTATGATGATGCACTACCGAGTGGGCCCAGTGATACCTCTCCGCAATAAGGAGTGACAAATCCCAGTCTCGATCCGTGTCAACCCAACAGACACTTTCGGAGATACATGTAGTGCACCTTTATAGTCACCCAGTTACGTTGTGACGTTTGGTACACCCAAAGCACTCCTACGGTATCCGGGAGTTACACGATCTCATGGTCTAAGGAAAAGATACTTGACATTGGAAAAGCTCTAGCAAAGCGAACTACACGATCTTGTGCTATGCTTAGGATTGGGTCTTGTCCATCACATCATTCTCCTAATGATGTGATCCCGTTATCAACGACATCCAATGTCCATAGTCGAAACCCTGACTATCTGTTGATCAACGAGCTAGTCAACTAGAGGCTCACTAGGGACATGTTGTGGTCTAAGTATTCACACGTGTATTACAATTTCCGGATAATACAATTATAGCATGAATAAAAGACAATTATCACGAACAAGGAAATATAATAATAATCCTTTTATTATTGCCTCTAGGGCATATTTCCAACACGCCCTACCCCCCTGGGCGCGCCCCCTATCCTTGTGGGCCCCACGTGGCCGCCCTCCACTTATTCCAGCACCCATCCACTCCTTCCTCCAGAAAAAATCACTCCATAGCTTAAACTCGTGTTCTTGCTCATTTTGCTGCCATTTTCGATCTCCTTGCTCAAAGTTCCATTCACAAAACTGCTTTGGGGGATCGTTCTATGGTATGGGACTCCTCCAATGGTTCAATTAATTTTTGTTCTAGTGTCTTATTCATTGCAAATTTTTACTGCTGTGGTGACCTTGTTCTTGAGCTTGCATGTCAAATTTTTATGGTCCAAAGTAGTTTTGATGCATGATATAGCCTCTAGGCACTTGTAGGAGTAGTTGCTGTCAATTTTGTTAAGTTTGGTTCACTTTTATTTTGAGCTACTAAAAATTTCAGAAATTTTCAGAGGGAGAAAATGATGAGGAGATTGTTGAGAGGTTCCTCGAGCCGGGGTTCGAAGGAAAAAAGTAAATTAGGAGAAAGAGAAGCCCAAGTATAATCTTCCTCGTGTCATGGAGATTCGGCCGTGTGAATGGCCATGTGATGCATTCTTCTGGTAGTAGGAATTTATGATGATTTCTACTATTTGGCTGAGAATGCAGGCATCACCGACTTCCTCCTTGACCAGTGTGATCAGTATCTCCTATTCACTAATACTTTCGTGCAAAATTTTCATTTTCATGCTAGGAGATCACCACCCATGGTAGACTTTTACTTATATGATGAATACGAGGAAATGACGCTTTATGACTTTTGTGAGGTTCGTAAATTACCTTATGAGGGTAGCATCGAGGAACCATGTCCCAGTGATGTGCAAGATTTTATTCATGAAGTTACCGTAGGGGAAAGGAGAAGGGTCCCGGAAGGGAGAGTGGCTAGTTTACATTTTTCTGTTCTGCGTTAGTACTCATTATTTGCTGGGAGATGTTCAATTGGTCGTGGGGAGAGTGGAGGTCTTAGTGCTCCAGACCTTGTCATTTTGTGCCATGCTTTACTTCGTGATAGAACTTTCAGTTTAGGCGCTATGGTTGCTAAACGGTTGAGTATAAACCGTATAAAGGGTCCTTTTTTTGAGGTATCTTCGCCTCCCGCCTTGCTAAACACTTTTGAGATACCCATTAGAGAAAGAAGAGAAACTGCTACCTACTATTTACTTAGATTATGATAGCATGGTAGCACATAAGTTTATTCGCTATGATGAGGAAAGGAGACTCATTTATAACTTGATATTTAACGAGAGTACTTTTCAGATTATTACCTTGCATGCACCTATTTTGTTCGATATTCATTCAGGCAGGTACTTCGTTTTGCCCGCAGACATTCATGCATACTAGGAGGGGACACGGTCTCCTGAGCCAGAGCCATCACCTGATCCATACCAGAAGTCTATTTATCAGTGGGATCTACAGGAGCTCGCTAACCAGTGGAACCCCCAGGATCCTCCTCAGTACACTGGAGAGGGCTACTTTGATCCATGGGTTTAGACCAACTTATGCCAAAAGCCTAAGCTTGGGGGACCACGTATTTCTCACCGACATTGCATTCATGTTCACACACTCATTTCAGTTGTCGGTGTTCATACTTTTTCATTGTACTATCCATGTTAGTTTATTTCTTTTTCCCGCTTTCTTCTTGTGTGTTTGAAAAACCTTAAGAAAAACTAAAAAAAAACAGGTGTAGTTTATTTCCTTCCTATGCATGCTTAGTAATATTAATAGAAAACCCCAAAAGATATCTCGTTCTTCTTTTGCTTGTTGGGAGCTTTCCCGTGTAAAAGCTTTTCTCGTTCTTGTTTTACTTTCTTCAGAAAAACAAAAACTCCAAAAACATTTTAGTGTGTTTCTTTGAATTTCTTTTCTTTTCTTTGGGGTCGAGAGGAGAAGACCACGATGAAAATGTTGAGTGGCTCTCATATACATTATTGTTGATCTAACAAAGAGCCTATATTACCTTGTCTTCTCCTTTGAATAAATGTTTGCAGATTCCAGCTTAGTCCAATGCACATGCACTATTATTATTATACACACTGTTCGGTCGTGCAAGTGAAAGGCAATAATGACGATATATGATGAAATGATTGAGATGAGGAAAAGCTGGTATGAACTCGACCTATCTTGTTTTTGTAAATATGATTAGTTCATCGCTCCTGATTCAGTCTATTATGAATGAAGCATGTTTGCAATGACAATTAGAGATTATAGTTACTCATGCCATGCTTAATTAGCTAGGAGCTTATAATCGTTTACCTTGCGTGCCAACATGGAAATTAAAATGGTTGTGATGTAGTATGATAGGATGGTATCCTCCTTTGAATGATTTGAGTGGCTTGACTTGACACATGTTTTGAAACAAAATCAACATAGCCTCTAAAATATTTATGTTCATGGTGATTTATATCCTACTCATGCTTGCATTCAATGTTGGTTAATCTCAATGCATGTTTATGACTATTGTCGCTCTCTAGTTAGTCGCTTTCCAGTCTTTTTCTAGCCTTCACTTGTACTAAGTGGGAATACTGCTTGTGCATCCACTTCCATAAACCCAAAGTTCTTCCATATGAGTCCACCATACCTTCCTATATGCGGTATTTACCTGCCGTTCCAAGTAAATTTGCATGTGCCAAACTCCAAACCTTCAAATAATAATCTGTTTTGCATGCTCGAATCGCTCATGTACCAACTAGGACTGTCAATATCTTCCATGCTAGGTGGGTTATTCTCACGATGAGTGGACTTCGCTCATCATTCACGAGAAAATGGCTGGTAACCGGGATGCCCAGTCCCATGCTCAGATCAAATCAAAATTTAATTGCAAACAAAACTCCCCCAGGACTGTTGTTAGTTGGACGGTACCCGTTGTTTCGGACCAGCCATGGAGTGTGCTTGTTGGTGGTGGGGGAGTATAAACTTTACCATTCTGTTTGGGAATCACCTATAATGTATGTAGCATGGAAGATACCGAGATCTCTTGGTTGTTACGTTGAGTCGTTGACAATGAAAGCATGCCGCTCAAAATATTATTTATCTCTATTTCAAAACTCGAGCTCTGGCACCTCTGAAAATCCCTGCTCCCCTCTGCGAAGGGCCTATCTATTTACTTTTATTGCTGAGTCATCATCCTCTTATAAAAAGCACCAGTTAGAGAGCACCACTATCATTTGTATGCATTGTTATTAATTTATATTGAGTATGACTGGATCTCTTTTACCATGAATTACAATGTCTAGTCAGTCCTTGATCTTCAGGGGTGCTCTGCATTTATGATTTGCGGTCTCAGAAAGGGCTAGCGTGATACCATCTTGTTATATCATATCATGATTGTTTTGAGGAAGTGTTGTCATCAGAGATTTATTATTATTGCTCGCTAGTTGATTATGCCATTGATATGAGTAAATGTGAGACCTAAATGTTATTGTCAATATGGTTAGTTCATAATCTATGCTGAAAACTTGAATGCTGACTTTACATATTTGCAACAACAAGATCAAACAGAGTTTGTCAAAGTTTTTCTTTATCACTTTCAGTTTGTCAACTGAATTGCTTGAGGACAAACAATGGGTTAAGATTGAGGGAGTTGATACGTCTCCATCGTATCTACTTTTCCAAACTCTTTTGCCCTTGTTTTGAACTCTAACTTGCAAGATTTGAATGGAACTAACCCGGACTGACGTTGTTTTCAGCAGAATTGCCATGGTGTTATTTTTGTGCAGAAATAAAAGTTCTCAGAATGACCTGAAACTTTACGGAGATGATTTTTGGAATTAATAAAAAATATTGGCGAAAGAATCAAGTGAAGGGGGCCCACACCCTGGCCACAAGGGTGGGGGCGCGCCCACCCCTAGGGGCGCACCATCCGTCCTTGTGGGCCCCCTGGACCTCCACCGACCTCAACTCCTACTCCATATATTCATGTTCGAGGAGAAAAAAAAACAGAAAGAAGGATTCACTGTGTTTTACGATACGGAGCCGCCGCCAAGCCCTGTTCTTCCTCGGGAGGGCAGATCTGGAGTCCGTCCGGGGCTCCGAAGAGGGGAATCTGTCGCCATCGTCATCATCAACGATCCTCCATCACCAATTTCATGATGCTCACCGTCGTGCGTGAGTAATCCCATCGTTGTCTTGCTGGACGGTGATGGGTTGGATGAGATTTACCATGTAATCGAGTTAGTTTTATTAGGGTTTGATCCCTAGTATCCACTATGTTCTAAGATTGATGTTGCTATGACTTTGCTATGCTTAATGCTTGTCACTACGGCCCAAGTGCCATGATTTCATATCTGAACCTATTATGTTTTCATGAATATATTTGTGTTCTTGATCCTATCTTGCAAGTTATGGTCACCTACTACATGTTATGATCCGGCAACCCCGGAGTGACAATAGTTGGGACCACTCACGGTGATGACCGTAGTTTGAGGAGTTCATGTATTCACTAAGTGCTAATGCTTTGGTCCGGTACTCTATTAAAAGGAGGCCTTAATATTCCTTAGTTTCCAATAGGACCCCGCTGCCACGGGAGGGTAGGACAAAAGATGCCATGCAAGTTCTTTTCCATAAGCACGTATGACTATAGGAATACATGCCTACATTATATTGATGAATTGGAGCTAGTTCTGTGTCACCCTATGTTATAATCATTTGCATGATGAATGCCATCCGACATAATTATCCATCATTGATCCATTGCCTACGAGCTCGTTTCATATTGATCTTTGCCAAGTTACTTTTCCGTTGCTACTATTACAATTGCTACGAAACTACTATTGTTACTTTTGCCACTGTTACCGCTACTTTCATAGTACTTGCTACTAAATACTTTGCTGCAGATATTAAGTCTTTCAGGTGTGGTTGAATTGACAACTCAGCTGCTAATACTTGAGAATATTCTTTGGCTTCCCTTGTGTCGAATCAATAAATTTGGGTTGAATATTGTACCCTCGAAAACTGTTGCGATCCCCTATACTTGTGGGTTATCACCCGCCACCGAACAGGATGCCAGAAGGACGTACACATTTCGGCCGGTCGAGGAGGACAAGCAGCCGGTGAAATCCTCCAACTTCAAATCGAGATCCATGGCCGCCACCGCCGCCGCCCGCAAGACGTTAAGACCAGCGCACCGCAACGCCAGTGCCACCCCTAACCTGGGAGCAGCGCCCTCTCTGACCATGGTCGTCGCCACCAGCAACACCCGCAGCCCCAAGGGGACCAGATCGACCTCGCTCAACCTGGCCCCCATCGCCACTTCTGCGTAGCCGCACCGCCGCCTCCCAGCACAACCGCTTCAGGATCCGCACGTCCCAGCCGCCGGAGAGCTCGTCGGATCCAGCTCCCCTGCGGGCGGCTGATCAACGCTGTCGGGATCCCGGCCAAGGGAGGGAGGTGAGAGGCCCCGCCGCTGCCAGCGCCGCATGGGCTTCGCCCGGTAGACGTCCCCCGGCAGCGGCGAGGAGGAGGAGGGAACGGGGGAGAGCTGCTCACCGGCGGCGGATCTGGATCCCCCATGACGCGGGTGTGGGGCGCGTCGCGGGAACACTTGTTTCAATTTACAATGTACATGCACCATTAGGTTTGGTCATGTTTCTTCCTCTGAAGTTAGGTTTGGTGCTGTTTGTGTCCTTCACCAAATATGAAGACTTTGGAGCTTGTGACCATGTGACACATGTGGTAAGCAATCGAAACAATTCAAAAAAGAGAGTCTTTGGAGCTTGCCAGGACACACATTTTGTATGGATTGCTGATTATTAAGAGGTAATGGTGTGGATTGAGCTTTCATGTTTCCGGTTGGCCTTGTGCAACTCAATAAAAAACAAATGTAAGCCGGTAATTGTGAATATTGTTAGTACTACATGTCGGATCATGTGTTGTGCAATTAAGGTTTTATAATGGAAATAAGGAACTAATATTGTGTGTTGTTGACCAATTGTGTCGAAACATATATAACCATAGTAACTCAGGATCCGCAACGTATTTAGCAATAAAGGTCTGCCTTCATATAGAGACCGTATGCCAATGCAAGTGTGGTCAACTACCTCATTTTATGTTTACATGTTCCAGAACTTAGTTGTTTTCGTGCCTAAAATCATCTGAATTATGTGTATTCCTTCTTTCCGAACAATGGGTTCAGTTCTTTCCTTAGTCTTAAAGCTACCGTGATTTGATAAGGAATATACAAACAAATTTTGTTGGGTTCAGTTGAACCGAATGCCAATACTTCCACCCCTTAAGAGGTAGGCATATATCTTACCAAGCTCGCGAGTGTCCCTTACGATCACTGTGTTTGTGAGTTGATCCGGCTTCGTTCTCCTAATTCATAATATGCAGTTTGAAAGATAGATTCATTTCAAATAGATGCAGAGAAATACTCATGCTTTATGAGAGCACATGAGAAGTTTCTTTTGAAGATTTACACATGAAGGTTTACAATGATGCATCATTCATGACTAGCTGTAATAGAAAAGGCACTCGTTCCTCTGAGCCTCCTCCCTGTCCGACCATAATTCTCCCAAACGAGCACAACAACTGAGGCGTCATTGCTTCTTGACCATGTATGTACATGGTCTAGACAACGACTCGTAGCGACGCACATGCATATTTACTAGTATTGTAGAACAAACTCTCCATAGTCACAACATCATCCACCCATGTAACCCTCGCACGTGGTAGTCCACCATGAATACAAACCAGAAGTAGAATGTAGGGTATCCCTCTCCCAGAGGGCTCGAACCTGGGTAAACTCCTCGTGTGATCTCCGTTCTGGTACTTCCAGCCACATTTACCACCCTACCAAGCATACTGATAGTCCCACACACCGTCAGTTGAAGCGTCACGGAGGGGCTGCGTCTGCCGGGGACCGTAACAAGATCGGATTGGTACTTGTGAGCTGCGTTAGGATTTCCTCGAAGAGGAGAGGATGATGCAGTACAGTAGAGAAGTATTTTCCCCAGTTATGAAACCAAAGTTATCAATCCAGTAGGAGAACCAAGTAACACTATGTAAACAACACCTGCACACACTCAACAAATACTTGCAACCCAACGCGTAGAGGGGTTTTCAGTCCCTCAACGGTTATGAGCAAGATTAAATGATATAGTTTTTGGTAGATAGATCAAACAAAAATACAAAATAAAAGAAATAAAAGAAAATCGTAGCGAGGTATTTTTGGTTTTAATACATGATAGAGAATAGAGCCGGGGGGCATAATTTTCACTAGAGGCTTCTCTCGTAAAAATAGCATACGGTGGGTAGAAAAATTACTATTGGGCAATTGGCAGAAAAGCAAATAATTATGACGATATCCAAAGCAATGATCATGTATATAGGCATCACGTCCGAGGCAAGTAGACCGAAACGATTCTGCATCTACTACTATTACTCCACACATCGACCGCTATCCAGCATGCATCTCGTGTATTAAGCTCTTGAAAGAATGAAGTAACGCCTTAACCAAGATGACATGATGTAGACAAGATAAACTCACGCATGAAATAAATCCCATCTTGTTACCCTTAATAGCAACGATACATGTGTGTCATGTCCTTTTCTATCACTGTGATTGAGCACTGCAAGATCAAACCCATCACAAAGCACCTCATCCCATGGCAAGACAAATCAATCTAGTTGGCCAAACCAAACCAATAAACCGGAGAAGAAATACGAGGCTATAACAATCATGCATAAAAAATTTCAGAGAAAACTCAAATAATATTCATGGATAGATCTGATCATAAACTCACAATTCATCGGATCCCAACAAACACACTGCAAAAAGTCATTACATCAAATAGATATCCAAGAACACCGAGAGAACATTGTATTGAAGATCAAAAAGAGAGAGGACATCTAGCTACTAACTATGGACCCATAGGTCCGTGGTAAAGTACTCACGCATCATCGAAGGGGAGCAAGGATGATGAAGAGCCCCTTCCATGATCGAATCCCCCTCCGGCAGAGTGCCGGAAAAGGCCTCCAGATGGAATCTCGTGGTTATGGAACTTGAGGCGGCGGAAAAAGTATTTCTTGGACTTCCCTGTTGGTTTCACGATAATAGAAAATTTATAGAGGCGGAGCTAGGTCAAACGGAGGCTTGTGGGCCCCACTAGGTACCAAGGCGCGCCCTGGTGCCTAGTGGGCCAACCTCCGTCTTCTTGTTCCTTCCAGAAGCTTCCAGGGTCTCTTCTTGCCAGAAAAAATCTCCAAAAAGTTCCGTGGCATTTGGACTTCGTTTGGTATTGATATTCTACAAAGTAAAAAACAAGCAAAAAACAGCAACTGGCATTGGGCACTATGTTAGTAGGTTACTCCCAAAAAATGATATAAAGTTTCTTGTAAATGTATATAAAACATTCAAGATTGATACTATAATAGCATGGAACAATAAAAAATTATAGATACGTTGGAGACGTATCACGGATCTCCTCACGTTTCCGGTGGTCTTCCGCCCGAAGAAAGCCTCATCACGTTCGGCATGGGCAGGGCTGGCCGGGTCGACATCAACCCACCGACCTCCCACACCCGCACCATCTTCTTTGGTGCTCGGCTTTCATCATCAACCACTACCGCGACTCGGCAGCGCGCTCTGTCCTCCAATAGATCACATTAGTGGTCTCACCAGGGTTCATGACACCATTTCCATCGACCTTCGACTTACGGGGCTACTTCGTCCATTGAACGTTGGGGCCTCATACTAGTGTGAGATGCAGGCGCGTCTGCACGAACATATCAACTTCAACATGGACGGCCGACCCGTCTCGTCGGGGCCTACAGTGTCCTCACTGTCGACTCCCGACTCGGAGGGCGCGATCCTGCACCAACGCATCCCGTACTTGAGGCTCGAGCCTTGGCCTTAGGGTCAGATGGATGCATCGACTTCACACTGACTCTTTAGCCGTCGTGACGTCGCACCTGGTCTCCATGGTGTGCGACAATTGATTCATCAACCATATACCAGAAGACTGCATCATAGACGGGTACATCTCCGACTGCGGTATCATCTCGGCTAGCCTCTTTTCTCTCTTAGATCGGAGGACAACGAGGCGGCGTCATCTCCATCACAAACACAAAAATTGACAAAGAGATCCCCACCCCCACTTCAGAAACCGGGAACAGCCAACCGACCTTAACGTCGGATGGCGAGGAAGGTCATGACGACGGCACCTGCTGAAAGTTCTTCAGCACCAATGGATCCGATCGAACCCAGTGCTAGCGGAGCCATGACAACATATGTGGGGCTTCAAATTTACACCTCGGACCGGTGGCCATCGCTCCATCAGCACCTCCGGCCCCACCCCCAGCCGGTCACTTTCCAAGCAGATTTAACATCCTAGGCGCCGACGCGGCGAGCTTCACAACCCATGGGGTTAGAATTTCTAGCCTCGCTAGGACCACGATGATGCAACCCCTCATCACTGAAGAGGCACTGCAATTGTTCAACACTCTCATACCAAGGAGTGATCCCACCACATAGATAATGGAAGCCTTTCGGCAGGCTACCCTAGCCGCCCAACTACAGTTCCAGAAAAACACGATGGTGGTCGCCCCGCAGCATACACGGTGGCAAGAAAAGACGAACAACGAGAGGCGACGCCGAGCTCTTTGCCAGCCAAGGGCGACCACTAATGCCCTCGCAGCCCGAGGTCACGAGGTGGGCATAGGTTTCGATGAGCCCGTGGACACCACCCTACTCCAAGACCAGCTCGTAGCCTCCAAGCCACCACGGTGCTGGATGACAGGCTACACGATAAGCCAGGAGACCCGAAGATCATTGCAAGTCTTAGAAGGATACTCCACAACACCGTCGAGCTCTAGGAGAATATCAGTGAGTCCAGGCAACGCCCGGCCAGCATTAACGGCGTCCTTTTAGTTGTAGGGCACCCACCCCAAGACAACCGCCAGGGATAAGTACCCCAGCCTGTTACCCTAGCAGCGGACGAGGTCGAAAACCTACATCAAACAATCTCCACCATCTCGAGACGGAACCTGACAACACTTCCCCGTGGCTATGTGTAAGTAGGGCATAATTTTGTCATGGTATGTAGGTATCACCATATGCTACGTTTTAAGTTAATAAGAATTGTACTTCATTAAAAAAATCTAAAAGCATAGTTAATTTTACTCAAAACTAAAGTAAAGAAAATTGTTTTCGCCAGCATGCGGCGGAGACGAGGGAGCAGTGATCTCTGGGGGCAGAACAGTCCATTCTGCGGCCCCACCCAATGCCATTGCCATTGCCATTTGCCACCCCCTACCGCCACTAGCTTTTAAAGCTAAACTAACTCCATTACTCCTCGCTTTGGAGTAGTCGCAAAGCGAGTCTTGTCCCGGGAACACACACAGAACCTGAATCACACAGATGTCTGCTTGATTGACTGCTCCTCCCGTTTCCGTCCGTGCGCTTGTGCGATCTTGGGCGCTTCCGCTCTGCCTCCCCTGGAGCGGTTCTTGCGGCTCTCCCCCAGGAAATTCGGCGGAGTGGTTGATATCCTTGGCCAAAGGTAATCTCCTCCATTTTGATCCCCTTCGCTCCCGTTTCTGTATGCAGTTTTCCTCTTGGAATGTGAATCTTGCATTGATGATTTTGTGCGCCTCTCTAACTTTCCCAGTGTATTCAGCCTTTGCTTCAAACAAAATCCAGCTTTATCGTGCAGTTGTTGTATATTTTCAGCTCTATATGCAGTTCATATTCTCGCCATTTTCTTGAATTTACAGTGTGTGTGTGTGTGTTTTCTGTTTCTCCCCATCTTAATTTTTGGTACAGCAAAAGCAACGGTTTGCACAGGACCGTTCTGCGGCTTCTTTATTTATTCTCCGATTGACTGCCTTCATGTGCAAATTCCTTTAAAAAGTCCAACTTTGGTTTTATTTTTCCGGTGCCCATTCATGTGGGTTTCTCCACTGCAACCTGATAAGATTCCAGCCTCACTAGTGCTTGTTCCCATGGTCTCCCTACACCCCATCCCTCCTTGCCTCACCAATTATTCCCGCTGTCCCCTCACCCCAAGGTGCTGCGCCGTGCTGCTTTGCAGGTGCTGCTTGTGTGATCCAGCTTTGGGGGAGTTCTTGGATTCCTGGCATTCTGCTTTCTTGGACCCAGAGCTTGACAAGATTTGCTGAAATAGTTTGCCAATCTAGAGGGAGAGATATCCTACTTTAATTGGTTTCTTGGCCTTGGCAATGCCATGAGCAAGGGGAACACCAAGACCTAGATCTTTACAGCTTTATAGCTTAGGGATCTTGTCACTTGGTGCTTCTTGGTTCTGATCTGTGGTGATTGGATTGAAGACGAGGAGAAAACAGAGAGGGGATTCAGGTTACTCTCAGTGTGTGAAGATGAAGTATATGAAGCTTGGAGCAAAGCCAAATGTCTTTCAGACAGAGGGGAATATCAGGTGAACTAATGCATATTATTTGACTTCTCATCTGGTTTATTATTTTTCCTGTTGATTTGATCACTTGTGGTCTAGCTTCTATTTTCAGTCTGTATTCCATGAGTTGTAGTTGATCCATTTGTGTACATAAAAGTGGCTGTACGCTCATATTCCTGATTAAACTTTACTGTAATCCTTAGTTCTCTATTTGTCCAAAGTTAGCAGGGATCTACTTCTCTTATTTGTGTACATGAGTTAATATGAGATAGCCCTGTTTTCTATTATTATTATTAAATACAATCATAACAGGTACATGTTCTAAAAAAGTATATGGTACAAAACAAAAACTACAGACCTTGGGGCAAAGATACCAAAAACTACTATCTAATTAAAAGTTTTAACGCGACAGAAGCCAACTTAACTTGATGTTGTTTCTCTGTAATCTATGCTGAGTTGCAGTTGTTAGTTTGTTAGCGAACTTCAAAATCGTCTACTGCAAGATAGTAACTCCTGAAGTTTGTCTTACAAACACCCTGAGTACTTAGCTGCAAACTGAAGTTAGAAGTATGATTATGGGTTTTGTTGGGCAGATCTTTATACTACACATGTCAAGCAAGTTTGAATGCTTGATCTTATTAAAGCTATACTAACCATATTAGTATTTTCGTAGTTTGTAGCAATGTTATATCAAGTAGCCGGGTCTACTCTAAATTACAAAACATTTGCAGTGAAGTGTGTACTATTATTATTGTTCATTTGACAATGATTGGCACCAAAAAGCTATGTGTGAAAGGGAGTGCTGTTTGTGTTAAGCAGTGGGTTTTCATGATCGCGCTCAAAAGGCTCTCGATACAATTGATCTCCTTTACAGATACATCTTCTCTGATTCTTTGCCAATGGCATGTCTTCTTAAGTTTTCTGCATACTTCAGATTCAGAGCATGTGCCAATTTCCGCATATATTTCTTCTAGCATGTTCAGTGTTCATGGGTTGGTGGTGGTGTGGTCCATTTTGAAAATGAAGTTCCATTTGTTGTCAGATCATTTTCCTTGGACCACTTAGTAGTCTGATTAGTTATACCTGTCATATACATATCGCTACCTTTCATGAATTTGCTTTCTTCACTTTATATCTTTGCCCTTGGTACTTTACTTAGGCTATCACTCTGTCATTCCTTTTCTTACTCTTAGCCAATTCAGCGAGTGGATGAGTTTGTTATGTCATTTCATGTTATAGTTCAGATTCTAGGGATCTTTGCTTTATGTCTCATTCTTTTTTCCAAAACACGTTTTTCCCTCCGCCGTGTGTGATCATTTTCCTTGCAATTATTGCGGTCCCGATTCTCTGAACCAACATGGTCCTAAAACAAACCTATGAATTAGTTTATCATTCATTCTCATTATTATTAACTCCATTACTATTTCTGATGTAGATTTGCATGAGACTTCATTGTGCAACATATCTATTTGTCTTAAAGTTACTGGATGCTCAATTTGACAAATCATTGACACATTTCAGTATCAGAAAATCTTCAAGATGCTCATGTCTTGAAAATATACTAGTGATGTTTGCCTATGATGATGTCAAAGGTGTCACTGAAAATATGCATGCAAACACTTTTACTAAGCATTTTTATTCTATTTTCATCTCCAAAATTTTAATCATTTTGCAACCTTGTATGTTCGTCTTGTATGCTGTACACTTCTTTGTCATGTCATGTCTCAGTTTGCACTACATTTATATGATGGTAATGTTGGAATGTCTTTTGTAGGTTTGTGGCAACTGAACTGGCGACGGATATTGTTATCACTGTTGGAGATGTCAAATTTTATCTTCACAAGGTACAATTTCACTTTTCTTTTTGATCAAGCGTTCAAATGTCCCGTCACACTATTTTTGCTTCAAATGTGCACTTTCAAGTCCTTTTGATTATACATTTTTATATGTCAATTAGAGGGAGGTGGAGTATATGTGATATCATTTTTAGCATATACTGTTTTATGACCCCTTACATTGGTTGAAGTTAAAGCTTTTCGCATGAGTTTTTGACATATAATCCAGTAGAGTTAGTGACAGCTGATCCATATCCATTGCAATTTTGTCCTTGGTTAAATAGTACTGACATGTTCAAATTGCTTGCAGTTCCCACTTTTGTCCAAGAGTTCCCGCTTGCAAACGTTGGTTGCTTCCACAGACGAGGAAGGCAATGATGAAGTAGACATTTCTGACATCCCCGGTGGACCTTCAGCATTTGAAATCTGTGCAAAGTTCTGCTATGGCATGACCGTCACGCTGAACGCATACAACGTCCTCGCGGCCCGCTGCGCGGCCGAGTTTCTCGAAATGTTCGAGACTATCGACAAAGGGAACCTCATCTACAAGATTGATGTGTTCCTCTCCTCGAGCATATTCCGCACCTGGAAGGACTCCATCATCGTGCTGCAGACAACAAAGTCACTCCTTCCCTGGTCAGAGAACCTGAAGGTAATCAACCACTGCGTGGATTCCATTGCGGCCAAGGCTTCCATCGACCCGTCGGAGGTCAACTGGTCGTACACCTACAACCGGAAGAAGCTGCCGTCCGAGAGCGACCCCGACTCACACTGGAACGGTGTGAGGAAGCAGCTGACGGTGCCCAGAGACTGGTGGGTGGAGGACATCTGCGACCTCGAGATGGGCTTGTACAAGAAGGTGATCCTGGCCATCAAGGCCAAGGGGAGGACCGCCGGCGAGGTGGTGGGAGAGGCGCTGCGAGCCTACGCGTACCAAAGGCTGTTCGGCACCTTGGACAGTGCTGCGAGCAATGGGCTTGACTGCACACGGCACCGTGCGGCTCTCGAGACCATCATTTCTCTGCTGCCACCTGAGAGAGCCTCGGTCTCCTGCGGCTTCCTGCTCAAGCTGGTGAGAGCGGCGTGCTTGCTGGGGTCAGACGAGGCCTTGCGCGGCGACCTGGTAAAGAGGATCGGCTCGCAGCTGGAGAGAGCTTCAGTCTCTGATCTTCTGATACCGGCGAGCTCCGACGAGAACGCTCTGTACAATGTTGACCTGGTGTCGTCGATACTGGAGGAGTTCATGGTGCAGCGCAACGGCGATGAAGAAGCATTGGAGGACGGTGAGAGCTACCCGGCCTCTTCGGTCTGCGGCGGCGAGTCGGAGCTCGCGTTGGTGAGGCTGGTCGACAGGTATCTGGCCGAGATCGCCAAAGACCCCAACCTCCCTCTTCAAAAGTTCATCGCCATCGCTGAAATGGCGCCCCTCGCCGCTCGGCCCACCCACGATGGGCTCTACCGCGCCATTGACATGTATCTCAAGGTACGTACCTACATACTTGCCCATATACGTACTACTTATATGATTGGATCATGTTCATGTTCATGTGTATGTTTGTTGGAGCTCAATCAGAACTTTGAACTGAAATAATGTGCCATGTGCAGGAGCATCCGAGCATGACCAAGAGCGAGAAGAAGAGGCTGTGCGGGCTCATGGACTGCAAGAAGCTGACCGCCGAGGCGAGCTCGCACGCCGTGCAGAACGAGCGCCTCCCTCTGCGCCTCGTTGTGCAGGTCCTCTTCTTCGAGCAGCTCCGAGCATCGGCCTCTGCCGAGGCGGCAGCGTCTGATCACCACCCGTCCTCCGCCCTGCGCTCGCTCCTCCCCAGAGAGAACGGCAACTCGTACGGCAGCTCCAGGTCGGCGACCACGACGGTGACGACCGAGGACGACCAGTGGGGCGGCGGCGGGGCGCCAGCGTCCGGCGACACCAGCTCCTTCCGGTCCATGAGCGGCCTGGGCAACAACAAGAGCGGAGGGAACGGCGGCAAGGCGACTGCCAAGGGGCCGCTGCAGATGCCGAGGAAGATGCTGAGCAAGCTGTGGTCCGGCAAGGCGAGCAGCGGTGAGAACAGCGCCGGCTCCGACACGTCGGAGAGCCCCGGCTCCGTCAACCTCGAGGCTGAGACCAAGTCCACGCATTCGCGGAACACCAGGCATTCCGTCTCGTAGGCTAAGCCACCGCCTTGGCATTCTTCCATTTTTCTTTCTTCGGGGTGAGCCATAATTGAATTCGTGTGGTTCCACCTGACAAGGATGATCATCACCCTCAAAGTTAGTGTATTGTTTGGTTGGTTTTTGGTGTCTATATAGAAATAAAATCTGGTTTTGGGTTGCACTGGATCCAAAATGGTAGCTGAACAACAGAGTTCAAAGCAACTAGGGGCGATTAGGGAATGCCGGCGGCCGGCCGGCAAGGTGGAGGCCGGCTCTGGGCTCTCGCGGAGGAAGAGGAGGAGATCGGCGGTTCGCCCGCAAGGTGGAGGCCGGTTCTGGGCTCTCGCGGAGGAAGAGGAGGAGATCGGCGGTTCGCCGCCGGCCGGCGTCGCGTCGCCGACCCCTTCGGATATGCTGTGCGAATCCCTCGCATTGGGTTACACAGAGGAGGAAGTCGCCGCCTGCGTCGATACAGTCGTTACCGAGGGACGATCCGGCGAGACGCGGGCTCGGCGACGGCCAGAAGCTCGAGGTGCTGCGGCGGGTGGCCCACCGGCGGACGGCGGTGATGGCGATCCGGCCATGGCGAGGCCCGCTCCCCAAGGTAAGACCTTCTACTGCAACTTTGCAAGATTTCTTCTATGCGGCCAAGTGGACGACGCCACGCAATGTAAGAGGAGGCCGGCCGGAGCAACGGCGGCGAGCAAAACACCGGCAATGGCGACCTTGATCCAGGCGGATCGGGCGGCCAAGCTGCGGGCGCCGACTCAAACAGTTGGGCCGAGTGGGCCAAATCTGACCGTTTGGGGACACTTTGATGGACATGTCTTTGTCTCAAAAAAAAACTATGGACATGTCATATGACATCATGCGCGATGATGCTTAATTAAGGACACGCTCGGCTCGATTCTGGAGTGGCCGATAGGGGTGGATTAACGAGCTTTTTGGCTCATGCTCGTTAAAGCTCGGCTCATTGAGTTCGTTAAGTTGAACGAGAAGAAAAGCTTGCTCAACCCTATTTGTTTAGTGCTCGTTAACAGACTGCAATGTCTTACGGTCTACATGATGAGAGTGTACGTGTGGTTTTTACAAAGAAAGATGTTGACGACAAGAAGAGGTGCGCTCGGTTGCTGCAATCCCGGCTAGGTTGGCTCGATTGGTTTGAATAGATGAGCAGAGGCGCTAAAAAATATGTCTTCATTGAGGATAAAAGCACATGTTAAGGAGCAGGTTCCCCTCCCGTCCCCCGCGTCTCCTCTGGGCGGCTCGGGCGGAGCCCAGCACCGCCGGGCGCCGTCCCCACCCCGCCTCCATCTCCCTCGCCGCCGAATGACGCGGGCTAAGCCAGCAGCGGACGGGCGGCGGCGGCTCTGCCCGCAGCCGGCGGCTCTTCGATCTCGGGCGGCGGCCCGGTCTTGATGGTTGTCGGCCGCGTCGCGTGGCGCGCGGCGAGGCTCGGTGGTGCTCTGCCTCTCCCTTGGCGGCGCTTCGGGGTGTGGTGCTCTGGATCTAGGCGCTTCTGTTGGGTCTCCGTTTACCTTTCGGTGGCGGCGCGGGAGCCTCGGTGATGCTGATGGCGTGGGGAGGTGGCGGACGCTTGGATCTGGCCGGGCGTGGCTGGATCCGGGCGTTCTTGGGGTTTCTGCTGCGGCTGTTCGTTGCTTCAGCGTGGTCTTTGTTCTGCGGCGTGGCGGTGACCTCTGCCCCAAGGCACGGTGAGGCGGCGGCGTGAGGTCGGCCGTTAAGCGGTGACGGTGGTGTCGCGTCGAGGCCCGGCATCTGGTCGGGCGGCGTGCGGGCAGCCTTGGCAGGCGGGCGGCTGACGGAGGCTTCCTCGGTGCTTTCTGCGGTCCGGTTTGGTGGAGGTTTTATGGAGGTTTGATGGAGGTCCGTGGCTGGCCGGTATGGGCTGGTGGTGGTCGAGCATCTCGTGGAGAAATCCTTCTTCCGGCCTTTTGCGGAAGCCGGCGACGGCGGCGCCTGTGGGCGTCGCGCTCTTTCTTAGGCGTCGGCCGATGTATGGTGCTCCACCTCACCCCGCTGACCTCGGCTCGGGAGAAACCTCTGGTTTGTGGGATCGGGCGATGAAGGCGTCTTCACGTCTTCTTCCTTCTTGGGGGCATTGTCTTGGAGCCGGCTACAACCTGAGACCGGTGGATGGCGGCATCTTCGCCGCATGGAAGGGCGGCATCTTCGCCGCGTGGTTTGCTGAGGCGGCCGTTTCGGGGGCGCCGATTTCTGTT
Organism: Aegilops bicornis; assembly: GCA_021605145.1. NCBI lineage: Eukaryota > Viridiplantae > Streptophyta > Magnoliopsida > Poales > Poaceae > Aegilops > Aegilops bicornis. Next base: position 154,606,181 of record CM038673.1, read on the forward strand.
TGGCAACGATGATGGCGTCAAGAGGAGCTTGGGTCGCAGCTCGGGCTTTGGTAGTCGGATCTTCCCGGCGTGCCCGAGGTGCTCTTTAGGGTACGGTCGGCTCAAGTCCTGCATATTTCCCTTGTGAGGCTCGTCGTCAAAGTCGGAGTTGTCAGTTGTTGGCGCGTGTGGCCTTCTGTTGGCATGTGCCGTCATTGCTCTGTGTAGCTGTTTGTGGGGGCGGCTTCGTTGGTGGAGCTTTATGGTGAAGTCAGAGTCGCCCGTTCGGAGGTAACCGATGATGACGATGACGCTTGCGATTTCCCGGCGGATGCCTTTTCTTCTTTGCAGCTCATGTTTCATGTCGGTGGCCAGGTTGGCCGGTGATGCCCATGTTATATGGGTTGGGTTGTATCGATTTTAGCCCGGTTTCCCGTCAATTAGGCAATTCTCACTTCTTCTTAATCAATGAAAATAGCAAATCTTTTGCCTCGTTTTAAAAATAAATAAATAAAAGCACATGTTAAGATATGCTAACGAGCTATTCATGAAACTCGTTCGCACGTTCGTCAAGCTCGTTAAATTGAACTAGCTGAAATCAATAATTGAGTTCGTTCATTAAAAACCAAGCTACGAGTTTAATAAACCGAGCGGGAGCTACGAGCTTTTAGTCCTGCCTTAGGCCGAGTCAAAGACAAGACAAACGCGTGCGTTCCTTCTTTCTTTCTTCCGGTTCATGGCAGCGAGGCCAAGGAAGGAAGGAAACTGTTCGGCTGCTCCAGATTTCGGCTCCATCATCTCCAAAGCTCGTTTATGCCAGCACATCGCGGTCATCTCACGTTGCCTCCACCCGGTCGATAGCCCATAGTTCTTTTTACTTTGCATATTAGGTTTGTCTGCAGTCAATCTCATCCAACTTTGATCAAGTTTATACAAAAAATTATTAACATTCACATAACAACATCAATATCATTAGATTCATCTTGGAATATATTTTTATATTATATTTATTAGATATTATAGATGCTAATAATTTTCAATATAAATTTGGTCAAATTTAGCAAAGTTTGACTTTCGGCAAATCCAATGTGAAGAGTAAAAAGAACCGGAGGGAGTACTAGTGTCCATGCGTGATTATGGATCGGAGGAATTATAAACATTGGGATCAGCTTAGCACATACAGATACAGTAGATAGGACACACAAGCAAGGTGAGGGGCTCAGAGTCGGAGCGCGCTGCAGTCCGCGGTCTGGAACGAAAGCTCCCCCTTGCCGATGTCGTAGAGCAGGTGCAAGTCTTGCTGCTGGAAGTTGCCGATCACGCTCTCATAACCTCCTTCCTCGATGAGCATGCACGCCGTGGACTTGTCCACGGGCCCCCAGTAGCTCCTCGGCGGCACCGCCATGTCCGCACCGCCACTGAAGTGGAAGACCAGCGCCGGCACGACCTTGTCCACGTCTTGCCGTGCCACACACAGGTCCAGTCCGGTGTCTTCCGGTGGCTGCACGAGGCTGTGGTTCAGTTGCCGGGTCACTTCCTCGCTCAGCGCCCTGTACGCGGCGTCGGCGAGGGATGTGACAGGGCTGCCGGTGTCGATGATCACCCCGCCGGACCAATACCCAGCAGCGTCCCGCCTGAGCTCGAACGCCGCGCTGGGGATCGGCAGCTTGGTCTTCCCCACGCTGATCCCCACCAAAGGGAGGTAGTAGAACGTGCTGTAGGGGTACTCCTTGGGGCTCTTCACGAACGGTATGGACGTCACGGCGCCGCCGCCGCTCAAGCTCGCCGACGCGCCGACGAACAGGTGGCTGGAGGCGCCGTGCTTGTGGGAATAGGGGGTGAGGCAGTAGGAGAACTTTGTGGCGCCCGTCTGGGAGATGAGTGACAGGCGGCCGCGGCCGAGCCCGATGAGCCCGGACGCGCCGTTCAGGGCGCCCTTGGTGATCTGCGTCAGGCTCACGCACCCGAAGGCGAGCCTCGCCGCGCCGGACAGGAAGGTGAAGGCCTCGGTGCCGAGCGACCCGATGATGCTCCCGGCGCCGTAGCTGGCGATGAAGGTGCAGCTGCCGTCCAGGCCGCAGAGGTGCACGGCGTTGGCCGCGCACAGCTTGGCGCCGTCCGTGCACGGCACGGCCGCGAAGCTCGCCGAGCTCGACAGGTTGTAGTAGGGCAGGTCCTGCTTGGCGCACGCCTTGTGGCACGTCGTCGCGCACTGGGTCCAGATGAGGTTGCTGCCGGTGTCGATGAGGGCGTCCGCGCGCTGGGGCGGGTCGCCGATGAGGTACTCGGCGATGTACTGCCGGGTGGCCAGGTGGACCGGCGCGCTCACGTCGCCGAACGCCCGGCGCTGCTGCTGCTGATGCTGCGTGGAGGCCCGGCGCTCCCGGCTTACGGCGACGGCGCGCCGCACGCGCTCCTCCGTGGTGTAGCCGGCCTTATCGTCGACGTGGGTGAGCTTCATGCGGAGCCCTGCCGCTGCGCTGGTACTATACTTGTGACGAGGATTGCACTGGAGCACAGTAGCACGAGCAGGAACACCAGAGTTCCCGCCATTTTTCCACGTTCGATTAGACCCTGTTCGCTCGCTCGTGTACGTACAGTAGAAGCTAATTACTACTGGTGACGATCGAGTGGCGGAATAGAGGATGAATATAGATGGATCGATGCTATCGTCTTGGACATTCTTGAGGATAGATAATGAGTGGCAATGCACAAATAGTTTGACGCCAGGTTGTAGACTTACAAATTACCAATCACTATTGATATCGACGCTGAAGATGACTGCACTGGCAAGCACGTAGGGGTCGGTCTCATACAAGGTCACATCATATTCTTATGTCTAATAACTTTAATCTTTATTTTTATCAATAAAATATGAGTTATATGTCATAAAAAGTACTCCCGTCCATAATGTAAGACGTTTTCTCTTGCTTTATTGACCATAGTTATAAGTCAAAGTGTGACACGAAAAATAAAATGGCTTTGTATAGAAAAATGGAGGACTAGTTTATGGTAAACCCACTATGACATGCCTCACTCACACCCCTTTATCTAAGGCGTCATTCGGTTGATTAGAGGGAACTTAAGCCGCCTCCATGGCCGTTAGATGCGTCTATCACAGCCGTCGCTTGGTCCTTCCAGATCCTACATCATTTGCCCGCACTCCGCAACGCACGCTTTCCCATCTCAGGCATCGCTCCCCTCACATCTACAGTCGGCCACCGCTTGCCATTGACGCCGTTGGCCGTCGCTCTCAGGTGATGCTGCAAAGCAACACTCATCCCATCTCCTGTGAGCTGCAACGGGCCGCCGCCGGCAAAGTGCTTCATCAGAACACCGGGAAACCACCGCTAGCACTTCATCGCAGCATCGGGTCGCCGCCAGTGACTGCTCCATTGCAGCAACGAGTGTTGCATCGTAGCTTCCAGAGCCTTGGCAAGCACTCCATAGCAGCGTCGGAAGCTCCGTCGCAGCGCCGGGAACCGCCGTCGAGCGCTCCATTGCAGCCCGGGAGTCTTCGGAGAGCGCTCCATTGCAGCGCCCGGTGCCGCATCACAGCTACACGAGCCGTCGGCGAGCGCTGCCTCGGTGTTTGCCCCTTGCTCCATTGCAGCGCCTGGAGCCACATCAAAGCTCTACGAGCCGCCGACGAGCTTTGGCTGAGTGCTCCATTGCAGCGTCGGAAGCTCCGTCGCAGCGCCATCAGCCGCTGTCGAGCACTCCATTGCAGCGCCGGGAGCCTTCAAAGAACGCTCCATTGCAGCGCCCGGTGCCGCATCGCAGCTCGCGAGCCGCCGACGAGCGCTTCCTCCGTGGTTGCCCCTTGCTCCATTGCAGCGCCCGGAGCCGCATCAAAAGCTCCGCGAGCCGCCGGCGAGCATTGGCTGCATCGGTGGTTGTCTCTTGCAGCATTTGCATCGTCCGCAGCGTCACGGCGACACCCAGTTGCAGCACCTCCATCGACCATCGTTGCCCTGTACAGCAACCGCGGCTAGCGCTGGCCGTCCTTTTGGTTTGCAACAGCGTGCAGGAGCAGCAGCTGCAGAAAAGTGGTGTTCCTCCTAGCGACGCACACGAATGGGGAGTAGAAGCTTGCAGCAGCGGCGGCCGTCAACTTGCCGGCGTTTGCCCCTAAGCCCGGACTAGAGGAAGGGGAGGGCAAAGAAGAGAGGAAAAAATGTGGAAGGAAGACGAAAGATAGGGGAGAGCGGAAATGATTGGCTCTGCTCTTCGCTGGTTGGGGATAACGGACAGGGCTAGCGGTGCGTGGGGCCCAGCCGCCCCGGGACACGTGTCGATCGCTCCAGCCGGCTTACTGTCACGTGGCATCCGCCGGTTGAATAGAACCTTTTCCTTTATCTATGCCATCCAGGTTACGATCTTTTTGTTTTGAATTGCCACGCCCCATCTGAATATCTCATTACCTAAACATGATAACTGTGTTTAGGATGAAAACCAGGCCAAAAATCACACAAGCAACAAAAAAAAAATAAGAAAAAGAGATAAATAGGTGCCCGTGACACGACATAGCCCAACAATCATTTTATTCCGATTAAAAGCTTAATTAAGCTTTGGAACGTAAATATCTTGAAAAGAAAAAACAAATCATTACATCCCATTCAGGCCGAACTGTAAAAAACCACTCACAATTCTTCACAAAACCCATTGCCAGGTGAGGCGCACACAAAATGCATATGATATGGAACAACAACGCAAACCGATGGACACACACTGGCTTGGCACACGTCTACATCCGAGCAACACAGCCGTGGCGCCTGCCGACGAAGCCGCCGATGGCCTCGATGAGCTCGTCGATGCGCGCCGGCGCCTCCTCGTCGGCCGGCTCAGGGACGCCCTGGTTAAGGTAGAACATGTGGCCCACACCGGGGCTCAGCACCACCTCCACGTCCTTCCCGGCGCGCCGCATCACGTTGCAGTACTCGACCTGCCGGTCGCGCATCGTGTCCAAGGTCGCGACACTCACCAGAAGCGGCGGCACGGCCAGCACCGCCGCCGCCGCGTAGTCCCGGACGGGCCAGATGTAGGGGTGGTCTCGGGTGGCGCCTTTGGGGAGTGCCAGCGCCAGGAGCCTGTCCGCCAGCTTGTAGTCCACGTACGGGTCCAGTTGCACGTCGGCCGACTCGGACCGGCTTGGAGTGCACCGGGAGAAGCCCGGGTTGAGCAGAACGGCTCCGGCGAGCCGGACCGGGCCCCGGTAGCCCGGCTCCGCCGAGTTGAACCCGGCGGCGACATGGTGCACCAGGTTGGCTCCATTGCTATCACCTATCAGGAACACACGTGATAAGTCGGCCACGGCCTTGAGCTTGCCCACCGGGTCGGACGTCGGCTCAGGGACCGGCTCAGCCAGCAGCACGGGCTGAGCGAGCGACTTCAGCCAGTCAATGGCGGCAAAGCCGGCGGCTATGGCCGCCGGGAGCGGGTGCTCCGGAGCAAGGGGGAGGGTGATGGACACGATACCGGCGATGGGGATGGAGGCGGCGAGACGGGCGTAGAAGCAATGGTACAGCGACCAGGTAGGGTCCGTCAGACAGAACACGCCGGCGTGGAAGTGGAGGAGGACCGGGAGACGGCGACCGGCCAAAGGAGCTGCCTCCGGGAGGTAGAGACGGAGCGGCGGGCTGGCCCGGATGTCGTGCACCGTCACACCGTTGCGCGGCACATCGTACGGCGCAATGGTGGTTGCTAGTTGGCGTGCCTCCGGGGGAGGTGGAGACCGCTCGATGCTGCCGTCGTCGTAGACCTTGATCCAACCCCCGATGTCCTCCACTAGTTTCTTGCAGCAGGTAGTGTCTGCCATTCTCTAGTGACTTTTGGTAGGTGTGCCTGTGTTTGAACTTTTTTGTTGGTTGTGTCACTTGATGGGATGATAATCACTGGTCACGAAGCCTTATATAGAGTTTTCAAGCGTTGGTTAGTTATTTAAATAATGTTCTTGCTGGGGGCGAGGGGCATTACTTTTTATTGTAGATTACTTGTTAATAATGTCCCTTGCCACTGTTGACATTACTCTCTCGTCTCTATGTGGAAGTAAAATAACTTGCTGGTTCTGACAAAATGCTTTTGGTTGCTGCCGTCCGTGCTGAAATTAGTTTCCAAGATTGATTTATTAAGATGTGGGAAATGTCAGATAGAAGGGATTGGTGCACACGATTGACTAGCATAATCTGCTAATGTTTGCTCCTTCCACGTTCTCCGTAGAGTAATTATACACGCTACACTATACATTCATCCAGAAGGTATATTCCATTTCATCAAATTTCCATCAGCCAAGTCTATAGTTTGTCCTTTTAGCTACATTTTCTTCTTCTGAATTGGTAGTGTAATGATAGCTATATTCAGCCGGCATGACACAATATACATTTTAGTTGTTTTCGAACATAAGTTTTTCTTTTCAAAAAGATGAAGAATCGGGCATCTTCGTTGGCTGCTGCACGCAATCATCTTTATTTTGAAGTTTGATACCGTTCTTACAGAATAGTCGAAGAAAAGTCCAGGGCACAACCGAACGCAAAATAAGAATACATGATACACCGTTTAACTCTTCCCAAACAAAGTGTGTGGCGCAACATTTATCATGCATTTACTTGATCTTTTTCGATAAAAGGTGTATTTTGTCGACTCAATGTAGCAGCGTCAAGCGATACAATCATCATGAGTACACACCCAGCCAGATAACGGCAAAGGGCGAGGATGTTGCGACCGTTTAGATCGCCAGAAATTTGTGGTGACTGCCCGTCATGGCAACAGTCTACCACCACCTTTCACTACGAATGGGAAGCATACAATATGGTTGTGTTATCAAAAAAGTTCAAACAAGGCACAAGCTGAGGAAAATTAGGACCAAACTGAACCCTGCTCAAGGCAAGACATAATGGAGTTAAATGAAATAGGCAATGTAGCCTCCTCTCAAGGTTGTACCCCCTCCGTCTGGCAATGTAAGACGCTATCTCAAAAAACATCTTACATTTTGACACAGGTAGTAATTAGCAGTAGAAATTTATTTGGTAAACTAGCAACTTGTTCTTTGCCTGAAAAGTTGAAACAAAATCTGTTGACATCCTTAAACGCTTGGGCATTTGTGAGTAATACGTGCAGCTCGTTGGCAATGAACAGCACTGCAGTCTAACAAACAAGGCACACGCTGAGTAAAATTAGGAGTAATACTGCCAAATGGTCAATGAAATAGGCAAGACGATTAGGTAAACCTGAACCAAAGTAGTAGGTTGCTCGCCTACTAAACACGGCCATGATAACACAGCAAGTATAACAAATCCTAAATTCAGAAAACGAGAAAGACAAACTAGTAGCGTAGACAAATCCCGCGACGACAAGACTTCCAGACTCAATGATGTTTTCTCCTCCACCTCACAAAAACTGTACCTAGGAGCTCTCTGCCCTCCCACATTTCGCCTCTCTTGTTTCGCAAGCTGTGCGGCTTTCCGTTTCAGAGGAGGGTGTGCATCAGAGCGGGCAGGGTGGAACTTCGAGGGTTGCACCGGCTTGGATCTGGCCCCATCCAATGAGGCGCCAATGCTTCTCGACACGGCGGCTTAGCGCGACCTTCTCGCCTTTGCTTGTGCAGACGGGCGCGGTGAGCTGGAGCTTGGCGAGATCGTTCTTCACGGCGACCACACGAGCGCCGGTGGACATGGATCCGATGTTAAGCATCAGGATCTCACCCTTGGTGAGCTTGGAGACCTTCCCTGCCTTCTCTGTACCCTTTGTTCTCACACCCAGCAGCCTTCGGAGAAGGAAGAAATTGATCTGCGAAGCAATGTCCAAGAATTGTCATTAACAACTATCTCTGTTTGGCTAAAATCATGAAGCAGCAAAGATTCGACAAACCTCAAGCTCTACGAATACGTCAGGGAGCGACCCGATTTCTCCTAGAACCTGGCCAACCAGCCTGTCAGCACGAGTCAAAGTTGGATCCATGGTTGTTCCCACACCAATAAGCCCTCCTGGCACAGCAAATTGGAGTTCATTCTGCTCAGCGTAGAGCGAGACAATCCTCGAATAGATTGGGGTGCACTTGATGTTGCCACTCTCATCCTTCATGACAATGCCAGGGCGAACTTCAATGTTCTGGTTCACCCTGAGGACTCCCTGTAAATAAGAATCGACGCTCAGTTTACATTTACCACACGAAAAGCAAGAACACTCATTCTAATTCAGTTTATATATCTACATACCCTGAGGATGCTGCCACCTGCTACCCCACCCCTAATTTCATCAACCTCTGAACCAGGCTTGTTGACATCAAAGGAACGAATAACAATCATGTTGGGAGGTGAAGTGAAGTTCCTTTCCGGAATGGGGATTTTCTTAATAATGTATTCACAGATCACATCAATGTTGTACTTCAGCTGGGCAGATATTGGCACCACAGGAGCACCTTCAGCTATCGTGCCCTGCACAGATGGTAGTAAAAAAGATCAAACCATGAAAGAGAAGACATGCATTTATAACACGAGAAATGACGAACAGTAGTGACCTGGATAAATTTTTGGATTGCTTCATGCTGGTTCATTGCTGCACTTTCCTGGATAAGATCAATCTTATTCTGCAAAATTATGAGATGTTGGAGACGCATGATTTCAACAGCTGCTAGATGCTCAGATGTCTGGGGTTGTGGGCAACTTTCATTTGCTGCTATCAAAAGCAAGGCTCCATCCATGATAGCTGCTCCATTAAGCATTGTAGCCATGAGAATGTCGTGGCCCTGTTTAACAAGGTAGATATTGTAAATACATACAACATTTACGTAATATTGTATTCAAGTTCCACTAATGAAAAGAATATGTAATGATCCATCAGAAAACTCTGATGACTTCCTAATTAATATAATGATTCACTTGAATAATTTGGCGATACAATTATAAGTGTAAACAGCCATTATTATCTATGGTGATGCAAGTAAAACTGTAGATTGCAAACATGTTACTAATCACTTGGGTAGGGCAAGAAATGGTCAGGCTATGTACTCCCTGTAAGCACTCATGTACTTGATATGCAGAAGAGAACATCCATAACAGAAAAAGGGTAGAGCTTCATCATACCGGGCAATCAACAAAGGAAACATGTCTCAGAAGCTTCATCCTAGTGTTTTCAAACCCAGGAACATCACAGGCAGGAGTATCTTCTTTCCCACTTCCATAAGCCCTTTATATAATTGATGAATAGAAGTCAAATAGTGTCCAAGAGTTTAAAACCAAAGCAGTAATTTTGGGTCTGGTAAATAATCATACGTTAACTAATTCTAGGGATCAAATTTGAGCATACAGGTTCAATAATTTATAGGAGCATGGAACAGTGCCCCCTGAAGTTCCTTGCTCTAAAATGTAGAGGGCTAGAGGCTGACAGTAATAGAAGCTAATCATGTAAAGATAAGAAATTTAACATACTTGTAACACATTGGTCGTGGACATCTGTCATCCTCGCATTTATAGATTTTTGCATTAGCATAGCCCAGCTTGATAGTGATGTTACGTTCAAGCTCATTCTTGAAGCGAACAGTCTATAAATCAAAACAAAGGCATCAGACGATAATAATACTAAAAAATTTCCATATGGACCAGAATGAGCACATCAACATCCATTTAGTTAGTAATCATTCTAGAAATTATTGCAAAAAACGAAGATAAAGAAGCATGAATTACAACAGTGCGATTACTCGAGCCGAGAAGCTAGAGCACTTATATTTTTTCTAATAGTAATATTAAATGAATTCCCAGACTATGCTATTATCAATCAGGTTTAAAGAAATCTGCAGCACATTCCTAGCAAGTGCTAGGTGTAGTTTACTCATTTATATTACCAAAAGTCATATTAGCATGACATATTTGAGTAATATGGCAAACTCACAAGGGTTACTGATAAATGTGATAAATACTTAACAGGCTTTACACAGAATGGAAAGAAAATGTGGCCAACAGAATGAATGATACCTGAACTCCAGATATAGCTTTCACAACAGTAGACTTTCCATGGGCCACATGACCAATTGTACCTGAGGTGTAACATAAAGATCGCAGATATTATGCCACCGCACAAAGCCACCTAAAATTCGGATATGACGCAAATGCCACATAAAAATATAGATATAAAAAAACAGTTCAAATAAGCGCTAGGCGTTAATTATGCGTTTGGTCACCTACTTGCGCCTTGATAGCTTATGCGCTGCTTAGGCGCGAGTAAGAAATAAGCTAGATGGGCTGGCCTAGCCTATTAAACCACAGGCCCATCTTCCTGTTCTCCTACTAGAGCTCCCGTATGTGTACAGTCGACTGAAAATACAGGTATCCTCCTCACGCCGTCTCTCCCCCTCGTCCTCTCTCCCTTGCTGCATCAAAGCCACCTCTCTCTCTCTCTCTCTCTCTTCATCTCTCCCTTGCTGCACCAATGGGAACCAGCCAGTGAAGCTTGATTTCTCGCAGGAGAAGCTCGATCTCTCGCCGGAATCAGTCGATTTGTCGTCAGAGTGGTTGAATCCTCGTCGGTGAGGATGAATCCTCACTGGGGGAGGTCAAATCCTCACCGGGAAGATTGATTTCTCGCCTGAGAAATGCGATTCATTGCCGCAGAAGGCTGATTTCTCACCGGAGGACCTCACCGGCCGCTTTTTTTAGCGCCAAGCGAGGCGTTATGCCAACGCCTAGCACTAAGCACGCCTAGGCGAGCGCCTAGGAGCGCCTCTTTGAACTATAAACAAAGAGTAATTGATGGTTCACAAAAAAAAAACACAAACAAAATCCACTAGTTATGCTAGGAAAGTTTGCTCCATCAAAGCACCCTGGCTTTAAGAGTTCCAATGGCATTTTCCAAAAATGGCATTTATTTATTCTTAAATAAGTGAGACGTTATGTGCATCACTTAAGGCAATACATGATCCATCACACTACCATAAAAGGAAATCATATTGCTTCCCCCCATGCAGTCACAAAAGGATTAAGCGCAACCAAAAAAACAACAGGTGCGGCTTCAGTATCATGGTCAAGGCTTAAACAGGTACATATACAGAGAAAAGACAACGGTTACAACATGTAGCCATCTAAGTATCACAAAAAAAAAGCAACATCATGCAAATGAAACTCCATTGTGAAATATATACATAGACACAGTAATTTGGGACCGAGGTAATATAAAAGGCACCACCAGAGAATGTACAACAGTAAACAGCAAACATTCCACACTGAATCACATCATACTAAATACGTAGAGCATAAGGGGACAATCCACATAGCTTTGTACTGTTGTACGCCTGTAAATTCTCCATACTGATAATTACTGAACATCAAAACATTGCCAGAAAGATGGAATCAGTACCAATGTTGATCGTCGCTTGGCGCGAGATAACTTCAGGCGACAGCGGGTGTAGCTTGGTAACATCAAGCTTGGTTAGGTCCTGCTCCATCAATCCTCGGCGCGCCATGATTGAAGCTGAAAGAAACAAATTATACAAAGAGTGTTATCACCCTGTGTCTCCAACTCGTGTTCACTGACCGAAAGACCAGTTGCACGAAAACAACATATGCTGGCACAGCTGCAGCAGTAAACTGATCCAAAAAGGATAACCACAATCTTAGAATCTGCCGAGTTCTCCACCATCCAACCTAAAACTCGACGGCGAACTTCACTTCTAGTCTGGCCTTAGCAACGCAATCAGCGGCCTCCCGTGTCAGACGGCGACAGCGTGCAAGGAGGGATGGGATCTAGGGGAGGATGAGGGACTCGCCTTGGGTTGGGGGACCGTCGAGCTGGGTGTGCTTGCCGCGACGAGGAGGGCCGCCGCGCGCGTGGATGTGCTGCGGGCCGAGGGGGCGAGCGGGGAGGGTGCTAGGAAGCCGGTCGCCGGAGACGGGGGTGTCGCCGGTGGTGCTTGCGAGAGCGAGGACGCGGCGGCAGGGAGGCGGCGTCTGGGGGGAGGGGGGAGGGTTAAGGGTTCGTGTACAGGGGTGTGTTATTCTGTCGAGCCAAACAAAAATATGTTGTTTTGTCAAATTTCACGAGGAAGCCGGCCCATTCCAGTGTCCTCCTTTCTCGTATCCTCCTTGAACTCCTGTGGGAAAAAAAAACAAAAATGCCCCAAGGGCATATATTAAGAGCAACTCCAACGGGCTGACCCAAACGGACATGCATTTCGTCCGTTTTTTGTCCGTTTGAGTCTGCCAAACGGACGTCCGCGTCCGCTTTTCAATTTGGGTCTGTATGTACGCCCAACGGGTGGCTTGACGCATTTTTGCCATGTCCCGGCATTTAAATCGAACACGTAGCGAGCACCGGGGTTGGCGGCTAGACGGCCGATGACCCCACGCGATCACCGTCTCCAGACGGGCACCCAAGCCAAGACACCTCGCACTTCGCGCGCTTCACCCGCTTTCGCGCCCGCCGCCACGCCGCCGCAAGCTCGCATAACGCCCGCCACGGCGCCACGCCCGCTTCGTGCGCCTCGCTCACGCCCGCAACGCCCGCCGCGCCTCGCAACTCGCCGTGGCATCGCGTCCGCTTCGTCGCCTCGCCGCGCCCGCTCACGCCACGTCGCCTGTTGATCGCGGCCGACCATGTAGTGCACGATACCAGGGAACCTCTGGATTTCGCGCTTCTTGACGCACTCGCCGTCACCCCTGTAGTCCTGCGGCGGCGAAACCTCATCGGGCGCCTTGCGGAACTCTGGAATGACTTCCGGATCGAACTCCAGCGACCCCGGCGGCGACTGCTCCCCGCGCTTGTCCTTGGCGCCCTCGGCCGCATCGCGCTCCTCGTTCTTGTTGTCGTCGAGGCCCCCCATGAGCTCCCACACATTGATCACCTCACGCCCGCAGCAGCGCCCGCCGCGCCCCGCGGCTCGTGCTCGCCAGATCAGAAGCCTTGTCGCCGTCTCCCTCGACCACCATCGCCCGAGCTCGCCATGGCCACGACGGCATCAGCGCGCGCGCACCCACAACACGGTGGGAAGAAGCAATAGTACCGGCTGGCCACACTGGGCCTCTTGCCTCTTCCCCGCCGGGGCTGGGTTGCGAGGCACCGCCATGCACGCGACCTGGAGCAGCGGCGCGAGGGCAGGTAGGAGTGCTGGCTGGGCGTGGCGCGGGGCGTGGTGGCGCTCCGGCTCGAGCAGCTGCGACAGCCGGGCACAGAGGAGGGGAGGCGAGGCGAGACCGGCTGCCGGCGTGGGTGTACGGGGGCTCGTGGGCTGGGCGGATAAAAAAGGAGGAGAGAGAGGTGGGAGGTGGTGAATTTGTGCCTGGTGGGCCAGCCTCGCATGCAGCGGACGAGGAGGACGCAAAGAGCGTTCGCTTTATGTCCGCCTCGACCTCCTGCCTCTTGATGAACAGTGAGCGTTGTTGGGGGTTGGATGAACAGTTCCCGATGGGGGTGGATGAACAGGACCCGTGGGGGTAGAGGTCGCGCATTGCCACTGGATGAACAGGCCCCCGATCGAGCCGGCTGGGGTGGATGAACAAGACCTCGTGGAGGGCTGGATGAACAAGACCCCGTGGAGGGCTGGATGAACAGGACAACCCTGTGGAGGGCTGGTTGCACAGTAGCCGATGGAGGGCTGGATGAACAGTAGCCCATAGAGGGGTGGTTGAACAGGACCCCGTAGAGAGGGCTGGTTGAACAGTAGCCGGTGAAGGAGCGGTGGAGGCTGGATGAACAGAAGCCCGTGGATGAACAGTCGCAGGGGGAGGCTGGAGGAGGTTGACGGTGGATGAACAGTAGTCGTGGAGTCCTGTTTTGCGGTACGCCACACCCCTCTCGATGAACAGGACCCCTGTTTCGACCGTAGGAGGTCGAAGAGAAGTCTGTTTCCTCCGTTTTGCGGTACGCCACACCCCTCCCAATCAACAGCACCCCGTTTCGATCATAGGAGCTCGAACACAAGTCCATTTTCTCCGTTTTGCGGTACGCCAGACCCTTCCCGATGAATAGGACACCGTTTCAACCATACACGGTGGAATACAAGGCCGTTTTCCTCCGTTTTGTGGTACCTAGACCCCGTTCCGGGTGTTTCGTCCAAGACAGTTGGCTCCCATTGAACACAACCCATTCCGACCCAGTCTATTGCCTCCCGATGAACATGACATGTTCCGATCTAATCACTTGGCTCCCGGCGAACATGACACTGTTTCCTCCGTTTCGACCCAGCCGGTTGGCTGCCGATGAACAGGACGCCGTTGCTGCCCTCCGCTGCCTCTCCATGTACACGAGCCCTAGTCGTACGTATGCGCGAGTAGGCGCTCGAGACCCCGCCCGTATGTACGTACGTACGTGTACACGATATAGACAGGACTGCCTAAATAGCTACCGCTCCTTACTGGGCCACGGTTCATCGTGGCAGAAAGACCGATGGACCAGTATGTACGTACATGTTTGCGACCAGAATGACAACGCTACGTAGCTTCGATCGGGTGGGTCCCAGCTGTCAGGGAGGATAAGGAGGCACTTCCTTGTGTGCGAAGATGTAGCTAGTGGGTCCATCTGTCAGCCTCACTGCATACAATCCTCTTCTGATGGTTGTCGTTCGTTAACCACGTTGACCATGCCGAGCGGACAGCACTGATACGTCTCCAACGTATCTACTTTTCCAAACACTTTTGCCCTTGTTTTGGACTCTAACTTGCATGATTTGAATGAAACTAATCCGGACTGACGCTGTTTTCAGCAGAACTGCCATGATGTTGTTTTATGTGTAGAAAACAAAAGTTCTCGGAATGTCCTGAAAATCCACGGAGGCACTTTTTGGAAAACATAAAAAGTATTGGCGAAAGAATCAAGACCAGGGGCCCATACCCTGTCCACGAGGGTGGGGGTGCGCCCTCCCCCCTGGGCGCGCCCCCCTATCTCGTGGGCCCCCTGAGGCTCCGCCGACCTCAACTCCAACTCCATATATTTCGTCTCGCGGAGAAAAAAATCAGAGAGAAAGTTTCATCGTGTTTTGCGACGGGAGGGCTGATCTGGAGTCCGTTCGGGGCTCCGGAGAGGGGGATTCGTCGTCGTCGTCATCATCAACCATCCTCCATCACCAATTTCATGATGCTCACCGCCGTGCATGAGTAATTTCATCGTAGGCTTGCTGGACGGTGATGGGTTGGATGATATTTACCATGTAATCAAGTTAGTTTTGTTAAGGTTTGATCCCTAGTATCCACTATGTTCTGAGATTGATGTTGCTATGACTTTGCTATGCTTAATGCTTGTCACTAGGGCCCGAGTGCCATGATTTCAGATCTGAACATATTGTGTTTTCATGAATATATGTGTGTTCTTGATCCTATCTTGCAAGTCTATAGTCACCTATTATGTGTTATGATCCGACAACCCTGAAGTGACAATAATCGGGATACTTCTCGGTGATGACCGTAGTTTGAGGAGTTCGCGTATTCACTACGTGCTAATGCTTTGTTCCGGTTCTCTATTAAAAGGAGGCATTAATATCCCTTAGTTTCCGTTAGGACCCCGCTGCCATGGGAGGGTAGGACAAAAGATGTCATGCAAGTTCTTTTCCATAAGCACGTATGACTATATACGGAATACATGCCTACATTACATTGATGAATTGGAGCTAGTTCTGTGTCACCCTAGGTTATAACTATTACATGAGGAATCGCATCCGACATAATTATCCATCACTGATCGAATGCCTACGAGCTTTTCACATATTGTTCTTCACTTATTTACTTTTCCGTTGCTATTGTTACAATCACTACAAAATCCAAAAATATTACTTTTGCTACCGTTACCTTTATTATCATACTATTTTGCTACTAAATACTTTGCTGCAGATACTAAGTTATCCAGGTGTGGTTGAATTGACAACTCAACTGCTAATACTCAAGAATATTCTTTGGCTCCCCTTGTGTCGAATCAATAAATTTGGGTTGAATACTTTACCCTCGAAAGCTATTGCGATCCCCTACACTTGTGGGTTATCAAGACTAATTTCTGGCGCCGTTGCCGGGGAGCATAGCTCTATTCTCTAAGTCACTTGGGATTTATATCTGTTGATCACTATGAAGAACTTGAAAGACGACAGGACCAAGATTTGGCCCTCAACTACGAGGGGAGGTAAGGAACTGCCATCTAGCTCTGCACTAGATTCTCCTTCTGTTATTAGTAAGCTTGCGACACCTAAACCTGCTACTGCTATGAACTCTGATATGTCGCACGTTATTGATGATGCCACTTCTGCTATGCATGATACTTATGATGAAACTACTTCGTTTGTGTGATACTACTTTGCCATTAGGTGAATTTCTTGATGAACAACTTGCTAGGGCTAGGGAGAAAAAAATTATTGAGAATGAAATTATTGATGATAGTGATGATGAAGGTTCTCCTAATGATTATGAATTGCATGTTGTTCCTGAGGGTTATGTTATGGAAGAGGAAGCTGCTAGAGCTATCTTTGCCTATAAAGATAGATATGATCTTAAGAAATTATTAGCTAAATGGAAGCAACAGTCTCTTAATGCTAGAATGAAACCTGAACCTGCTTTTTCTACTTCACCTATTTGTGTTACTGATAAGGATTATGAATTCTCTGTTGATCCTGAGATTATTACTTTAGTTGAATCTGATCCTTTTTATGGCCTTGAATCTGAAACTGTTGTGGCACATCTTACCAAGTTGAATGATATAGCTACCCTGTTTACTCATGATGATAAATCTTGCTATTTTTATATCCTTAAGATATTTCCGTTCTCGTTAAAGGGTGACGCTAAGACTTGGTATAATTCTCTTGCTCCTGGTTGTGTGCGTAGTCCCCAGGATATGATTTATTACTTCTCTGCTAAATATTTCCCTGCTCATAAGAAACAAGCTGCCTTATGGAAATATATAATTTTGTGCAAATCAAAGAAGAGAGTCTCCCACAAGCTTGGGGAGGCTTCTCCGACACTTAATGCTTCACCGATCATCCTCTTAAGAAAAATGAAATACTTGATATCTTTTATAATGGACTAACCGATGCTTCCAAGGACTACTTGGATAGTTGTGCTGGTTGTGTTTTCGGGGAAAGAAACGATCGTGAAGCTGAATTGCTATTGAATAATATGTTGACTAATGAAAATAATTGGACTCTTCCCGAGCCAATTCCTGAGGAAATTCCTGAACCAATTAAGCCAGCTCCTGAGCCTGTTCCTAAACCCACTCCGAAGAAGAGAGGTGTTTTATTTCTCAGTCCTGAAGATATGCAAGAGGCGAAGAAATCAATGAAAGAAAAAGGTATTAAAGCTGAAGATGTTAAGAATTAACCACCTATTAAAGAAATACATGGTCTTAATATACCGCCTGTCGAAGAATAACATTGTCTTGATAACCCGACACAGGTAGTAAAGGTAAATTCTCTCTATAGATATGATAAAGTTGAAATTCCATCTACTAAATTTCATAGCCCATGCTTAGATGAATTTGATGACTTTATGGCTAGACAAGAAAGTTTTAATGCTTATGTTGGTAGAGAGTTAAAGAATAATGCTTTTCGAGATAGGACGCGTGAGCGATGATATGGCTAGAGTTAAAGGTGAACTCAAACTCGTTAGCAAATATGCTTCTATGGTTGCTACTCAAGCTGAGCAAGTACTTAAAGCTCAAAATGATTTGCTTGATGAATTAAATAATAAACATGACTTTGATGTTAGAGTGGCTACTAGAACTGGTAGAATGACTCAGGAACCTTTGTATCCTGAAGGCCACCCTAAGAGAATCGAGCAAGATTCTCAGAGAAATAATTTAGAAGCACCTAGTTCTTCTAAAAAGAAGAAAAAGAGAAACGATAGGACTTTGCATGCTTCTAGTGAACCTACTGTAGGCACGCCTGAGAATCCCAATGATATTTCTATTTACGATCTTTGAAACACAATCGGTGATGAACATGAACCTAGTGATAATGTTAATGATAATGTTCATGTTGATGCTCAACCTAGCAAAAACAATGATGTAGAGATTGAACCTGTTGTTGATCTTGATAACCCACAATCAAAGAGTCAACGTTATGATAAGAGAGATTTTGTTGCTAGGAACGGTAAAGAAAGAGAACCATGGGTTCAGAAACCCATGCCCTTTCCTCCTAAACCATCCAAGACAAAGGATGATGAGGATTTTGAGCGCTTTCTTTGAAATGATTAGACCTATTTTCTTACGTATGCGCTTAAGCGATATGCTTAAAGTAAATCCTTATGCTAAGTATATGAAGGATATCATTACAAACAAAAGAAAGATACCTAAGCTGAAATTTCCACCATGCTTGCTAATTACACTTTTAAGGGTGGAATACCAAAGAAACTTCGGAGATCCCGGGGTACCAACTATACCATGCTCCATTAAAAGAAATTATGTTAGAACCGCTTTATGTGATCTTGGAGCGGTGTTAGTGTTATGCCTCTCTCTTTATATCGTAGACTTGAATTGAATAAGTTGACACCTACTGAAATATCTTTGCAAATGGCTGATAAATCAACTGCTATACCTGTCGGTATTTGTGAGGATGTGCCTGTTGTGGTTGCAAATGTCACTATCTTAACGGACTTTGTTATTCTTGATATTCCCGAGGACAATAGTATGTCGATTATCCCCGGTAGACCCTTTTTGAATACTGCAGGGGCTGTTATTGATTGCAACAAAGGCAATGTCGCTTTTCATGTTAATGGTAATGAGCATACGATACACTTTCTGAGGAAACAATCTCAAGTCCATAGCATCAATTCTATTGGAAAAGTTCCAACTATCATTATTGGAGGTTTTGAATTTCTTCTCCCTACTGTCAAGAAAAAGTATGATATTCTTATTGTTGGGGATTTTCATATCCCCGTTGAGGTAACTTAGTGTTATTCGAAATTTCTCGGTTCCGTGTTATTCGGAATGAGTTAGTTAACAAGACTTGATCAACCTTGTTAGTGGATTCATTTTGATGATCATGAGATGGATGAAACTAGAAGGCACAACCTTCGTACCCTCTTTTTACTTTCTCGTTATTTAGATTAAATAAAGCAAAAATAGTATTATCTGCATTTTTACGAATTATCCGTGCAATAAAAATATCCCGAAAATAAAAGTGCTCCAAATGCCCTGCAAATTTAGTATGATTTTTTATGGAATATTTGAGGATTTTAGGCATCGAAATCACTTGCAGGAGGGGCAAGCACCAGCCACGAGAGTGGAAGGCGCCCACCTACCTGGCGCGCCTGTCTCATGGGCCCCGGGTGGCCCCCCTCCACTTATGCCAGCACCCACACACTCCATCTTCTTCCCAAAAAAATCCCCATCCAGCTCAAGCACGAGTTCCAGCTCATTTTGCTGCGATTTTTGATCTCCTTACTCAAAGCTCCATTCACAAAACTGCTTTGGGAGATTGTTCTTGGTATGTGACTCCTCCATTGGTCCAATTAGTTTTTGTTCTAGTGCTTTATTCATTGCAAATTTTTGTTGCATAGGTGACCATGTTCTTGAGCTTACATGTTGAATTTATGAGGTCCCAAGCAATTCTAATGCATGATATAGGCTCTAGGCACTTGTAGGAGTAGTTGCTATCAATCTTGTTTAGTTTTATATACTTTTATTTTGAAGTTACTAAAATTTCAGAAATTTTTCAGAAAAAGAATATGTCTAGGAGAATGTACCAAGGCGGTTCCTCGGTGAAGAAAGGGCCCATGATTGCTATACGTGAGCAAGATGTTGAATTACCGAGGGATGTAGATGTACGAGCTTGTGAGTGGACATCCGACGATTTTATGGTCGAAGCAGGCTTTAAGGAAGAATTTGACGCGTATGTGCGTAATGCTGAGCTGGAGGACTTCTTACAAGATAAGTGTCCTCAGTACTACCAATCGATCGATTCCTTTGTGCGGAGGTTTAAATATAGCAGACGTGTAATTCCCTAGTGTCCTATTTGATATCTATGATACATCTTATACCATGGACTTAGAGGATTTTACAACCGCTTGCAAACTTCCTTGATGGGGTAATATTAATGATCCTCACAAATCTGAATTTAGAGATTTCCTTGCTAGTATTACTATGGGAGAATCCAGGGATATAGCACAAGCTACCATAGGGAGCATTCATTTTCCTGCTATACATTATTTTGCTCTCTTCATTGGTAGATGTATTAATGGTAAAGATGAAGCATGTCATATGTGTGTCCCTGATCTTTGTGTCCTCAAGAGTGCTGTGTTAGGTAATAAAGGTTATAACTTGGGGGCAATAGTTGCACGTAGGTTGCAGAATAATGGTAGAGCTGGAGATTTATTTGGAGGGATTTATGCGACCGTGTAGCTAACTATCTTGGTATAGCCCCACGAGAGGGGGATATGATGTTACCTCCTGCTTATTTAGATTATGACGCTATGGTCAACCATCATTTTCTTAGGAGGAATGAACAATTCCTCCAATATCGACTAATCTATGACAGACGCAATGTCGTCCATGTTACTCTTCCTGCTCCTCTCCTTTTTGATTATCAGGCAAAAGGAAGATATGTTGTCACCAGGGAGGAAGTAGCTGAACACGAGGGAAGAGCGGAGGCAGCTTGCCAACATGCCACAGCTCAGGAGGCGGTTGCTGCTGCATCTCAGTACGACCCCAGTTACAACTAGAGATATCAGCCAGGCGGTCCTTGGTATTAAACCAACTTAGACCAAAAGCCTAAGCTTGGGGGAGTACGTATTTCTCACCGACCTTACATTCATGTTCACACACTAGTCGTCGGTGCTCATACTCTTTCATTGTATTATCCATGCTAGTTTAATTTTCCTTTTCTAGTTTTCTTCTTGTGTGTTTGATAAACCTTAAGAAAAACCAAAAAATTAGTTAGTTTAATTTCCATGCTTGTAGTAATAATTAAAATGAAAACCCAAAAATATTTCTCGTTCTTCTTTTACTTGTTGGGAGCTTTCCCATGTAAATAGTTTTATTTTCTTTTCTTTCCTTTGGGGGTCGAGAAGACCATATTGAAAATATTTAGTGGCTCTCATATGCATGATTGTTTATTTAACTTAGAGCCCATATTACCCTGTCTTCTCTCTTGAGTTGAATGCTTGCAGATTCCAGCTTACACTACAAGAAATATGTCAACTTGTGACCACCACTATTGGTCACTAAAAGGTCATGGTTTTTCATTTGCGACCTTTTTGTGACAAAAAACAGAAGGTCAAAAGCTGGCGGTCGTAAACTGACTATAGTGACCTTTCTTCTGGAATGGTCGTAGACGTTTATGACCAAAATATGTCCACTGTGGCGTTTTGGTCACTAGCAACCTCCCCAGGCCACGTAGGCATCCAGCGTGGCAAGCTGATGTGGCACAAGATTCAGCCCGGTCCAATTCGGTTTTCTACATGGGCCTAGCCCAACAATTCGGCCTTTTTACTTATTTTTTACTAGTAATTTTGGTCATCTACATGGGCTTGACCCATTAATTCGGCCTTTTTGCTTTCTAAGATCTAGCCTTTTCACATTCTATATAATTTCTATTTTCGGATTTTCTTTGTTTTTTTGTTACATTCAATTTTTAGATTATTGTAGTCAACTGGGTGCACATTGCTTGTAGTCAACACACCGATATACCAATCATCAAGTTTTAATTTTTCACAGCTTGTAGTCAACACACCGATTCAAATAACAGCCAAACTCAGTTTATTGCAATATTCCACACAATCACAATATACACCATACATTATTTCACCAATCACAATATAGCACTCTACAGGTAAAACTCTCAACAATATAGCACTCTATATCACGTGCCAGCCAAGCCTACTACCATGCATGAGGCCACAACCAGCCCAATAGCATCAGCACCGTTGGAGCCCGGACCAACGTCCAAGCTTTATCAAGCTCCCTGCAAATTGCATTAGTGGCAAAGCATCAATAGATGAAGTTGCAAAATGAATATCTTAGGGGAAGCTACACTTGGCATATACACGGGCAGAGTTGGGTTTAAGTAACCAAGTCATGTTTAAAAGAGTTAACTGAAGGAGTACAATTAGCATGTAACCTGGAAAACATATAGCTAGAGGCCTAGAGTATCAACAACAACAATACATCTAGAGGCCTAGAGCATTAGAGCATCAACAACAGCAGTATAGCTAAAGGCCTAGAGCATCAACAACAATGAAGACTGACTAGATTCTAGAGCAAGAGAGCATCAACAAAGAAGAAGATGCCTAGAGGCCTAGCGCTTTTCTTCCCGCACATGACAAAGGCGAGGCGTTGAGCCAGCGCCTCTTGCTTCAGCATGCATAATCGACCTATTAAGCGCGCCTTCTTGAACTTTGGCAAGACATGCTTGCATAAACTCATGGAAGGAAGGTGACAGCATTTCAGAGTAATCCAATTCAAAATCAGAAGGTGTGCTTTCTACTCGATATTAACAGGGATGCGTGTACCTCTATGCTTTGGCATCTCAGTCGGAGGGGGCAAAAAATAGGCCAGCAAAGTGAAGCCATCTCTTGTTGCTTCATGCAAAGCTACAGCCAGCCAGGAAGCAGCAGCACCAAGTTTCATGTGATGGCGCGGTGGAACCAGCAAAATATATTGTCCTGCAGAGGCATTCTTATCACTATACAATTATCACAACTAGTAATTGCAAGAACAAGAAAGCTTAAACAAAGGTAACAATAGCAGCAGGTCAATAACAACAACATCAAGTCCTGGGAGTGCTTTAATTTAGACCATTTGTTATCAACAACTTATCCTAAGGACGACATGCTATCGAACTTTGGAAAATACAGTATGAATATGACAGCAATAGCAGCAAGTCCTACACTAAAATAAGCAATCATGATTTCTAACAATAGCAATCATCAAAGCAAGTCCTAACTTAACAAAGAAAGAATGAGAAGAGAAGAGAAGAAAATAGAAGAAAAGACATGAGAAGTTTACATTAATGAAAAAATTACTCATCTTTTCAAATGAATCAAATGAGTAGCTCTACACCGGAGCTCCACCACATCCTCTTGGGTGTAGGATCTCAGAGACAGACATAGGCACCACCGGTACCTTCAGATTTGGCAAACAAAATGGAAATCAAGCCACTAGTTTGCACAAAGAACAATAACCGAAAGCAGCGATAAAGCCGCAACACCTCATCGATGACGCTCCCGTCTCCGTCTAGCGCGAACCCGTACTCCACGAAGTGGCTTCGGGGCCTCTAGGGTGCCGGCTACCTCCTAGCCGGCCGGAACACACGGCCGAAGATGGTGACGTCGTTGGCGCTGGACAGTGTCGCCGTTGTCCCATGAGCCAGTCGTCATTGGCAGTATCGCCGCATTTGCCAGCTCCGGGCGCCGGCTTGGACCACAGGAAGAGGTCGGCAGCTGCAAGCATAACACATAAGCACAACACATCAGAAGCCTAGATGAACAAGCAATCTATCTATCTAGAAAACAAACAAAGCATCTCAGGGTTTAAGCTAGTACTAGGATGCAACACTAGTTTCGGCTGCTTCCTCTACAAACTTAGCAGAATCGCATAAGCGGAGTAAAGCGAGTTGAATGTTGAGCAACACATATACTAGGTGAGGTACAAACTGAATACTAGACATTCTTCAAAGCAAGCTCTTGTAAAAAATAAGGAAAACATGAGTAACTTGACATCTTTGGTTGGTTCTTCAACCAAGTCACTAGCTCAAATGTATGAACAAATCAACGGATCACAGGAACCTTATCATCGTCCTCTCTCGAGCTGCCGGTCCCCATGATGACACGCCTCGGTAGACGGACGGACAATGTACTGTGCTACACTGGGAGGTCAAATATTTCCAACTCTAATTACAAAACTACTAACTACTAAGTACTAGTTTAGGTTCCGGTTCAGTTCCCAGCTCTCGAGCTGCCAGGTTCAGCCGGACTGGAGTATCAATGTTAATCAACCAATCAACAGCGTGTGCTAAAAGACAGTACAAGACGGATGAGTTTTAGCAACCATTAAATAAGTGAGACTAGCAAACTTTTTCAGAAACCATAAATTAATAAGCAAGGCTAGTGACTTGGTTGTTTCTTGGCAGAAACCATTAATATATAAGACTCTACTTACATAATCTATGTACAGAAAACAATACAAGCCTAAATTATGCTACACCCTTGGTAGCAGCCATGAAGGCCAGCCCAATGCCTGTGTTGCCACTGGTTGGTTCAATCAGCACACTCTGTAAACCCATTCACATGGAAAGAAAAATATCAGCAAAACAAGATCCTAGCAATCTGAATTTAGTAAATGTAGCTTTACAAAAAAATTACAGAAAGTGCTTGCTATAAAACAACTTATAAGCATGAATAAAATGGCCAGGTGCACAAGTATTATTTTTAAGATTGCAAATAAGGGGCAGCATATCATGATTCATGGAAGGCATGGTAAGTATTTAAATAGAGAGGCTCTAGATTATAATATACTTAGTTTAGGGGCGAAATCATTCAGCCATTCTGCTAGCGAAATCACCCAAAAGAGGCGCGCGCGACCGCACTGGCCACAACGGCCGCCGGAATGGATCCACCGCCCAATAGAGGAGACGAAGCGAGCAGGCACACCCGCCGCTCCACTCGATCCAAGGATCCACAACCGCAAACGCAAGGCGACGTAGAACCACAATAGCGAGCAGCCAATAACGCGAGCCCTGCATGGCCCGAGAGCGCACGCACGGCAAGAACGGGCGAGAAGAAGGAGAACAGACGCACTGGGATGGATCTTCTACTAAGTCGATGTGGACGATGAGGACGATCTGCGATTGAAGTCGCGGTGGATGACGGTGGGAGACGCAGCCGCCCGAAGCGCCTCCGTCGCCTGATGGCGGGGCGGATCCGGAACCACCACGGCGGATCAGGCCGCCGCCTCACCTGCTGCTCCATCCGGGCGAGAAGGCGAGGGGACGAGGCGGGGGAGGGGAAGATGGTGGCGGAGGGCGGAGGGCGGAGCACAGTGGCAAGGTCACCGGTGGTGGCGGGGGCTGGTTTGCGCCGGGGGAGGGAGCCGGGAGAGAGGCGGCTGGTTTGGGTTTGGATTGGATCCAGAGCTCGGTCGCCATGGCTGCGCCGCAGGCTAGGGTTTCGGGCGCTTGGAAGGCATGGGGATTCGGGCTCCTCCCCGTTGACGGCCATGGTGCGGGGGCGGTGGCGGCTAGGGTTTGGCGAGCGGGTGCGGGTGCGGGAGAGTGGGGGCATGGGGGCTAGGGTTGGAACGGTGGGGAGTGGGGGCTGCGTGGGTGAGGGGGGTGAGAGGGCTACGTGGGTGAGAGGGTGAGGGGATGAGGTCCGCCGTTGGATCCCGGAGCATCCGACGGTGTCGGATGCATGATTCGCGTGATATGCCTATAGACCAATCAGAACGCAACAAACAATTTGAAGACTTTATGACCTTTTAAATAGGTCACGAAAAAATCATTTTCCATTTTTAGTGCTCAAAATGAGTTCTTTTTTGTAAAAGACCTACAAAATATTTGTTCAAATGATATTCTTTATATTCTTTATATTTGTTCAAAATGAGTTCTTTATACTCTGCAAAAGTTTACATCTTGGAATAGTAAACAGTATCGACAAAGGGATTTTTTATATTCTTTGCACAAAAAATCATTTTCCATTTTTCGAGTGCCCCAAGTGAGGTTTTTTTGTGAAGGATCTACCAAATAATTGTTGCAAAATTGGACCAAATCATTTTTATAAAATACTAGGCCATATTTAATGCACAATTGATCAAATGGTTGGGTGAAAAAAGTTTTGATCCACCTCTCATGAAAAAGACAAATTTCCACCGATTCAGTTGGAAGCGGGTCAAATTTGAACTGTAGCTACCTCGTAGTTTGTGCTTTATTTTTTCCAAAAATCATTTCTAGGTACATAAGTATCTATTTAATCAGAGAAACACCAAAAAAATTCCAAGATTCAACCACTAGCTAGGAACGGTCAAGCCCGCCGTTTTGACCGCATTTTGAAATGGGCATAAAAAATTCAAAAAAATCAAAAAATTGGAAAACCTTCGCATTGTGTCATTATATGTGACCAAGTTTCCAGCAAAAATAATAAACTTATAATACGGTAATTATTTTAAAAATGTTCTCAGAAATGAGCTATCATGCGTGAAGATTCATGGCTTTCAAGCCAAATGATCAATCTTATGGCCACATGGGTGCACAAGGGTGCATCTTGGAATTCCAAACAATGTTGCCTAAGGAAGTTTTTATTTTCTTTGCACAGAAAATTCATTTTTCATTTTCTAAGTGCCCAAAAGGAGGTTTTTTTTGTGAAGGACCTACCAAATAATTGTTGCAAAAATGGACCAAATCAATTTTATAAAATACTAGGACATCCAAAAGGAGATTTTTTTTGTGAAGGACCTACCAAATAATTGTTGCAAAAATGGACCAAATCAATTTTATAAAATACTAGGACATATATAATGCATAATTGACAAAATGGTTGGGTGAAAAAAAGTTTTGATCCACCTCTGGTGAAAAAGACAAATTGCCGTTGATTCAGTTGGAAACGGGTCAAATTTGAACTGTAGTTGCCTCATAGTTTCTCTTTATTTTTTCCAAAAATCATTTCTAGGTACATACGTATCTATTTAATCATAGAAACACCAAAAAAAAATCCAAGATTCAACCACTAGCTAGGAACGGTCAAGCCCGACGTTTTGACCGCATTTTGAAACGGACCTAAATAATTCAAAAAAATCAAAAAATTGGAAAACCTTCGCATTGTGTCATTATATGAGACCAAGTTTCCAGCAAAAATAATAAACTTGTAATACGGTAATTATTTAAAAAAAAAATTTCTCAGAAATGAGCTATCATGCGTGAAGATTCATGGCTTTCAAGCCAAATGATCAATCTTATGGCCACATTCATGGCATAGTTTGTTCAAATGATCTCATATTGTGCACAAGGGTGCATCTTGGAATTCCAAACAATGTTGCCTAAGGAAGTTTTCATTTTCTTTGCACGGAAAATTCATTTTTCATTTTCCGAGTGCCCAAAAGGAGGTTTTTGTGAATGAACTACCAAATAATTGTTGCAAAAATGGACCAAATCAATTTTATAAAATACTAGGCCATATATAATGCAAAATTGACAAAATGGTTGGGTGAAAAAAGTTTTGATCCACCTCTGGTGAAAAAGACAAATTGCCGTCAATTCAGTTGGAAACGGGTCAAATTTGAACTGTAGCTGTCTCATAGTTTGCTCTTTATTTTTTCCAAAAATCATTTCTAGGTACAAAAGTATCTATTTAATCATAGAAACACCAAAAAAATTCCAAGATTCAACCACTAGCTAGGAACCGTCAAGCCCGCCGTTTTGACCGCATTTTGAAACGGGCATAAAAAATTCAAAACAAATCAAAAAATTGGAAAACCTTCGCATTGTGTCATTATATGTGACCAAGTTTCCAGGAAAAATAATAAACTTTTAATACGGTAATTATTTTAAAAAAGTGTTCTCAGAAATGAGCTATCAAGTGTGAAGATTCATGGCTTTCAAGCCAAATGATCAATCTTATGGCCATATTCAGGGCATAGTTTGTTCAAATGATCTCATATTGTGCACAAGGGTGCATATTGGAATGGCAAACAATGTTGCCTAAGGAAGTTTTCATTTTCTTTGGACGAAAAAACCATTTTCCATTTTCTGAGTGCCTGAAATGAGTTTTTTTTGTGAAGGACCTACCATATATTTGTTGCAAAATTGGACCTAATCAATTTTATAAAATACTAGGCCATATTTAATGCACAATTGACAAAATTGTCGGGTGTAAATTTTTTTGATCCACCTCTGGTGAAAAAGACAAATTCCCGTCGATTCAGTTGGAAGCGGGTCAAATTTGAACTGCAGCTGCCTCATAGTTTGCTCTTTATTTTTTCCAAAAATCATTTATAGGTACATAAGTTTCTTTTTATTCTGAATTACATGGTTTGATGGCGAGACATCGAGGTTGGGACGGTGGCCGAGGGCCCCAACTCTAGAGCTGCCAGAAGCTCAAGATGCCCGGCCAAGCGTGGTCACTTGGCGTGACTGTGGCGTTGCCATGTGTTCTGGGCGGCCTAGGCATGTCTAGTGGGTTGGGCACTCCCCAGGTATGTGCTAGGAAGAAAATCACAACATAGGATTCTCACGAGGAGACCGATCGATGCTCAAACATGAATAAGCAGCCAAGTGTTTGATTTGCGGTACGGGAAATGCACATGGCTAATGGGCCTGAGTTTTGGTTGAGGATGATCAGTTACTAAGAAGATCGTCTTCACAAATTTTCATCTCAAAAGGAGGAGCCTAGGTGGTACTTGCTTTACAAAGTACCACACTGGACATAAATACGAATGTTGAAGCTGGGCTCAAAATAATGAATGGATTGAGCTGGCATTTGGTGGAGGATGGTTATTTGGGCATAGGAAAGCATCAGAGAAAATGGATACCATTTGGACATGCCAAAGTGGTACTTCCTTCACAAAGTGCTGCTCTGAACAGAATAGGAAAATGAATATTTTCGAATTATTTTGGAACTAGGCAAGGAATGTTTTTGATATATTTGATGAAGATATGATCCAAAACATTTATGAGAATTTGTTGGGAATTTTTGGAATAACAGAAATATAGGTTGCTTCACAACCTAGGGCAAAAACTGCCACATGGACAATGACACATAGGCAAAACTCATGAGATGGCGCCTAGTCATCACAACCCACCACAATATACAAGGCTATGACCATCTGTATTGGTCATTAACAACTAGAAATAAGGCAGCAGACTAGCACTGTTTGCTTTGTGACCATTTCGTGTAAGGAAATTACGACCTTCGACCAAAATGGTCGCAATGGTTTAGGGTTTGGAGCCCCCAGAACAGCTTTTGACCAATTGGTCTGAAATGGTCATAGATCTATGACCAATTCTTCCAGGGTCACTGACAGAAGGTCACTAGTTGACATATTTCTTGTAGTGTTAGTCCAATGCATGTGCACTATTATTATTATACACATCGTTAGGTCGTGCAAGTGAAAGGCAATAATGACGATATATGATGGACTTATTGAGATGAGAAAAGCTGGTATGAACTCGACCTCTCTTGTTTTTGTAAATATGATGAGTTCATCGTTCTGATTCAAATTTTATTATGAGGTAAACATATTTGCAATGACATTTAGAGATTATAGTTGCTTGTGCCATGCTTGATTAGCTATGAGTTATAATGGTTTACCTTGCGTGCCAACATGCTATTAGAATGATTATGATGTGGTATGATGGGATGGTATCCTCCTTTGAATGAATTGAGTGACTCGAGTTGGCACATGTTCACACATGTAGTTGAAACAAATCAAGATAGCCTTCATGATATTTATGTTCATGGTAGATTACATCCTACTCATGCTTGTACTCGATGTGAATTAATTTTAATGCATGTTTATGACTGTTGTCGCTCTCTCAGTTGGCCGCTTCCCAGTCTTCTGCTAGCCTTCACTTGTACTAAGCGGGAATACTGCTTGTGCATCCAAACTCCATAAACCCCAAAGTTGTTCCATATGAGTCCACCATACCTTCCTATATGTGGTATTTACCTGCCGTTCCAAGTAAATTTGTATGTGCCAAACTCCAAACCTTCAAATAAAATTCCGTTTTGTATGCTCGAGCAGCTCATGTTTCAACTAGGGCTGCCTATATCTTCCATGCTAGGTGGGTTATTCTCAAGAGGAGTGGACTCCGCTCCTCATTCACGAGAAAGGGCCGGTAGCCGAGATGCCCAGTCCCATGATCCAAAAAGATCAAAGCAAATCAAAGTAATTAAACAAAACTCCCCCAGGGTTGTTGTTAGTTGGAGGCACTCGTTGTTTCGAGCAAGCCATGGATTGGTGCTTGTTGGTGGTTGGGGGAGTATAAACCTTTACCATTCTGTTTGGGAACCCGCCTATAATGCATGTAGTATGGAAGATACAGCCATCTCATAGTTGTTGTGTTGACAGCGAAAGTATGCCGCTCAAAATGTTATTCCATCTCTATTTTAAAATCGAGCTCTGGCACCTCTACAAATCCATGCTTCCCTCTGTGAAGGGCCTATCAATTTACTTTTATGATTGAGTCATCACCCTTCTTATTAAAAAGCACCCGCTGGAGAGCACACTGTCATTTGCATTCATCATTATTGGTTTATATTGGGTATGACTTGACTGGATCTCTTTTACCATGAATTACAATGTTTAGTCAGTCCTGGGTCTTTAAAGGTGCTCTGCATTTATGTTTTGCGGTCTTAGAAAGGGCTAGCGAGATACCATTTTGTTATATCATGTTATGATTGTTTTGAGAAAGTGTTGTCATCCGAGTTTTATTATTATGGCTCGCTAGCTGATTATGCTATTGATATGAGTAATTGTGAGACCTAAGTGTTATTGTGAGTATGGTTAGTTCAGAATATTTGCTGAAACCTCAATGCTGGCTTTGCATGTTTACAACAACAAGAGCAAATAGAGTTTGTAAAAGTTTTTGTTTATCACTTTCAGTTTATCAACTGAATTGCTTGAGGACAAGCAAAGGTTTAAGCTTGGGGGAGTTCATACGTCTCCAACGTATCTACTTTTCCAAACACTTTTGCCCTTGTTTTGGACTCTAACTTGCATGATTTGAATGAAACTAACTTGGACAGACATCGTTTTCAAGCAGAATCGCCATGATGTTGTTTTATGTGTAGAAAACAGAAGTTCTCGGAATGTCCTGAAAATCCATGGAGGCACTTTTTGGAAAATATAAAAAATATTGGCGAAAGAATCAAGACCAGGGGGCCCACACCCTGTCCACGAGGGTGGGGGCGTGCCCTCCCCCTGGGCACGCCCCCCCTGTCTTGTGGGCCCCCTGAGGCTCCGCCGACCTCAACTCCATATATTCCGTCTCGCGGAGAAAAAATCAGAGAGAAAGTTTCATCGCGTTTTACGATACGGAGCCGCCGCCAAGCCCTAATCTCTCTCGAGAGGGCTGATCTGGAGACCGTTCGGGGCTCCGCAGAGGGGGATTCGTCGCCGTCATCATCATCAACCATCCTCCATCACCAATTTCATGATGCTCACCGCCGTGCATGAGTAATTTCATCGTAGGCTTGCTGGACGGTGATGGGTTGGATGAGATTTACCATGTAATCAAGTTAGTTTTGTTAAGGTTTGATCCCTAGTATCCACTATGTTCTGAGATTGATGTCGCTATGACTTTGCTATGCTTAATGCTTGTCACTAGGGCCCGAGTGCCATGATTTCAGATCTGAACATATTATGTTTTCATGAATATATGTGTGTTCTTGATCCTATCTTGCAAGTCTATAGTCACCTATTATGTGTTATGATCCGACAACCCCAAGTGACAATAATCGGGATACTTCTCGGTGATGACCGTAGTTTGAGGAGTTCACGTATTCACTACGTGCTAATGCTTTGTTAGGTTCTCTATTAAAAGGAGGCCTTAATATCCCTTAGTTTCCGTTAGGACCCGCGCCACGGGAGGGTAGGACAAAAGATGTCATGCAAGTTCTTTTCCATAAGCACGTATGACTATATACGGAATACATGCCTACATTACATTGATGAATTGGAGCTAGTTCTGTGTCACCCTAGGTGTCGGTGTCAAAACCGGCGGATCTCGGGTAGGGGGTCCCGAACTGTGCGTCTAGGCGGATGGTAACAGGAGACAAGGGACACGATGTTTTTACCCAGGTTCGGGCCCTCTCGGTGGAGGTAAAACCCTACTCTTGCTTGATTAATATTGATGATATGGGTAGTACAAGAGTAGATATACCACGAGATCAAGTAGGCTAAACCCTAGAAGCTAGCCTATGGTATGATTGTTGTTCGTCCTACGGACTAAAACCCCTCCGGTTTATATAGACACCGGAGAGGGCTGGGGTTACCCAGAGTCGGTTACAATGGTAGGAGATCTACATATCCGTATCGCCAAGCTTGCCTTCCACGCCAAGGAAAGTCCCATCCGGACATGGGACGAAGTCTTCAATCTTGTATCTTCATAGTCTTGGAGTCCGCCAATGATGATAGTTCGGCTATCCGGACACCCCTAGTCCAGACTCCTTAGTAGCCCCTGAACCAGGCTTCAATGACGATTTAGTCCGCGCATATTGTCTTCGGCATTGCAAGGCGGGTTCCTCCTCCGAATAATTCATAGAAGATTTTGAACACCAGAATAGTGTCCGGCTCTGCAAAATAAATTCCACATTCCACCGTAGAGAGAATAATATTTACACAAGCTCAATCTGCTGACGTATTTCGTGGCATGACGTCACACCACGGCCAAGCCTTTACTTGAATCGTTTTTATTGTTCCACCTCAGCGCGTTTAGCGAGGCGGTTTCCTTGGCACGTCTTGTCAAAGCAGAGATCGTGTCCCCTTATTCCGGGATTCTCATCAATACGGACGTGGGTAACCCAACCGTGCCCGTTGGCACGCCCCCTCCATCGAAGGCGAATACCAAACGGTCACGGGGACGACTCTTGGTATTCAACCCCTTTATAACGAGACCAAGGCCTGTTCCTTTTCTTCAATCTTCAATCGAATCCGCCCCTCGCCCCGAGTTCCAACACCCAAGGCTCCAGATTCAAGCGCTTCAGACCTTCGACAATGTCCGTCTCCGACCTTCAAGGCCGGTGGATGCCTTCTTCCGTCACGAAAGAAGATGTGCTAAAGCTGAGAGACGCCAGGTATCTAACCGGCGAAATTTCGCATAGGCTGCCCGCCCAGGGGAAAGTCATTCCCACTCCCGAGCCTGGTGAGAGCGTGGTGTTCGTGTCTCACTTCCGTCGGGGTTTAGGCTTCCCGATGGACCCCTTCGTGAGGGGGCTCATGTTTTATTATGGGCTGGAATTCCATGACTTGGATCCGGAGTCCATCCTCCACATCTCATCGTTCATTGTCGTATGCGAAGCCTTCCTCCACACTACCCCTCACTTCGGATTGTGGCTCAAGACCTTCAACATGGAGCCGAAGATGATCGAGGGGCGGCAGGCAGAGTGTGGAGGGGCAGTTATAAGCAAGAGGGCTGACGCTCCATGGCCCGAGGGCTTTTTTCAAGAGGAGCTTAGTTTGTGGCAACAGGAGTGGTTCTACATCACCGCTCCCAGGGGCACCAGATGGGTGGCGCCGCCTGCCTTTCGCTCGGGCCCTCCACAACGGCTGGCGTCATGGGTCAACAAAGGGCTTGACTGGGGGCCGTCCAAGGACGTACGATTGTTGTAGGGCCGTATTCGAGACCTCCAAGAAAGGGAGATCAATCTGGTTGTAGTGGCGCAGGTCATGCTGATTCGGCGCCTTCTGCCCTGCAAACGTCGCCCCCTCCACCTGTGGGAGTTCAATCCGGAGGGACCGCGAGCTCTCCAACACTTCATGGGTGCGACGCCCGTGGAGATGTATAAACTATTCTTCGGATCACAAGAGATGTGTCCGGACTTGACTGAGGATGCAGGTCTGAGCTGCAATCGCCCGGATACTCAAGTAAGTAGTCCTGTGCCCGGACATACTATCCGTACATTTATCATAAACTTGCCCTTTAAAGAGATGTCCCTTGAACAGGAATGGATAGCAAAAGCAAAACTAATAAGGTGTCCGGCCCCCTCCCTGAGACCACGCCGGATCCTGTGTTAACCAAGATGCTGGAGGCTGCGCCTTCGGAAGAGGGCGAAGGGGGGAACAGGAAAGCTACCGCCTCCGCTAAGGAGGCTCTTAAGGAAGGGGGGATCAAGAATCCCCCCTCCAACGGGAGAAGAGGACCGCTTCTGAAGATCCGGAGGCCAAGGCCTCAAAGTGGGGGAAGAAATCTTCACCAGAGGGTCCCGCGCCGGGAGGAGCCCCGGCCGCACTGTTTCCCCAAGGAAATCAGCCCTCTAGCGAGCCGTAAGTAGAAAGGGGAGTTTTGTAATAAGGGACATCCCTGTTTTTATTTCTGACGATAAACGAAGTTCTTACCTTATAGTTCGAATCTCAGCCCTTCTCAGCAGAGCTCATCTTCGGGGGATCTTCGTCCGGAGATGATGGAGAGCGAAACGCCTCCATCTGCCGCACCATCAGGCGGGGCGGACGACCCTGAGGTGTCGTCGCGGAGGGTCTCCCCGAGTCCGGCGGGGCCGGAGAGTTCGGCACCAACTGGTGTGCGGCCGGAGGAGCTGAAGGATCTGCCCGGGCAGGCGTCTATCTCAGAAGATTACTGTACGTTAATGGGTACGGTGATTGAAAGGATTTACTCCGCTGAGAGCGGGTTGCATGAGGCCGTCAGAAGTTTACTGATGGGGTTTGAGGTACGCGAAAATGATATACCGTCTGACAGTTTTGCACATAGAATGCGCCCTGTATAGATAGTAGCCCCTGAGACTCGGTACGGTGTCAAAAGCGACAGTGTGCCGAGGATCATAATCTCAATTATAAGATGCCGCCCTTCCTATTCAGGTGGCGGAGCGTTCGGTGGCCAGCCGGACTGATAGATTTGCCGAACTAAAGCGGCAACTTGACGTTGCGGATGCGGACATCGCGCTGGTCAATAAGCGACTTGACGAGTCACAAGGTATGTGTCTTCTCCGTGGACACCTGGTAAGGGAGCTTGACGCTCGTGCCTTACTGCATGTATGCTTAATGCAGATGGTGCCGCTGCTATGGAGGAGCTTCGGGCAGAGCTCGCCCGAGCCAAGGAGCAAGCCAGAAAAAGTAATGCGGCTGCCTTGAAGGCAGCCGAAGAGCTAAAAGCCGAACATGCTGCTCACTGCCGAAGCAGGGAGGAAATGGCCGAGATGGCCGTGAAGCTGAAGGATGCTACCGACCGCTGCGAGTTTCTTAAAAGGGAATGCCGAGCGGAGCAAGAGGACCTGAAGAAGGCCACCACCGAAGCCAAGGATGCCCGCTCCGCGATGAGAGCTATAAAGGAGGAGCTATGCCAGGCCGGGGATATCGCGGCTGGAAAGCCTTTTCTGCTGCGTAGGAAGTTCACGGATCCGAAGTATGCTCAGTTGGGCCAGTTGTGGGGTGCGGAGGATGCTTATCTGAATTTGGCGGCGAGTGCCGCAGATGTACTCTCACACTTCCGAGGCCAAAAGGATCACAGAATGGAAGAGCTTTTTTGGTCGCAATTCCATAGTCCGGAGCGTCCACTTCCATTAACCGATCGGTTAACCGAGTGGGCTGAGCTGAATAGGTTGTCCGAACTTGCCATGAAGGATGTCACGGCTCATTTGTGGCTGAAAAGGCCCGAGCCGAAGAGTTATTTTGGCTTGGTGCAGCAGTTCCTTGATGCGGTGCCGCATATTGAGGCGATGAAGCGGTCAGCATGCATAGAGGGTGCACGGATGGCTCTCGCCCGTGTCAAAACATACTGGGCAGAGATGGAGGCCACCACGTTGCATCCCAGGATTCGAACAGAAGCCGATTACCAGCCGAGCACTATTTTGAGGAAGTCCTGCAGGGCGCTCGTTTAATAGAGACGCAGTGCTCGAAAAATGTTATGTTCAAATGACATGTATGATTTGTGAAACCATGTTTCAAATATAATATAAGGGCTTTTTATACTTGTGCGTTCAAGTGTTGAAATACCTCCTGTGCGTCCGTTAACGTATATGTGTATATAACCTGAAAGATGGCAGTCTTCGGCTTCAGCCCCCACGCACATAGTGCGGGGGTGTTTGCAAAAAAGCGCATTTTCACACTTAATCCAACGTCTTGGTCCTGTGAAGGAGGTGATAGCGTAGCAAACTAGGCAACCGGACTATAATGCTTTATCACTTTCACTTAGCCATAGGAGTTCGATGGTGGGGCTACTATATAGCCCCTAGGGGCACTGCGCTCTCCGAATTTTGGGGCGCGTATGTGCCTGACCGGGAAACGGTCCTTCGTTAAAGCGGAGGAATTCTAAACATTCCGTTGGTCGATCGAGTGGTTGACCAGTCCCTCGCTATATCATGACAGTCAGTTTTCAGCTTTCTCTACTGAGGTGCTCACCTGGGCGAACCGGGGCACAATCGCAGTAGTTCTCCTGGTGCCGCGTTAGCCGATAGAGCGGAACGTAAGGCAGCAAAACACAGGAGCCGGGCAAACCCAACATTTGACCAAAGACATGATTCGGAGCTGATGCATATAAGGCCTAACTCGAGACGCCGAACACACCCTAAGGTATTCGGTCTTTATGAAAACTGGCAGAACAATGCCCTAAGCCCCTAGTGTCCAGGTACGTGCAAAAATTTCTGACGCGGCCGATGCCAAAACGCCAGCTTCCTCCTTGGTTATGTTGAGAAACTGGGGGATGTGTATCAACAAGAGACAGTAAGAAAGGTTTACGTAGGGTCTTAATCTGAAAAGAATCCTTGCGACGGGTCCCTACTGCACGTCTGCGCCTGTGTCTCCGTTGTGCCGTATCATGGACAGGCGTAGCATGGTGTTCATCTGTAAAAGAGAAGAACTTAGTTTGAAGAAAAAAGGAACTGTGCGAAAAATATATAAACAGAGTATAAGTCAAAAAACGAATAAAATTGAGCTTTATTGTCTCTTATTGTACATGCGTGCGTCCCCTTGTAAGTGCGGACGCGGCTAGTAAGCCCCTTGTTTATTTGTGCCGGACTCGCCTAACCGTGTCCGGGATCTGAATGACCTGTTTGGGTGCTTTGATCGGCAAAGCCGGATTAATGTGTGGCTATCAAGGCAGTCTCACTTTCTTCCGTGTTCAAGGGGCACTCGAGGTTTCCCTTTAATGAGATGGTGCCGCGTGGACCGGGAATTTTAAGTGTAAGAGATGCGTAATGCGGTATTGCGTTAAAGCGGGCGAAAGCTTCGCGTCCCAATAGTGCTTGATAGCTACTTTTAAATGGGGCGATGTGGAAGACTAACTTTTCGCGACGGGAGTTGTCGGATGAGCCGAACACAACTTCTAGTGGTAGAGAGCCTGTACAATGGGCATATGGGCCTGGCATCACTCCTTTAAAGGAAGTGTTGTTATGGCGTATTTTGGTTGGGTCTATCCCCATTTTGCGGATTGTATCCTGATATAGTAGGTTTAGATCACCGCCGCCGTCCATTAGGACTTGTGTAAATTGTAGTCCGTCGATTATAGGATCTAATATCAGGGCAGTCCATCCCGTGTTCCTGATACTTCCGGAGTAATCCTGATGGTCGAAAGTGATTGGTTTTGACATCCAGTGTCGGGACTCCGCTGGGGTGGACAGTGCGGTGCGTACTTTAGTGGGCGCCGCTCTATTGTTGCCTGTCGTCACATGAAGTGAGTTTACTGTTTTGACCTCTTGTGGGAAATTCCTTTGTTTGCCGGTGCTCTGCTTGTGGAGTTCATCATCGTCCTCACTTGGTGTTTCGAGCCCCTTGTGTTCGGCATTAAGTCGGCCGGACTGTTTGAAGACCCAACAATCTCTGTGGGTATGGTTTGCAGGCTTCCCGGAGGTGCTGTGGATTTGGCATATCTTGTCCAAGATTTTGTTTAGGTTGGATAGCTCGTCGCTGTTGTCCTCGAGAGGCAGTGTTTTGTTGTTCTGTCGAGAGCTTTTGAACCCGGCGTTGACTGCCGTGCTCTTTGGGCCATTTCCCTTAGTCCGGTGCTGGTCCTTTCCGCGTCGTGGTTTACCATTTCCATCCCTGACCTCGGATGTACTTGGGTCGCCGGTGCTGCATCTTGCCAGCCAACTATCCTCTCCCGCGCAAAAGCGGGTCATGAGGCTTGTTAGTGCGGCCATTGTCCTTGGCTTTTCCTGGCCGAGGTGTCTGGCGAGCCATTCGTCTCGGACGTTATGTTTGAAGGCTGCTAAGGCTTCGGCGTCCGGACAGTCGACTATTTGGTTCTTTTTGGTGAGGAACCTGTTCCAGAATTTGCGGGCTGACTCTCCGGGCTGTTGAGTTATGTGACTTAAATCGTCTGCATCCGGAGGGCGGACATAGGTCCCCTGAAAATTTGCCCGAAACGCATCCTCGAGCTCTTCCCAACATCCAATGGTATTTGCTGGGAGGCTTTTGAGCCAATGCCGGGCTGGTCCTTTGAGCTTGAGTGGTAAGTATTTTATGGCGTGGAGGTCATCTCCTCTAGCCATATGTATGTGCAGGATGTAATCCTCAATCCAGACTCCGGGGTCTGTTGTTCCGTCGTATGCCTCAATGTTTACGGGCTTGAATCCCGCTGGAAATTCATGATCCAGCACCTCATCGGTTAAACATAGGGGGTGTGCGGCGCCACTGTATTTGGGTGTGCCATGATTTTCGAATACTCGACGTGTTGTCTTGCTTTCTGGAGCTTGCTTTCTTGGCCCGTAGATGGACCTGACCGGGCCATCCTCTTTGCGAGGATCCTTATATTGATCACGTGCCGGCTTGTGTGCGGCGCCGCTTGCCACTCTTTGTTTGTCATGTGGTCGTCTATCCGACCGGGCGGCCTCTTTGTTTTTTGATTGTGGGGGCTCTACAGCCT
Organism: Aegilops bicornis; assembly: GCA_021605145.1. Classification (NCBI taxonomy): domain Eukaryota; kingdom Viridiplantae; phylum Streptophyta; class Magnoliopsida; order Poales; family Poaceae; genus Aegilops; species Aegilops bicornis. The sequence continues at coordinate 154,644,576 of CM038673.1, forward strand.
CCTCGTCAAATTCAGGCAGTAGTTTGCGCTTCGGGTAGCTTTTTGCTTGGCGACTATCGCCGTATTTGTCTACGGTCTTGAGTACTTTGCTCCATCTCATTCTGAGTACGTCTTCCGCTGTTTTGAGCTTCCGCTTCTGCTTCTTTAGACTTCGTGCAGTGGCGACGAGCCTTTTGTGGAGGTTATTCTGCTCCAATGATGTGTCTGGCGTGAGATCGTCTCGACTGTTGTTTTCGTCGGGGACGGATTGCTTATCCAACTCATCCTTTTCGGATGGTTGTTCAGGGGCATGTTCGTCGTCCACCGGTTCACCTTGCTCTATGGCTGGGTCTGTATGGGTGCTGTCGTTGTCGAGGTGGGACTTTGGGCGGCGCTTGCGTCGCCATTTCAGCTGTTTTTCGAGGGAATTATCCATTGCAGCGTCCCGTTGTTCCTCGTTATCGCTTCTTTTAGGTGTATCCACCATATATACATCGTGAGTTGAGGTGGCCTTCCAGTGCCCTGTGAGCGCTGGTTCTTGGTCGTCTCCGGCATCGTCGTCCATACCGTCGATGTCTTCGGAGTCGAAGTCTAGCATATCGGTTGAGTTATCGACAGTGGCTATGAAGTGGGTGGTGGGTGGGCTTTGAATTTCTTCGTCGTTCGCATCCCAACCATTCTGACCATAATTCGGCCAGAGCTCTCCTGATAAAGAGAGACACTTTAGCGAATTCAGGATGTCGCCAAAAGGCGAGTGCTGAAAGATGTCCGCAGCGGTGAACTCCGTGACCGGCCCCCGATCAGATTCGATTGGCAGGGGCGCGGAAGGCTTGGGGTCCGGAGAGGAGTCCGGCACCTTGGAGTCACGAGCTTCACACGGGACAGGGTCGGTATTCGGCTCTATCGCCGTACGGGTGGCAGCCTCCGAGGTGGCGTCCAGCCACTCATCCTCGATCGGCGCAGTCGGCTCCGAGCTAAAGGTCGGAGCGGACTCTTGTGCGGCCTCCAGGGCACTGTCCGACGGCAGAGCTAAATCATGCCCATCGTGATAAAGGCGGCGCTTCGGTGGCTCGAATCCGTTGAAGATCAAGTCTCCGCGGATGTCGGCCGTATAGTTCAAACTTCCAAATCGACCTAATGGCGGGCGTAAGCTTTCGATCTGCTCCAGATGGCCAAGTGAATTGGCCCGCAGTGCGAAGCCCCCGAATACGAAGATCTGTCCGGGGAGAAAAGTCTCGCCCCGGACCGCGTCGTTGTTGATGATCGAAGGAGCCATCGGGCCTATAGGTGACGACACAGAGGAAACTCAATGGAAGCACCATCGTCGGTGTCAAAACTGGCGGATCTCGGGTAGGGGGTCCCGAACTATGCGTCTAGGCGGATGGTAACAGGAGACAAGGGACACGATGTTTTCACCCAGGTTAGGGCCCTCTCGGTGGAGGTAAAACCCTACTCCTGCTTGATTAATATTGATGATATGGTTAGTACAAGAGTAGATCTACCACGATATCAAGGAGGCTAAACCCTAGAAGCTAGCCTATGGTATGATTGTTGTTCGTCCTACGGACTAAACCCCCTCCGGTTTATATAGACACTGGAGAGGGCTGGGGCTACCCAGAGTCGGTTACAATGGTAGGAGATCTACATATCCGTATCGCCAAGCTTGCCTTCCACGCCAAGGAAAGTCCCATCCGGACACGGGACGAAGTCTTCAATCTTGTATCTTCATAGTCTTGGAGTCTGGCCAATGATGATAGTTCGGCCATCCGGACACCCCCTAGTCCAGGACTCCCTCACTAGGTTATAGTTATTACATGAGGAATCGCATCTGACATAATTATCCATCATTGATCCAATGCCTACGAGCTTTTCACATATTGTTTTCGCTTATTTACTTTTACGTTGCTATTGTTACAATCACTACAAAACCCAAAAATATTATTTTTGCTACCGTTACCTTTATTATCATACTATTTTGCTACTAAATACTTTGCTGCAGATACTAAGTTATCCAGGTGTGGTTGAATTGACAACTCAACTGCTAATACTCAAGAATATTCTTTGGCTCCCCTTGTGTCGAATCAATGAATTTGGGTTGAATACTTCCCTCGAAAGCTGTTGAGATCCCCTACACTTGTGGGTTATCAAGCACCAGGCGGTGGACGACGGTGAGGCAGGGAACGACGTGGAGCCTGGGAACATGCGGAGGCTAGTACGAGGGTTGACTGGTTTAGCTACGGTGTGAGGCTGCCGTCGCCGCAGAATAACAGGGGGTGTGGGTAAGTAGAGGGATGGTCTGGCCAGCGGTGGGAGTAGTACGGGGCGGTGAGGCCTCCGCGGCAGCACAACTAGCCACGGGAGGCAGGAGCATGCGGTGGTTTGGACGGCTCGAGCAAGAAAATCACAGGTTGAAGAAGCAGGAGGACCGTTGGATGTTAACAATCCAACGGTCACTGGTGATAGAATCGTTTGTTAACTAAGTTGACAAAGCCCTCCGTACGCGTCAACTTAGTAGGGCCACAAGTCAGCCTCCAAATCTGGTGGGGCCCAGCGTCATGGGGAGCACTCGTTATTTTTCGCTTAATAAGGAGGCACTTCCTTCCGTGCCAAGATATAGCTTGTGGGTCCCAGCTGTCACTGGGAGCTATTTGCTTGCGTGCGGACATGGACCATGTGGGTCCTAACTGTCAGCCTTTCCATGTACATCCCTCTTCCGATGTTGTCATTTGTTGACAACGTTGACCACGCCGTGCCGAGAACACCAGTGCGATGGACGATGGCGAGACCTGTGAAGGAATGATCTGAGGTGCAAAGCCGCAACAAAGGAGGGATGTGGGTGAGTAGAGGGATGGCACGGCCAGCGGTAGGAGTAGTAGGGGTGGTGAGGCTGCAGCAGAAGACAACGACCACGGAGGCGGAGCAGTGGTCCGTGGCGCTGGATTTGGCAGCTGGAGCAAGAAGATCAGAGATTGAAGAAGCATGAGGGCCGTTGGATTGACATCCAACGGTTACGTCTGTTGACGTATATAATAAGAAAAAAACCTGGCATACACGTCAATTTAATAGGCCCACAAGTTAGAAAATTCCCTATTTTTTTAATAATATATAGCTCATTGTAACTTCTTATGCAATTTATTGCAGTCCTTTTTTTGTTGGCCAGAGCCAGGGTAAAAAATTTAAACGAAATTTCGCATATTCCGGTGGGGTCCAAACTATTTTTAATACCGAAATGTCGAGCCAGATTTAAAGTACTTTGAAGATATATTTAAATTAGGTTAAAGCCCAGTGAAGTTGGAATCTGAAAATGTGGAAAAATCCAGAAGTTATAAAGTAATTGCCAATTTGTCGTCTGTTTTTTATATTTACAGCCCATTTCATATTACGTTCAAGATTTGCAGCCGCCTTGAAAGAGTTGCAACCCATCAGGGCGTAGAAAAATAAGTAGGCCTGGATTGGGTATTCTTTAGAAAAAATAAACTGGGCTCATTTTCAGAAAGGAAAAATAGCTGGCTGGTCATGTGGTGAACGTAAAATATAAGCCTGGGCTAGACAGGCCACATCCCAGTTGAAACTCTGCCTCGTCTCAACAATAAGAAAAAAACAATATTGCTTGAGCAGCTACGTCCCAGGTGTCAGCCGATCTTGTGCTGTTTTCCTGTCTATTGACTATATACGTTGACAACATGGTGGGTCCCAAATGTTAGGAAACCACTAGGAGGAAGCATTTTCTTTTTCTATACTCTGACAATGGAGAATATAAAAAATGAGTGACTTGCTTGCGTACGGCCATGGACATGATGGGTCCCTACTGTCATCCTCTCCACGTACAATCCTCTCCCGATTCCTCTTGTTTGTTGACCATGTTGACAATGCGAGAGGGCAGTGCCGCAGCAAGTGCACCAAAGCGCGCGGAGGATGGCGGCGAGGCCTCGGACGCCAGCGTTAACGATTTAGGAGACGGCGGGGTGGCAACGCATGCGCTGAGGCGCAGCCAGCCGTGGAGGCGGAAGGTGCGGCACGGGCGCTGGTTTGGTTTTTGGCACTGGAAGAAGACGAGGCTGAAGAAACATGACAGATCGTAAAAGCAGCAGGAGTACTTAACAACCTTAATCGAACCAAATAGGGCACTTAACAACCATAGCCGAAAGCAAGATGAGTACTTTATACAGTTCAACTGCATAAAGCACGCCATTTAACAGTGCTACTTTTCCTATAGTTAACCAAGGGTGAGGCCACCAAAGCTCCAGGAGAAGGCCCAGGCGCCACCCCGCGCATCCACAACCTTCTGAAAGCGGCTTCATCTTGTAATGTGGTCAATAAATAGGATACTTGTTTTAGAGCCATGGAAAAGCATGATCATAACCTTCTGTCCTATTCTCCAAGATGGACGGGCCTTCATTATTTGAGACCACCCATGAATAAGTATATTTTCACCTCCAAGGGGAATGGAGTAGGTCGACATAAACATCATGTTGTGACCAAGCACAAGTCTGACCTGACCATGGTCAGGCATCTGTATAGGAACAATAGAACTGGGCAGTTTCTGTTTCAAGAGGATCACAGTTGTAAAACTGTGTATAAGCAAGAGTTTATGAACAAAATATATAACAGAAAACGACTCGTACCATAAGTTTCTCGACACAGTTGGACATGTTCAACATGTGCAGCAGTGGCACACATATCCTGCGTGGCCTTCCACCATTGAAACGCCCCACAAGGACCTCAAGATGATCAATAAAGTGTAGGAACTTGTGGATGTTGTCCCAGTCAACTTCAGTGCCATTTGTAACAGCCAAGTTCTTATAGAATAACAAACGAGTAGCATGCTTAACTTTAAAATAACCTACACATGTCACCAATTATAAGAAATATTAGTTAGAAGTAGCATCTTCGAGAGAGAAGGGAATCACAAATCGCTGCTACTTCTAAAGTTAAATTGTGATTAGTTAGACAAAATAGGTGGATTAAGAAGTAATCGAGGCAACAAGAAAGAACCAGATACAAAATTAACATGGATGAACTACTGGAACGACATCGGGGTGCAAGATCACAGTGAAGATGAGACGAGGTTCTGCTATTTCCATCAACATTCGTGCACCAACTTTTAGTCTGTAACACTTGAGAAAGTTTATCCAAGTTCGGCCATAAAAAAAGCAGCGATCTTCTTGGTTCATGAACCCAACTCGGAACTTATATCCATGGCTTGTCTTCAATGCGACCATTAAACTGGTGTATTTAGTTATGGCAAGGCCGACCGTTTTGAGTACATGTGTTCTGGTAGAGCAAGGAATGCATTGCAGGAAAAATAATATGAGAACACAATGTATTTGCTATCCAAATCTAGAAATAATTTCCTCCTTCACGTGAGTGTTGACCATGGTACCTGGTTGGGGATGAATGAAGAATTCGTACCTGGTTCTCCATGAGAAAACCCTATGCAATCGCCGAGAGAGGGTTTTCTCTGAACAGGCAGGCGAGGGAGAAGGGGATTCAGGCCCAGTGAGAGAGGGGGTATTCTCTGAACAAGAAGACGAGGGAGAAGGGGATTCAGGCCTAGTGAAATGTTGCTTCTTCGTCCGTCCAGCTTACTACTAAAGCTGGAAAGGTGGGGTTTTTTGTGATTTGACGGCTCATTGGGAATTACTGCGACGTTACAACCGGGGTGAGTCTACCGTGCAGTTGTGCACTCTAATTTGGTGCATGGCACATGGACGCCGTTGCCGGATGCCCCACATATTAGCGAAAGGAAGTAGAAAGGCAGGAGTAACTAGTTACACATAAATATATTTTTGACAGAGATACTCCCTTTGTAATGAAATATAAAAATCTTTTGTATCATAACTTTATGCATAAGAAAAATCGAGGGGAATATATATAACATAATATGGGGGTTCAACTGAGAATATAATACTCAGACATGCTCATGATTCTGGACTTTGGGCCATAGGCCGATGGGCCTGCATGTTTGGCGGCCCATGTGTTCTACCTCAGCGCATTTCATATTGCAAGCGATCGGTACGGCGCAGGTTTTAGATGTTGTCTCAAGGCGAATACAAAAAATTGAATAAAGCACGATATCTGTTAGAATGAAATCGAATGACAGTTCCTAACTAGCAATCAGAGTTGCAATTCTATCAACGATATCCTACGTGATAAATAAAATTGTAGTACTACTTATATACATAGGACACTTGTTTCACCATGCCACATTATTACATCAAAATCTCTTGTAGGATAGATCAGTTCGGCAGTTGCGTGCTGCTATTGAAGAATTTCAAAGTTGATTTGGACTAGCTCTCCTTGTCTAGAAAGTTCGATTTTGACATCATCCCCTACCGCAAGATTTGATTTAGATTTGAACCTTGACCATCCTTTAGCATCAATCATCATGCGACCATCCTTTGTGCTTACGGTATATTGAGCAAGTTCATTCATACCAAAGCTGCGCATGGTAAGAGAAACTTGGCCACGGTCGCCCGGATTGTTGAACGACTCCCTCATTGCTCTAGGAATTCTCTGTTTGCAAACAAGAAGACATACGCAAATAGTTAGATCAACACATTGAATCATGTGAAACAACATGGAAAGAAAAAAGAACGAAGCACTTGGGCGGCCAATGCTTACCAAGAAGGTGGAGATGTCGGTTTTTGTAAGGACTTTGGTATATGCGTTAATCGCAGCGATCTCGCTGTCGGTGCAACCGCTGGTTCCGTTACCCCAGACGGCCGGAGCAGATGCAAGTGCAACTTCAAGTGTTGGTGCAGGTGCCGAGGCCGTTGTTGGTGCCCGTGCCGGTGCGATTGGTAGTGCTGCTGCTGCTGCCGGAGGTGGTGCTCCTTGTGGAGCTGGTGCCGGTGTCGGAGCAGGTGCCGGTTCGATGCCCGATCCTCCGGTAGATCAGCCTAATATGCTGACGCGGTCGGTGCCCAATCCTCAAGTGGATCAGACTGAGCTGCTATCGCTGTCAGTGCTAGAGCAAGTGCCGTCAGAGAAGGTGCCGGTGCTCGATCCGTTGCTGAAGGTGGTACCGATGCGTGATACGTCTCTAACGTATCTATAATTTTTGATTGTTCCATGCTGTTATATTATTATTCTTGGATGTTTTACAATCATTTTATAGTCATTTTATATCATTTTTTGGTACTAACCTATTGACATAGTGCCCAGTGCCAGTTGCTATTTTCTGCATGTTTTTACATCACAAGAAATCAATATCAAACGGAGTCCACACGCAACGCAACTCTTGGAGGATTTTTTTGGGCCACAAGAAAGTCAATGGGCCAAGGAAGCACCCACCAGGGCATGCCAGGAGGTCCAGGCGCGCCCTGGGGGGTTGTGCCCACCTTGGGTGCCCCCCGAACCGCCTCTTCGCTCTATAAATACCAAAATATTCCAGAAACCCTAGGGGAGTCAACGAAAATCAATTCCAGCCACCACAGAGTCCAGAAACAGCAGATCCAATCTAGACACCATCTCGGAGGGGTTCATCATGTCCATTGGTGCCTCTCCGATGATGCGTGAGTTGTTCTTTGTAGACCTACGGGTCCGTAGTTAGTAGCTAGATGGCTTCCTTTCTCTCTCTTTTGGTTATCAATACAATGGTCTCTTGGAGATCCATATGATGTAAGCCTTTTGGCAGTGTGTTTGTTGGGATCTGATGAACTTTGAGTTTATGATCAGATCTATGTTTTTATCAATGAAAGTTATTTGAGTCTTCTTTGATATCTTATATGCATGATTGATTATAGCCTCATATTTCTTCTCTGATATTTGGGTTTTGTTTGGCCAACTTGATCTATTTATCTTGCAGTGGGAAGAGGTGCTTTATAATGGGTTCGATCTTAGGGTGCTTGATCCCAGTGACAAAAAGGGAACCGACACGTATGTATCGGTGCTACTAAGGATAACAAGATGAGATCTATATCCGCCGCAATAGATAAACGGATCTCATCTACATCATGTCATTGTTCTTATTGCATTACTCCGTTTTCTCATGAACTTAATACACTAGATGCATGTTGGATAGCGGTCGATGTGTGGAGTAATAGTAGTAGATGCAGGCAGGAGTCGGTCTACTAATCTTGGACGTGATGCCTATATAATGATCATTGCTTGGATATCGTCATGATTATTTGAAATTCTATCAATTGCCCAACAGTAATTGTTTTCCAACCGTTTGCTATTTTCCTCGAGGGAAGCCACTAGTGAAACCTACGGCCCCCGGGTCTCTTTTCATCATATTTGCCTTTGCGATCAATTTTCTCTTGCATTTATTTTCAGATCTATTAAACCAAAAATACAAAAATACCTTGCTGCAATTTATTTTTTCTACGATCTATTTACCCAATCTACAACTTTTTACCTCACGTTATTTGCCTACTTGAGGCGCCTTACCCGAAAGGGATTGACAACCCCTTTAACATGTCGGGTTGCGAGTATTTTGTGTGCAGGTGTTGTTTACGTGGTGTGAGGAGGTTCTCCTACTGGTTCGATAACCTTGGTCTCATCACTGAGGGAAATACCTACCGTTGCTATACTGCATCGTCCCTTCCTCTTTGGGGAAATACTGACGTAGTTCTAGCAGACATCAATGTGCGAGACAACATCGATCGTCTCTGGTCTGCTATGATAAGCTTTCTGACTTGACTAGGCTCCGTGACCTTGATCCAGTCTTTTTCTTCATTTCTTTTAAACGTGAGAAGGACTAATTGTGGCGTGTTTGTTAAACCAAACTGCAATTCATCATAGGGCTTCAGAGTGTACTCAAACAACAGACTGATCCAATTGTGTCCATTAATATAAGTGATGGATAGTGCCTTCATTACTGACACGGCATAAGAAGTGAAATCTGCAAAAATAACCATCATAGAGCAAACCAAACAGTTTATTCTATGATGAATGTCACATGGCAAAACCTGCATCGTAAAATTGCAGCAAAAGTAAGAAAACATGACATTAAATCAATACGATTTAGACAGTAAATCAATAAGATTTACTTGATGTGCACGAGTGAATCCTTACCAGGAAATCACTATGTTCAAGTTGTAAACAGAAGATTGATCGTCCAATTACGCGTGGCATGCAGGGCCCCCGCTTACTCCCACAAGAAGGACAGTCCAAAGGTCTTGACAAATCGTATGGACCGAACATCCATGGGACTGGAAATCCTGGTGGGTGCAATAAACGCTGCAATGCATACATATATTGGAGTGTAACCGTAATTGATAAACCGCCCTCACAAAAAAGATGATCCGGATACTTCAAAATATACAAACTGAATTGAGTTGACAGACATTAACATAGACTGTTCTCAGGACTCACGAAACAACAAAAGCGGCAGACTAAACAATACATGGTTCACACACACAAATCAAGTACTGAACAATAGTACTTACTACAGACAAGCAAAGTTGCACTAATTAAACTCTGCAGAATATTTCTTGCCACCGACCTACGGGATGTGCCCCACATAACTGACTAGGCCATGGACTTCATGAGAGATGTCTACCAGCACCATCACCATCTCATCAACCTTGGAGAACCTAACAGAGTGGTCTTTCCACTCATAAACATGACAATGAAGACAGTCCACATCAGATTTGTCAGGAAGCTTTACAAGAACCACACCCTTCGTAATCGAAGGCATAGCCAGGAAATTGTTGTGGTCAAGTACACCCTCGAGAACACGCCTGACAACAATGCTACTGGAAAACACTAGTTCGGGACACATGGCGACAAGGACACAGTAGCTGCATAGTTCAATAGTACAACTCATCCTCAAGTCTTCCAGTTCACACGGCATGACATTGAGAACTTCATCTCCACCGCGGACCTGGTTCTAATTCAAACAGAAACCAAATATTTTATTACTACCTCCGTTCAGAAATATAAGATGATTTTCGATATTTTACTCCATATAAGACTACATATACGCACAGAAATGAGTGAACAAAGACACTAGAACATGTCTTCAAAGGCATGAGAGCACATGGATTACTTGCAATATCCATAACACAAGTTACTGAGGCTAATATATCCTCTTCAAAGGTAGCATTGATGTTCATAAAGTTGTTGAAAGTAATCTATAAGAAATCAGTGTCAACCTCTCGCATGTTTTTGTCAAAAGAGGAATTTAGAACCTTCATTTGGCACACAAAAATCACATGCAAGATCACCCAGAAAGTTGTACTACTAGTACTAGTGTTGCGTGTTAGATGAAAAAACACAATCAAGATCGAGAAAAAGATCGTAAAGAAAAGATATTACCTGGACTTGCTTAATGAGGGATGCCGGAGAGATCGAGGGGGGCTTTGACAGGGCGATGGCCTTCAGCTTGTCTGCGGTAGTCTCGACAGGGTGCTTGCGCTTCTTCATATGCTGAGCCTCGACGGTTTTGGCCAGAGCCATAGACATCATTTCGGCCGGTGCTCCAGGGTCCATCAAGAAACTGTCAAGAAATAAAAGAAAATAAACCATAATCACAAACCCAGAAGAAGAACTAAGAGGGAGTTATAGGATCATTTTCGGGGGTGCAAGATCGGGCCTTGGCCAGAATCAACACCATTGATGCGCTCACTGTTCCTTTTTTGTGAGACAAGAACAATGGCAGAAGCAAGTCGGGGTATTCTTGAAGAAATGAGGAAAGGGAGAAGCGAGTGCGAGTTGGGGTTTTCTTCAAGAGAGGAAGCTGAGGGAGAAGAGTGAAATGATGGTTGCTTCGTCCGTCCAACTTACTGCTGGAAAGGTGGGGGTTTTGTGATTTGACGGCTCATTGGGCATTACCGTGGCGCTTCGATCGGGGTAGTCTACATGGCAGCTACTTGAACTTACACAGTGCTCCTACTACTAGGCATGTGCAGGGTGCATGAGTCCACACTAGTAGGTTAACACAAATACACTAGGAGCATGCATGAAGAGGGGTGCTGAGATGAGCATGCACGAAGAGGGAACAACTATATTGAGATGAGAATGCAACCAAACACACCCACACGCTTTTTGCTATAGTGACTGATCTGCATCGTCCGAGTTTGATCCAACGGTCATGTTGCACCGAGACATGGACATGCCCATGCAGAGGATGCCTAAACACCATCAAAGTCCCTCTGCTTCCCAAGGCGCACAACGTTGGTGATGCAGGGTGCCACTGCCCGCAGAGCCCGCTCCCGATCGACGGGAGCTAGCTCATCAAAGACGTCATCGAATGGCACGAATGGATTCCGGTTATGGAGCCCTGAGAGGATTCGCCCTGCAACGGTGACAGCAGCCCGCAACCCCTCCTTGTCCAGCTCCGCCCCCACCATCGCACGGAGACGGCTCAACTCCTCGAAGATATAGGTGAAGAAGGAGACCAGATCAGGAAGCCGAAGCTCGTTGAAGTCGACGGGGTGGTCGAACGGGTTTAGCCCGATGGCCGGCATGGTCGCGTTGGCACGATGGTAGGCATCGCGTAGCCGCAACACGTGCGTGGCAACATGGTCCACCAAGTGGCTGAGGTGATCCTGGACCTCGTCACGATCGGCCTGCATGCGCTCCAGCTGGCTCGCCCGACTGCCTATCACGTCTCCCGCTTTCTGCAGCAGCGCCGCCGACGCCTTGAGAATCTTTTTGTGGTGGATGCCTGCCGCTTTTGAAGCTCCGTGAACTCCCGCACATAAAGGAGGAGCATGCCACTCCTCTCCTCCTTGAGCTCATGGAGCTCCACGTCCTTGGCCCTGAGCTCCGCATCCTTGGCCTGGAGCTCCTATGTCAGGCGCCTCGCCTCAGACTCCGTGATCTAGTGCGCCGCCATGGAACCAGGTAGAAGCAATGGGGAGAGGAAGCAAAGGGGGCGAAACGGCTAAAAGGCAATGCAATCTACGGGAAGGCAGAGGGAGATAGCCGAGGAGCGGGGTGAATCTTTTGGTTTTCACCATGGGAAAACACCAGTCAACGACTTTTCGCATCAGGGAGCAGTGGGTTTTACAGGCGGAGTCATCGTGATAATAGCTGCTGCGCCTGCTCCCGCCAATCAAAGAATAAAAATCCCGACGCGCCTTCCGCACCCAAAGACCAAAGCAACACCACGATGGATATTTAAATTTACCTGCCGGCAAGGAGATAAAAAAGGGTGAAAAAACAAATGTGGCGGCGGCCTAGCTAATCAGTCGCACTAGCCCAACTAGCTAGCCACCATGCTTCACTGTTGTACTCAGCGGGAAAGGTGGTCTTTCGTGATTTGACAACTCCTTTACTTGCTTCGGCACTACGAGCGAGGAGGACCCAGAAAACATGCGGTAGGGCGTCCCACGTCTCAGCAAGGAAGAAAATATGCGTGCACCACCTGGGAGGTCCCCGAAACCGCACGGTAGGGTGTGCCACATGTCGGCACGAAGGAAAAATGTGTGTGCAAAAATATATTGTACCAGACGTACAACCTATGGTTCGACCTCGGGACCCAGCCAGTCGGTCGAAAATACCCCACTAGCCACACAACTTCATCATGCTAACGTGGCACGGAGGATAGGTGTGGTTAGCTCCGTCTCGACCAACCACAATGTCTCTTGTTCTAGGAGATTCCTCTATTTTCCAAGCCTTTTTAGTTATAATAACACCACGGCAAGCTCGCTCCGCTCTTTGTGTGTGCCTGTGCGTCTAAAGGAGACGATGGAGACGAGACAGATCGCGGCCATGGGACCCACCAGTAATCGAGTCAACGGCCAAGCACGTGTTGACGAGCCACTCCCTCTACTCTACTCAACGTAATACTGTATAAAATCAAGTTATTATGGGACAAAGCCAACAACAGTTGTTGTTTCAGGCTATCTGTGACAGCCAAATTTTTGGCCCTTTCTTTTTCTTTTGTTTTTCAGAGGTTTTTGCCTGAGTTTTCTTTTTCCGTGGCTTTGTGGTCTGGAAACTGAAGAAGATGACCACTTCTTTGCTTCCAGAGTGGCTTGCCATATCCAAATCTTTCCCTAGACCTTTCCATTCCCACCTTGGACCAAATCCCAATATTCTTTTATTGGGAATATTCCTTTTCTATTAAAGGAATAACTCAAATTGCCCTAGGTTGTGAAGCAACCTATATTTCCATCACTCCAAAAATTCCCAAATAATTCTCATAAATTGTTTGGGCCATATATTGATCAAATATGGCAAAACTTTTCATTACCATGTTCAAAAATAATTCCCCAATATTCCATTTCCTATTCTGCCCTAAATGGCACTTTATGAAGGAAGTGTCATTTATATTTCTCCTATTGACTCACAACCTTTTTGGGCGTGTTTATATGTCCAAATAATTACCCAATGCCTAAGTTCAAATTTATTTGCCTAGCCAGTCTTCCTCAGTGAATTTTCAAAGTTTCTGTCTAACAGAAGGCTTTGTGAAGGAAGTACTAACTAGGACTATCCAAATGAGTTGAACTTTTGCAAACTCCTTAATATGCTCATATTAAACTCCTTCACCCATTTGTAGCCCCATCAAATCATCTATGCGAGCACAGGAGCAAATCTTTGTTTCTGGCAATATTTCCAGGTTGTGAAGCAAGTATATTTTATATTGCTTCAAAAATCCTGATAAATTACCAGATCATTCTTATGCCCATAAAACATATCTCCATCCAATTTGGCATCATTTAATTGAGCCATTTGACCACCATAATTATTTCAAGTTTCTGGTCAGCTGAGATGTTTGTGAAGCAAGTGCTATTTTGGTTTGTCCATTTAGCACGAGCTTTTTACAACATCTTCATATGACCATATGACCCTGCCTTTCCCAATTTGAGCTCAAGTTGATGCTTCATCAGAGTGCATCATCCAAATCTTCTTTCTGGACCATATTTGGCAGTTGCAAAGCAACTCTGTTAAATCTTGATCCAAACCCATCCATAGTTACCAGGATGTAAGCCCTTCTTTACCTCAACCTCCCAGACAACTCCATTTGACCCAATCACATCACTGTTGAGTAGCAGTACACGATCAAGTTTACTGGAGTAAACTTCAGGTGTTAACTGCCATTTAACCATATCACTTTTAACCAAACTACCACCGCAGTTGCAACCTCCCTAGGAAGGACTCCACCCCAGACATCATTTGGTTTCTTTTGTGGCACTGTGTGCACCAGTGCGCGCGGTGACCACCGACTTGGCATGCAGTGGGCGCGTCCAGGTTGGTTTCTTGCTCGTCGCTGTCGTCTTCCTCCCTGCACCCCTTGGCCTCCTCTGCCCTGTGATAGCTCTCCCCTGTGCCCTCGCCGTCGTTTGCCATCGAGCCCATGCGCGCGGGCACGCGTCCGTGGCGCCGGCCACGCGTCCGCGGCGGTGCCAGCTTGGCCACCTCACCCGCGGCTACTTAAGCCATCCCCCGAGCCTCCCGAGCTCTCCACTTGCCTCACCACTCTCACAGGACCCCGCCCATGCACTCGCTCGAGCTCCTGGAGCACTCCCTGCCGCCATTGCCGCCATGGCTGCCGCCTCGGCCCGGCTAGGTTAGCCCGAGTCCGAGCCCCTCCCTTGCTCCTTCCTCCACCACTAGACCGCCAAAACTCCGGCGACCATCCCCAGTCCCTCTCCCCCTCGCCGGAGCTCCTCTAGCCGTGATGCCCAACTCCTCCTGAAGCATCTCCGCCGGAGTCCGCTCCCTCATCGCTCCGGTCCTTCTCGGCGTCCGTGCCCCGGCGGGATGGATGCGGCGCCTCTTTCCGATCTCTCCGGTGGTCCGAAAGGCCATGGATGGTGACTCAGACGCCAGCGATCTTCGCTGGAGCTCGCCCATCCTCTGCTCCGTCGGACGGCGTCGGGAAGAAGAAGGAGGCGCCTACCACCGCCGGAGGCGGGCCCTTGATCGATGGTGGCGTTGACCACCAGCGCCCGATTGGATAAGTGCGGGGCCCCACCCGTGGGACCCGCACGCGTCAGCCCTGCCACTGTTCATTTGGATAAGGTGAAAACGTATTTCCCAGATTACGTTTTCTGTTTTTCTGTTCAGGCCCCTGTTTGAAAATCTTTTCATTACAGATAGGTCCCTCGCAGTAAAACGCTTATATCTTTTTAGCCGTAACTCCGTTTCCAGTGAAACCAACGCTCACTTCTTCGTTTCGTCGAGCCCGTTCTATTGGTCATGTTTGAATATGGTTTGACACTATGAAAATGACCTTTATGCCCTTGCCCTTATTCAGCCCCCTCCGAGAGAGAACGAGTTCCCGCGAATCTTTCCCCGGCTTCACCGCACTTCTCCCCGATGCCTTCTTCATCCCCAAGCAAGCCACAATACCAACTTGCATGATAGTCATCCAGTAGTCATGGTTTTCAAGTTGAATATTTATTAAATGTTTGCTTGTTGAAAAGATGGTTATCGTTGTTTCGGTGATGTTCAGATTTGCATGCTCACTTTTGTGCTATGTTGTCTTATACTCTGTGATCATGTTATACCTGCTAGTGTTACCTTTCAAATGATTATGCTAGTTAGTAGTACATGTTGATGTTTGTGATGGTTATGCTAGTCAGTATGCCATGTTTAGTGGATATGAGTTATTGTTGATATGGTGGAAAGTTATCTGATACGCTCATGATGATGTTGATATCATGTTCATGTATTATTGTTGGCATCATGTTATTTTATCATGGCTCAGCATATTTGCATTCAAGTTTAACCAGATTAAATTGAACTTGAACACCTGTTGGCTGAGTCATGGTGCCGCTGAATCGATGCTGACCAGTGCAACCATGCTTACCGGTATGGGACGGTCCTAACTGGGTCTATTGTCGTGCCTCTCGCCGGTGCCTCCAACGAGGGAAGGTTATGGGCGTGCTGTACCCTGGCCCGGTAGGCAAGCATAACCTTGTGTGCCCGTAGTTGTTATAGCCGGCGGATCCCCGTGTGGGATAGTTTATGTTTTGGGGCCACGACGGTGGTCGTTGTGTCTGGAGGTAGGCACGGGGCCACCCATCACTTAGCTCAGTGAGGAGTGAGTCGGAGTGGCCACGAGAGTGTCATGGTAGTAGATCAGTTCTGTCGGAACACCGTTGGTCCACCCGAATGGAGTGTGAGGCTATGGGTTCCGTAGTGTTGGTACAATGTACTAACCTTGCAGAGTGTATATTAATCTATCGATAGCCGCGCTCGCGGATAAGGGCCCAGGTCGAGAGAATGTCACACCATGAGTCAACAGTAATAAGAATAATAAGCTTAATAACAGTGAGATAAGTTGGCCAAGTGTTGGTCGGGTGGTGATCACCGCAAGGATCATGGGCCAGGTATTGGTCGGGTTGTGATCGCCGTAAGGATCACGATTTGGGACCCAGTGTTGGTCGGGTAGTGATCGCCGTAAGGATCACAATGGTATCGAGGATACCGGGTTGTTGTATATTCGTGATGTTGTACGAAAGTCGTGCGTAAAGATCAAGCTCCTTGTGGTTATTTAATGATCGCTACGGTATTGTTTATGCCAAGGTTGATTTGATCCTGAGATGCTCGTATGAGGTCTGAGGTTGGTAAGTGATGCATGTGATGGTTACGAGGTAACCGAGCAGATAAGTGGTGCATGTAGTGACATCAGGTTGCATGATAGTATTGTCGGATTAATATGTTCATGTTGTGATAGTTGTATCATGTTTATGTTGGTCATGTTCATGTTATATTGCTATGATGATATCATATTAATTAATGTTTAATCTGTAATTGCCATGCTGTTGTCTGTCTTGAATGCTTCTGGTTATTTGTGAGCTTGCAAGTACATTCAATGTACTGACCTGGCGTGTCATGCCAGTTTGCAGGTCATGCCGGATTTGATTGCTTGTTTGCCATGGAGTCCTTGTTTGCGAGCTAGGATAAGCGTTCCAGCCAGAGTCCCTGCGGAGTGGAGTTCACCACCGTCGCCGTTGTTCTGCTGCTAGAGTTATTCCGCTGCTTCGAGTTGTTCTGCTGCTTGCATAGAGCAACTGAGGATGGCGTAGTGTCGCTGTACCGATGTTATTCATTGTAATATCGGAGACCTTGTATTCATATTCGTGTAATAATAGAAGGCTGGTTTGTTCTATGCTAAGCAGTGCCGTATTCCAGAAGACTTCATCTCGATCTCTAGGCTGGAATACGGGGCGTTCCGATTTTCTCTGAGCCGGGGTGCCACAGGCTTGGTATCAGAGCAAGTCTGGCTGTAGGACGCCCTAGACCGCGCGAACGTTAGAAAGCGGTAGTATAGACCCCAGTTGGTTTATTGCACTTGATTGCTGCATTTGTTTGTTGCATAGCATGCATATAGCCTTAGTATTTGTACTAACGGGTTATCTGGTGAGTGTAGCTGGCATCGGTTCGGATCCACTGCAGCTCAACCTTTGCATTTCTCCCGTTCCCTTTTTCTTTTGGTGTTTGGTGTCATTTCTGTCCCAGCAGAATGATGCCAAGTGATCCCGACACTGTTTGCAAAAATGGTGCTCAGGTATCGCGCCGATGTCTTTCTTTCGGTCCCGCCTATCATTTCGGTGATGGACAAGCGTCTATCCCGGATCGTTCTTTTATTTTGTCGTGTTGGCAACCCTTAATGATCTTAGTTATCAAGAAAGGGCAATGTCAGCAGCCTCAGTTTTTCCCTGCTATCCTATTTCTTGGACGAGTACGGGTCTTTTTCTGTCCGCTTGATAATAATGTGGTTGCGTCCTTCGTGTCTCACTGCATGATTACCGAGTACGTCCTCGCCTTCGAGCTAGTTTAGGTTGCTACCTGGCTAAGCTAGCACTTGGTGTAGCGCTGTTTACACCAACTCTTCCACACATTTATTCGTCCTCGTGTACACCGCCACAACACATTAGACCGCAATACCGGAGTTTCCCCGAGATTTGTGTGCTCAGGTGTGCATGCATATTATTGTATGAGTAGTAGTAATATGTGATGATTGCTTGATTAATTATATTAGTAGAATGCTTGTGTGCTTTTGTTTTAGTCGTTTCTGTTGTTCCTTTCTTTGGGCCTTCGGTGTTACAAATTTTTCCCCTATTAAAGTTGCTCGTCACCTATTAATCGGACCAAGAGACAACAAGAACTGCATATATTTGGAAACTCAGCTAAACAGAATGGAATTATCAGCAGACTGCAGTGAAATTGGGAATATCTCGTCTGCATGCAAAAGAAATCCTGGATGGACCGTCAGTATCAAGTTTGCATTGGCATGCACTCATCACAACAAAATGATTAAATCAGCAAGAAGGTAAATTGTGTGCAAGGTTGACATAATATTATCAAAGGTATGGCTCAGATACAAGTTTAATTTTTCGTTGAGGATGATTTTGGAACTCGATGTACCTGGAAGCAAGCAAAAATATGGCATATACTCAGAAAGGAGAATAGTCCTGCAAAACCCTATTTCATACAAGAAATCAACATCAGAAATATTAATATGGTATGTAGATGTGGTAATCGGTCCGCATATCACAATAAGAATTTCTGGTGTAAGCAACCCACTCTTCCCTCGCAAGATACCAGAGAAGTTTCCAAGGAAAGATTCATCTATCTTCCTCAGTATGATACATGGATGGCTTCCCACACAAGGTACTCTACCTTCTTCAGTAAGCAACCGCAAAAGCTTCTGGTACTGAGTCTTTCCCCAGCAATTCTTTAAGGGGGTAAGCTTCTGAAGCACGATACCCAGTCTTCTTCAGCAAGCCGTCCGATAAAAGTTTCGAGCACAAGCCAAATATTTCTCAGTAAGACATTTGTACAAGGTAGTACGCTGGGAATTGAAAGCATATGGCAGTGAATCCCAAGAATCAGATCCGCAACATTTTGGTTAGAAACAAGAATCAGATCCGCAACATTTTGGTCAGAATCAAGAATCAGTCAGAGTACACGTCTGTTTCGGAATCATGTCCTCATATATATGCAATGAGCATACCATCAAGATCTTACAAGTCACTCGGATGAGGATTTGATAACCACGTGAGGATGGTTAACAGAAGAAAGCCAGTATACACCGCAGTGTGACAAAGGATTGACGACATCAATGAGCTCAATACAAGTACCCGTGAACCTGGAAAATGATCCTGATGAGCCCTTGTCCCCTTTTTCGCCAATGCCGGCACCACGCCTGTGATCTGAGTTGTTTCTAGCTATCCGGGGTGGATGCCGATTTTTGTTTCTCTCTTCAACAACTGTCACGAGTCTGAGCTACTTTTCGGCCGTCTCGTACAGCTGTTGAGTTTCTTTTTGTGACAGTAGCCCTATAGCTGCTTTTTGGCTATTTTAGGGAGCTGCCACCTTCTTCTTATCGACCCGGTCTCATGCTCTGAGCTGCTTTTCGGCCGTCCTGAGCCGTGGTTGAGTTATTTCAGTAATGTCCCAGATCTGAGTTGTAAAGACCGTTCTGGTGACTACTGATTTATTTGCCGATTTCTTGCAAGGGTTTCGGATTATCATTTCCAAACGATCAGAACTTGAGAGGTGTTGAACCTGCCATTAATGGGTTACCCTGTCAGAAAAATGAGGATAAGCTACGATTGTCGAAAAATTGCACCGACAGTATCTATGGTCATACAAAGAAGCAATATGGCCCAGCTCTTTCATCCCAAGATCCAGACCAAGAAAACAATAATGAAGGAGCAAGACCAGTGATGCAGGTATGAAAATTGTATACGACCCCCATGGTGCAGATCCCCGGACAGTCTAAGTTAGTATTGATCCACATGGATATGCCTACAGCATGAGTAATTGGCATGAGGAATAATAGCCTGGAAGCCTGCGTCCTCACTTATATGAATCATCATGGATAGTTTGTCGTGAATGAAATTTTTTCGTCAGAACCACCATCAGTCAAGTCTGCAGATATTATCATACAGGCCAAACCCTTTATGCTGGCCGCGGCAGGAGACAATCAAATATTCGGTACGAATCCGATACTCACGACAGTGGAACCGGTTAAGATGATTCAGAAATTTCTGTGATGAGCCAGAATCTGTCAGGAAACGGTTATGTTTTAACTCACTGTTTGGAACTCAAAGGACCTGCATTTAGAGGAGAAACCCAATGCAATGAGTCAGAGCTTGAGTTTCCATCAGAAAATTCTGATCATCATTACAAGAAAGGTTGTCAGTGCCAGGTGGCAAACCCAGCGGAAATCACTTTTGGATTTGTGAGACAGACATATATTTCAGTCGTGATAATTAAATCACACTCAGCTAGTCGGCAGATCTAAAAAGAAATTGGAGCCTATATAAGCATGAACAAGCCAGGTAAGATCTGTCAGAATGTGGATACAGTGAATCAAGCCACCCAAGGCCAGTCAGATAAAAATTTAGTGGGAACAACAATAAAGGAAAAAGGATACCCGAGTTGGAAACGGTTTCCTTACGTCAGAATATTCATACTTGTTCCATGAGCAACCAAATCTCGAGGACGAGATTTCTTTAAGGGGGTAAGGTTTGTCACAGCCTGATTTTTGGCCCTTTATTTCTCTTTTGTTTTTCCGAGGTTTTTGCCTGAGTTTTCTTTTTCCGTGGCTTTGTGGTCTGGAAACTGAAGAAGATGACCTCTTCTTTGCTTCCAGAGTGGCTTGTCATATCCAAATATTTCCCTAGACCTTTCCATTTCCACCTTGGACGAAATCCCAATATTCTTTTATTGGGAATATTCCTTTTCTATTAAAGGAATAACTCAAATTGCCCTAGGTTGTGAAGCAACCTATGTTTCCATCACTCCAATAATTCCCAAATAATTCTCATAAATTGTTTGGGTCATATCTTGATCAAATATGGCAAAACTTTTCATTGCCATGTTCAAAAATAATTCCCCAATATTCCATTTCCTATTCTGCCCTAAATGGTACTTTGTGGAGGAAGTGTCATTTATATTTATCCTATTGACTCCCAACCTTTTTGGGCATGTTTATATGTCCAAATAATTTCCCCATGCACAAGTTCAAATTTATTTGCCTAGCCAATCTTCCTCAGTGAATTTTCAAAGTTTCTGTCCGACAGAAGGCTTTGTGAAGGAAGTACTAGCTAGGAGTATCCAAATGAGTTGAACTTTTGCACACTCCTTAATGTGCTCATATTAAACCCCTTCACCCATTTGTAGCCCCATCCAATCATCTATGTGAGCACAGGAGCAAATCTTTGTTTCTGGCAATATTTTTAGGTTGTGAAGCAAGTATATTTTATATTGCTTCAAAAATCTTGATAAATTATCAGCTCATTCTTATGCCCATAAAACATCTCTCCACCCAATTTGGCATCATTTAATTGAGACATTTGACCACCATAATTATTTCAAGTTTCTGGTCAGTAGAGATGTTTGTGAAGCAAGTGCTATTTTGGTTTGTCCATTTAGCATGAGATTTTTACAGCATCTTCATATGACCATATGACCCTGCCTTGCCGAATTTGATCTCAAGTTGATGCTTCATCAGAGTGCATCATCCAAATCTTGTTTCTGGACCATATTTGGCAGTTGCAAAGCAACTCTGTTAAATCTTTATCCAAACCCATCCATAGTTACTAGGATGTAAGCCCTTCTTTACCTCAACCTCCCAGACAACTCCATTTGACCCAATCACATCACTGTTGAGCAGCAGTACACGATCAAGTTTACTGCAGTAAACTTTAGGTGTTAACTGCCATTTAACCATGTCACTTTTAACCAAAGTACCACCGCAGTTGCAACCTCCCTAGGAAGGACTCCACCCCAGACATCGTTTGGTTTCTTTTGCGACACTATGTGCACCAGTGCGTGCGGTGACCACCGACTTGGCATGCAGTGGGCGCGTCCAGGTTGGTTTCTTGCTCGGGCCCATCTCCCTCTCGTCGCCTTCGCGCTCGTGAGCATGTCTACCAGCTGGCCCTCGTCGTCGCCGTCCCCCGACCCCTCTCCCCCTCCGGCAGCTTCCTCGCCGACGCAAAACGCCGCACGCCCACGAGAGCACAGTGGCGTTCTGGATCTTCCCGTCGCCGTCGTCTTCCTCCTTGCACCCCTTGGCCTGCTCTGCCCCGTGATAGCTCTCCCTTGTGCCCTCGCCGTCGTTTGCCACCGAGCCCATGCGCGCGGGCACGCGTCCGTGGCGCCGGCCACGCGTCCGCGGCGGTGCCAGCTCAGCCACCTCGCCCGCGGCTATTTAAGCCATCCCCCGACCCTCCCGAGCTCTCCACTCGCCTCACCACTCTCGCAGGACCCCGCCCATGCACTCACTCGAGTTCCTGGAGCACTCCCTGCCCGCCATTGCCGCCATGTCTGCCGCCTCAGCCCGGCTAGATTAGCCCGAGTCTGAGCCACTCCCTCACTCCTTCCTCCACCACTAGACCACCAGGACTCCGGCGACCATCCCCAGTCCCTTTCCCCCTCGCCAGAGCTCCTCTAGCCGCGATGCCCAACTCCTCCCGAAGCATCTCCGCCGGAGTCCGCTCCCTCATCACTCCGGTCCTTCTCGGCGTCCATGCCCCGGCGGGATGGATGCGGCGCCTCTCCCCGATCTCTCCGGTGGTCCGAGCGCCGGAGATGGTGACCCATTGTGCCGGCAGTCTTCGCCAGAGCTCGCCCCATCCTCTGCTCCGTCGGGCGACGTCGGGAAGAAGGAGGCAGCGCCCCACCCTGCCAGCTGGCCGCGGGTCCCACCAGTCAGTGGTTGGGCGTTGACCAGCCCAGCGCCAGGTGGATAAGTGACGGGCCCCACCCATGGGACCCGCACGCGTCAGCCCTGCCACTGTTCATTTGGATAAGGTGAAAACGTATTTCCCTGATTACGTTTTCTGTTTTTCTGTTCAGGCCCCTGTTTGAAAATCTTTTCATTATAGATAGGTCCATGGCAGTAAAACCCTTATATCTTTTTATTCGTAACTCCGTTTCCAGTGAAACCAACGCTCACTTCTTCGTTTCGTCGAGCAAGTTCTGTTGGTCATGTTTTCACTTTGGTTTGACACTGTGAAAATGACCTTTATGCCCTTGCCCTTATTCAGCTCCCTCCGAGAGAGAACGAGTTCTGGCGAATCTTTGCGCGGCTTCACCGCACTTCTCCCCGGTGCCTTCTTCATCCCCAAGCAAGCCACAATACCCACTTGCATGATAGTCATGCAGTAGTCATGGTTTTCAACTTGAATCTTTATTAAATGTTTGCTTGTTGAAAAGATGGTTATCGTTGTTCCGGTGATGTTCAGATTTGCATGTTCACTTTTGTGCTATGTTGTCTTATACTATGTGATCATGTTATACCTGCTAGTATTACCTTTCAAATGATTATGCTGGTTAGTAGTACATGTTGATGTTGGTGATGGTTATGCTAGTCAATATGCCATGTTCAGTGGATACGAGTTATTGTTGATATGGTGGAAAGTTATGTGATACGCTCATGATGATGTTGATATCATGTTCATGTATTATTGTTGGCATCATGTTATTTTATCATGGCTCAGCATATTTGCATTCAAGTTTAACCGGAGTAAATTGAATTTGAACACCTGTTGGCCGAGTCATGGTGCCGCTGAATCGATGCTAACCAGTGCAACCACGCTTACCGGTATGGGACGGTCCTAACTGGGTCTATTGTCGTGCCTCTCGCCGGTGCCTCCAACGAGGGAAGGTTATGGGCGTCTTTGTACCCTGGCCCAGAGGGCAAGCAGAACCTTGTGTGCCCGTAGTTGTTATAGCCGGCGGATCCCCGTGTGGGATAGTTTATGTTTTGGGGCCACGACGGTGGTCGTTGTGTCTGGAGGTAGGCACGGGGCCACCCATGACTTAGCTCAGTGAGGAGTGAGTCAGAGTGGCCGGGAGAGTGTCATGGCAGTAGATCGGTTCTGTCGGAACGCCGTTGGTCCACCCGAATGGGAGTGTGAGGCCATGGGTTCCGTAGTGTGGGTATAGTGTACTAACCTTGCAGAGTGTATATTAATCTATCGATAGTCGCACCCGCGGATAAGGGCCCAGGTCGAGAGAAAGTCACACCATGAGTCAACAGTAATAAGAATAATAAGCTTAATAACAGTGAGATAAGTTGGCCAAGTGTTGGTCGGGTGGTGATCGCCGTAAGGATCATGGGCCAGGTATTGGTTGGGTTGTGATCGCCGTAAGGATCACGGTTTGGGACCCAGTGTTGGTCGGGTAGTGATCACCGTAAGGATCAAAATGGTATCGAGGATATCGGGTTGTTGTATATTCGTGATGTTGTACAAAAGTCGTGGGTAAAGATCAAGCTCCTTGTGGTTATTTAATGATCGCTACGGTATTGTTTATGCCAAGCTTGCTTTGATCCTGAGATGCTCGTATGAGGTCCGAGCTTGGTAAGTGATGCATGTGATGGTTACGAGGTAACCGAGCAGATAAGTGGTGCATGTAGTGACATCAGGTTGCATGATAGTGTTGTCGGATTAATATGTTCATGTTGTGATAGCTGTATCATGTTTATGTTGGTCATGTTCATGTTATATTGCTATGATGATATCATGTTAATTACTGTTTAATCTGTAATTGCCATGCTGTTGTCTGTCTTGAATGCTTCTGGTTATTTGTGAGCTTGCAAGTACATTCAATGTACTGACCTGGCGTGTCATGCCAGTTTGCAGGTCATGCCGGATTTGATTGGTTGTTTGCCGTGGAGTCCTTGTTTGCGAGCTAGGATAAGTGTTCTAGCCAGAGTCCCTGTGGAGTGGAGTTCACCACCGTCGCCGTTGTTCCGCTGCTAGAGTTATTCCGCTACTTCGAGTTGTTCTGCTGCTTGCATAGAGCAACTGAGGATGGTGTAGTGTCGCCGTACCGATGTTATTCATTGTAATATCGGAGACCCTGTATTCATATTCGTGTAATAATAGAAGGCTAGTTTGTTCTATGTTAAGCAGTGCTGTATTCCAGAAGACTTCATCTTGATCTCTGGGATGGAATACGGGGCATTCCGGTTTTCTCTGAGCCGGGGTGCCACACTATCGACTTACGCTTTGTAGTCCAGGTTGCCAGTTCGAATCTTGTCTTACAAATTTGTTAGTTTTAGGTCCAAATTTGATCAATGACAAGTGGGACCCCACATGTTGTTCCGATATTTCAGTGTAGGATGGTTTTTTTGCACAAAAACTTTGCGCGGTTAGACAAGTAACGACACGAGTTACACTTATTTTGCAAGTTTAGGAACAAAAATGACAGCGGCATAGAATATCACATCCACCCCGCAGCTTATATGCTATGGTGATACGAGTTTTACGTCGCTCGAACTGAGATCCAATGGCTTGGGAGTAGTCTTTGCATGCGCAATTTCCAAACTCTTAAAGGTTTCTGTTGCAAATAAAACATGCAGGCTTATGTCTACTACACAACCTTCTTCTTGTAGACGTTGTTGGGCCTCCAAGTGCAGAGGTTTGTAGGACAGTAGCAAATTTCCCTCAAGCGGATGACCTAAGGTTTATCAATCCGTGGGAGGCGTAGGATGAAGATGGTCTCTCTCAAGCAACCCTGCAATCAAATAACAAAGAGTCTCTTGTATCGCCAACACACCCAATACAATGGTGAATTGTATAGGTGCACTAGTTCTGAAGAGATGGTAATACAAGTGCAATATGGATGGTAGATATAGCTTTTGTAATCTTAAAATATAAAAACAACTAAGTAGCAAGTGGTAGAAGTAGCGTAAATGGTATTGCAATGCTAGGAAACAAGGCCTAGGGTTCATACTTTCACTAGTGCAAGTTCTCTCAACTATAATAACATAATTGGATCATATAACTATCCCTCAACATGCAACAAAGAGTCACTCCATAGTCACTAATAGCAGAGAACAAACGAAGAGATTATTGTAGGGTACGAAACCACCTCAAAGTTATTCTTTCTGATCGATCTATTCAAGAGTCCGTAGTAAAATAACACGAAGCTATTTTTTCCGTTCGGTCTATCCTAGAGTTTGTACTAGAATAACACCTTAAGACACAAATCAACCAAAACCCTAATGTCACCTAGATACTCCATTGTCACCTCAAGTATCCTTGGCATGATTATACGATATGCATCACATAATCTCAGATTCATCTATTCAACCAACACAAAGAACTTCAAAGAGTTCCCCAACGTTTCTACCGAAGAGTCAAGACGAAAACGTGTGCCAACCCCTATGCATAAGTTCACAAGGTCACAGAACCCGCATGTTGAGCACCAAAACATACATCAAGTAGATCACGTGAATATCCCATTGTCACCACAGATAAGCACATGCAAGACATACATGAAGTGTTCTCAAATCCTTAAAGACTCAATCCGATAAGATAACTTCAAAGGGAAAACTCAATCCATTACAAGAGAGTAGAGGGGGAGAAACATCATAAGATCCAACTATAATAGCAAAGCTCGCAATACATCAAGATACACGAGAGAGAGAGAGATCAAACACATAGCTACTGGTACATACCATCAGGCCCGAGAGTGAACTACTCCCTCCTCGTCATGGAGAGCGCCAGGATGATGAAGATGGCCACCAGTGAGGGATCCCCCCTTCTGGCAGGGTGCCGAAACAGGGTCCCGGTTGGTTTTTGGTGGCTAGTGAGGCTTGCGGTGGTGGAACTCCTGATCTAGGTTCTTTTCTGGAGGTTTCTGTATTTATAGGAATTTTTGGCGTATGTCTCACGTCAGGGGGGGGGTCTCCGAGCTGTCCACGAGATAGGGGGCGCACCCGGGGGTGTGGGCGTGCCCCCCACCCTCGTGGGCAGCCCGAAACTCTTCTGGCCCAACTCTTTTACTCTAGGGGCTTCTTTTGGTCCATAAAAGATCATCAAAAATTGGCACATCAACTGGACTCTGTTTGGTATTCCTTTTCTGTAAAACTCAAGAACAAGGAAAAAACAGAAAGTGGCACCGGGCTCTAGGTTAATAGGTTAGTCCCAAAAATCATATAAAATAGCATATAAATGCATATAAAACATCCAAGATTGATAATATAATAGCATGGAACAATCAAAAATTATAGATACGTTGGAGACGTATCAAGCATCCCCAAGCTTAATTACTGCTCCTCCTCGAGTAGGTAAATGATAAAAACAGAATGTGTACGATCAAGATCAGGGACTCACGGGAAGATATCACAACACAACTCTACAAATAAAATAAGTCATACAAGCATCATATTACAAGCCAGGGGCCTCGAGGGCTCGAATACAAGTGCTTTCGATCATAGGCGAGTCGTGAAGCAACAATATCTCGAGTACGACATAAGTTAAACAAGTTGCCATAAGATGGCTAGCACAAGCGGGATACAGATCGAAAGAGGCGCAGGCCTCTGCTCGGGATCCTCCTAGCTACTCTGGTTGTCGTCGAGGCTGCACGTAGTAGTAGGCACCTCCAGTGTAGTAGTCGTCATCAACGGTGGCGTCTGGCTCGGCTCCATCGTGCAGTTGCAGCAATCGAGTGGAGGTAGGGGAAAAGGGGAACAAGGCAACCGTGAGTACTCATCCAAAGTACTGCAAGCAAGGAGCTACACTACATATGCATGGATATATGTGTAAGGGCCATATCGATGGGTGAACTGCAGAATGCCGTAATAAGAGGGGAAAGCTAGTCTTAGCGAAGACTACGCTCGTCACCTCCGATCTTGCAACAGTAGAAGAGGGTAGGTTGAAGTCCTCCAAGTAACATCACATAGCAATAATCCTACCCGGTGATCCCTCCTCATTGCCACGAGAGAGGCGACCACCGGTTGTATCTCGCACTTGGAAGGGTGTGTTTTATCAAGTATCCGGTTCTAGTTGTCATAAGCTCAAGGTACAACTCAAGTCGTCACATTACCGAAGATCACGGCTATTCGAATAGATTAACTTCACTGCAGGGTGCACCATCTTACCCAAAGACACTTGATCCCATTTGGCGGACACACTTTCTGGGTCATGCCCGCCGCGGAAGATCAACACGCCGCAGCCCCACCTAGGCTCAACAGAGAGGCCAGCACGCCGGTCTAAACCTAAGCGCCACAGTCCGGGCCCATCGCCCAATGCACACACTGCACGCTTGTAACGCGGCCGAAGCGTAACTAGCCCCTTAATACAAGAGCGGGCTTACGTTCCAATCCGCGCGCCACTCGATTCTTGGACGCCACGAAGTGCCGGCCGATACCACGACGGGATACCCATAACTACTCCCGCGTAGATGGTTAGTTTGTATAGGCTCGTAGCCAACTCGGATCAAATACCAAGATCTCGTTAAGCGTGTTAAGTAGCGAACGCCGAACAGGCTGTGCCCACCTCTCTCCTAGGCGGTCTCAACCTGCCCTGGCGCTCCGCCTCAAAGATCCACTCGCGGGTGCTCCACCAGCCGACCCGACTTTAGTCTCCACATGTATCATGTATAAAGTATATAGTATATACCCGTGATCACCTCCCGAGTGACCACGGCCCGATAGTATAGCACGGCAGACGGACAAGAATGTAGGGCCACAGATGAAAGTACTAGCATCCTATACTAAGCATATAGGATTGCGTAAGGTAAAATAACAAGAGTAACAAGGACAAAGCTATGCAAAGAAGATAGGAGTATCTGAAAGCAGTAACATGCTACACTACTCTAATGCAAGCAGTATAGAGGAGAGTAGGCGATATCTGGTGATCAAGGGGGGGGGGCTTGCCTGGTTGCTCTGGCAAGAGAGAGGGGTCGTCAACTCCGTAGTCGAACTGGGCAGCAGCAACGTCGGTCTCGTAGTCTACCGGAGAGAAGAGGGGGAAGAAACAATGAATACCAAGTAAACAGATGCATAACGATGCATGACATGACAAGTAGCGATGCTAGGCGTGCCCTAACGTGGCATGAGGTGGTACTGGTTAAGGGGGGAAACATCCGGGAAAGTATTCCGGTGTTTCGTGTTTTCGGCGGAAGGAGCCGGAGGGAAAGTTGCAGGTTTGATAGGTTAGGGGTGTGTGGCGGAAGAACGGACTGCGTATCCGGATTCGCCTCGTCGTCCTGAGCAACTTTCATGTTGAAAATATTTTAATCCGAGTTACGGATTAAAAGATATGATTTTCTAAAGGTTTTATTAATTTCTGGAATTTAATTAATTAATTAATTCGAAAAAAATGAATTTATGACGTCAGCATGATGTCATGTCGACGTCGGCGATCCAACAGGTTGACTTGGAAACTGACATGTGGGTCCCGTTAAATGGGTGGCATTCACTAATTACCCTAGTTTAGTTTAATTAACAGTAGTTAATTAGGTTAATAAATCAGGATTAATTAAATTAATTATTTACTTAATTAATTAATTAATTAATTAATTAATTTTATTCATTTTTATATTTATTAATTATATTTATTTAATTCCCCATTTCCTTTTTCCTTTTTTTGTTTAAAAACGTTACGGGGTGGGGCCCCATGTCATAGGCGGGGGTCAGTCCGGGCCACTGGTCGACCGAGTCAACAGACCGCCGGGCCCCTAGGGCCCACGGGTCAAGAACCTGTGGTGGCCTGGTCGGCCACGTCGGCCGGCGTTAGGTGGCTCCCGGTGCGTTCATGGCGGAGGGGGCGCCGGACCTCGCCGGAATTCGTCGTCCGGCGGCCAAAAGGGCCGCGGGCGGGTGCGTTCGAAAGTGGGGAGGAGGCCGCGTCCAACGGTGGCAGAGGAGCGGCCGGACTTGGCCGGAACGACGACGGCGAGCGGCGGAGGCGGCGGTGGGGTTCGGGACCTCGACGGGACCGCGCTACGGGCTAACGGGAAGGCCAGGGAGGGGGTGCGCGGCGCGCTGAGCACAAGGGGCTCGGCCCCGTGACCATTTGGTCACCGGAAGGGCGCCGGCGACGAGATCCGCGATGGGGGGGGCGCTGCAGAGAGGGGAACGAGGGGGAGAGGAGGGGGCCTCGACCGAGCGAGGAGGCGCGAGGAGGGACGCGGGCGTGGTGAGCCACGAGCCGGAAGGCTGCAAGCGCTGCACCGAGCGAGCCCGGCCACGGCGACCGAGCTGGGGGAAGAGGGATCGATCCTGGGGGATCGGGGAGCGAGGGGGTGGGAAGAGCTCACGGTGGGGGCGAGGGACTCGGAAGGAGGCTCGGAGCGGTCGGGCGACCGGGCGAGGAGGAGGCGGGGGAGGCGCTCGGCGACGGGCGGTGGCGGCGGCGTGGTGGTCGTCGGGGCGGCCCGAGGCTGACGAGGAGCGGGCGGAGCGCCTGGGCCGGTCGGGGAGGAGGGGAGGAGGTGAGGACGGGGCGGTGGGTCGCCGGCGTCGGGGGGCGACGGCGCCCGATCCAGATCGACGGGGGGAGGAGAGGAGGAGGGGATCGGGGGGGAATGGGTGCGGGCTAGGGTTTCACGCCTGGGGGTAATGGGAGGCGAGGGTGGGCGGGGAGGCTGGCCGGTGGGCAGTGGGCTTGGCCCGGTTGTGATGGGGTGTTTCCCCTCTCCCATTTGTTTTATTTTGCTTTTCTTATTTTTCCTTTTCTGCTTTTAATTTATTTAAAATATCCGGACACTTTACAAAAATGTGTGCACCCCACCATAATTAACTTTGTAATATTTGACAACTCCCGAACATTTTAGTTATAATTTTTGAAAACTTTTCATTGCCTTCATAATTTTGAATTTAATTTTTAAACAGTTTTGATTCATCCCGAGATTATCTACAGTGACAGAGGTGACGTGGCACCATCAACGTGAGATTACTGTAGCATGATTACCCGGGTGTTACAAATCTCCTCCACTACAAGAAATCTCGTCCCGAGATTTAGGAGGTAGAAGGAAAGAGCTCGGGGTATTCATCACGAAGACGATCCTCGCGTTCCCAGGTGGCTTCGTCTTCAGAGTGATTCGACCACTGGACTTTGAGGAACTTGATCGCCTTCTGACGTGTGCGGCGTTCAGCTTGGCCGAGAATGCGGACCGGATGCTCTTTATAGGAGAGGTCTTGTTGTAATTCGAGCACTTCATGGTCCACTGCTCGGATTGGGTCCTTGAAGCAGCGTCGGAGTTGTGACACGTGGAACACATCGTGAACTGTGAAAGGTTCGACGGAAGCTCCGATTGATATGCCACTTTTCCACGCCTTTCCAGAATAGTGAATGGGCCAATATAGCGAGGAGCTAGCTTGCCCTTGATCCCGGCGGTGAGCACCCTTCATTGGTGTAACGAAGATAGGCCTTTTCGCCAAAGTTGATAGACCATGTCTTTGTGATGACGGTCATAATTACTCTTTTAGCGGATCGAGCAGTCTTGAGATTCTCGCGAATAATGCGGACTTGTTCTTCGGCATGTTGGATAATATCCGGACCGAAGAGTGGACGTTCCCCAGTTTCTGACCAGTTCAGAGGGGTTCGGCACTTTCGTCCATATAACACTTCGAAGGGGGCCATCTTCAGACTAGCTTGATAGCTATTATTATAAGAGAACTCCGCATACGGGAGAGATTCCTCCCACTTCTTGCGAAGGAAATAACACAAGCTCGAAGCATGTCTTCGAGAACTTGGTTGACACGCTCAACTTGCCCTTGTGATCGCGGATGAAACGCAGATCTTGAAAGATAAATGAGTACCCATAGCTTCTTGAAAACTTGCCCAGAATCTTGAAGTGAATAAGCTGCCACGGTCCGAACTGATAACCAGTGGAATACCGTGAAGTGAAACAATTTTGGACATATAGAGAGTTGCAAGCTGACTAGTAGTGATCGTTTCTTTGACCGCCAGAAAATGTGCTACTTTAGAAAGCCGGTCAATGACGACAAGAATAGCATCATTACCCTTCTGCGATTTGGGAAATCCAGTGACGAAGTCCATTTCAACATGGTCCCGTTTCCATTCAGGAATAGAGATAGGTTGAAGAGTTCCAAAGAGCCTTTGATGTTCTGCTTTGATCTGACAAAGAACGTCACATTCAGCAACATAACGAGCAATGTCTCGCTTCATATTAGACCACCGTAATCTACGGCGATTTAATGTCTTGGTACATCTTGGTGCTACCGGGATGAATAGACAAAGGCGTATCATGAGCTTCTTTCATAACCTTTGGAGTCAGATTCAGGTTTTCCCTCTTACTCGGTACCACTAGGTGACCTTTGAAGTATAGGGTGCCCGCGTCATCCACAGTGAAGAATGAGGGCTTTCCTTCTGCGAGATAAAGTTTAATCCTCTCGAATTCATCGTCACATTTCTGTATCCATTTGATGATGTCCACAAGATCTGGTTTCGCAACTGGGTATTGAGAGAACCCCCAGAAACAACATGGAGGTTCATCTTGCGAAACCCCGGGAGGGGAGTGAGTGCACCGGAGGAACAATATGGAGGTTCAAATTTTTCTCAATTCTTCAACAAGTGAGGGCTGAACTTTGTGAACACGAAGGTGGTTGCAGTAAGACTTGCGGCTCAAGGCATCGCCAATACATTAGCCTTGCCGGCAGATAGGAAATACCCAAATCGAAGTTCGCAGCAGTCTCCATCCATCTCTGTGACGGAGGTTCAGTCTGGCTGAGTAAATGATACTTCAGACTTTGGTGGTCGGTGAAGATCTCGCAACGATTATCGAGAAGGTAATGTCGCCATCGCTTTAAGCGCATGAATGACAGCAACAAGCTCGAGGTCGTGAACTGGGTAGTTCTCTTCGTGAGGGCGCAATTGTCGAGAGGCATAAGCAACCACTTTGCGCTCTTGCATTAGGACACCGCCTAATCCTTGACGGGAAGCGTCGCAGTAAATGACGAAGTCCTTCTTAGTATCAGGAGGAGCTAGTACTGGGGCAGAAGTCAACTTGTCTTTGAGTGCCTGGAAACTTTCCTGACAATTATCTGTCCATTGGAATCTGACGCCCTTATGCAACAGGTTAGTCAGAGGCCTGGCAATCTTGGAGAAGTTCTCGACGAATCGACGGCAATAGCTGGCGAGACCGAGAAAACTTCTGACTTGCTTAACGTTCTTCGGAGGAGTCCAATCGAGAATAGCTTGAACTCGTTCGGGGTTGACGGCAATACCATCCTTAGAGATGACATGCCCAAGATAGGTCACTTCGGGAAGCCGTAATTCACACTTGGAGAACTTGGCATATAGTCGATGCTCTCGTAGCTTTTCCAAAGACAAGGCGAAGATGTTCAAAGATGCTCTTCTTCGTTCTTAGAAAATATCAGGATATCATCCAGATAAACCACTTACTTTAACTTGTCGAGGTAATCCATGAATATATAGTTCACCAAAGCGAGAGAAGGTGGCTGGAGCATTGGTTAAGCCGAAGGACATGACGGTGTACTCGTATGAACCATAACGAGTCACAAAGGCGGTTTTGGGGATATCCTCCTCACGAACACGGATCTGGTGGTAACCCAACCTCAAGTCGAGTTTCGAGAACACTGACGAACCAGCCGCTTGATCATAAAGATCATTTATCCGAGGAAGAGGATACTTATTCTGAATGGTAGCTTGATTTATAGGACGGTAGTCTTGGACCAACCGGGTTTGTCCCATCCTTCTTCTTGACAAAGAGAGAAGGTGCTCCCCAAGGAGAGCAACTTGGGCGAATGAAACCACTTTGAAGAGATTTGTTGATTTCCTCCTTGAGCTCAAGGAGTTCATGCGTGACATCTTGTAGGGTCGCTTGGCTATAGGAGTGGTGCTGGTTTCAAGTCGATGACGAATTCGACAGCTCTAGCAGTGGGGAATCTCGGAAGTTCTTCAGGAAAAACGTCCTGGAAGTCGCGAACGACAGGAATGTGTTCAATACCCTCGAGTGGTGCAGCGTTCAATGCATTCAATGCATAGAGCCTTGCCTCGGCATTTTGCACCAGATGAGCTTGGTAAGTGACTATTTCGTCGGAAGGGTGTAGCAGATGAACGGTCTTAGTGGCGCAAACTATAGAAGCAGTATGCGCCTTTAACCAATTCATTCCCAGAATGAGGTCAATGCTGCAAGACTTCAACATGATGGGTGAGACAAGGAATTCCAGTCGTTCAATTTCAACGGGAATGTCGTGACTAATCATAGAGGTTTGACATTGACCCGCTGGAGTGTGCACTACTAGCGCAATGTTCATCTCTTCATATTTAATGCCATGCATGAATGCAAACTCTGCTGATATGAATGAATGCGATGCTCCCGAATCGAATAAAAACAGATGCCCAGATCTGGAATTTACGAGGAGTGTACCCATCACGATGTGAGCTGGTCTTGAGCTTCGTTCAGATCAACGTGGTTGGCATGAACTCGACCATAAGGCTTGGCATTGTTGTTGCGGGACTGGTTGCTTCCACGGCCGATTCTTTGGAAGTGCCGATTGATTCTGATTCTGATTGCAATCCCTAGCACAGTGACCTGGTTGACCACACCTGTAGCACAGAACATTATTGGGAGTGGGAACAGGAGCTTGGGGTGGTGGAGCTGGAAGCTTTGGCTGCTTAGTTGAAGTAGGCAGACGAGGTGCAGCATAGCTCTGTCTTGGAGCAGTGCATTAATTTGGTACATCTTTGTTGGGAATCCATATCTTACGCACGCAAGGACGGGCTGAAGATGAGCCCGTGTCACGCAGTTACCGTTAGAGCTCTGGTATTCCTGCGGACCAGTTTCGGCATTGATAGCTTTGTTCACCAAGGTGGCGAAATCAGCAAAGTCGTGCACTAGAAGTGCGAGCTTGATGTCGCCTTGAAGGCCGTCACGGAACTTCTCTTGTCTGCGTGCATCGGTTGCAATATCCTCTTCAAAGATAGCGAGACAAGTCCGGGAACTCTCACGATAAGCTTCAACAGTCTTGTTGCCTTGGGTGAGGTTATGGAACTCACGCTTCTTCCGTCCATGACCCCTTGAGGATGAAGCGGGCACGGAAGCAACTTGGAAGTCTGGCCAGTGATGAGTGTTCCAAGCTGGCAGAGTACGCCTGTGGCTGTCCCACCATTGAGCTGCGGGTCCCTTCAGAAGAAGGAAGCAAAAGTGACATAGTGGCGGGGGCTACATCGCCAGACTCCATCTCATAGGTGATGTCACGGAGCTACCATCAAAGATCCATCCGGCTGGGTTGAGCTGCTGTACACCGGGGTTCAGCGTATGAAATCCTCGCAGAGTTGTTGTGTTTGGCTCTTTGGTTCATATTGGGGCGAGGAAACTGAGCCATCATGTTCTCCATGAACTGGCGATTCATCTCAAGCTGTTGGATCATACCAGCCATGTACTCAGCGGTGGTGGGAAGTTGCCACCACGACCACGACCAGCTGGTCTAACCATCCTGCTAATATATAACAGGGTAGTTCAGCATTTGAGAAATTATGCAAAGGACAAGAATCATTCATGATGAAACATGCATAATGAAAGCGACGATAGAAACCACATAGTAGTCGGCATATCTTACAAAAGGGATCATGCATAGAGTTCGCACATGAGTTGATTACATAGACTAAGACATCATAGGCGGCACGCAGGCTCGCATGAATGCATCTAACACTAACAAGCAGGCCTACATCAGTCCCACGCATGCTGCTGGAGGTAGTCAGCCTTTGAAAGCTGGTAGTGTGGCAGCGGATAGTCCTCCACGTCGCTGACACAGGGGCCATGGATACTCAGTGCTGTACCCGCCTTCGTGTGGTAGAAGAGGACCAAGTGTGGGAGTGTAGCCTCCCACATCGTAGCCAACCGACACCACAGGGCATCACGGTCTGGCTGGGTAGATCGCAGCAGCGGCAGCTCTGGATCGGACAAAGGGGTGCGATAGTGTCGAGAGCACGGTAAAGGTCTTGACGGGTGATGTACAACTCGTGGCGAAGAGCTCGGTTAGCTCGATCCAGTCCATCGACATGCGTAACAAAGTTACGATGGTAGAAGGGCTCTCTGGTAGCGATGGAGTAGGCAGCGGTGTAGTAACCCTCCTCACCAACATCGACGCGATAGCAATGTGCACGAAGGGGAGGTGTCCAACTCCGATACTCTCCACGAAGGCGTGTCGAGCAGCATAAGCGGCATCGTGAATTGCCATATCGATAGTCACCCCAACACCATGTGCGGTGTGCAGACAAGATGGTGGAGTCATACTCCCGAGTAGAGGTGGACGATGGCTCGGTACTGCTCCTCGGTTAAAGTCCTGGTACTCCTCAAAGACGGTGTACTCAGGGTGCGGCGATAACCCGAGATAGGTCATCATCTCTACTAGCACCGCAGTGATCCCGAGGCACCAATGGCCGTCGTGTGGCGCACGACCTGCCTCGTGGGTTCCATCTGAAAACAAAGATGTTTCAAAGGAGTCAAATGACAGTGTGGAAATTGATCAAAATACAATTCCAAGGAATAACTATGGCTTTATCCAACTTTGGGGTGAATGTGGTCACGGGATCCTAGTGTTAGTTAGTAAAATCGTTTAACCTGAGTAGAAGAGAGTTCGAGTCCCGAGTAAAGGTCGAGGAGTAAAAGATCCTAGTACCACCCGATGGCGGCGTGGGCCCGTAAGGCTCACAGCCAAGTTAGTAAAAGTTTTGCAATGTCTAGACTCGACTTCGGCCAAGGAGTGTGGAAGGGGATTCCTTAGCAATGGTTCGATACCAACTTCAGACGCCTCGATTTAATCGTACACTAATCATGCACGCAAATGTGTACGATCAAGATCGAGGACTCACGGGAAGATATCACAACACAACTCTACAAATAAAATAAGTCATACAAGCATCATATTACAAGCCGGGGGCCTCGAGGGCTCGAATACAAGTGCTTTCGATCATAGACGAGTCCGGAAGCAACAATATCTGAGTACGCATATAAGTTAAACAAGTTGCCATAAGATGGCTAGCACAAATCGGGATACTGAGATCGAAGAGGCGCAGGCCTCCCGCTCGGGATCCTCCTAGCTACTCTGGTCGTCGCCGGTGGCTGCTGCGTAGTAGTAGGCACCTCCGGTGTAGTAGTAAATCATCGACGGTGGCGTCGCTCCTGGGCTCCATCGTGCAGTTGCGACAATCGAGTAGAGGTAGGGGGAAAAGGGGGAACAAGGCAACCGTGAGTACTCATCCAAAGTACTCGCAAGCAAAGAGCTACACTACATATGCATGGATATATGTGTAAAGGGCCATATCAGTGGACTGAACTGCAGAATGCCAGAATAAGAGGGGGAAAGCTAGTCTTAGCGAAGACTACGCTTCTGGTCACCTCCGTCTTGCAACAGGTAGAAGAGGGTAGGTTGAAGTCCTCCAAGTAACATCACATAGCAATAATCCTACCCGGCGATCCCCTCCTCATTGCCCTGAGAGAGAGCGACCACCGGTTGTATCTGGCACTTGGAAGGGTGTGTTTTATCAAGTATCCGGTTCTAGTTGTCATAAGCTCAAGGTACAACTCCAAGTCGTCACATTACCGAAGATCACGGCTATTCGAATAGATTAACTTCCTGCAGGGGTGCACCATCTTACCCAAAGACGCTTGATCCCATTTGGCGGACACACTTTCACGGTCATGCCCGGCGGAAGATCAACACGCCGCAGCCCCACCTAGGCTCAACAGAGAGGCCAAAGACGCCGGTCTAAACCTAAGCGCCACAGTGCGGGCCCATCGCCCAATGCACACCTGCACGTTATGACGCGGCGGAAGCGTAACTAGCCCCTTAATACAAGAGCAGGCTTACGTTCCAATCCGGTAGCGCGCCACTCGATTCTTGCCGACGTCACAAAGTGCTTGGTGATACCACGACGCCGGGATACCCATAACTACTCCAGCGTAGATGGTTAGTGCGTATAGGCTCGTAGCCAACTCAGATCAAATACCAAGATCTCGTTAAGCGTGTTAAGTAAATGAACGCCGAACAGGGCCAGGCCCACCTCTCTCCTAGGCGGTCTCAACTCGCCTGCCGCTCCGCCTCAAAGATCCACTCATGGGTGCTCCACCACCGACCCGACTTTAGTCTCCACATGTATCATGTATAAAGTATATAGTATATACCGTGATCACCTCCCGAGTGACCACGGCCCGATAGTATAGCACCGCAGACGGACACGCATGTAGGGCCACAGAGGACAGTCCTAGCATCCTATACGAAGCATATAGGATAGAGGGTAAGGTAACAACAATATTAACAAGGACAAAGCTATGCGCAGTATAGGAGTATCTGAAAGCGATAACATGCTACACTACTCTAATGCAAGCAGTATAGAGGAGAGTAGGCGATATCTGGTGATCAAGGGGGCTTGCCTGGTTGCTCTGGCAAGAGAGAGGTCGTCAACTCCGTGGTCGAACTGGCGGCAAAGAACGTCGGTCTCGTAGTCTACCGAGAGAAGAGGGGAAGAAACAATGAATACCAAGTAAACAGATGCATATCGATGCATGACATGACAAGTAGCGATGCTAGGCGTGCCCTAACGTGGTATGAGGTGGTACTTGGTTAAGAAACATCCGGAAAGTATTCCGGTGTTTCGTGTTTTCAGCGGAAGAGGAGGAGGGAAAGTTACAGGTTTGATAGGTTAGGGGTGTGTGGCGGAAGAACGGACTGCGTGATCCGGATTCGCCTCGTCGTTCGAGCAACTTTCATGTTGAAAATATTTTAACCGAGTTACGGATTAAAAGATATGATTTTCTAAAGGTTTTATTAATTTACGGAATTTAATTAATTAATTAATTCGAAAAAATGAATTTATGACGTCGGCATGATGTCATCTTGACGTCGACAAGATCAACGAGGTTGACTTGGAAACCTGACATGTGGGTCCCGTTCGTCAGTGGCTGTTCACTAATTACCCTAGTTTAGTTTAATTAACAGTAGTTAATTAGGTTAATAAATCAGGATTAATTAAATTAATTATTTACTTAATTAATTAATTAATTAATTAATTATATTCATTTTTATATTTATTAATTATATTTATTTAATTCCCCATTTCCTTTTTTCCTTTTTTAAAAAACGTTACGGGGTGGGGCCCCATGTCATAAGCGGGGGCCGGTCGGCTGGTGGCCGATCGAGTCAACAGACCGTCGGGCCCCTAGGGCCCACGGGTCGATGACCTGTGGGTGGCCCGGTCGGCCACGCCGGGCCCGGCGTTAGGTGGCCCAGTGGGCGTTCCATGGCGGAGGCGCCGGACCTCGCCGAATCGTCGTCCCGGCCAAAAGGGCCGCATGGGCGGTGCGTTAAAATGGGGAGGAGGCCGCGTCAACGGTGGCGGAAGGGAGCGGCCGGACCGACGACGGCGAGCGGAGGCGGCGGTGGGGTTCGGGACCTCGACGGACCGCGCCACGGGCTAACGGGAAGGCTGGGGAGGGTGCGCGGCAGCTGAAAGAGGCTCGGCCCGTGACCATTTGGTCACCGGAAGGCGCCGGCGACGAGATCCTCGGGGGGGCGCTGGTGCGGAGGTGAACGAGGGGAGAGGAGGGGGCCTCGACCGAGCGAGGAGGCGCGAGGGGTGGGACGCAGGCGCGGGCGAGCCGAGCGCTGCACCAGAGCGAGCCCGCCACGGGCGACCGAGCGTGTGGAAGAGGGATCGATCCTGGGGATCGGGAGCGAAGGGGAGAGCTCACGGTGGGGGCGAGGGACTCGGAAGGAGCCTGGGCGGTCGGGGCGACCGGGCGGAGGAGGGCGGGAGGCGCTCGACGGCGACGGGCGGTGGCGTCTGGCGTGGTGGTCGTCCGGGGCGGCTCCGAGGCGACGAGGGAGGCGCCTGCGCGGCCGGGTCGGGAGGAGGAGGAGGTGAGGACGGGCGGTGGGTCGCGTCGGCGGGCGACGCCCGATCCAGATCGGCGGGGAGGAGAGGAGGAGGATCGGGGGAATGGGTGCGGGCTAGGGTTTCCGCCTGACGGGGGTAATGGGAGCGAGGTGGGCGGGCGAGGGCTGGCATTTGGGCCAGTGGGCTTGGCCCGGTTTGTGATGGGGTGTTCCCTCTCCCATTTGTTTTATTTTGCTTTTCTTATTTTTCCTTTTACTGTTTTAATTTATTTAAAATATCCGGACACTTTACAAAAATGTGTGCACCCCACCATAATTAACTTTGTAATATTTGACAACTCCGAACATTTTAGTTATAATTTTTGAAAACTTTTCATTGCCTTCATAATTTTGAATTTAATTTTTAACAGTTTTGATTCATCCGAGATTATCTCATAAAGGATGAGGTGACGTGGCACCATCAACGTGAGATTACTGTAGCATGATTACCCGGGTGTTACAGGTTTGTAGGACAGTAGCAAATTTCCCTCAAGCGGATGACCTAAGGTTTATCAATCCGTGAGAGGCGTAGGATGAAGATGGTCTCTCTCAAGCAACCCTGCAATCAAATAACAAAGAGTCTCTTGTGTCGCCAACACACCCAATACAATGGTGAATTGTATAGGTGCACTAGTTCGGCGAAGAGATGGTAATACAAGTGCAATATGGATGGTAGATATAGCTTTTTGTAATCTTAAAATATAAAAACAACTAAGTAGCAAGTGGTAGAAGTAGCGTAAATGGTATTGCAATGCTAGGAAACAAGGCCTAGGGTTCATACTTTCACTAGTGCAAGTTCTCTCAACTATAATAACATAATTGGATCATATAACTATCCCTCAACATGCAACAAAGAGTCACTCCATAGTCACTAATAGCAGAGAACAAACGAAGAGATTATTGTAGGGTACGAAACCACCTCAAAGTTATTCTTTCTGATCGATCTATTCAAGAGTCCGTAGTAAAATAACACGAAGCTATTCTTTCCGTTCGATCTATCCTAGAGTTTGTACTAGAATAACACCTTAAGACACAAATCAACCAAAACCCTAATGTCACCTAGATACTCCATTGTCACCTCAAGTATCCTTGGCATGATTATACGATATGCATCACATAATCTCAGATTCATCTATTCAACCAACACAAAGAACTTCAAAGAGTTCCCCAAAGTTTCTACCGGAGAGTCAAGACGAAAACGTGTGCCAACCCCTATGCATAAGTTCACAAAGTCACAGAACCCGCATGTTGAGCACCAAAACATACATCAAGTAGATCACGTGAATATCCCATTGTCACCACAGATAAGCACATGCAAGACATACATGAAGTGTTCTCAAATCCTTAAAGACTCAATCCGATAAGATAACTTCAAAGGGAAAACTCAATCCATTACAAGAGAGTAGAGGGGGAGAAACATCATAAGATCCAACTATAATAGCAAAGCTACTTAATACATCAAGATACACGAGAGAGAGATCAAACACATAGCTACTGGTACATACCATCAGGCCCGAGAGTGAACTACTCCCTCCTCGTCATGGAGAGCGCCAGGATGATGAAGATGGCCACCGGTGAGGGATCCCCCCTTCTGGCAGGGTGCCGGAACAGGGTCCCGGTTGGTTTTTGGTGGCTAGTGAGGCTTGCGGTGGTGGAACTCCTGATCTAGGTTCTTTTCTGGAGGTTTCTGTATTTATAGGAATTTTGGTGTAGGTCTCACGTCAGGGGGGGTCTCCGAGCCGTCCACCAGATAGGGGCGCGCCTGGGTGTGGGCGTGCCCCCACCCTCGTGGGCAGCCCAAACTCTTCCGCCCAACTCTTTTACTCTAGGGGCTTCTTTTGGTCCATAAAAGATCATCAAAAATTGGCACATCAACTGGACTCTGTTTGGTATTCCTTTTCTGTAAAACTCAAAAACAAGGAAAAAACAGAAAGTGGCACTGGGCTCTAGGTTAATAGGTTAGTCCCAAAAATCATACTCCCTCGGTTCCTATATATAAGGTGTATAGTTTTTGGCACGAAAATTAAAGAATGCACGTGGAGGGTAAATTTCACAAGTTTTGGGCGAGATTACACCTGACTAATTGACATGAGAAAATAGAGGAGCTTGCCTAATATAAGGAAATGTAATCGAATTCCTAAAAAAGTTATCCAAACGAGTGGTGCAATGCAATACACCTTATATTTCGGTCTTTTTCTTAAAAATCTATACACCTTATATCAAGGAACGGAGGGAGTATAAAATAGCATATAAATGCATATAAAACATCCAAGATTGATAATATAATAGCATGGAACAATAAAAAATTATAGATACGTTGGAGACGTATCAAGCATCCCCAAGCTTAATTCCTGCTCCTCCTCGAGTAGGTAAATGATAAAAACAGAATTTTAGATGTGGAAGGCTACCTAACATATTTATCCATGTAATTCTCTTTGTTGTGGCAAGAATATTCAGATCCATAAGATTCAAAACAAAAGTTTAATATTGACATAAAAATAATAATACTTCAAGCATACTAACAAAGCAATCATGTCTTCTCAAAATAACATGGCCAAAGAAAGCTATCCCTACAAAATCATATAGTCTGGCTATGCTCTATCTTCATCACACAAAATATTTAAATCATGCACAACCTCGGTTTTAACCAAGCAATTGTTTCATACTTTAGTATTCTCAAACCTTTTCAACTTTCACGCAATACATGAGTGTGTGCCATGGACATAGCACTATAGGTGGAATAGAATATGGTGGTTGTGGAGAAGACAAAAAGGAGGAAGATAGTCTCACATCAACTAGGCGTATCAACAGGCTATGGAGATTCCCATCAATGGATATCAATGTGAGTGAGTAGGGATTGCCATGCAATGGATGCACTAGAGCTATAAGTGTATGAAAGCTCATCAAAAGAAACTAAGTGGGTGTGCATCCAAATTGCTTGATCACGAAGACCTAGGGTAATTTGAGGAAGCCCATCATTGGAATATACAAGCCAAGTTCTATAATGAAAAATTCCCACTAGCATATGAAAGTGACAACATAGGAGACTCTCTATCATGAAGATCATGGTGCTACTTTGAAGCACAAGTGTGGTAAGAGGATAGTAACATTGTCCCTTCTCTCTTTTTGTCTCATTTTTTTGGTGGGCTTCTTTGGCCCCTTTTTTTCTATTTGGGCTTCTTTGGCCTCTTTTATTTTTCATAAAGTCCAGAGACTCATCCCAACTTGTGAGGGAATCATTGCTTCCATCATCCTTTCCTCACATGGGACAATGCTCTAATAATG
Organism: Aegilops bicornis; assembly: GCA_021605145.1. Lineage (NCBI taxonomy): Eukaryota > Viridiplantae > Streptophyta > Magnoliopsida > Poales > Poaceae > Aegilops > Aegilops bicornis. Next base: position 154,687,369 of record CM038673.1, read on the forward strand.
AAGATCATCACACGTTTATCTACTTACAACTCAAGAATCTTAGAACAAAATATGACTCTATGTGGATGCCTCCGGCGGTGTATCGGGATAATGAATCAAGAGTGACATGTATGAAAGAATTATGAATGGTGGCTTTGCCAGAAATACGATGTCAACTACATGATCATGCAAAGTAATATGACAATGGTGGAGCGTGTCATAATAAACGTAATGGTGGAAAGTTGCATGGCAATATATTTCGGAATGGATATGGAAATGCCATAATAGGTAGGTATGGTGTCTATTTTGAGGAAGGTATATGGTTGGTGTATGGTATCGACAAAAGTTGCGCGCCACAAGAGAGGCTAGCAATGGTGGAAGGGTGAGAGCGCGTATAATCCATGGACTCAACATTAGTCATAAAGAACTCACATACTTATTGCAAAAATCTACAACTCATTAACACCAAGCACTATGCGCATGCTCCTAGGGGAAGGGTTGGTAGGAGTTAACCATCACGCGATCCCGACCTCCACACAAAGGATGACAATCAAAAAATAAATCATGCTCCAACTTCTCACATAACGGTTCACCATACGTGCATGCTACGAGAATCGCAAACTTTAACACAAGTATCTCTCAAATTCACAACTACTCCACTAGCATGACTCTAATATCACCATCCTCATGTCTCAAAACAATCATAAAGAATCAAACTTCTCATAGTATTCAATGCACTTTATATGAAAGTTTTTATTATATCCTTCTTGGATGCTCATCATATTAGGACTAATATTATAACCAAAGGAAATTACCATGCTGTTTAAGACTCTCAAAATAGTATAAGTGAAGCATGAGGGTTCATCTATTTCTTCAAAATAAAACCACCACCGTGCTCTAAAAAGATATAAGTGAAGCACTAGAGCAAATGACAACTACTCTGAAAGATATAAGTGAAGATCAATGAGTAGTCGAATAATTATGCAACTATGTGAAGACTCTCTAACATTTAAGAATTTCAGATCTTGGGATATTATTCAAACAGCAAGCGAAACAAAATAAAACAAAATGACGCTCCAAGCAAAACACATATCATGTGGTGAATAAAAATATAGCTCCAAGTAAAGTTACCGATGAACAAAGACGAAAGAGGGGATGCCATACGGGGCATCCCCAAGCTTAGGCTCTTGGTTGTCCTTGAATATTACCTTGGGGTGCCTTGGGAATCCCCAAGCTTAGGCTCTTGCCACTCCTTATTCCATAGTCCATCGAATCTTTACCCAAAACTTGAAAACTTCACAACACAAAACTCAACAGAGAACTCGTAAGCTCCGTTAGTATAAGAAAATAAATCACCTCTTTTGGTACTGTTGTGAACTCATTCTAAATTCATATTGGTTTAATATATACTGTATTCCAATTTCTCTATGGTTCATACCCTCCGATACTACTCATAGATTCATCAAAATAAGCAAACAACACATAGAAAACAGAATCTGTCAAAAAACAGAACAGTCTATAGTAATCTGTATCATTCGAATACTTATGTATATCCAACAATTCTGAAATAATTTGGTGGACCTGAGGAATTTGGATATTAATCACTTCAAAAGGAATCAACCTAAAAGCACTCTCCAGTAAAAAATGGAAGCTAATCTCGTGAGCACAAAAGTTTCTGTTTTTTACAGCAAGACCGCATAGACTTCCCCCAAGTCTTCCCAAAGGTTCTACTTGGAACAAACACTAATTAAAACATAAAACCACATCTAAACAGAGGCTAGATGAATTATTTATTACTAAACAGGAGCAAAAAGCAAAGAACAAAAATAAAATTGGGTTGCCTCCCAACAAGCGCTATCGTTTAACGCCCCTAGCTAGGCATGATGATTTAAACGATGCTCACATAAAAGATAAGAATTGAAACATAAAGAGAGCATCATGAAGAATATAACTAACACATTTAAGTCTAACCCACTTCCTATGCATAGGGATATTGTGTGCAAACAACTTATGGGAACAATAATCAACTAGCATAGGAAGGCAAAACAAGCAAATCTTCAAGATTTTCAACACATAGAGAGGAAACTTGATATTATTTCAATATGTAGAAGCATATGATTCTCTCTCATAATAATTTTCAGTAGAATCATGAATGAATTCAACCATATAACCATCACATAAAGCATTCGTTTCATGATATACTTGCATAGAAATTTTACTACTCTCCATATAAGCAAATTTATTCTCATGAATAGTAGTGGAGCAAACTCAACAAAATAACTATCATGTGAGGCATAATCCAATTGAAGATTAAAATCAAGATGACAAGTTTCATGGTTATCATTGTTCTTTATAGCATACATGTCATCACAATAATCATCATAGATAGGAACTTTATTCTCATAATCAATTGGAACCTCTTCCGAAATAGTGGATTCATCATTAAATAAAGTCATGACCTCTCGAAATCCACTTTCATCAATATAATCATCATAAATAGGAGGCATGCTTTCATCATAATAAATATTCTCATCAAAACTTGGGGGACTAAAATATCATCTTCATGAAACATAGCATCCCCAAGCTTGTGGCTTTGCATATCATTAGCATCATGGATATTCAAGGAACTCATACTAACAACATTGCAATCATGCTTGTCATTAAAAGATTTAGTGCAAAACATTCTAATGCATTCTTCCTCTAGCAATTGAGCACAATTATCGAAATCCTTATTTTCATGAAAGACATTAAAAAGATGAAGCATATGAGGCACCCTCAATTCCATTTTTTTGTAGTTTTCTTTTATAGACTAAACTAGTGATAAAACAAGAAACTAAAAGATTCAATTCAAGATCTAAAGATATACCTTCAAGCACTCACCTCCTTGGCAATGGCGCCAGAAAAGAGCTTGATGTCTACTACACAACCTTCTTCTTGTAGACGCTGTTGGGCCTCCAAGTGCAGAGGTTTGTAGGACAGTAGCAAATTTCCCTCAAGCGGATGACCTAAGGTTTATCAATCCGTGGGAGGCGTAGGATGAAGATGGTCTCTCTCAAGCAACCTTGCAACCAAATAACAAAGAGTATCTTGTGTCGCCAACACACCCAATACAATGGTGAATTGTATAGGTGCACTAGTTCGGCGAAGAGATGGTAATACAAGTGCAATATGGATGGTAGATATAGGATTTTGTAATCTTAAAATATAAAAACAGCAAAGTAGCAAGTGGTAAAAGTAGCGTAAATGGTATTGCAATGCTAGGAAACAAGGCCTAGGGTTCATACTTTCACTAGTGCAAGTTCTCTCAACAATAATAACATAATTGGATCATATAACTATCCCTCAACATGCAACAAAGAGTCACTCCAAAGTCACTAATAGCGGAGAACAAACGAAGAGATTATTGTAGGGTACGAAACCACCTCAAAGTTATTCTTTCCGATCGATCTATTCAAGAGTCCGTAGTAAAATAACACAAAGCTATTCTTTCCGTTCGATCTATCCTAGGGTTTGTACTAGAATAACACCTTAAGACACAAATCAACCAAAACCCTAATGTCACCTAGATACTCCAATGTCACCTCAAGTATCCATGGGTATGATTATACGATATGCATACAATCTCAGATTCATCTATTCAACCAACACAAAGAACTTCAAAGAGTTCCCCAAAGTTTCTACCGGAGAGTCAAGATGAAAACGTGTGCCAACCCCTATGCATAAGTTCTCAAGGTCACAGAACCCGCAAGTTGATCACCAAAACATACATCTAGTAGATCACGTGAATATCCCATTGTCACCACAGATAAGCACATGCAAGACATACATCAAGTGTACTCAAATCCTTAAAGACTCAATCCGATAAGATAACTTCAAAGGGAAAACTCAATCCATTACAAGAGAGTAGAGGGGGAGAAACATCATAAGATCCAACTATAATAGCAAAGCTCGCGATACATCAAGATACACGAGAGAGAGAGAGAGAGAGAGAGAGAGAGAGAGAGAGAGAGAGATCCAACACATAGCTACTGGTACATACCCTCAGCCCCGAGGGTGAACTACTCCCTCCTCGTCATGGAGAGCACCGGATGATGAAGATGGCCACTGGTGAGGGATCCCTCCGCAGGTGCTTGGAACAGGGTCCCGATTGGTTTTTGGTGGCTACTGAGGCTTGCGGCGGCGGAACTCCCGATCTAGGTTATTTTCTGGAGGTTTCTGTATTTATAGGAATTTGTGGCATAGGTCTCACGTCAGGGGGGTCTCCAAGCCGTCCATGAGATAGGGGGGTGCGCCCAGGGGGGTGGGCGCCCCCCCACCCTCGTGGGCAACCCGGGACACTTCCGACCCAACTCTTTTACTCCGGGGGATTCTTTTGGTCCATAAAAATCATCAAAAATTGGCACGTCAATTGGACTCCATTTGGTATTCCTTTTCTGTAAACCTCAAAAACAAGGAAAAAACAGAAACTGGCACTGGGCTCTAGGTTAATAGGTTAGTCCCAAAAATCATATAAAATAGCATATAAAACATCCAAGATTGCTAATATAATAGGATGGAACAATAAAAAATTATAGATACATTGGAGACGTATCACATGCCTCGTGTGTGCCGCTGCATCTTGGATCCAACGGCTCCCAGTTGCTCACATTAGGTGCTCCCCGTAGCTTAATTAGCTGCTATAGTGGTACGAGCATCTAGGTCGTATGATCTATGATCAGATGCCGCATGCTTAGTACTTGTACTTTCTGCGCAATTCCCAAATTCTCTCAGGTGTATATTGCAAAACATTCAAACCTCCTACCGTGAGCCGTTAGATCTTCGGGAACTCATACCACCATAGAATACGGTGCAGGAGCACCTCATATTCTCCCATGCGAGAAAACATCAGGTGTTCTTGTAGTTTGGATGCTACGGTGATACGAGCTTCGAGGTCGTTCGATCTGAGATCCAATGGCATCTGAGCAGTCTTTGCGCTTGTAAGCAGTGGCCGAACTCTTTGGGGGCTTTTATGCAGAAAAAACATTCGAACCACCAAGGAGTTGTTGGATCATAGATCCAACGGCTCCGAAGAGCTTGTATCACCAAAGCATCTAAGGTGTGGCACTGGTACGCGTCGGTGCTATACAAACGGTTTTTAACCCCTTTCCGCGATGACACTTGAAACCGTCGCCAGTGAGTGTGGGCGTAGGGGGGGTCCTTCCCACATGACCTAGAAACTGTCGGGCTTAGGCCCTCCTGGCACACAGGCTGGGGCAAAATGAGCTCGTCTGTGATCGGGCGAGGCATCGAAACCCAATTGTTTCCGTTCGTATGTACATCCCACACGGTGAATCCCAGAAAAACATTTCCATTCGTATGTATATCACACACAGTCAATCCAAGGAGTACGTTTCCGTTCTTACGTACATCCCACACAGTCAATCCAGGGAACACGTTTCCGTTCGTATGTACATCCCACACAGTCAATCCAGGGAAAACGTTTTCGTTTATATGTACATCCCAAATGATTAGGCCGCTATAGTCGTGTGAAAAAGGTGGACATCAACATTTAATCTGCCAATATGTTTATGATAGGTTCGTTATCGCACACGGTTCAAGAATGTAAAATGTGTGCGGTGCCTCTGCTAACGCCAACGTGTACATTTTCGTAACCGTGTGCGATTGGTTTCCTATCACACACGCACACTGGTTTGAAATGTTTGCCATATTACCATGAATCGCACACGCATATGAGACAAAACCGTGTGTGCGGCCGACAGGCATCGCAAACGTTTCACGTCAAAGAACCGTCTGTTTTCTGTTTTCATCGCACACACTATTTTCTTTCTAATCGTGTGCACATTATTTTATTGGCCCCTGTACAATTTTTTTGGTTGTAATTTATTATTCGAATTGAAATTTTGAAATATGAAAAATGCAATTCAAATTCTTAGCACAATGGTTCAACAACGAATCCATAAATAAAATTGTCAGTACAATATGTTCAGTAACTACAGTTTAGACAACAATTAACTATGATGAACCACAATATTTACATGCGGTAAAGGTGAAGAGACAAGTGTAAATCATTTTGACTGCCGATATTGTTGAAGAAGCAGAATGCCCATAATGTGCCTTCTACATGCCATAGGCATGGACAAATTTTGTCCAACCCCTTGTGACGATCGCCCGCTCATCCTTCACCGCCTTCAGGAAGACTTCTAGAGCATTATCATGGTAGCATGAATTATATACTTTAACCTTAGTTGCCTCCACTCCGGTCATGTAGTTTGCAAGGTAATCATCAGTAAATAGCTTCGAAACCATTTGAAAAGAGAAAAATATCAGATCATGAGGTCTAATAGAGTAACTTGTTGTGGGCAGAGGGAAAAGGCAACAGATTACTTACCATCCTAAAGTTCACTGATGTCTTGGACAAAGTGTAAATAAAGAGCTTAATTCCCATCACCCCTTTCTTTCGCCTAACAAACTTTCTTAGTTTCCTCACTTGACACTTGTTCATGAATATCTCATTGCCCCATACGCAAAAGGGATCAAAGCGTGGATCAGTACCGCTCATATACGTACCTACAAGCAACCAGTAAATGTTAGAAGCTAAATGAGATTGCACAAATGATGTAAAATACAACTACCTACATTCCTAAGTACAAGTATTTTTAGAGATTTCAATATGAACTACATACAGATGTATATAGAATTATAGATATAGTTTAGATTAGAATCTAGATTCACTCATTTTGCTCCTTATGTAGTCTATATTGGAATCTCTAAAAATACTTATATTTAGGAATAGATGGTGTATAAGACATGGGATGCAGCTAACCTCGACGACCAACAACAGCAGCCCATTGTAGCCCTGTGTAAGTACATGGAAAGCCAATGTTAACTACAACAGGGTTAACATCCACCAAAAATAGCAAATGGTAATAAAACGGCAGCATCTGTAGTGATATCTTCATTGCGAAAGAGTAGCACGGTAGCAAAGGGACGGATTAAAAAATGGATACAACTGTTAATTGCAACAGGCTTAACAACATCCTAATTCATGTTTTGTAAGTTTGTAGCCATTGAAATACAACTGCTTAAAAATGGATACAATTGTTAATTGCAACATGCTTAATGGCCACTGAAAGCGGTAGTGATAAAAAATGCAATTGGCAGAGTTAAACATCACAAGGCAGGTGCTGCCAGACCAAATAATGGCCAAGTTGTCTATAAAAAGGTAGGGAAAATAGCTAAAACGTGTTAGGCATGTTGACTACAAGATGCTTAAGACATCGACCGTACAAAACATAGCCATTAATTGCAACTGGTATTGGTAAGATTGAACTAGTGAGTTCATACTTGGTAAGTCCTGAGAGGTAGTTGTTGGGGCACTTCATCTTGGCCAGAGCCCACTCAAAGTCAGCGGCGGCGAAGGAGAGCTCTTCCTCCGGGTCGAAGCGTGGATCAGTGCCCCCGACATGTGTACCTACAAGAAGCAAGTAAATGTTAGAAGCCAAACTGCAATTGCACAAATGATGTAAAATACTGTAAGACATGGGATGCAGCTAACCTCGACGGCAAACAACAGCATCGCCCGTTATGGCCCTGCGTAAGTACATGGATAGGCATGTTAAGTACAACAGGGTTAGCATCCACCAAAAATAGCAAATGGGCACCATCATTAGTATATCTTCATTGTGGAGAGTAGCATGGTAGCAAAGTTTGTTGCTGGTATTGATGAAATTGAACTGAACAGTTAATACTTGAACATCACACATTGTGCAGTAGTGAAATAAATAAGGCACGAACAAGCTTAATACATTAACCGTACAAAACATAGCCATTACAAGTGGTATTGGTAAGATTTAGCTGGGCAGATCATACCTGTTAAGTCCCGGGGGGCAGTCGCCGGGGCAATTCTTCTGGGCCAGAGCCTCCACCATGTCGGCGGCGGCGGAGGCGAGGTGTTCCTCCGGGTCAACACGCACAACGTCCATCGCGCCATGGACCTCCATCAGCTCCTCGACCTCCACGTGATATGTGGTTGGGCTTGCAAGGCGATGCTTTGGAGGTAGGGACGATGGGGATTTGGAGGCATGAGGATGTTTTGCAGGCGCCATTCAAGCAACCAGGTCGGGGCCGTGATAGAGATCGGTGGGTTACCTGACTGGATCCGAGAAGAACGTAGATGTGGTTGAAGCTATGGTTGCGGCGGCGGTAGTTTGAGCTGCCGGTAGGGGGAGGTGCTTGGGGAGATCTTGAGGAAATTTGATGGGTGGGGATATGGTTGGAGGAATAAATTCTGAAATCGTGCGCCTAATGAAAATTTCGCTGCGAAACTTGAAACTTGGGCGAGGGGAAACACACAACGAAGACAAAGCGTGTAAAATACTCCTGTGCGAGAAAACAGAAAATTGGTAGTTCCCGTCGCCAAAAAAATGTACACGTGTAGTCGATTTTTTCCAGTCAATAGTACGCCTGGTTTATTAGGAACCATCGCACAGGTAACAAACTTATGGATCATTAACGCAAAAAAGGCACACATGTACGACATAGAAACCGTGTGTTTTGTGATGTTCTAACGATTAACGCAAAAAAGCACACACGGTCACACATGCTAATCAATGCTCAAAGCCCTCAAAGGATGCTCTTACCAACATTGTACGTTACAAACTTAAAGTACTACTGGTAATTTGCTCTAGATGTGCGGCCTTTTCTTTCTTGCGGCGGCGAGACTCTCTTTTCTTGACTGCTTTCTGCCTTTTCCGATCCTCCGATGCGGCTTTGGCCGCCTCTAGACCCCGCCCATTCGGCCATGGCAGCCTCAAAGTCCGCCCACGTAACTATGTGGCTTTCGGCGGTGATGAACTCGGCACAGTGAGATACCATCGCTTCCTTACCATGTGTGCGATCGCTGGCGGTGAGGAACGCGGTGCGGCGGGATGCCATCGCTTCCTTACCAGTTGTGCACCATGGTGCCATGAACGATGCTTGGAGAGAGCTCTGGGACGGAGGGGCTGGGCAGCCGTATAGTGCGGTGGTTTTTAAGAGCTCAACGACAAACGACAAAGGAAATTTGGCTTCCCTTACAATTTTGCTAGTTCATTATCGCACACGGTTCATCTCGGTCGCTTCCAGAAACAGTGTGCACTGAGGCTATTGTATGTTGCGTTATGATTGGCCGGAACCCCAGCCACGCGGATCGCACGTGTGCACCGTAGGATGCGCCGCGATCGAACGACAATCCACGTCCCTCACATCACATCCGTGCAGCTGTAGCTGGATTGGATTTATATGCGCCAAATGCCTAGAAAATGCACATAATCCCTTAAATATGGTAAATGAGCCCGGAAAAATGCCAAATTTGAACATGGTGATTTGCAGGGTGTATGTTCTTCGTAGAAAAAACTCCAGGGCAAAGAACAAAGAAAATTTGGATTCCCCACTAATTTTGGTGATTTCCCTCTCGAAGGCATGGAACTTCCTCGGCGATGGTTCGATTTATGAAGGGCGTGCATGACGACATAAGCCAAAACTTCTCAAATTTTCACCAGGGCATGGTGAGGTCATACCATAGCACCATGCCAGGCGTCATGTTTTTCAATCATATTTCATTTTTCCTATAGTTGAAAACCCAATAAACAAACGTTTGTGGTTGACTATTGCCACACATTTCATCAAAATATCTGTCCATTCCTTGTAAAAGGCATGAGAATTTACTAAATGGAACGAGCATCATTTTCCAGACCATTCTTGCACACACTTTCATGCATCGATTGTTTGAACTTGAATTATGTGCATTAATGCCTAGAAAATGCACATAATCCCCAAAATATGGTAAATGAACCCGAAAAAGTGTCAAATTTGAATGTGGTGATTTGCAGGGTGTATGCATAGAAAAAAACTCATGGACAAAGGACAAAGGAAATTTGGACCCCCTTCAATCTTGGTGATTTCCCTCTCGAAACCATGCAACTTCCTTGGTGATGGTTCGATTTATGAAAGGCGTGCATGACGACATAAGGATAACATTCTCAAATTTTTACCAGGGCATGGTGAGGCCATACCATGGCACCACGCCAGGCTTCATGGTTTTCAAGCATTTATTTCATTTTTTGTATAGTTGTTAACCCAGTAAACGACGTGTTTATGGTTGATTATTGCCACACATTTCCTTGAAATATCTGTCCATTCCTTGTAAAAGGCATGAGAATTTACTAAATGGCACGAGGATGGTTTTCCAGACCGTTGCACCTTTTCATGCACCGATTGTTCGAATTTAAATTATGTGCATTAATGCCTAGAGGATGCAAATAATCCCCTAAATATGGTAAATGAACACGGAAAAGTGTCAAATTTGAACATGGTGATTTGCAGGGTGTATGTTCATCGTAGAAAAAAACTCATGGACAAAGGACAAAGGAAATTTGGATCCCCCTTCAATCTTGGTGATTTCCCCCTCGAAACCATGGAACTTCCTCGGTGATGGTTCGATTTATGGAAGGCGTGCATGACGACATAAGGAAAACATTCTCAAATTTTTACCAGGGCACGGTGAGGCCATACCATGGCACCACGCCAGGGTCATGTTTTCCAAGCATGTATTTCATTTTTGTATAGTTGTTAACCTAGTAAACGACGCGTTTATGGTTGAATATTGCCACACATTTTCCTTGAAATATCTGCCCATTCCTTGTAAAAGGCATGAGAATGTACTAAATAGCACGAGGATGGTTTTCCAGACCGTTCTTGTGAACCTTTTCATGCACCGATTGCTCGAATTTGAATTATGTGCATTAATGCCTAGAAAATGCAAATAATCCCCTAAATATGGTAAATGAGGCCGGAAAAATGTCAAATTTGAACATGTTGCATCTGAGGCAGTATGTTGATCGTTGGAAAAAGCTGAATGACAAACTAGGACGGAAATTTGGATTCCCCTTCAATCTTGGTGATTTCCCTCTCGAAAGCATGGAACTTCCTCGGTGATGGTTCGATTTGTGAAGGGCGTGCATGACGACATTAACCAATCCTTCTCAGCTTTTAACCAGGACACGGTGAGGCCATACCATGATGGCACCATGCCAGGCGTCATATTTTTCAAGCATGTATTTCATTTTTATAAAGTTGCTAACCCAGTAAATGACGCGTTTTGGTTGACTATTGCCACGCATTCCCTTGAAATATGTGCCCGTTCCCTGTAAAAGGATTGAGAATTTACTAAATACCACGAGTATGGTTTTTTCAGACCGTTCATGTGCACCTTTTCATACACCGATTGTTTGAATTTGAATTATGTGGATTAATGCCTAGAAAATGAACATAATCCCCTAATATGGTAAATGAGCCCGAAAAAATGCCAAATTTGAGCATGTTGCATTCGAGGGGGTATGTTGATTGTAGAAAAAACTAAATGACAAGCCAGGAAGGAAATTTGGATTCCCGGCCCCTTCAATCTTGCTGATTCCCCTTGAAACCATGAAATTTCCTAGGCGATGGTTCGATTTATGAATGGCGTGCATGGCGACATAAGACAAACATTCTCAATTTTTTACCAAGGCATGGTGAGGCCACACATTTCCTTGAAATATCTACCCATTCCTTGTAAAAGGCATGAGAATTACTAAATAGCATGACCATGGTTTTCCAGACCGTTCTCGTGCACCTTTTCCGATTGTTTGAATTTGAATTATGTGCATTAATGCCTAGAAAATGCACATAATCCCCTAAATATTGTAAACGAACCCGAAAACGTGCCAAATTTGAACACAATGATTAGCAGGGTTTTATGTTCATCATAGAAAAAAACTCATGGACAAAGGACAAAGGAAATTTGGATTCCCATTCAATCTCGGTGATTTACTATCGCACGCGATTCATCTCCGTCGCCTCTGTGAACCGTGTGTGTTCACTCACACATGCAAAAGGAAAAAGAAAACCCTCGCCCCCTTCTTCCCCACCCACTCGCCGCGGACTCCTTCGCAACTCTGCACCTCATCAACTTCTATCACGACGGCCACCCTAAGCTCGACGGCGCTGTTGTCGGCTGGCAGAGGTCGCGCTCTAAACGGTATGGGATTTCGCCCCTACCGATTTCCGCCGCCTATCTGCACCGACATTCTAGACTCTGGTGGACTGGGGTTTTCTGTGGGATTGGCAGGGATTTTTCTCATGGAGAAGGTAATCAACTTAGCGAAACATTCACTCATCTCTTATCGCAGTCCGTCCATCGCTGTTAATCAACCGGCGGAAATCGCCGTGGAATCATTTTTGTTCTAGCTGATTCGTGGCTGTTCATTGATGTGTCCACAGTGAAAGCACAAATCGGGCAAGTGTGGTCGTGGCCAGTCGGAAACAAAGTTCTATCTCACCATTCCGGATGACTTCAGGGAGCACTCGGTATGTTCAATCTCAACCTACCATGGTCGGCATGGCCTAAATATGTGAACATATACCGTCTGTTGCTATATTATCTATACTAGTAAATTATACGTTCTTTGCACGTCATTTAAATATATATAAAAAGCATGGAAAAATACATTTGAATATGTATTTCCTTTTCTAGAATCGTACTGGAGAAGATCCAACTTGGTTCTTACCTCTCTAGAATCCAGATTGTTCTAGCCTCTTTTTATTAGAGTATGGGATAAGCATGTGGATAGATACTTATAGAACACATGAGATGGTAGAGTTTGGTTTTCAATTAGAAGGCCACATGGCAGTCTCCTACGAGTTAAAAACTATATCCAACGGATGATAATGCTCGGATTTGCCATTTCTTGACCGTCGGATGGTGATACGTCTCCAACGTATCTATAATTTATGAAGTATTCATGCTATTATTTTATCATTCCTGGATGTTTTACAATCATTTTATAGCAACTTTATATCATTTTTTGGGACTAACCTATTGACCCGATGGCTCAGTGCGATTCTGTTTTTTGCTTGTTTTTTACATCGCATGAAATCAATATCAAACGGAGTCCAAACACTGCGTAACTTTTTGGAGATTTTTTCTGTACTAGAAGGAACCCAATGGGCCTAAGCTGCACCTGGGGGTGCCCCCCCCGGGGGTGGGGGGGGGGGCACAACCCACCAAGGCGCGCCAGATCCCCCTGGCGCACCCAGGTGAGCTGTGCCCACCTCGGTGGCCTCCCGCACCCCCTCTTTGCACTATAAAATCCCAAATATTCCAAAACCCTTCGGGGTTAACCTAGATCAGAAGTTCCGCTGACGCAACGCCTCTGTATCCACGAGATCCAATCTAGACCCCATTCCCGCACCCTGCCGGAGGGGGGAATCATCTCCGGTGCCATCTTCATCGTCCCGGCAGCCACCATGATGAGGAGGGAGTAGTCCACCCTCGGGGCTGAGGGTTTGTACCAGTAGCTAAGTGTTTGATCTCTCTCTCTCTCTCTCTCTCTCTCTCTCTCTCTCTCTCGTGATCTATATCATGGGCTTTGTTAATATAGTCGGATCATATGATGTTTCTCCCCTCTATACTCTTGTTATGACGAATTGAATCTTTACCCTTCAAAGTTTTTTCTTGTCGGATGGAATATTCAGAGATGAGAACACATGATATATGTATTGCAATATGAATACTTGAGGTGACAATGAGGTATCTTATTGATTCACTTGATATGTGTTATGGCTTTCAACTCGCGGATTCCCGCGGTGATATTGGGGTAATCTATGCATAGGGGTTGATGCTTGTTTTTCTCCGACGGAAACTTTGGGGTCTCTTTATAGTTCTTTGTGTGGATTGAGTATTATGAATATGAATTTGCTTTGGTGTTATTCTAGTATGAACTCTAGGATATATCGAACGGAAAAAATAGCTTTGTGTTATTTAAGTACGAACTCTTGAATAGATCGAACGGAAAGAATAGCTTTGAGGTGGTTTCGTGACCTACAAACAATTCCTTTCTTTTGTTCTCCGCTAATAGGAACTCGGGAGTGATTCTTTATTGCACTTTGAAGGATAATCATATGATCCAACTATGTTAGCATTGTTGAAAGGTTGCACTAGTGAAAGTACAGACCCTAGGCCTCATTTTTAAGCATTGCAATACCGTTTTTGTGCCTATTTACTATTTGCTACCTTGCTGTTTTATTTATTCAGATTATAAAAATATATTTCTACCATCCATGTTACACTTTTATCACCATCTCTTCACCGAACTAGTGCACCTATACATTGTATTGGGTGTGTTGGGGACACAAGAGATTTCTTGATTTTGGTTGCAGGGTAGTTTGAGTGAGACCTTCTTCATCCTTGCAACTCTCACGGATTGATAAACCTTAGGTCATCCACTTGAGGGAAGATTGCTACTGTCCTACAAAACTCTGCGCTTGGAGGCCCAACACGTGTCTACAAGAATAAAGTTGCGTAGTAGACATCAAGCTCTTTTCTGGCGTCGTTGCCAGGGAGGTGAGTGCATGAAGGTATATCTTTAGATCTTGCAATCGAATCTTTTAGTTTCTTGTTTTATCACTAGTTTGGTTTATAAAATAAAACTGCAAAAAATGGAATTAAGGTTGCATCATATTATTGATCATCTTTATAATATCTTTCTTGAAAATGATGGATCAGAAAATTGTTCTCAATTGTTAGAAGAAGAAGTCAATAAAATGTTTGACACAAAATATTTGAATTATGAGCATGATTGCAATATTGTTGGTGTGAACTCTTTGAATATCAATGATGCTAGTGATATGCAAAGCCATGAGCTTGGGGATGCTATGTTTGATGAAGATGATACTTTTAGTCCCCCAAATTTTGATGAGCAAGTTTATTATGATGAAATCATGCCTACTATCTTTGATGATTATGGTGATTACATGTATGCTATATTGAATAATGATAACCGTGAAACTTGTCATCATGATTTTAATTTTCAATCACATGATAGTTACTTTGTTGAATTTGCTCCCACTACTATTCATGAGAATAAATTTGCTTATGTCGAGAGTAATAAAATTTCTATACTCATGCATCATGAAAACAGTGCTTTATGTGATAGTTATATTGTTGAATTCATTCATGATGCTACTGAAAATTACTCCCTCCATCCGAAAATACTTGTCATCAAAATGGATAAAAAGAGATGTAACTAGAACTAAAATACGTCTAGATACATCCCCTTTTATCCATTTTGATGACAAGTATTTTCGGACGGTGGGAGTATTATGGGAGAGGAACATGTGCTTCTACTTATTGCAATAATATCAAATTTCCTCTCTTTATGTTGAAAGTTTTGAAGTTGTGCTTGTTTGCCTTCCTATGCTAGTTGATTCTTGTTCCCATAAGTTGTTTTATCACAAAATCCCTATGCATAGGAAGTGGGTTATACATAAATGTGCTAGTCATATGCTTCATGATGCTCTTGTTATGTTTCAATTCTTATCTTTTATGCGAGCATCATTGAAATCATCATGCCTAGCTAAAAGGCATTAAAGAAAAGCGCTTGTTGGAAGACAACCCAACATTTAACCCTACTGTTTTTGTGTGTTCACATGATTAGGATACTGTAGTAATCAAGTTTTATTGCTTTTGTTTCAATAAAGTGCCAAGTAAAGCCTTTGGGATCATGTTGGGTGATAGTTGATTTGATCTTGCTGAAAAACAGAAACTGTTGCGCTCACGAAAATAGCTCTCATTTTTAACAGAAGAGTGATTTTGAGTTGATTATTTTTGCAGAAGATTAATATACAAATATCTCACGTGTTCCAATTTTTTTCATAATTTTTGGAGTAGCATAAGTATGGTTTGAGTACAGATTACTACAGACTGTTCTGTTTTTGACAGATTCTGTTTTCAATGCATACTTTGCTTGTTTCCTTGTTTCTATGGCTTATATTGCTCAATATAAATTGTGGAAATGATATGCTACAGTAGGAATTGTGTGGAAACAATTATGAATCGTGTCTTTGACAGTACCAAAAGTGAAATGGTTTGCTCTTTATCATACTAACCTATCTCACAAGGTTCCGTTAAGTTTTGTGTGATTGAAGTTTTCAAGTTTTGGGTGAAATGTCGATATGAGGAGAATAAGGAGTGAGAAGACCCTAAGCTTGGGTATGCTCAAGGCATCCCCTAGGTAATATTCAAGGAAGATCCAAGCAACTAAGCTTGGGGATGCCCCGGAAGGCATCCCCTCTTTCGTCTCCAACATTATCGACAACCTCACTTGGAGCTATGTTTTCATTCGTCACATGATATGTGTTTTGCTTGGAGCATAAATTTATTTTGTTAGTATTTGATTGATGTTATTTGAATAATTTTTTGCATCTTTTATTTCAATAAAAGTGGCAATGATAGCCTTTGCCATGCTTATTTTGCAAGTATACTTGTTGCTGTTTGAAAACAGAAAGTTTATCGCTGTTGCAAAAATTCCCTAGAAAAGTCAGAATGTTATATAATGTTGAAAACTTTTTCAAAATAAGCCCTGATAAATTTCCTAAAGTGTGGTATTTTTCTCATAATTTTGGGAGTTAGGGAAGTATGATGAATCTTGCATTCTTTACAGACTGTACTGTTTTGGTAGATTGCTGTTATGATTGCATTGTTTGCATATGTTTGCTTGTTTAATGATTCTATTTGAGGATAGGAGTATTAAATATGCAGAGGCATTTAGTACGCAATGTTGAATAATAATTTTAGTGATTTGCTACAGTAGAGAATGATAAGGTTTTGCACCGATTTATACTAACTTACCTCACGAGTTCTTGTTGAGTTTTGTGTGGATGAAGTTTTTGAGATTTAGGAAAACCGTGATATGAGAGGAATTAAGGAGACACAAAAGCTCAAGCTTGGGGATGACCAATGCATCCGAAGCTAATAATCCAAGAAGTCTCAAGCATCTAAGCTTGGGGATGCCCCGGTAGGCATCCCACCTTTCTTCTTCAACGATTATCGGTTGGTATCGATTGAACCTAAGTTTTTGCTTATTCACATGATGTGTGCTATTCTTGGAATGTCATTTTGTTTTGTTTTTCTTGCCTTTTTAATAAAATAATTATATCTGAAAGTTTTAAATAAGAGAGAGTCCTCAAATAGCTACCTATTTACTTAACTACTCGCATGATCTTCACTTATATCTTTTTGGAGTAGTTTGTCATTTGCTCTAGTGCTTCACTTATATCCTATGAGTAAATTGTTGAATAAATTGAATGTTATGAAGTTGAAATCATATCATGCCTAGTGGTAGCTTCACATTGGGTTTAGGAAGTGAAAGCTTTTGAATCCTGACAATCACAATATTGGTCATACAAGCAATTCACAAATAATTAGTATAAGGAAGAGAACTTTCACATGCAAATATACTATCTTGGAAATCTTTTGTGATTGTGAGCACCCATCAAAATATTATATGCCAAAATTGTTGAAGTTGGACAAGGAAGACAACATAATGATTTATGTTTGTTCATATTCACATAGAAGTTATATTGTCATAGATCCTTCAACATGTGGTGCTTGCCCCTATCTTTGCTAGCCAAAAATTCCGCACCAAGTAGAGATACTACTTGTGCATCCAAAAACCCTTAAACCCCATGTTTTGAGAGTCCACCATACCTACCTAAGGATTGAGCAAGATCCTTCAAGTAAGTTGTCATCGATGCAATAAGGCAATAAAAATTGCTTCTTAAAGTGTTAGATCATTTAGTGTAAGAGAAAACTGAGCGTTGTATGTACTTGTGATGGCAAAGAATAAAAGCGACAGACTGCATAATAAAGGTTGCTATCATAAGGGGCAATATAACATGACATTCTTTTGCACTAAGGGGTTGAGCATACAATCAAATAAGCGCATGGCAACCTCTGCTTCCCTCTGTGAAGGGCCTATCTTTTACTTTTCAGTATTTACTTTTATGCAAAGAGTCAAAGTTTTTCTCTCTATTCCTTTTTTTTCTCTTTTGGCATGCATCATGTGGTGAGGAAAGATCTAGGCACATATGTCCAGTTGAATATGGGTAGCATTTGTTATTTTCGTTGACATCACCCAAAGGTGATTACGTTGGGAGGCGAAATTATAAGCCCCTATCTTTCTATGTGTCCGGTTGAAACGTTTTGCTCATGTGTATGCGGTGAGTGTTAGCAATCATAGAAGACTATAAGATGGTTGAGTATGTGGAGCTCTTACTTAAACTCTGTTGAATAAGTTGAATTGCAATTGCTTGATAACTGAGAACATAGGTTGTTGAGTTTCAAGAGAGTTCATTGTTTGAACCTTAACATGTGGATCGGTTGCTACTATAACATGAGAAGTTTTATAAGAAAGAATTGCTGTTATGATGCTAGAAAAAGTGATTGAAATTATCATTGAGCAAACTTATGCACTTTGCTAGCATTCACACTTCATAAATTATTTCTTTTATCATTTATCTACTCGAGGACGAGTAGGAATTAAGCTTGGGGATGCTGATACGTCTGCACCGTATCTATAATTTATGAAGTATTCATGCTGTTATTTTATCATTCTTGGATGTTTTACAATCATTTTATGGCAGCTTTATATCATTTTTTGGGACTAACCTATTGACCCAGTGCCTAGAACCAGTTGCTGTTTTTTGCTTGTTTTTTACATCGCAGGAAATCAATATCAAACGGAGTCCAAACACCGCGTAACTTTTTGGAGATTTTTTCTGGACCAGAAGGAACCCAATGGGCCTGAGCTGCACCTGGGGGGTGCCCCGAGGGGGGCACAACCCACCAGGGCGCGCCAGGGCCCCCTGGCGCGCCCAGGTGGGTTGTGCCCACCTCGGTGGCCTCCCGCACCCCCTCTTTGCACTATAAAAGCCCAAATATTCCAAAACCCTTCGGGGTTAACCTAGATCAGAAGTTCCACCACCGCAAGGCCTCTTTATCCACGAGATCCAATCTAGACCCCATTTCGGCACCCTGCCAGAGGGCGGAATCATCTGTGGTGGCCATCTTCATCATCCCAACGGCCACCACGATGAGGAGGGAGTAGTCCACCCTCGGGGCTGAGGGTTTGTACCAGTAGCTAAGTGTTTGATCTCTCTCCCTCGTGATCTATATCATGGGCTTTGTTAATATAGTCGGATCATATGATGTTTCTCCCCTCTATTCTCTTGTTATGGTGAATTGAATCTTTACCCTTTAAAGTTTTTTCTTGTCGGATTGAATATTCAGATATGAGAACACATGATATATGTCTGGCAATATGAATACTTGAGGTGACAATGAGGTATCTTATTGATTCACTTGATATGTGTTATGGCATGAAACTCGCGGATTCCCACGGTGATATTGGGGTAATCTATGCAGGGTTGATGCATGTTTTTCTCCGACAGAAAATTTGGGGGTCTCTTTATAGTTGTTTGTGCGGATTGAGTATTATGAATATGAATTTTCTTTGGTTTTATTCTAGTACAAACTCTAGGATAGATCGAACGGAAAAAATAGCTTTGTGTTATTTAAGTACGAACTCTTGAATAGATCGAATGGAAAGAATAGCTTTGAGGTGGTTTTGTGACCTACAAACAATTCCTTTCTTTGTTCTCCGCTAATAGGAACTCGGGAGTGATTCTTTATTGCACTTTGAGGGATAATCATATGATCCAACTATGTTGGCATTGTTGAGAGGTTGCACTAGTGAACAAACCCTAGGCCTCATTTTTAGGCATTGAAATACTATTTTTGTGCCCGTTTACCATTTGCTACCTTGCTATTTTTATTTATTCAGATTATAAAAATATATTTCTACCATCCGTATTACACTTCTATCACCATCTCTTCGCCAAACTAGTGCACCTATAAAATTTTCCATTGTATTGGGTGTGTTGGGGACACAAGAGATTTCTTGTATTTGGTTGTAGGATCGTTTGAGAGAGAGCATCTTCATCCTACACCTCTCATGGATTGATAAACCTTAGGTCATCCACTTGAGGGAAAATTGGTACTGTCCTACAGAACTCTGCGCTTGGAGGCCCAACACGTGTCTACAAGAATAAAGTTGCGTAGTAGACATCAGATGGGCATATCCAACGACTAATATTTGAAGCTATTGGCACACTATATAGTGGTATAGATATTTGCATCAAATTTTTGTTACATTATCTATTTTTTTATTATATTTTTTTTACTTTGTTTCATCTATATATTGATCTGTTCTATCAGTTACTCCCACATTTGCATCTTGCTCTGTTATTTCAATATATCTAATTTACGATCTTAATTTTCATTTGAAGCATTACATCCCTTGCTTTGCAAGAACAGGAGTAGAAGAAAATCTTGGGCTTTACTTTGTTGATGACTCCTAGGATGTCATATTGACATTGCAGCATGGACATACAATGACGGTTAGCGTAAAACTTGATAAAGATGGTCACTCCTATTTTAATGCGGACCTTTGGAGAAAAATGTCTAAGTGTTACGAACTAAAAGCTGGCAATAAAATTCTGGCGCGTCCATCAAAGCCTGGTCTAACTAACATGGATGTTTACTTCCCTAACGTCATCAGTTGATCAAAGTTTGATCGAGGTTAGTGTCCTTTCAACTTTATCCATGCTGTTATATTACTTAGCAAAATCGGGGTATTTGTTCTGACTAATTGATCACTATTTAAGCAACCAATTGTGATTTCATTTTCTAACTCCATTCCTAGGCAATAAAAAATTCTATTTACCAAATTATGCGCACTATATATTCTTCTGCCATGTTCGGAATAAATAATACCTTTCCACCTTTTAAGCAGGATATGTTGGATGCATAGTGAACGATCTGTATGTATCTAAGCATACCAAATTTCACTGGAAGGACTTGAAGCATGTCATAAACTTTGTTGATAATCTGAGAAAGATAGCACAACGTATGAACGTGGGATTTTGGATGGGATTAATTATACCTATGGTGCACACATTGAACAAGACCAATTGTGTGCACAAAATGCTGGTAAAAAGTCTTATTTTAATGTTGATGCTCATAAACTATATATATCTTCAACGATATGTTACAATTGTTTTATTCTATATTTCAACAGAAATTGCCCACCGTAGCAGTTCCTTGTTTGATTTCCCGGCGTGGTTGAATAACACTTGTGCCTGCTAATAACACCAAAGTGATTGCAAAGTACTGCATTTCCCGCAGAAATGGAACCATTCATATTAAGAAGTTCTCGCTTGTCGTGGCAATGCATCCATATTGGAAAATTGGAGACACTATTCTACTCATGCTCTATCAAGGCACATGAGGGCTCTTCCTTTTCATTGACGAGATGCCGAGTCACCATGATCAAGCTGCTTCCAGCGGATAGTTGTGGTTGTTGGCCCTCAGCCTCTTAAAATGTGCTAGCTGTTACTATGTTAAGTATGTAGATATGGACAATATGGTTGTTGTCCGTTAGCCTCTTAAAATGTGATAGTTGTTACTATGTTAAGTATCTAGATATGGACCATATGGTTGTCAAAACCATGTTACGGAGATCCTCCTTTTGCCAAATAGTGTAACCACTATATATATGTTACTCAAATGTTGTTAGCCAAGTTCTTAAATGTTCATGTACCCAATGGTTACACAACCAATCGGTGTTTGGGAGGGTGTGAACAAATATAATGTTCAAAAAATATAATCTAAACAATCCTAAATAGAGCTTTAAAATTTTATCTAGGGTCGAGGGATTAACCCCCGACAATCTACATACCTCCGCCTAAACACAACATGTGCATGCATGTAGTACTAGACTTAATATTCATGTTTCAGTGTCCTGTTCATTTTAAATATTGAATTGAATATCATGCATGTCTTACATTTTACTCCCTTCATTCCTAAATATTAGTCTTTTTAAGATTTGAAATGGACTGCCACATACGGATGTATATAGACATATTTTAGAGTGTAGATTCACTCATTTTGCTCCATATGTAGTCACTTGTTGAAATCTCTAAAAGATAAATATTTAAGAACAGAGGGAGTATTTTTGAATTCGTGTCATACATGCATGGTTTGGAAAAATAGATGCACTATACTTACTGGATTGTTGTTGTATTAGTGTGTGTGTGTGTGTGTGTCGTCATATGCTTGATACATACAAAGGTTTCTCACCACCATACCGTTCATCTTTTTAATTTGAATTTGTAATGAAAAACTTACTAGGGATACCATGAAATGTGAAATCCACATTGAGATCACTATATCACAAACTCACTCTAATTCATGAACTCGTCATAACACTACAAAAAAGACATATCCGTGACATTTTGGGCCGAACGAAATTTTTTTCTGTCATACTTATGACACTTCTATGACAATAATTGTGACAAAAAATGGGCTTTTCATCCTGGGCGGGCCGGAAACGCAGCTGCATGACATTCTTTGGGCCGTCCATGACGGAAAAAACCGTGGTAGAAGCGAGGGGGAGGAAACTGTCGGGGAGTTCCCGGTTACGGTGGGTGGTCGGGGGCCGAGGGATGCGCGTTTCTCTCGTACCGTACATGCGTGGGTGCGAGGCGTTGGGCTCTAACTGAACCCGAGCGAGGCATCGCTTAATCGAACCCGGAAGCGATTGCAGACCGCAGGTTACGCGTTATCGAACCCGGCGATCGGCGATTCCTTCGCCATCGCCGCTAATCAAGCCGATCGATGCTGCCTATGGATGAACAGTGAGCGTTGCTGGGAGGTTTGGATGAACAGGACCCCGTGGTTGCCTCTGGATGAACATGACCCCGATTGATCGAGCCAGTTGGGGCTGGATGAACAGGACCCCGTGGAGGGCTGGATGAACAGGACGACTCCGTGGTGGAGGGCTGGTTGAACAGTAGACGATGGAGGGCTGGATGAACAGTAGCCCGTGGAGGGGTGGTTGAACAGGAGCCCGTGGAGAGGGCTGGTTGAGCGAAGAGCCGGTGGAGTAAGCGTGGTGGAGGCTGGATGAACACGAGGCCGTGGTTGAACAGTCGCAGGTGGAGGCTGGAGGAGGTCGACGTTGGATGAACAGTAGCCCGTGGAGGCTGGAGGAGGTCGATGGTGGAGATGAACAGTATCTCGTGGAGTCCCGTTTTGCGGTACGCCACACCCCTCCCGATGAACAGGACCCCCGTTTCAACGTAGCCCTCAAACACAAGTCCGTTTCCTCCATTTTGCGGTACGCCACACCCCTATCGATCAACAGAACCTTGTTTCGACCGTAGAAGGTCCAACAGAAGTCTGTTTCCTCCATTTCACGGTACGCCAGACCCCTCTCGATGAACAGGATCCCGTTTCAGACGTGGCCGGTCAAACACAAGGCCGTTTCCTCCGTTCTGTGGTACGGCAGGCCTTGTTTCCATCGGTTGTTCCGTCCGAGCTCTCCCGATGAACACGACGACACATTCCGTTCCGACCCAGCCGGCTGGCTCCCCATGAACACGATGACGACACAGTTTCTCCGTTCCGACCCAGCCATGTACACGAGCCCTAGCCGTACATATGCGCGAGTAGGCGTTCGAGACCCCGCCCGTATGTACGTACGTGGCCGTATTTTCTTTCTTGCACCCTGGACGCTTATGTATGTGTACATGATACATGCGCGCCTCTACTACGACACATGCACGCCTCTACATTGACCAGTATGTACGTACACGTTCGCGACCAGAATGACAACGCTACATACTCTTCGACCAGGTGGGTCCCGACTGTCAAGCCCTTCCTTGCGTGCGAAGATGTAGCTGGTGGGTCCCAGCAGTCAGGGGGAAATGTTTTTTTCGCAAAATGCGGTGGCCTGTCCGATGGATCTCCGCTGTCAGGTGGAGGAATAATTATTTTGCGTGTAATAAGGAGGCACTTCCATGCGGCTGCCGTGGACCCAGCTGTCAGCCTCTCCACATACAGTACTCTTCCGATGGAAGTTGGTCGTTGACCACATTGACCATGTCGCGCCGAGAGCACCACGACGGTGGACAACGGCGAGGCCTAGGAAGGGGACGACGCGGAGCCGGGGAAGAAGCGGCAGTGGAAGCCCGCGCGGAGAGGAGTACGAGGGTTCACTAGTTCGGCTGTGGTATGAGGCTTCCGTCGCTGCAGAATAACAGGGGGTGTGGGTGAGTAGACGGATGGCCTGGCTAGTGGTGGGAGTAGTAGGGGGTAGTGAGGCCTCCGCAGCATCACAGTCAGCCATGGGAGGCAGGAGCACGCGGCATGACCGGCGCTGGTTTGGGCGGCTGGAGCTAGAAGACCGGAGGTTGAAGAAGCACTACGGCCGTTGGATGGACGACGCACGGTCACTGGAGCTAGAATCATTCATATTGACTAAGTTGACAAAGCCCTCCATCCCCGTCAACTTAGTAGGCCCACAAGTCAGCCTCCCACCAAGGTGGGTCCCAGCTAGCAGGGGGAGTATTCATTTTTTCTGCGTAATAAGGAGGCACTTCCGGTGGGTCCAAGCTGATAGTGGGGGGAACTTTTTTTTCATGAAATATGGTGGCCCGTCCGATGGGTCCCAGCAGTCAGGGGGGGAATGGTTTTTTTCGCAAAATACGGTGGCCCATCCGGTAGGTCCCTGCTGTCAGGTGGAGGAATCATTATTTTTCGCGTAGTAGGAGGCACTTCCTTGCTGCGGCCATGGACCCAGGTGTCGGCCTCTCCACGTACAGTACACTTCCGATGGAAGTCGTTCCTTGACCACGCTGACCACGCCACAATCCGTTGCATGCATGCGTCCATGGGCATGGTGCGTCCCCACTGTCAGCCTCTCACGTATAGTCATCTTCCGATGACTCTCGGTTGTTGACCATGTTGTCCACACCGTGCTGAGCGCACCAAGGCCGGTGGACGATGGCGAGGCCCCAGACTGGAATGACCCGGAGATGGGGAAGACGGGGCAGTGGAGTCGCAGATGGAGAGGAATGGGGGACTTGAGTGGTTCGGGTGCGCGGCAACACAGCCGCGGTGCCGCCCACGGAAGACAGGAGCAAGAACAGAGGTTGAAGAAGGAGCACGGCTGTTGGATTAACATCCAACAGTCCAGCTGCTAGAATCATTTGTTGATTAAGTTGACAAAGCCCTGCGTACACGTCCGCTTAGTAGGCCCACAAGTCAGCCACCAAATCTAACGGGTCCCAGCTGTCAACGGGAGGAATACTTTTTTTTTGCATAACAAGGAGGCACTTCCTTCCGTGCGAAGATACCGCCGGTGGGTCCCAGCTGTCAGGTGGAGGAAACATCTTTTCAGCTTAATAAGGAGGAACTTTCCTTGCGTGCGACCATGGACCTCGTGGGTCCCGGCCGTCAGGCTCTCCACGTACAGTCCTCTTCTGATGACTCCCATTTTTGTTGACCACACCGCACCAAGCGCAGCGAGGCGGTGGACGACGGCGAGGCCTCGGACGGGAACGACTCGAAGATGGGAAGAAGCGGCAGTGGAGTCGAAGAGTGAGAGGAGGAGAAGGGTTCTAACTGGTTCTGGTGCAGCGTGGGGCTGCAGTCGGTGGAGAATAACAGGAGGTGTGGAGGGGTGGATGATACGTCTCCAACGTATCTATAATTTTTTATTGTTCCATGCTATTATATTACCTGTTTTGGATGTTTATGGGCTTTACTTTACACTTTTATATCATTTTTGGGACTAACCTACTAACCGGAGGCCCAGCCCGAATTGCTGATTTTTTTTGCCTATTTCAGTGTTTCGAAGAAAAGGAATATCAAACGGAGTCCAAACGGGATGAAACCTTCGGGAGCGATCCTTTTGGAACAAATGCAAACCAGGAGACTTGGAGTGGACGTCAAGCAACAAACGAGGCGCCCACGAGGGTGCCCGGCGCGCCCCACCCTTGTGGGCCCCTCGTGGCTCAACCGACCTACCTCCTTTGCCTATATATACTCCCGTACCCTTGAAACATCAGGGAGCACCACAAAAACCTAATTCCACTGCCGCAACCTTCTGTATCCGTGAGATCCCATCTTGGAGCCTTCGCCGGTGCTCCGCCGAAGGGGGAATCGACCATGGAGGGCCTCTACATCATCTCCAAAGCCTCTCCGATGAGTTGTTAGTAGTTTACCACAGACCTTCGGGTCCATAGTTATTAGCTAGATGTCTTCTTCTCTCTCTTTGAATCTCAATACAAAGTTCTCCTCGATCTTCTTGGAGATCTATTCGATGTAACTCTTTTCGCGGTTTGTTTGTCGAGATCCGATGAATTGTGGGTTTATGTTCAAGTTGATCTATGAGAAATATTTGAATCTCCTCTAAATTATTTTATTTATGATTGGTTATCTTTGCAAGTCTCTTCGAATTATTAGTTTGGTTTGGCCTACTAGATTGATATTTATTGCAACGGGAGAAGTGCTTAGCTTTGGGTTCAATCTTGCGGTGTCCTTTCCCAAAGGATGTTAGGGCAGCAAGGCACATATTGTATTGTTGCCATCGAGGATAAAAAGATGGGGTTTATATCATATTGCATGAGTTTATCCCTCTACATCATGTCATTTTTCTTAATGTGTTACTCTATTCTTATGAACTTAATACTCTAGATGCAGGAAGGAGTCGGTCGATGTGTGGAGTAATAGTAGTAGATGCAGAATCGTTTCGATCTACTTGTTGCGGACATGATGGCTATATACATGATCATGCCTAGATAATCTCATAACTATGCACTTTTCTATCAATTGCTCGACAGTAATTTGTTCACCCACCGTAATACTTATGCTATCTTGAGAGAACCCACCAGTGAAACCTATGGCCCGCAGGTCTATCTTTTATCATATAAGTTTTCATCTATCTTTTATTTGCATCTTTTACTTTCCAATCTATATCATAAAAATACCAAAAATATTTATCTTATCTTATTATCTCTATCAGATCTCACTTTTGCAAGTTTCCGTGAAGGGATTGACAACCCCTTTATCGCTTTGGTTGCGAGGTTCTTGTTTGTTTGTGTAGGTGCATGGGAATTTTGAGGGGCCTCCTACTGGATTGATACCTTGGTTCTCAAAAACTGAGGGAAATACTTACGCTACTTTGCTGCATCACCCTTTCCTCTTCAAGGGAAAACCAACACAGTGCTCAAGAGGTAGCAAGAAGGATTTCTGGCGCCGTTGCCGGGGAGGTCTTCGCTCAAGTCAAGACATACCAAGTACCCATCATAAACTCATCTCCCTCGTATTACATTATTTGCCATTTGCCTCTCGTTTTCCTCTCCCCCACTTTACCCTTGTCGTTTTATTCGCCCTTCTTCTGTTCGTCTTTTCGTTTGCTTTGATGTCTTACTTGGCTCGTTTGCTCGTTTGGAATAGTTGTTTATTTATTGCTAAACAGAGAACCTAAGATCTATGGATCCTCATCTGCTTGCCAATCTTTTTAAGAGATCCAATTATGGTGAACCAAATCATAGTGATTTGAGTGCACTAGATTATCTTTATGAGGTTTTGCTTGAAATTCGTGAATCTGAAAATTGTGATGAAAAAAATTATGAAGAGATTCACGATAGCCCCTTGAATAAAAAGCATAATTGCAATGATTTTACTATAAACTCTGTTGATGTCAATTGTGCTAATAATATGCAAAACCCTAAGCTTGGGGATGCTAGTTTTGCTATGTCTACTACTTGTTGCAATGATCATGATTGGGGTGATTCTTCTTATGATCTTAAAATTTTATTTAAGCCCCATGATGAGTATGAGATTGATAATAATGTTTGCAATAATATTAAAAGTGGGCTTAGAGAGGTCATGACTTTACTTAATGTTAATTCCACTATCTTGGAAGAGTGTCAACTTTGCATGCATGTGGATCATGTTGAGAATTTGTTATGTGATAGCTATTTCGTTGAATTTGCTTATGAGCCCACATGTAATTATTATGAGAGAGGAAAATATGGTCGTAGAAATTTTAATCTTACTAAATTACCTCTCGTCATGTTGAGATTGCTATCGTCTCTTTCTTCTTCCTTGCATATGCTAGTTTTTGCTTCCCTTACAAATTTGTTTGCTTATAATATGCCTATGCATAGGAAGTATGTGAGACTTAGATGTGTTTGTCACGTGTTTCATGATGCTCTCTTTGCGCTTCAATTCTTGTCTTTCATGTGAGCATCATTAAAATTATCAATGCCTAGCCAAAAGGCTTTAAAGAAAACCGTTGTTGGGAGACAACCCAATATTTTTCCTTGCTGTTAAGTAATAAATATTTCATCTAGCTTCTGTTTAGATGTGGTTTTACGTCTTAATTAGTGTTTGTGCCAAGTAGAACCTATAGGATAACCTACGGTGATAGTTAATTTGATTCTGCTGAAAAACAGAAACTTTTGTACGCACGAGAATAATTTTAATAAATCACAGAAACGTGATTTTGCGTTGATTCTTTTTGCAGTAGATGAATAGACAAACTAGTAGAGTGCCCGTGCGTTGCCACGGGCTCTCGAAATAGTTAGCAAGAGTTACATATTGAATACCACACATACAAATAATATAACACAAACACAATTATTGAATAATTGAAATTCATTTTTGCAATGTAAATTGATAAAAAAAGATTAACGACATGTCCATGTAACTATGTTCGACCTTGACATCTATTACAGAACTATCAATATCAGGAAAGTTGCCTTTAGCTTCATTCCCATGATGTTTTAGCAATTATAATAAAAAAACTGCTTCCTCAACTCATACTCATCCTGCACAAGCAATATATGTAGTTAGTATGAAAATTTGACGCCAAAGGTATTAAAACATCTAACGGACAATACTCACCGCGCAAACCGGCTTGACAAATTCTTTACCGTTCCACCAGAGCATAAAATGAAAAATAAAATAGCTAGACACATTCCTGCAATAATTTAAATTAATAATATAAAAAATATAATGATAACAAAAATAAATTGGAATTGGAATTGACCAAGTTGTAGGTTACCTAGATTAAAGGAATATACGACGTCCAACTGTGTGCGCACTTTAACCGAGTGATAGAACCTATTGACACATTGTTAGTTGAGTCCATGTAATAAGAAAGGCGAGAAAAGAGAATTACTACTAACCTGTTTTCTAAAGAAGAAGATGGCATAAATACTTATAATAACATGGCATAAAAGTTAGCACAATAGATTCAATTTGCCCGTGCGTTGCAACGGCTATGATACATATTGTATAGGCTCAACATCAATCATATGAACATCATCATGCACATCAAGCAGCATTATTGATTTCTTATTTACCGTTAAATCACTATATTCTTCTTCTTTCCTGATCCAACTTCGCCACTGACATCAATGGCACACCTAGCTCACAAACCCAACCTTCCACATCCACACGCAAATCTTTAGGGTTTACTTCTCCATCCTTTTAGATTCACCATCAAGCAATAACAACAATGTAGGAAGAATTACCGTATATACCAAACTCCTCTACACTTAGTGCAGTACCAGACTGACCACGACCTCTCCTGCCTCACCTCC
Source organism: Aegilops bicornis (assembly GCA_021605145.1). Lineage (NCBI taxonomy): Eukaryota > Viridiplantae > Streptophyta > Magnoliopsida > Poales > Poaceae > Aegilops > Aegilops bicornis. The sequence continues at coordinate 154,716,721 of CM038673.1, forward strand.
ATGCCTCCATGTTGCACACCCTTTCAGCCACCACGGGCCAAGGCTGCCACGGCTGTCACATGTGTCGTTTGATTTGGGTCCAAGAATCAAGATGACAACCATTATCATATAGATAGATTATATACGACATACTAAATGCAGAAGTGGTAACATCACAACTATCAAAAAGTCACCATATGGATAAAGTACATTGTATACCACATACCAAATAACAAAGCTACGCCTACGAACTGAACTGAAACAACAAGTTAATCTCGTCATATTGTGCATTAAGGAACTCCACACAAATTAAATTCGAATCCAAAAATAACTAACAACAACTGTATCATTAAGCAGAAATTTCTAATTAAGTGAAAGGACGCGTGAGCCATCGCCGATATGCACGAATGTGTCTCCAACAGACTCTTTGAGGTTGCTGAGCATGCACATCTAGTTGGATACGCTGGGTCTAAAGCAGGGTGTTAGTATGTTGATCAGTGACGCCTCACATTGTGGCCAAAGACACCCGCCGCCTAGTCATATTTCCCGGCACTATGAGCCAATTACATTTCTTTTTTGCCCGTGCAACCAACTTCTCCAGCCTCCAATTCTCTAATTCAATTAATTTAATGTCAGATTATGGCTGCATAATCCTTAGTTTTTAAAGTCAATCTCGACTTGCCTTGTAGAAATTAGAACAACGTTTGTATGGCTCAACCACCAGCTAATAAGAATTCGGGCTTTTGTCTATCTTCAACTAATCTGAATGTAATACTTTCTGAAATCAACTGACTGCAACAAAGATGAAGCCTAATTAAAATGAAACCTAATTAACATTTGTCCTTCCTCGCCAAAATATATTTGATCTTCAATTCGATCCAGTCGTGCATCATTGTAGATGATTCCATGAAAGATGGGCTCCTTACTCCGCTTTCGATCAACAAAATTTGAAGCACAAGAAATCCTATGGACAACATCACCATAATTATCTGCAATATTATAATGTTGCAAACTGAACAATGGTGAAACTGGCTATAATCACTCGGACCACAATGTATATGTCAAGGGCATGTTAATTTTACATAAATGATGGTTGAGATTCATGACAGGAAAAGAAGTCTGGTTGTAATAGTTTCGAGATCTTTGTGTTATACTCCCTCCGTTCCTAAATATTTGTCTTTCTAGAGATTTCAACAAGTGACTACATACGGAGAAAAATGAGTGAATCTACACTCTAAAATATGTCTATATACATCCGTATGTGGTAGTCCATTTGAAATCTCTAAAAAGATAAATATTTAGGAACGGAGGGAGTAGTTGGCTAGAAACGCAAGTGCATGCCCAGTCCACCCATGTTTGAGGCATGGCCTCCGTGGTGTGCGCTCATAGCTGTATAATCTAATTAAAATAGACATACCATTTTTGGTATCACATAATGTACAAAGAAAAAAGATCTAGATAGCCAACATTCTTGGTTAAGCACAGATTAACTCTAATCGATTTCCATGAAAATCTGGAAGGACATGGGTGTTTTGACTCAAGGCAGAAAGAAAAAGGCATACTTTGTTCATGTGACATCAAAAGCAATGTCTTCTTCATCAACTCATAAATGGACACACCTGGATAATTTGAGATGAATAGTATACACCTTTACACGGTACATCCTCAAAAGGTAATCTACATCATGTCAGAAGAAAGGTAATCTACATTGGGAGAAACATGCAACTTACTTTTAGAAGCAGCTTGATTAGCAAGAAGGGGAGCCACAATATGGTTTTGAGCAATGTAATCAAGTAAAGCGCCGGTTGCACTTTGGCCACATTCCGTGACCCAAAACTCAGGTGTCATCGCTGAATCTGCAATGAAAAGATAAGCATTAAAATTTCAAGAAATAAAATCATTAACTTAACATAGCCAACATATGATTGCGGAGAGCAAACCACACACAAAAATTAATAGAGACGTTGGCAAGGAACGTAATAAGAAAGTAAAATATATGAAGGAAACTACACCAGACAAGAATAGTTCCCCAACACTAGGGATAAATAGCTTATTCTTTGAAAAAGCCATGTGGCATGTAAATGTTCCGCAAACCAAGACCATGCAATGGAATATTGCTTCTTCCTCAAATACTGCAGAAAAAAATGCTCCACATAATCTTGTGCATTGTGTGCCTATCTTAGGCTTGTACATATTATTTTTCTCTATCAATGCATCAGTACACAAGTTTTTACGTCTTTCTTTGGGACAAATGTTTCACATAAATAAATGTGAAGCTTTAGAAGGAGTCATAGTTTGTCGGTGTACTAGAGTAGGGGTACCCTAGTATCCCGAACTTGGGCACGGGCAGTTGCGCCCCCCCCTGCGGCAGGGCTTGCCGGGTGACCGCCAAGGTCCTCCGTGGTTCCTTTGGCGCCGTCCAAGAACAAAGTATTCAAGCCAAGGAGACAAGGCCCCGCCAAGAGGAGCTTGCCGGGAAGGCCACCCAAGGCACCTAGGAGACAAGGCCCCGACAAGAGGAGCTTGCCGGGAAGGCCCGGTGAGCGACAAGCTTCCGGATGCGACAAGACAACAACCGCGGCAAAGGCGCTTGCATGCAGATCACCACTCTGTGCATGCGCTCCGGCACATCCACTAACGTGTCGCATACAGGACCTTTCGGTAGCAGCGTGGCAAGAAACGTCAGGCGGCCACGGAGCGCTGGTGGCAAGCGGCGCCGACAAGATTGCCATCGTGGCAGCGGTGGCGCCTGGGCGGTCCCTTTCTCAAAGCCTTTGTTAGAGGCGGCGTGACGGGTATTTAATGCCTTTGTCCTCGCCGCCGTGGTTAGGTATGATACACTGTACAAGTAGCTGTACCAACCACTCCTTTACCATTTTTACCCTTGTCTACGTTGCCACCTGTCGGAGACCCCTTGAGCATATAAAAGGAGGCCCATGCGCAACGTAGAGAGAGGGAGAAGGGGGTTCGGAAGGCTCGAAACCAGAAACACCCATGCTCGGTCTCGTTAGCAGCTTGTGTGTACTGTAGCACTCAAGCGCTCCCGAGCAAGAACTCAATACATTCAGACATGCAGCAGTAGGAGTGTTATCTCTCCGGAGAGCTCCGAAGCTGGGTAAACTTGCTCGTGTGCCTTGCCTTGGTCTGCTCTTCGTGCGACCTCCGCCCCCCGCCGAACCGAAAGGGGCTTGGTCCGCCGGTCCCATAGGTGTTCGTGGGTCAGATCGGCCTCCCCCGACATCTTTGGCGCGCCAGGTAGGGGGCGTCGAGATTGTGTGTACCCGATCCGGCGTCCACACGAGCTAGATCTTCATCATCTTCATCGACATGCCACCGAAGAAGAAGGCTTCGGCGGCAGCTGTTCCGTCCACGTCGATCCCACTACCACCGGAGCAAACGGGTGGTGGGGTAGACGCCGGCGGAAGAATGGACGTCGACGGGGGAGCCCACGGTGCTGCCAAGTCCAAGGACAAGGCTGCGCAGACCTCGGCGTTCAGACATGCACCGCGCCCGTCCTCAGAGGCGCGGGACCGACAACGTCATGGTATTCACAACGCCATACGCTTCGTTGGACCAAGATCGAGCTGGTGGATCTCGGGATGCTCAAGACCAGCATGCACGCCAACATCTTTGGGCGCGAAGCGAGGCATCGGTCGCTGGACGGGATATCGCTCCTTCTAACATAGTTAGAAGTCCGAGCATATCCGCCTCGCGCCGTTCGCCACTGCCACGCACCGCTCCAGCAGAAGCTTTGGCGAGAGCCCAACTGCTCCTGGATTACCCTCCAACAGCCGACAAGGTCGATGAATGGAGGGCCACCATTCAGAGTCTCATCGGCTTTGCCAACGGCGACGCTCCGCGGCAGCCGAGTGCATCGCTGCCGCGGCAGGACTGCCAAGCACGAGCCGGTGGCGACGGAACAGGTGGGGGTGCAACCACCATGCACTCTCCGCCCCGAAGGCCAAGATCGCCGACTCGCCGGATCCACCTCGACAGCGACTCCACCGCGTCGTCAGATCCACGAGCTCGTCGCGATCAGCACCAAGTTCTTCACGAACGACAGCACGAAGACGCTCGAACTCGCCGTAGCAATCAAGAGAAGCGCGGCGTCAATCCGACCAGCTACCGGGCCCTCTGTCGACATGCATGCGCCAGGGGAACCAGGCGACTTTCCGTACGCGGTAGGTTGCCCTGCGTTCACTCGTGAGCTGCGGCAAGTCCAAAGGCCCGGCAAGAAGAATTTCAAGCCGACGCGTGCCAGAGAAGTACGACGGCAAGACGCATCCATCGGAGTTCCTCAGCATCTACACCATCGCGGTGCAAGCTGCCGGGGGGCGAGACGACAAGATCCTGGCCAACTACTTCCAGCTGGTGCTCAAGCCCAATGTCAGATCCTGGCTCATTGTAACGCCCTCGATGCGGCTATATCTCCCACGTGTCGAAGCACGACTTAGAGGCATAACCGCATTGAAAGCAATGTCGCAAGTGAGGTAATCTTCACACAACCCATGTAAAACATAAGGGAAAGAGATACATAGTTGGCTTACAGTCGCCACTTCACACAATACATAAATAAACATCCATCATCCAGAATACACTCAAGGTCCGACTACGGAACCAAAATAAAAGAAGATACCCCAAAAGCTACACCGATCCCTGATCATCCCAACTGGGCTCCACTACTGATCATCAGGAAAAGACACATAGTAACGACCACGTTCCTCGTCGAACTCCCACTTGAGCTCGGTAGCGTCAACTGCACTGGCATCGTCGGCACCTGCAACTGTTTTGGTAGAATCTGTGAGTCACGGGGACCCAGCAATCTCACACCCACAAGATCAAGACTATTTAAGCTTATAGGAAGGACAGAGTTGTGAGGTGGAGCTGCAGCAAGCGACTAGCATATATGGTGGCTACATTCGCAAAAGAGAGCGAGAAGAGGAGCAAGGCACGGTCGTGAAGCTAGTAGTGATCAAGAAGTGATCCTGAACTACTTACGTCAACCATAACTCCAACACCGTGTTCACTTCCCGAACTCCGCCGAGAAGAGACCATCACGGTTACACGCCTTGATTCTTGTGTATTTTAATTAAGGTCAACTTCGGGTTTTCTACAACTGGACATTAACAAATTCCCATCTGCCTCATAACCGCGGGCACGGCTTTCGAAAGATAATACCTGCAGGGTGTCCCAACTTTGCCCATTATAAGCTCTCACGGTCAACGAAGGATATTCCTTCACGGGAAGACCCGATCGATCTCGGAATCCCGGACTACAAGACATTTCGACAGCAATAAAACAAGACCAGCAAAGCCGCCCGATTGTGCCGACAAATCCCGATAGGAGCTGCACATATCTCGTTCTCGGGGCACATCCGGATAGGTCAGCCTACGAGTAAAACCAGCCCTCGAGTTGCCCCATGGTGGCCCATGATCTGCCGGTTCGACCAGCACTTTCGAAGGAGCACCGGTCCAGGGGGTTAAATAAAGATGACCCTCGGGCTCGCGAAAACCCGGGGGAAAAAGGCTTAGGCGGCAAATGGTAAAACCAATGTTGGGCCTTGCTGAAGGAGTCTTATTCAAAGCGAACTGTCAAGGGGGTCCCATAAATCACCCAACCGTGTAAGGAACGTGAAATCAAGGAACATAACACCGATGATGGCGGAAACTAGGGTGGCAAGAGTGGAACAAAACACTGTGCATAAGGCCGGGCCTTCCACCCTTTACCAAGTATATAGATGAATTAATTTTAGCAGATATATTGTGATATCCCCAACAAGTAAACATGTTCCAACAAGGAACAACATCTCCATGTTCCAATAAGGAACAAACTTCATCTTCACCTGCAACTAGCAACGCTATAAGAGGGCCGAGCAAAGCGGTAACATAGCCAATCAACGGTTTGCTAGGAAAGGATGGTTAGAAGTTTGACATGGCAATTTGGGTGGCATGATATAGCAAGTGATAGGCATCGTAGCATAGGCATAGCAAAAGAGCGAGCATCTAGCAAGCAAAGATAGAAGTGATTTCGAGGGTATGGTCATCTTGCCTGCAAAGTTCTCGAGTTGTCGAAAGCTTGATCCTCGTAAGCGTTCAGAACAGGTTCCTCGTTCATGTACTCGTCTCCGGCTCTACCCAAAGCAAGAACACAAACAAAGGAACCACAATAAATCACGGTGCAATGCACAAGCAACATGATGCAAAACATGACATGATATGCGAGATGTGATATGCAATGCGTATGCGTGCTCGGAAGGAAAATGATGAACCAGGCATCAACTTGGCAAACCAAGTATGCCGCTGGAAAGATGAGATGATTTCGGTTGAAATCGATATAAAGATCACCGGAATCGGATGCACGGTTTGCAAATGACAAGCAAAACAAGAATGGCACAAATCTGCCATTAACAGCATGATGCCACTTAGCAAGCAACAAGAAATTAATCTACTGCACCCAAATGTACCAACAAAGCACATGGAAGTGATATACTCAAGATGCTTGACAAAAGATGAACAATGAGCTACGGCTAAATCACACCATAACAGGTCCTAACAAGCATGGAAAAAGTGCAAAACATATCAGTTTCACAGACTTAGTGAAAATACTGAACATGGCAGAATCAGCATCAGGAAGCAATGTTCAGAGCAAGCAAACGACATGCTACAGGAACTTCTAATAGCAAAACAAGGCATGGTATGAATCTAATCAAAGTATAGAATGAAAGTCCCTTACTGACCATAAGCCAAAAGGGATCAGAAAATGCAATAGCATCCATGTCAATATAGCAAGTTTCGTTAACAGATTCTGCAACAGGGCATGACAAAAACAGATAACAAGTAGGCATGTTGAAGAGCTCGATGCACTCACTACAGAGCATCTCATGATAAACTAAGCATACATAAATGAAGAAGACATGGCATAGAATACAGAAATCGCAAGAACAACATCATAGCATACACGAATCAACCACAACAACCTTGGCAAAATTCAATAACATGTAAACAATCTGCCAGGAAACATTTTATAGCAAAAGTAGAGCTCGATTGACTCAAGCTATGGCACTCCATAATTGCAAAAAAGGGCATGGTTGAAAAGTGCATAACCGTATTTTCAAAACATACTTACTGAAGTATCTCAAAATATGCATGGATCTCTCGGTAGCATCAAGTTAACATGGCATAAAAATATCAGCAAAACAGGGGCTGAAATCAGCATCATGAAGCCTAGTTTGCATGCTTGTGCTAGTCACCATAGAGATCAAAAAAATATATGGCATACACCCCTGGAAAGATGGCATGGCATATTACAAAACACATGTAGGACTCAAGATCATAGGGTGCACACATCAATCATGGAAAAAATGACAAAAGTGCATGTTCTGTTAAGAAACAGAAACTAACATCACATAACCCTCTTCAAACAGCATTTAGGGCATCAAGATGAGCTCAAATGAAAATGATGCAATGATATGAAATGATATACCCTTCGGGATGAACATTTTGACATACTATACGCCCAAAACGAAGCCACGAGTGCAAAGTTATAGCATGATGAAAAGGCAACAAATTAAACACAGAATAAAGACAGGCGATTTCGGGGGAGAAAGAAGAAGTCAACCCTCTCGGATCTGAGATCCGGATCGGACCCGTCGCCGGCGGGCGGCGCTGGCGTCGGCGGCGCGGCGGGTCAGCGGGCGGAGGCCGAGGCGGCCGGGAGGCGCGGCCGTGACGCATGAGGCCGTCTGTGAGCTCGGCGGTTTTGGCCCGGGCCTTCGGGCGGACGGGTGCCACGTGGCGGCTCCCGGTTGGCCGGGCGGCGGCGGACGGACGTGTCCGGCCCGAATCGGACACGTCCGGCGGCGGGGAGAGGAGCGGGGCTAGGGTTAGGGGTGGAATTGATCCGGGATTTCGGGGGAGGGGGTGTTTTTATAGGTAGAAGGAGCTAGGAAGCTCCAAATGGAGTGTAGTTTTCGCCCACACGATCGTGATCGAACGGCGATGGACATGGAAGTGACTTAGATGGGTTATTGGGCCATTTTGAAAGGGTGTTGGGCTGCAACTTAAAAGAGGCCTTTGCGAGAGTGCGATTAACTGTTGGAGTACCAAACGAGCTCCAAATGACCCGAAACTTGACAGGTGGTCTACCGGTGGTATACCAAGGCCACTTGACAAACCTCGGTCCATTCCGAGAAAGTTTAGTACCCGCTCACGGAAAAACGTAAAAGGGGACGCCGGGGACATAGGAGTGCCGGATTGCAAAACGGACAACGGGGAAAATGCTCGAATCATGAGGCGAACACGTATGCAAATGCGATGCACATGATGACATGATATGAGATGCATGACACGGACAAAATGCAAAAAGAAGAAAAAACCCAACCACGGAGGGAATATCATATCACAATGCCGAAAATGGCAAGAGTTGGAGTTACAAATATGGAAAGTTACATCCGGGGTGTTACACTCATGCACTTGCCGGACAACTCCATATCCTCTTGGGCAGATCTATGCCATCAGTTTGTCGGCGCCTTTACAGGCGGCCACAAGCCCCATGGCCAAGAAAGCGACCTTCATCCGCCGCCCGAAGGAAGGAGAGCCCCTGCGCAAGTACATTCAGAGATTCACCACAGACAAAGACAACATCCCAGATGTCCACCCCGCCATGTAATCAGCGTGTTCCATCAGAACGTGCGAAACCGTAGGATGCGGGAGGAGATGGCGATGTGCAAGATCAGAGACGTTAGTGAGCTATATGCCCTGGCCGACAAGTGTGCATGTGCTGAGGAAGGGAGGAGACTCCCCCGGAGATGACCAAGTCCGGCAAAAGCTCTGATGCCCACTCCGGCAAGCGCACCTCTTCGGAGTGCTGCGCTACCGTCGAGGACGCACCATCGAGCTCCACCGGCAAGTGTAAGAAGACGATGGCAGAGCTTCCCGAAGCCGCCGCCAAGAAGGTCCCCAAGATCGACACCAACGGTGCTGAGGAGCAGTCTGCTCCGACAAGCCCTGGGGTTTGTTTCGTTGAAGCAAACGCTCCCGAAAAGTTTTGCTCCGGCAAGCTTGCCGGGGAACGTCAAGCTCCGGCTGAACCGCAGGTTCTCACCGTAGAAGCGGATGTTCCCGCAAAGAAAACCTCTTGCTCTAGTCTATGGAGCAGAGGCAGTTCTCCCCATGGAACTCGTATACGGATCACCTCGAGTGCTCGCTTATGATGAGCTTGAGCAAGAGCAGTTGCGACAAGATGACGCGCTGCTCCTTGAGGAGGATCGTCTTCAGGCTGCTGTACGAGCTCTGATGCCCACTCCGGCAAGCGCACCTCTTCGGAGTGCTGCGCTACCGTCGAGGACGCACCATCGAGCTCTACCAGCAAGCTTTGCGCCGCTACCATAGCCGCAAAGTTAATGCCAGAAGTCTCGAGGAAGGCGACCTTGTTCTTCGGCGCGTTCAGTCCGCCAAGAATTCCAACAAGTTGACGCCGAAGTGGGAAGGCCCTTACCGGGTGAAACGAGTCACTAGGCTCGGCACTATCCGCTTTGAGACCGAAGATGGCATTCCGATGAGCAACTCACGGAACATTGAGCATCTTCGTAAGTTTTACTCAGAAGCGCGGTTGCCGGAACCTGTTCCGCAACCACCTTTTGTACGAGTCTTGCCGATGTTGCATGTAATCCTTTGTACAAAGCCGGGCGCAGACCCCGTGCATAAGTAAAGCCCAAGTCCGGAAAGAGCTCTGATGCCCACTCCGGCAAGCGCACCTCTTCGGAGTGCTGCACTACCGTCGAGTTCGCACCATCGAGCTCCTACGGCTATGCTTCGCACATCTTGTCAATTTCATGCTTTCTACATCTATTTGCATGCGTTATCTGACACTTTGTGCAGCACCTACCCCCGGTAAGCAATAACGAGCCATAAGGCTCCATATCTTTATTTTCTCTTCTTTCTCTTTCTCAAAGAAAGGAAGGTTCCCTCGCCCACAAGTTTGCCGGGGGGGGGGGAAGGAGAAGATAATGGTGTGGACCAAGCGTCGCTCAAGGAAGTCTAGCCTTACCGGGAAGCAAACGACAGAAAAGCTAAGTTGCTAAAATTTGAGCAATCAGTTTTAAAATTTTGAAGTTATCTTCCTCGAACGACCGTGCTTTGTATGGAAAACCTGTGCACGGAGGAACCAACTCGTAGCTAGTTGCGCCCTTACTTTCTTTCGAGTCCGCTCAACAACTTAAGTGAGCTGCGACTAGTTGCGCCCTTACTTCGTTTCGAGCCCGCTCAACAACTTAAGTGAGCTGCGACTAGTTGCGACAAGGTTTCTTGTCGGTAGCGGCACCGCCAAAGAAGTTGCCGACGTCTCAAGACTCAGCGCTCGCGACCCAGGTGCCTGCGTCGACAAGTTCCCTAAAAGCGTAGGGTGGACATACAAAGAGAGGTTGAACAGGAAGATAGCATGCACTATTTATCTGAGATTTCTGCATAGACCTGTATGCCAAGGAGCCTTCTCGGGGCTAGTTGCGCTCCATGTTGCCTCGAGTCTGCTCGGCAACTTGTGCGGTTGCGCTAGTGCCCAGAAGGTAAACCTTTCCGGGAGGCGACGTTCCCGAATAGCCGCTAAGGACCCGTTCCCTCAAGCGCTGCTGGCTGGATCGTCTGGCGCGGAAAGTATTCCAGCAGGCATAGGGAATATGTAGCAGAAGTCAAATATTTACAAGTAAATTAAGTGCACTTCAGATGCTAATCACTTATCATGTTTAAACGCAGTTATGGCCCGGGGGCTGGCAACGCCCTTGGGACCAATCCTCTTGGTGTCAAGAACAACGAAGTTCTTCGCCATAAGCCTTCCTGGCGACGAACTTGCCGGAAGCCGGCATCGAGAACGTCAAAGTTCTCTGTTGAAGATAAAAGCCTTCCTGGCGACGAACTTGCCGGAAGCCGTTATCGAGAACGTCAAAGTTCTCTGCTGAAGATAAAAGCCTTCCTGGCGACGAGCTTGCCGGAAGCCGGCATCAAGAACGTCAAAGTTCTCTGCTGAAGATATAAGCCTTCCTGGCGACGAGCTTGCCGGAAGCCGGCATCGAGAACGTCAAAGTTCTCTGCTGAAGATAAAAGCCTTCCTGGCGACGAGCTTGCCGGAAGCCGGCATCGAGAACGTCAAAGTTCTCTGCTGAAGACAAAAGCCTTCCTGGCGATGAGCTTGCCGGAAGCCGGCATCGAGAACGTCAAAGTTCTCTGCTGAAGATAAAAACCTTCCTGGCAACGAGCTTGCCGGAAGCCGGCATCGAGAATGTCAAAGTTCTCTGCTGAAGATAAAAGCCTTCCTGGCGACGAGCTTGCCGGAAGCCGGCATCGAGAACGTCAAAGTTCTCTGCTGAAGATAAAAGCCTTCCTGGCAACGAGCTTGCCGGAAGCCGGCATCGAGAACGTCGAAGTTCTCTGCTGAAGATAAAAGCACACTAAAGAGGATCCATCTTCGCCGACAAGCGCTACATCGGCAAGCAAGACTCAAGCCACCTTCCCGGCAAGGAGCATCCTGCCCTGCCAGGGAGGACAGATACAAGGCAAAAAGAAGCAGCCAAGCCTGAGAACCAGAAGACAAGACGGCCGCAAGGCCCCGGCAAGACCCTTGCCGGGAAAATACGGCGTAACCCAGGCCGCGCGTGCCCGTGCCCTGTTTTGGGCCTGGCCCAACAACGCTCGGCACCGTGTGTGGCCCAGGCCCGGGGGCTCCTGTCGGTGTACTAGAGTAGGGGTACCCTAGTATCCCGAACTTGTGCACGGGCAGTTGCGCCCCCCCCCCGCGACAGGGCTTGCCGGATGACCGCCAAGGTCCTCCGTGGTTCCTTTGGCGCCATCCAAGAACAAAGTATTCAAGCCAAGGAGACAAGGCCCCGCCAAGAGGAGCTTGCCGGGAAGGCCACCCAAGGCACCTAGGAGACAAGGCCCCGTCAAGAGGAGCTTGCTGGGAAGGCCCGGTGAGCTACAAGCTTCCGGATGCGACAAGACAACAACCGCGGCAAGGCGCTAGCCGCGGCAGACCACCACTCTGTGCATGCGCTCCAGCACATCCACTAACGTGTCGCCCTGGGACCTTTCCAGCGCCACAGTGGCAAGAGCCGTCTTGGCGGCCAGCGGAGCGCTGTGGCAAGCGGCGCCGACAAGATTGCCATCGTGGGTAAGCGGTGGCGCTTCGGCGGTCCCTTTCTCAGCATTGTTAGGGCGACGTAGACGGGCATTTAATGCCTTTGTCCCCTGTCGTCAGGGTTAGGTATGATACACTGTACAAGTAGCTGTACCAACCACTCCTTTACCATTTTTACCCTTGTCTACGTTGCCACCTGTCGGAGACCCCTTGAGCATATAAAAGGAGGCCCATACGCAACGTAGAGAGAGGGAGAAGGGGGTTCGGAAGGCTCGAAACCAGAAACACCCACGCTCGGTCTCGTTAGCAGCTTGTGTGTACTGTAGCACTCAAGCGCTCCCGAGCAAGAACTCAATACATTCAGACATGCAGCAGTAGGAGTGTTATCTCTCCGGAGAGCTCCGAAGCTGGGTAAACTTGTTCGTGTGCCTCGCCTCGATCTGCTCTTCGTGCGATCTCCGCCCCCCGCCGAACCGAAAGGGGCTCGGTCCGCCGGTCCCATAGGTGTTCGTGGGTCAGATCAGCCTCCCCCGACATAGTTTCTTTAGAAAAACATAGGGGAATCGGCACCTACTTTCAGCTTTAAAATCTGCATTTGGCACACTTTCCATGACTCCAAGACACCCGACATAAGCATCATAAGTGAAGTTCCAACAGGAGTCCCGGGAAGCAAGCCTAACTCCTGAACATTGGAGGTAAACGCCATTACAAAATGAAATACTGGAAATTAACAGCACAGACGTTTATTCTCTTGCTTCTAACATTAAAAACTACAAAGAAAGCACTTAGGTAAATGATTGTATCTTTGTTCACTCATGAAAACACTTTGCATTAACAACTTAAATAGTGTCACTAAATGAACTGCAAAACTGATTTTCCTGCCTTTGCAGAAGTAGGTGTCAAACCAGAACATAGAGGATGACGAGGTGTAACATCCCAAAATTCTAAATTTTGGAATGTTATATTAAATAGATAGTATTGTTTGATTGATTGTGTGAAGTTGAGTGACACTTGAAATTTTTTGAAAGTTAAATGAGAGGGAATAATATGACATTCCCAAAACTTTCACTTTGCTTTCTGATCTTTATGAATTCAAGTTCTTTTCAAATCCAAAACCCTAGAGAGAAGATGACATGACTCCTTCCATTTAATAAATGAAAAGGGTTTTGAAAAGATTTTGAATATCATTTAGAAATATTTTCAAATTTAGAAACTTTAAGCAACTCAATGATTTTCATGAGAGAAGATAAAATGACTTCTTCAAAACATATGAAATATGAGTTTGGAGTTTAAAATATATCCAATTGAAAGTCCTTTTGTAATTATTTTCAATTGGGAGTTATTTGGATTTTATTCAAATTATTTTTTCTCCAAAAATAAAATATATGGAAATTAGGGTAAAATGATTCCCTACATCAGAAAATTGGAGAGAAATAAAATTGAAATCATTTTGGTATTTTTAAAAATGATTTTTATTGGCTTTTACTATAGCTGTAACACTCTTTGCTTTATTTGAATTTTTAAGGATTTTATTTGACGCTAGAAAAATGTTCAAGTGATAGAAAATATTTTTATGATATTTTTGATATATATAATATGCCTATGTAAATTTTATTTATTTTCGTTATACAGTTTTCCTTTCTTTTTATAATTAAAAAGAGAACTGTACGTGCGGCCCAATTTTATCCGTCGCTCACGTGCATAGTGCACCCAGGCTGGCCCATATTGTATTTTCATTTTTTGGTTATTTTTGTAGAAAAAAAATATTTTTTCTTAAATACTTTTTTGTATTTGAAAAAAAAATGCCGCACGCACGCGCGCGGCCGGCCCAATGAAACTTTAACCGCATGCGTTTTTCTCTTCTCTCTTTTCTATTTTTTGTCTACGTTTAGTCCCACATTGCCTAGCCTTTGACCTCTAAGCCTCTTTTCCACCTATAAATATAGACCCATAGAGCCTTCAGAAATCATCCGATTCGGGTTAAATCAATGTATTTTGGTTTGACTAGATTCACTAAAGAAAATTATATTTCTCCTCTCCGGCGTAAATTCCGGAAGTCGTCTTCTCTCTCTAAAGTTGTCTTTTCCCTACCTTTTAAAGGTATCTTTCTTCGTATTTTTTGTATATAGACACTCCCGTAGCTTATTATTTCTAGACTAGTACGGTAGAATAATTAGATTTATAAATTAGTCCACGTATTTACATTTTAAGACTAGAATTATTTTAGTCATAGCCCTTTTTATTCGTGAAACAGCTTGGCCCTGATTTTTCATATAGCCATAACTTTTTACTCGTTCACACAAATTAGATGAAATCATCGCCTACAATTTCGTCCTATCCAGTGAACCTATCCCAACAACTATTTGAAAATTTCAAATTTCGTAATTTGTTCACATTCATACTCAATTTTTTTATCATATCTTTTTATCCGTACCTCCATTTTCGATGAAATCAATGCCTAAATCTTCGTAACGATCCCCTCTGTCCAATAAACCAAATTAAACATGCTTTTGACAATTTAAAATTTGAGTTTGTTCAGATTAGTATTCGATCTTGTTTCGTCTGTTTCTTGAGTTTCGTAACTCCGTTTTAGTTGATTCTTTTAGCAAAACGAAGCTCTTGTCCTAAACTTTCTGATAAGGCCAAATCCACCTAATTTCGGTACTGTTAGAAATTGTTTCTGTTGCAAGAGCTAATTGCTTGTTTTTGAAGCTTTCCGAGATCTTTTCTTTGAATTTTATGCTTGAGTGCTTATGTATGCAATTGCTTGCTCTCGATAGATTGAACGGAGTGTGACAAATAGAACTATCAGGAATTATGAGTGTGAATCATCTCCATTAACAATACAAGGCAAGTTCACACTTTTATCATATCCCTGTATTACCTAGTTTTTATGCATTAGTTTCAACCCTCAAACATTGCATGAGTAGGATTGATTACATGTGGATATTGGGAAGTAGATGATGAGGTAGAACCTATTGCCCTTTTATTATCAAACATTTGGGAGTTACTTCTACGTTATGCTCATGATTGCTATGCTATGCTCGTAGACGTGTGTAACGCCCAGATAATTAGGCTACAGTAAACTCTCCTAATGATGCCATGTCATCTTTGATCACTGTTGCTAAACTTTCGTAAGTTCAAACCGATTCGGATTCAAATTCAAAAATGTCAAACAACAAAAGTTTTTAGAAATTGAAACAAAAATGTTCTAACAGTGCCAAAAATGACATAGGTAATTATGGTGTAGAAGGCACGATTTTATAAAATATCTAAATGCCCTAAATTAAATAAAACAGAAAAGGGAAAAGAAAAATAAAGAAAGAAAGAAAGAGAAGGGAAAACCCCCCGCAAACCCCCCGGGCCAACTAGCCCAGGTAACCCAGCCGACCGGCCAGCCGTCCCGGCCCGCCTTCCCCTACCGTCTCCCTTCCTGTTCCCCCGACCTGGGTCGGAACAGGGGCGTGTCCCCGTCGCACCACCTCGCTGTCCCCGCCGAGGGGATAAGGACGCCGACGCCGCGCCCCCTCGGGCTCCCCTCCCCTCTCGCCCCCACTCTCGCATTGGCTCCTGCGCCTCTCCCTCTCCCCTCCAGATCCATCTCCTCCTCGTTCCCCACCGCAGCCGAGCGCCGCCATGGCCTCGCCGTCGTAGAACTCGCGGCCGCTGCGACCTCCAAGCCGCTCCAACGTGTCCGCTCGCTCCGCCTCCATCGACTACGGCTCCCCGTCAGGACGCAGGACGCCGGACGCCCACAAACGCTCCCCCGGCCTCGCCTTCTTCCTCGGATCCCCGACGCGTCTCCGATGAACGCCGTCGACTCTGCTGCTACTAAGCCACCAAGGGCCACCGTGCGTGCCGCTAGGTGAGCTGCCTCCCCCCCTCTGCCCTCTAGCTCCCCTAGCTCACGCTCTAACTAGCTCGTCGTCGTGCCGAGGCTCTGGTCGCCGCGGTGTACCTCGCCGCCGTGGCCACCGCCGCCGTCACGCTCGCCCGAACCCACCGCTGTACTCCTGGGGTTCCTAGGAGCCCAACGCGCCAGCGCACGCTCTCTCCCGTGCCTCCTAACGCCGTCCCCGTTGGGCGCCCGAACGCGCTGCCGCCTGCGCTCGTCGTCGGCGTGCCTCCGGTGACCAAATGGTCACGGGCCAGCGCCCGTTGCGTTCGCCGCCTCGCGTATAACTCGCCTGGCCTCCCCTTTCTTTCGCAAACATGATGCCTCGCCGTTTCCTCCCGCGCCCGACTCCGGCCGTCCGCCGATGAGCTCGCCGCGCTCGATTCCGGTCACCCCTGCCGCCACAATCACCACCGTTGGACGCGGCGCAGCCGTAGCTCTCGAACGCGCCCGAAAACTCGATGAACGGTGCCCTGTAGGTGATTTCCGGCCACCTCCCGAGCCGCGCCGCCGCGTTTTGCCTCGCCGACGTCGTTCCGGCGCCGTCCGCCTACGTGGCTAGGCGGGCCTCACCCCTTGGTCATCGCCAAGGCCATGGGGCCCTGCTGATCGGATTGACCCAGCCAACATGTCGATCGGCAGCCAAAGGCACTGACATGAGGGGCCCATGCCATAAACGAATAAAATAAATAGATAATTTGCTAATTAATTAAATTAGTAAATTAAACACTAATCTCTCACTGACTACCGGGCCCCACCTGCTAATTAACCCATTTAGTTAGTTTAAACCCTCTGTTAGTGCCCCTGACAATGACATGTGGGTCCCACTGGACCCACCTGTCTGGTTTGACTGGTCAACCGACCCGATTGACCTCTTGACATCACTACGATGTCATGCTGCGTCATCGTGCATCGCTCGGATAATGTTGGATTTAAATAAATAATTAAATTCAGAAAATGGGTTAAATTTTTAGAAAATCATATCTTTTACTCCGTAACTCGGATGGAAATACTTTCTGCACACTACAACAAACACCCCCATATAGCAACAGATATGTAGCAACGAACTGTAGCATGTGTTGTCGTTGGGTTAACCCTCCCACCTGGCCACCTCCCCATGAGCCACGAAGGCCTCTAACCTCATCCACCACCATCACCTCGTGCGCTAATATCATGCGTCTAAGGATGAAAGAAAAATAAAATCCTCTCCGCCAGCTCTCTCCCCCGATTCCTCTCTCTCCACCACCACCGATTCTAGGGAACTCTGGCGCTCCCCTGCACTCCTGATCCCTGGTTCAAATCGCTCTTACTATTCTCCTATAACATGCGGCTCGCCGCCTCCCCGATGTCCTATGCGACCCTGCCCACGCCCCCGCAGAAACCCTAGACCCCCACGGGTCGCGGCGCAGCTTTCGCACCACCGGTTTGTCGGCCCACCACCCCGCCTCTCTGCACGAGCGGCTATCGGCCCAGGCTTGACGGTACTGCGCTCTGTCAGCTACCTCAACTCCGACGCCGACGGTTCAGTAAGGCACTGATCCCTCTGATCTTACCCTTGCTGGTAGTCGGTGTGGCTTGGCCATCATGCCAAGGCTGTTTCTTTCTCAGCAATTTTGACGATTATCTATGCTACCTTGATCACTCGCCTGATCTATGCATCCATGCCACTCCCCGATCTGAGTTCTCCACTGTAGTTGTGCGCGCACTGAAATACCAAGTTGTAAGTACTAGGGAATCAGTGTGTACTTAAATAATTTACGGCTGTTTGTTTTTGCTAATAACAGCTTGATGACATGGCACATATAGTCTGATATATTCTGTAACTTCAGTTTTTTTTGAGATTGTATTCTGTAACTTCTTCATTGTGCTTGGTAAAAAAAATTATCTTCTGTGTTTACGCCACACAACTTTGGATCTGTAAGTAATGCTAACAATGCCTAACAATTTTGATAGCTTTTATTTGGGACTGGTGACAAGATACACTTTTTTGCTACTTTGCACTCAAGTTATATTATTTCAGTTTCCTAACATCTGAAAAGCCCGATCTGTTATCTTCAGGTTGTAGTTGAGACTTCATTTATGCCGAGTATGCTGTAGCAGCTGAACATCGTCATCGCTCAAATGTGTAGGAGGTGCCTTTCTTTACAGACTTTAGTTCCTTCTATAGTAGCATTTTCTTACACCAACTAGGCATGCTTAATTTAAGTTGAAAGTTTTCAACCTTTAGGATAAATTCAAGTTTAACGTTCCCTATGTGTAGTTTGTTATTAGCTGCATTGTTATTTAGCTGGCTGGTACTAAGTTCTAAAAGGCATCCTCCTTCCAGAGCTAAATTTCTTAAATCTTAGAGAAAGTAAATATTTAGTCAATATGCATGTAAATCTTGATATCGACATCTATATTTTACCTTTATATTGTGTCATTCACAGTTACATATGCAAGCTGGGTTTTATTATCTGTTCAATAGTAGAGGGGAAATTGTGAAATGTTGATACGACTCCATGGATACTACCCTAGTATTTCCTTGCGTCCGAGTGATGATATATCCAAACATCTAATATTGACTTGCACTTCTCGTGAATGAAATGTGACTAATTTTATCTTCTACAGTTCCTGCTTTCCATGATGTACCGATGTCATTGATGTGCCTTTTGTGGTGAGAAGATTACACAAATCTGGATCTGAGGTCTATTGAATTCTGCTCGAGAGTGTTATCCTACCTAACCCATATTTTTGGTTTCTAATGGAAGTTATTTTCATATAACAGATGAGAAAGGAACTAGGTATCGCAGATGATGTTACGGCGGTCATTTTCTACATTTGAGGACAGGTGGGCCATTAACTAAAATGGCATTTTGTTTTCTTAAGTGTGGATGCTTTACTTCTTTTTTTAGTTTAAATGATGGCAGCTAATTGAACATCTCTGAACTTGCTTCATGTAATTCTCTTGATTTTAACTTCGAGAACATCTGATTTCCTGAATTCTCTGTACTTATTTAAATTTTTTGACAAGCTGTCTACCAATCGTCACCCCATCTGAAGCAGCACAAAAGATGCGTCACCATATAGATAAGCTTCTCTCGCCCTGCATTGACATGTTTTCCCCTTGTTTTGTGAATGTGAAACAAGAATTGAACTTGACACCGCTGAAGTTAAATTAAGTATATCCCTCTAGCATAACCATGCACATCAATTGTTCAAGAAAAAAATCTTATATGTTATTTTTCCCCATCCTATACCAATGGTCAATGTTGTAATAAGATTATTCCGCAGTTCACTAAGATTTCAGTATATAAGAGAGACTATACACATGTTTTTGTTTTCAATAATACATACAAAAAAAATTCAAATAACTATGATAGAAATCAGTGTCCTGTACGTGGTTCCACAAAGGCAAGTTTATACTGTTCTGCACTTACTATGATAGAAATGTTCTAAATCTCTGAATAGCAGTGAGTGTGTACAGTATTTAGCGTGCCATGAATAGCCAAAATGATAGTACTAATTATCGGTGAAGTTATTCTGATTTAGCAAATAAAACTTACCTGAATAAGCAATTTGCAAGATTATATATCAAGCCAACAACATGCTCTTCTACGGCTATGTAATGCAACCAACCTAGCTCATCAACCTTTCTAATGCTACATTAGAAAAATATGATCAGTTGATACGACCACTCAAAAATGTCAAAAGTAATTGTCATGCAGCTAGATCAGTTATCGCAAGGCCTTCAGCCTTTGTATGTTTCCCCCTCTTCTTAATTGTATTGCTCTATTGGCCAGGGTTTTTTCATTCTCTAATGGTACGTTACTCATGTCAGTTTATATTTTTGATGTAGATTGCCAAGATAAATAGAGGATGCATGGATAAGTTGTTTTTGGCAAGGCGGAGAATGGGACTACTACCAATATAGTTTTACGTTAAGTTTTTAGAAAGCCGTTTTCATGGTCAGTGTATAGAAAATGATGTGACGTCATTTTAGGGTCAATGTAAAGAAAATCATGTGGTTACTCTTTCGATTTTGTTCCATGTAATGCAACCAATCAGATTCAATATATGAGCTCTCCCTATTTACTGATTTTTACTCTTGTGCACCATCAGTATTAACTCAATAATTGTTGTTGTCAATATATATGAAATATTTGCAATTGTCCATGCTATGCATCAACGCTTGCACTAATATGTTTATGGCCATTCCAAATAGTTCTAGGTAGCCACCAACGCATATGAGGTATTGTTATGTGCTAACTATATGTGTTGCTGCCTTGCAACAATTTTTCACGTCGATTACCAACGCAATTATATGGGTTGTTGTAGGCCTTTGCAACACCACCAACGGCAACACATATACATCCGTTGGTATAGACCCCAACAACTCTTATATGGACAATCTACAACGCATCGATGCGTTGCTAAACGGGGGGTTCTTGTTGTAGTGACTGAAAGTTGCTCAGAACGACGAGACGAATCCGGATACGCAGCCCGTTCATCTGCCACGCATCCCTAGCATAGCGAACACGCAACTTTCCCCCTCCGGTTCACTGGTCCGAAAATGCGAAACACCGGTAATACTTTCCCGGATGTTTCCCCCTTCGTCGGTATCACCTACTACCGCGATTGGGCACACCTAGCATCGTTACTGGTCATGTCATGCATCGATATGCATCTGTTTGCATTGTATTCATTGTTTCTTCCCCCTCTTCTCTCCGGTAGACTACGAGACCGACGCTACTGCTGCCCAGTTCGACTACGGAGTTGACGACCCCTCCTTCTTGCCAGAGCAATCAGGCAAGCCCCCCCCTTGATCACCAGATATCGTCAATTCTTCTCTATACTGCTTGCATTAGAGTAGTGTAGCATGTTACTGTTCGGTTACTCCTATTACATTGCATATAGCCTGTCATTGTTGCTCTGATCATTGATACCTTACCTGCAATCCTAAATGATTAGTATAGGATGCTAGTTTATCATCATTGGCCCTACATTCTTGTCAGTCTGCCTTGTTATACTATTGGGCCGTGATCACTCGGGAGGTGATCACGAGTATATACTATACATATATACATACTATACAGATGATGACTAAAGTCGGGTTGGCGCGTTGAGTACCCGCGAGTGATTCACGGATTGGGGGCTGAAAGGACCTTTGTCCCGACGGCCCTCTGTGTGGATCTTTGTGGGCGGAGGCGGCAGGCGAGTTGAGACCACACAGGAGGCAGTGGGCTGGCCCTGGTCGGCATTCGCGATTGCTTCATAATAACACGCTTAACGAGATCTTGGTATTTGATCTGAGTCTGGCCACTGGCCTATACGCACTAACCAACTACACGGGAACAGTTATGGGCACTCGACGTCGTGGTATCAGCCGAAGCCTTCTTGACGTCAGCGACGGAGCGGCGCGCGCCGGGTTGGACTAGAACGCCTAATCTTGTATAAGAGAGGCTAGGTCTGCTTCCGGCCGCCCTCGCAACGTGCAGGTGTGCAATGGGCGATGGGCCCAGACCCCTGCGTGCATAGGATTTAGACCGGCGTGTTGACCTCTCTATTGTGCCTAGGTGGGGCTGCGACGTGTTGATCTTCCGAGGCCGGGCATGACACAGGAAAGTGTGTCCGGCCAAATGGGATCGAGCGTGTTGGGTTATGTGGTGCACCCCTGCAGGGAAGTTAATCTATTCGAATAGCCGTGTCCCTCGGTAAAAGGACGACCCGGAGTTGTACCTTGACCTTATGACAACTAGAACCGGATACTTAATAATACACACCCAGACAAGTTCCACAGACAACCCGGTGATCGCTTTTCCACAGGGCAACGAGGAGAGGATCGCCGGGTAGGATTATGCTATGCGATGCTACTTGGAGGACTTCAATCTACTCTCTTCTACATGCTGCAAGACGGAGGCTGCCAGAAGCGTAGTCTTCGACAGGATTAGCTATCCCCCTCTTATTCTGGCATTCTGCAGTTCGGTCCACTGATATGGCCCTTTACACATATACTCATGCATATGTAGTGTAGATCCTTGCTTGCGAGTACTTTGGATGAGTACTCACGGTTGCTTTCTCCCCCCCTTTACCCCCTTTCCTTTCTTTCTGGTTGTTGTCGCAGATCTTTGAAACCGGAGCTCAGAGCTGACGCCGTCGGCGGCGACTACTACACTGGAGGTGCCTACTACTACGTGCAGGCTCTTGGCGGCGACCAGGGAGTAGTTTAGGAGGATCGAGCGGGAGGCCTGCACCTCTTCGATCTGTATCCCGGTTTGTGCTAGCCTTCTTAAGGCAAACTTGTTTAACTTATGTACGTACTCAGATATTGTTGCTTCCTGACTTCGTCTATGATCGAGCACTTGTATTCGAGCCCTCGAGGCCCCCGGCTTGTATTATGATGCTTGTATGACTTATTTATGTTTTTAGAGTTGTGTTGTGATATCTTCCCGTGAGTCCACGATCTTGATCGCATACTGCGTTTGCGTGCATGATTAGTGTCTGATTGAATCGGGGCCTCACAAGTTGGTATCGAGCCCATTGCTGTAGGAATCCCCCTTCCACACTCCTTGGCCGAAGTCGAGTCTAGTCACTACAAAACTTTTACTAACATGGCTGTGTGCCTTACGGGCCCACGTCGCCATTGGATGGTATTAGGATCTTTTACTTCTCGACCTTTACTCTGGGGCTCTGAACTCTCTCCTACTCGGGTTAAACGAATTTACTAACTCTAACATTAGGATCCCGTTACCACGTTCACCCCAAAGTTGGATAAGCCATAGTTATTCTGTAGGATAGTATTTTGAATAGTACCCACATTGTCATTTGACTCCATTGAAACATCTTTGTTTTCAGATGGAACCCACGAGGCAGGTCGTGCGCCACACGGCGGCCATTGGTGCCTCAGGATCACCTGCTGTGCTAGCTGAGATGATGACCTATCTGGGTTATCGCTGGCACCCTGAGTACACCATCTATGAGGAGTACCAGGACTTTAAACAGGAGCAGTACCGTGCCATCGTCCACCTCTACTCTCGGGAGTATGACTCCACTACTGTGCTGCACACCGCTTATGGTGTTGGAGTGATCATCGAGATGGCAGTTCACGATGCTGCCTATGCTGTTCTGACACGTCTTTGTGGAGAGTATCAGGCGTTGGACACTTCCCCTTTCAGGCACATTGCTATCGCATCCGATGTTGGTGTGGAGGGATACTACACTACTGCCTACTCCACCGTCACTCGAGAGCCCTTCCACCATCAGAGCCTGGTTCTGCATGCTGATGGGTTGGACCGAGCTAACCGAGCTCTTCGCCACGAGTTGTACACCACTCGTCGGCACCTTTAAAGGGCTCTGACGCTGTTGCACCCCTTTGTTCTATCTAGATAGCTACCACGTTCTGCGATCTACCTAGCCAGGACCGTGATGCCCGACGGTGTCGGTTGGCCAGAGGTGGGAGGCTACTCTCCCGCACTTGGTCCTCTTACGCCACTGGCGTCGGGTTCTACACGTGAGTATCCGCGGCCCCTGTGCTGTTGGCGTGGACTATCCGTTGCCTCACTACGGTTGTCGGACTCGACTACCTCCTGATACCTCCACAGGACTGATGTAGTCTTGCTTATAAGTATTAGATGCATTCGCCGCGAGCCTGCGTGCCGCCTATGATGACTTAGTCTATGTACTGAACTCTGTGTACTGAACTCTATGTCCGACCCCTTTTGTAAGATATGCCGGCTACTATGTAGTATCTATCGTGCTCCTTTCATTATGCATGTTTCATCATGAATGATTCTTGTCTATGCAAATTTCTCAATGCTGAACTACTCCTGTTATATATTAGCAGGACGGTTAGACCAGCTGGTCGTGGTCGTGGCGACAACGCCCCACCACCGCCTGAGTACATGGCTGGTATGGTCCAACAGCTCGAGATGAATCGCCAGTTCATGGAGAATATGATGGCTCAGTTCCCTCGCCCCAATATGAACCAGCAGCCAGCCCAAGTGACTCTGCAGGATTTCATGCGCCTCAACCCAACCGTGTACCGCAGCTCAACTCAGCCGCTGGATGCTGATGACTGGCTCCGTGACATCACCTATGAGATGGAGTCTGCTGAGGTAGCCCCTGCCCGCTATGTCACCTTTGCTTCCTTCTTTCTGAAGGGACCCGCAGCTCAATGGTGGGACAGCCACAGGCGTACTCTGCCAGTTGAGACAATCATCACCTGGCCAGACTTTCAAGCTGCCTTTCGTGCCCGCTTCATTCCTCAGGGGATCATGGACAGGAAGAAGCGTGAATTCCGCAACCTCACCCAGGGCAACAAAACTATGGAAGCTTATCGGCGGGAGTTTCTGGACTTATCCCGCTATGCTGAAGAAGACATTGCAACTGATGCTCGTAGACAGGAGAAGTTCCGTGAAGGCCTTCAAGCTGACATCAAGCTCGCACTTCTAGTGCATGACTTTGCCGATTTCGCCACCTTGGTGAACAAGGCCATCAATGTCGAGACTGGTCTGCAGGAACACCAGAGCTCTCAGAGGCGCAACCGTGACACGGGCTCATCTTCGGGCCCGCCTTCGCAGAAGCGTAAGATATGGATCCCGAACAACATGTACCGTCCAAATGCACCTGCCCCAAGGCAGACCTATGCTGCACCTCGTCTGCCTCCTCCACCACCTAGGCCGCCAAGGCTTCCAGCTCCACCACCCCGAGCTCCTGCTCCCACTCCCAATAATGGTGCATGCTTGGTGTGGTCAGCCAGACACCGTGCTAGGGAATGCAACCAGAACCAGAATCAACTGGCCCTTCCAGCAGCTGGTCGTGGTAACAACCAGCCCCGCAACAACAATGCCAAGTCTTATGGCCGTGTTTATGGCCTGCTACTGTGATGGGTACACTCCTCGTAAATTCAGTACCAGCATCCGTTTTATTTGATACAGGAGCATCGCATTCATTCATGTCAGAAGATTTTGCATTCATGCATGGCATTAAAAGTGAAGACATGAACGCTTCTCTATTAGTGCACACCCCTGCGGGCCAATGTCGGACCTCCATGATTTGCAACGATGTCCCCGTTGAAATCGAAGGACTAGAATTCCTTGTCTCTCCCATCGTACTAAAGTCCTATAGCATTGATCTCATTCTGGGAATGAATTGGTTAAAAGCGCATACTACTTCTATCGTTTGCGCCACCAAGACCGTCCATCTGCTACACCCTTCTGATGAAATAATAAGCTACAATGCTCGTCTGGTTCAGAATGCCGAGGCAAGGCTCTATGCATTGAATGCATTGAACGCTGCACCACTCGAGGGCATTGAAAACATTCCCGTCGTGCGTGAATTCCTAGACGTCTTTCCTGAAGAACTCCCAGGGATTCCCCCTGCTAGAGCTGTCGAATTCGTCATCGACTTGAAACCAGGCACCACTCCTATAGCCAAGCGACCCTACAAGATGCCGCCGCATGAACTCCTCGAGCTTAAGGAGGAAATCGATAAATATCTTCGAAGTGGTTTCATTCGCCCAAGTTGCTCTCCTTGGGGAGCACCTTCTCTCTTTGTCAAGAAGAAGGATGGGACAAACCGATTGGTCCAAGACTACCGTCCTATAAACCAAGCTACCATTCAGAATAAGTATCCTCTTCCTCGGATCAATGATCTGTATGATCAACTGGCTGGTTCGTCAGTGTTCTCTAAACTCGACTTAAGGTTGGGTTACCACCAGATCCGTGTTCGTGAAGAGGATATCCCAAAGACTGCCTTTGTGACTCGATATGGTTCATACGAGTACACCGTCATGTCTTTCGGCTTAACCAATGCTCTAGCGACCTTCTCTCGCCTGATGAACTATATATTCATGGATTACCTCGACAAGTTCGTCGTGGTTTATCTGGATGATATTCTGGTATTTTCCAAGAACGAAGAGGAACATGCTGAACATCTTCGTCTTGTGCTGGAAAAGCTACGAGAGCATCAGCTATACGCCAAGTTATCCAAATGTGAATTCTGGCTTCCCGAAGTAACCTATCTTGGGCATGTCATCTCTAAGGATGGTATTGCCGTCAACCCTGAACGAGTTTAGGCTATTCTAGATTGGACTCCTCCAAAGAATGTCAAGCAAGCTAGAAGTTTTCTCAGACTCGCCAGCTATTGCCGTCGATTTGTCGAGAACTTCTCCAAGATCGCTAGACCTCTGACTAACCTGCTTCATAAGGGCGTCAAGTTTCAGCGGACAGAAAAGTGTCAGGAAAGTTTCCAGGCGCTCAAAGACAAGTTGACCTCTGCCCCAGTGCTTGCTCCTCCAGATACTAAGAAGGACTTCGTCATTTATTGTGATGCTTCACGTCAAGGCTTAGGCGCTGTCCTAATGCAAGAGCGCAAGGTGATTGCTTATGCCTCTCGGCAATTGCGCCCTCACGAAGAGAACTACCCAGTTCACGACCTCGAACTTCTTCTTTGTCATTCATGCCTTTGAAGCGATGGCGACATTACCTTCTCGGTAATCATTGCGAGATCTTCACCGACCACCAAAGTCTGAAGTATCTGTTTAGTCAGCCAGACCTAAACCTCCGTCAGCAGAGATGGATGGAGATTGTTGCAGACTTTGACTTGGATATTTCCTATACCCCAGGCAAGGCTAATGTAATGGCTGATGCCTTGAGCCGCAAGTCTTACTGCAACCACCTCCATATTCACAAAGTTCAGCCCTCACTTGTTGAAGAATTCAGAAAGCTGAACCTCCATATTGTTCCTCCGGGTGCACTCGCTCCCCCTCCTGAGGAGTTTCGCAAGATGAATCTCCGTGTTGTTTCCCAGGGTTCCCTCTATACCCTGGCTATCGAACCCGATCTCGTGAGCTCAATCAAGACAATACAGGGTTATGACTCTGAAGCCCACAAGATTAAGCGCGACCTTAAAGAAGGAAAGCCCTCATTCTTCACTATTGCTGATGATGGCGCCTTGTACTTCAAAGGCCGCCTAGTGGTGCCGTGTAAGGAGAAGAACCTGAATATGACTCAGAAAGTTATGAAAGAAGCTCATGATACGCCTCTATGTATCCATCCTAGTAGTACAAAGATGTACCAGGACATTCGTCAAAGATTCTGGTGGTCTAACATGAAGCAATACATTGCTCGCGATGTTCGTGAGTGTGACGTTTGTCGTCGTATCAAAGCAAAGCATCAAAGGCCTGTTGGAACTCTGCAACCTATCTCTATTCCTGAATGGAAATGGGACCATGTTGAAATGGACTTCGTCACTGGATTCCCCAAATCACAGAAAGGTAATGATGCTATTCTTGTCGTCATTGACCGGCTTTCTAAAGTTGCACATTTTCTGGCTGTCAAGGAAACGATCACTGCTAGTCAGCTGGCAAACCTCTACATGTCCAGAGTTGTCTCGCTTCACGGTATTCCATTGGTAATCAGTTCAGACCGTGGCAGCTTATTCACTTCAAGATTCTGGGCGAGTTTCCAAGAAGCTATGGGAACTCATCTGTCATTTAGTATTGCGTTTCATCCACAGTCGCAAGGGCAAGTTGAACGTGTCAACCAAGTTCTCGAAGACATGCTTCGATCTTGTGTTATTTCCTTCGGCAAGAAATGGGAGGAATCTCTCCCGTACGCTGAGTTCTCTTATAATAGCTATCAAGCCCGATGCAAGATGCCCCCTTGAAGTGTTATATGGACGAAAGTGCGAACCCCTACAGGCTGGTCGAAGCGGGGGCGTCCACTCTTGATCCGGATATTATCCAACATGCCGAAGAACAAGTCCGCATTATTCGCGAGAATCTCAAGACTGCTTTCGATCGGCGTCGGAAGAGTCGGTATGACCGTAAACATAAGGACATGGTCTATCAACTTTGGTGAAAAGGCCTACCTTGAGTTACACCAATGAAGGGTGCTCACCGCTTCAGGATCAAGGGCAAGCTAGCTCCTCGCTATATTGGCCCATTCACTATTCTGGAAAGGCGTGGAAAAGTGGCATACCAACTGGAACTTCCGCCAAACCTTTCTCAGGTTCACGATGTGTTCCACGTGTCACAGCTCCGCCGTTGCTTCAAGGACCCAATCCGAGCAGTGGATCATGAAGTGCTCGAATTGCAACAGGACCTCTCCTATAAAGAGCATCCGGTCCGCATTCTCGACCAAGCTGAACGCCGCACACGTCAGAAGGCGATCAAGTTCCTCAAAGTTCAGTGGTCGCACCATTCTGAAGATGAAGCCACTTGGGAACGCGAGGATTGTTTGCGTGAAGAATACCCCACGCTGTTTTCTTCTACCTCCTAAATCTCGGGACAAGATTTCTTGTAGTGGGGGAGATTTGTAACGCCCGGATAATTAGGCTACAGCAAACTCTCCTAATGATGCCATGTCATCTTTTATCACTGTTGCTAAACTTTCGTAAGTTCAAACCGATTCGGATTCAAATTCAAAAATAGCAAACAACAAAAGTTTTTAGAAATTGAAACAAAAATGTTCTAACAGTGCCAAAAATGACATAGGTGATTATGGTGTAGAAGGCACGATTTTATAAAATATCTAAATGCCCTAAATTAAATAAAACAGAAAAGGGAAAAGAAAAATAAAGAAAGAAAGAAAGAGAAGGGAAACCCCCCCAAACCCCCCTGGGCCAACTAGCCTAGCTAACCCAGCCGACCGGCCCAGCCGGCCCGGCCCGCCTTCCCCTGCAGTCTCCCTTCCTGTTCCCCCGACCTGGGTCGGAACAGGGGCGTGTCCCCGTCGCACCACCTTGCCGTCCCCGCCGAGGGGATAAGGACGCCGACGCCGCGCCCCCTCGGGCTCCCCTCCCCACTCGCCCCCACTCTCGCCTTGGCTCCTGCACCTCTCCCTCTCCCCTCCAGATCCATCTCCTCCTCGTTCCCCACCGCAACCGAGCGCCGCCATGGCCTCGCCGCCGTAGAAATCGCGGCCGCTGCAACCTCCAAGCCGCTCCGACGTGTCCGCTCGCTCCGCCTCCATCGACTATGGCTCCCCGTCAGGACGCAGGACGCCGGACGCCCACAAACGCTCCCCGGGCCTCGTCTTCTTCCTCGGATCCCCGACGCGTCTCCGACGAACGCCGTCGACTCTGCTGCTACTAAGCTACCAAGGGGCACCGTGCGTGCCGCTAGGTGAGCTGCCTCCCCCCCTCTGCCCTCTAGCTCCCCTAGCTCACGCTCTAACTAGCTCGTCGTCGTGCCGAGGCTCTGGTCGCCGCGGTGTACCTCGCCGCCGTGGCCACCGCCGCCGTCACGCTCGCCCGAACCCACCGCTGTACTCCTGGGGTTCCTAGGAGCCCAACGCGCCAGCGCACGCTCTCTCCCGTGCCTCCTAATGCCGTCCCCGTTAGGAGCCCGAACGCGCTGCCACCTGCGCTCGTCGTCGGCGTGCCTCCGGTGACCAAATGGTCACGGGCCAGCGCCCGTTGCGTTCGTCGCCTCGCGTATAACTCGCCTGGCCTCCCCTTTCTTCGCAAACATGATGCCTCGCCGTTTCCTCCCGCGCCCGACTCCGGCCGTCCGCCGATGAGCTCGCCGCGCTCGATTCCGGTCACCCCTGCCGCCACCATCACCACCGTTGGACGTGGCGCAGCCGTAGCTCTCGAACGCGCCCGAAAACTTGATGAACGGTGCCCTGTAGGTGATTTCCGGCCACCTCCCAAGCCGCGCCGCCGCGTTTTGCCTCGCCGGCGTCGTTCCGGCGCCGTCCGCCTATGTGGCTAGGCGGGCCCCACCCCTGGGTCACTGCCAGTGGGCCATGGGGGCCCCGTTGACTGGATTGACCCAGTCAACATGCTGACTGGGCAGCCCAGTGGCACTGACATGAGGGGCCCATGCCATAAACGAATAAAATAAATAGATAATTTGCTAATTAATTAAATTAGTTAATTAAACACTAATCTCTCACTGACTACCGGGCCCCACCTGCTAATTAACCCATTTAGTTAGTTTAAACCCTCTGTTAGTGTCCCTGACAATGACATGTGGGTCCCACTGGACCCACCTGACTGGTCAACCGACCAGTTGACCTGCTGACATCACTCTGATGTCATGCCTGTGTCATCAGGCACTGTTCTGGATAATGTTGGATTTAAATAAATAATTAAAATCAGAAAATGGGTTAAATCTTTAGAAAATCATATCTTTTACTCCGTAACTCGGATGAAAATACTTTCTACATGAAAGTTGCTCAGAACGACGAGACGAATCCGGATACGCAGACCGTTCATCCGCCACGCATCCCTAGCATAGCGAACACGCAACTTTCCCCTCCGGTTCACCGGTCCGAAAACACGAAACACCGGGAATACTTTCCCGGATGTTTTCCCCCTTCGTCGATATCACCTACTACCGCGATTGGGCACACCTAGCATCGTTACTTGTCATGTCATGCATCGATATGCATCTGTTTGCATTGTATTCATTGTTTCTTCCCCCTCTTCTCTCCGGTAGACTACGAGATCGACGCTGCTGCTGCCCGGTTCGACTACGGAGTTGACGACCCCTCCTTCTTGACAGAGCTATCTGGCAAGCCCACCCCTTGATCACCAGTTATCGCCTATTCTTACAGATACTCTTGCATTAGAGTAGTGTAGCATATTCTTGTTCGGTTACTCCTATTACATTGCATAGCTTTGTCATTGTTGCTACTGATCATTGATACCTTACCTGCAATCCTAAATGCTTAGTATAGGATGCTAGTTTATCATCATTGGCCCTACATTCTTGTCAGTCTGCCTTGCTATATTATTGGGCCGTGATCACTCGGGAGGTGATCACGGGTATATACTATACATATATACATACTATACAGATGGTGACTAAAGTCGGGTTGGCTCGTTGAGTACCCGCGAGTGATTCACGAATTGGGGGCTCAAAGGACCTTTGTCCCGACGGCCCTCTGTGGATCTTTCTTGGCGGTGAGCGACAGACGGGTTGAGACCACACAGGGAGACAGGTGGGCACAGCCTGGTCGGCGTTCGCGATTGCTTCATAATAACACGCTTAACGAGATCTTGGTATTTGATTCCGAGTCCGCCACCTTTGGCCTATACGCACTAACCAACTACGCGGGAACAGTTATGGGCACTCGACGTCATGGTATCAGCCGAAGCCTTCTTGACATCAGCGATGGAGCGGCGCGCGCCGGATTGGACTGGAAGGCCTACTCTTGTATAAGAGAGGCTAGGTCTGCTTCCTACCGCTTCAACGCAGGTGTGCAATGGGCGATGGGCCTGCACCCACAAGCATAGGATTTAGACCGGCGTGCTGACCTCTCTGTTGTGCCTAGGTGGGGCCGCGACGTGTTGATCTTCCGAGGCCGGGCATGACCCAAGAAAGTGTGTCCGGCCAAATGGGATCAAGCGTGTTGGGTTATGTGGTGCACCCCTGCAGGGAAGTTAATCTATTCGAATAGCCGTGTCCCTCGGTAAAAGAACGACCCGGAGTTGTACCTTGACCTTATGACAACTAGAACCGGATACTTAATAAAACACACCCAGACAAGTTCCACAGACAACCCGGTGATCGCTTTTCCACAGGGCAACGAGGAGAGGATCACCGGGTAGGATTATGCTATGCGATGCTACTTGGAGGACTTCAATCTACTCTCTTCTACATGCTGCAAGACGGAGGCTGCCAGAAGCGTAGTCTTCGATAGGATTAGCTATCCCCCTCTTATTCTGGCATTCTGCAGTTCAGTCCACCGATATGGCCCTTTACACATATACTCATGCATATGTAATGTAGATCCTTGCTTGCGAGTACTTTGGATGAGTACTCGCGGTTGCTTTCTCCCCCTTTTTTCCCCCTTTTCTTTCTTTCTGGTTGTCG
This sequence comes from Aegilops bicornis, assembly GCA_021605145.1. Classification (NCBI taxonomy): domain Eukaryota; kingdom Viridiplantae; phylum Streptophyta; class Magnoliopsida; order Poales; family Poaceae; genus Aegilops; species Aegilops bicornis. The sequence continues at coordinate 154,748,526 of CM038673.1, forward strand.
CAACCAGATGCTGGAGCCCAGGAGCCAGACGCCACCGTCGACGACGACTACTACACTGGAGGTGCCTACTACTACGTGCAGGCTGCTGACGACGACCAGGAGTAGTTTAGGAGGATCCCAGGCAGGAGGCCTGCGCCTCTTTCGATCTGTATCCCAGTTTGTGCTAGCCTTCTTAAGGCAAACTTGTTTAACTTATGTCTGTACTCAGATATTGTTGCTTCAATGACTTCGTCTATGATCGAGCACTTGTATTCGAGCCCTCGAGGCCCCGGCTTGTATTATGATGCTTGTATGACTTATTTATGTGTTTAGAGTTGTGTTGTGATATCTTCCCGTGAGTCCCTGATCTTGATCGTACACGTTTGCGTGCATGATTAGTGTACGATTGAATCGGGGGCGTCACAACGTGGTTTGGGTGAGTGTATCCATGATAGATGTGAGTTTTGTTAATTAATCGATAACTTAAGGTGGATACTTAAATACACATCTGGGTGGATTGGTTGAGGCACTCTGGAGTACCCAGTGGTTGTCAGGGCACCTGGAGAACCCAGTGCTAGCCCAAGGGAATCCCGGAGTACCCGTGTGATAACCCTATGGAATGCCACCCAGGCTCAAAGGGTTCATAAGATTATTCATGCTAGAAACTTCCGTGTGCAGCCACAAGCCATTATGGGCTCTGGCATAGTTAAGTTAAGTATGTTGCGTGAGCTCTTGAAGAGGTAGACTAGCAGATGTAGGGGTGTAGGTGGTACTGTCTACCCAGAGTAAAGAGTTAATGCTTTTGAAAGACTGTGTCTCGGTCATCCGTTTCTCAAACACCTTGTAGTACGAGAAATCCGACAAAGGCGATCGAGTCTTGTGGGGAAAGTGCGCAAATCTCTGCAGAGTGTATAAACTAATCATGGTTAGACGTGTCCCCGGTTAAGGACATCTTGAGTATCTGGTTCTTGGATTATCATGTTCATCTCATCACGTTACTTAAATAATTTGTTGGGTTATTGATCTTAATTTGGGATTGAGTTGGAGGAACCTTCTCAATGTTTTCAACAAACTTTGTAGCTAAATAAAATGTATTCCTTTGTTGTAGGGAAAAACAGGCTTTATGCAAAAATAAACTTAGAGCTTTCCACCAGCCCAATATGCATGTAGTGATAGCTATTATTCATCATTATCCTATGGTGTGAATTTGCCAGTACATTCAATGTACTGACCTACATGGCTGTAATGTCTCAAGTTGCAAGATTCCTACGACGAGTAAGTGATACGTTAGGGTTACGATTTCTACACTCAACTTTGCCGTTGGTGTTGATGGGAATCCACAACCTTGTTGTTACTTCCGCTATTTGGATTGAGGTAATACTATTTACATTACTTTATACATGTGATTTACCTCTGTTATAAATCCTCGAATACTGTGTGTGTCAGCATACCGATTCAGGGATGCACAGATACTTCGATCCATTCGGGTCGGGTCGCTACAAGATGGTATCAGAGCACATGTTGACTGTAGGACGTGACCCTAGAAACTGGCAAGCCCATAGGAAAAGATTTTTCTCTACAACTTTATTTTCAAAAGGATCTTTTACCTCTCTTCTCTTCTGAGCTTATTCAAATATTCCCTTTTAGTTAGACCATACCCTTTCCCCTTTTGACCACATGAAGATATGACTGATGAGATCACTCCAAGAAGTACAAGATCTCGGACAACTAAGACTACTTTGAATAAAGAGGATTTTTACCGTGCATTACAATGACGGAAACTACAATGGTGAAGACTCCAAAGACTAGGAGAATTTGAAGGCTTTGAAGAATTTCCAGATTGCTATGACCTAGGAAGGCACCCCTTATGGAACTTGTCAGAATATTGAAGTTGTCAATACCCGGGAATCAAGGTGTGTCGGAGAAAGACCGGAACATGGAGCGTTGAAATTTAAGGTTTTTGTAAGGGAAGCCCCAAGACAGGAGATACCAACCATGGAATGATAACTCATGGCAGAGAGATGGGCATAAACACAGATATCCATGATGCTATCGCTTGCTTATGCTATTGTCACCGTGCTGAGTTAAGCATGCATTTCTTTGGAAGGATTGGATGGTAGAAGGCTGATGGAGCACCAGTCAGCAAAAGATGAAGTTTTAACCTTAGCTGGTGAATCACCAGGATCTGGAGTATTACATCAAGAAGTTAGGGTGGAACTTTAGGAAGCCGTATTTGACAAGGGAGCATTTCGTGAACAACTCAGGACCCAGAAGCTGAAAGTAGCCAAGCTGGAGGAGTAAAACCTTGAGATACCAGAGATTCGTCAGGAATTGAAGGACAATAGGACCATGGTTCATGCCAAGGATGTTGAAACCCAGAAGTTTGAAACATATCTCAAGAATATTAAAGGACGTCATGAGAGACTCTGCGTCAATAGAGATGATATGGCAAAGGAACTTGAGTAGATCAGCAAGCACGATCAGAAGAAGCCATCAGGAGACAAGAATAAGACTTGAAGGGTTTGGTGACTTTGAGGATTTATTGACCTTTAGAAGATCAAACCCCTGTTATATACCTACGTTAGATGCGGCGATTGTGAGCTGTCATTTGTTTGATGTTTTTCCGACAGCCACAAGATAAAACATGTCCCTTAAAAACTATTGTTTGTATTGTGTGTATCCCTCTCTATCTCTCTTATCTCACCCCAAAACCCCTAGACCCAATAGAGGATGAATGAAGATGAACTCACATTTTCGGGACCGATAAGTCAATTGGAGACGGGCCGATGGATTCAGAACATGGAAGATCATATGGAGAATAACCCGATAGTCATAAATGATATGGCCAGCATGCTCTTCAGTGTTTTGAAAGAGGTGTTGCTACTAGGTGGAGGATGTACAAAACATCAATGGATGGCAAGGAGTAACCACTTGGAAGGAATTTAAGTTGACTTTGCTAAAGTCACGTCTTGTGTCCCCGAATTTGAAGCTTATGGAAATGATATGAAGAAACTCTGTGCATGCAAGCTTTGTGGAGAAATAGGACACAACCATAAAGAACACAAGGATGGATGCCCTAATTGTGAAAGAAGTCACCCAGCTGAAGAATGCCCAACTAGGCAGATTACTTGTTTCTTGTGTGAAGGGACTACCCACTACCCTACTTAGTGTCACATTTACCCCATGATACAAAGAACCATCCAACAGAAGAAAGAAGCAATGAAAGGAGCCCTCATCGAAATTTTAGAAGAATCAGTGATGAAGGAAGAGGTGGAGGACACACCCGAAGAAGACCAAATAAAACCCTGCACCAAGTCAGGCTATTCATGTGGAGAAGAAGGACACATCTCCCAAAATTGTTTGAATGGGGATCTAGTAGAATTCCCGACAGAGGAAGTAGGGTATGACCCACAGGAAATAGAAGCCCTGATTGGAACGTAAAAGTCCAGGAAGAGAAATAGATTGGATTCCAGGAACAACCCAATTTCTACGAAGAAGGACCTGAGTCATAACACATGTTTCAGGTGCAAGGAGTCAGGGCACTACTTTAGCAGTTGCCCAAAAAGGAAGCCGAGGACCCAAGGAGGCTATGTAATCACAAGGAAACCGCAAGACCTATCTGAAGTAATAGGTTTCTGTTGTAATGAAGTAGGGCACTTTGCCAGAGATTGTCCCAAGGAGAAGGAGACTTGTGATAAATAGTTGAGTCTGTGAGAAATATAGTAGTAGTAGTGGGAACAATTCTTTCATATTGAGGTGTTGAGTCGAGGCATGTAATGGAATGCATGAGATTGTAATAATTTGAGAATCAATAAAGTTAGCATCATGGGTACTGAATTGGACGTATGAGTTGTTACTCTATGAACAAAGATTTTGACCATTTTCGAGGATATGAGAAATATGGTCTATGGATGAATTTGTACATTTTAAGGGTGGTAGTACCTTGTGAGGACCCTTAACCCCTGGGAAAAGATAACGATGTTCCATGAAGTGGACTATGGAAAATATAAGTACGAGTTTTGTCTCGATATATGGGATACCCCAAGAGTATGGAGAGATGAAGTACTATTGGATATAAAGGAGGTATAACGTTGGTAATAAGGAGCAATTGTAACTGCATGACGAGTCGGAGTAAACGTGTTTTAGTTTGGTACCAACAGAAGGAAGGGAGACAGTAAAATTGGATGGATTTAAGAATGCTAGGATGCTGAATGTTGGAATAATGATTAGTTGCCCCGATGATGAGTTCAAGGTTTACAAGTGATGAGATGGGCCATAACCTACAGGCCCCAGGACTTACCAAGAAGCAAGCACACTCTTGCTGAAGGAAAAACCCCAGAAGAAGATACAACTTTATCAATAGACAATTTTATAGGATTAACGCAAAACCTGAGAGTTGTGAAGGACCGATAGATGTTTGTTTGGCTTGCAGAATCAATGGATTTATCCGAACTTGGTTCGTCGACAAGAGAAATTCTGCAATGCTTGTGAGGATGACCGAGTATTAGAATGCGAGATTCGCTAAACCATATACAAGGTAATGATTTGGGTGCGGGATGGATTGATCACCATACCGACTTACTCTTATTATTCGTCTTGCTATATGGGATGGTAAATCTGAGTGACTTACCTATAGTGGAGCGACGACGATCAAAACCTTATTTGAACCTTAGAATGGTATGACAGTTTCCCCTATTACAAGGCAGCTGTTGCCAAACGTAGGTCATAAGGTGAGAATGAAGCCCAGACCCATTTCCTGCAGGAGAAACCATAAATTGTTGACCACCATGAGATATCGATAGTTGTTTAGTATTGGCGCCAGACCCGTCAACTAAGAAGACCCAGTCATAGAATAACCTTACCAAGATGAAATGGACACAGGAATTGAGGAAAAGGTTATGCCACCACCGGAAGAGCCCAAAGAAGGAATTATCCTGAAGATCTAAGAAGATTGACACTGTCAACAATAAGGATGGAGTATATGAGTTTTGATGGAACCGTAACCATGTTTCTAAGGGTGGTAGCACCATAGCCCCCCTGTGATGATCGATGGATTTTGAGAAGACCCCTACCCTAACCTATTTTCTTGCTAGCCTCTCCGAATCTCGAGGACGAGATTCATTTTAAGGGTGGTAGGTTTGTAACATCCCAAAATTCTAAATTTTGGAATGTTATATTAAATAGATAGTTATGATTGATTGTTTGATTGATTGTGTGAAGTTGAGTGACACTTGAAACTTTTTGAAAGTTAAATGAGAGGGAATAATATGACTTTCCCAAAACATTCACTTTGCTTTCTGATCTCTATGAATTCAAATTCTTTTCAAATACAAAACCCTAGAGAGAAGATGACATGACTCCTTCCATTTAATAAATGAAAAGGGTTTTGAAAAGATTTTGAATATCATTTAGAAATATTTTCAAATTCAGAAACTTTAAGCAACTCAATGATTTTCATGAGAGAAGTTAAAATGACTTCTTCAAAACATATGAAATATGAGTTGGGAGTTTAAACAAATCCAATTTAAAGTCCTTTTGTAATTATTTTCAATTGGGAGTTATTTGGGTTTTATTCAAATTATTTTTTCTCCAAAAATAAAATATATGGAAGTTAGGGTAAAATGATTCCCTACGTTAGAAAATTGGAGAGAAATAAAATTGAAATCATTTTGGTATTTTTAAAAATGATTTTTATTGGCTTTTACTATAGTTGTAGCACTCTTTGCTTTATTTGAACTTTGTGGATTTCATTTGACGCTAGAAAAATGTTCAAGTGACAGAAAATATTTTTATGAAAATTTTGATATATATAATATGCCTATGTAAATTTTATTTTATTTTCGTTATACATTTTTCCTTTTTGTTTCGAATTAAAAAGAAAACTGTACGTGCGACCCAATTTTATCCGTTGCCCACGTGCACCGTGCACCCAGGCTGGCCCATATTGTATTTTTATTTTTTTGGTTATTTTTGCAGGAAAAAAAAATATATTTTTTTCTTAAATACTTTTTTGTGTTTGAAAAAATAAAACTGCCGCGCGCCGAACGAAACTTTAACCGCATGCGTTTTTCTCTTCTCTCTTTTCTATTTTTTATCTACGTTTAGTCCCACATTGCCTAGCCTTTGACCTCTAAGCCTCTTTTCCACCTATAAATATAGACCCATAGAGCCTCCAAAAATCATCCGATTTGGGTTAAATCAATATATTTTGGTTTGACTAGATTCACTAAAGAAAAATATATTTCTCCTCTCCGACGGAAATTCCGGAAGTCGTCTTCTCTCTCTGAAGTCGTCTTTCCCTACCTTATAAAGGTATCTTTCTTCGTACTTTTTTTATATAGATACTCCCGTAGCTTATTATTTCTAGACTAGTACGGTAGAATAATTAGATTTATAAATTAGTCCATGTATTTACATTTTAAGACTAGAATTATTTTAGTCATAGCCCTTTTTATTCGTGAAACAACTTGGCCCTAATTTTTTATATAGCCATAACTTTTTACTAGTTCATTAAAATTAGATTGAATCAGCGCCTAATTTTCGTCTTGATCCCACCTATCCAGTGAACCTATCCCAACAACTTTCTCAAATTTTTAAATTTCGAAATTTGTTCAGATTCGTACTTAAGTTTTTTTTGATCATATCTTTTTATCCGTACCTCCGTTTTCGATGAAATCAATGCCTAAATCTTTGTAACGATCCCCTCTGTCCAGTAAACCAAATTAAACTTGCTTTTTACAATTTAAAATTTGAGTTTAGTTCAGATTAGTATTTGATCTTGTTTCGTCTGTTTCTTGAGTTTCGTAACTCCGTTTTAGTTGATTCTTTTTGCAAATCGAAGCTATTGACCTAAACTTTCTGATAAGGCCAAATCCACCTAATTTTGGTACTGTTAGAAATTGTTTCTATTGCAAGAGCTAATTGCTTGTTTTCGAAGCTTTCTGAGATCTTTTCTTCGAACTTTATGCTTGAGTGCTTATGTATGCAATTGCTTGCTCTCGATAGATTGAACAGAGTGTGACAAACAGAACTATTAGGAATTATGAGTGCTAATCATCTCCATCAACAGTACAAGGCAAGTTCACACTTTGATCATATCCCTGTATTACCCAGTTTTTATGCATTAGTTTCAACCCTCAAACATTGCATGAGTAGGATTGATTACATGTGGGTATTGGGAAGTAGATGATGAGGTAGAACCTATTTCCCTTTTATTATCAAACCTTTGGGAGTTACTTCTACGTTATGCTCAGGATTGCTATGCTATGCTCGTAGACGTGGTTTGGGTGAGTGTATCCATGACAGATGTGAGTATTGTTAATTAATGGATAACTTAAGGTGGCTACTTAAATACACATCTGTGGTTGTCAGGGCACCTGGAGAACCTAGTGCTTGCCCAAGGGAATCCTGGAGTACCCGTGTGATAACCCTATGGAATGCCACCCAGACTCAAAGGGATCATAAGATTATTCATGCTAGAAACTTCCGTGTGCAGCCACAAGCCATTATGGGCTCTGCCATAGTTAAGTATGTTGCATGAGCTCTTGAAGAGGTAGACTAGCAGATGTAGGGGGTGTAGGTGGTACTGTCTACCCAGAGTAAAGAGTTAATGCTTTTGAAAGACTGTGTCTCGGTCATCCGTTTCTCAAACACCTTGTAGTGTGAGAAATCCAATAGAGGCGATCGAGTCTTGTGGGGAAAGTGCGCAAACCTCTGCAGAGTGTATAAACTAATCATGGTTAGCCCCGGTTATGGACATCTTGAGTATCTGGTTCTTGGATTATCATGTTGATCTCATCACGATACTTAAATAATTTGTTGGGTTATTGATGTTAATTTCGGATTGAGTTGGAGGAACCTTCTCAATGTTTTCAACAAACTTTGTAGCTAAATAAAATGTATTCCTTTGTTGTAGGGAAAAAATGGCTTTATGCAAAAATAAACTTAGAGCTTTCCACCAGCTCAATATGCATGTAGTGATAGCTATTATTCATCATTATCCTATGGTGTGAATTTGCCAGTACATTCAATGTACTGACCTACATGGCTGCAATGTCTCATGTTGCAGGATTCCTACGACGAGTAAGTGATACGTTAGGGTTACGATTTCTACACTCAACTTTGCCGTTGGTGTTGATGGGAATCCACAACCTTGTTGTTACTTCCGCTATTTGGATTGAGGTAATACTATTTGTTATTATAAGCTTAGAGAGGTTGTGAGTTGAAACTCACCTATATAACATAAACCAAGATTTTTGTAGATTTTCCTTTACCCATAAATGTTTTAAAAGGTAAATCAATACGATACAATCAACGCCAGTAACTGTAAAATACATAGCATATGTTGTCTACCGATCTTATGAAATAATTCTAAACTATTTATCTGTATTCTGGGGAGACACTCCCGCCATAAAATGGCAATACCGATGAACTGTGAGAATTAATTCACTCAACATGGTCAAGAGCCCTATGGTCCATCAACACAATGATGCCCCTTCTTACATCGCCATTCCAAGAAACCAAGACAGGGGAACCATCAGCACCCACAACAACTGCAAGCATAATCCTCTGTTATTAAGTCGGTAAAGCTCTACTCGCCTAACACAAAATTCTCCATTCAAATTACTGAATACACACGGCTAATGTGGAGAAGCAACAAAACCCTAATATGCTACTATCAAGTGCTGCCGAAGTGTAGAAACATAGTTACAATGAGATTGTTGATGGGCTGGTGGATGCTTACGGTGGAGAACAACTTGGTCATGACCTTGTGGGAGGGGCAGTGGAAGCCGACGTAGGCGAAGCTAGAGCCGCTGGTGCGCACGAACTCGATGCCGGCGATGCGGCCGATGGAGCCGAACACGACCTCCATGTCGGCCACCGACACGCCCTCCGCTAGCCCGCCCTCGTCCAACAACATGACCTATCTGCAAAATAATTGAAATGCAACAGTCATATAATAGTACATATGAGGCTATGATGAAGGGTAGACAGGGAAACTGACTGTGATTTACTGCCATAATCAACTAACAGTGGGCTCCAGATTGACAAAACAAGGCCCTTGAAACATGTTTCCTGAACATGTTAAATGCATCAAACAAAAAGCAAAGACACTTGTTAGTATGAATTCTTGAGAAAATTGTTAGTAGGATTTAAGCAAGGTGCGCTATCAATTCATAAACAGTACCCAGATGTCTCATGCCTGCTAAAATTAAACCGGACCAACAGATCATCTAACAAAAATTCGTGAACATTACGCCTTTCATGATTTGCCAATGCAATTCTGAAAAAAACAAATCAACAACAGATGATATAAAATAGTAACATGCTGCTGCCTTTGGGCTGTAGTTAATTTAGCTGTTAGAAAGCAAACATGTTAGAAATTCAGCTCATAGCTTATTACAGGCTTAGAGAGGTTGTGAGTTGAAACTCACCTATATAACATAAACCAAGATTTTTGTAGATTTTCCTTTACCCATAAATGTTTTAAAAGGTAAATCAATACGATACAATCAACGCCGGTAACTGTAAAATACAGAACAAACATTGTCTACCGATCTTATACAATAATTCAAAACAAGTTATCTGTATTATGGGGAGACACTCCCACCATAAAATTGCAATACTGGTGAACTGTGAGAATTAATTCACTCGACTTGGTCAAGAGCCCTATGGTCCATCCACACGATGGTGTCCCTTCTTGAATCACCATTCCAAGAAACCAAGACATGGGAACCATCAGCACCCACAACAACTAAGCACCATCCTATGTTATTAAGTTGGTAAAGCTCTACTCGCCTAACACAAAATTCTCCATTCAAATTACGAGGAAACTGATTATGATTTATTGCCATAATCTACTAATAGTGGGCTCCAGATCGACAAACAAGGCCCTTGCAATACCGGTTAACTGTGAGAATTAATTCACTCGACTTGGTCAAGAGCCCTATGGTACATCCACACGATGGTGTCCCTTCTTGAATCACCATTCCAAGAAACCAAGACATGGGAACCATCAGCACCCACAACAACTGCAAGCACCATCCTCTGTTATTAAGGGTGTAAAGCAAGCTCTACTCGCCTAACACAAAATTCTCCATTCAAATTACGAGGAAACTGACTATGATTTACTGCCATAATCTACTAAAAGTGGGCTCCAGGTCGACAAACAAGGCCCTTGCAATACCGGTGACCTGTGAGAATTAATTCACTCGACTTGGTCAAGAGCCCTATGGTCCATCCACATGATGGTGTCCCTTCTTGAATCACCATTCCAAGAAACCAAGACATGGGAACCATCAACACCCACAATAACTGCAAGCACCATCTTCTGTTATTAAGTTGGTAAAGCTCTACTCGCCTAACACAAAATTCTCCATTCAAATTACGAGGAAACTGACTATGATTTACTACCATAATCTACTAATAGTGGGCTCCAGATCGACAAACAAGGCCCTTGAAACATGTTTCCTGAACATGTTAAATGCATCAAACAAAAAGCAAAGACACTTGTTAGTATGAATTCTTGAGAGTTAGTAGGATTTAAGCAAGGTGCGCTATCAATTCATAAACAATACCCAGATGCCTCATGCCTGCTAAAATTAAACCGGACCAACAGATCATCTAACAAAATTCCGTGAACATTACATCTTTCATGGTTTGCCAATGCAATTCTAAAAAAATAAATCAACAACAGATGATATAAAATAGTAACAGGCTGCTGCCTTTGGGCTGTAGTTAATTTAGCTGGCTATTTTTTTAGGGAGCATATGCAAAAGATATGCACCCAATGCTGCAAACGAGAAGAAATATCTTGTTCACTATTTTATCTTTTGGACGAGGGCCACATAGAGAGCCCCGTCGATCATGGCAGGAACTGTTCTCGCAAGGAACAAAAAGACTCAAGGCCCTCCAATGGCGATGGATCCTAGTGCTAAATCCGTCTTCTAATTTGCTGAACATGAAGCCCTAATCACGGAGCGGCTAATTTTGAGTGGGACGCACAAATCTCGCAACTACTGGTGTGGAGGCGGCAGATCAGCCGGCCGTGTCGCCACCACCGGCGGCAGATCAACAAAATAGGCCAGGTCATAACCAAAAACTCACTCGAGTTTGAGCTCTTTATTGAGAATTAGACAATGAAACATAGAAAATTTAACAGAAGAGCAAAAATTTACTGGGTGGATGGACCGCCGATCCAGGAGGAGGAAACTATCGGGCACCATGGTCCCGATGGAAGGCCTCGATGGCAAATAAGAACCCCAGACGGCAGGGCGGTGCTGAGCAATGGCAAGACGGACACATGGACATGCTCGACGCGCAGCCCCGGGACAGACTAGTTGAAAACCTCCGCCGCTGGTCAACGACAGGTCAGCTGCGTTGGTACGTGCATGAGCGAAGAGAAGAAGGTTCGGATCAGAGAACATACTGGCGTAGAGGATGCCTTGCGGAGAGAGCCCCTCCTTGAGATGCTCCAGCCATACCATACTGCATCCCGCGTAGCCGCCGTTGACCACCCAACCACATCGTCCCACTTTGACCCGCTTCCGTAATTATACTCCAGTTCAATTATACTCCCTGCTTGGCAAACTAAAACTATGATTATCCTAAATCCTACTTCTAGAGTTGCTGCAGATCAATAGCTGCTCTGAGTACAAGAACTCTCCCCCTATCTGCAAGATCACCAGTACAAACAATACATTTTTTGAGTATATTTTCAAAGTACTTCAAGGAGGATAATTGAAGTTGCTGAAATTTTACTAAAACTGTGCCTATGACTACATCTCCTACTCATAATCTGTACCCATACTCATACAAATAAATTGAACCCTACTCCTAATCTGCACTCCAAGCGGTACTCCAAATTTAAAGAGAGGAGACAGGGAAGCTCACCATGCAATGGAGATCTTTGTGAAGAGGAGCATTGTCGAAAGGTGGTGTCCTCGAGCATATGTTAAATCGTGAGCATCACCTGTTCGCCTCCGGTCCTAGGTGTAGTAGGTGTAGGCGGGGATGCCGGCATGGGCTGCCTTGTGAGGCTTAAGCTGGCGGGTCGCAGACGGCCTTGTGGAGCCGCGGCCACGATAGCACAAGCGCGTACAGCCTCCGGCCATCGTCGGTTGTGTGCTCGGAGAAGACGCTGCGGGAGGCGAGCAGGCGACGGATGGGTCCGGGTGGCCGAGCAGGAGCAGCTCGGCAGCCAAGAGCAGCGCGTTGGCGTTGCCCACCCACACCGCGGTTGTCGCTCGATCTGCCACGAGGGGAGGGGAAGAGAGGGGGCCGCGGCGGGAGGCAAAGTCGCCGGTTCTGGGAGGAGGTGGGGAGGGCTCTTGGGATGCGTCGGTGCGTGGGGAGGAGCTGCCGCCGACGAGATGCAGATCGAGCGGGGTGATCTAGACCGAGCGGGGTGACGAGATTCATTACTATTTTTTAAACCTGGTTAATTTTCGTAGACTTTTTTCACACTGGTTAATTTTCTATGGCTAGCATCGCTAATTTTTTTATTGGTTCGGCGCCGGATCGGGGGCGGAATTGCTGGTACGTGGGAGGTGGGAGGGAGGACGAAAAAAACACGGTGTTGGTGGGATGAAAATAAACCCGGAACGGAGACTACCAACTGAGACATTAGGAGTAGAGATTACCCAGGACTTCCAATTTTGGTAGGATTTTTAGAGTTCCATAAGTATTCAAAAATTACAGATTGCTACAGACTGTTCTGTTTTTGACATATTCTGTTTTTCGTGTGTTGTTTGCTTATTTTGATGCATCTATGGCTAGCATCGGGGGGGGGGGGGTATGAACCATAGAGAAGTTGGAATACAGTAGGTTTAACACCAATATAAATAAAGAAGAGTTCATTACAATACTTTATGTGGTGGTTTTTCTTTCTTGCACTAATGGAGCTTATGAGATTTCTTGTTAAGTTTTGTGTTGTGAAGTTTTCAAGTTTTGGGTAAAGATTTGATGGACTATGGAATAAGGAGGGGAAGAGCCTAAGCTTGGGGATGACCATGGCACCCCAAGATATTCAAGGACAACCAGAAGCCTAATCTTGGGGATGCCCCGGAAGGCATCCCCTCTTTCGTCTTAGTTTATCGGTAACTTTACTTGGAGCTATATTTTTATTCACCACATGATATGTGTTTTGCTTGGAGCGTCTTGTGTGATATGAGTCTTTTGCTTTTTAGTTTACCAGAATCATCCTTGCTGTACACACCTTTTGGGAGAGACACCCTTGATTTGAAATTTATCAGAATACTCTATGTGCTTTACTTTTATCTTTTGAGCTAGATATTTTTGCTCTAGTGCTTCACTTATATATTTTAGAGCACGGCGGTGGCTTTATTTTGTAGAAATTGTTGATCTATCATGCTTCACTTATATTATTTTGAGAGTCTTTTAGAACAGCATGATATTTGCTATGGTCATAAAATTGGTCCTAGAATGATGGGCATCCAAGTTGGGTATAATAAAAACTATCATAGAAAGTGAATTGGATGCTATGATCAATTTGATGCTTGATAATTGTTTTGAGATATGAGGATGGTGATATTAGAGTCATGCTAGTGGGGTAATTATGAATTTGAGGAATACTTGTGTTGAAGTTTGTGATTCCAGTAGCATGCACATATGGTGAACCGCTTTGTGATGAAGTTGGAGCATAATTTATTTATTGATTGTCTTCCTTATGAGTGGCGGCCGGGGACGAGCGATGGTCTTTTCCTACCAATCTATCCCTCTAGGAGGATGCACGTAGTACTTTGTTTTCAATGACTTGTAGATTTTTGCAATAAGTATATGAGTTCTTTATGACTAATGTTGAGTCCATGGATTATATGCACTCTCACCCTTCCACCATTGCTAGCCTCTCTTGTGCCGTGCAACTTTCACCGGTACCGTACACCCACCATATACCTTCCTCAAAACAGCCACCATACCTACCTATTATGGCATTTCTAAAGCGATTCCGAGATATATTGCCATGCAACTTTCCACCGTTCCGTTTATTATGACACGCATCATCATTGTCATATTGCTTTTGCATGATCATGTAGTTGACATTGTATTTGTGGCAAGGCCACCTTGATAATTCTTTCATACATGTCACTCTTGATTCATTGCATATCCCGGTACACCGCCGGAGGCATTCATATAGAGTCATATTTTGTTCTAAGTATCGAGTTGTAATCTTGAGTTGTAAGTAAACAAAAGTGTGATGATCTTCATTATTAGAGCATTGTCCCAAGTGAGGAAAGGATGATGGAGACTATGCTTCCCCCACAAGTGGGGATGAGACTTCGGACTTTATATAAAAAAGAGAAAGGCCAAAAAAAGAGAAAGGCCAAAGAAAAAAAAGAGAAAGAAAGAAAAAAAATGAGAGAAGGGACAATGCTACTATCCTTTTACCACACTTGTGCTTCAAAGTAGCACCATGATCTTCATGATAGAGAGTCTCCTACGTTGTCACTTTCATATACTAGTGGGAATTTTTCATTATAGAACTTGGCTTGTATATTCCAACGATGGGCTTCCTCAAATGCCCTAGGTCTTCGTGAGCAAGCAAGTTGGATGCACACCCACTTAGTTTCTTTTGTTGAGCTTTCATACATTTATAGCTCTAGTGCATCCGTTACATGGCAATCCCTACTCACTCACATTGATATCTATTAATGGGCATCTCCATAGCCCGTTGATACGCCTAGTTGATGTGAGACTATCTTATCCTTTTTGTTTTCTCCACAACCACCATTCTATTCCACTTATAGTGCTATTTCCATGGCTCACGCTCATGTATTGCGTGAAAGTTGAAAAAGTTAGAGAATACTAAAGTATGAAACAATTGCTTGGCTTGTCATGTGGTTGTGCATGATTAAATACTTTGTGTGATGAAGATAGAGCATAGCCAGACTATATGATTTTGTAGGGATAGCTTTCTTTAGCCATGTTATTTTGAGAAGACATTATTGCTTTGATAGTATGCTTGAAGTATTATTGTTTTTATGTCAATATGAACTTTTATTTTGAATCATTTGGATCTGAACATTCATGCCACAGTAAAGAAAATTACACTGAATTATGCTAGGTAGCATTCCACATCAAAAATTTGTTTTTATCATTTACCTACTCGAGGACGAGCAGGAATTAAGCTTGGGGATGCTTGATACATCTCCAACGTATCTATAATTTTTAATTGTTCCATGCTATTATATTACCTGTTTTGGATGTTTATGGGCTTTACTTTACACTTTTATATCATTTTTGGGACTAACCTACTAACCGGAGGTCCAGCCCGAATTGCTGTTTTTTTGCCTATTTCAGTGTTTCGAAGAAAAGGAATATCAAACACAGTCCAAACGGGATGAAACCTTCGGGAGCAATCTTTTTGGAACAAATGCAAACTAGGAGACTTGGAGTGGACGTCAAGCAACAAACGAGGCGGCCACGAGGGTGCCCGGCGCGCCCTGGGGGGGTGGGCGCGCCCCCCACCCTCGTGGGCCCCTCGTGACTCAACCGACCTACCTCCTTCGCCTATATATACTCCCGTACCCTGAAAACATCAAGGAGCACCACGAAAACCTAATTCCTCTGCCGCAACCTTCTGTATCCGCGAGATCCCATTTTGGAGCCTTTCACGGTGCTCACGGGAGGGGAATCGACCATGGAGGGCCTCTACATCATCTCCAAGGCCTCTCCGATGAGTTGTTAGTAGTTTACCACAGACCTTCGGGTCCATAGTTATTAGCTAGATGGCTTCTTCTCTCTCTTTGAATCTCAAGACAAAGTTCTCCTCGATCTTCTTGGAGATCTATTCGATGTAACTCTTTTCGCGGTGTGTTTGTCGAGATCCGATGAATTGTGGGTTTATGTTCAAGTTTGTCTATGAGAAATATTTGAATCTCCTCTAAATTATTTTATGTATGATTGGTTATCTTTGCAAGTCTCTTCGAATTATTAGTTTGGTTTGGCCTACTAGATTGATATTTATTGCAACGGGAGAAGTGCTTAGCTTTGGGTTCAATCTTGCGGTGTCCTTTCCCAATGACAGTAGGGGCAGCAAGGCACGTATTGTATTGTTGCCATTGAGGATAAAAAGATGGGGTTTATATCATATTGCATGAGTTTATCCCTCTACATCATGTCATCTTTCTTAATGCGTTAGTCTATTCTTATGAACTTAATACTCTAGATGCAGGCAGGAGTCGCTCGATGTGTGGAGTAATAGTAGTAGATGCAGAATTGTTTCGATTTACTTGTTGTGGACGTGATGGCTATATACATGATCATGCCTAGATAATCTCATAACTATGCACTTTTCTATCAATTGCTCGACAGTAATTTGTTCACCCACGGTAATACTTATGCTATCTTGAGAGAAGCCACTAGTGAGACCTATGGCCCCCCGGGTCTATCTTTTATCATATAAGTTTTCATCTATATTTTATTTGCATATTTTACTTTCCAATCTATATCATAAAAATACCAAAAATATTTATCTTATCTTATTATGTCTATCAGATCAGACTTTCGCAAGTTTCCGTGAAGGGATTGACAACCCCTTTATCGTGTTGGTTGCGAGGTTCTTGTTTGTTTGTGTAGGTGCGTGCGACTTTTGAGGAGCCTCCTGCTGGATTGATACCTTGGTTCTCAAAAACTGAGGGAAATACTTACACTACTTTGCTGCATCACCCTTTCCTCTTCAAGGGAAAACCAACGCAGTGCTCAAGAGGTAGCAGTGGAGGGATAGCCTGGCCGGCGGTGGGGTAGCGCTTTGCAGTGATGCGTGCTAAGAAGAGTCGCTAGCCGCCGGAGGCCGGACCAGGCGGTCCCGGTGACGCTGGAGGAAGAAGACGAGAGGTTGAAGGTGCATGCCGGCCGTTGCATATAAATCCAATGGGTGTGGATGTCATAATCATTTGTTGACCAAGTTGACAATGCCCTGCGTAGGCTTCGACCTATTGGCCCACATGTCAGCCTGCAAAAATGTGGCATATATTTAACCCATGTTTTCTAGAATGTAAAATCCATTTGCTTGGCTGGGTGAACAAATAATTTCGCATCAATGCGGCCCATTTATAGTTTCTAAGAAATCCCAGCCCTTTTGCACTTCCTTGAAATACACGAATTAGCTGGGCTTGTTATATATATATAATGTTATGTTAGAAGGAGCAATTAATATCAAAAAATAAACCGGAGAGGTACATTATATATATATAATTACCAAATTAGCGAGTTATTGCTCAAAATAAAAATGAGCGCGTTATTATTACATTGGTCCTTAAAATCTTCGCAAGCTTTTGTACGCAAACATAAATTGGACACAACATTATTCTTCTTATATATAGATAAATAGAACAGAGACATGCGTTTTATTAAAAAAATACATTGGTCTACCGATCTTTAAGAAAATCCCCACAGGCCGATATGGACCTCAAAAAATAAGTTGAAACCACTGTCTCCGTATGTCATGGGCTACGCATGTTAAAATACAAACCTAGGCCTAGCTGATACTTGTTCGCCCTCTGGAAAAAATGATACCAGATCCCCGAACAAACTGGATTAAAGAGGGGGCCGGCGGCACGACTGAAGAAGCACATCAGGAGCGATTTTTTTCTTCAGTGGATGGCTCTCGATGGCGTTTTTTTACTTGCCTCTGCACCATACAACTTGTATTTTTAGCCTCCCAGTCCGTGGTGGACCAGCAGCCCATTTGCTGGGCGGACCAACCTACAGAAACCAACACTCAATTTTTCATCAAGCCCCCAAAACAATGCAGTACTATGTTTGTTTTGAGGCCGAAAACATTACGACAGGGGTTGAGCGAGGGAGGGGGGAAGACGGAGCAAAAATATTAAAAAGAGCTGATGCACCGTTGCTACCCTAACAAAGCAGGTGCAATTCTTCTCGGGAAGAAGGTGTGTCGTTGACACCCACACGTCACATACCCCACAAGAGGGCATACTAACAAGTTCACACACAAGTACATGTAAAAGGTGAACATTCGTATCAAACTCAGGTTCACAGGACACGTTCATATTCATAGCCAACATTCACTATCAACAACTCAAAAGATTCATATATACACAAGTTCAGCATGTCTATGCATCCAAATGATTGATAGATCACACGACAATATTCATAGATAATTCACAAAAAGATTCAGATATACACATGTTCAGTATGTTTATGCATCCAAATGATTAAGATCACAGCCAACATGATCCATGGACGAACTTTAATTACCTAGGGTACAAACTGGTAAATGTTGTTCAGTCGGAGGTACTTCTTGCTAAAATTAATGCTTGTACGAGTAAACTTTCGAGTACATAAGAGGCAACATAGACAATCTGAACTTTGCTTGTAGGTTTATCCTCAAATTGTGACCTTGTGCCGAGGGAGGTTTGAGCAACTTGGCCACTACTTTCATCCAACTAGTTTACCGGCTCATCTTGGTCCTGTAGCTCGCCAAAATTCTACATTGCAGACGAGAAAGGAGGAGGTTGAGAAAATGAACCACCCAAATTTTTTGTGCAGTTCAACTGAAATGGAGCATCCCTGGAGTGCAGACTGATTAAGTTCCAGATGAATATTCGCGTCAACCAACTTGTCTGGAATCTTTAGACTCCATGCCAAACAGTTCGCTACCATATCTGCCGATAACCAAAAGGCACAAGTTGGGACCAAAGACTGGACTGTGTTTCTCTGGGCTATGCGCCAAGCAATATTTTTGGCGTTCACTCTCCTAATACTTGGAGTTTGACAACGGGTTGACGCTGGTTGATACTCGAATGAATATATGCACTTCTTGTCAACATCGATGCTTGTCTGAGTGAACTTTGGAGTACATAGCAGCACCATAAGTATCTGTCCATCTGATATTTTTGTGCAGTTCTACTGAAATCACCCAATGCAATGATTTTCCTGCAGGTTCACGCTCCAATTTACTCCTTTATAAAATCGGCAAACAGTAGCACAATACCAAATTACCAATACATGACAAGCACAATAATCAGGATAAAGGCCAGTACCAACCTGTGTGAGGTAGCATATCAATTACTATTTCCTTTGACCGGAAGCCGAGATAAGCGGAGCGACTGACAAAGAAAGGAAGAAAGCGAGCCTGATTAGCGATCGACGTGAAAGGGCGATGAAGTTGTCGAGGCAATGAAGCACCCAAAGTTTTTGTGCAATTCCACCAAAGTCGAGCATCCACTACCAAAAAATACACTTCCATGATGATACGTGTTTGTCACAGTAGGTCGACTTTTTTGTCATGCATGTACATCCATGACGATTTTATGACAGAATCAAGATAGTCATACCTGTGCTGTCGTAGAAGTGTTCCATGACATTACCAAAATTATCATCACGGAAGTGTCCACTTCCATGACGATAAATCACGCGTCACAGAAGTGCTTTCGTCAAGGGTGACCGACATGTGGCATCCACCGTAACGGAACGTCGTTAAGCTATCGGGTCCGGTTTTGGATCCGATAACCCGTCAACAGCCCAGACCAATGGGGACTTTCCACATGTAAAATCATCATTGGCTGGAGGAAACACGTGTCAGCTTCGCGTTGGCACAGGTGTCCCTCATCCAATGGGCGAGACGCGCCTATGATATGTTGACACGTGGACCGGCCCATAAAGTTTAAATGGGCCGGCCCAACTAAAGGCCCACAAGATTTTGCAGACCATAATGGGCCGGCCCAGCTAAAGGCGCACGAGATTTTGCGGACCATAATGGGATGGCCCAGCTAAAGGCCCACAAGATTTTGCGGGCCATAATGGGCCAGCCCAGGTAAGATTTTTTTGTGCCATAATGGGCTGGCCCAGGTAGAGGCCCACAAGATTCTTGCGGATCATAATGGGCCGACCCAACTAAAGGCCCACGAGATTTTGCTGACATTAATGGGCCGGCCCAGCTGTAGGCCCACAAGATTTTGAGGACCCTAGTAGGCCATCCCATTAACTGGCTGCCATGTTTTGGGCCAAATGCCGGCCCATATTTGATCCGGTCCATTATTGGCCTGCCATGTTCCGGGCCTAATAATGGCCCATATGAGATCCGGCCTGTTAAAAGCCTACCACGTTCTGGGCCAAATTACGGCCGAGATCAGGTCCAGCCCTTTAAGAGGCTTTTGGCTAAATTATGGCCCATATCAGATTCGGCCCGTCAACTGGACGCTATGCTTTTGGGCCCACTTGCTAAACGCCCATTTATTAATTCGGCCTGATATTAATTTCGGCCTGTTAAGGGCCCGTTCAACATTTCGGCCCTATATTAATTTTGGCCTGTTAAAAGCCCGTCATATAATTGGGCCTAACTACGGCCCTGTTTGCATCCGGCCTGCTCGCAGCCGATATCCAATTGGGCCAAACAAGGACTGAGACAATTTTGGCCTGTTAAAAGCACATGATTTGATTTGCACAATCATGGGCCGGGGTCCATTTCGGGCTGCTGCCGGCCCGTGAGCTGTTCGGTACATTTCAGGCCCAACCTACTTCTCAGCCTCCTAAAAGCCCATTGAGTTTTCTTGCGAAAAGAGGGCCGACGGTTACTCGGCCTATTAAAGGCCCGAATCTACTAGTGGCCCAGTTTACTTTTGGCCTTTTAAGAGACCAAGATGACGGGGCCCACGATGCGGATCATACATCATGATTGCATGACGGCCCGATTATGTACCATAATTTTACGGTTTGGCCGGTTTACTGCGAAGACAAGATATATATATATATATATATATATATATATATATATATATACAGTAAAATAACTGCAGCATCGTGAATAAGAAAAAACCTAGACTATACAATAAAGAAATTACGACATATTACATCCACTGGGCATCAGAGCTCGCCACTATGATAATAAAGCACAAGCGGATAACAGATTACATACACTTTGGGCATCAAAGATCGCCACCAAAGTGCAAATAAACACGCTGACAAAATAATATACAAAACCGACAACACTTCAATATAGTTCAAGAAAGGTTAGCCTCATTGGGAGTCATGCAGCATAATCACCGAAAGCAAGTCGATGAGATAGCGCTTGTTCAACACATATCTTCCTCACTCGAAAGATAAACAAGCGCAGATGACATGTTTTGCACATAAAAGTATCAAGTCTTGACAATTCATCACATTTCTTCGATTTAATAAAGTGACACAGTTTAAAATTGCATTAACACAATATGGTATTGTTCAGGTCAAGACATGGCAGGAAATGACATTGTGAAGGAGTTGGCAGCTTCACGACACCACTGGATTACATATCAAGAACTCATACATATCAATGGTTAGTGTGCTGTCAATTTATCCCATTTCAGATTGGCAAATAAAGAGACGGTTTGAATAATAGTACAATGATATGACATTGTTCATAGTTAAGACATTGCAGAATATGACATTGTGCTGTAGTAGGTAGGTTCACCACACCACTGGATTACGGATGAAGAACAGAAGCATACATGCAGTGCAAAGAAGATCACTTGCTCTGTATAGTTTAATTTACATGGTATGAAGAAGGAACTTGGTTGTACAACTGAAAACTTAAATTGAGAAGGACAAACTTTTGTATATGACATAATAAACTTTAAACATGCAATTTGATGCAAACACCAAAAATAAACAACTGTTGCAGTCATGCCTAACCAAATATACACAACAAAGTTTGAAGGCTTGAGAAGGACAAACTTACATTATTGGTGAAGACAAGATCTATAAAGCCCTTGTCCATGCTGATAGGGGGGGGGGGGCAATTCAAGAAGTTTACCACATAATCTTCTTCATAAGCATTGCCTTTATTCTACATTTTGTTAAGAGTAAATATAGATGTGATAATATACGAAAAAATGGAGAATATTTAAGATAATATGAAGAGTGATGCTACATAACCAAGTAGATATAAATGTAAGTGCAGCGATACAGGCAAAAGGTACGGCCAAGAGCAATGCACAACTAAACTTCTTGAGTACCATCTGTGTTATCCAACCATATGGTAAGAGTAAATATAGATCTGATGTGTAGAAAATGGAGGGCAATGGAAAATAAGCTGCAGAGTGACGGTACATGAACAACTACCTGTCAATATAAGTACACTGATAAAGGACAACATGTACTTACAAGAACAATGCAGAGCTAAAAAAATTCATTGGCATTGGATATATTCTACACTAATGTAACCATTCATACAGATCAGATAATTTGGAGCGAAAAATTGATAAGCAAGCTATCATGCATACTGCAGTCACATAATGAACCAGGTACGTATGCAAGTACAGTGATACAGGACAACAGGTACTAACAAGAGCAAAGCAATGGGAAACATATTTGCGATATCCTGTCGTTCTTTTCAAACCAAAATTCTTCTTCGAGCAGATTTCCTGCAAAAAAGATCCGTAAGGCACATGCGGAAAAGTAGAAGTTCAAATTGTCATGTGATTCCATAGACAGTACCTCATCCTAGGAACGAGACCAGTGCATACCAAGGTTTTTCCATTCAATGTCTTCTAAATTTAGCACAGGAGACTTCACCGGAAATTCGTTTATAGACTTGCCATCAAAGTGTGATTTCCTCGAGTAACACCGATCTTTGCTGCAATGCTTCCTTGAAAAGCACAAGCAACCTTTGCTCGTTATGACTATCCAGATTGACCCTCGCCTAGTTACAACAATGTAATGTAAATTATTGATGTGTTCAATCAGGAGAAAACAGGAAAGTAATAACCATGAATAATAGCACTTACACGTAAGCTGGACAGGAAGATGTGAAAATGGTGTTTGTCTTCACTATAATCTTCCCATGATGGGAATATATGCACGTAGTCCCTAACAACATTGAAAGCATTGTCTTTTAAACTGGGAATAAGTGGAATGGGGTTCCAATCTGCAGGAATTGGTCGTCTCTGCAGCTTGGGATAGGTCTTCGCCGGTGGACTTCTTGCATTTTTTGGCCGGAGTAGGATTTTTTACGTGGTACGGCTGGTGCTATGGCAAATGAAATCGGTATACTTTTGGTGGAGTGCAGGTCCTGTGTGGTGGGGCTAGTGGTGTGGCCAGTGAAGTATGGGTACAGTCTGCTGGAGTCGGTCCTACATTTTGTGTCATTGGTTGTACATCCAATATAAGTGGGGTGCTGTCTGATTTCTCCGGCACCACCACATTTTTCAAGGACTTTGCTGGTGCTCCTTCAGGTTCGGCAATCACCCTGTTCCTTTTTGATGTCTGATGCACAGGAATAGCATTTGAGTGGAAAAACATGGTATGACGACAGATGGACTATGTATTGATAATGGATGGGCATGGCATCTCGACATATATGATGAGTAAAGTAAGCAGATGGCGGTGCAACAAAGTAGAAGAAATGCAAGACAACATATGCAAGATACGTGCAATCAATAAAACCTTGCCAAATTAGAACAGACACCTTGATGGGTGAACAGGACATGCCATCTGCCTTTGACTCCTCGAGGTTAGAATAGTCATTAGGATCATATTTTGAACAAGAATCAACGTGTGGGCAGCATATGAGTTTCATTACATCTAGAATGGCACTCAATGCCTTGGTGCCAATTTTGTAAGTCATTGCAGTGTTCCACAATATTCATCTGAAGCGCGGATTCTGATATTCACGGTATATACATATAATATCTGAGAACCATGAAAACATAAATAGTTGTGAGATTATCTTTGTAATGCAGATGATATTCTAATATAGGGGCACCCCTGTAAACACTTGTGTGCTATCACTGGATTC
Organism: Aegilops bicornis; assembly: GCA_021605145.1. Lineage (NCBI taxonomy): Eukaryota > Viridiplantae > Streptophyta > Magnoliopsida > Poales > Poaceae > Aegilops > Aegilops bicornis. Next base: position 154,772,263 of record CM038673.1, read on the forward strand.
TGATGAGAGAGCTCATGTGTGCTGTAATATGGTGCGTGCATTTATATAATCTGGCACAAGTACACAAAAAATAGGCTCCGGAAGTAAGGATAGTCGGCAGTGTTGGGGAACGTAGTAATTTCAAAAAATTTCCTACGCACACGCAAGATCATGGTGATGCATAGCAACGAGAGGGGAGAGTATTGTCCACATGCCCTCGTAGACTGAAAGCGGAAGCGTTATGACAATGCGGTTGATGTAGTCGTACGTCTTAACGATCCAACCGATCCGAGTACCGAATGTACGGCACCTCCGAGTTCAGCACACGTTCAGCTCGATGACGATCCCCGGACTCCGATCCAGCAAGGTGTCGGGGATGAGTTTCGTCAGCACGACAGCGTGGTGACTATGATGATGTTCTGCCAATGCAGGGCTTCGCCTAAGCACCACAACGATATGACCAAGGTGGAATATGGTGGAGGGGGGGCACCGCACACGGCTAAGGAACGATCACGAAGATCAACTTGTGTCTTGGGGTGCCCCCTGCCCCCGTATATAAAGGAGCAAGGGGGGAGGCCGGCCAGCCCTAGGGGGCGCGCCAAGGAGGGGTGAGTCCTCCTCCTAGTGGGAGTAGGACTCCCCTTTCCTAGTCCCACTAGGAAGGATGAAGGGGAAGGAAAGAGAGGGAGAGGGAGAGGGAAAGAGGGGCCGCGCCCCCTCCCCTAGTCCAACTCGGAATCCCCATGGGGGGGCGCCACCTCCTGGGCTGCTGCCCTCTCTCTCCCCTCAGGCCCACTAAGGCCCAATACTTCCCCGGGGGGTTTCGGTAACCCCTCCGGCACTCCGGTTTTCTCTGAAATCACCCGGAACTCTTCCGGTGTCTGAATATAGTCGTCCAATATATCAATCTTTATGTCTCGATCATTTCGAGACTCCTCGTCATGTCGGTGATCACATTCGGGACTTCGAACAAACTTTGGTACATCAAAACTTATAAACTCATAATAAAACTGTCATCGTAACGTTAAGCGTGCGGACCCTACGGGTTCGAGAACTATGTAGACATGACCTAGAACTATTCCCGGTCAATAACCAATAGCGGAACCTGGATGCTCATATTGGCTCCTACATATTCTACGAAGATCTTTATCGGTCAAACCGCATAGCAACATATGGTGTTCCCTCTGCATGGAGCTACTCTAGCTAATTGCTCCCACTTTCAATATGTATCCAGATTGAGACTTTAGAGTCATGTGGATCAGTGCCAAAACTTGTATCGACATAACCCTTTACGACGTACCTTTTGTCACCTCCATAATTGAGAAACATATCCTTATTCCACTAAGCATAATTTTGACCAATGTCCAGTGATCTACTCCTAGATCACTATTGTACTCCCTTGCCAAACCAGGGCAGAGTATACAATAGGTCTGGTCCATAGCATGGCATACTTTTATAGAACCTATGACTGATGCATAGGGAATGACTTTCATTTTCTTTCTATTTTCTGCCGTGGTCAGGATTTGAGTCTTACTCAATTTCATACCTTTGCAACACAGGCAAGAACTCTTTCTTTGAATGCTCCATTTCGAACTACTTCAAAATATTGTCAAGGTATGTACTCATTGAAAATCTTATCAAGCGTCTTGATCTATCTCAATAGATCTTGATGCTCAATATGTAAGTAGCTTTACCGAGGTCTTTCTTTGAAAAAACTCCTTTCAGACACTCCTTTATGCTTTGCAGAATAATTATACATTATTTCCGATCAACAATATGTCATTCACATATACTTATCAGAAATGCTGTAGTGCTCCCACTCACTTTCTTGTAAATATGTGCTTCACCGCAAGTGCATATAAAACTATATGCTTTGATCAACTTATCAAAGCGTATATTCCAACTCCGAGATGCTTGCACCAGTCCATAGATGGATTGCTGGAGCTTGCACATTTTGTTAGCACCTTTAGGATTGACAAAACCTTCTGGTTGCATCATATACAATTCTTCTTTAAGAAAACCATTAAGGAATGCAGTTTTGACATCCATTTGCCAGATTTCATTAAATGTGGCAATTGCTAACATGATTCGGACAGACTTAAGCATCGTCTGAGTGAGAAAATCTCATTGTATTCAACACCTTGAACTTGTCGAAAAAACCTTTTTGCGACAAGTCGAGCTTTGTAGATAGTAACACTACAATCAACGTCCGTCTTCCTCTTGAAGATCCATTTATTTTCTATGGCTTGTCGATCATCGGGCAAGTCCACCAAAGTCCACACTTTGTTCTCATACATGGATCCTATCTCAGATTCATGGCCTCCAGCCATTTTGTGGAATCTGGGCTCATCATCGCTTCCTCATAGTTCGTAGGTTTATCATGGTCTAGTAACATGACTTTCAGAACAGGATTACCGTACCACTCTAGTGCGGACCGTACTCTGGAAGACCTACGAGGTTCTGTAGTAACTTGATCTGAAGTTTCATGATCATCATCATTAGCTTCCTCACTAATTGGTGTAGGAATCACTAGAACTGATTTCAGTGATGAACTATTTTTCCAATTCGGGAGAAGGTACAGTTACCTCATCAAGTTCTACTTTCCTCCCACTCACTTCTTTCGAGAGAAACTCCTTCTCTAGAAAGGATCCATTTTTAGCAACGAATATCTTGCCTTCGGATCTATGATAGAAGGTGTACCAACAATTTCCTTTGGGTATTCTATGAAGACGCACTTCTCCGATTTGGGTTTGAACTTATCAGGATGAAACTTTTTCACATAAGCATCGCAGCCCCAAACTTTAAGAAACGACAACTTGGGTTTCCTGCTAAACCACAGTTCATATGGTGTCGTCTCAACAGATTTTGATGGTGCCCTTTTAACGTGAATGCAGCTGTCTCTAATGCATAACCCCAAAACAATAGTGGTAAATCAGTAAGAGACATAGATCGCAGCATATCCAATAAAGTGCGGTTACGATGTTCGGACACACCATAACGTTGTGATGTTCCAGGTGGCGTGAGCTGTGAAACTATTCCACATTGATTTAATTGAAGACCAAACTCGTAACTCAAATATTCGTCTCCGCGATCAGATTGCAGAAATTTTATTTTCTTGTTACGATGATTTTTCCACTTCACTCTGAAATTCTTTGAACCTTTCAACTATTTCAGACTTATGTTTCATCAAGTAGATATACCCATATCTGCTCAAATCATCTTGTGAAGGTCAGAAATAATGATACTTGCCACGAGCATCAACACTCATTGGATCGCATACATCGGTATGTATTATTTCCAATAAGTCAGTAGCTTGTTCCATTGTTCCGGAGAACGGAGTTTTAGTCATCTTGCCCAAAAGGCACGGTTCGCAAGCATCAAATGATTCATAACCAAGTGATTCCGAAAATCCATCTTTATGGAGTTTCTTCATGCGCTTTACAATCGATATGACCCAAACGGCGATTGCCACAAATAAGTTGCACTATCATTATTAACTTTGCATCTTTTGGCATCAATATTATGAATATGTGTATCACTACGATCGAGATCCAACAAACTATTTTCATTGGGTGTATAACCATCGAAGGTCTTATTCATGTAAACAGAATAACAATTATTCTTTAACTTCAAATGAATAACCATATCGCAATAAACATGATCAAATCATATTCATGTTCAACGCAAATGCTAAATAACATTTATTTAGGTTTAACACTAATCTCGAAAATATAGGGAGTGTGTGATGATGATCATATCAATCTTGGAACTATTTCCAACACTCATCGTCACTTCCCCTCAACTAGTCTATGTTTATTATGTAACTCCTGTTTCGAGTTACTAATCTTAGCAACCGAACAAGTATCAAATACTCAGGGGCTACTATAAACACTAGTAAGGCACACATCAAACACCTGTATATCAAATATACCTTTGTTCACTTTGCCATCCTTCTTATCCACCAAATATTTAGGGCATTTCCGCTTCCAGCCTTTGAAGTGTAAGCACTCAGTTTCAGGCTTTGATCCAACTTTGGTCTTCTCCACAGGAGTGACAACTTGTTTGCCATTCTACTTGAAGTTTCCCTTTCTTTCCCTTTGCCCTTTTCTTGAAACTAGTGGTCTTGTCAATCATCAACACTTGATGCTCTTTCTTGATTTCTACCTTCGTCGATTTCAACATCACGGAGAGCTCGGGAATTGTTTTTGTCATCCCTTGCATACTATAGTTCATCACGAAGTTCTAGTAACTTAGTGATGGTGACTAGAGAATTCTATCAATCACTATCTTATCTGGAAGATTAACTCCCACTTGATTCAAGCGATTGAAGTACCCAGACAATCTGAGCACATGCTCACTAGTTGAGCGATTCCCCTCCATCTTTTAGCTATAGAACTTGTTGGAGACTTCATATCTCTCAACTCGGGTATTTGCTTGAAATATTAACTTCAATTCCTAGAACATCTCATATCGTCCATGAAGTTCAAAACATCTTTGAAGTCCCGATTCTAAGCTGTTAAGCATGGTGCACTAAACTATTAAGTAGTCATCATATTGGGCTAGCCAAACGTTCATAACGTTTGCATCTGCTCCTGCAATAGGTCCGTCACCTAGCGGTGCATTAAGGACATAATTCTTCTGTGCAGCAATGAGGATAAACCTCAGATCACGGATCCAATCCGCATCATTGCTACTAACATCTTTCGGCACAATTTTCTCTAGGAACATATCAAAAATAAACATATGAAAGCAACAACGCGAGCTATTGATCTACAACATAATTTGCAAAATACTACCAGGACTAAGTTCATGATAAATTTAAGTTCAATTAATCATATTACTTAAGAACTCCCACTTAGAGCAGACATCTCTCTAGTCATCTAAGTGATCACGTGATCCAAATCAACTAAACCATGTCCGATCATCACGTGAGATGGAGTAGTTTTCAATGGTGAACATCACTATGTTGATCATATCTACTATATGATTCATGTTCGACCTTTCGGTCTCCATGTTCCGAGGCCATATCTGTATATGCTAGGCTCGTCAAGTTTAACCTAAGTATTCCGCGTGTGCAACTGTTTTGCACCTGTTGTATTTGAACGTAGAGCCTATCACACCCGATCATCACGTGGTGTCTCAAAGACGAAGAACTTTCGCAACGGTGCATACTCAGGGAGAACACTTCTTGATAATTAGTAAGAGATCATCTTATAATGCTACCGTCAATCAAAGCAAAATAAGATGCATAAAGGATAAACATCACATGCAATCAATATAAGTGATATGATATGGCCATCATCATCTTGTGCTTGTGATCTCCATCTCCGAAGCACCGTCGTGATCACCATCGTCACCAGCGCGACACCTTGATCTCCATCGTAGCATCGTTGTCGTTTCGCCACCTATTGCTTCTACGACTATCGCTACCGCCTAGTGATAAAGTAAAGCAATTACAGGGCGCTTGCATTTCATACAATAAAGCGACAACCATATGGCTCACGCGATTGCCGATAACTCGGTTACAAAACATGATCATCTCATACAATAAAATATAGCATCACGTCTTGACCATATCACATCACAACATGCCCTGCAAAAACAAGTTAAACGTCCTCTACTTTGTTGTTGCAAGTTTTACGTGGCTGCTACGAGCTGAGCAAGAACCGTTCTTACCTACGCATCAAAGCCACAACGATAGTTCGTCAAGTTAGTGCTGTTTTAACCTTCGGAAGGACCGGGCGTAGCCACACCCGGTTCAACTAAAGTTGAAGAAACAGACACCCGCTAGTCACCTGTGTTCAAAGCACGGCGGTAAAACCAGTCTCGCGTAAGCGTATGCGTAATGTCGGTCCGGGCCGCTTCATCCAGCAGTACCGCCGAACCAAAGTATGACATGCTGGTAAGCAGTATGACTTGTATCGCCCACAACTCACTTGTGTTCTACTCGTGCATATAACATCTACACATAAAACCTAGGCTCGGATGCCATTGTTGGGGAACGTAGTAATTTCAAAAAATTTCCTACGCACACGCAAGATCATGGTGATGCATAACAATGAGAGGGGAGAGTATTGTCCACGTACCCTCGTAGACCGAAAGTGGAAGCATTATGACAACGCGGTTGATGTAGTCGTACGTCTTCACGATCCGACCGATCCGAGTACTGAACGTACGACACCTCCGAGTTCAGCACACGTTCAGCTCGATGACGATCCCCGGACTCCGATCTAGCAGGGTGTCGGGGATGAGTTCTGTCGACCTGACGGCGTGGTGACGATGATGATGTTCTACCGATGCAGGGCTTCGCCTAAGCACCGCAACGATATGACCAAGGTGGAATATGGTGGAGGGGGGGGGGGGGCACCGCACACGGCTAAGGAACGATCACGAAGATCAACTTGTGTCTTGGGGTGCCCCCCTGCCCCCGTATATAAAGCAGCAAGGGGGGGAGGCCGGCCGGCCCTAGGGGGCGCGCCAAGGAGGGGGGAGTCCTCCTCCTATTGGGAGTAGGACTCCCCTTTCCTAGTCCCACTAGGAAGGAGGAAGGGGGAAGGAAAGAGAGGGAGAGGGAGAGGGAAAGAGGGGCCGCGCCCCCCTCCCCTAGTCCAATTCCGACTCCCCATGGGGGGGCGCGCCACCTCCTGGGCTGCTGCCCTCTTTCCCCTCAGGCCTACTAAGGCCCAATACTTCCCCGGGGGGTTCCGGTAACCCCTCCGGCACTCCGGTTTTCTCTGAAATCACCCGGAACTCTTCCGGTGTCCGAATATAGTCGTCCATTATATCAATCTTTATGTCTCGATCATTTCGAGACTCTTTGTCATGTCCGTGATCACATCCGGGACTCCGAACAAACTTCGGTACATCAAAACTTATAAACTCATAATAAAACTGTCATCGTAACGTTAAGCGTGCGGACCCTACGGGTTCGAGAACTATGTAGACATGACCTAGAACTATTCCCGGTCAATAACCAATAGAGGAACCTGGTTGCTCATATTGGCTCCTACATATTCTGCGAAGATCTTTATCGGTCAAACCGCATAACAACATACGTTGTTCCCTTTGTCATCGGTATATTACTTGCCCGAGATTCGATTGTCGGTATCCAACCTAGTTCAATCTCGTTACCAGCAAGTCTCTTTACTCGTTACATAATGCATCATTCCGTAACCAACTCATTGGCCACATTGCTTGCAAGGCTTATAGTGATGTGCATTACCGAGAGGGCCCAAAGATACCTCTCCGACAATCGGAGTGACAAATCCTAATCTCGAAATACGCCAACTCAACATGTACCTTGAGAGACACCTGTAGAGCTCCTTTATAATCACCCAATTATGTTGTGACGTTTGGTAGCACACAAAGTGTTCCTCCGGTAAACGGGAGTTGCATAATCTCATAGTTGTAGGAACTTTGTATAAGTCATGAAGAAAGCAATAGCAACATACTAAACGATCAAATGCTAGGATAACGGAATGGGTCAAGTCAATCACATCATTCTCCTAATGATGTGATCCCATTAATCAAATGACAACACATGTCTATGGTTAGGAAACATAACCATCTTTGATTAATGAGCTACTCAAGTAGAGGCACACTAGTGACATTATGTTTGTCTATGTATTCACACATGTATCATGTTTCCGGGTAATACAATTCTAGCATGAATAATAAACATTTATCATGATATGAGGAAATAAATAATAACTTTATTATTGCCTCTAGGGCATATTTCCTTCAGGCAGATGATAGGTTCATAATATACTGTATAGAGAGTTTATTGCCAAACCATGATAACAAGAGCACACAACAACTAGGCAGATCATAGTGTACATAACAGGGGTACACCATAACCATGATATATAAATCGGGAAAGTGGAACTGGCTTGAAAATAAGGTGTTGTATTGCCGCTAGTAATTGAAAGCCTATCGATCACGTACAGGCCAGCTCTATCAGCTGTTGACTGCAGATGTCCCTGCGCCCCTTCCTAACAAGGAACATACTGTACGTACTAAATACAGAATAAACAAAGAGGACCATGTTAAAGAACATAATAGGAAGCATATTCTTGAGGTTCCGCTTCATTGCATACAATGTTGGTTGCCCACTCATGATGAATCTGGCGCCCAAAGAAATGCAATTCCATCTTTGTCTCTCTATATGTGGCAATTTTGAACAAGAGTCATTAGGATCATATTCTGAACAAGAGTCAACAGGTGGGGAGTGTATGAGTTTCATTGCATCCAGAATGGCACACAATGCCTTGGTGCCAATTTTGTAAGTCATTGCAGTGTTTAGCTTCAAGAGTGGACTGCTGCTAGTGCGACACAAAGCAGCTACACAGATCATAGTGTAGATGTAACGGGAAAACCTTAAGCATCAAAGTAAAATCAGCAAAGTGGAACTTGCTGGAATATATGTGCTAGTATTATCGGTACGGCTAGAAAGGCTTCGGATACCAGCTCTCTTCAAGTGAAGGTGTTGTACTGTTAATATCAGTGTAACTCTCGAAGGCGACACAACTCCCTGCATTTCCTTGCTATTCTTATAGGATTCAAGTGGGCAGGCCACTACAAATCCTATTCCTATGTTTACAAAATCCTACGAATCAAAGAGGCTCAAAGTGTCCATCACAACCGAATCGTATAGACCTCTACATCGCAAATGTCCCTGCTCATCTTCAAGACAAGGAACATACTGTACTACTATCATACTCCCTCTGTTCCAAAATATAAGTCTTCGTAGAGATTTCCACTATGGATCACATACAGATGTATCCAGATATATTTAGAGTGTAGATTCACTCATTTTACTCCATATGTAGTCCATGGTGGAATCTATACAAAGACTTGTATTTAGGAACAGAGAGAGTACATATTAAAGAAGAACGGAAGAGGAACATGGTAAAGAAGAGCAAGCGGATTTTGGATAATAAAATGTTGGTTGCGCAATTCCCACACATGATGAACCAGAGCGCATTAAGAATGCAACTCCCAGCTGTCTCTCGACCATTTCAGGCGGTTGGATGAAGATCCTACGTCTCCTAACCTTCTTCTTCCTCCTCTCTGATTCTTCCCATACAGAACACCGCACGGGCCGCCGGCCGAACCACCGGTCCCCATCGCCCGTGTTCCTCCGCCACCCCCACCCCACCCTGCCCCCACCCGCGTCAAGTTTCCTTCGTTCGGCAAAGCCCCACAACAACCCGAGCCCCTTCGTTCGCACCGGCGAACTCCGACGAGCTCTGAAAAATCGACTGACCCAATTTTGAAATATAGTCTACTGTGATTTAACTAGTGTGGAATATAAAAGGGGAAAACCATAAGCATTGGGAGTATAATGTTGAGCGTGCCATGGCGGATATGAAGCTGCAAACCGGACAAAGGCAACTTCGCAACCAAGACAAGAAATCAGATTAAAGTAGTGGCGATCTATTTTCTTGCTGCGATAAATAAGTTGAGCAGATACGAAAGAGTACCGCCTCTGGTGTGGCGCCGTGTATGCATCTGCTGAGAATTGACGATGCTGCAAGAGCGATATTGTCGGCGACGTGGAAGCAGATCTAGGAGGGTAGACGGTGGCGGTGGGGAAGCGCTGATGGGCGAGGCGATCGTAGGAAGCGGCGCCCGGCAAGGTGGGCGGCAGCGACGGGGATGAAACGAGAGGACGGGATGCAAAGATCCCGGTCCGAAGCCGTGGATGAGAGAGGTCGATCTCTTGTAATGGACGACAACGTTGGGGTATTAGCTCCGGCATGGTGGAGGAGGACGGCGGTGGATGGGGTGGCAGACGGCAGCGGACGGAGGAGGCTGGGGTGGAGAGGGTGTTTTGGCGCCCACGGAGTACGAATGGGGAAAAGGGACGTAGAGAGGAAGGGGGGAACCATGTATTCAGGGCGTGCTTGTCTCAAATGCGAGGAAATTTACAAACTTAGCCCCCGTTTCAAATTTTCTACATCACAGCAATATTAGTTGGTTGGGGATAGGACGGTAATCTCGCATACACCAAATATTTGCCGACGAGAGTTTGTTTTTGGCGCCCACGTGTATGAATATGAATCAGGGAGGGAGTCGATTTCGGCCGAGGGCACACTGCGTTTTGGCGGTTATGTCACGTTTGGGTGAAATTACAAACCTACCCCTGTCGAAACCTATAGAAATCCAGCAGATAGGCTTTGCGTGGCAAGGATAGGCAGTAGTAATTTCCATCTCGCAGATTTTGGTTTTGGGCGGTTACTGCGACTTTCCCCGCTTCGTTTAAATTTTGCTGAGTGCATGTTTACCGTGCCAACTCAATTCGAGTCCCGTTTGTATTCTATTTTTTTTCGAGCGGGATCCATTTTCAATTGGAATTAAATTCTATATACATCATTTTTTATATATACTTTCAAAAGCACAACAAAGAATTCTGCTCCTTTATATGTATAATATGATTGACAAATACAATGATCTCAAAATCTTAAGGTTGAATTCAAAAAATATAAACCAAATTATGTTCTACTAAAATGTATGGATCAGTAATATCTACATATTAAATAACATATATGCACGTGAATTCATATGAGTATGTATGTTTGATAGATCAATTTTGGTTCGAGTATGGATTGCATGTATCATCATCTCGAATTCAAATACTTGAATCCCTTTTATGTTCACTACTTTCACGCCCATCTCTCTCGCATGCATGCTCCTTCATGTAGCTATCACTCTGTTTTCTCCAGCTCACCCGCACGCTCACTTCATGTTTCTCCTATCCTTGCAAACATGGTCTCTCGACGTCTCCCTGGAGAAGTGTCACACTCTTCCTATCATTACACATTACACGGTTTTCATTATCTCTCACGTCTCTACTGTTCTCTGGTATCACTCGGTACCTAAGCTTTCTTTTTCACCGCCCCACACACAGTCTCCACTCGTCTTTCACTTTATCTTTCTCTCTATGGGATTCTCTCACACACCCTATATGTCCCTAGATATGACTCATACCACTAAAATTACTCTCTCTTTCTCCTGTAGACACAACATTTGTTGTGGTCTCCTTTTCGTCTCCATCCCAGACTGACATTATTCATTTGTTTACCGATCAGACAACCCCCCCTCTCTCTCTCTCACACACACACAACTCCTGGTTCCACTCCCCTTCCCGACTACCGTCTCTCTCTCTCACACAAAACTCTCACTTTCGCACCCCGACTCATATTTCTCTCACAAACATTTATCGACTAGCCTCTAGATAGGTTTATACGCCTGCACGCTCGTACATCCACTACCGCATATATGTCTCTCTCCCGCTCCTTGTATCTATGTAGATTTTTCTTCTCTTCTCGAGACACGCCCTCTCGATCATGCGCACACACACTATCGCCTCATTTTAAGCTGATACCTCTCGCACACACACTCTGTGTCTTTGTCACACATGCACTCCGTCTCCTCCACTCTCCCTCCCTCTCTCACACACATGGGCTATTTGCAACAACTAGCAAGATGTCCATGTGTTGCACGGAACATCAAGATGCATTTGTATGAGTAGTTTATCTTGTTGGGGAAAAGGATGAACGAGGGAAGGCCTTATTTGCAAATGTGGAGAGGGGTGTGGGTATCTTTTTGCAAAATTTCCATAGTTTCCTTCCTATCCGTCAGATATAGATCGGACGACCTATATTGCAGGATGGCAGGCACACGATCATCACCGACAATGCTTTTTATAAGAGTAGGGATAAAAAACAGAGTTGGTGATGATGGTGGGCCTGCCATCCTGCAATGTAGGTAGTCCGATTTATATCTGACGGATAGGAAGGAAAATATGGCAATTTACCAGCACTCCTCACCACATTTGCAGATAAGGCCTTCCCTCGTTCATCCTTTTCTCCCACAAGATCTTGATGTTCCGCGCAATGCACAGGCATCTTACTAGTAAGAGTATAAATTAGACATATACCACTTCTTGAATCTTGAAACCAACAACATTTCTCCCTTATCTCATCAAAACCGCCAAAGGAATATATTTTGAGTGAAACATAAGATATTTTTAGTGATATACGTATTTCAAAACTAGACTTTTTTTCTATCAAATCGGTGAATATGTATTAATCTACTTTGATCGTGTGGCAACGCATTGGCACATTGCTAGTAGTTATTATAATTTTTTTGGACACCAGACAAACGGTGGAGTACATATACAAAGAGAAGAGGCGCACGCACGTAGTCGGTCTCTCGCTGTCTCGCACACATGAGTGTTACGTAAAGGCGACGTTAAGAAATAAACCCTAAAAGCCTAGGTGCACGATTGCTGCATTCACGGGTACAAGGTACGTGGTGGAGAACATTTGTAGGAATAGTCAGCTCGCGTGATAATTTGATCCTTAGGAGTTTTTTTTGAGGGGTTGATCCGTAGGAGTTGATGGTCGGGACCACAGGTGAACGACTTGGAGGCGGTGGTTCGCCAGTTGCCACAGATCAAGTAGCCACATTTAAAATATCATTTTTTTAGCGGGGTTAAGAGTTCTGATTTTCAATGGCGCGTTATAAGTACTAAGTAGTTTTTAGAACGGTTGGTATGGAGCGAAAATGGAATTCATAGTACTACGTACCTCCTTGGCGTATGGTTGTATGGGTTTATGTTGCCAGATGTTGAACCTAGTAGTTCTAGGGAAAATACTATGGTTTAGATTTAGATGCTGGTTTTCAGTAATGAAAATCGGAAGGGGGAAACCCTTCTTTGATTAAAAAAACTATTACCTCCATTCTGGTTTACTAGTCCCCATCGTATTTTGGGTCAAAGTTTGTCCATGAATTTTACTTGTAAAATGTGAATGGAAAACGAGATTTTGTTATACCCAAACAAAAAAGAACTGGAGGGAGTGATTGCTCTGACACGGACGTGACCTCTCATAGAGCAGGCATTGAACCGGTGCGCCGACCAAGAGGGCCCCACTCACTGCAGGCCCGGCTGAGCACGCCTCCTCGCCACATGCAACCAACTTCAGACTGCCCCGCCTGCCTTCATTGAATCCATGCGTGTGCCGGCAACACGTCCTTCCACGAGTCGGCCGGCATTTTAGAACACAAAAAATGACTAAAATATAATTAATTTACGTATGGTCTTGACTTGTTGTGCTTGCACTGGTAGCAGGAACTAGTAGAGGTTTTTCTTTATTTATAACTCTCCTCACATTTTTTGGGCTTTGAAGTGAATCATGGTTGTGGACATTATGTATGAATGTGCAGATATCTATGAACATGAGTTTGATGTGGAAGTTGAACTTGGAATGTTGGGCTTGCGCATGAACTATACCATGTCCAATGCTTCGTCTGTTATTGTTTGGAAAGTAATTGCTATTATTACATGACCCGAAAAATATATTTTGTGCCACATCAATAGATGAACGGACATCACAATGAGCATCTTGTTGGATAAACATTTGAACCTAGCTATTATGAAGGAAATTTTGTATTGACAATAGTTTTAGATAGCAGGAGATGCCTAGCCTGCTCTACCTCTGCTAGCTTATTTCTGGCTTCTTCCATCTCTTCTTTGGCTTGGGTGAAGAGAGCATCTGATTGCTCTTTTCGCTTCTTCAGGAACTCAGCTACATTCTCAAGGGCTGCTGCATGCTTTCTTTTGGCCTTTACTAGAGCCACGAGGACACGAACAACTGACGACTCCACCTGGCTTGTGTGTAATCCAACATCATCTGGGAATTTGCACCTTGTGTCTAATCCAACATCATTAGGGAACTGGCACCTTGTGTGTTATCCAGCCTCATTTTGGAAACATGATCTCGAGGTTGACCATACTTCCCTCCTCGCAGGAACTGCATCCTGGCATGAAGTTACTTGTTTTTTAGATCAATACTCAGAGCAACCCAGATCCATTTAGTAGAAGCCAGATAAATAGAACTCGGAGAAGTGAATTCAAAAGGAAAAATAAAATAAAAATAGACTACAAGGTGAGAACACCCACTTCCTACATCAAGCTGAAAACAAAATCATTAGGACGATTAAGACTCTTCTTATTACACATCGAAGAATCGAGGCTTAAGAGAAATAGAAAGTACAACATATACACATCGAAGAACATGAGGCTAAACAAAAGTAATTGAAAGGGTGTTACTTACCAAAGCTCGTTTTAAAGGTTCGGTGCAGCTCCTCTTTAACTTGCCATGCTCCTTGAAGATGTCCCCAATATCCTGTGTTTGGTCTTTATTGCTACTCTGCATGTTCGCACTCGTGGTTTTAAAATCTCAACATGACAAGAAAAATATACTACTAGTAATACTCGCGCATCTTGTGGGCAACATTAAAGCACTCGTCTGCCATCTTAGAGCATCTCCAACAGAATCGCAAAGCGCGGCGCTTTAAAAAAGTGTTTACAGTGCTGAGATCGAGAAGTAGAGAGACTACAGAGTAGAGGATAGTTCTCAACATTGTAGATAAAAAAATAGATAATTCAACTACTCCTCGTCATCTGACTCCTTCTCGGTGATGTCCTCCTCTGACGTCTGACTGTAGGCGTGAAGATACCGATCGTCGTCGAATTCCCAGGGCGACGCTGCTCCTAGCCTCATGTTGAATTGAGCGTCCGCTTTTTGCCTACGCTTGTCCCCGCGATAGGCGGCTCGCTCCACCCTCCTCTTATCCCTCTCCGCCCTCCTTTGCGCGTAGAACTCGCACTCGTTGATGATGTCCTGCGGGAAGTGTTGGCACCACAGCGCCATGGCTTCCTTGTCCATCTCGGTGATGCCGAGATGGTGCTCCCGCCTCCGGTTGTCGCGACGATCCTCATCGGTGCTAAGCCGCGGCAGAGGTACGAGCTCCTGTGCCCGCTCCCGCGTCGGCACGTTGGGGAAGTTCAATGTTCTATGAGGCCACCAGACGCACCACGCCGCCGCGTCATACGCGCGGGTGGCCTCGTTGGCGGTGTTGAAATTTCCGAGCCCGAGGCGCATCCCGCGGAACCGGATCTCGGCGGAGAAGCCGCCGGAGGGGCGCGCGCGGACGCTGTGGTATCCCCAAGTTTCCCGGCGATGCGGCGACATGGTGGCGCGGCAGCAGCGAGGCGAGAAAGAGCGGGGAGAGAGCGGTGGTGAGGCACAGAGCAGGGAAAGAGCGATGGCAAGGCACATAGTGGTGGGAGGGCATTGGATTTTATAAAGCGCGCCGGACGCCGCGCGCCAAAACTAGCGCATGCCCGACCACTTTTTCCCGCGCGCGCGTGCTCCTTTCCTGACGTCTGTGCTATCTCTACTCTTTTCTCTACTGTTATATTTATTTTATATTTAATATTTATCTCTACTTCTCTACAGTCTACTTTTTTTTCTCTATACTTTTTTCTTATTTAAAAAAACAGAGTTGGTGATGATGGTGTGCCTGCCATCCTGCAATATAGGCCGTCCGATTTATATCTGACAGATAGGAAGGAAACAATGTGAATTTTGCAAAAATATACCCATACCCTCTCCAAATTTGCAAATAAGGCCTTCCCTCGTTCATCCTTTTCTCTCACAAGATAAACTACTCATACAAATGCATCTTGATGTGTGCAACGCATGGGCATCTTGCTAGTTCTAAAAAACTTTCCATCATTTGCCACACTATTGGTTGCAGATGAAAAACCTACCCAAGCACATCGCGATACATGAGCGATGCACAATTACAAGCTGATATTCTGTTGGACAATGGAGGCTATAACCAATTAGTTTTACGGGAACAATAGCACCCAGGAAATTTGAATGGTAGGTATGAACAAAATTAGAACTGCACATGTACTGCTAAGTGATTCAATACACACATTACCAATCGAGGAGGAGAATGATGGTCGTGGCGGCCTCTGTGAGTGATGGTCGGCAACGGGAGTCAGTTCATTGTCCATGACGGTGGTGCTTCTACGCTTGGCGTCGGCTTACGGGAAGCAGATCCGAGACCGTGGAAGACGGTGCCGGGGAAGAGGCTCCGTGTACGACGACGTCGGTGGACCGGCTCCAGTGCGGCGTACAAGGTCGTCGATGAGGCAGATGCGCTGCGGTGGACGAGTGCGCCGATGTAGAATGGGAGGAGCACGAAGGCTGCGGCACCATGGAGAAGTCTATTTTGCGGTGGGGATAGAAAATGGGGAGTATTCAGGTGCACTAGTCTGGGTGCCGGGGTGGGGTTGGCTGGATAGGGTGAACCTAAAGTTACGAAAATAGCCCCCTACCAAGCGTCATCCGTAGGCCTGTTCCGAAGGCTATGATGGTAACTTCCCACTGCTCGAATCAGGGTCGCAGGAGATTTTCCCGCCGACCTGAAATTTTTGTGACACTGAACTCCCTGTGTGGCGTGTTGAGTGATTCGGCTAAGCAACTAGCGAGTAGTACTAGTAAACTATGCATATTAGGTTTGACCAAAGTCAAACTTCCTAAAGTTTGACCAAGTTTATAGAAAAATATGAACATTTACCATAACAAATATGTATGATGTGAAAGTACATTCAATAATGAATCTAATGGTATTTATTTGTTATTGTATCTGTTAATATTTTTTGTTATAAGCTTTCTGAGAGTTTACAAAACTTGACTTTGACCAATGCTAATACGAGGACTTAAATAAAAACGGAGGGAGTACACATTAGTTTTTTTAGTTTGTAGTGAACTAATCATTTGTTAAAATTGTGAAATAAATATATTAGGCTATTGACTTCGAATGTAATGGTCTATATAATTCAATAGTTACAATCATTGTCGAATCCCAAGATGTATAGAAGGTCTATAGTACTTCACAACATGCTCAAACTCACATAATCCCAGTCAAATGAGAATCTAAATGCATTTGATAGTTATTACTTTGTAGGATGCAACAAAATCAACCATAACTCTACATTAGCCATTATAGAAGCAACATTTTGAACATATCCCAATGTGTGAATGAAACGTGCAGAGAGAGCTTGCGAAGATGGAGCAGATAGGGCGGGAAAGATTGTATGTATGTGGACGAGAGAGTAGGAGACAAACCTAACGAGACAGAGAGAGAGATAAAGAGAGAAAGAGAGAGGAAGAAGTTAGGTCTGTCAGAAAGATAGAGACATGTAATATACGTGAGATGCGTGTGCATCCGAATATATATACGTGGAAGGAGAAGAGACAACATGTTTGATAAGAGAGCTGGAAAAACATGGACGAGAGGGGAAGGATCTCGTGGGTTGAGGGATTGATAATTTTGTGTGGGGGAGAGAGGGATTGGTAATTTTGTGTGTGTGTGAGAGAGAGAGGGTGGGGGGAGGAGTCAGTCAGCCGTCGTCACATCATCCTGCTTCCAAATGGCCCTGCAGTCTCTAACGCGGTGTGGTTGCCGTCTTCGATCTCCTCGATGCCCTATTTGAATATTGAGGTGTTGTGCATGTTGGTGTGCAAAGAAGCACAAGCGAGAGTGGTCACCATATAACCTTGGATGGGGATGAACTGTGTGCTTGTGTGTGTGTGTGTGTGTGTGTGTGTGTGTGTGTCAGATATTGAGATAAAACAAACCTAAGGAGAGAAATGGGTATTCACGAAGAGATTGTGCGGGCCTTGAGGTGGGCAGGGGCCGGGTGAGGGTGTCAAAATGTGCGCGTTGATGCATGTGTTACATGCGATCGTGCGAGGGACGGACGAATCGAGAGAGATGGTTGTTGTGTTACGGATGCTCCTCTCTCTCTCTCTCACACACACACACACAAGTAAACTAGAAGACCGTTCTCTCATGTATACACAATGTATCGGCATCTGTCTATGTCTCACTCATGCATGATTATTTGCACATTCACACCTCTCTATGTCTGTATCACACGCGCACCGTCTCCACATTGCCCTTCCGCCACAACACACATATGGACAGATACACACGTTCTCTCTCAGTCACACACACAAAATTAGTATTAAAAAAACTAGGGCGCACCTAAAACGTCCAAATCCAAATAAACACGAACTGGAGCTAAATTCAAATATATGGAAATATTGTAGCGTCAAGAAATTTTCCAGGAAAAAAAAGTTGAGTAATTTTTGGGGATTGTTTTCACACACATAAAAAGGTTCGGTGGATGTCCTTCGAGCGCGACACGGTGACGCACCGTTCGATCGACCGCACGGCCGCGGTTCACGCGCTTGCACATGATTCCACGTGGCTGTGGTACTAACTAATAAAAGCGCTACCTAAGTCTAATGTTTACGTGTACAAGTACGGTTTTCTTTTCAGTTTGACCAAAGTAAGCTCCCATACGTGCACTCATCAATATGCCGCCGCCGCCGTTGTGCATGCCGGCGCCCGCCTGCTCCGGCCAACAATTTCTCGGCCATCACCGCCCTGTCGCCGCCATCCGTGTGCCATGAAGCCGAAGGCTCGCCCGGTCACGTCGTCTGCAGTTCCTCCTCGCGATGCCGCCGCGCTGCCAAGCACGCGAGCAACTGGTGGATCCGCGTCTATGACGCATCATACAAAGAGGAGGACGAGCGCGTGGTCCAGCACGCCGGCGAGGAGTAACTAGCATGTCATTGTCGTCTCCGCCCACGTGGAGGAGGTGCGCATGGTGGCTGTCGCGGCAGAAGCCATTCGCGTGCGCGTCGAGCCTGCGAACTGGGTGCAGACGCGGAATCTACCTTCGAGACCTTGAATGCCACGTGGATCCTGCAATCTGAAGGAGCAATTTGGGTCAGTCGACTCTTGTGAGCCCTTTGATGCAACATGGATGGCTAGAAGGGCTTCCTCCACCTCTTTTGTCGTCTTCTTCCTTCGCTCCGTCGAACTTCTTTCACAAATCGACTGACCCAAATTATACTACTAGTACGAATGTATTAAGTACAGTAGGAACACGAAAATACGAGCAGTAGTACCAACTGCAAGAAAAACACTAGTAAGACATAGTAGTACTACTACTGTACGTACTAAAGAGTTCAAATGACGAGAAAGAACATAAACATAGTTCTGCTGGGGCCTCAGCACAACACACCCTTGAAAATAAACTAAGCAACTAGTCCGCTTGACACTGCAGTAGAACCAGCATGAGCGACGGCACTGCCACCTACTCGGAGTCTGAGTCCACGTCCTCGACTTCGTCCTCGTCCCTCTTCCTCTTCCTCTTCGCCGACGCTTCTTTGCTTGAACCGGACACTGGGCTCTGCTTCTTCATCCAACCCTTGTAGATATTCAAACAAAGGTAGGCATCCATTGCTGCCTACAGGATGTGATCTTCATCTAATGTCTTTGACTCCCATGCATGATGGAACTCGTGATGAGGTTTCTTCAATTTAGCGTACGAAGGATCAATCATGGCTGCTACCAGGGTCAGCATTGAAGGCTGAGAGGAGGACACCAGGCTTGCCTTCTGGAGATCGAAGGGCTGGCCTACAATGAGAACTATCTGACATAGGACATCCCTGTCATTCCTAAAGTCTATTTAACGAATTTCACTCATTTGTCCTTGAGGAAGTTCTTAAAATCCTGGCACTCAACATCGGCATGGCATATGTGGTAGACCAAGCAAACGTTATGTACGCAAACCTGGATCACGACGGGCTTCTTCCTCTCTGCCTCCTTTAGAATCTTCTCTCTTTCCAGGACTGTGGTGTACTCAACATCTAGCCCAGTGACCCACTCATCCGTTGAACTGTTGAACATGCATAGGAAGCGAGCAAGCCATGCTTTCACCGTCGCGGATCCACGTGTGTAGATGATGATGAAATCATTGCCGGTGATGGCTCTAACCTGGTACTCAACAGTGACGATGGAGATTTGGGAGGCCATGGATTTTGGTGGAGGGTTAGGAGAATTTGAACTGTTGTACCCCGCAAAAAAAACTGGGAGCAAACTAATGTGAAAGGA
Organism: Aegilops bicornis; assembly: GCA_021605145.1. Taxonomy (NCBI): domain Eukaryota; kingdom Viridiplantae; phylum Streptophyta; class Magnoliopsida; order Poales; family Poaceae; genus Aegilops; species Aegilops bicornis. The sequence continues at coordinate 154,792,075 of CM038673.1, forward strand.
CGGGACGACTGGGAGCGAACTGTTGTAATGTAGAAGACGGGGACGTGTAGGGCGTGCGAACGGCGTGGGGTTGCTGGCTTGCCCGGTGGATAAACGGCTGCAAGCCCCCAAAGAGTTCTTGAGAACTATGTGGGACCCACTAGATGTCATGTCCTACTAGACCCACATCGTAGGCCTGACGGTATAGCTTCTGCCTGTTCGCACGCCATGCCGGCGCGTGGATGTAACTTCACTTAATTCTGTCAACCGTCGCGCCTCCCACGACCTTGGCCTCCCTCGCGCGGTTGCGCCCTTTGAGACTTTGACCGGCTATAAATGAGCAATTTTTTTGCCTACTACTCCGCATGCATGATACTCCCTCTGGTCCTTTTTACTCCCATCAACCGTTTGCAAAGTGTTTGACCAAATTTATACTAAAAATATCAATATCTACAATACTGATTATAATGAGTATAAGAACTATGTTTTATAATGAGTGTACAAATATTGATTTGACATTGTGAATGTTGATACATTTTTCTATAAGTTTGGTCAAAGTAGAGGTACATTGGCTTCAGACAAAACTTAAATGCACAATGCAGACTAGTTCCTCCGTCCAGGTGCGTGCCATGTCCTCTCTTGTCATCACAACAAGGTTAGCTATTAGAGAACTACTACCTCCCTTCTAGTTTAAAGGGCTCGATTCAAAAATTTCACCTACTCTTAGCAAGAGGAGTAGAGGCAGTGGAATAGTTTTTGTAGTCTGCAAAAGTACTCAACTAATGCTGTCGTTCTCCACAAAAAAATGTGTTTACTAATGCATGCATGAACACTAGTTACTCTAACCCCCCTTCTTTAATTCTTTGCCACATCAGCATGTTTTCTATTCCCGTGTGCATGATACCAGCTAAGATACCACCATTATGGCCAGCCTTAATCATCACATGCAATAATTTAGTGCACCTTGAAATATGAACATGTGTGGGGCGTGTATGTTTTTAATGACTTGAGACTATACCTAGCCCGACATGCAAGATGACTTATTATGCACCGTTCCCCATACCTGTAGGAAGCCCGTTCGTATTTTCCTCTCCATGTGTGGAAACAATATGCCTGCAAGACTCTCCTTCTCCCGCCGACGGTCCCACCACTCCACCCCGTGTGGAAAAAATCTGCATGCATGACTCTCCTCCCCCACGCTCGTCCAATCCGTTGTGACCAGCAATATTTCCACCCCTTCCCTCCCCCGCAATTTACTCCAACAAATATGCCCACATAGCTGTTACGTTAATCACATAACATATCTTCCGGGACGCTGCTTCAGTTACTTAACGGCAGGTGCATTGGGTCACTGACATATGGGCCCAACAAGGGTCTGGCCCACATGTCAGTGATGCAACTGGACCTGCAGTTAAGTCAGTGCAGCTCAGTCCATATCTTACGTAGGTGTGCCATTGCTCGCTATAAATACTGCACCTCCCACGGCATTCGAAAGAACGCTCACGTTCATCACTATCTCCTCCCTCTCCCTCTCACGTCGACCACCATGGCATCGCCCCTCCCAAGCCCTAGGCGCCCCTCGCTGCACCGGCCGGATGGTCACGCGTCGCTGTTCCATTCCTCGCCACCACTAGTCGAGGAAGACGCATCGGTGTTCCACTCCTCGCCGCGACGCGTCAAGGTGGACGCGTCGGCGTTCCCAATCTCGCCAGCACGCGCATCAGAGGACGCGTTGGCTCCCCGCTACGAGGAGAACGCCACGCCGCCCACCGAGCCCCCCATCCTTGAGGAGCTTTGGAAAGAAATGGATGTGCCATGTGGGAGGCTTTGCCACCGGCAGAGCAGGCCAAAATAGAGGCGGAGAAGAAGACCGAGGAAGAGAAGTGCGCCGCGGGGCAAGCTGCCTGGCAGGTCTATGTCACGTCCAATAGAGTTAGGCAATTGGCTCTTTGGCAGAAGGCTTGTGCAAGGGTAGTGAGGGTGGCAGAGGATGCCCGTGCCAAAGCCCTGAGTGCAGTCGGGCCCAAGCGCCGCATCTACGCTTGGCGGTACGTGGACCGGGTGCATGCTTCTAGCGAGGCGGAGTTCCTGCTGGCGCCGGATCACCACACCGGTGAGATCGCGCTCGCCCGCCGGCAAGCCGCCAATCAGCACCTCATGAGTTGCGGGGCTGAGGAAGAGGCGTTTTGTCGGCGCGCTGGGAAACGGCAGCGCACCAGGGCACTCGTGGCCCGCCGCAAGCGCTCCTGCGAGCGCCGTGGCTTTTAGTAGGAGTATAATTTAGTTTCGTAAGGTGATCTCATTAGTTTTGGGACGCAAATGATAAATCCCGAGCATTCGAGAATTATTAGCGTCCTTAATTAAGTATGTAAGAGGGAAAGTTTGGAAACCTTGTGTATCCGTATGCATTTTGTAAGTAGGTGCATACAGCACAAACTTTAGTACTATATACTATCGCACTACATGTCTCTCTCTATATATGCTAGCAGACTATGCTACTCCCTCCGTCCAGGTGAATAAGTCATCTTTGGTTGTGCACCGTGACCAAGAAGGAGGGAAGACTTTATACACATAGACGGAGGGAGTACTACTATTACTTATGTATGGGCAAATGCACGTTTTAACATTACGATGCGGTTTTTGTAAAAGTAGAAAAACAACACTAGTCAAGCTTGTGAAACGATTCAATGCAAAACAAATGCAAAAATGCTCGTTTGATTGTTTACTTTTAGCTTCCTTCTCTGTGGTTATTTCTTTGTCGTACTTTGTACAATTATCTCACTGGTCGGAAAGGCATGCAAATTCCCAAACCGCTTCCTACACCCTGTATCGAATTTTTTGCCTAACAAGTTGTGCCGTGCAATTGGAATTCCAACTTGAGTACTAGTACTACTAGTAGGAGTACCAGGGGCCAGTTCGTTTAGGCTTCTAGATTAGTTGTAATCCCATTACTTCCCATTACTACTAGCTCCGTCCTGGTTTATTGGTCCCCATTGTAATCTGTTTCAATTTTTGATCATAAATTTAACTAATGAAATGTTTGTGATGTCACATGCACTAACATTTTATCAGCTAAATCTTTGGTTAAAATTTACCACAAATTACAATGGTGATGAATAAACCAGGACGGAGGTACTCTGTAACGCCCCGGATTTGATGCGCCAGGTGTCTTCCATTTATTCGCCGTCTTTGCCATGTCATTTGCTTGCGTGTTGCACTTTGCCATGTCATCATCTGCATTTCATATCATGTCATCATGTGCATCGCATTTGCATACGTGTTCGTCTCATGCATCCGAGCATTTTCAACGTTGTCCGTTTTGCAATCCGGCACTCCTATGTCCCCCGGCGCCCCTTTTGCCTCTTTTCGTGTCCGGGTGTTAAACGGTCTTGGAATGGACCGAGGTTTGCCAAGCGGCCTTGGTATAGCACCGGTAGACCGCCTGTCAAGTTTCGTGCCATTTGGAGGTCGTTTGATACTCCAACGGTTAACCGGGTAACCGTAAAAGCCCCTCTCTCTTTGCAGCCCAACACCCCTTCCAAAGTGGCCCAAAAACCCATCAAACTCCCTTCCATGCTCTCGGTCGTTCGATCACGATCGCGTGGCCGAAAACCGCACCTCGTTTGGAGCTTCCTAGCTCCTCCTATCTATAAATAGGTGATCCCCTCCGAAATTTGCGGTCTAACCCTAGCCTTCCCCTACCTCGCGCCACGGACGAAAATCCCCGCCGCCGGACGTGTCCGCCCATCCGCCGCCGCCTCCGTAGCCAGCGGAGCGCCACGTGGTGCCCGCCACCCGCCACCGCTGACCCGCTTCGGCCCGCTGGGAAACCACTCCCGAACGCGGCCGCGCGCGCTCCGCGCCGCTTCGCCCGCGCCTCCGTCGCCGGCGCTTCGGCTGTCGCCCGTCCTGCCTGGATCCCGCCGCGGCATCCTCCGCCGCGGCCTTCTCCGCCTCCGGCCGGGCGTCGCCCAGCGCCAGCGCGCGCCCTCGCCGCCCGGCGCCTCGCTTGCGTCTCCTCCGGCGCCTCGCCATCGCGTGCTTCCGCCGCCGAGCCCGGCCACCGGCAGCGCGCCTCGCGCCCTCGTCGTCCGGCGAGCCCGCCGCCTCCACCTCGTCCCTGCAGCCGCGGGCCCGCCGCCGGTTTCTGCCGGCGGCGCGCCGATATCCGCTCCGGCGCCTCCTCCGGATCCCGCGCCGCCTGCCCGTCCCGCTCGCCGGAATCGCCGCCCTCGCCGGAGCTCCGGTCAGATCCGATCCGGGTAGCTGGGTGGATGAGATCCACCAGCTCCCCGAACCAAACACGCCTCCCCGTCCCGGATCTCGCCATCCCGCACCGCTTCATCCCGTTGACTTCTCGGAGGGGTATATTTCCACTAAGTCCCCGAATCTGTGACATTTTCATGCCATATTCATCATGCCAAAACTCTCTGTATGTTGCTCCGTTTCGTGCGTGTAATATGTCAAATTGTTCGTCTCGTCGAGTACATCATTTCATATCATTGAATCATTTTCATTGGGGCTCATCTTGATGCCCGAAATGCTGTTGGAAGAGGGCTACGTGATGTTAGTTTCAGATTCTTATCAGAACATGCACTTTTGTCATTTTTGCCATGATTGATGTGTGCACACTATAGACTTGAGTCCTATATGTGTTTTATAATATGCCATGCCATGTTTACATGGTTGTATGCCATGTATTTTTTGTGATCTCTGTGGTGACTATCACAAGCATGCAAACTAGGCTTCATGATGTTGCTGGTTTCAGCCCCAGTTCTGCTGATATTTTTATGCCATGTTAACTTGATGCTATCGAGAGATCCATGCTTATTTTGAGATACTTCAGTAAGGATGTTTTGAACATATGGTTATGCTCTATCTATCCATGCCCTTTTTTGCAATTATGGAGTGCCATATCTTGAGTCAATCGAGCTCTAATTTTGCTATAAAATGTTTCCTGGCAGGTTGTTTACATGTTATTCAATTTTGCCAAGGTTGTTGTAGTTGATCCGTGTATGCTATGTTGTTGTTCTTGCCATGTATAGCTTCTATGCCATGTCTTCTTACTGTTAGTTGCCTTTCCATGCCATGTATTGCTCTGTGGTGAGTGGTTCAAGCTCACCAACATGCCTACTTATTGTTGTTCTTGACATGTATGAATCTGTAATATCACTTGCCATGTTTACATGGGTGCCATCATATCTTCTGGTCCTTTTTGGCTCATGGTCAGTAAGGGACTTTTGTTCTATGAATTTAGTTATATCATGACATGCCTTTGTTTGCCATGTTAAGTTCCTGTAGCTTGTTGTTTGATAGCTCTAAACATTGCAACCTGATGTTATTTCTGCCAAGTCTGAAACTGTTATTATTTGCAATCTTGCCATGTGTGTTTGAGCATGTTCTTGTGATTTCTGGAGTTAGTTCAGTGTTCATGTTTTGTCATGCTTTACCTGTAGATCATGCCCATGCCTTTTTTTTCATATTGAGGTGCTGTAGCGTATTGTTTTGAGGCTTGCAATATGCCTAGTTGCTGTTTTGGACAGCTTGTCCTTTAAACTTGTATAGGGTGTATGTGTTGAACCGTTGCTCCGTTTTGAGTGTGCTCTATATGAAACTTGTTTGATTTTGCATGTAGTTTAATATTATTGTGTTGCATCATTGTTTTGAGGTGGTTGCTTGATGTTTGTATGCATTTTGCATCAATGCCATGTTTAACTTGTTTTGCTCATATCTTCTAGGCCGTAGCTCCGAATCTAATGAACTTTATATGAAACTTGACTAGAATTTCGTGTAGATCATCGTGGTGCATCTTAACTTGCTGTTTAACAACTTGAACATAAAGCTTATTCAGATCTGGTCCAATTTCGAAATTTGCATATGAGGACTTACCGGAATTGTTCTATGTTGTTTCCGGCCTCATTTAAACTTGCTTTGATGTGTTGCTCTTGTTTGCATCATCCCTTGCCATGAGTAGCTTCATGTAGCTTGGTCATGCATCATGCTTGTTGTGCATCATGTCTTGTCTATGTGTGGTGTGTTTACCATGTTGTGTGCTTCTTCTTGTTAGTTCATGTTTCGTTGCGATCGTGAGGATTCGTTCGTCTACGCTTGGTTCGGCTTCATCCGTTCGTCTCCTTCATGGACTCGTTCTTCTTCCTAGCGGGATTTCAGGCAAGATGACCGCTACCCTGGATCTCACTACTGTCATTGCTATGCTAGTTGCTTCGTTCTTTCGCTATGCTGCATTACCTACCACTTGCTGCTATGTTACCGCTATGCTACCAAATTGACATGTCAGCCTCTAACCTTTTGCACCCTTCCTAGCAAACCATTGTTTGGCTATGTTACCGCTTTGCTCAGCCCCTCTGATAGCGTTGTTAGTTGCAGGTGAAGATGAAGTTTGTTCCTTGTTGGTACATGGAGATGTTGTTCCTTGTTGGAACATGTTTACTTGTTGGGATATCACAATATTCCTTACATTATTAATGCATCTATATATTTGGTAAAGGGTGGAAGGCTCGGCCTTATGCCTGGTGTTTTGTTCCACTCTTGCCGCCCTAGTTTCCGTCATATCGGTATTATGTTCCCGGATTCTGCGTCACAGCGGTCGGGTGGTTTATGGGACCCCTTGACAGTTCGCTTTGAATAAGACTCCTCCATAAGGCCCAACATTGGTTTTACCATTTGCCTCACCACCACCTACATTTCCCTTGGGAGTAATTAACCCAAGGGTCATCTTTATTCAGCCCCCCCCCCCCCCGGGCCAATGCTTGTCTAAGTGTTGGTCCAAACTAGAGTGCTTTGGAGCGCCCTCTCAAGGAAACTTGAGGTTTGGTTTTAGTTATACGGACTGCTCATCGGGTCGTGGCCTGAGACGAGATACGCGCGGCTACTATCAGGGTGTCGGCACGCCGGGAGGTCTTGCTGGTCTTGTTTTATTGCTGTCGAAATGTCTTGTAGCCGGGATTCCGAGACTGATCGGGTCTTCCCGGGGAGAAGGAATATCCTTCGTTGATCGCGAGAGCTTATCAATGGCTAAGTTGGGACACCCCTGCAGGGTATAAACTTTCGAGAGACGTGCCCGCGGTTATGTGGCAGATGGGAATTTGTTAATATCCGGTTGTAGTAAACTTGAAGCAAACTCTTCTAAAATACACCAACCGTGTGCGTAACCGTGAGTGTCTCTTTTCGGGGTTGATCGAGGAGAACACGGTTTCTGGGTTATGTCTGACGTAAGTAGGGGTTCAGGATCACTTCTTGATCATTACTAGTTGGCGACCGTTCCTTTGTTTCTCTTCTCGCTCTCATTTGCGTATGTTAGCCACCATATATGCTTAGTCGCTGCTGCAACCTCACCACTTTACCCCTTCCTTTCCCATTAAGCTTTTCTAGTCTTGATACCCATGGTAATGGGATTGCTGAGTCCTCGTGGCTCACAGATTACTACACCACCAGTTGCAGGTACAGGTTTGCGATGATCATGACGTGAGAGCGATGTTTGCTTGTATTGGAGTTCTTCTTCTGCTTCTCCTTGATCGGGGATAGGTTCGGTCGGCAGCCTGGGCTAGCAGGGTGGATGTCGTTTGAGCTTACATTTATGTTTCATCCGTAGTCGGATGTTGATCTTGTATGATGATGATGTATTCTTGTGGCATTCGTGCCTTATGTATGTATCCCCATCTATTATGTAATGTCGATGTAATGATATCCACCTTGCAAAAGCGTCTTCAAGATGCGCTTGTATCCTTGGTGGGACCATCGAGTTCCTTTAGGATAGGGTCGCATCTTGGGCGTGACATACTCCCTCCATTTTTGTATACAAGGCCACTATAAAAATACATTTTGCATTTATACAAGGCCACCAACAGTAATAGAGACAAATATTAATGATGTTTCCTCGTACTAGTAACCCATGGCTTAATTACTAGCATGCATGTAGTGGATGATAATGACAAACTCATCTACTTCCTCTCTCACGACCACTCAATTTCTTCTAATGTGCATGCACCCTATTAATTAACCCGGTAAACGAGAAAACATATTGACTTGTAAAGCACACATTGATTTTTATCTTGGTACCTGTAATTTGAGTTTGTGGCCTTGTATATAAGAATGAAGGGAGTACTAGTAGTAGTTTAGAAGCCCAAATAAATGAGTGAGGCGCTTTAATGTTACTCTCCACTGTGACTAGTCTTATGGGAAAAGCTGGGGAAGAGACGGCTTATTTTTTAAGCCGCCAAAAGAACTGGCCCTAGGAGTAGTAGCTAGGGATACTAGGAGTAGTAGCTAGGGATAGAGTGTGCGAGATGAACCGGAGAAAGTAAATACAGAGAGATGGAATGCAAAAAAGACGGAGGGATGTGATGGTTGCTTGTCCGTTTATTTTACCAGGCCACTTATTACTGGCAGTGGTTGGGTTTTTTTGATATGATGGATTTACTGCCGCACCACGAGCGGGGTGAGACTCCCGTGCAGCGCCGCCCTCGACACTTGTACTACATTGGTCATGGTTTATTAGTCCCCCATTGAACTTGACTGAAGATTTAACTGACAAAATGTTAGTGCATGTCAACAAATACTATATCGTTGGATTCGTATTTGCACATAGTTTTGAATGATATAATTTTAGGTGACATGCATCATCATTTATCGTACTATATATAATGTTAGTTCAATTTTTGGTCGTATTAATCTATAGTAGTAAGGTGCCCGTGCATTGCACAGAAGAGTGAAATGCATTGATCGGGGAGTTGTTTATTTTGACAAAGGATGTGGGGGTTATCTCATGTGTAACGGGTACCGATAGGTTTCTTCGGATATTATTTCATCTCTAGAGCTCACAAACATCCGGGTGAAATAGATAAAAAGGTATCTTTTGCAAACAAAAGGGTTCAACTATTCAACCTGCATCCAAAACTTGTGAAGAAATAACACTTATTGTGCTTTGCAAGAAATGATCTTTAAGAATTTGTTTTTGAGTATCGATTGTTATACATGTTGGCTACAGATGACATGGCACTTTCTTGTAGTCAACCGTTAGCTATACTATTAAGTATTAACCATGCCCTTATAGACCTAGACGGAGGGATTAAATCAGGATGACTTGCAAGGGGTAGACGAGATGTAAGAAATGGTTCATAGTAAGTCTTTCACCAGTACTGTAGTTAAAGTTCATACATGGAAGATTCTAGACTAAACCATAAACGGATACACTTTTTTTCATGCGCAATACTCCAATAGAGCAACATCATGCATGGAAGTCTCCACACGCTAGAACAGCGGATTATATTGAGCTAAGACTAATGATCAACATTTAAATTGATAATGCGTATGTCCAGGTGAACCTCCTTGGAGTCCCCGTGCACCGCGTTGTCGGGTAAATAAGACCATGGGTTTTCCAAGTCCACATCGGCGGAAAGGTCCCAGCTCCACAGAGTCCAAGTCAGTTCGATGTAGCCGGTGTCGCCGCCCACGTGACCCAGAGGGGTAGTAACACTGAGCACGCTGCCGTACATCGGCCTCGTGTCAGTATCAGCGTCAGCGGCGTCGCCCCTAACGAACACTACAGAGACGGGGCGGCGGCCTGCGTGGGCCTCGCCAGTGCCCACGATCTAGAGGAAGACGCCGCCGTCCTCCTCCGAGACTAGCAGGCGGCGGTGATCCTCCAGCGACTCCGGCATGATGAACGGGTAGCACGTCTCGTACTTGATGTTCTCCGCCAAGGGCCAATAGTGACCGCTGCACGCATCCGTGAGGTGATGCACCATGTCCGCCGGCGAGCCCCAAAATGGCATCGGGCACTATAGCAGTAGACAAAGGGCTCCTTGGAGGCATCGACCAGGCCGTCCATGAAACGGGAGTGGCTGTAGGGGACGTTGTGCCAGTTGAATATATCAGCAGGTTACTACGAGATTTAATCCGAATAAGCACAAAATAAATCATGACGGCTATAACAGAGATGAAACTAATCATGTGGACTAGCATAGTAGTAGGATACAGAGTAGAAACATTAATTCTACCACGATTTCGAACAGGAAGGACAGAAACACATACGGTGCAACGGGAGCTGCACCGTTGGCGTTGAGGTTGTCGCCCATGTCGTTGAGGAAGAGGTTGCCGAGGTCGGGGAATAAGTCGTCATCGGTGAAGTCGTGTGTCGGTGTCAAAACTGGCGGATCTCGGGTTGGGGGTCCCGAACTGTGCGTCTAGGCGGATGGTAACAGGAGACAAGGGACACGATGTTTTACCCAGGTTCGGGCCCTCTTGATGGAGGTAAAACCCTACGTCCTTCTTGATTAATATTGATGATGTGTATTACAAGAGTGGATCTACCACGAGATCAAGGAGGCTAAACCCTAGAAGCTAGCCTATGGTATGATTGTTGTAATGGATGTTGTGTCCTACGGACTAAAGCCCCCCGGTTTATATAGACACCAGAGAGGGCTAGGGTTACATAGAGTCGGTTACAATGGTAGGAGATCTACATATCCGTATCGCCAAGCTTGCCTTCCACGCCAAGGAAAGTCCCATCCGGACACGGGGCGAAGTCTTCAATCTTGTATCTTCATAGTCTTGGAGTCCGGCGGACGATGATAGTCCGGCTGTCCGGACACCCCCTAGTCCAGGACTCCCTCAGTAGCCCCCGAACCAGGCGTCAATGACGATAAGTCCAGCGCGTATGTAGTCTTCGGCGCTGCAAGGCGGGTTCTCCTTCAAGTTCCATGTACCTGCTGAACAGTGTCCGGCTTCCTCATTAATGTTGCGCTTCTTGGCTCCCGCGCCCAATAATGGCCTTCTTCCACGCGTCGCACGAATGCGAAAAGCCAGGGTATCTTTTATGTTTTACCCCCTAGTTGTGCAAATAATCTGCCTATAAGAGAGGCAAGAATCCAGATCCAAATCACACCATCTTCCTTCCGCGAATACTCATCGGAGCGCTTCCGACCAAGAATCCATTCCATCATGGACCGTCGACGCGGCTCCTCTTCTCGCGCTCCCAGCCCTCTGCCAGGAGATTGGAGGAGATGCTCTGTTCCACACAACGAGCTGGTGAAGCTCCAAGCGAAGGGATATCTCCCTCCGGCCTTCATGGTTCCGGTTCGAGCCGGGCTGGCCACCTACAAAGGTGGGAAGCAAGCGGAGGCTACCCCAAGTCCCAACAAAGGGGAGCGGGTATGCTTCGTCCCCTATCTGATAAGGGGGCTCGGATTTCCTGTACATCCGTTCCTCCGCGGGCTCCTGGAGTTCTACGGACTCCAGCTCCATCACATCACGCCCGCCTCTATCCTGCATATTGCGGGTTACGTAGCTCTTTGCGAGCTATTTCTGGGCGTCGAGCCCCATTTCGCGCTGTGGAAGAGATTGTTTTGCCTTGTACCCCGCTCTCACGAGGGGTCCATATATCAAGTGGGCGGCGCCGAAATATGGAGCATTGCCGGGACCGGATATCCATCCGGAACCCCTAAGAAGGCGTCCGAAGAATGGCCTTCTCCATATATCAAGTGGGCGGCGCCGAAATATGGCGCATTGCCGGGACCGGATATCCATCCGGAACCCCTAAGAAGGCGTCCGAAGAATGGCCTTCGGAATGGTTTTACATAGAAGACGCTCCGCTGCCGGACCCTGTTCGGATCGGCCTCCCGGAGTTCAGCAATGCTCCTTCGAAGAACGCCTCAGTTGGCGTCCGCGGAGCCCCCAACTGGAGGAAGACAAGAGCGTCCATTATTTGATGGGCCAGATAAGGTTACTGGCCCATTCCGGGTTGACCATGATTGGAGTCATGGCAACATGCATTATGCGGGGGGTGCAGCCACTACAATCTGAGGGCCACCCCATGTAGGATTTCAACGGGGAGGACGATGCCACCCGTCATGGCCGCAAAGGGCCGGATTCGGCCGAAGACCTGGTGAAGATCCTGTCCGTCCTGTACAAGGGGGAGAAGGAGGATTTCCTCCGGACGAACCCGTTGAATGGGTTCTCCATGAATAATCCCCGGCCTTGGGTAAGCGAACACTCTGCGTGTCCAACCCATGCCTTTGAAGCTTAAGTTTCTTATATTGTGTTTTTTGACGCAGGAGCTGCGTTGGGTCGTGGAGGACATGCTAAGTCCAGCTCCGTAACCCGAGGATCCGGGGAGATCCCGGGATCCGGCCTCCGAAGAGGATCCGGACATAAAGGTTGAACTGATCGACGGGGTGTTCCACCAGCTCAGCATGGATAATGCTTTAGTCGCCATTCCGGCTGACTACCCTAGACTATATCCGGCTTCCCAGGTGATTGTGACCGAAGTCCTGACACCGTTATTCCTTCCTTGCTCATTTCTAACCACCGTATACGATGGCGCTGTGCAGGAGGCGCCTTCAGGGCGGGAAGCCGAGCCTGCGGCGGCTGACCAACAAAGGCCAGTCCGGACCAGTAGGCGGAAGAGGAGCGCGGCGCGGATTGAAATGTTGCCGCAAAGGTATAGCTCACAGTTCATTGATTGGAGCAACATTCCTAGGAAGCGTTTGAGTGTTCATGGCTTTTGTAGGAGAAAAAGCACCCGCCAGACTGCGGGCGTGGAGGTTGTCAATCCAACCTTCACCAGCCAGGCTCCAGCACCTGGTCTGGAGGGGGAGGCGAGCGCAAGGCGCGAGCCAGACACTCCTCCAACGGAGGATGCCGACAGACTGTCTGCCACCAAGTCTGAGGTGGAGAGCGCCATGAACCATAGGCGCCGGACAAGATGTTCGTGACGCGTGCTTCTCCCCGAGGCGTTGAATGCCTTTATCGCTGGGACGCACCTCCGTGCTGCTCAAGATGGTTTTACCAGAGCCACGGAGCAGTATGTAAAAGACATACGGGTAAGAGAATTTAATAGTTATATATGCCAATAGCCCCCGAGACTTAAAGTAGTTATATTAACTGATTTAAGGATCATTTGAAATGCAGGATCTTACGGAGAAGAATACCCAACTGTCTCAGGAGCTGCAAGAGTGCAAGGCCCAACTTGAGGCCGCACTTGCTGCCGCAGGAGGAAACACAGAGACCCCTCCTGGTAACACATTATTTTAATAATATAAGCGTTGTGCGGCGTGTGCGCAAGTCTAATAATGACATTGCGGGTGCTGCCGGACAAGATCCGGACAGGCAAGAACTACTACGCCAGCTGAAGGCCGGCGAGAGGGTGCTGAATAGAGTGCAGCAAGAAAGGAACAAGCTCCAAGATGCCCACGCCCAGCTTGGAGAAGAGCTGAAAGGCGTTCGGGCCGAGCTGCCCGGCTCCGTTAAGGAGAATCAGCGGCTTCATCGCGGCATTTATAGTAAGTGCTTGAGCGAACTCCTTTGAAAAGAAGAGTTCGGCGAGGAAGTCGACTGACAAGATATGTCTGTAGGTATACTCACAGGTCGTCCTGCGGAGGAGATGCCCGTATCGATGGGTGATCAACTTCCCGAGCTGTTGCAGCTGCTCGAACGAGTTCGGCAGGCAATGAGCGGCGTCGTCCAGGCTTTATGGCCAGCCCTCTCCCTACCCGAAGGCCTTGGGGAGCTTGTGGATAAGCTTCAGGGAGTGCGGCAGCGCTTCCGTTTATGGAAGATTTCGGCCTGCCGTCAAGGTGCGAGGGAGGCCTGGGCCATGGTGAAGACGCGGTACAAGAAGGCGGATCCCAACCATATGGCCGAGGTCGGACCTATGGGGCCCGACGGGAAGGAGATCCCTGTGAGTTTAGTATACGGCCAAGTAGAGTTGGCCGCTAAATTTTCCCAACGGGACTGTAAATTGGACAGCCTGTTAGACGGGATTGAGGAGGAATACAGTCAGTCAATGTGACAATGTATTTTAAAATGACATGTAAAATGCCTTCTAGCCGGATTGTAGATCGTTTGTCTTTGCCAACCTTTTCGCTTCAGCCTCGGGACCCTAGAGTCCTTAGTGTGTCCGAATACCTTCTCGGTTAAAAAACAACCGGGGCATGCATGGAGACCAGGCGTAGGGGTCATTAGTGCTTTATCAGACAAGTGCCCAACTAGTTATGTTATATTACATGGTTAGTAAGAAACATCTTCCAGGGAGAATAGTTCCGTTAAGGGTTCCTTTCCCTGGGAGGCATGCCCTAAGGTGCATGTCCGGACTGCGAAAAGAGCAGAAAAACATCTGGGGGCAGATAAATAAGTAGGTAAAAAATCATCTTTCAAGTCACCGACCAAATATTCCCTTAAGAACTCTAGCTTTCGGCTTCACCCGGTCACGAGGTACACATCCGCTGACCAGCAGTAACAATCGCAGAGGTGCTCCCTTTACCTCCTAGCCGAACAATCGGGAGCGAGGGGCAAGCACAGAGCCAGCAACCCAGCTTGGCCAAAACTTAAGTCATATCGATGCATATAATGGTGAATAAAAGGTACATGTGGAAGCTTGACACATGTGCTGGGCATGAATCCCTTATAATTAAGCTTCTGGTAAAGAAGCCCCCAGGTATAATGAGTGCGGATGGCACATCAAGTGTATGCGAACAATGCGCAAGTAGGCCCTTAAGGGATTTTTAGTAAAAGGGTTAAGATAAGAAAGAGAAACAAAAGACAGCTGAAGTGTAAAAATTTGAACGGGGGAAGGGGACGAACTCTTAGTCCGACGCTAGGCATAGAATCTTCGGAGGCGGTCTGCGTTCCATGGGTTCGGCTCGAGTTGGTTGTCCGACGCATTTCGTAGACGGTACGCTCCGCCGGTCAGGACTTGATCGATAATGAAGGGGCCCTCCCATTTGGGCTTGAGCTTGTCCTTTTTCTTGTCCGGCAGGCGTAGAACTAGTTCGCCAACGTTGTAAGTCTTGGCCCGTACTTCTCTGCTTTGATATCTTCGAGCCTGCTGCTGATAGAATGCGGAACGAGCCTTGGCGACGTCGCGTTCTTCCTCCAATGCGTCCAAGCTGTCCTGCCGATCCAGCTCGGCTTCTCTTTCTTCGTACATGCGCACTCGAGGTGAGTCATGAATGATGTCGCAGGGCAGAACTGCCTCTGCGCCGTATACCATAAAAAATTGTGTGAATCCGGTAGTACGGTTGGGTGTTGTCTGCAGCCCCCAGAGTACGGAGTCGAGCTCCTGTACCCAGTGCGTGTCAGATTTCGTAAGTGACCGCACTAGTCTGGGTTTGATGCCACTCATTATTAGACCATTTGCTCGTTCCACTTGACCGTTGGTTTGAGGATGATAGATCAAGCGTAATCGAGCTTAATGCCCATATTTTTGCACCATGATTTAACCTCGTCGGCCGTAAAATTCGTGACGTTATCGGTGATGATGCTGTGGGGGACACCAAAACGGTGTACTACCCCGGAGATAAAGTCTATCACTGGTCCGGACTCTGCCGTTTTGACTGGCTTGGCCTCTATCCATTTGGTGAATTTGTCCACCATGACCAATAGGTACCTTTGCTTGTGGGTTCCTCCTTTAAGGGGTGCAACCATGTCAAGCCCCCAGACCGCGAACGGCCAGGTAATGGGTATAGTTTTT
The DNA here is from genome assembly GCA_021605145.1 of Aegilops bicornis. Lineage (NCBI taxonomy): Eukaryota > Viridiplantae > Streptophyta > Magnoliopsida > Poales > Poaceae > Aegilops > Aegilops bicornis. The sequence goes on from CM038673.1 coordinate 154,807,544, forward strand.
AGGGCGGTGGGGGCATATGGCTCTGGTTAGCAAAGTGCTGACAACCGACGCATCTTTGGACTAAGTCCTGAGCATCTACCCGGGCCGTCGGCCAATAAAATCCTGTACGGAATGCCTTTCCTACAAGGGCCCGAGCTGCGGCGTGGTGTCCGCCTAGTCCGGCATGAATTTCAGCCAGAAGGTTTCGCCCTTCCTCTTCGGAGATACACCTTTGAAGGACTCCGGTTGTGCTTTTCTTATAAAGTTCTCCCTCATGGACCTTGTAGGCTTTAGATCGCCGGACAATACAGCGGGCCTCATTTTGGTCTTCGGGAAGTTCCTGCCTAAGCAAGTAGGCTAGGAATGGTTCTTTCCATGGGGCAATTATTGCCATTATGTCGTGGGCTGAAGGTGTTATGTCGTCGGCTCAATCGCCGGTTGGTGCGGCTTTTTCCGGTTTGTTATTTCCGGACTCCTCTTCCCATAGTACGGATGGCTTGAAGAGCCGTTCCAGGAAGATGTTTGGAGGGACAGCGTCACCTTTTGCGCCGATGCGTGCCAGTACGTCGGCTGCTTGGTTATTATCCCGGGCTACATGATGGAATTCAAGTCCTTCAAACCGAGCTGACATTTTTAGGACAGCGTTACGATATGCTGCCATTTTCGGATCCTTGGCGTCAAAGCCTCCATTTATTTGGGATATTGCAAGGTTTGAATCCCCGCGCACCTCTAGGCGTTGAATGCCCATGGAGATTGCCATCCGGAGGCCATGTAAAAGGGCCTCATATTCGGCTGCGTTGTTGGAGTCCGTGTACATTATCTGAAGTACGTATTGGACTGTGTCCCCGGTTGGGGACGTCAATACGATGCCAGCCCCCAATCCGGCCAACATTTTAGAGCCGTCGAAATGCATATCCAATTGGAGTATGCGCCGTACTCTTTAGGGAGTTCGGCTTCAGTCCATTCAGCGACAAAGTCAGCCAAAACTTGTGACTTTATAGCTCGCCGAGGTTTGTAAGTTATATCGAATCGTAAGAGCTCAATGGCCCATTTTGCAATCCTGCTCGTTGCGTCGCGGTTGTTTATAATGTCGTTGAGTGGTACTTCGGAGGCCACTGTTATCGAACAGTCTTGAAAGTAGTGTCGGAGCTTCCGGGATGCCATGAACACAGCGTACGCTATCTTTTGATAGTGCGGGTAACGGGACTTGCAGGGGGTTAACACAGTGGATACGTAGTACACTGGTTTTTGAAGAGGGAATTTATGCCCTTCTGTCTCTCGTTCGACGACGAGTACCGTGCTTACAACTTGATGTGTTGTTGCGATGTATAACAACATTGGTTTGCCCAGGTTGGGCGCAGCCAGGACCGGATTTGTTGCCAATATGGCTTTTATTTCTTCGAGTCCGGCAGTGGCAGCATCCGTCCACTCGAAGTGTTCGGTGCGCCTGAGGAGGCGATAGAGGGGCAATACCTTTTCTCCTAGACGGGAGATAAAGCGGCTTAGAGCTGCCACGCATCCAGTCAATTTTTGTATTTGCTTGAGGTCTTTAGGGATATCTAGCTGTGACAGAGCTCGGATCTTGGCTGGGTTTGCTTCAATTCCTCTACCGGATACAATGAAGCCCAGTAACTTTCCGGCTGGTACGTCGAAAATGCATTTTTCCGGATTGAGCTTGATGTCATATGCTCTTAGGTTGTCGAATGTGAGCCTCAAGTCGTCTACTAGAGTTTCGACGTGTTTGGTTTTGACGACTACGTCGTCTACGTATGCCTCTACTGTTTTGCCGATCTGGGTGGCCAGACATGTTTGAATCATGCGCTGATATGTTGCGCCGGCATTTTTAAGTCCGATGGGCATCATGTTGAAGAAGAATGGTCATGGAGTGATGAATGCCGTTGCGGCTTGGTCCGCTTCCGCCATCTTGATTTTATGGTAGCCGGAGTATGCGTCAAGGAAGCACAATGAATCGTGCCCTGCAGTAGCATCGATTATCTGGTCGATGCGGGGGAGGGGGAAGGGATCCTTTGGGCAGGTCTTGTTGATGTCTTTGAAATCGACGCATAGGCGCCAGGATTTGTCCTTCTTTGGTACCATTACCAGATTTGCTAGCCAATCCGGATGTTTGATATCTATGATGAATCCGGCTTCCAATAGTTTGGCTAGCTCTTCTCCCATTGCCTGTCTTTTGGGTTCGGAAAATCGTCGAAGAGCCTGTTTGACTGGCTTGAATCCTTTTAGGATGTTTAGGCTATGTTCTGCCAATCTGCGTGGGATTCCGGGCATATCCGAGGGGTGCCAGGCGAAAATGTCCCAATTTTCCCGAAGGAATTCTCGCAGTGCGGCGTCTACATCAGGGTTCAATTGTGCCCCGATGGAGGCCGTCTTTGTTGGGTCCGTTGGGTGGACCTGGAATTTTACTATTTCGTCTGCTGGTTTAAAGGAGGTGGACTTGGATCTCTTATCAAGTATCACGTCGTCCCTATTTACGGTAGAGCGCAGCACGGTGAGTTCTTCTGCCGCTAGGGCTTCGGATAGTGCCTCCAGGGCTAATGCGGCTGTCTTGTTTTCGGCGCGGAGTGCTCTGTCCGGATCACTAACGAGAGTGATTATTCCGCTGGGCCCAGGCATTTTGAGCTTCATGTACCCGTAATAAGTGCGGCTTGAAAAATTGTGAATGCCTCTCGTCCTAATATAGCGTGATATCCGCTGTTGAACGGGGCCACTTGGAACGTGACTTCTTTGGATCTGTAATTGTCCGGCGAGCCGAACACCACATCGAGTGTGATTTTTCCAGTGCCGCGCGCTTCCCGGCTAGGGATTATTCCTCTGAAGGTTGTGCTGCTTCGCTCAATTCGGCTCCAGTCTATTTCCATTTTTTGAAGAGTTTCCTCGTAGATGAGGTTTAGTCCACTGCCGCCATCCATGAGGACCTTTGTAAGTCGAAAACCGTCCACTATTGGACTAAGTACCAGTGCAGCTGGTGCTCGGGCTGTTCGGAATTTAGGTTCGTCGCTGGCGTTGAAGGTGATGGCTGCGTCGCTCCATGGATTTGTTGTTGCTACTTGGTAGACTTCGGCGAGGCTGCGGATCGTTCGTTTCCGCATATTATTTGATGCGAAAGTCTCGAAGACTGTTGATACCGTACCAGTATTGTTGGAGTGGTTTTCCGGGGCTAGAAAATCCTCGCCACTTTTGGCCACCTGCCGCAATATCCAACATGCTCGAAGGCTATGTGTTGGGACGGCGCCTATACATCTTGGAATTTTACTGTGGTCCGCTAAGCCATCCCTCCAAAGATGGTTCCGTGCCCTCTATGGGGGTTTTGCTTTTTGGTTTTTGTGACAGGTGCCAGAGTGTAATGCACCCTTTTGTTGCGGACTAGGGTTGTATTCGGGGCCGGATTGTCCCAAAACTTATATACGCTTTTCCGGAAACTCTCCATCGCCTGATACTTCGTACTATGGACGCCTTGGTCGGCAAAGCGTGTAATTTCAATGACGGTGATGGCGTTTAAGATTCCTTGTCCGTGCAATTATTGCAAAAAATTGAGATTGCGTTTTCCTCTCGGCGATCCTTTATCCTGTCCATAACCAGGAGGAATCGGCCCAAGAGTGATGTCTTGTTTCAGCGGCTCTTACCGGATTAGAGATAGATCGCATATGTCTGGGCGGGTGGGTGGAATTAAGTCCGGAACCCTACCCATCTCAAGGCCCGAAGGCCGGGAAGTTTCCAAATTTGGAAGCTTTGATTGCTGGACGCTGTCCAACGAGTCCGGAACAATGCCTGACTTTAAGTTCAGTGCTCGATCAAAGTCCGTCCCTCCGCGGGAATCCGGCATGGAGGGTTCGGGAGCCCGGACATGACTAGTTTTCAATACGGGAGAAGAGTCGCCGCATTGTTCCTCTACCACTGCAACATGGTGGGTGACCTGGGGAGAGTTAATCTCTCTCAGATCGGTTTTAAGCCCAATTTGATTGTAGTCTATAGCGACTCCCAGGGCGGCGATGCGATCCAAGAGCTCGTTGACAGACGAGAGCTCTATTGATCCAAATTACGGCAAATTCCGAGTGACGTGAAGATTGCTTTTGACGACTTGGGAAGTCATTGTCGAGCGGTGGCGGACAAAGGTCATAAGAAAACCACCTAGCCATATAGTTTGGCGGCGGCCAAGGCTCCTTCGGCGAAAATACCGTCCTTGAAGGCGGGAGAAGGCATCCTTCCTATCGGTGGCGATACGGAGGAACTCTCAATGAAAGCACCAATGTCGGTGTCAAACCGGCGGATCTCGGGTAGGGGGTCCCGAACTATGCGTCTAGGCGGATGGTAACAGGAGACAAGGGACATGATGTTTTACCTGAGTTCGGGCCCTCTTGATGGAGGTAAAACCCTACGTCTGCTTGATTAATATTGATGATGTGTATTACAAGAGTGGATCTACCACGAGATCAAGGAGGCTAAACCCTAGAAGCTAGCCTATGGTATGATTGTTGTAATGGATGTTGTGTCCTACGGACTAAAGCCCCCCGGTTTATATAGACACCGGAGAGGGCTAGGGTTACATAGAGTCGGTTACAATGGTAGGAGATCTACATATCCGTATCGCCAAGCTTGCCTTCCACGCCAAGGAAAGTCCCATCCGGACACGGGGCGAAGTCTTCAATCTTGTATCTTCATAGTCTTGGAGTCCGGCGGACGATGATAGTCCGGCTGTCCGGACACCCCCTAGTCCAGGACTCCCTCATCGTGGCTGCCAGCACTCGCGAGAGTGCGCTCCCCAAATTTTAATAGCACCCGCCGAATGGAGCGCACGAGGGAGTGGCTGTAGGGGACGTTTGCGGCCGCCGAATGGAGCGTAGGAGTAGCACACGAAGCAGTAGATGGTGTCCTTACTAGTACTCCCTAGTCTCTACTCTTATAGAAAACCGAGTTGGTGATGATGGTGTACCTTCCGTCTTGTAATATAGACCGCCAATCTATATCTGACGGATAGAAAGACAACTATGACAATTTTACAAAAGATACCCGCACCTCTCTCCACATTTACAGATAAGGCCTTGCCTTGTTTATCCTTATCTCCCACAACCTCGTGCTCCTCCCTAAGTCTCTATCTCTACTCTTACCTCTATCTCTACTACTCTTATTTGTTTTTTATAACAAATCGAATAGTACTGCGCCGTCCGCTGCACGCCCGGCTGAACACGCCTCCTCGCCTCCATCATCACCAACTGGGTCTTTTATAGGAGTATTAGTAGAGAATAAACCGAGTTGGTGATGATGGTGTATCGTGCAATGCATGGGCGTATTGCTATTTTTTTTGCATATAATTCCAAACACCATGTAGACACGGTCTTTGACCATTTTACAACTATGTTAGTATCATTGTTTTTTTGACGGGATGTTAGTATCATTGTTAGTGGTCAGCCGGTGCAAGTTATTGCCCCGGGTGTTTTAACCTTTTTAGTAATGATATCTGGAGATTGTTCGGCACGAGATCAATCCTGGCGAATCCCACGTAACCGTCAGATTTCCATCCGACGGTGGTCTGTTTTAAGCCATACACACGTACTATAACTGCGTCGCGGGCGTTTGCAACTGCCATGTCTCCCAACGAACGTTTGCTGGGGATTGGAGTTAGCACGGTTCGTAGTCGTTCCACGCTCGGGCATTTAAGTTTGTAACTATTTTAGATTAGAATATACTACTCCTCCGGTGCTAGTAGTAGAGTGATAACCCACAAGTATATGGGATCACAACAGCTTTCGAGGGTAGAGTATTCAACCCAAATTTATTGATTCGACACAAGGGGAGCCAAAGAATATTCTCAAGTATTAGTAGTTGAGTTGTCAATTCAACCACACCTGGATAACTTTGTATCTGCAACAAAGTATTTAGTAGCAAGTAGTATGATAGTAATGGTAACAGTGGCAAAAGTAAAGATAGTAGTTTTGTAGTAGTTGTAACAGTAGCAACGAAAAAGTAAATATGCAAAGCACAATATGTGAAAAGCTCATAGGCATTGGATCAGTGATGGATAATTATGTCAGATGCGATTCCTCATGTAATAGCTATAACATAGGGTGACATAGAACTAGCTCCAGTTCATCAATGTAATGTAGGCATGTATTTTGAATATAGTCATACGTGCTTATGAAAAAGAACTTGCATGACATCTTTTGTCCTACCCTCCCGTGGCAGCGGGGTCCTAATGGAAACTAAGGGATATTAAGGCCTCCTTTTAATAGAGAACCGGACCAAAGCATTGACACATAGTGAATACATGAACTCCTCAAACTAAGGTTATCACCGAGAAGTATCCCGATTATGGTCACTTCGGGGTTGTCGGATCATAACACATAATAGGTGACTATAGACTTGCAAGATAGGATCAAGAACTCACATATATTCATTAAAACATAATAGGTTCAGATATGAAATCATGACACACAGGCCCTAGTGACAAGCATTAAGCATAGCAAAGTCATAGCAACATCAATCTTAGAACATAGTGGATACTAGGGATCAAACCCTAACAAAACTACTTGATTACATGGTAAATCTCATCCAACCCATCACCGTCCAGCAAGCCTACGATGGAATTACTCACGCACGATGGTGAGCATCATAAAATTGGTGATGGAGGATGGTTGATGATGATGACGGCGACGAATCCCCCTCTCCGGAGCCCCGAAGGACTCCAGATCAGCCCTCCTGAGAGAGATTAGGGCTTGGCGGCGGCTCCGTATCGTAAAACGTGATGAAACTTTCTCTCTAATTTTTTCTCCGCAAAACGGAATATATAGAGTTGGAGTTGAGGTCGGTGGAGCAGCAGGGGGCCCACGAGATAGGGGGGTGCGCCCAGGGGGAGGGCGCGCCCCCCACCCTCGTGGATAGGGTGTGGGGCCCCTGGACTTGATTCTTTCACCAGTATTTTTTATATTTTCCAAAATTTATCTCCGTGGATTTTCAGGTCATTCTGAGAACTTTTGTTTTCAACACAATAAACAACACCATGGCAGTTCTGCTGAAAACAACGTCAGTTCGGGTTAGTTTCATTCAAATCATGCAAGTTAGAGTCCAAAACAAGGGCAAAAGTGTTTGGAAAAGCAGATACGTTGGAGACGTGTCATAGAGCAGAGTCCTACTCTACTACTCTACCCAAGAGGGTTAGGGCATAGTAGTAGGTACTGTAGGGAGTACCAGTACTATGATCACTCAAGCAAGTTTTGTGGCATCGATATGACCCTACGCTGCTGGTATGTGTCTCGTAAGTCAAGCTGCGTGTTGTAGTCATCATCACCTGTCCACTTCCCGCAGCACATATTCGCTTCTCCATCTTTGCCCACACATAATCTCGTCCAATCTTCCATCCCCGCTAAGGCGCGTACCCCCCTCGTCCGAAACCAAGCACTAACAATGGCAGAACCGAGCAGCGTCCATTGAAAGAGTGGCTGGGATTCTCTCCCCACAGAGGTAATCAAGCTCATTGTTTTGCGTGTGGACAATCTTAGTACCATCCCGCTCGCCGCGTGCTCGTCGGGGCCGTACAGTTTACTCAAAGCCCTCAGGCCGGAGCTTTTTAAGCCAGCTCCTTGCTTGCTGATGTCGCCTGATCTTCACAAACGGCGTGCCACGCAGCATAACGATCGTAGGGTGGCGAGCAGCAACCCCCTTGACAGTGATCCGATCCCCATCACCCTCAACTACATTAACGATATTTACTTGGTCGGCATGAACACGTCTTGGATGGTGCTCGTCAACGGTCGCGGCAGCTGGATGCTCGTGGAGGTCTACACCCGGCGATTGACCCCCCTTCCTTCGATTAACACTGCACTGCTTTGGCACCGCGGCCCACAATACTCGGAATCTGACAGTAGCCAACATGATACCAAGTTTGATTTGCTCAAGGTTGTAATCTGCCAAGTGCCCACAAGATTTGCGAATTATAAAGACTTTAGGATAATTGCGTTCTTCAACCATGGTCTCGCCTATCTGACAGGTCACTGCGGTAAGTGGATAAATCTGCAAGTCCATCGCAGGATCATACATCCTCCATGGTTCTCTGATGCCATTGAACACAAGGGCTTCATTTACACTATCGACTCCTTCTATGGCTGGACGTATTGCTAGCCTACTCCAGTCATCGCTACAATCGGCTATTACAGCAGTATGTTACTTTCCTATGATATCATGATGGCTTGCTTATATTACTGTCAACATTTACGGAAAAAATATTCATGCTCATAACATGATGTTCTTAAGATTGACTACATCAAGAGCCTTTTTTATTTGACTCCAACTTGATATGATGTTGTAGGCCGCCTGGTGTACCTACCCTTCCTAATCCCAGAACCTTTCAAAGAAAAGAGGCATGGCAGTTGCAGGTGGTTCCTGGCTCGATCAGACGACAGTGAACGATTGATGATCGTTTGCACGTACCGGACATGTTGTTTCATGGAATACAATCACAGTCACTGCAAGGTCTTTGAGCAGGATCCCAGCTTCTCTGGGCCTTCAGGAATTTTTGACTGGAGGCTGGTAAGTAGCCTTGGTACACGCTCTCTGTTTGTCGGACTGAATTATCCGATTAACCAGGAGATAACCAATGGCAAGGATCATGATGGCAGCGCGGTTTTGTTCATCAGGCAAAACTGTGTGTACACAGCGTACCATGCGTCTCTGCATGCACCATACCCTGATATGTGCCGCCACGCCCGCAACCCAAAGTAGGAGAGAGGGTCGCAAGTATCGGAACTTCGACACCTGCTTTGGAGTTTCCCCATCGAGGCACCCATCTGGTTCAAGCCGTCACCAATCTCCATAGCTTAATAAATAGTAATGTCTAAGCGAGCCGCTTAGTTAGATGCATACACTTGGTGTAGTAGGATCTTTATTTAGTTTGATGCATACACTTGTTCTTTTTGGTAGCCCTTTTGTAATAATGGCTAATGTTTGGTTTGGAAGAGAGAGCTGCGTCTTCACTCTTACGGCCTGCTATCGCTTTTGTTGCACCCCCAGCCCGGTTGCTGCCATCGCTTTTCAACATACAATCAGTAGTATATTTCGTCTGTTGGTTGAATAAATGTGTTGTTAGAACGACAAACACAATGTTTTGGAAGTCGTTACACGGTACGATCCTTAGTGCCCCGTACCGTACGTAGCGCATACTATTTTTCGTAAGGAACACATTTTCCAATTGTTGATAACCTGCATCCCACTGATGAAGGCCCAATAGAGGAGCCCATAATTAACTGGAAGGGAGGCTCTCACATGAATCCGACCCAGGTACATGCTCATGGTCCCCTAAACATAAATAAGTAAATAAATAAATAAAGCTAAATGCTCATGCACCAGTTCTTTAAATTCATGATTTAACAGGAGGATATTATTTCCTATGATAGTGTCATTACATTCAGTCGATATTATTCTTAGGCAAAGATAGCGACCACTCTTCTTTCTCCCAGCATTTTCTTCCTGCAACCAGTGGACCCATGCAAATTGTAGTCAACGTCGTAAATAGTTTCGGTCCATTTTTATTTTTCAATAAGAATGTCCAACCCAGCCCAGCACATTGGCGGCATCACTTTATCCTCCGCCTTGGTGCGCTCGCCGCGGCGCCGCCATCCGACCCTTTCAACATAGTTTTTTTCGAAACGGTCCCTGTCAACATAGTGAATCGGGAGAGAACTGTAGTTGTGATTATGACAGTACGGACCCACCAGGTCCACTCCCGAACACAAGCAAGCGCCTCTTTAACTACTCAGATGCACCCCTCATTTTTTACTCTAATCCACCCTGCTGATATCCAGGACCCACATCATTTTTAACATATAGTCAATTAGCGACAGAATTGCACAACTTTTTTTTGAGTAGTTATTCGGAGGAGCAGGCTATAAACTGGGTTGTGCGGTCTCTGTGGCCCGTCTAACAACAAGACCAGCCCAGCAGGTTTTTCTTTGGGAAAATAGGTAGCCCAGTATTTCTTTTTGAAGAATACCCAAGCTATGCCTATTTGTTTTTTTCGACTTACTGGGCTGCAAATCTTTCAAGACGAGGAGGGATGCATTCCGGCCTGGCCAAAGAGTATGGTCAGTGTCTGTTAAAAGTAATATCAAAGGGGTTGAAAATTCCAAAAAAATTATAGCAAATGGGATATTAGTTTCTTTTTTTCTTTTTGTTCTTTGCTGATATTTTATAGTATTTCATTGGATTTAACATGACATAGTACTAATTTATTTTTAAATTCTTTTTAGTATGGCTACCAATTTTTGGACTAAGAATATTTTGTTCCCCAGCAAAAAATTGTGAATTTTCAAAATTTCGCACATATTTAGTTATTTTTTGAACCCTGGTACTGACCAGAAAATGGGCAGCAATTCTAAAAATGGAAAACGGGCTTAAATAAATTCCATATGAATTGAGTAAAAATTATAAAAATAGTAGAAAATGGGCTGTACACGCCACAGATTTCGAGGCTGACTTGTTTACGTAAGGCTTTCTCAGTCAACACACGATTCTAGCAACAGTGACTGTTGGATGTCCATCCAACGACCAACGTGCTTCTTCAATTTCTGATCTTCCTGCTCTAGCCGCCTAACTAGCACCGGTGGGACTGCCTGCTCCCTCCTCTTGTGGCTCATTGTGATGTCACAGTGAGCTTCCCGGCCTACCCTACTCCCTCCGCTGGCCTGCCGCACGCAATCAATCGCCTCCTTATTACGCTTGAAAAAATGATTCCTCCCACTGACATCTGGGGCGCACCGGTTGGGAGGCTGACCTGTGGGCCTACTAAGTTGACGAGTATGTAGGGCTTGTCAACTTAGTCAACAAACGATTTGAATCGAACGGTCCTGCTGCTTCTTCAAGTGCTACTCTTCTTGCACCAGCCGCCCAAACCAGCGTCAGCGAGACCGCCTGCTCCTGCCTCCAGTGGCCACTTGTGCTGCCGTTGAGGCCTCATTGCCCCTACTACTCCCACCGCTAGCCAGGTCCTGTAGCGACGGCAGCCTCACACCGCAGTCGAACCATTGAACCCTCGTACTCCTCTCTGTGTGGGCATCCACTGCCGCGTCTTCCCTGGCTCCGTGTCATGCCCTTATTAGGCCTCGCTGTCGTCCACCGCCCTGGTGCTCTCGGCGCGGTGTGGCCAACGTGGTCATGGAACGACTTCCATCGGACGTGGATCAGACGTGGAGAGGTGATACCGGGTCCATAGCCGCACACAAGGAAATGCCTCCTTATTACACGCAAAATAATGATTCCTCTAGCTGACATCTGGGACCCACCAGAAGGGCCTTTGTATTTCGCAAAAAAAAACGTTCCCCCCGCTAACAGGTCGGACCCACCAGCTATATCTTTGGAACGCAAGGAATTGTCTCCTTATTATGCACAAAAAAATGAATACCCCCTGCTAGCTGGGACCCACCATAGTGGGTGGCTGACTTGTGGGCTTAGTAAGTTGACGGGGATGGAGGGCTTTGTCTAGTCAATACTCCAGTGACCATATGATGTCCATCCAACGGCCATAGTGCTTCTTCAACCTCTGGTCTTCTTGCTCCAGCCGCCGAAAGCAGCATCGGTCGTGCCGCTTTGCTCCACCTCCGTGGCGGCTGTCTTTGTGAGGCCTCACCGCCCCCATACTACTCCCACCACTGGCAAGGCCATCCTCACCCACACCGCCTGTTATTCTGCAGCGACGGCAGCCTCACACCGCAGCCAAACCAGTGAACCCTAGTACTCCTCTCCGCGTGGGCATCCACTGCCGCGTCTTCCCCGGCTCCACGTCGTCCCCTTCCTAGGCCTCGCCGTCATCCACTGCCATGCTGTTCTCGGCGCGGCGTGGTCAACATGATCAAGGAACGACTACCATCGGAAGTGGACTGCACGTGGAGAGGCCGACAGCTAGGTCCACGGTCGCAGCAAGGAAGTGCCTCCTTATTACGCGGAAAATAATGATACCTCCACTTGACAGTAGGGACCCACCGGACGGGCCACTGTATTTTGCGAAAAAAACGTTTCCCCCCTGACTGTTGAGACCCACCAGCTACATCTTCGCGCGCAAGGAAGTGTGTCCAGGAAAAAAAACCACCAGCTACATCTTCGCACGCAAGGAAGTGCCTGACAGTCGGGACCCACTTGGTCGAAGCGTATGTAGCATTGTCATTCTGGTCGCGAACGTGTACGTACATACTGGTGGATGTAGAGGCGCACACGTAGCATGTACACGTATGTACAGGGCCAGGGTGCAAGAAAGTAAATACGACCACGTATGTACATACGGGCGGGGTCTCGAACGCCTACTCGCGCATACGTACGACCAAGGCTCATGTATATGGCTGGGTCGGAACGAAGAAACAACGTCGTCGTCGTGTTCATGGGGAGCCAACCGGCTGGGTCGGAACAGAATGCGTCGTTGTGTTCAACGGGAGGGTTTGGACATAACAGGCGATGGAAACGAGGCCTGGCGTACCGTAGAACGGAGGAAACGGCCTTGTGTTCGACCGGCGACGTTCGAAACGGGATCCTGTTCATCGGGAGGGATCTGGCGTACTGCAAAACGGAGGAAACAGACTTGTGTTGGACCTCCTATGGTCGAAACGGGGTCCTGTTGATCGAGAGGGGTGTGGCGTACCGCAAAACGGACGAAACGGACTTGTGTTGGAGCGCTACGGTCGAAACGGGGGTCCTGTTCATCGGGAGGGGTGTGGCGTACCGCAAAACGAGACTTCACGGGGTACTGTTCATCTCCACCGTCGACCTCCTCCAGCCTCCACGGGCTACTGTTCATCCACCGTCGGCCTCCTCCAGCCTCCACCTGCGACTGTTCATCCACGGGCTCCTGTTCATCCAGCCTCCACCGCGGTACTCCATCGGCTACTGTTCAACCACCCCTCTCCACATGCTACTGTTCATCCACCCCTCCACCATCTACTGTTCATCCAGCCCTCCACGGGGTCCTGTTCATCCAGCCCCAACCGGCTCGATCGATCGGGGTCCTGTTCATCCACCCCCGCCGCTCACTGTTCATCCAAACCAGCCCCCCAGAACGCTCACTGTTCATCCAGAGGCAGCATCGATCGGCTTGATTAGCAGCGATGGCGAAGAATTGCTCGATCGGGTTCGATTAACAGCCATCGATCGATTGCTCGAGTTCGAGAACGCGTAGCCTGCGGTGCAATTGCTCGGGTTCGATTAGAGCCCAACGCCTTGCTCGAGTTCGATTAGAGCCAATGCCTCGCACACATGCGCGCGTCGTGTACGAGAAAGCAGCGCATCGCTCATTTAACCTCCCACCGTAACCGGGAACTCGCCAAAATTTTCCTCACCCTCGCTTCTACCACGGTTTTTTCAGTCATGGACGACCCAAAGAATGTCATGCAACTGTGTCTCCGGCCCGCCCAGGACGAAAAGCCCATTTTCTGTCATGATTTTTTGTCATAGAAGTAGGAGCCCACCACATCTATGATGATACCGGGTTTTGTCACAATTATCGTCATAGAAGTGTCATAAGTATGACAATTTTTTTTTCGTTCAGCCCAAAATGTCACGGATGTGTCTTTTTTTGTAGTGATCCCTGTTGGCACATATATTGAGAGAGTGAGATTAATGTAATAGTGGGACTAGTTGATGAAACATACACTAACAAATAGAAGCACCCTCATTATCTTAATGAGAGGTATTAGTTTATTTAATCAGTGCCAATTAGCTCAACACTCAAAGCATTGCCATGTATCATAGGTTGCAAAACTTTAATGTACAAAGATAAAGGAGTTTCTCATGACAGTAGCACGATACAAATAGAGATGACATCAAACTAATATGGATAAGGCCTTAGGCCCGTACCAACCTGAGGAAAAAAGCTTATTCATGTAGTCCCATAAGATATGCTAAAACACTCACTGGAATCACTCAATAGTATATATTTTTGTGCACTTCAAATGTATGGTTGAATTAACTCTTGTTTACGAGTGCTGAGATTATATCGAAAGCTTATCCAGAACTTCCAGCAAAGTTAAAGCAATGGCTGGGATACAATTCATTGAATTGTCTTGTGTAGTTCCACTAAAATGTATGATTGGCACAACATGATCCCTGTTTGCACAAGTAGGAACAAGGTGAAACCTTCATTAGCTTAGTGAGAAAGGATAGAAAGACATTAGCATATTACTCTACCAGTAGCATCAAATTCATGATGGACAATACACAAAACACTGCCTCATTGAACCAGTGGCAATAAATTGACATGCAAAACAATAGCACTATTATCTCATGACACTAATAATATTCCCTCCCTGCTCCACCACATGATTTACCTCCATAGACAAACATACACACGTACATGATTCAACATAGGGTGCTACTAAAGATTTGTTTAACTCCGACGGGAAAATTAGGTAGCAATAAATTAGTGGTACTTAAGTACTCCTAATTAATTAAGTGAGACAACAGAAGTGGAAGGGCTCCATGGAGGATCGTCTCACATGTAAGGCAGTCGTTGCCGGAGCCCTTGAATGGCCTCGACCAAGGCCTCTGGCTTCAGCAAGATCGCCTTGGCACTGTTTATTCTTCTTCTTCTTACTCTTCATGCTCTGTTTCTCTTTCTCCTCACTAGTTGGTGAAACCTAGTACATGATTGGCCTTCTCTTTCGTTTTGTCAGTGAGGGAGTACAAGTGTACTAGTAAAAAATAACATTATTTTCTCATGGCAATCGCAAAATAGAGATGAACACATGCATTAAATATCATTCTTACCTAAAGGAAGGTTATGTCGCCAATATGGACGATGAGGATTGGAACACAGATCTCCCTTTGTGCAGTACCACCGAAATGAACCAACTGTTCCATTCTGACATTCTAGTTAAACAACACAAAAGTCACTTCTTTTAAGAAGATTTTTGTGCAGTGCACCAAAAGGTCACAACAGCAGCCAGGTGAAATGGATATCCCTGTTTGCACAAAAAGCTATAGAGGAAACAGTCAGAGTCTCAAACAATTACAGGCAAAAACATTTGGCTAAACTTGTCATGGATTATAACATTGGCATGGATTCATTTTACCAGGGGCATTAGATTAAGAACAACTAAATATTTGGTATAAGGGCATGGGACAGTGGGTGCACCAGCAGTCCAGCACCATGTACCTAAACATGGGCATAAAGTGGTGATTCATAGTTTGTTGCCCCGAGAAACAAACATCCAAGAAACATCCGGATCTGTAACCAGTGGTGAGGATAGAAAGACAATGTTTTTTGAAGTGAGAAAGACAGTGTTACCACCCCTATCTTGTTTAGATCTGGAGAGGAGGAGAGTGTGTGAATAGAGCGGCCCTAGCAAGCAAGCGCGGAGGCTCCGGCCTATATATACGTAGTGGGGTAGTTTTCCTTTTTCACTCCATCAAAACAATCGTTTAAAATTGTGTACTATGTGCCAGGTCGCCGTTTTTTAGTTGTTGATTGTTTTTTGAGATAGCTACCCGCTTGTTCCAAGTGGTGTTACGGTGTGCCAGGTCGCGCTTTCTATCGTTCAAGTCTGGTACAAGTCCCTCCATTAAATGAACAACCACCCCCTCGTAAAAATTGTGAACAAGCCCACGGCTAAAATTATCAGAAACGTGGGTTGCCCTAACATGCATTATTATTTATATTTTCTACTCCCTCCGTTCCTAAATATAAGTCCTTTTTATTAGCCACACCTAAGACAATAATTTTTTTATTAGCAGTGAACCCCACATGTCATAGACACAAGAGGTGTGGCAAGATTCCCTTAGGCAAGCCAAAGTGTGTCTAACAATTTGAGCAACTCAAGTTAGGCAAGTGTGGCAAGTATGGGAAAAATAATGTGGCAACATAAGACAAGCATAGTCACAATCCAAACAGGCCCGTAATTTTTTGTGACATGCATGAAAATTAGGTTAGTTAAATTTATAGTCAAAATTTGGCAAGGTGCATCAAATCAACACATGCATCAAATCAAATCAACAAAAGGAAAGTCATGGCATGCATGCATGTGTTGTACTCCCTCCGTTTCCAAATATAAGTCTTCTTAGAGATTGCAACAAGTGACTACATAAGAAGCTAAATATGTCTACATACATCCGTATGTTGTAGTCTAGTGTAAAAAGACTTATATCGAGTGCAGCGCTTTGATGTGTCGCGTCAACTCATACAAGACCGAGAAGTTTGATTACTACGATGCCCTCTCCCTCGTGGACTAAGCTCCGGTGCCTTAACTGCACCTGCCTTTTGCTACATGACAAGTGGGCCAACCACCTGTTGGGCCCACCTGTCATAGACGCTAAGGCAGGAGCAGTAAGTCAATGAAGATGCGTCCCTCCCTCACGCATGAGCATGGTGGCTGGCAGGACTAGTAGAAGCTTTCGCTACACGCTATCCCTCCCGCACGAGGTGGACAGACATGCAATAGTGGATTCGATACTATAGAAGTAGGAGTAACATCATTGTTCGTCTTCTCGAAGAGGCGAAGAGACAAGCGCAACCCGAATGTGGTAGTTGCGAAGCCTCGCGTGGCACTCTTTGTGTAGGGGTGGGGCGTGGTGCGGTGCCTTGGAGCATGCATATAGCCAGGCTCTTGCATGAGACAGAATTTCTATTTGAGCCCACTATTGTAGTACTAGTACTTGCTAGTATAGCTGTGTAAACCAGAAAGGAGTATTTGCCTTTCTAGAGATTTCAACAAGTGAGTAGACTACACCGCGTGCAGTACTCCCTCGCTTCCGGTTTATAGGGCTCAAATCTCAAATCTCATCAACCCAGGCATTTTGCGATTGGAGGAATGTATCTCGTATACTTTACAAAACTACCCTAATTAAACTCATGCATTAATTACGTAGTTCTCTCGTTTTCCTCTTCGCCTTGGTCGCGGTGCACAATATTGAGCACTCCTATATGACTAGCCGCTCTATCTACATGCGGGGAATCAAAGCATCCGGGCCCGCGTGCCATCCATGAAATCACAACGAGGTGCTACAGTCGAGACTCACCGGTCATCCCGGTGTGGCCGTCATGACCCATCATATCACAAAACCCACACCTTTACCAGCAGTGGTAAAGTGGCCTCGAAGTTGGACTGGACGGAAGCAACCATCATTTCACTGGAACACTCATTGAAGCCCTTTCTCCCCTTTCTTGAAGAAAACCTCACTCCAGGCTACTCACTTCTGCCATTTTTCTTCTATACCAACGAAGAAAAGGTGGGCGAATCAGTGATGCTGTTATATTTTCATTCCAAGAATCTTCTTTTTGCGAAGCACCGACTGATTCTCACAGCCTATTCTTTTCCCGTTTTCATGGTGTTTGTGGTTTCCTTTTGATTGCTTTTTGTTTGTCAGTTCATTGATGGATCCCGGAGCACTAGGCAAAGAGTTGCCGGTGGACAACCCACTGGAGACAGCGATCTCCAGGAAGCGAGCACTGGTGAGCCGGACAAGGTAAAAAACAATGGCTTATTACCATAGTTGTGGTTTTTGATTATTTGCAATGTGCTTGCAAATATGTTAGGGTTGTGCAGGTGCCGGTGGACATCCTTGATGATTCTGATGTCGCGACCCGTCATGTGGACAACGCCCCAGAGATCGTTTTCGATGTCGCGGTCCGTCCTGTGGGCGTCGCCCCGGAGATCGATTCCAATGCCGATGTCATCCTGTGGACATCGCCCTAGAGATCGATTCCGATGTCGCGGTCAGTCCCGTGGACATCTCCCCAGAGATCGATTCCCATGCCGATGTACGTGCTGTGGTCATTGCCTGAGAGATCGATGACAAGAAATAGTTGGTCGCGCTAATCCTTCAGGGAAGTTTGCATTGCCCTATGTTTAATTACCATAACGATGTGTGTTATCAAACCATCTTAGGGCTAGTGCATTGTCTTGTGTGGGCGGTACTTGCTACTTTTGTTTGATAGTGAATCATGCGAACCCTCTCCGAGTTATGGAAATAGATGTATCCTCACCAGCTTTTGCTGTAACATATGGCATGCTTAGATTTAAGTTTGACTGTTTATTTATCAGCAGGGCTTGTTTGATGATTCTTGGTGTTAGTAGGCTAGCTACTGTGCGAGCTATATTACTTGCAAAACACTCACCAAAGAGAAACGTTGGGGCTGATGAGCTCGTGGTATGCTTATACTTATCCGTCATTGATCGGCCAATAGCCCAAGCTCCTAAAATTGTAGGATTAGTCGACATGGATACATTCAGGCCTCACTTGGTTCATAGGGTAGGAAAATCGTAGCAAAAGTACAAAGACGTACAACACAAAATCATAGTAGTACAGAGATGTACTCCCTCTGTTCCAAAATAAATGACCTATAGGCGGGCTAGTTTGGCCTAGTGTTTTTTTGAGGATGGCCTAGTGGGTTACAGTCATATGACGTGGTACAGTGCCGTCCAGTCTTCGCGTGTGGTAGCAGTATTGCGGGTACAATAAGTTTTCTTAAAGAAGCGGAATTCAACGAAGTCATGATGGTTCCTTCGTCCGACCAACTTACAGTGGGAAAGGTTAGGCCTGTGATATGACCGGGGTAGATCAGGATAATTTTGTGCATTGAAGGTGGACCAGGATGGTCGACGTCCCACATGTCGGTGAATGAAAGTATTATTTCCGATATAGAGGACGAGCAACGAGTATTCATTGTTTATTTTTTGATGAAAGCTATTGTCCCCACTGTTACGACGGAGGAGTGTGAAACACGGCAGCCCAGTGAACTTGGCATGTGCACCACTCCCTCCTTCCTCACGTAATACTACCATACTGTTGACTATAAGGTTGGCTATAAGGTTACAACATTTTCTCACTTTCTCTCTATCTATTTCCTCTCAAATGTTTTTTACCTTTATTTTTTAGACACAATTGTTTTTATGCCTCTTTTTTTAGAATTATTATTTTTATACCTAGGAGTACATGTAGAGATGGGTTCTTGCAGAGCCCACTCCTTGACTTTGTCAATGCCTCTCTCTCCTCCACATAAGCGGGCTTATAGCCCAGTATTTTACTGGTACTACTTGCTATGCATGTATGAGGCGAGCAGCTGGCGTCTGAGGGGCCAGGGCGGTCAGAAGCGGGCTTTGAAGCGGTCCGGACTCCCACATGGCCCACCTCACATTATCACCATATATTTCTTGGAGCCGTGCGCGGCGGGTGGGCGATCTCCTCTCCCTCCCCCGTCTCTCTCTTCTCAGCCGACGCCCACTGAGTGATTAGATTTCGGCTATCGGCGGTTTATTCAATTGCAGTCCCACATGTCAGTGAAATTGCAAGACAACGCGTGTCTCCTCTGGTGAGCGGCGTGCGGGACTGTCGGGGGTGCGACGCGTACGAGTCGTAAGTGTGCCACCTTTTCCTTTAGAACTTGCAAAGCGTAACATTTTCGTGGGATCGATCGAAAGAAATCCAGAACAAAATGACGAGGGCAGTGCTTTCCCGCTTGTTAGGCGGGCTAGTTTGAGTGATATGACGTGCTACAGTGCCGTCGACTTGCTCCATTTTTATGTAAGCAAGAAATTACACTTACGTGGGAGGAGGAGTGCGAAACACCGCAGATCTGATTTTGATCGAGGGGTAATTGTTCCCTGCCAAATAATGGAGCAGTGTTAGCGATTATAGCATGATAGTTAGGGCATCTCCAGCGCTGGCCCATAAATTTACACCGACATCTGTCTGAGGACATTGATGGATGCCATCCGATGCTGCCCGCATACCTTTCGACAACTATATAAACTAACCGTACGAAATTCATGGAAACAAAGCAAATTTCAAATTAACCAGATGAAATTCATTACATTTCGAAAACTTTTCCTACAAATTGGATGAAATTCATTATATATTTCGCACAAACCGTACTAAAACCTACTGTAAACCTAATCAAAACGATCACCGGCGCCCGACCACCATGTCTGGCCATGAACCCGAGAAAGTCGGCCATTGCCTTTGCCTCCTCCTCAGCCGCCTCGATAACCTCCTCCTCCGGAGCACAAGGTTCTGAAGATTTCCGCCTCCATGTCGCTGCCAAGTGGCTAATCGGCCGCCGATGTTTACCCCACCAAGCTTGGCGTCGACTGAGTGGAGTAGCGGTGGCCTTCCTGGGACCAAAGCGGCGGCGACCTACCATGTACTACTCTTCCTCGCTGCCGGCTGTGCCCGCGCACGCGCGCCGGCTTCGTGGTCGTGGCGGCGGAGGGAGGCCAGGGGTGCCGGCGATCTCCTTTGTCTGCTCCTGCGATAGTACGTCAAAGAGAGCTTTGGAGCATGCTCGGAGCGGAGCCGCCGATGTCCCTCGTTTGCTCCTGCGACAGTACGTCCAAGAGAGCTTCGGAGCACCAGGAGGCCATGGTTGGAGTGGTGCCGACAGAAGGAAGGGACCGGTGGAGAATGAGTGTGGGTCTTTGGTTATGGCTAGGAGCTGGGGGTTAAGTTAATATAGCGGGCGAATGGTAATGACCCGCGGCAGACGGATGGACGACTGTCGGCAGAGTAGGTTCGTCGGGCGTGAATGCAGACGCTACTTCAGTGACTTAACTGCAGGTGCGTTGGGTTACTGACATGTGGGCCCAACGGGCATCTGGTCCGCATGTCAGTGACACACCAACCGCACCTGCAGTAAAGTCCAGTGAATGCGGCATTGACGTTCTAGAGAGAAGATGACCATTTTAGGCGGGAAGCGCGGGCTAGTGATGGAAGGGGTTTCGGTAGGCCAGGGCGGTCAGACGCTGGCATGGTGGTAAAGTGTGAACTCATGGATGACGAGCCTTTGAAACATATGCGGCACGTATTGACAACCAGGCGTCCATGCAAGTGCTCTTGTCGCCAGCTAGCCTTCGATGACCACCATTAGACACCACACAACCATGCATAACTTACGAATAATGGATGAATCGATCAGACACACACTCGTGTGCAGTGGCAACTAAGATCGGTCGCTCACGATAGTACATACTCCGTACCATAGTACCCTCTCTAGCTAGGCTGTTTTATAGATTGTCATTGTGATGGATGATATACATGAGCAAGGTGCTCCGACTAGACCGTTGGTGTTGAGCCAGGTGAATACATGCTCGCCATTCGCGTAGGCCTCCATCAAACATCTAAACAGTAATGTCAGGCACCGCCGGGGCGCGCAGGTGATGGGCTCGCCGTTTGCGTTGCGCCATGAGCAGGACTTTGATTGAGAGGGCAACGTGCATGCATTAGCATGCTTTGACAGCGTGAGCGTGAGTGTCTGACGCAAAGTATTTCATTTTCATTTGGCTGACGAGTGTGCGTTGCAGCGACGAGTCTGTGGTTTGATTCCCCACATACGCATAATTTTGGTTTTTATTTCTTTGTCCATTGCAGGTAGGCCCGCGTAGATAGATAAAGAACACAAGCTGATGAGGTGCATGCGGACTGTTTGACTGGTCAACCAGACAAATACGGAGCTATACGCTAAGACAGTGACCGTATAATCACCATATCTCGTATACAATGATCAAAGTGAGCTATCAAGACAAGTTCGATGACCACCAATGCATTTTACTTGGTAATAAATGACCAGGATTAAAGGGGAATCCAAATTTCCTTCGTCTTCTGTCCTTTAGCTCTTGATAAACCAGTGCACTATACGGTTGTCCGGCCACTCCACCCCAGAGCTCTCACCAAGCGCCGTTCATGCCACCGCACCGCACACTTACCGGTAAGGAAGCGTTGGCATCCCGCCGCGCCGAGTTCCTCGCCGCCCACGACCGCACACAAAATGATAGGGAACCGATGGCATCCCACTGTGCCGAGTCCATCGCCGCTTGCGACCTCACACCTATGTGGGAGGAATTTGAAGCTGCCAAGGCCGAATGGGCGGTAGAGCAAGAGGCGGCCAAAGCCTCACAGTGGGAGCGGAAAAGTCAGAAAGCACTCAAGAAAAGAGAGGCCCGCTGCCGCAAGAAAGAAGAGGACGCACACGCTGCTGTGGAGAGGTCGGCGGAGATCCAAGCATGGTGGGGTGTCGCCGACAAAGCCGGGAAGGAGAATGATGGTGTCTGGCCAGCATGTGAGAAGTAGTAGTACTAGTAGTCAGTGTGTGTGTTTGTGTCTGAGTACGAGCATGTACCAATACTACTAGTTACTACTGTAGTTTTTAGAGCTAATTACCAGTACATTAGCCTAGACTCAATGGAAAAGTTCCTATCCTATGCATCAAATGGCATCTCTTTCTCTATAGGAATTGAGATGCATGTCATCTCACTTCCTATGATTTTCATATTCCTATAAAATTAATATCCAATGAACGAAAGGAGGCCTCTATTGGAGTAACTACTGTAGCTACCAGTACTGCTGGTACAGTAGTTTTCTTCAAGAAGCGGAATTCAACGAAGTCATGATGGTTCCTTCGTCCGAGCAACTTCAAAGTGGGAAAGGTTGGGCCTGTGATTTGACGGCTCATTAGTTATTACTACGGCGCGACAACCGGGGTGACTCTCCATTGGAGTTCTGCGTGCATGGCAAGTGGACTAGGATGGTCGACGTCCCACATGTTGGCGAACAGAAGTATTCTTTCCGATATCGAGGAGCAAGGAAACCACTTGGTATAGTATGACTGCTGATTATAGTATCACTGCTGATTGGTTCTCAAAAAAATAGTATCACTGCTGATTTATATTTCTTTTTTATTTCTGATGAATGCTAGCGTTTCAACTTAATGCCAAACACGGCACGTGCTGGATGTCGCACACGTCAGTGAAAGGAGTGGTCATGACAGCGTGGTAGAGCCCAGTGCAGAAAAAAAATAGCGTGGTAGAGCGTCTCCACTTCTTCCACTTCTGGGTCGGAGACCACACGTAGTAGTACTAGTGGTATGAACGATACAAAGTGCGACCTGGAGAGAAAGACACGTCTAGTTGGAAGGTCTCGGGGCTTACACATAAACAAATATAAAAGATAATATGTGCCTCCAACTAATATAGTAGTAGTAGAGTACTTAGGCACGTACTCCATAAGATCACTGTGCATTGCACGTACAACATTTAGTGGTACTACATAGTAAGAGACAAATGCCGCCAAAGAGTTCCCTTCTCGACCCACTTTTGGGTGTTTGGTAGAGTGTATGGAGGGTGCATGAGTCCACGCTAGTTTAGCACAAATACACTAGAAGCATGCATGAAGAGGGGTGTTGAGCTGAGCATGCATGAAGAGGGAACAACTATGCTGAGATGAGAACCCAACAAAACACATCCTATATGCCATGCATGTTCATACCATTTGTGACTTTCTACTTCAATTACTGCGCTACATTACTCAGGTTCGTACGTCCACTCCTGGGTACATGTCTGTCTCGTAGTTCCAGTCCCAAGTGTTCTTCATATAGATGGAACGATCCTTGCATGACACATGCACCTTGATGCTAGATGTCTCGCGTGTTGGCAAAAGGATGAACAAAGCTCACGTAAAAAATAGAGTGGAAGGACATAGATTCCGATGATCGAGAAGGAGCAATGAACCTCGTGGTGGAGCTTCTGCACTCATAATATTTTATATTATTCAGTGATATAAAATCAACCAATCATCTCCATAGTGGACTCGAAGAGTACGAAACACGACAGCCCAGTGTAGTTACATCATACTAGTACATGGTAACCCACACTATTGCTACCTCTTAAGCATGCGTTGGTTTTCCCTTGAAGAGGAAAGGGTGATGCAGCAAAGTAGCGTAAGTATTTCCCTCAGTTTTTGGGAACCAAGGTATCAATCCAGTAGGAGGCTACACACAAATCCCTCGTACCTGCACAAACAAATAAGAACCTTGCAACCAACGCGATAAAGGGGTTGTCAATCCCTTCACGACCACTTGCAAAAGTGAGATCTGATAGAGATAATAAGATAAATATTTTTGGTATTTCTATGATATAGATTGGAAAGTAAAGATTGCAAAATAAAATAGATCGGAAACTTATATGATGGAAAATAGACCCGGGTGCCATAGGTTTCACTAGTGGCTTCTCTCAAGATAGCATAAGTATTACGGTGGGTGAAAAAATTACTGTCGAGCAATTGATAGAAAAGTGCATAGTTATGGGAATATCTAGGCATGATCATGTATATAGGCATCACGTCCGCGACAGCTAGATCAAAACGATTCTGCATCTACTACTATTACTCCACACATCGACCCCTATTCAGCATGCATCTAGAGTATTATGTTCATAAGAATAGAGTAACGCATTAGGCAAGATGAGATGATGTAGAGGGATAAGCTCAAGCAATATGATATAAACCCCATCTTTTGATCCTCGATGGCAACAATACAATACGTGCCTTGCTACCCTTGCTGTCACTGGGAAAGGACACCACAAGATTGAACCCAAAACTCAGCACTTCTCCCATTGCAAGAAAGATCAATCTAGTAGGCCAAACCAAACTGATAATTCGAAGAGACTTGCAAAGATAACCAATCATACATAAAAGAAGTCAAAGGAGATTCAAATATTGTTCTGATCTTGATCACAAACCCACAATTCATCGGATCTTGACAAACACACCACAAAAAGAATTACATCGAAAAGATCTCCAAGAAGATCGAGGAGAACTTTGTATTGAGATCCAAAGAGAGAGAAGAAGCCATATAGCTAATAACTATGGACCCGAAGGTCTATGGTAAACTACTCACACTTCATCGAAGAGGCTATGCTGTTGATGTAGAAGCCCTCCATGATCGATTCCCCCTCCGGCGGAGCGCCGGAAAAGGCCCCAAGATGGGATCTCACGGGTACAGAATGTGGCAGCGGTGGAAATAGGGTTTCGTGGTGCTCTTGGATGTTTCCAGGGTATATGAGTATATATAGGCAAAAGAAGTCGGTCAGGGGAGCCACGAGGGGCCCACAAGGGTGGGGGGGCATGCCTACCCCCATGGGCACGCCCTCCTGCCTCGTGGCCGCCTCGTTTCTTTCTTGACGTCGACTCCAAGTCTCCTGGATTGCGTTTGTTCCAAAAATAACTCTCACGAAGGTTTTATTCCGTTTGGACTCCGTTTGATATTCCTTTTCTGCGAAACACTGAAATAGGCAAAAAAAACAGCAATTTGGGCTGGGCCTCCGGTTAATAGGATAGTCCCAAAAATAATATAAAAGTGTATAATAAAGCCGTTAAACATCCAAAATAGATAATATAATAGCATGGAACAATAAAAAATTATAGATACGTTGGAGACGTATCAAGCATCCCCAAGCTTAATTCCCGCTCGTCCTCGAGTAGGTAAATGATAAAAATAGAATTTTTGATGTGGAATGCTACCTAGCATAATTCTCAATGTAATTTTCTTTATTGTGGCGAGAATGTTTAGATCCGAAAGATTCAAGACAAAAGTTTAATATTGACATAAGAATAATAATACTTCAAGCATACTAACGAAGTAATCATGTCTTCTCAAAATAACATGGCCAAAGGAAGTTATCCCTACAAAATCATATAGTCTGGCTATGCTCTATCTTCATCACACAAAATATTTAAATCATGCATAACCCCGGTTTTTGCCAAGCAATTGTTTCATACTTTAGTATTTTCAAAAAATTTCAATCTTCACGCAATACATGAGCGTGAGCCATAGACATAGCACTATAGGTGGAATAGGATGGTGGTTGTGGAGAATACAAAAAAGGAGAAGATAGTCTCACATCAACTAGGCGTATCAACGGGCTATGGAGATGCCCATTAATAGATATCAATGTGAGTGAGTAGGGATTGCCATCCAACGGATGCACTAGAGCTATAAGTGTATGAAAGCTTATCAAAATAAACTAATTGTGACGCCCGGATAATTAAGCTACAGTAATCCTCCGCTAATGATGCCACATCACCACGATTACTGTTGTTAAATTCGCGTCGATTCAAACCCTGTTCAAAATCAAATTTAAAACCGAGTCAAACAATAAAAAGTTTTCAAACATGAAAGCTAAAATGTTCAAAGTGTGGCAAATAATCCTTGGATATTTGTCATGTTGGAACAAACCTCATTTGGATTCCCAAAGTGCCCTTGGAAATTATTTAGTGGTCCCACATCATTTGAAATTGGCCTTTTCCATTTCTAAAAATGGTTAGACAACTCCTTTTAACCCCATACTTTTGTTCCATCTCAATATATTGTGTTAGAATTATGTGCCAAGTTTCGCTCAAAACAAAACTCATTTGTTACTAAAAGAAAATGCCAAACTAAGGCTAGAATATTATAAAAAGTAAATTTAAAAACAAACAAACAAAAGAAGCCCCCGCAGACTGGGCCAATCGGCCGAGCTGGCCTCCAGAACCAGGCCAGCCCAACCCCCCAGCCTATAACCCCACTAACCCCCACTCCCCGAACCCTAACCCACTCTCCCCATGCCGCTCTATCCCTCCCCCCGATCTGCATCGATATCGGGGGCACGAACCTGGCGACCGCGCCGCCCTGACGCCCGCCGTTGCCGACTGCCAACCCGTCGTGTCGCAGCTCGCCTCCCGGACTCCTCCTTGCCCTCCTCTCCTTCGCACAAGACCCGCCTGACGCCGGGGCCTCACCTCGTCGTCGACCCGACGCTGCCACCAGTCGTCATCGCCACTCCATCGCCGTCCCGTCGTCAACCGCTGCCGCCCCAAGCTCCGGCGCCTTCCCGACTCCTCCTCGCACACACTATTGCACACCTATAGGGCCGGTGAGGCCCCCTCCTCCATTTCCCCCCTCTCCTTTCCCTCTCGTCGCCGTACGTCGCCCCCGCCGTCGCACCCGAGCTCCCGAGGAGCTCGCGGTTGCCGCACCCGTGTGACCCGCCGTCGCGCGCTGGCCACCTCCCTGCGCGCCTCCCCTCTGTCGGGCTTCGGCGCCCGCTCGGACCCGCGTCCCTTTCTCCTGTGCGCGCCGATGCTCGTTGCCGCGCCCTCGTTCGCCCGAGCCTGCGCCCAACCGCCGGCCGAGCCCATGTCGCGGTCGATCTCGCCACGCGCCGCCTCGCCCCGCGATCTCCTTCTCACCGATGCTGCTCTTCCACCCATGCCGCTACTACCCCTCCCGTGCGCTGCTCCGGCCCGGCGGAACTCCATAACCGCCCGGCCTCGCCATTCTGCCTTCATCTTTGGCGTGATCCGGCGCCTCCGACCACGTTCGCTGTGCCCATTGCTTTCGGCCCAGTGGCCGCCCGTTTGGCTTGGGCCTATGACACGGGGGCCCCATGCCCCCTTTTCTAAAAAAACATGTAAATGAAAATATTAATTAATTAATTAGGTAATTAATTAATTAGGTAATTAATTAATTAGGTAATTAATTAATTAGGTAATTAAATAACTTAATTAACCTTTCTTAATCAACCTAATGTACTACATTAGCCTAATTAAACTTGCTTAATTTGTTAGGTCAATGACAGATGGGTCCCACTGCTCTGTTTGACTAGTCAACGCTCCGTTGACTGCTGACGTCATGATGACATCAGGCTGACATCATAATTCCTATTTTGAATTTTAAAATAATTCCAGAATAATGTGAAAATCATTGAAAAATCATAAAAAATAATCCGTTGCTCGGATGAAAATGTTTTCTACATGAAAGTTGCTCACAACGACGAGATGAATCAGAACTCGCGGTCCGTTTGTCCGACACACATCCCTAGCATAGCAAACATGCAACATTTCCCCTCCGGTTCATCTGTCTAACAGACGTCCGGTACCGGGAAAACTTTCGCGGATGTTTTCCCCTTCGCCAGTATCGCCTAGCACTGCGTTAGAACACCTCTAGCCCCACTTATTGTCATGTTATGCATGTGTTTGCGTGTATTTACTGTTTCTTCCCCCTCTTCTCTCCGGTAGACCCCAAGACCGTTGTTGATGCCATTGTGATCGACTACGTCACTGACAACACTTCTTCCCTTTCAGCGGAGCTTCCAGGCAAGCCCCCCCCTTTGATCATCCCGATATCGCCCATTCCATTCTCTCATGCTTGCATTAGATTTTGCTACTGTTATTATTTGCTTCTATTCTGATGCATAGCCTGCGTTTGTAACCTGCTGTTGTACCTTACCTGCTTATCCTAAACTGCTTAGTATAGGTTGGTTAGTGATCCATCAGTGACCCCCACCTTGTCCTTGTTGCCCCTACTTCTGAAGGAAATATGCACTAGAGGTAATAATAAAGTTATTATTTATTCCCTCATATCATGATAAATGTTTATTATTCATGCTAGAATTGTATTAACCGGAAACATGTTACATGTGTGAATACATAAACAAACATAAAGTCACCAGTATGTCTCTACTTGACTAGCTCATTAATCAAAGATGGTTATGTTTCCTAACCATAGACATGTGTTGTCATTTGATTAACGGGATCACATCATTAGGAGAATGATGTGATTGACATGACCCATTCCGTTAGCCTAGCACTTGATCGTTTAGTATATTGTTATTGCTTTCTTCATGACTTATACATGTTCCTATAACTATGAGATTATGCAATTCCCGTTTATCGGAGGAACACTTTGGGTGCTACCAAACGTCACAACGTAACTAGGTGATTATAAAGGAGTACTACAGGTGTCTCCGAAGGTACATGTTGGGTTGGCGTATTTCGAGATTAGGTTTTGTCACTCCGATTGTCGGAGATGTATCTCTGGGCCCTCTCGGTAATGCACATCACTATAATCCTTGCAAGCAATGTAGCTAATGAGTTAGCTATGGAATGATGCATTACGTAACAAGTAAAGAGACTTGCCGGTAACGAGATTGAACTAGGTATTGGATACCGACGATCAAATCTCGGACAAGTAACATACCGATGACAAAGGGAACAACGTATGTTGTTATGCGGTTTGACTGATAGAGATCTTCGTCGAATATGTAGGAGCCAATATGGGCATCCAGGTTCCGCTATTGGTTATTGACCGAGAATAGTTCTAGGTCATGTCTACATAATTCTCGAACCCGTAGGGTCTGCACGCTTAACGATACGATGACAGTTTTATTATGAGTTTATAAGTTTTGATGTACCGAAGTTTGTTCGGAGTCCCGGATGTGATCACGGACATGACGAGGAGTCCCGAAATGGTTGAGACATAAAGATTGATATATTGGACGACTATATTCGGACACCGGAAGTGTTCCGGGTGTTTTCGGAGAAAACCGGAGTGCCGGAGGGTTACCGGACCCCCCCCCGGAAGAAGTAATGGGCCTTATGGGCCTTAGTGGAGAGGGAGAGGGGCAGCCAGGATGGGCCGCGCACCCCTCCCCATCTGGTCCGAATTTGACTAGGAGAGGGGGGGGCGCCCCCCTCTGTCCCTCTCCCTCTCCCCCTTCCTTTCCCCCTTCTAGTAGGAGTTGGAAAGAGGGAGTCCTACTCCTACTAGGAGGAGGACTCCTCCTCCTTGGCGCGCCCACAAGGGCCGGCTGGACTCCCCCTTGCTCCTTTATATACGGGTGTAGGGGGGCACCCTAGGACACACAAGTTGATCTTCAAGATCGTTCCTTAGCCGTGTGCGGTGCCCCCCTCCACCATATTCCACCTCGATCATATCGTCATGAGTATAGGCGTGCGTGCCGGTAGAACATCATCATCGTCACCACGCCGTCGTGCTGACGGAACTCATCCCCGACACTTTGCTAGACCAGAGTCCGGGGATCGTCATCGAGCTGAACGTGTGCTGAACTCGGAGGTGCCGTACATTCGGTACTTGGATCGGTCGGACCGTGAAGACGTACGACTACATCAACCGGGTTGTCATAACGCTTCCGCTTAAGGTCTACGAGGGTACGTGGACAACACTCTCCCCTCTCATTGCTATCCATCACCATGATCTTGCGTGTGCGTAGGAATTTTTTTGAAATTACTACGTTCCCCAACAGTCGTATCAGAGCCAAGTTTTATGTGTAGATGTCATATCCACGAGTAGAACACAAGTGAGTTGTGGGCGATACAAGTCATACTGCTTACCAGCATGTCATACTTTGGCTCAGCGGTATTGTGAGATGAAGCGGCCCGGACCGACATTACGCATACGCTTACGCGAGACTGGTTTCACCGTTACGAGCACTCGTGCTTAAAGGTGACTAGCGGGTGTCTGTCTCTCTCACTTTAGCTGAATCGAGTGTGGCTACGCCCGGTCCTTGCGAAGGTTAAAACAACACTAACTTGACAAACTATCATAGTGGTTTTGATGCGTAGGTAAGAACGGTTCTTGCTCAGCCCGTAGCAGCCACGTAAAACTTGCAACAACAAAGTAGAGGACGTCTAACTTGTTTTTGCAGGGCGTGTTGTGATTTGATATGGTCAAGACGTGGTGCTATATGTTATTGTATGAGATGATCATGTTTTGTAACCGAAGTTATCGGCAACTGGCAGGAGCCATATGGTTGTCGCTTTATTGTATGAAATGCAAACGCCCTGTAATTGCTTTACTTTATCACTAAGCGGTAGCGATAGTCGTCGAAGCAATAGATGGCGTAATGACAATGATGCTACGATGGAGATCAAGGTGTCGCGCCGGTGACGATGGTGATGGCCATATCATATCACTTATATTGATTGCATGTGATGTTTATCCTTTATGCATCTTATCTTGCTTTGATTGATGGTAGCATTTTAAGATGATCTCTCACTAAAATTATCAAGAAGTGTTCTCCCTGAGTATGCACCATTGCGAAAGTTCTTCGTGCTGATACACCACGTGATGATCGGGTGTAATAGGCTCTACGTTCAAATACAACGGGTGCAAAATAGTTGCACACGCGGAATACTCAGGTTAAACTTGACGAGCCTAGCATATAATAGATATGGCCTCGGAACACGGAGACCGAAAGGTCGGCGTGAATCATATAGTAGATATGATCAACATATTGATGTTCACCGTTTAAACTACTCCATCTCACGTGACGATCGGACATGGTGTAGTTGATATGGATCACGTAATCACTTAGAGGATTAGAGGGATGTCTATCTAAGTGGGAGTTCTTAAGTAATATGATTAATTGAACTTAAATTTATCATGAACTTAGTACCTGATAGTATTTTGCTTATCTATGTTTGTTTTAGATAGATGGCTCGTCTTTGTTGTTCCGTTGAATTTTAATGCGTTCCTTGAGAAAGCAAAGTTGAAAGATGATGGTAGAAATTACACGGACTGGGTCAGTAACCTGAGGATTATCCTCATTGCTGCACAGAAGAATTACGTCCTGGAAGCACCGCTGGGTGCCAGGCCTGCTGCTGATGCAACTAACGACGCTAAGGATGTCTGGTAGAGCAAAGCTGATAACTACTCGATAGTTCAGTGTGCCATGCTTTACGGCTTAGAACAAGGTCTTCAACGACGTTTTGAACGTCATGGAGCATATGAGATGTTCTAGGAGTTGAAGTTAATATTTCAAGCAAATGCCCAGATTGAGAGATATGAAGTCTCCAATAAGTTCTATAGCTGCAAGATGGAGGAGAATAGTTCTGTCAGTGAACACATACTCAAAATGTCTGGGCATAATAATCACTTGATTCAACTGCGAGTTAATCTTCCTGATGATATTGTCATTGATGTAATTCTTCAATCACTGCCACCAAGCTACAAGAGCTTCGTGATGAACTATAATATGCAAGGGATGGACAAGACTATTCCCGGGCCCTTCGCAATGCTAAAAGCCGCGGAGGTAGAAATCAAGAAGGAGCATCAAGTGTTGATGGTCAACAAGACCACCAGTTTCAAGAAAAAGGGCAAAGGGAAGAAGAAGGGGAACTTCAAGAATAACAACAAACAAGTTGCTTCTCAATAGAAGAAACCCAAGTCTAGACCTAAACCTGAGACTGAGTGCTTCTACTGCAAGCGCATGGACCTTTGGAAGCGGAACGCCCCAAGTATTTGGCGGATAAGAAGGATGGCAAAGTGAACAAAGGTATATGTGATATACATGTTATTGATGTGTACCTTACTAATGCTCGCATGATAGTACAGGGTATTTGAATCTTGGTTACATTGCTAATATTTGCAACTCAAAGCAGGGACTATGGATTGCGAAGATTGGCTAAGGACGAGGTGACGATGCGCGTGGGAAATGGTTCCAAAGTCGATGTGATCGCGGTCGGCACGCTACCTCTACATCTACCATCGGGATTAGTTTTAGACCTAAATAATTGTTATTTGCTGCCAGCGTTGAGCATGAACATTATATCTGGATCTTGTTTGATGCGAGACGGTTATTCAGTTAAATCAGAGAATAATGGTTGTTCTATTTATATGAGTAATATCTTTTATGGTCATGCACCCTTGAAGAGTGGTCTATTTTTATTGAATCTCGATAGTAGTGATACACATATTCATAGTGTTGAAACCAAAAGTTGCAGAGTTAATAATGATAGTGCAACTTATTTGTGGCACTGCCGTCTAGGTCATATCGGTGTAAAGCGCATGAAGAAACTCCATACTGATGGGCTTTCGGAATCACTTGATTATGAATCACTTGGTACTTGCGAACCGTGCCTCATGGGCAAGATGACTAAAACGCCGTTCTCCGGAACTATGGAGCGAGCAACTGATTTGTTGGAAATCATACATACTGATGTTTGTGGTCCAATGAATGTTGAGGCTCGTGGTGGGTATCGTTATTTTCTCACCTTCACAGATGATTTCAGCAGATATGGGTATATCTACTTAACGAAACACAAGTCTGAAACATTTGAAAAGTTCAAAGAATTTCAGAGTGAAGTGGAAAATCATCGTAACAAGAAAATAAAATTTCTATGATCTGATCGTGGAGGAGAATATTTGAGTTACGAGTTTGGTTTACATTTGAAACAATGCGGAATAGTTTCGCAACTGACGCCGCCCGGAACACCACAACGAAATGGTGTGTCCGAACGTCGTAATCGTACTTTACTAGAGATGGTGTGATCTATGATGTCTCTTACTGATTTACCGCTATTGATTTGGGGTTATGCTTTAGAGACGACCACATTCACGTTAAATAGGGCACCATCAAAATCCGTTGAGACGACGCCTCATGAACTGTGGTTTGGCAAGAAACCAAAGTTGTCATTTCTTAAAGTTTTGGGCTGCGATGCTTATGTGAATAAACTTCAACCAGATAAGCTCGAACCCAAATTGGAGAAATGTGTCTTCATAGGATACCCAAAAGAGACTATTGGGTACACCTTCTATCACAGATCTGAAGGCAAGATTTTCGTTGCAAAATTCGGATCCTTTCTAGAGAAGGAGTTTCTTTCGAAAGAAGTGAGTGGGAGGAAAGTAGAACTTGATGAGGTAACTGTACCTGCTCCCTTATTGGAAAGTAGTTCATCACAAGAACCGGTTCCTGTGACAACTACACCAATTAGTGAGGAAGCTAATGATATTGATCATGAAACTTCAGATCAAGTTTCTACTGAACCTCGTAGGTCTACCAGAGTAAGATCCGCACCAGAGTGGTACGGTAATCCTATTCTGGAGGTCACGTTACTTGACCATGACGAACCTACGAACTATGAGGAAGCAATGATGAGCCCAGATTCCGCAAAATGGCTAGAGGGCATGAAATCTGAGATGGGATCCATGTATGAGAACAAAGTATGGAGTTTGGTTGACTTGCCCGATGATCGGCAAGCCATTGAGAATAAATGGATCTTTAAGAAGAAGACTGACGCTGATGGTAATGTAATCGTCTATAAAGCTCGACTTGTTGCGTAAAGGTTTTCAACAAGTTCAAGGGGTTGACTACGATGAGACTTTCTCACCCGTAGCGATGCTTAAGTCTGTCCGAATCATGTTAGCAATTTCTGCATTTTATGATTATGAAATTTGGCAAATGGATGTCAAAACTGCATTCTTGCATGGATTTCTGGAAGAAGAGTTGTATATGATGCAACCAGAAGGTTTTGTTGATCCAAAAGGTGCTAACAAAGTGTGCAAGCTCCAGCGATCCATTTATGGACTTGTGCAAGCATCTCGGAGTTGGAATAAACGCTTTGATAGTGTGATCAAAGCATATGGTTTTATACAGACTTTTGGAGAAGCCTGTATTCACAAGAAAGTGAGTGGGAGCTCTGTAGCATTTCTAATATTATATGTAGATGACATATTATTAATTGGAAATGATATATAATTTCTAGATAGCATAAAGGGATACTTGAATAAAAGTTTTTCAATGAAAAACCTCGGTGAAGCTGCTTGCATATTGGGCATCAAGATTTATAGAGATAGATCAAGACGCTTAATAGGACTTTCACAAAGCACATACCTTGATAAAGTTTTGAAAAAGTTCAAAATGGATCAGGCAAAGAAAGGGTTCTTGCCCGTACTACAAGGTGTGAAGTTGAGTCAGACTCAATGCCCGACCACAGCAGAAGATAGAGAGAAAATGAAAGATGTTCCCTATGCTTCAGCCATAGGCTCTATCATGTATGCAATGCTGTGTACCAGACCTGACGTATGCTTAGCAATAAGCTTAGCAGAGGTACCAAAGTAATCCAGAGTGGATCCTTTGGACAGCGGTCAAGAACATCCTGAAATACACGAAAAGGACTAAGGATATGTTTCTCAGATATGGAGGTGACAAAGAGCTAGTCGTAAATGGTTACGTCGATGCAAGCTTTGACACCGATCCGAACGATTCTAAATCGCAAACCGGATCGTATTTTTATTAAACGGTGGAGCTGTCAGTTGGTGCAGTTCTAAACAAAGCGTCGTGGTGGGATCTACGTGTGAAGCGGAGTACATAGCTGCTTCAGAAGCAGCAAATGAAGGTGTCTGGATGAAGGAGTTCATTTCCGATCTAGGTGTCATACCTAGTGCATCGGGACCAATGAAGATCTTCTGTGACAATACTGGTGCAATTGCCTTGGCAAAAGAATCCAGATTTCACAAGAGGACCAAGCACATCAAGAGACGCTTCAATTCCATCCGGGACCAAGTCCATGTGGGAGACATAGAGATTTTCAAGATACATACGGATCTGAATGTTGCAGACCTATTGACTAAGCCTCTTCCACGAGCAAAACATGATCAGCACCAAGACTCCATGGGTGTTAGAATCATTACTGTGTAATCTAGATTATTGACTCTAGTGCAAGTGGGAGACTGAAGGAAATATGCCCTAGAGGCAATAATAAAGTTATTATTTTTTTCCTCATATCATGATATATGTTTATTATTCATGCTAGAATTGTATTAACCGGAAACTTGATACATGTGTGAATACATAAACAAACATAAAGTCACTAGTATGCCTCTACTTGACTAGCTCATTAATCAAAGATGGTTATGTTTCCTAACCATAGACATGTGTTGTCATTTGATTAATGGGATCACATCATTAGGAGAATGATGTGATTGACATGACCCATTCCGTTAGCCTAGCACTTGATCGTTTAGTATATT
The DNA here is from genome assembly GCA_021605145.1 of Aegilops bicornis. Classification (NCBI taxonomy): domain Eukaryota; kingdom Viridiplantae; phylum Streptophyta; class Magnoliopsida; order Poales; family Poaceae; genus Aegilops; species Aegilops bicornis. The sequence goes on from CM038673.1 coordinate 154,842,861, forward strand.
GCTACTGCTTTCTTCATGACTTATACATGTTCCTGTAACTATGAGATTATGCAACTCCCGTTTACCGGAGGAACACTTTGGTGCTACCAAACGTCACAACGAATCGGGTGATTATAAAGGAGTACTACAGGTGTCTCTGAAGGTACATGTTGGGTTGGCTTATTTCGAGATTAGGTTTTGTCACTCCGAATGTCGGAGAGGTATCTCTGGGCCCTCTCGGTAATGCACATCACTATAAGCCTTGCAAGCAATGTAGCTAATGAGTTAGTTACGGAATGATGCATTACGTAACGAGTAAAGAGACTTGCCGGTAACGAGATTGAACTAGGTATTGGATACTGACAATCAAATCTCGGACAAGTAACATTCCGATGACAAAGGGAACAACGTATGTTGTTATGCGGTTTGACCGATAAAGATCTTCGTAGAATATGTAGGAGCCAATATGGGCATCCAGGTTCCGCTATTGGTTATTGACCGAGAATAGTTCTAGGTCGTGTCTACATAGTTCTCGAACCCGTAGGGTCCACACGCAACGTTACGATGACAGTTTTATTATGAGTTTATAAGTTTTGATGTACGAAGTTTGTTCGAGTCCGGATGTGATCACGGACATGACGAGGAGTCTCGAAATGGTCGAGACATAAAGATTGACATATTAGACGACTATATTCGGACACCGGAAGTGTTCCGGGTGTTTTCGGAGAAACCGAGTGCCGGAGGGTTACGGAACCCCGCCCCAGAGAAGTAATGGGCCTTATGGGCCTTAGTGGAGAGAGAGGGCAGCCAGGATGGGCCGCACGCCCCCCCTCCCTCTGGTCCGATTTGGACTAGGAGGGGGGGGGGGGCGCCCCCCTCTTTCCCTCTCCCTCTCCCCCTTCCTTTCCCCTCCTAGTAGGAGGAGGAAAGAGGGGAGTCCTACTCCGACTAGGAGGAGGTGTCCTCCTCCTGGCGCGCCCGACAGGGGCCGGCCGGCCTCCCCCTTGCTCTTTTATATACGGGGGCAGGGGGCACCCTAGGACACACAAGTTGATCTTCAAGATCGTTCCTTAGCCGTGTGCGGTGCCCCCTCCACCATATTCCACCTCGGTCATATCGTCATGGAGTTTAGGCGAAGCCTCGCCGTAGAACATCATCATCGCCACTGCGCCGTCGTCTTGTGAAACTCATCCCCGAAACTTTGCTACATCGAGTCCGGATATCGCCATCGAGCTGAGCGTGTGCTTTGAACTTCGAAGGTGCCGTACTTTCGATGCTAGGATCGGTCGATCGTGAAGACGTACGACTACATCAACCGCGTTGTCATAACGCTTCCGCTTACGGTCTACGAGGGTACATGGACAACACTCTCCCCTCTCATTGCTATGCATCACCATGATCTTGCGTGTGCGTAGGATTTTTTTTGAAATTACTACGTTCCCCAACAACTTCATCATCGACGACTCGATCAACGTGATCGACGACCAGAGCCCGACACCTCACATCACATCACGCCCCTTTAGTTGCTCGACTCTGCAGAGTTACTATCGAGTGCCGAGGGTGATCCCTCATAACGCACTCCTGATGATAATTCTATAGTGTAGCTATTCGGTCGTGTTCAACGGGTGGTTCCTCTTTCACCATTCCCAATACGACTCTATCATGCAACACCTCAAGTGTGAACCTCGAGGGTGGATCCTCTTACATTCACCTTGATGATTACATCGAGTGGAATCCTCCGTGGCTGATTCCTCGGGTTTTCCCCTTGATGTTTGGACACACGGTTACCTTGACTTTACTTGAGACCATTGTTGAAGTCAGGTCGGCCCTGAGGGGTACCCGCGAGTTGATGCGAAAGTCGGGCGGGCCCGTTGAGCACCCACGAGTTTTCTACGTGGAACGGCCGGGCAGTCTGGGCCCTTGCTGTAAGTCCACGAGACGGGGCGACGAGGTCACATTATCGTGAGTCTCTGCTCGTCCCCGCAAGCCCCTAATGCACTAACAGGTTTGGGTATTTATTCTGAGTTGGCCTCTAGCCTTTACGCACTAACCACCATGCAAGAATAGTTATGGGCCTCGACGTCGCAGTATCAGCCAAAGCTTTTGTCAGACATCCAGTTCAGCATTGTGGCTGGGCCGGATCATGCCATCCACTTCACGGGTGGTGCTGGTATCCCCTTGCGCACAACGACCCGGAGTGCAACGGGCGATGGGCCCAGACCCCGGAGTGCTTAGGATGTAGACCGGCGGGGACCTCTCTGCTGAGCCTAGGTAGGGCTGCGACGTGTTGATCTTCCGAGGCCGGGCATTGACCCCAAAAAGGTGTGTCCGGCCAGAGTGATCGAGCGTGTTGGGTAACGTGGTGCACCCCTGCAGGGAAGTTATATAATCGAATACCGTGTCCACGGTAATGGGCGTTCAGACTTATATCATGATCTTATATAACTAGAAATTGTTACTTGAGATACATGATGGATATGTGGCTCCGAGATTTCTTTCTCGTAGGGAGTCGAGGAAGGATCTCTGGGCGTTGATGCTACAACATGCTTATTAAATATTAAAATGCTACTCTTTACTCTTCTACATGCTGCAAGATGCTTGGAGCTGCTTGAAGATGCTAGTCTTTGATAGGCTAGGCCTTCCCCCCTCTATTCTAGCATTCTGCAGTTCAGTCCACAGATACAAACCTTCCATTTGAGACCAATGCATACTTAGAATAGATCTGATGCTTGCGAGTACTGTCGGCGTTCTGGGAACGGTGGTCCCCAGACTTGCCTGCCTGCGGTCTGCGGCGTGGCTCAAAGGAGGCCCAGCACAGCCCATCTTCATCGACACAAGCTCAAGACCCTGGCGAGGGGCCAAGCCTCGCGGGGCGGACGACAAGGAGCTTCCTCAGGCACGGCCTTGTCAGGCTGGCTCACGAGGAGGCGGAGAGTTCAAGGCGGGGTACCTCGCGAGGTTCCCATGACGCAAGCCATGACGACCAAGGGCGCGATCGAGGCGCCAACCCGTATGATGTCCTCCTTTCCTCTTTGGTGCAAAGGGAGCAAGCGCAGGCGAGAGCATCAAGAAAAGGCGTCCATTTCGGTGCAACAAGACCAAGACCAGCCCAACGGCAGGGAAGAAGTCATTGTGGAGCCCAAGCAGGCGTCACCACCAGAGCCTTTGATAGGTGAGGACCAACTTTAGTCAGGATAAGTGTACCCGCTATTCCCCTTCAAAATGGCCAATTGTTGGCGCCCTTCACGCTCAATATTTGGGAAGAGGCCCAGGGCCTTTGCCTATAAATAGGACTAGCCACCCCCAGGGTAGAGGCAATCTGGACCGAACCTAGCGATCTAGAGACCTGATCAAGAATCCAAGAGCTAGAACCAAGTAGCACCAGCCAAGAACACACCCTCGCGAGGCTGTTCTTCTTTGTATTGTTCCTCATCAGCCCAAGAGGCGATCCACCACACCACACACTGGAGTAGGGTATTACACCACAATGGTGGCCTGAACCAGTATAAATCTTGTGTCTCTTGTGTTGTTCTGTTTGGTAGTTTAGATCCTAGCGATTCGGCGAGGAACAGGCAGGCAAAGGGTTGAATCTCTGCGGGCACCCCAGTGTTCGAACCTCAAGTCTGCTGGAACCCGAAATCCGACATTTGGCGCGCTAGGTAGGGGTGTGCCGGAATTTGCCTTCCGTCGTCTCGTTTTTCTCCGACCACCGCATCCATGTCTGACGCTCGTCGGGCTCGCGCCGAGCGTCGAGCCGCCCTCACTTCCCACGTCGCCCAGACGGCTCCCGTCGGCGGGCGCCCTCGTCGTTCCCCGTCACCTGCCGTCAACGCCGCCACCGGCCCGGCGGGGAACGAACAGCAAGCGTCGTCCCAGCATCCATCCATGAGGCGGGACGGCCGCACTGCCACACCCTCGCTCACCCCCGCTGGTTCTTAAATCACGCGCTTCACAGCCATGGAGGCCTGAGCCACGCTCATCACGGCAAACGAGCCCCTGCGCTACCGCCCCTTCGACAACGTCTATGAAGAGTGGCTCGACCGAGTCGCCGAACTCGTCCGCGCCGCCGGGGGCTCCCCCGCGCCGTCCTTCTCGCTGCACCGCGCCCCACCCTGCGCAGGCAATGAAGCTCCTGGGGCGCCTCAGCCGCCTCCACCTCAAGAAGACGCCCTGGCCCCAAGGCGCGCGGCCCCTGGGCGTAACCCGCTCCGTCAGGCACCGGCGCAGCAAGAGCAGAGCTGCCAAGAAGTCCCTCGCCCTCGAGAAGCTGCCCGAGCGCTCCCTGCTCCAGCACGTCAAGACCCTGTGCTACCCCCAGCCGCGGCGCATGGGGACCCACAAGACCAAGTTCTTCGTCGCCCAAGGCCTCCCGTGGCCACAGCAGGCTGCCGTGCCTTCACCTCCGAGCTATGCAGCGTCGCGTGGTCCGGCAAGTTCAAGCCAAACCTGCCTCCTCGCTACGACGGCACAGCTGACCCTGTAGAGTTCCTCCAGCTCTACGAGTTGGTCATCGAGGCTGCCAACGGAGACGAAAAGGTCATGGCGAACTGGTTTCCCATGGCGCTCAAGGACAGAGCCCGCACCTAGCTCCTGAATCTGGCCCCAGGCACGATCTCCTCCTGGGACGAGATGCGCACCCGCTTCATCGCCAACTTCCAGGGTACCCGCGACCGGTCACCCTCCGTGAGCGACATGCACCGTATCAAGCAGCAACCAGGGGAAACCCTGCAGAAGTACATCCAGCGCTTCAACAACGCGCGCCTCAAGATCCCCAGGGTGACGGAGGAGGCCATCTTCTCAGCCTTCTCCGACGGCGTGCGCGACGTCAAGATGAAGGAGGAGCTGGCGATGCATGAGGACCTGTGCACCTCCTTGGAGCTGTTAAACTTGGCGACCAAGTGCGCCAGGGCTGAGGAGGGACGCCTCTCCCTCCTCGAGCTGCCTGCCGCGGACCCAGAAGAGAAGAAGCCCAAGGCCAAGGACGTGAAGCACAAGGGGGCTGCCGTACTCGCGGCAGAGCCAGACACCAAGCGGGGCAGAGATCAGCCCGAATCCTCAAAAGGCAGCCGGTACTGCGTGTACCACGACCTCCACACCCACAACACCAACGAATGCCAAGAGCTCCGGGCCGTGCATGAAGGAAGGGTCGGCAGACGTCCCGACCGCAGCGCCCTGGGCTACGGCCGAGGAGGAGGAAGGAACACAGGATGTTGGGAAGACCGCGGCCCATGCCAAGGGTGGCGCGACCAACCTCGCGAGGATCGCTGGCAGGACCCGCCTCGCGAGGGAGGCTGGAGGGATCAGCCTCGCGAGGATCGCCCGCAAGGGAACGCAGGCCTCCCTCCACTTCCGCCGCAGCCAAGGACAAATGAAGACCGTCATCAGGACGAGGGGGCTGGGGGCTTCCAGGAACCGCGTGCAATCGCCTGCATCCTGGGTGGAGCTCAAGCCCCAGCCTCTCGACGCATATTCAAGCAGTTCGCCCGCGAAGTGAATGCAGTCCTCCCCAAACTCGAGGCCACGCGCCCTCTCAGGTGGTCGGCATGCGCCATCACGTTCAGTTCAGCAGATCAGCTCAAGTGCGCGGCCACAGCCGGAGTCCTCCCGATGCTTTGCTCCCCAATCATCAGCGACGTGCTGGTCACCAGGACCCTCATCGACGGTGGGGCAGGGCTCAACATCATGTCCGTAGAAGCGTTCAACAATCTCCAAGTGCCCTACAGCCAGCTTCACCCAACCAAGCCCTTCTCCGGAGTCACCGACGGCTCCACGGTCCCGATTGGGCAGGTCCGCCTTCGTGTCACCTTCGGGGCACGCGAAAACTACCGCACCGAGCTCATCGACTTTGACGTCGCCCACATTCGCCTGCCATACAATGCCATCCTCGGGTACCCAGCGCTGGCCAAGTTCATGGCCGTAACTCACCACGGCTACAACGTCCTCAAGATGCCAGGAAGTGGCGGGGTGATCACGGTGCCCTACGAAGAGAGAGACGCAGTGTGCTCCCTGGAGCGAGCCTTTCAGGCTGCATCGCTGGAAGACCCGGACCGCGGAAGCAGGAGGCTTCCCGAGGTCGCCCCCAAGAAGAAGAAGACATCGTCAGGCCCGACCCCTCACGAGGCAGGCCCCTCAGGGCCCGCGCCTGCTCAGGGGGAACCTGCTTCCATCTCATAGGGAAGCGCGCCTGGCGTCCTCGTCAGGCAGGGCTCGGGGGCTCTCCCCTAGAGGGCCGCTGACCTCGCCATCGTCCTGAGGGAGGCACTTGGGCACCACGTGGAGGCGTGTTTCAAAGCACATTTCCCTCAAGAAGGAGCAAGGCAAGGAGGGCCAAACCCTCAGGGATTCGTCAGCGAGGCCATTCAGGAGCTACAGGAGTCAAGAGTCATGAGAGGCAGCCGCCGCCTACCCGCTGTGGCCCCCCATCCAGGCGAGGATGGTGGGCTGCGCATCTGCATCGATATACCGGGGCTCAACCGAGCCGCGTCTCAGGAGTGCCTCCGGCCCTCGCGAGTGGGACGCTGCGAGGGCCCGCCCCACAGCTACGTACGCATGCCTTATGGCTTGCCGAACGCGGCTGCTGTGCACCAACGCCTCATGAGGGCCATCCTGGAGGCTCAAGAAGTCAGGCGTTCCGCTGCCCTGGTGGAGATGGAGATGGCCCGCGAGGAGCCACCGGCGCCTCCGGAGCCTCCCGAGGCCCCTGAGCCTGGGGGCTCATGAGGATCGGCTCCCACAGCCCACCGAGTCTGATACACCAACACCCCTTCGTCCCCAACATCACCAGGTGACATCTTTCAAGTTCATTTCCGGCTGGGAGCGCCCTCAAGGCCGCATTATTCCCAGGCCGCGTGGGTCCGTCCCTGCGGCGTGTATCCCCTTTATTTCATGTCCTTAGCTTACCTTATTGGGGGCGCCCCTCGGGCTGCATCATCCCCAAGTCGCTCGGGCCTGACCCAGCGGCGTGTACCCTTCTTGCGTTTACCTTAGGGCTATGCTTTCGACCCATCATGCTTGTTATTTGGTGCCTTTTCCTCTTGGGTGTCGGAATCTTGGGCGTTAAAGGGGGGGTGCCTGAGCATCGCGACTCAGGGCTCCTACCGGCTCTCCAGCCCTCACCCTCTGGTTTTGTCCATGGCATCGCGACCTGGCATGCCAGTGACGGCTGAGACCAGCTCGAGAGCCGGGACCCGAGTACGTAGAGTTTCGACATCTAACCCAGCTTGCGCGTTAAAGGGGGGGTGCCTGAGCATCGCGACTCAGGGCTCCTACCGGCTCTCCGGCCCTCACCCTCTGGTTTTGTCCATAGCATCGCGACTTGGCATGCCAGCCACGGCTGAGACCAGCTCGAGAGCCGGGACCGGGAGACGTAGAGCACCGGCATCTGGCCAAATTTGCAGGAACACACTCCAAGATAGGGCCCAGAGCCAGGTGCAACCCACCTTGAGGTAGGGCCCCGCGAGTCCCGCGCGGGCTCTCGGGTGCCCCAATACGCCTCGCCAGGCCTTCCGTGCCTCGTCGCCTCTTCCAAGCAGCTAACGGCTGACTGTCGATTGCCACGACGAACTCTTGTTCCTTTTGTGATGAGTCTGCAGGGCCCCTCCAAGGAGCATCGCCAGGCGAGTCCCTCACGGTGCCTTCTTCGCTCTCGTCCGCGCAAAATGCTTGCACGTTAAAGGAGGCGTGCCTGAGCATCGCGACTCAGGGCTCCTACCGGCTCTCCAGCCCTCACCCTCTGGACTTGCCCACGACATCGTGACCTGGCAAGCCAGCGACGGCTGAGACCAGCTCGAGAACTGGGACCCGAGGACGTAGAGCAGAAAGGGGAGCGAAGGCGAGGGAGAGGGAGCACGCAAGGACCTTGCCAAGCAACCCCTCATCGGCCAAGGCGCGGATCTAGTGCCGCACCAGGAAGCGTTTTCTGACCCTCGAGATAAGTCACTCTCCGGAAACACTGGTTATCGCAGCACCATCCCCGCACCAAGTGCAATCCCGTGTTAGCAACGTCGCTCTCCGAATCATGGCTCCTTGAGCGCTAAGGGGGACCTCCTGAGCATCGCGACTCAGGGGCTCTTACCGGACCTCGGGCCGCTCACCTCCTGGCCTTGACCACGGCATCACGACCTGGCATACCAGCGACGGCTGAACCCGCCTTGGGGCCCAGGACACAGCCGTGTGAGCGTCAAGCCACGGCGAGTGCGAAAGGAGGAAGCTAAGCTAAAACGGAATAAGCATCTCTCACTGCTTCGCAATAAGGATCATATTAACAAACGGAGCTACAAACATCTTACAAGCCCCCGTGGGGTATATTCTTGGCCCCTCGCAGGAACAAAAGACGCGGATCCTAAGGAGTCCTAACTACAAGGGCCATCGCGGCAGACACCATCATCAACAGTGGGCCGCCCGGCACCGGCGCCAACCCCATCCAGATCAGGGGCGGCGACGGCCTGACGAGCCCGCTGAGGGAGTCCTGGACTAGGGGGTGTCCGGACAGCTGGACTATCATCGTCCGCCGGACTCCAAGACTATGAAGATACAAGATTGAAGACTTCGTCCCGTGTCCGGATGGGACTTTCCTTGGCGTGGAAGGCAAGCTTGGCAATACGGATATGTAGATCTCCTACCATTGTAACCGACTCTGTGTAACCCTAGCCCTCCCGGTGTCTATATAAACCGGAGGGCTTTAGTCCGTAGGGACACAACATCCATTACAACAATCATACCATAGGCTAGCTTCTAGGGTTTAGCCTCCTTGATCTCGTGGTAGATCCACTCTTGTAATACACATCATCAATATTAATCAAGCAGGACGTAGGGTTTTACCTCCATCAAGAGGGCCCGAACCTGGGTAAAACATCGTGTCCCTTGTCTCCTGTTACCATCCGCCTAGACGCACAGATTGGGACCCACTACCCGAGATCCGCGGTTTGACACCGACATTGGTGCTTTCATTGAGAGTTCCTCTGTGTCGTCACCGATAGGCTTGATGGCTTCATCAATCAACAACAACGCTGTCCAGGGTGAGACTTTTCTCCCCGGACAGATCTTCGTATTCGGTGGCCGCTGCTGCGGGCAATTAAGCAGCCATCTAGAGTAGATCGAAAGCTACGCCCCTGGCCATCAGGTCAGGTTCGAAAGCCTAAACTTCACGGCCGACATCCGCGGGGACTTGATCTTCGACGGACTCGAGCCACAGCCGAGCGTGCCGCGCTGTCACGATGGGCATGATTCAGCTCTGCCGCCGGACAGTGCCTTGGTGGCCGCACACGAATCCGCTCCGGCCCTTAGTCCGGAGCCGATTGCGCAGATCGAGGACCGGTGGCTGGACACCGCCTCGGGGGCTGCAACTTCCATGGCGATGGTGCCGAACACTAACCTTGTCCCTTACAAAGCTCGTGACTCCGAGGTGCCGGACTCCCTGCTGGACTCCGAACCTCCCGCGCCCCTGCCAATCGAATCTGATTGGGCGCCGGTCATGGAGTTCACCGCTGCGGACATCTTCCAATATTCACCCTTTGGCGATATCCTAAATTCGCTAAAGCATCTCTCACTATCCGGAGAGTCCTGGCCGGACTACGGCTAGGAGGGTTGGGATGCGGACGACAAAGAAATTCAAACCCCACCCACCACCCACTTTGTAGCCACTGTCGACGATCTAACCGACATGCTAGACTATGACTCCGAAGACATCGACGGTATGGACGACGATGCTGGAGACGAACAAGAACCAGCGCCTACAGGCCACTGGAAGTCCACCTCGTCATATGACATATACATGGTGGACACCCCAAAAGATGGGGACGGCGAGGAAGCAGCGGAGGCAGATTCCTTAAAGAAACAGCCCAAGCGCCGAGGTCAGCGGCGCCGCTCTAAATCCCGCCACAGCAAGAATGGAGATTCCGGCACAGGAGATAATAACACCTAGAAAGTGCCGAAGACAATCCCCTCCAGCAAGATTTAGCACAGGAGGATGCAGAAGCAAGCCCTCACGAAAGAGCGGCAGACGAAGAGGTCGAGGATGATAATTACATACCTCCCTCCGGAGACGAGGCAAGCCTCGACGACGACGAATTCATCATGCCCGAGGATCCCGTCGAACAAGAGCGTTTCAAACGCAGGCTAATGGCCACGACAAATAGCCTAAAGAAAAAGCAGCAGCAGCTTCAAGCTGATCAAGACCTGCTGGCCGACAGATGGACCGAGGTCCTCGCGGCCGAAGAGTATGAACTCGAACGCCCCTCCAAGAGCTACTCAAAACGCAAGTTGCTCCCCCGATTAAAGGAGGAAGCATACATACCTTCATCACCAGCGCACAATACGGCCGACCGACCACCCCGTGGTCGCGACAGAGAGGCATCCAGGCCCTCCACCAAGACCGTACCCCGGCATCGCTCCAAAAGTACGAAGCCACGAGGGAACGCGCCGGACTTGCGAGATATAACAACCCCGGCCGGGCCGAACACAGCAGAGAACGCTCCCTTGAGCTACGTCGTGATATTGCTCAATACAGAGGCGCCGCACACCCGCTATGCTTCACTGACGAAGTAATGGATCATCAAATCCCTGAAGGGTTTAAACCCGTAAACATTGAATCCTACGATGGCACGACAGACCCCGCGGTTTGGATCGAAGATTATCTCCTTCACATCCATATGGTCCGTGGCGACGATCTCCACGCCATCAAGTATCTCCCACTCAAGCTTAAAGGACCAGCTCGGCATTGGCTTAACAGCTTGCCCGCAGAGTCAATTGGGTGTTGGGAAGACCTGGAAGCCGCATTCCTCGACAACTTCCAGGGCACATATGTGCGACCACCAGACGCCGATGACCTAAGCCACATAATTCAGCAGCCAGACAAATCGGCCAGACAGTTCTGGACACGGTTCTTAACAAAGAAAAATCAAATCGTCGACTGTTCGGATACAGAGGCCCTCGCAGCCTTCAAACATAACATCCGCGACGAGTGGCTAGCCCGGCACCTAGGACAGGAAAAGCCGAAATCCATGGCAGCCCTCACGTCCTTAATGACCCGCTTCTGTGCGGGAGAGGATAGCTAGCTAGCTCGCAGCAACAACCTCAGTAAAAATTCTGGTAGTCCGGATACCAAGGACCACAATGGCAGGTCGCGTCGAAGCAAAAATAAACGCCGCGTTAACGGCGACGACAAGGAGGATACGACAGTCAACGCCGGATTCCGAGGCTCCAAACCCGGTCAGCGGAAGAAGCCATTTAAAAGAACCACTCTGGGTCCGTCCAATTTGGACCGAATACTCGACCGCTCATGCCAGATACATGGCACCCCCGAAAATCCAGCTAACCACACCAACAGAGATTGTTGGGTATTCAAGCAGGCAGGCAAGTTAATTGCCGAAAACAATGACAAGGGGCTGCACAGCGACGACGAGGAAGAGACCCGGCCGCCGAACAGTAGAGGACAGAAGGGTTTCCCCCCACAAGTGCGGACGGTAAACATGATATACGCAACCCATATACCCAAGAGGGAGCGGAAGCATGCACTAAGGGACGTATACGCGATCGAGCCAGTCGCCCCTAAGTTCAATACATGGTCCTCTTGTCCGATCACTTTCGATCGAAGAGACCATCCGACCAGCATCCGCCATGGCGGATTCGCCGCATTGGTTTTAGACCCAATCGTCGATGGATTTCACCTCATGAGAGTCCTGATGGACGGCGGCAGTAGCCTGAACCTGCTTTATCAGGATACAGTGCGCAAGATGGGCATAGACCCCTCAAGGATTAAACCTACAAAGACAACCTTCAAAGGCGTCATACCAGGTGTTGAAGCAAATTGTACAGGCTCAGTCACGCTGGAAGTGGTCTTTGGATCCCCAGATAATTTCCGGAGCGAGGAGTTAATCTTCGACATAGTCCCGTTCCACAGCGGCTATCACGCTCTGCTCGGACGAACCGCGTTTGCAAAGTTCAACGCGGTGCCGCATTATGCATACCTCAAGCTCAAGATGCCAGGCCCTCGTGGAGTCATTACGGTCAATGGAAATACGGAACGCTCCCTCCGAACGGAGCAACATACAGCGGCTCTCGCGGCAGAAGTACAGAGCAGCCTTCTAAGGCAATTTTCGAGTCCGGCCATTAAACGACCGGACACGGCCAAACACGCACGGAGCAACATCAATCAAGACCAGCTGGCACGTTCCGAGCACGCGTAGCAATGCGGCCCCAACCCCAGCCCTCGCATGATTGCAAGACCAACCCTCCGCGTACATTATTACGCTCTGGAGATACCATGGGCACAGGGGGAGGGGCACGACCACAACAGACCCATTGTGCGGCTCGACCACACCAGGGGCTCCCAAGTGTGTCACTCTTCTTATTTTTATTTTCCTACTTTTTATATACAGGACTCCGTTTACCAGAGGCCCTGTCTGGCGGTGAACCCGCCGAACTCACGATGCAACAGCCAGGGAGGGCAAAAGGCTGCGACGAACATTCAGGTGGTCTCCATTACGAGCATTAAATTTGATTATACACACTACCAAAGAGCCCACCCACGAGGGGACATGTTTAATTAGTCCAATCCCTTTCTTACCGCACTATTTGTATCATTCCGCACTCATAGCAGAATCCCTTAAAATAAATTATGCAACATTTTTTGCCTATAATTGCATCACTTTACATGTATGTTCATTAATGACATCCTGCACCCGTATATTTTGGTACGGCCGATTACACCAGGGGCTTATGTTCCCCGTATTATGGTGTGATAAGTCCGAACACTTTCACAAGTGCGGCACCCCGAACTTATAGCATTATATGAATCGGCTCCGAATCATGTCTTGGGTCAATAGTTGGGTTTGCCCGGCTCCCATGTTTTGGTACCTTACGTTCCGTTCCGTCGGCTAAGGTAGCACTGGGAGAACCACTGCGATTGCGCCCCGGTTGAGCTGGGCGAGCGCCTCAATGGTGAAAGCTAAAACTGACTGGCATGATAAGGCGAGAGACTGGTCGCTGTTCGAGAGGTCTTTTCGAGTCCCTAAAGTCTTACGCCGCTTCGAGCGAAGAACCGGATAATGTCCAACGAAGGCGTGGATAGCGCCCCGAATTCGGTGTTCCAAATACTAGGGGCTTCGCCGAAATTTAAAATTATAGAATTCTATGGCTAAGTGAGAGTGTTCAAGCATTATAAGTCCGGTTGCCTTGTTGGTTGTGTTGAGCGCCTCCCTAGATGGACCCAAAAATGGGAACAAGAGTGCTCAAATTTATCCCGAACACCCTAGCACTAGTGGCATGGGGGCTGAAGCCGACGACTTGCCATCTCTCAGATTTTATAAACGGCCGCACAGAAGGTAATATTTTAAATTAAACAAGCGTTGCTTAGCGCATATGAACAAAGTTTTCAGCGCACAGGATAATACATAGCGAGTTTACTCAATAATTACATCTTTGGGGCACTCATCCGCAATCTTGCGGGCACCCTTCAGGATAGTCTTATAGTACATCTCGGGCGTACGATACTCCTTGCCCACTGGGGGCGTGTCAGAGATGAGCCTCTCCGCATCCAGCTTGCCCCAGTGCACCTTTGCGCGGGCAAGGGCCCGACGAGCACCTTCAATACAGGCGGAGCGCTTGATGACCTCCACCCAGGGGCACGCATCCACCAGCCGCCGCACGAGGCCGAAGTAGCTCCCAGGCATGGCCTCTCCAGGCCACAGCCGGACTATGAGGCCCTTCATGGCCTCCTCAGCTACCTTGTGGAGCTCGACCAGCTGCTTCAGCAGGTCGCTAGGGGGCACCGGATGGCCGGCCTCAGCGTACTGAGACCAGAAGACCTTCTCCGTTGAGCTCCCCTCCTCACCACGGTAGAATGCGGCGGCATCGGATACACTGCGAGGCAGATCTGCAAACGCCTCTGGAGAGCTCCGAATTCGGGTAAGTGTCAGGTAGTTTACATTAACATGCTTGCTTTCCATGAAAAATGCCTTACCCGCCGCTATTTTCTTCACATCCTCAACCTCCTGAAGGGCCTTATGGGCCTCGGCCTTGGCGGACTCGACACTTTCGAGAGCCGAGGCGAGCTCGGACTCTCGAGTCTTTGAGTCGCGCTCCAAACTCTCATGCTTCCCCACGAGAGCCTGGAGCTCTTGCCTCACCTCCGCCACCCGCGCCTCCTGCTTCTCTCGCTCTGCCCGTTCCGCGGCCGCATTGCGTTCGGCCGCGGACACAGCCTCCTTCAGGGTTGCCACCTCGTTCGTGGCCCCTGCAGTACCCATGTTATCCTTGTTATTCTTTTATTGCAACCTAAATCCTTTTCTGTAAGGTAACTATTCAAAGTGGTGTTACTCACCTTCTTTGTCCTCGAGCTGCTTCTTGGCACGGCCGAGCTCTTGCTCGGACCGCTCGAGATCCTGCTTCAATGCTCCGACCTCCATGATCGGCGGCAGAGGGTCGGCCAGCTGCAAACCCATATTGACATACTTTTTAGCAACCCTGCGTATATCTTTTTAGATCCTCAGTCCGGCTTTTCTTTCCGAACACCGAACTGAGCATCAGGGGCTACTGTCTATGCGGTATTACATTACATAATTTTAACTTCTTACCTCAAAGCCTGTTAGAAGGCTACTGCGGGCTTCGGTCAGCCCGCTCTTGGCGAGCTAAACCTTCTGAATCACCGCACTCATAACAGTGCGGTGTTCTTCCTCGATGGAAGCGCCTTGGAGCGCCTCTAGCAAGTTGTACGGCGCCTCCGGTTGGACGGAGGCCGCCGGCGTCACGGTCTTGCCCTTCTTGCGAAGGGGCCGCCTGCCGGACTCCGGAACCACTGCGGGTTCCGTTGTGGAGTCCGGCGCAAAGTCCGGGAGGCTGCCTTGTGGCGCCTCCGGAGCCTCCTTCTGATGGGTCCCTCCCTGGGATGCCACCTCAGCGTCCTCAGCGGCGCGAGGGGTGGAGGCAGTCGGGATGGAATCCACATCCGACGGAGCCAACGACACGCTCGATGAAGTGGGGAGATCATCATAAGCCGGACTGCAGCTAGTATGCGGCATTAGAAGGACACTATCTGACACAAAAGAGAAATTATAAATCATTCAGGAATCCGGATATTTACAATCTCGCCGGAGGCCTGGCCCTTGAAGACCACTCTTCGCCGCCAACGTTGGTGTTGGCAGAGCTGTTCGGGGGAATAGTTCTTCCCCTCTTGGACCCTTCGGCCTCCCCTGTTGGGGAAGCCTTCCTCTTCCTCTCTCCCTCCTCTGGGAGAGAGTCTTCTTCCTCCTCCTCACCTTCGGGGGAGGAGTCCGCCTCGGAGTCGTCGGAGACCTGAAAACGGGAACTCTTTTGAGTAACCGTGGCCACCTTCTTGGCCTTCTTCTCCGGCACCACATGCGGTGTCGGAACCAGCAGCCCCGCTAGACGGGCGTCTACTGGGTTTTCTGGCATGGGAGCCGGGCAGACGAGCTGCTCGGCCTTCTTCATCCAGCCCTGTCAAAGGAAAAGGGAGATTGAAACTCGCTTAGAGTCAAACTATTAACAACAAGTGTCCCGTAAAAGGGTAGAATAACTTACCTCGTCAGCTGGACGTTGCGAGTGAAATCCGCGATCTTCAGTCGCGGATGCGGGAGCTTTGGCACCCTTGAACAGCACCCTCCAGGCGCCTTCGTACGTCGTGTCGAAGAGCCCACTCAACGCCTGGTGCTGTGCCGGATCGAACTCCCACAGGTTGAATGCCCGTTGTTGGCAGGGGAGAATCCGGCGGACGAGCATGACTTGGACCACCTTAACCAGCCTGAGCTTCTTGTTCACCAGCTTCTGGATACAGGCTTGGAGTCCCGTCAGCTCTTCCGAACTACCCCATAGCAATCCCTTCTCTTTCTAGGAGGTGAGCTGCATAGGGATACCAGATCTGAACTCGGGGGCCGCCACCCACGTAGGGTCGCGCGGCTCGGTGATGTAGAACCACCCCGATTGCCACCCCTTGACGGATTCCACGAAGGCCTTGAACCAAAGGACGTTGGGCATCTTGCCCAACATGGCGCCTCCGCACTCCGCCTGCGTGCTCTTCACTACCTTCGGCTTGACATTGAAGGTCTTGAGCCATAAGCCGAAGTGGGGCTGGATGCAGAGGATGGCCTCGCACACGACGATAAACGCCGAGATGTTGAGGATGAAGTTCGGTGCCAGATCGTGGAAATCCAGGCCGTAATAGAACATGAGCCCCCGGACAAAGGGGTGAAGTGGAAAGCCCAGTCCGCGGAGGAAGTGGGGGAGAAATACGACCCTCTCATGGGGCCTGGGCGTGGGGATGAGCTGCCCCTGGTCGGGCAGCCGGTGCGCGATGTCGCCGGAGAGGTATCCGGCGCTGCGCAGTTTGGCGACGTGGTCTTCCTTAACGGTGGAGGCCAACCATTTACCTCCCGCTCCGGACATGGTCGGAGAAGGTCGAGGCGAGATGCGCGAACTTGGGCGCTGGAGCTCGAGTGCGCGGAGATGGATAAGCAAAGGAGGAAGAAGGCGTAGGTGAAAAGGTGAATCCTTATACCTTATATATAGGCGGACGAAGACTATGCGTCCCCACTGGCCTGGTAAAATTCGCTTATCTCCCAAGCGCCACCATCAATGGCGCGGTTGGGTTACCCACGTCCGTATTGATGAGAATCCCGGAATAAGGGGAACACGATCTCTGCTTCGACAAGACGTGCCAAGGAAACCGCTTCGCTAAACGCGCTGAAGTGGTATAAAAAACGATTCAAGTAAAAGCTTGGTAGTGGTGTGACGTCATGCCGCAAAATACGTCAGCAGATTGAACTTGTGCACATATTATTCTCTCTACGGTGGAATGTGGAATTTATTTTGCAGAGCCGGACACTATCCTGGTGTTCACAATCTTCTATGGATTATTCGGAGGAGGAACCCGCCTTGCAATGCCGAACATTATGCGCACCGGACTCATCGTCATTGAAGCCAGGTTCAGGGGCTACTGAGGGAGTCCTGGACTAGGGGGTGTCCGGACAGCCGGGCTATCATCGTCCGCCGGACTCCAAGACTATGAAGATACAAGATTGAAGACTTCGTCCCGTGTCCGGATGGGACTTTCCTTGGCGTGGAAGGCAAGCTTGGCAATACGGATATGTAGATCTCCTACCATTGTAACCGACTCTGTGTAACCCTAGCCCTCCCCGGTGTCTATATAAACCGGAGGGCTTTAGTCCGTAGGACACAACATCCATTACAACAATCATACCATAGGCTAGCTTCTAGGGTTTAGCCTCCTTGATCTCGTGGTAGATCCACTCTTGTAATACACATCATCAATATTAATCAAGCAGGACGTAGGGTTTTACCTCCATCAAGAGGGCCCGAACCTGGGTAAAACATCGTGTCCCTTGTCTCCTATTACCATCCGCCTAGACGCACAGTTCGGGACCCCCTACCCGAGATCCGCCGGTTTTGACACCGACACCCGCCCTGCTGAAGGAGCGGCACAGGCTCGGGGGCTCGTAGCTGTCGTCGCTCGTCTCCGGAGTCGCGAAGAGCTCGGCGGAGTCACTGGATCCTCCGGCGCCCCCATCGCCTGAGGAGCAGCCAAGGGAGCGGTTGGCCGGCCTCTGTCTCGCTGCAGAAGGGTCCCGACCGCCTCTCCCGGGGCAGAACTCTAGCCGGCGACCTTCCGCATCGAAGACCTTGAAGGACATCACCGAAGCACCGTCATACTCCAGGTGGATCGCGAGGGCGCCCCTTGTCCTGTAGACCCGGGCGACCTCGCCCCAGCCTCGAGTCATGAAGACCTTGCCCGGGGCAACGACAGCGACCTCTGCCCCGGTCGCGAGGGTGCCGCAGCTGGCATGCTGCAGCCAAAGCCCCAGGGGTTCCCCCTGCGGGATGACGGAGGCGAAGAAAGGGGAAGACGAATCCAAGACTTAGGAGGCGTGGCGGCGCGAAGCACGAACTCTCGGCGGGAGCCCTCGGCATGGACTCCAGGGGAGAAGATGCACACCTTCGTGACCCGCCGGCGTCGTTGGCGGCGCCGCTCGTGGCGTTCGGCATCGACTCCTTCAGAGCCGCCAATGTGCGCGTACAAGGGAAGAGGGAACCCTGGTGGTGGCCGCTCACACCAGGGTCTTGACGCTTCCTGGCGAGTGCCCTCGCCCTGACACCAGAGAGCAAGCCGCTTCTTCGGGGGAAGCGGGTCAGGGTCCTCTTGGGGAGCTTTTCCCTTCTCTTCCCCGGAGAACCGGTGGATCGGAGCCATTGCAGCAAGTCGGACCAAGGCCCAGGAAGGAGGAGAAGCAGAGGGATAGACTGGAAGGGCGCGCGCCGTTCCGTACTTATAGCCGGCGAAGGCCAACCATCGACCACCACGATCACAGGTAATCATGACCCGCTTTGCATGCAGGGACTTGTCGAATCCGTGCGGTTACCAAGGCATCATGGGGAAGCGGAGGCGCCCACGTCCAATAACCCGCCAAGGCCGCATGCTGTTAGGGCCCACGACGCTTTGCACTTGCCCTTTCGCCTCGCTGCTCGGCCAAGTTGAGACGCGCCCGTGGGCCGGAGCTCTTGTCGGCGTTACAGGAGCAGGGGTCCCAGACTTGCACACTGCGGCCTGCGGCGTGGCTCAAAGGAGGCCCAGCACAGCCCATCTTCATCGACACAAGCTCAAGACCTGGCGAGGCCAAGCCTCATGAGGCGGACGACAAGGAGCTTCCTCGAGCACGGCCTTGTCGGTGGCTCACGAGGAGGCAGAGAGTTCAAGGCGGGGTACCTCGCGAGGTGCCCATGGCGCAAGCCATGACGACCAAGAGGCGCCCGATCGGGCGCCCGACCCAGCAGATGTCCTCCTTTCCTCTTTGGTGCAAAGGGAGAAAGCGCATGCGAGAGCATCAAGCAAAGGCGTCCATTTTGGTGCAACAAGACCAAGACCAGCCCAACGGCAGGGAAGAAGTCATTGTGGAGCCCAAGCAGGCATCACCACCAGAGCCTTTGACAGGCGAGGACCAACTTTATTCAGGATAAGTGTACCCGCTGTTCCCCTTCAAAATGGCCAATTGTTGGCGCCCTTCCCGCTCAATATTTGGGAAGAGGCCCAGGGCCTTTGCCTATAAATAGGACTAGCCACCCCCAGGGTAGAGGCAATCTGGACCGAACCTAGCGATCTAGAGACCTGATCAAGAATCCAAGAGCCAGAACCAAGTAGTACCAGCCAAGAACAGACCCTCGCGAGATTGTTCTTCTTTGTATTGTTCCTCATCAGCCCAAGAGGCAATCCACCACACCACACACTGGAGTAGGGTATTACACCACAATGGTGGCCTAAACCAGTATAAATCTTGTGTCTCTTGTGTTGTTCTGTTTGGTAGTTTAGATCCTAGCGATTCGGCGAGGAGCAGGCAGGCAGAGGATTGAATCTCCGTGCGCACCCCAGTGTTCGAACCTCAAGGGTCTGCCGGAACCCGAAATCCGACAAGTACTTTGGATGAGTACTCACGGTTGCTTTGCTACCCCTTTTCCTCCTTCTTTCTTCTTTCCGGTTGATGCAACCAGATGGTGGATCCCTGGAACTAGATGCCACCGCTGACGAATACTGCTACGTGGAGACCGCCGATGACCAGGAGTAGTTAGGAGGTCCCAAGAAGGAGGCCTTGCCTCTTTGACCGTGTTTCTTTTGTGCTAGCCTTCTTAAGGCATCCTTGTTTAACTTATGTCTGTACTCAGATATTGTTGCTTCCGCTGACTCTTGTGTATCGAGCTATGTATTCGGGCCCTCTAGGCCCCTGGCTTGTATTATAAAGCTTGTATTATTTTTGATTTGTGTCTAGAGTTCTGTTGTGATATCTTCCCATGAGTCCCTGATCTTGACCGTACACATTTGTGTGTATGATTAGTGTATAATTGATTCGGGGGCGTCACACTAAGTGAGTGTGCATCCAACTCGCTTGCTCACGAAGACCTAGGGCAATTTGAGGAAGCCCATCATTGGAATATACAAGCCAAGTTCTATAATGAAAAATTCCCACTAGCATATGAAGGTGACAACATAGGAGACTCTCTATCATGAAGATCATGGTGCTACTTTGAAGAACAAGTGTGGTAAAAGGATAGTAACATTGTCCCTTCTCTCTTTTTCTCTCATTTTTTTCTTTTTTTGGTGGGCTTCTTTGGCCTCTTTTATTTTTCATAAAGTCCGGAGACTCATCCCAACTTGTGAAGGATCATTGCTTCCATCATCCTTTCCTCACATGGGACAATGCTCTAATAATGAAGATCATCACACTTTTATCTACTTACAACTCAAGAATCTTAGAACAAAATATGAATCTATGTGGATGCCTCTGGCGGTGTACCAGGATATGCAATGAATCAAGAGTTACATGTATGAAAGAATTATGAATGGTGGCTTTGCCACAAATACGATGTCAACTACATGATCATGCAAAGCAATATGACAATGGTGGGCGTGTCATAATAAGCGTGGCGGTGGAAAGTTGCATGGCAATATATCTTGGAATGGCTATGGAAATGCCATAATAGGTAGGTATGGTGACTGTTTTGAGGAAGGTATATGGTGGGTGTATGGTACGGCTGACGATTCTTGCCGGCACAAGAGAGGCTAGCAATGGTGGAAGGATGAGAGTGCGTATAATCCATGGACTCAACATTAGTCATGAAGAACTCACATATTGCAAAAATCTACAAGTCATCAAAACAAATTACTACACACATGCCCCTAGGGGAAGGCTTGGTAGGAGTTAACCATCGCGCGATCCCGACCTCCACACATAAGGAAGACAATCAATAAATAAATCATGCTCCAACTTCATCACATAACGGTTCACCATACGTGCATGCTACGGGAATCACAAACTTTTAACACAAGTATTCCTCAAATTCACAACTACTCAACTAGCATGGCTCTAATATTATCATCCTCATATCTCAAAACAATCATCAAGTATCAAACTTCTCATAGTATTCAATGCACTTTATATGATAGTTTTTATTATACCTATCTTGGATGCTCATCATTTTAGGACTAAAATTTTAACCAAAGAAAATTACCATGCTGTTCTAAAAGACTCTCAAAATAATATAAGTGAAGCATGAGAGATCAATAATTTCTATAAAATAAAACCACCGCCGTGCTCTAAAAAGATATAAGTGAAATACTAGAGCAAAATTATCTAGCTCAAAAGATATAAGTGAAGCACATAGAGTATTCTAATAAATTCCGATTCATGTGTCTCTCTCGCAAAAGGTGTGTATAGCAAGTATGATTGTGGTAAACTAAAAAGCAAAGACTCAAATCATACAAGACACTCCAAGTAAAACACATATCATGTGGTGAATAAAAATATAGCATCAAGTAAAGTTACCGATAGACGAAGACGAAAGAGGGGATGCCTTCCGGGACATCCCCAAGCTTAGGCTTTTGGTTGTCCTTGAATTTTACCTTGGGGTGCCTTGGGCATCCACAAGCTTAGGCTCTTGCCACTCCTTATTCCATAATCGATCAAATCTTTACCCAAAAACTTGAAAACTTCACAACACAAAACTCAACAGAAAATCTCATGAGCTCCGTTAGCGAAATAAAACAAACCACCACTTTAAGATACTGTAATTAACTCATTCTTCATTTGTATTGGTGTTAAACCTACTATATTACAACTTATCCATGGTTCATACCCCCCGATACTAGCCATAAATTCATCAAAATAAGCAAACAACACACGAAAAATAGAATCTTTCAAAAACAGAACAGTCTGTAGTAATCTGTAACTTTGGAATACTTCCGGAACCCCAAAAATTCTACCAAATAGGAAGCCCTAGATAATTTGTTTATTAATCTTATCCAAGACGAATTAGCTGAAAAAGACGTTTCTGTGATTTATGAAAATTATACTCGTGCACGCAAAAGTTTCTGTTTTTCAGCAAGATCAAATTAACTATCACCCAAGAAGATCCTATAGGTTTTACTTGGCACAAACACTAATTAAAACATAAAACCACATCTAACCAGAGGCTGGATGAATTATTTATTATTAAACAGTAACAAAAAGCAAAGAATAAAATAAAATTAGGTTGCCTCCCAAGAAGCACTTTTCTTTAAAGACTTTTAGCTAGGCATTGAGATTTCGATGATGCTCACATGAAAGACAAGAATTGAAGCGCAAAAAGAGCATCATGATACACGTGACAAACACATCTAAGTCTAACATACTTCCTATGCATAGGCATCTTATAGCCAAACAAATTATCAAGGCAAGCAAAAACTACCATATGCAAGGAAGAAGAGAGAAACACTAGCAATCTCAACATAACGAGAGGTAATTTAGTAACATGAAAATTTCTACAACCATATTTTCCTCTCTCTTAATAATTACATGTACAATCATAAGCAAATTCAACAATATAGCTATCACAAAACATATTCTTAACATGATCCACATGTATGCAAAGTTGACACTCTTCGAAAATAGTGGGATTAACATTAAATAAAGTTATGACCTCTCCAAACCCACTTTTACCAAAAACTTCATAAGATTGAACATTCTCCAAATATGTGGTATCTAAAGTTGACACTCTTCCAAACCCACTTTCAATATTATTGCAAACATTATTATCAATCTCATATTCATCATGGGGCTTAAATAAATTTTCAAGATCATAAGAAGAATCACCCCAATCATGATCATTGCAACAAGTAGTAGACATAGCAAAACTAGCATCCCCAAGCTTAGGGTTTTGCATATTATTAGCACAACTGGCATCAAGAGAATTTATAAAAACATCATTGCAATCATGCTTTTCATCGAAGGAACTATCAAGTATGGGTGCAATAGCAACAATTCTTTAACATAAGGAACTATAGCAAATTCATCTTCATAAATATTAGCATAATAGCCACAAGAATAGCAAGCATCATGTTCATCAAGGGATATGTCAATCAAATTATCGAAATCATAATTATCTATAGATTCATGCATATCATTATTTTCTTCCAAAGCAACAGTCATTCTCTTAATAAATTCCTTAACGTAGGCACTATGAGCATAGTTTTCAAAGCAACATTTAAGTATGTCGGAATTTTCAGATTTGTAGAGAGTAAGATCATACTTTTCAATCAAAGAAGTAACTTCATGAGCACCCTTAAAAACGACAAATTCTTCAATTTGTTCGATATCATAGTAACTATAAACACCCTTTCCATAAGAAGATAAGATTTCATTATCATTAAACTCACATAGGTAGGGAAGGTGTTTTGTAGGGTTCTTAGAGCAACAAGTAACATAATAAATTTCACAAAGATTCCAAGCATAGCATAGCAAACTATTTATTTGATACTTCCCCTTTTCAGACAAACAATGACGCACAAAATGAGCATGCTCATCTAAAGATCTTCCCTCAACCAAACTAGTTGGGGTTTGAGCACGAGCACAAATAGATCGAAGATGATCCAAGTAGAACACTTTAAGTGGATCCATATCAATAGATTTTTAGCAAGCAAAGATGCAAGCAAATAGAAGGCACATGGAAACACAATCAAAAAGACATACAGGAAGAATGCAAAGAAAAGGCAAAGGTTTTTGAAAATCGTTTTAAAAGTGGGGGAGAGGGAAACGAGAGGCAAATGGCAAATAATGTAATGCGAGGGATAAGAGTTTGTGATGGGTACTTGGTATGTCTTGACTTGTGCGTAGACTCCCCGGCAACGGCGCCAGAAATCCTTATTGCTACCTCTTAAGCATGCATTGGTTTTCCCTTGAAAAGGAAAGGGTGATGCAGCAAAGTAGCGTAAGTATTTCCCTCAGTTTTTGAGAACCAAGGTATCAATCCAGTAGGAGGTTACACGCAAATCCCTCGTACATGCACAAACAAATAAGAACCTTGCAACCAACGCGATAAAGGGGTTGTCAATCCCGTCACGGCCACTTGCAAAACTGAGATCTGATAGACATAATAAGATAAATATTTTTGGTATTTTTATGATATAGATTGGAAAGTAAAGATTGCAAAATAAAATAGATCAGAAACTTATATGATGGAAAATAGACCCGGGGGCCATAGGTTTCACTAGTGGCTTCTCTCAAGATAACATAAGTATTACGGTGGGTGAACAAATTGATGAGGAACGTAGTAATTTCAAAAAAATTCCTACGCACATGCAAGATCATGGTGATGCATAGCAACGAGAGGAGAGAGTGTTGTCCACGTACCCTCGTAGACCGTAAGCGGAAGCGTTTTGACAACGCGGTTGATGTAGTCGTACGTCTTCACGATCCGACTGATCCAAGCACCAAACGTACGGCACCTCCGAGTTCAGCACACGTTCAGCTCAATGATGATCCCCGGACTCCGATCCAGCAAAGTGTCGGTGATGAGTTCCGTCAGCACGACGGCATGGTGACGATGATGATGTTCTACCGGCGCAGGGCTTCGCCTAAACTCCGCGACGATATAACCGAGGTGGAATATGGTGGAGGGAGGCACCGCACACGGCTAAGGAACGATCTTGAAGATCAACTTGTGTGTCCTTGGGTGCCCCCCTGCCCCCGTATATAAAGGAGCAAGGGGGGAGGCCGGCCGGCCCTTGTGGGCGCGCCAAGGAGGAGGAGTCCTCCTCCTAGGGACTCCCTCTTTCCTACTCCTACTAGGAGGGGAAAGGAAGGGGGAGAGGGAGAGGGAAAGAGGGGGGCGCCGCCCCCCCTCTCCTAGTCCAATTCGGACCAGAGGGGGAGGGGGCGCGCGGCCCATCCTGGCTGCCCCTCTCTCTCCACTAAGGCCCATACTTCTCCCGGGGGGGTTCCGGTAACCCTCCGACACTCCGGTTTTCTCCGAAAACACCCGGAACACTTCCTGTGTCCGAATATAGTCGTCCAATATATCAATCTTTATGTCTCGACCATTTCAAGACTCCTAATCATGTCCGTGATCACATCCGGGACTCCGAACAAACTTCGGTACATCAAAACTTATAAACTCATAATAAAACTGTCATCATAACGTTAAGCGTGCGGACCCTACGGGTTCGAGAACTATGTAGACATGACCTAGAACTATTCTCGGTCAATAACCAATAGCGGAACCTGGATGCCCATATTGGCTCCTACATATTCTACGAAGATCTTTATCGGTCAAACCGCATAACAACATATGTTGTTCCCTTTGTCATCGGTATGTTACTTGTCCAAGATTTGATCGTCGGTATCCAGTACCTAGTTCAATCTCGTTACCGACAAGTCTCTATACTCGTTACGTAATGCATCATTCCGTAACTAACTCATTAGCTACCTTGCTTGCAAGGCTTATAGTGATGTGCATTACCGAGAGGGCGCAGAGATACCTCTCCGACAGTCGGAGTGACAAAACCTAATATCGAAATACGCCAACCCAACATGTACGTTCGGAGACACCTGAAGTACTCCTTTATAATCATCCAGTTACGTTGTGATGTTTGGTAGCACCCAAAGTGTTCCTCGGTAAACGGGAGTTGCATAATCTCATAGTTACAGGAACATGTATAAGTCATGAAGAAAGCAATAGCAATATACTAAACCATCTTTGCTCCTAATGATGTGATCCCGTTAATCAAATTACAACACATCTCCATGGTTAGGAAACATAACCATCTTTGATTAATGAGCTAGTCAAGTAGAGGCATACTAGTGACGTTATGTTTGTCTATGTATTCACACATGTATCATGTTTCCGGTTAATACAATTCTAGCATGAATAATAAACATTTATCATGATATGAGGAAATAAATAATAACTTTATTATTGCCTCTAGGGCATATTTCCTTCAGTCTCCCACTTGCACTAGAGTCAATAATCTAGATTACACAGTAATGATTCTAACACCCATGGAATCTTGGTGTTGATCATGTTTTGCTCGTGGAAGAGGCTTAGTCAATGGGTTTGCAACATTCAGATTCGTATGTATCTTGCAAATCTCTATGTCTCCCACCTGGACTTGGTCCCGGATGGAATTGAAGCGTCTCTTGATGTTCTTGGTCCTCTTGTGAAATCTGGATTCCTTTGCCAAGGCAATTCTTGATATTGTCACAGAAGATCTTCATTGGTCCCGATGTACTAGGTATGACACCTAGATCGGAAATGAACTCCTTCATCGAGACTCCTTCATTTGCTGCTTCCGAAGCAGCTATGTACTCTGCTTCACATGTAGATCCCGCCACGACACTTTGTTTAGAACTGCACCAACTTACAGCTCCACCGTTTAATAAAAATACGTATCCGTTTTGCAATTTAGAATCATCCGGATCAGTGTCAAAGCTTGCATCGACGTAACCATTTACGACTAGCTCTTTGTCACCTCCATATAGGAGAAACATATCATTAGTCCTTTTCAGGTATTTCAGGATGTTCTTGACCGCTGTCGATGATCCACTCTGGATTACTTTGGTACCTCCTGCTAAGCTTATTGCTAAGCATACGTCGGTCTGGTACACAACATTGCATACATGATAGAGCCTATGGCTGAAGCATAGGGAACATCTTTCATTTTCTCTCTATCTTACATTGTGGTCGGGCATTGAGTCCGACTCAACTTCACACCTTGTAGTACCTGCAAGAACCCTTTCTTTGCACGATCCATTTTGAACTTTTCAAAACTTTATCAAGGTATGTGCTTTGTGAAAGTCCTATTAAGCGTCTTGATCTATCTCTATAAATCTTGATGCCCGATATGTAAGCAGCTTCACCGAGGTCTTTCATTGAAAAACTTTTATTCAAGTATCCCTTTATGCTATCCAGAAATTCTATATCATTTCCAATTAATAATATGTCATCTACATATAATATCAGAAATGCTACAGAGCTCCCACTCACTTTCTTGTAAATACGAGGCTTCTCCAAAAGTCTCATATAAAACCATATGCTTTGATCACACTATCAAAGCGTTTATTCCAACTCCGAGATGCTTGCACCAATCCATAAATGGATCGCTGGAGCTTGCACACTTTGTTAGCACCTTTTTGGATCAACAAAACCTTCTGGTTGCATCATATACAACTCTTCTTCCAGAAATCCATTCAAGAATGCAGTTTTGACATCCATTTGCCAAATTTCATAATCATAAAATGCAGCAATTGCTAACATGATTCGGACAAACTTAAGCATCGCTACGGGTGAGAAAGTCTCATTGTAGTCAACCCCCTGAACTTGTCGAAAACCTTTCGCAACAAGTCGAGCTTTATAGACAGTTACATTACTATCAGCGTCAGTCTTCATCCTAAAGATCCATTTATTCTCAATGGCTTGTCGATCATCGGGCAAGTCAACCAAAGTCCATACTTTGTTCTCATACATGGATCCCATCTCAGATTTCATGGCCTCTAGCCATTTTGCGGAATCTGGGCTCATCATCGCTTCCTCATAGTTCGTAGGTTCGTCATGGTCAAGTAACATGACCTCCAGAATAGGATTACCGTACCACTCTGGTGCGGATCTTACTCTGGTAGACCTACGAGGTTCAAGAGAAACTTGATCTCAAGTTTCATGATCAATATCATTAGCTTCCTCACTAATTGGTGTAGTTGTCACGAGAACCGGTTCTCGTGATCAACTACTTTCCAATAAGGGAGCAGGTATGATTACCTCATCAAGTTCTACTTTCATCCCACTCACTTCTTTCGAGAGAAACTCCTTCTCTAGAAAGGATCCGAACTTAGCAACGAAAATCTTGCCCTCAGATCTGTGATAGAAGGTGTACCCAACAGTCTCTTTTGGGTATCCTACGAAGACACATTTCTTCGATTTGGGTTCGAGCTTATCTGGTTGAAGTTTCTTCACATAAGCATCGCAGCCCCAAACTTTAAGAAACGACAACTTTGGTTTCTTGCCAAACCACAGTTCATGAGGCGTCGTCTCAACGGATTTTGGTGGTGCCCTATTTAACGTGAATGCGGCCGTCTCTAAAGCATAACCCCAAAACGATAGCGGTACATCAGTAAGAGACATCATAGGTCGCACCATATCTAGTAAAGTACGATTACGATGTTCGGACACACCATTTCGTTGTGGTGTTCCTGGTGGCGTGAGTTGCGAAACTATTCCGCATTGTTGCAAATGTAGACCAAACTCGTAACTCAAATATTCTCCTCCACGACCAGATCGTAGAAATTTTATTTTCTTGTTACGATGATTTTCCACTTCACTCTGAAATTCTTTGAACTTTTCAAATGTTTCAGACTTGTGTTTCATTAAGTAGATATACCCGTATCTGCTCAAATCATCTGTGAAGGTGAGAAAATAACGATACCCGCCGCGAGCCTCAACATTCATTGGACCACAAACATCAGTATGTATGATTTCCAACAAATCAGTTGCTCGCTCCATAGTTCCAGAGAACGGCGTTTTAGTCATCTTGCCCATGAGGCACGGTTCGCAAGTACCAAGTGATTCATAATCAAGTGATTCCAAAAGCCCATCAAGATGGAGTTTCTTCATGCGCTTTAATCGATATGACCTAAACGGCAGTGCTACAAATAATTTGCACTATCATTATCAACTCTGCATCTTTTGGTTTCAACACTATGAATATGTGTATCACTACTATCGAGATTCAATAAAAATAGACCACTCTTCAAGGGTGCATGACCATAAAAGATATTACTCATATAAATAGAACAAACATTATTCTACGATTTAAATGAATAACCGTCTCGCATCAAACAAGATCTAGATATAATGTTCATGCTCAACACTGGCACCAAATAACAATTATTTAGGTCTAAAACTAATCCCGATGGTAGATGTAGAGGTAGCGTGCCGACCACGATCACATCGACTTTGGAACCATTTCTCACGCGCATCGTCACCTCGTCCTTAGCCAATCTTCACTTAATCCGTAGTCCCTGTTTCGAGTTGCAAATATTAGCAACGGAACTAGTATCAAATACCCAGGTACTACTGCGAGCATTAGTAAGGTGCACATCAATAACATGTATATCACATATACCTTTGTTCACTTTGCGATCCTTCTTATCCGCCAAATACTTGGGGCAGTTCCGCTTCCAGTGTCCAGTCTACTTGAATTAGAAGCACTCAGTCTCAGGCTTAGGTCCAGACTTGGGTTTCTTCTCTTGTGAAGCAACTTGTTTGCTGTTCTTCTTGAAGTTCCCCTTCTTCTTCCCTTTGCCCTTTTTCTTGAAACTGGTGGTCTTGTTGACCATCAACACTTGCTGCTCCTTCTTGATTTCTAACTCCACGGCTTTTAGCATTGCAAAGAGCTCGGGAATAGTCTTGTCCATCCCTTGCATATTATAGTTCATCACAAAGCTCTTGTAGCTTGGTGGCAGTGATTGAAGAATTCGGTTAATGACACTATCATCAGAAAGATTAACTCCCAGTTGAATCAAGTGATTATTTTACCCAGACATTTTGAGTATGTGTTCACTGACAGAACTATTCTCCTCCATCTTGCAGCTACAGAACTTATTGGAGACTTCATATCTCTCAATCCGGGCATTTGCTTGAAATATTAACTTCAACTCCTGGAACATCTCATATGCTCCATGACGTTCAAAACATCGTTGAAGACCCGGTTCTAAGCCGTAAAGCATGGCACACTAAACTATCGAGTAGTCATCGGCTTTGCTCTGCCAGACGTTCTTAACGTCGTCAGTTGCATCAGCAGCAGGCCTGGCACCCAGTGGTGCTTCCAGGACATAATTCTTCTGTGCAACAATGAGGATAATCCTCAGGTTACGGACCCAGTCCGTGTAATTGCTGCCATCATCTTTCAACTTTGCTTTCTCAAGGTACGCACTAAAAGTCAACGGAACAACAGCACGAGCCATCTATCTACAACAAACATAGACAATCAAAATACTATCAGGTACTAAGTTCATGATAAATTTAAGTCCAATTAATCATATTACTTAAGAACTCCCACTTAGATAGACATCCCTCTAATCCTCTAAGTGATTACGTGATCCATATCAACTACACCATGTCCGATCGTCACGTGAGATGGAGTAGTTTCAACGGTGAACATCAATATATTGATCATATCTACTATATGATTCACGCTCGACCTTTCGGTCTCCTTGTTCCGAGGCCATATCTGTTATATGCTAGGCTCGTCAAGTTTAACCTGAGTATTCCGCGTGTGCAACTGTTTTGCACCCGTTGTGTTTGAACGTAGAGCCTATCACACCCGATCATCACGTGGTGTCTCAGCACGAAGAACTTTCGCAATGGTGCATACTCAGGGATAACACTTCCTGATAATTTAGTGAGAGATCATCTTAAAATGCTACCATCAATCAAAGCAAGATAAGATGCATAAAGGATAAACATCACATGCAATCAATATAAGTGATATGATATGGCCATCGTCATCTTGTGCTTGTGATCTCCATCTTCGAAGCACCGTCGTGATCACCATCATCTCCGGCACGACACCTTGATCTCCATCGTAGCATCGTTGTCATTACGCCATCTATTGCTTCTACAACTATCGCTACCGCTTAGTGATAAAGTAAAGCAATTACAGGGCGTTTGCATTTCATACAATAAAGCGACAACCATATGGCTCCTGCCAGTTGCCGATAACTTCGGTTACAAAACATGATCATCTCATACAATAAAATATAGCATCACGTCTTGACCATATCACATCACAACATGCCCCGCAAAAACAAGTTAGACGTCCTCTACTTTGTTGTTGCAAGTTTTACGTGGCTGCTACGGGCTGAGCAAGAACCGTTCTTACCTACGCATCAAAACCACAACGATAGTTCGTCAAGTTAGTGCTGTTTTAACCTTCGCAAGGACCGGGCGTAGCCACACTCGATTCAGCTAAAGTGAAGAGACAGACACCCGTCAGTCACCTTTAAGCACGAGTGCTCGTAACGGTGAAACCAGTCTCGCCAGAAGCGTCACGCGTAATGTCGGTCCGGGCCGCTTCATCTCACAATACCGGCTGAGCCAAAGTATGACATCTTTGGTAAGCAGTATGACTTATATCGCCCACAACTCACTTGTGTTCTACTCGTGCATATGACATCTACGCATAAAACCAGGCTCGAATGCCACTGTTGGGGAACGTAGTAATTTCAAAAAAATTCCTACGCACACGCAAGATCATGGTGATGCATAGCAACGAGAGGGGAGAGTGTCGTCCATGTACCCTCGTAGACCGTAAGAGGAAGCGTTATGACAACGCGGTTGATGTAGTCTTACGTCTTCACGATCCGACCGATCCAAGCACTGGACGTACGGCACCTCCGAGTTCAGCACACGTTCAGCTCGATGACAATCCTCGGAACCCGATCCAGCAAAGTGTCGGGGATGAGTTCCATCAGCACGACGGCGTGGTGACAATGATGATGTTCTACCGGCACAGGGCTTCCCCTAAACTCCGCGACAACATGACTGAGGTGGAATATGGTGGAGGGGGGGGGCACCGCAAACGGCTAAGGAACGATCTTGAAGATCAACTTGTGTGTCCTAGGGTGCCCCCCTGCCCCCGTATATAAAGGAGCAAGGGGGGAGTCCGGCCGGCCCTTGCGGGCGCGCCAAGGAGGAGGAGTCCTCCTCCTAGTAGGAGTAGGACTCCCTCTTTCCTACTCCTACTAGGAGGGGAAAGGAAGGGGGAGAGGGAGAGGGAAAGAGGGGGGCGCCGCCCCCCCTCTCCTAGTCCAATTCGGACCAGAGGGGGGGGGGGCCCGCGGCCCATCCTGGCTGCCCCTCTCTCTCTCCACTAAGGCCCATAAGGCCCATCACTTCTCCCGGGGGGGTTCCGGTAACCCTCCGGCACTCCGGTTTTCTCCGAAAACACCCGGAACACTTCTGGTGTACGAATATAGTCGTCCAATATATCAATCTTTATGTCTCGACCATTTCGAGACTCCTCGTCATGTCCGTGATCACATCCGGGACTCCGAACAAACTTTGGTACATCAAAACTTATAAACTCATAATAAAACTGTCATCCTAACGTTAAGCGTCACGGACCCTACGGGTTCGAGAACTATGTAGACATGACCTAGAACTATTCTCGGTCAATAACCAATAGCGGAACCTGGATGCCCATATTGGCTCCTACATATTCTACGAAGATCTTTATTGGTCAAACCGCATAACAACATACGTTCTTCCCTTTGTCATCGGTATGTCCGAGATTTGATCGTCGGTATCCAATACCTAGTTCAATCTCGTTACCGGCAAGTCTCTTTACTCGTTACGTAATGCATCATTCCGTAACTAACTCATTAGCTACATTGCTTGCAAGGCTTATAGTGATGTGCATTACCGAGAGGGCCCAAATATACCTCTCCGACAATCGGAGTGACAAAACCTAATCTCGAAATACGCCAACCCAACACGTACGTTCGGAGACACCTGAAGTACTCCTTTATAATCACCTAGTTACGTTGTGACATTTGGTAGCACCCAAAGTCTTCCTCCGGTAAACGGGAGTTGCATAATCTCATAGTTACAGGAACATGTATAAGTCATGAAGAAAGCAATAGCAATATACTAAACGATCAAGTGCTAGGCTAACGGAATGGGTCATGTCAATCACATCATTCTCCTAATGATGTGATCCCGTTAATCAAATGACAACACATGTCCATGGTTAGGAAACATAACCATCTTTGATTAATGAGCTAGTCAAGTAGAGGCATACTAGTGACGTTATGTTTGTCTATGTATTCACACATGTATCATGTTTCCGGTTAATACAATTCTAGCATGAATAATAAACATTTATCATGATATGAGGAAATAAATAATAACTTTATTATTGCCTCTAGGGCATATTTCCTTCACAAATTACTGTCGAGCAATTGATAGAAAAGTGCATAGTTATGAGAATATCTAGGCATGATCATGTATATAGGCATCACGTCCGCGACAACTAGATCGAAACGATTCTGCATCTACTACTATTATTCCACACATCGACCGCTATCCAGCATGCATCTAGAGTATTTAGTTCATAAGAACAGAGTAACGCATTAGGCAAGATGAGATGATGTAGAGGGATAAACTCAAGCAATATGATATAAACCCCATCTTTTTATCCTCGATGGCAACAATATAATACGTGCCTTGCTGCCCTTGCTGTTACTGGGAAAGGACACCGCAAGATTGAACCCAAAGCTAAGCCTTTTTTCCATTGCAAGAAAGATCAATCTAGTAGGCCAAACCAAACTGATAATTCGAAGAGACTTGCAAAGATAACCAATCATGCATAAATGAATTCAGAGGAGATTCAAATATTGTTCATAGATAATCTTGATCATAAACCCACAATTCATCGGATCTCAAAAAACACAACGCAAAAAGAATTACATCGAATAGATCTCCAAGAAGATCGAGGTGAACTTTGTATTGAGATCCAAAGAGAGAGAAGAGGCCATCCAGCTAATAACTATGGACCCGAAGGTCTATGGTAAACTACTCACACTTCATCGGAGCGGCTATGGTGTTGATGTAGAAGCCCTCCATGGTCGATTCCCCCTCGGGCGGAGCACCGAAAAAGGCCCCAAGATGGGATCTCACGGGTATAGAAGGTTGTTGTGGTGGAAATAGGGTTTCGTGTTGCTCTTGGATGTTTTCAGGGTATATGAGTATATATAGGCGAAAGAAGTCGGTCAGGGGAGCCACGAGGGTGGGGGGCGCGCCTACCCCCTGGGCGCGCCCTCCTCCCTCGTGGTCGCCTCGTTTCTTTCTTGACGTCCACTCCAAGTCTCTTGGATTGCGTTGGTTCCAAAAATAACTCTTCCGAAGGTTTCATTCCGTTTGGACTCCGTTTGATATTCCTTTACTGCGAAACACTGAAAGAGGCAAAAAAAACAGCAATTTGGGCTGGGCCTCCGGTTAATAGGTTAGTCCCAATAATAATATGAAAGTGTATAATAAAGCCCATTAAACATCCAAAATAGATAATATAATAGCATGGAACAATAAAAAATTATAGATACGTTGGAGACGTATCAACTATCACCATATTTCTTGGCTTCCGTGCGACACCTATCTCTAGTAATCTAGCAGCCCGTATCGCTTCTCCCTCCTCGTCTCTCTCAAAGTGCGGCGGGCTGGCGTTTTTGACATCTATTGAGGTCAGTTAAATCATCACATGTTAGCGACATGCCAAGAGCATTCTAAAAAAATCCTTTCATGTTTCGTTTTCAAAAAGAAAAAAAATCCTTTCACATACGAATTTGAATGTATGCTTTGAGCAACTTGCATGTCCTATACTGCTCATGTTTGGATACTCTAACCTAGCTAGAGGTTAGACTAACTCATGACTAACCCTGACCTAACTGTAGCCAAAGAGGTGTTTGGGTGACAGGGTTAGATTGACAATAAATGCACTTGATGGAGAGAGAAAAGTGATTTTTCAGTGGTCCCAATGAGAACTATCTCTAGTTAGCACCTCTTGGGTGGGATAGTTTTTTTTGGTTGGTTCGGTGCATCTTGCTCCAATTTAAACCCTCATGCTTGGATACTTTAGGGCTATTTGAGCCCCAACTAGCTCAAACTAACTCTAACCCATGGATCCAAACAGGGCCTATGGCCAGTCTCGACGCGGAGCAGTCGCGTGCACCGGGAAGCGGCGCTCTCTCGGCCGTCGTGCGGCTTCAAAGCCGGCGCCAGTGAGAGGTTGCCTCTGCTCTGGCCGGGCATTAATGCGGCTCGACGCCTGTATGGCACCATTTGGCGTGGGAAGCGTGCGCTGGCAAGGGAGTATAGGTTTTGAACCGTTTCAGGTGTAGCACTGGTAGTTTGCAAAACTACTCAACTATTGCACTCAGTTTCCTAAGAAATTATGGTAAAAAACGTTACTCCACAGTCGGCTTCCCTTCTCCTTCCTCTTCCACCGCCCGCGCATGTCCGCGGGAAGCAACCGGTCAACCCTTATATAGGAGTGCTAGCACAAAAAGATGCATGCATGACCACTAACCAGATTAAAGCGCCGCTCCGGCAGGAGTATGGCGTATGTTGTTACCTTCAGCCGGGCCATGGCTACCGGGCGACGGCAACCAGAGAAGAGGCGGCGGGAGGGGAATGAATGCAGCTACTATTTGGGTTCGCCATCCGGCTTAAATAGATGTGCAGCATCACGTGTACCCGCGGGTGCACAAATTGTAACATACATGTCTGCTTAAGTGGGCGTCACGTAACTGGTGTGTGTGTGAGATTCTGAGAGACAGAGTGCATGTGTGCGACTCTACTCTTCGGACATGTACTCAACATTTTGCATCGGGATATAAGTATAATGGTATTTACTTTAGCTAGTGATTTACGTGGCCATGTTAACGTGGTTGTGTAAAAAAATGTCACTTCCTGCTCGTGATTTATGCGTTATATAATTACAAGCAAGATGCTCGTGCATTGCATGGAACATCAAGATGCATTTTTTTACAAAACACTGTTGTGATTGACCCATGCAGAGTAATCCCATGTAAAAACTAATGATATCTCGAGAATTTTATCGAAAAACCGGTATCTCGAGAATGTCATCAAAAAATGAAAGATGAGAGATAAGGTGAGGAGGAGTGGAGCGTGGTGGTGACTGGTGGTCGGAATGGGAGGAAGCATGGGGATGGACGGCGCCGGCAGGCGGCAGCAGCCACCGTGCTAGATTGTTCCAGAGACTTCCTTTTATAATTGCTCAGCAATGAGGTTGTGGGAGATAAGGATGTGGAGAGAGGTGCAGGTATCTTTTGTAAAATTATCATAGTTTGCTTTCTATCCGTCAGATGTAGATCAGACGCTCTATATTACAAGATGGTAGGCACACCATCATTGCCAACTCAGTTTTTTATAAGGGTACAGATGATAAGTTTGCTAACTACTAAAGTAAAGTGGAATTTGTCCATGTTA
This sequence comes from Aegilops bicornis, assembly GCA_021605145.1. Taxonomy (NCBI): domain Eukaryota; kingdom Viridiplantae; phylum Streptophyta; class Magnoliopsida; order Poales; family Poaceae; genus Aegilops; species Aegilops bicornis. The sequence continues at coordinate 154,878,669 of CM038673.1, forward strand.
TACAAGTTAATTAAGGTGATTGTTTATCATATGGGTAAGGTTGGATGAAGGGTGGTAGGAACAAATGCTCTGCCTAGAGCATGTGTGTGTGAGATGGAGTCTTAGTGTGTGTGTGTGTGTGTGTGTGTGTGTGTGTTTGTTTGTGTGTGTGTGAGAGAGAGAGAGAGAGATGGAGTCTTAGTGTGTGTGTGTGTGTGATGGAGTCTTAGTGTATGTGTGTGTGTGTGTGTGTGTTTGTGTGTGGGTGTGGGTGTGTGTGTGTGTGTGTGTGTGTGTGTGTGTGTGTGTGTGTGTGTGTCACGGGGTCCTTAGTGGTGGATGTGATTTAAGTGTGCGTGGCTTCATCATAGAGAGGTGATGTGTATGGCAGAGGCCACCAACGATGGGGTGCGAGAGAGAAAATGCCCGTAGAGAGGGAAGAGAAGGTGTGTGCGCGTGAGAGGAGTCGACATCGAGAGAACGTGTTTGTTCGAGAGACACCGAGGAAGACTACTATATATTGATGGTGCATGTAGGCGGGAATTAAACGAAGGGATGGTCCTATTGGTTTCGGGGATATAGGGGAAGAGTGAGAGGGGGGGTAGCTAGAAGGAGATTGTTAAGTGTGAGTGTGTGTTTTACCCATCCAGGCGGAAGTTATGTGCACACAAGAAGAGAACAATTCGATGTGGCGTTAGGGTTGAGGGTAATTAACTACGTATGGAGGCATAGAGACCTTGAACGTGCATGTGTGAGAGGTATACATGTATACGTGGGATGTGTGTGTGCGCGCGCACATGATCGAGATAAAAGAAAGAAGACATAAGTCATAAGATCAATGACATGGGAGAGACGGATCGGTATGACAATATGCATGCATGTGAGAATGCAGGGTAGAAGGCCCGACAATTGAGAATGTGTTTTTGTCTTTAAGAGATAGTGGCGTGGGCTGGAGCATGCATCTATTATGGCAGAGGGAGTGAGGCACAATGATTGTGCAAAAGAGATCAACCTATAAATGCATATGTATGGAGAGACATATATAGTGTGGGTGATAGGAAGCAAGACCGCGTGCGAGAAAGAAATGTTGACGGAGAAACTACAGATATATACAGAGATGGAGATGCTAGCTAGAGGCACATCCGCTAGTTTGAGTGTTGGAGATGACCGCCGGGTGGTTCAGAGGGTGAAGTTATGTGTTTGTGAGAGAAAGATAAAAAGAGGGCACTTGACTGCATGCAGAGAGAAACATATGTAGTGTGCGTGATAGGAAGCAAGAGTGAGGGCGAGAAAGAAGGTTGTTGGAGAAACAGATAAATAGAAAGATAATGATGCTAGCTAGTGTGTGTTAGAGATAGGAGTCGAGTGGATTAGAAGGCTGAGTTATGTGTGTGGGTGTGAGAGAGGTAGAGAGAGGGTGCATGTGAGTCACATACAAACAAATATCGAGAGAAATGAGATCGAGAGACGGAATTTTGTGTCTCATGAGAGAGAAAGATATTTCACAACGAGAGTGATAGCTAGAGAGACATATGAGGGAACGCAAGATATCTCTAGGGAGAGAGTGTGTGTGAGCGACATACAAGAGAACAGTGGAGAAATATGAGACCCTGGGAGACAGAGTTTATGTTTGTGTGTGAGAAAGAGATATTTAAGAGGAGGAGTCGTAGGTTCTCATACCTAAGGAGCGAAAGACATCTATGTATGAGGGGTGTGCGAGTGGCACACATGGGAATAGTAGAGAGAAATGAGACCCCGGGAGACAAAGTTTTGTGTTTGTGTGAGAGAAAGAGATTCCACATGGAGAATCATAGTTAGAGACACGTAGCAGGGAGCAAGATATACTTAGAGAGAGATAGAGTGATGTGTGTCGAGGGAGAGAGTACCGTAAGTGTGTTACAAAGATAAAAGATCATTGTCGACATACAGGTAGCACGAGAGATACCCGAGAGACGATGAACCCGTATAGGTCTAGACAGATAGTCCTATATAAGCATGAGTGATAGCTATATGAGACGAATATCAGGATTAAAGGGGATTCAAATATTTAAACTGGAGATCACGACATCGACAATATCATAACGCAAGTTGGTTATCAAACATGCATATTCATTTGAATTTGGGGACGCGTGTAATGTTATATAGTTTATCAGTATTGGTGATCCATAGATTCTTTAATTAGAAACAATGCGTGGTTTATATGCAATTAATTTCTAAATGGGATTACACTATATGTTGCGTGTGTGAAACACGTTATACATGTTTGAGAAGTAAAAAAACCCGCATGAAACACACATTAATTGGAGACAGTTAGCGAGGAATGCATACATCGGATTTCAACATAAAGTGGTTTCAAATAATTGAAAATCCAAATTGATGGATACAACCTTATGATTCTGAGATCATGCCATTTGTAAACCATATTTATGTATAAAGGGTGTTTTTCTTTTCAAAGTATATATAAAAAAATGATGTATATTTCCAATCGAAAATGGATCCCGCCCGAAAAAATAGAATACAAACGGGATTCGAATTGAGTTGTACAGTAAACGATGCACTCGCAAAATTTGAACGAAGCGGGAAAGTCGCAGAATCGCTACGAAACCAAAATCTGCGAGATGGAAATTACACGCCTATCCCTACCATGCAAAGCCTATCTGCCCAATTTCTATAGGTTTTGATAGGGGTAGGTTTGTAATTTCACTCAAACGTGACATAACCGCCTCTCGTCGGCAAAACACAGTGTGTCCTCGGTCGAAATCGACTCCCTCCCCGATTCATACACGGTGGGCGCCAAAAAAAAACTCTCGTCGGCAAATATTCGGTGTATGCAAGGTTACCGTCCTATCCCAAACCGACTAATATTGTTGTGATGTAGGAAATTTGAAACGGGGGCTAAGTTTGTAAATTTCCTCGCATTTGAGACAAGCGCGCCCAGAAGACATGGTTCCCCCTTCCTCTCTACATCCCTTTCCCCATTCGTACTCCGTGGGCGCCAAAACACCCTCTCCACCCCAGCCTCCTCCGTCCGCCACCCCATCCACCGCCGTCCTCCTCCACCATCCCGGAGCTGATACCCCAACGCCGCCGTCCAATACAAGAGATCGACCTCTCTCATCCACGGCTTCGGACCGGGATCCTTGCATCCCGTCCTCTCGCTTCATCCCCACCGTCATCCACCTTGCCGGTGCCGCCCGACGACCGTTCGGCCCCATCATACCGCCGCCACCGTCTACCCTCCTAGATTTGCTTCCATGCCGCCGACAGCCATCGCTACCAAGCACCGGCCAAATTCTCAGCAGATGCATACACGGCGCTGCACTGCAGGCGGTACTCTTTCAGATTCTGCTCAACTTATTTATCGCAGGAAGAAAATAGATCTCCACCGCTTTACTCTGATTTCTTGTCCATCACTTACTTGCTAGTTGAAAGCAAACATTGGTTGCGGTTGCCTTTGTCCAGTTTGCACCTTCAGATCCGCCATGGCACGCTCAACACTATACTCCCAATGCTTATGGTTTTCCCCTTTTATATTCCACACTAGTTAAATCACAGCAGACTAAATTTCAAAATTGGGTCAGTCAATTTTTCAGAGCTCGCTGGAGTTCGCCGGTGCAAACGAAGGGGCTCGGGTGGGGACAGTGGTTGTAAGGGGGGGGGGTGGTGGGGCCTCATCGAACGAAGAAAACTCGGCGCGGGTGGGGACGGGGGTGGGGGGTGGGGGTGGCGGAGGAACACAGGCAGTGGGGGACGGTGGTCCGGCCGGCGGCCCATGCGGTGTTCTGTATGGGAAGAACCAGAGACGAGGAAGAAGAAGGGTTAGGAGACGTAGGATCTTCATCCAACCGCCTGAAATGGTAAACTGACCCAAATGACAAAAGTCACGCGACTTGCATGCAGACATGCCTTTATATTCAGTACCATCATCGTACCTGCTTAGCACTGCTCCTGAATCCATCAAGCTAAACAACGTCCACTCATAATTCAAAACTTGTTGCTCAAGTACGAATCTGATATGATGCTGATAGTACTAAAACAGATAACATCTAATTGGTCAGCTAATGTTCCTACTTTACTTTCGAAAAGCACGTGCACCACATATAAAGAGACAGTAGGGAGGTGCTTTCTTAATGCGCTCTAGTTCATCATGTGTGGGCACTGCGCAACGAACATTTTATTATCCAAAATCTGCGTGCTCTTCTTTAGCATGTTCCTCTTCCGTTCTTCTTTAATAAGTACTCTCTCCGTTCCTAAATACATGCCTTTGTATAGATTCCACCATGGACTACATATGGAGCAAAATGAGTGAATCTACACTCTAAAATGTATCTGGATACATCTGTATGTGATCCATAGTGGAAATCTCTACAAAGACTTATATTTTGGAACAGAGGGAGTATGATAGTAGTACAGTATGTTCCTTGTAGTGAAGATGAACAGGGACATTTGCAGTGTAGAGGTCTATACGGTCGGTTGTGATGGACACTTTGAACTCTTCGGGCCTCTTTGATTCATAGGATTTTGTAAACATGGGAATAGGATTTGTAGTGGCCAGCCCACTTGAATCTTATAAGAATAGCAAGGAAATGCGGGGAGCTGTGTCGCCTTTGAGAGTTACGCTGATATTAACAGTACCGCACCTTCAGTTGAAGAGAGCTGGTATCTGAAGCCTTTCTATCCGTGCTAGCAATACTAGCACATATATTCCAGCAAGTTCCACTTTGCTGATTTTACTCTGATGCTTACGGTTTTCCCGTTATATCTACACTATGATCTGTGTAGCTGCTTTGTGTCGCACTAGTAGCAGTCTACTCTTGAAGCTAAGCACCGGAATGACTTACAAAATTGGCACCAAGGCATTGAGTGACATTCTGGATGCAATGAAACTCATACGCTCCCCACTTCTTGACTCTTGTTCAGAATATTATCCTAATGACTCTTGTTCAAAATTGCCACATATAGAGACAACATGGGATTGCATTTCTTTGGGCGCTGTGATTCATCATGAGTGGGCAACCAACATTGTATGCAATGAAGCGGAACCTCAAGAATATGCTTCCTCTTTTGTCCTTTAACATGTTCCTATTTTGTTATTCTGTATTTAGTACGTGACAAGATGTTCCTTGTCGGAAGGGGAGAAGGGACATCTGCAAATCAACAAATGATAGAGCTGGCCTGTACGTGATCGATAGGCTTTCAATTACTAGCGGCAATACAACACTGTATTTTCAAGCCGGTTCCAGTTTCCCGATTTATATATCGTGGTTATGGTGTATCCCTTTTATGTACACTATGATCTTCCTAGTTGTTGTGTGCTCTTGTTATCATGGTTTGGCAATAAACTCTCTATACAGTATATTATGAATCTGTCATCTGCCAACTATCCTTACTTCTGGAACCTATTTTTGTGTGTACTTGTGCCAGATTATATAAATGCACGCACCATATTACAGCACACATGAGATCTCTCATCAGAATCCAGTAATAGCACACAAGTGTTTACAGGAGCGCCACTATATCAGAGTATCCTCTGCATTACAAAGATAATCTCACAACTATTTATGTTTTCATGGTTCTTAGATATTATGCATAATTTCAGTGAATATCAGAATCCGCACATCAGAAGAATATTGTGGAACACTACAATGACTTACAAAATTGGCACCAAGGCATTGAGTGCCATTCGGATGCAATGAAACTCATACGCTCCCCACTGTAGATTCTTGTTCAGAATATGATCCTAATGACGATTCTAACCTCGAGGAGTCAAAGGCGGATGGCTGTCATGTTCACCCATCAAGGTGCCTGTTATAATTTGGCAAGGTTTTATTGATTGCGCGTATCTTGCATATGTTATCTTGCATTTCTTCTACTTTGTTGCACCGCCAGCTGCTTAGTTTACTCATCATATATGTCGAGATGCCATGCCCATCCATTATCAATACATATTCCATCTATCATCATACCATGTTTTTCCACTTGAATGCTGTTCTTGTGCATCAGACATCAAAAAGGGAGAGGGTGATTGCCGAACCTGAAGGAGCACCAGCAAAGTCCTTGAAAAACATGGTTGTGTCGGAGAAATCAGACAGCACCCCACTTATATTGGTTGTACAACCAGTGACACAAAATGTAGGACCGACTTCAGTAGACTGTACCCATACTTCACTGGCCACACCACTAGCCCCACCACACAGGACCTGTACTCCAGCAAAAGGTATGCCGATTTCAGTTGCCATAGCACCAGCCATACCACAGAAAAATCCCACTCCAGCAAAAATTACAGCAAGTCCACCGGTCGAAGACCTATCCCAACTACAGAGACGACCAATTCATGCAGATTGGAACCCCATTCCAGTTGTTCCCAGTTTAAAAGACAATGCTTTCAATGTTGTTAGGGACTACGTGCATATATTCCCATCATGGGAACATTATAGTGAAGACAAACACCATTTTCACATCTTCCTGTCCCACTTACGTGTAAGTGCTATTATTCATGGTTATTACTTTCCTGTTTTCTGCTGATTGAACACATCAATGATTTACATTACATTGTTGTAAGTAGGCGAGGGTCAATCTGGATAGTCATGATGAGCAAAGCTTGCTTGCGCTTTTCAAGGAAGCATTGCCGCAGTATCGGTGTTACGTGATGAAATCACACTTTGATGGCAAGTCTATAAACGAATTTCTGGTGAAGTCTCCTGTGCTAAATTTAGAAGACATTGAATGGAAAACCTTGTTGTGCACTGGTATCGTTCGGAGGATGAGGTACTGTCTATGATATCGGATGACAATTTGAACTTCTACTTTTCCGCATGTGCCTTACGGATCTTTTTTGCAGGAAATCTGCTCGAGAAAGAATTCCAATTTGAAAAGAACGACAGGATATCGCAAATATGCTCCCCGCTGCTTTGCTCTTGTTAGTACCTGTTGTCCTATATCACTGTACTTGCATACATACCTGGTTCATTATGTGACAGCGGTATGCATGATAGCTTGCTTATCAATGATTCGCTCCAAATTATGTGATCTGTATGAATGGTTACATTAGTGTAGAATATATCCAATGCCAATGAATTTTTTTAGCTCTGCATTGTTCTTGTAAGTACCTGCTGTCCTTTATCAGTGTACTTATATTGACAGGTAGTTGTCCATGTACCATCACTCTGCAGCTTATTTTCCTTTGCCCTCCATTTTCTACACATAAGATCTATATTTACTCTTACCATAAGGTTGGATAACACCGATGGTACTTAAGAAGTTTAGCTCTGCATTGCTCTTGGTTGTACCTTTTGCCTGTATCGCTGTACTTACATTTATAGCTACTTGGTTATGTAGCATCACTCTTCATCTTATCTTAAAAATTCTCCATTTTTACTTATATTGTCACATCTATATTTACTCTTAACAAAATGTATAATAAAGGCAATGCTTATGAAGAAGATTTTGTGGTAAACTTCTTGCATGCCCCCCATCAGCATGGACAAGGGCTTTATAGAGCCTGCCTTCACCAATATTGTAAGCTTGTCCTTCTCAAGCAACAACTATTTATTTTTGGTGTTTGCATCAAATTGCATGTTTAAAGTTTTTTATGTAGTTCGTAAACAAAAGTTTGTCCTTCTCAATTTAAGATTTCAGTTGTACAACCAAGTTTCATACCATGTAAATTAAACTACACATAGCAAGTGATCTTATTTTGCCAATCTGAAATGGGATAAATTGACAGCACACTAACCATTGATACTTATGAGTTCTCGATCTGTAATCCAGTTGTGTCGTGAAGCTGCCAACTCCTTCACAATGTCATTTCCTGCCATGTCTTGACCTGAACAATACCATATTGTGTTAATGCTATTTTAAACTGTCACTTTATTCGTCAGTAAGAAATGTGATGAATTGTCAGCACTGATACTTATATGTGCAAAACATGTCATCTGTCTACTTGTTTATCTTTCAGAGTGAGGAGGATATAATTTTCAAACAAGCGCAGTCTCATCAGCTTGCTTAGCTGCTTGCGCTGTAGCTCCCGAGCAAGGCTAACCTTTCTTGAACTCTATTGAAGTGATGTCGGTTTTGTATATTATTTTGTCGGCGTGTTTAATTGCACTGGTGGCGATCTTTGATGCCCAGTGTATGTAATCTGTTGTCTGTTGTGCTTTATTATCATAGTGGCGAACTTTGATGCACAGTGGATGTAATATGCCGTAATTTCTTTATTGTATAGTCTAGGTCTTTTTCTTATTCACGATGCTACAGTTATTTTACTATTTATATCCTGTCTTCGCAATAAACCGACCAAACCGTAAAATTACGGTACATAATCGGGCCGTCATGCAAATCACTATGCATGATCCGCATCATGGGCCCCGTCTTCTTGGTCCGTTAACAGGCCTAAATGTAAACTGGCCCACTAGTAGATTCGGGCCTTTAATAGGCCGAGTAAACCGCCGGCCCTATTTTCCCAAGAAAACTCAATGGCCTTTTAGGAGGCTGAAAATTAGGTTGGGCCTGAAACGTGCCGGGGCAGGCTGATCTGGCCCACGAACACCTATGGGGCCGGCGGACCGAGCCCCTTTCGGTTCGGCGGGGAGCGGAGGTCGCACGAAGAGCAGATCGAGGCGGAGCACGCGAGAGGTTTACCCAACCCGGAGCTCTCCGGAGAGATAATACTCCTCATGCTGCATGTTCAGGTGTATTATGCGTTCTTGCTCGGGCGCTGAGTGCTACAAAGATGCATAAGCCGCTAACGAGGCCGAGCCCGAGGGAATCGATCGACCAACCCTTTCTACGTTGCGCATGGGCCTCCTTTTATATGCTCAAGGGGCTCCGGCAGGTGGCAACGTAGACGGGGTACAAATGGAAAAATAGTGGTTGGTACACCTACTTGTACAAAGATGCGGTACTATACCTAACCCCGACGGCAGGGACAAAGGCATTAAATGCCCGTCTAGTCGCCCCTAACAGTGCAAAACAGGGACCGCTGGGCGCCACCGTTCGCCGTGCGTTCGCCACACACGACGGCGACGGGCGCCGATCGGAGGCCTCGAGGAAGATCTTTGGAGTGCATCACCACGCCGTCGTGGGAGAGTGAGTTCGCCGCGGCAAAGCCGTCCGATGTCGTCGCGTCGAGCTACTCGGCAATGCTCCGGGTATCTGCGACCAGATCGTTCATTGTGATTGCATGTGGTTTATCCGGTCACATTTTGTTTTATGCGCAGGCCGCTGGCGCGTCGTTCTCCTTCGCTACGCACCGGAGCTGGAGAAGAAGCTGGCGGCGAGGGACAAAGATAATGCCGCTCATGAGTGCAGCTCGTAGAGCTGGAGAAGAAGATGGCGGCCGGGACAAGGAGAATGCCGCTCTGCAGTGCAGCCGGAGAGCTGGCGCTGTTGATCGCGGTGAAGCACGCAGTGGAGGCGGAGGTGAATGCCAAGACGACGGCGGTGTAGCGGTTCATGGGGTCCGAAAAGCATACGCGACGCGGAGGACATGAAGCGCGCTGGTTCGGAGGATATACGCGCTTGATTTTGCTAGCTCAAGACACTTTCTCGCCACGCCGCTACCGAAAGGTCCTGTGGCGACACGTTAGTGGCTGCGCTTGGAGCGAGGTACGTAGAGAGGTCTGCCGCTGCAAGCGCCTTTGCCGCGTTGTTATCTTTGTCGCGCCCGAAGCTTGTCGCTCACGGGCCTTCCCGGCAAGCTTCTCTTGCCGGGCCTTGTCTTGTAAGTGCCTGGGTGGCCTTCCGGCAAGCTCCTCTTGCCGGGCCTTGTCTCCTATGTGCCTTGGGTGGCCTTCCCAAGAAGCTCCTCTTGCCGGGCCTTGTCGCCCTGGCTTGAATACTTTGTTTTTGAATGGCTCCAAAGGAACCACGGAGGACCTTGGCGGTCACCCGGTAAGCCTTGCCGCGGAGGGCTGCAACTGCCCGTGCACAAGTTCGGGATACTAGGGTACCCCTACTCTAGTACACCAACATATTTATATCCTGTCTCTGCAATAAACCGACCAAACCGTAAAATTACGGTAGATAATCGGGCCGTCATGCAAATCACTATGCATGATCCGCATCATGGGCCCTGTCTTCTTGGTCCGTTAACAGGCCTAAATGTAAACTGGCCCTCTAGTAGATTCGGGCCTTTAATAGGCCGAGTAAACCGCCGGCCCTATTTTCCGAAGAAAACTCAATGGCCTTTTAGGAGGTTGGAGTGCAAACGCGTCAAGAGCTCATCGCCGGCAGCATGTCGAAATAGACCTCGCCCATGATTGTGCCAATCTAATCACGGCTTATAACAGGCCAAAATTGTTCGGTCCTTGTTTGGCCCAATCAGATTATCACTGTGATCAGGCCAGATGCAAACGGGGCCATAGTTAGGCCCAACTATATGACATGCTTTTAACATGCCAAAATATATATAGGGCCGAAATGTTAAACGGACCTTTAATAGGCCGAAACTAATATCAAGCTGAATTACTAAATGGGCCTTTAGCAAGTGGGCCCAAAAGCATAGCGTCCAGTTGACGGGCAAAATCTGATATGGGCCATAATTTAGCCCAAAGCCTCTTAAAGGTTGGACCTGATCTAGGCCGTAATTTGGCCAAGAACATGGTAGGCTTTTAACTGGCCGGATCTCATATGGGCCGTTATTAGGCCCGGAACGTGGCAGGCCATTAATGGACCAGATCAAATATGGGCCGACATTTGGCCCAAAACATGGCAGCCAGTTAATGGGCCGGCCTACTAGGGTCCTAAAAATCTTGTGGGCCTTTAGCTAGGCCGGCCCATTATGGTCGGCAAAATCTTATGGGCCTTTAGCTGGGCCGCCAATTATGGTCCTGATACGTCTCCAACATATCTATAATTTTTTATTGTTCCATGCTATTATAAACCCGTTTTGGATGTTTATGGGCTTTACTTTACACTTTTATATCATTTTTGGGATTAACCTACTAACCGGAGGCCCAACCCGAATTGATGTTTTTTTTGCCTATTTCAGTGTTTCAAAGAAAAGGAATATCAAACGGAGTCCAAACGGAATGAAACCTTTGGGAGCGATCTTTTTGGAACAAACGTGATCTAGAGGACTTGGAGTGGAAGTCAAGAAACAAGCGAGGCGGCCACGAGGGTGCCTGGTGCGCCCCCTACAGGTGGGCGCGCCCCCACCCTCATGGGCCCCTCGGACGTCCACCGACCTACTTCTTCCTCCTATATATACCTATGTACGCAGAAAACATCAGAAGCGACCATGAAAAACTATTTCCACCGCTGTAACCTTCTGTATCCGCGAGATCCCATCTTGGAGCCTTTCAGCGCGCTCCACGGAGGGGAATCGACCATGGAGGGCCTCTACATCATCTCCAAGGCCTCTCCGATGAGTTGTGAGTAGTTTCCCACAGACCTTCGGGTCCATAGTTATTAGCTAGATGGCTTCTTCTCTCTCTTTGAATCTCAATACAAAGTTCTCGTCGATCTTCTTGGAGACCTATTCGATGTAACTCTTTTTGCGGTGTGTTTGTCGAGATCCGATGAATTGTGCGTTTATGATCAAGTTTATCTATGAGAAATATTTGAATCTCCTCTGAATTCTTTTATGTGTGATTAAGTTATCTTTGCAAGTCTCTTCGAATTATCAGTTTGGTTTGGCCTACTAGATTGATCTTTCTTGCAATGGGAGAAGTGCTTAGCTTTGGGTTCAATCTTGCGGTGTCCTTTCCCAAAGGATGTTAGGGGAAGCAAGGCACGTATTGTATTGTTGCCATCGAGGATAAAAAGATGGGGTTTATATCATATTGTTTGAGTTTATCCCTCTACATCATGTCATCTTGCCTAATGCGTTACTCTGTTCTTATGAACTTAATACTCTCGATGCATCTTTGGATAGCGGTCGATGTGTGGAGTAATAGTAGTAGATGCAGAATCATTTCGATCTACTTGTCGCGGACGTGATGGCTATATACATGATCATGACTAGATATTCTTATAACTATGCACTTTTCTATCAATTGCTCAATAGTAATTTGTTCACCCACCGTAATACTTATGCTATCTTGAGAGAAGCCACTAGTGAAACCTATGGCCCCCGGATCTATCTCTTATCATATAAGCTTTTAATCTACTTTTATATGCATCTTTACTTTTCTAATCTATATCATAAAAATTCGAAAAATATGTTTATCTTATCATATTATCTCTATCAGATCTCACTTTTGCAAGTGGACGTGAAGGGATTGACAAGCCCTTTATTGCGTTGGTTGCGAGTGCTTGTTTGTTTGTGTAGGTGAGTGGGACTTTTGAGGAGCCTCCTACTGGATTGATACCTTGGTTCTCAAAAACTGAGGGAAATACTTACGCTACTATTGCTGCATCACCCTTTCCTCTTCAAGGAAAACCAACGCAAGCTCAAGACGTAGCAGGTCCGCAAAATCTTGTGGGCCTTTAGTTGGGCCGGCCCATTATGGTCCGCAAAATCTCGCGGGCCTGTAGCTGGGCAGGCCCATTATGGCCCGCAAAATCTTGTGGGCCTTTAGCTGGGCTGGCACATTATGGTCCGCAAAATCTCGTGGGCCTTTAGCTGGGCCGGCCCATTATGGTCCGTAAAATCTTGTGGGCCTTTAGGTGGGCCAGCCCATTTAAACTTTATGGGCCACTTTTGGGCCGGTCCACGTGTCAACATATCATAGGCGCATCTCGCCCATTGGATGAGTGACACCTGTGCCAACGCGGAGCTGACACGTGTTTCCTCCAGCCAATGATGATTTTACACGTGGAAAATCCCCATTGGTCCGGGCTGTTAATGGGTTATCGGATCCAAAACCGGATCCGATAGCTTAACGGTGTTCCGTTACGGTGGATGCCACGTGTCGGTCACCCTTGATGAAAAGCACTTCGTGACGCTACGATTTATCGTCATGGAAGTGGACACTTCCGCGATGATAATTTTGGTAATGTCATGGAACACTTCTACGACAAAGACATGTATGACTATCTTGATTACGTCATAAAATCGTCATGGATGTACATGCATGATGTAAAACGCGACCTCTTGTGACAAACACGTATCATCACGGAAGTGTATTTTTTTGTAGTGTAAATCAATTACCATCTTTGAGATTACTATTTGCAAGGAAAATATGGGCATTCTAATACATATAGATTCGTTTGGCAATTTAAGAGATTCCTTTCAGATTCTAGAATGGTAGGAGTAGCACCCAACAAGTACTAGCCAGACTGTGGCTCGTGTTGATCCTTAAAAAAAAATACCCGGGCTCGTGTCCTTCTAGTGGCATGCGTGGTATGCACATTAGCCAACCCTAACCAGTCAAGCCTCCGTGTTTCGAATCGAAATATCTGGTGGCCAGAATTCCAGACCTAGGAAATTCCCCTCATATCCCCGGTCCATAATGAATATCGATTAACAATGGAGGGATGCTTTAGTAACTAGACAATGTTACCTACCGTGCCGAGCACGGTTCAATTCCCTCGGTCGCCGGTACCCACGGTCAGCCGTCAACTCCATTGCCTAGTAGTACTTAGGAGTACTACGCCAGGATGAGCATGTAATTGAGCCCCGTTTCTTCCTGCCTATTACTTGAGTTAACATATCGGGCAATCCACTGGTACGAAGGGATTATCCTTTTACTCTGCATATAACTTGTCTGAAGTCTAACTAAGCAAAATGTTTGACCAATTCCTTTCTTAAGAAATATTAACATCTACAACTATAAAGATGTATCAGTTGAAAATTTATTGCACGATGCAGGTTATGATATAGTTTCGAATCCTGGATTTTAAATTTTAGAAAATCAAAAAGTGACAGGAAATTCATGAAACTGAGCATGGTCTCGTGATATGGTAAAAATATGCTGTTGCATTTTTTGGGTTCAATTTGAGGCAAGCCGCTTATGAGAAGTCGCACAAATGAAGAGCCAAGGTATTTTGGAACAAAAGACCTGTCATGTTAAGGCGAACGCTTTCACTATTCAAACCATGCATGTTTACGTGCCGCCACGAGTCCTGCTTCTCATCGGCAGGTGCCGTCCGAGCAAGCGTGTGAGTCGACGGGAGGCGTGGCGAAAGCGCATCACCAGGCCGGGCTAACCGGGAGGTGTCGAGCAGGTCGCCAGCGAGCTCACCGGGAGGCGAGCCCTTTGACCAGGCTTCGCCGCCCACCTTCATATCAACGGCCCCACTTTTAATGGCGTCAGTACCGCAGTTTAAAATCACCCCCGCACTACCCGGTATCGCTACAATCTTCCCTCTTCCTCTTCGATTCTCCTGTCGTCTACCTCCAACCAGCCTGACCTAATCGGATGCCATGCCGCATCATGATGGTCTGCCCTTAGTCTTCCTGTTTCTTGAGGAAGACACCCCACTTTGGGACGAGCTCGAACTGGCCTTGCAGGAAGACGTCGCACCTGTCCCCTCTCCCGTCGCCCCGACTACGACAGCGCCCATCCCCATGGCATTGATGGGCTGGGAGCCGCACATGGTCGCCGAGCTTGATGCCATGGGGTTCCACGAGGTCCCCGCCGACTTTAACGCTCCCTGCAGTACTGCCGCATGCGCGTCACAAGATGCATTGACGCTGCCGCAGCGGTGCCCGTGCACATGAATGTCTCCGCCACGCCGTTGCCAACAAGATGTCCCGCGCGGATGCCGCGTTTCCCCATCGAGGCATGGTGGGCCCTCGTCGACCGCTTCCCTACACCACCGCATGTCCCCCCCCCCCCCCCCGCCAGTTGACTCGCTCCTGGAGACCAAAGTCCAGAACATTCTAGCCTTCCTTGAAGCTAGGGCCAAATGCCTAGGAGTACGCCAACAGCGGTGCAAGACGCCACCGTCGCCGTTGGTTAGTGGCCCGACACACGAGCATGATGAGGAGCCGCTTCCCACCGCAAGAAGACGCCGCCGCGTAATCTAAACTTGCCATGAAAAACGTTCGGATTGCCTTGCCTAAAATTTGACCGTTTATCATTTCCATTTCTTTTAGATCGGTCGTCAGACATCTTTGTATAATCGGAGTCGATCGAATGAAATCTATGGTTTGATTGATTGAATGTTCTTGTAGAGCCGTACCAAGTTAAATATAAAACGTCATCAAGCCTCATGTATTCCTTCTAATCGCAAGCATTTCATATTAAATACCACGTCAATTCCAAATATTTTCTTAGTGAAGTCAATTCCAAATTAACGTGCATTGCACGTACACATTGACTTGTACTACTAGTACGTGAAACTGGTGTCGTAACTCAGAACGTGTCCAGATATGGTCAACGCGGCATTGCTCATGAAGTTCTTCGTGTTTGCTCGCAAGGCCTAAACATAGAAGGGGAGGAGAGACAGAGAGAGAGAGCAGACATGGAACACACCAGTAAGTGAAGGTGAATAGTACGTGCTAATGAGCCGGTCCCACTAATGTACAAAAAATAATATTAAAACATGTTATCCATTAAATAGGATGTGGTAATATAACAACATTATATCAACAGAGGGGGGGGGGGGGTACAACAAATGTTGCTGTACTATGTTGCCTGTTGACGTGCGGCTTGAAGGCCGTTGTCGCATGTTCGATCCTCGTCATTTTTAATTTTTAATTTATATGTGGGTTCAAATTCTTTCCATGACAGGTGGGCTCCTCGGTGTGTAGTTTGCAGCACTTTAATTTGTGGGTCGAAATTTGTTCCATTACAGGTGGACTATCGGTGTGTAGTTTTGTAGATAATTTGTACTCCCTCCGTCCGGAAATACTTATCATCAAAATGGATAAAAGGACATGTTGTTGGAAATATGCCCTAGAGGCAATAATAAAATGTTTATTATTATATTTCCTTGTTCATGATAATTGTCTATTGTTCATACTATAATTTTATTAACCGGAAACAGTAATACATGTGTGAATACATAGACCACTATATGTCCCTAGTAAGCCTCTAGTTGACTAGCTCGTTGATCAATAGATGGTTGCGGTTTCTTGACCATGGACATTGGATGTCATTGATAACGGGATCACATCATTAGGAGTATGATGTGATGGACAAGACCTAATCCTAAGCATAGCACAAGATCGCGTAGTTTGTTTGCTAGAGCTTTTCTAATGTCAAGTATCATTTCCTTAGACCATGAGATTGTGCAAATCCCGGATACCATAGGAATGCTTTGGGTGTATCAAACGTCACAACGTAACTAGGTGGCTATGAAGGTGCACTACATTTATCTCCAAAAGTGTTTGTTGGGTTGGCACGAGTTGAGACTGGGATTTGTCACTCCGTATGACGGAGAGGTGTCTTTGGGCCCACTCGGTAATGCATCATCATAATGAGCTCAATGTGACTAATGAGTTATCCATGGGATCATGCATTACAGAACAAGCAAAGAGACTTTCCGGTAACGAGATTGAACAAGGTATAGGATACCGACGATCGAATCTCGGGCAAGTAACATACCGATGGACAAAGGGAATTTTATACGGGATTGACTTAATCCCCGACATCATGGTTCATCCGATGAGATCATCATGCAACATGTGGGAGCCAATATTGGTATCCAGATCCTGCTATCGGTTATTGTTCGAAGAGGCATCTCGGTCATGTCTGCATGGTTCCCGAACCAGTAGGGTCTACACACTTAAAGTTCGGTGACGCTAGAGTTGTAATGGGAATTGTATGTGGTTACCGAAATTTGTTCAGAGTCTCGGATGAGATCCCGGACGTCACGAGGAGTTCCGGAATGGTCCAGAGGGTAAAAATTTATATATGGGAAGTCCTATTTTGGCCACCGGAAAATGTTCGGGACTTTTCGGTATCGTACCGGGAAGATTCTAGAAGGCTCCAAAGTGGGGCCCACCTTCATGGGGGGACCCACATGAACGTGGGTAATGGGGGCAAGGCCCCACACCCCTGGTCAAGGCGGACCAAGATCCCCCCCTTAGAAGGAATAAGATCATATCCCGAAGGGATAAGATCAAGATCCCTAAAAAAGGGGGATAACAATCGGTGGGGAAGGGAAAGGATGGGATTTCTTTCCTCCCACCTTTGCCAACGCCCCAATGGACTTGGAGGGCAAGAAACTAGCCCCCTCCACCCCTATATATAGTGGGTAGGCGCATGGGAGCTATACCCCTTGCCCCTGGCGCAGCCCTCCCCCTCTAACTCCTCCTCCTCCTCCGTTGAGCGTAGCAAAGCTAGAGAACAACGAGCTCCACCACCACGCCGTTGTGCTGCCGGAGTTCTCCCTTAACTTCTCCTCTCCCCTTGCTGGATCAAGAAGGACGAGACATTCCTAGGCTGTACGTGTGTTGAACACGGAGGCGCCGTCCATTCGGCGCTTGGATCAGGTCTTCCACGATTTGAATCGCCGTGAGTATGACTCCATCAACCGCGTTCTTGTAACGCTTCCGCTTAGCGATCTTCAAGGGTATGAAGCACTCTCTCTCTTGTTTCTAGCTTCACCTAGATTGATCTTGGTGACACGTAGGATTTTTTTTGAATTATTACTACGTTCCCCAACAGTGGCATCATGAGCTAGGTCTATGCATAGATTCTATGCACGAGTAGAACACAAGTAGTTGTGGTCAATGATTTGGTCAATTTTCTTACTGTTACTAGTCTTATCTTGATTCGGCGGCATTGTGGGATGAAGCGGCCCGGACCAACCTTACACGTACACTTACGTGAGACAGGTTCCACCGACTGACATGCACTTGTTCCATAAGGTGGCTAGCGGGTGTCTGTCTCTCCCACTTTAGTAGGATCAGATTCGATGAAGAGGGTCCTTATGATGGGTAAATAGCAATTGTCATATCACCATTGTGGCTTTTGCTTAGGTAAGAAAATTTCTTGCTAGAAACCCATAGCAGCCACGTAAAACATGCAACAACAATTAGAGGATGCCTAACTTGTTTTTGCAGGGTATGCTATGTGATGTGATATGGCCAAAAGGATGTGATGATTATATATGTGATGTATGAGATTGATCATGTTCTTGTAATAGGAATCACGACTTGCATGTCGATGAGTATAACAACCGGCAGGAGCCATAGGAGTTTTCTTAATTTATTGTATGACTTATAGTCAATATAAGCGCCATGTAATTACTTTACTTTATTGCTAACCGTTAGCCATAGTAGTAGAAGTAATAGTTGGCGAGGCAACTTCATGAAGACACGATGATGGATATCATGATGATGGAGATAATGGTGTCATGCCGGTGATTTATGGTGATCATGCGCGCCTCAAAGATGGAGATCAAAAGCGCAAGATGATATTGGCCATATCATGTCACTTTATGATTTGCATGCGATGTTTGTCATGTTTACATCTTATTTGCTTAGAACGATGGTAGCATAAATAATATGATCCCTCACTAAAATTGCAAGAAATGTGTTCCCCCTAACTGTGCACCATTGCAATGGTTCGTTGCTTCGAAGCACCAGGTGATGATCGGGTGTGATAGATTCTAACATTCGCATACAACGGGTGTAAGCGAGATTTACACATGCAGAACACTTAGGTTGACTTGACGAGCCTAGCATGTACAAACATGGCCTCGGAACATGAGAGACCGAAAGGTTGAACATGAGTCGTATGGTAGATGCGATCAACATGGAGATGTTCACCGTTGATGACTAGTCCATCTCACGTGATGATCGGACACGGCCTAGTCGATTTGGATCATGTATCACTTAGATGACTAGAGGGATGTCTATCTGAGTGGGAGTTCATTAAATAATTTGATTAGTTGAACTCATTATCATGAACATAGTCTAAATTGTCTTTGCAAATTATGTTGTAGATCAATAGCTCGCGCTTTGCAAATTCGTGTCTGCGTTGAGGATGAACATGATTAGATCATGTTTATTGCAATACGGTTATTCATTTAAGTCACAGCATAATGGTTATTCTGTTTACATGAATAACACCTTCTATGGTCATGCACCCAATGTGAATGGTTTATTGAATCTCGGTCATAGTGATACACATGTTCATAACATTGATGCCAAAAGATGTAGAGTTGATAATGATAGTACCACTTTCTTATGGCACTGCCGGTTAGGTCATATTGGTGTAAAGCGCATGAACAACCTCCATGCCGATGGACCTTTGAAGTCACTTGATTTTGAATCACTTGACACGTGCGAACCATGCCTCGTTGGCAAGATGACTAAAACCCCATTTTTTGGAACAATAGAACGGGCAAGTGACTTATTGGAAATCATACATGTTGATGTGTGCGGTCCGATGAGTGTGGACGCATGCGGTTGATAATTTCTCACCTTCACCGATGAATTGAATAGATATGGTGATGTAGGGTAGAACCCTAGAAGCCGATCTTTCACGTTTGGAGCGGATCCCTAGGAAGAACACGAAGAAAACGAGGAGGGGAAGGAGGGAAAAACACAAGAGAACACTCAACCAACAAGAACAAAGTCACACATGTGCTAGATCCTCGAAACACAAAAGGGTACAAGATCCAACTCCAACAAAGGACGATACAAGTTGCGGTAGTTCATCTCCGAGAGGAGGTCTTGAATCCACGAGGGATCTTCCCGTAAAGGGGTCTTGAAGCCAGGTGGATCTTCTCTGAAGTGGCCACGGTCTCTCATGCGGAGGAGATCCGTGTGGATGAGCAAAGCTCTATCTCAAATGACCTAAACCAATGCTAACCCTAACTAGGATGAGGTGAGGGAGTAGTCTGAAAGGGACACGAGGCTCCCACGAGAGAGGAGGGTGCGCCCCCCCTGTAGGGCGCGCCCCTTGTGTCGTGGGCACCTCGTGTGCCTCCCGGACTCCGTTTTCTTGTATGTTACGTATTTTGGCCGGTAAAGATTCATTATATATACTCCCGAAGGTTTTGACCACCGTATCACGCAAATACCCTCTGTTTTTGTTTCGAGTTGTTCCTGTTGCAGAATAAAGCAAGATGTCTTCTCAGGAGTCAGTTGGGTAGAGCCGGGTGTCTCACCCAACGCCAGGTCCAGGGGCAAATACCGATGCCTATCACTTTGGACCATCAACGGAGGATGAGATGGAGGCTGATTTGAAAAGGATAGATGCCATGGAGGAAGATCAAAAAGTTACCTCTCGTCTCCAAACATAATTCACTATGGGGGAACTACCTAGCCTGGCTGTCCTCGCTCGGGTCATCCTTCCAACTCTAGATTTCTTTCTTATGAAAATCTGAAAAAGAGTTTCATGTGTTCTCCGAAGCTATGCAGCATCCTTGGGAAAAAGGAGCTTTGGCCGTTCTGGGCAAGCTCACAAGAAATTATGGACCTCAAACAACAAGTCAATAAGCTCGAGGAGGAGAACCGTATCCTGAAGGGCATCATCCCCAAGAAGATCATAACACCAACAGTGAAGAAGGAGAAATAATCACATGGGTATGGGCACTCCCCTTGGCAACTGCCAAGCTTGGGGGAGGTGCCCCGATATCGTATCACCATCACACTCCTATCTTACCGCTTTATTTAGTTCGATCCTTTTAGTAGTATCTTAATCTAGTAGTTTGAAGTTTTGATATCAAGTAGTTTCGAGTTTTGCTTTGTGATCTCTTTATGTAATTGAGTCCGTGTGCTATCTATAATAAAGATTAGTGTTGAGTCAAGGGCTTTGCTATGTTGCTATGATCTTGAGAAAGTAGAAAGAATAAAAGAGTTCATATTGATCTTGTGGATGGTGATAACTTCACACATAGAAAGTATGAGGCATAAAAATTGTTGAGAGTTGGTGAACGCAGCCTGGTTATCGTTGCAACGACCACGACCTCTGCCCCGGTCGCGAGGGTGCCGCAGCCGGCATGCTGCAGCCAAAGCCCTAGGGGTTCCCCCTGCGGGATGACGGAGGTGAAGAAAGGGGAAGACGAATCCAAGACTTAGAGGCGTGGCGGTGCGAAGCACGAACTCTAGGCGGGAGCCCTCGGCATGGACTCCAGGGGGGAAGACGCACACCTTCGTGATCTGCCGGCATCGTTGGTGGCGCCGCTCGTGGCGTTCGGCATCGACTCCTTCAGAGCCGCCAATGTGCGCGTACAAGGGAAGAGGGAACCCTGGTGGTGGCTGCTCACACTAGGGTCTTGACGCTTCCTGGAGAGTGCCCTCACCCTGACACCAGAGAGCAAGCCGCTTCTTCGGGGGAAGCGGGTCAGGATCCTCTTGGGGAGCTTTTCCCTTCTCTTCCGCGGAGAACCGGCGGATTGGAGCCATTGCAGCAAGTCGGACCAACGCCCAGGAAGGAGGAGAAGCAGAGGGATAGACTGGAAGGGCGCGCGCCGTTCCGTACTTATAGCCGGCGAAGGCCAACCATCGACCACCACGATCACAGGTAATCATGACCCGCTTTGCATGCAGGGGCTTGTCGAATCCGTGCGGTTACCAAGGCATCATGGGGAAGCGGAGGCGCCAACGTCCAATCAACCGCCACGCGGCGCCCAAGGCCGCAGGCTGTTAGGGCCCGCGACGCTTCGCACTTGCCCTTTTGCCTCGCTGCTCGGCCAAGTTCGGGCACGCCATGGACCCGGGGGCTACTATCGGCGTTCTGGGAATGGGGGTCCCCAGACTTGCCTGCCTGCGGCCTGCGGCGTGGCTCAAAGGAGGACCAGCACAGCCCATCTTCATCGACACAAGCTCAAGACCCTGGCGAGGGGCCAAGCCTCGCGGGGCGGAGGACAAGGAGCTTCCTCAGGCACGACCTTGTCAGGCTGGCTCTCGAGGAGGCGGAGAGTTCAAGGCGGGGTACCTCGCGAGGTGCCCATGACGCAAGCCATGACGACCAAGGGCGCGGTCAGGCGCCGGCCAGCCTTGATGTCCTCCTTTCCTCTTTGGTGCAAAGGGAGCAAGCGCAGCGAGAGCATCAAGCAAAGGCGTCCATTTCGGTGCAACAAGACCAAGACCAGCCCAACGGCAGGAAGAAGTCATTGTGGAGCCCAAGCAAAGGCCACCACTGTGAGCCTTTGACAGCGAGGACCAACTTTATTCAGTGATAAGTGTACCCATTGTTCCCCTTCAAAATGGCCAATTGTTGGCGCCCTTCCCGCTCAATATTTGGGAAGAGGCCTGTGGCCTTTGCCTATAAATAGGACTAGCCACCCCCAGGGTAGAGGCAATCTGGACCGAACCTAGCGATCTAGAGACCTGATCAAGAATCCAAGAGCCAGAACCAAGTAGCACCAGCCAAGAACAGACCCTCGCGAGGTTTTTCTTCTTTGTATTGTTCCTCATCAGCCCAAGAGGCAATCCACCACACCACACACTGGAGTAGGGTATTACACCACAATGGTGGCCTAAACCAGTATAAATCTTGTGTCTCTTGTGTTGTTCTGTTTGGTAGTTTAGATCCTAGCGATTCAGCGAGGAACAGGCAGGCAGAGGGTTGTATCTCCGCGCGCACACCAGTGTTCGAACCTCAAGGGTCTGCCGGAACCCGAAATCCGACAAGTACTTTGGATGAGTACTCACGGTTGCTTTGCTACCCCTTTTCCTCCTTCTTTCTTCTTTCCAGTTGATGCAACCAAATGGTGGATCCCTGGAGCTAGATGCCACCGCTGACGAATACTGCTACGTGGAGACCGCCGATGACCAGGAGTAGTTAGGAGGTCCCAAGCAGGAGGCCTTGCCTCTTCGACCGTGTTTCTTTTGTGCTAGCCTTCTTAAGGCATCCTTGTTTAACTTATGTCTGTACTCAGATATTGTTGCTTCCGCTGACTCTTGTGTATCGAGCTATGTATTCGAGCCCTCTAGGCCCCTGGCTTGTATTATAAAGCTTGTATTATTTTTGATTTGTGTCTAGAGTTCTGTTGTGATATCTTCCCGTGAGTCCCTGATCTTGATCGTACACATTTGTGTGTATGATTAGTGTACGATTGATTCGGGGGCGTCACACTAAGTGAGTGTGCATCCAACTCGCTTGCTCACGAAGACCTAGGGCAATTTGAGGAAGCCCATCATTGGAATATACAAGCCAAGTTCTATAATGAAAAATTCCCACTAGCATATGAAGGTGACAACATAGGATACTCTCTATCATGAAGATCATGGTGCTACTTTGAAGAACAAGTGTGGTAAAAGGATAGTAACATTGTCCCTTCTCTCTTTTTCTCATTTTTTTCTTTTTTTGGTGGGCTTCTTTGGCCTCTTTTATTTTTCATAAAGTCCGGAGACTCATCCCAACTTGTGAAGGATCATTGCTTCCATCATCCTTTCCTCACATGGGACAATGCTCTAATAATGAAGATCATCACACTTTTATCTACTTACAACTCAAGAATCTTAGAACAAAATATGAATCTATGTGGATGCCTCTGGCGGTGTACCAGGATATGCAATGAATCAAGAGTTACATGTATGAAAGAATTATGAATGGTGGCTTTGCCACAAATACGATGTCAACTACATGATCATGCAAAGCAATATGACAATGGTGGAGCGTGTCATAATAAACGTAGCGGTGGAAAGTTGCATGGCAATATATCTTGGAATGGCTATGGAAATGCCATAATAGGTAGGTATGGTGACTGTTTTGAGGAAGGTATATGGTGGGTGTATGGTACGGCTGACAGTATGCTTGGCACAAGAGAGGCTAGCAATGGTGGAAGGGTGATTGTGCGTATAATCCATGGACTCAACATTAGTCATGAAGAACTCACATATTGCAAAAATCTACAAGTTATCAATACAAATTACTACACACATGCCCCTAGGGGAAGGCTTGGTAGGAGTTAACCATCGTGCGATCCCGACCTCCACACATAAGGAAGACAATCAATAAATAAATCATGCTCCAACTTCATCACATAACGGTTCACCATACGTGCATGCTACGGGAATCACAAACTTTTAACACAAGTATTCCTCAAATTCACAACTACTCAACTAGCATGGCTCTAATATTATCATCCTCATATCTCAAAACAATCATCAAGTATCAAACTTCTCATAGTATTCAATGCACTTTATATGATAGTTTTTATTATACCTATCTTGGATGCTCATCATTTTAGGACTAAAATTTTAACCAAAGCAAATTACCATGCTGTTCTAAAAGACTCTCAATATAATATAAGTGAAGCATGAGAGATCAATAATTTCTATAAAATAAAACCACTGTCGTGCTCTAAAAAGGTATAAGTGAAATACTAGAGCAAAATTATCTAGCTCAAAATATATAAGTGAAGCACATAGAGTATTCTAATAAATTCCGATTCATGTGTCTCTCTCCCAAAAGGTGTGTATAGCAAGTATGATTGTGGTAAACTAAAAAGAAAAGACTCAAATCATACAAGACGCTCCAAGTAAAACACATATCATGTGGTGAATAAAAATATAGCATCAAGTAAAGTTACCGATAGACGAAGACGAAAGAGGGGATGCCTTCCGGGACATCCCCAAGCTTAGGCTTTTGGTTGTCCTTGAATTTTACCTTGGGGTGCCTTGGGCATCCACAAGCTTAGGCTCTTGCCACTCCTTATTCCATAATCCATCAAATCTTTACCCAAAAACTTGAAAACTTCACAACACAAAACTCAACAGAAATTCTCATGAGCTCCGTTAGCGAAATAAAACAAACCACCACTTTAAGATACTGTAATTAACTCATTCTTCATTAGTATTGGTGTTAAACCTACTGTATTACAACTTATCTATGGTTCATACCCCCCGATACTAGCCATAGATTCATCAAAATAAACAAACAACACATGAAAAATAGAATCTTTCAAAAACAGAACAGTCTGTAGTAAACTGTAACTTTCGAATACTTCCGGAACCCAAAAAATTCTACCAAAATAGGAAGCCCTAGATAATTTGTTTATTAATCTTATCCAAAAAGAATTAGCTGAAAATGACGTTTCTGTGATTTATGAAAATTATACTCGTGCACGCAAAAGTTTCTATTTTTCAGGAAGATCAACTTAACTATCACCCAAGAAGATCCTATAGGTTTTACTTGGCACAAACACTAATTAAAACATAAAACCACATCTAACCAGAGGATAGATGAATTATTTATTATTAAACAGTAACAAAAAGCAAAGAATAAAATAAAATTAGGTTGCCTCCCAACAAGCACTTTTCTTTAAAGCCTTTTAGCTAGGCATTGAGATTTCGATGATGCTCACATGAAAGACAAGAATTGAAGCGCAAAAAGAGCATCATGATACACGTGACAAACACATCTAAGTCTAACATACTTCCTATGCATAGGCATCTTATAGCCAAACAAATTATCAAGGCAAGCAAAAACTACCATATGCAAGGAAGAAGAGAGAAACACTAGCAATCTCAACATAACGAGAGGTAATTTAGTAACATGAAAATTTATACAACCATATTTTCCTCTCTCTTAATAATTACATGTAGAATCATAAGCAAATTCAACAATATAGCTATCACAAAACATATTCTTAACATGATCCACATGTATGCAAAGTTGACACTCTTCGAAAATAGTGGGATTAACATTAAATAAAGTCATGACCTCTCCAAACTCACTTTTATCAAAAACTTCATAAGATTGAACATTCTCCAAATATCTGGGATCTAAAGTTGACACTCTTCCAAACCCACTTTCAATATTATTGCAAACATTATTATCAATCTCATATTCATCATGGGGCTTAAATAAATTTTCAAGATCATAAGAAGAATCACCCCAATCATGATCATTGCAACAAGTAGTAGACATAGCAACACTAGCATCCCCAAGCTTAGGGTTTTGCATATTATTAGCACAACTGACATCAAGAGAATTTATAATAACATCATTGCAATCATGCTTTTCATCGAAGGAACTATCAAGTATGGGGGCAATAGCAACAATTCTTTAACATAAGGAACTATAGCAAATTCATCTTCATAAATATTGGCATAATAGCCACAAGAATAGCAAGCATCATGTTCATCAAGGGATATTTCAATCAAATTATTGAAATCATAATTATCTATAGATTCATGCATATCATTATTTTCTTCCAAAGAAACAGTCATTTTCTTAATAAATTCCTTAACGTAGGCATTATGAGCATAGTTTTCAAAGCAACATTTAAGTATGTCGGAATTTTCAGATTTGTAGAGAGTAATATCATACTTTTCAATCAAAGAAGTAACTTCATGAGCACCCTTGAAAACGACAAATTCTTCAATTTGTTCGATATCATAGTAACTATAAACACCCTTTCCATAAGAAGATAAGATTTCATTATCATTAAACTCACATAGGTAGGGAAGGTGTTTTGTAGGGTTCTTAGAGCAACAAGTAACATCATAAATTTCACAAAGATTCCAAGCATAGCATAGCAAACTATTTATTTGATACTTCCCCTTTTAGGACAAACGATGGCGCTTTAAAATGAGCATGCTCATCTAAAGATCTTCCCTCAACCAAACTAGTTGGGGTTTGAGCACGAGCACAAATAGATCGAAGATGATCCAAGTAGAACACTTTAAGTGGATCCATATCAATAGATTTTTAGAAAGCAAAGATGCAAGCAAATAGAAGGCACATGGAAACACAATCAAAAAAGACATACGGAAGAATGCAAAGAAAAGGCAAAGGTTTTTGAAAATCGTTTTAAAAGTGGGGAGAGGGAAGCGAGAGGCAAATGGCAAATAATGTAATGCGAGGGATAAGAGTTTGTGATGGGTACTTGGTATGTCTTGACTTGTCGTGAACTCCCGACAGCGGCGCTTGAAATCCTTATTGCTACCTCTTAAGAATGCATTAGTTTTCCCTTGAAAAGGAAAGGGTGATGCAGCAAAGTAGCGTAAGTATTTCCCTCAGTTTTTGAGAACCAAGGTATCAATCCAGTAGGAGGTTACACGCAAATCCCTCGTACATGCACAAACAAATAAGAACCTTGCAACCAACGCGATAAAGGGGTTGTCAATCCCTTCACGGCCACTTGCAAAACTGAGATCTGATAGACATAATAAGATAAATATTTTTGGTATTTTTATGATATAGATTGGAAAGTAAAGATTGCAAAATAAAATAGATCAGAAACTTATATGATGGAAAATAGACCCGGGGGCCATAGGTTTCACTAGTGGCTTCTCTCAAGGTAACATAAGTATTACGATGGGTGAACAAATTGATGGGGAACGTAGTAATTTCAAAAAAATTCCTACGCACACGCAAGATCATGGTGATGCATAGCAACGAGAGGGGAGAGTGTTGTCCACGTGCCCTCGTAGACCGTAAGCGGAAGCGTTTTGACAACGCGGTTGATGTAGTCGTACGTCTTCACGATCCGACTGATCCAAGCACCAAACGTCGGCACCTCCAGGAGTTCAGCACTGCGTTCAGCTCAATGATGATCCCCGGACTCCGATCCGGCAAAGTGTCGGTGATGAGTTACATCGACGACGGCTTGGTGATGACGATGATGTTCTACCGGCGCAGGCCGCCTAAACTCCATGACGATATGACCGAGGTGGAATATGGTGGAGGGGGGCACCGCACACGGCTAAGGAACGATCTTGAAGATCAACTTGTGTGTCCCAGGGTGCCCCCCTGCCCCCGTATATAAAGGAGCAAGGGGGGAGGCTGGCCGGCCCTTGTGGGTGCGCCAAGGAGGAGGAGTCTTCCTCCTAGTAGGAGTAGGACTCCCTCTTTCCTACTCCTACTAGGAGGGGGAAAGGAAGGGGGAGAGGGAGAGGGGAAGAGGGCCCCCCCCTCTCCTAGTCCAATTCGGACCAGAGGGGGAGGGGGCGCGCGGCCCATCCTGGCTGCCCCTCTCTCTCCACTAAGGCCCATAAGGCCCATTACTTCTCCCGGGGGGGTTCCGGTAACCCTCCGACACTCCGGTTTTCTCCGAAAACACCCGAAACACTTCCTGTGTCCGAATATAGTCGTCCAATATATCAATCTTTATGTCTCGACCATTTCGAGACTCCTCATCATGTCCGTGATCACATCCGGGACTCCGAACAAACTTCGGTACATCAAAACTTATAAACTCATAATAAAACTCTCATCGTAACGTTAAGCGTGCGGACCCTACGGGTTCGAGAACTATGTAGACATGACCTAGAACTATTCTCTGTCAATAACCAATAGCGGAACCTGGATGCCATATTGGCTCCTACATATTCTACGAAGATCTTTATCGGTCAAACCGCATAACAACATATGTTGTTCCCTTTGTCATCGGTATGTTACTTGTCCGAGATTTGATCGTCGGTATCCAATACCTAGTTCAATCTCGTTACCGGCAAGTCTCTTTACTCGGTACGTAATGCATCATTCCGTAACTAACTCATTAGCTACATTGCTTGCAAGGCTTATAGTGATGTGCATTACCGAGAGGGCCCAGAGATACCTCTCCGACAATCGGAGTGACAAAACCTAATATCGAAATACGCCAACCCAACATGTACGTTCGGAGACACCTGAAGTACTCCTTTATAATCATCCAGTTATGTTGTGATGTTTGGTAGCACCCAAAGTGTTCCTCCGGTAAACGGGAGTTGCATAATCTCATAGTTACAGGAACATGTATAAGTCATGAAGAAAGCAATAGAAATATACTAAACGATCAAGTGCTAGGCTAACGGAATGGGTCATGTCAATCACATCATGCTCCTAATGATGTGATCCCGTTAATCAAATGACAACACATCTCCATGGTTAGGAAACATAACCATCTTTGATTAATGAGCTAGTCAAGTAGAGGCATACTAGTGAGTTATGTTTGTCTATGTATTCACACATGTATCATGTTTAGGTTAATACAATTCTAGCATGAATAATAAACATTTATCATGATATGAGGAAATAAATAATAACTTTATTATTGCCTCTAGGGCATATTTACTTCAGTCTCCCACTTGCACTAGAGTCAATAATCTAGATTACACAGTAATGATTCTAACACCCATGGAGTCTTGGTGCTGATCATGTTTTGCTCGTGGAAGAGGCTTAGTCAATGGGTTTGCAACATTCAGATCCGTATGTATCTTGCAAATCTCTATGGCTCCCACCTGGACTTGGTCCCGGATGGAATTGAAGCGTCTCTTGATGTGCTTGGTCCTCTTGTGAAATCTGGATTCCTTTGCCATGGCAATTGCGCCCGATATTATCACTGAAGATCTTCATTGGTCGATGCACTAGGTATGACACCTAGATCGGAAATGAACTCCTTCATCCAGACTCCTTCATTTGCTGCTTCCGAAGCAGCTATGTACTCCGCTTCACATGTAGATCCCACCACGACGCTTTGTTTAGAACTGCACCAACTTACAGCTCCACCGTTTAATAAAAATACGTATCCGGTTTGCAATTTAGAATCGTTCGGATCAGTGTCAAAGCTTCCATCGACGTAACCATTTACGACTAGCTCTTTGTCACCTCCATATACGAGAAACATATCCTTAGTCCTTTTCAGGTATTTTAGGATGTTCTTGACCGCTGTCCAGTGATCCACTCCTGGATTACTTTGATACCTCCCTGCTAAGCTTATTGCTAAGCATACGTCAGGTCTGGTACACAGCATTGCATACATGATAGAGCCTATGGCCAAAGCATAGGGAACATCTTTCATTTTCTCTCTATCTTCTGCTGTGGTCGGGCATTGAGTCTGACTCAACTTCACACCTTGTAGTACGGAAAAGAACCCTTTCCTTGCCTGATCCATTTTGAACTTTTTCAAAACTTTATCAAGGTATGTGCTTTGTGAAAGTCCTATTAAGCGTCTTGATCTATCTCTATAAATCTTGATGCCCGATATGTAAGCAGCTTCACCGAGGTCTTTCATTGAAAAACTTTTATTCAAGTATCCCTTTATGCTATCTAGAAATTCTATATCATTTCCAATTAATAATATGTCATCTACATATAATATCAGAAATGCTACGGAGCTCCCACTCACTTTCTTGTAAATACAGGCTTCTCCAAAAGTCTGTATAAAACCATACGCTTTGATCACACTATCAAAGCGTTTATTCCAACTCAAGATGCTTGCACCAATCCATAAATGGATCATTGGAGCTTGCACACTTTGTTAGCACCTTTTGGATCAACAAAACCTTCTGGTTGCATCATATACAACTCTTCTTCCAGAAATCCATTCAAGAATGCAGTTTTGACATCCATTTGCCAAATTTCATAATCATAAAATGCATTAATTGCTAACATGATTCGGACAAACTTAAGCATCGCTACGGGTGAGAAAGTCTCATTGTAGTCAACCCCTTGAACTTGTCGAAAACCTTTCGCAACAAGTCGAGCTTTGTAGACAGTTACATTACCATCAGCGTCGGTCTTCTTCTTAAAGATCCATTTATTCTCAATGGCTTGCCGATCATCGGGCAAGTCAACCAAAGTCCATACTTTGTTCTCATACATGGATCCCATCTCAGATTTCATGGCCTCTAGCCATTTTGCGGAATCTGGGCTCATCATCGCTTCCTCATAGTTCGTAGGTTCGTCATGGTCAAGTAACATGACCTCCAGAATAGGATTACCGTACCACTGCAGTGCGGATCTTACTCTAGTAGACCTCACGAGGTTCAAGAGAAACTTGATCTGAAGTTTCATGATCAATATCATTAGCTTCCTCACTAGTTGGTGTAGTTGTCACAGAACCGGTTCTTGTGATGAACTACTTTCCAATAAGGGAGCAGGTACAGTTACCTCATCAAGTTCTACTTTCATCCCACTCACTTCTTTCGAGAGAAACTCCTTCTCTAGAAAGGATCCGAACTTAGCAACGAAAATCTTGCCCTCAGATCTGTGATAGAAGGTGTACCCAACAGTCTCTTTTGGGTATCCTATGAAGGCACATTTCTTGATTTGGGTTCGAGCTTATCTGGTTGAAGTTTCTTCACATAAGCATCGCAGCCCCAAACTTTAAGAAACGACAACTTTGGTTTCTTGCCAAACCACAGTTCATGAGGCGTCGTCTCAACGGATTTTGGTGGTGCCCTATTTAAAGTGAATGCGGCCGTCTCTAAAGCATAACCCCAAAACGATAGCGGTACATCAGCAAGAGACATCATAGGTCGCACCATATCTAGTAAAGTACGATTATGACGTTCGGACACACCATTTCGTTGTCGTGTTCCGGGTGGCATGAGTTGCAAAACTATTCCGCATTGTTGCAAATGTAGACCAAACTCGTAACTCAAATATTCTCCTCCACGACCAGATCGTAGAAATTTTATTTTCTTGTTACGATGATTTTCCACTTCACTCTGAAATTCTTTGAACTTTTCAAATGTTTCAGACTTGTGTTTCATTAAGTAGATATACCCATATCTGCTCAAATCATCTGTGAAGGTGAGAAAATAACGATACCGCCATGAGCCTCAACATTCATTGGACCACAAACATCAAGATGTATGATTTCCAACAAATCAGTTGCTCGCTCCATAGTTCCAGAGAACGGCGTTTTAGTCATCTTGCCCATGAGGCACGGTTCGCAAGTACCAAGTGATTCAGAATCAAGTGATTCCAAAAGCCCATCAGTATGGAGTTTCTTCATGCGCTTTACACTGATATGACCTAAACGGTAGTGCTACAAATAATTTGCACTATCATTATCAACTCTGCATCTTTTGGTTTCAACACTATGAATATGTGTATCACTACTATCGAGATTCAATAAAAATAGACCACTCTTCAAGGGTGCATGACCATAAAAGATATTACTCATATAAATAGAACAACCATTATTCTCGGATTTAAATGAATAACCGTCTCGCATCAAACAAGATCCGGATATAATGTTCATGCTCAACAACGGCACCAAATAACAATTATTTAGGTCTAAAACTAATCCCGATGGTAGATGTAGAGGTAGCGTGCCGACCACGATCACATCGACTTTGGAACCATTTCCCACGCGCAACGTCACCTCGTCCTTAGCCAATCTTCGCTTAATCCGTAGTCCCTGTTTCGAGTTGCAAATATTAGCAACAGAACTAGTATCAAATACCCAGGTACTACTGCGAGCATTAGTAAGGTGCACATCAATAACATGTATATCACATATACCTTTGTTCACTTTGCCATCCATCTTATCCGCCAAATACTTGGGGCAGTTCCGCTTCCAGTGTCCAGTCAACTTGAATTAGAAGCACTCAGTCTCAGGCTTAGGTCCAAACTTGGGTTTCTTCTCTTGAGAAGCAACTGGTTTGCTGTTCTTCTTGAAGTTCCCCTTCTTCTTCCCTTTGCCCTTTTTCTTGAAACTGGTGGTCTTGTTGACCATCAACACTTGCTGCTCCTTCTTGATTTCTACCTCCACGGCTTTTAGCATTGCGAAGAGCTCGGGAATAGTCTTGTCCATCCCTTGCATATTATAGTTCATCTCGAAGCTCTTGTAGCTTGGTGGCAGTGATTGAAGAATTCTGTCAATGACACTATCATCAGGAAGATTAACTCCCAGTTGAATCAAGTGATTATTTTACCCAGACATTTTGAGTATGTGTTCACTGACAGAACTATTATCCTCCATCTTGCAGCTACAGAACTTATTGGAGACTTCATATCTCTCAATCCGGGCATTTGCTTGAAATATTAACTTCAACTCCTGGAACATCTCATATGCTCCATGACGTTCAAAACATCGTTGAAGACCCGATTCTAAGCCGTAAAGCATGGCACACTGAACTAGCGAGTAGTCACCAGCTTTGCTCTGCCAGACGTTCTTAACGTCGTCAGTTGTATCAGCAGCAGGCCTGGCACCCAGCGGTGCTTCCAGGACGTAATTCTTCTGTGCAGCAATGAGGATAATCCTCGATTCTGGAACGACCGTGTAATTGCTGCCATCATCTTTCAACTTTGCTTTCTCAAGGTACGCATTAAAATTCAACGGAACAACATCACGAGCCATCTATCTACAACAAACATAGACAATCAAAATACTATCAGGTACTATGTTCATGATAAATTTAAGTTCAATTAATCATATTACTTAAGAACTCCCACTTAGATAGACATCCCTCTAATCCTCTAAGTGATTACGTGATCCATATCAACTACACCATGTCCGATCGTCACGTGAGATGGAGTAGTTTCAACAGTGAACATCAATATATTGATCATATCTACTATATGATTCACGCTCGACCTTTCGGTCTCCGTGTTCGAGGCCATATCTGTTATATGCTAGGCTCGTCAAGTTTAACCTGAGTATTCGGCGTGTGCAACTGTTTTGCACCCGTTGTATTTGAACGTAGAGCCTATCACACCCGATCATCACGTGGTGTCTCAAAGACGAAGAACTTTCGCAATGGTGCATACTCAGGAGAACACTTCTTGATAATTTAGTGAGAGATCATCTTAAAATGCTACCGTCAATCAAAGCAAGATAAGATGCATAAAGGATAAACATCACATGCAATCAATATAAGTGATATGATATGGCCATCATCATCTTGTGCTTGTGATCTCCATCTTCAAGCACCGTCGTGATCACCATCATCACCGCACGACACCTTGATCCCCATCGTAGCATCGTTGTCATTCGCCATCTATTGCTTCTCGACTATCGCTACCGCTTAGTGATAAAGTAAAGCAATTACGAAGCGTTGCATTCCATACAATAAAGCGACAACCATATGGCTCCTGCCGATTACCGATAACCCGGTTACAAAACATGATCATCTCATACAATAAAATATAGCATCACGTCTTGACCATATCACATCACAACATGCCCATAAAAACAAGTTAGACGACATCTACTTTGTTGATGCAAGTTTTACGTGGCTGCTACGGGCTGAGCAAGAACCGTTCTTACCTACGCATCAAAACCACAACGATAGTTCGTCAAGTTAGTGTTGTTTTAACCTTCGCAAGGACCGGGCGTAGCCACACTCGATTCAGCTAAAGTGAAGAGACAGACACCCGTCGATCACCTTTAAGCACGAGTGCTGCGTAACGGTGAAACCAGTCTCGCGTAAGCGTCTGGCGTAATGTCGGCCCGGGCCGCTTCATCTCACAATACCGCTGAGCCAAAGTATGACATGCTGGTAAGCAGTATGACTTGTATCGCCCACAACTCACTTGTGTTCTACTCGTGCATATGACATCTACGCATAAAACAAGGCTCGGATGCCTTTGTTGGGGAACATAGTAATTTCAAAAAATTCCTACGCACACGCAAGATCATGGTGATGCATAGCAACGAGAGGGGAGAGTGTTGTCCATGTACCCTCGTAGACCGTAAGCGGAAGCGTTATGACAACGCGGTTGATGTAGTCTTACGTCTTCACAATCCGACCAATACAAGCACCGAACGTACGGCACCTCCGAGTTCAGCACACGTTCAGCTCGATGACGATCCCCGAACTCCGATCCAGCAAAGTGTCGGGGATGAGTTCCATCAGCACGACGGCGTGGTGACGATGATGATGTTCTACCGGCACAGGCTTCGCCTAAACTCCGCGACAACATGACCGAGGTGGAATATGGTGGAGGGGGGCACCGCACACGGCTAAGGAACGATCTTGAAGATCAACTTGTGTGTCCTAGGGTGCCCCTGCCCCGTGATATAAAGGAGCAAGGGGGGAGGCTGGCCGGCCCTTGCGGGCGCGCCAAGGAGGAGGAGTCCTCCTCCTAGTAGGAGTAAGACTCCCTCTTTCCTACTCCTACTAGGGTGGGGAAAGGAAGGGGGAGAGGGAAAGGGAAAGAGGGGGGCGCCGCACCCCTCTCCTAGTCCAATTCGGACTAGAGGGGGAGGGGGCACGCGGCCCATCCTGGCTGCCCCCTCTGTCTCTCCACTAAGGCCCATAAGGCCCATTACTTCTCCCGGGGGGGGGGGGGGTTCCGGTAACCCTCCGGCACTCCGGTTTTCTCCGAAAACACCCGGAACACTTCTGGTGTACGAATATAGTCGTCCAATATATCAATCTTTATGTCTCGAACATTTCGAGACTCCTCGTCATATCCGTGATCACATCCGGGACTCCGAACAAACTTTGGTACATCAAAACTTATAAACTCATAATAAAGCATCGCATCGTAACGTTAAGCGTGCGGACCCTACGGGTTCGAGAACTATGTAGACATGACCTAGAACTATTCTCGGTCAATAACCAATAGAGGAACCTGGATGCCCATATTGGCTCCTACATATTCTCTGAAGATCTTTATCGGTCAAACCGCATAACAACATCGTTGTTCCCTTTGTCATCGGTATGTTACTTGTCCGAGATTTGATCGTCGGTATCCAATACCTAGTTCAATCTCGTTACCGGCAAGTCTCTTTACTCGTTACGTAATGCATCATTCCGTAACTAACTAATTAGCTACATTGCTTGCAAGGCTTATAGTGATGTGCATTACCTCGAGGGCCCAGATATACCTCTCCAGCAATCGGAGTGACAAAACCTAATCTCGAAATCGCCAACCCAACATATGCGTTCGGAGACACCTGAAGTACTCCTTTATAATCACCCAGTTACATTGTGACATTTGGTAGCACCCAAAGTCTTCCTCCGATGGCAGGAGTTGCATAATCTCATAGTTACGAGGATCATGTATAAGTCATGAAGAAAGCAATAGCAATATACTAAACGATCAAGTGCTAGGCTAACGGAATGGGTCATGTCAATCACATCATTCTCCTAATGATGTGATCCCGTTAATCAAACGACAACACATGTCCATGGTTAGGAAACATAAACATCTTTGATTAATGAGCTAGTCAAGTAGGGGCATACTAGTGACATTATGTTTGTCTACGTATTCACACATGTATCATGTTTCCGGTTAATACAATTCTAGCATGAATAATAAACATTTATCATGATATGAGGAAATAAATAATAACTTTATTATTGCCTCTAGGGCATATTTCCTTCACAAATTACTGTCGAGCAATTGATAGAAAAGTGCATAGTTATGAGAATATCTAGGCATAATCATGTATATAGGCATCACGTCCGCGACAACTAGATCGAAATGATTCTGCATCTACAACTATTATTCCACACATCGACCGCTATCCAGCATGCATCTAGAGTATTTAGTTCATAAGAACAGAGTAACGCATTAGGCAAGATGAGATGATGTAGAGGGATAAACTCAAGCAATATGATATAAACCCCATCTTTTATCCTCGATGGCAACAATATAATCGTGCCTTGCTGCCCTTGCTTATTCTTTGGGAAAGGACACCGCAAGATTGAACCCAAAGCTAAGCCTTTTTCCCATTGCAAGAAAGATCAATCTAGTAGGCCAAACCAAACTGATAATTCGAAGAGACTTGCAAAGATAACCAATCATGCATAAATGAATTCAGAGGAGATTCAAATATTGTTCATAGATAATCTTGATCATAAACCCACAATTCATCGGATCTCAAAAAACACAATGCAAAAAGAATTACATCGAATAGATCTCCAAGAAGATCGAGGTGAACTTTGTATTGAGATCCAAAGAGAGAGAAGAGGCCATCCAGCTAATAACTATGGACCCGTAGGTCTATGGTAAACTACTCACACTTCATCGGAGCCGCTATGGTGTTGATGTAGAAGCCCTCCATGGTCGATTCCCCCTCGGGCGGAGCGCCGGAAAAGGCCCCAAGATGGGATCTCACGGGTATAGAAGGTTGCTGTGGTGGAAATAGGGTTTCGT
Source organism: Aegilops bicornis (assembly GCA_021605145.1). NCBI lineage: Eukaryota > Viridiplantae > Streptophyta > Magnoliopsida > Poales > Poaceae > Aegilops > Aegilops bicornis. Next base: position 154,915,211 of record CM038673.1, read on the forward strand.
GGTGCTCTTGGATGTTTTCAGGGTATATGAGTATATATAGGAGAAAGAAGTCGGTCAGGGGAGCCACGAGGGTGGGGGGCGCGCCTACCCCCCTGGGCGCTCCCTCCTCCCTCGTGGCCGCCTCGTTTCTTTCTTGACGTCCACTCCAAGTCTCTTGGATTGCGTTGGTTCCAAAAATAACTCTTCCGAAGGTTTCATTCCGTTTAGACTCCGTTTGATATTCCTTTTCTGCGAAACACTGAAAGAGGCAAAAAAACAGCAATTTGGGCTGGGCCTCCGGTTAATAGGTTAGTCCCAATAAGAATATGAAAGTGTATAATAAAGCCCATTAAACATCCAAAATAGATAATATAATAGCATGGAACAATAAAAAATTATAGATACGTTGGAGACGTATCAACTATCACCATATTTCTTGGCTTCCGTGCGACACCTATCTCTAGTAATCTAGCAGCCCGTATCGCTTCTCCCTCCTCGTCTCTCTCAAAGTGCGGCGGGCTGGCGTTTTTGAAATCTATTGAGGTCAGTTAAATCATCACATCTTAGCGACATGCCAAGAGCATTCAAAAAAAAATCCTTTCATGTTTCGTTTTCAAAAAGAAAAAAAATCCTTTCACATACGAATTTGACTGTATGCTTTGAGCAACTTGCATGTCCTATACTGCTCATGTTTGGATACTCTAACCTAGCTAGAGGTTAGACTAACTCATGACTAACCCTGACCTAACTGTAGCCAAAGAGGTGTTTGGGTGACAGGGTTAGATTGACAATAAATGCACTTGATGGAGAGAGAAAAGTGATTTTTCAATTGGTCCCAATGAGAACTATCTCTAGTTAGCACCTCTTGGGTGGGATAGTTTTTTTTGGTTGGTTCGGTGCATCTTGCTCCAATTTAAACCCTCATGCTTGGATACTTTAGGGCTATTTGAGCCCCAACTAGCTCAAACTAACTCTAACCCATGGATCCAAACAGGACCTATGGCCAGCCTCGGCAAGGCGATTGCATGCCAGAAGCGGCGCTCTCTCGGCCGTCGCGCGCTTCAAAGCCAGCGCCGGTGAGAGGTTGCCTCCGCTCTGGCGGGCATTAATGCGGCATCGACGCCTCGAGGCGACGTGACTGTTTGGCGTGGGAAGCGTCTTGGCAAGGGAGTATAGGTTTTGAACCGTTTGTGTGTAACTTGGTAGTTTGCAAAACTACTCAACTATTGCACTCAGTTTCCTAAGAAATTATGGTAAAAAACATTACTCCACAGTCGGCTTCCCTTCTCCTTCCTCTTCCACCGCCCGCGCACGTCCGCGGGAAGCAACCGATCAACCCTTATATAGGAGTGCTAGCACAAAAAGATGCATGCATGACCACTAACCAGATTAAAGCGCGCTCGTGGCGATATGGCGTATGTTGTTACCTTCGGCCGGGCCATGGCTACCGGGCGGCGGCGACCAGAGAAGAGGCGGCGGGGGAATGAATGCAGCTACTATTTGGGTTATACCGGCTTAAATAAATCGCAGCATCACGTGTACCAGCGGGTGCACAAATTGTAACATACATATGCCTTAAGTGGGCGTCACGTAACTGGTGTGTGTGTGAGATTCTGAGAGACAGAGTGCATGTGTGCGACTCTACTCTTCAGACATGTACTCAACATTTTGCATCGGGATATAAGTACAATGGTATTTACTTTAGCTAGTGATTTACGTGGCCATGTTAACGTGGTTGTGTAAAAAAATGTCACTTCCTACTCGTTATTTGCGTTATATAATTACAAGCAAGATGCTCGTGCATTGCATGGAACATCAGTATGCATTTTTTTACAAAACACCTGTTGTGATTGACCCATGCAGGAGTAATCCCATGTGTAAAAACTAATGATATCTCGAGAATTTTATCGGAAAACCGGTATCTCGAGAATGTCATCAAAAAATGAAAGATGAGAGATAAGGTGAGGAGGAGTGGGCGTGGTGGTGGTGGTGGTCGGAATGGGAGGAAGCATGGGGATGGACGGCGCCGGCAGGCGGCAGCAGCCACCGTGCTAGATTGTTCCAGAGACTTCCTTTTATAATTGCTCAGCAATGAGGTTGTGGGAGATAAGGATGTGGAGAGAGGTGCAGGTATCTTTTGTAAAATTATCATAGTTTGCTTTCTATCCGCCAGATATAGATCAGACGTTCTATATTACAAGATGGTAGGTACACCATCATTGCCAACTCGGTTTTTATAAAGTGCAGATGATAAGTTTGCTAACTACTAAAGTAAAGTGGAATTTGTCCATGTTATAGAAGTAAATTAAGGTGATTGTTTATCATACGGGTAAGGTTGGATGAAGGGTGGTAGGAACAAATGCTACGCCTCTGACATGTGTGTGTGAGATGGAGTCTTAGTGTGTGTGTGTGTGTGTGTGTGTGTGTGTTTGTGTGTGTGTGTGTGTGTGAGAGAGAGAGAGAGAGAGATGGAGTCTTAGTGTGTGTGTGTGTGTGATGGAGTCTTAGTGTATGTGTGTGTGTGTGTGTTTGTGTGTGTGTGTGGGTGTGTGTGTGTGTGTGTGTGTGTGTGTGTGTGTGTGTCACGGGGTCCTCAGTGGCGGATGTGATTTAAGTGTGCGTGGCTTCATCATAGAGAGGTGATGTGTATGGCAGAGGCCACCAACGATGGGGTGCGAGAGAAAATGCCGTAGAGAGGGAAGAGAAGGTGTGTCTTGGCGTGAGAGGAGTCGACATCGAGAGAACGTGTTTGTTCGAGAGACACCGAGGAAGACTACTATATGTCGATGGTGCATGTAGGCGGAATTAAGCGAAGGGATGGTCCTATTGGTTTCGGGGATATAGGGGAAGAGTGAGAGGGGGTAGCTAGAAGGAGATTGTTAAGTGTGAGTGTGTGTTTTACCCATCCAAAGTAGGAAGTTATGTGCACACAAGAAGAGAACAATTCGGTGTGGCGTTAGGGTTGAGGGTAATTAACTACGTATGGAGACATAGAGACCTTGAACGTGCATGTGTGAGAGGTATACATGTATACGTGGGATGTGTGTGTGTGCGCGCGCGCATGATCGAGATAAAAGAAATAAGACATAAGTCATAAGATCAATGACATGGGAGAGCGGATCGGTATGACAATATGCATGCATGTGAGAATGCAGGGAAGAAGGCCCGACAATTGAGAATGTGTTTTTGTCTTTAAGAGATAGTGGCGTGGGCTGGAGCATGCGTCTATGGCGAGCAAAGGGAGTGAGGCACAATGATTGTGCAAAAGATATCAACCTATAAATGCATATGTATGGAGAGACATATATAGTGCGGGTGATTGGAAGCAAGACCGCGTGCGAGAAAGAAATGTTGACGGAGAAACTACAGATAGATACACAGATGGAGATGCTAGCTAGAGGCACATCCGCTAGTTTGAGTGTTGGAGATGACCGCCGGGTGGTTCAGAGGGTGAAGTTATGTGTGTGTGAGAGAAAGATAAAAAGAGGGCACTTGACTGCATGCAGAGAGAAACATATGTAGTGTGCGTGATAGGAAGCAAGGGTGAGGGCGAGAAAGAAGGTTGATGGAGAAACAGATAAATAGAAAGATAATGATGCTAGCTAGTGTGTGTTAGAGATAGGAGTCGAGTGGATTAGAAGGCTGAGTTATGTGTGTGGGTGTGAGAGAGGTAGAGAGAGGGTGCATGTGAGTCACATACAAACAAATATCAGAGAGAAATGAGATCCCGAGAGACGGAGTTTTGTGTCTCATGAGAGAAAGATATTTCTAACGAGTGATAGCTAGAGAGACATAAGAGGAGCATAAGATATCTCTAGGGAGAGAGAGTGTGTGTGAGCGACATACAAGAGAACAATGGAGAAATATGAGACCACAGGACACAGAGTTTACATTTGTGTGTGAGAAACAGATATTTAAGAGGAAGAGTCGTAGGTTCTCATACCTAAGGAGCGAAAGACATCTCCGTATGAGGGGTGTGCGAGTGGCACACAGGGGAATAGTAGAGAGAAATGAGACCCCGGGAGACAAAGTTTTGTGTTTGTGTGAGAGAAAGAGATTCCACATGGAGAATCATAGTTAGAGATATGTAGCAGGGAGCGGGATATACTTAGAGAGAGATAGAGTGATGTGTGTCGAGGGAGAGAGTACCGTCAGTGTGTTACAAAGATAAAAGATCATTGTCGACATACAGGTAGCACGAGAGATACCCGAGAGACGATGAACGCATATAGGTCTAGACAGATAGTCCTATATAAGCATGAGTGATAGCTATATGAGACGAATATCAGGATTAAAGGGGATTCAAATATTTAAACTGGAGATCACGACATCGACAATATCATAACACAAGTTGATGTATCAAACATGCATATTCATTTGAATTTGGGGATGCGTGTAATGTTATATAGTTTATCAGTACTGGTGATCCATAGATTATTTAATTAGAAACAATGCGTGGTTTATATGCAATTAATGTCTAAACGGGATTACACTATATGTTGCGTGTGTGAAACACATTATACATGTTTGAGAAGTAAAAAAACTTGCATGAAACACACATTAATTGGAGACAGTTAGCGAGGAATGCATACATCGGATTTCAACATAAAGTGGTTTCAAATAATTGAAAATCCAAATTGATGGATACAACATTATGATTACGAGATCATGCCATTTGTAAACCATATTTATGTATAAAGGGTGTTTTGCTTTTCAAAGTATATATAAAAAATGATGTATATTTCAATCGAAAATGGATCCTTGAAAAAATAGAATACAAGCGGGATTGAATTGAGTTGGCACGGCAAACATGCACTCTGCAAAATTTGAACGAAGCGGGGAAAGTCGCAGAATCATGAAACCAAAATCTGCGAGATGGAAATTACTACTGCCTATCCCTACCATGCAAAGCCTATCTGCCCAATTTCTATAGGTATTGATAGGGGTAGGTTTGTAATTTCACTCAAACATGACATAACCGCCTCTCGTCGGCAAAACACAGTGTGTCCTCGGTCGAAATCGGCTCCCTTCCCGATTCATACACGGTGGGCGCCAAAAAAAACTCTCGTCGGCAAATATTCGGTGTACGCAAGGTTACCGTCCTATCCCCAACCGACTAATATTGTTGTGATGTAGGAAATTTGAAACGGGGGCTAAGTTTGTAAATTTCCTCGCATTTGAGACAAGCGCGCCCAGAAGACATGGTTCCCCCTTCCTCTCTACATCCCTTTCCCCATTAGTACTCCGTGGGCGCCAAAACACCCTCTCCACCCCAGCCTCCTCCGTCCGCCACCCCATCCACCGCCGTCCTCCTCCACCATGCCGGAGCTGATACCCCAACGCCGCCGTCCATTACAAGAGATCGACCTCTCTCATCCACGGCTTCGGACCGGGATCCTTGCATCCCGTCCTCTCGCTTCATCCCCACCGTCGTCCACCTTGCCGGTGCCGCTCCTACGACCGTCTCGTCCACCGCGCCCTGCCGCCACCGTCTACCCTCCTAGCTTTGCTTCCATGCCGCCGACAGCCATCGCTACCGCAGCACCGTCAAATTCTCAGCAGATGCATACACGGCGCCAGACCAGAGGCGGTACTCTTTCGTATCTGCTCAACTTATTTATCGCAGGAAGAAAATAGATCTCCACTGCTTTACTCTGATTTCTTGTCCATCACTTACTTGCTAGTTGAAAGCAAACATTGGTTGCGAAGTTGCCTTTGTCTAGTTTGCACCTTCAGATCCGCCATGGCACGCTCAACACTATACTCCCAATGCTTATGGTTTTCCCCTTTTATATTCCACACTAGTTAAATCACAGTAGACTAAATTTCAAAATTGGGTCAGTCAATTTTTCAGAGCTCGCTGGAGTTCGCCGGTGCGAATGAAGGGGCTCGGGTGGGGACGGTGGTTGTGGGGGGGGGGGGTGGTGGGGCCTCACGAGCAGAAGAAAACTTCGGCAGCGGGTGGGGGCCGGGGGGTGGGGGGTGGGGTGGCGGAGGAACCTGGCGATGGGGGCCGGTGGTCGGCCCGGCGGCCCGTCTTGGTGTTCTGTATGGGAAGAACGAGAGACGAGGATGAAGAAGGGTTAGGAGACGTGGGATCTTCATCCAACCGCTTTGAAATGGTAAACTGACCCAAATGACAAAAGTCACGCGACTTGCATGCAGACATGCCTTTATATTCAGTACCATCATCGCACCTTGCTTAGCTTGCTCCACGAATCCATCAAGCTAAACAACGTGCCACTCATAATTCCAAACTTGTTGCTCAAGTACGAATCTGATATGATGCTGATAGTACTAAAACAGATAACATCTAATTGGTCAGCTAATGTTCCTACTTTACTTTTGAAAAGCACGTGCACCACATATAGAGAGACAGTAGGGAGGTGATTTCTTATGCGCTCTGGTTCATCATGTGTGGGCACTGCGCAACGAACATTTTATTATCCAAAATCTGCGTGCTCTTCTTTAGCATGTTCCTCTTCCGTTCTTCTTTAATAAGTACTCTCTCCGTTCCTAAATACATGCCTTTGTATAGATTCCACCATGGACTACATATGGAGCAAAATGAGTGAATCTACACTCTAAAATGTATCTGGATACATCATATGTGATCCATAGTGGAAATCTCTACAAAGACTTATATTTTGGAGCAGAGGGAGTATGATAGTAGTCTGATATGTTCCTTGTAGTGAAGATGAACAGGGACATTTGTAGTGTAGAGGTCTATACGGTCGGTTGTGATGGACACTTTGAACTCTTCAGGCCTCTTTGATTCATAGGATTTTGTAAACATGGGAATAGGATTTGTAGTGGCCAGCCCACTTGAATCCTATAAGAATAGCAAGGAAATGCGGGGAGCTGTGTCGCCTTTGAGAGTTACGCTGATATTAATAGTACCGCACCTTCAGTTGAAGAGAGCTGGTATCTGAAGCCTTTCTATCCGTACTGGCAATACTAGCACATATATTCCAGCAAGTTCCACTTTGCTGATTTTACTCTGATGCTTAAGGTTTTCCCGTTATATCTACACTATGATCTGTGTAGCTGCTTTGTGTCGCACTAGCAGCAGTCCACTCTTGAAGCTAAACAACTTTGGAATGACTTACAAAATTGGCACCAAGGCATTGAGTGCCATTACGGATGCAATGAAACTCATCGCTCCCCACTTCTTGACTCTTGTTCAGAATATTATCCTAATGACTCTTGTTCAAAATTGCCACATATAGAGACAACATGGGATTGCATTTCTTTGGTACTGTGATTCATCATGAGTGGGCAACCAACATTTTATGCAATGAAGCGGAACCTCAAGAATATGCTTCCTCTTTTGTCCTTTAACATGTTCCTATTTTGTTATTACGTATTTAAATGCGTCTGTATGTTCCTTGTCAGGAAGGGGAGAAGGGACATCTGCAGTCAACAGCTGATAGAGCTGGCCTGTACGTGATCGATAGGCTTTCAATTACTAGCGGCAATACAACACTGTATTTTCAAGCCGGTTCCAGTTTCCCGATTTATATATCGTGGTTATGGTGTATCCCTTTTATGTACACTATGATCTTCCTAGTTGTTGTGTGCTCTTGTTATCATGGTTTGGAAATAAACTCTCTATACAGTATATTATGAATCTATCATCTGCCAACTATCCTTACTTCTGGAACCTATTTTTGTGTGTACTTGTGCCAGATTATATAAATGCACGCACCATATTACAGCACACATGAGATCTCTCATCGAGAATCCGATAATAGCACACAAGTGTTTACAGGGGCGCCACTAGATTAGAGTATCCTCTGCATTACAAAGATAATCTCACAACTATTTATGTTTTCATGGTTCTTAGATATTATGCATAATTTCAGTGAATATCAGAATCCGCACATCAGAAGAATATTGTGGAACACTACAATGACTTACAAAATTGGCACCAAGGCATTGAGTGCCATTCTGGATGCAATGAAACTCATACGCTCCCCACCTGTAGATTCTTGTTCAGAATATGATCCTAATGACGATTCTAACCTCGAGGAGTCAAAGGCAGATGGCTGTCATGTTCACCCATCAAGGTGCCTGTTATAATTTGGCAAGGTTTTATTGATTGCGCGTATCTTGCATATGTTATCTTGCATTTCTTCTACTTTGTTGCACCGCCATCTGCTTAGTTTACTAATCATATGTGTCGAGATGCCATGCCCATCCATTATCAATACATATTACATCTATCATCATACCATGTTTTTCCACTCAAATGCTGTTCTTGTGCATCAGACATCAAAAAGGAAGAGGGTGATTGCCGAACACGAAGGAGCACCCAAAGTCCTTGAAAAACATGGTTGTGTCGGAGAAATCAGACAAGACACCCACTTATATTGGTTGTACAACCCGGTGACACAAAATGTAGGACCGACTTCAGCAGACTATACCCATACTTCACTGGCCACACCACTAGCCCCACCACACAGGACCTGTACTCCAGCAAAAGGTATGCCGATTTCAGTTGCCATAGCACCAGCCATACCACAGAAAAATCCCACTCCAGCAAAAAGTACAGCAAGTCCACCGGCCGAAGACCTATCCCAACTATAGAGACGGCCAATTCCTGCAGATTGGAACCCCATTCCAGTTGTTCCCAATTTAAAAGACAATGCTTTCAATGTTGTTAGGGACTACGTGCATATATTCCCATCATGGGAACATTATAGTGAAGACAAACACCATTTTCACATCTTCCTGTCCCACTTACGTGTAAGTGCTATTATTCATGGTTATTACTTTCCTGTTTTCTGCTGATTGAACACATCAATGATTTACATTACATTGTTGTAAGTAGGCGAGGGTCAATCTGGATAGTCATGATGAGCAAAGCTTGCTTGCGCTTTTCAAGGAAGCATTGCCGCAGTATCGGTGTTACGTGATGAAATAACACTTTGATGGCAAGTCTATAAACGAATTTCTGGTGAAGTCTCACGTGCTAAATTTAGAAGACATTGAATGGAAAACCTTGTTGTGCACTGGTATCGTTCGGAGGATGAGGTACTGTCTATGATATCGCATGACAATTTGAACTTCTACTTTTCCGCATGTGCCTTATGGATCTTTTTTGCAGGAAATCTGCTCGAGAAAGAATTCCAATTTGAAAAGAATGACAGGATATCGCAAATATGCTCCCCGCTGCTTTGCTCTTGTTAGTACCTGTTGTCCTATATCACTGCACTTGCATACATACCTGGTTCATTATGTGACAGCGGTATGCATGATAGCTTGCTTATCAATGATTAAGCTCCAAATTATGTGATCTGTATGAATGGTTACATTAGTGTAGAATATATCCAATGCCAATGAATTTTTTAGCTACGCATTGTTCTTGTAAGTACACCTTTGTCCTTTATCGGTGTACTTATATTGACAGGTAGTTGTTTATGTACCATCACTCTGCAGCTTATTTTCCTTTGCCCTCCATTTTCTACACATAAGATCTATATTTACTCTTACCATAAGGTTGGATAACACCGATGGTACTTAAGAAGTTTAGCTCTGCATTGCTCTTGGTTGTACCTTTTGCCTGTATCGCTGTACTTACATTTATAGCTACTTGGTTATGTAGCATCACTCTTCATCTTATCTTAAATATTCTCCATTTTTACTTACATTGTCACATCTATATTTACTCTTAACAAAATGTAGAATAAAGGCAATGCTTATGAAGAAGATTCTGTGGTAAACTTCTTGCATGCCCCCCATCAGCATGGACAAGGGCTTTATAGAGCCTGCCTTCACCAATAATGTAAGCTTGTCCTTCTCAAGCCTTCAAACTTTGTTGTTTATATTTGGTTAGGCATTACTGCAACAACTATTTATTTTTGGTGTTTGCATCAAATTGCATGTTTAAAGTTTTTTATGTAGTTAGTAAACAAAAGTTTGTCCTTCTCAATTTAAGATTTCAGTTGTACAACCAAGTTTCATACCATGTAAATTAAACTACACATAGAAAGTGATCTTATTTTGCCAATCTGAAATGGGATAAATTGACAGCACACTAACCATTGATACTTATGAGTTCTCGATCTGTAATCCAGTGGTGTCGTGAAGCTGCCAACTCCTTCACAATGTCATTTCCTGCCATGTCTTGACCTGAACAATACCATATTGTGTTAATGCTATTTTAAACTGTCACTTTATTAAATCAAGAAGAAATGTGATGAATTGTCAGCACTGATACTTATATGTGCAAAACATGTCATTTGTCTACTTGTTTATCTTTCAGAGTGAGGAGGATATAATTGTCAAACAAGCGCAGTCTCATCAGCTTGCTTAGCTGCTTGCGCTGTAGCTCCCGAGCAAGGCTAACCTTTCTTGAACTCTATTGAAGTGATGTCGGTTTTGTATATTATTTTGTCGGCGTGTTTAATTGCACTGGTGGCGATCTTTGATGCCCAGTGTATGTAATCTGTTGTCTGCTGTGCTTTATTATCATAGTGGCGAACTTTGATGCACAGTTGATGTAATATGCCGTAATTTCTTTATTGTATAGTGTAGGTATTTTTATTATTCACGGTGCTACAGTTATTTTACTATTTTGTCTGAGCCAAGTAAGACCTTTGGGATGGTCTATTGTCACCTTCCTCACTGCTTCCACTTCCGGCCACTTTGTGAACTTGTCGATTGCAACGTACAAGTACTCAAAGCCACCGACAGCTCGGGGGAAGGGGCCAAGGATGTCGAGCCCCCAGACCGAAAATGGCCGGGATAAAGGGATCGTCTGGAGAGCTTGAGCTGGCTGGTGTATCTGTTTGGAATGGAACTGGCACGCTTCACACTTGGTTACTTGTGCAGTTGCATCCGGGAGGGCTGTCGGCCAAAAGAAACCTTGCAGGAACGCTTTGCCGGCAAGGGCTCTGGCGCCAATGTGGTGACCACATATGCCTCCATGTATCTCCGCCAACAGCTTTTGTCCGTCTTCCCGGTGAATACACTTCAATTTCACACTGTTGAGTCTTCTTACATACGGTGTCTTTGTCGACAAACTGGTACATACTTGACTGCCGGGCTACTCTTTCCGCTTCTTCTTGCTCTTCGGAAGTTCTCTGTCACGAAGGAAATGGACAATCTCTTGTGCCCATCTTTGGAGCTTGCGGCTCGACAACAAGGGCTAAAGGCACATCTGTTGCTGTGGGAACATCGGCTTCCACGGCAAGAACACCGCTTGACTCAGCCGGAGCTTGGCGTTCCCGGCAAGCTTGCCGGAGCAAAACTTGTCGGGGCGTCCGCTTCAACGAAACAAACCACAGGGCTTGTCGGAGCTGCCCCTCGGCCAATTGGTGTCGATCTTGGGGACCTTCTTGGTGGCGGCTTGGGAAGCTCTGCGGAAAGTAGTCACCAGAGATCAACTTCCTCTTCTTGCTCTGTCCAGTTGGTGGTGTTACAGATGGTTGAGTCAGCTTGAGCACAAAAATCCCTAGTTCCACAGGTAACTTAAGTGCGGCGCACTTTGACAAGCCATCAGCAATGTTGTTCTGAGCTCTCGGAATATATTCCATTTGCAGGCCGTCAAAGTGCTCTTCTAGCTTCCTCACTTCATCAACATAAGCTTCCATCAACGGACTCTGATAATTCTTGTTCACTTGGCGGATAACAAGTTGTGAGTCACCCTGACAATGAGCTTCTTGATCCCAAGGTCTACCGCGATCCTGAGACCGGCAAGCAAACCTTCATACTCTGCAGTATTGTTTGTTGCTTGCTCCTTGGGAAAGTGCATCTGGACTACGTACTTGAGGTGCTCTCCGGTGGGTGCGACAAGCAGCACGCCGGCACCGGCGCCTTGCAGCGAGAAGGCACCATCAAAGTACATCAGCCACTCTTTGCTTGCTTCCTTGACGGGGACGCTCGTTTCTGGAATTTCTTCATCTGGCGTTGGTGTCCATTCTGCTATGAACTCCGCCAATGCTCTGCTTTGGATAGTTGAAGTGCTCTCAAACTTGAGGCCAAAGCTTGACAGTTCCAGTGCCCACTCGACAATCCTGCCTGTTGCCTCTGGATTTTGCAGTATCCTCTTCAGCGGAAAGCGAGTGACAACTGTGATCTCATGTGCCTGAAGCTGATCTGGCCCACGAACACCTATGGGGCCGGCGGACCGAGCCCCTTTCGGTTCGGCGGGGAGCGGATGTCGCACGAAGAGCAGATCGAGGCGGAGCACGCGAGAGGTTTACCCAGCTTCGGAGCTCTCCAGAGAGATAATAATCCTACTGCTGCATGTTCAGGTGTATTGCGTTCTTGCTCAGGAGCGCTCGAGTGCTACAGTACAAACAAGCTGCTAACGAGACTGAGCCTGGAGGGAACTGATCGACCAACCCTTTCTACGTTGCGCATGGGCCTCCTTTTATATGCTCAAGGGGCTCCGGCGGTGTAGCGTGAGCGGGGTACAAATGGAAAAATAGTGGTTGGTACACCTACTTATGCGATGTATGCGATGTACTATACCTAACCCTGACGGCAAGGGACAAAGGTATTAAATGCCCGTCTAGTCGCCCTAACAGTACAAAATAGGGACCGTCAGGGGCGCCACCGTTCGCCACGATGGCAAACTTGTCAGTGCTGCTTGCCACCTCACCGCCGGCTGCCTGACCTCTCGCCACGCCTTGGCGCTTGGAAAGGTCTGGGCAACACGTTCGTGCATGCGCTGGAGCGTAGAATCTGAAGAGGTGATCTGCGCGGCACAAGCGCCTTGCCGCGGTTGTTATCTTGTCGCGCCCGGAAGCTTGTCGCTCATCGGGCCTTCCCGCAAGCTTCTCTTGCCGGGGCCTTGTCTTGTAAGTGCAGGGTGGCCTTCCGGCAAGCTCCTCTTGCGGGGCCTTGTCTCCTCGTGCCTTGGGTGGCCTTCCGGCAAGCTCCTCTTGCCGGGGCCTTGTCTCCTGGCTTGAATACTTTCTTTTGAATGGCTCCAAAGGAACCACGGAGGACCTTGGCGGTCACCCGGTAAGCCTTGTCAGCGGAGGGCTGCAACTGCCCGTGCACAAGTTTGGGATACTAGGGTACCCCTACTCTAGTACAATCGACAGAACCCCGGGCCTGGGCCACACTGCAGTGAGCGCTGTTGGGTCAGGCCCAAAACACGGCACGGCACACGCGGCCAGGTCACACCATTACTCACCCGGACCCACCACGCCCCCACAGGCAGCACGCACCAAGCGTGGCGTCGTGTGAGAGATCGTGGGCGAGATCGTGGGGGTTTCTTTATTCGGAAAATCGGAACGTCCGCCCCCTCCCTCTTTATAAGCAGGGGAAACAGGGGCACGTCGCCTACCTTGCCAGTTGCTGTCCCATCGAAAAACCACCGCTGCTCCCCCCTTCTTCTCAAGGCTGAAAAGAGAGCAGCGCTCCGCCCCCCATCGCCACCAAAGACCTTCAGCGCCGATCTCCTCCACCGCCTCCGCCATGGGCCCGAAAGCCGACAAGGGAAGACCGTGAAGTCGGCCGAGGCTGACTTCTTGGCCATGCGGAAGGAGCGGGCCGTCTTCCCCCCTCAGCTCGCCGCGAGGGAGCTGAGGGAGAACTACTACCTCTTTTGATCGACGGAGACGCGGGCGCATCCGCACACGAAGGTACTCCTAGCCGCTGCTGCAGAACTGGCCCCGACGGGGTATCCCTTCTTCGCGCTCTTCTTCTACTTCGGGCTTTGCCCGCCCTTCTCTGAGTTCTTTTGTGACATTATGAACACCTACGGGTTCCGCCTCCTTGATTTCACCCCCAACGCCGTTCTGACCATGGCAGTTTTCGCACATCTCTGCGAAAACTTTGTCGGAGTCCACCCAAATGTAGCTCTTTTCCGTCACTTCTTTTTACCCCGAGCCGAGAGAGGAGAGCCCGTTCTTGGGAGGAATTGCTTGGGTCTCGGGGCGGCAAGAAGGAGGCCTATCTGGAGGGAGAGCTCCGTAGCAAATGGGAGGAGTGGAGGGCAGATTGGTGCTGGATTGTTGAGGAGAACCGCAGCCTTTTACCGCCCATGGCCAAACCCAGAGTGCGCGGCAATGATTGGAGTAATCTGGCCCGGAGGACGCTTAGGCTGAAGATCGCAGTTACCGAATCCTCCGCCTCCAGACTTGCCGGACTCATCAGGCAAACCTTTGTTGGCGCGGACTTTCTTCGCCGCCGCATCGCCCTTGCAGGAGAGAAGGAGACCTGCCTAGGAATTTCAGAACGCAGCAGACATCACGAGGCTGCGCCCAGGCCTCAACTTCAACTTCACTGTCTTGGAGCTTGACGCAATGCTCTTAGAGCTGTTCAAGCCTGATCGTGATCATCCGGAGATGTTTAGGTTGCCGAGGGGCGTCATTCCGCTGTGCAACAACTCGTCGCTTGACCGCATCCGTGCAATGATGCCGTTGTGCGACTCCCATGGAATTGTCCCCACTTGGCAAGAGCCGGCGGACGATGTGGTGCGGCAGTTTTTTGACAATCTAGTGGAAATGCCAGTCCGTCCCGACGAGCAGAGGTTGCCTCACCCGCGACACTACTGACGACGAGATGCAGCGCATCGCCACTAGGCTAGAAGAGGCGGCAGCAGCCGCCGCCGCGGGCGAGTTTAGCTTCACTGTGGAGGAGGCAGAGGCAGCCGAGGCGGCAAGCCTTGTCGAGCGAAAAGAGTTCGTCAGCGAGGAAGAGCTTGCCGAGCACAAGCCGAAGTCGGCGAGCCCGCCGAGGGCGCATCCTCTCCACCTCCAAGCAGCTTTCATGGCGGAGCCACCAGCTCCACCAAGAAGGCGTCTTCAAGGCCGGAGACGCAGCTGGGCGCGAGCAGACGGGCCAACAGCCGCAGCTGTGTGCGCTTCCACCGCGGCAAGCCTTGTTGCCACGGAGCTCCTCACGCCCGCTCTGACAGCTGGGCAGCGGGCCCTCGCAGGCCACGGTCCCGCTCCGCCAAGCGTCCAAGGGAGCCCACTCCTCCGCCTCGTCGTACCAGGCGGGCAGGCTCGACCTCTCCGCACTTTTCAGCTCAAGCGAGGAAGAGGAAGAGTAATATTCCTTGTTGTACTTGTAATTCTTCGGTTTGTTGCCTTGTCTTGCATCTCGATCGCTTTACTCTGAATCCATTCCTTTTTAGGATGCTGGCCGGAAGGATGTCGAAGAGAGCCAAGACCCCGGTGATTGTCGTCGAGGACGAACCTACTGCGACGGCAGGAGGCGCGTCCGAGACAAGCTTGCCGGATGAGGCAACTCTCCTTCAAAGCAGCCCCCAGCACAGCCCCCAGCGTAAGTATATGGTCTATTTCTTGCTGTTCGGCGTGCATGGGTGCTTTTTCCTTCTTGTCGATATCATTTGTTGACTTGTGTAGGAGCAGAGCAGCCTCCTTTAAACCGACTACACCGCCAAGGGTGGATTCCCGGCAAGGGAGCGTTCCCGGCAAGGAGCCTTCTCCGGCAAGGGAGCCTTCTCGACAAGGGGCAGCTCTCCGGCAAGGGACGGCACCAGCGATCCTTGGCGGCGGAGACCATGACCGCAGCCCGGCGCGGTAACCTTCTTGCCTGAGTACTTCCCTTGTGTTTTTCTTCTTCTGATTTTGTCTTTGAATTTTTGCTTGACTTTCTTCATCCGTCCGCCACAGAGCCAATGGAGACCGAGGTCGCCGGCGAGGAGGACGTGCGCGGCAATACTGATGAAGCCGCCGCCGTGGAAGAAGAATCCGGTGACGAGCCTGCTGGGCGAAGAGGCCACCGAAGCCGCCGCCACGGAAGTGGGCGAGGGTCTGGCGATCGACCGACGACCACGAGGCCGCAGGGAGCGCCAGCGCTACACCGACCGCCGATCCCTCCGCTGCTGCCGCAGCGTCGAGTTCGAAGAGCCCCAGCCCGGCGCCTACTTGAAGGCCGGCGACGTCGTCTTCATCAAGCTCCCATGGGAGTCGAGCTCCAGGGCGCCGGCCGAAGGAGAAACCTTCAATGAAGAGCTGCTTGCCTCCGCTGGGCTGACGCTAGTTGACGCGCCAAGCAACAGCAGCGGCGAGCCTGAGGAGGAGCAGCTGCTGCGGAAGCTGCTATCGCTCTAACGCGCCCGACAAGCCAAACTGGCATCCCGGGAGGCGCTTGTCGCGAAGGCGGGAGCAGACATTGAGAAGCGCGCGGAGGAGCTCCGGGGCCGCAACTAGGAAGCTCTCCGGTCTTTGGCGGAGGAGCGGGAGAAACTCGCCGAGGAGCGCAAGGCCTTCATCCTCGAGAAGGCTGCAGCTGAGGAGGAACATCGGCTTGCCACCGAGAAGTTGTCTGCGCAGGAGGGTGAGCTGGCGCAGCGGAAGGTTAACCTTGACAGCCACGAGGAGGATCTCGCCATGCGCGAGGAAACATTCAGCGGGGCTCTCAAGGAGGCAAAGGATGCTGCCGCGGCTGCCGAGGCCGCCAAGAAGGAGCTGGAGACGAAGGTGACGCAGTTGGAGGCCAGCCTCAAGAAGAGCGGCGAGGATCTTGCTGCACTCAAGCACGAGCGCGAGAAGGACGCCTACACTCTTGGCGAGCTGCAGGGCCGTCTCGCCAAGAGGAGCAAGGAGCTCAGCGCCGCCATGGACTCCAGTGCAGATCTTGAGTTGAAGCTAACTACTTTGACTCAGACGCTGGACGGCGCCAAGGAGCGGGAGGTGGCCTTGAAGGAGAAGATCAAGGCCGACGAGGAGCTGCTGGCGAACGCTGTTGCCGCCAGTGGTGCCTTGAGGAGAGTGTGGAGCCTTGGACCGAAGGTCTCGTGGATCTTCTGCCGCCATCCACAAGAAGCTGATGGAGCTGGGGATGGTGGATCTTGGATACTCCTCCGACGAGCACCTCCAACCCAGCGCCAAGCTTAGCTTATTCTTCAAGGCGTGGTGGCGGGCCTCCAGCTGACTCCGGAAGAAGTCCCAAAATAGCTGGCCAAGGAGTCGCGCCAGATCTGCTGGAGCCCTCAAAAGGTCTTGATGAAGGTGGCCTTCCGCAACCCGGGCCTCAACTTCACCAACGTCCTCAAGTACCTGCCGCCGGACGCTGATGTGGAGGCGCTCAAGACCCTTGTCGCACCCATTGTGGACAGGGTGAGCGGAATCAAGAGGGTTGAGGGCGATCGTGTAGATTAGGTCGCCCGTTTTCTCTTTATCTTGCGGCTGCTGGTCATGTCATAGGAACAATCCATTAGAGCTGCGGCAAGCTATCTTGTAATATAACTTTATTTTGAGTATCAATTGTTATGTTATTTCCTTTACTTGATTCCTTCCTTTGTATGTTTTTGCCCTACGCTTTTTAGGGAACTTGTCGGCGCGGGCACCCGAGTCATGCCCGAAAAGTCTTGGACGTCGGCAAGAGCCTCTTTGGCGGTGCCGCTTCCGACAAGCAACCTTGTCGCAACTAGTCGCAGCTCACTTAAGTTGTTGAGCGGACTCAAAACAAAGTAAGGGCGCAACTAGCTACGAATTGGTTCCTCTGCGCACAGGTTTTCCATACAAAGTTCGGTTGTTCAAGGAAGATAACTTAAAATTCTTAAAACTGATTGCTCAAACTTTGGCAACTTAGCTTTTACATCGTTTGCTTCCGGTAAGGCTAGACTTCCTTGAGTGACGCTTGGTCCACACCATTATCTTCTCCTTTCCCCGGCAAACTTGTGTGCGAGGAACCTTCCTTTCTTTGAGAAAGAAAGAAGAGAAAATAAAGATATGGAGCCTTGTGGCTCGATTATTACTTACCAGGGGTAGGTGCTGCACAAAGTGTCATATAATGCATGCAAAATAGAAGTAAAAAGCAAGAAATCGACAAGGTGTGCGAAGCACGCTAGATTTACTGATGCACGGGGTCTGCGCCCGGCTTTGTACAAAGGATTACATGCATCAGCGGCAAGACTTGTACAAAAGGTGGTTCTTGAACAGGTTAAACAACAGCATCTGAGTAAAACTTACGAAGATGCTCAATATTCCAGGAGTTGCTCACGGAATGCCATCTTCGGTCTCAAAGCGGACAGCGCCAGCCTAGTGACTCGTTTCACCCGATAAGGGCCTTCCCACTTGGCGTCAACTTGTTGGAATTCTTGGCGGACTGAACGCGCGAAGAACAAGGTCGCCTTCCTCGAGACTTCGGCATTAACCTTGCGGCTATGGTAGCGGGCGCAAAGTTTGCTGGTACCGAGCAGCTCGTCACAGCAACTGAAGGCGATCTTCCTCAAGGAAGCAGCGCGTCATCTTGTCGCAGATTGCTCTTGCTCAAGCTCATCATAAGCGAGCACTCGAGGCGATCCGTATCTGAGTTCCGTGGGGAGAACTGCCTCTACTCCATAGACTAGAGCGAAAGGTGTCTGCGGCGATGGCTCGATTTGGCGTCGTCTGATCGACCAAAGAACCACCGGCAGCTCCTCAACCAGTTTCTTCCGCACTTGTGCAGCACAGCCGAAGTTACGGTCTTGAGCCCGCGCAGCACTTCAAAGATTTGCCCTCTCCGCTTGACCGTTGCTTCTCGGATGAGCAGCGAGCGAAAGCGGAACCTTGGCGCCAAGATCTTGGGCGTCTTGCATGAAGGTGCGGCTTGTGAACCGTGTGCCGTTGTCGGTGATGATCCTGTTAGGGATTAGGAGCGGCAAACAATCGACTGAAGAACTTGATCGCTAAGCTGTCTTTGTCACCTTCCTCACAGCTTCCACTTCCGGCCACTTTGTGAACTTGTCGATTACAACGCATTACAAGTACTCAAAGCCCCCGACAGCTCGGGGGAAGGGGCCGAGGATGTCGAGCCCCAGACCGAAAATGGCCAGGATAAAGGGATCGTCTGGAGAGCTTGAGCTGGCTGGTGTATCTGTTTGGAATGGAACTGGCACGCTTCACACTTGGTTACTTGTGCAGTTGCATCTTGGAGGGCTGTCGGCCAAAAGAAACCTTCTTAGGAGCAACTTTGCGGCAAGGGCTCTAGCGCCAATGTGGTGACCACATATGCCTCCATGTATCTCCGCCAACAGCTTTTGTCCGTCTTCCCGGTGAATACACTTCAATTTCACACCGTTGAGTCTTCTTACATGCGGTGTCTGTCGACAAACTGGTACATACTTGACTGCCTGGCTACTCTTTCCGCTTCTTCTTGCTGTTCGGGAAGTTCTCCTGTCTGAAGGAAATGGACAATCTGCTGTGCCCATGCTGGAGCTTGCGGCTCGACAACAAGGGCTAAAGGCACATCTGTTGCTGCGGGAACATCGGCTTCCACGGCAAGAACCTGCGGCTCAGCTAGAGCTTGACGGTCCCCGGCAAGCTTGCCGGAGCAAAACTTGTCGGGAGCGTCTGCTTCAACGAAACAAACCCTGGGGCTTGTCGGAGCAGAATGCCCCTCAGCACTGTTGGTGTCGATCTTGGGGACCTTCTTGGCGGCGGCTTCGGGAAGCTCTGCCGGAAAGTAGTCACCAGAGATCAACTTCCTCTTCTTGCTCTGTCCAGTTGGTGGCGTTACAGATGGTTGAGTCAGCTTGAGCACAAAAATCCCTAGTTCCACAGGTAACTTAAGTGCGGCGCACTTTGACAAGCCATCAGCAATGTCGTTCTGAGCTCTCGGAATATATTCCATTTGAAGGCCGTCAAAGTGCTCTTCTAGCTTCCTCACTTCATCAACATAAGCTTCCATCAATGGACTCTGATAATTCTTGTTCACTTTGCGGAGAACAAGTTGTGAGTCACCCCTGACAATGAGCTTCTTGATCCCAAGGTCTACCGCGATCCTGAGACCGGCAAGCAAACCTTCATACTCTGCAGTATTGTTTGTTGCTTGCTCCTTGGGAAAGTGCATCCCGACTACGTACTTGAGGTGCTCTCTGGTGGGTGCGACAAGCAGCACGCCGCACCGACGCCTATGCAGCGAGAAGGCACCATCAAAGTACATCAGCCACTCTTTGCTTGCTTCCTTGACGGGGCGCTTCGTTTGGAATTTCTTCATCTGGCGTTGGTGTCCATTCTGCTATGAACTCCGCCAATGCTCTGCTTTGGATAGTTGAAGTGCTCTCAAACTTGAGGCCAAAGCTTGACAGTTCCAATGCCCACTCGACAATCCTGCCTGTTGCCTCTGGATTTTGCATTATCCTCTTCGCCGGAAAGCGGTGACAATCGTGATCTCATGTGCACGAAGGTAATGGCGCAGCTTTCTCGAGGCCATGAGGAGGCCGAAAAGCAATTTCTGCACACGAGTACCTTGACCTAGGCCCCTGCAGAAGGGAACCGACAAAGTAAATCAAGGCGCTGCACCATCCTTTTCGCATCTTCTCATGCGTCTGCGCAGATTCGTCCTTGTCGGGACCAGAGCTTGCCGTGAAGCCCCACCTTGTCATTTGGATGTGTCTGCCATGGTTGCTAGCTCATCATCCACCTCCCTTTCCGCTACTAATGCAGCACTAACCACTTGATTGGTTTCTGCTATATATAGAAGCAACTTCTCTTGTGGCCTAGGTGCGACAAGTGTTGGAGTGGAGGACAGATATCTCTTCAGGTCCTGCAGCGCAGCCTCCGCTTCCGGAGTCCATTGCATCGGACCTGCCTTTTTCAGAATTTTGAAAAATGGAAGGGTGCGCTCAGCAGATCTAGAGATAAACCTGCTGAGAGCAGCTACGCAACCGGCAAGCCTTCGTACATCCTTGACGCGCTTTGGTGCTTCAATTTGCTCAATGGCCTTGATCTTGTCGGGATTGGCTTCAATTCCCATGAGACCACGAAGAACCCGAGAAGCTTGCCGGAAGGGACTCCAAACACGCACTTCTCGGGGTTGAGCTTGAGGTTGATCTTGCGCAGATTTGTAAAGGTTTCATCTAAATCTTGAACTAGGGTCTCCTTGTCCTTGCTTTTGACCACTATGTCATCCATGTAGGCTTCCACATTTCTGTGCATTTGCGGCTCAAAAGCATCATGAACTACTCTTGCAAACGTTGAACCAGCATTCTTTAACCCGAAGGGCATCCGTACAAAACAGTATGTGCCACATGGGGTGATGAATGCGGTCTTCTCCTCATCCTCTTACGCCATGAAGATCTGATGATATCCTAAATATGCATCCGAAGCGAAAGCAAATCACATCCGGCCGTGGAGTCAACAATCTGGTCGATGCGCGGCAAGGGAAATGGGTCTTTGGGACAAGCTTTATTGACATCGGTAAAGTCTATACAAAGCCTCCATTTCCCGTTAGCCTTGCGTACAACTACAGGATTGGCCAACCACGTGGGATGGAGCACTCCTCTGACAAGGCCTGCTGCTTCCAGTTTCTTGATTTCTTCCGCGATGAACTCTTGGCGCTCCTTTGCTTGCTTCGACTTTACGCTTGACGGGCCGCGCATGAGGACAAGCGGCAAGATGGTGCTCAATTACTTTCCTGGGGACACGGGGATGTCGGGCGGCTGCCATGCAAACACGCCGACGTTAAGCATGAGGAAAGCAACGAGCGCGCCTTCCTATTTAGGGTCGAGAGAGGCACTGATGGTGAAGGTACCATCAGTGCCGTCCTCCTTGGCGGACACCTTCCTGGTCTTTGGTGGAGCTGTCATCGTCTTCTTACACTTGCCGGTGGAGCTTGATGGTGTGTCCTCGACGGTAGCGCAGCACTCCGAAGAGGTGCGCTTGCCGGAGTGGGCATCAGAGCTCTTGGCGGACTTGGTCTTCTTCTTCCCTCCGGGAGCTTCAGCGGCAAGTGGCTTGCAATCTGTCGCGGCTGCTGGTTCCCGGTAGATCTTGTCGGCGCAGATAGGAGCATCCTTCTTGTCGCCAGGGACAGAGATGACACTTATCGGGCCCGGCATCTTCAGGAGGTTGTAGGCATAATGAGAGGCCGCCATGAATTTGGCGAGTGCTGGACGGCCAAGTATTCCATTGTAAGGCAATGGAAAGTCAGCAACATCGAAGGTGACCCTCACAGTCCTGAAGTTCAACTCGCTGCCAAATGTCACCGGTAACGTGATCTTTCCCTTCGGCTTGCTCCTTCCCGGATTGATTCCTTGAAAAGTGCCGGTCTCTTCGAGCTCGCCATCAGGGATCTGGAGTTTCTGGAGCACCGCGGAGGAGATCAGATTCAAGCTGGCCCCGCCATCAACTAACATCTTGGTGACCTTGAGGTTGCGGATAGTTGGTGAAACCAACATCGGCAAGCACCCGACTGCAGTTACGCGATCAGGGTGGTCCTCAATATCAAAGATGATAGGCGTGCGACCATTTCGAGAGGCTGCGTGACTCGATGGATGGTTCTGCTGCATTGACTTCCCGCATCCACTGCTTGAGTTGGCGGTGTGAAGTATGCAGAGAAGCACCACCGTCAACGCACAGGACCTCTGTGGCTTTCTGGAACTCCTGCTCATCGGCCTCGTCATCATCCATGTCCTCGTCGTCGTCGTCGTCGTCCTTGTCGCGGCCGCGGGGAGGCCTGTCTCCTTGCCGCTGCTTGGCCTTGCCGTGGCGTCCTCCCCGGCCGGGGCGTTTCTTGCTAGCTCCTCCGGCACCTTCACAGGCCTTCTCCTTGTCGCGTCGTTCGTATTCAGCCTTACGCTGCTCGACAAGCTGCTCGACCTTCTTGCAGCTCTGGAGGTCATGACCCTTGGTGCGGTGGATCTTGCAAGATCTTGCTTGCGGAGCCGTCCTGCTTGTCGGCGGCCGCCACAGACTGGCAGTTGGTGCCAGCGGCAACCTCCTTGCCGGAGCTACCAGCCTTGTCTTTGTTGTCGCCACCTCCGTTGCCGGATTGCTCAACAACTAGCACATCTCTGCCTTTCTTTTTCCTGTTGCCCCGCCGCCGGCTCTTCTTTGCCGGGGCGGTATCTTCACTATCAGATCCTCCTGCTTCGGTATTCTCTCCGGGGAGTCTCCTCCCCTCCTCAGCACGTGCACACTTGTCGGCCAGGGCGTATAGCTCATTGACGTCTCTGATTTTGCACATCGGCATCTCCTCCCGCATCCTGCGGTTTCGCGACGTTCGATGGAGCAGCGCTGATTACCGCGGCGGGGTGGACGTCTGGGATGTTGTCTTTGTACACGGCTGAATCTTTGAATATACTTGCGAGGGCTCTCCTTCCTTACAGGCGGCAGATGAAGGTCGCTTTCTTGGCCATGGGGCTTGTGGCGCTGTAAAGGCGCCGACAAACTGATGGCATAGATCTGCCCAAGAAGATATGGAGTTGTCCGGCAAGTGCATGAGCCAGGATCTGACATTGGGCTTGAGCACCAGCGGGAAGTAGTTTGCAAGGATCTTGTCGTCTCACCCTCCGGCAGCCTGCACCGCGATGGTGTAGATGTTGAGGAACTCCGATGGATGCGTCTTGCCGTCGTACTTCTCCGGTACGTCTGGCTTAAAGTTTTTCTTGCTGGGCCACTGGACTTGCCGCAGCTCACGAGTGAACGCAGGGCAACCTATCACAGACGGGTAAGTCGCTGGTTCCTCTGGCGGCGTGCATGTCGACGGAAGGGCCCAGCGCTTGTCGGATTGACGCGCGCTTCTCTTGGCGCCGATGCAAGTTCGGCGTCCTTTTCTGTCGTTCGTGAAGAACTTGGCGCTGATCATGATGAGCTCGTGGATCGGATGACGCGGTGGAGTCATTGTCGAGGTGGATCCGGCGAGTCGGCGATCTTGGCCTTGAGGCGGAGAGTGCATGGTGGTTGCACCCCCACGGTCTCGTCGCCACCAGCTCGCGTTAGGCGATCCTGCCCGCAGCGGCAACGCACTTTCGGTTGCATGAGCGTCGCCGTTAAGCGAAGCCGATGAGACTTTGTATGGTGGCCCTCCATTCATCGACCTTGTCGGCCGTTGGAGGTAATCCGAGAGCAGTTGAGCTCTCGCGGTAGCTACATTGGAGTAGTGGGTGGCGATGGCGAGCGGCGAGGAGCGGGATATGCTCGGACTTCTAACTATGTTCGAAGGAGCAGTATCCCGTCCGGGCGACCGTGCCTCGCTCGCGCCGACATGTTGGCGTGCATGCTGGTCTTGAACATCCCGAGATCCTCTAGCTCGATCTCGGTCCAACGAGCGTATGGGATTGTGAATGCCATGAAGCTGTCGGTCCACGCCTCCTGAGACGGGCGCGGTGCATGTACGGACGCCGAGGTCTGCGCGGCCTTGTCCTTGGACTTGTAAGCACCGTGAGCTCCCCCGTCGCCGTCCATTCTTCCGCCGGCGTCTACCCCACCACCTGTTTGCTCCGGTGGTGGTGGGTTCGACGCGGACGGGGCTTCTGCCGCTGAAGCCTTATTCTTTGGTGGCATGTTGATGAAGATAATGAAGATCTAGCTCGCGTGGACGCCGGATCAGGTTCACACAACCTCGACGCCCCCTACCTGGCGCGCCAAAGATGTCGGGGCAGGCTGATCTGGCCCACGAACACCTATGGGGCGGCGGACCGAGCCCCTTTCGGTTCGGCGAGGCGGAGGTCACACGAAGAGCAGATCGAGGCGGAGCACGCGAGAGGTTTACCCAGCTTGAGCTCTCCGGAGAGATAATACTCCTCTTGCTGCATGTTGGTGTATTGCGTTCTTGCTCGAGAGCGCTCGAGTGCTTTCTGATCTGAGACAAGCTGCTAACGAGGCGAGCACGAGGGAACTGGTTGACCAACCCTTTCTACGTTGCGCATGGGCCTCCTTTTATATGCTCAAGGGGCTCCGGCGGTGGCAGCGTGAAGCGGGGTACAAATGGAAAAATAGTGGTTGGTACACCTACTTATGCAGGTACGGTGTACTATACCTAACCACGACGGCGAGGGGACAAAGGCATTAAATGCCCGTCTAGTCACCCTAACGATTGCAAAACAGGGACCGTCGGGCGCCACCGTTCGCCACGATGGCAAACTTGTCGGCGCTTGCTTGCCACCTTGCACCATTGGCTGCACTGACCTCTCGCCACGGCGCTACCGGAAAGGTCCTGGCGACACGTTAGTGGCTGCTTGTTGGAAGCGTAGGCTACTGCAGAGGTGGTCTGCATGACAAGCGCCTTTGCCGCGGTTGTTATCTTGTCGCGCCGGAAGCTTGTCGCTCATCGGGCCTTCCCGCAAGCTTCTCTTGCCGGGGCCTTGTCTTGTAAGTGCACAGGGTGGCCTTCCGGCAAGCTCCTCTTCTTTGGGGCCTTGTCTCCTATGTGCCTTGGGTGGCCTTCGGGCAAGCTCCTCTTCTTGGGGCCTTGTCTCCACAGCTTGAATACTTTGTTTTTGAATGGCTCCAAAGGAACCACGGAGGACCTTGGCGGTCACCCGGTAAGCCTTGCCGCGGAGGGCTGCAACTGCCCGTGCACAAGTTCGGGATACTAGGGTATCCCTACTCTAGTACACCGACATATTTATATTCTGTCTCCGCAATAAACCGACCAAACCGTAAAATTACGGTACATAATCGGGCCGTCATGCAAATCACTATGCATGATCCGCATCATGGGCCCCGTCTTCTTGGTCCGTTAACAGGCCTAAATGTAAACTGGCCCACTAGTAGATTCGGGCCTTTAATAGGCCGAGTAAACCGCCGGCCCTATTTTCCCAAGAAAACTCAATGGCCTTTTAGGAGGCTGAAAATTAGGTTGGGCCTGAAACGTGCCGAAGAGCTCACTGGCCGGCAGCATGCTGAAATAGACCACGCCCATGATTGTGCCAATCTAATCACGGGCTTATAACAGGCCAAAATTGTCTGGTCCTTGTTTGGCCCAATCAGATTATCGGCTGTGATCAGGCCAGATGCAAACGGGGCCATAGTTAGGCCCAACTATATGACAGGCTTTTAACATGCCAAAATATATATAGGGCCGAAATGTTAAACGGACCTTTAACAGGCCGAAACTAATATCAAGCTGAATTACTAAATGGGCCTTTAGCAAGTGGGCCCAAAAGCATAGCGTCCAGTTGACGGGCAGAATCTGATATGGGCCATAATTTAGCCCAAAGCCTCTTAAAGGTTGGACCTGATCTAGGCCGTAATTTGGCCAAGAACATGGTAGGCTTTTAACGGGCCGGATCTCATATGGGCCATTATTAGGCCCGGAACGTGGCAGGCCATTAATGGACCAGATCAAATATGGGCCGACATTTGGCCCAAAACATGGTAGCCAGTTAATGGGCCGGCCTACTAGGGTCCTAAAAATCTTGTGGGCCTTTAGCTAGGCCGACCCATTATGGTCGGCAAAATCTCATGGGCCTTTAGCTGGGCCGCCAATTATGGTCCTGATACGTCTCCAATGTATCTATAATTTTTGATCAAATACCCATTTTGGATGTTTATGGGCTTTACTTTACACATTTATATCATTTTCGGGACTAACCTACTAACCAGAGGCCCACCCCGAATTGCTGTTTTTTGTGCCTATTTTAGTGTCTCAAAGAAAAGGAATATCAAACGGACTCCAAACGGAATGAAACCTTCGGGAGCGATCTTTTTGGAACAAACGTCATCCAGAGAACTTGGAGTGGAAGTCAAGAAACAACTGAGGCGGCCACGAGGGTACCCGACACGCCCCCCACCCTCGTGGGCCCCTCGGGCATCCACTGACCTACTTCTTCCTCCTATATATACCTATGTACCCTGAAAACATCAGAAGCGACCACGAAAAACTATTTCCACCGCCGTAACCTTCTGTGTCCACGAGATCCCATCTTGGAGCCTTAGCCGGTGCTCCGTCGGAGGGGGAATCGACCATGGAGGGCCTCTACATCATCACCATGGCCTCTTCGATGAGTTGTGAGTAGTTTACCACAGACCTTCGGGTCCATAGTTATTAGCTAGATGGCTTGTTCTCTCTCTTTGAATCTCAATACAAAGTTCTCCTCGATCTTCTTGGAGATCTATTCGATGTAACTCTTTTTGCGGTGTGTTTGTCGAGATACGATGAATTGTGGGTTTATGATCAAGTTTTTCTATGAGAAATATTTGAATCTCCTCTGGATTCTTTTATGTGTTATTAAGTTATCTTCGCAAGTCTCTTCGAATTATCAGTTTGGTTTGGCCTACTAGATTGATCTTTCTTGCAATGGGAGAAGTGAGTAGCTTTGGGTTCAATCTTGCGGTTTCCTTTCCCAGTGAAAGCAGGGGTGGCAAAGCACGTATTGTATTGTTGCCATCGAGGATAAAAAGATGGGGTTTATATCATATTGCACGAGTTTGTCCCTCTACATCATGTCATCTTTCTTAATGCGTTACTCTGTTCTTTATGAACTTAATACTCTAGATGCATGTTGCATAGCGGTCGATGTGTGGAGTAATAGTAGTAGATGCAGGCAGGAGTCGGTCTACTTGTCACGGACGTGATGCCCATATACATGATCATGCTTAGATAGTCTCATAATTATTCGCTTTTCTATCAATTGCTCGACAGTAATTTGTTCACCCACCGTAATACTTATGCTATCTTGAGAGAAGCTACTAGTGAAACCTATGGCCCCGGGGTCTATCTCTTATCATATAAGCTTTCAATCTACTTTTCTTTGCATCTTTACTTTTCCAATATATATCATAAAAATACCAAAAATATATTTATCTTATCATATTATCTCTATCATATCTCACTTTCGCAAGTGGCCATGAAGGGATTGACTCCCCTTTATTGCGTTGGTTGTGAGTTCTTGTTTGTTTGTGTAGGTGCGTGGGACCTTTGAGGAGCCTCCTACTGGATTGATACCTTGGTTCTCAAAAACTAAGGGAAATACTTACGCTACTATTGCTGCATCACCCTTTCCTCTTCATGGAAAACCAACGCAAGATCAAGATGTAGCAAGAAGGATTTCTGGCGCCGTTGCTGGGGAGGTCTTCACTCAAGTCAAGACATACCAAGTACCCATCACAAACTCATCTCCCTCGCATTTACATTATTTTCCATTTGCCTCTCGTTTTCCTCTCCCCCACTTCACCCTTGCCGTTTTATTCGCCCTCTCTTTCCCAATCTCCTCCCTCTTTCGCTTGCCTTTTTGTTTGCTTGTGTGTTGGATTGCTTGTCGCGATGGCGAAGACAATACCAAATTGTGTGACTTTTCCAATACCAAAAATAATGATTTCCTTAGTACTCCGATTGCTCCTCTTAATGATGTTGAGTCTTGTGAAATCAATGCTGGTTTGCTGAATCTTGTTATGAAAGATCAATTCTCCGGCCTTCCTAGCGAAGACGCCGCTACCCATCTAAACAACTTTGTTGATTTGTGTGAGATGCAAAAGAAGAAAGACACATATAATGATATTGTTAAATTTAAGTTATTTCCGTTTTCACTTAGAGATCGTGCTAAAGTTTGGTTTTCGTCTTTGCCTAAGAATAGTATTGATTCATGGAATAAGTGCAAAGATGCTTTTATCTCTGAGTATGTTCCTCCCGCTAAGATCAACTCTCTTAGGAACGATATTATGAATTTTAAACAACTTGATCATGAACATGTTGCCCAATCTTGGGAAAGAATGAAATTTATGATTCGCAATTGCCCTACTCATGGTTTGAATTTATGGACGATCATACAAATTTTTTATGCCGGATTAAATTTTGCTTCTAGAAATCTTTTAGATTTGGCCACGGGAGGCACGTTTATGGAAATCTCCTTAGGAGAAGCTACCAAACTCCTTGATAACATTATGGCTAATTATTCTCAATGGCACACCGAAAGATCTACTAGTAAAAAAGTGCATGCTATAGAAGAAAATAATGTTTTGAGTGGAAAGATGGATGAACTTATGAAATTGTTTGCTACTATGCCTTTGTCTACTTTGATTAAGAATAATAACGAATCTATAGATGTGAATTTTTTTGGTAGGAATAATTTTGGAAACAATGCTTATAGAGGAAACTTTAATCCTAGACCGTTCCCCAGTAATTCCTCTAATAATTATGGAAATTCCTACAATAATTCTTATGGTAATTTTAATAAGATGCCCTCTGATTTTGAGAATAGCGTTAGAGAATTTATGATCTCTCAAAAGAATTTCAATGCTTTGCTTGAAGAAAAATTGCTTAAAGTTGATGATTTGGCTAGGAACGTTGATAGACTTTCGCTTGGTGTTGATTCTTTGAAACTTAGATCTACTCCTCCTAAGCATGATATCAATGAGTCTCCAAAGCTAATAGAATTTCCATTTATGAGTTCAAAGAAAGAACCGCTAGATTGTGTGCTAAGAAAGATTGCTTTGTAAAGGCGTGTTCTTCTAGTTTCCACGAAAATAATGATGAAGATCTAAAAGTTATTGATGTGTCCCCTATTAAATATTTGTTTTGCAATATGAATCTTAATAATGACGGGACTGGAGATGAGTCAACTTTAGTTAAAAGGTGTCCCAATGATTCGGAGTTCTTAGATCTTCATGCTAAATTTGGTAAAAGTGGGATTGGGGAGGTCAAGACTTTAAATAGCATTGAACCGACTATCTTGGATTTCAAGGAATTTAATTATGATAATTGTTATTTAGTAGATTGTATTTGCTTGTTGCAATCCGTGTTGAATTCTCCTCATGCTTATAGTCAAAATAAAGCTTTTACCAAACATATAATTGATGCCTTGATGCAATCTTATGATGAAAAACTTAATTTGGAAGTTTCTATACCTAGAAAACTTAACGATGAGTGGGAACCTACTATAAAGATTAAATTAAAGATCATGAGTGTTATGCTTTATGTGATTTGGGTGCTAGTGTTTCCACGATTCCGAAAACTTTATGTGATATTCTAGGTTTCCATGATCTTGATGATTGCTCTTTAAATTTGCACCTTGCGGATTCCACCATTAAGAAGCCTATGGGAAGGATCAATGATGTTCTTATTGTTGCAAATAAGAATTATGTGCCCATAGATTTTATTGTGCTTGACATAGATTGCAATCTTTCATGTCCTATTATTCTTGGTAGACTTTTCCTTAGAACGATTGGTGCAATTATTGATATGAAGGGAGGGAATATTAGATTACAATTTCCATTAAGGAAAGGCACGGAGAACTTTCCAAGAAATAAAGTTAAATTACCTTATGAATCTCTCATGCGAGCCACTTATGAATTGAGTGCCAAAGATGGCACTACTTAGATCTATCCTCGCTTTTATGCCTAGCTAGGGGCGTTAAACGATAACGCTAGTTGGGAGGCAACCCAATTTTGTTTTTGTTTTTTTTGTTCTTTGCTTCTGTTTAGTAATAAATTTTGCATCTACCTTCTGTTTAGATGTGTTTTCATGTTTTAATTAGTGTTTGTGCCATGTAGAACCTATAGGATAACCTATGGTGATAGTTAATTTGATTCTGCTGAAAAACAGAAACTTTGCACGCATGAAAATAAGTTTAGTAATTCACAGAAACGTGATTTTGCATTGATTCTTTTTTCTGTAGATTAACAGACAAATTTCTCAGGACTTCCTATTTTGGTAGGATTTTAATAGTTACAGAAGTATTCTAGAGTTACAGATTGATACAGACTTTTCTGTTTTTGACAGATTCTGTTTTTCGTGTGTTGTTTGCTTATTTTGATGCATATATGGCTAGTATTAAGTGGTATGAACCATAGAAAAGTTGGAATACAGTAGGTTTAACACCAATATACATAAATAATGATTTCATTACAGTACCTTATGCGGTGGTTTTTCTTTCTTCCACTAACGGAGCTTATGAGATTTCCTGTTGAGTTTTGTGTTGTGAAGTTTTTCAAGTTTTGGGTAAAGATTTGATGGATTATGAATAAGGAGTGGCAAGAGCCTAATCTTGGGGATGCCCATGGCACCCCAAGATATTCAAGGATAACCAAAAGCCTAAGCTTGGGTATGCCCCGGAAGGCATCCCCTCTTTCGTCTTCGTCTGTCGGTAACTTTACTTGGAGCTATATTTTTATTCGCCACATGATATGTGTTTTGCTTGGAGCGTCTAGTATGATATTAGTCTTTGCCTTTTAGTTTACCACAATCATAATTGCTGTACACACCTTTTGGTAGAAACCCACTTGATTAGAATTTATTAGAATACTCTATGTGCTTCACTTATATCTTTTGAGCTAGATAGTTTTGCTCTAGTGCTTCACTTATATCTTTTAGAGCACAGCGGTGGCTTAATTTTGTAGAAATTGTTAATCTCTCATGCTTCACTTATATTATTTTGAGAGTCTCTTAGAACAGCATGGTATTTGCTATGGTTATAAAATTGGTCCTAGAATGATGGGCATCCAAGTTGGGTATAATAAAAACTATCATAGGAAGTGAATTGGATGCTAGGATCAATTTGATACTTGATAATTGTTTTGAGATATGGAGGTAGTGATATTAGAGTCATGCAAGTTGGGTGATTATGAATTTAAAGAATGCTTGTATTGAAGTTGGCAAGTCCCGTAGCATGCACGTATGGTAAAGTTTGTGTAATAAATTTGACACATGAGGTGTTCTTAGATTGTGCATCCTTATGAGTGGCGGTCGGGGACGAGCGATGGTATTTTCCTACCAATCTATCCCCCTAGGAGCATGCGTGTAGTGCTTGGTTTTTGATAACTTGTAGATTTTTGCAATAAGTATATGAGTTCTTTTTGACTAATGTTGAGTCCACGGATTATACGCACTCTCACCCTTCCATCATTGCTAGCCTCTTCGATACCGTGCATTTCCCTTTCTCACCTTGAGAGTTGGTGCAAACTTCGCCGGTGCATCCAAACCCCGTGATACGATACGCTCTATCACACATAAACCTCCTTATATCTTCCTCAAAACAGCCACCATACCTACCTATTATGGCATTTCCATAGCCATTCCGAGATATATTGCCATGCAACTTTCCACCGTTCCGTTCATCATCATGACACACATCATCATTGTCATATTGCCTTGCACGATCATGTAGTTGACATCATATTTGTGGCAAAGCCACCATGCATAATTTTTCATACATGTCACTCTTGATTCATTGCCCATCTCGGTACACTGTCGGAGGCATTCATATAGAGTCATATCTTGTTCTAGTATTGAGTTGTAATTCATGAGTTGTAAATAAATAGAAGTGTGATGATCATCATTATTAGAGCATTGTCCCCAAATAAAAAAAGAAAGGCAAATAAAAAAAGGCCAAAAAAAGAGAAAGGATAAATAAAAAAGGGCCAAAAAAAAGAAAATTAAAAAGCGGAGGCAATGTTACTATCTTTTTCCACGCTTGTGCTTCAAAGTAGCACCATGTTCTTCATATAGAGAGTCTCATATGTTGTCACTTTCATATACTAGTGGGAATTTTTCATTATAGAACTTGGCTTGTATATTCCTACGATGGGCTTCCTCAAAATGCCCTAAGTCTTCGTGAGCAAGCAAGTTGGATGCACACCCACTAGTTTCTTTTGTTGAGCTTTCATACATTTATAGATCTAGTGCATCCGTTGCATGGCAATCCCTGCTCCCCATGTTGACATCAATTGATGGGCATCTCCATAGCCCGTTGATTATCCTCGTTAATGTGAGACTTTCTCCTTTTTTTGTCATCTCCACACAATCTCCCTCATTATATTCTATTCCAGCCATAGTGCTATATCCATGGCCCACGCTCATGTATTGTGTGAAAGTTGAAAAAGTTTGAGATTATTTAAATACGAAACAATTGCTTGGCTTGTCATCGGGGGTGTGCAAGATGGGAGCATTTTTTGTGTGACGAAAATGAAGCATGACCTAACTATATGATTTTGTAGGGATGAACTTTCTTTAGCCATGTTATTTTGAGAAGACATGATTGCTTTGATTAGTATGCTTGAAGTATTACTATTTTTATGTCAATATGAACTTTTATTTTGAATCATTTGGATCTGAACATTCATGCCACAATAAAGAAAATTACATTGAGAATTATGCTAGGTAGCATTACACATCAAAAATTCTGTTTTTATCATTTACCTACTTGAGGACGAGCAGGAATTAAGCTTGGGGATGCTTGATACGTCTCCAACATATCTATAATTTTTTATTGTTCCATGCTATTATATTACCCATTTTGGATGTTTATGGGCTTTACTTTACACTTTTATATCATTTTTGGGATTAACCTACTAACCGGAGGCCCAACCCGAATTGCTGTTTTTTTTGCCTATTTCAGTGTTTCAAAGAAAAGGAATATGAAACGGAGTCCAAACGGAATGAAACCTTCGGGAGCGATCTTTTTGGAACAAACGTGATCCAGAGGACTTGGAGTGGAAGTCAAGAAACAAGCGAGGCGGCCACGAGGTGCCCGGCGCGCCTCACGGTGGGCGCGCCCCCACCTCGTGGGCCTCAGGCGTCCACCGACCTACTTCTTCCTCCTATATATACCTATGTACTGAAAACATCGAGGCGACCATGAAAAACTATTTCCACCGCCAGTAACCTTCTCAGTATCCGCTGAGATCCCATCTTGGAGCCTTCGCGGCGCTCCACTTGGGAGGAATCGACCATGGAGGGCCTCTACATCATCTCCAAGGCCTCTCCGATGAGTTGTGAGTAGTTTACCACAGACCTTCGGGTCCATTGTTATTAGCTAGATGGCTTCTTCTCTCTCTTTGAATCTCAATACAAAGTTCTCGTCGATCTTCTTGGAGATCTATTCGATGTAACTCTTTTTGCGGTGTGTTTGTCGAGATCCGATGAATTGTGGGTTTATGATCAAGTTTATCTATGAGAAATATTTGAATCTCCTCTGAATTCTTTTATGTGTGATTAAGTTATCTTTGCAAGTCTCTTGAATTATCAGTTTGGTTTGGCCTACTAGATTGATCTTTCTTGCAATGGGAGAAGTGCTTAGCTTTGGGTTCAATATTGCGGTGTCCTTTCCCAAAGGATGTTAGGGCAGCAAGGCACGTATTGTATTGTTGCCATCGAGGATAAAAAAATGGGGTTTATATCATATTGTTTGAGTTTATCCCTCTACATCATGTCATCTTGCCTAATGCGTTACTCTGTTCTTATGAACTTAATACTCTCGATGCATCTTTGGATAGCGGTCGATGTGTGGACTAATAGTAGTAGATGCAGAATCATTTCGATCTACTTGTCGCGGACGTGATGCCTATATACATGATCATGACTAGATATTCTTATAACTATGCACTTTTCTATCAATTGCTCAACAGTAATTTGTTCACCCACCGTAATACTTATGCTATCTTGAGAGAAGCCACTAGTGAAACCTATGGCCCCCGGATCTATCTCTTATCATATAAGCTTTTAATCTACTTTTATATGCATCTTTACTTTTCCAATCTATATCATAAAAATACGAAAAATATGTTTATCTTATCATATTATCTCTATCAGATCTCACTTCTGCAAGTGGACGTGAAGGGATTGACAAGCCCTTTATTGCGTTGGTTGCGAGTGCTTGTTTGTTTGTGTAGGTGCGTGGGACTTTTGAGGAGCCTCCCTCTTTGGATTGATACCTTGGTTCTCAAAACTGAGGGAAATACTTACGCTACTATTGCTGCATCACCCTTTCCTCTTCAAGGAAAACCAACGCAAGCTCAAGACGTAGCAGGTCCGCAAAATCTTGTGGGCCTTTAGTTGGGCCGGCTCATTATGGTCCGCAAAATCTCGCGGGCCTGTAGCTGGGCAGGCCCATTATGGCCCGCAAAATCTTGTGGGCCTTTAGCTGGGCTGGCACATTATCGTCCGCAAAATCTCGTGGGCCTTTAGCAGGGCCGGCCCATCATGGTCCGTAGAATCTTGTGGGCCTTTAGGTGGGCCAGCCCATTTAAACTTTATGGGCCACTTTTGGGCCGGTCCACGTGTCAACATATCATAGGCGCATCTCGCCCATTGGATGAGTGACACCTGTGCCAACGCGGAGCTGACACGTGTTTCCTCCAGCCAATGATGATTTTACACGTGGAAAATTCCCATTGGTCCGGGCTGTTAATGGGTTATCGGATCCAAAACCAGATCCGATAGCTTAACGGTGTTCCGTTACAGTGGATGCCACGTGTCGGTCACCCTTGACGAAAGCACTTCTGTGACGCGTGATTTATCGTCATGGAAGTGGACACTTCCGTGATGATAATTTTGGTAATGTCACGGAACACTTCTACGACGGCACATGTATGACTATCTTGATTCTGTCATAAAATCGTCATGGATGTACATGCATGACAGAAAACGCGAC
The DNA here is from genome assembly GCA_021605145.1 of Aegilops bicornis. NCBI lineage: Eukaryota > Viridiplantae > Streptophyta > Magnoliopsida > Poales > Poaceae > Aegilops > Aegilops bicornis. The sequence continues at coordinate 154,950,198 of CM038673.1, forward strand.
CTACTGTGACAAACACGTATCATCACGGAAGTGTATTTTTTTTGTAGTGTAAATCAATTACCATGCTGAGATTACTATTTGCAAGGAAAATATGGGCATTCTAATACATATAGATTCGTTTGGCAATTTAAGAGATTCCTTTCGTATTCTAGAATGGTAGGAGTAGCACCCAACAGTGTACTAGCCAGACCAGGGCTCGTGTTGATCCTTAAAAAAAAATACCCGGGCTCGTGTCCTTCTAGTGGCATGCGTGGTATGCACATTAGCCCACCCTAACCAGTCAAGCCTCCGCTTTTCGAATCGAAATATCTGGCGGCCAGAATTCCAGTCCTAGGAAATTCCCCTCATATCCCCGGTCCATAATGAATATCGATTAACAATGGAGGGATGCTTTAGTAACTAGACAATGTTACCTACCGCCGAAACGCAGTTCAATTCCCTCGATCGGGGTACCCACGGTCACCGTCAACTCCATTGCCTAGTAGTACTTAGGAGTACTACGCCAGGATGAGCACAGAATTGAGCCCCGTTTGTTCCTGCCTATTACTTGAGTTAACATATCGGGCAATCCACTGGTACGAAGGGATTATCCTTTTACTCTACATATAACTTGTCTGAAGTCTAACTAAACAAAATGTTTGACCAATTCCTTTCTTAAGAAATATTAACATCTACAACTATAAAGATGTATCAGTTGAAAATTTATTGCACAATGCAGGTTATGATATAGTTTTGAATCCTGGATTTTAAATTTTAGAAAATCAAAAAGTGACAGGAAATTCATGAAACTGAGCATGGTCTCGTGATATGGTACGAATATGCTGTTGCATTTTTTGGGTTCAATTTGAGGCCAGCCGCTTATGAGGAGTCACACAAATGAAGAGCCAAGGTATTTTGGAACAAAAGACCTATCATGTTAAGGCGAACGCTTTCACTATTCAAACCATGCGCGTTTACATGCCGCCACGAGTCCTTCTTCTCATCGGCAGGTGCCGTCCGAGCAAGCGTGTGAGTCGACGGGAGGCGTGCGAGCAGACCGATGCGCTGGCTAACCGGGAGGTGTCGGAGCAGGTCGCTGCGCAGGCTCACCGGGAGGCGAGCCCTTTGACCAGGCTTCGCCGCCCACCTTCGTATCAACGGCCCCACTTTTAATGGCGTCAGTACCGCAGTTTAAAATGACCCCTGCACTACCCGGTATCGCTACAATCTTCCCTCGTCCTCTTCGATTCTCCTGTCGTCTACCTCCAACCAGCCTGACCTAATAAATGACGCCATGCCGCATCATGATGGTCGGCCCTTAGTCTTCCTGTTTCTTGAGGAAGACACCCCGCTTTGGGACGAGCTTGAACTGGCCTTGCAGGAAGACGTCGCACCTGTCCCCTCTCCCGTTGCCCCGACTACGACAGCGCCCATCCCCATGCCATTGATGGGCTGGGAGCCGCACATGGTCACTGAGCTTGATGCTACGGGGTTCCACGAGGTCCCCGCCGACTTTAACGCGCCCGTGCAACTGCCAGCGCATGCGCCTGCGCGTGCATTGATGCGCGCGCCCGTGCCGGTGCCCGTGCACATGAATGTCTCCGCCACGCCGTTGCCGGCGCTTTGTCCCCTTACGGATGCGGTGCCCCATCGAGGCATGGTTGGCCCTCGTCGACCGCTTCCTTACACCAACGCATGTCCCCCCCCCCCCCGCCAGTTGACTCGCTCCTGGAGACCAAAGTCCAGAACATTCTAGCCTTCCTTGAAGCTAGGGCCAAATGTCTAGGAGTACGCCAACAACGGTGCAAGACGCCACCGTCGTCGTTGGTTAGTGGCCCACGACACACAGAGCATGACAGAGGAGCCGCTTCCCACCGCAAGACGCCGCCGCGTAATCTAAACTTGCCATGAAAAACGTTCGGATTGCCATGCTTAAAATTTGGCGTTTATCATTTCCATTTCTTTTAGATCGATCGTCGTATTCTTTGTAAAATCGGAGTCGGGTGAATGAAATCTATGGTTTGATTGATTGAATGTTCTTGTAGAGCCGTACCAAGTTAAATATAAAACGTCATCAGGCCTCATGTATTCCTTCTAATCGCAAGCATTTCATATTAAATACCACGTCAATTCCAAATATTTTCTTAGTGAAGTCAATTCCAAATTAACGTGCATTGCACGTACACATTGACTTGTACTACTAGTACGTGAAACTGGTGTCGTAACTTGTGAACGTGTCCAGATATGGTCAACGGCGGCATTGCCCGCGAGTTCTTCGTGTTTGCTCGTGCGTCTAAACATAGAAGGGGAGGAGAGACAGAGAGAGAGAGCAGACATGGAACACACCAGTAAGTGAAGGTGAATAGTACGTGCTAATGAGCCGGTCCCACTAATGTACAAAAAATAATATTAAAACATGTTATCCATTAAATAGGATGTGGTAATATAACAACATTATATCAACAGAGGGGGGGGGGGGTACAACAAATGTTGCTGTACTATGTTGCCTGTTGACGTGCGGCTTGAAGGCCGTTGTCGCATGTTCGATCCTCGTCATTTTTAATTTTTAATTTATATGTGGGTTCAAATTCTTTCCATGACAGGTGGGCTCCTCGGTGTGTAGTTTGCAGCACTTTAATTTGTGGGTCGAAATTTGTTCCATTACAGGTGGACTATCGGTGTGTAGTTTTGTAGATAATTTGTACTCCCTTCGTCCGGAAATACTTATCATCAAAATGGATAAAAGGACATGTTGTTGGAAATATGCCCTAGAGGCAATAATAAGATGTTTATTATTATATTTCCTTGTTCATGATAATTGTCTATTGTTCATACTATAATTTTATTAACCGGAAACAGTAATACATGTGTGAATACATAGACCACTATATGTCCCTAGTAAGCCTCTAGTTGACTAGCTCGTTGATCAATAGATGGTTGCGGTTTCTTGACCATGGACATTGGATGTCATTGATAACGGGATCACATCATTAGGAGTATGATGTGATGGACAAGACCTAATCCTAAGCATAGCACAAGATCGCGTAGTTTGTTTGCTAGAGCTTTTCTAATGTCAAGTATCATTTCCTTAGACCATGAGATTGTGCAAATCCCGGATACCATAGGAATGCTTTGGGTGTATCAAACGTCACAACGTAACTAGGTGGCTATAAAGGTGCACTACATTTATCTCCAAAAGTGTTTGTTGGGTTGGCACGAATTGAGACTGGGATTTGTCACTCCGTATGACAGAGAGGTGTCTCTGGGCCCACTCGGTAATGCATCATCATAATGAGCTCAATGTGACTAATGAGTTATCCACGTGATCATGCATTACAGAACGAGCAAAGAGACTTTCCGGTAACGAGATTGAACAAGGTATAGGATACCGACGATCGAATCTCGGGCAAGTAACATACCGATGGACAAAGGGAATTTTATACGGGATTGACTTAATCCCCGACATCATGGTTCATCCTATGAGATCATCATGGAACATGTGGGATCCAATATTGGTATCCAGATCCTGCTATCGGTTATTGTCCAAAGAGGCATCTCGGTCATGTCTGCATGGTTCCCGAACCAGTAGGGTCTACACACTTAAGGTTCGGTGACGCTAGAGTTGTAATGGGAATTGTATGTGGTTACCAAAATTTGTTCAGAGTCTCGGATGAGATCCCGGACGTCACGAGGAGTTCCGAAATGGTCCAGAGGGTAAAGATTTATATATGGGAAGTCCTACTTTGGCCACCGGAAAATGTTCGGGACTTTTCGGTATCGTACCGAGAAGATTCTAGAAGGCTCCAACGTGGGGCCCACCTTCATGGGGGGACCCACATGAACGTGGGTAATGGGGGCAAGGCCCCACACCCCTGGTCAAGGCGGACCAAGATCCCCCCCTTAGAAGGAATAAGATCATATCCAGAAGGGATAAGATCAAGATCCCTAAAAAAGGGGGATAACAATCGGTGGGGAAGGGAAAGGAGGGGATTTCTTTCCTCCCACCTATGCCAACGCCCCAATGGACTTGGAGGGCAAGAAACTAGCCCCCTCCACCCCTATATATAGTGGGTAGGCGCATGGGAGATATACCCCTTGCCCCTGGCGCAGCCCTCCCCCTCTAACTCCTCCTCCTCCTCCGTTGAGCGTAGCAAAGCTAGAGAACAACAAGCTCCACCACCACGCTGTTGTGCTGCCGGAGTTCTCCCTTAACTTCTCCTCTCCCCTTGCTGGATCAAGAAGGAGGAAACATTCCCAGGCTGTATGTGTGTTGAACACGGAGGCGCCGTCCATTCGGCGCTTGGATCAGGTCTTCCACGATTTGAATCGCCGTGTGTATGACTCCATCAACCGCGTTCTTGTAACGCTTCCGCTTAGCGATCTTCAAGGGTATGAAGCACTCTCTCTCTTGTTTCTAGCTTCACCTAGATTGATCTTGGTGACACGTAGGATTTTTTTTGAATTATTACTACGTTCCCCAACAGTGGCATCATGAGCTAGGTCTATGCATAGATTCTATGCACGAGTAGAACACAAGTAGTTGTGGTCAATGATTTGGTCAATTTTCTTACTGTTACTAGTCTTATCTTGATTCGGCGGCATTGTTGGATGAAGCGGCCCGGACCAACCTTACACGTACACTTACGTGAGACAGGTTCCACCGACTGACATGCACTTGTTGCATAAGGTGGCTAGCGGGTGTCTGTCTCTCCCACTTTAGTAGGATCAGATTCGATGAAGAGGGTCCTTATGATGGGTAAATAGCAATTGTCATATCACCATTGTGGCTTTTGCGTAGGTAAGAAACGTTCTTGCTAGAAACCCATACCAGCCACGTAAAACATGCAACAACAATTAGAGGACGCCTAACTTGTTTTTGCATGGTATGCTATGTGATGTGATATGGCCAAAAGGATGTGATGATTATATATGTGATGTATGATATTGATCATGTTCTTGTAATAGGAATCACGACTTGCATGTCGATGAGTATAACAACCGGCAGGAGCCATAGGAGTTTTCTTAATTTATTGTATGACTTGCGAGTCAATATAAGCGCCATGTAATTACTTTACTTTATTGCTAACCGTTAGCCATAGTAGTAGAAGTAATAGTTGGCGAGGCAACTTCATGAAGACACGATGATCGATATCATGATGATGGAGATAATGGTGTCATGCCGGTGACGATGGTGATCATGCCGCGCCTCAAAGATGGAGATCAAAAGCGCAAGATGATATTGGCCATATCATGTCACTTTATGATTTGCATGCGATGTTTGTCATGTTTACATCTTATTTGCTTAGAACGATGGTAGCATAAATAATATGATCCCTCACTAAAATTGCAAGAAATGTGTTCCCCCTAACTGTGCACCATTGCAATGGTTCATTGTTTCGAAGCACCAGGTGATGATCGGGTGTGATAGATTCTAACATTCGCATACAACAGGTGTAGGCGAGATTTACACATGCAGAACACTTAGGTTGACTTGACGAGCCTAGCATGTACAAACATGGCCTCGGAACATGAGAGACCGAAAGGTTGAACATGGGTCATATGGTAGATGCGATCAACATGGAGATGTTCACCGTTGATGACTAGTCCATCTCACGTGATGATCGGACACGGCCTAGTCGATTTGGATCATGTATCACTTAGATGACTAGAGGGATGTCTATCTGAGTGGGAGTTCATTAAATAATTTGATTAGTTGAACTCATTATCATGAACATAGTCTAAATTGTCTTTGCAAATTATGTTCTAGATCAATAGCTCGCGCTTTGCAAATTGGTGTCTGCGTTGAGCATGAACATGATTAGATCATGTTTATTGCAATACGGTTATTCATTTCAGTCACAGCATAATGGTTATTCTATTTACATGAATAACACCTTCTATGGTCATGCACCCAATGTGAATGGTTTATTGAATCTCGGTCATAGTGATACACATGTTCATAACATTGATGCCAAAAGATGTAGAGTTGATAATGATAGTACCACTTTCTTGTGGCACAGCCGGTTAGGTCATATTGGTATGAAGCGCATGAACAACCTCCATGCCGATGGACCTTTGAAGTCACTTGATTTTGAATCACTTGACACGTGCGAACCATGCCTCGTTGGCAAGATGACTAAAACCCCATTTTTTGGAACAATAGAACGGGCAAGTGACTTATTGGAAATCATACATGTTGATGTGTGCGGTCCGATGAGTGTTGACGCGTGCGGTTGATAATTTCTCACCTTCACCGATGAATTGAATAGATATGGTGATGTAGGGTAGAACCCTAGAAGCCGATCTTTCACGTTTGGAGTGGATCCCTAGGAAGAACCCGAAGAAAACGAGGAGGGGAAGGAGGGAAAAACACAAGAGAACACTCAACCAACAAGAACAAAGTCACACATGTGCTAGATCCTCGAAACACAAAAGGGTACAAGATCCAACTCCAACAAAGGACGATACAAGTTGCGGTAGTTCATCTCCGAGAGGAGGTCTTGAATCCACGAGGGATCTTCCCGTAAAGGGGTCTTGAAGCCAGGTGGATCTTCTCTGAAGAGGCCACGGTCTCTCACGAGGAGGAGATCCGTGTGGATGAGCAAAGCTCTATCTCAAATGACCTAAACCAATGCTAACCCTAACTAGGATGAGGTGGGGGAGTAGTCTGAAAGGGACACGAGGCTCCCACGAGAGAGGAGGGCGTGCCCCCCCTGTAGGGCGCGCCCCTTGTCTCGTGGGCACCTCGTGTGCCTCCCGGACTCCGTTTTCTTATATGTTACGTATTTTGGCCGGTAAAGATTCATTATATATACTCCCGAAGGTTTTGACCACCGTATCACGCAAATACCCTCTGTTTTTGTTTCGAGCTGCTCCTATTGCAGAATAAAGCAAGATGTCTTCTCAGGAGTCAGTTGGGGAGAGCCGGGTGTCTCACCCAACGCCAGGTCAAGGGGCAAATACCGATGCCTATCACTTTGGACCATCAACGGAGGATGAGATGGAGGCTGATTTGAAAAGGATAGATATGGAGGAAGATCAAGAAGTTACCTCTCGTCTCCAAACATAATTCACTATGGGGGAACTACCTAGCCTGGCTGTCCCTTCTTCGGTCATCCCTTCCAACTCTAGATTTCTTTCTTATGAAAATACGAAAAAGAGTTTCATGTGTTCTCCAGAAGCTATGCAGCATCCTTGGGAAAAAGGAGCTTTGGCCGTTACGGGCAAGCTCCGTAAAGAAATTATGGACCTCAGACAACAAGTCAATAAGCTCGAGGAGGAGAACCGTATCCTGAAGGGCATCATCCCCAAGAAGATCATAACACCAATAGTGAAGAAGGAGAAATAATCACATGGGTATGGGCACTCCCCTTGGCAACTGCCAAGCTTGGGGGAGGTGCCCCGGTATCGTATCACCATCACACTCCTATCTTTACCGCTTTATTTAGTTTGATCCTTTTAGTAGTATCTTAATCTAGTAGTTTGAACTTTTGATATCAAGTAGTTTCGAGTTTTGCTTTGTGATCTCTTTATGTAATCGAGTCCGTGTGCTATCTATAATAAAGATTAGTGTTGAGTCAAGGGCTTTGCTATGTTGCTATGATCTTGAGAAAGTAGAAAGAATAAAAGAGTTCATATTGATCTTGTGGATAGTGATAACTTCACACATAGAAAGTATGAGGCATAAAAATTGTTGAGAGTTGGTGAACGTAGCCTTGGTTATCGTTGCAACGACCGCGACCTCTGTCCCGGTCGCGAGGGTGCCGCAGCCGGCATGCTGCAGCCAAAGCCCCAGGGGTTCCCCTTGCGGGATGACGGAGGCGAAGAAAGGGGAAGACGAATCCAAGACTTAGGAGGCGTGGCGGCGCGAAGCACGAACTCTCGGCAGGAGCCCTCGGCATGGACTCCAGGGGGGAAGACGCACACCTTCGTGACCCTCCGGCGTCGTTGGCGGCGCCGCTCGTGGCGTTCGGCATCGACTCCTTCAGAGCCGCCAATGTGCGCGTACAAGGGAAGAGGGAACCCTGGTGGTGGCTGCTCACACCAGGGTCTTGACGCTTCCTGGCGAGTGCCCTCACCCTGACACCAGAGAGAAAGCCGCTTCTTTGGGGGAAGCGGGTCAGGATCCTCTTGGGGAGATTTTCCCTTCTCTTCCACGGAGAACCGGCGGATCGGAGCCATTGCAGCAAGTCGGACCAAGGCCCAGGAAGGAGGAGAAGCAGAGGGATAGACTGGAAGGGCGCGCGCCGTTCCGTACTTATAGCCGGCGAAGGCCAACCATCGACCACCACGATCACAGGTAATCATGACCCGCTTTGCATGCAGGGACTTGTCGAATCCGTGCGGTTACCAAGGCATCATGGGGAAGCGGAGGCGCCCACGTCCAATCAACCGCCATGCGGCGCCCAAGGCCGCAGGCTGTTAGGGCCCGCGACACTTTGCACTTGCCCTTTCGCCTCGCTGCTCGGCCAAGTTCGGGCACGCCGTGGGCCCGGGGGCTACTGTCGGCGTTCTGGGAACGGGGGTCCCCAGACTTGCCTGCCTGCGGCCTGCGGCGTGGCTCAAAGGAGGCCCAGCACAGCCCATCTTCATCGACACAAGCTCAAGACCCTGGCGAGGGGCCAAGCCTCATGAGGCGGGGCGACAAGGAGCTTCCTCAGGCACGGCCTTGTCAGGCTGGCTCACGAGGAGGCGGAGAGTTCAAGGCGGGGTACCTCGCGAGGTTCCCATGACGCAAGCCATGACGACCAAGGGCGCCAGTCGGGCGCCAGCCTGCGCAGTGTCCTCCTTTCCTCTTTGGTGCAAAGGGAGCAAGCGCAGGTGAGAGAATCAAGCAAAGGCTTCCATTTCGGTGCAACAAGACCAAGACCAACCCAACGGCAGGGAAGAAGTCATTGTGGAGCCCAAGCAGGCGTCACCACCAGAGCCTTTGACAGGCGAGGACCAACTTTATTCAGGATAAGTGTACCCGCTGTTCCCCTTCAAAATGGCCAATTGTTGGCGCCCTTCCCGCTCAATATTTGGGAAGAGGCCCAGGGCCTTTGCCTATAAATAGGACTAGCCACCCCCAGGGTAGAGGCAATCTGGACCGAACCTAGCGATCTAGAGACCTGGTCAAGAATCCAAGAGCCAGAACCAAGTAGCACCAGCCAAGAATAGACCCTCGCGAGGTTTTTCTTCTTTGTATTGTTCCTCATCAGCCCAAGAGGCAATCCACCACACCACACACTGGAGTAGGGTATTACACCACAATGGTGGCCTAAACCAGTATAAATCTTGTGTCTGTTGTGTTGTTCTGTTTGGTAGTTTAGATCCTAGCGATTCGGCGAGGAACAGGCAGGCAGAGGGTTGAATCTCCGCGCGCACCCCAGTGTTCGAACCTCAAGGGTCTGCCGGAACCTGAAATCCGACAAGTACTTTGGATGAGTACTCACGGTTGCTTTGCTACCCCTTTTCCTCCTTCTTTCTTCTTTCCGGTTGATGCAACCAGATGGTGGATCGCTGGAGCTAGATGCCACCGCTGACGAATACTGCTACGTGGAGACCGCCGATGACCAGGAGTAGTTAGGAGGTCCCAAGCAGGAGGCCTTGCCTCTTCGACCGTGTTTATTTTGTGCTAGCCTTCTTAAGGCATCCTTGTTTAACTTATGTATGTACTTAGATATTGTTGCTTCCGCTAACTCTTGTGTATCGAGCTATGTATTCGAGCCCTCTAGGCACCTGGCTTGTATTATAAAGCTTGTATTATTTTTGATTTGTGTCTAGAGTTCTGTTGTGATATCTTCCCATGAGTCCCTGATCTTCATCGTACACATTTGTGTGTATGATTAGTGTACGATTGATTCGGGGGCGTCACGCTAAGTGAGTGTGCATCCAACTCGCTTGCTCACGAAGACCTAGGGCAATTTGAGGAGGCCCATCATTGGAATATACAAGCCAAGTTCTATAATGAAAAATTCCCACTAGCATATGAAGGTGACAACATAGGAGACTCTCTATCATGAAGATCATGGTGCTACTTTGAAGAACAAGTGTGGTAAAAGGATAGTAACATTGTCCCTTCTCTCTTTTTCTCTCTTTTTTTTTCTTTTTTTGGTGGGCTTCTTTGGCCTCTTTTATTATTCATAAAGTGCGGAGACTCATCCCAACTTGTGAAGGATCATTGCTTCCATCATCCTTTCCTCACATGGGACAATGCTCTAATAATGAAGATCATCACACTTTTATCTACTTACAACTCAAGAATCTTAGAACAAAATATGAATCTATGTGGATGCCTCTGGCGGTGTACCAGGATATGCAATGAATCAAGAGTTACATGTATGAAAGAATTTTGAATGGTGGCTTTGCCACAAATACGATGTCAACTACATGATCATGCAAAGCAATATGACAATGGTGGAGCGTGTCATAATAAACGTAGCGGTGGAAAGTTGCATGGCAATATATCTCGGAATGGCTATGGAAATGCCATAATAGGTAGGTATGGTGACTGTTTTGAGGAAGGTATATGGTGGGTGTATGGTACCGGCGACAGTTGCGCGGCACAAGAGAGGCTAGCAATGGTGGAAGGGTGAGAGTGCGTATAATCCATGGACTCAACATTAGTCATGAAGAACTCACATATTGCAAAAATCTACAAGTTATCAATACAAATTACTACACACATGCCCCTAGGGGAAGGCTTGGTAGGAGTTAACCATCGCGCGATCCCGACCTTCACACATAAGGAAGACAATCAATAAATAAATCATGCTCCAACTTCATCACATAACGGTTCACCATACGTGCATGCTACGGGAATCACAAACTTTTAACACAAGTATTCCTCAAATTCACAACTACTCAACTAGCATGGCTCTAATATTATCATACTCATATCTCAAAACAATCATCAAGTATCAAACTTCTCATAGTATTCAATGCACTTTATATGATAGTTTTTATTATACCTATCTTGGATGCTCATCATTTTAGGACTAAAATTTTAACCAAAGCAAATTACCATTCTGTTCTAAAAGACTCTCAAAATAATATAAGTGAAGCATGAGAGATCAATAATTTCTATAAAATAAAACCACCGCCGTGCTCTAAAAAGATATAAGTGAAATACTAGAGCAAAATTATCTAGCTCAAAATATATAAGTGAAGCACATAGAGTATTCTAATAAATTCCGATTCATGTGTCTCTCTCCCAAAAGGTGTGTATAGCAAGTATGATTGTGGTAAACTAAAAATCAAAGACTCAAATCATACAAGACGCTCCAAGTAAAACACATATCATGTGGTGAATAAAAATATAGCATCAAGTAAAGTTACCGATAAACGAAGACGAAAGAGGGGATGCCTTCCGGGACATCCCCAAGCTTAGGCTTTTGGTTGTCCTTGAATTTTACCTTGGGGTGCCTTGGGCATCCACAAGCTTAGGCTCTTTCCACTCCTTATTCCATAATCCATCAAATCTTTACCCAAAAACTTGAAAACTTCACAACACAAAACTCAACAGAAAATCTCATGAGCTCCGTTAGCGAAATAAAACAAACCACCACTTTAAGATACTGTAATTAACTCATTCTTCATTAGTATTGGTGTTAAACCTACTGTATTACAACTTATCTATGGTTCATATCCCCCGATACTAGCCATAGATTCATCAAAATAAGCAAACAACACACGAAAAATAGAATCTTTCAAAAACAGAACAGTCTGTAGTAAACTGTAACTTTCGAATACTTCCGGAACCCCAAAAATTCTACCAAAATAGGAAGCCCTAGATAATTTGTTTATTAATCTTATCCAAAAAGAATTATCTGAAAATGACGTTTCTGTGATTTACGAAAATTATACTCGTGCATGCAAAAGTTTCTGTTTTTCAGCAAGATCAACTTAACTATCACCCAAGAAGATCCTATAGGTTTTACTTGGCACAAACACTAATTAAAACATAAAACCACATCTAACCAGAGGATAGATGAATTATGTATTATTAAACAGTAACAAAAAGCAAAGAATAAAATAAAATTAGGTTGCCTCCAACCAAGCACTTTTGTTTAAAGCCTTTTAGCTAGGCATTGAGATTTCGATGATGCTCACATGAAAGACAAGAATTGAAGCGCAAAAAGAGCATCATGATACACGTGACAAACACATCTAAGTCTAACATACTTCCTATGCATAGGCATCTTATAGCCAAACAAATTATCAAGGCAAGCAAAAACTACCATATGCAAGGAAGAAGAGAGAAACACTAGCAATCTCAACATAACGAGAGGTAATTTAGTAACATGAAAATTTCTACAACCATATTTTCCTCTCTCTTAATAATTACATGTATAATCATAAGCAAATTCAACAATATAGCTATCACAAAACATATTCTTAACATGATCCACATGTATGCAAAGTTGACACTCTTCGAAAATAGTGGGATTAACATTAAATAAAGTCATGACCTCTCCAAACCCACTTTTATCAAAAACTTCATAAGATTGAACATTCTCCAAATATGTGGGATCTAAAGTTGACACTCTTCCAAACCTACTTTCAATATTATTGCAAACATTATTATCAATCTCATATTCATCATGGGGCTTAAATAAATTTTCAAGATCATAAGAAGAATCACCCCAATCATGATCATTGAAACAAGTAGTAGACATAGCAAAACTAGCATCCCCAAGCTTAGGGTTTTGCATATTATTAGCACAACTGACATCAAGAGAGTTTATAATAACATCATTGCAATCATGCTTTTCATCGAAGGAACTATCAAGTATGGGTGCAATAGCAACAATTCTTTAACATAAGGAACTATAGCAAATTCATCTTCATAAATATTGGCATAATAGCCACAAGAATAGCTAGCATCATGTTCATCAAGGGATATTTCAATCAAATTATCGAAATCATAATTAAATATAGATTCATGCATATCATTATTTTCTTCCAAAGCAACAATCATTCTCTTAATAAATTCCTTAACGTAGGCATTATGAGCATAGTTTTCTGTAACATCCCAAATTTCCTATTTGGAATGTTTTACAATTATAGCTAAGCATCCTATGCATTCTGTTTGAATTTGATTGTCATTTGAAGTTTCAGAGCAAGTTGAGTTTGAATTTGAATTTCAAACTTTGGCATGTGGGAAACATTTCAAAAACTAAGCCTGATAGATACTTGATCAAAAGTATGAGAGGAGCAAACATGACACTCCAAAAATATCAGAGGAAACAATGCCAAAAGTTTTGGAATTCAAATCTGAATTTTATTTGAATTTGAAAAAAATGGATTTTTATAAAGTTTGGATTTTGCCTTTGGAAAAATGTTCAAATGAAAGGGAATATTCCCCTGATCATTTTGGTATATATATACCCTATATAAATTATCTATAGATTTGGTTTTATTTTTGTTTTAGTTTTATTTAAAAAAAAAACCCTTCTAAGGCCAGCACCACCCAGCCCAGGCGCCACCTCACCCTCCAGACTCACTTTGGCCCAGCCAAGCCGGCCCACCAGGGCCAGCCCAACCGAGCGAGCCAGCCCAGCACCCTCGCCCCTCGCCCGAATCTCCTAGGCCTCGGCCACCCGCTCGACCCGACCCCCTCGCCCCTCTCTCTCTCCCGCTGACTCGTGGGACCCGCCCCGTCTCCTTCCCTCGCCACGCCATGACCTCATGGGAGATCCACCGGATCCCGAAGGATCCGGGATCCCCGATCGCCTCCGATGCCCTTCCGGAGCGAGCCCGCCCCCCAGGCTATAAAAGTCGAGCTCGCCGCACCCCATTCCCCCCCCCCCCCCCGAGACCTCGCCGCACCCCCTCTCCCTCTCCCTCCCGAGCTCACCGGAGCACCGAACCCCTCCCCGCCGCCAAAGTCACCGCCGACGCAGCCCTGGTGCACCCGACCTCCCCAACCCCAAGAACCACTCCCGTGCTCCCCAAGCATCTCCCGACGACTACTGAAGCTCGCCCGGCCTGACGCCTCGGAGCACTCTCGCCCGCCGCCGCCGTCGCCGAGTCGGTGAGTCCCGGAAAACACCTCCCGTCTGATCAGAAACCCACGGCCACGATTAGAACCCAAGGGGTATGTTTTATTAGAAAACCGGCCGGCCCGATCGGTTTTTATTTTAGTTTAGGTTTTATTAATTAGGACGGTTCTGTTAGTTAAACCCTAGGCCAGTTTAGACTAAACTAAGCCTAGTGAACAGTATAGGCCCATTGGTCTTTTTCTTTTTATTTTGATTTTCTGTTTTAGCGAATAGTTTCAATTTTCAAAATGTATATCTTTTATTCTGTTTAAAATTTTTGAGTGATTCTTTTTTGTTGGATTGCAAATTTTATGTAGTTTCTGAAAAACATATATTTAGCTATGTTAAAAATAATTAAAAATGCTTTTAATATTGTTTTAGTCAGAATAGCAAATCTACTATAGTTTTAGTTAGAAAAATTATTTTTGCATGATTCCTTTTTGCCATCACTTTATTTTGATATTGCCAAACCCTAGAAATTAACTTTGGTATTTTAGGATTAATAAATAATTAATTCTAGGCAGAATCCTATTAATCCTAATTAATTGACTAGTTCCTGTTTTCCTAATTAATTAATTAGTAAATTAATTTATTTTTAACTTGTGATTAGTTATTCTAGGATAGTTTCTGTCATTCTAGTAGATGAACTTTTATTTATAATTAATAAAAGTTTTAAATTAATTTTCTTAATAGAAATTTGATTAGGCCTAAAATGAGTTTTATAATAGCTATTTAATTAATTCTTTTTGCACCTAGTTGCTTAGTGAATCCTTTTCTGTTAAGTTAACCTAAAACCATGATTAGGTTATATTAAGGAATTTTTGTTATATAAAAACTATTTTTAGCTATTGTTTGAAGTAGGAAACTTTGAGTGATTTTTCTTTGAGTTTTCCTTTGGATTTGGTTTTGGTTGCTTTGTTGTGATATGTTATTTTGTTATGTTGTGTTATGTGATCCTATTGTTTTGCTTATTGTGTTATTGTTTGTCTCGGTAGAGTTTCCGGAGTGCGAAGCTTGCTACTACGACTCTTTAGCTTACGAGGATCATCAGCAAGGCAAGTTTTGATCATGTTATTTCTATACCTATGTTTTTGTGCATTAGTAGTTGTCACCACCCCACCATGCATGCAGTAGTGAAATCTTGAAGTCATTAAACTTGAGTAGTATCATGTGGTAGGATGAACCAATCCCTTGTTACCATGACCGGGGACGTAGTAGTTATTTTGCTATGCTCGTAGACGGGATTTGGTATGAGGGAAATTCATAAGCAAGATGTGAGAGTCAATGATGATGACAACCCATGGACTACAATGATCAAGATGGACTTCGAAAATCACTACTGGGTGGAGGACGGTTGACGGGCACCTGGAGCACCCGGTGGTGGCCGGGATGCATGGAGAAGCGCCATGACATCCTGCGGAAAGCTTCACCCAGCCACGAAGAGAAGGATGGATGCCCCATGACCGGAAGCTTACCTGCAGCCGCAAGCCATTATGGGCTCGGCTGGGTTGACCCTAGTAGTGACGCTGGCTGGGCCGGTACTACGAGAAGTAGACGAACGGTAGGATTGGATGGGTACGGCGGTGGCGGAAGAACTCTTTGGAAGACCCTGTTTATCTCGTCCTGTCTTCAAACACCATGAAGTGCGAAGACTCTAAAGGAGGAATGATTCTTGCGGGGAAAGTGCGCAAACCTCTGCAGAGTTTAAACCTAATCGATTAGCCGTGTCCCCGGTTACGGACATTTGAGCCTCTGGAACTTGGAAGTATTCGGATATCTCAACACTAAAACTAATGAATTAATTTGAGGGTTTATGACTTAATAATTTGGGAACGAGATTTTGGTTGGCGGAACCATCTCAATAACTACCAACAATTTGTAGTAATTTGCAAATAAGTCCTTTGTAGTAGGATAAAATTGGCTTTACGCAAAAATGATGAAACTTAGAGCTCCACAGCCAAAATGCATATAGTGTAGTAACTTTATTATTGTTATTCTTCATGACTTGCCACTTATTCCAAAAGCTGACCTACATGGCTGCAACGTATTATGTTGCGTAGATATATTCCGATCAGAGTGAGGCTACGCTCGCGCTTGGCGATTGCCCTTTGAGTCGGATGGACTCGCTTTACCTCGACGCTTCGCAGCATTAGTAGTTTATTTCTCATGAGTTGGCCTTGAGCCGAATTTATTCCCTTGTAATAAAGACTCTATATGAGAATCGTGTAATAAAATTCAGGTGTGATTGAACTTTGATTACTTTATCAATGTCTTGTGAGTACCGGCATGATCTTGGGATGGTATGCATACGAGAGACTTGACCGATGTTGGGTCAGGTCGCTCTGAGAGATGGTATCGAGCACACGCCGACCGTAGGATCGTAACCCCTAGGATCGGAAAGCCATAAGCGAGACCATTTACTTTGAACCCCTTTTCATTCTATAATTCTTCCTGTTCTATTCTCGACTCTTCTCCCTTTGCAACATTCTAGATGGCCGTCGAAGTTCAGCCCAGTTTTGCTACCGGAGTTCTGCCAGCCCGATGAGACGATGCCCTTTGGAAGAAAGCTGGTCCAGATGGTGAAGCTGCTGAAGATTGCTCTGCCCTCGATCACTGGGAAACCCACTAATGCACTTCCGACGGACACCCGCCATGTGATTGAGGTGCATATCCTGTGGAGGACCTTTGGAGGACACACGGAGCCTATCAACTTGGAGTTCACCGAGTTCAACTGGATCATCGGAAGGGACGTGGCGATCTATCGAGCACTTGGACATCTCCGAGAGGAGTACAGGGCCGAGCTCGATCACTCAGACCTCGCCATGGTTTCTCGCAGGGCAAGGAATGGAGATATCATCCGCACCGTCGAGGACGATTCCATTCTCTCTTATGTCCTGGACTTGGAGTGTCTTCTCAGGAAACGGGAGATTCAGACTCGCCGTAACTTCAAGACACACGGAAGCTTTTGTTCCATGAATCGAATCGGAGGAGAAGGCACGCGCAGACTTCCTTGGCCATGAGGAAGAAATCACGGACTTCATGGAGACAGTCGACGACCTGAAGATGAAGCTTGCCGCGATTGAGGAAAAGATGGACTTGGGAGAGGACCTTTACCCGAGTGGAGATGAAGCAACCCTCGTGAGCAATGATCAGGATTTGAAGGGAGTACCATCAAGGAAACCCCAAGAGGAGGCGCCACTGATGAAGACTTTTTAGTCGACCACCATGTTATCTTTTACTTTTTCGTCGATCAGTTAGGCCGATGTTTTCCCTTCGATTAGTCATGAGCTTTTGTAATTGAGTTTGAACCATGTTTGAGTGGAATGAATAAATGATTGGTGTGTTATGATTGTGCATTCATGTGGGTAGTGTTATTCCTTATAGACCATTGTTCTATTCTAATTTTCTCACCCACTCCGAAACACCAGATGCCTCCGAGACGTGACCTTTGGTTTCCGCCGGAGCTCACCCAGCTGCTCCGCAGCGAGAATGCACCGATGCAACTCCTTATTCGTAATCGTAACAACACCGCCAACAATCCACCGCCACCACCCACCGTGGACAACTTGACTCGATTTACGAGGTTGAATCCGCCAGTGTTCTCTAGTAGCACCGAGCCAATTGTGGCTGATGATTGGCTCCGCAAAATCGGAAGGAGCTAGTCACCGTTGGATGCACCGATCTTTGAGAAGGTGCGCTTTGCCGCGCATCAAGCTGGATGGACCTGCAGCTTCTTGGTGGGAGAATTACACCGCCACTTTTCCCATGGGTGGCATCACTTGGGATCAATTCCAGCAGGCCTTCAGACCTTGCTCATGTCTCACTGGAGCCATGAGTGCGAAGAAGCGTGAGTTCCGCAACTTGCGCCAGGGGAATCGTCTTGTGGCACAAGACGTGGATGAATTCAGCAAGCTTGCTCGCTATGCCCCTGATGATGTGGCCACAGATGCCGCCAAGCAGGAGAAGTTCCTTGAGGGACTCAATGATGAATTGAGCATGCAGCTTATTGTGGCTACCTTCAACAACTATCAGGAGCTGGTAGACAAGGCCATCATTCTTGAAGGCAAGCAGCAGCAGATAGAAAGCCGCAAGCGGAAGTACAGCCAGGGGAAGCACAACTCAGGAGCTCAGCAGAAGCCCCGCTATGCACTGCAGACTCGGGGAGGGCACACCCATCATAACCATGGAGGTCATAACCATGGAGTAAATGGGAACAACCGCAGCCAGGACAACAAGTCAGGCCATGGCAATGGCAATGGAAATGGTAATGGCAATCAGCACTGCTTCGCCCGGCTCAAGGATCTCGAGCCACATCACCTGCTTCAAGTGCCAGAAGACAGGGCACTACGCCACCGACTGCCCGGAGGCCAAGCAGAGGAATGGTAATGGCAATGGAGGCTCAGCCAAGAAGCCCAATCCGTTCCCTCGTGCTCAGGTGAACCACATCGACGTGGAGGACGTCTATGATCAGCCAGACACTGTGGTTGGTAAGTTTTTATTGAATTCACGTTCAGTTTTGGTTCTCTTTGATTACGGTGCAACGCATTCATTCATATCAAGGGTAGTTGTGGATAAGTACGGATTGCGCACTAGAACCCTTAGAAGCCCCTTCGCGTCGATTCTGCGGAGGAGAAATAATGGCAGGTTTAGGCTGTCACGCAACCCTCAACATCGGGAACCACAAATTTCCTGCAGACCTCATAGTGTTGGAAACCCGGACCTTGGATGAATCAAGAGGTTTGGAGTCAAGGGAAAGTTAGCACCCGATTCATTGGCCCTACAAGATCCTCGAACGTCGTGGAGAAGTTGCATACAAGTTGGAATTGCCGGAAGGATTGTCCGGAGTTCATGATGTCTTCCACGTTTCTCAGCTGAAGAAGTGCCATGCCGACATGGCCGATGTTCCGTTGAGAGATACAGTGCCCCTAGAGGCCATACAGCTGGACAACGATCTGACTTACAAGGAGAAACCCGTCCAAATTCTCGAGACCGCAAGCAGAGTCACCCGCAGCAAGGTCATCAAGTTTTGCAAGGTGCTGTGGAGTCACCACACCGAGGAAGAAGCCACCTGGGAACGCGAAGAAGACCTTCTTCGAGACCACCCGCACCTATTTGCTAGTTAACCCGAATCTCGAGGGCGAGATTCATCTTAAGGTGGGTAGGTTTGTAACATCCCAAATTTCCTATTTGGAATGTTTTACAATTATAGCTAAGCATCCTATGCATTCTGTTTGAATTTGATTGTCATTTGAAGTTTCAGAGCAAGTTGAGTTTGAATTTGAATTTCAAACTTTGGCATGTGGGAAACATTTCAAAAACTAAGCCTGATAGATACTTGATCAAAAGTATGAGAGGAGCAAACATGACACTCCAAAAATATCAGAGGAAACAATGCCAAAAGTTTTGGAATTCAAATCTGAATTTTATTTGAATTTGAAAAAAAATGGATTTTTATAAAGTTTGGATTTTGCCTTTGGAAAAATGTTCAAATGAAAGGGAATATTCCCCTGATCATTTTGGTATATATATACCCTATATAAATTATCTATAGATTTGGTTTTATTTTTGTTTTAGTTTTATTTAAAAAAAAAAAACCCTTGAGCGCCCAAAGCCACCCAGGCCCGGCCAGCCACCTCACCCCCACTCAAGACTTTGGCCCAGCCAAGCCCGGCCCACCAGGCCAGCCAACCGAGCGAGCCACCCGGCACCTCGCCTCGCCCGAATCTCCTAGGCCTCGGCCACCCGCTCGACCCGACCCCCTCGCCCCTCTCTCTCTCCCGCTGACTCGTGGGACCCGCCCCGTCTCCTTCCCCTCGCCCACGCCATGACCTCGCTGAGATCCACCGGATCCCGAAGGATCCGGATCCCGATCGCCCCCGATCCCCTTCCGAAGCGAGCCCGACCCCCAGGCTATAAAAGCCGAGCTCGCCGCACCCCATTCCCCCCCACGAGACCTCGCCGCACCCCCTCTCCCTCTCCCTCCCGAGCTCACCGGATCACCGAACCCCTCCCCGCCGCCAAAGTCACCGCCTTGCCACAGTGCACCTGACCCTCCCAACCCCACTGAACCACTCCCGTGCTCCTCAAGATCTCCCCGACGACTCGCCGAAGCTCGCCGACGCCCCGACGCCTCGGAGCACTCTCGCCGCCGCCGCCGCCGTCGCCGGAGTCCGGTGAGTCCCCGGAAAACACCTCCCCCGTCCGATCGTAAACCTACGGCCACGATTAGAACCCCCGAAGAATATGTTTTTATTAGAAAACCGGCCGGCCCGATCGGTTTTTATTTTAGTTTAGGTTTTATTTATTAGGACGGTTCTGTTAGTTAAACCCTAGGCCCGTTTAGACTAAACTACGCCTAGTGCACAGTATAGGCCCATTGGGCTTTTTCTTTTATTTTGATTTTCTGTTTTAGCGAATAGTTTCAATTTTCAAAAATGTATATCTTTTATTCTGTTTAAAATTTTTGAGTGATTCTTTTTTTGTTGGATTGAAAATTTTATGTAGTTTCTGAAAAACATATATTTAGCTATGTTAAAAATAATTAAAAATGCTTTAATATTTTTTTAGTCAGAATAGCAAATCTACTATAGTTTTAGTTAGAAAAATTATTTTTGCATGATTCCTTTTTGCCATCACTTTATTTTGATATTGCCAAACCCTAGAAATTAACTTTGGTATTTTAGGATTAATAAATAATTAATTCTAGGCAGAATCCTATTAATCCTAATTAATTGACTAGTTCCTGTTTTCCTAATTAATTAATTAGTAAATTAATTTATTTTTAACTTGTGATTAGTTATTCTAGGATAGTTTCTGTCATTCTAGTAGATGAACTTTTATTTATAATTAATAAAAGTTTTAAATTAATTTTCTTAATAGAAATTTGATTAGGCCTAAAATGAGTTTTATAATAGCTATTTAATTAATTCTTTTTGCACCTAGTTGATTAGTGAATCCTTTTCGTTAAGTTAACCTAAAACCATGATTAGGTTATATTAAGGAATTTTGTTATATAAAAACTATTTTTAGCTATTGTTTGAAGTAGGAAACTTTGAGTGATTTTTCTTTGAGTTTTCCTTTGGATTTGGTTTTGGTTGCTTTGTTGTGCTATGTTATTTTGTTATGTTGTGTTATGTGATCCTATTGTTTTGCTTATTGTGTTATTGTTTGTCTCGGTAGAGTTTCCGGAGTGCGAAGCTTGCTACTACGACTCTTTAGCTTACGAGGATCATCAGCAAGGCAAGTTTTGATCATGTTATTTCTATACCTATGTTTTTGTGCATTAGTAGTTGTCACCACCCCACCATGCATGCAGTAGTGAAATCTTGAAGTCATTAAACTTGAGTAGTATCATGTGGTAGGATGAACCAATCCCCTTGTTACCATGACCCCGGGACGTAGTAGTTATTTTGCTATGCTCGTAGACGGGATTTGGTATGAGTGAAATTCATAAGCAAGATGTGAGAGTCAATGATGATGACAACCCATGGACTACAATGATCAAGATGGACTTCGAAAAATCACTACCGGGTGGAGGACGGTTGGCCGGGCACCTGGAGCACCCAGTGGTGGCCGGGATGCATGGAGAAGCGCCATGACATCCTGCGAAAGCTTCACCCAGCCACGAAGAGAAGGATGGATGCCCCATGACCGGAAGCTTACATGCAGCCGCAAGCCATTATGGGCTCGCTGGGTTGACCCTAGTAGTGACGCTGGCTGGACGGTACTACGAGAAGTAGACGAACGGTAGGATTGGATGGGTACGGCGGTGGCGGAAGAACTCTTTGGAAGACCCTGTTTCATTCGTCCCGTCTTCAAACACCATGAAGTGCGAAGACTCTAAAGGAGGAATGATTCTTGCGGGGAAAGTGCAAACCTCTGCAGAAGTTTAAACCTAATCGATTAGCCGTGTCCCGATTACGGACATTTGAGCCTCTGGAACTTGGAAGTATTCGGATATCTCAACACTAAAACTAATGAATTAATTTGAGGGTTTATGACTTAATAATTTGGGAACGAGATTTTGGTTGGCGGAACCATCTCAATAACTACCAACAATTTGTAGTAATTTGCAAATAAGTCCTTTGTAGTAGGATAAAATTGGCTTTACGCAAAATGATGAAACTTAGAGCTCCACAGCCAAAATGCATATAGTGTAGTAACTTTATTATTGTTATTCTTCATGACTTGCCACTTATTCCAAAAGCTGACCTACATGGCTGCAACGTATTATGTTGCGAGAGATATATTCGATCAGGAGTGAGGCTACGCTCGCGCTTGGCGATTGCCCTTTGGAGTCGGATGGACTCGCTTTACCTCGACGCTCCGCAGCATTAGTAGTTTATTTCTCATGAGTTGGCCTTGAGCCGAATTTATTCCTTGTAATAAAGACTCTATATGAGAATCGTGTAATAAAATTCAGGTGTGATTGAACTTTGATTACTTTATCGATGTACTGTGAGTACCAGCATGATCTTGGGATGGTACAGACACAGAGACTTGACCGATGTTGGGTCAGGTCGCTACATTTTCAAAGCAACATTTAAGTATGTCGGAATTTTCAGATTTGTAGAGAGTAATATCATACTTTTCAATCAAAGAAGTAACTTCATGAGCACCCTTAAAAACGACAAATTCTTCAATTTGTTCGATATCATAGTAACTATAAACACCCTTTCCATAAGAAGATAAGATTTCATTATCATTAAACTCACATAGGTAGGGAAGGTGTTTTGTAGGGTTCTTAGAGCAACAAGTAACATCATAAATTTCACAAAGATTCCAAGCATAGCATAGCAAACTATTTATTTGATACTTCCCCTTTTCAGACAAACGATGACGCACAAAATGAGCATGCTCATCTAAAGATCTTCCCTCAACCAAACTAGTTGGGGTTTGAGCACGAGCACAAATAGATCGAAGATGATCCAAGTAGAACACTTTAAGTGGATCCATATCAATAGATTTTTAGAAAGCAAAGATGCAAGCAAATAGAAGGCACATGGAAACACAATCAAAAATACATACGGGAAGAATGCAAAGAAAAGGCAAAGGTTTTTGAAAATCGTTTTAAAAGTGGGCGAGAGGGAAACGAGAGGCAAATGGCAAATAATGTAATGCGAGGGATAAGAGTTTGTGATGGGTACTTGGTATGTCTTGACTTGTGCATAGACTCCCCGGCAACGGCGCCAGAAATCCTTATTTCTACCTCTTAAGCATGCATTGGTTTTCCCTTGAAAAGGAAAGGGTGATGCAGCAAAGTAGCGTAAGTATTTCCCTCAGTTTTTGAGAACCAAGGTATCAATCCAGTAGGAGGTTACACGCAAATCCCTCGTACATGCACAAACAAATAAGAACCTTGCAACCAACGCGATAAAGGGGTTGTCAATCCCTTCACGACCACTTGCAAAACTGAGATCTGATAGAGATAATAAGATAAATACTTTAGGTATTTGTACGATAGAGATTGGAAAGTGAAGATTGCAAAAGAAAATAGATCGAAACTTATATGATGGAAAATAGACCCGGGGGCCATAGGTTTCACTAGTGGCTTCTCTCAAGATAACATAAGTATTACGGTGGGTGAACAAATTGATGGGGAACGTAGTAATTTCAAAAAAATTCCTACGCACACGCAAGATCATGGTGATGCATAGCAACGAGAGGGGAGAGTGTTGTCCACGTACCCTCGTAGACCGTAAGCGGAAGCGTTTTGACAACACGGTTGATGTAGTCGTACGTCTTCACGATCCGACTGATCCAAGCACCAAACGTACGGCACCTCCGAGTTCAGCACACGTTCAGCTCAATGATGATCCCCGGACTCTGATCCAGCAAAGTGTCGGTGATGAGTTCCGTCAGCACGACGGCTTGGTGACGACGATGATGTTCTACCGGCGCAGGGCTTCGCCTAAACTCCGCGACGATATGACCGAGGTGGAATATGGTGGAGGGGGCACCGCTGCACGGCTAAGGAACGATCTTGAAGATCAACTTGTGTGTCCTAGGGTGCCCCCCTGCCCCCGTATATAAAGGAGCAAGGGGGGAGGCCGGCCGGCCCTTGTGGGCGCGCCAAGGAGGAGGAGTCTTCCTCCTAGTAGGAGTAGGACTCCCTCTTTCCTACTCCTACTAGGAGGGGGAAAGGAAGGGCGAGAGGGAGAGGGAAAGAGGGGGGCGCCGCCCCCCCTCTCCTAGTCCAATTCGGACCAGGAGGGGAGGGGCGCGGCCCATCCTGGCTGCCCTCTCTCTCCACTAAGGCCCATAAGGCCCATTACTTCTCCGGGGGGTCCGGTAACCCTCCGACACTCCGGTTTTCTCCGAAAACACCCGGAACACTTCCTGTGTCCGAATATAGTCGTCCAATATATCAATCTTTATGTCTCGACCATTTCGATACTCCTCATCATGTCCGTGATCACATCCGGGACTCCGAGCAAACTTCGGTACATCAAAACTTATAAACTCGTAATAAAACTGTCATCGTAACGTTAAGCGTGCGGACCCTACGGGTTCGA
Organism: Aegilops bicornis; assembly: GCA_021605145.1. NCBI lineage: Eukaryota > Viridiplantae > Streptophyta > Magnoliopsida > Poales > Poaceae > Aegilops > Aegilops bicornis. The sequence goes on from CM038673.1 coordinate 154,974,715, forward strand.
GAACTATGTAGACATGACCTAGAACTATTCTCGGTCAATAACCAATAGCGGAACCTAGATGCCCATATTGGCTCCTACATATTCTACGAAGATCTTTATCGGTCAAACCGCATAACAACATATGTTGTTCCCTTTGTCATTGGTATGTTACTTGTCCGAGATTTGATCGTCGGTATCCAATACCTAGTTCAATCTCGTTACCGGCAAGTCTCTTTACTCGTTACGTAATGCATCATTCCGTAACTAACTCATTAGCTACATTGCTGGCAAGGCTTATAGTGATGTGCATTACCGAGAGGGCCCAGAGATACCTCTCCGACAATCGGAGTGACAAAACCTAATATCGAAATACGCCAGCCCAACATGTACGTTCGGAGACACCTGAAGTACTCCTTTATAATCATCCAGTTACGTTGTGATGTTTGGTAGCACCCAAAGTGTTCCTCCGGTAAACGGGAGTTGCATAATCTCATAGTTACAGGAACATGTATAAGTCATGAAGAAAGCAATAGCAATATACTAAACGATCAAGTGCTAGGCTAACGGAATGGGTCATGTCAATCACATCATGCTCCTAATGATGTGATCCCGTTAATCAAATGAAAACACATCTCCATGGTTAGGAAACATAACCATCTTTGATTAATGAGCTAGTCAAGTAGAGGCATACTAGTGACATTATGTTTGTCTATGTATTCACACATGTATCATGTTTCCGGTTAATACAATTCTAGCATGAATAATACACATTTATCATGATATGAGGAAATAAATAATAACTTTATTATTGCCTCTAGGGCATATTTCCTTCAGTCTCCCACTTGCACTAGAATCAATAATCTAGATTACACAGTAATGATTCTAACACCCATGGAGTCTTGGTGCTGATCATGTTTTGCTCGTGGAAGAGGCTTAGTCAATGGGTTTGCAACATTCAGATCCGTATGTATCTTGCAAATCTCTATCTCTCCCACCTGGACTTGGTCCCGGATGGAATTGAAGCGTATCTTGATGTGCTTGGTCCTCTTGTGAAATCTGGATTCCTTTGCCAAGGCAATTGCGCTAGTATTGTCACAGAAGATCTTCATTGGTCCCGATGCACTAGGTATGACACCTAGATCGGAAATGAACTCCTTCATCCAGACTCCTTCATTTGCTGCTTCCGGAGCAGCTATGTACTCCGCTTCACATGTAGATCCCGCCACAACGCTTTGTTTAGAACTGCACCAACTTACAGCTCCACCGTTTAATAAAAATACGTATCCGGTTTGCAATTTAGAATCGTTCGGATCAGTGTCAAAGCTTGCATCGACGTAACCATTTACGACTAGCTCTTTGTCACCTCCATATCTGAGAAACATATCCTTAGTCCTTTTCGTATTTCAGGATGTTCTTGACATTTGTCTAGTGATCCACTCTGGATTACTTTGGTACCTCCTCGCTAAGCTCATTGCTAAGCATACGTCAGGTCAGTACACAGCATTGCATACATGATAGAGCCTATGGCTGAAGCATAGGGAACATCTTTCATTTTCTCTCTATCTTCTGCTGTGGTCGGGCATTGAGTCTGACTCGACTTCACACCTTGTAGTACGGGCAAGAACCCTTTCGCCTGATCCATTTTGAACTTTTTCAAAACTTTATCAAGGTATGTGCTTTGTGAAAGTCCTATTAAGCGTCTTGATCTATCTCTATAAATCTTGATGCCCGATATGTAAGCAGCTTCACCGAGGTCTTTCATTGAAAAACTTTTATTCAAGTATCCCTTTATGCTATCCAGAAATTATATATCATTTCCAATTAATAATATGTCATATACATATAATATCAGAAATGCCATGAGCTCCCACTCACTTTCTTGTAAATACAGGCTTCTCCAAAAGTCTGTATAAAACCATATGCTTTGATCACACTATCAAAGCGTTTATTCCAACTCCGAGATGCTTGCACCAATCCATAAATAGATCGCTGGATCTTGCACACTTTGTTAGCACCTTTTGGATCAACAAAACCTTCTGGTTGCATCATATACAACTCTTCTTCCAGAAATCCATTCAAGAATCCAGTTTTGACATCCATTTGCCAAATTTCATAATCATAAAATGCAGCAATTTCTAACATGATTCGGACAAACTTAAGCATCGCTACGGGTGAGAAAGTCTCATTGTAGTCAACCCCTTGAACTTGTCGAAAACCTTTCGCAACAAGTCGAGCTTTATAGACAGTTACATTACCATCAGCGTCAGTCTTCTTCTTAAAAATACATTTATTCTCAATGGCTTGCCGATCATCAGGCAAGTCAACCAAAGTCCATACTTTGTTCTCATACATGGATCCCATCTCAGATTTCATGGCCTCTAGCCATTTTGCGGAATTTGGGCTCATCATCGCTTCCTCATAGTTCGTAGGTTCGTCATGGTCAAGTAACATGACCTCCCGAATAGGATTACCGTACCACTCTGGTGCGGATCTTACTCTGGTAGACCTACGAGGTTCAGTAGAAACTTGATCTGAAGTTTCATGATCAATATCATTAGCTTCCTCACTAATTGGTGTAGTTGTCACAGAACCGGTTCTTGTGATGAACTACTTTCCAATAAGGGAGCAGGTATGATTACCTCATCAAGTTCTACTTTCCTCCCACTCACTTCTTTCGAGAGAAACTCCTTCTCTAGAAAGGATCCGAACTTAGCAACGAAAATCTTGCCCTCAGATCTGTGATAGAAGGTGTACCCAACAGTCTCTTTTGGGTATCCTATGAAGGCACATTTCTTCGATTTGGGTTCGAGCTTATCTGGTTGAAGTTTCTTCACATAAGCATCGCAGCCCCAAACTTTAAGAAACGACAACTTTGGTTTCTTGCCAAACCACAGTTCATGAGGCGTCGTCTCAACGGATTTTGGTGGTGCCCTATTTAACGTGAATGCGGCCGTCTCTAAAGCATAACCCCAAAACGATAGCGGTACATCAGTAAGAGACATCACGCACCATATCTAGTAAAGTACGACTACGACGTTCGGACACACCATTTCGTTGTGGTGTTAGGGTGGCGTGAGTTCTTGAAACTATTCCGCATTGTTGCAAATGTAGACCAAACTCGTAACTCAAATATTCTCCTCCACGACCAGATCGTAGAAATTTTATTTTCTTGTTACGATGATTTTCCACTTCACTCTGAAATTCTTTGAACTTTTCAAATGTTTCAGACTTGTGTTTCATTAAGTAGATATACCCATATCTGCTCAAATCATATGTGAAGGTGAGAAAATAACGATACCCGCCGCGAGCCTCAACATTCATTGGACCACAAACATCAGTATGTATGATTTCCAACAAATCAGTTGCTCGCTCCATAGTTCCGGAAAACGGCGTTTTAGTCATCTTGCCCATGAGGCACGGTTCGCAAGTACCAAGTGATTCATAATCAAGTGATTCCAAAAGCCCATCAGTATGGAGTTTCTTCATGCGCTTTACACTGATATGTAGTGCTACAAATAATTTGCACTATCATTATCAACTCTGCATCTTTTGGTTTCAACAGTATGAATATGTGTATCACTACTATCGAGATTCAATAAAAATAGACCACTCTTCAAGGGTGCATGACCATAAAAGATATTACTCATATAAATAGAACAACCATTTTTCTCTGATTTAAATGAATAACCGTCTCGCATCAAACAAGATCCAGATATAATGTTCATGCTCAACACTGGCACCAAATAACAATTATTTAGGTCTAAAACTAATCCCGATGGTAGATGTAGAGGCAGCGTGCCGACCACGATCACATCGACTTTGGAACCATTTCCCACGCGCATCGTGTAACATCCCAAATTTTCAATTTGGAATGTTATACATTAAGTCATCATGCATATCATATTTTCTTGCATTTTGCCGATCCTAGAAATTCACGCAACTCAAGGACCCTCGGAGAGAGTTGGAGGTTCTCTCAAAACTATGAAAAGAGGATCGTTGGATTTATTTATTTTATCTTCAAATATTTTTCCAATATCAAAAATAAGAGAGGGAATAATATGACTTTCCCAAAATTTAGGAAAAATGAAGATTTAATAAATAAATCAAATTTTGGATTTTCCGAGTTTATTTGCTTTAGGGAAAAATTTCGTATTTTCAAAAATTGCATTTTGGCCCCGTGTTAAAGTTCATTTTGTTCGACTCTTTTTTAGGAGTCGGGGAAAATTTACTTTATTAAATTTGGAGTTCGTTTAGATTTTATTTTATTCATTTTTCTGCGCGAGATTTTAATTTAAAAATACGCCATACCGGGCCAAGGGCCCTGGCCCAATGCGCCTCCTCACAAGGCTACCACACAAGAATCAAGACTGTCCGCTGGCGAGTCCGAGGAGGACTCCTCCTCCTCTCCCCCTTTCTTGCCCCCTCCCCCAAGCAACCCCCCTCCTATATACTCCCTCACCCCGCTCTCCTCCCAACCAGCGCCCGCCGCCCCTCTCCATAGCCGCCGGTGCCCGCCCCGCCGCCGTGGCCGTCGCCGTGTCGCCCGCCGCCCCTAGCCGCCGCCCACCGGAGCCCCCTTCCCCGGCGAGGTAGCCGCCGCGCCACCCTCCCCCGGTTCGGTTTTGTTTTAAAAAAACCGTTCCGGTTTTCTTTTCTGTTGTTCGGCTTTTTAAAAAAAACCCTAGATCGGTTTTATTTTTTTCGGTTTAGCTAATTAGTGAACGTTCACCGATCCGTTCGTTTTGGCGAACGTGTTCACCGGTTAGTTTCTGTTAACGAACGTCCGTTCGTTTAACCGTTCGTCGTTTTTCTTTTAATCGGATTTAATCCGTTATTTTCCGATCTCGATTTCAGATCCAATCTTCGTTCTAGTTTATTTTCTCGCTCGTTTATCGGAATCAGGTGATTCAAGCGCCTGGAGTTTCGTTACGAAACCGCCGTTCCGACTAATACACTTAAACAAAGTTTTGCTACTGTAAAATTTGACCTAGTTTCAAATTGCTAGAAACGAGTTGTTTTCTTTCGACGTTTGACTTTTGTTGCTTTATTTGATTCGATTCTTTTGCAACCAGGGTTCTTAAGTTGAACTTTCTGGTTAGATCTTTTATTCGAGATTTACCTGTGCATTAGATGAGTGCTTATTGTATGCTTGTTGTTTGTCTGCGATAGATCACCCGGAGTGCGCCGCTTGTTACTTGAGTCTCTAGGTTTCATGGATCGTCGACAAGGCAAGTAACACTTGATCATACCTTTTCTACTACCCAGTTTATGCATTAGATCAATCCTCAAACACTTGCATGGTTAGGATCTAATTAAATTGTGGGATGGGAAGTAGATTGAGGTAGTACCTATTACCTGTTTTACTTATGAAACCTTGGGAGTTACTTCTACGTTTGCTTATTATGCCATGCTATGCTAGTAGACGTGGATTGGGTGAGTGATTATCCATGACAGATGTGAGATTGTTAATTAATGGTTTATTTAAGGTGGCAACTTAAACACACATCTGGGTGGATTGAGGCACCTGGTTCTATCAGGACTTGCCTGTTTTTCTTGGACCGCCACCCAGGCTCAAAGGGATCATAAGATTATTCAAACTAGAAACTTCCGTGTGCAGCCACAAGCCATTATGGGCTCTGGCATAGTTGACTAAGTTGTGCGAACTCTTACGGGTAGGCTAGCTGATGTAGGGGATGTAGGTTGGTACGGTCTACCCACATGTAAGGTGCTAGTGCTTACGAAAGACTATGTCTCGGTCATCCGTCTCTCAAACACCATGCGGTCACGAGAAACCAAACGGAGGCGATCGAGTCTTGTGGGGAAAAGTGCATAAACCTCTGCAGAGTGTATAAACTAATCATGATTAGCCGTGTCCCCGGTTATGGACATCTTGAGTATCTAGTACTTGAATATCATGTGCATCTCAACATGTTACTCTAATTAATATTGTTGGGTTTTTAATGAGTACTTTTAATTGGGATTGAGGATGCTGTCAACCATTCTCAATGTTTAACAACCACCATGATAGTTAAACAAATTTATTCCTTTGCGATGAGGGAAAAAGCGGCTTTATGCAAAAACTATAACCGTAGAGCTTTACCACCAGCCATATATGCATGTAGTATAGGCTTATTGCTTCATTGCTCTCTATGTGTTACATTGCTGCATATTCCATGTCTTGACCCATTTTCGGGCTGCAACGTTCATGTTGCGAGACCTTTCGCATTGACAGTAAGGTGTTTAGGTCGTGGTTCTATACTCGATGATGCCGATGGAGTTGATGGACTCACTTATCTTCCAAGTCTTCCGCTGTTATTGTTATTAGATGGCCTTAAGCCATATTTATTTGTAATAAGTCCTCTTTTGGACAACGATGTAATAAGTGTGTGATTGCTACTCTGTTATAAATCCTTCAAATCTTGTGTGGTGTCAGACATTCTTGATCCGGTGATGACACTGAGCACGAAGACTTGATCTATTCGGTCGGGTCGCTCTGAGAGATGGTATCGAGCACACTGACTGTGAGACACGACCACTAAGTTAAAGCCATAGATCACTACTCTCTTCTCATTTTCTAACTCCTCATCTTTTCTACTCTTTTAGGATGAAGGACGCGAAGATCAAGTACACCCAACCAGATGAAGGCACACCTTTTGGATTTCACTTGAAGGAAGTCACCAAGTACCTGAACATTGGACTACCAAGCTTCACCTGAACTTTCAACGCCACTCTGCCTGAAGAGGAGCGCTGGAAGATTCAAGCTCATGTACCAGGAAGGACGTTCGCCCCAATCACCAAGCCTATAGATAGTGTTTTCAGTGCACCAACCTGGAGTCTAGGAAAGAGCATGGCAGCTCATATCACCATGGGACGCATTGGAGAAGTTTATCAAGAAGACCTCAAGGACACTATCTACCAGATTTGCGGACGCCGAGATGAACAATGGGAGATAGTCAGCACCAAGAAGGACAGATCCATTGCAGCTTTCATCCAGGAGTTAAACCAGCACATTCGACGCCAGGAGAACCAGATGTGCAATGATATGATCGAATTGAAGGATGCGAAGGGAAGGATCATCGAACTTGAAGAAGAACTAAAGACTACACGAAAGGACTACATGGACTAGATCGTAGCTTTAGCAAGACACAACAACGATCTTAAGTATGAGATTGAAGAACTCAAGAAGAAATTGGCGCTCAAGAATGAAGACAAGTACGTCGGCTGTCCAAGCGACTACATCAACATCGACGACACCGATTCGGATCCAAGTGAACCCGACTTTGAAGATGAAGCAGGAGCATATATCATGGAATCTTCCACCGGTTCAAATTAGTAGATGACCCCCACATATTAGTAGTATTACCTCCATGTAACATATTAGTTCACGCCCTTTTGCGATAGTTAGACCGTTGTAAGCCCTTTGTTTGAATTGAATGAAGTGATTTTGTGTGCATTTGCTCATATACATTTGGGTAGTGTTTCTCCTTAGACCCCATTCTATTCTTAATTTCTCGTCTTTTCTAAACCCATCAGATGCCCCCGAGACGCGACCCCGGATTTGTTTTCCCGCCAGAGATCACCCAGTTGTTCCAGCAGCAGAACACTTTGATCCAAACATTGGTACAGAATCAAGGCAACAACAACAACAACAACCCACCGCCACCACCACCACCTGCGGATCACTTAACACGTTTCTTAAGGCTGAATCCGCGGTGTTTTCCGATAACACCGAGCCGATAGTAGCAGATGATTGGCTCCTTAAGGTAGGAAGGGAGTTGACCACTGCAGGATGTACAGATGGAGAGAAGGTGAAGTTCTTTGCACACCAACTTGAAGGACCCGCAAGAAAGCATGGAGGGAGAATTTTACAGCCACTTACCCTGTAGATACTGTCACATGGGATCAGTTTCAGCAAGCTTTCCGCACTTCCCATGTCTCAGCAGGAGCTATGGCCATGAAGAAGCATGAGTTTCGCAACTTACGCCAAGGAGGAAGAACTGTTGGCCAGTATGTGGATGATTTAAGTAAGTTAGCCCGTTATGCCCCAGATGACGTTACTCTGGATGCAGACTAAGCAGGAGAAGTTTCTGGAAGGACTGAATGATGAGTTAAGCATGCAGTTGATGGTAGCAAGTTTCAATAACTACCAGGAGTTGGTAGACCGTGCCCTCATGATTGAAGGAAAGCGGCAGCAAATTGAGAATCGTAAGAGGAAGTATGGGCAGGGGAAGTATAACTCTGGAGCTCAGCAGAAGCCTCGTTATACCCCTAAACAGGGAGTTCAATTTCAGCAAACCCATGGAGGAGGTAATTCGCACAACCATAATGGCACCAAGAATGGGAACGGGAATGGAGGAAGCAATGGACAGAACCGCACCAACCCGTCGACACCAACCAAGGTAGAGCTGAGCCACATCACTTGCTTTAAGTGCCGCAAGACTGGGCATTACGCAAACGAATGTCCACAAGGCCAGAATGGAAATGGCAATGGAAGCTCTGGAAAGAAGCCCAACCCTTTCAATAGGGGACAGGTGAACCACATTGATGTGGAGGAGGTTGAAGATCAACCCGATGCAGTAATCGGTAAGTTTTTGGTTAAGTCATTTACTGCAGTTGTTCTTTCGATCTTGGTGCATCGCATTCATACATATCAAGGAGATTTGTGGATAAGTACAAATTACCAACCCAAGCCCTTAGGTCACCCATGCTAGTAACCTCACCGGAGCGTAATACATGGCTAGTATATGGTGTGATCGATCGCCATTAAGGATTGGACACTATGTTTTTAAATCGGACATTATAGTTATGGTATCTCAAGGATTGGATTTGATTTTTGGCATGGATTTGTTATCGAAGTATGGAGGGAACATAGATTGCGCCACTAAGTCAATTTTGCTTACCACCCGGAAGGAGGAGAATCAAGTATGTATCACGGCATGAGCCGAGGAGAGCACAAGTAAATTCCTTATCGGGAGTTGTGCGGGAAGAGGTACCCGATGGTGAAGGATTTCCTGTTGTATTTCGGAAGAGTTTCCGGGAATGCCACCGGATAGAGACATTGAGTTTTGATTGAGCTTTTGCAGTATGGGCCCAATATCGAGCGACCATACAGGATGCCCGCACAGGATTTGGCGGAAATCAAGAAGCGTATAAAGGAGCTATTGGATAAAGGTTTTATACGCCCAAGTTCTTCGCCTTGGGGATCACCCGTACTGTTAGTGGAGAAGAAGGATGGATCGTTAAGGATGGTTGTTTATTATCGTGGATTGAATGCAGTAACGATCAAGAACAAGTACCCACTACCAATGATAAATGATCTGTTTGATCGTTTGCAAGGAGCTAAAGTGTTTTCCAAGATAGATTTGCGATCGGTACCATCGATTGAAGATTCGAGAGCAGGACATACCTAAGACAGCATTTACCACGAGATATGTACTATATGAGTACACCGTTATGTCATTTGACTGACTAACGCTTTGCCTATTTCATGAACACGATGAACAAAGTGTTTATGGAGTTTTTGGATAAGTTCGTGGTGTTCATTGATGATATTTTGGTTTTCTCGAAGAATGAAGAAGAACATAAGGAACATTTGCGATTGGTTTTGGAGAAACTAAGGGAACATCAGTTATATGCGAAGTTCAGCAAATGTGAGTTTTGGCTAAAGGAAGTTGGATTTCTTGGACATGTTATATCCGGAGAAGGAATAGCAGTTGACCCCACAAAGGTTGAGACTGTAACCAAATGGGAAGCACCAACAATAGTTGGAGAGATCCAGAGTTTCCTTGGACTCGCAGGGTACTACCGAAGATTCGTTGAGAATTTCTCAAGGATTGCAAAGCCTATGACAGAACTGTTGAAGAAGGATACCAAGTTCATATGGACTGAGGACTGTGAGGCAAGTTTTCAGGAGTTGAAGAAAAGATTGGTTACCTCACCAGTGTTAATTTTTCCAGATCAGACCAAGGATTATGAGGTGTATTGCACGCTTCACGCCAAGGACTTGGAGCGGTGCTTATGCAGGAAGGAAGAGTTGTTTCGTATGCTTCACGACAGCTTAAGCCTCATGAGTTGAATTATGCCACACATGATTTGGAGTTAGCAGCCGTTGTGCATGCATTGAAGACACGAGACATTTTCTCATTGGAAATCATTGTGAGGTGTACACGGATCACAAGAGTTTGAAGTACATCTTCACACGTAAGGAATTAAACCTTAGACAGAGGAGATGGCTGGAGCTTATTAAGGATTATGATATGAGATTGCATTATCACCTGTGGAAGGCTAACGCTAGCGAGGCATTTATTGAGCCGTAAGAGCCACATCAATACCCTAATGATGGGAGGAATACCCAAGGAGTTAGCCGAGGATCTTCGAGAGCTATGTTTGGAAATAGTTCCGAGAGGCTACGTAGCAGCATTGGAGATTCAGTCTACGTTGATGGACAAAATCAGAGAAGCTCAAAAGGCAGATAAGGAAGTTGCCTTTATAAAGGAGAAAATGAGCGAAGGAAAAGCTAAGGGATTTCGTGAGGATGAGCACGATACCCTATGGTTTGAGGACCGTGTTTATGTGCCAAATGACCCAGAGATCAGGAGGTTGATTTTTCAAGAAGCCCATGATTCACCCTACTAAATTCACCCAGGGAATACCAAGATGTATTTGGATTTGAAGGAAACGTTCTGGTGGACCGGAATGAAGAAGGATGTTGCGGAGTATGTAGCAGTTTGCGATGTGTGTGAGAGAGTGAAGGCAGAGCATCAGAAGCCAGCAGGATTGTTAAAACCATTGCCAATACCCGAATGGAAGTGGGATAAACTAGGCATGGATTTCATCACAGGTTTGCCAAAGACTCGTTCAGGATATGACTCGATTTGGGTTATAGTCGACCACTTGACAAAGGTAGCTCATTTCATTCCAGTCAAGACTACCTATAGCAGTGCTAAGTTGGCGAAGATATACATGACCAGAACTGTGTGTTTACACGGAGTTCCGAGGAGTATCGTATCAGATAGAGGAACCCAATTTACCTCAAATTTTTGGAATCAGTTGCACGAAACATTGGGAACCAGGCTGGAATTCAGTACAGCTTTCCACCCACAGACCGATGGGCCGGATGAGAGAGTCAATCAGATTTTGGAGGATATCTTTGAGAGCTTGTGCACTAGATTATGGGTCTAGTTGGGATGATAACTTGCCGTATGCACGAGTTTTCTTATAACAACGATTACCAAACCAGCTTGAAGATGGCACCTTTCGAGGCTTTGTACGGAAGGAGGTGCAGGACACCGTTATCATGGGACGAAGCCGAGACCGTTAGTTGTTTGGACCAGATTTGATTAAGGAGTGCGAGCAGAAGGTTAAGTTGATTCGCGATAGGCTCAAAGTAGCCCGATCCAGCATGTAAAAGCTATGCGGATTCAAAATGCAAGGCGATAGAATATGACGTTGGAGATAGAGTTTATCTTAGAGTATCCCCGCTTCGAGGAGTTAAGCGTTTTGGAGTTAAAGGAAAATTAGCACCACGTTTCGTTGGACCGTATAAGATTTTGCAACGCATGGGAGAAGTTGCTTATAAGCTGGAATTGCCGGAGGGACTGTCGGGAGTTCATGATGTATTCCATGTTTCTCGGCTGAAGAAATGTCACGCCGAGATGGCGGAAGTACCGTTAAGGGATACGATTGCCACTTGAAGCGATTCAGTTGAAGGATGATTTGACGTATGAGGAGAAACCAGTCAAGATTCTCGATTATGCCAGCAGAGTTACACGCAGCAAGGTTATCAAGTTTTGCAAGGTTCAGTGGAGCCACCACACTGAGGATGAAGCCACCTGGGAAAGAGAAGAGGATTTACTCAAGGACCACCCTCACCTATTTTCTAGCCAACCCGAATCTCGAGGACGAGATTCATCTTAAGGGGGGTAGGTTTGTAACATCCCAAATTTTCAATTTGGAATGTTATACATTAAGTCATCATGCATATCATATTTTCTTGCATTTTGCCGATCCTAGAAATTCACGCAACTCAAGGACCCTCGGAGAGAGTTGGAGGTTTCGAAATTTTCATATTTGAGTTCTCTCAAAACTATGAAAAGAGGATCGTTGGATTTATTTATTTTATCTTCAAATATTTTTCCAATATCAAAAATAAGAGAGGGAATAATATGACTTTCCCAAAATTTAGGAAAAATGAAGATTTAATAAATAAATCAATTTTGGATTTTCGGAGTTTATTTGCTTTAGGAAAAAATTTCGTATTTTCAAAAATTGCATTTTGGCCCCGTGTTAAAGTTCATTTTGTACGACTCATTTTTAGGAGTCGGGGAAAATTTACTTTATTAAATTTGGAGTTCGTTTAGATTTTATTTTATTCGTGTTTCTGCGCGAGATTTTAATTTAAAAAATACGCGCGCCCACTTTGGGCCAAGGGCCCGGCCTGCCGCCCTCTCCTCACTGGCGCCAGCCGACTGCCGCCCGGGCGAGTCCGAGGAGGACTCCTCCTCCCCTTGCTTGCCCCCTCCCAAAGCAACCCCCTCCTATATACTCCCTCACCCTCCCTCTCCTCCCCAACCAGCGCCACGCCCTCTCCATAGCCGCCCGCCGCCGGCGCCGCCGCCCAGTGCCCGCCGCCGTCGTGACGCTGTCGCCGTCGCCCTTCGCCGCCCCTAGCCGCCGGAGCCCTTCGCCGGCGAGGTAGCCGCCGCGCCACCCTCCCCCGGTTCGGTTTTGTTTTGAAAAAACCGATCCGGTTTTCTTTTCCGTTGTTCGGTTTTTTTAAAAAAACCCTAGATCGGTTTTTTTACGGTTTAGCTAATTAGTGAACGTTCACCGATCCGTTCATTTTAACGAACGTGTTCACCGGTTAGTTTACATTATGAACGTCCGCTCGTTTAACCGTTCGTCGTTTTTCTTTTAATCGGATTTAATCCGTTATTTTCCGATCTCGATTTCAGATCCAATCTTCGTTCTAGTTTATTTTCTCGCTCGTTTATCGGAATGAGGTGATTCAAGCGCCTGGAGTTTCGTTACGAAACCGCTGTTCCGACTAATCCACTTAAACAAAGTTTTGCTACTGTAAAATTTGACCTAGTTTCAAATTGCTAGAACCGAGTTGTTTTCTTTCGACGTTTGACTTTCGTTGCTTTATTTGATTCGATTCTTTTGCAACCAGGGTTCTTAAGTTGAACTTTACGGTTAGATCTTTTATTCGAGATTTACCTGTGCATTAGATGAGTGCTTATTGTATGCTTGTTGTTTGTCTGCGATAGATCACCGGTGCGCGCTTGTTACTTGAGTCTCTAGGTTTCATGGATCGTCAGCAAGGCAAGTAACACTTGATCATACCTTTTCTACTACCCAGTTTTATGCATTAGATCAATCCTCAAACACTTGCATGGTTAGGATCTAATTAAATTGTGGGATGGGAAGTAGATTGAGGTAGTACCTATTACTGTTTTACTTATGAAACCTTGGGAGTTACTTCTACGTTTGCTTATTATCCCATGCTATGCTAGTAGACGTGGATTGGGTGAGTGATTATCCATGACAGATGTGAGATTGTTAATTAATGGTTTATTTAAGGTGGCAACTTAAACACACATCTGGGTGGATTGAGGCACCTGGTTCTATCAGGACTTGCCTGTATTTCTTCGACCGCCACCCAGGCTCAAAGGGATCATAAGATTATTCAAACTAGAAACTTCCGTGTGCAGCCACCAGCCATTATGGGCTCTGGCATAGTTGACTAAGTTGTGCGAACTCTTACGGGTAGGCTAGCTGATGTAGGGGATGTAGGTTGGTACGGTCTACCCACATGTAAGGTGCTAGTGCTTCTGAAAGACTATGTCTCGGTCATCCGTCTCTCAAACACCATGCGGTCACGAGAAACCAAACGGAGGCGATTGAGTCTTGTGGGGAAAAGTGCGAAAACCTCTGCAGAGTGTATAAACTAATCATGATTAGCCGTGTCCCCGGTTATGGACATCTTGAGTATCTAGTACTTGAATATCATGTGCATCTCAACATGTTACTCTAATTAATATTGTTGGGTTTTTAATGAGTACTTTTAATTGGGATTGAGGATGCTGTCAACCATTCTCAATGTTTAACAACCACCATGATAGTTAAACAAATTTATTGCTTTGCGATGAGGGAAAAACTGGCTTTATGCAAAAGCTGTAATCAGAGAGCTTTACCACCAGCCATATATGCATGTAGTATAGGCTTATTGCTTCATTGCTCTCTATGTGTTACATTGCCAAAGATATTCCATGTGCTGACCCGTTTTCGGGCTGCAACGTTCATGTTGTAGACCTTTCAGACGATGAGTAAGGTGTTTAGGTCGTGGTTCTATACTCAGTGATGCCGATGGAGTTGATGGACTCACTTATCTTCCAAGTCTTCCGCTGTTATCGTTATTAGATGGCCTTAAGCCATATTTATTTGTAATAAGTCCTCTTTTGGACAACGATGTAATAAGTGTGTGATTGCTACTCTGCTATAAATCCTTCGAAGTACTGTGTGGTGTCAGCATTACTGATCCAGGGATGACACCTGAGCACAGAGACTTGATCCATTCGGGTCGGGTCGCTACACATCGTCACCTCGTCCTTAGCCAATCTTCGCTTAATCCGTAGTCCCTGTTTCGAGTTGCAAATATTAGCAACAGAAATAGTATCAAATACCCAGGTACTACTAAGAGCATTAGTAAGGTGCACATCAATAACATGTATATCACATATACCTTTGTTCACTTTGCCATCCTTGTTATCCGCCAAATACTTGGGGCAGTTCCGCTTCCAGTGTCCAGTCTACTTGAATTAGAAGCACTCAGTCTCAGGCTTAGGTCCAGACTTGGGTTTCTTCTCTTGTGAAGCAACTTGTTTGCTGTTCTTCTTGAAGTTCCCCTTCTTCTTCCCTTTGCCCTTTTCTTGGCCCGGTGGTCTTGTTGACCATCAACACTTGCTGCTCCTTCTCGATTTCTACCTCCACGGCTTTTAGCATTGCGAAGAGCTCGGCAATAGTCTTGTCCATCCCTTGCATATTATAGTTCATCACGAAGCTCTTGTAGCTTGGTGGCAGTGATTGAGTACCAAGATCGCCGAGCCAACGGATCCATCTCGACAGCGACTCCACCGCGTCGTCGGATCCGCGCGCTCGCCGCGACCAGCGCCAAGTTCTTCATGAGCGACAACAAGAGGACACTCGAACTCGCATCGAGCGCCGAAGAGAAGCTGACGTCGGTCGACAAGCGCTGGGCCTTCTGTTGACATGCGGCGCCCGGAGGAGCCAGGCGACTTGCCGACGCGGTAGGTTGCCCTGCGTTCACTCGTGAGCTACGGCAAGTCCAAAGTGGCCCAGCCAGAAAAACTTCAAACCAGACGTGCGGAGAAGTATGATGGCAGGGCGCACCCGTCGGAGTTCCTCGGCATCTACACCATCGCGGTGCAGGCTGCGGGGGACGGACGACAAGATCCTCGCCAACTACTTCCGCCGTGCTCAAGCCCAACGTCGGATCTTGGCTCATGCACTTGCCGGACAGCTCCATATCCTCTTGGGCAGATCTGTGCCATCGGTTTGTTGGCGCCTTCACGGTGGCCACAAACCCCATGGCCAAGAGAGTGACCTTCACTTGCTTGCCGGAAGGAAGGAGAGTCCCTGCGCCAAGTTCATCCAGAGATTCAGCAGCGTGCACTACAACATCCCAGACGTCCACCCTGCGCGGTGATCGGCGCATTTCATCGTAATGTGCGGAACCGCAGGATGAGGGAGGAGATGGCGATGAGCAAAGTCAAGGACGTCGGTGAGCTGTACGCCTTGGCCGACAAGTGTCTTGTGGCGAGGAAGGGAGGAGACTCGGGAGAGAATGCGAAGCAGGATCTCGGCGGTGATGACACCGCCCGGCAAAGAAGGGCCGTGACGAGGCAACAGGAAGAAGAAGGCGGAGAAGTGCTAGCTGTTGAGCAGTCCGGCAATGGAGGTGGCGACAAGAACGCCAAGGCTGGTGTCTCCGGCAAGGATATTGGCTGGCGCCAACCACCGGTCGGTGGCGACGCCCGACAAGCGGGACAGCTCCGGCAAGCGATCGCAAGCTCCACCGCACCAAGGGCCACGACCTCCAGAGCTGCAAGAAAGTCGAGCTGCTTGTCGAACAGCAGAGAGCTGAGTACGAGCGGCGCGACAAGGAGAAGGCCCAGGAAGGTGCTGGGGGAGCAAGCAAGAAATGTCCAGGCCGGGGAGGACGCCAGCAAAGTCAAGCAGCGACAAGGAGATCGACCTCCCGGCCGCGACAAAGATGAAGATGATGATGGCAGCGAAGATATGGAGGACGGCGACGCCGATGAGCAGGAGTTTGAAAGCCACAGAGGTTCTCTGCTTTGACGGGGGTGCTTCCCTGCATACCTCCAACCGCCAACTCAAGCAATGGATGCGGGAGGTCAATGCAGCGGAACCATCCGTGGAGTCACGCAAGCCTCTGAAGTGGTCCAGCACGCCTATCATTTTTGATATCGAGGACCACCCTGATCGCATAACTGCGGTCGGGTGCTTGCCAATGTTGGTCTCTCCAACCATCCGCAACCTCAAGGTCACAAAATGTTAGTTGTGGCGGGGCGGCTTGAATCTGATCTCCTCCGCGGTCTTGCGAAGCTTCAAATCTCGGACAATGAAGCTCGAAGAGACCGGAACCTTCAAGGAATCAATCCGGGAAGCAGCAAGCCGAAGGGAAGATTACGTTGCGGTCACATTTGCGCGAGCTGAACTTCAGGGCTGAGAGGGTTACGTTTGACGTCGCCGATTTCCCATTGCCTTACAATGGGATACTTGGCAAATCCGGCACTCGCCAAGTTCATGGCAGCCTCTCACTACGCCTACAACCTACTCAAGATGCCGGGCCCGATAAGCGTCATCTCTGTCCATGGCGACAAGAAGGATGCCCTTATCTGTGCCGACAAGATCTTCCGGGATGCAGCAGCCGTGACAGATTGCCAGACACTTGCCGCTGAAGCTCCCGGGGGGAAGAAGACCAAGTCCAAGTCCGGCAAGGGCTCTGATGCTCACTCCGGCAAGCGCACCTCTTCGGAGTGCTGCGCTACCGTCGAGGACGCACCATCGAGCTCCACCGGCAAGTGCAAGAAGACGGTGGCTTCGCCGAAGACCAAGAAGGTGCCCGCCAAGGAGGACGGCGCTGGTGGTACCTTCACCATCAGTGCCTCTCTCGACCCCAAATAGGAAGGCGCTCGTTGCTTTCCTGCGGGCGAATCGTCGGCGTGGTTGCATGGCAACCGTCGATATCCCGGTGTTCCTGTGAAAGTGATTGAGCACCGCTGGCCGTTTGTCCTCATGCGCGGCCCGTCAAGCAAAAAGTCGGGAAGCAAGCGGTGGAGCGCCAAGAATTCATAGCGAAGAGATCAAGAAAGCTGGAAGCAGCAGGCCTTGTCGGAGGTGCTCCATCCTACGTGGTTGGCCAATCTCGTAGTCGATGCAAGAAGGCAAATGGGAAATGGAGACTTTGTATTGACTTCACGGATGTTAATAAAGCTTGTCCCAAAGATCCATTTCCCTTGCAGCGCATTGACCAGATTGTTGACTCCACGGCGGATGTGATTTGCTTTCGTTTCTTGATGCATACTCGAGATACCATCAGATCTTCATGGCTGAAGAAGATGAAGAGAAGACCGCATTCATCACACCATGTGGCACATACTGTTTCATACGGATGCCTTTCGGTTTGAAGAATGCTGGTTCGACATTTGCAAGGGTAGGCCATGACGCTTTTAAGCCGCAAATGCATAGAAATGTAGAAGCCTACATGGATGACATTGTGGTCAAGAGCAAGGACAAAGCAGTGAGAGGCCAGCAACCACGGCAAGCACATCCAGCGACAAGCAGGGGGCTTCGCTGACAAGCTCTGGTCCCGACAAGGACGAGTCCGCGAAGACACAAGAACAGATACAGAAAAGGATGGTGCAGCGCCCAGTTTACTTTGTCAGTTCCCTCCTGCAGGGGGCTAGGTCAAGGTACTCTGGTGTGCAAAAACTGCTTTTCGGCCTCCTCATGGCCTCGACAAAGCTGCGCCACTACTTCCAAGCACATGAGATCACAGTTGTCACTCGCTTTCCCCTGAAGAGGATACTGCAAAATCCAGAAGCGACATGCAGGATTGTCGAGTGGGCCCTGGAGCTGTCAAGCTTTGGTCTCAAGTTTGAAAGCACGTCAACTATCCAAAGCAGAGCGTTGGTAGAATTCATAGTAGAATGGACGCCAACGCCAGATGAAGAGATTCCGGAGACGAGCATCCCCGTCAAAGAAGCCAGCAAAGAGTGGCTGATGTACTTTGATGGTGCCTTCTCGCTGCAAGGCGCCGGTGCCAGCATGCTGCTTATCGCACCCACCGGAGAGCACCTCAAGTACGTCGTCTAGATGCACTTTCCCAAGGAGCAAGCGACAAACAATACTCCGGAGTATGAAGGTTTGCTTGCCGGTCTCAGGATCGCAGTGGACCTTGGGATCAAGAAGCTTATTGTCAGGGGTGACTCGCAACTCGTCGTCCGCCAAGTCAACAAAGATTACCAGAGTCCGTTGATGGAAGCCTACGTTGATGAAGTGAGGAAGCTAGAAGAGCACTTTGACGGCCTGCAAATGGAACACGTTCCAAGAGCTCAGAATGATATTGCTGACGGCCTGTCAAAGTGCGCCGCACTCAAGCTACCTGTGGAACCAGGGATCTTTGTGCTCCAGCTGACTCGACCAATCGTAACACCATCGATCGGACAGAGCAAGAAGAGGAAGTTGGCCTCTGGTGACTACTTTCCGACGGAGCTTCCCGAAGCCGTCGTTGCAAAGGTCCCCAAGATCAACGCCGACAGTGCTGAGGAGCAGTCTGCTCCGACAGACCCCAGGGTTTGTTTTGTTGAAGCAAACGCTCCCAACAAGTCTTGCTCCGGTAAGCTTGTCGGGGAGCATCAAGCTCCGGCAGGGCCGCTGGTCCTCACCGTGGAAGCTGATGTTCCCGCAGCAGCAGATGTGCCTTTAGTCCTTGTTGTCGAGCCACAGGCTCCAGCATGGGTGCAGCAGATTCTCCGTTTCCTTCAGACAGGAGAACTTCCCGAAGAGCAGGAAGAAGCGGAAAGAGTAGCCCGGCAGTCAAGTATGTACCAGTTTGTCGACAGACATCTTTATGTAAGAAGACTCAACGGTGTGAAATTGAAGTGTATTCGGGGAAGATGGACAGAGCTGTTGGCGAGATATACATGGAGGCATATGTGGTCACCACATATGCAAGAAGAGCACTTGCCGGCAAAGCTTTCCGGCAAGGTTTCTTCCGCCGACAGCCCTCCGTGATGCAACTGCACAAGTAACCAAGTGTGAAGCGTGCAGTTCCATTCCAAACAGATACACCAGCCAGCTCAAGCTCTCCAGACGATCCCTTTATCCTGGCCATTTTCGATGCAGGGGCTCGACATCTCGGCCCCTTCCCCGAAGCTGTCGGGGCTTTGAGTACTTATGCGTCGCCATCGACAAGTTCACAAAGTGGCCGGAAGTGGAAGCGATGAGGAAGGTGACAAAGATGATCGTGATCAAGTTCTTGGTCGATTGTTTGTCGTTTGGAATCCCTAACAGGATCATTACCGACAACGGCACACAATTCTGAGTCGCACCTTCATGCGATGCGTCCAAGACCTTGGCGCCAAGGTGCCGCTTCTGTTGCTCACCCGAGAAGCAACGATCAAGCAGAGAGGGCAAACGTTGAAGTGCTGCGCGGACTCAAGACCAGAACTTTCGACAGGCTGCACATGTGCGGAAGAAACTGGATCGAGGAGCTGCCGGTGGTTCTTTGGTCGATCAGGACGACACCAAATCGAGCCACTGGCCAGGCACCCTTTGCTCTAGTCTATGGAGCAGAGGCAGTTCTCCCCACGGAACTCGTATACGGATCGCCTCGAGTACTCGCTTATGATGAGCTTGAGCAAGAGTAGCTGCGACAAGATGACGTCCGCTCCTCGAGGAGGATCTTCTTCAGGCATTTGTCGCGAGCCGCTTCTGACAAAGCCTGCGTCGCTACCATAGCCGCAGGGTTAGTGCGAAGTCTCGAGGAAGGCGACCTTGTTCTTGGTAGCGTTCAGTCCGCCAAGAATTCAAACAAGTTGACGCCAAAGTGGGAAGGCCCTTATCAGGTGAAACGAGTCACTAGGCCTGGCGTTGTCCGCCTTGAGACTGAAGATGGCATTCCGGTGAGCAACTCCTGGAACATTGAGCATCTTCTTAAGTTTTACCCATAAGGCACGGTTGTCGGAACCCGTTCCGGCAACCACCTTTTGTACAAGTCTTGCCGCTGTTGCATGTAATCCTTTGTACAAAGCGGTATGAACCCGATGCATCGGTAAAGCTCATGCGTTGCGCATGCAGCTTGTCAAGTTCATGCTTTCATCATTTTATTGCATGCTTTGGCTAACACTTTCGCAGCAACCATACCCGGTAAGCAGAATCGAGCCGATAGGCTCCATAATGTTATTTCCTCTTCGTTTTCTTTTCTCAAAGGAAAGAAGGCTCCCCCGCGCACAAGTTAACCAGGGGGAAGGAGGAGATAATACTATGGACCAGGCACCGCCAGAGGAAGTTTCACCTCATCGGGAAGCAAGAAACAGAAAAGCTAAGTTGCCAAAGTTTGAGCAATCAGTTTTAAATTTTTAAGTTATCTTCCTCGAACGATGGTACTTTTGTATGGAGAACACGTGCGTAGAGGAACCAACTTCGCCGGCTAGTCGCGCCCTTACTTTGTTTCGAGTCCGCTCAACAACTTAAGTGAGTCAGCGACTAGTCCGCGATAAGGTTACTTGTCCAGAGCGACCCGCCAAAGAAGTTGCTGAAGTTCCGCACTCGGCGCTCGCGGCAAGGGTGCCTGCACCGGCAAGTTTCCCCGAAAAGCGCAGGGCAATAACATACAAAGCCAAGAATCAAGTAGAGGAAATAACGTTGCATCGCTCGATTGAGATCAGTAATAAATTTTTAAAAGTTATCTTCCTTGAACGACTGCGCTTTGTATGAAAAACCCGTGCGCGGAGGAACCAAATCGTGACTGGTCGTGCCCTTACTTTGTTTCGAGTCCGGTCAATAACTTAAGTGAGCTGCGGCTAGTCCGCGACAAGGTTGCTTGTCGGTAGCAACCCCGTCAGCGGGCTGCTGAAGTTCCGCACTCGGCGCTCGCGGCGAGGGTGCCTGCACCGGCAAGTTTCCCTGAAAAGCATAGGGTAATAACATACAAAGCCAAGAGTCGAGTAAAGGAAGTAACGTAGCAGATGTTGCCCAGAATAAAGTTATGTTACAAAAATAACTTATCGCGGCACTGGCTAAATCGTTCTCAGAACTGAAATAACAGCAAAGAGGAGAAGGGCGCGCTGGTACCCAAGCCCCGGCAAGCCAGAGTTGCCGGGGGCTGCGGCAAGCCAGGGTTGCTGAGGGCTGCGGCAAGCTAGAGTTGCCGGGGGCTGCGGCAAGCCAGAGTTGCCGGGAGCTGCGGCAAGCCAGAGTTGCCGGAGGCTGAGATATCAGATAAGCCCTTCGTCCTTTTTCAAGCATCCCTTTTTCATTAAAACATTCTACTCGGATACAATCCGTGGGGAATGAAAAACATGAAAGGGAAGATTACATGTATTAAATGCGAGATAAGGCCCGAAGGCTTACAAATTAAAAAGATAAGATGCGTAATCCTTTTCCTGTCCCTCTCTTGAGAGGTAGGTCAAGGAGGCGAGAAGGGCAAAAGAAACGCCTAGGCGAGCTACAGTGCAGAAGGCACCAAAGGAACATGCCGGGAGCTCCCGAGGGCTTAGCGGAGATGGCAGCGCCGAGCGGGAGCTCGAGGCAGGCGGCGGGGCATCAAGACGCTGTCGACGGCACTACGCCCTCTTACTCCGACTTGACGGCCTTGTCGCCATCCCTCTTCCCTTCCGCAGCCTCCCACGCCATCGCCCAAGGAGACGACCCGGGGAGTTCGAGGAGCCAGCGACGGATGATGGGGTCGCCGGTGACGCCTGCAAGCGGCGCCCGACAACTAATCGGGCCCGCCAACCTCGTCGTCGCTGTCGCTCACCTCCTCGTCACTCACGCTCGAGGGGGAATCTTAGCTGTCGGAGGAGCTATCCATGCAGCACTTCGCCCGAGTACCAAGATCCCCGAAGACCTTGACAGAGAGGAGATCACCCTCCATTAACTTAAAATGGAGGGTAAACCCCGCCCTCGGGCTATGGATGCGGGTGAAGGTCTTCCACCCACGATTGAGATACATCACATTAGGGGCTGGGAATACAACACGGACTCGCATGCCGCTGATTCCTCTGCCCCTCGGGTGCAATCGCGGTGTCTCGGGCGGATCTGTCTCCATCGCGCGCGGAAACGGAGCTGGAAGCCGGTGGCGGCGACGAGGCGCCCGGCGCAGCCTGACGAAGAACTCGCAAGGGTCGTCCCCGGTATGGACCGCCGCAGGGAGGGGAACCACCGGCGGAAGCTGAGACGGCGCGCCGCCCCGTCCGCCTCTTCCCCGAGCGCCTCGACCTCGTCCACGACCTCGCCCCCTCCCTCTTCCTCTTGGGGCTGGCTCTACCGCCCCGGGCGTGGGGTTGGGAGGGGAGCGCTGTCTAAGCGGCGACCCTCGCCACCACCGATGAAGAACCAAGGTTCCTTTTCTCCATGGCGAATGAGAGAGAGGGAGCGGCCGAGGAAAGAAGGAGATGGGAGAGTGCGGGGCTGCGCTCCCCTTCCGCTCTTTTAAGGAAGCAAGGTGGGGCTCGACCGCCCTTTCGACAAATCGGGGCATAGGAAGAGCAGGGGAATCGGGGCCGACCTGCTGCCTCTGCTCAGAACGGCCCAGTTCCCACTTCCACCGTCCACGACCCCAAGAGCATGGGAACCACGTGGCGGGGATCTGAGCGAGGCGACGGGTGGAGCGACCCGACGCCGCCCACTCCCCACGACGCCGCAATTGGCGCGTGCCGTTCTGAGGGGGACGCGGATCTGAGTGGGTTTGGTTTGGACCCAGGCCGCGCGTGCCCGTGCCCTGTTTTGGGCCTGGCCCAACAGCGCTCGGCACCGTGAATGGCCCAGACCCGGGGGCTCCTGTCGGTGTACTAAAGTAAGGGTACCTTAGTACCCCGAACTTGTGCACGGGCAGTCGCAGCGCCCCCGCGGCAAGCCTCGCCGGGCGTTCGCCAAGACCCTCCGCAGCCATTTTGAAGGCAAGACCCCGACAAGAGGAGCTTGCCGGGAAGGCCTCTCTAGGCACAGACAAGGCCCCCGACAAGAGGAGCTTGTCGGGAAGGCCACTCCAGACACACGGAAGACAAGGCCCCGGCAAGAGGAGCTTGCCGGGAAGACTCGGAGCGCGACAAGTCTCCGGGCGCGACAAGGCGCTTGCCGCGGCATGCAACTTCTCTCCGTCTCCGCTCCAGCTCACCCAGCGACGTGTCGCCATGGGACCGTTCCATGCGCGCGTGTCGAGCGGCTGTGCAGCCAGCGGAGAGCAGCGATAAGCGGCGGCCGACAGCTTGCCATCGTGGCGGCGGAGGCGCACTGACGGTCTCTGTTACCTTTGTTTGGGCGACAACGACGGGCATTTATTGCTTTTGTCCCTTGCCGTCGAGTTAGGTATTTTGCACTCGCATAATCGCTCAAGTAGGTGTACCAACTCCTGTTTTTACATTTGTACCCCTGCCTACGTTGCCACCTGTCGGAGACCCCTTGAGCATATAAAAGGAGGCCCGAGTGCAACGTAGAAAGGGTTCGGTTCCGTTCAGCTCAGTAGGCCAGTTTCATCTCGTTGGGTTCATTCGACTCACTCGAGGCCAGATAGACTCACGCTGGGTTTTGTAGCTCTCATTGCTCCCTGGCAAGAACACAATAGATCAAACAAGCAGCAGTAGGAGTTTTATCTCTCCGGAGAGCTCCGAAGCTGGGTAAACCGCTCGCGTGCATCGCCTCGATCCGCTCTTCGTGCGACCTCCGCCCCCCTCCGAACCACAAGGGGCCTGCTCCGCCGGCCCCATAGGTGTCCGTGGGTATGATCAGCCTCCCCGACAGTTTTCAAAAAGAAAAAAAATCCTTTCACATACGAATTTGACTGTATGCTTTGAGCAACTTGCATGTCCTATACTGCTCATGTTTGGATACTCTAACCTAGCTAGAGGTTAGACTAACTCATGACTAACCCTGACCTAACTGTAGCCAAAGAGGTGTTTGGGTGACAGGGTTAGATTGACAATAAATGCACTTGATGGAGAGAGAAAAGTGATTTTTCAGTGGTCCCAATGAGAACTATCTCTAGTTAGCACCTCTTGGATGGGATAGTTTTTTTTTGGTTGGTTCGGTGCATCTTGCTCCAATTTAAACCCTCATGCTTGGATACTTTAGGGCTATTTGAGCCCCAACTAGCTCAAACTAACTCTAACCCATGGATCCAAACAGGACCTATGGCCAGCCTCGGCCAGGCGATTGCGTGCACCGGAAGCGGCGCTCTCTCGGCCGTCGTCTTGACTTCAAAGCAGCGCCAGTGAGAGGTTGCCTCTGCTCTGGCGGGCATTAATCTGTGCCCAGCGCTCGACGCCGATCAATGGTTTTGGCGTGGGAAGCGTCGGCAAGGAGTATAGGTTTTGAACCGTTTGGTGTAGCTTGGTAGTTTGCAAAACTACTCAACTATTGCACTCAGTTTCCTAAGAAATTATGGTAAAAAACGTTACTCCACAGTCGGCTTCCCTTCTCCTTCCTCTTCCACCGCCCGCGCACGTCCGCGGGAAGCAACCGTTCAACCCTTATATAGGAGTGCTAGCACAAAAAGATGCATGCATGACCACTAACCAGATTAAAGCGCCGCTCCGGCGGCAGTATGGCGTATGTTGTTACCTTAGGCCGGGCCATGGCTGCAGGCGGCGGCGACCAGAGAAGAGGCGGCGGGAGGGGAATGAATGCAGCTACTATTTGGGTTCGCCACCCGGCTTAAATAAATGCGCAGCATCACGTGTACCCGCGGGTGCACAAATTGTAACATACATGTCTGCTTAAGTGGGCGTCACGTAACTGGTGTGTGTGTGAGATTCTCAGAGACAGAGTGCATGTGTGGGACTCTACTCTTCGGACATGTACTCAACATTTTGCATCGGGATATAAGTATAATGGTATTTACTTTAGCTAGTGATTTACGTGGCCATGTTAACGTGGTTGTGTAAAAAAATGTCACTTCCTGCTCGTTATTTGCGTTATATAATTACAAGCAAGATGCTCGTGCATTGCATGGAACATCGATGCATTTTTTTACAAAACACCTGTTGTGATTGACCCATGCAGGAGTAATCCCATGTGTAAAACTAATGATATCTCGAGAATTTTATCGGAAAACCGGTATCTCGAGAATGTCATCAAAAAATGAAAGATGAGAGATAAGGTGAGGAGGAGTGGAGCGTGGTGGTGACTGGTGGTCGGAATGGGAGGAAGCATGGGGATGGACGGCGCCGGCAGGCGGCAGCAGCCACCGTGCTAGATTGTTCCAGAGACTTCCTTTTATATTTGCTCAGCAATGAGGTTGTGGGAGATAAGGATGTGGAGAGAGGTGCAGGTATCTTTTGTAAAATTATCATAGTTTGCTTTCTATCCGTCAGATATAGATCAGACGTTCTATATTACAAGATGGTAGGCACACCATCATTGCCAACTCGGTTTTTATAAAGAATGCAGATGATAAGTTTGCTAACTACTAAAGTAAAGTGGAATTTGTCCATGTTATACAAGTAAATTAAGGTGATTGTTTATCATACGGGTAAGGTTGGATGAAGGGTGGTAGGAACAAATGCTCTGCCTAGAGCATGTGTGTGTGAGATGGAGTCTTAGTGTGTGTGTGTGTGTGTGTGTGTGTGTGTTTGTTTGTGTGTGTGTGTGTGAGAGAGAGAGAGAGAGATGGAGTCTTTGTGTGTGTGTGTGTGATGGAGTCTTAGTGTATGTGTGTGTGTGTGTGTTTGTGTGTGTGTGGGTGGGTGTGTGTGTGTGTGTGTGTGTGTGTGTGTGTGTCACGGGGTCCTCAGTGGCGGATGTGATTTAAGTGTGCGTGGCTTCATCATAGAGAGGTGATGTGTATGGCAGAGGCCACCAACGATGGGGTGCGAGAGAGAAAATGCCCGTAGAGAGGGAAGAGAAGGTGTGTCTTGGCGTGAGAGGAGTCGGCATCGAGAGAACGTGTTTGTTCGAGAGACACCGAGGAAGACTACTATATATCGATGGTGCATGTAGGCGGGAATTAAACGAAGGGATGGTCTTATTGGTTTCGGGGATATAGGGGAAGAGTGAGAGGGGGGTAGCTAGAAGGAGATTGTTAAGTGTGAGTGTGTGTTTTACCCATCCAGGCGGAAGTTATGTGCACACAAGAAGAGAACGATTCGATGTGGCGTTAGGGTTGAGGGTAATTAACTACGTATGGAGACATAGAGACCTTGAACGTGCATGTGTGAGAGGTATACATGTATACGTGGGATATGTGTGTGTGCGCGCACATGATCGAGATAAAAGGAAGAAGACATAAGTCATAAGATCAATGACATGGGAGAGACGGATCGATATGATAATATGCATGCATGTGAGAATGCAGGGAAGAAGGCCCGACAATTGAGAATGTGTTTTTGTCTTTAAGAGATAGTGGCGTGGGCTGGAGCATGCATCTATGGCGAGCAAAGGGAGTGAGGCACAATGATTGTGCAAAAGAGATCAACCTATAAATGCATATGTATGGAGAGACATATATAGTGTGGGTGATAGGAAGCAAGACCGCGTGCGAGAAAGAAATGTTGACGGAGAAACTACAGATAGATACACAGATGGAGATGCTAGCTAGACGCACATCCGCTAGTTTGAGTGTTGGAGATGACCGCCGGGTGGTTCAGAGGGTGAAGTTATGTGTGTGTGAGAGAAAGATAAAAAGAGGGCACTTGACTGCATGCAGAGAGAAACATATGTAGTGTGCGTGATAGGAAGGAAGAGTGAGGGCGAGAAAGAAGGTTGATGGAGAAACAGATAAATAGAAAGATAATGATGCTAGCTAGTGTGTGTTAGAGATAGGAGTCGAGTGGATTAGAAGGCTGAGTTATGTGTGTGGGTGTGAGAGAGGTAGAGAGAGGGTGCATGTGAGTCACATACAAACAAATATCAGAGAGAAATGAGATCCTGAGAGACGGAGTTTTGTGTCTGCGAGAGAAAGATATTTCTAGCGAGTGATAGCTAGAGAGACATATGAGGGAACGCAAGATATCTCTAGGGAGAGAGAGTGTGTGTGAGCGACATACAAGAGACCAGTGGAGAAATATGAGACCCTGGGAGAAAGAGTTTATGTTTGTGTGTGAGAAAGAGATATTTAAGAGGAAGAGTCGTAGGTTCTCATACCTAAGGAGCGAAAGACATCTCTGTATGAGGGGTGTGCGAGTGGCACACAGGGGAATAGTAGAGAGAAATGAGACCCCGGGAGACAAAGTTTTGTGTTTGTGTGAGAGAAAGAGATTCCAGATGGAGAATCATAGTTAGAGACATGTACCAGGGAGCGAGATATACTTAGAGAGAGATAGAGTGATGTGTGTCGAGGGAGAGAGTACCGTCAGTGTGTTACAAAGATAAAAGATCATTGTCGACATACAGGTAGCACGAGAGATACCCGAGAGACAATGAACGCGTATAGGTCTAGACAGATAGTCCTATATAAGCATGAGTGATAGCTATATGAGACGAATATCAGGATTAAAGGGGATTCAAATATTTAAACTGGAGATCACGACATCGACAATATCATAACGCAAGTTGGTGTATCAAACATGCATATTCATTTGAATTTGGGGACGCGTGTAATGTTATATAGTTTATCAGTATTGGTGATCCATAGATTCTTTAATTAGAAACAATGCGTGGTTTATATGCAATTAATGTCTAAACGGGATTACACTATATGTTGCGTGTGTGAAACACATTATACATGTTTGAGAAGTAAAAAAACCCGCATGAAACACACATTAATTGGAGACAGTTAGCAAGGAATGCATACATCGGATTTCAACATAAAGTCGTTTCAAATAATTGAAAATCCAAATTGATGGATACAACCTTATGATTCTGAGATCATGCCATTTGTAAACCAAATTTATGTATAAAGGGTGTTTTGCTTTTCAAAGTATATATAAAAAAATGATGTATATTTCCAATCGAAAATGGATCCCGCCCAAAAAAATAGAATACAAACAGGATTCGAATTGAGTTGGCACGGCAAACGTGCACTCTGCAAAATTTGAACGAAGCGGGGAAAGTCGTAGTAATCGCCCGAAACCAAAATCTGCGAGATGGAAATTACTACTGCCTATCCCTACCATGCAAAGCCTATCTGCCCAATTTCTATAGGTTTTGATAGGGGTAGGTTTGTAATTTCACTCAAACGTGACATAACTGCCTCTCGTCGGCAAAACACAGTGTGTCCTCGGTCGAAAGCGACTCCCTCCCCGATTCATACACGGTGGGTGCCAAAAAAAACTCTCGTCGGCAAATATTCGGTGTATGCAAGGTTACCGTCCTATCCCCAACCGACTAATATTGTTGTGATGTAGGAAATTTGAAACGGGGGCTAAGTTTGTAAATTTCGTCGCATTTGAGACAAGCGCGCCCAGAAGACATGGTTCCCCTTTCCTCTCTACATCCCTTTCCCCATTAGTACTCCGTGGGCGCCAAAACACCCTCTCCACCCCAGCCTCCTCCGTCCGCAACCCCATCCACCGCCGTCCTCCTCCACCATCCCGGAGCTGATACCCCAACGCTGCCGTCCATTACAAGAGATCGACCTCTCTCATCCACGGCTTCGGACCGGGATCCTTGCATCCCGTCCTCTCGCTTCATCCCCACCGTCGTCCACCTTGCCGGTGCCTCTCCTACGACCGTCTCGTCCACCGCGCCCTGCCGCCACCGTCTACCCTCCTAGATTTGCTTCCATGCCGCCGACAGCCATCGCTACCGCAGCACCGTCAAATTCTCAGCAGATGCATACACGGTGCCAGACCAGAGGCGGTACCCTTTCGTATCTGCTCAACTTATTTATCGCAGGAAGAAAATAGATCTCCACTACTTTACTCTGAGTTCTTGTCCATCACTTACTTGCTAGTTGAAAGCAAACATTGGTTGCGAAGTTGCCTTTGTCCAGTTTGCACCTTCAGATCCGCCATGGCACGCTCAACACTATACTCCCAATGCTTATGGTTTCCCCCTTTTATATTCCACACTAGTTAAATCACAGTAGACTAAATTTGAAAATTGGGTCAGTCAATTTTTCAGAGCTCGCTGGAGTTCGGCGGTGCGAACGAAGGGGCTCGGGTGGGGACGGTGGTTGTGGGGGGCGGTGGTGGGGCCTCACCGAACGAAGAAAACTCGGCGCGGGTGGGCACAGGGGTGGGGGTGGGGGTGGCGGAGGAACATAGGCAGTGGGGGTCGGTGGTCCGGCCGGCGGCCCGTGCGGTGTTCTGTATGGGAAGAACCAGAGACGAGGAAGAAGAAGGGTTAGGAGACGTAGGATCTTCATCCAACACTTTGAAATGGTAAACTGACCCAAATGACAAAAGTCACGCGACTTGCATGCAGACATGCCTTTATATTCAGTACCATCATCGTACCTGCTTAGCACTGCTCCTGAATCCATCAAGCTAAACAACGTGCCACTCATAATTCCAAACTTGTTGCTCAAGTACGAATCTGATATGATGCTGATAGTAATAAAACAGATAACATCTAATTGGTCAGCTAATGTTCCTACTTTACTTTCGAAAAGCACGTGCACCACATATAGAGAGACAGTAGGGAGGTGCTTTCTTAATGCGCTCTGGTTCATCATGTGTGGGCACTGTGCAACGAACATTTTATTATCCAAAATCTGCGTGCTCTTCTTTAGCATGTTCCTCTTCCGTTCTTCTTTAATTAGTACTCTCTCCGTTCCTAAATACATGCCTTTGTATAGATTCCACCATGGACTACATATGGAGCAAAATGAGTGAATCTACACTCTAAAATGTATCTGGATACATCTGTATGTGATCCATAGTGGAAATCTCTATAAAGACTTATATTTTGGAACAGAGGGAGTATGATAGTAGTCTGATATGTTCCTTGTAGTGAAGATGAACAGGGACATTTGCGGTGTAGAGGTCTATACTGATTCGGTTGTGATGGACACTTTGAACTCTTCGGGCCTCTTTGATTCATAGGATTTTGTAAACATGGGAATAGGATTTGTAGTGGCCAGCCCACTTGAATCCTATAAGAATAACAAGGAAATGCGGGGAGCTATGTCGCCTTTGAGAGTTACGCTGATATTAATAGTACCGCACCTTCAGTTGAAGAGAGCTGGTATCTGAAGCCTTTCTATCCGTACTGGCAATACTAGCACATATATTCCAGCAAGTTCCACTTTGCTGATTTTACTCTGATGCTTAAGGTTTTCCTGTTATATCTACACTATGATCTGTGTAGCTGCTTTGTGTCGCACTAGCAGCAGTCCACTCTTGAAGCTAAACACTGGAATGACTTACAAAATTGGCACCAAGGCATTGAGTGCCATTCTGGATGCAATGAAACTCATACGCTCCCCACTTCTTGACTCTTGTTCAGAATATTATCCTAATGACTCTTGTTCAAAATTGCCACATATAGAGACAACATGGGATTGCATTTCTTTGGGCGCTATGATTCATCATGAGTGGGCAACCAACATTGTATGCAATGAAGCGGAACCTCAATAATATGCTTCCTCTTTTGTCCTTTAACATGTTCCTATTTTGTTATTCTGTATTTAGTACGTACAGTATGTTCCTTGTCAGGAAGGGGAGAAGGGACATCTGCGATCAACAGTGATAGAGCTGGCACATGCGTGATCGATAGGCTTTCAATTACTAAGCGGCAATACAACCTTTGTATTTTCAAGCCGGTTCCAGTTTCCCGATTTATATATATTGGTTATGGTGTATCCCTTTTATGTACACTATGATCTTCCTAGTTGTTGTGTGCTCTTGTTATCATGGTTTGGCAATAAACTCTCTATACAGTATATTATGAATCCATCATCTGCCAACTATCCTTACTTCTGGAACCTATTTTTGTGTGTACTTGTGCCAGATTATATAAATGCATGCACCATATTACAGCACACATGAGATCTCTCATCAGAATCCAGTAATAGCACACAAGTGTTTACAGGGGCGCCACTATATTAGAGTATCCTCTGCATTACAAAGATAATCTCACAACTATTTATGTTTTCATGGTTCTTAGATATTATACATAATTTCAGTGAATATCAGAATCCGCACATCAGAAGAATATTGTGGAACACTACAATGACTTACAAAATTGGCACCAAGGCATTGAGTGCCATTCTGGATGCAATGAAACTCATACGCTCCCCACATGTAGATTCTTGTTCAGAATATGATCCTAATGACGATTCTAACCTCGAGGAGTCAAAGGCAGATGGCCTGTCATGTTCACCCATCAAGGTGCCTGTTATAATTTGGCAAGGTTTTATTGATTGCGCGTATCTTGCATATGTTATCTTGCATTTCTTCTACTTTGTTGCACCGCCATCTGCTTAGTTTACTAATCATATATGTCGAGATGCCATGCCCATCCATTATCAATACATATTCCATCTATCATCATACCATGTTTTTCCACTCAAATGCTGTTCTTGTGCATCAGACATCAAAGAGGAAGAGGGTGATTGCCGAACCTGAAGGAGCACCAGCAAAGTCCTTGAAAAACATGGTTGTGTCGGAGAAATCAGACAGCACCCCACTTATATTGGTTGTACAACGGTGACACAAAATGTAGGACCGACTTGAGATCTGTACCCATACTTCAACTTGGCCACACCACTAGCCACACCACACAGGACCTGTACTCCAGCAAAAGGTATGCCGATTTCAGTTGCCATAGCACCAGCCATACCACAGAAAAATCCCACTCCAGCAAAAAGTACAGCAAGTCCACCGGCCGGAGACCTATCCCAACTACAGAGACGACCAATTCCTGCAGATTGGAACCCCATTCCAGTTGTTCCCAATTTAAAAGACAATGCTTTCAATGTTGTTAGGGACTACGTGCATATATTCCCATCATGGGAACATTATAGTGAAGACAAACACCATTTTCACATCTTCTGTCCCACTTACGTGTAAGTGCTATTATTCATGGTTATTACTTTCCTGTTTTTACGCTGATTGAACACATCAATGATTTACATTACATTATTGTAAGTAGGCGAGGGTCAATCTGGATAGTCATGATGAGCAAAGCTTGCTTGCGCTTTTCAAGGAAGCATTGCCGCAGTATCGGTGTTACGTGATGAAATCACACTTTGATGGCAAGTCTATAAATGAATTTCTGGTGAAGTCTCCTGTGCTAAATTTAGAAGACATTGAATGGAAAACCTTGTTGTGCACTGGTATCGTTCGGAGGATGAGGTACTGTCTATGATATCGCATGAAAATTTGAACTTCTACTTTTCCGCATGTGCCTTATGGATCT
This sequence comes from Aegilops bicornis, assembly GCA_021605145.1. Taxonomy (NCBI): domain Eukaryota; kingdom Viridiplantae; phylum Streptophyta; class Magnoliopsida; order Poales; family Poaceae; genus Aegilops; species Aegilops bicornis. The sequence continues at coordinate 155,007,262 of CM038673.1, forward strand.
TTTTTGAAGGAAATCTGCTCGAGAAAGAATTCCAATTTGAAAAGAATGACAGGATATCGCAAATATGCCCCCTGCTGCTTTGCTCTTGTTAGTACCTGTTGTCCTATATCACTGTACTTGCATACATACCTGGTTCATTATGTGATAGCGGTATGCATGATAGCTTGCTTATCAATGATTCGCTCCAAATTATGTGATCTGTATGAATGGTTACATTAGTGTAGAATATATCCAATGCCAATGAATTTTTTTAGCTCTGCATTGTTCTTGTAAGTACTGTTTGTCCTTTATCAGTGTACTTATATTGACACGTAGTTGTTTATGTACCATCACTCTGCAGCTTATTTTCCTTTGCCCTCCATTTTCTACACATAAGATCTATATTTACTCTTACCATAAGGTTGGATAACACCGGTGGTACTTAAGAAGTTTAGCTCTGCATTGCTCTTGGTTGTACCTTTTGCCTGTATCGCTGTACTTACATTTATAGCTACTTGGTTATGTAGCATCACTCTTCATCTTATCTTAAATATTCTCCATTTTTACTTATATTTTCACATCTATATTTACTCTTAACAAAATGTAGAATAAAGGCAATGCTTATGAAGAAGATTCTGTGGTAAACTTCTTGCATGCCCCCCATCAGCATGGACAAGGGCTTTATAGAGCCTGCCTTCACCAATAATGTAAGCTTGTCCTTCTCAAGCCTTCAAACTTTGTTGTGTATATTTGGTTAGGCATTACTGCAACAACTATTTATTTTTGGTGTTTGCATCAAATTGCATGTTTAAAGTTTTTTATGTAGTTAGTAAACAAAAGTTTGTCCTTCTCAATTTAAGATTTCAGTTGTGCAACCAAGTTTCATACCATGTAAATTAAACTACACATAGCAAGGGATCTTATTTTGCCAATCTGAAATGGGATAAATTGACAGCACACTAACCATTGATACTTATGAGTTCTCGATCTGTAATCCAGTGGTGTCGTGAAGCTGCCAACTCCTTCACAATGTCATTTCCTGCCATGTCTTGACCTGAACAATACCATATTGTGTTAATGCTATTTTAAACTGTCACTTTATTCGTCAGTAAGAAATGTGATGAATTGTCAGCACTGATACTTATGTGGAAAACATGTCATCTGTCTACTTGTTTATCTTTCAGAGTGAGGAGGATATAATTGTCAAACAAGCGCAGTCTCATCAGCTTGCTTAGGCTATTCTTGTTTGTAGCTTGAGCAAGGCTAACCTTTCTTGAACTCTATTGAAGTGATGTCGGTTTTGTATATTATTTTGTCGGCGTGTTTAATTGCACTGGTGGCGATCTTTGATGCCCAGTGTATGTAATCTGTTGTCTGCTGTGCTTTATTATCATAGTGGCGAACTTTGATGCACAGTGGATGTAATATGCCGTAATTTCTTTATTGTATAGTCTAGGTATTTTTCTTATTCACGATGCTACAGTTATTTTACTATTTTTCTGAGCCAAGTAAGACCTTTGGGATGGTCTATTGTCACCTTCCTCACTGCTTCCACTTCCGGCCTCTTTGTGAACTTGTGGATTGCAACATACAAGTACTCAAAGCCCCCGACAGCTCGGGGGAAGGGGCCGAGGATGTCGAGCCCCTAGACCGAAAATGGCGAGGATAAAGGGATCGTCTGGAGAGCTTGAGCTGATTGGTGTATCTGTTTGGAATGGGCCTGCACGCTTCACACTTGGTTACTTGTGCGAGTTGCATCTGGAGGGCTGTCGGCCAAAAGAAACCTTCTTGGGAGCAACTTTGCGGCAAGGGCTCTGGCGCCAATGTGGTGACCACATATGCCTCCATGTATCTCCGCCAACAGCTTTTGTCCGTCTTCGGTGAATACACTTGAATTTCACACCGTTGAGTCTTCTTACATGCAGTGTCTTTGTCGACAAACTGGTATATACTTGTTGCCGGGCTACTCTTTCCGCTTCTTCTTGCTCTTGGGAAGTTCTCACACTGAAGGAAATGGACAATCTGATGTGCCCATCTTTGGAGCTTGCGGCTCGACAACAAGGGCTAAAGGCACATCTGTTCTGCTTGGGAACATCGGCTTCCACGGCAAGAACCTGCGGCTCGGTAGGAGCTTGGCGTTCCCGGCAAGCTTGCGAGCAAAACTTGTCGGGAGCGTCTGCTTCAACGAAACAAACCCTGGGGCTTGTCGGAGCAGAATGCCCCTCAGCACTGTTGGTGTCGATCTTGGGGACCTTCTTGGCGGCGGCTTCGGGAAGCTCTGCCTGAAAGTAGTCACCAGAGATCAACTTCCTCTTCTTGCTCTGTCCAGTTGGTCGTGTTACAGATGGTTGAGTCAGCTTGAGCACAAAAATCTCTGGTTTCGCAGGTAACTTAAGTGCGACGCACTTTGACAGGCCATCAGCAATGTCGTTCTGAGCTCTCGGAATATATTCCATTTGCAGGCCGTCAAAGTGCTCTTCTAGCTTCCTCACTTCATCAACATAAGCTTCCATCAACGGACTCTGATAATTCTTGTTCACTTGGCGGATAACAAGTTGTGAGTCACCCACGACAATGAGCTTCTTGATCCCAAGGTCTACCGCGATCTCGAGACCGGCAAGCAAACCTTCATACTCTGCGGTATTGTTTGTTGCTTGCTCCTTGGGAAAGTGCATCTGGACTACGTGCTTGAGGTGCCCTCCGGTAGGTGCGACGACAAGCAACCGCCGCACCGGCGCCTTGCAGCGAAGGCACCATCAAAGTACATCAGCCACTCTTTGCTTGCTTCCTTGACGGGACGCTTCGTTTACGGAATTTCGTCATCTGGCGTTGGTGTCCATTCTGCTATGAACTCCGCCAATGCTCGCTTTGGATAGTTGAAGTGCTCTCAAACTTGAGGCCAAAGCTTGACAGTTCCAGTGCCCACCGACAATCCTGCCTGTTGCCTCTGGATTTTGCGATTATCCTCTTCAGCCGGAAAGCGAGTGACAAGCTGTGATGTCATGTGCACGAAAGTAATGGCGCAGCTTTCTCGAGGCCATGAGAAGGCGAAAAGCAATTTACGCACACCAGAGTACCTTGACCTAGCCCCTGCGAAGGGAACCGACAAAGTAAACTGGGCGCTGCACCATCCTTTTCTACATCTTCTCATGCGTCTGCCTTGATTCGTCCTTGTCGGGACTAGAGCTTGCCGTGAAGCCCCACCTTGTCATTGGATGTATACGCCATGGTTGCTAGCTCATCATCCGCCTCCCTTTCCGCTACTAACGCAGCACTAACCACTTGATTGGTTGCTGCTATATGTAGCAGCAACTTCTCTTGTGGCCTAGGTGCGACAAGTGTTGGAGTGGAGGACAGATATCTCTTGAGTCTGCGGCGCAGCCTCCGCTTACGAGTCCATTGCATCGGACCTGCCTTTTTCAGAATTTTGAAAATGGCGAGGCGCTCAACAGATCTAGAGATAAACCTTTGAGAGAGCAGCTACATAACCGGCAAGCCTTCGTACATCCTTGACGCGCTTTGGTGCTTCAATCTGCTCAATGGCCTTGATCTTGTCGGGATTGGCTTCAATTCCCGAGACCAGGAAGAACCCGAGAAGCTTGCGGAAGGGACTCCAAACACGCACTTCTCGGGGTTGAGCTTGAGGTTGATCTTGCAGATTTGTAAAGGTTTCATCTAAATCTTGAATTAGGGTCGCCTTGTCCTTGCTTTTGACCACTATGTCATCCATGTAGGCTTCCACATTTTTGTGCATTTGCGGCTCAAAAGCATCATGAACTACTCTTGCAAACGTTGAACCAGCATTCTTTAACCCGAAGGGCATCCGTACAAAACAGTATGTGCCACATGGGGTGATGAATGCAGTCTTCTCCTCATCCTCTTCTGCCATGAAGATCTGATGATATCCTAAATATGCATCCAGAAACGAAAGCAAATCACATCCGGCCGTGGAGTCAACAATCTGGTCGATGCGCGGCAAGGGAAATGGGTCTTTGGGACAAGCTTTATTGACATCGGTAAAGTCTATACAAAGCCTCCATTTCCCGTTAGCCTTGGCGATACAACTACAGGATTGGCCAACCACGTGGGATGGAGCACTCCTCGACAAGGCCTGCTGCTTCCGGTTTCTTGATTTCTTCCGCGATGAACTCTTGGCGCCCAACCGCTTGCTTCGACTTTACGCTGACGGGCGCGCGCATGAGGACAAGCGGCAAGATGGTGCTCAATTACTTTCACAGGAACACCGGGGATGTCGGGGCGGCTGCCATGCAAACACGTCGACGTTTCGCCTGAGGAAAGCAACGAGCGCCTTCCTATTTAGGGTCGAGAGAGGCGCGATGGTGAAGGTACCATCGGTGCCGTCCTCCTGGCGGACACCTTCCTGGTCTCTGGTGGAGCTGTCATCGTCTTCTTACACTTGCGGTGGAGCTCGATGGTGCGTCCTCGACGGTAGCGCAGCACTCCGAAGAGGTGCGCTTGCCGGAGTGGGCATCGAGCTCTTGCGGACTTGGTCTTCTTCTTCCCTCCGGAGCTTCGGTGACAAGTGGCTTATGTCTGTCGCGGCTGCTGCTTCCCGGTAGATCGTGTCGGCGCAGATAAGAGCATCCTTCTTGTCACCAGGGACAGAGATGACGCTTATCGGGCCCGGCATCTTCAGGAGGTTGTAGGCATAGTGAGAGGCCGCCATGAATTTGGCGAGTGCTGGACGGCCAAGTATTCCATTGTAAGGCAATGGAAAGTCAGCAACATCGAAGGTGACCCTCTCAGTCCTGAAGTTCAACTCGCTGCCAAATGTCACCGGTAACGTGATCTTTCCCTTCGGCTTGCTCCTTCCCGGATTGATTCCTTGAAAAGTGCCGGTCTCTTCGACCTCGCCATCAGGGATCTGGAGTTTCTGGAGCACCGCGGAGGAGATCAGATTCAAGACGGCCCCGCCGTCAACTAACATCTTGGTGACCTTGAGGTTGCGGATAGTTGGTGAAACCAACATCGGCAAGCACTTTCGGCAGCGATTACGATCGTGGTGGTCCTCAATATCAAAGATGATAGGCGTGCTCGACCATTTCGAGAGGCCTGCGTGACTCGATGGATGGTTCTGCTGCATTGACTTCCGCATCCTTTGCTTGAGTTGGCGGTGTGAAGTATGCGAGAAGCACCGCCGTCAACGCACAGGACCTCTGTGGCTTTCTGAAACTTACGCTCGCCGGCCACGTCATCATCCATGTCCTCGTCGTAAATGCCGTTAAATGCGTCGTCCTTGTCGCGCGGCAGGGAGGCCTGTCTCCTGCCGCTGCTTGGCCTTGCCGGCGCCCTCCTGGCGGGGCGTTTCTTGCTAGCTCCTCCAGCACCTTCCTGGGCCTTCTCCTTGTCGCGTCGTTCGTATTCAGCCTTCTGCTGCTCGACAAGCTGCTCGACCTTCTTGCAGCTCTGGAGGTCATGACCCTCGGTGCGGTGGATCTTGAAATCTTGCTTGCGGAATCGTCACCTTGTCGGCGGCCGCCACAGACTGGCAGTTGGTGCCAGCGGCAACCTCTTTACCGGAGCTACCAGCCTTGGCTTTCTTGTCGCCACCTCCGTTGCCGGATTCCTCAACAACTAGCACATCTCTGCCTTTCTTTTTCCTGTTGCCCCGCCGCCGGCTCTTCTTTGCCGGGGCGATCTCTTCACTATCAGATCCTCCTGGGGTATTCTCTCCGGGAGTCTCCTCCCTCCTCCGCGTGCACACTTGTCGGCCGGGCGTATAGCTCATCGACGTCTCGATTTTGCACATCGCCATCTCCTCCGCATCCTGCGGTTTCACACGTTCGATGGAACGCTGATTACAGGCGGGGTGGACGTCTGGGAAGTTGTCTTTGTACCGCACGCTGAATCTTTGAATATACTTGCGAGGGCTCTCCTTCCTTACAGGCGAGCAGATGAAGGTCGCTTTCTTGGCCATGGGGCTTGTGGCGCTGTAAAGGCGCCGACAAAGCGATGGCATAGATCTGCCAAGAAGATATGGAGTTGTCCGGCAAGTGCATGAGCGAGGATCGACATTGGGCTTGAGCACCGGTGAAGTAGTTTGCAAGGATCTTGTCGTCTCGCCCTCCGGCAGCCTGCACAGCGATGGTGTAGATCTTGAGGAACTCCGACGGATCGTCTTGCCGTCGTACTTCTCGATGCGTCACGGCTTAAAGTTTTTCTTCTTTGGGCCCTTTGGACTTGGCGCAGCTCACGAGTGAACGCAGGGCAACCTACCGCGTATGGCAAGTCGTCTGGTTCCTCCGGCGCGTGCATGTCGACAGAGGGCCCAGCGCTGTCGAATTGACGGCGCTTCTCTTGGCGCTCGATGCGAGTTCGGCGTCCTCTTCTTGTCGTTCGTGAAGAACTTGGCACCGATCGCGATGAGCTCGTGGATCGAGATGGCCTTGATGGAGTCGCGATCGAGGTGGATCCGGCGAGTCGGCGATCTTGGCCTTGAGGCGGAGAGTGCATGGTGGTTGCGCCCCACCGGTCTCGTCGCCACCGGCTCGCGTTTAGGCGATCCTGCGCGGCGGCAACGCACTTTCGGTTGCAGCGGAGCGTCGCCGTTAAGCGGCCGATGAGACTTTGTATGGTGGCCCTCCATTCATTGACCTTGTCGGCCGTTGGAGGTGATCCGAGAGCAGTTGAGCTCTCGCGGAGCTTCTGCTGGAGTAGTGGGTGGCGATGGCGAGCGGCGCGAGGCGGGATATGCCGGACTTCTAACTATGTTAGAAGGTGCGATATCCCGTCCGGGCGACCGTGCCTTGCTTCGCGCCAACATGTTGGCGTGCATGCTGGTCTTGAACATCCCGAGATCCTCCAGGCTCGATCTCGGTCCAACGGCGTATGGCATTGTGAATGCCATGGCGTTTGTCGATCCGCGCCTCTGAGGCAGGCGCGGTGCATGTCTCGACGCCGAGGTCTGCGCGGCCTTGTCCTTGGACTTGGAAGCACCGTGAGCTCCCCGTCGCCGTCCATTCTTCGCCGGCGTCTACCCCACCACCTGTTTGCTCCGGTGGTGGTGGGTTCAACGCGACGGGGCTTCCGCCCGAAGCCTTCTTCTTCGGTGGCATGTTGACGAAGATAATGAAGATCTAGCTTCAGCGTGGGCGCGGATCAGGTTCACACAACCTCGGCGCCCCTACAGCGCGCCAAAGATGTCAGGGCAGGGTGATCAGCCCACGAACACCTATGGGGCCGGCGGACCGAGCCCCTTTCGGTTCGGCGGGGAGCAGAGGTCGCACGAAGAGCAGATCGAGGCGGAGCACGCGAGAGCTTTACCCAGCTTCGGAGCTCTCCGGAGAGATAATACTCCTACTGCTGCATGTTCAGGTGTATTGCGTTCTTGCTCAGGAGCGCTCGAGTGCTACAGTACAGACGAGCTGCTAACGAGACTGAGCACGGAGGAACTGATCGACCAACCCTTTCTACGTTGCGCATGGGCCTCCTTTTATATGCTCAAGGGGCTCCGGCGGTGGCAGCGTAGGCGGGGTACAAATGGAAAAATAGTGGTTGGTACACCTACTTGCACAAAGGTACGATGTACTATACCTAACCACGGCGGCGGGGACAAAGGCATTAAATGCCCGTCTAGTCGCCCTAACGATTGCAAAACGAGGGACCGTCGAGGCGCCACCGTTCGCCACGATGGCAAACTTGTCGGCGCTGCTTGCGACCTCGCACCGGCTTGCACAGCCTCTCGCCACGCAGCGCTGGAAAGGTCGAGGCGGCATGTTAGTGGCTGCTTGGAGCGTAAATGCAGAGAGGTGGTCTGCCGCGGCAAGCGCCTTGCCGCGATTGTTATCTTGTCGCGCCCGGAAGCTTGTCGCTCACCGGGCCTTCCCGGCAAGCTTCTCTTGCCGGGGCCTTGTCTTGTAAGTGCCTGGGGTGGCCTTCCCGGCAAGCTCCTCTTTCCGGGGCCTTGTCTCCTATGTGCCTTGGGTGGCCTTCCCGGCAAGCTCCTCTTCTTGGGGCCTTGTCTCCCTGGCTTGAATACTTTGTTTTTGAATGGCTCCAAAGGAACCACGGAGGACCTTGGCGGTCACCCGGTAAGCCTTGCCGCGGAGGGCTGCAACTGCCCGTGCACAAGTTCGGGATACTAGGGTACCCCTACTCTAGTACACCGACATATTTATATCCTGTCTTCGCAATAAACCGACCAAACCGTAAAATTACGGTACATAATCGGGCCGTCATGCAAATCACTATGCATGATCCGCATCATGGGCCCCGTCTTCTTGGTCCGTTAACAGGCCTAAATGTAAACTGGCCCACTAGTAGATTCGGGCCTTTAATAGGCCGAGTAAACCGCCGGCCCTATTTTCCCAAGAAAACTCAATGGCCTTTTAGGAGGCTGAAAATTAGGTTGGGCCTGAAACGTGCCGAAGAGCTCACTGGCCGGCAGCATGCTGAAATAGACCCTGGCCCATGATTGTGCCAATCTAATCACGGGCTTATAACAGGCCAAAATTGTCTGGTCCTTGTTTGGCCCAATCAGATTATCGGCTGTGATCAGGCCAGATGCAAATGGGGCCATAGTTAGGCCCAACTATATGACAGGCTTTTAACATGCCAAAATATATATAGGGCCGAAATGTTAAACGGACCTTTAACAGGCCGAAACTAATATCAAGCTGAATTACTAAATGGGCCTTTAGCAAGTGGGCCCAAAAGCATAGCGTCCAGTTGAAGGGCAGAATCTGATATGGGCCATAATTTAGCCCAAAGCCTCTTAAAGGTTGGACCTGATCTAGGCTGTAATTTGGCCAAGAACATGATAGGCTTTTAACGGGCCGGATCTCATATGGGCCATTATTAGGCCCGGAACGTGGCAGTCCATTAATGGACCAGATCAAATATGGGCCGACATTTGGCCCAAAACATGGCAGCCAGTTAATGGGCCGACCTACTAGGGTCCTAAAAATCTTGTGGGCCTTTAGCTAGGCCTGCCCATTATGGTCGGCAAAATCTCATGGGCCTTTAGCTGGGCCGCCAATTATGGTCCTGATATGTCTCCAATGTATCTATAATTTTTTATTGTTCCATGCTATTATATTACCCATTTTGGATGTTTATGGGCTTTACTTTACACTTTTATATCATTTTCGGGACTAACCTACTAACCAGAGGCCCACCCCGAATTGCTATTTTTTGTGCCTATTTTAGTGTTTCAAAGAAAAGGAATATCAAACGGACTCCAAACGGAATGAAACCTTCGGGAGCGATCTTTTTGGAACAATCGTCATCCAGAGGACTTGGAGTGGAAGTCAAGAAACAACTGAGGCGTCCACGAGGGTGCCCGACGCGCCCCCCACCCTCGTGGGCCCCTCGGGCGTCCACTGACCTACTTCTTCCTCCTATATATACCTATGTACCCCGAAAACATCAGAAGCGACCACAAAAAACTATTTTCACCGCCGTAACCTTCTGTGTCCACGAGATCCCATCTTGGAGCCTTAGCCGGTGCTCCGTCGGAGGGGGAATCGACCATGGAGGGCCTCTACATTATCACCATGGCCTCTTCGATGAGTTGTGAGTAGTTTACCACAGACCTTCGGGTCCATAGTTATTAGCTAGATGGCTTGTTCTCTCTCTTTGAATCTCAATACAAAGTTCTCCTTGATCTTCTTGGAGATCTATTCGATGTAACTCTTTTTGCGGTGTGTTTGTCGAGATTCGATGAATTGTGGGTTTATGATCAAGTTTATCTATGAGAAATATTTGAATCTCCTCTGGATTCTTTTATGTGTTATTAAGTTATCTTCGCAAGTCTCTTCGAATTATCAGTTTGGTTTGGCCTACTAGATTGATCTTTCTTGCAATGGGAGAAGTGAGTAGCTTTGGGTTCAATCTTGCGGTGTCCTTCCCCAGTGAAAGCAGGGGTGGCAAAGCACGTATTGTATTGTTGCCATCGAGGAAAAAATGATGGGGTTTATATCATATTGCACGAGTTTGTCTCTCTACATCATGTCATCTTTCTTAATGCGTTACTCTGTTCTTTATGAACTTAATACTCTAGATGCATGCTGCATAGCGGTCTATGTGTGGAGTAATAGTAGTAGATGCAGGAAGGAGTCGGTCTACTTGTCACGGACGTGATGCCCATATACATGATCATGCTTAGATAGTCTCATAATTATTCGCTTTTCTATCAATTGCTCGATGATAATTTGTTCACCCACCGTAATACTTATGCTATCTTGAGAGAAGCTACTAGTGAAACCTATGGCCCCGGGGTCTATCTCTTATCATATAAGCTTTCAATCTACTTTTATTTGCATCTTTACTTTTCCAATATATATCATAAAAATACCAAAAATATATTTATCTTATCATATTATCTCTATCATATCTCACTTTCGCAAGTGGCCATGAAGGGATTGACTCCCCTTTATTACTTTTTGTTTGCTTGTGTGTTGGATTGCTTGTCGCGATGGCGAAGACAATACCAAATTGTGTGACTTTTCCAATACCAAAAATAATGATTTCCTTAGTACTCCGATTGCTCCTCTTAATGATGTTGAGTCTTGTGAAATCAATGCTGCTTTGCTGAATCTTGTTATGAAAGATCAATTCTCCGGCCTTCCTAGCGAAGATGCCGCTACCCATCTAAACAACTTTGTTGATTTGTGTGAGATGCAAAAGAAGAAAGACACATATAATGATATTGTTAAATTGAAGTTATTTACGTTTTCACTTAGAGATCGTGCTAAAGTTTGGTTTTCGTCTTTGCCTAAGAATAGTATTGATTCATGGAATAAGTGCAAAGATGCTTTTATCTCTAAGTATGTTCCTCCCGCTAAGATCATCTCTCTTAGGAACGATATTATGAATTTTAAACAACTTGATCATGAACATGTTGCCCAATCTTGGGAAAGAATGAACTTTATGATTCGCAATTGCCCTACTCATGGTTTGAATTTATGGACGATCATACAAATTTTTTATGCCGGATTAAATTTTGCTTCTAGAAATCTTTTAGATTTGGCCACGGGAGGCACGTTTATGGAAATCTCCTTAGGAGAAGCTACCAAACTCCTTGATAACATTATGGCTAATTATTCTCAATGGCACACGAAAGATCTACTAGTAAAAAAGTGCATGCTATAGAAGAAAATAATGTTTTGAGTGGAAAGATGGATGAACTTATGAAATTGTTTGCTACTAAGAGTGCTCCTATTGATCCCAATGATATGCCTTTGTCTACTTTGATTAAGAATAATAACGAATCTATAGATGTGAATTTTGTTGGTAGGAATAATTTTGGAAACAATGCTTATAGAGGAAACTTTAATCCTAGACCGTTCCCTAGTAATTCCTCTAATAATTATGGAAATTCCTACAATAATTCTTATGGTAATTTTAATAACATGCCCTCTGATTTTGAGAATAGTGTTAGAGAATTTATGATCTCTCAAAAGAATTTCAATGCTTTGCTTGAAGAAAAATTGCTTAAAGTTGATGATTTGGCTAGGAACGTTGATAGACTTTCGCTTGATGTTGATTCTTTAAAACTTAGATCTACTCCTCCTAAGCATGATATCAATAAGTCTCCAAAGCTATTAGAATTTCCATTGAGGAGTTCAAAGAAAGAACCGCTAGATTGTGTGCTAAGAAAGATTGCTTTGTAAAGGCGTGTTCTTCTAGTTTCCATGAAAATAATGATGAAGATCTAAAAGTTATTGATGTGTCCCCTATTAAATCTTTGTTTTGCAATATGAATCTTAATAATGACGGGACTGGAGATGAGTCAACTTTAGTTAAAAGGTGTCCCAATGATTCGGAGTTCTTAGATCTTGATGCTAAATTTGGTAAAAGTGGGATTGGGGAGGTCAAGACTTTAAATAGCATTGAACCCACTATCTTGGATTTCAAGGAATTTAATTATGATAATTGTTATTTAGTAGATTGTATTTCCTTTTTGCAATCCGTGTTGAATTCTCCTCATGCTTATAGTCAAAATAAAGCTTTTACCAAACATATAATTGATGCCTTGATGCAATCTTATGATGAAAAACTTAATTTGGAAGTTTCTATACCTAGAAAACTTAATGATGAGTGGGAACCTACTATAAATATTAAAATTAAAGATCATGAGTGTTATGCTTTATGTGATTTGGGTGCTAGTGTTTCCACGATTCCGAAAACTTTATGTGATATTCTAGGTTTCCATGATCTTGATGATTGCTCTTTAAATTTGCACCTTGCGGATTCCACCATTAAGAAGCCTGTGGGAAGGATCAATGATTTTCTTATTGTTGCAAATAAGAATTATGTGCCCATAGATTTTATTGTGCTTGACATAGATTGCAATCTTTCATGTCCTATTATTCTTGGTAGACTTTTCCTTAGAACGATTGGTGCAATTATTGATATGAAGGGAGGGAATATTAGATTACAATTTCCATTAAGGAAAGGCACGGAGAACTTTCCAAGAAAGAAAGTTAAATTACCTTATGAATCTCTCATGCGAGGTACTTATGAATTGAGTGCCAAAGATGGCACTACTTAGATCTATCCTCGCTTTTATGCCTAGCTAGGGGCGTTAAATGATAACGCTAGTTGGGAGGCAACCCAATTTTGTTTTTGTTTTTTTGTTCTTTGCTTCTGTTTAGTAATAAATTTTGCATCTACCTTCTGTTTACATGTGTTTTCATGTTTTAATTAGTGTTTGTGCCATGTAGAACCTATAGGATAACCTATGGTGATAGTTAATTTGATTCTGCTGAAAAACAGAAACTTTGCACGCATGAAAATAATTTTAGTAATTCACATAAACATGATTTTGCATTGATTCTTTTTCTGTAGATTAACAGACAAATTTCTCAGGACTTCCTATTTTGGTAGGATTTTAATAGTTACATAAGTATTCTAGAGTTCTGATTGATACTGAGACTTTTACATTTTGTGATTCTGTTTTTCGTGTGTTGTTTGCTTATTTTGATGCATCTATGGCTAGTATTAAGTGGTATGAACCATAGAGAAGTTGGAATACAGTAGGTTTAACACCAATATAAATAAATAATGATTTCATTACAGTACCTTATGCGGTGGTTTTTCTTTCTTGCACTAACGGAGCTTATGAGATTTCCTGTTGAGTTTTGTGTTGTGAAGTTTTTCAAGTTTTGGGTAAAGATTTGATGGATTATGGAATAAGGAGTGGAAAGAGCCTAAGCTTGGGGATGCCCATGGCACCCCAAGATATTCAAGGATAACCAAAAGCCTAAGCTTGGGGATGCCCCAGAAGCCATCCCCTCTTTCGTCTTCGTCTATCGGTAACTTTACTTGGAGCTATATTTTTATTCGCCACATGATATGTGTTTTGCTTGGAGCGTCTAGTATGATATTAGTCTTTGCCTTTTAGTTTACCACAATCATACTTGCTGTACACACCTTTTGGTACAAACCCACTTGATTAGAATTTATTAGAATACTCTATGTGCTTCACTTATATCTTTTGAGCTAGATAGTTTTTGCTCTAGTGCTTCACTTATATCTTTTAGAGCACAGCGGTGGCTTAATTTTGTAGAAATTGTTAATCTCGCATGCTTCACTTATATTATTTTGAGAGTCTCTTAGAACAGCATGGTATTTGCTATGGTTATAAAATTGGTCCTAGAATGATGGGCATCCAAGTTGGGTATAATAAAAACTATCATAGGAAGTGAATTGGATGCTATGATCAATTTGATACTTGATAATTGTTTTGAGATATGGAGGTAGTGATATTAGATTCATGCAAGTTGGGTGATTATGAATTTAAAGAATGCTTGTGTTGAAGTTGGCAAGTCCCGTAGCATGCACGTATGGTAAAGTTTGTGTAATAAATTTGACACATGAGGTGTTCTTAGATTGTGCATCCTTATGAGTGGCGGTCGGGGACGAGCGATGTTATTTTCCTACCAATCTATCCCCCTAGGAGCATGCGTGTAGTGCTTTGTTTTTGATAACTTGTAGATTTTTGCAATAAGTATATGAGTTCTTTTTTACTAATGTTGAGTCCACGGATTATACGCACTCTCACTCTTCCATCATTGCTAGCCTCTTCGGTACCATGCATTTCCCTTTCTCACCTTGAGAGTTGGTGAAAACTTCGCCGGTGCATCCAAACTCCGTGATACGATACGCTCTATCACACATAAACCTCCTTATATCTTCCTCAAAACAGCCACCATACCTACCTATTATGGCATTTCCATAGCCATTCCGAGATATATTGCCATGCAACTTTCCACCGTTCCGTTCATCATCATGACACACATCATCATTGTCATATTGCCTTGCACGATCATGTAGTTGACATCATATTTGTGGCAAAGCCACCATGCATAATTTTTCATACATGTCACTCTTGATTCATTGCCCATCTCGGTACACTGTCGGAGGCATTCATATAGAGTCATATCTTGTTCTAGTATTGAGTTGTAATTCATGAGTTGTAAATAAATAGAAGTGCGATGATCATCATTGTTAGAGCATTGTCCCCAAATAAAAAAAAAGAAAGGCCAAATAAAAAAAGGCCAAAAAAAGAGAAAGGATAAATAAAAAAAGGGCCAAAAAAAGAAAATTAAAAAGCGGAGGCAATGTTACGATCTTTTTCCACGCTTGTGCTTCAAAGTAGCACCATGTTGTTCATATAGAGAGTCTCATATGTTGTCACTTTCATATACTAGTGGGAATTTTTCATTATAGAACTTGGCTTGTATATTCCTACGATGGGCTTCCTCAAAATGCCCTAAGTCTTCGTGAGCAAGCAAGTTGGATGCACACCCACTAGTTTCTTTTGTTGAGCTTTCATACATTTATAGCTCTAGTGCATCCGTTGCATGGCAATCCCTTCTCCCCATGTTGACATCAATTGATGGGCATCTCCATAGCCCGTTGATTATCCTCGTCAATGTGAGACTTTCTCCTTTTTTTGTCATCTCCACACAATCTCCCTCATCATATTCTATTCCACCCATAGTGCTATATCCATGGCTCATGCTCATGTATTGTGTGAAAGTTGAAAAAGTTTGAGATTATTTAAATACGAAACAATTGCTTGGCTTGTCATCGGGGGTGTGCAAGATGGGAGCATTTTTTGTGTGACGAAAATGAAGCATGACCTAACTATATGATTTTGTAGGGATGAACTTTCTTTAGCCATGTTATTTTGAGAAGACATGATTACTTTGATTAGTATGCTTGAAGTATTACTATTTTTATGTCAATATGAACTTTTATTTTGAATCATTTGGATCTGAACATTCATGCCACAATAAAGAAAATTACATTGAGAATTATGCTAGGTAGCATTACACATCAAAAATTCTGTTTTTATCATTTACCTACTTGAGGACGAGCAGGAATTAAGCTTGGGGATGCTTGATACGTCTCCAACATATCTATAATTTTTTATTGTTCCATGCTATTATATTACTCGTTTTGGATGTTTATGGGCTTTACTTTACACTTTTATATCATTTTTGGGATTAACCTACTAACCGGAGGCCCAACCCGAATTGCTGTTTTTTGCCTATTTGGTGTTTCAAAGAAAAGGAATATCAAAGCGGAGTCCAAAGCGGAATGAAACCTTCGGAGGCGATCTTTTTGGAACAAGCGTGATCCAGAGGACTTGGAGTGGAAGTCAAGAAACAAGCGAGGCGGCCACGAGGTGCCAGCGCGCCCCTCTGGTGGGCGCGCCCCCACCCTCGTGGGCCCCTCGGGCGTCCACCGACCTACTTCTTCCTCCTATATATACCTATGTACGCCGAAAACATCAGAGGCGACCATGAAAAACTATTTCCACCGCCGTAACCTTCTGTATCCGCGAGATCCCATCTTGGAGCCTTCGCCGGCGCTCCGCCGGAGGGGGAATCGACCATGGAGGGCCTCTACATCATCTCCAAGGCCTCTCGGATGAGTTGTGAGTAGTTTACCACAGACCTTCGGGTCCATAGTTATTAGCTAGATGGCTTCTTCTCTCTCTTTCAATCTCAATACAAAGTTCTCGTCGATCTTCTTGGAGATCTATTCGATGTAACTCTTTTTGCGGTGTGTTTGTCGAGATCCGATGAATTGTGGGTTTATGATCAAGTTTATCTATGAGAAATATTTGAATCTCCTCTGAATTCTTTTATGTGTGATTAAGTTATCTTTGCAAGTCTCTTGAATTATCAGTTTGGTTTGGCCTACTAGATTGATCTTTCTTGCAATGGGAGAAGTGCTTAGCTTTGGGTTCAATCTTGTGGTGTCCTTTCCCGGTGGCAATGAGGGCAGCAAGGCACGTATTGTATTGTTGCCGTCGAGGATAAAAGATGGGGTTTATATCATATTGTTTGAGTTTATCCTCTACATCATGTCATCTTGCCTAATGCGTTACTCTGTTCTTATGAACTTAATACTCTCGATGCATGCTGGATAGCGGTCGATGTGTGGAGTAATAGTAGTAGATGCAGAATCATTTCGATCTACTTGTCGCGGACGTGATGCCTATATACATGATCATGACTAGATATTCTTATAACTATGCACTTTTCTATCAATTGCTCAACAGTAATTTGTTCACCCACCGTAATACTTATGCTATCTTGAGAGAAGCCACTAGTGAAACCTATGGCCCCCGGATCTATCTCTTATCATATAAGCTTTTAATCTACTTTTATATGCATCTTTAATTTTCCAATCTATATCATAAAAATACGAAAAATATGTTTATCTTATCATATTATCTCTATCAGATCTCACTTTTGCAAGTGGACGTGAAGGGATTGACAAGCCCTTTATTGCGTTGGTTGCGAGTGCTTGTTTGTTTGTGTAGGTGCGTGGGACTTTTGAGGATTGATACCTTGGTTCTCAAAAACTGAGGGAAATACTTACGCTACTATTGCTGCATCACCCTTTCCTCTTCAAGGAAAACCAACGCAAGCTCAAGACGTAGCAGGTCCGCAAAATCTTGTGGGCCTTTAGTTGGGCCGGCCCATTATGGTCCGCAAAATCTCGCGGGCCTGTAGCTGGGCAGGCCCATTATGGCCCGCAAAATCTTGTGGGCCTTTAGCTAGGCTGGCACATTATGGTCCGCAAAATCTCGTGTACCTTTAGCTGGGCCGGCTCATTATGGTCTGTAAAATCTTGTGGGCCTTTAGGTGGGCTAGCCCATTTAAACTTTATGGGCCACTTTTGGGCCGGTCCACGTGTCAACATATCATAGGCGCATCTCGCCCATTGGATGAGTGACACCTGTGCCAACGCGGAG
Organism: Aegilops bicornis; assembly: GCA_021605145.1. Taxonomy (NCBI): domain Eukaryota; kingdom Viridiplantae; phylum Streptophyta; class Magnoliopsida; order Poales; family Poaceae; genus Aegilops; species Aegilops bicornis. The sequence goes on from CM038673.1 coordinate 155,024,480, forward strand.
CTGACACGTGTTTCCTCCAGCCAATGATGATTTTACACGTGGAAAATCCCCATTGGTCCGGGCTGTTAATGGGTTATCGGATCCAAAACCGGATCCGACAGCTTAACGGTGTTCCGTTACGGTGGATGCCACGTGTCGGTCACCCTTGACGAAAGCACTTCTGTGACGCGCGATTTATCGTCATGGAAGTGGACACTTCCGTGATGATAATTTTGGTAATGTCATGGAACACTTCTCTGTTGCACATGTATGACTATCTTGATTACGTCATAAAATTGTCATGGATGTACATGCATGACATAAGCGCGACCTCTTGTGACAAACACGTATCATCACGGAAGTGTATTTTTTTGTAGTGTAACTCAATTACCATCTTTGAGATTACTATTTGCAAGGAAAATATGGGCATTCTAATACATATAGATTCGTTTGGCAATTTAAGAGATTCCTTTCGTATTCTAGAATGGTAGGAGTAGCACCCAACAGTGTACTAGCCAGACCAGGGCTCGTGTTGGTCCTTAAAAAAACAATACCCGGGCTCGTGTCCTTCTAGTGGCATGCGTCGTATGCACATTAGCCAACCCTAACCAGTCAAGCCTCCGCGTTTCGAATCGAAATATCTGGCGGTCAGAATTCCAGTCCTAGGAAATTCCCCTCATATCCCCGGTCCATAATGAATATCGATTAAAAATGGAGGGATGCTTTAGTAACTAGACAATGTTACCTACCGTGCCGAGCACGGTTCAATTCCCTCGGTCGCCGGTACCCACGGTCAGCCGTCAACTCCATTGCCTAGTAGTACTTAGGAGTACTACGCCAGGATGAGCACAGAATTGAGCCCCGTTTGTTCCTGCCTATTACTTGAGTTAACATATCGGGCAATCCACTGGTACGAAGGGATTATCCTTTTACTCTGCATATAACTTGTTTGAAGTCTAACTAAGCAAAATGTTTGACCATTTCCTTTCTTAAGAAATATTAACATCTACAACTATAAGGATGTATCAGTTGAAAATTTATTGCATGATGCAGGTTATGATATAGTTTCGAATCCTGGATTTTAAATTTTAGAAAATCAAAAAGTGACAGGAAATTCATGAAACTGAGCATGGTCTCGTGATATGGTACAAATATGTTGTCGCATTTTTTGGGTTCAATTTGAGGCAAGCCGCTTATGAGAAGTTGCACAAATGAAGAGCCAAGGTATTTTGGAACAAAAGACCTGTCATGCTAAGGCGAACGCTTTCACTATTCAAACCATGCGTGTTTACGTGCCGCCATGAGTCCTACTTCTCATCGGCAGGTGCCGTCCGAGCAAGCGTGTGAGTCGACGGGAGGCGTGCGAGCAGACCGCTGCGCTGGCTAACCGGGAGGTGTCGGAGCAGGTCGCTGTGCAGGCTCACCGGGAGGCGTGCCCTTTGACCAGGCTTCGCCGCCCACCTTCGTATCAACGGCCCCACTTTTAATGGCGTCAGTACCGCAGTTTAAAATCACCCCCGCACTACCCGGTATCGCTACAATCTTCCCTCTTCCTCTTCGATTCTCCTGTCGTCTACCTCCAACCAGCCTGACCTAATCGTACGCCATGCCGCATCATGATGGTCTGCCCTTAGTCTTCCTGTTTCTTGAGGAAGACACCCCGCTTTGGGACGAGCTTGAACTGGCCTTGCAGGAAGACGTCGCACCTGTCCCCTCTCCCATCGCCCCGACTACGACAGCGCCCATCCCCATGGCATTAATGGGCTGGGAGCCGCACATGGTCGCCGAGCTTGATGCCACGGGGTTCCACGAGGTCCCCGCCGACTTTAACGCGCCCGTGCAACTGCCAGCGCATGCGCCTGCGCGTGCATTGACGCGCGCGCCCGTGCCGGTGCCCGTGCACATGAATGTCTCCGCCACGCCGTTGCTAGTGCCTGTCCCCGCGCGGATGCCAGTGCCCCCATCAGAGGCATGGATGGCCCTCGTCGACCGCTTCCTTACACCAACGCATGTCCCCCCCCCCCCCCCGCCAGTTGACTCGCTCCTGGAGACCAAAGTCCAGAACATTCTAGCCTTCCTTGAAGCTAGGGCCAAATGCCTAGGAGTACGCCAACAACGGGGCAAGACGCCACCGTCGCCGTTGGTTAGTGGCCCACGACACACAGAGCATGACAGAGGAGCCGCTTCCCACCGCAAGACGCCGCCGCGTAATCTAAACTTGCCATGAAAAACGTTCGGATTGCCATGCTTAAAATTTGACCGTTTATCATTTCCATTTCTTTTAGATCGATCATCGTATTACTGTAAAATCGGAGTCAGACTGAATGAAATCTATGGTTTGATTGATTGAATGTTCTTGTAGAGCCGTACCAAGTTAAATATAAAACGTCATCAAGCCTCATGTATTCCTTCTAATCGCAAGCATTTCATATTAAATACCACGTCAATTCCAAATATTTTCTTAGTAGTCGATTCCAAATTAACGTGCATTGCACGTACACATTGACTTGTACTACTAGTACGTGAAACTGGTGTCGTAACTTGTGAACGTGTCCAGATATGGTCAACGGCGGCATTGCCCGCGAGTTCTTCGTGTTTGCCCGTGCGTCTAAACATAGAAGGGGAGGAGAGACAGAGAGAGAAAGAGAGCAGACATGGAACACACCGGTAAGTGAAGGTGAATAGTACGTGCTAATGAGCCGGTCCCACTAATGTACAAAAAATAATATTAAAACATGTTATCCATTAAATAGGATGTGGTAATATAACAACATTATATCAACGATTGGGGGGTACAACAAATGTTGCTGTACTATGTTGCCTGTTGACGTGCGGCTTGAAGGCCGTTGTCGCATGTTCGATCCTCGTCATTTTTAATTTTTAATTTATATGTGGGTTCAAATTCTTTCCATGATAGGTGGTCTCCTCGATGTGTAGTTTGCAGCACTTTAATTTGTGGGTCGAAGTTTGTTCCATTACAGGTGGACTATCGGTGTGTAGTTTTGTAGATAATTTGTAGTCCCTCCGTCCGGAAATACTTATCATCAAAATGGATAAAAGGACATGTTGTTGGAAATATGCCCTAGAGGCAATAATAAAATGTTTATTATTATATTTCCTTGTTCATGATAATTGTCTATTGTTCATACTATAATTTTATTAACCGGAAACAGTAATACATGTGTGAATACATAGACCACTATATGTCCCTAGTAAGCCTCTAGTTGACTAGCTCGTTGATCAATAGATGGTTGTGGTTTCTTGACCATGGACATTGGATGTCATTGATAACGGGATCACATCATTAGGAGTATGATGTGATGGACAAGACCTAATCCTAAGCCTAGCACAAGATCGCGTAGTTTGTTTGCTAGAGCTTTTCTAATGTCAAGTATCATTTCCTTAGACCATGAGATTGTGCAAATCCCGGATACCATAGGAATGCTTTGGGTGTATCAAACGTCACAACGTAACTAGGTGGCTATGAAGGTGCACTACATTTATCTCCAAAAGTGTCTGTTGGGTTGGCACGAATTGAGACTAGGATTTGTCACTCCGTATGATGGAGAGGTGTCTCTGGGCCCACTCGGTAATGCATCATCATAATGAGCTCAATGTGACTAATGAGTTATCCACGGGATCATGCATTACAGAACGAGCAAAGAGACTTTCCGGTAACGAGATTGAACAAGGTATAGGATACCGACGATCGAATCTCGGGCAAGTAACATCATGGACAAAGGGAATTTTATACGGGATTGACTCAATCCCCGACATCATGGTTCATCCGATGAGATCATCATGGAAAATGTGGGAGCCAATATTGGTATCCAGATCCTGCTATCGGTTATTGTCCGAAGAGGCATCTCGGTCATGTCTGCATGGTTCCCGAACCAGTAGGGTCTACACACTTAAGGTTCGGTGACGCTAGAGTTGTAATGGGAATTGTATGTGGTTACCGAAATTTGTTCAGAGTCTCGGATGAGATCCCGGACGTCACGAGGAGTTCGGAATGGTCGGAGGGTAAAAATTTATATATGGGAAGTCCTATATTGGCCACCGGAAAATGTTCGGGACTTATCGGTATCGTACCGGGAAGATTCTAGAAGGCTCCAAAGTGGGGCCCACCTTCATGGGGGGACCCACATGAACGTGGGTAATGGGGGCAAGGCCCCACACCCCTGGTCAAGGCGGACCAAGATCCCCCCTTAGAAGGAATAAGATCATATCCCGAAGGGATAAGATCAAGATCCCTAAAAAAGGGGGATAACAATCGGTGGGGAAGGGAAAGGATGGGATTTCTTTCATCCCACCTTTGCCAACGCCCCAATGGACTTGGAGGGCAAGAAACTAGCCCCCTCCACCCCTATATATAGTGGGTAGGCGCATGGGAGCTATACCCCTTGCCCCTGGCGCAGCCCTCCCCCTCTAACTCCTCCTCCTCCTCCGTTGAGCGTAGCAAAGCTAGAGAACCACGAGCTCCACCACCACGCCGTTGTGCTACCGGAGTTCTCCCTTAACTTCTCCTCTCCCCTTGCTGGATCAAGAAGGAGGAGACATTCCCAGGCTGTACGTGTGTTGAACACGGAGGCGCTGTCCATTCGGCGCTTGGATCAGGTCTTCCACGATTTGAATCGCCGTGAGTATGACTCCATCAACCGCGTTCTTGTAACGCTTCCGCTTAGCGATCTTCAAGGGTATGAAGCACTCTCTCTCTTGTTTCTAGCTTCACCTAGATTGATCTTGGTGACACGTAGGATTTTTTTTTTGAATTATTACTCGTTCCCCAACGGTGGCATCATGAGCTAGGTCTATGCATAGATTCTATGCACGAGTAGAACACAAGTAGTTGTGGTCAATGATTTGGTCAATTTTCTTACTGTTACTAGTCTTATCTTGATTCGGCGGCATTGTGGGATGAAGCGGCCCAGACCAACCTTACACGTACACTTACGTGAGACAGGTTCCACCGACTGACATGCACTTGTTGCATAAGGTGGCTAGCGGGTGTCTGTCTCTCCCACTTTAGTAGGATCAGATTCGATGAAGAGGGTCCTTATGATGGGTAAATAGCAATTGTCATATCACCATTGTGGCTTTTGCGTAGGTAAGAAACGTTCTTGCTAGAAACCCATAGCAGCCACGTAAAACATGCAACAACAATTAGAGGACGCCTAACTTGTTTTTGCAGGGTATGCTATGTGATGTGATATGGCCAAAAGGATGTGATGATTATATATGTGATGTATGAGATTGATCATGTTCTTGTAATAGGAATCACGACTTGCATGTCGATGAGTATAACAACGGCGAGGAGCCATAGGAGTTTTCTTAATTTATTGTATGACTTGCGAGTCAATATAAGCGCCATGTAATTACTTTACTTTATTGCTAACCGTTAGCCATAGTAGTAGAAGTAATAGTTGGCGAGGCAACTTCATGAAGACACGATGATGGATATCATGATGCTGGAGATAATGGTGTCATGCCGGTGATGATGGTGATCATGCCGCGCCTCAAAGATGGAGATCAAAAGCGCAAGATGATATTGGCCATATCATGTCACTTTATGATTTGCATGCGATGTTTGTCATGTTTACATCTTATTTTCTTAGAACGATGGTAGCATAAATAATATGATCCCTCACTAAAATTGCAAGAAATGTGTTCCCGCTAACTGTGCACCATTGCAATGGTTCGTTGTTTCGAAGCACCAGGTGATGATCGGGTGTGATAGATTCTAACATTCGCATACAACGGGTGTAAGCGAGATTTACACATGCAGAACACTTAGGTTGACTTGACGAGCCTAGCATGTACAAACATGGCCTCGGAACACGAGAGACCGAAAGGTTGAACATGAGTCGTATGGTATATTCGATCAACATGGAGATGTTCACCGTTGATGACTAGTCCATCTCACGTGATGATCGGACACAACCTAGTCGATTTGGATCATGTATCACTTAGATGACTAGAGGGATGTCTCTCTGAGTGGGAGTTCATTAAATAATTTGATTAGTTGAACTCATTATCATGAACATAGTCTAAATTGTCTTTGCAAATTATGTTATAGATCAATAGCTCGCGCTTTGCAAATTGGTGTCTGTGTTGAGCATGAACATGATTAGATCATGTTTATTGCAATACGTTTATTCATTTAAGTCACAACATAATGGTTATTCTGTTTACATGAATAACACCTTCTATGGTCATGCACCCATTGTGAATGGTTTATTGAATCTCGGTCATAGTGATACACATGTTCATAACATTGATGCCAAAAGATGTAGAGTTGATAATGATAGTACCACTTTCTTGTGGCACTGCCGGTTAGGTCATATTGGTGTAAAGCGCATGAAGAACCTCCATGCCGATGGACCTTTGAAGTCACTTGATTTTGAATCACTTGACACGTGCGAACCATGCCTCGTTGGCAAGATGACTAAAACCCCATTTTTTGGAACAATAGAACGGGCAAGTGACTTGTTGGAAATCATACATGTTGATGTGTGCGGTCCGATGAGTGTTGACGCGTGCGGTTGATAATTTCTCACCTTCACCGATGAATTGAATAGATATGGTGATGTAGGGTAGAACCCTAGAAGCCGATCTTTCACGTTTGGAGTGGATCCCTAGGAAGAACCCGAAGAAAACGAGGAGGGGAAGGAGGGAAAAACACAAGAGAACACTCAACCAACAAGAACAAAGTCACACATATGCTAGATCCTCGAAACACAAAAGGGTACAAGATCCAACTCCAACAAAGGACGATACAAGTTGCGGTAGTTCATCTCCGAGAGGAGGTCTTGAATCCACGAGGGATCTTCCCGTAAAGGGGTCTTGAAGCCAGGTGGATCTTCTCACGAAGAGGCCACGGTCTCTCACGAGGAGGAGATCCGTGTGGATGAGCAAAGCTCTATCTCAAATGACCTAAACCAATGCTAACCCTAACTAGGATGAGGTGGGGGAGTAGTCTGAAAGGGACACAAGGCTCCCACGAGAGGAGGCGCCCCACAGAGGCGCGCCCCTTGTCTCGTGGGCACCTCGTGTGCCTCCACGGACTCCGTTTTCTTGTATGTTACGTATTTTGGCGGTAAAATTCATTATATATACTCCCGAAGGTTTTGACCACCGTATCACGCAAATACCCTCTGTTTTTGTTTCGAGCTGTTCCTGTTGCAGAATAAAGCAAGATGTCTTCTCAGGAGTCAGTTGGGGAGAGCCGGGTGTCTCACCCAACGCCAGGTCCAGGGGAAAATACTGATGCCTATCACTTTGGACCATCAACGGAGGATGAGATGGAGGCGGATTTGAAAAGGATAGATGCCATGGAGGAAGATCAAGAAGTTACCTCTCGTCTCCAAACATAATTCACTATGGGGGACTACCTAGCCTGGCTGTCCCTGCTTCGGTCATCCCTTCCAACTCTAGATTTCTTTCTTATGAAAATATGAAAAAGAGTTTCATGTGTTCTCCAGAAGCTATGCAACATCCTTGGGAAAAGGAGCTTTGGCCTTTAAGGGCAAGCTCCGTAAAGAAATTATGGACCTCAAACAACAAGTCAATAAGCTCGAGGAGGAGAACCGTATCCTGAAGGGCATCATCCCCAAGAAGATCATAACACCAACAGTGAAGAAGGAGAAATAATCACATGGGTATGGGCACTCCCTTGGCAACTGCCAAGCTTGGGGAGGTGCCCGATGATATATCACCATCACACTCCTATCTTTACCGCTTTATTTAGTTCGATCCTTTTAGTAGTATCTTAATCTAGTAGTTTGAAGTTTTGATATCAAGTAGTTTCGAGTTTTGCTTTGTGATCTCTTTATGTAATTGAGTCCGTGTGCTATCTATAATAAAGACTAGTGTTGAGTCAAGGGCTTTGCTATGTTGCTATGATCTTGAGAAAGTAGAAAGAATAAAAGAGTTCATATTGATCTTGTGGATAGTGATAACTTCACACATAGAAAGTATGAGGCATAAAAATTGTTGAGAGTTGGTGAACGTAGCCTTGGTTATCGTTGCAATTAATAGGAAGTAATAAGGAAAGAGGGGTTCACATATAAATATATTATCTTGGACATCTTTTATGATTGTGAAGCACTCATTAAGTATGACATGCTAAAAGAGTTGATGTTGGACAAGGAATACAACGTAATGGTTTATGTTTTCCGACATCTCAGTTAAAGTATATTGTCATTGACCTTCCAAACATGTTGAGCTTGCCTTTCCCCCTCATGCTAGCCAAATTCCTTGCACCAAGTAGAGATACTACTTGTGCTTCCAAATATCCTTAAACCCAGTTTTGCCATGAGAGTCCACCATACCTACCTATGGATTGAGTAAGATCCTTCAAGTAAGTTGTCATTGGTGCAAGCAATAAAAATTTCTCTCTAAATATGTACGACTTATTAGTGTAGAGAAAATAAGCTTTGTACGAAGTTGTTGTGGAAGTAATAAAAGCGACGAACTGCATAATAAAGGTCCACATACAAGGGGCAATATAAAGTGACGTTCTTTTGCATTAAGATTTCATGCATCAACCCTAAACGCGCATGACAACCTCTGCTTCCCTCTGCGAAGGGCCTACCTTTTACTTTTATGTTTTTACTTTATGCTTGAGTCAAGGTAATCCTCACCTTTCCCTTTTTCATTTTATCCTTTGGCAAGCTCCTAGTGTTTGAAAGATCATGATATATATATATATATATCTCCAATTGGATGTAAGTTGGCATAGGCTATTAGTGTTGACATCACCTAAAGGTGAATATGTTGGGAGGCAACACAATAAGCCCCTATCTTTCTCAGTGTCCGGCTGAAACTCTATAACCACAAGTACTACGTGAGTGTTAGCAATTGTAGGGGACTACGAGATAGTTGAGTACGCGAGCTTGCTGAAAAGCTCTATTATTGACTCTTTCTGATATTACAATAAATTGCAATTGCTTCAATGACTGAGATTATAGTTTGTTAGTTCCCAATGAAGTTTTGAACCATACTTGACATTGTGAATTGCTTGTCACTTGAGCATAGGAAATCATATGACAAAATCTATATATGTTGCTGTTATTAGAATGATCATGATGCCCTCCTGTCCGTATTTTATTTTTATCGACACCTCTATCTCTAAACATGTGGACATATTTTTCCATTTCAGCTTCCGCTTGAGGACAAGCGAGGTCTAAGCTTGGGGGAGTTGATGCGTCCATTTTGCATCGTGCTTTTATATCAATATTTATTGCATTATGGGTTGTTATTACACATTATATATCAATACTTATGGCTATTCTCTCTTATTTTGCAAGGTTTACCATGAAGAGGGGGAATGCCGGCAGCTGGAATTCTGGCTGGAAAAGGAGTAAACATTGGAAACCTATTCTGCACAGCTCCAATAGTCCTGAAACTCCACAAAACAACTTTTTGGATTTAATAAGAATTTCTGAGCAAAATAAATAGGCCAGGGGGCCCACACCCTGTCCAGGAGACAGGGGGGCGCGCCCCCCCTATAGGGTGCGCCCTCCTATCTCCTGGCTCCCCCTGGTGGGCCTCCGGCGTCCATCTTCTGCAATATGATCACTTTTACCCTGGAAAAAATCATGGGCAAGCTTACGGGACGAAACTCCACCGCCACGAGGCCGAACCTTGGCGGAATCAATCTAGGGCTCTGGCAGAGCTGTTCTGCCGGGGACACTTCCCTCCGGGAGGGGGAAATCATCACCAACGATCCTCTCATCAGGAGGGGGTCAATCTTCATCAACATCTTCACCAGCACCATCTCCTCTCAAAATCCTAGTTCATCTCTTGTATCCACAAATTGGTACCTGTGGGTTGCTAGTAGTGTTGATTACTCCTTGTAGTTGATGCTAATTGGTTTACTTGGTGGAAGATCATATGTTCAGATCCTTTATGCATATTATTACTCCTCTGATTATGAACATTAATATGCTTTGTGAGTAGTTACATTTGTTCCTGAGGACATGGGTGAACTCTTGCTATTAGTAGTCATGTGAATTTGGTATTCGTTCGATATTTTGATGAGATGTATGTTGTCTTTTCCTCTAGTGGTGTTATGTGAATGTCGACTACATGACACTTCACCATTATTTGGGCCTAGAGGAAGGCATGGGGAAGTAATAAGTAGATGATGGGTTGCTGGAGTAATGAAGCTTAAACCCTAGTTTATCGTTGCTTCGTTAGGGGCTGATATGGATCCATACGCTTAATCTTTGTGGTTAGGTTTACCTTAATACTCCTTTTTGTAGTTGCAGATGCTTGCAATAGGGGTTAATCATAAGTGGGATGCTTGTCCAAGTTAGGGCAGTACCCAAGTACCGGTTCACCCACATATCAAATTATCAAAGTACCAAACGTGAATCATATGAACGTGATGAAAACTAGCTTGACGATAATTCCCAATGTGTCCTCGGGAGCTTCTTTATTATTATTAGAATTTGTCCAGGCTTATACTTTGCTACATAAAGGATTGTGCCACCTTGCTGCACTTTATTTACTTTATTTACTTGTTGCTCGTTACTATTTATCTTATCACAAAACTATCTATCACCTACTATTTCAGTGCTTGCAGAGAAAACCTTACTGAAAACCGCTTATCATTTCCTACGCTCCTCGTTGGGTTCGACACTCTTACTTATCGAAAGGACTACAATAGATCCCCTACACTTGTGGGTCATCAAGACTCTTTTCTGGCGCTGTTGCCGGGGAGTGTAGCGCTTTTGGTGAGTGGAACTTGGTAAGGTAACATTTATATACTATGCTGAAATTTTCTGTTACTTGTGACTATGGAAACTAATCCTTTGAGGGGCTTGTTTGGGGTATCTTCACCCCAACCCGGAAGAAACAAGAGTTGCTCCTCAACCTACGGAACTTTATGAAAATATTCACTTTGAGATTCCTTTGGGTATGATAGAAAAACTGCTAGCTAATCCATTTGCAGGAGATGGAACATTGCATCCCGATTTACACCTTATCTTTGTGGATGAAGTTTGTGGATTATTTAAGCTTGCAGGTATTCCCGATGATGTTTTCAAAAGGAAGTTCTTCCCTTTATCTTTGAAGGGAGACGCATTGACATGGTATAGGCTATGTGATGATACGAGATCTTGGAATTATAAGCGATTGAAGTTGGAATTTCACCAGAAGTTCTATCCTATGCATCGTGTTCATCGTGATCGTAATTACATATATAACTTCGGCCTCATGAAGGAGAAAGCATCGCTCAAGCTTGGGGGAGGCTTAAGTCAATGTTATATTCATGCCCCAATCAAGAGCTCTCTCGGGAAATGATTATTCAGAATTTTTATGCTCGGCTTTCTCTTGATAATCGCAACCTGCTCGATACTTCCTGTGCTCGTTCTTATATGCTGAAGACTATTGATTTCAAATGGGACTTACTGGAAATAATTAAACACAACTCTGAAGATTGGGGTTCCGACGATGGTAAGGAGTCAGGTATGACACCTAAGTTTGATTGTGTTAAATCTTTTATGGATATCGATGCTTTTCGTGGATTTAGCGCTAAGTATGGACTTGACTCTGAGATAGTAGCTACTTTTTGTGAATCTTTTGCTACTCACGTTGATCTCCCTAAAGAGAAGTGGTTTAAATATAATCCTCCTGTTGAAGTAAAAGTAGTCGCACCTATTACAGTCGAAGAAAAGATTATTACCTATAGTGATCCTTTTGTTCCTACTGCTTATGTTGAAAAACCTCCTTTTCCTATTAGGAGAAAAGATCATGCTAAAGCTTCGACTGTTGTTTGTAAGAGTAATACTAGGACTTATACACCTCCTGAGAAAATTAATGTTGAACCTAGTATTGCTATGGTTAAAGATCTCTTGGATGAGGACTTAGACGGGCATGCTATTTCTTTCTTGGGTGAAACTGCTAATATTGCTAGGCCTGATACTAAGACACGTAAACCTGTTGTAGGCATGCATGTTATTTTTGTTAAAATAGGAGATCATTGTTATCATGGCTTATGTGATACGGGTGCTAGTGCTAGTGCGATACCTTATGATCTATATAAAGAAATTATGCACGACATTGCACCCATTGAATTAGAAGACATTGATGTTACTATTAAGCTTGCTAATAGGGACACCGTTAAACCTATTGGGATTGTTAGAGATGTTGAAGTTTTGTGTGGGAAGGTTAAATACCCTACTGATTTTCTTGTTCTTGGTTCCCCACAAGATGATTTTTGTCCCATTATTTTTGGTAGACCCTTCTTGAGTACTGCTAGTGCTAAGATTAATTGTGAAAAGAATATTGTTACTGTTGGCATAGATGGTATGTCTCATGAGTTTAATTTTGCTAAGTTTAGTAGACAACCTCGTGAAAGGGAACCACCTAGTAAGGATGAGATTATTGGTCTTGCTTCCATTGATGTTCCCCCAACTGATCCGTTAGAACAATATTTGCTAGATCATGAAAATGATATATTTATGAAGGAAAGGGAAGAAATAGACGAAGTGTTCCTTAAACAGGAACCTATGCTGAAACATAACCTTCCCGTTGAAATTCTTGGGGATCCCCCTCCACCCAAGGGTGATCCCGTGTTTGAACTCAAACCATTACCTGATAATCTTAAGTATAGTTATCTTGATGAAAAAGAAATATATCCTGTTGTAAGTGCATCTAGTGCCACCCCTAGTTGGTTTTGGAGTATTGACGACAAAGTTGGTTGAGGGACTAATGCGTTTGTGAGAATTGCCGGATAACGCGGGAAGTGTCCCTCATTGATTCGGTTTACCTACCGGAGATGACCCCTAAAAATGTATGAAGACATTAAAGACAATGGTGGTATGAGAAGATATTCATATTGAAGACTATGACATGAGAAGACATTGCGTGAAGACTATGGAGCCTTGAAGGCGTGTGGTTTCGTTGTTCCCTTTTCTTCTTTGTTGAGTCATAGGAACCACCGTCTTTGTTAAGTGGGGTCCAAGTGAACTAAGTCGAGTGGTGAAGTGATGCTCAACCCAAATCCTATGTCTTCGACGAAGACAATGAGAGCAAATCTTATCCAGAGCTGGATGAGTCAGCTTTGCTTGTAGCCCAAGTAAAGTTGTCGTGTGTGTTTGAAATTTGACCGTTGGAACACGTGTCAGTTCCTTAGTGACCCAGGGTCTTTTCGGACATATCAGGTCGGGTTGCCTTGTGGCTATAAATAGCCCACCCCCTACACCATAAATTGGTGGCTGCTCAGAGTTTGTGCACGGCTTTTGTCGTTTGAGAGCAACCCACCTCGAAGCCTTTGAGAGAGAGAAATCCTTGCGAGGACAAATCCCAAACACCCAGAGCCAAAGAGTGTTAGGCATCACTGAAGTATTTACATGCATGTGACACGAAGACTTATTACACTTGAGGACTGTGTATCCTCCGGCCGGTTAGGCGTCGCGTTCTGAGCATCCAAGAGTCATTGTGGATTGCCGGTGAACGAAGTGCATGAAGGTTTGGGAGTCTACCTTGAAGACTTACCAGAGTGATTGGGTGAGGACTGTGTGTCCTTAGCTCAAGGGGAATAAGGTGAAGACGCGGTCTTCTGAGTTGAATCTCAGCCTCCCTAACCAGACGTACAGTTGTCACAGCAACTGGAACTGGTCCAAAAAATCATGTGTCTTCAACAAGTGACTGGTTCTATCCTCTCCCCTCCTTTACTTAAGTTTGTCTTCGTGAAGTCATTGCCTATCTGTCGTATCTGTTTGACTTCATTGCTTGACTACTACTGTTGATTGGCTTCATACTATCTTCCATCCTGATCCTTACTACTTAGCTGCTATCAATCATGTACTTTCACATTATTGCATACTTGACTATGGCTTGCTTATGGTAGTTTATCTTCCGCTGCATATCAACTAGGTCATTTCTAGTGTTTGTCTTCGAAACTTCCAAGTTTTGAAGACTTCAATAAAAATCGTCTATTCACCCCCGTCTAGTCGATACTAGCACTTTCAATTGGTATCAGAGCAAGGTACTCCCTTGTTCTGTGTGATTCGGTTTAACCACCTGGAGTTTAGCTATGTCGACTGCAGGGATAATCAAAGTCTCCGCTGTTTGCCCCGTTTTCGATGGAACTGAATATCCCTACTGGAAGAATAAGATGCGTATGCATCTTGGAGCCATTGATGTCGACCTCTGGTATGTCGTCAAGAACGGCGTTCCCAAGACTGGTGAAGGTGTCACCCCTGCTGATGTCAAGAATTTCATTCAACTGGACTCTACTGCCAAGAACATTATCTGTGGTCATCTGACCAAAGGACAGTATGGCCGTGTGAGTGCTCTGGAAACATCAAAGCTAGTCTGGGACTGGCTATCCAAGGTCAACGAAGGCGTATCAACCCAAAGAGATCAAAGAATCAGTGTTCTTCGCAACCTCTTCAACCGCTTCAAGAGAAACGACAATGAAAATGTCCAGCTCACGTTCGATCGCCTCACTGACATCACAAATGAACTTCAAGCTCTTGGCGCAACCAAAATTACCAAGCATGAAATCGTCAAGACACTACTGAGATCACTTGACAGCTCATTTGACACCCTTGCCCTCATGATACAAGAACGTCCTGACTTCAAGACACTTGATCCGTCTGATATACTTGAGAGGCTCAACACACATGAGTTCCGACTTTACGAGAAAAGAGATATCTATGGTCCAAACTATGGCCGAACTTCGCTTTGAAGGCAAAAGTTGTTTCCTCATCGAAGAAGAATCATTGCGATTACGATGATCCTGAAGACATTGGAAAGGAACTTGCTATGCTTGTGAAGAAGTTCCAGAAATTCACTAATAAGAAAGGCTTCAGAAAGTCTTCACGATCCAACTAAAGGAATGATGAAGCTACCACTCATGACCACAAGAAGATAACATGTCACAAGTGCAAGAAACCTGGACACTATATCACTGAGTGTCCACAGTGGGACAATGAGAAGAACAAGAAGAAGAGCAAGGAATATGATTCTGATGACAAGAAGAAGAAGAAATCTTCAAAGTCTTCTTCCAAGTCCTCATCAAGGTCTTCATCTCATAATAAGAGCTCATCAGGCAAGGCTCGTGCTTTTGTTGGCAAGGAAATGGATTCAGAAGAGGAGTCTGCTTCAGAGGAGGCGGAGGTGGAGTCTGGAGAGGAGTCCGACCCTAGCGTTGCAAGTCTGGCTCTAGCCACAGCCTATGTTGCCAAGTCCATCTTCAACACTAAAGACAATGACTTCCACACCAACGTTGAAGCTGATGACGAAGACGATGCTACTCCCACCTACTGCTTCATGGCACGTGGTGCCAAGGTAAAATCACGTGATGCATACTTTCAAACATCAAGTGAAGATGTCTCTGATTGTGAATCCAAACCTAGCTACAAAACACTTGCTAAAATTGCAACTGAACAACAAAAGGCTATGGAACATACTCAAAAACTGTTAGACAAAAGCGATGACCCGTTGGACGCGGAAATGACACGTTCACAGTCCTTAGTTGAAGACATAAAAAATCTTCATGCTAAGTACCAAGAACTTGAAAGTCGTCATGAAACGCTCTCAACTACTTACGAAAGGCTCTCCTATGATTATCTTCAAAGGAAACAAGAGCTTGAGAAATTGAGAGCGGCTCATGAAGATCTTCAAAAGGAGAATGAGTCACTTGCGCTCAACAGATCAGTCCCGCTCCGGATGGATTTGAACCACCATGTCTAAAATGCATGGAGCATGATAACGCTACATCTGTTGCTGAATGTTCCACTGCTGCTACTGTTTCATTGTCTTCACCTACTGATGTGGTTACTAACCCATCTGCGGAGGATACCACGGCTATTGCTGATGAAAATGCTATGTTGAAGACATTGCATGAAACAGGGATGTATAAGAGTCTGAAAGGGCATCAGACACTCTGTGATGTCCTCAAAAAGCAGATTCTGAACCGAAACCCTAGGAAAGAGGGTGTTGGGTTCGAGAGGAAAATGAATGTTGATGGCTCATATTGGAAGCCTGAGCAGTACCCCAAAACCACATGGGTTGCTGCAAAGGAACCTTCAGTAGATCCATCCACTTTATCTGGCTTTACCTATGCTAATCCTATTATCATTGATGAATCCTTTGATGCAAACTATAAGCTGTTCAAAAATCAGAATGGTGAAGTGTTTGCCAGGTACATTGGTACTAACTACAGGAATGGACCACCTATGAAGAAGATCTGCGTACCTAAGAAGTACATTGAGAATCTTCCTGTGAATGTCGTCATGACACCACCAAGGAAGAAGACAAACCCCACACCTATAGCTTCATATGGCCCAAAGGCTTCATACAGATACAGGACTCACTTGAGTCACCCTAACGCCAATGTTTTGCAGGGAAATCATGCTCAGACTTAGGAATATGAGCGTGTATATTCGAACCGCTATGTTCATAGGACTAAGAACTTCTCTGCTTATTCATATGAGTATCATTCATCTCCTGCAAGGCTATTTGCTAGGGCTCCAAAGCCAAAATTCTCAGATGCTGCATTTAGACTCATTGCTTCTAAGCCACCCCTAAAGATATGGGTGGCGAAGAAGAATTAACTTTCTTTTGCAGAGAAAGGTCTCCAGCCTGCAATCAAAGGCGTCCGATGCTATTGCTGGGGACCTAAAACACATTAAGGACGCATGATAAAATGTCTTACTATATACATCACATCTGAATCGCTTACATGTCATACTTTGTATCCTAACCTTGATCAAAGCTGTGACAATCCCTATATGCACCAAATGCTTATGCTTCACAACACTCTTGTGAAGCCTATCCTCCTAACTGCACTGTAGGGTACATCACCAAAAGCTTCAGAATGGATTATGGATAGTGGATGCACAAATCATATGACTGGTGATCGAAGTCTTCTCATGGACTCAACCTTACGTCCATCCGACAAGAGTCACATCACGTTTCCTGACACTGGTAAAAGCAAGGTATTGGGTCTAGGTAGAGTTGCAATCTCAAAGGATCAACACATGATTAAAGTGATGCTTATTGAATCCCTTGGTTTCAACTTAATGTCTGTCTCAATGCTTTGTGACTTGAACATGATTGTGCTATTCGGAAAATATTGCTGCCTTGTACTAGTGGAATCTGAGAAGTCTCTAGTCTTTGAAGGATATCGAAAAGATGATCTATACATGGTAGATTTCTCAGCAGGTCCACAGCTTGTTGTATGTCTTCTCACAAAAGCTTCAGAATGCTGGCCTTGGCATCGAAGGCTAGGACATCCTGGCATGAGGAACTTACACTCACTCGTCAAGAAGAAGCATGTCATAGGCATCGAAGATGTCAAGTTCAAGAAGGATCATTTATGTGGTGCCTGCAAAGCTGGAAAGATGACAAGGGCAAAGCACCCCTCAAAGACAATCATGACAACATCTCAACCCTTCGAGCTGTTACACATGGACTTATTTGGACCTACTCACTACTCCACCCTCACAACAACTGGTTGTCTCTATGGCTTCGTCATTGTTGCTGACTACTCAAGATACACATGGGTTCATATAATTCTCTACAAGACTGAAGTTCAAGATGTCTTCAGACGCTTCGCCAATCGAGCAATGAACAATTATGGCGTGAAGATCAAGCATATCAGAAGTGATAATGGCACCGAATTCAAGAACACCGGACTTGATCTTTATCTGGATACAATGGGAATCACTCATGAGTTTTCTTCTCCATACACACCTCAGCAAAATGGCATCGTTGAACGCAAGAACAGAACCCTCATTGAGATGGCTCGAACAATGCTCGATGAATACAAGACACCAAGAAAGTTCTGGCCTGAACCTATTGATACAGCATGTCACATCATCAACCGTGTCTACATCCATAAGCTTCTGAACAAAACATCTTATGAGCTCCTTACTGGCAAGAAGCCAAACGTCAGTTACTTCAGGGTATTTGGAGCTAGGTGCTGGATCAAGGACCCCCATCACAAGTCAAAATTTGCACCTAAGGCTCACGAAGGCTTCATGCTTGGCTATGGAAAGGACTCACACTCCTACAGAGTCTTCAACCTCTATCTCTACAAGATCGTCGAAACTGTGGATGTGAGATTTGATGAAACCAATGGTTCACAAAGAGAACTCCTGCCAAGTACACTAGATGAAGCTCCTCCAAGCGAATCTATCAAGTCGATGGGAACTGGTGAAATCATGCCTTCTGAAGCACAACCTGAAGAGGAACTTATCATCTCTTCACCAAATCAACCTGAAGACAATGCTCAGACCGAAGAAAATCCTTCCAATGATGACAATGATAAGCAAGAGCAAAGTCTTCGTCCTGTTCATCCTCGTGTTGCAAATGAAGTACAAATTGAGAAGATAATAGACAGCATCAATGCGCCTGGTCCACTTACCCGCTCAAGAGCAACACAGTTAGCAAACTTCTGTGGGCACTTTTCATTTGTGTCAATATCAGAACCCAAGAAAGTTGCTGAAGCTTTTATGGAACCTGAATGGATTCAAGCTATGCAAGAAGAACTTCACAATTCAAGCTGAACAATGTTTGGGAACTGGTCAAGCGACCTGACCCTCGCAAGCATAACATTATTGGAACAAAATGGATATATCAAAACAAGCAAGATGAGCATGGTCAAGTCGTCAGAAACAAAGCACGTCTTGTGGCTCAAGGATATACTCAAGTAGAAGGAATTGACTTTGATGAAACATTTGCTCCTGTGGCTACGCTTGAAGCTATTCGCATACTGCTAGCCTATGCTAACCATCACAACATCTTGCTATATCAAATGGATGTGAAGAGTGCATTTCTCAATGGCAAGATTGAAGAAGAAGTATATGTAGCTCAACCACCTATCTTTGAAGATCCAAAACATCCTGATATGGTGTACAAGCTAAGCAAAGCACTGTATGGCCTCAAACAAGCTCCCCGCGCATGGTATGATACGATCAAAGACTTCCTGAAGAGCAGAGGCTTCAAACCAGGATCTCTCGATCCCACACTCTTCGCGAACACATATGATGGTGAACTATTTGTGTGCCAAATATATGTGGATGACATAATCTTCGGCTGCACCAACCAGAAGTATACTGATGAGTTTGGATACATGATGCAAGAGCAATATCAGATGTCCATGATGGGTGAGCTGAAGTTCTTCCTTGGTCTTCAAATACGTCAGCAAAGAAATGGCATCTTCATATCTCAAGAAAAATACCTCAAAGATCGTCTGAAGAAGTTTGGAATGGAAGACTGCAAAGGTTACAGGACGCCAATGCCAGCCAAACACCATCTTGGTCCCGACGACAATGGTAAAGAGTTTGATCAAAAGGTATACCGCTCCATGATTGGTTCTTTGCTTTATCTATGTGCATCTAGGCCAGATATTATGCTTAGTGTTTGCATGTGTGCTCGATTCCAAGCGGCACCAAACGGATCGCATCACTTAGCTATGAAGCGAATTCTTCGATATTTGGCTTACACCCCAACACTCGGATTATGGTATCCCAAGGGCTCAAAATTTGATTTGGTTGGATTCTCGGATGCTGATTATGCTGGTGACAAGGTGGATCGCAAGTCTACATCGGTAGCATGTCACTTTACGGGTCGATCACTTGTCATTGGTCTTCAAAGAAGCGAGCGTATCACTCTCAAGCTGCTGAATCTGAATACATTGCTGCTGGATCTTGTTGTGCTCAGCTTCTATGGATGAAGCAAACTCTCAAGGACTATGGCATCAATCTTAAACAAGTACCTCTCTTCTGCGACAACGAAAGTGCCATCAAGATAGCCAACAATCCAGTTCAGCACTCGAAGACAAAGCACATCGAAATTCGTCATCACTTTCTCAGAGATCATGTCATGAAGAAAGATATCGACATCATTCATGTCAACACGGAAGAGCAAATGGCGCAGATATCTTCACAAAGCCCTTGGATGAGAAAAGGTTTTGCAAGTTACGGTGTGAGCTAAATATCTTGGAATCCTCTAATGTCCCGTGATCGGGCACACATCCTAACACTTATGCAGGTTGATGACTTAGATGTGCAACACACGAATCTTGTATATCTTCAATCAATGAAGACTTACATTCTGAGTGTGAATACATTAACATGGAATTTGACTTCGGAGCGCCACGATAATTGTGCACCGTGTCTGGGTCTAATACTTCCTATACGGTGGGTAACGCCACCACCAAATTTCTCTGTTTGAAGTGTTTCACTCATGGCGTTATTTTGCAATGACTTCCCATTTGGTTTGTCTTCAGTTTCAATTTATCTTCATGATTTTCTTCACTATGATGATTTGATTGCATATATATATACTATTGTTCTGTCCTCTACAACATTAACTTATAGCTATGTCTTCAAGTTGAATCTTTTGAACTAAGTGAATGTGATCGGACCCTAACCTCTCTATGCTTTCAATCTCAAACTCTATCTGTCAAAATCATATGCATTCTATTGAAACTGTCGAATGTCTTCTCTGCGTCCTAGTCAGCAGAAGGCACAGAGACAAACATTACGTCTGTTTTAAATAACTCATCTTTATTGTTGAAATCCGGAGAAGCCGGAACAACCATCCGACATGCCTGGCGGGCGTGGGAACGTGGGACAACTCTGAGTATGTTGCATGCTTGCCACGTGCTCCTCAGATGTGAACCGCCAGGGGCACCAGCATAATTGCGCTGTGCCGCACACCTACTCATAAATACTCGTCCCCTGCAGTAAAGAAATCCTTCTTCCACCTCTCCAGCTCGTCAAAACCCTAGCGCCACCGCTAGCTCTCGACGACGCCGGCGACGAAGCGCTTAGCTGCCGCGGCTTCTCCGACGCCGTCCTCACGCCGGCCGCGGACATCGTCCTCTCCGCCGTCGCCGTAGGTGTCCTCTGTCGCCAAGTTAGGGCACGGTGGGCTGAACTGCTCGGTCTCCTATTCATCTCATCTAGCAGTTCTTCATGCGGTAATTATAACTCTATTTTTATTACCTTTTCGATCTTCAAAATTCATCCTATTTACCAAAAGTGGTTTCTACCTTCACAATGTTAGATCTATTCTGTCTGCATCTCATACTGCCTAGTCTATTCACTTAGATTTCATATCTAGTTTGATTCCTCACTTGTACTTATTCATGGATTGGTACAAATCTGGAACCAACTCACCCCATATAAGTGAATGTCTTCGCATCATGAGGTCAATGTCTTCAAACTGATTTATCTTCAAAATCTTCTGAGAATGCATATGACCTCTTCCCCTTCCCTCGCATCTCCAATGCTGTCACAGGTACATGTCCATGGGAGAATCCCTTGGTTCTCATAGTCTGCATTCGTTTGCAAAATACTTACAGCATCACATTAATTATCCTGAAGCCAGTTCCTGCTTGACCAGCAAGCGTAAGACTCTGAAGCCTTTGAACATATTGAAGCCATTCAGTTTGAAGTTCATGGCTGCAGAAAAATCAGCAAGGAAGGGTGGCAGACAGTGCCGAGAAGGAACATCCAAAGATCTGCCTGATGACCTAGCAGAACTCTACAAGACATATCCCGAAGAGACTTATCATCAGCGCAAGACACGAATCCAATGGATTCGACACTATTCGGCTGAAGAATGGTTCGAGTACAAATTCGTGACCAAGGAATATGCAGACAAGAATGCTATCAAGAGTCCTTGGGGCGATATTTTCTATCGAGGCCTTCAACCCAAGAACAGAGTTGAAGCTATTGCACAAGGTTTCTATCCATGTATGGTCCGTGGACCTCAGCCTGAGAACGCCGATCCCACATCATTACTCTGGTGTCGTGATGATGCTCTTTTCAAGCGCAACTTTCAGCACGCCAAGGATTCTGCCAAAGAAAACAAGAAGTCATTAGGATTAGACTTCAACCCTGGTCCCTCTGCTCCCCGTGCCGACGGCTCTCGTGATGCAGAACCTAACACTACTAGAAAAACCACTACTAATGGCGCACCTAATTTGGCTATTAATGGTGCATCTGTGGTGTGCCATTAATAGCACGCCATTAGTAATTTTTACTAATGGCGCACCAGGTGGTGCGCCATTAGTATCTGGTATACTAATGGCGCACCACCTGGTGCGCCATTAGTATATCTGAGGGTGCGCCATTAGTATGCCTCCCGAGGCATGTATACCAGTGCTTTGGCATACTAATGGCGCACCACCTCTGGATGCGCCATTAGTAGCTGCGGCATACTAATGGCGCACTACCTATGTCGCCATTAGTATGCCTCATACTAATGGCGCCTTTATCATGTGATGCGCCATTAGTATGAATATTAGGTTTTTTATTTTTTATTTTCTGTTTTTGCACAGGTTACAAAATGTATAATTTGACAAAATATAGACAGCACACATCAACAATAGATTCATCGGATACAATAGAAGATTAGTCTTTGAATACAATTCATCATATTAGTCTCGAATAAAATTCATCATATTAGTCTCCGAATTGAAAAAGACCGAACAAAGATAGAACATTATATTACAAGTCTCGAGACCGCGAGTAGCGAGTTTGTCTTCACATTACAAGTCGATATCGATCATCTAAACTACCATCACATAGAAGAGCTGCGGTCATCACGATGAGCATCATCACGATGAAACTTGTCTTCATCCGGTTCCTCCAACGCTCCCTCCCCTCTCCCGTTAGATAGCGGGCGTATCTAGATTCGGCCTCGGCCCTAGTGGTGTACCCTTTGTAACTGTTACCGCTGAATCGGTGAACCTGTCTCCGACACTCCTCCCAGTCGTAGACTCCGGGAACCTTACCCTTGTACACGACATACGTCGGCATCGCTATGCACTAGCCAAGCAAGCGTTAGTACCAATTCACAGACAATACATAAGCAATATATAAGTATGCAACAGAGCGATCGGAAGAGAAAAGCAAGACATTAATAGCATCGATTACATCTAAGTTGAGCGACTCTCGAAACCAAAGAGACATACTACAAGTTCATTAAAGTTTAATTACAACATGAGCCAATCGATGTTTGAGAACTAGACAACTCGACTCAAGGGACGAGGCGTGGATGAAGCCGCCGTCTATCATGGGAGTCATGAAAGAGCAGGCGTTGTCATCCTGCATTTGTAGCATTGTGTCGATGTCACCATTGGACGGTTGATTTACGAGGTAGAACTGCCCCGAGTACGAAGGACATCTTGATGGATGATTTCCGCAAACTCCATTTGGATGCGAAAGAATTCTTGTCGGAGGTCCGCGTTCTGGATTGCCGACACGCTCATGACCCAATCTTGGAGTTTACTCGGTAGTAGAAGTTGATGATGGTCCCGTGCACGATCGCCCGCATGTGATGGATGGGCGTAGTAGGCACCCTTCGACTGCCAGCGGCTGCTTGACGCAGCGAGCGTCGTATTGTGGGAGAACACGTGCTTGCCGTACTTACGAATAGGCCTGGTGAAGATGCCTCCAGATTGGGCGTAGCCGGGAAGAACATCATCAAGAACCTTCTTGACATTTGTGTAGTCTACGTTCGATCGACGGTCCGAATTGAAATACGTGGCCATGGAATATTTGGGGCTTAGGAGGATGAGCGTGCAACGTGTGTCACTGCAGAAAACACGGAATGTTAAAAGAAAAAGCGATCGAAATGTAAGAATTCATATGTTACGGGCTGGTTGAGGGAGGACTTACTCGGGAAAGTAAGGCACGAGGAAGTTATCCTTATCTTGGTTTGCGAATGGCGCCTTGAGGTAAGAACTTCGCGACTTGCGGTCCCAGCGTTGCCCAAGATCTTGGCACGCATGTAGAAGGGGTCAACTATCACGATGTCCGGGGTCTTGTCACGAATGATCCGCATCTCCATACTCAGCGAAAATAGCGAGCGAAGGTGTAGTGCAGCGGATGAAGGTTCAACATAAGCGTGGATGTCATCAAAAGCGGAGACGATCGTACGCCCGATGGAGTTATCCACAAAGCCCTTGCCCTCTGGCACCTTGGCCGCGAAAACCGGGTATGCCACATCCTTCTCCACGAGACGCCGCTTCTCCAAAGAAAGAACAACATCATGCAGACTCCGCATAGCACCGGTTGCAGCATTGAGCATATTTGTCGGTAGCATCGCCCTACCCGCCACATGCACCCTCCTCGAGATATCCTGCGGTGAAGGTGGCCCGTCCTAAGCACGGATCGTACTCGGTGCCGGCTGGCTCGCACCCATCTTAGTCTTTCTTTTGCGTGCCTTCTTCTTCTACTGTAATGGGACTGAGTTTTGCTCACAGACCGCCTTCTTGAGTGTGTTGGGGCTGATAATATTTCGCACCTCGCCTATCTGAGGCTCCGTGAAGTCGGCGGTGGGCGTCTCTGAGAGCTGAACGCATGACGGCGCTGTTGCAACTTGGCTTCTCCATGATGCGAGCTAGATCGCTACGTCTTTTGTTGGGTTTGGTTCTTGAGAAGGAGGCCCCATGAAGTCGCCATCGTACCCATGCTCGGCAAAATCTTGATCAACGTTGCCAAATGTATCATAGTCGTAAATGCGTCGTCGTTACGATCCTGTGCCATATGCATGTTTGGATCGATGGCATAGGGATGTCCGGCACCGTTCTGGCGGTCTTGCCATGGGGCCGACTTGGCGCCGCACGACCGGGCGGTGTTGTCTTTGGGGTGGTGTCCCCGCCCCCAAAGCGAATCTGGCTCTTCGGCCAAAGCGAGGGCCAGCTTCGAGGCGCCGAGGTCATCACGTCATCATCGTCGGCCCCGACGGGTCGATTCGGAGGTAACAAGTCGTCGCAGCCTGGCAGCACCGAACCAGTTGAACCCTAAACAAGTTGGGTGGCATCTGGGTACCGTGGAACAAGGGGTTGCCGGTTGAGCGATTTTGCCCTTGGCGACATCGACCAACTCGTTGTTCACGAAGTGGAGGAAAGTGCACGGAACGTCGGCGGCGCCCTGCGAAAACATGTAGGGCGTCGGGGATGCCCGATCAAAGGCAAGGAGATGAAGTCCTCGGCGAGAGAGGCTTAATTAGTTACCGTGATGATGGCGTCGAGCTCGGCTAATGTAGAGGCACCGCCAACGGCGGGCGTGCAGTTGACGGAGGGGCCGCTTGCTGCAGAGGTGCTGGCCGGCGTACACCCGGGTGCATTAAGCTCCCGTGCCGGCGTCGGAGACACCAATGGCCCCGCCATCGCATTATGCGAGTTGCTGGCCGTGAAGCTAGGAATCGGGGGCGGCCCCTGTTGGCCGCCCGCGCATACCGCCTCAACCCGAGATCAAGGTAGGCACAAAGGCGGTGATAAATCGCTCCGAGTCGTTGTTCCACTTGCTCTTGGACAATCTCCGGAATCCGCGCCACTGTGCCTTGAGTTCTTGAACCTCTCACGCATGGCTTTCCGAGCTGGTCTTTTCTCCTTCCGCACACCAGCGGTATAGTATGACCCCATTTTGTCGACAAGCCTTTGCGGCCACACGACCGGTGACGCCGACTTCTTGAGCTTATCCTTGTTCTTCATTACATTCAACCCCTATTTAGAGTGGTGTCCCAAGGGTTGCTCTGAGTCGACCCAGCGCTACTGCTTTCGATCGCTGCGGAAGGAATGTGAACCATTTAGAAATTGGCTTCATTAATTAGAATGCAACCATATGGAGCTAATTACGCGGGGGTGTATTCCTTACCAGAACAAGCTGAAGCTGCCTGGTCTTCGGATCCGTGGTAAGCTCCTCTGTTTTCGGGTCCTTCTTGTACCGGGCCCTGACAAAGTTCCTGGTCTGCTTGTCACCGTATGTATCGAAGAGGGGCGGTAGGCCTTGCTTGGCACGGTCCGCCTCCTCCTTGTCCCATATAGGCTCCGCCACTCTGTAACCGCCGGGACCGAGTGTGTGTTCCCCTATGTTCAGCTCCCGCATTTGTTTCCCCCACTCACTTGATTGGGAGCTTGCGGTGCTCGAGCAATTGATCTTGAAGTCGTTGTAGTCATCTTCGGTGATCGAAGGATTTTTCTCCTTGATCTTGATAACTCTCACCTTTCTCGATCATTCTCTTCACATTGCTTTTCCAAGTAGACAGGGCCTTGCTCATCTTCGTGAGGGCAGCATTGTTCACTTTATTCCCTTTGAGGCTTGTGTTTTCAAATTCAGCGGGGAACTTGTATCGTTCGTGCAGCTTCGTGAAGAGGAGGTTGCGCAAATTCCCTCGGTCAGGATGCCTCAGGTTCTCGGTGTTGATCGAGACGGTGCTCCGGACAATGCACCTGAGCTGAAGCGAGTACCCCTTGACTATTCGTTCGGGCGCCGTTGGATTCCGTTGGAGTCCACTTGATAACTTCCTCCTTGAGGGTGCGGAGCACGATCGGGCACCAGTCCTTCCGTTGCCTCTTCGGTTGGCTGCCATCCGTAAATGCGCCGCCATCATCGATGGTGGCATCCTCGGCGGCACCATCGGTGGTGGCATCGGTGTAGTCATCCTCGGCGGCACCATCCGTGGTCTCGGGATCGGTGGGGAAAGGCGTGACCTCATACAAGTGAGGTTGTTCCTCCATCTCTGGGACAGCTCGAGAATGCCTTGCCGCCCGAACCCCGGCCTCATCGTTGTGGGACATGTTTCTCTCTAAATAGAAACAAAGTTTGGTCAAAAAGTTGGTTATTGTCAAGGAACAAGATCATGGTCTCATCATTTAGGGTTTGTCGACACCGAGGCATCCTAAAATCTAAGCTTTTATCATTGAGGGTTTTTCGACGCCAAGGCACCCTAAAAGCCTAACCTTTCATCATTTCGGTTTTATCGACACGAGGCACCCTAAAAGCCATGCATTAGTTACAAATGCATGGGGCACTTGATCCTACTTAATTAACTACTAAGATACCTCTGCCCATGCATTAGTCACAAGTACCCCATATGTCCTATTTTTAGCAAAGTCATGCTAAAATTCACGGAAAATTTCAGCATGACCTTTGCTGAAAATAGGACATATGGAGTACCAATTTAGGAACGGAAGTTAATCGACATTCCGGCAAACTCAAGGGCCTCTCGGGGTACTGCAAAATCATTATCCCAGGTGGACATGGATGCAATGTCACATGTCACATGGATCCCACACCCACAGGAGCTGGTGAAGCTTCATGGCAGAATATCATATACAAGCACGAATTTTGTTCACATTTATATAGCAACAAATATTTATACACTCATATAGCAGCACTAAGTATATTGCACTTAGAAGAAGACTTGCTTTTACATCCCACCCAACTTAACAATCTAGTAGAGTTGTTAGTAAGATCCTAGCTCTCTCTTTTCTTAGAAATAATAAATCGCCAAGCAGGAATGAAAAGATTATTTGATTGAAGAAACCACCATGGCAGCAAATAACTGAACCTTCACTCTGTTTTAACTGAAAATATATTTGAAAAAAACTTTTACACGTGTGAAAATCTTCTCTACAAATATGAGAAAATAGATATAACTTGGGTCGCCATGTATCTACGCCATTGATCATCAAAACTAAATCAATATAAGAAAATATGGTGAAAACTAAATCAGACAAGATATTTGAAAACATGAATTAGTGCGCCATTATCCTAAAAAATGGCAGTCGGTATATGCATGGATGCTCATTTTCAAAGATTGTAGCCGATGCTTTCTTGTCTACTTAATGACAACATTAACACTTGAGGGCTCAAGAATTAAATTGTCGGTTTCTTTAGGCATTAGCAACGACCAAACCAGCAATTAGCATACATTCTACAGCACAAAATCTTCATCTATTTAGGCGAAAGATCTAATGTGATTACTAGCTTCCTAGGCATGGTAAGAACTCTGTCATATCATACACGGTAATCAATTTCCATAGCCCGTCCTTGGTTCATGTAAGTCTGAATCTAGTCGAACTACCCCTCTGCAAGCTTCGGCATAGTCTCCAAGGTTTATCTCAGTTCTCATATCACAGGTGTGACAAAAGTGGATACAAATTGCACAACAATCGCAAAATAAAATTCAGCTACAATCCCCACATCTGAAACACTTCTTGCTCTTACCACAGAACTTTGAATGTTCACGGAGATAAACATTGATGGGTCTTGAAAAATGTACATATTTTTAATCCCTACAAAGGCAAGGAAACTATAATTGCAAAATGAATTGCTGGACTTTGGGAATTAATACTCATCAATGGTCATTACTGTAATTTTGAATTAACTGAACATATCGTATTGGTAATCTTCCCAATCATCAGCTGTTGACATTAGTAGTGTTTATTCAAAAGTGTTCTTCTTCTTCTTTTGGACTAAAATGAGCGTGTCATCAATCACAAGTATCTTTCATGAGTTTTAGCGGAGGAATCTTGACTCATCAATCTCAACAGAATGATATATATCATGGTATGGAATAGTAGAGTGGATAGTTAGCCCTGTTGAAACCATTGAACATGACCACAACACAGAATTGATCACTAAACACAACAATTTGCTACTTATGTCGGGATGGAGAATGGGCCATAGATGGCGTCGGTGTTGTGGAAAGACTTGCAGTCTGCTTTCGAGCGAAAATTGGGCTGAGCTTTCAAGCTTTGCAAAATTGATATACATGTAGTTCCATGATAGACACACAGCAGAAATAAATAAATGTAATTTTGTGTTGAGATTCTTAAATATGCAAGCACTGAATAGCAGAAATGATAAGACTAATTCATGTCATCTCCATTGATTTAGTTTTGATGATCAATGGCAGATGCAGATGATGTTTCAATATAACTAAATCAATATAAGTAATCTACAAATATTTGAAAACAAGATATGGTGAAGCATGAAGAATCAATATGAGAAGGAGGAGGAGGAGGGGGGAGGAGGGAGGAGGAGGAGGAGGAGGAGGAGGGGAGCTCACGGGGTGGTGGTGCTCGGCGGCAGTGGTGTGGGCAGGCGAGGTCGAGGTGGGGCAGCGGCGTGGCAGGTGGTCGAGGCGGCGTGGGCGGCGGGGCAGCGTCGAGGCGGAGTCGGGCGGCGTCTGGGCGGCGGGTCAGCCGAGGCGGCGCTGGGCTGGGGCGGCGGGTCGCCGAGGCGGCGCTGGGCGGCGTCCGGGCGGGCGGGTCGCGTCGAGGCGGCGGGGGCGGCCGGGCGTGGGGTCGCGAGGCGGCGGGCAGCGCCGAGGTGGCAGGTGGACGGTGGCGTCGAGGGAGGCGGGCGAGGGAGAGGGAAGGCGAGGAGAGGGCGAGGGAGGGAGAGGGCGAGGGCGAGGCGAGGGTCGTGGCGGCGGCGGGCGGCGGTGGATCGAGAGGAGAGGGACTGGCGAGGGGGAGAGGGAAGGGGATCGGGCGAAGGGGATCGGGCACAATACTAATGGCGCACCTCACCGTGGTGCGCCATTAGCATTTCCATTCTAATGGCGCACCTCACCGTGGTGGGGCCATCGTATTTTTTTTATTTAAAATCGAGCAAAAATGTTATGTACTACGGAACCTATCCACGTCAAGCCCACTCTACTAGCTCGACCGGTCAGCCAGTTCTCACACCGGAGGTCTGGGTTCGACTCCCAGGCTCCACAATTTTTTTTAGCATTTAAAAAGCTGTTTGATACTTATTTATGTTTAAATATGTTCAAACTTGTTTAAATAATAACAGTAATATTTTTTATAAGATAGTAGCATTTAAAAAGCTGTTTGATACTTATTTTTTTATAAGACGGTGCGCTGGGTGCGGGGTTCGGCTGACGGCGGTTGAGTAGGGGAATCGAGGTGCGGGGGTGTTGGCGGCGGCCGGTGGACTGGGGAGGTTGCTTTCATAGGGGGACCAGATCTGGCGAGGTGGGATAGCGATCGAGATGGAGGGGATCGAGGTGGGCTCCACAAATTTTTTAGCATTTAAAAAGCTGTTTGATACTTATTTGTGTTTAAATATGTTCAAACTTGTTTAAATAATATGATAATATTTTTTATAAGACAGTAGCATTTAAAAAGCTGTTTGATACTTATTTTTTTATAAGACGGTGCATGGGAGTGCGGGGGTGTGACGGCGGTTGAGTAGGGAATCGAGGGTGCGGGGGTGTGGCGGCGGCAGTGGACTGGGGGTGCTCGGCGGCGAGGGACGGATCTGGCGAGGTGGGATAGCGATCGAGATGGGGGATCGAGATCGAGTGTCCATGAAATTTAAAAATATTCATGATAGTTCAAAAAGTACCCATGAAATACAATCGAGAAATGAAGGCTACGATTTAAATACAATCGATCTTAGCAAGCTATCTGTTCACAATCTTCTTGCCCTTCTTTTTTGCAAATGGAGTTCTTCTGTGGAACGGACGTCCTTTAGGTAGGGTGGTCCTGCTTCTTCTTGTGGTGTATGCTGCTACTTCATCATCATCGTCATGTTCGATCCTCGGGTCGCCGTACTTGTCGAAGTCTTGCTCATTGGCTACTCCATCCATTCCGATGATCTTCCTTTTGCCTCTCCTCACGACAACACGACCGGGCTTGGCGGGTCGGTAATGAAGAAGCATTGGTCCACAGGAAGCCAGTACCCATGGCTCATTTTTCGCGGTGACGTTTGCGCCCATGATCTTGGATTTAACCGGGTATAACCATGGTGGTGAAATACCGGTCTTATTTTATGACGTTCTTGGCCCATCGACACGGAACATCGGGACCTTCTCTCCGGCGTAGCTCAGCTCCCAAATCTCCTCGATCCTTCCGTAGTATCTGTCCTTGTCGTTACGGTGTAGGATTCCATCGTTACCCGGAGTTCGATAACCATCGCTCTTCATGTCCTTGGCCTCGGTGTAGAATGTGTAGCCGTTGATATCGTGCGCCTCATAGGTCATCAGGTTGTGCTCGGCGCCTGTGACAAGGCGAATATGAGTTGTTCTTCCGTGGAAGAATCCTCATGTAAAAGTGCGACGAAGCTTCTGCTTGAACCAACGCGTGAAACATGAGTTGTGCTCTTTGAGTGTATCTCCGTCCGTCCTCTGTTGGCCTCGGTCATTGTACGTCTTTTTGATAAAGGTTTTGTGCTCTACCACCCAAGGATCGACCACGTCTATGTGTTGTAGCGCGACTAGGTTTGCTCTTTCAAAGTCGGCGAGTCGACCCTCGAAGTCGACATGCATTTCGCGGCGACCCTCACGGTGACCCCATCCAGCGAGCCTGCCGAGGTGCTGTTGACGGGTAGACCAACGGGTTCTCGATGCCTAGATAATTCGTGCAGTAGGAGATGCACTCTTCGGTCGAAAGCCCCGGCTATGCTTCCTTACGACGTGACATGTTGCGAACGTATCCTTTGATGACACCATTCATCCTTTCGAACGGCATCATGCTGTGCAGGAACGCGTCGGCCCGAGTTGGATGATATCCTCCACTATATGGACCAGCAGATGCACCATAACGTCGAAGAATGCGGGCGGAAGTACATCTCAAGCTCGCATAGTATCACCACGATCTCTTCCTGTAGCCTTCGAGTTGCCTCACGCCAATCGACTTCCGAGATGACGTCGAAGAAGTTGCATAGGCCAAATAGCGTTTCACGGACGTGCGCGTCCATGATCCCACGGATTGCAATCGGAAGTATTCTGCGTCATCGACGCGTGACGGTCGTGAGACTTCATCCCGCTGAACTTCGCTTCATTGGGTCTAGGTATCTGCTTATCTTCCCAGCGTAACCGTAAGGAAGTTTTACTCCTAGGAGGCAGGTGAAAAACTGCTCGATCTCCTCGACTTAGAGTGAAGCACGCGGGAGGGTAGTCATTTCCGGTCTTCTTGGCCTTTTGCCTTTGCGACGACTTTCTGTGTCCTGCTTCGCCTCATCATCATCATCATCATCATCATCATCATCATCATCATCATCATCATCATATAGCGTGAAGCTCCTGCCTGATGCCCATTGATTTCAAGTCTGCCCTTGCTTTCGGCCCATCTTTGGTCCTCTCTGGCATGTTGAGCAGGGTACCAAGCAGACTCTCGCACACATTCTTCGTGATATGCATGACATCAAGGCTGTGAGGCACACGGTGGATCTTCGACGGGCAAGTCCCGTAAAACAGACCTCGTTTTCCATACCTTCAGCCAGCGGCTCTGGCGCCTTTTGCTTCTTTCCGGCTCTGGCGCCTTTTGCTTCTTTCGGCGGTGGGCGGTCTATCCAATTTTTCAACAGCTTGTCTATTTCCTCGCCGCTCCTCGTACACGGGCGTTGGAGTTCGGTTTCACCATCGAACAGATCCTTGCGTTTCCTCCACGGGTCATCGTCGCGAAGCCACCTTCGATGTCCCAAGAACACGGTTTCCGAAGACCCGGGATCTCTATCTAGCTAGCGATACGTTGTGTCATCCATGCACCTTACGCATCCAGAAAATCCGTGGACTACCTGCCCCGCGAGATATCCGTAACCGAGATAGTCGTGCACCGTCGTGAGCAGTCACGGCTCTCATAGGGAAATATTCTTTCTGCGGCGTCCCACGTATTGGCTGGCGTTTTCCACAGCGTGTCAAGCTCCTCTTTCAGCAGCCCCAGATACAGATTGATGTTGTTCCCTGGTTTTGTCGGCCCTTCAATTAGCATACTCATGTGAATGTACTTCCTCTTCATGCACAACCAGGGGGGAAGGTTGTACATCCACACAAACACAGGCCAGGTGCTATGTGTGCTTCTCGGCTGCCAAGCGGATTGACTCCATCGGTGCTCGCGCCCAAAGACGATGTTCCTTGGATCGTTCCCAAATTCCGAGTCTTGAAGTTCAACGCTTGCCTTTGGCTCGCATCCTTAGGGTGACTCAGCATCTTGTCTTTTTATCTATCTCCGGATCATTTGCGTCATCTTCCCGCTTCTTCTCCTCCCTATCCGGCGTGCCAACGCAGGAGCTTTGCTACCTTAGGGTCCGCGAAATAGCGCTGCAGACGAGGAGTGATCGGAAAGTACCACACCACTTTTCGAGGAGCTTTCTTCCTCTTCTTGTATCGAGTGACGCCGCACTTGGACATATGGTAGACTCCAGCGTGCTCGTCCCGATAAATGATGCAATTGTTCATGCACACATGGTATTTCACGTGCGGTAAATCGAGAGGACACACGATTTTCTTCGCCTCCTCAAACTGGTCGGGCATTTGTTCCCCTTGGGAAGACGTTCGTGCGAATGACATGTTCTCGTCGAAGCACGCGTCAGTCATTTTTTGTTTTACCTTCTTCTCACTAGACATGAGCGTTACTTTCAGGCGGGTATCCTCGGGCCTGCATCCTTCATACAATGGAGTAACCGCGTCTAACTCAATTTGATCCATCTTGGCTTTCTCTCGGGCGGCAGCTCTTGCGTTATCCGTCTGCCAAGCAGGTCTTGAATATGAGGGTCCTGCACCCAGCCCATCGATGGTCCAGCGTCGTCTGCTCCGCCGGCATCATCATCTTCATGATTATGCCCGTCGCCTGCTCCGGCATCTTCCTCATCATCATGTCCTGCATCTTCTACATGATGACTGTGTACTGACATCACGCCGTGATCATCTCCGGGATTCTTCGTCTTCTCGCCCGCCCGAGCCGCGGTGGTTGTCTTGCTGCCCTTCCTCATTTCTTGCCCGCCCGCATGGGCGACTTCGTAGTCATCTTCATCACCTTGCCACCGATAGCCATCCATGAAACCACGCAACAGCGGTGGTCCCACACCTGCCGGAATCCGGGTCCGCAATAAGGCTCTTGACTTGCATCTTCGACCACGGACATCTTATCTCCGTCTCGTTCTTTTGAAGCATCTCGGCCTTAGCGGACCTCAAAAACCTATTCACGATGCCTTTGGTCATCGTGGCGGACCATGGTCGCTGCGGGGGTAGAGCAAAAGCGATATTTTAGAACCAAACAAAAATTTGGCATGACTTTCCCTAAAAATAGGACCAAAAGAATGCTTAATGCCAAAATTCTCGCCGAAACGGAAATGAATCAACATTCCGCAAAATATTGGCAACTATCGCATTTCAAATACCGGTACACCTCCAAACACAAACACATATGCAACACCACAAACATATGCAACACCACGAACATACATAGATCTAGCTAGGCCGTAAAAAGTGCATGTGCACATTGTTGTAGGGAGAACAACCTAAATATAGCTTCCCCCCTTACTTACCTATTAAACAAGGTAATTTAACCACTTAATTAGAATGAATCTATGGTGGAAATGAGGTGAAAAAGAGGAGGCACCCGAGACAAGGAGGAGGTGGAGAGAATGAAGTGGGGAGAAAGTGAGTGTGTGGGTAGGAGAGGCTGTCCCAAATATCTTGTTGCTGCCCACTTACTAATGGAGCACCTCTTGCATGGTGCGCCATTAGTAGTTACAACTACTAATGGCGCACTTGGGCAGGATGCGCCATTAGTATGTTTGGATAGGCGCACTAGTTCAAAAAAAAATTCTGTACTAATGGCGCACCTTTGCACAGTGCGCCATTAGTAGTTGCCACTACTAATGGCGCACTTGGGCAGGATCGCCATTAGTATGTTTGGATAGGCGCACTAGTTCAAAAAAATTTTCTATACTAATGGCGCACCTTTGCACAGTGCGCCATTAGTAATTCTAACTACTAATGGCGCACTTGGGCAGGATGCGCCATTAGTATGTTTGGACAGGTGCACTAGTTAAATTTTTTTTTGATACTAATGGCGCACCCTTTGCCAGGTGCGCCATTAGTAGTTTAAACACTAATGGCGCATCAGATGGTGGAGCGCCATTAGTATATACTAATGGCGCACCAGCTTTCTGGTGCGCCATTAGTGTCAATCCCATCTATAGCCCTTTTTCTAGTAGTGTAATGTCATCAGCCCCTTCTCCAACCTCGATGGCCTCATCACGTACGTCTTGGTCCAAGGTGCCAGGGTAGATCATTCTGATAATGATGCTGACACTGATGAAGCCCCAGCTCCTCCTCCAAAGCCGCAGAAGCAAAAGAAGCTAAAGGCTTCTAAATCAGCACCTCCAAAAGCTTCACGTGCGAAGCCTCTGGCCACTGCACCTCCTGAAGCCAGTGTGCAGTCTGAAGATCAATCCCGTATCTCCAAGAAGACGGAGAAGAAAAAGCAAATTGTCAGGCATACTGATCAAACCTTGACTCCTGCTACCATTCTGCGTGAAGGACCCATTGATCTGTCCAGTGATGAAGATCTTGCAGATGATGCCCTTGAGCAACTGATAAAGAGCAAGGAAGAAGCAGAGATCTTCAACAACCTGCCTCTCTTCGATGTGGCAATCATCCATAACTTCATTGATGAGTGGTTTGACACACCAAATCTCAGCTTTGAAGATCTCCAGCTTCTCATTGGCCTCAGCATCTCTTTCAATGGCGCCATTGCTTCCGAGCTAGCTCTCGCTAAGCGCATCGTTGAGCTGAAGAACAAAATTGATTATGAGAAGGCTCAGTTAGAGAAGCATGTGGCGAAGCTCAGTGTGCAAGATGTCAGAAACTTCAAGGTCATGCTGCATGAGCTTAAAGAAGCCTTTCTCAAGAAGCGCCAAGAAGCCCAAGGCTCCCACGAGCGTATGACGAGTTTGGCTGACAAGTGTGTGCTTGCCTACAATGAGGCTGAGAAGCGCAAGTCTCTTGGTCGTCCTGGCATTTACCCCAGGATGGCTGCAAAGAAAAAGAAGAAGCTCTCTACTGCCCAACCTGCGCCTTCAAGTCTAGAAGCACCTCGCATTATCTTCCCCAGTAGCATGACTGGCTCGAAGCCAAAGGTCATGACAACCGCTTCAGAACAGAGGAAGACGAGGGCTGCCGAGGCTGAAGCCAGAAAGAGGAAGAATACTGAAGCCTCTGATGCCGCTCCCTCCAAGAAGAAGCGCAAAACCAAGAAGAATAGGGCTGCTCCCACAGAGTCCTTGGTTGTTGAACCCATTTCAGTGGTTCGCCCTGTGTGTGAACATCAAGAAAGACGAATGATAGTTCATGAGCCTGCTCCCACAGAGGCTCATGAAGCTGAAGACATTCCAGCAGCTGAACCCACCGCTGCTGAAGACATTGGTCATGATGACAATGTTGAAGATGATGAAGTTCTTCCTCAGATCAAACACAACGTGGTATCATCGCCTGTTCTCACGAACAGCGAACTCATCAACATTGGTCGTCCTCTGACGCCAACTGCTCAGGATGCATCGTCGGCTGATCACCCACAGCAACAAGACTTCCCCAGTACTCCCCAACAACAACAACAAGCTACACCACCCGTGCAAGAAGAAGAAGAAGACTTTGAGGCCCAGCCAACTCCATCTCCAAAGGCGTTGCCAGCATTTCACAGGCTTCGCAAAGGACAAAAGCCTCAAGTACCTCTTTCGAGCATTCCAGAAGGAGAAGTGCATCATCAACCTGTTGCACGTCAAGTGTTTCCTGAAGCCACTCCAACTGAGAATGTCTCCGCGTCTGAAGCACAAGCTACTGAAGACATTCTGGCTGCATCAGCCGATGAAAGACAAGAAGACGTACGTGTCCCTACTTCCCTAGTTATTGAAGAAGCTGTTCCTGTTGTGAACGCACCAGTGCCCGACCCTCCAGCTCGTCAAGTGGAGGTTGAAAATCCTGAAGCTGCCACTACCAACGCAAGTGAAGCCAATGACATAGTCATGGCTGAAGCTAATGTGGAGCTTGAACCAGCCAGTGTGCCTGAAGCTAATGAGGCAACTGCTCCTGAAGCACTTGTTGTGCAGCCTGAAGCCTCAGCTGTTGCCACTGCTCCTGTTCCGCCACCAAGGCCCCATACAATTGAGCAAGTATACAATCATGGTCAGCTAACCACTGTCCGATGGTCCATTCTGCTACCTCCGCCTACTGCCTCTGGACCTCAATTTGATTATCATGTTGAGCATAGGCCTCAGGTCCAGAAACCAAAGCCAAGATTGCCAAGGTTCCCAGGTACTGCAAACTCTCCAGGGTCCTTCAATGCTAATGGCTTCAAAAGCCACAATACCTTCTTTGACAGCGCCAAGAACCCCTACTCAAAGCCAAGGATATCATCAGATCGGTTACGAGTTATCAGCGAAGCTATTACTCCTGCGTTCTGTATGATCAAGGGCGCATTTTCCCTCATATGCGCCTCGACACTGAAGCCATTGCTGGACTGCCGTGCTTAGAAGAAGCACTTGACTGTTTTCGTGATGCTGGTCTGCTCAGTTTTGTGACAGACAAAGAACATTGGAATGAAGAACTTATGCTTTAATTCTATGCTACCCTCCACATTCGCGGCTACAACAGAGACATCAAGACATGGGTTCTCGAGTGGATGACAGGAAATGTTCATCATGAAGCCAAAGCTCTTGACATCATTGAGCTTACAGGCCTATCCACTCCCGGAGATCTCTATGAACCTGACTGTCAACTACACCGCAATGCACAGGAGAGCATCTTCCACAAGCCTGAACCCAATATGAGCCAGATGTTGAGCATGATGAAGCCTTTGCCATCTGACACTAAATATCCAACGGAGTTCTTTGTTGATGACCTTGAGTATCTGCCTCGCACCATATATCACATCATCAGGCGAACTCTATGGCCTATCAAAGGACATTCATCAGCGGCCAAGCTTGAAGGAGCCATGAAGACATTGGTCTTTTACATCCTCAATGGCATCAGCTTCAATTCCCAAGAATTCTTCATTAGGCAACTTGCTGCATCTGGATCTGATCTTTTTGGCCTGAAGTTTTATGCTCCATGGGTCATGCGCCTCATCAAGCGACACTCTTCTGTCAACTATCAGCCCTCTGCTCGCAATCATCTGATCTTTCTACCAGGAGGTTGATATGTCGATTGAAGACATATACGCTGAGCCTGCCTAGGAGCCACTTTGTCTTCAAAATACTGATCACCAAAGCTTCACTCAGTCCATGGAAGGCACTCAAGCAGTAACACGTATCTACCCAATGGCTGGAAATACTCGTCTGCCTCATCGTGCACCTACTAAAGCCACTGAAAGCACCATTGCACAAAGGCCTAAGAAGCGCTCTCGTGTTCTCAATGACTGAGAACTTCTTGTGGCACTTCATCTGAAACAAGATAAGCATCACTATTGGCTCAAGAGGCAGATGCAAAGCCTCTTGGTGGATGTCAATCGCATTCGAAACCTTGCCACCAAGAATGCATTTGTTGCTCATGAGACTTGCCGGAGATCATGGAAGAGTTTGACGCTGCTTAGTGCTGAAGCAGATCTTCAAGATGATGGCTTCAATGAAAGATTCAAGTTTGACTCCACTCCTCCACGGACTGCTGTCGTACGTCGAACTCCATCCCTTGAAGACTCTGACTATTCTTCCTCCGCGGCAACTGCGAATGCCAGAGTGATCGATGATGAAGATGATGCTACTTCACCGCCTCCTCCTACTGCACGCATCAACACTGCACCAAGTACGTCTGCACCGCCAACCAACAACGACAACCCTGCTGCTTCACCTACTCACGAGGATGAGTATATGCTCTATGTCTTCAAACCTTTTTGGTCATTCCTGACAAAAAGGGGAGAAGCGTATGAGTTGATAGTCTTCAAGCGGGTTCATATGGGCGGTTGCATTACATTTTGCCTCGTGCTTACAACTCCTGCTTTTGAAACACTTGGTTCTTTGAGTTGTAACACCTAAACTCGATGGTCGGCTGCTACTTATTTGATTTACTGTGATGCGATGATAAATTCCGCATGTGCGATGATAACTTCCGCACTTAAATCCTTCTGCAGACGTCCATTTTTCATTATGCATGTCATTCAATGTAGCGACCCGACCTCAGACGGTCAAGCCTCTGTGTTGATGTGCCATCCACGATCGATATCTTTGGCACACACGGTACATCAATGTATATATCAAAGTGCAATCACATGTATAATTAACGTAAAACCGATATATACCTCATAATACTCGGTGAAACAAACAAGCGGGTGTGGAGTCCCATCAACGCCATCGGCGAGTTGAGTGTAGACCGTAACCTGCCGCAGTATTCTTACTCGTCGGAAGAAAGTATACGCAACATGATACGTTGCAGCCGTGTAGGTCGATTACATTGAATGTACGGCAAGATCGCAATAGGAGAAAACAGATAATAAACTATACTATATGCGGTATGGCTTTATGGCTCAGTATTCGAAGTTTTGTTTGCGTAAAGCGGGTTTTATTTTCCCTACATCAAAGGAATAAATGAAGTCTGTACTATGGAGTTTTTACGTCATGACATGGTTCCGCCAACCGATGTCTCATAGCCCAAAATCATCATAAGTTGCCCACAATTAAGTTATCAGTCCGGTGTTGAGAGTTCCGAGATAGATCCAAGTCCAGATGCTCAAATTGTCCGTAACCGGGGACACGGCTAATCAATTAGGTTTAAACCCTTTGCAGAGGTTTGTACACTTTACCCGCAAGATTCGATCCCTCTCTTTACGTTCTCGCACTTCAGAGTGTTTGAGAACAAGATGACCGAAACATGGTCTTCCAAAGAGTTCCTCGACCCTTTGTCCGGTGCTCATCCCATCTTACCGTAGTTCTACATCTGCTAGCACCGTCCCCAGCCAGAGTCACAACTAAGGTCAACCAAGCCAGAGCCCATAATGACTTGCGGTTGCAGGTAAGCTTTCGGGCATGAAGTATTCTTCCGTCTCTTTGAGTCTGGGTGAAGCTTTCCGCAAGATGTCATGGCGCTTCTCCATGCATCCCGCCAACCACTGGTTTCTCCAGGTGCCCACAACCGCCCTTCACCCAAGAGTGTGTATTGAATTCTTGTCTCGAGTCTTGAAGTCTTGAGGCCTTGAAGATGCAGTCCTTGCAGATTCCATCATGGAGTTGTCGTCATTGACGTAGAGTCCTCCTTCTTCACACCACTCTCTAGCACTCATACCAACCCCGTCTACTATAGC
This sequence comes from Aegilops bicornis, assembly GCA_021605145.1. Lineage (NCBI taxonomy): Eukaryota > Viridiplantae > Streptophyta > Magnoliopsida > Poales > Poaceae > Aegilops > Aegilops bicornis. The sequence goes on from CM038673.1 coordinate 155,064,252, forward strand.
GTAGCATTAAAATAAATAACGTCCCAGGCTTGGTAACAGGGTGATGGGTTCCTACCTCATGCATACTACTCAACTACAAGGATTCAATGTCACTACTGGAGGGATTGTTGCGAAGATGACACTAGATGCAATAAAACACATAGGTATGAAAAACATGGTCAAAGTGAACTTGCCTTGTTGACGTTCTTCGAAAACTAGGGATTCGTAGTAGCAAGCTTCGCACTCCGGAAATTCTATCGAGGCAAACAATAACTATAGTAAGCACATAGCATGAGATCACTTAACATAGCACATAGTAACATAACACACCAAACAAACAAATCAAAACCCAAAAGGGAAAACTCAAAGAAAACCAACTCAAGTTTTTCCTACTTCAAGCAACAACTAAAAATAGTTTTATATAACAAAAAATTTCTTCACATAACCTAATCATGGATTTATCTTAACTTAACAGAAAATAATGCATTAAGCAATTAGGAGCAAAAAGAATCAATTTAAAAGCTATAGTAAAACTCCTATTAGGCCTAATCCAATTTATATTAAGAAAATAAAATAAAAGTTTTATTTAATATAAATAAAAGTTCATCCTATAAAGTGACAGAAACTATCCTAGAATAATCAATCACATGTGAAAAATAAATTTATTTACTAATTTAAATAATAGGAAAACAGTAGCTAGTTAATTAATTAGGATTAACAAGATTCTGCTTAAAACTAATTTTTATTAATCCTAAAATGCCCAAATTAATTTCTATGGTTTGGCAATGACAAAACAAAGTTGGAACAAAAGAATCATATAAAAATAATTTTCCTAGCTCATGTTATAACAGATTTACTATTCTGACTAAAACTAAATTAAAGCAATTTTAAATATTTTTGACATAGCTAATTATATTTTCTACAGAAACTATAGAAAATTTGCAAACCAACAAAAAAAAGAATCACTCAAAAATATTAAACAGAATAAAAGATATGAATTTTTCAAAACAGGAACTATTCTGTTAAAACAGAAAATGAAAATAAAAGAAAAATGGCCTAATGGGCTAACCTACGACCGAGCGTAATATAAACTAAACGGGCCTAGGGTTAAACTGAATCGGGCCATTAAATAAAATAAACCCTAACTAAATAAACCGTATCTGAACCGACCGGTTTTATTTAAAAAATACCCTTGAGGTGTTCTAATCTACTCCGTAGATTTGAGATCCGACGGCGGGAGGGATTCGGTGGCTTACCGGAGCTCGGGCGGGCGGCGGCGGCGGGCGGGCGGCGAGTCGCTTGGCCTCTCGGTCGTCGGGAGGTCGGTGGAGTGGCCCGTGGTGCGGACGAGCCTGGGAGGTGTTTGGTGGAGTCGGTGGAGGTCGGGAGGCTAGGGCGGCGGCGACGCAAATGGCGGTGATGGCGGCTCGGGCTCCCATGAGCTCGAGAGGGAGGAGGAGGAGGCTCCCATGAGGGGGTAAGGGGGGAAATGGGGTGCGGGGAGGGGGCTTATATAGGGGGGGCCTCGGCCTTGGCAAGGGGGGGCGATCGGGGGAGATCGGCATCCCGGATCTCGCGGGATCCGGCGATCGGCGGCGGCGCGGCGTGGCGTGGGGCGGGGGTTGAAGACGGGGGCGGGGTCCACCTGCCAGAGAGAGAGAGAGGGGGGTGGTGCGGTCGGGCGACCGAGGGGAAAGGTTTCGGTGAAGTGCTGGCGGTCTTGGGCAGCTCGGTGGCGCTGGGGCAGGCTACGCTGGCCTGCAGTGGTCGGCGCTGGGCTGGGCGAGGGCAGTGGCAGGGGGGGTTTCCTTTTAATTTTTTATTTTTAAATAAAACAAAACAGAGATATCTTTTAAAATATAAATATTTTATATAGGACATATATATACCAAAATGATCAGGGGAATATTCCTATCATTTGAACATTTTTCCAAAGGCAAAATCCAAACTTTATAAAAATTCATTTTTTCAAATTCAATTAAAACTCAGATTTGAATTCAAAACTTTTGGCATTGTTTTCCTCTGATATTTTTGGAGTGTCATATTTACTCCTCTCATACTTTTGCTCAAGTATTTATCAGGCATAGATTTTGAAATGATTCCCACTTGCCAATGTTTGAATTCAAATTCCAAAACTCAATTTGAAAGAGGGTTTCAAGGCACTTTCAAATGACTTTCAATTTGATACTTTTTAACTTCCAACTCATATTTCATATAATTGAAGAAGTCATTTATCTTCCCTCATGAAAATCATTGAGTTGCATAAAGCTTTGAATTTGAAATATTCCCAAATGAAATTTAAATCTTTTCCAAAACCCTTTTCATTTCAAAATGGAAGAAGTCATGTCATCTTCACTCTAGGGTTTGGTGTTGGAATGAACTTGAATTCATTGGGATCCAAAAGGCAAAGGGAAAGTTTGGGAAAGTCATTTCATTCCCTCTCATTCAACTTTCAAAAGTTTTCAAATTCCACTCAGTTTCACTCAATCAATCAAACCATCAATCAGACAACAAGCATAGTTACTTATCTAATATAACATTCCAAAATTTAGAATTTTTGGATGTTACATTCAACTTGTTATATCATTTCATGCATGATGAATTATCTTCATAAGTTGAAGAGGATCTCCACAAGTACAACCTGCCATGCGCATTTGCATTCCAAAAGCAAATTACTTATATGCACATCTTCAGGGGGAGCCCTTGCTACTTATGAAGACAATACACTATCATTTCCAATTTCACATACTTTATCCCCGTTGAAAACTTCAACCAGTTTGTCATCAATCACCAAAAAGGGGAAGATTGTAAGTGCATCTAGTGCCACCCCTAGTTGGTTTTGGAGTATTGACGACAAAGTTGGTTGAGGGACTAATGCATTTGTGAGAATTCCAGGATAACGCAGGCAGTGTCCCTCATTGATTCGGTTTACCTACCAGAGATGACCCCTAAAAATGTATGAAGACATTGAAGACAATGGTGTTATGAGAAGATATTCATATTGAAGACTATGACATGAGAAGACATTGCGTGAAGACTATGGAGCGCGAAGACTGTGTGGTTTCGTTGTTCCCTTTTCTTCTTTGTTGAGTCATAGGAACCACCGTACTGTTAAGTGGGGTCCAAGTGAACTAGGTCAGAGTGACTGAAGTGATGCTCAACCCAAATCCTATGTCTTCGAGCGAAGACAATGAGAGCAAATCTTATCCAGAGCTGGATGACTCATCTTTTCTTGTAGCCCAAGTAAAGTTGCCGTGTGTGTTTGAAATCTGACCGTTGGAACACGTGTCAGTTCCTTAGTGACCCAGGGTCATTTCGGACATATCAGGTCGGGTTGCCTTGTGGCTATAAATAGCCCACCCCCTACACCATTAATTGGTGGCTGCTCAGAGTTTGAGCATGGCTTTTGTCGTTTGAGAGCAACCCACCTCGAAGCCTTTGAGAGAGAGAAATCCTTGCGAGGACAAAGCCCAAAACACCCAAAGCCAAAGAGTGTTAGGCATCACTGAAGTCTTTCTCTCTGTGTGACCTGAAGACTTATTACACTTGAAGACTGTGTATCCTCCAGCCGGTTAGGCGTCGCGTTCTGACTATCCAAGAGTCATTGTGGATTGCCGGTGAACGAAGTCTGTGAAGGTTTGGAAGTCTACCTTGAAGACTTACCAGAGTGATTGGGCGAGGACTGTGTGTCCTTAGCTCAAGGGGAATAAGGTGAAGACGCGGTCTTCTGAGTTGAATCTCAGCCTCCCTAACCAGACATACAGTTGTCACAACAACTGGAACTGGTCCAACAAATCATGTGTCTTCAACAAGTGACTGGTTCTATCCTCTCCCCTCCTTTACTTAAGTTTGTCTTTGTGAAGTCATTGCCTATCTGTCTTATCTGTTTGACTTCATTGCTTGACTACTACTGTTGATTGGCTTCATACTATCTTCCATCCTGATCCTTACTACTTAGCTGCTATCAGTCCTGTACTTTCACATTATTGCATACTTGACTATGGCTTGCTTATGGTAGTTTATCTTCCGCTGCATATCAACTAGGTCATTTCTAGTGTTTGTCTTCGAAACATCCAAGTTTTGAAGACTTTCATAAAAATCGTCTATTCACCCCCCCCTCTAGTCGATACTAGCACTTTCACCTGTTATTATTAGTGCTAATCTTTCAGAGAAACAAGAAGAAAGATTATTGAAAACTCTGAAGAAGCACCGAGCTGCTATTGGATATACTCTGGATGATCTTAAGGGCATTAGTCCCACATTATGTCAACACAAAATTTCAGTGGAGAAAGATGCCAAACCAGTTCGAGATCCTCAAAGACGATTAAATCCCAAGATGAAGGAAGTGGTAAGAAAGGAGATACTAAAGCTCCTTGAGGCAGGTATTATTTATCCCGTTGCGGATAGTGAATGGGTAAGCCCTGTCCATTGTGTTTCTAAAAAGGGAGGTATTACCGTTGTTCCTAATGATAAAGATGAATTGATCCCGCAAAGAGTTATTACAGGTTATAGGATGGTAATTGATTTCCGTAAGTTAAATAAAGCTACTAAGAAAGATCATTACCCTTTACCTTTTATTGAGAAAATGCTAGAAAGGCTATCCAAACACACACATTTTTGCTTTCTAGATGGTTATTCGCTTCTCTCGGATACTGTATCGTGAAGGATCAATCTAAAACTAATTTTACTTGCCCTTTTGGTACTTTTGCTTATAGACGTATGCCTTTTGGTTTATGTAATGCACCTGCTACCTTTCAAAGATTCATGATGGCTATATTCTCTGATTTTTGTGAAAAGATTTGTGAGGTATTCATGGATGACTTCTCCGTCTATGGATCCTATTTTGATGATTGTTTGAGCAACCTTGATCGAGTTATGCAGAGATGCGAAGACACTAGTCTCGTCCTGAATTGGGAAAAGTGTCACTTTATGGTTAATGAAGGCATTGTCTTCGGGCACAAGATCTCCGAGAGAGGTATTGAAGTTGATAAAGCCAAAGTTAATGCTATTGAAAAGATGCCATGTCCCAAGGACATAAAATGTATTAGAAGTTTCCTTGGTCACGCCGGTTTTTATAGGAGGTTCATTAAGGACTTTTCTAAAATCTCTAGGCCTCTGACTAATTTATTGCAAAAAGATATTCCTTTTGTCTTTGATGATGATTGTGTAGAAGCATTTGAAACACTTAAGAAAGCTTTGATCACTTCACCTATTGTTCAGCCACCTGATTGGAATTTACCTTTTGAAATTATGTGCGATGCTAGTGATTATGCTGTAGGTGCTGTTTTAGGGCAAAGAGTCGATAAGAAATTGAATGTTATCTAGTATGCTAGTAAGACTCTTGATACTGCCCAAAAAAATTATGCTACTACTGAAAAAGAGTTCTTAGCAGTTGTGTTTGCATGTGATAAGTTTAGACCTTATATTGTTGATTCCAAAGTTACTATTCACACTGATCATGCTGGTATTAAATATCTTATGGAAAAGAAAGATGCTAAGCCTAGACTCATTAGATGGGTTCTCTTGCTCCAAGAATTTGACTTGCATATTATTGATAGAATGGGAGTTGAGAACCCCGTTGCAGATAACTTGTCTAGGTTAGAGAGTGTTCTTGATGACCCACTACCTATTAATGATAGCTTTCCTGATGAACAATTAGCGGTCATCAATGCTTCTCGTACTGCTCCTTGGTATGCTGATTATGCTAATTACATTGTTGCTAAATATATACCACCTAGTTTCACATACCAGCAAAAGAAAAAGTTCTTTTATGATTTAAGACATTACTTCTGGGATGATCCACATCTTTATAAAGAAGGTGTAGATGGTGTTATTAGATGTTGTGTGCCTGAGCATGAACAGGAACAGGTCCTACGCAAGTGTCACTCTGAATCCTATGGAGGACACCACGCTGGAGATAGAACTGCACACAAGGTACTACAATCTGGTTTTTATTGGCCTACTCACTTCAAAGATGCTCGTAAGTTTGTCTTATCTTGTGATGAATGTCAAAGAATAGGTAACATTAGTAGACGTCAAGATATGCCTATGAATTATTCTCTTGTTATTGAACCGTTTGATGTTTGGGGCTTTGATTATATGGGACCTTTTCCTACCTCTAATGGTTACACACATATATTAGTTGCTGTTGATTACGTTACTAAGTGGGTAGAAGCTACTCCAACTAGTAGTGCTGATCATAAAACTTCTATTAAAATGCTTAAAGAAGTTATTTTTCCGAGGTTTGGAGTCCCTAGATATCTTATGACTGATGGTGGTTCACATTTCATTCATGGTGCTTTCCGTAAGATGCTCGCTGAGTATGATGTCAATCATAGAATAGCATCTACTTATCATCCTCAGTCTAGTGGTCAAGTAGAGTTGAGCAATAGAGAGCTCAAATTAATTTTGCAAAAGACTGTGAATAGATCTAGGAAGAATTGGTAAAAGAAACTTGATGATGCATTATGGGCCTATAGAACTGCATACAAAAATCCTATGGGTATGTCTCCATATAAGATGGTTTATGGAAAAGTGTGTCATTTACCTCTTGAACTTGAACATAAGGCATATTGGGCTATCAAAGAGCTCAATTATGATTTCAAACTTGCCGGTGAGAGGAGGTTATTTGATATTAGCTCACTTGATGAATGGAGAACCCAAGCATATGAGAATGCCAAGCTTTTCAAAGAAAAAGTTAAATGCTGGCATGATAAGAGGATACAAAAGCGTGAGTTTAACGTAGGAGATTATGTGTTATTATTCAACTCTTGTTTAAGGTTTTTTGCAGGAAAACTTCTCTCAAAACGGGAAGGTCCCTACGTTATCGAGGAGGTCTATCGCTCTGGTGCAATAAAAATCAACAACTTCGAAGGCACAAATCCGAGGGTGGTAAACGGTCAAAGAATTAAACATTATATTTCACCTAATCCTATCAATGTTGAAACTAATATTATTAAAACCGTAACCCCTGAGGAATACAGAAGGGACACTTTCCAGAACGTTCCAGACTCCAAAAAGGCATAGGTATGTGGTACGGTAAGTAAACCAACTCCAAAACAACTCTAATGGCAATTTTTATCAGTTTTGGATGATTTAAGAATTTTAGGAAGAAATAAGTAGTCCGAAAGGGACACGAGGCTCCCACGAGAGAGGAGGGGCCCCCCCTGTAGAGCGCGCCCCCTTGTCTCATGGGCACCTTGTGTGCCTCCCGGACTCCATTTTCTTGTATGTTACGTATTTTGGTCGGTAAAAATTCATTATATATACTCCCGAAGGTTTTGAACACCGTATCACGCAAATACCCTCTTTTTTCGTTTCGAGCTATTCCTATTGCAGAATAAAGCAAGATGTCTTCTCGGGAGTCAGTTGGGGAGAGCCGGATGTCTCACCCAACGCCAGGTCCAGGGGCAAATACCGATGCCTATCACTTTGGACCATCAACGGAGGATGAGATGGAGGCTGATTTGAAAAGGATAGATGCCATGGAGGAAGTTCAAGAAGTTACCTCTCGTCTCCAAACAGAATTCACTATGGGGGAACTACCTAGCCTGGCTGTCCCTGCTTCGGTCATCCCTTCCAACTCTAGATTTCTTTCTTATGAAAATATGAAAAAGAGTTTCATGTGTTCTCCAGAAGCTATGCGGCATCCTTGGGTAAAAGGAGCTTTGGCCGTTACGGGCAAGCTCTGTAAAGAAATTATGGACCTCGAACAACAAGTCAATAAGCTCGAGGAGGAGAACCATATCCTGAAGGGCATCATCACCAAGAAGATCATAACACCAACCGTGAAGAAGGAGAAATAATCACATGGGTATGGGCACTCCCCTTGGAAACTACCAAGCTTGGGGGAGGTGCCCCGGTATCGTATCACCATCACACTCCTAGCTTTACCTCTTTATTTAGTTCGATCCTTTTAGTAGTATCTTAATATAGTAGTTTGAAGTTTTGATATCAAGTAGTTTCGAGTTTGGCTTTCTGATCTCTTTATGTAATTGAGTCCGTGTGCTATCTATAATAAAGATTAGTGTTGAGTCAAGGTCTTTGCTATGTTGCTATGATTTTGAGAAAGTAAAAATAATAAAAGAGTTCATATTGATCTTGTGGATAGTGATAACTTCACACATAGAAAGTATGAGGCATAAAAATTGTTGAGAGTTGGTGAACGTAGCCTTGGTCATCGTTGCAATTAATAGGAAGTAATAAGGAAAGAGGGGTTCACATGTAAATATATTATCTTGGACATCTTTTTTGATTGTGAAGCACTCATTAAGTATGACATACTAAAAGAGTTGATGTTGGACAAGGAAGACAACGTAATGGTTTATGTTTTCCGACATCTCAGTTAAAGTATATTGTCATTGACCTTCCAAACATGTTGAGCTTGCCTTTCCCCCTCATGCTAGCCAAATTCCTTGCACCAAGTAGAGATACAACTTGTGCTTCCAAATATCCTTAAACCCAGTTTTTCCATGGGAGTCCACCATACCTACCTATGGATTGAGTAAGATCCTTCAAGTAAGTTGTCATCGGTGCAAGCAATAAAAATTGCTCCCTAAATATGTATGACTTATTAGTGCAGAGAAAATAAGCTTTGTACGAACTTGTTGTGGAAGTAATAAAAGCGACAGACTGCATAATAAAGGTCCACATACAAGGGGAAATATAAAGTGACGTTATTTTGCATTAAGATTTCGTGCATCAACCCTAAACGCGCTTGACAACCTCTGCTTCCCTCTGCGAAGGGCCTACCTTTTACTTTTATGTTTTTACTTTATGCTTGAGTCAAGGTGATCCTCACCTTTCCCTTTTTCATTTTATCCTTTGGCAAGCTCCTCGTGTTTGAAAGATCATGATATATATATCCAATTGGATGTAAGTTGGCATAGGCTATTATTGTTGACATCACCTAAAGGTGAATACGTTGGGAGGCAACACAATAAGCCCCTATCTTTCTCAGTGTCCGGCTGAAACTCTATAACCACAAGTACTGCGTGAGTGTTAGCAATTGTAGGAGACTACGAGATAGTTGAGTATGTGAGCTTGCTGAAAAGCTCTATTATTGACTCTTTCTAATATTAAGATAAATTGCAGTTGCTTCAATGACTGAGACTATAGTTTCTTAGTTCCCAATGGAGTTTTGAACCATACTTGACATTGTGAATTGCTTGTCACTTGAGAATAGGAAATCATATGACAAAATCAATATATGTTGCTATTATTAGAATGATCATGATGCCCTCGTGTCCGTATTTTATTTTTATCGACACCTCTATCTCTAAACATGTGGACATATTTTTCGATTTCGGCTTCCGCTTGAGGACAAACGAGGTCTAAGCTTGGGGGAGTTGATACGTCCATTTTGCATCGTGCTTTTATATAAATATTTATTGAATTATGGGCTGTTATTACACATTATATCTCAATACTCATGGCTATTCTCTCTTATTTTGCAAGGTTTACCATGAAGAGGGGGAATGCCGACAGCTGGAATTCTGGCTGGAAAAGGAGCAAACGTTGGAAACCTATTCTGCACAGCTCCAAAAGTCCTGAAACTCCACGAAACAACTTTTTGGATTTAATAAGAATTTCTGAGCAAAAGAAATAGGCCAGGGGGCCCACACCCTGTCCAGGAGACAGGGGGCGCGCCCCCCCTATAGGGCGCGCCCTCCTATCTCCTGGGCCCCCTGGTGGGCCTCCGGCATCCATCTTCTGCTATATCATCACTTTTACCCTGGAAAAAATCGTGGGCAAGCTTACGGGACGAAACTCCGCCGCCACGAGGCGGAACCTTGGCGGAATCAATCTAGGGCTCTGGCGAGACACATTACTGCTGGGACACTTCCCTCGGGAGGGAAATCATCACCAACGTCATCACCAACGATCCTCTCATCAGGAGGGGGTCAATCTTCATCAACATCTTCACCAGCACCATCTCCTCTCAAAACCCTAGTTCATCTCTTGTATCCAATCTTGTATCAAAACCACAAATTGGTACCTGTTGTCGGCGTTCTGGGAGCGGGGGTCCCCAGACTTGCCTGCCTGCAGCCTGCGGCGTGGCTTAAGTGGGGGCCCAATGCAGCCCAGCTTCATCCGCTCAAGCTCAAGACCCTCGCGAGGGTCCAAACCTCACGGGGCGGACGACATGGAGCTTCCTCAAGGGCAGCCTCCTCAGGCGGGCTCGCGAGAAGGCAGAGAGATCAAGGCAGGGCACCTCCCGAGGGGCCCGTGGCGCAAGCCATGACGATCGAAGGCCAGGCGGGTGCCAGGTGGGCGCCGTCCTGCGCAGTGTCCTTGTTTCCCTTTCGGTGCTAAGGGGGCAAGCACAGGCCAAGGCATTGGGCAAAGGTTACCGTTTCGGTGCAACAAGACCAAGACCAACAGAACAGCAGGATGGAGGTCATCGTGGAGCCCAGGGCGGCGTCACCGTCAGAGCCTTTGGCAGCCGAAGACCAACATTAGTCAGGATAAGAGTACCAGATGTTCCCCTTCAAAATGGCCAATTGTTGGCGCCCCTCCCGCTCATTATTTGGGGAGAGGCCCAGGGCCTCGCTCTATAAATAGGACTAGCCACCACAAGGTAGAGGCATCTGGAGATCGACCAGAGAGAGAGAGAGAGAGAAGCGACCAAACTCACCCAAGCAGTTCATCGCACCAGCTCAAGAACAGCTCCTCGCAAGGCTTTTCTCCCTTTGTACTATTCATCATCAGCCCCTGAGGCAATCCACCACACCACACGCTGGAGTAGGGTATTACACAACAATGGTGGCCTGAACCAGTATAAATCTCGTGTCCTCTGTGTGTTCATCTTTCTTGCCTAGATCTTTGCGAGACTTCAAGACGTGAGCTGGTAGGGGAGAGATCTTCGTGTGCACCCCTGTGTTCGAACCTCAAGGGTGTGCTGGAACCCGAAATCCAACATTTGGCGCGCCAGGTAGGGCTGCGCCAGAATCTTTTCTTCTGCTAGCCGCGTGTGATCTTCCGCCGTGACCATGGCTGACGCTCGCCGAGCTCGCGCTGAGCGTCGGGCTGCTCTCGCCACCCGCGTCGCCCAGACGGTGCATGTCGGTGTCAAAACCGGTGGATCTCGGGTAGGGGGTCCTGAACTTTGCGTCTAGGCGGATGGTAACAGGAGACAAGGGACACGATGTTTTTACCCAGGTTCGGGCCCTCACGATGGAGGTAAAACCCAACTCCTGCTTGATTAATATTGATGATATGGGTAGTACAAGAGTAGATCTACCACGAGATCGAGAGGCTAAACCCTAGAAGCTAGCCTATGGTATGATTGTTGTTCATCCTCACGGACTAAAACCCTCCGGTTTATATAGGCACCGAAGAGGGTTAGGGTTACACAGAGTCGGTTACAATGGTAGGAGATCTACATATCCGTATCGCCAAGCTTGCCTTCCACGCCAAGGGAAGTCCCATCCGGACACGGGAGAAAGTCTTCAATCGTGTATGTTCATAGTCCAGGAGTCCGGCCAAAGGTGATAGTTCTGCTATCCGGACACCCCCTAATCCAGGACTCCCTCAGTAGCCCCTAAACCAGGCTTCAACGATGACGAGTCCGGCGCGCATATTGTATTCGGCATTGCAAGGCGGGTTCCTCCTCCGAATACTTCATAGAAGATTTTGAACACAAGGATAGTGTCCGGCTCTGCAAAATAAGTTCCACATACCACCATAGAGAGAATAATATTTACACAAATTCAATCTGCTGACGTATTCCGTGGCGTGACATCACACCACGGCCAAGCCTTTATTCGAATCGTTTTTACTGTCCCACTTCAGCGCGTTTAGCGAGGCGGTTTCCTTGGCAATTCTTGTCAAAGTAGAGATTGTGTCCCCTTATTCTGGTATTCTCATCAATACGGGCGTGGGTAACCCAACCGCGCCATTGATTACGGTGCTTGGGAGATAAGCGAGTTTTACCAGGCTGGTGGGGACGCATAGCTTCGTCCGTCCATGTAAGGGGATAAGGATCCACTTTTTCACACACGCCTTCTTCCTCGTTTGCTCATCCATTTCCGCGCACTAGAGCTCCAGCGCCCAAGTCCGCACATCTCGCCTCAACCTTCCCCAGCCATGTCCGGAGCGGGAGGCAAGTGGATGGTCTCCTCCGTCACGGAGGGGCACATCAAAAAGCTGCGGAAGGCCGGATACTTGTCGAGCGACATCGCGCATCGGCTCCCCGACAAGGGGCAGTTTATCCCCACCCCCAGGCCCCATGAGAGGGTGGTGTTCCTCACCCACTTCCTCCGCGGACTAGGTTTTCCACTTCACCCATTTGTCCGGGGGCTCATGTTCTACTACGGCCTGGATTTCCATGATCTGGACCCGAATTTCATCCTCAACATCTCGGCGTTCATCGTCGTGTGCAAGGCCTTCCTCTGCATCCAGCCCCACTTCGGCTTATGGCTGAAGACCTTCAATGTCAAGCCGAAGGTAGTGGGCGGCCGCCAAGCGGAATGCGGAGGTGCCATGGTGGGAAAGATGGCCAACGTCCTATGGCTCGAGGGCTCCTTCGTGGAGACCGTAAAGGGATGGCAATCGGGGTGGTTCTACATCACCGAGCCGCGTGACCCTAAATGGGTGGCGGCCCCCGAATTCCGATCTGGCTTCCCTACACGGCTCACCTCCTGGAAGGATACGGGCCTGACGTGGGGTAATTCGGAAGAGCTGACCGGACTGCAGACCTGCGTCCAGAACCTGATGAACAAGAAGCTCAAGCTTGTCAATGTAGTCCAGGTCATGCTCATCCACCGGATCCTCCCATGCCAACAACGGGCCTTCAACTTGTGGGAGTTTGATCCGGCGTAGCACCAAACCCTGAGCAGGCTCTTCGACACTACGTACGGAGATGCCTGGAAGGTGCTGTTCAAGGGCTCCGAGGATCCCGCATCCGCTACGGAAGATCGCAGATTTAGCTCGCAGCGTCAAGCCAGCGAGGTAAGCTATTTAACCCTTTACGGTACTCTTGTTTCCCATATTTTGACTCTATGCGGGATCTAAACTCCCTTACCTTTGGCAGGAGACGTCAGGCAGGTTAATTGTCCGGCTCCCTTGCCAGAAGACCCAGCAGACGCCCGATTGGCTGGGCTGCTGGTTCCGGCACCTCACGTAGTGCCGGAGAAGAAGGCCAAGAAGAAGGCCACGGGAACTCGAAGGAGTTCCCGGCGCCAGGTGTTGTTGGACTCATCGTCCGATGACTCTGAGGCAGACTCCTCCCGCGAAGATGAGGAGAAGGAAAAAGAGGCCTCTCCCCCACCGGGGGAGAGAAGAAAAGGAAGGCGCCCCAACTGGGGAGGCCGGAGGGTCCAAGAAGGGAAGGACCCTCCCTCCGGACTACTCTACCAACGCCGACGATGGCGAAGAGGAGTGGCCACCGAGGGCTAAGCCCTTGGCAAAATCGTAAGTGTCCGGATACCAGAATAACTCATGGCGTTTCATTTGTCGCACAGTATCTCCTAACGCCGAATATAACCCTGCAGCCCGCCCAGGGACGAGCTCGACGCTTCAACGAGCAGCTCCCTGGATTCGTCGAACGTGAATAGCACCTCACTTCCGGCTGCCTCCTCTCCTCGCGCTGCGGATGACGCCGAGGTGGGGTCCCAGAAGGGGCCCAGTCAAGAGGAGGTGGTCCAAGAGGCGCCGCAAGGAAACCTCCCGAATTCCAGGAGCAAGGGGGATAAAACCCGAAAGGGCTCCAACTCCGGCCCTAGGCCGGACTCCGCACTGGAACCTTCAGTGGTTCCGGAGTCCGGCAGGCGGCCCCTTCGTAAGAAGGGCAAGACTGCGACACCGGTGACCTCCGTCCAACGGGAGGCACCGGATAATTTGCTGGAGGAGCTTAACAGCGCCTCCATCGACGAGGAGCACCGCACTATTATGAGTGTGGTGATTGATACATCTCCAACGTATCTATAATTTTTGATTGCTCCATGCTACTTTATCTACTGTTTTGGACTATATTGGGCTTTATTTTTCACTTTTATATTACTTTTGGGACTAACCTATTAACCGGAGGCCCAACCCAGAATTGCTATTTTTTGCCTTTTTCAGTATTTGAAGACAGAATATCAAACGGAGTCCAAACGGAATGAAACCTTCGGGATCGTGATTTTCCAACCGAACGTGATCCAGGAGACTTGGACCCTACTCCAAGAAGCTTCCGAGGAGGTCACGAGGGTGGAGGACGCGCCCCCCTACCTCGTGGGCCTCTCTGAGCTCCACTGACGTACTCCTTCCTCCTATATATACCTACATATCCCCGTATGATCAGAACAGGAGCCAAAAAACCTAATTCCACCGCCGCAACCTTCTGTATCCACGAGATACCATCTTGGGGCCTGTTCCGGAGCTCCGCCGGAGGGGGCATCCACCATGGAGGGCTTCTACATCATCACCATAGCCCCTCCGATGAAGTCTAAGTAGTTTACTTCAGACCTTCGGGTCCATAGCTAGTAGCTAGACGGCTTCTTCTCTCCTTTTGGATCTCAATACAATGTTCTCCCCCTCTCTTGTGGAGATCTATTCGATGTAATCTTCTTTTTGCGGTGTGTTTGTTGAGACCGATGAATTGTGGGTTTATGATCCAGTATTATCTATGGGAAATATTTGATTCTTCTCTGAATTCTTTTATGTATGATTGAGTTATCTTTGCAAGTCTCTTCGAATTATCCGTTTGGTTTGGCCAACTAGATTGGTAGTTCATGCAATGGGAGAAGTGCATGGCTTTGGGTTCAATCTTGCGGTGTCCTTACTCAGTGACAGAACGAGATGCAAGGCACGTATTGTATTGTTGCCATCGAGGATAACAAGATGGGGTTTTTATCATATTGCATGAATTTATCCCTCTACATCATGTCATCTTGCTTAAAGCGTTACTCTGTTTTTAACTTAATACTCTAGATGCATCTTTGGATAGCGGTCGATGAGTTGAGTAATAGTAGTAGATGCAGAATCGTTTCGATCTACTTGTCACGGACGTGATGCCTATATACATGATCATTGCCTAGATATACTCATAACAATGCTCAATTCTGTCAATTGCTCAACAGTAATTTGTTCACCCACCGTAGAATACTTATGCTCTTGAGAGAAGCCACTAGTGAAACCTATGGCCCCCGGGTCTATTCTCATCATATCCATCTATATCACTTTATTTACTTGCTTTGTTTTTACTTTGCCTTTACTTTTTACTTTGCATCTATCTATAAAAAATACCAAAAATATTATCTCTATCAGATCTCACTCTCGTAAGTGACCGTGAAGGGATTGACAACCCCTAAGCGTTGGTTGCAAGTTGCTATCGTGTTGTGCAGGTACGAGGGACTTGCGCGTGACCTCCTACTGGATTGATACCTTGGTTCTCAAAAACTGAGGGAAATACTTACGCTACTGTGCTGCATCATCCCCTCCTCTTCGGGGAAAACCAACGCAAGCTCGAGACATAGCAAGAAGGATTTCTGGCTCCGTTGCCGGGGAGGCTTACGCAAAAAGTCAACATACCAAGTACCCATCACAATCCCTATCTCTCGCATTACATTATTTGCCATTTGCCTCTCATGTTCCTCTCCCCCACTTCACCCTTGCCGTTTTATTCACCCTCTCTTTTCCGTTCGCCTTCTTCCCATATGTATATTTGTTTGTGTTTCCACGTGCCCTCTATTTGCTTGCATCTTTGCTTGCTAAAAATTTGTTGATATGGATCCACTTAAAGTATTCTACTTGGATCATCTTCGATCCTTATCTTTCGTCTTTGAAACCCCAACTAGCCTAGTTGATGGGAAATCTTTAGATGAGCATGCTCATTTTGTGCGTCATCGTTTATGCGAAAAGGAGACTCTTATGGTATCATATAAATAGTTTGCTACGCTATCTTTGGGAATCTTTGTGAAATTTGTGATTTTACTTGTTGCTCTAAGAACCCTAAAAAACACCTTCCCTACCTATGTGAGTTCAATGATAATGAAATCTTATCTTCTTATGCAAAGGGTGTTTATAGTTACTATGATATCGAACATATTGAAGAATTTTTCATTTTTAAGGATGCTCATGAAGTAGCTTCTTTGATTGAAAAGTATGATTTTACTCTCAACAAATCAAAAAATTCCGCCGTACTTAAATATTGCAATGAAAACCTTGCTCATAATGTCTATGTCCAAGAGTTTATTGAAAGAATGACTGTTGCTTTGGAAGAAAATAGTGACATGCATGTGTCGGGGAGGCTGATCGGACCCACGAACACCTATGGGACCGGCGGACCGAGTCCCTTTTGGTTCGGAGGGGGCGGAGATCGCACGAAGAGCGGATCGAGGCGAAGCACACGAGCAGTTTTACCCAGCTTCGGAGCTCTCCGGAGAGATAATACTCCTACTGCTGCTTGTCTGATTGTATTGTGTTCTTTCTAGGGAGCGATGAGAGCTACAAGACCTAGCGTGAGTGTGTTCGAACCTGGAGGGAACTGATCGAATGACCAACCCCTTCTACGTTGCGCATGGGCCTCCTTTTATATGCTCAAAGGGGCTCCGACAGGTGGCAACGTAGACGGGGGTACAAATGGAAAAACAGTAGTTGGTACACCTACTTGTACAGTGTACAGTGTACTCTACCTAACCCTGACGGCAAGGGACAAGATCATAAAATGCTCGTCCCTGTCGCCTAAACAGTGCAACAGGGACCGTCAGGAGCGCCACCGTTGGCCACGATGGCAAGCTTGTCAGCGCCGCTTATCGCTGCTCCCCGCTGGCTGCACAGCCTCTTGACACGCGCGCATGGAATGGTCCCATGGCGACACGTTGATGGATGAGCTGGAGCGGAGATGCAGAGAGGTTGCCTGCCGCGGCAAGTGCCTTGCTGCGGCTGAATCCTTGTCGCGTCTGGAGGCTTGTCGCTCTCCAAGCCTTCCCGGCAAGATCCTCTTGCCGGGGTCTGGTCTTCTGCGTGCCTTGAGTGGCCTTCCCGGCAAGCTCCTCTTGCCGGGGCCTTGTCTTCTTGGTTAAATACTTTGTTCTTGAATGGCTCCAAAGGAACCACGGAGGACCTTGGCGGTGACCAGGCAAGCCTTGTCGCGGGGTGCTGCAACTGCCCGTGCACGAGTTCGGGATACTAGGGTACCCCTACTCTAGTACACCGACAGCATGAATCTATAGATAATGATGATTCCGATGATTTGGTTGAAATATCCCTTGATGAACATGATGCTTGCTATTCTTGTGGCCATGATGCCAATATTTATGAAGACGAATTTGCTATAGTTCCGTATGATAAACATGAGATCTGTGCTATTGCACCTATACTTGCTAGTTCCTTTGATAAAAATCATGATTGCAATGATTTTACTATAAATTCTCTTGATGACAATTGTGCTAATAATATTCAAAACCCTAAGCTTGGGGATGCTAGTTTTGCTATGTCTACTACTTGTTGCATTGATCATGATTGGGGTGATTCTTCTTTTGATCTTGTAAATTTATTTAAGTCCCATGATGAATATGAGATTGATAATAATTTTTGCAATAATACTGAAAGTGGGTTTGGAAGAGTGTCAACTTTAGATCCCACATATTTGGAGAATATTCAATCTTATGAAATTTTTGATAAAAGTGGGCTTGGAGAGGTCATGACTTTAGTTAATGTTAATCCCACTATTTCGGAAGAGTGTCAACTTTGCATGCATGTGGATCGTGTTGAAAATATTTTATGTGATAACTATTTTGTTGAATTTTCTTATGATCCCACATGTAATTATTATGAGATAGGAAAATATGTTCATAGAGATTTTCATGATAAAAATTTACCTCTCGTTATGTTGAGATTGCTATTGTTTCTTTCCGCCACCTTGCATATGCTAGTTTTTGCTTGCCTTGATAATTTGTTTGCCTATAAGATGCCTATGCATAGGAAGTATGTTAGACTTAGATGTTTTTATCACGTGTTTTATGATGCTCTCTTTGTGCTTCAATTCTTGTCTTTTTTGTGAGCACCATTGAAATATCAATGCCTAGCTAAGGGCGTTAAACGATAGCGCTTGTTGGGAGGCAACCCAATTTTATTTTGTTTTTTTGTTTTTGCTTATGTTTAGGAATAAATAATCAATCTACCTTCTGTTTGGATGTGGTTTTATGTTTTAATTAGTGTTTGTGCCAAGTAGGACCTATAGGATAACCTAAGATGATAGTTGATTTGATTCTGCTGAAAAACAGAAACTTTAGCGCTCACGAGATTAGCTGCCAATTTTTTACTGGAGAGTGATTTTGCGTTGATTCTTTTTGCTGCTGATCAATAATCAAATTTTACAGGACTTACTATTTTGGTAGAATTTTTAGAGTCCCATAAGTTTGCGTTAGTTACAGATTACTACAGACTGTTCTGTTTTTGACAGATTCTGTTTTTCGTGTGTTGTTTGCCTATTTTTATGAATCTATGGCTAGTAAATTAGTTTATAAACCATAGAGAAGTTGGAATAAAGTAGGTTTAACACCAATATAAATAAAGAATGATTTCATTACAGTACCTTGAAGTAGTCTTTTGTTTTCTTTCTCTAACGGAGCTCACGAGATTTCTGTTGAGTTTTGTGTTGTGAAGTTTTCAAGTTTTGGGTGAATTCTTTTGATGGATTATGGAACAAGGAGTGGCAAGAGCCTAAGCTTGTGGATGACAATGGCACACCCAAGATAATCCAAGGACACCAAAAAGTCAAAGCTTGGGGATGCCCCGGAAGGCATCCCCTCTTTCGTCCACTTCCATCGGTAATTTACTTGGAGCTATATTTTTATTCACCAACATGATATGTGTTTTGCTTGGAGCGTCTTGTATTATTTGTTTCTTTGCTTGTTAGTTTACCACAGTCATCTTTTCTGTACACACCTTTTGAGAGAGCGATACATGAATTGAAATTTGTTAGAATACTCTATGTGCTTCACTTATATCTTTTGAGCTTGATAGTTTGCTCATAGTGCTTCACTTATATCTTTTTGAGCGTGATAATTTTTGCTCTAGTACTTCACTTAGATCTTTTTGAGCATGGTGGTGGATTTGTTTTAAAGAAACTTGATCTCTCATGCATCACTTAGATTATTTTGAGAGTCGTTAATAGCATGGTAATTTTCTTAATGTTAATATACTTGGTATTCAAGATATGTGAAACTTTCTTTTGAGTGCGAATACTAAGATAAGTTTGATGCTTGATAATTGTTTTGAGATATGGAGGTGATAATATCATAGTCGTGCTAGTTGGGTGATTAGGAATTTGAGAAATACTTGTGTTGAAGTTTACTAGTCCCGTAGCATGCACGTATGGTTAAAGTTATGTAACAAATTTGAAACATGAAGTGTACCTGGCTTGTGCATCCTTATGAGTGGCGGTCGGGGACGAGCGATGGTCTTTTCCTACCAATCTATCCCCCTAGGAGCATGCGCGTAGTATTTGAATTTTTGATGACTTCTAAATTTTTGCAATAAGTATATGAGTTCTTTTGACTAATGTTGAGTCCATGGATTATAAACACTCTCATCTTTCCACCTTTGCTAGCCTCTTCGGTACCGTGCATTGCCCTTTCTCACCTTGAGAGTTGGTGCAAACTTCGCCGGTGCATCCAAACCCCGTGATACGATACGCTCTATCACACATAAACCTCTTTATATCTTCCTCAAAACAGCCACCATACCTACCTATCATGGCATTTCCATAGCCATTCTGAGATATATATTGCCATGCAACTTCCACCATCATCATCGTGACATGCATTACTTTTGTCATATTGCCATTGCATGATCTTGTAGTTGACATCGTATTTGTGGCAAAGCCACCATGCATTATTTTTCATACATGTCACTCTTGATTCATTGCACCATCCCGGGACACCACCGGAGGCATTCATATAGAGTCATATCTTGTTCTAGTATCGAGTTGTAATTCATATGTTGTAATGAAAGTGTGATGATCATCATTAGAGCATTGCCCAAATAAAAAAAGGAAAGGACAAAAAAAAGGCCCAAAAAAAAGGGGAAAGGCCAAAAAAAGGCCCAAAAAAATAATATAATAAGGGCAATGCTACTATCTCTTTTTCCACACTTGTGCTTCAAAGTAGAACCTTGTTCTTCATGTAGTGAGTCTCATATATTGTGCTTCAAAGTAGCACCATGTTTTTCATATAGTGAGTCTCTTAAGTTGTCTTGTTCATACTAGTGGGAATTTTTCATTATAGAACTTGGCTCGTATATTCCTACGATGGGCTTCCTCAAATGCCCTAGGTCTTCGTGAGCAAGCGAGTTGGATGCACACCCACTAGTTTTCTTTTGTTGAGCATTCATAGCTCTAGTGCATCCGTTGCATGGCAATCCCTACTCCTCATGTTGACATCAATTGATGGGCATCTCCATAGCCGTTGATTAGCCTCGTCAACATGAGACTTTCTCCTTTTTTGTCTTCTCCACACAATCCCCATCATCATATTCTATTCCACCCATAGTGCTATATCCATGGCTCAAGGCTTATGTATTGCATGAAGGTTGAAAAAGTTTGAGATTATTTAAGTATGAAACAATTGCTTGGCTTGTCATCGGGGGTATAGAAGTTGGGAACATCTTTGTGTGACGAAAATGAAGCATAGCCTAACTATATGATTTTGTAGGGATGAACTTTCTTTTGCCATGTTGTTTTGAGAAGACATGATTGCTTTGATTAGTATGAGTATTATTATTTTTATCTCAATATGAACTTTTGTCTTGAATCTTTTGGATCTGAATATTCATATCAAAATTCAGAAGATTTACATTGAAATTATGTCAAAGTATCACTCCACATCAAAAATTCTTTTTTATCATTTACCTACTCGAGGACGAGCAGGAATTAAGCTTGGGGATGCTTGATATGTCTCCAACGTATCTATAATTTTTGATTGCTCCATGCTACTTTATCTACTGTTTTGGACTATATTGGGACTAACCTATTAACCGGAGGCCCAGCCCAATATTGCTGTTTTTTGCCTTTTTCAGTATTTCGAAGAAACAGAATATCAAACGGAGTCCAAACGGAATGAAACCTTCGGAATCGTGATTTTCCAACCGAACGTGATCCAGGAGACTTGGACCCTACTCCAAGAAGCTTCCGAGGAGGTCACGAGGGTGGAGGGCGCCCCCCTGGGCGCGCCCCCTGCCTCGTGGGCCCCTCGGAGATCCACCGACGTACTTCTTCTTCCTATATATACCTATGTATCCCCGTATAATCAGAACATGAGCCAAAAACCTAATTCCACCGCCGCAACCTTCTGTATCCACGAGATCCCATCTTGGGGCCTGTTCCGGAGCTCCGCCGGAGGGGGCATCCACCATGGAGGGCTTCTACATCATCACCATAGCCCCTCCGATAAAGTGTAAGTAGTTTACTTCAGACCTTCGGCTCCATAGCTAGTAGCTAGATGGCTTCTTCTCTATTTTTGGATCTCAATACAATGTTCTCCCCCTCTCTTGTGGAGATCTGTTCGATGTAATCTTCTTTTTGCGGTGTGTTTGTAGAGACCGGTGAATTGTGGGTTTATGATCCAGTATTATCTATGGAAAATATTTGATTCTTCTCTGAATTCCTTTATGTATGATTGAGTTATCTTTGCAAGTCTCTTCGAATTATCCGTTTGGTTTGGCCAACTAGAGTGGTAGTTCTTGCAATGGGAGAAGTGCATGGCTTTGGGTTCAATCTTGCGGTGTCCTTACTCGGTGTGATGTAAAGAGTTGCAAGGCACGTATTGTATTGTTGCCATCGAGGATAACAAGATGTGGTTTTTATCATATTGCATGAATTTATCCCTCTACATCATGTCATCTTGCTTAAAGCGTTACTCTGTTTTTAACTTAATACTCTAGATGCATCTTTGGATAGCGGTCGATGAGTGGAGTAATAGTAGTAGATGTAGAATCGTTTCGATCTACTTGTCACAGACGTGATGCCTATATACATGATCATTGCCTAGATATACTCATAACTATGCTCAATTCTGTCAATTGCTCAACGGTAATTTGTTCACCCACCGTAGAATACGTATGCTCTTGAGAGAAGCCATTAGTGAAACCTATGGCCCCCGGGTCTATTCTCATCATGTCAATCTATGTCACTTTATTTTCTTGCTTTGTTTTTACTTTGTCTTTACTTTTTACTTTGCATCTATCTATCAAAAATACCAAAAATATTATCTCTATCAGAACTCACTCTTGTAAGTGACCGTGAAGGGATTGACAACCCCTAAGCGTTGGTTGCGAGTTGCTATCGTGTTGTGCAGGTACGAGGGACTTGCGCGTGACCTCCTACTGGATTGATACCTTGGTTCTCAAAAACTAAGGGAAATACTTACGCTACTGTGCTGCATCATCCTCTCCTCGTCAGGGAAAACCAACGCAAGCTCGAGACGTAGCAGTGATCCAGAAAGTTCAGTCCGCCAAGAGCGGGCTGACTGAAGCCTGTGCCAGCCTTCTAACAGGCTTTGAGGTATGTATTTAAGATATGTAAAAATATTACCGCATAGACAGTAGCTCCTGATGCTCAGTTTGGTGTTCGGAAAGAAAAGCCGAACTGAGGATCTAAAAAGATGTACGCAGGAGTTTAACATAAGTATGTCAATATGGGAATGCAGGCTGCGCTGCTGACCTCTGCCGCACTAACTGCGGAGGTTAATGCATTGAAGCAGAACCTCGAGCGGTCCGAGAACGAGCTCGGCCTTGCCAAAAATCAGCTCGAGGACAAGGAAGGTAAGTAATACCTTATGGAAGTATATAAAAGATGTGGTTGCCAGAAATGACAGGAATAACATGAGTATTGCAGGGGCCACGAACGAGGTGGCGACTCTGAATGAAGCGGTGTCCAAGGCCGAAAGCAATGCGGCCGCGGAGCACACCGAGCGAGAGAAGCAGGAGGCGCGGGTGGCGGAGGTGCGGCAAGAGCTCCAGGCTCTCGTGGAAAAACACGAGAGTTTGGAGCGTGACTCAAAGACTCGAGAGTCCGAGCTCGCCTCGGCCCTTGAGAGCGCCAAAGCCGCTAAGGCTGAAGCCCAAAAAGCCCTCCATGAAATTGAGGCAATGAAGAAGATAGCGGCGGTTAAGGCATTCTTTATGCAAAGCAAGCACGTGAAAGTGAATTACTTGTTACTTACCCGAATCCGGAGCTCTCCAGGAGCATTCATAGATCTGCCCCACAGTGTGTCCGACGCTTCCGCATTCTACCGGGCCGAGGAGGGGAGCTCGACAGAGAAGGTGTTCTGGTCTTAGTATGCTGAGGCCGGACACCCGGTTCCCTTGAGCGACCAGCTGAAGCAGCTGGTCGAGCTCCATAAGGTGGCCGATCAGGCCATGAAGGGCCTCATTGTTCGGCTGTGGCCTAAGGAAGCCATGCCTCGGAGCTACTTCAGGCTGGTGAGGCGGCTGGTGGACGCCTGTCCATGGATTTAAGTCGTCAAGCGCTCCGTCTGCATCAAAGGTGCCCGTAGGGCCCTTGCCCGTGGTAAAGTGCACTAGGGCAAGATGGACGCTAAGAAGCTTGTGACGGACAGACCACCGCCGGGCAGGGAGTATCGCAAGCCCGAGATTTACTATGAGGGCGTCCTGAAGGGTGCCCGCCTTATAGCGCGTGAATGCTCCAAAGATGTAATTTTTGAGTAAACTCGTATTTGTTATCCTGTATGCTGAAAACTTGTTCATATGCGCTAAGCAACGCTTGTGAATTTAAAATATTACCTTATGTGCGGCCGTTTATTAAATTTGAGAGATGGCGAGTCATCGACACGCCCCATGCCATGAGTCTTTGGGGTGTTCGGGATAAACTTGAGCGCTCTTTTTCCCATTCTTGGGTCCTTCGAGGGAGGAGCTCAACGCAACGAACAAGGCAACCGGACTATAATGCTTGAACACTCTCACTTATCCATAGAATTCTATAATTTTAAATTTCGGTGAAGCCCCTAGTATTCGAAAGACCGAGTTCGGGGCACTATCCACGCCTGGGCCGGACAAAGCCGACTCCTCGCTCTAAGCGGCATAAGTCTTTAGGGACTCGAAAACCTCTCGAACAGTGACCGGCTCTCGCCCTATCATGACGGTCAGTTTTAGCTTTCTCCACTAAGGTGCTTAACCCAGCTCAACCGAGGCACAATCGTAGTGGTTCTCCCAGCGCTACCTTAGCCGATTTAACGGAACGTAAGGTACCAAAACATGGGAGCCGGTCAAACCCAACTATTGACCCCGGAGCCGATGCATATAATGCTATAAGTTCGGGGTGCCACACTTGTGAATGTGTTCGGACTTATCACACCATATTTTGGGGTACTTAAGCCCCTGGTGTATTTGGCTGTACCAAAGTGTACGGGTGCAACATGTCATAAGTGAACATATATATATATATATATATATATATATATATATATAGATAAAAAAAGGAATGCAATAATAGGCAGAAGCTATGTATGGTTTATTCAAAAAGGCTGCGGCAAAAGCAGAATGATACAAATAGTGTGATAAGCAATGGGCAGGACTATTTGACATGTCCCCCTCCAGGGGCGAGCTGCGGGATGATATGTTAAAAAAGTATATTGCTCGTTATAGAGACCACCTGGACAATTGACGTAGCTTTCTGCTTCCCTGGCTGTTGCATCGTGTGTTCGGCGATTCTACTGCCGGATAGGGCTTCTTGAGAAAGGAGTCCTGAAAGTAAGAGAAAAAAGAATGACACAATCGGGAGCCCCTGGTGCGGTTGATCCACATTCTGGGCCTGCCGTGGTCGTCCCCCTCCCCCTATGCCCATGGTATTTCCAGAGCGTAATTATGTACGCGTAGTACTGGTTTCGCAATTTCGCGAGGGCTGGGGGTGGGGCCGCATTGCTCTGGCGATGCTTTCGGGGCGTGCGGTCGGACTTGTTGTAGGTTACTCCGGGCGCGCTTGACGGTGTCTGGACGTTTGATATCCGGACTCGAGAATTGCCTTGAGAGGCTGCTTTGTACTTCCGCCGCGAGGGCCGCCGTATGCTCCTCCGTTCGGAGAGAGCGTTCGGTGTTTCCATTGACCGTAATGACTCCTCGAGGGCCTGGCATCTTGAGCTTGAGGTATGCGTAGTGCGGCACCGCATTGAACTTTGCAAATGCGGTTCATCCGAGTAGTGCGTGATAGCCGCTGTGGAACGGGACTATGTAGAAGGTTAACTCCTCGCTTCGGAAGTTATCCGGGGATCCGAAGACCACTTCAAGTGTAACTGAGCCTGTACAGTTGGCCTCTACACCTGGTATGATGCCTTTAAAGGTCGTCTTTGTGGGTTTAATCCTTGGGGGGTCTATGCCCATTTTGCACACTGTATCCTGATAAAGCAGGTTTAGGCTGCTGCCGCCGTCCATCAGGACTCTAGTGAGGTAAAATCCGTCAACGATTGGGTCTAGAACCAATGCGGCGAATCCGCCATGGCGTATGCTAGTGGGGTGGTCCCTTTGATCAAAAGTGATCGGGCAGGAGGACCATGGATTGAACTTTGGGGCGACTGGCTCCATCGCATATACGTCCCTTAGTGCACGCTTCCGCTCCCTTTTGGGTATGTGGGTTGCGTATATCATGTTCACCGTCCGCACTTGTAGGGGGAGGCCCTTCTGTCCTCTATTGTTCGGCGGCCGGGGCTCCTCCTCATCGTCTCTATGCAGCCCCTTGTCATTGTTTTCGGCATTTAACTTGCCTGCCTGCTTGAACACCCAACAATCCCTGTTGGTGTGGTTGGCTGGTTTTTCGAAGTGCTGTGTATCCGCACGAGCGATCGAGTATTCGGTCCAAATTGACGGGCCCGGATTATTTCTTTTCAATGGCTTTTTCCTTCGACCGGGTTTAGAGCCTCTGAATCCTGCATTGATCGTCAGATCCTCAAAGATTATCGCCATTAATGCGGCGCTTGTGCTTGTTGCGACGCGACCTGTCGTTGATGTCCTTGCTATCCGAATTACCAGGGCTCTTGGTCATGTTGTTACTACGAGATAGCCAGTTGTCCTCTCCCACGCAAAAGCGGGTCATGAGTATTGTGAGGGCTGCCATGGATTTCGGCTTTTCCTGTCCTAGGTGCCGGGCAAGCCACTCGTCGCGGATGTTATGTTTGAAGGCTGCAAGGGCCTCTGCATCCGGACAGTTGACGATTTGATTTTTCTTGGTTAGGAACCGTGTCCAGAATTGTCTGGCCGATTCCTCTGGTTGCTGAATTATGTGGCTTAGGTCATCGGGGTCTGGTGGTCGCACAGAAGTGCCCTGGAAATTGTCGAGGAATGCGGCTTCCAGGTCTTCCCAACAACCAGTTGAGTCTGCTGGCAAGCTGTTAAGCCAATGCCGAGCTGGTCCTTTAAGCTTGAGTGGGAGGTATTTGATGGCGTGTAGGTCATCACCGCGGGCCATGTGGATGTGAAGGAGATAGTCCTCGATCCAGACCGCAGGATCTGTTGTGCCATCGTATGATTCAATGTTTACGGGTTTGAAACCCTGTGGATTTGATGATCCATCACTTCATCTGTGAAGCATAGTGGGTGTGCGGCGCCTCTGTATTGGGCTATATCACGACGTAGCTCAAATGAGCTTTGTCTACTGTGTTCGGCCCGGCCGGAATTGCCATATCCGGTGTGACAGTTATCGTCACGTGTAGTGGGACGCCCACGCGATCCGTAGATCGATCTTGTTTGCCTTCCCTTTCATCCAATATATCTCGCAGGTCTGGCGAATTTCCCTGTGCCTTGGTATTTTTTGAGCGGCGCCGGGGTGCGGCTTGAGTGGAGGGCCGAGAGGCCTCACTGTCGCGGCCACGAGGTGGCCGGTCGGCCGTATCATGCGTTGGTGATGTAGGTTTAGGTGCTTCCTCCTCTAATCCGGGTAGCAGCCTGCGTTTTGGGTAGCTCTTGGAGGGGCGTTCGAGTTCGTGCTCTTCGGCCGCCAGGACTTCAGTCCATCTGTCGGCCAGCAAATCTTGGTCAGCTCTAAGTTGTTGCTGCTTTTTCTTGAGGCTGCTTGTCGTGGCCATAAGCCTGCGTTTGGAACGCTCTTGTTCGACGGGATCCTCAGGCACGACAAATTCATCGTCGTCGAGGCTTGCCTCGTCTTCGAAGGGAGGCATGTAATTATCGTCCTCTACCTCTCCGTCTGCCGCTCTCTCATGAGGGTTGGCTTCTCCATCCTCCTATGCTGAATCCTGCTGGAGGGGGTTGTCTTCGACCTTTGTCCGGTGTTATTGTCTCCCGTGCCGGAATCACCGTTTTTGCTGTGGCTGGATTTAGAGCGGCGCCGCTGACGCCGGCGCTTAGGCTATTTTTTGGAGGGGTCATCCTCTGTTGTTCCATCGCCATTCCCATCTTTTGGGATGTCCACCATGTATATGTCGTATGATGAGGTGGCCTTCCAAAGGCCCTCAGAGGCGCTGGTTCTTGGTGGTCTCTTGCATCGTCGTCCATACCGTCGATGTCTTCAGAGTCGAAGTCGAGCATGTCGGTTAAATCATCGACAGTGGCTACGAAGTGGGTGGTGGGTGGGCTTTGAATTTTTTCTTCGTCCGCATCCCAACCTTCCTGACCATAATCCGGCCAGGCTCTCCTGATAAAGAGAGAGACTTTAGCGAATTCAGGATGTCGCCAAAGGGCGAGTGCTGAAATATGTCCGCGGCAGTGAACTCCATGATCGGGGCCCAATCGGATTCGATTGGCAGGGCCACGGAAGGTTCGGAGTCCGGAGAGGAGCCCGACACCTTGGAGTCGCGAGCTTCGCGAAGGACAAGGTTGGTGTTCAGCTCAATCGTTGTAGAGATAGCAGCCCCCGAGGCGGTGTCCAGCCACTCGTCCTCGATCGGCGCAGTCGGCTCCGAGCTAAGGGTCAGAGCGGACACTGGTGCGGCCTCTGTGGCCTTTGTCCGCGGCAGAGCTAGATCATGCCCATCGTGACAGTGCGGCGCTCTTGGCTGTGGCTCGAACCCGTCGAAGATCAAGTCTCCGCGGACGTCAGCCGTATAGTTCAAATTTCCAAAGTCGACTGATGGCTGTGGGCGTAGCTTTCAATCTGCTCCAGATGGCCAAGCCGAATTGGCCCGCAGTGCAAAAGCCGCCCGAATCTGAAGATCTGTCCGGAGAAAAGTCTCACCTGGACCGCATCGTGGTTGATGATCGGAGGAGCCATCGGGCCTAAAGATGACGACAGAGGAACTCTCAATGAAAGCACCAATGTCGGTGTCAAAACCGGCGAATCTCGGTAGGGGGTCCCGAACTGTGCGTCTAGGCGGATGGTAACAGGAGACAAGGGACACGATGTTTTTACCCAGGTTGGGCCCTCTCGATGGAGGTAAAACCCTACTCCTGCTTGATTAATCTTGATGATATGGGTAGTACAAGAGTAGATCTACCACGAGATCAGAGAGGCTAAACCCTAGAAGCTAGCCTATGGTATGATTTTTGTTCGTCCTATGGACTAAAACCCTCGGGTTTATATAGCCACTGAAGAGGGTTAGGGTTACAAAGAGTCGGTTACAATGGTAGGAGATCTACATATCCGTATCGCCAAGCTTGCCTTCCACGCCAAGGAAAGTCCCATCCGGACACGGGACGAAATCTTCAATCTTGTATCTTCATAGTCCAGGAGTCCGACCAAAGGTGATAGTTTGGCTATCCGGACACCCCCTAATCCAGGACTCCCTCAGCGCCCGTCGTCAGATGCCTCCGTCGTTCCCCGTCGCCTGCTGCCAACGCCGCCACCCCGTCGCCGACTCCGCCCGGATCGTCGTCTCGCGCCCGTTGCGCCCCCACAGAAGCGCCGCCCGCTCCAACAACCGGCGCTGATGCTGGGGCCAGGGGGCTCCGAGCCTTGGCCCCCGCCTTGCGGCAGGTGCAGTGGCCGCCCAAGTTCAAGCCCGAGATGCCGCCGCGCTACAACGGCACGGTGGACCCGCTGGTTTTCCTACTGGCATACAAGGAGGTTGTCCTCAAGGCTGGGGGCAACAACATGGTGATGGCCAACTGGTTTCCCATGGCACTCACCGGCGTCCCGCGTATGTGGCTGCTCCACCTACCGACGGCTTCTGTGACCTCCTGGGAGGAGCCGCGCAGCCTCTTCCTCACCCGTTATGCCGCGCCTGCACCCCTGGTCATCGCAGCTCTCCTTGGCGGCTCGCCGGCACCGCTCGTGAGCCGGCACGTCAAGAGATTCATCTGCTAGATCGGTGTCGCCTCCAAGCGCCAGGGAGCTCCCCCAGGTTGGGTGGCGCCCGAGGCCGATCTGACCTTCAACTCGGACGACCACCCCTCCAACCTCGCCGGTTCGGGTGGGCTCCCGATGCTGTGCACCCCCACCATCTGCCAAGTGGCCGTCACCAGGACCCTCATCGACGGCGGAGCTGGCCTCAACGTGCTCTCAGTGCAGGCCTTTAGCCTCCTCCACGTGCCACTCGAGCAGCTTCAGCCCAGCAGGCCCTTCTCGGGTGTCAGAGTCGGTTCCACTATCTCCTTAGGGAAGATCCGCCTCCCGGTGACCTTCGGCACCTATGACAACTTCCGCACAGAGCTGATCGACTTCGACATCGCCCCCATCGGCCTCCCCTACAACGCCATCCTCGGCTACCCGGCCTTGGCCCGGTTCATGGCAGCAACTCACCCGACGTACAACCTCATGAAGATGCCCGGGAGCAGCGGCGTCCTCATCGTGTCAGGACACGCAAGAGATGCGCTGGAGGCACTCAAGCTTGCCTTCAAGACAGCCGCAGCGGCACAGCCTGCCAGCTCCGACGCCCCTGAGCCCAAGGGGGCCGCACCAGCCAAGAAGAAGCAGCTATTCACCCAAGACAAGGCGGAAACCAAGCACGTGCCGGTCGACGAGGACGGGTCCACTAATGCCACCTTCACCATAGGTGCCAACCTCGAACCCGAGGAGGAGGAGGCCTTGGTGCAGTTCCTGCGCGCGAACAAGAAGGTGTTCGCGTGGGAACTGATCAGCTAGCAGGGGTCCCGAGGGGCGTGACTGAGCATCACCTCAACGAGTACCCCAACATGCGCCCTGTGAAGCAGAAAGCGAGGCGCCAGTCCACTGAGAAGCAAGCTTTCATCGTCCAAGAGACCCGTAAGCTGGAGGCGGCAGGGGTTATTCGCGAGGTCCGCTACCCAGATTGGTTGGCTAACCCGGTTGTCGTGCCAAAGAAGGGAGGAAAGGAACGCATGTGTGTCGACTTCACCAACCTCAACAAGGCCTGCCTGCAGGATCCATTTCCGCTTCCTCGCATCGACCAGATCATCGATTCCACCGCTAAGTGTGACCTGTTATGCTTCCTGGATGCCTTCTCGGGCTATCACCAGATCAAGATGGCGGTAGAAGACGTGGAAAAAACGGCTTTCCTGACCCCGTGTGGAGTGTACTGCTATACATGCATGCCGTTTGGGCTGTGTAACGCAGGTGCGACCTTTCAGCGGCTGATGCACATCACCTTGGATCGGCAGCTCTGGAGGAATGTTGAGGCTTACGTCGATGACATTGTGGTGAAGTCTCGGGAGGCAAAAACCCTGATACAGGACTTGGAGGAAACCTTCGCGAGCCTCAATGAGGTGGACCTACGGCTCAACCCGGAGAAGTGCGTGTTTGGAGTCCCCTCGGGCAAGCTCCTTGGTTTCCTCGTATCTCACAGGGGCATCGAGGCCAACCCGGAGAAGGTCAAAGCAATCGAGGACATGAGCCCGTCGAAGACCCTCAGAGAGATGCAGAAGCTCACCGGGCATGTGACCGCGCTAGGACGCTTCATCTCCAAGCTGGGGGAACGAGCACTGCCCTTCTTCAAGCTGATGAAGAAGAAGGGCCCCTTTGAATGGACTGAAGAGGCCGACAAGGCGTTCCAGGATCTCAAGAGGTACTTAACCAGCCCTCCGGTGATGGTAGCCCCGCGTCCTCGAGAGCCCCTGGTGCTCTACCTTGCAACCACCCCTACTCCGCCAGCGCAACCCTGGTGGAGGTTAGGGAGGACCGTCGGACCAAGGCCGCAGCAACCGTCCGGGTCGAAGCAAAGCAGAGCCAAGAAGGCTTCACGGAGACCGTGACCACAGACGAAAAGGATCAGCCGCAGCAGGGGAGCACACCCGGAACAGAAGAGGCCCCTCCAAGCGATCAATCGCTGGGGGCTCCATTGCCTCAGGAGGCACCCCAACCTCCGGAGGACGCAAGCAGCGCCAGCACTCTCAACCTCGTCGAGCACCCCATGTACTTCGTCAGCACGGTGCTACGGGACGCAAGGGCGCGGTACCGCATGCATCAAAAACTCCTCCTCACGCTGTTGGTGGCCTCACGCAAGCTGCGGCACTACTTCCAAGGCCATCCACTACTAGAAAAACCACTACTAATGGCGCACCTAATTTGGCTATTAATGGCGCATCCGTGGTGCGCCATTAATAGCATGCCATTAGTAATTTTTACTAATGGCGCACCAGGTGGTGCGCCATTAGTATCTGATATAATGGCGCACCACAGTGCGCCATTAGTATATGAGAGGGTGCGCCATTAGTATGCCTCCCGGGGCATGTATACCAGTGCTTTGGCATACTAATGGCGCACCACCTCCGGATGCGCCATTAGTAACGCGGCATACTAATGGCGCACC
Source organism: Aegilops bicornis (assembly GCA_021605145.1). Classification (NCBI taxonomy): domain Eukaryota; kingdom Viridiplantae; phylum Streptophyta; class Magnoliopsida; order Poales; family Poaceae; genus Aegilops; species Aegilops bicornis. The sequence goes on from CM038673.1 coordinate 155,095,841, forward strand.
ACCCGATGATCGCCATTAGTAACCATGGCATACTAATGGCGACCGACAAGTGATACACCATTAGTATGCTTTGTCATACTAATGGCGCACTATCATGTGATGCGCCATTAGTATGAATATTAGGTTTTTTATTTTTTATTTTCTGTTTTTTGCACAGGTTACAAAATGTATAATTTGACAAAATATAGACAGCACACATCAACAATAGATTCATCGAGATACAATAGAAGATTAGTCTTTGAATACAATTCATCATATTAGTCTCCGAATACAATTCATCATATTAGTCTCGAATTGAAAAGACCGAACAAAGATAGAACATTATATTACAAGTCTCGAGACCGCGAGTAGCGAGTTTGTCTTCACATTACAAGTCGATATCGATCATCTAAACTACCATCACATAGAAGAGAGCTGCGGTCATCACGATGAGCATCATCACGATGAAACTTCGTCTTCATCCGGTTCCTCCAACGCTCCCTCCCTCTCCCGCTAGATAGCGGGCGTATCTAGATTCGGCCTCGGCCCTAGTGGTGTACCCTTTGTAACTGTTACCGCTGAATCGGTGAACCTGTCTCCGACACTCCTCCCGATCACCGTGAGACTCCGGGAACCTTACCCTTGTACACGACATACGACGGCATCGCTATGCACTAGCCAAATGAAGCGTTAGTACCAATTCACAGACAATACATAAGCAATATATAAGTATGCAACAGACCGATCGGAAGAGAAAAGCAAGACATTAATAGCATCGATTACATCTAAGTTGAACGACTCTCGAAACCAAAGAGACAGATTACAAGTTCATTAAAGTTTAATTACAACATGAGCCAATCGATGTTTCAGAACTGAACAACTCGACTCAAGGGACCGGGCGTGGATGAAGCCTCCGTCTATCGTGGGAGTCATGAAAGAGCAGGCGTTGTCATCCTGCATTTGTAGCATTGTGTCGATGTCATTGTTGGACGGTTGATTTCTAAGGTAGAACTGCCCGAGTGCGAAGGACATCTTGATGGATGATTTCCGCAAACTCATCGGATGCGAAAGAATTCTTGTCGGAGGTCCGCGTCTGGATTGCCGACACGCTCGCGGCCCAATCTTGGAGTTTACTCGGTAGCGAAGTTGATGATGGTCCCGCACGATCGCCTCGCATGTGATGGATGGCGTGGTAGGCACCCTTCGACCGCCCGGTGTTGCTTGGACGCAGCAGAACGTCGTGGTATTATTGGGAGAACACGTGCTTGCCATACTTACGAATAGGCCTGGTGAAGGTGCCTCCAGATTTGGCGTAGCCGGGGAGAACATCATCAAGAACCTTCTTGACATTTGTGTAGTCTACGTTCGACTGACGGTCCGGGTCGAAATACGTGGTCATGGAATATTTGGGGCTTAGGAGGATCAGCGTGCAACGTGTGTCACTGCAGAAAACACGGAATGTTAAAAGAAAAACGATCGAAATGTAAGAATTCATATGTTACGGGCCGGTTGAGGGGAGGACTTACTCGGGAAAGTAAGGCACGAGGAAGTTATCCTTATCTTGGTTTGCGAATGACGCCTTGAGGTAAGAACTTCGCGACTTGCGGTCCCCGCCGCTGCCCAAGAACTTGGCACGCATGTAGAAGGGTCGACTATCGCGATGTCCGGGTCTTGTCGCGAATGATCCACATCTCCATACTCAAAAAAATAGCCTAACGAAGGTGTAGTGCAGCGGATGAAGGTTCAACATAGCGTGGATGTCATCAAAACGCAGGACGATCGTGACGCCCGATGGAGTTATCCACAAAGCCCTTGCCCTCCGGCACCTTGGCCGCGAAACCTGGTATGCCACATCCTTCTCCACGAGACACAGCTTCTCCAAAGAAAGAACAACATCATGCAGACTCCGTGATAGCACCGGTTGCAGCATTGAGCATATTTGTCGGTAGCATCGCCCTACCCGCCACATGCACCCTCCTCGAGATATCCTGCGGTGAAGGTGGCCCGTCCCGAGCACGGATCGCATTACTCGGTGCCGGGCTGGCTCGCACCCTTCTTAGTCTTTCTTTTGCGTGCCTTCTTCTTCTCCTGTAATGGGACCGAGTTTTGCTCACAGATCGCCTTCTTGAGTGTGTTGGGGCTGATAATATTTCGCACCTCGCCTATCTGAGGCTCGGTGAAGTCGGCAGCTGGAGGCGCCTCTCGAGAGCTGAACGCCAGACGGCGCTGTTGTAACTTGGCTTCTCCGCTGCACGAGCTAGATCGCACACGCCTTTTGTTGGGTTTGGTTCTTGAGAAGGAGGCCCCATGAAGTCGCCATCGCACCCATGCTCGGCAAAGTAATCGATCAACGTTGCCAAATGTATCATAGTCGTCGTAAATGCGTTCGATCCGTGCCATATGCATGTTTGGATCGATGGCATAGGGATGTCCGCACCGTTACTGGCGGTCTTGCCATGGGGCCGACTTGGCGCCGCACGACCGGCGGTGTTGTCTTTGGGGTGGTGTCCCCGCTTCAAACGAATCTGGCTCTTCGCCAAAGCGAGGGCCAGCTCAGCAGCGCCGAGGGTCATCACGTCATCATCGCCGCCCGACGGGTCGATTCGGAGGTAACAAGTCGTCGCAGCCTGGCAGCACCGAACCAGTTGAACCCTAAACAAGTTGGGTGGCATCCGGGTACCGTGGAACAAGGGTTGCCCGGTTGAACGATTTTGCCCTTGGCGACATCGACCAACTCGTTGTTCACGTAGTGGAGGAGAGTGCACGAACGTCGGGCGCCCGCGAAAACATGTAGGGCGTCAGGGATGCCCAGTCAAAGGCAAGGAGATGAAGTCCTCGGCGAGAGAGGCTTAATTAGTTACCGTGATGATGGCGTCGAGCTCGGCTAATGTAGAGGCACCGCCAACGGCGAGTGTGCGATTGACGGAGGGCCGCTTGCTGCAGAGGTGCTGCGGCGTACACCCGGTGCATTAAGCTCCGTGCGGCGTCCGGAGACACCAATGCCGCCCGCCGGAGGCACCAATGGCCCCGCCATCGCATTATGCGAAGTTGCTGGCCGTGAAGCTTAGGAATCGGGGCGGCCCTCGTTGGCCGCCCGCAATCCACGACTCAACCCCGAGATCAAGGTAGGCACAAGGGCGGTGATCGCCGCCCGAGTCGTTGTTCCACTTGCTCTTGGACAATCTCCGAATCCGCGCCACCTGTGCCTTGAGTTCTTGAACCTCTCGCTACCGGCTTTCCGAAGCTGGTATTTTTCTCCTTCCGACACCGCCGTATAGTATGACCCCATTTTGTCGACAAGCCTTTTGCCGGCCACACGACCAAATTGACGTCGGCTTTCATCGAGCTTATCCTTGTTGTTCATTACATTCAACCCCTATTTAGAGTGGTGTCCCAAGGGTTGCTCTGAGTCGACCCAGCGCCATCGCTTTCACGCTCAAGGAAGGAATGTGAACCATTTAGAAATTCGGCTTCATTAATTAGAATGCAACCATATGGAGCTAATTACGCTGGGTGTATTCCTTACAGAACAAGCTGAAGCTGCCTGGTCTTCGGATCCGTGGTAAGCTCCTTTGTTTTTGGGTCCTTCTTGTACCGGCCCTGACAAAGTTCCCCGGTCCGCTTTGTCACCGTATGTATCGAAGAGGGCGGTAGGCCTTGCTCGGCACGCCCGCCTCCTCCTTGTCCCATATAGGCTCCGCCACTCAGAATCAGCTGGGACCGAGTGTGTGTTCCCTATGTTCAGCTCCCGCATTTGTTTCCCCACTCACTTGATTGGGAGCTTATGGTGCTTTCGAGCAATTGATCTTGAAGTCGTTGTAGTCATCTTCGGTGATCGAAGGATTATTCTCCTTGATCTTCTGATAACTCTCACCTTTCTCGATCATTCTCTTCACATTGCTTTTCCAAGTAGACAGGGCCTTGCTCATCTTCGTGAGGGAAGCATTGTTCACTTTATTCCCTTTGAGGCTTGTGTTTTCGAATTCAGCGGGGAACTTGTATTGTTCGTGCAGCTTCGTGAAGAGGAGGTTGCAAATTCCTCGGTCAGGATGCCTCGTGTTCTCGGTGTTGATCGAGACGGTGCTCCGGAGAATGCACCGAGCTGAAGCGAGTACCCTTGACTATTTGTTCGGGCGCTGTTGGATTCCCGTTGGAGTCCACTTCAAGAACTTCCTCCTTGAGGGTGCGGAGCACGATCGGGCGCCGATCCTTCCGTTGCCTCTTCGGGTTGGCTGCCATCTGCGCGCGCCCGCCATCATCGATGGTGGCATCCTCGGCGGCACCATCGGTGGTGGCACTGGGGTCATCCTCGGCGGTACCATCGGTGGTCTCAGGATCGGTGGGGAAGGCGGCGGCCTCATACAAGTGAGGTTGTTCCTCCATCTCCCGCGACAGCTCCTGTAATGCCTTGCCGCCTCAACCCCGCCTCATCGCTAGGGCCATGTTTCTCTCTAAATAGAAACAAAGTTTGGTCAGAAAGTTGGTTATTGTCAAGGAACAAGATCATGGTCTCATCATTTAGGGGTTGTCGACACCGAGGCATCCTAAAATCTAAGCTTTTATCATTGAGGGTTTTTCGACGCCGAGGCACCCTAAAAGCCTAAGCTTTCATCATTTCGGTTTTTATCGACACCGAGGCACCCTAAAAGCCATGCATTAGTCACAAGTACGCCGGGCAGTTGATCCTACTTAATTAACTACTAAGATACCTCGCCCATGCATTAGTCACAAGTACCCCATATGTCCTATTTTTAGCAAAGTCATGCTAAAATTCATGGAAAATTTCAGCATGACCTTTGCTGAAAATAGGACATATGGAGTAAATTCAATTTGCCGTAACGGAAGTTAATCGACATTCCGCAAACTCAAGGGCCTCTCGGGTACTGCAAAATCATCACGACACGATGGTCGGAGACAAAACCCAGCAAACTAGCAAAATCATCACAAATTGTTTTCGTTAAAGATGATCATCATCTTTACTAGTCTTTCTCAATGTGATCACAAGTAATTCAGAGGCATCACAAGTAATTCAGAGCATCACAAGGCATTAGTAGTTCAAGACATGAACAAGTTTTACAAACCCATATAAGAACAAGTGAATTCTAGTCCCATTGACACTCCTGGTTTTCTACAAACACCAAGTACTAGGGCACACAAAAGTTCTGAAATTTGTGTGCCTAACTGAATTAACTGAATTTTCAAGAACCGAATAAACTGAATTTTCAAAACTGCAAGAAGCCAATTAAAAAAATCCAACAGCACTAGAACTGAGCTGATTGACAGTAGTTTTGTTCACTGTTATGAAGAGAAACTTCTTCTTGTAAGAAAGGACTTGGCGTGTGGTTTGGAATATTCAGAAATCAAGTTGAAATATAAAACCATATAGAGGTAGGTATGCTACAAGTCTACAACATATATACTAATTAATCAACTGCAATCAGAGATGCTTTCTTCTTCTAAGTCCATCTCACGGTTCGCTGAATTAAGAAAAATACATCATCATTTCAGAAAACTTACATAAACTACTCAAAACAGGAAGAAGAAGAAAAACACATTTCGTAAGGAAAAACTGCATGCAAAAATAGCTTTCAACTTAACTCGAATGCTTGTATATATCATTATAAAAATTGGGTGCTAATCGACGCAAACTTCGATAATCATTCAGAGCAGCTCAACAAACTTTGAACAAGCAGGACTCATGGCCAAATTAAAGTAGAGTAATCCTACGGTGCATTTCCGATAAATCCATGGATGGATGTACGTATCACCACATTGAACACAACATTTCCATTAATTTTTTCTCCAACCGGTAGTATAATAACTATACTCTAATTCAGTAAGTAATTTAATCTCCGGGCCAAGACCTACAAGTAGATTAATTGACTAAGTGCGCGATAGGACAAGTGGTAATTAATTAGCTCTTCATGGAGGAGGATAAGAGGGACCACCAGGAGGTGCCCTTCATGGCCTGCTCCCATGACCCATCAACATCAAGAGCAACCTCCCAAGGTTCATGACCCATCCCTCAATCAAATCTCAACCTTTTGTTCATCCTCCAATCGTGGGAGGACCATTTTCCTCAACAATAATGGTCTAATGTATGATTTCTGGCTCGAACGCAATTGAGATTATTTTACGTGTGAGTCTACTTTGTTGGGTTTTGGTGTATACTAGCAGCAGCATAGTCGCAACACACATTAACACATATAGCTTGCTTGGTCTCTACTAATAAAAAGCTTAACCATCAATGGAGTGCTGCTACTTGTCTAGTAAGCGTTCCCACTATTGAGTGTTGTCTCACTACGTGCATTGGCATTGCTATCTACTTGGTGAACTGGGATTTTTCTTTTCATGTAAATCATGGTCTTGATCTCGTGATTAAGGGCAAAAGTGTTGGAATTTCATTTTGATTGTTATTGTTAAGACTAGTGTAAATCAGACGTGGCCAATCAAGTGATACCCTTTATATAGCTAGAATTCGTAATGCATTCAACAATCCAAACTTTTGTATTTCTGGATAACAAACAGTAATGATCTCTAGCCTACGACATTCATTTATTCATTCTTCTAGTAAATAGGTGCATAAATGTTCTTGCCGAATGGGTTTATTTTTTGTTGATCTATATGCTCATATATGCATTTAGGCTAGCCACTTTTCTCGCCACTCATATGCCAATCGATAAAAAAATGAACTTTCACCAAGAAGTTGTAACTTGGCAGCCAAATCAGTTTATACAACAAAGATAATCATATATTTCTATGAACACTAGACGCCAATCTGAGGATAAAAAGCATCTACTAGTAACTAGTGCATATGATCATCACTAGCCCATAATAGTAATTAAGTTTTTTTGTAGACAAACAACATGTTTATCTTTTCGTGCATCTACATCTCAGAGTGTACCGAACAAAACTCGAGCTTGGTGCTATCCAACTATTAAAACCACACAGCTGCATGGCTCCTAGCAGCAATTCACAAGTAAATTCAATGCAAGTCCAAGAAGACAAAGCACATAGCTCGGACACTGTGGCTGTGGGGATTGTCCTCAATGCAACTCCTTCAAAATAGAGAGACTGTCTTCAATGTAAAGGTGTGAGAATTCACGATCACCCGGCCAAGAAGTAGATGACGCCTTCCCGTCAGCCGCAAAAAAAAAGAAGAAGAAAATGTTAGCAAACTCTATAGCCTACAAATAAGGCAGCTACATGTTAAACCAACCATGACGGGTACAAAGGCCATAAGACGCATGCAACCAGAGCTTCACTTACTTAGTCCCCTTGATGTTATTGTTTGTTTTGGTTCTATTTTAATTAGGCTCAGAAACCGTAATCCGATTGTTGTGAGTGTCCATGGCCTTTATGTATGGCATGGCCGGTGTGATTTTATTAATCTATAAAAGCTCGACCTACCAACTTGTAAGCATTCGACAACTCAATTAATTGGGTCGAGAAGGTCCAAACTCGTTATACATAGCAGCTCTGCTGCTCAAAACTCGTAAGCAAGATCGTTTACAAAACAAAAAAATTGTTCCACAATTTGCACTAGGAAACCCATGTAAAGCAGTACAAATTTAAACAAGAACCACCACGCTGCATACCTAATCAGTGGGTGCTATTTACTTGCTGCGATTCGACAGGTGGTTGAGATAGCGGAATTTCTTACTGGAGGGATGGAGAGACAAGACGGCGCAGCGAGGAGATCCTGTGGGCGTGGTCGTGGTGGTGGTCGTGGCGCTGGTGGGATCTGCAGAGCAAGTCTGCCCAATGAAGGAAGCAAGCACGTGAGAGGAGGCTATGGACTTGCGGAATGGAGAAGTAAGGAGGAGGTGGTCGCACTTGGGCGTCTAGTCTAGGTCCTCAAGGGCGCCGTGGCGCCGAGGGAAGCGGGTCGACGGTGGTGTGGACGGGCGGGTCGAGGTGGGGCAGCGCGCTGGGCGGGGTCGAGGCGGCGCTGGGCGGCGGGGCAGCGTCTGGGCGGCGGGTTTGGGCGGCGTCTGGGCGGCTGGCCCCGGGCGAAGTGGGGTCGAGGCGGGTCGAGGCAGCGCCGGGCGGCGCCCCGGCGGCGGGGTGCGCTGAGGCGGCGGGGCAGCGCCGAGGTGGCGGGACGATGGCGCCGAGGGAGGCGGGCGAGGGGAGAGGGAAGGCGAGGAGAGGGCGAGGAGGGAGAGGGCGAGGGCGAGGGCGAGGGCGAGGCGGGCGGGCGGCGGCGGTGGATCGAGAGGAGAGAACTGGCGAGGGGATCGGCGAAGGGGATCGGGCGAAGGGGCCACAATACTAATGGCGCACTTCACCGTGATGCGCCATTAGCATGTCCATACTAATGGCGCACCTCACCGTGGTGCGCCATTAGTATTTTTTTTATTTCAACTCGAGCCAAAAAGGTTATGTAGTACCGTAACCTATCCATGTCAAGCCCACTCTACTAGCTCGACTGGTCGGCAGCCAGTTCTCACACCAGGAGGTCCCGGGTTCGACTCCTGTGCTCCACAAATTTTTTGAGCATTTAAAAATCTGTTTGATACTTATTTATGTTTAAATATGTTCAAACTTGTTTAAATAATAACAGTAATATTTTTTTATAAGACAGTAGCATTTAAAAAGTTGTTTGATACTTATTTTTTTAAGACGGTGCTGTGGGTCGGGGTCGGCGGCGTGTTGAGTAGGGGAATCGAGGGTGCGGGGGTTTCATGGCGGCCGGTGGACTGGGGGTGCTCGGCGAGGGGGACGGATCTGGCGAGGTGGGACAGCGATCGAGATGGAGGGGGATCGAGGTGGGCTCCACAATTTTTTTTAGCATTTAAAAAGCTGTTTGATACTTATTTGTGTTTAAATATGTTCAAACTTGTTTAAATAATAACAGTAATATTTTTTTATAAGACAGTAGCATTTAAAAAGCTGTTTGATACTAATTTTTTATAAGATGGTGCGCTGGGTGCGGGGGGTCGGGCGGCGGCGGTTGAGTAGGGGAATCGAGGGTGGGGGGTGGCGGCGGCCGGTGGACTGGGGTGCTCGTGGCGAGGGGGACCGGATCTGGCGAGGTGGGATAGCGATCGAGATGGAAGGGGATCGAGATCGAGTGTCCATGAAATTTAAAAATATTCATGATAGTTCAAAAAGTACCCATGAAATACAATCGAGAAATGAAGGCTACGATTTAAATACAATCGATCTTAGCTAGCTATCTGTTCACAATCTTCTTGCCCTTCTTTTTCGCAAATGGAGTTCTTCCGTGGAACGGACGTCCTTTAGGTAGGGTGGTCCCGCTTCTTCTTGTGGTGTATGCTGCAACTTCATCATCGCCGTCATGTTCGATCCTCGGGTCACCGTATTTGTCGAAGTCTTGCTCATTGGCTACTCCATCCATTCCGATGATCTTCCTTTTGCCTCTCCTCACGACAACACGACCGGGCTTTGGCGGGTCGGTAATGAAGAAGCATTGGTCCACTTGGGAAGCCAATACCCATGGCTCATTTTTCGCGGTGACGCTATACCGCGGTCTTGATTTGGCTTGGGTATAACCATGGTGGTGAAATACCGGGTCTTCTTTTATGACGTTCTTGGCCCATCTCGACACGGAACATCGGGACCTTCTCTCCAACAGTAGCTCAGCTCCCAGATCTCCTCGATCCTTCCGTAGTATCTGTCCTTGTCGTTACCGTGTAGGATTCCATCGTTATGCGGAGTTCTGATAACCATCGCTCTTCATGTCCTTGGCCTCGGTGTAGAATGTGTAGCCGTTGATATCGTACGCCTCATAGGTCATCAGGTTGTGCTCGGCGCCCTGTGACAAGGCGAATATGAGTTGTTATTCCTTGGAAGAATCCTCATGTAAAGGGTACGACAGAAGCTTATGCTTGAACCAACGCGTGAAACATGAGTTGTGCTCTTTGAGTGTATCTCCGTCCGTCCTCTGTTGTCCTCGGTCATTGTACGTATTTTTAATAAAGGTTTTGTGCTCTACCACCCAAGGATCGACCACGCCTATGTGTTGTAAGCGCGACTAGGTTTGCTCTTTCAAAGTCGGCGAAGTCGACCCTCGAAGTCGACATGCATTTCGCGGCGACCCTCACGGTGACCCCATCCAAATGAGCCCGCCGAGGTGCTCGCTGACGGGCAGACCAACGGGTTCTCGATGCCTAGATAATTCGTGGCAGTAGGAGATGCACTCTTCGGGTCGAAAACCCCTGGCTATGCTTCCTTCTCGACGTGACATGTTGCGAACGTATCCTTTGATGACACCATTCATCCTTTCGAACGGCATCATGCTGTGCAGAACGTCGGCCCGAGTTGGATGATATCCTCCACTATATGGACCAGCAGATGCACCATAACGTCGAAGAATGCGGGCGGAAGTACATCTCAAGCTCGCATAGTATCACCACGATCTCTTCCTGTAGCCTTCGAAGTTGCCTCACGCCAATCGACTTCCGAGATGACGTCGAAGAAGTTGCATAGGCCAAATAGCGTTTCACGGACGTGCGCTGCGTCCATGATCCCAATGGATTGCAACCGGAAGTATCTGTGTCATCAAGACGTGACGATCGTGGAGACTTCATCCCGCTGAACTTCTTCGCTGGGTCTAGGTATCCGCTTATCTTCCCACAGAATCAGAAGGAAGTTTTACTCCTAGGAGGCAGGTGAAAAACTGCTCGATCTCCTCCCCGACTTAGAGTGAAGCACGCGAGGGTAGTCATTTCCGGTCTTCTTGGCCTTTTTGCCTTTGCGACGACTTTACGTGTCTGCTTCGCCTCATCATCATCATCATCATCATCATCATCATCATCATCATCATCATATATAGCGTGAAGCTCCCGCACGATGCCCATTGATTTCAAGTCGGCCCTTGCTTTCGCCCATCTTTGGTCCTCTCGGCATGTTGAGCAGGGTACCAAGCAGACTCTCGCACACATTCTTCGTGGATATGCATGACATCAAGGCTGTGAGGCACACGGTGGATCTTCCAAGACGGCAAGTCCCGTAAAAGCAGACCTCGCTTTCCATACCTTCGCAGCTGACTCGGGCGCCTTCGCTTCTTTCCGGCTCTGGCGCCTTTTGCTTCTTTCGGCAAGGGCAGTCTATCCAATTTTCAACAGCTTGTCTATTTCCTCGCCACTCCTCGTACCACAGGCGCCGGGTTCGGTTTCACCATCGAACAGATCCTTGCGCTTCCTCCACGGGTCATCGCCGCGAAGCCACCTTCGATGTCCCATGAACACGGTTTTCGAAGACCGGGATCTCTATCTAGTCAAGCGATACGTTGTGTCATCCATGCACCTTACGCATCCAGAAAATCCGTGGACTACCCGCCCCGCGAGATATCCGTAATCGAGATAGTCGTGGCACCGTCGTGAGCAAAGTGCGGCTCTCATAGGGAAAAATTCTTTCTGCGGCCCCCACGTATTGGCTGGCATTTTCCACAGCGTGTCAAGCTCCTCTTTCAGCAGCCCCAGATCTGATTGATGTCGTTCCCTGGTTGTTTCGCCCTTCAATTAGCATACTCATGTGAATGTACTTCCTCTTCATGCACAACCAGGGGGAAGGTTGTACATCCACACAAACACAGGCCAGGTGCTATGTGTGCTTCTCACGGCTGCCAAACGGATTGACTCCATCGGTGCTCGCGCCCAGCACGATGTTCCTTGGATCGTTCCCAAATTCCGAGTCTTCGAAGTTCAACGCTTGCCACTGGCTCGCATCCTTAGGGTGACTCGGCATCTTGTCTTTTTTATCTATCTCCGGATCATTTGCGTCATCTTCCCGCTTCTTCTCCTCCCTATCCGCGTGCCAACGCAGGAGCTTTGCTACCTTAGGGTCCGCGAAATAGCGCTGCAGAAGTGGAGTGATCGGAAAGTACCACACCACTTTTCGAGGAGCTTTCTTCCTCTTCTCGTATCGAGTGACGCCGCACACTGGACATATGGTAGACTCCGCGTGCTCGTCCCGATAAATGATGCAATTGTTCATGCACACATGGTATTTCACGTGCGGTAAATCGAGAGGACACACGATTTTCTTCGCCTCCTCCAAACTGGTCGGGCACTTGTTCCCTTTGGGAAGACGTTCGTGCCAGAATGACATGTTCTCGTCGAAGCTACGCGCCGGTCATTTTGTGTTTTACCTTCATCTCGAGCCATGAGCGTTACTTTCAAAGCGGGTATCCTCGGCCTGCATCCTTCATACAATGGAGTAACCGCGTCTAACTCAAGTTGATCCATCTTGGCTTTCTCTCGGGCGGCAGCTCTTGCGTTATCCGTCCGCTTGAGAAGCAGCTCTTGAATATGAGGGTCCTGCACCCAGCCCATCGATGGTCCAGCTGCCGTCGCTCCGCCGCATCATCATCTTCATGATCATGCCCGTCGCCTGCTCCGCATCTTCCTCATCATCATGTCCTGCATCTTCTACATGATGACTGTGTACAACATCACGATCGTGATCATCTCCTGGGATTCTTCGTCTTCTCGCCCGCCCGAGCCGCGGTGGTTGTCTTGCTGCCCTTCCTCATTTCTTGCCGGCCCGCATGGACGACTTACGTAGTCATCTTCATCCCCTTGCCACCGATAGCCATCCATGAAACCACGCAACAGCAGGTGGTCCCGCACCTGCCGGAATCCGGGTCCGCAATAAGGCTCTTCACTTGCATCTTCGACACGGACATCTTATCTCCGTCTCGTTCTTTTGAAGCATCTCGGCCTTCGCGGACCTCAAAAACCTATTCACGATGCCTTCGGTCATCGTGCGGACCATGGTCGCCTGCGGGGTAGAGCAAAACGATATTTTAGAACCAAAATGAATCTATGGTGGAAATGAGGTGAAAAAGAGGAGGCACCCGAGACAAGGAGGAGGTGGAGAGAATGAAGTGGGGAGAAACTGAGTGTGTGGGTAGGAGAGGCTGCCCCAAATATCTTGTTGCTGCCCACTTACTAATGGCGCACCTCTTGCATGGTGCGCCATTAGTAGTTACAACTACTAATGGCGCACCTAAGCGAGATGCGCCATTAGTATGTTTGGATAGGCGCACTAGTTCAAAAAAAATTTCTATACTAATGGCGCACCAACAGGCTGGTGCGCGATTAGTAGTTACAACTACTAATGGCGCACATTGGCAGGATGCGCCATTAGTAAGTTTGGATAGGCGCGCTAGTTCAAAAAATTTATATACTAATGGCGCACCAACCGCCTGGTGCGCCATTAGTAGTTACAACTACTAATGGCGCACTCGCCAGGATGCGCCATTAGTATGTTTGGATAGGCGCGAGTTCAAAAAAATTCTATACTAATGGCGCACCTGGCATGGTGCGCCATTAGTAGTTACAACTACTAATGGCGCACTTGGGCGGGATGCGCCATTAGTATGTTTGGACAGTAGCTAGTTAAAAAAAAATTTGATACTAATGGCGCACCCTTTGCGGGTGCGCCATTAGTAGTATAAACTCTAATGGCGCATCAGATTGTGGTGCGCCATTAGCATATACTAATGGCGCACCAGCTCTCTGGTGCGCCATTAGTGTCAATCCCATCTATAGCCCTTTTTCTAGTAGTGATCCCATCAAGGTCATCTCTGCATACCCCTTGGAAAGGGTACTCAGGAGCCCCAACTCAGCTGGGAGAGTCGTTGAGTGGAACATCGAGCTGCAAGTGTTTCAGCTAGAGTTTAGCACGACCAGAGTCATCAAGGGGGCTGCACTTGCGGACTTTGTGGCGGAATGGGCAGAGGCGCCAGGCCTCGAGGCTGGTGAGGATTGATCGCTTTCCTTGGAAAGCGAGGCACCGGACGGCTGGGTCATGTACTTCGACGGGGCGTTCTCCCGACACGGCGCGGGGGCTGGCGCGGTGCTCGTATCTCCCACTCAAGACAAGCTCTACTACGTCGTACAACTCTGTTTCCAGCATGGAGAAAAGGTCTCCAACAACATAGCAGAGTACGAAGGCCTGATAGCAGGCATGAAAGCAGCGGTTGCCTTGGGGGTAAAGCGCCTCACCATCAAGGGCGATTCACAACTCCTCGTCCACTTCTCCAACAAAGTATACGAGCCAAAGGACGAGCACATGGAAGCCTACCTCGCGGAGGTCCGCAGGATGGAGAAGCAATTCTGGGGGCTGGAGTTGCAGCATGTGCCTCGCGGCACCAATCAAGAGGCTAATGACATCGCCAAGAGGTCATCCAGGCGGCTGCCTCAGGAGCCTGGCGTCTTCGATGAGCGACTCTTCAAGCCTTCGGCGGCACCATCACTATCAAGCACGGCGAAACCTCGGGAAGAGCTCCCTTTGACGCCTGCCTTAGGAGCCCCGGTCTGCGGCCCGGCCTCAGGGGCATGCCTGCTCCTGGCGTTGGAGCTGGTGAAGGCTTGTGAGGCCTGCCAATTCCATGCCAAGCAGATCCATCAGCCGGCGGGGGGTCTGCAACTATACCCTTTTCATGGCCGTTCGCAGTCTGGGGGATGGACATCCTGGGCCCGTTCCCTCGGGCGTCGGAGGGCTATCGCTATCTCTACGTTGTCGTGGACAAGTTCACCAAGTGGGCTGAGGTGGAAGCTGTCCGCACCATCCCCGCAGGCTCCGCGGTCAAGTTCATCATGGGCCTCGTGAGCCGATTCGGAGTGCCTAACCGCATCATCACCGACGACGGTTCACAATTCACCAGTAACCTCTTCAAAACATACTATGCTAACCTTGGAACGCAGATATGCTACGCTTCGGTAGCGCACCCCTGGAGCAACGGTCAGGCCGAGCGAGCCAACGCAGAGGTCCTGAGGGGCCTCAAAACCAGGACCTTCAAGAAGAAGCTGGAGGCCTGCGGCAGGGGCTGGTACGATGAGCTCCAGTCCGTGTTGTGGTCTATCCGCACGACCGCGGCCAAACCAACTGGCGAGACTCCGTTCTTCCTCGTCTACGGAGCTGAGGCAGTCCTCCCTCACGAGGTCAGGCGTCATTCCGCACGGGTCCTGGCGTTCGACGAGGCGCAGCAGGACGCCATGCGGGGGACGGATCTCGTGCTGGGGGAGGAACACCGTCGAGAGGCCGCACTGCGAGCGGCAAGGTATCAACAGGCGTTGCGGCGGTACCACTGCCGCAACATCCGCCCCAGGACTCTTGAGGTAGGGGACCTCCTGCTTAGGCGGGTCCTCTCCAGGGATGGGTTGCACAAGCTCTCTCCCATGTGGGAGGGCCCGTTCAAGGTTGTTTATGTTTCCAGGCCCGGCTCCGCGCGCTTGGAGACCCAGGAGGGAGTACTCATTCAGAACGCATGGAACATTCAACATCTCCGGAGATTCTACCCCTGATCAAGGCCCAGTGCCTATGGAAAAGGCCCGGTGCCTGTGAAGAAGGCCAATGCCTGTGAAGCTACCGCATTTTGGAGAAGGCCCGGTGCCTGTGAAGAAGGCCAACGCCTGTGAACCTACCGCATTTTGGAGAAGGCCCGGTGCCTGTGAAGAAGGCCAATGCCTGTGAAGCTACCGCATTTTGGGGAAGGCCCGGTGCCTGTAAAGAAGGCCAATGCCTGTGAAGCTCGCCGCCTGTGACACTCTCATATAATAATAACTGCGGCTGTACATGCCCCGGAGTCTCCAGAGTGCCGCCCTCGTGCCTCGGGGGCTCCCGCCCACGCCCAGTGGCAGCACTTAGCTCCGCGCTGGTGAGAAGACGTCGAAGACTAGATTAGGTGCCGGACGCGGCTTTTCATTTGCTTTCTGCAGTTGGCTTGTTCTTTCCTATTTGGAGTTTTATCGAAGCTGTCCCTGCCTCTGGCTCGAGCCCCCCTTTCTCCTTTTTTGCTCACCTACTTTGGTTTTCCCTCGCGCAAGTCTCGCGAGGGAGGCACGCGGGTGCCCTCGCGAGTGTTTTCTTCCTCGGTCGCCTAAAGCCCTCCTATCCGGGTCCGCTGAGGGAGCACCACTCCCGGTCCTTGCCCCACGGGCATCGCGACGCGAGCACAGGACCTGGGTCGGTCGCCCCCGCAACCAAACCAAAAGCTACCCGTCTTGACTAATCCTTGCAGGACATAAAGGGCACGACAAGGCCTCGACCTCGGGAGGCAAAGACCGCTACAAGCCTCCACGGGTTAAGTAACTCCCGGACACGGGTACACGACACGGAAACGTAGCACAAAAATAGCAGAAACAACATGATAATTAGCAATGATGGTTCAACATGCCCCCACGGGGCCATACACTACTTCCTCTTTTTGCAGGAAAGGAAGAAAGGCAAAATAGGCATGACGAGCTCGGCACCAGCCCACGACGAGGGCTCGTACTGCCTCCGGAGCTCGGTCAGATTCCCTCTTCTCGCTTCACCGGGACGCAGCGGCGGACCGGCCAGCTACCTTCCCCCAGGCGGGCGCGACGACGCGGGGGTTGGTCGCGACCCCCGTTGGAGGAGCTGCTGCCTGTAGGAGAGTCGCCAAAGCTCGGAGAGCCCCGGGCGCTGCAACCCACGCGCCTGCCGCCATCCTCGCCCCGATCAAAGCCGAGGCTGGGCGCCCTGCCACGGTCATCGTCTTCGGGGTAGCACCCAGCACGGCGACCGTCGTCTCCGAACACGCTCACGTAGAGGGTGGTGTCACCGTCAAACCTGAAGTGCAGGGTGCACCGCCGGCCCAGGCCACGCGCGCGGGCAAAAGTTTGCCAGCCGCGGGTCAGGGCCAAACCCCCGGCGGCAGAAACCTCCAGCGAAGCCCAGGAGGCCCTGCTGCAGCAGCCATCCGCCTGAAGCCAGAGGACGCCCGGAGCGCCGGCCGGAAGCTCACCTATGAAGAAGCAAGGAAGCGGGAGCCAAGTGCTGGTTGGGTCCGCCGACCACACGACGAACTCTGGCAGCACTTCCGCCGAGCGGAAGCGTGGTCTGGGAGGTCGTGCACCCACATCATGCCTCCCGTTGACGACCGGGCGCTCGTCGCCACGCAGGGAGCCGCTTCCGCGACCGCGGGAAGCCACCACGGGGGACACAGGGTGCTTGCGGGGGCGGCCCCGACCGCGCTTGGTTGGAGGAGAGTCAGGCCCTTCCTGGCGAGCCTTTCCCTTCTCCGCGGCCGAGAACCTCTTCTGCGGAGCCATGGAGATAGCGAGCAGTCAGAGCGAAGAAGAGGAGGAGCAACAGAGGGAGACGAACTGGAGTGGCTTGCGCCATTCCGCACTTATAGCCGGAGGAGGCCAACCGTCGGCCTCCACGATCGCAGGTAATCATGACCCGTTTTTGCATGCAGGGACTTGTCAAGTCGTGCGGTTGCCGAGGCGTCGTGGGGAAGCAGAGCCGCCCACGTCCACTCAACCGCCATGCGCGCCCAAGGCCACAGGCTGTTGGGGCCCGCGGTGCTTCGCACTTGCCCCTTCGCTTCTCTGCTAAGCCAAGTCCGGGCGCGCCTTGGGCCCCGGGGCTACTGTCGGTGTTCTGGGAGCAGGGGTCCCCAGACTTGCCTGCCTGCGGCCTGCAGCGTGGCTCAAGTGGGGGCCCAATGTAGCCCAGCTTCATCAGCTCAAGCTCAAGACCCTCGTGAGGGGCCAAGCCTCGCGGGACGGACGACAAGGAGCTTCCTCGGGAGCAGCCTCCTCAGGCGGGCTCGCGAGGAGGCGGAGAGATCAAGGCAGGGTACCTCCCGAGCGGCCCGTGACGCAAGCCGTGACGATCGAAGGCCAGGCGGGTGCCAGGCGGGCGCCAGCCTGCGCAGTGTCCTTTTTTCCCTTTCAGTGCTAAGGGGACAAGCACAGGCCAAGGCATCGGGCAAATGTTACCGTTTCGGTGCAACAAGACCAAGACCAGCAGAACGGCAGGATGGAGGTCATCGTGGAGCCCAGGGCGGCGTCACCGTCAGAGCCTTTGGCAGCCGAAGACCAACTTTAGTTAGGATAAGTGTACCAGATGTTCCCCTTCAAAATGGCTAATTGTTGGCGCCCTTCCCGCTCATTATTTGGGGAGAGGCCCAGGGCCTCACTCTATAAATAAGACTAGCCACCACAAGGTAGAGGCATCTGGAGATCGACCAGAGAGAGAGAGAAGCGACCGAACTCACCCAAGCAGTTCATCGCACCAGCTCAAGAACAGCTCCTCACGAGGCTGTTCTCCCTTTGTACTGTTCATCATCAGCCCCTGAGGCAATCCACCACACCACACACTGGAGTAGGGTATTACACCACAATGGTGGCCTGAACCAGTATAAATCTCGTGTCCTCTGTGTGTTCATATTTCTTGCCTAGATCTTTGCGAGACTTCGTGACGTGAGCTGGTAGGGGAGAGATCTTCGTGCGCACCTCTGTGTTCGAATCTCAAGGGTCTGCTAGAACCCGTAATCCGACACCTGTGGGTTGCTAGTAGTGTTGATTACTCCTTGTAGTTGATGCTAATTGGTTTATTTGGTGGAAGATCATATGTTCAGATCCTTTATGTATATTATTACTCCTCTGATTATGAACATTAATATGCTTTGTGAGTAGTTATGTTTGTTCCTGAGGACACGGGTGAAGTCTTGCTATTAGTAGTCATGTGAATTTGGTATTCGTTCGATATATTGAGGAGATGTATGTTGTCTTTTCCTCTAGTGTTGTTATGTGAACGTCGACTACATCACACTTCACCATTATTTGGGCCTAGAGGAAGGCATGGGGAAGTAATAAGTAGATGATGGGTTGGTAGAGTGACAAAAGCTTAAACCCTAGTTTATGTGTTGCTTCGTTAGGGGCTGATATGGATCCATACGTTTAATGCTGTGGTTAGGTATACCTTAATACTCCTTTTTGTAGTTGCGGATGCTTGCAGTAGGGGTTAATCATAAGTGGGATGCTTGTCCAAGTTAGGGCAGTACCCAAGTACCGGTCCACCCACATATCAAATTATCAAAGTACCGAACGCGAATCATATGAACGTGATGAAAACTAGCTTGACGATAATTCCCAATGTGTCCTTGGGAGCTTCTTTATTATTATTAGAATTTGTCCAGGCTTATCCTTTGCTACATAAAGGATTGGGCCACCTTGCTGCACTTTATTTACATTATTTACTTGTTGCTCGTTACTATTTATCTTATCACAAAACTATCTATCACCTACTATTTCAGTGCTTGCAGAGAAAACCTTACTGAAAACCGCTTATCATTTCCTTCTGCTCCTCGTTGGGTTCGACGCTCTTACTTATCGAAAGGACTACGATAGATCCCGTACACTTGTGGGTCATCACGCAAGCGTGAGGAATTCCCGCTGTAGGGTTTGCAATATGCTCATGATTTGCTTATGGTGGGTGGCGTGAGTGATAGAAGCACAAGCCCGAGTAAGTAGGTTGTTTGCATATGGGATAAAGGGAACTTGATACTTTGATGCTATGGTTGGGTTTTACCTTAATGATCTTTAGTAGTTGCGGATGCTTGCTAGAGTTCCAATCATAAGTGCATATGATCCAAGAAGAGAAAGTATGTTAGCTTATGCCTCTCCCTCAAATAGAATTGCAATAGTGATTACCGGTCTAGTAACGTAGTCAATTGCTTAGGGGCAATTTGACAACTCCTACCACCACTTTTCCACACACGATATATTTACTTTATTGTATATTTATCTAAACAGCCCCTAGTTTTTATTTACGTGTTCTTTATTATCTTGCAAACCTATCCTATCACACCTACAAAGTACTTCTAGTTTCATACTTGTTCTAGGTAAAGCAAAAACTAAGCGTGCGTAGAGTTGTATCGGTGGTTGATAGAACTTGAGGGAATATTTGTTCTACCTTTAGCTCCTCGTTGGGTTCGACACTCTTACTTATCGAAAGAGGCTACAATTGATCTCGTATACTTGCGGGTTATCAAGACCTTTTTCTGGCCCCGTTGCCGGGGAGTCATAGCGTGGGGTGAATATTCTCGTGTGTGCTTTTTTGGTTTATCACTAAGTAATTTTTATTTGCTGTTCTAGGTTGTTCTCTATCTTTAGATATGGATATGGAACACGAAATACCAAAAAAATTAGGTGTACTTGCTACTCATGGAGATGGGGAACCTCCTAAAACCCTCGATGCTCGTTATGTGACAGAAATTATGTACTACTTTGATAATCCTGAGAAAACCCAATTCAACTTTGTTATGGGAGACACTATGGATCAACGTGAATACTTTAGGGATTATCGCTTGACACAAAAAGGGAAACTATTATGGGATCAAATTTCTATGTTGCGTTCGTATGCTAGGCAACTATGCTTGATACATGATTATACTTGTTGCTCTAGGATGAAGGCACCACACCTTCCCTTTTCATGCAAATTTAATGATAATGAAACCTTAGCTTCTTATGCTAACGGTATCTATGATTACTATGACGTGGAACAAATAGAAGAATTTGTTGCTTTTATGGGTGCTTATGAGATTGAATCTATGTTTAAAGCATTTAACGATTTTCATGATTCAGTTTATAGACCATAAAATTTTGCTATACTTAGATATTGCTATGAAAATTATGAATACAATTACAATAATGATGCATTTATTTAGAAAGTCTCCGCTTTCCAAGAAGAGATTAATATTTTGCAAGAAGCTATGGAAGAAGAAATTGATGAAACTGTGAGCTCATTGGATGAAAAAGATGACGAGGAGAGTGAAGAACAAAAGGGGGAAGAGCGGATTAGCTACCTGTGCCCACCTTCTAATGAGAGTAACCCTCCAACTCATACATTATTTAATGCCACTTCGTTCTTACCGAAGGATGATTTCTATGATGATTGCTATGATCCCGTTGATTCTCTCGAAATACCCCTTTTTGATGATGCTTGCTATGCTTGTGGCCAAGATGCCAATATGAATTATGATTATGGAGATGAACTTGCTATAGTTCCTTATGTTAAACATGAAATTGTTGCTATTGCACCCACGCATGATAGTTCTAGTATCTTTTTGAATTCTCCCAACTACACTATATCGAAGAAGTTTGTGCTTACTAAGGATTATATTGATGGTTGCCTTTTACCGTTGCACATGATGATTTTGATGAATATAATATGCATGTGCTTGCTGCTCCTACTTGCAATTATTATGAGAGAGGAACTACATCTCCGCCTCTTTATGTTTCCAACACGATAGAATTGCAAGAAATTGCTTATACTATGCATTGGCCTTCACTTGGTGTGCATGAATTGTTCTTTTATGACATGGCAATGCATAGGAAGAGAGTTAGACTTCGTTGTTGTATGATATATGTTACTTTGTGCTCGCTATTAAATTACAAATCATTGTTAATTAAAATTGGCTTTGATATACCTTGGGATCCGGTGGATCCATTACTTGAGCACTATATGCCTAGCTTAATGGCTTTAAAGAAAGCGCTGCCAGGGAGACAATCTGGAAGTTTTAGAGAGTCATTTATTTCTTTTGAGTGCTTTTATATAGTTTAAAAACCAAAATAATAAAGAGGGGAACCCAAAACTTTTCAAAAAGGAAAGTGAAAGTGAGAAAGACAAGCATTGTTGAAGTGGGAGCTAGCCTTGAACTTTGTTTATGCTCACGGAAACTTTGTGAATCTTGATTATAGAAAATTTTCATCAAAAATAATTATCCCCTTGTACAATTCCATTGTATTATAAAAATAATGTGCCAAGGTTTGCCTTTAGGATGTTTACAATGCTTGTTGGTTTGTACGGTGCAGGACAGAAACTTTGGCTGTAGTGCGCGATTTTATTTTTAAGTGGAATGTCAAACGGTTCTGATTCTTTTTGCACTGTCTTGCTATACAAATTGTTTATGTTTCCTAATTTTGGTAGAATTTTTGGGATACCAGAAGTATGGTGAATGTTCAGATTGCTACATACTGTTCTGTTTTTGACAGATTTTGTTTTTGATGCATAGTTTGCTTGTTTTCATGAATCTATCAATTTATATCAGTGGATTTAAGCCATGAAAAAGTTATATTATAGTAGTTAAAATGCAAAAACAAAATATGAAGTGGTTTGCAACAATACTTAGAGTAGTGATTTGCTTTATTATACTAACGGATCTTACCGAGTTTTCTGTTGAAGTTTTTGTGGATGAAGTGTCTAATCGAGGATGTCTCGATATGAGGAAAATGAAGAGAGGCAAGAGCTCAAGCTTGGGTATGCCCAAGGAGCACCAAGTAAATATTCAAGGAGACTCAAGCGTCTAAGCTTGGGGATGCCCCAGAAGGCATCCCATCTTTCTTCAACAAGTATCGATATGTTTTCGTATTCGTTTCGTTCATGCGATATGTACAAGTCTTCGTGCGTCTTTTGCATTTAGTTTTCATTTTAATTTTATGCACCATGCTGTTATGAGATAGTCCTTGGTTGATTTATAGAATTCTCATTGCACTTCACTTAAATCTTTTGAGTATGGCTTTATAGAATGCTTCATGTGCTTCGCTTATATCTTTTGAAGTGTGGATTGCCTGTTTCTCTTCACATAGAAAACCGCCATTTGTAGAATGCTCTTTTGCTTCACTTATATTTTTTAGAGCGTGGGCATATCTTTTGTAGAAAGAATTAAATTCTCTTGCTTCACTTATATCTATTTAGAGAGATGACAGGAATTGGTCATTCACATGGTTAGTCGTAAAATCCTACATAAACTTGTGGATCACTGAATATGATATGTTTGATTCCTTGCAATAGTTTTGCGATATAGTGATGATAATATGTGGGAGGTACTAGTAGATGGTTGTGTTTAGTAAGGATATTGGTGTTAAGGTTTGTGATTCCCGAAGCATGCACGTATGGTCTATTAACTATGTAACCAAATTGGCGTGCATTGTATTTTGATTGTTTGTCTTTGCGTGAAGGTCGGGGGCGCGCGATGGTTAACTCGTACCAACCTCCCCCCTAGGAGCACGCGCGTAGTACTTTGTTTCAAGGGCTAATATATTTTTGCAATAAGTATATGAGTTCTTTATGACTAATGTGAGGATTGTACGCACTCTTACCCTTCCGCAATTTGCTAGCCTCTACGGTACCATGCATTGCCCTTTCTCACCTCGAGAGTTGGTGCAAACTTCGCCGGTGCATCCAAACCCCGTGATATGATACGCTCTATCACACATAAGCCTCCTTATATCTTCCTCAAAATAGCCACCATACCTACCTATTATGGCATTTCCATAGCCATTCTGAGATATATTGCCATGCAACTTCCATCATCATCATATACATGACTTGAGCATTCATTGTCATATTGCTTTGCATGATCGTAAGATAGCTAGCATGATGTTTTCATGGCTAGTCCATTTTTTCGATGTCATTGCTACACTAGATCATTGCACATCCCGGTACACCGCCGGAAGCATTCATATAGAGTCATATCTTTATTATAGTATCGAGTTGTAATGTTGAGCTGTAAGTAAATAAAAGTGTGATGATCATCATTATAGAGCATTACCCCATGAAAAAAAAAGAAAAAAGGGAGAGGCCAAAGAATCCTAAATAAAAAAGGGGGCCAAAGAAGCCCACCCAAAAAAAGAAAAAAGAAGAAAAAAAGAAGAAAAGAAAAGGGGCAATGTTACTATCCTTTTTCCACACTTGTGCTTCAAAGTAGCACCATGTTCTTCATATAGAGAGTCTCTTATGTTGTCACTCTCATATACTAGTGGGAATTTCTCATTATAGAACTTGGCTTGTATATTCCAACGATGGGCTTCATGAACAAGCAGGTTGGATGCACACCCACTTAGTTTTCAGTTTGAGCTTTCATACACTTATAGCTCTAGTGCATCTGTTGCATGGCAATCCCTACTCCTCGCATTGACATCAATTGATGGGCATCTCCATAGGCCGTTGATTAGCCGCATTGATGTGAGACTTTCTTCCTTTTTGTCTTCTCCACATAACCTCCACCATCATATTCTATTCCACCCATAGTGCTATGTCCATGGCTCACGCTCATGTATTGCGTGAAGGTTGAAAAAGTTTGAGAATACTAAAGTATGAAACAATTGCTTGGCTGACACCAGGATAGGCATGAGGGGTACCTTGTGTTAAGAAAAGGGAGCATACAAGACTATATGATTTTGTAGGGATAACGTTCTGAAGCATTGATATTTTGAAAGACATGATTGTTTGTTGGGATGCCCTAACTATTATTGTTTTTATGTCAAATGATAGACTATTGCTTTGAATCACTCGTGTCTTAATATTCATTCCATGATTAGACATATGATCAATATTATGCTAGGTAGCATTCCACATCAAAAATTATATTTTTTATCATTTGCCTACTCGAGGACGAGCAGGAATTAAGCTTGGGGTTGCTGATATGTATCCGTTGTATCTATAATTTTTGATTGTTCCATGTGTCGGGGAGGCTGATCGTACCCACGAACACCTATGGGGCCGGCGGACCAGGCCCCTTGTGGTTCGGAGGGGGGCGGAGATCGCACGAAGAGCGGATCGAGGCGAGGCACACGAGCAGTTTACCCAGCTTCGGAGCTCTCCGGAGAGATAAAACTCCTACTGCTGCTTGTTTGATGTATTGTATTCTTGCTAGGGAGCGATGGGAGCTACAAAACCTAGCATGAGCGTATCTGGTCTCGAGTGAGTCGAATGAACCAAACCCTTTTTACGTTGTGCATGGGCCTCCTTTTATATGCTCAAGGGGTCTCCGACAGGTGGCAACATAGGCGAGGGTACAAATGTAAAAACAGGAGTTGGTACACCTACTCGAGCGATTAATGCGATTGCAAAATACCTAACTCGTGACGGCAAGGAACAAAAGCAATAAATGCCCGTCGTGTCGCCCTTCAAAGGCTGTGAGAGACCGTCGGTCGTCACCGCTTCGCCACGATGGCAAGCTTGTCGGCGCCGCTTATCGCTGCTCTCCATTGGCTGCACAGCCTCTTGACACGCGCATGGAATGGTCCCATGGTGACACGTTGCTTTGGATGAGCTGGAGCGGAGGCGGAGAGAGGTTGCTTGCCGCGGCAAAGCGCCTTGCAGGCCGAATCCTTGTCGCGTCCGAGAGGCTTGTCGGCGCTCGAGCCTTCCGGCAAGCTCCTCTTGCGGGGCCACATCTTCTGCATGCCTTGAATGGCCTTCCCGACAAGCTCCTCTTGCGGGGCCTTGTCTTCTTAGTCAAATACTTTGTTCTTGAATGGCTCCAAAGGAGCCACGGAGGATCTTGGCGGTGACCAGGCAAACCCTGCGAGGTGCTGCAACTGTCGTTCTGCAGTCACGGGATACTAGGGTACCCTACTCTAGTACACCG
This sequence comes from Aegilops bicornis, assembly GCA_021605145.1. Lineage (NCBI taxonomy): Eukaryota > Viridiplantae > Streptophyta > Magnoliopsida > Poales > Poaceae > Aegilops > Aegilops bicornis. Next base: position 155,120,985 of record CM038673.1, read on the forward strand.
ACAGGAGCCCCGAACTGGGCAGACCTACAGTGCAGCGCTGTCGAGCCAGGCCCAAAAGCAGACGGTCACATGCGGCCTCGATCACGCCGTTACTTGCCCCGGACCCACCACGACCCCCACTAACGGCACGCACCGAACATGGCGTCGTGCGAGAGATCATGGGCGTGGTCGTGGGGGTTTCTTTATTAGGAAAAGCGGAACGTCCGCCCCCTCCCCCTCTTTTTAAGCGGGGGAAACAGGGGCAGGCTGTCCACTCCGCCATTGCTGTCTTGTCAAGAAAACCACCGCCGCTCCCCCCTTCTTCTCCAGTGCGAAGAGAGCAGCGCCCGCCCCTTTCGCCACAAAGCGCACTCACCGCCGTCGGCCTCCTCCGCCGCCCTCGCCATGGCTCCGGAAGCCGACAAGGAGAAGGCGTCAAGTCGGCCGAGCCTTGGCAGCTCGCTGCGCATGAGCGGGCCATCTTCTCCCCTCAGCTCGGTGCAAAGGATCTGCGGGATGTCTTCTATCTCTTTTGGTCGACGAGCGGAGGCGTGCGCATCCGCGCACGAAGGTACTCCCCGCCTCCGCTTCTGATTTGGCCCCAACTGGGTACCCCTACTTTGCCCTTTTATTCTATTGCGGGCTTTGCCCGCCCTTTTCTGAGTTCTTCTACGATATCATGAACACACATGGCCTCCGCCTCCTTGATTTCACCCCCAACGCCGTCTTGACCATGGCAGTTTTCGCACACCTTTGCGAAAACTTTGTCGGGATCCACCCAAATGTGGCACTCTTCCGCCACTTCTTCGTGCCCAGCGTCGAGAGAGGAGAGCCACTTGCGGAGGGATAGCTTGGGTCTCCAGGATCGGCAAGAAAGAAGCCTATCTGGAAGGAGAGTTACGCAACAAGTGGGAGGAGTGGAGAGCCAATTGGTGTTGGGTCGTAGAGGAGAACCCGCAGCCCTTCACTGCCGTGCGCCAAACCCCAATAGTCTTGTGGCAGAGATTTGAGTTGCTTGGCGGCGGAGGATGCTAGGTTGAAGATAGCTGTGACCCGGATTTTGCGCCTCAGGCTTGCCGGACTATCCGTAGGCGCAGTTGGCGCAGACTTCCTTCGCCGCCGTATCGCTCCCTTGCAGGAGAGGAGGAGGCCTGCTTGGGAGTTCCAAAATCTGGCGGACATCATGAGGTTGCGCCCGGGCTCGAACTGGAATTTCACCATCTTGGAGCTGGATGCGATCTTTGCTAGAGCTGTTCAACAACGACCCGATCACCTGAGTGGTTTAGGTTGCCGAGGGGTCGTCCCATTGTGTAACAACTTCGGCGCTCGACCGCATCCAGCGCCATGATGCCGTTGTCAGCGATTCCCATGGGATCATTCCAACTGGCAGGAGCCCCCGACGAGGTCGTGCAGCAGTTCTTGACGACTTGGAAGAAGTGCCGATCCGCTCCGACGAGTAGAAAGGCTCACTCGCGACACCACCGGCGAGGAGATGGCGTATTGCCACCAGGGTGGAGGAGGCGGCAGCAGCCGCTGCCACCGGAGCCTTCGGTACACCGTAGAAGAGGCGGACGCTGCGAAGGCGGCAAGCCTTGCCGAGCGAAGGAGATCGCCGGCGAGGACGAGCTTGTCGAGCCCGAGGCGGTCGAGTGGACCCGCCGAGGGCGCTTCTTCTCCACCACCCAGCGACTTGCCGCCAGTGAGCCCCGGCTCCGCCCGAAGAGGCGTCTCTGCAAGGCCGGAGGCAGTCGGAGCTGCAGATCGGCCCACAAGAAGCGGCCAGCAGCAGCCGCTCTACAGCAAGCGATGTTGCCGCTGAGGCGCCTCACACTGCTGCGACAAGCTGGGCGGGATCTTCCCGAGCCACCAAGCGCCTCCGCTTAAGCGGCCAAGAGAGCCACTCCTCCGCCTTCATCGCACGGAGGCGAGCCGGAGTTTGACTTCTCAGCGCTCGGCTCAGGAGGAAGATGAAGAGTAAGCTTTTGAGATTGTGCTTGTATTTCTTCAATTTTATTGCTTCATCTTGAATCTGATTTGCTTCGTTCTGAACTCTTTCCTTTTCAGGACGCTAGCCCAGAGAGCGTCGAAGAGGGCCAAGATCCCGACGGTCGTCGTTGAGGACGATCCACCCGTGGCAACAGAGGAGGCGTCTGAGACCTCCTTGCCGGACCAGCAACCCTTCCTCGAGCAGCCCAGCACAGCCCCCAAAGTAAGTGTGCGGTTTTTTTTCTTACTATTAGGTGTGCAGGGGTGCTCCTTCTTCGTTGATACACGATCATTTGCACTGTGTAGGAGCAGAGCAGCCTCATCGGGAGGGCCGGAAGCCACCCGAAATCCATGCTGCTGCCACTCGCGCCAAGGGAGGATTCTCCGGCAAGGGGCGCCCTCCGACAAGGGAGGCCACTCCGGCAAGGAGGCTACCCGACGCAGGACAGCGCCAGCGACCCTCCGGTGGTCGAGGCCGTGGCTGCGGATCCCATTGCAGGGTAATTTCCTTACACGAAAATCTCCCTTGGGCTTGTTCTCTTTTGTTTCTCTTTTGAACATTTTCTTGACTGCTCTTTCTTCGTCGGCCTTGAGTCGATGGAGGTCGAGGCTGCCCGGCGCAGGAGGAAGCGTGGCAACACCGACGAGGCCGCCGTCGTGGAAGAAGAGGTCGTTGCTGTGGAAGAAGAGGCCGTCGCCGACGAGCCTGTTGGAGAGAAGGCCACCGAGGCTGCCGACGCAAAAGCTGGCGAGGGATCGGGCGATCGCACTGACGGCCCTGAGGCCGCAGGAGCGCCAGGCGCTACACCGACAGCCGACTTCGCCCGCTGCTGCAGCGTCAGGACTCGAGGAGCCTAGCCCGGCGCCTACGAAGGCCGGCGAGGGTGTCTTCATCAAACTCCCACAGGAGCCGAAGCTCAGGCGCCAGTCAAAGGAGAGACCTTGACGGCGAGCTACTCGCCTCCGCTGGCCGACGCTGGTGGACGCCAAGCAGCGGCGGCGAAGTCGAGGAGGAGCTGCTGAAGAAGCTGCTGTCGCTCTACCGCGCCCGGCAAGCCAAGTTGGAGTCAGGAAGCACTTGTCGCGAGGGCAGGAGCGGACATGGAGAAGCGAGAAGAGCTCCGGAGTGCCAACCAAGAAACTCTCCGCCACGTAGCGTAAGCGGGGGCAACTTGCGGAAGAGCGTCGGCCTTCATCCTTGAGAAGGCCTTGGTGAGGAGGAGCAGCAGCTGGCTGCCGAGAAGCTCTCCGCGCAGGAAAGCGAGCTGGCAGCGGAAGGTCAACCTGGACAGCCACGAAGAAGACCTTGCCGCACGTGAGGAGTCACTTGGCGGGGCGCAAGGAAGCGAAGGATGCTTGCCGCAGCCGCCGAGGCCGCCAAGGAAGAGTTGAAGGCGAAGGTGGCTGGCTGGAGGCCAGCCTCAAGAAGAGCGGCGAAGAGCTTGCCTCGCTCAAGCACGAGCGAGAAGGACGCCTACACTCTTGGCGAGCTGCAGAGTCGTCCTGATAGGGGCAAGGAGCTCGGCCGCCAAGGATTCCAGGGCGGATCTTGAGCTGAAGCTGACCACTCTGACCCAGACGTTGGACGGCGCCAGAGAGCGGGAGGTGGGCTTGTTGGACACGATCAAGGCCAAGGAGGAGCTGCTAGCGAATGTTGCCTCCAACCAGAGCGCCTTGAGGGAGAGTGTGGAGCACTGGACTGAAGGTCTTGTGGACACTGCTGGCGACATCCTAGCAGTGATGGAGCTGGGATGGCGGACCTTGCATACTCCTCCGACGAGCATCTCCAACCCAGCGCCAAACTCAGTTTATTCTTCAAAGGCGTGGTGGCGGGCCTCCAGCTGACTCGGGAAGAGGTCCCAAAGCAGCTGGCCGAGGAATCACGCCAGATCTGTGCAGGAGCCCTCGAGAAGGTGTTGATAAAGGTGGCCTTCCGCAATCCGAGCCTCAACCTTAACGGTGTCCTCAGATCCTTGCCGCTAGATGCCAACGTGGAGGAGCTCAAAGCCCTTGTCGCACCCATTGTGGACAAGGTGAACAAGATCAAGCGGATTGATGGCGACCGCGTGGACTAGGCCGCCAATTTTATCTTTCCACGGTCGCCTGATCATGTTTAGAACACTTTGTTAGATCAGCGACAAGTTATTTTGTAATATACTCTATCTTAGGCGATCAATGCAACGTTATTTCCTCTACTTGATTCCTTCCTTTTGTATGCGTTTCTGCCCTCGCATTTGGGGTAATGGCCGGTGCGGGCACCTTTGCCGCGCTGAGTGCGGAACATCGACCTTCTTTGGCGGTGCCGCCTCCGACAAGCAACCTTGTCGCGACTAGCCGCAGCTCACTTAAGTTGTTGAGCGGACTCGAAACAAAGTAAGGGCGCGACTAGCCTGCGAGTTCGTTTCTCTGCACACAGGTTTTCCATACAAAGCACTACCGTTCGAGGAAGATAACTTAAAAGTTTAAAAATTGATTGCTCAAACTTTGGCAACTTAGCTTTTCTGTCTCTTGCTTCCCGATAAGGCGAAACTTCCTCGAGCGGTGCCTGGTCCATAGTATTATCTTCTCCTTCTCCCCTGGTTAACTTGTGCGCGAGGGAGCCTTCTTTTCTTTGAGAAAAGAGAAATAAGAGAAAATAAAGTTATGGAGTCCAGCGGCTCGATTTTGCTTACCGGGTGTGGTTGCTGCACAAAGTGTTAGCCAAAACATGCAATAAAATGATGAAAGCATGAATTTGACAAGTTGTGCGCAGCACATGAGCTTTACTGATGCACGGGGTCTGCGCCCGGCTTTGTACAAAGGATTACATGCAATAGCGGCAAGACTTGTACAAAAGGTGGTTGCGGAACAGGTTCCGACAACAGCGCTATGGGTAAAACTTACGAAGATGCTCAATGTTCCAGAGTTGCTCACGGGATGCCATCTTCGGTCTCAAGGCGGACAGCGCCAGGCCTAGTGACTCGTTTCACCCGATAAGGGCCTTCCCACTTTGGCGTCAACTTGTTTGAATTCTTGGCGGACTGAACACGCCGAAGAACAAGGTCGCCTTCCTCGAGACTTCTGGCAGTAACTTTGTGGCTATGGTAGCGACGCAAAGCTTGCTGGTAGCGAGCAGCTTCGCCTGCAATGACTGAAGACGATCCTCCTCAAGGAGCAGCGCGTCATCTTGTCGCAGCTGCTCTTGCTCAAGCTCATCGTGGCGAGCACTCGAGGCGATCCGTATACGAGTTCCGTGGGGAGAACTGCCTCTGCTCCATAGACTAGAGCAAAAGATTCCTGGCCGGTGGCTCGATTTGGTGTCGTCCTGATCGACCAAAGAACCATCGGCAGCTCCTCGATCCAGTTTCTTCCGCACTTGTGCAGCACTGTCGAAAGTTACGGTCTTGAGCCAGCGACTCAGCATTTGCCCTTTACGCTGACCGTTGCTTCTCGGGTGAGCAACAAAAGCAGACCTTGGCGTCAAGATCTTGGACGTCTTTGCATGAAGGTGCGACTTCGTAAATTGTGTGCCATTGTCGGTAATGATCCTGTTAGGGATTCGAAGCGACGAGACAATCGACTGAAGAACTTGATAGCTGTGCTGTCACCTTCCTCATCGCTTCCACTTCCGCCACTTTGTGAACTTGTCGATGGCGGCGCATACAAGTACTCAAAGCCCCGACAGCTTCGGGGAAAGGGCCGAGGATGTCGAGCACCAGACCGAAAAGGGCCGGGATAAAGGGATCGTCTGGAGAGCTTGAGCTGGCTGGTGTATCTGTTTGGAATGGGCCTGCACGCTTCACACTTGGTTACTTGTGCGGTTGCATCACGGAGGGCCCTCGCCAGAAGAAACCTTGCGGGAAAGCTTTGCGGCAAGTGCTCTGCGCCAATGTGGTGACCACATATGCCTCCGTGTATCTCTCGCCAACAGCTTCTATCCATCTTCCACAGGAATACACTTCAATTTCACACCGAGTCTTCTTACATGCAAGATCTTTGTCGACAAACCGGTACATACTTGACTGCCGGGCTACTCTTTCCTCTTCTTCTTGTTCTTCGGGAAGTTCTCTTGTCTGAAGGAAAAGGACAATCGGCTGCGCCCATGCTGGAGCTTGCGGCTCGACAACAAGGACTAAAGGCACATATGCTGCTGCGGGAACATCAGCTTCTACGGCAAGAACATGCGGCTCTGCCGGAGCTTGACTTGTCGGAAGCGTCTGCTTCAACGAAACAAACCCTGGGGCTTGTCGGAGCAGACTGCCCCTCAGTACTGTTGGTGTTGATCTTGGGGACCTTCGCAACGACGGCTTCGGGAAGCTCTGCCGGAAAGTAGTCACCAGAGATCAACTTCCTCTTCTTGCTTTGTCCAGTTGATGGTGTTACGGTTGGTTTAGTCGGCTTGAGCACGAAAATCCCTGGTTCCACGAGCAACTTAAGTGCAGCGCACTTTGACGAACCGTCGGCAATATCATTACGAGCTCTTGGAACATGTTCCATTTGCAGGCCGTCAAAGTGCTCTTCTAGCTTCCTCGACTTCATCAACATATGCTTCCATCAACGGACTCTGGTAATCTTTGTTCACTTGGCGGACGACAAGTTGCGAGTCACCTCTGACAATAAGCTTTTTGATCCCAAGGTCCACTGCGATCCTGATACCGGCAAGCAAACCTTCATACTCTACAGTATTGTTTGTTGCTTGCTCCTTGGGAAAGTGCATCCGGACTACGTACTTGAGGTGCTCTCCGGTGGGTGCGATAAGCAGCACGCCGGCACCGGCGCCTTGCAGCGAGAAGGCACCATCAAAGTACATTAGCCACTCTCTGCTTGCTTCCTTGACGGGAATGCTCGTCTCCGGAATCTCTTCATCTGGCGTTGGCGTCCATTCTGCTATGAATTCTGCCAACGCTACGCTGGATAGTTGAAGTGCTTTGAACTTGAGACCAAAGCTTGACAGTTCCAAAGTGCCCACTCGACAATCCTGCCTGTTGCCTCTGGATTCTACATTATCCTCTTGAGCGGAAAGCGAGTGACAAGCTGTGATCTCATGTGCTTGGAAGTAATGGCGCAGCTTTCTCGAGGCCATGAGGAGGCCGAAAAGCAATTTCTGCACACCAGAGTACCTTGACCTAGCCCCTGCAGGGAGGGACTGACAAAGTAAACTGGGCCTGCACCATCCTTTTACGTGATCTGTTCATGCGTCTGCACGGATTCGTCTTTAGCCGGGACCAGAGCTTGTCGTGAAGCCCACCTTGTCGCCGGATGTGTTTGCCGTGGTAGCTGGCTCGTCATCCGCCTCCCGCTCCGGTACTAACGCAGCACCAACCACTTGATTGGTTGCCGCTATATATAGCAGCAACTTCTCTTGTGGTTTAGGTGCGACAAGTGTTGGAGTGGAGGACAGGTATCTCTTTAAGTCCTGCAGCGCAGCCTCCGCTTCGAGTCCATTTCATTGGACCTGCCTTTTCAAAATCTTGAAAAGCGGCGGTATGCGCTCAGCCAGACCTAGAAATAAACTCTTTGAGAGCAGCTACGCAACCGGCAAGTCTTCGTACATCCTTGACGCGCTTTGGTGCTTCAACCTGCTCAATGGCCTTGATCTTGTCGGGATTGGCTTCAATACCTCACTGAGACACGAAGAACCCGAGAAGCTTGCCGGAAGGAACTCCGAACATGCACTTCTCGGGGTTGAGCTTGAGGTTGATCTTGCGCAGATTTGCAAAGCTCTCGTCCAAATCTTGAACCAGAGTTGCTTTGTCCTTGCTTTTGACCACTATGTCATCCATGTAGTCTTCTACATTTCTGTGCATTTGCGGCTCAAAAGCGTCATGGACTACCCTTGCAAATGTTGAACCAGCATTCTTCAAACCGAAAGGCATCCGTATGAAGCAGTATGTGCCACATGGTGTAATGAATGCGGTCTTCTCCTCATCTTCTTGAGCCATGAAGATCTGATGGTATCCACGAGTATGCATCAAGAAATGAAAGCAAATCACATCCAGCCGTGGAGTCAACAATCTGGTCGACGCGGTAAGGAAATGGATCTTTGGGACAAGCTTTATTAACATCCATGAAGTCAATACAAAGTCTCCATTTTCCATTTGCTTTGCTACGACTACAGGATTGGCCAACCACGTGGGATGGAGCACTCCTCGACAAGGCCTGCTTCCGGTTTCTTGATCTCTTACGCTATGAATTCTTGGCGCTCCTTTGCTTGCTTCTGACTTTTTTCTTGACGGGCGCGCATGAGGACAAGCGGCGGCGGTGCTCAATCACTTTCACAGGAACACCGGGGATGTCGGGGCGGTTGCCATGCAAACACGTCGACATTCGCCCGCAGGAAAGCAACGAGCGCGCCTTCCTATTTAGGGTCGAGAGAGGCACTGATGGTGAAGGTACCACCAGTGCCGTCCTTCTTGGCGGGCACCTTCTTGGTCTTTGGCGGAGCTACCATCTTCTTCTTGCACTTGCCGGTGGACCTGGCGCGCCAAAAATGTCGGGGAGGCTGATCGTACCCACGAACACCTATGGGGCCGGCGGACCAGGCCCCTTGTGGTTCGGAGGGGGGCGGAGATCGCACGAAGAGCGGATCGAGGCGAGGCACACGAGCAGTTTACCCAGCTTCGGAGCTCTCCGGAGAGATAAAACTCCTACTGCTGCTTGTTTGATGTATTGTGTTTTTGTTAGGGAGCGATGGGAGCTACAAAACCCAGCGTGAGCGTATCTGGTCTCGAGTGAGTCGAATGACCCGAACCCTTTCTACGTTGCGCATGGGCCTCCTTTTATATGCTCAAGGGGCCTGGTCCGCCGGCCCCATAGGTGTTCGTGGGTACGATCAGTCGGGGAGGCTGATCGTACCCACGAACACCTATGGGGCCGGGCGGACCAGGCCCTTGTGGTTTGGAGGGCGGAGATCGCACGGAGAGCGGGTCGAGGCGAGGCACACGAGCAGTTTACCCAGCTTCGAGCTCTCCGGAGAGATAAAACTCCTCTTGCTGCTTGTTTGATGTATTGTGTTCTTGCTAGGGAGGCGATGGGAGCTACAAAACCTAAGCGTGGCGTATCTGGTCTCGAGTGAGTCGAATGAACCGAAACCTTTTTACGTTAACGCATGGGCCTCCTTTTATATGCTCAAGGGGTCTCCGGCGGTGGCAACATAGGCGAGGGTACAAATGTAAAACAGGAGTTGGTACACGTGCTTGAGCGATTATGCGATGCAAAATACCTAACTCGACGGCAAGGGACAAAAGCAATAAATGCCCGTCTGCAGTCGCCTAAACAATTAGGCAACAGAGACCGTCGGTGCTCCACCACTCGCCATGATGGCAAGCTTGTCGGCGCTGCTTATATCGCTTCTCTCCGCTGGCTGCTGACCTCTTGACACGCAGCATGGAATGGTCCCATGGCGACACGTTCTTTGGATGAAATTTGGAGCGGAGGCGGAGAGAGGTTGCTTGCCATGACAAGCGCCTTGCCGCTGACTGAATCCTTGTCGCGTCCGGAGGCTTGAGCACGCCCGAGCCTTCTGGCAAGCTCCTCTTCTTTGGGGCCTGTCTTCTGCATGCCTTGAATGGCCTTCCCGGCAAGCTCCTCTTGCTGGGGCCTTGTCTTCTTAGTCAAATACTTTGTTCTTGAATGGCTCCAAAGGAGCCACAGAGGATCTTGGCGGTGACCAGGCAAACCCTGTCGCGGGGTGCTGCAACTGTCCATGCACGAGTACGGGATACTAGGGTACCCCTACTCTAGTACACCGACACCATGCCAATATTATACAACTTCCATATACTTTTGGCAACTTTTTATACTATTTTTTGGGACTAACATATTGATCGTGCCCAAAGGTGCAGTTCCTATACATTTGCATGTTTTACGTTTCGCAGAAAACCAATATCAAACGGAGTCCAAACGGGATAAAAATGGACGGAGAATTATTTTGGAATATTCATGATTTTTGGGTAGAAAAACCAACGCGAGATGGTGCCCGAGGGGGCCAGGAGATAGGGGGGGCGCCCCAGGGCGGCAGGCGCGTCCTGGACTCTCCTGGGCCCCCTATAAGGTGGTTGACGCTCTTCTTTCGCTGCAAGAAAGCTAATTTTATGAGAAAGATCTGGGCGAAAGATTCACCCCAATCGGAGTTACGGATCTCCGGATATAAAAGAAACAGTGAAGGGGCAGAATCAGGGAAGGCAGAAACAGAGATAGACAGAGAGATAGATCCAATCTCGGAGGGGCTCTCGCCCCTCCCACTCCATGGGAGCCAAGGACCAGAGGGGAAACCCTTCTCCCATCTAGGGAGGAGGTCAAGGAATGTAAGTGCATCTAGTGCCCCTTAGTGATTTTGGTGTATTGAAGACTTATAGGTTAAGGGACTAATGCGTTTGCGAGTGTACACAGGTCTATAAGTCTATGAGGAGTTTGATATTCTGAGAGAAAATCGACCCTAAAAATGAAGTTCTTATTTGAAGACTTTGATATTCGAAGACTTTACGAAGACTTTGAAAGTGAAGAATTTGGTGTGACCTTGAAGACTTGGTATTCATTTGAGGAACATGAAGCGTGAAGACTTTTGTTTTCGTAGTTTCATTTTCTCTTTGTTGAGTCATAGAAAACACCGTACTGTTAAAGGGGGTCGAGGAAATACTAAGGAAAATTTTCCATGTGATGCTCAACTCAAAATCCTACACCTACCAATCCCTTCGAGTGAAGCCATTGGAAATCTCATACAGTTCAGTCAATTTCTTTAGTGACAGAGACGCAGTTCTTCTGGTCACTGAGGACTTCGCTCTGACTGAGGAGTTAGGAATTCGCCAGTGTGAATTGCCAACACAGTGAGGAACATGATAGCCCTAAGGAATTTGAGAGTCAAATTTCCGAATGCTGTCTTCTTGGCAAGGCCACCTGTCCCAAAATATCCTATCCACCTAACGGTCATATCATTGAAGGGCATTTATGTCTTATCATGTCGGTCTGCTCCCTAGGCTATAAATAGCTTCCCCCTACAACCACTAGCTGGTTGGCTGCTCCGAGAGAATTTGACACTTGTCATTTGAGAGCAACCCATCCTCCGAGGACTTTGAGAGAAAATCATCAAGTGAGGAAAACCCAAAACCAAACCCCTACAAACCCAAAGTGATTGAGCATCACTGAAGAAATTGATCCTGCATGGATCCGACGCTTGCTACCTTTGAAGACTGTGCTTCTTCCAGACGGTTAGGCGTCAAGGTCTAGAGCATCCAAGAGGAATTGTGGATCGCCGAGTAACCAAGTCTGTGAAGGTTTGGAAGTCACCTGAAGACTTACCACGAGTGATTGGACAAGGCCTGCGTGGCCTTAGTTCAAGGAGAATACGGTGAGGACTGGGTGTCCTGAGCTGCGTGCTTTCGATGTTGGGTGTCCGGGACTGCGTGTCCTCGAGTTTAAATACTCAGCCGCTCCAACCAGACGTACAACTGAGACAGCAGTTGGAACTAGTTTACCAAATCATTGTCTTCACCAACCTAACTGGTTCTATTTCCACAACTCTTTCATTTCCTCATTACTATGTTGAATATTTGTTCATATCTGTGTTTGAAGACTTTGACTGAAGACTTTCTCTATTTCCTCAGTTCAATTTCTTCAGTCTGTTTGTCTTCATTTCATCATGATGACCATGCTTGTATTCTGTTATGCTTACTTCTGAGTACTCATTCCGCTGCAAGTAGTTCTTCGCTAAGGAATTTCCTCACCGGCAAATTCCTCAGTGAAGAATTCATAAAAATCGCCTATTCACCCCCCTCTAGTTGATATAACGCACTTTCAATTGGTATCAGAGCAAGGTACTCCCTTGTTCTGTGTGATTTTGGTTTAACACTTTGGAGTTTTAGTTATGTCGACCGCAGGTATGAAGAAAGTGACATGCCCTATCTTTGACGGTCATGACTATCCCAAGTGGAAGGCCATGATGAGGAAGCGCCTCATGGCAATGAACAGCGAACCATGGACCGTCACTGAGATTGGTCTTACTGATCTATGCAAGATGGCGGACGCTGATGATATTCGCAAGTACACTCGACTTGACATCATGGCGAAGGATATCATCTGTTCCTGCCTATCCAGAGATCAATTCGGGCGCATTATGCATCTTGGCAATTCGAAGCTTATCTGGGACCGAATCTCTGATGTCTATGAAGGTCATCGAACCCGTCATGATCCCTGGTTTGAGGACTTCAAGGAATTTCTCAAAACGATGACTTTCGAGCCAGAATCATCATCTTCTGCATCATGTCTCATGGCAGACGGTGCTGAGGTAACCGAATGCTCCTCATCCGAGTTTTGTGATGATGAATCTGATAATGATGAATCTGATGATGATATTGAATCTTGTTATACCAAACTTGTTTGCATTTCCACTAAACAACAAACGGCTTTGGAACAAGTTCAAAACATGTTAGACAAAAGTGATGATATGTTGCATAAAGAAATGGATCAGTCAAAAGCATTGGGTGAATGTCTTCAGAGAATTCACTCCAAGTTTGACACCCTTCAAGATCAACATAATACCCTCTTAACTGATCACGAGAAGCTTTCTTCTGAATCTCTTCAAAGAAAGGAAGATCTTGAAAAGCTAAGAGTGTGCTATGAAGATCTTCAGAAGGAGCGCGATTCATTACTAGCTCAACAAATCAGCGCTTCTCAGGAAGAATTTGTTCCTCCATGCTTAAAGTGCATTGAACGTGAATCTGCTAATTCTTCACCTGGATGTTCAAATGCTTCAACTGTTACAAATTCTTCACCTGCCTCTGCTATCACTAATTCCTCATCTGAGGACATTGCTAGTATTACTGACAATGCAGGGCTGAAGGAATTGTACATGACAGGAATGTACAAAAGCCTCAAAGGGCATCAGACTCTTTGTGATGTGCTCAAAAAGCAGATCCTCAACAGAAACCCTAGGAAAGAGGGTATTGCCTTTGAGAGGAAACTTAATGCTGATGGAACATATTGGAAGCCTGAGCAGTACCCCAAAACCTCATGGGTTGCTGCAAAGGGACCTCTAGTTGATCCATCTAAATTATCTGGCTTTACATGTGAATCTCCTCATTCTTCTGATGAGTCATTTGACTCCAACTATAAACTGTTCAAAAATCAGAATGGTGAAGTATTTGCTAGATATGTTGGCACTAACTGCAGGAATGGTTCTCCTATGAAGAAAATCTGGGTTCCAAAGAAGTGCCTTGAAAGTCTTTAGGTGAATGTCCTCATGACACCACCAGTGAAGAACAGGAACCCCAGATCAAATTCTTCATATGGACCAAATTTTTCATATGGATCCAAGTCCTCATACGGACCAAATTCCTCACATGGATCAAATTCCTCAAAAGGATCAAAGTCCTCATATGATTATCATCGTGCTAACAACTACATCTCATGAGGTAGAGCTAAGGGCTATGAATATGTGCATTATTCTTCAAATCAACATGTTCATAAGTCCTCGAAGAATTTCTCTGCTTATTCATATGCTTACCCTAACCCCTCTTATGTGAAACGAAATGGTTTGGCATCTTTGCCACCTTTCTCATATGGTGCTCGCAGAGTGATGAATTCTTTGCCACCCCTCCAGATGTGGGTGGTGAAGAAAAAGAACTAATCTCTTCTGCAGGGTCAGGTCTCGGGCGTGCTTTAACGTCTCAAGAAGAATTTCTTTGGGGACACGACAAAATTGCCTGAAAGGACGCAGGCGAATCATGATGAAATGAACCTTCATTTCACACGTCCTCATATTGCTATATCTGTTTACTGCTTGATGAAATTCATCTGATGAACTTGATACCATATTCTTCACTGATGAAGCATATGAGATTGTAAGTTACACTAATTAATCTGCAGGATGATCAACCCAAATCTACTGAGTGGGTCCTCGACAGTGGATGTACAAATCACATGACTGGTGACAAGAATCTATTGATGGATGCTCCTTTATCACCGTCACATCTGAAGCATATCATCTTTGCTGACAAAGGCAAAAGTCAGGTATTGGGTCTTGGTAAGGTTGCAATCTCTAAGGATAAACACATGGACAAAGTCATGCTTGTTGAGTCCTTAGGATACAATCTCATGTCAGTCTCAATGCTTTGTGATCTTGATATGGTTGTTGTCTTTGGCAAGTATCGCTGTGTTGTGATTATGGACGCCGACAATTCCAAAGTCTTCGAAGGCTTTAGGAGAGGAGATTTGTATATTGTTGATTTCTCTACAGGACCACAACCAGCCGTGTGTCTACTTGCAAAAGCTTCAGAAGGCTGGCTATGGCATCGATGACTTGGTCACGCAGGCATGAGGAATTTACACACGCTTGCAAAGAAGAAGCATGTCATTGGCATTGAGAATGTCAAATTCCTCAAGGATCACTTATGCGGAGCCTGTGAAGCTGGAAAAATGACCAAGGCCAAGCATCCAGCGAAGACTATCATGACTTGCTTCACATGGACCTCTTCGGACCTAATCATTACTCAGCAGTCACTAATGATGCATCTCTATATGGTTTTGTCATTGTTGATGATTACTCTCGATATACATGGGTACACATTGTTACTTACAAACATGAAGTGCAGGAAGTCTTCAAACGATTTTCCTCAAGGGCTTCAACCAACTTTGGTGTGAAGATCAAGCACATCAGAAGTGACAATGGAACTGAGTTCAAGAATTCCGGTCTTGATGCCTATCTTGATGAACTTGGTATTACTCATGAGTTATCTGCTCCCTATACTCCTCAGCAAAATGGCGTCGTGGAGCGCAAGAACAGAACTCTTGTTGAGATGGCTCGCACTATGCTTGATGAATACAAAGCGCCTCGGCGTTTTGGATTGATGCAATTGATCTGCGTGCCACATCATCAATAGAGTATATCTTCACAAATTCTTCAAGAAGGCGGCCTATGAACTCCTCAACGACAAGAAACCCAATGTGAGTTATTTCAAAGTCTTGATTGCTAAATGTTGGATTAGAGATCCTCACCACAACTCTAAATTTGCCTTTGAAAGCACATGAAGGTTTTATGCTTGGTTACGGAAAGGACTACGCACACCTCTGAGTCTTCAACATTGTTCTTCACAAGATTGTTGACACTTTGTAGATGTGCGGTTCGATGAAACTAATGGCTCGCAAAGAGAGCACCTACCTTCTGTGTTAGATGAACCAGCACCTGAGGATTCTATCAAGTTCAAGGCAACTGAGGATGTCATTCCTACTGAAGAATCTGCTGAAGAATTCATTCCAGTTCATGAAGAACGTCGAACTGCTTAACTTGAAGAAAATGCTGAAGAAAATGCTGATCAAAATCCTCAGCGACAACCAGCTCATCCTCGTGTTGCAAAAGAAGTGCAAGTGGAGAAGATCATTGATGACATTAGAGCCCCAGGTCCTCTCACACGCTCAAAAGCTTCACATTTATCTAACTTTTGTGGGCACTATGCTTTTGTCTCTATCACAGAGCCCGCTAAGGTAGATGAAGCATTTCTGGAGCCGGAGTGGATTCAGGCTATGCAAGAAGAATTACATCAGTTCAAGCTCAACAATGTCTAGGAACTGGTCAATCGTCCAGATCCTCGCAAGCATAATATCATTGGCACAAAGTGGATCTACCGCAACAAGCAAGATGAAAATGGCCTTGTTGTGAGGAATAAGGCACGACTAGTAGCTCAAGGCTACACACAGGTTGAAGGAATTGATTTCGATGAAACTTTTGCACCTGTTGCTAGACTTGAGGCTATTCGCATATTACTTGCTTACGCTAACCATCATGATATCATCTTATATCAAATGGATGTGAAAAGTGCATTCCTCAACGGTAAGCTTGAGGAAGAAGTATATGTTGCTCAACCCCCAGGTTTTGAAGATCCGAAGAATCCTGACAAAGTCTTCAGACTCAATAAGGCTCTCTATGGCCTCAAGCAAGCCCCTCGGGCGTGGTATGATACATTGAAGGAATTCTTCGTGAAGAATGGCTTCACACCCGGTTCACTGGACCCTACTCTCTTTACTAAATCTTATGATGGTGAACTGTTTGTGTGCCAAATATATGTTGATGATATTATCTTTGGCTGTACTGACCAACGTTATAGTGATGAATTTGCTTATATGATGAGTGAAGAATATCAAATGTCTATGATGGGAGAGTTAAAATTCTTCTTAGGTCTTCAAATTCGTTAGCAGCACAATGGCATATTCATATCTCAGGAGAAATACCTCAAAGATGTACTGAGGAAATTCGGCATGCAAGATTTCAAAGGCATCAAAATTCCTATGCCCACAAATGGGCATCTATGCACTGATGAAAATGGTATTGACTTCGATCACAAGGTATACCGCTCCATGATTGGTTCTTTATTGTACTTATGTGCATCTAGGCCAGATATAATGCTTAGTGTTTGCATGTGTGCCCGATTTCAAGCTGCAGAAGGAATCACACCATAAGGTTGTGAAGCATATTCTTCGATATCTAGCTCACACACCAACACTAGGGTTATGGTACCCCAAGGGCTCTGCTTTTGATCTCATTGGATATTACGACTCGACTATGCTTTGGTGATTATGTGGACCGCTAGTCAACATCTGGAACTTGTCATTTCCTCGGACGATCTTTGGTGCATTGGTCCTCGAAGAAATAGGCGCATATCCTTTGTCTACTGCTGAAGCTGAATACATTGCTGCTGGCTCTTGCTGTGCTCAACTGCTTTGGATGAAGCAAACCCTCAAGGACTATGGCATCAGCGTGAAGAATGTGCCTCTCCTCTGTGACAATGAGAGTGCCATCAAGATTGCTCACAACCCAGTTCAGCACTCGAAGACAAAGCACATCCATATTCGCCATCATTTTCTTCGTGATCATGTGTTGAAGGGCGACATCTCCATTGAGCACGTGAAGACTGAAGAACAGCTAGCTGATATCTTCACTAAGCCCTTGGATGAGAAGAGATTTAGCAAGTTGCGGTGTGAGCTAAATATCTTAGAATCTTGAATGTTCTTTGAAAAGGACACACATCCTAACACTTATGCAAAATTGATGACTTAGATGTGCAACACATGAAGAAACGTTTTTCTTCAGTCAATGAAGAATAACTCTCTAAGTGTGAAGAAATTAATGAAGAATTTGATTCTCAGAACCCTACAACAATTGTACGCAGTGTCTGAAATCATCATTCTTATACGGTGGGTCACGCCACCACAAAAAGTTGAAAATCTTCAATTTGAGTTTTTCCTTAGTTTTGAAATTCTTCAGTTTTTCAAATTCTTCAACTTTGCAAAATCTTCAATGTTTCCGTCGTTTTTCTTCATTGGCTATATATATATGAGTTTATGTCCTCTACAGCATTCACTTATAGCTATTTCTTCAAGTTGCTCTTTCTGCTAAGTGAATGTGATCGGACCCTTCCCCCCTCTATGCTATACTCAATCCAATCTATTCACAAATTCTTCATGTGCGTTCTATTTGAAAATCGTTCAAAATCTTCACTGTGTCCTTGTCAGCTGAAGAAATTGCGAACGAAACTTTAAAACAAATCTTATCCAAATTTTCGGTTTTACCGCTCAAACCGTTCCGCATCCCACGATGCATTATTATATTCACCCACGATCTTACACGATCTCATCTACACAGTACGTGGGTGACACATGTCGCGTGAAGGAGAAAGGGCAGGGGCATGTTCGTCCCAAAATCTTCGGGGGAACAATTTTTCACCGTGACTATAAATACCCCTCTCCCCTTCCTCACTTCATTTACTCTGCTCGACCGCTTTCTCTCGCTCGAGCTCCTCAAACCCTAGCGCCACCGCTACTCCATCGTCGCCGGTGAGGAAGAGCTTCACTGCCTCGACCTCGTCGCCGTCGTACTCGCGCCGGTTGCGGAAATCTTCACTCCGCCGCCGCCGTAGCTGTCTTCCTCTGCCAAGTTAGGGCGTGGAAGATCTAACCTGACGAACTTCGCATCCGTTCTTCTCAGTTCGTCGTGTTCTTCACTCCGGGTAATTAAAAGTTACTTTTATTACTCACTTTGATTCTCAAACTTTCCCGAAAATCTTCAAAGGTGTTTATTCTTCAAATCTTCACACATATGAACACCTCACGGATCATATGATCTTGAACTATTTCTCTAAGCAATCATTTTCTTCAAGATTCCCTAATTGTGTGGATGTTCGATCTATACAACTCTGGAACCTAAGACAAAACGCTTGGTGTAATTCCTCAAGGTTCATCTGGTCAAATTCCTCAAAACTTGTTCTTTTCGAAAAACCTTCTGAGAACGCATATGACCTCTTCAAATTCCTCGCACCTACACTCTGTTCATAGGTACTCATGTCCGCTGCTGAATCACTAGGTTCTCATCAACTTAACTCATTTGCAGCGTTCCTCGAAGAAAAACTGCATACTTCTTCAGAGTGTTCAATTGTTCAAATTCCTCATCTGAAGAATATGGCAGACGGTAAGAGACCGCAGAAAGGAGGAAAGAAGCCTGAGGTCATGACTGCTTTCGAAATTCCCGATGAAATCTATGCTGGCTATTGCACACTTGATGAAGCAAAATTTGGCAAAGAAACCAAAAATCAGCGCAAGGTGCGCATACAGAAGATTGAACGGAGATGGGCAAGAGAGTGGAGGGAGTACAGATATGTTACTCCGAAGTATATGCAGAAATTCGCTTTAAATCCTCCATGTCCAAGAGCTCCACTGGCACCTGGCCAAGTAGCTGTTCCCACCAGCATCAAGCGTGGTGAGGACTTTCCTGATGAATGGGCTAAGCGCCAAGCCAAATTGGCAAGACAAGCCAAGGAGGCAGTGAAGAAATTCAATGAGGATTCTACCGCTGCTGCTGCTGCTGAGACCTCGGTCAGACCGAGGAAATCAATGCCAAAGAAGCCTGCTCGCAAGCCAAGTGCTTCAGCAACAGCGCCCTCACGGCCAAGTTCCTCAGCTATGCCCTCACGGCAAATTCCTCAGACCACTACTGCTCCATCAAAGTCCTCAGCTCCTGTGCATCTGGCTACATGTCAAAGGACTACGGGTTTTTCAATTGCTTCTGGTGTCTCAGCAAGTTCCTTAGCTGCACCAATGTCCTCATCAGGCCCCACACTGTTGAAGACTAAAGCAACAGCTGGACACGGTCCTCGGCCAAGTCCAAGGAAGAAACAGGTCGCATTCCAAGTGCCCTATGATGATGAAGCTTCTGATGATGAACTTGCAGAAATCATCAGAGACAGACAGGTGAAGGCCGCTAGAGCCAAAGGTACATATGTGCCACTGCTTTTGGATCCGAGGAAAATCCTCGATTACATTGACCTCTGGCACAAGGATCCAAACACCCCCATGCCTGATTTTCATCTGACTCCTGGTCAAAGTCACATGCTGACCCATTTCATCACTCAAGAGAAATGGAAATTTGAAAAGGCAAGAGAAATCAAGAAAGCGCAATACAGGAAGGAGAAGCTCCTGAAGAAAAACGTTGTCAGAATGACACCTGAGGAACTTCTCCAGGCTCAGTCTGAAATTCAAGACCTCAGCAAAGACTTTGATGCCTACTATGCTGATTGGCAAGGAGCCAAAGTGAGATTCGTCACGAAGAAAATGAAAACTGTCGCAGCCCCATCGCAACAAGAAAACCCTCAGGCTGCAGACTCTGGTCAGCCTGCTGAAGAACATGCCAGCACCGCTGATGACTTTCAGCCTGCTGATGAAAATGCTAGTTCCAGGGCTGATGAATCCATTCCAGCCGCTGAAGAAATTGTCAGGGCATCCACTAGTGGTGCGCCTGAAGAAACTGAAGAGATCGAGAACAGCTGCATCGATTCGCTTTGAAGAAAATGAACCAAATTCCTCAGCTCCTCCCGCGCCTACACCAACTCCAATTCTTCCATCTGCATATGAGGTGAAGAAGACCAAGGCTGCAGAGCGAGCTGCAGTGAACAAAAGGAAGGCATCAGCTGCGTCAAATTCTTCGGCTGCGAAGAAAATGAAGCCAATGACCAGCTCTTTTGAAAATCCTATTGATGCTGTTCCAATTTCCTCCATGTCATCAAAGGAAATTGTTCCTTATGGAGAAGACTATAAGATCCCAAGTGGATCTGATGAAGAAAATCATTCTGCTGCTACGTCAGAGCAGCCTGATGAAGAAATTGAAGTGGACGCAATCCCTTCAACGCCCGTCATTTCCTCACCTATGCCTCAGTTCACAACTGAAGAGGCTGGCGTTGAGGAAATAGAAAATGAAGATGAAGATGTGGATATTGGATGCACCACACCTGTGATGAATGATGACTTTTGGGAAAGTCAGCATCCCAATACTCCTCCATTCACACCTATCCAACAGATTCCTCAGTCCCCGGCAACAACAGTTCAGATGGGCTCTAAAGAAACTCATCCCACTCCCTCTGTTCATGAAGATATTCCAGCCGCTAGTGCTGAAGAACCTGCTGTTGCTGATCCTCAAGTTGCACAAGAAGGCTGAGGAACCAGAAATTCCTCAGCCTGAAGAACCTGAGCTCGCGATTCCTGAGGTGGTACTGCAACTCACTGACACCCCTCTGCCAAAGCCGAAGAATCCGTTCTCAAGCAAACTGAAGTTCAAGCCTGAAGACTTCTTTTCCGAGCATGTATTCTTCACTGATTACAACCCCTATGACTCTGCTCGCATAAGGAAGAGGCGTTTCTGGACTGCTAGTCAAGCCAACTTCTATTCCTCAGTGCTGTTTCACAAGGGCAAAATCTTCGATCATGAACATATTCCTCACGTGGACATGGAATCTCTGCCATGCTTCGAGCCAGTCCTCAGTGTTATTCACGATGCAGGATTACTCAATTTCAGCACTGACATCTATGATTGGAATGAAGAACTCATTCTTTAGTTCTACGCCACACTGCATATCACCGGAGACGCTGAAGATGTCAATTCATGGGTGCTGGATTGGATGACTGAAAACACTCACTATAAGGCACCGGCAACTGAATTGCTTCGTGTCCTTCCTCTTGATCCTCCCCATGACAGTGCACGTTGCATCTACAATGGCCCTGAACTGACAAGTCACTATATGCAAGTGCTCATGAAGCCTTTGAAGCCAGGGAAAGCCCCACGAACCAAATTCCTCGTCAAGGAGTTACTCTATGTGCCTCGGACTGTCTATCGCATTCTGACGAAGACAATGAGTCCTATCAAAGGCCATGACTCCAATGATGAATAAGTCGTTGGCATCATGAAGAATATTCTTTTCAACATCATTCATGGCCTTCCCGTCAACTTCCATGATTTCTTCATGAGGACTCTGGCCAATGTTGCTATGTCACCATTCGAGCTGAAGCCCTATGCGCCTTGGATTATGAGATTCATAAGGGCAAGATCTTCACTGAATTACAAGGCTGACACTCTGAACCATGGTAGCTACTTGCCTCCCATTGAAGCCCTCAAACGGCCAGTTTCTTCATCTGATGATAAGGGCAAGGCAGCTGCTGTGATCGATGAAGGCATTCGTCCATTGGATGGTCAATTTCGCCTGGCCACATCTTACTCTACCAATGACGACTCTGCCACACATGACACTGCCGCAAATACTTCAGCTAAGCAAAATCCTCAAACCACAACACCCAGGGTGATGACTGACCGTGAGTTACTCCTCAGTCTTCATCAGAAGGTTGATCGCAATCACAAATGGGTTAAACGTCAGTTTGGTGCAATTCTTCATAATATGACCTCAACACACAATGCAGTGAAGAAGAACCACTACTACCTTCATGAAACCCTCACCCGCACCTGGGCTGTCCTCACTCATGTTTATAGCGCTGAAGAACTGAAGACTATGGGTCTTAAGGAAGAATTTGATTGGTCTGCACCTCCTCCGAAGAAATTCAAGAGGGTCAAAGTTCCTCCACTGGTGGCCAGCTCTTATTCTTCATCGCGTGACACCGATGAGTATGAAGATTTGGACGACACTGCGGCAGGCCCTGCTACAACAAACGACCCCGACAACGCTGGCGCTCCTCCATCAACTTGAAATTCTTTAGGGGCGTTAGTCCTCAGTTTCAATCCTATTGGTCATTTGATGACAAAGGGGGAGAAATCTGAGTTAGTCTTCAAGCGGGTCTATATTAAGGGCGTTTTTTTTAAGTTACAACTCTCGTTCTTCCGAAACTCTTATTGGATCGAGTTGTAATCTTAAACCCGATGGTGCTCTGATACTTTTGGATGGTGCTCTGATACTTTTGATGCACTATGCTCTGAAACTTTTGATGCTTTCGGCATGCTTATTCCTCGTTAATGTTATTGCATGCATGCTGAATTTCATCAGGCACCATTTTCATCACGCATTTCAAATTCTTCATATTATATATCAAATGCGTGTATGAATTACAAGATATAGGGGGAGATCTCCATGATTCAACTCTTCAAATGTGCATTGCCTCAAAAGCAAATTCATCACTATGCACACCTTCAGGGGGAGTTCTTCTATATCTTCCAATAAAATTCCTCAATATCAGTATTTACACTTCATATATTTATCCCCGTTAAAAACTTAACCTATATTGTCATCAATCACCAAAAAGGGGGAGATTGTAAGTTCATCTAGTGCCCCTTAGTGATTTTGGTGTATTGAAGACTTATAGGTTAAGGGACTAATGCGTTCTTGAGTGTACACAGGTCTATAAGTCTATGAGGAGTTTGATATTTGAGAAAATCGACCCTAAAAATGAAGTTCTTCGACTGAAGACTTTGATATTCTAAAGACTTTCTGAAGACTTTGAAAGTAAAGAATTTGGTGTGACCTTGAAGACTTTGTATTCATTTGAGGAACATGAAGCGTGAAGACTTTTGTTTTCGTAGTTTCATTTTCTCTTTCTTGAGTCATAGGAAACACCGTCTTTGTTAAAGGGGGTCGAGGAAATACTAAGGAAAATTTTCCATGTGATGCTCAACTCAAAATCCTACACCTACCAATCCCTTCGAGTGAAGCCATTGGAAATCTCATACAGTTCAGTCAATTTCTTCAGTGACAGAGACGCAGTTCTTCTGGTCACTGAGGACTTTGCTCTGACTGAGGAGTTAGGAATTCGCCAGTGCGAATTTCCTACACGATGAGGAACATGATAGCCCTGAGGAATTTGAGAGTCAAATTTCCGACCGTTCTTGTCTTCTTGCGCCACTGTCCCAAAATATCCTATCCACCTAACGGTCATATCATTGAAGGGCATTTATGTCTTATCATTTCGGGCTGCTCCTAGGCTATAAATAGCTTCCCCCTACAACCACTAGCTGGTTGGCTGCTCCGAGAGAATTTGACACTTGTCATTTGAGAGCAACCCATCCTCCGAGGACTTTGAGAGAAAATCATCAAGTGAGGAAAACCCAAAACCAAACCCCTACAAACCCAAAGTGATTGAGCATCTTGAAGAAATTGATCTGCATGGATCCGACGCTTGTTACCTTTGAAGATTGTGCTTCTTCCAGACGGTTAGGCGTCAAGGTCTAGAGCATCCAAGAGGAATTGTGGATCGCCGAGTGACCAAGTCTGTGAAGGTTTGGAAGTCACCTGAAGACTTACCACGAGTGATTGGACGAGGCCTGCGTTGCCTTAGTTCAAGGAGAATACAGTGAGGACTGGGTGTCCTGAGCTGCGTGCGCAGTGACTGGGTGTCCAGGACTGCGTGTCCTCGAGTTTAAATACTCAGCCGCTCCAACCAGACGTACAACTAAGACAGCAGTTGGAACTGGTTTACCAAATCATTGTCTTCACCAACCTAACTGGTTCTATTTCCTCAACTCTTTCATTTCCTCATTACTGTGTTGAATGTTTGTTCATATCTGTGTTTGAAGACTTTGACTGAAGACTTTCTCTATTTCCTTAGTTCAATTTCTTCAGTCTGTTTGTCTTCATCTTGTGTTATCCTGTGATTACGCTTTCTGTACTCTGTGCTAGTCTTCATTTCATCATGATGACCATGCTTGTATTCTGTTATGCTTACTTCTGAGTACTCATTCAGCTGCAAGTAGTTCTTCGCTAAGGAATTTCCTCACCGGAAAATTCTTCAGTGAAGAATTCATAAAAATCGCCTATTCACCCCCCCTCTAGTCGATATAACGCACTTTCAAGGAAGAAGAAGAAGAAGAAGTGGGCCTCTCTCCCCCTCGATTCCGGTGGCGCTGGAGCGCTGCCGGGGGCCATCA
Source organism: Aegilops bicornis (assembly GCA_021605145.1). Lineage (NCBI taxonomy): Eukaryota > Viridiplantae > Streptophyta > Magnoliopsida > Poales > Poaceae > Aegilops > Aegilops bicornis. Next base: position 155,145,106 of record CM038673.1, read on the forward strand.
TCATCACCGCGATCTTCACCAACACCTCCGCCATCTTCATCAACATCTCCATCACGTTCCCCCTTCTATATTCAGCGGTCCACTCTCCCGCAACCCGCTGTACCCTCTACTTGCACATGGTGCATTATGCTTCATACTATTATCCAATGATGTGTTGCCATCCTATGATGTCTGAGTAGATTTTCGTTGTCCTACAGGTGATTGATGAATTGCTATGATTGGTTTGAATGGCATGTTTTATTATTGGTGCTGTCCTATTGTGCCCTACGTGGTCGGCATAAGAGTGAGGGATTCCTGTAGGGTTTGCAATATGTTCATGATTTGCTTATGGTGGGTGGCGTGAGTGACAGAAGCACAAACCCGAGTAAGTAGGTTGTTTGCGTATGGGATAAAGGGGACTTGATACTTTAATGCTATGGTTGGGTTTTACCTTAATGATCTTTAGTAGTTGCGTATGCTTGCTGGATTTCCAATCATAAGTGCATATGATCCAACAAGAGAAAGTATGTTATCTTATGCCTCTCCCTCAAATAGAATTGCAATAGTGATTAGCGGTCTAGTAACGTAGTCAATTTCTTAGGGGCAATTTCACAACTCCTACCACCACTTTTCCACACTCGCTATATTTATTTTATTGTATCTTTATCTAAACAGCCCCTAGTTTTTATTTACGTGTTCTTTATTATCTTGCAAACCTATCCTATCACACCTACAAAGTACTTCTAGTTTCATACTTGTTCTAGGTAAAGCGAACGCTAAGTGTGTGAAGAGTTGTATCGGTGGTCGATAGAACTTGAGGGAATATTTGTTCTACCTTTAGCTCCTCGTTGGGTTCGACACTCTTACTTATCGAAAGAGGCTACAATTGATCACGTATACTTGCGGGTTATCAATGTCCGGCCGCTGTAGCTGTACGGCGACTCCACTTGAGGCACTTCTTGATCCGCTTCCGTGTGGACTTGTCCTATGCTTCAAGCATCTCCATGGTTGTCTCCTCGGTTCCTGAGCATACATAGTGTCTTTGCATTAGGTAGCAACCATGTCTCTCACAAGTGGAAAGGGGAAGCATTTAGGAAATGGGTTCACCTTGTCTCCAATGGCGTATGTTAGAGGTCTCGTCATATGTCCTCTTGGGGTTCGGAGAGTAGTTGGAGTGTACATGGGGATGAGCGTGGGATGCTCCGCATCATCCCCCCCCCCCTTAATAAAGATCCAACCTTGGATCGTGATCCTCGTCACCATGGAAACAGTTATCGTGGACGAACTTGTAGTTGGACATAGATGAAGGCATTGCACAATCCAAGTACTCCAAGGTGTCTCTGGTATGTGGTACATGCAAAATGAGCAAACAAAAAGTACACTTGGAAATACAATGGTTAGCGCACAAAAAGTGTCCATCAAGTAAGTATGAGTCCGTTCGGCAAGAATGTGCATGACAAAGCGCATGAAGCTTATCAAGATATTCTAGGAAGGTATGCAAAGCGTTCATGGGAACAAAAGCATGGTGCACAAAGCGACAAATTCAACCATTGTGCAAAAATGATGTCATAGAGAGACGACTCATCAATAGCATGAATATGGCAATGGATGCTCAATATGTGTATGCTATCATGCAATTGATGGTGGACAATATGATCATGATGTATGAATATGCTATCAAGGAAGATCACAACAAATTTGCTAAGGAAACGCACAAACTCATATATCATGGATGACATGGGAATACAAGATGCAACAAGGCAATCATAATGTGAGTCAATCCATGCATAGGGTGCAAACTTGCGGTAAGTATGATATGTTCATTGAGCATGACATGTGGGAGCACAATCAACAAATATGGAGGTGTGAGTGCAATGTGCCAAAGGAGTGTTGATGTACCAATGCTCGATGTCGTGGCATGAGTGTAAGTCCGAAGGTGCATCCAATAAGTCCGAGCACTCCTCAATGTAAAGGTTCATAGAGCTAATCTCCAATGTCACTCCTCCGTTCGTGAGATGTATTATGTAGAAAATAAGAAGGAAACAACAATGAAAGAGTGACCCATCCAATATGTAAACTTGAGGATGGCTCAAAGGGAAGGAGTTCACCTTTATGAGGATGTCGAAAGTGTTGGTGTCACGCATCATATAGACCTTTGCATGACCAATATGGCTCATGATGGTACCGCCTTGTGAATCCTCCAAAATAAAAGAACATGACAAACACTGGGAAAAACAAATGAGGTTAGCGGAGGTGCAAAACCTATCATTCGTGTGGTAAGATACCCAACATGTGTATGCATCATGCTCATCATAAGAAGGTACAAGGGAGCATTTCATAGTATGGAGGCATATGATGCAAGAACTACCAAATACAAGAGGCTCAAGTAAACAAGCATGCATCACAAGTAAGTTGTCAAAGTCTCCAAGATCAATAAGCATAGTATGGTTGCACTCAATACAAGTGGATATGAAAGAGGCAACTAATGGACACAAGAGACAATGATCAAGATATATCATGTGAGAGGCATGAGCATATATGTCATCAACCCAAGAAAGCGAGTAAGAGTGGAAAATGGGTGATGCAACATAGCAAGCAATCATAGCGATCAAGTCAAATAAGCTAGTAGTGTGAAAATGCAACGTACTAGAAGGAATCATGGCAACCATATCATGTGCGCAAATAGTTGGCATGAATAATTCACATGACATAGCACAAGCATGAAAGCAAGATATGAGAAAAATATCATCAATGTATTGGCAAGAAGTCCTATTTAAATAGAAATGGAACATCATGACTCTCCCAACACAAGAATCAACAATAGCATGTGGCACATGGTAAACATGGCAATAACAACAAGTATATCCACCAACCATGCAAATACACATAGTAGTAGCATAATGGTGAATCATGGGTAGATGCAAGCAAGGGTCACAATTGCATGGCAAAATCATGTAAAGAGGCATAACATGCAAAGTGAACATGATAGTATGGGCATAAGGTGACAAGTGGTAAATAGCCCATAGCCATGTGAGATCCAAGTAAAAGATATGCGCGTAGTCCTTGCGCAAAGGGAAGGGTGGTAAGGATAGTCCACGGGATCCCAAGTCATCGTTGTTCTCAAGAGCTCATTTCGTCAACTCTTGGCATTGAGATGTTGATGAGTATACGTGAGTACCTACACAAAAAAAAGACAAAGGAAAAATTGTGTGTGCGTGATATATGTACACATCATCCATCATGATGCGCACGTGCATGTGTTGGTTAGCACAAAATAACAAATGCTCAAATAAATGAGATGCGTGATATAGAAACATGTCATCCATCATGATAGGTTTGTTGTTGTGCATGGCATAATGGAGACTCAAAGGATGTAATGCATCATGAGAGATATCTAGAGCATTGTTATTCATGGGGTGCATATGGTGCACACAATTATGGGAATCATGCAAAATATGGAATGCATCAAAATTTCCTAATATGTATGAGGAAACTATGGGGTTCTCCTCATGAGCATTAGTAGAAGCATCACATGGAGAATATTGACAACATCCAAAACAAAGCATGTTTGGTTCCATGTGATCATGGCATGACATAGTAGATGAATTGTGCAAATCATGTAAAGGAAGCATGGCAATATCATCACATGAAAAACAAAAGCCAATGACCATCATCTCGTCATCTATGCCATAAGTGCATATAGGATTTATTTTAACGGGGCATGCATAGTTACTATGTTGTGATTGAAATGATGCAATATGGGAGATCTCACTCATAGCATATGACAAGTTTAAAGGATTATCAAACATGACGTGACCAATAGAATTTTCACATGATATCCTATGAAGCATAGCATCACAACTAGGCAACTCAACATGCTCATCATCATATTCATCATAAATAGGTAAGGCATGACATGAGGAAGTCGCACTAGCATGAAGCATGGTAATAGGTGGGTCAACATCATGCAAGCAATCATTGGTAAGATAGTCCGCTAGTGGGACAAGAGAAGCACCATCACCTATGTTACCTTTGGAGCACCGCTCATGTGTTGTAGGTGAGGTGTTGAGGACCAAGTCGTGGTCAACTTCATCTTGATGTGACCATGTGGGGGGTGCATCATAGTCCACCATGGCCATCGGTTTTCCCATTGGAGGGATGGACTCGTCGAGGGTAGGCATGTCGTAATGTAGGAGACCTAGCACCAAAGAAGAAACCACACTAGGAGTAGAGGTTAAGTCGTTAGAAATCATGGTGGCCTCACATGTCGTGTCAACTACCTCACTCACTAAGTGTTGTGGCTCACTCACTCCCTCAAGGATGCTCTCACTCATATGGTTGGTGGAGTCACTAAAATGGCGCTCAACCTCACAAAGGATGTGTGGCATGCTCTCATATGTGGTGCTAGTGGTGGTCACACTCATCCTCTCATAGGAAATGCTCTCAATGCCATATATGGTGGAGTCACTCATCTCACTCATGGGGTGGTGGCTCTCCTCACATGACAAATGGGGCATCTTGACATATGTGGGTGTCGGAGAGATGTAGGTGCTAATGTCTCCATGTGCGGTCGCGTAGCTTGACTCAGAGTATGAGTCCGATGTGGGCGCCGTCTTCATGTTGTTGAAGAGGTTCGCGTTCGTCACCGTGGTCGAAGGGGATGGCCCTTGCTCGACCGTCTTGTCGTCGTCTTGTTTGTAATGCCCTCGATGCGGCTATATCTCCCACGTGTCGAAGCACGACTTAGAGGCATAACCGCATTGAAAGCAATGTCGCAAGTGATGTAATCTTCACACAACCCATGTAATACATAAGGGAAAGAGATACATAGTTGGCTTACAATCGCCACTTCACACAATACATGAGTAAAGCATTACATCATACAGATACAATCAAGGTCCGACTACGGAACCAAAATAAAAGAAGACTACCCCAAATGCTACACGGATCCCCGATCGTCCCAACTGAGCTCCACTTGATCAACTGAAGCGAAACAACACAATGAACAAGATCTTCATCGAGCTTATCCTTGAGCTCGGATGCATCACCTAGCAGCGGTTTCATCGGCACCGCAAACTGGTTTTGGAAGTATCTGTGAGTCACGGGGACTCAGCAATCTCACACCCGCGAGATCAAGACTATTTAAGCTTATGGGTAGGAGAAGGTAGTGAGGTGGAGCTGCAGCAAGCGACTAGCATATCTGGTGGCTACATTTGCAAAAGAGATTGAGAAGATAAGCAAGGCACGGTCGAACAACTATGATCAAGAAGTGATCCTAGAACAACCTACGTCAAGCATAACTCCAACACCGTGTTCACTTCCCGGACTCCGCCGAGAAGAGACCATCACGGTTACACACGCGGTTGGTGTATTTTAATTAAGTTCAACTTCGGTTTTCTACAACCGGACATTAACAAATTCCCATCTGCCTCATAACCGCGTGCACGGCTTTCGAAAGATAATACCCTGCAGGGGTGTCCCAACTTAGCCCATTATAAGCTTTCACGGTCAACGAAGGATATTCCTTCTAAGGGAAGGCCTTGATCGATCTCGGAATCCCGGTTTACAAGACATCTTGACAATGGTAAAACAAGACCAGCAAAGCCGCCCGAATGTGCCGACAAATCCCGATAGGAGCTGCACATATCTCGTTCTCAGGGCACACCGGATGAGCAGTCCGTACAACTAAAACCAGACCCCAAATTTCCTTGAGGGGGCGCTGCAAAGCGCTCTAGTTTGGGCCAACACTCAGAGGAGCATTGGCCTGGGGGGGTTAAAATAAAGATGACCCTTGAGTCTGCAGAACCCAAGGGAAAAAGGCTTATGTGGCAAATTTTAAAACCAATTTTGGGCCTTCTTTGGAGGAGTCTTATTCAAAGCGAACTGTCAAGGGGGTCCAATAAATCACCCAACCGTGTAAGGAACGCAAAATCCGGGAACATAACACCGGTATGACGGAAACTAGGGTGGCAAGAGTGGAACAAAACACCAGGCATAAGGCCGAGCCTTCCACCCTTTACCAAATATATAGATGCATTAATTAAATAAGATATATTGTGATATCCCAACAAGTAAACATGTTCCAACAAGGAACAACATCTCCATGTTCCAACAAGGAACAAACTTCATCTTCACATGCAACTAACAACGCTATAAGAGGGGCTGAGCAAAGCGGTAACATAGCCAAACAACGGTTTGCTAGGAAAGGATGTTTAGGGGCTTGACATGGCAATATGGGAGGCATGATAAGCAAGTGATAGGCATCGTGCATAGGCATAGAAAAAGAGCGAGCAACTAGCAAGCAAAGATAGAAGTGAGTTCGAGGGTATGGTCATCTTGCCTGAGATCCCGCAAGGAAGAAGAACGAGTCCATGAAGAAGACAAATGGACGAAGTCGAACGAATCCTCACAACTCCGGAACGAAACCGAAGCTAACGAGAGAAGCAACCCGGAAAGAAGCAAACAACATAGTAAACAACCATCACATACACATGGCATGATGCACAACCAAGTATGATGCATGTTCGGTTTAAAGAGGCATGGCATGGCAATATGCACAAACAAAACTACAAGTTAAATGGAGCCCAATATGCAACGAGTTGCATATTGACGAAACACCACATCAATTATTTAGTTCACTCCCGATTAGGTACTCAACAATATTAAATGTTCTTAAACATGGCAAGAGGTGAAGCATAACAAAACTATACCATCTAAACAATTTAAATGGGGCCGGATATAACAAACAATAAATCCGGTAAATCCCCATATGCATTTAGCAAATTAATGGAAACAACAAATATAAACATTTAAATGTTGTTATCATGATGCGGATGACATATGCAAGTTTTAAGCAATTTTATGAAAATGTTAACATAAGCATGTTATGAAGCATTTGGTCACCATGGAGGAACGAAAGGGGTGCCACGGCAACGATGACGGAAATGGTGCCACGGCAACATTCCGATGATCCGACAACTCGTCGAGATGTCGGTGCAAAAGAAAGTGTGGACGTGCGGAACATGCAAAAGATGGTGGGGTGATCCCGGTTATCGGGTTCCCACGTGTCGACGGCAAGGCAATGAGGAACGCGCAAGGAACAACTCGGACACGGTTTGAACATGAGTATCTCATACAACATCCATTCGTTCGCGGGTGTCATCTCGGGGTTATACCTTCGAAGCGTGCATTTCGGGGCGGTTCAAAATCGTCGAGGGAAGTAGTCGTTCACGGGTCGTAGGGGAAGTAGTCGTTCTCGCGACGGTAGTGGAAGTAGTGGTTCACGGACGTCGTGGAAGTAATCGTTCACGGCGACGGTAGTGGAAGTAGCGGTTCACGTTCGTTTTCAGGGAGGAACTTGATGAATCCAACGTCTTCAGGATGACGGTAGAGGTACTCGCGACGGTAGTGGTACACGTTTCGTAGATGTTCCAGTAGAGGTACTTGGCAGCGTAGTTGTACAAGCGCGACATCGGACTTGTCGAACCCGAACTCTTCGGGGCGTCGTGGTACTTGGCGAATCCGCGGTGTCGTGCACGTTCCAACATCAAACTTGGAGGGACACTGACGGCGTGGTACTTGGCGAATTCGGAGACGGCAGCGGCCGATGTAGAGGACGGCGGCGGACTTGGCGCGGTCGTGTCGATGCAAAGGAAGCACGCGGCGGTCGCTGCTGTTCGTCTGCTCGAAGCAGCAGCGAGGCCATGGAGAGGAAGGGCACGGTCCTGCTGGTCCGGTGCTGCTCCGATCCGGTAGAGGCGAGGCAGAGCGGATTCGGGAGGAGGTGGTGGAGGCCGGCTCCAAGGCGGACGGGCGCGGGTCAACGGGGAGCAGAGGAGGTGGCTCTGGTCGGTGGGTCGAGGGACTTAGCGGCGCGGCTTTGTAGCAGATCGGGCGAGGGAAGGAGCTCCAGTGGCGCTGGCTGTGAGCGTGTGTGTGTGTGGCGGAGTAGGGATGACGAGGGAGCGAGGGGGCTCTTCTCTCCCTGGTGTGATGCGTGTTGCGTGGTGGCGTGTGAGGAATGAGGAGGAGGGATCGAGGGAGAGATCCGAGGGGGATCAGGCGGGGGTTCGGGCTAGGGTTAGAGGCGCGGCTGGGCCTTAGAGGCCGGCCCGGTTGCTGGGCTCTCTTCTCCCTCTCTCATATTTTTCTTAAACAGAAAGCTTTAGAGAGAAGGAAAAAGGAAGAGGGGGGGTTAGGCAAAGAATTTGCGCATGCGGACAATTTTCCCGGACTCATAAAAATGAGCTTGATCCAAGAAAAATAGAAAGTGAGCATGGGCGTGAAGTTGAATTCAAACTCATTTGAAATTCAAATGAGTGTAGGAAGGAAGTGGGTATTTGGTATATCAAAAAATGTTGAGAATTTTGGAAGAGCCTCGATAAATGAGATAAGAATTGTTGGCAAAGTTTGAGGTCAAGAAGTGGGATAACAAAGGCATGGGGAATTATTTGCAAGTGTGTTATGGTGATACCGAAACGATGGAATAATTTTATTATAGCTCCCTAATAATATTGAGAGGCTTTAATATGTTATAAAGAGAAATCACCATGTGAATCCCTCGATTTAAATGGATCAAAGATCCATGCCATTTATTTAGTTGAGTTGCAAATGATTTATGAGATGATGGCATGATGACATGATGCAATGCAAAAATGAAAGAGCAAGCACAAATGAAACACACGGCGAAACCCGGAATATATGGAAGTTGTCAAGACGCCGATTCCAAATCACATCAACCTAGCCGGTAACACCTGATATCACTTTGCGGCCTCACGCACGGTATTCCCACGGGTGTCGCCTTACCATGGCCCGGGACCGTTTGCGCATTTTGGCTCACGTATATGATAGTGTCGCTAGCATCCATATGACAAAGAACCCGGGCCGACATGGCTAGTCGTGAACCCAAAGCGGCGGTAACCCATGGGGACAGGCATACATGAATCACATCGAGCATGTCGGTCATCAACGTATAAATTCGGGCTGTAGCACTGGGCTAACAGGACTCCGGTGAACCAGGCTGTAGCAGGCTAGGCAGGACTCTGAATAACACCGCGCGACATTTCCCCGAAGGGACAGACATAGGAACGAAGTTTAACTACTGCCGGCAGATCATGTGTCCTGGCTGTAGTGCTGGGCTAGCAGGACTCCGGTGAACCGGGCTGTAGCGGACTACTATCGCTCAGAAGCACAAGACTACATTTCCCCATATGAGAGGCTGCCAAGGATAAACAACTAGTTTGTCGGATCCCACACATACCAAGCATTTCAAACATACACACAATATGCTCAATATGTGTAGATACAACATGGCATCACAACATTACTCTACGACTCAAATATTTATTCATTAGGCTCCGAGGAGCGAGATATTACAAACATGGGTCTCATGACCCAACACTCGTGAGCATACAAGTCAAAGCACAAGCGGAAGCTAAACATGTCCGAGTACGCATAACTATAAATGAAGAAGGCCGAGAAGCCCGACTATCTACCAGATCTGCCGAGGGCACAAGATCGTAGCTGAGGTAACAAGCTAAACGTCAAGTCCAAGCGGAACTACTAAGCGAGACTGACGTTTCTCGCAAAAACATAAAATAAGCAAACGTGAGCACAAACGCATTACTCAGCAAGACTTACATCGAACTAACTACATATGCATCATTATCAAAAGGGGTGGTGGAGTTTGACTGCAGCAAGCCAGCTTTGACTCGGTGGCTATCCTAAACTACATTTGCAAGTAACTCTTTTGAGGTGGCGCACGAGTCCACATATTCACCATATCAATACACCACTATGGACCCGCTCCCGTCTCCCTCACGAACGCCATCCATAGCACTCACGCTTATCTTGCGCATTTTAGAGTATCCACTTTCACTTGTCTATGAACTGATATAGGCAACAGAAGTCCTTCTCCGTGCACACGGCTATTCGAATAGATCATATTAACCCTGCAGGGTGTACTTCTTCACACACGCTCACCACTTACCGCCGTTTACACGACATGTACTCGGCAACCTTCAAGCGGAAGCCCAACGTGGGTGTCGGCCACGACCTACCTAAACACTCAAGTCCCTAGTCCAGTTTATCGCCTATTCGGGTTCCATCCGCAGGAGTCCGGCCGAGGTTTCCCATACAGCCCCGAACGATGTGTGTGCAGGGTTCCCGAGACACCAAGCAGGCGAATCGGTACACTGGCCACGGTGCCTACAACAACACAACCCACCCCTACGGTCGGCGTTGCGTGCGGCCCCAAAGATACTACAAACACGAAACTACTTGCAACTCCCTGACTGAGGACAAGGGTGGTTAAGAAGCCGAGAGGGTCCATTGGTTTCGGGCCCAATGCGTGGTAGTAACTGTTTCATGGATCACAAACACAGATCTCAGTTCCTGAGGACGGCTGCAATGAGACAACCCACCATGTACTCCTACATGGCCTCTCACCGCTACCTTTACCAAATCGTGTTCACACACTTAGCTCACACACAGTAGGACATGTTCACACAACCATTCCAATTCATTCCCGATGAATCAGACTGACTCAACTCTAAGCAGTAAAGAGGCATGACGACAAGCATGAATGAGTAGGCACAACATGGCTCAAACAACTCCTACTCATGCTAGTGGGTTTCATCTAATTCTTGTGGAATGACAGGTCATGCGAGAGGATAAAGGGGTTCAGCTACCGCAGCAAGTAACACATGAGTCGTTGTTGTCCTAATGTAGTAAAATAGAGCAGGAGCGAGAGAGTGGGATTATATCAGAATGAACAAGGGGTTTTGCTTGCCGTGCACTTACGAAGATAATATAGTTCTTCATCGGTGTCATCGAATTCATCACTGCACGTCGCTCATCGAGAGGGGACAATTACCGGCAAACAAGAGAGAACACAATCAATGCAATGCACATTCACATGAATGACATGTCATGTTAAGGTACTGAATTCACCTAATGCAATGTCTAGCCAGGTTAATTGAAGTGGAATTCAAACAAGGTTAAACTCCAACTCCAAATGCTAGTTCATAATTTACCCTAATCATGATTCATCCTATTCAGTGAGGTTAACTTGTTCAAACATGCATGAAAGTGGCATAAACAGATTCTTCATATTTTTCTGATCATTTTTCATATATAAATTATCTCCATTGGAGTTACGGTTGAATTTATATGATTTTTAGAAGTTTAGAGTATTTTCTGAAATTTCCTGAATTAAATTAAATCCAGAAAACCTATTCTGCGTCGGCTGACGTCGATGTGACGTCGATGGTCAACAGGTCACGGTCCGGTCAAACCTGACAGTGGGTCAGCGTGTCGGCATAATTAGCTTAACTAAAATTAATTAGACTAATCCTAAATAGTTACTGAGGCTGGGCCCCACTGTCATAGGGTCATTGAGGTCAACTAGGGCCCAGGTGGTCAAGTCGACGTCGGCTGCCGGCGTCTAGCCGCCAGCGAGCCAGCCAGCGGCGAGTGGTTTAGCCACTCCGGCGACCAAAAGGGCCGCGAGGGCATCTAGGAGTAGCCGGGAGGAGCCAAGCTCTTGGTGGAGTTAGCCGGGGGTGGCCGGATCGACGGGATCGGCCGAGCTCCAAGGCGGCCGGAGTGCCGGGCGTTGGTCGTGTTCGGCTCCGGGAGCGTGATGAGTCTGAAGACGCCCTCGACGCAAGCTTGAGCGACCGTAGCAGTGACGGTGACATGGCCGGCGGCGAGCACAACTCGGCTCTGTGCATCTGTGGCTAGAGCGCGAAATCGACGCGGGAAGAAGAGGGGAATCGACCAGAGGCTCACAGGGGGCTCGCAGGAAAGCTCAGCGGCTCGGGGAAGGCCGGACGGCGTCGAATCCGTCGATAGAGTCCGGCGGCCGTGCTCGGGGAAGACGACTCGGGGCGGCGATGTAGGGCTCCAGCGGTCGAGTGGGTTGGTGTGGATGACGAAGAAGGCCATGGCGGTTCTCCTTGACCCATCAGGAAGCAGGATGGACGGTGGCAGCGGCTATGGCGAATGGCGGCGGCGGCGTCGCGGCGTGTGAGAGCGGGACAGAGGAGGGGAACGAGGGAGAGGGAGAGAGCGAGGGGGTCCAGGGGGTCGAGGCGGCGCCAAGGAGATGACGCGAGGCGTCGCGGTGGCAAGGCGACGCAGGCAGGCAGCCTGGTGGCGTGGCGAGCTCGGCGGCGTCGCGGTGTCCCTCCTGTGCCTACTGGCACGAGGAGGAAGGCGACAGGGGGGCACCTGGTGGGCTAGGCCACCAGCTGGGCCAGCAGGGGGAAAGGCTGGGCGGTTCAGCGCGCCAGTAAGTGGGTTTCTCTCTCTCTCTCTTTAATTCTGTTTCTATTTTGTTACATTTCGCTTTTAGTTTAGTAAAATACTAAACCATTTTATAAAACCCTGAAGATAATTATGTGGCTGGAACTAAAGTATACCAAACCACATAAAATGTCCCAGAATTATTGGACATATATTAATTATATATAAAATATATTTCCAATGCAAATAGTTATTGAATTAATTCAAAGGACCAAAATAAAATTTTTCAGTTACTCCAAAAAAATTGGTTTGAATTTTATTATTGCAAATTTTTTTCAAAGCTGAAAAGGAACATTTCCTTGGAAACATTTGAAGCAATTTTTAATGTTGATCATTTATTTTAAATGATTCTGAGGCTCTCCAATTCCCCAATTCAAATTTAATGGAAATTTAGACATGATGCATGGATGCAAGAAAATCAAGCTAGGGCTGATCTGGGGCTGTGAGCTCACCCCACTAAACAAGAATCTCGCCCCGAGATTCAAGACGTGAGGTAAGAGGAAAAGGGGAGTCGCAAACTATCACAATCTTCATGATCCATTTGTCCTTCTCGAAGATGTTGATTTACTCCATCATCTTGGTCTTGACGCGTCTTTGCTATCGAAATCTTCACTCGACTCGACAACAGAAAGAAGGGGGAAACCCTACATGATTCGATCTTCACGAAGATCAAGTAAACATGATCGACTCACGGACTGAGATGGTGAAACATCTCGAGTTGAGACACAAAACACATAGATAGGGATGGAAGAACAAACGACGGGGTTTGATTGGTGGCAACAATTCCACGCTTAAAAAGATGGTGGATGGTGTCAAGGTGGCGAGGAAATATTTACCATGATCCCGTAACGGGGCACCTCGAGAAAGGTGACGCAAGGAACTATTCCCTTAAGTGGCAAAAGAATTACTTTTGAGTTAGAAATCATTGAGACTCTTCATACCAGCCTAAGGCAATTCACAACGATCGTTTGGCGGAGTGCAAAGGAATGGTACACCGGACTAGAATGGATGATGTGGACTACCTTGTTGAAGACAACACAATGGATGATTTTTGCTTATCATCGGAGGTGGAGGGGACCCATGGTAAGTCCACTTTTGAAAATGAACCTGGACAAGAATTACTAAGAAGGCAGCCCATAGTGAAATGGCACAATGGGGTGCAAGCTGGGAACGAAATGCAACGTTGGGAAGGTTCCAACCATCATATCTGCCTGAGATTCAGATCCGATTGGTGTTAGGATATTCCAGACTCATCGAGTCTAGAAGAAAAATGAAAGTTTGCAACACAAATCGACGAGAAGATGTTGCGAGATTCTCGGGAATGAACAACGATAGCAAGATCCAAAAAATGAGCTGCATGCTGCAAACACTGTGAACACGTTGTCCAAGACAAGCATGACCACGTAGTAGTCTTATCATAAAACGCTACCGAGTTCGGGTGGGGGAACCATCATCGGGGATAACGAAGTCCTTACATAAGTCCGGATTAGCTCTTAGGAAGGAACTTCTTCTCCTTGAACAAATCAATCAGTGGCTTGGTATGCTAGGAATACATATAGAATGAAGGTTGCAAGTCTCCAGACTACAGAATACTTCGCACATATGCATGACTGATTTGGGATGATTCCAAGGGAAACAAAACAAACCTTTCTCAAATTCATGGCGGCAACTTACACCTAAAGCACATGAATTCGAGGAAGTCACTACTTCCATCCAAACATATGCTTCATGAACGAACATGAAGGAATGCTTACACAAGTTTCCAATACTAGGTTGATGTTCAACATGACTCATGGGGGAGACAAAATGCTGCTGATGGGTTCAACAACAACTCATCGGGATTTCCATATCACTGGACTTCCACCATCATGTGAACACGGTGATAGCTTGGTCAGGACCAAAAGAGGTAATGGGGTATGCTCGAGGGATCAACCACGAGTAAGACAACATTACGAATATCGTTGGTACTGATTTGATTTGACGATAGCCCATACTCAAATCAAAGGATTGATGAGACAATAGGTCCAAAGAATCGATCATGTGGACCAATCGATGAAGATGTCATCCTTCTTCAACACACACTACACAAGAATATCCCTTTGGAACGAACTGAGTTAGGCAAGCTTTTATCTTCCAACTCTCCAAGTTGTTGTCTAGCTTAACCAACTAGCTCAGGGATATCCAACACAGATTCTTGGAGAAATGATGGTTCACAAGAAACCAACTTGATCACGAGCTCAACATAACAGTCAGGAGACAACCCGGTAACACTTCCAAGAAGATATTTGGAAAGTCACGAACCACCGGTATGTTACTAAGCTCGAGATAAATCTTGCTTTTGAGGGCAAGACGATATGATCAAAGGAGCAAGGTATTGATATAATCCTAACTCATCAATCGAAGTGTGCACCAGAAATAAGGACTAGGTAGCACGATCAATCTTAGGATGATAATTTAATAACCAACACGCTAAGAGTGAAAATATTGTCCATTAACTACCAAGCAACGAGGTTGCTAGGAGTATTGATTTCACACATCACAATTCACTTGTCGACATTCCGGTTGCATCAACACGGGACCGAGGAATGAATAATGATAGCGAGAAGTATCACTACGTCAAGAATTCATAAGAGAAGGTGCAATTCTCATGACGATTCTGACATAAAGAGGGTAATACTCCAAGGTAGAACAGAACAAAAGCTGAATTGACATTTTGATCTGCGGAATACAACTACTTTGACCCAATCCTAGAAATGGACAAGATCTTTGGAGTGTGTTTCTCCTAGTCATTCGAGCAATGTAATGGCTTGGCGGACCATAAGGATAATAGACATCGATAAACGAATGCACACATACTCTTGGTTATCAACTGATAGAGGATGGTCGGGCTACAACTAAAGAGAGCAACTCAAAGGAACATATAATTTTTCGAGTTGTGGAGGCATGGATTAGTATATCGAGCAAAGCTCAACATTTCTCCCGGATAACCCATGCGGAAAGGTAGAATTGGCAGATTCACAATTATGAATGGAGAACTCCTCAAGAGCACTCTTATTGTGATGTTTTGGTTCAACAAGGAACTTCTGCCATAAGCGGTTCGTAGTATTTGGAAGAAGGAAATACCACGGACCTCGAGGACTGTCACAAAGTTACTAATATCCTAAAGGTACGAGCAACATTATCAACATTAGATAAGTAGGGTGAATCTCGGGTTCAAGAACCCATGAATAGAATACCTACTAACTAATAACATCACGGGATGCTTTCAAGAATAATGGCCAGAATCATCACACTGGGGATACAAAAGCATTGCTAAATTGCTAGGTGACTTCCTAAACAACTAGGGTCATAATAATAGCTCCAACATCTATGCCGAGGCAACAAAGTACCTCAACTTACCGATGAGTGTGCTTATTCTGACCAAAAAGGACATCGGGAACGGAAGAAAAAGATTTGCAAATGCATCGGACTATTTAGAGACACAGGATGACTCGGACAGCATAACGGCTGTAAACGCTCAAAAATGATTTGAGACATCCTGCAAAAAGGGTGGCATAACCACTCAACATCACAATATCAAGGTTCCGAGATCAACAATTATCATACAGAATAGTAGGAACTGAACTGGGGCTTAAATCCAACAATCTTAAAGGTCTATGGATTAGTAACACGTCATCCTGATAGATAGATGAGAAGCCTAGTTCTTAAACCCCGTAGAAGAGAAGAGGATGACTCAGATCAGAAGGCCATGAGGTATAAGGAGTAAAAAGATCCTTACGTTCCCTTCCACAATCAATTCCCTTACATAACTAAAGCATTTCTAGACACAACTTCAACCAGTTTGGTTTGGTAATCCTACAGGCAGTCAGGCTCTGATACCAACGCTTTCAGGACCCCGATTCCAAATCACATCGACCTAGCCGGTAACACCTCATATCACTTTGCGGCCTCACGCACGGTATTCCCACGGTGTCGCCTTACCATGGCCCGGGACCGTTTGCGCCTTTTGGCTCACGTATATGATAGTGTCGCTAGCATCCATATGACAAAGAACCCGGGCCGACATGGCTAGTCGTGAACCCAAAGCGGCGCTAACCCATGGGGACAGGCATACATGAATCACATCGAGCATGTCGGTCATCAACGTATAAATTCGGGCTGTAGCACTGGGCTAACAGGACTCCGGTGAACCGGGCTGTAGCAGGCTAGGCAGGACTCCGAATAACACCGCGTGACATTTCCCCGAAGAACGGACATATAGGAACGAAGTGAAACACATGCCCGGCCAGTCAAGTGTCCAAGCAGTAGTGCTGGGCTAGCAGGACTCCGTGAACCGGCATGTAGCGGACTACTATCGCCGGAAGCACGAGACTACATTTCCCCATATGAGAGGCTGCCAAGGATAAAGAACTAGTTTGTCGGATCCCACACATACCAAGCATTTCAAACATACACACAATATGCTCAATATGTGTAGATACAACATGGCATCACAACATAACTCTACGACTCAAATATTTATTCATTAGGCTCCGAGGAGCGAGATATTACAAACATGGGTCTCATGACCCAACACTCAGAGCATACAAGTCGAAGCACAAGCGGAAGCTAAACATGTCTGAGTACAAACAACTATAAATGAAGAAGGCTGAGAAGCGACTATCTACCAGATCTGCCGAGGGCACAAGATAGTATCTGAGTTAACAAGATAAACGTCTAATTCAAAGCGGATCTACTAGCGAGTATGACTTCTCTCTGTAAAACATAAAATTAGCACACGTGAGTACAAACGTACTCAGCAAGACTTACATCGTAACTAACTACATATGCATCATTATCAAAAGGGGTGGTGGAGTTTGTTGCAGCAAGCCAGCTTTGACTCGGTGGCTATCCTAAACTACATTTGCAAGTAACTCTTTTGAGGTGGCGCACACGAGTCCACATATTCACCATATCAATACACCACTATGGACCCGCTCCCGTCTCCCTCACGAGAATGCCATCCATAGCACTCACGCTTATCTTGCGCATTTTAGAGTATCCACTTTCACTTGTCTATGAACTGATATAGGCAACCCAGAAGTCCTTCTCCGTGGACACGGCTATTCGAATAGATCATATTAACCCTGCAGGGTGTACTTCTTCACACACGCTCTCACCACTTACCGCCATTTACACGACATGTACTCGGCAACCTTCAAGCGGAAGCCCAACGTGGGTGTCGGCCACGACCTACCTAAACACTCAAGTCCCTAGTCCAGGTTTATCGCCTATTCGGGTTCCATCCGCAGGGAGTCCGGCCGAGGTTTCCCATACAGCCCGAACGATGTGTGTGCAGGGTTCCCGAGACACCAAGCAGGGCGAATCGGTGCAGACCCACGGTGCCTACCGCAACACAACCCACCCCTACGGTCAGCTATGCGTGCGGCCCCAAAGATACTACAAACACCAGAAACTACATGCAAATCAAGGACTGAGGACAAGGGTGGTTAAGAAGCCGAGAGGGTCCATTGGTTTCGGGCCCAATGCGTGGTAGTAACTGTTTCATGGATCACAAACACAGATCTCAGTTCCTGAGGACGGCTGCAATGAGACAACCCACCATGTACTCCTACATGGCCTCTCACCGCTACCTTTACCAAATCGTGTTCACACACTTAGCTCACACGATGGGACATGTTCACACAACCATTCCAATTCATTCCCGATGAATCGGACCTGACTCAACTCTAAGCAAGAGGTGCATGACAACAAGCATGAATGAGTAGGCACAACATGGCTCAAACAACTCCTACTCATGCTAGTGGGTTTCATCTAATTCTTGTGGAATGACAGGTCATGCAGAGGATAAAGGGGTTCAGCTACCGCAGCAAGTAACACATGAGTCGTTGTTGTCCTAATGCAGTAAAATAGAGCAGGAGCGAGAGAGTGGGCTTATATCGGAATGAACAAGGGGTTTTTGCTTGCCTGGCACTTCTGAAGATAATATAGTTCTTCATCGGTGTCATCGAATTCATCGTCGGTACGTCGTCTACTGAGAGGGAACAATTACCGGCAAACAAGAGAGAACACAATCAATGCAATGCACATTCACATGAATGACATGTCATGTTAAGGTACTGAATTCACCTAATGCAATGTCTAGCCAGGTTAATTGAAGTGGAATTCAAACAAGGTTAAACTCCAACTCCAAATGCTAGTTCATAATTTACCCTAATCATGATTCATCCTATTCAGTGAGGTTAACTTGTTCAAACATGCATGAAAGTGCCATAAACAGATTCTTCATATTTTTCTGATCATTTTTCATATATAAATTATCTCCATTGGAGTTACGGTTGAATTTATATGATTTTTAGAAGTTTAGAGTATTTTCTAAAATTTCCTGAATTAAATTAAATCCAGAAAACCTATTACTGCGTCAGCCTGACGTCAGTGTGACGTCAGTGGTCAACAGGTCACGGTCCGGTCAAACCTGACAGTGGGTCCCGCGTGTCAGCATAATTAGCTTAACTAAAATTAATTAGACTAATCCTAAATAGTTAATAGGGCTGGGCCCCACCTGTCATGGGGTCAACAGGGTCAACTAGGGCCCACCATGGTCAAGTCGACGTCGGCTGCCGGCGTCTAGCCGGCAGCCGGCCAGCGGCGAGAGTGGTTTAGCCACTCCGTGACCAAAAAGACATGGAGGACATCTAGGAGTAGGGAGGGCAAGCTCTTGGTGGAGTTAGCCGGGTCGGGTGGCCGGATCGACGGGCGGCGAGCTCCAAGGCGGCGGCCGGAGTTGAGGCGGGTCGGGTTTGATGCTACGGTGCACGGCAGGGCCGGCGTTGGTCGTGTTCGGCTCTGGAGCGTGATGAGTCTGAAGACGCCCTCGACGCAAGCTTGAGCGACCGTAGGGATGACGGTGACATGGCGGCGGCGCAGCACAACTCTTCGGCTCTGTGCATCTGTGGCTAGAGCGTGAAATCGACGCTGGGAGAAGAGGGAATCGACCAGAGGCTCACAGGGGGCTCGCAGAAAGCTTCAGCGGCTCGGGGAGGCCGTCTGGCGTCGAATCCGTCGATAGAGTCCGCGGCCGTGCTCGGGAAGACGACTTCGGGAGCAGCGATGTAGGGCTCCCTGCGGTCGAATGGGTTGGTGTAGATGACGAAGAAGGCCATGGCGGTTCTCTGGACCCATCGGGAAGCACGGATGGACGGTGGCCGCGGCTATGCCGAATGGCGGCGGCGGCGTTCGGCCGTGCGTGTGAGAGCGGGACAGAGGAGGGGAACGAGGGAGAGGGAGAGAGCGAGGGGGTCCAGGGGGTCGAGGCGGCGCCGAGGAGATGACGCGAGGCGTCGCGGTGGCCAGGCGACGCAGGCAGGCAGCCTGGTGGCGTGGCGAGCTCGGCGGCGTCGCGGTGTCCCTCCTCTGCCTACTGGCACGAGGAGGAAGGCGACAGGGGGGGCACCTGGTGGGCTGGGCCACCAGCTGGGCCAGCAGGGGGGAGGCTGGGCCGGTTCGCGGCGCCAGGTAAGTGGGCTTCTCTCTCTCTCTCTCTTTAATTCTGTTTTCTATTTTGTTCTGTTCTGTTTTAGTTTAGTAAAATACTAAACCATTTTATAAAATCCTGAAGATAATTATGTGGCTGGAACTAAAGTATACCAAACCACATAAAATGTACAATAATTATTGGACATATATTAATTATATATAAAATATATTTCCAATGCAAATAGTTATTGAATTAATTCAAAGGCCCAAAATAAAAATGTTTGATCACTCCAAAAATATTGGTTTGAATTTTATTCTTGCCAATATTTTTCAAAGCTGAAAAGGAACATTTCCTTGGAAACATTTGAAGCAATTTTAATGTTGATCATTTATTTTAAATGATTCCTGAGGCTCTCCAATTCCCCAATTCAAATTTAATGGAAATTTAGACATGATGCATGGATGCAAGAAAATCAAGTTAGGGCTGATCTGGGGCTGTGACAGAAGTCTTCTCGAGCATCGGTCTCGGGGCGTTACAACACTCCACCACTACAAGAGGATCTCGTCCCGAGATCTAGGATGGCACCGGAGAGAAACGGAAGAGGAAGAGAGGAGGTAAAACTAAGTTGCTTCTTTGACAAACGAGTGAAACCAATGAACCTCGAGAGGTTGAAAAATTGAAAGAAGAATACAATAGAGTTGAACGAAATTGAGAGCATTCCAGTGGAAAATACAAACAAGGAACACCATGTGAACCTTGGGGGTTGCAAAGCTATGAATGACGAGTACAATGGACAAGAAGGAATTGGAACCACTCTGGTTGAAACGAGATAAGAATGAATAAGAATTATATAATTTTGGCAGCACTCCGACTGTAAATGGAAGGAATTGAACATGAACTTCAGAAGATGGGATGATACTTGATGAAATCAACAATACATTGCCTCCGGAACTATTGAAAGAATGGCACAAGGGGTAAGAAAGATTTTAGACAGCTCTCCGGTTGAGGAAGCAGGCAAAACTTGATAAGATGAGAGAACTCGAATGAAAACATGACACTCCGACTAAACAGAGAAGCAAGGAGAAGAACATGATCTTGACAAAACAAGATGATGGGTCGAAGAGAGCAACATCACAATGCCTTCGGAACGAAAGAATAGAATCTAGATTGTTGGGATAAAGGGATGGAGAAGAAAATGACAACTTCTACCACAAATGATTTTGGAAAGCACCCTTAAAATGAAGGATAGAACGGAGTTGTTGGAAAACCAACAACGAAAGGAACAAGCTTGTTGTGGGCTTATGGAACACATCTCAAAATTATGAGGTGACAACCCGCCACTAACGGAAACAGTTGATTGGATTAAGATCAACAAGAAGATGAAAACTTCTTTCGTTGAGAGGATAGGAGGAAAACTTGGATCATTGATAAGCACCATAATAGCAACATTCCTTAGGGAAGGCTTTAAGTGAAATCTATACCAAGATAACACCAACGAATAAATTGTTGGGTTGAAAAGATCTCGTGAACGAAGAGAAATGATGGATTTAAATATCTCATTCCTGACAACTTGTGAATCAAGAAACACGAAGGAAATTGTCAAGAATGACATAACACCACCTCAAAAGATAATGATAGAAAGAATTGCACTTTGGAATGCAAGAAGAAGAATACTTGAACTCCTCAAAACAAAACATGTGTTGAACACCATGTTTATTTTAGAGTATAGCTTGGCAGATCTTAACTTCGAGAGAAATCTTGAAGAACAATTGAAGAATGAAAAGAATCCTTAACGAACCATCATGTAGAGCCTCCATGAAGAACTCCGGTAAACAAAAGGATGATAGAAAGAAAGAGAAGTTGACAACACAAGTTGAAGCCTTGCAGTGATAAGATGAAGCTTTGAAATGATATAACCGAGAAAAGTTGGAACT
Organism: Aegilops bicornis; assembly: GCA_021605145.1. Taxonomy (NCBI): domain Eukaryota; kingdom Viridiplantae; phylum Streptophyta; class Magnoliopsida; order Poales; family Poaceae; genus Aegilops; species Aegilops bicornis. The sequence goes on from CM038673.1 coordinate 155,166,802, forward strand.
CCGGAAAGAAAGATGAACAAATGAAATCAAGAATTTTGATGAACCTCCGAAATAAGGAGTTGAATTTACTCGATGGAACAAGAATAATGTCAGGACCCCGATTCCAAGTCACATCGACCTAGCCGGTAACACCTCATATCACTTTGTGGCCTCACGCACGGTATTCCCACGGGTGTCGCCTTACCATGGCCCGGGACCGTTTGTGTATTTTGGCTCACGTATATGATAGTGTCGCTAGCATCCACATGACAAAGAACCCGGGCCGACATGGCTAGTCGTGAACCCAAAGCGGCACTAACCTATGGGGACAGGCATACATGAATCACATCGAGCATGTCGGTCATCAACGTATATATTCGGGTTGTAGCACTGGGCTAACAGGACTCCGGTACACCGGGCTGTAGCAGGCTAGGCAGGACTCCGAATACCACCGCGTGACATTTCCCCGAAGGACAGACATAGGAGCAGTGAAGAAACACATGCCGGCCAATCAAGTGTCCAAGCAGTAGTCTGGGCTAGCAGGACTCGGTGAACCGGGCAGAAGCGGACTACTATCGCTCAGAAGCACGAGACTTACATTTCCCCATATGAGAGGCTGCCAAGGATAAACAACTAGTTTGTCGGATCCCACTCATACCAAGCATTTCAATCATACACACAATATGCCTGATATGAGTAAATACAACAAGGCATCACAACAAAACTCTACAACTCAAGTACTTTATTTAAAAGGCCCCGAGGAGCCATACATAACATAGTCATACAGATAGGGGTCACATGACCCAACACTCAAGTCATACAATCATACAAGCACATGCGAAGCAAACTAGTCTCGAGTACAGACTCTAGAAAGAAAGAAAGCTTGTTGGAGCCTTTCTATCTACAATGGCCCTTCACAAGTCTTAGATCGCCACCGGTGGCTAATTCACTCGTCGATGTCAAGGTCTACATAGAACCCATCGGAAGGGGCGGTGTTGTCGTCTGAAAAACATTAATTAAGCAAACATGAGTACGGAGGTACTCAGCAAGTCTTACCACAGAATCCTATCATACATACACATTCTCAAGAAGGTGGTGGAGTTATTTGCAGCAAGCCAGCTTTGACTCTTGGCTAAGCTATCCTACGTGACACCACTTGAAAAGCATTTGTCGCACACGAGTCCACAAATCACCATCACAATACTCCACTGTGGATCCTCCCTCGTCATCCCACGAGAGGGCCATCCACGATACTCACACTTATCTTGAGGTTTTTAGTAGTATCCATTTACTTGTCTATGAACTGATATAGGTAACCCAGAAGTCCTTCTCCGTGGACACGGCTATTCGAATAGATCATATTAAACCCTGCAGGGGTGTACTTCTTCACACACGCTCTCACCACTTACCGCCGTTTACACGACATGTACTCGGCAACCTTCAAGCGGAAGCCCAACGTGGGTGTCGGCCACAGCCTACCTAAACACACAAGTCCCAAGTCCAGGTTGATCGCCTATTCGGGTTCCATCCATGAGGAGTCCGGCCGAGGTTTCCCATACGGCCCCGAACGATGTCTGAGGTTCCCGAGACACCAAGCAGGCGAATCGGTACAGACCGGGCCACGGTGCCTACCGCAACACAACCCACCCCTATGGTCAGCGTTGCGTGCGGCCCCAAAGACGCTACAAACACCAGAAACTACTTGCAACTCCCAGACTGAGGACAAGAGTGGTTAAGAAGCCGAGAGGGTCCATTGGTTTCGGTCCCAATGCGTGGTAGTAACTGTTTCATGGATCACAAACACAGAACTCAGTTCTTAGGGACGGCTTCAATGAAACAACCCACCATGTACTCCTACATGGCCTCTCATCGATACCTTTACCAAAACGTGTTCAACACTTTCACTCTTGAATCAACACGACCTTTCACTCCAGTCCATCATCCTGATGAGCCAGACCTGACACAACTCTAAGCATAGCAAGCATAGCATGGTAGGAATCACAAACATGGCTCAATCAACTCCTACACATACTAGTGGGTTTCATCTAATTCTTGTGGCAATGACAGGTCATGCAAAGGAAGTGGGTTCAACTACCGCAGCACACAACAGTTTGAATCGCGTTGTCTTAATGCGATGGCAGAGCGAAGCGAGAACATGGGTTTGTATCGGAATGATCAATGAGTTGCTTGCTCGATGGAATCGGGGTAGAGTACTGCCCTTGAGATGGATAGTCGAGGTTATCCTCGGGGCGTAACCTATCATGAAAGCACAACGAAAGTAAACACACATGACAATATGCAACAATATGATGCATGCTATGACATGGCAATATGGATGTGTGTTGGCCTAATGCAAGCTGAAATAGCGGGGATGAACTCATTTGAATCAAGGATTCAAATGATAGCTCATTTGAGTTAGTCCTAAAGGTGCATTATCTTATTCTGGTTAAACAGCATAGTTAACTTGTTTTAACATGCATGAAACCTGTACCATTGGATAGAGTGGATTTTTCTGATAATTTTTCATATATAAATCTTTGCATATGGAGTTATAGATTAAAAGTTATAAGCATTTGAAATTTGAATTATATTCGGAATTTACTATATTAGAATAAATCCAGAAATTGAATTAATACGTCACCGTAGCGTCAAAGATGACGTCAGTGAGTCAACAGAGACGCCAGGTCAAACTGACGATGGGGTCCCGCGTGTCGGGGTAATTAACTTAATTAAAGTTTAATTAAAACTAACCTATTTAGTTAGCAGGGCTGGGCCCCATCTGCCGATGACTGTCGGGGTCAACGAGGGCCCGCATGGTCAGCCCACGTCGGCTGCACCGACGACTACCCGCCGGCGAGAGCCCGACACGGCGGAGGAGTGTGTTGGCGATTCAGCGACCAAACGAAGTCGCGGAAGGTAGCTACGGTAGCTAGGAGCAACCCGCGACCTCTTGGTGGAGTCAGGTGGGGTCGGGGTGGCCGGAGTTGGCGCCGGCGACGAGCTAGGCGGCCGCCGGGGTTCGGCCAACAATGAGCTAGGGGTTAGAGGGCTCGGTGAGGTGCGGGGAGTACATGGTAGACCCCTCGGAGTGCGGTGAGTGCAACGGACACCATGGGGTGGTCGGAGAGTGACCGGGAGCACGTCGGCGACGAGCTCCACGGCGGCGGGTGCGGGTGAACGTGGCTCGGTTGCTACGTTGCTCGAGGGCGCGCGAGAGAGAGAAGGGGAGTTAGGTGGCTCACGGGCGACGTGTAGAAACCCTCGTCGAGGTCGGGGATGAACCGGAGCGACGGCGGCGACGAAAGGGATCTCCGGCAACGGCGAGCTCGGTCGAGGTCGGTGAGATGGATTCGGTGCACTAGAACGAGCGGGACTCGGCTGGCTAGGGGTAGTGGAGTGCGGCGGAGCTCCTGGACATGATGAGGAGGAGCAAGGACGGCGGGGAGCACGACTACCGCGGAGGTGCGGCGGCGACGGCGTCGGCCAAGATGGGGGAGAGCGAGAGAAGCGAGCCGGGGAGGAGAGGGAGTGTCCAGGGGGTTCGGGAGAGAGAGGGAGGTCGGTCCTCGTCGGTGGCGGAGGGAGCGAGGCGTGGCGACCAGTGCGTGGCACCCATGCGGTGCCATTGAGCACTGGCTGCCTGCTGGCCGAGCCAAGCTACAGCATTGGCTGCTGGGCAGTCTTGGCCGAAGCGTCAGGTAAGTTTCTTTTTTTTTTTAATTTTTTCTAATTTCCTGCAACTTTGTGGGGTTTTCTAAAATACCAAAACAGTTTTAAAAATCACCAAAATGCTCCTGGTCCCTTGTTGGAATATTTCCAACATGAAACATTTTGGTTTGGTAATTTTGGACATTTAAAATATTTTATATAATTTGAAATGCTCAAGTTTAAAACTTATGAATTAATCCAAGGATCTTTGGATGACCTAGAAAATGATGCAACACCTTTGACATAGGCTCAACCAAAGCAAAGATGATGAGCATTTTGAAGGGCATTTCGAGTTCATTGAAATAATTTTAGTAAACCCTAGTTGAAATAAGGGGGTGTTACGGGGTTTCGCCTTCCCCATTTCAAATTCAAATGAAATTTAAACATGATGCACACCCTAATGCATGGTCTAACTGGGATGTGACAAATAAGAATTACATTATGCTGATCCTTCACCAATTAAATTGATGGCAAGCAATGGATTTGGCATACTACTTATTCTCATTGAAAAATGATTACAGATAGAGATATAGCGCAAACTTGAGAAGGTCTTCAACGAACCACCGGTAGGATTGAAACAACGAATAAATTAATATGAGAACATAGGAAGAGGAATCTTGAACAAACCGCCGTAAGAATTGAGAATGAACGTAGCAAAGGCGCAATTCACTGAGAATAATTAGAAAACGAATAAAGATACTTGACAGAATTTAGATACAAATGAATGAATAGATCACGAGCTGATTAGTGGATATTTGAACGATGCACCGGTAAGATTTGGAGAACGAGAGCTGAAAGGTGGAATGAATAATTATGAGATGATGGGCTGAGAAGAATCAAACTGAAAAGACTCCTGGATTGCTCCGGATGGGTGAAAAGAATTCTCACAATCAAAACAATTATGAGGATGGCAACAAACTAGAACCATGAATCTTGAAGAGAATGGAGCAAGATTTAAGAGAAACTCTTCTTCGGTCTTCAAAATTAGAGAATGACGACGAGAAACACCACCATGAATTGTTGAGATACCCCGGGATGAAAATTAGAAAGGTTGAACCAACGATGAAAAGAATTTGAAAGCGATCTTGGAGAAGGAATATGACAGATGATAATTCATTCTTACGTCAAACTTCAAAAAGAATTTGGGAATAGCTCCGGGAAAATTAGAAGAGTCAGGTAAGATCCTGGGAAAAGACCTGTGGGTTAGGGCCCACTCAAAAGAACCACCGTTGAACGATTGCTTGAAAAGAGAGATTGCACCGATTGAATTAAATGGCTCAAAAGGGATAACAACTTCGAGAAATATTGCACGGATTAGGAATGAAAACACGAATCTTCTGAGATAATCTTTAGCACTCCAGATAACATGGATAGCAAGAGGTGGATGATTAAGAGATGCACCAACATGAGAAAACATTAGAAACGAGGAAAGGAATATGATGAATATCAAAAGCTTGAATTGGGTCCACCGGAGAAGAAACAACAAAGAAGGATGATGAACTTGAAATTGTTGAGCATCTTCATGGGAAATCACCGGATAAGAACATTGAAAGAAAAGAATGAAGATACTTCCCACAAATAAAAGGATACATGATTAAGAAATCTGAGTCCTTGAAGAAAAAGGGTGGGAGGGCGGGAAAACAAAACAACTTGGGTCGGATGAAACGAACACCGTTGAGAAAAAAGCTTAGAATTGATCTTGCGAATGTTGCAATGATCAGATTTACTTGGAGAGAAGCACACGGTTGGAAAGGATTGAAAAGACGACCTTGATGAACAAGAAGGATTAGCATCCACATAGAAATATGAGAACACCGTTTAGAATAAGGTATGGAATCAACACTTGGCATTGAAGCAACTCGAATACCACAAAAACAAAACAAAAACAAAGGATTTGGCTTGCGGAATAAGCCGGAAACAAACATATGATAGATCCCATATCGTATCATGTGTGTGTTGGAAAGATATCCTACGAGATACTTGAATTCCCACTTATAAACTTCCATAAGCAATCAGGTGTTGGGGATACAGGGGACACAAAATATATCACCCAAACTAACAATACCTAGATCCAGTTATATCCATCCGTCAACACATAACCAAGAAACCTTCGGAAATCGTTTACCTCAACCTTCGAAAAGCATCCGTTATACGAGTTATGGCAATACTCTCGAGGTCGCCCCAGTACTGGGTTATCGAGGTTATCTCACCAACAACTGCATAAAAGAGATTTTCGATGTCGGCAAAGCTCCGGTATTCCAGAACTGCAACGATAAAATTGTGACGACAACACCTCGGAGCTCAACTCCCCGGGACACTGCCACAACCCCTAAATGTCAGGAGGCACCAAGAACAATGTTCTCGTCACAAAACCATCGGAACGATTCAAAGATACCCGCATGATCCTAAATTTTTTTTAGTGAAATTTGAGGAGAGAAGAGTCAAAACTTCTACGTCAGGAGACCTCACCAGAGCGACGAAGGGACTAAGGAGTAAAAAGAATCCTACTCTCCGATATATATAATCCTAAGACTCCAAACATTTTTATTCTAGACTCAACAACGTCAGCGATTCAATCAAGCAGGGGCTCCTAAGTCAGGGATGGCTCTGATTACCAACTTGTAACGCCCACAATGCGGCTATATCTCCCACGTGTCGAGGCACGACTTAGAGGCATAACCGCATTGAAAGCAATGTCGCAAGTGAGGTAATCTTCACACAACCCATGTAATACATAAGGAAAGAGATACATAGTTGGCTTACAATCGCCACTTCACACAATACATGAGTAAAGCATTACATCATACTGAGATACAATCAAGGTCCGACTACGGAACCAAAATAAAAGAAGACTACCCCAAATGCTACATAGATCCCCGATCGTCCCAACTGGGCTCCACTCTTGATCAATCAAACGAAACAACACAATGAACAAGATCTTCATCGAGCTTCTCCTTGAGCTCGGATGCGCCACCTGCACGGGTTTCATCGGCACCTGCAAACTGGTTTTGGAAGTATCTGTGAGTCACGGGACTCAGCAATCTCACACCATGAGATCAAGACTATTTAAGCTTATGGGTAGGAGAAGGTAGTGTGGTGGAGCTGCAGCAAGCGACTAGCATATCTGGTGGCTACATTCGCAAAAGAGAGCGAGAAGAGAAGAAAGGCACGGTCGAACAACTATGATCAAGAAGTGATCCTAGAACAACCTACGTCAAGCATAACTCCAACACCGTGTTCACTTCCCGGACTCACGAGAAGAGACCATCACGGTTACACACGCGGTTGGTGTATTTTAATTAAGATCAACTTCTAGTTTTCTACAACCGGACATTAACAAATTCCCATCTGCCTCATAAATCATGGGCACGGCTTTGAAAGATAATACCCTGCAGGGTTGTCCCAACTTAGCCCATTATAAGCTCTCACGGTCAACGAAGGATATTCCTTCTACCGGGAAGACCCGATCAGTCTCGAAATCCCGGACTACAAGACATAGCGACAATGGTAAAACAAGACCAGCAAAGCCGCCCGAATGTGCCGACAAATCCCGATAGGAGCTGCACATATCTCGTTCTCGTGGCACACCGGATGAGCAGTCCGTACAACTAAAACCAGACCCCAAGTTTCCTTGAGGGGGCGCTGCAAAGCGCTCTAGTTTGGGCCAACACTCAGAGGAGCATTGGCCCGGGGGGGGTTAAAATAAAGATGACCCTTGAGTCTGCAAAACCCAAGGGAAAAAGGCTTAGGTGGCAAATGGTAAAACCAAGGTTGGGCCTTGTTGGAGGAGTCTTATTCAGAGCGAACTGTCAAGGGGGTCCCATAAATCACCCAACCGTGTAAGGAACGCAAAATCCGGGAACATAACACCGGTACGACGGAAACTAGGGCGGCAAGAGTGGAAGAAAACACCAGGCATAAGGCCGAGCCTTCCACCCTTTACCAAATATATAGATGCATTAATTAAATAAGATATATTGTGATATCCCAACAAGTAAACATGTTCCAACAAGGAACAACATCTCCATGTTCCAACAAGGAACAAACTTCATCTTCACCTGCAACTAACAACGCTATAAGAGGGGCTGAGCAAAACAACGGTTTGCTAGGAAAGGATGTTTAGGGGCTTGACATGGCAATATGGGAGCCATGATAAGCAAGTGATAGGAATCGTGCATATCATAGCAAAAGATCGAGCAACTAGCAAGCAAAGATAGAAGTGAGTTCGAGGGTATGGTTATCTTGCCTGAGATACCGCAAGGAAGAAGAACGAGTCCATGAAGAAGACAAACGGACGAAGTCGAACGAATCCTCACAACTCCGGAACGAAACCGAAGCTAACGAGAGAAGCAACCCGAAAAGAAGCAAACAACATAGTAAACAACCATCACATACACATGGCATGATGCACAACCAAGTATGATGCATGTCCGGTTTAAAGAGGCATGGCATGGCAATATGCACAAACAAAACTACAAGTTAAATGGAGCCCAATATGCAACGAGTTGCATATTGACGAAACACCACATCAATTATTTAGTTCACTCCCGATTAGGTACTCAACAATATTAAATGTTGTTAAACATGGCAAGAGGTGAAGCATAACAAAACTATACCATCTAAACAATTTAAATGGGGCCGGATATAACAAACAACAAATCCGGTAAATCCCCATATGCATTTAGCAAATTAATGGAAACAACAAATATAAACATTTAAATGTTGTTATCATGATGTGGATGACATATGCAAGTTTTAAGCAATTTTATGAAAATGTTGACATAAGCATGTTATAAAGCATTTGGTCACCATGGCGGAACGAAAGGGGTGCCACAGCAACGATAATGGAAATGGTGCCACGGCAACATTCCGATGATCCGACAACTCGTCGAGATGTCGGTGCAAAACAAAGTGTGGACGTGCGGAACATGCAAAAGATGGTGGGGTGATCCTGGTTACCGGGTTCCCACGTGTCGACGGCAAGGCAATGAGGAACGCGCAAGGAACAACTCGGACACGGTTTGAACATGAGTATCTCATACAACATGCATTCATTCGCGGGTGTCATCTCGGGGTTACACCTTCAAAGCGTGCATTTCGGGGCGGTTCAAAATCGTCGAGGGAAGTAGTCGTTCACGGGTCGTAGGGGAAGTAGTCGTTCTCGCGCCGGTAGTGGAAGTAGTGGTTCACGGACGTCGTGGAAGTAGTCGTTCACGGCGACGGTAGTGGAAGTAGTGGTTCACGTTCGTTTTCGGGAGGAACTTGATGAATCCAACGTCTTCGGACGACGGTAGAGGTACTCGCGACGGTAGTGGTACACGCTTCGTAGATGTTCCAGTAGAGGTACTTGGCAGCGTAGTTGTACAAGCGCGACATCGGACTTGTCGAACCCGAACTCTTTGGGGGGCGGGCGTCGTGGTACTTGGCGAATCCGCGTAGTCGTGCACGTTCCAACAACAAACTTGGTGGGACACAGACGGGGGGGTACTTGGCGAATTAGGAGACGGCATAAGACGAAATTGGCGGTCCACGTTGACTGGTACTTGGCGTCGGCGGCGCGACTTGGGCTCCATGGAGGGCAGCGGCCGATGTAGAGGACGGCGGCGGACTTGGCGCTGCGTGTCGATGCAAAGGAAGCACGCGGCGGTCACCGCTGTTAAATGCTGCTTTCGAAGCAGCGCGGCGTGGCCATGGAGAGGAAGGGCACGGTCCTGCTGGTCCGGTGCTGCTCCGATCCGGTAGAGGCGAGGCGGAGCATATTCGGGAGGAGGCGGTGGAGGCCGGCCCGAGGCGGGACGGGCTTGGTCAACGGGGAGCAGAGGAGGTGGCTCTGGTCGGTGGGTCGAGGGACTTGGGCGGGCGCGGCTTGTAGCAGATCGGGCGCGGGAAGGAGCTCAATGGCCTGGCTGTGAGCGTGTGTGTGTGTGGCGGCGGAGTAGGAGGACGAGGGAGCGAGGGGGGCTCTTCTCTCCCTGGTGCGATGCGTGTTGCGTGGTGGCGGCGCGAGGGAATGAGGAGGAGGGATCGAGGGAGAGATGCTGAGGGGATCGGGGGGGTTTGGGCTAGGGTTAGAGGCGCGGCTGGGCCTTAGAGGCCGGCCAGTTGTTGGGTTCTCTTCTCCCTCTCTCATATTTTTCTTAAACAGAAAGCATTAGAGAGAAGGAAAAAGGAAGAGGGGGGGTTAGGGAAAGAATTTGCGCATGCGGACAATTTTCCTAGACTCATAAAAATGAGCTTGATCCAAGAAAAATAGAAAGTGAGCATGGGCGTGAAGTTGAATTCAAACTCATTTGAAATTCAAATGAGTGTAGGAAGAAAGTGGGTATTTGGTAGATCAAAAAATGTTGAGAATTTTGGAAGAGCCTCGATAAATGAGATAAGAATTGTTGGCAAAGTTTGAGGTCAAGAAGTGGGATAACAAAGGCATGGGGAATTATTTGCAAGTGTGTTATGGTGATACCGAAACAATGGAATAATTTTATTATAGCTCCCTAATAATATTGAGAGGCTTTAATATGTTATAAAGAGAAATCACCATGTGAATCCCTCGATTTAAATGGATCAAAGATCCATGCCATTTATTTAGTTGAGTTGCAAAAGATTTATGAGATGATGGCATGATGACATGATGCAATGCAAAAATAAAAGAGCAAGCACAAATGAAACACACGGCAAAACCCGGAATATATGGAAGTCTTCTCGAGCATCGGTCTCGGGGTGTTACATTGTTGTAGGAGGCCCATATGATGTGGCACCTCGTAGCTCGTCTCCATGACCAAAGGGAATTTCCCATGCTCGGCCATCTTCCTTGAGGGTCTTCCGAAGATGCAAGTGCCGCCCTCGCTTGTAGGTGGTCGCCTCGGACTTGATGAAGTCATTGTAGGCGTACTCGTGGGAAGTAGACGAAGATGTCGTACGTCCAAAGGCGAAGATGCCTAGATAGCACTTGGCGAAGATGCCGAAGTGGTGGTGGTATCCGTAGCTCCGTCTTGGTGGTGCTCGTCTCGCGGTCTTCTCTTTTGCTCATGAACCTTGGACTTGGCATGAAGTATGGCTTGTTGGGACTTGTGCACTTACACTTGTGGAGCATCTTCATGATGATGTTGTTATTGTCGTGCTTGAGCTCGATGGCGTTCATCGTCGTCGTGCACATGATTCTTGGAGGTAACTTTCCCTTCATAACGATGTGGATCATGAACATGATGGTGGTTGCCATGTAGATGTGGACGTGGATGAATTGCGCTTGCATCACTTGTGTGCTCTGAAGATGATCGCCTTGGTCGCCGCCGCCTTGAAGATGATGAAGGGGAACTAGACTTGATTAAGGCCCGAATCTCCTCCATCCTTGCATCTTGCTCCTCTTTTTGTGCGGAAAGCTTCTTGTCGATGTAGTCCCTTTTCCTTGCTTCGGAGTGATGAATTTCGATGGAGATGTTCTCGATGCGCTCTCGTAATCGTGATTGTGTGCCTTGCATTTGTCGTTGTAGATCGAACATGGACGCTTTGGTGATGTAGTTGTTCACGCCGTCATTGTTGTGATAGACCGGAGATGAAATTCCTTTCCTATCTATCACAAGACTCGAGCAAATATGGTTGGGAGAAAGAGAGGAACTAGACCAAATGTACCTTGACTGATGTTGAAGATGGATCAATGATCATTCAAATGTGTAACAAGGAAATATCACAATTGGTACCAATTCTTGTCGGTTCTCACACCTACACAAGTAAAGCTTATGGTGGAGCTCGGTGAGGATAGTGGCACAAAAATTTGATGCAAAATGTTAGCAAGAGTCAATAATGTTGAAAGAGCTTCACAAATTCGCAAGTGAAACAAGTAGACCAATAGCAATGAATGGCACACGGAAACACATACACGGATAGATATATGGGGTCGTGCAACCAAGGAATGAGCACAAAATGTGGAATCCACGGAAAACGCTCGTGTTGCAAAACTCAAGAGAGACGCTAGCACGATTGCTCAATAGGCGGATACGACACTTGTGCACAACCTATAAGATGCAAAATGGATAAACTTTCTATCCCAAGTATGCTATATATATATTGTTCCCAGTGTTTCTCTCAAGATGATCGGATATGACAATCTTATATGCAATGTGGTATGATGCTATGGAACTTGCTTACAAGCTCTTTGTTCTCTCTTTTTTTTGCTTATAAGCTTTATTATTATTATTTCTTTTTGTATGGCCACTTTTGCACAATGCACAAACCAAGATAGCAATTGTGTATATGCGGGAACAAAATTGTGACACAAGATATGATACCAAGATGATATGGTATGTATGCTATGGGAAGTATGATAACTAAGTGCATAAGTCACGTTGCCGGCAATACTCAAATGGCTAGTCTCGATAGGCAAGTAACCCAAAATGGGCTAAGGGGTTATCAATGCAATTGCAAGGGGAATATACAATGCTGTCGTCGAGGTTACCGTCCTTGGCGATGTGAGAGGCGGTGTTGCCGATGTCGACCTGTTCCTAGTTAGCCAAAACACCCTAGGAAACGGAAAAACCGCAAACTCAAAATCCCTAAAGGCAAATGTCAAATTATGGTAGCGAAAAGCGGTGGTAATTTGCACTTGGCAATGCGGAAGTGGAATGATGGGCTATACATGTGTCGGAGTTGAAGTTGCCGTCCCTAATTAGCCGAAACACCTTAGGAGACACAGGACACAACTCAAACAAGCTCAAACAAAAATTGGGTTAAGTTCGGTTGCTGGAAGTGTATGGTGGGCAAGGTTATGCGGAAATGGAGGTGGTGGTTGATGAAGAAGCAACCATCCCTAAGTAGCCAAAACACCTTCGGAGACTCGAACCACTACTCAAGCAACCACTAATGCTATGGCAAGCAAAATGGGGTAGGTGGCGGAAGTTGGTGGTGGTGTAGCGGATGATGTGGTGGAAGCCCTAGGCAAAGATGCCAAAATTTACAAAATTGGATAAGTCAAATGATGTTGGTGATATTTTTATGGGATGGGGGATGTCAATAGCTTCAAAACTAGCTAAAGAACGTCAAAATCGGACTCCGGATGAATTAGTTATGGTCAAAACGGTGAAACGGGAAAAGCCGAATTGCCAGGGGCCGGACATCCGGGGCTCGGGCCGGATTTCCAGGACCTGATGTGCAGAACCTTGCCTGAAAATGCGCTCCAGGAGCCGGATGTCTGGGCTATTGGCCGGATGTCTGGGGGTCGGGCCGGATATCCGGGCTCCAAATCTGAGGATGAACTCGAGGAACTCGATTTTGGGGCGGAAATTGATGATTTCGGGGGCAAAATTTGATGGATTTCGTTGATGGAAGGTGGGGAAACTTGGGGAGATGCTAGATCCACTCGAAACCAAGAAAATCCATGGATCAAAATCAACAAAACATCGTCAAACCAACAAATCAAAAAAAATGTGGGGCTATTTTTTGGTGGGGATTTTCGGATTTAGGACGAAATCAACAAAATCAAGCTAGAAAACAAAGGGTAGGGGCTCCAAAAACGTGATCAACGTGGCTCATGATACCAAGATGATGTAGGGTAGAACCCTACAAGCCGATCTTTCACATTTGGAGCGGATCCCTATGAAGAACACGAAGAACATGAGGAGGGGGATGAGGGAAAAACACGAGAGAACACTCAACCAACAAGAACAAAGTCACACATGTGCTAGATTCTCGAAAAACAAAAGGGTACAAGATCCAAATACAAGAAAGGACGATACAAGTGGCGGTAGTTCATCTCCGAGAGGAGGTCTTGAATCCACGAGGGATCTTCCCGTAAAGGAGTCTTGAAGCCAGGTGGATCTTCTCCGAAGAGGCCACGGTCTCTCACGAGGAGGAGATCCGTATGGGTGAGCAAATGTCTATCTCAAATGAGCTAAACCAGTGCTAACCCTAACTAGGATGAGGTGGGGAGTATATATAGTCTAAGGGACAAAGGGGTACATGGGCCTCGGCCCAGATGCGCTGCACGCAGGCAGGGGGCCGGATGTCCGAGCCTTCCCGAGACGCCGGATGTCCGGGCTAGTGGGCCGGATGTCCGGGCTGGTGGAGTCGGTCTCGGTGCTCTATGGATAGAATGCGCCAGATTTTCGGGCAGGTGCCGGATCTCTGGCCCGTCGCAGGGCACCAGATGTCCGGGGGTCGGCCGGATGTCCAGCCGTTGTAGTCGCTTGGCGTCCGTCTCTCTCTGGTCTTCTTCTGGTTGGTGTCGCCGGATGTCCGGGCTCCTGCCGGATGTCCGGCCGCTGTAGCTCTACGGCGACTCCACTCGAGGCACTTCTTGATCCGCTTCCGTGTGGAATTGTCCTATGCTTCAAGCATCTCCATGGTTGTCTCCTCGGTTCCTGAGCATACATAGTGTCTTTGCATTAGGTAGCAACCATGTCTCGCACAAGTGGCAAGGGCAAGCATTTAGGAACGGGTTCACCTTGTGTCCAATGGTGTATGTTAGAGGTCTCGTCATATGTCCTCTTGGGGTTTGGAGAGTAGTCAGAGTGTACATGGGGATGATCGTGGGATGCACCGCATCATATGGGCATGTTTACTTAATGAAGCATAAGTCTGAAATGTTTGAAAAGTTCAGGCAATTTCAGAGTGAAGTTGAGAATCATCGTAACAAGAAGATCAAGTTCCTATGATATGATCAATGGGAGAGTATCTGAGTTATGAGTTTGGCAATCACTTAAGGCAAGGTGGAATCGTTTCACTATTGACGCCACCTGGAAGACCATAGCGTAATGGTGTGTCTGAATGTCGTAATCGCATTCTATTGGATATGGTGCGATCTATGTTGTCTCTTACCTATCTACCGCTATCATTTTGGGGTTATGCATTAGAAACAACTACATTCACTTGAAATAGGGCACCATATAAGTCCATGGAGACGATGCTGTATGAACTATGGTTTGGCAAGAAACCTAAGTTGTCGTTTCTTAAGGTTTGGGGTTGCAATGCTTATGTCGATAGGCTTCAGCCAGAAAAGCTCGAACCCAAAGCGGATAATTGTGTCTTCATAGAATACCCAAAGAAGACGATTGGGTATACCTTCTATCGTAGATCTGAGGGCAAAAGTGTTTGCCGCTAAGAACATGTCCTTTCTCGAGAAAGAGTTTCTCTCGAAAGAATTGAGTGGGAGGAAGATAGAACTTGATGAGGTTGTTGAACCTTTACTTCAACCAGGGAGTAGTGCAACACAGAAAGGTGTTTCTGTGGCACCTATGGTAGTTGAAGAGAAAGCTAATTATGATGATCATGAAGCTTCAGATCAAGTTACTATCGAACCTCGTAGGTCGACAAGGGTGCGTACAACTTCTGTGTGGTAACCCTGTCTTAAAGGTCATGTTGTTGGAAAACAATGAACCTACAAGCTATGGAGAAGCGATGGTGGGCCCAGATTCCAACAAATGGCTAGGAGCTATGAAATCCGAGATAGGATCCATGTATGAGAACAAAGTATGGACTTTGGTGGACTTGCCCGATGATCGGCAAGCCATTGAGAATAAATGGATCTTTAAGAAGAAGACAGACGCTGATGGTAATGTCACCATTTATGAAGCTCGACTTGTCTCAAAGACGTTTCCGAAAAGTTCAAGGAGTTGACTATGATGAGACTCTCTCAATCATAGCGAATCTGAAGTCTGTTAGAATTATGTTAGCAGTTGCTGCATTTTCATTTATGAAATATGGCAGATGGATGTCAAAACAAAGTTTCCTTGACGGTTTCCGTGAGGAAAGGTTGTATATGATACAACCAGAAGGTTTTGTCGATCCTAAGGATGCTAAAAGTTAGGCAAGCTCCAGCGATCCTTCTATGGACTGGAGCAAGCATCTCGGAGTTGGAACATACGCTTTGATGAGGTGATCAAAGCTTTTGGGTTTATACAAAGTTTGCAAGAAACTTGTATTTACAAGAAAGTGAGTGGGAGCACAACAACATTTCTGATAAGTATATGTGGATGACATATTGTTGATCAGAAATGATGTAGAATTTTTGGAAAGCATATAAAGGGTTGTTTGAATGGAGTTTTTCAAAGGAAGATCTGGGTAAAACTGCTTACATATTGGGTATCAAGATCTATAGAGATAGATCAAGACGCCTAATAAGACTTTTGGAGAGCACATACCTTGACATGATTTTGAAGGAGTTCTTGCTTGAGTTCTAAGGTGTGAAGTTAATACTTAAAGCTCGACAATGATAGAAGAAAGAGAAAGGACGAAGGTCGTCCCCTATGCCTTAGCCATAGGCTCTATACGATATGCCATGCTGTGTACCGCGTCGGATATGTGCTTTGCCATGTGTCTGGAAAGGGGGTACAAGAGCGATCCAGGAGTGGGTCATTGGACAGCGGTCAAAATTGTCCTTAGAGGAATAAGGAAATGTTTCTCGGTTATGGAGGTGATAAAAGTTCAGCGTAAAGGGTTATGTCGATGCATGCTTTAACACCTATTCGGATGACTCTGAGTATCAAACCAGATACATATAGTGGAGCAACAATTTGGGATAGCTCCAAGTGGAGTGTGGAAGCAGCATCTACAATATGACCTAGAGATTTGCGAAGTACATACGGATCTGAATATTGCAGACCCATTGATTAAACCTCTTCCATGAGCGAAACATGATCAGCACCAGAACACTATGGGTGTTTGATTCATCACAATGTAACTAGATTATTGACTCTAGTGCAAGTGGGAGACTGTTGGAAATATGCCCTAGAGGCAATAATAAAATGTTTATTATTACATTTCCTTGTTCATGATAACTATCTATTGTTCATGCTATAATTGTATTAACCGGAAACCGTAACACATGTGTGAATACATAGACCACTATATGTCCCTAGTAAGCCTCTAGTTGACTAGCTGGTTGATCAATAGATGGTTGTGGTTTCCTGACCATGGACACTGGATGTCATTGATAACATGATCACATCATTAGGAGAATCATGTGATGGACAAGACCCAATCCTAAGCATGGCACAAGATTGTGTAGAGCTTTTCTAATGTCAAGTATCATTTCCTTATACCATGAGACTGTGCAACTCCCAGATACCATAGGAAAGCTTTGGGTGTATCAAACGTCACAACGTAACTGGGTGGCTATAAAGGTGCACTATAGGTATCTCCGAAAGTGTCTGTTGGGTTGGCACGAATCGAGACTGGGATTTGTCACTCCGTATGACAGAGAGGTATCTCTGGGCCCACTCGGTAATGCATCATCATAATGAGCTCAATGTGACTAATGAGTTAGCCACGGGATCATGCGTTACAGAACGAGTAAAGAGACTTGCCGGTAACGAGATTGAAC
The DNA here is from genome assembly GCA_021605145.1 of Aegilops bicornis. NCBI lineage: Eukaryota > Viridiplantae > Streptophyta > Magnoliopsida > Poales > Poaceae > Aegilops > Aegilops bicornis. The sequence goes on from CM038673.1 coordinate 155,183,798, forward strand.
AAGGTATAGGGATACCGACGATCGAATCTCGGGCAAGTAACATAACAATGGACAAAGGTAATTGTATACGGGATTGATTGAATCCCTGCCATCGTGATTCATCCGATGAGATCATCGTGGAACATGTGGGAGCCAATACGGGTATCTAGATCCTGCTATTAGTTATTGGCCGGAGAGGCATCTCGGTCATGTCTGCATGGTTCCCGAACCCATAGGTCTAGACACTTAAGGTTCGGTGAAGCTAGAGTTGTAATGGTAATTGTATGTGGTTACCAAAAGTTGTTTGGAGTCTCAGATGAGATCGCGGACGTCACGAGGAGATCTAGAATGGTCCGGAGGTAAAGATTTATATATGGGAAGTCCTATTTTTGCCACCGGAAAATGTTCGGGATTTTTCGGTATCGTACTGGGAAGGTTGTAGGAGGTTCTGGAGTGGGGCCCACCTGCATGGGGGGACCCACATGAACGTGGGTAGTGGGGGCAAGGCCCCACATCCCTGGTCAAGGCACACCAAAATTCCACCTTAGAAGGAATAAGATCATATCCCGAAGGGATAAGATCAAGATCCCTAAAAAAAGGGGGATAACAATCGGCAGGGAAGGGAAAGGATGGAATTTCTTTCCTCCCACTGTCGGTGTCAAAACCGGCGGATCTCGGGTAGGGGGTCCGAACTGTGCGTCTAGGCGGATGGTAACAGGAGACAAGGGACACGATGTTTTTACCCAGGTTCGGGCCCTCTCGATGGAGGTAAAACCCTACTCTGCTTGATTAATATTGATGATATGGGTAGTACAAGAGTAGATCTACCACGAGATCGAGAGGCTAAACCCTAGAAGCTAGTCTATGGTATGATTGTTGTTCGTCCTACGGACTAAAACCCTCTGGTTTATATAGGCACCGAAGAGGGTTAGGGTTACACAGAGTCGGTTACAATGGTAGGAGATGTACATATCCGTATCGCCAAGCTTGCCTTCCACGCCAAGGAAAGTCCCATCCGGACACGAGACGAAGTCTTCAATCTTGTATCTCCATAGTCCAGGAGTCCAGCCAAAGGCTATAGTCCGGCCATCCGGACACCCCCTAATCCAGGACTCCTCGGTAGCCTCGAACCAGGCTTCAATGACGACGAGTCCGGCGCGCAGATTGTCTTCGGCATTGCAAGGCGGGTTCCTCCTCCGAATACTTCATAGAAGATTTTGAACACAAGGATAGTGTCCGGCTCTGCAAATGTAGCGACCAGACCCAAATGGATCTAGTGCTCTGTGCTCCGTGTCATCCCTGGATCAGTAATGCTGACACCACACAGTACTTCGAAGGATTTATAGCAGAGTAGCAATCACATACTTATTACATCGTTGTCCACAAGGGAACTTAATACAATAATATGGCTTAAGGCCATCTAATAATAACAGCGGAAGGCTTGGAAGATAAGTGAGTCCATCAACTCCATCGGCATCACTGAGTATAGAACCACGACCTAACACCTTACTCGTAAATGCGAAAAGTCTGCAACGTGAAAGTTGCAGCCCGAAAACGGGTCAGCACATGGAATATGCTGGCAATGTAACACATAGAGGACAATGAAGCAACAAGCCTATAGTACATGCATATATGGCTGGTGGTAAGGCTCTACGGTTACATTTTTGCATAAAGCTGGTTTTTCCCTACATCAAAGGAATAATTTTATTTAACTATCATGGTGGTTGCTAAACATTGAGAATGGTGGACAGCATCCTCAATCCCAATTAAAAGTACTCATTAAAACCCAATAACATTTATTATTAGAAGTAACATGTTGAGATTCACATGATATTCAAGTACTAGATACTCAAAATGTCCATAACCGGGGACACGGCTAATCATGATTAGTTTATACACTCTGCAGAGGTTTATGCACTTTTCCCCACAAGACTCGATCGCCTCCGTTTGGTTCTCGCACTACATGGTGTTTGAGAGACGGATGACCGAGACACAGTCTTTCGAAGCGCTTAGCACCTTACTTGTGGGTAGACCGGTACACCTACTTTCCCCTACATCTGCTAGTCTACCCGTAAGAGTTCGCACAACTTAGTCAACTATGCCAGAGCCCATAATTGGCTTGTGGCTGCACACGGAAGTTTCTAGTTTGAATAATCTTATGATCCCTTAGAGCCTGGGTGGCGGTCCGAAGAAAAACAGGCAAGTCCTGATAGAAACCAGGTGCCTCAATCCACCCAGATGTGTGTTTAGGTTGCCACCTTAGATAAACTATTAAATTAACAATCTCACATCTGTCATGGATATCACTCACCCAATCCACGTCTACTAGCATAGCATAGCATAATAAGCAAACGAGAAGTAACTCCCAAAGGTTTCATAAGTAAAACAGGTAATAGGTACTACCTCATCTACTTCCCATCCCACAATTTAATTAGATCCTAACCATGCAAGTGTTTGAGGGTTTGATCTAATGCATTAAAACCGGGTATGAGAAAAGTATGATCAAAGTGTTACTTGCCTTGTCGATGATCCGCGAGACCTAGAGATTCAAGTAACAAGCGGCGCACTCGGGTGATCTAACGCAGACAAACAACAAGCATACAATAAGTACTCATCTAATGCACAGGTAAATCTCTAATAAAAGATCTAACCAGATAGTTCAACTTAAGAACCCTGGTTGCAAAAGAATCGAATCAAATAAAACATCGAAAGTCGGAACTCGAGAGAGAACGACTCGGTTTAGCAAATCGGAAACTAAGTCAAAATTTTACAGTAGCAAAACTACGTGTAAGTAGGTTAGTCGAACGACGGTTTCGTGACGAAAACTCAGCGCTTGAATCACCCGATTCCGATAAACGAGCAAGAAATAAAACAGATTTGAAAATCGGATCGAAATCGAATCGGAAAAATAATGGATTAAATCCGATTAAAAGAAAACGATGAACGGATTAAATAACGGACGTTCGTTAACAGAACTAATCCAACGAACACGTTCATTGAAACGAACGGGTCGGTGAACGTTCACTAAATAAGAAAACCGAGAAAATAAAAAAACCATCTAGGGTTTTAAAAAAAAACGAACATCTCAAAAAAACCGGATCGGGTCTTTTAACAAAAACCGGATCGGGGCGGCGGCGAGGGGCTACCTCCGGCGGCTCGCCGAGGCTCCGCCTCCCGTGAGGTCGGGCGACGGCGGTGGGTGGCGGCGGGTCGACCGGGTGGCGAGGGGGCTCGGGCGACGGCGACAGCGGCGGCGGCGTCCTCGGGGGGCGGCTCGGGTGGAGGGCGGCGGGCGGGGCGGTTGAGGGGAGGAGGGGGGCGGGGTTAAATAGGAGGGGTGCTCGGCGGCTTGGGAAGGGGGCATCAGGCGCCGGGCGAGGCGGACTCCCGGCGTGAAGGCGTCTTGTGGCGGGCGGAGATCACATGTGAGGAGAGGAGAGGAGGTGGGCCGGGCGGCCGGGCTGGGCTTGGCTGGGCCGGCTGGGCCTTGGCCCGGGGGGGGGGGCGATTTTTTTTAAAAACAAAACTAAACGGATTAAAAAAAATACCAAACGAACTCCGAATTTAATAAAATAAATTTTCCCCGACTCCTAAAAATGAGTCGAACAAAATGAACTTTAAAAACGGCAAACATGCATATTTTTTTAAAATGCTCATTTTTGCCTAAGCAAAACAAATCTTCCAAAACCAAATTTTGATTTATTTATAATATCTTCATTTTTCCTAAATATTGGGAAAGTCATATTATTCCCTCTTAAGTTTTTTTATAGGAAAAACTTTATGAAGATAATTAAATAACTAATGATCCTATTTTCAAAATTTGAGAAATCCCAAATATGAAAATAATGAAACTTCCAACTCTCTCCGAGGGTCCTTGAGTTGCGTGAAATTTTCTAGGATCGGAAAAATGCGAGAAAATATGATATGCATGATGACCTAATGTATAACATTCCAAATTGAAAATTTGGGATGTTACAAACCTACCCCTTAAGATGAATCGGCCCTCGAGATTCGGGTTGGCTAGAAAATAGGTGAGGGTGGTCCTTGAGCAAAACTTTCTCTCTTTCCTGTGTGGCTTCATCCTCGCAGTGTGGTGGCTCCTTGAACTTTGCAAAACTTGATAACCTTGCTGCGGGTAACTCTGCTGGCATAATCGAGAATCTTAACCGGTTTTTCCTCATATGTCAAGTCATCCTTCAACTGAATTGCTTCCAATGGTACTGTATCTCTTAATGGTACCTCTGCTATCTCGGGGTGACATTTCTTCAACTGAGAAACATGGAATACATCATGAACTCCTGACAGTCCTTCTGGTAATTCCAACTTATAAGCAACTTCTCCCATGCGTTGCAAAATCTTATACGGTCCAACGAAACGGGTGCTAACTTTCCTTTAACTCCAAAACGCTTAACTCCTCGAAGTGGGGATACTCGAGATATACTGCTCTCCAACTTCATACTCAATCGCTGGCGCTTTGAATCGGCATAGCTCTTTTGTCCGGATCGGGCTACCTTGAGCCTGTCTCGAATCAACTTAACTCTCTGCTCGAGACTCCTTAATCAAATGTGGTCCAAACAACCGACGATCTCAGTTTGGCCCCATAACAACGGTGTCCTGCACCTTCTTCCATACAAAGCCTCGAAAGGTGCCATCTTCAAGCTGGTTTGGTAGCTTGTTGTTGTAGGAAAATTCTGCATACGGCAAATTGTCATCCCAGCTAGATCCATAATCTAGGGCACAAGCTCTCAGCATGTCCTCCAAAATCTGATTGACTCTCTCGGTGCATCCATCGATTCGTGGGTGGAAAGCTGTCTTTGAATTCCAATCGGGTTCCCAATGTTTACGTGCAAGCTGGTTCCAAAATTTTGAGGTAAACCGGGTTCCTCTATCTCGATACGATGCTCCTCGAACTCCGTGTAAGCACACAATTCTGGTCATGTATATCTTTGCCAACTTAGCAATCGCTATAGGTGGTCTTGATCGGAATGAAATGAGCTACCTTTGTTAAACGGTCGACTATAACCCAAATCGAGTCATATCCTGAACGAGTCTTTGGCAATCCTGTGATAAAATCCATGCCTAGTTTATCCCACTTCCATTCGGTATCGGCAATGGTTGTAACAATCCTGCTGGCTTCGATGTTACGCCTTTTACTTTCGACATACATCGCAAACTGCTACATACTCCGCAATATCCTTCTTCATTCCGTTCCACCGTAAAGTATTCTTCAAATCCAAGTACATCTTGGTATTTCCTGGTGAATCGAATAGGGTGAATCATGAGCTTCTTGTAAAATCAACTTCACGATCTACGGGTCATTGGGAACATAAACACGGTCTTCAAACCATAGGGTATCATGCTCATCCTCACGAAATCCTTTAGCTTTTCCTTTGCTCATTTTCTCCTTTATAGAGGCAACTTCCTTATCTGCCTTTTGGGCTTCTCTGATTTTGTCCATTAGTGTTGACTGAATCTCCAATGCTTGCTACATAGCCTCTCGGAACTATTCCCAAACATAGCTCTCGAAGGTCCTCGGCTAACTCATTGGGTATTCCTCCCATCTTTAGGGTATTGACGTGGCTCTTACGGCTCAATGCGTCTACCTACGACATTAGCCTTCCGGGTGATAGTGCAATCTCATGTCATAATCCTTGATAAGCTCTAACCATCTCCTTTGTGCGAGATTCAATTCATACGTGTGAAGATGTACTTCAAACTCTTGTGATCCGTATATACTTCACAATGATTTCCAATGAGAAAATGTCTCCACGTCTTCGTGGCATGCACAACGGCTGCTAACTCCAAATCATGAGTGGCATAATTCAACTCATGGGGCTTAAGTTGTCGTGAAGCATACGAAACAACTCTTCCTTCCGGCATAAGCACTGCTCCAAGTCCTCGACGTGAAGCGTCGCAATACACCTCATAATCCTTAGTCTGATTTGGCAATATCAAAACTGGTGAGGTAACCAATCTTTTCTTCAACTCCTGAAAACTTGCCTCACGGTCCTCGGTCCATATAAATTTGTTTTCCTTTTTCAACAATTCCGTCATAGGCTTAGCAATCCTTGAGAAATTCTCAATGAACCTTCGGTAGTATCCTGCGAGTCCAAGGAAACTCCGAATCTCTCCAACTGTCGTTGGTGCTTCCCATTTGGTTACGGTCTCAACTTTTGTGGGGTCAACTGCTATCCTTTCTCCGGATATAACATGTCCGAGAAATCCAACTTCCGTTAGCCAAAACTCACATTTGCTGAACTTGGCATACAACTGGTGTTCCCTTAGTTTCTCCAAAACCAATCGCAAATGTTCCTTGTGTTCCGAGAAAATCAAAATGTCATCAATGAACACCACGTATTTAACTTATCCAAAAACTCCATAAACACTTTGTTCATCAGGTTCATGAAATAGGCTGGTGCGTTAGTCAGTCCAAATGACATAACGGTATACTCGTATAGTCCATATCTCGTGGTAAATGTTGTCTTGGGTATGTCCTGCTCCCGAATCTTGAACTGATGGTACCCTGATCGCAAGTCAATCTTGGAAAACACCTTGGCTCCTTGCAAGCGATCAAACAGATCATTTATCATAGGTAGTGGGTACTTGTTCTTGATTGTTACTTCATTCAATCCACGATAATCAACAACCATTCTTAACGATCCGTCCTTCTTCTCCACTAGCAAAACGGGTGATCCCCAAGGTGAAGAACTTGGGCGTATAAAACCTTTATCCAATAGCTCCTTAATCTGCTTCTTGATTTCCGCCAAATCCTGTGCGGGCATCCTATATGGTCGCTTCGATATAGGTCCTGTTCCTGGAAAAAGTTCTATCAAAAACTCAATGTCTCTATCCGGTGGCATTCCTGGCAACTCTTCCGGAAATACAACAGGAAAATCCTTCACCACTGGTACTTCTTCCTGCACCACTCCTGATAGGCAATTAACTTGCGCTCTTCTCGGCTCGTGCCGTGATACATACTTAATCCTTCTTCCTTCTGGTGTTGTGAGCAAAATCGTCTTACTTGCGCAATCGATGTTTCCTCCATACATCGACAGCCAATCCATACCAAGAATTACATCAAATCCTTGCGATTCCAGAATGATCAAATCCGTCGGGAATACATGCCTTCATATAATAAATGGCACTTGAAAACATCCTTGTTCGGCCATATACTCCGCTCTGGTGAGCTTACTAACAAAGGGGTTTTAAGAATCCGAGTAGGTAGGCTATACTTCTCTACAAATCCCTTGATATGTATGAATGCGATGCACCGGTATCGAAAAGAACTAGTGCGATAAATGACTTAACCAAAAACTTACCGATTCTTGCATCGGGCTGATCTTCAACCTCCTCCACATCAATGTGGTTCACATCCCCTATTGAAAGGGTTAGGCTTCTTTCCGAGCTTCCATTGCCATTTCCATTACGCCTATACGGACAGTCATTGGCATAATGCCCGATCTTGCGGCACTTAAAGCAAGTAATATGACTCAGGTCTACTTTGGATGGTGTTGACGGGTTGGTGCGATTCTGTCCGTTGCTTCCTCCATTCCCGTTCCCATTCTTGGTGCTGTTATGGTTATGCAAATTACCTCCTCCATGGGTATGCTGAAACTGAATTCCTGACTTAGGGGTATAACGAGGTTTCTGCTGAGCTCCAGAGTTATACTTCCCTTGCCCATACTTCCGCTTGCGGTTCTCAATTTGCTGCTGCTTTCCTTCAATCATGAGGGCTCGGTCTACTAACTCCTGGTAGTTATTGAAACTGGCTACCATCAACGGCATGCTGAACTCATCATTCAGTCCTTCTAGAAACTTCTCATGTTTAGCTGCATCGGTAGCAACGTCATCTGGGGCATAACGTGCTAGTTTACTAAAGTCATCCACGTACTGGCCAACAGGCCTTCCTCCTTGGCGTAGGTTGCGAAACTCTCGCTTCTTCATGGCCATAGCTCCTGCTGAAACATGGGCAAGCTGAAAAGCTTGCTGAAATTGATCCCATGTGATGGTGTCTACAGTGGTAAGTGGTCAGAAATTCTCCCACCATGCCGCCGGGTCCTTCAAGCTGATGTGCTGCAAACTTCACTCTTTCTCCATCCGTGCATCCTGCAGTGGTCAGCTCCCTTCCTATCTTGCGGAGCCACCATCTGCTACAATCGGCTCGGTGCTACCGGAATACACCGCGGGTTTAGTCTAAGGAAACGAGTTAGATGATCTGCGGTGGTGGTGGTGGTGGGTTGTTGTTGTTGTTGTTGCCACGGTTACGCACCAATGTTTGAATCAGGGTATTCTCGCTGGATCAGTTGGGTGATCTCTCAAGGAAAAGCGAATCCGGGTCGCGTCTCGGAGGCATCTGATGGGTTTAGAAAAGAAGAGAATGTAGAATAGAATGAGGTCTAAGGGGAATCACTACCCAAATGCACATGAGCAAATACACACAAAATCACTTCATTCAATCAAACAAGGGCTTACAATGATCTAACTATCGCAAAAGTGCGTGTACTATAATGTTTACATGGGGGAATACTACTAATATGTGGGGGACTTCTATTAATTTGAACCGTGGAAGACTCCATAATGTCCGCCTCGACTTCGTCTTCAAAGTCGGGTTCACTTGGATCCGAATCGGTGTCGTCGATGTTGATGTAGTCGCTGGGCAATCGACATACCGGTCTTCATTCCTCGAGCGCCAACTTCTTCTTGAGTTCTTCAATCTCATTACTTAAGATCGTTATTGTGTCTTGCTAGAGCTACGATCTCGCCCATATAGTCCTTGCGAGTTGTCTTTAGTTCTTCTTCAAGTTCGATGATCCTTCCCTTTGCATTCTGCAACTCCAACATATCATTGCACATCCGGTTCTCCCCGGCGCCGAATGTGCTGGTTTAACTCTGGATGAACGCTGCAATGGATCTATCCTTCTTGGTGCTCAAGACGTCCCATTTGTCATCTCGGCGTCCGCAAATCTGGTAGATAGTGTCCTTGAGGTCTTCTTGATAAACTTCTCCAATGCGTCCCATGGTGATGTGAGCTGCCATGCTCTTTCCTGCACTCCAAGTTGGTGCAATGAAAACACTATCTATAGGCTTGGTGATTGGGGTGAATGTCCTTCCGGAACGTGAGCTTGAATCTTCCAGCGCTCCTCTTCGTGCAGAGTGGCGTTGAAAGTCCCGTGAAGCTGGGTAGTCCGATGTTCAGGTACTTGGTAACTTCCTTCAAGTGAAATCCAAAAGGTGTGCCTTCATCCGGTTGAGTGTACTTGATCTTCGCGTCCTTCATCCTAAAGAGAGTAGAAAAGATGAGGAGTTAGAAAAATGGGAAGAGAGTAGTGATCTATGGCTTTATCTTAGTGGTCGTGTCCTACAGTCAGCGTGGTGCTCGATACCATTCTTCAGAGCGACCAGACCCAAATGGATCTAGTGCTCGTGCTCGGTGTCATCCCCGGATCAGTAATGCTGACACCACACAGTACTTCGAAGGATTTATAGTAGAGGAGCAATCACACACTTATTACATCGTTGTCCACAAGGGAACTTAATACAATAATATGGCTTAAGGCCATCTAATAATAACAGCGGAAGGCTTGGAAGATAAGTGAGTCCATCAACTCCATCGGCATCATCGAGTATAGAACCACGACCTAACACCTTACTGTCGTCTGAAAAGTCTGCATAGCGTGAAAGTTGCAGCCCAAAACGGGTCAAGACATGGAATATGCCGGCAATGTAACACATAGAGGACAATGAAGCAACAAGCCTATAGTACATGCATATATGGCTGGTGGTAAGGCTCTACTGATTTACATTTTTGCATAAAGCTGGTTTTTCCCTACATCAAAGGAATAATTTTATTTAACTATCATGGTGGTTGCTAAACATTGAGAATGGTGGACAGCATCCTCAATCCCAATTAAAAGTACTCATTAAAACCCAATAACATTTATTATTAGAAGTAACATGTTGAGATTCACATGATATTCAAGTACTAGATACTCAAAATGTCCATAACCGGGGACACGGCTAATCATGATTAGTTTATACACTCTGCAGAGGTTTGCGCACTTTTCCCCACAAGACTCGATCGCCTCCGCTTTGGTTCTCGTGACTACATGGTGTTTGAGAGACGGATGACCGAGACACAGATCTTCGTAAGCGCTTAGCACCTTACTTGTGGGTAGACCGGTACACCTACTTTCCCTACATCCGCTAGTCTACCCGTAAGAGTTCGCACAACTTAGTCAACTATGCCAGAGCCCATAATTGGCTTGTGGCTGCACACGGAAGTTTCTAGTTTGAATAATCTTATGATCCCTTAGAGCCTGGGTGGTGGTCCAAGAAAACAGGCAAGTCCTCGATAGAAACCAGGTGCCTCAATCCACCCAGATGTGTGTTTAGGTTGCCACCTTAGATAAACCATTAAATTAACAATCTCACATCTGTCATGGATATCACTCACCCAATCCATGTCTACTAGCATAGCATAGCATAATAAGCAAACGTAGAAGTAACTCCCAAAGGTTTCATAAGTAAAACAGGTAATAGGTACTACCTCATCTACTTCCCATCCCACAATTTAATTAGATCCTAACCATGCAAGTGTTTGAGGGTTTGATCTAATGCATTAAAACTGGGTATGAGAAAAGTATGATCAAAGTGTTACTTGCCTTGCTGATGATCCGCGAGACCTAGAGATTCGAAGTAACAAGCGGCGCACTCCGGGTGATCTAACGCAGACAAACAACAAGCATACAATAAGTACTCATCTAATGCACAGGAAATCTCGAATAAAAGATCTAACCAGATAGTTCAACTTAAGAACCCTGGTTGCAAAAGAATCGAATCAAATAAAACATCGAAAGTCGGAACTCGAGAGAGAACGACTCGGTTTAGCAAATCTGAAACTAAGTCAAAATTTTACAGTAGCAATAAGTAGGTTAGTCGGAACGGCGGTTTCGTAACGAAACTCCAGGCGCTTGAATCACCTGATTCCGATAAATGAGCAAGAAATAAAACAGATTTGAAAATCGGATCGGAAATCGAATCGGAAAAATAACGGATTAAATCCGATTAAAAGAAAACGCATTTAACGGATTAAATAACGGACGTTCGTTAACAGAACTAATCCAACGAACACGTTCATTGAAACGAACGGGTCGGTGAACGTTCACTAAATAAGAAAACCGAGAAAATAAAAAAACCATCTAGGGTTTAAAAAAAACCGAACATCTCAAAAAAACCGGATCGGGTCTTTTAACAAAAACCGGATCGGGGCGGCGGCGAGGGGCTACCTCTGGTGGCTCGCCGGCGGGGCTCCGGCCTCCGGCGGGGTCGGGCGACGGGCGGTGGGTGGCGGCGGGTCGACCGGGTGGCGAGGGGCTCCGGGCGGCGGCTGACAGGCGGCGTGGCGGCCTCGGCGGGCGGCGGCTCGGGTGGAGGGCGGGCGGCGGGGCGGGTTGAGGGGAGAGGAGGGGCGGGGTTAAATAGGAGGGGTGCTCGGCTTGGGAAGGGGCATCGGGCGCCCAAGGAGGCGGACTCCCGGGCGTGGGAGGCGGCGTCTTGTGTGAGAGACATGTGAGGAGGAGAGGGAGGTGGGCCGGGCGGTGGGCCGGGCAGCTGGCTGGGCTGGGCAAGGCCTTGGCCCAGGGGGGGAGGGTGCGATATTTTTTTTTAAAACAAAACAAAACGGATTAAAAAAAATACCAAACGAACTCCGAATTTAATAAAATAAATTTTCCCCGACTCCTAAAAATGAGTCGAACAAAATGAACTTTAAAAACGGCAAACATGCATATTTGTTTTTAATGCTCATTTTTGCCTAAGCAAAACAAATCTTCCAAAACCAAATTTTGATTTATTTATAATATCTTCATTTTTCCTAAATATTGGGAAAGTCATATTATTCCCTCTCTTAAGTTTTTTATAGGAAAAACTTTATGAAGATAATTAAATAACTAATGATCCTATTTTCAAAATTTGAGAAATCCCAAATATGAAAATAATGAAACTTCCAACTCTCTCCGAGGGTCCTTGAGTTGCGTGAAATTTTCTAGGATCGGAAAAATGCGAGAAAAATATGATATGCATGATGACCTAATGTATAACATTCCAAATTGAAAATTTGGGATGTTACAGCAAAATAAGTTCCACAAACCACCGTAGAGAGAATAATATTTGCACAAATTCAATCTACTGACGTATTCCGTGGCGTGACATCACACCACGGCCAAGCCTTTATTCGAATCGTTTTTACTGTCCCACCCCAGCGCGTTTAGCGAGGCGGTTTCCTTGGCACGTCTTGTCAAAACAGAGATCATGTCCCCTTATTCCGGGATTCTCATTAATACGGGCCCAGTCGTGCCCGTTAGCACGTCTCCTCTATCGAAGGCGAGCCCCGAACGGTGACGGGGAAGGCTCTTGGTATTCAACCTCTTTATAAAGAGACCAAGGATCCACTCCTTTCTTTCAATCTCAATCGAAACCGCCACTCGCCTCGAGTTCCAACACCCAAATCTCCAGATTCAGGCGCTTCGGACCTTCGATGATGTCCGGCTCCGACCTGCAAGGCCGGTGGATGCCTTCCTCCGTTACAGAAGAAGACGTGCTAAAGCTAAGTGATGCCAGGTATCTAACCGGCGAAATTTGGCATAGGCTGCCTGCCCAAGGGCAGGTTATTCCCACTCCCAAGCCTGGCGAAAGCGTGGTGTTCGCGTCTCACTTCCTTCGGGGGCTAGGCTTCCCGATGGACCCCTTCGTGAGGGGGCTCATGTTTTACTATGGGTTGGAATTTCATGACTTGGATCCATAGTCCATCCTCCACATCTCATCGTTCATTGTCGTATGCGAAGCCTTCCTCCGCATTACCCCTCACTTTGGATTGTGGCTCAAGACCTTCAAAGTGGAGCCGAAGATGATCAAGGGGCAGCAGGCAGAGTGCGGAGGGGTTGTTATAAGCAAGAATGTTGATGTTCCGTGGCCCGAGGGCTCTTTCCAAGAGGAGCTCAGCCTATGGAAACAAGAGTGGTTTTATATCACAGCTCCGAGGGGCACCAAATGGGTGGCGCCACCTGCCTTTCGCTCGGATCTTCCACCGCGGCTGGCGTCATGGGTCAATAAAGGACTTGACTGGGGGCCGTCCAAGGAAGTGCCCTTGTTGCAGGGCCGCATTCAAGACCTCCTAGAGAGAGAGATCACTCTGGTCGTAGTACCACAGGTCATGCTGATTCGTCACATCCTGCCCTGCAAACGTCGCCCCCTCCGCCTGTGGGAATTTAACCCGGAGGGACCACGAGCTCTCCAACATTTTATGGGCGCAACGCCCATGGAGATGTACAAGCTTTTCTTCGGATCACAAGCGATGTGTCCGGACTTGACCAAGGACACAGGTCTGAGCTGCAATCGCCAGGATACTCAAGTAAGTAGCCCTATACCCGGACACGCTATCCCACATTTATCACGAACTTGCCCTTTAAAAGAGTTGTCCCTTGAACAGGAGTGGATAGCGAAAGCAAAGTTAATCAGGTGTCCGGGCCCCCTCCCTGAGACCACGCTGGATCCCGTGTTAACCAGGATGCTGGAGGTTGCGCCTTCAGAAGAAGGTGAAGGGGGGAACAAGGAAGCTGCCGCCTCCGCGAAGGAGGCTGTCAGGAAAGGAGGGATCGAGAATCCCTCCATCCAAGGGAAGAAGAGGACCGCCTCTGAAGACCCGGAGACCATGGCCTCAAAGCGGGGGAAGAAATCTTCGTCAGAGGGTCCTGCGCCAAGAGATGCCTCGGCCGTATTGTGCCCCCAAGGGGATCAGCCCTCCACCGAGCCGTAACTAAAAAGGGGAGTTTTAAAAAAAATAAAGGATATCCCTCTGCCCTATTTCTGATGAAGATAACCGAAATTTTACCTTGTAGTTCGGATCTCAGCCCTTCTTAGGAGAGCTCATCTTCAGGGGATCTTCGTCCGGAGATGATGGAGAGCGAAACGCCTCCCCGCTGCACTGCCTTGCAGGCGGGCGACCCTGAGGTGTCGTCGCGGAGGGTTTCTCCGAGTCCGGCAGGGCCGGAAGGCAGTCGTATGTCCCCCAAAGCCTTCCGCGTCCGGCCTTCAAAAAAGGCCATCGGACAGGTCCGGCACCACCTGGTGTACGGTCGGAGGAGCTGATGGATCTGCTCGGGCGAGCATCTATCTCAGAAGATCACTGTGCGTTAATGGGTACGGTGATTGAAACGATTTCATCCGCTGAGAGCAGATTGCATGAAGCCGTCAGAAGTTTACTGACAGGTTTTGAGGTACGCAAAATGATGTACCTTCTGACAGTTCCGCATATAAATTGCGCCCTGTGTAGATAGTAGCCCCTGAGGCTCGGTGTGTTGTCAAAAATGACAGCGCGCTGAGGATCATAATCCCAGGTATAATATGTCGCCCTTCCTATGTAGATTGCGAAGTGTCCGGTGGCTAGCCGGACTGATGAATTTGCCGAACTAAAGCGGCAACTTGACGTGGCGGATGCCTACATCGCGCTTGTCAATAAGCGTCTTGACGAGTCACAAGGTATGAGATTTCTCCGCGGACACCTGGTAAGGGAGTTTGATGCCCGTGCCTTACAACATGTATGCTTGATGCAGATGGTGCCGCTGCCATGGAGAACCTTCGGGCGGAGCTCGCCCGAGCCAAGGAGCAGGCCAGAAAAAGTGATGCGGCTACCTTAAAGGCGGCCGAAGAGCTAAAAGCCGAACAGGCTGCTCACTGCCGAAGCAAGAGGAAATGGCCGAAATGGCCTTGAGGTTGAAGAATGCTGCCGACCGCTGCAAGCTTCTTGAAAAGGAAGATCGAGCGGAGCACGAGGACCTAAAGAAGGCCACTACCGAGGCCAAGGATGCTCGGTCTGCGATGAGAGCTATGAAGGAGGAGCTACCTCAGGCCGGAGATATCGCGGCTAGAAAGCCCTTTCTGGTGCGGAGGAAGTTCGTGGATCCTAAATATGCTCAGTTGGACCGGCTGTGGAGTGCGGCGGATGCTTATCTGGACTTGGCGTCAAGTGCCGCTGACGCGGCCGAACACTTCCGAGATCAAAAGGATCACGAAATGGAAAAGCTTTTTTGGTCGCAGTTCCATAATCCAGAGCGCCCACTTCCATTAACCGATCGCTTGGCCGAATGGGCGGAGCTGAATAGGTTATCCGGACTTGCCATGAAGGATGCCGTGAGTCTTTTGTGGCCGAAAAGTCCCGAGCCGAAGATTTATTTTGGCTTGGTGTAGCAGTTCCTTGGTGCGGTGCCGCAAATCAATGCAATGAGGAGGTCAACATGCATAGAGGGTGCGCGGATGGCTCTTTCCCGTTTCAAGACATACTGGGCGGAGATGAAGGCCACCGATGTTGCATCCCAAGATTCAGACGGAAGTCGAGTACCTATCGAGCACTATTTTCAGGAAGTTCTGCAGGGCGCTCGTTTAATAGAGACGCGGTGCTCGAAGGATATTATGTTCGAATAACATGTATTATTGTGAAACAATGTTTCGATGGAATATATAAAAGCTTTTTATACTTGTGCCTTTCAAGAATTAAAATACCTCTTGTGCGGCCGTTAATGTATATGTGTATATAACCTGAAAGATGGCAGTCTTCGGCTTCAACCCCCACGCATATAATGCGGGGGTGTTTGCAAAAGGCGTGTTTTCACACTTGATCCAACGTCTTGGTCCTATAAAGGAGGTGATAGCGCGGCAAACTAGGCAACCGGACTATAATGCTTTATCACTTTCACTTAGCCATAGGAGTTTGACAGTGGGGCTACTATTTAGCCCCTAGGGGCACCACGCTCGCCCGAATTCGGGGCGCGTATGTGGCTGACCGGGAAACGGCCCTTCGTTAATGCGGAGGAATTCTAAAGATTCCGACGGGTCATCGAGTGGTTGACCAGTCTCACGCTATATCATAACAGTCAGTTTTCGGCTTTCTATACTGAGGTGCTCGCCTGGATGAACCGGGGCACAATCGCAGTAGTTCTCCTAGTGCCGCGTTAGCCAACAGAGCGGAACGTATGGCAGCAAAACACAGGAGCCGGGCAAACCCAACATTTGACCAAAGACATGATTCGGAGCTGATGCATATAAGGCCTAACTCGAGACGCCGAACACTCCCTAAGGTATTCGGTCTTTATGAAAACGGGCCGAACAACGCCCTTTGTAATAAGCCCTTGGTGTCCAGGTACACGCGAAATTCTGACGTGGCCCATGCCAAAACGCCAGCCTCCTCCTCGGTGATAGCAAAAAACCGGGGGATGTGTATCAACAAGAGACAGTAAAAAGGGTTACACAGGGTCCTAATCTGAAAAGAATCCTTGCAACGGGTCCCTACTGCATGTCTGCGCATGTGTCTCCGTTGTGCCGTATCCTGGACGGGTGTAGCATGGTGTTCATCTGTAAAAGAGAGGAACTTAGTTGAAAAAGATCGTGCGAAAATGTACATACATTAAATAAACAAAGTACGATCCAAAAATGAATAAAATTGAGCTTTATTGTCTCTTGTTGTACATGCGCGGAGCCCCTTGTGCGGGGATATGCGGCTAGTAAGCCCTTGTATGTTTACGCCGGACTCGTCTAACCGTGTCCGGGGTCTGAACGACCTGTTTAGGTGCTTTGATTAGTGAAGCCGGTTTAGTGTGTGGCTGTCAAGGCAGTCACACAATCTTCCGCGCACGAGGAACACTCCATATTTCCCTTTAAGGAGATGATGCCTCGCGGACCGGGCATTTTAATTGTAAGGGATGCATAATGCGGTATTGCGTTAAAGCGGGCGAAAGCTTCAGGCCCCAAAGAGTGCTTGGTAGCTACTTGTAAATGGGGCGAGGTGGAAGGTTAACTTTTCACGGCGGAAGTTGTCGGGTGAGCGAACACAACTTCTAGCAAAGATGAGAGCCCGTACAATGGGCATATGGGCCTGGCATTACCCCTTGAAAGGAAGTGTTGCTATGGCAAATTTTGGTTGGGTCTATCCCCATTTTTCGGATTGTGTCCTGATATAGCAGGTTTAGATCGCTACCGCCGTCCATTAGGACTTGTGTAAATTGGAGTCCGTCGATTATCGGATCTAATATCAAGGCAGTCCATCCTGCATTCTGGATACTTCTAGAATAATCCTGATGGTCGAAGGTGATTGGTTTTAACAACCAGTGGCGGGACTCCTCTGGGATAGGTCGTGTGGCGCGTATCTCTATGGACGCCACTGCTTTTTCCTTTGTCACGTGAAGTGAGTTTACTGTTTTGACTTCTTGTGGGAAATTCTTTTGTTTTCCGGTGCTCTGCTTGTGGGGTTCCTCATCGTCCTCGCTTGTTGTGTCGAGCCCCTTTGTGTTCGGCGTTGAGTTTGTCGGACTGCTTGAAGACCCAACAATCTCTGTGGGTATGGTTTGCAGGCTTCCCGGGAGTACTGTGGATTTGGCATATCTTGTCCAAGATTTTGTTTAATTTAGATAGCTCGTCCCTGTTATCCTTAGGGGGCAGTTTTCGATGATTCTGTCGTGAGCTTTTGAATCCGGCGTTGACTGCCGTGCTCTTCGAGCTGTTTCCCTTGGTCCAGTGCTGGTCCTTGCTGCGTCGCAGTTTCCCATTTCCATCCCTGACTTCGGATGTACTTGGGTCGCTGGTACTGCATCTTGCCAGCCAGCTATCCTCTCCCGCGCAAAAGCGGGTCATGAGGCTTGTTAATGCGGCCATTGTTCTTGGCTTTTCTTGGCCGAGGTGTCTGGCGAGCCATTCGTCTCGGACGTTGTGTTTGAAAGCTGCTAAGGCTTGGCGTCCTGGACAGTCGACTATTTGGTTCTTTTTAGTAAGGAATCTGTTCCAGAATTTTTGGGCTGACTCTCCGGGTTGTTGAGTTATGTGACTTAAATCATCTGCATCCGGAGGTCGGACATAGGTCCCTTGAAAATTTGCCTAAAAAGCATCCTCGAGCTCCTCCCAACTTCCAATGGTGTTTTCGGGGAGGCTTTTGTGCCAATGCCGGGCTGTCCCTTTGAGCTTGAGGGGTAAGTATTTTCTGGCGTGGAGGTCATCTCCTCTAGCCATGTGTATGTGGAGGATGTAATCCTCAATCCAGACTCCAGGGTCTGTTGTTCCGTCGTATGCCTCTATGTTTACGGGTTTGAATCCCGCTGGAAATTCATAATCTAGAACCTCATCGGTGAAACATAGGGGGTGTGCGGCACCCCTATATTTAGGTTTACCGTAATATTCGGATACTTGATGTGTTGCATTTCTTACTAGAGCTTGCTTTCTTGGCTCGTAGATAGATCTAACTGGGCCATCTTTTTGATGCGAATCCGTGTGCGGATCGTGTGCCGTCTTGTGTGCGGCGCCGTTTGCCACTCTATGTTTGCCATGGGGTCGTCTATCCGACCGGGTGGTCTCCTTGTTCTTTAATTGCGGGGGCTCTACGGCCTCGTCATCAAATTCGGGCAGTAGTTTTCGTTTCGGGTAGCTCTTTGTTCGGCGACTATCACCGTATTTGCCTGCGGTGTTGAGTACTTTGATCCATCTGATTCTGAGCGCATCTTCCGCTGTTTTGAGCTTCCGCTTCTGCTTTTTCAGGCTACGCGCAGTGGCGACGAGCCTTTTGTGGAGGTTCTTCTGCTCCAGCAACTTGTCTAGCGTGAGATCGTCCGGACTGTTATCTTTGCCGGGGACGGATTGTTTATCCAGGTTGTCCTGTTCGGACGGTTGCTCGATGGCATGTTCGTCGTCCACCGGTTCGCCCTGCTCTATGGCTGGGTCTGTATGGCTGTTGTCTTTGTCGAGGCGGATTTTGAGCGGCGCTTACGTCGCCTTTTTGACTGCTTTTCGAGGGAATGATCCCTCGTGGCGTCCCGTTGTTCCTCGTCGTCGCTTCCTTTAGGTGTGTCCACCATGTATACATCGTGAGATGAGGTGGCTGTCCAGTGCCTTATAGGTGTTGGTTCATGTTTATCTCCTACATCGTCGTCCATACCGTCGATGTCTTCGGATTCGAAATCGAGCACGTCATTTAAACTTTCGATAAAGAGAGAGAGACTTTAGTGAATTTCTTCGTTGTCCGCATCCCAACCTTGCTGACCATAATCCGGCTAGGGCTCTCCTGATAAAGAGAGAGACTTTAGTGAATTCAGGATGTCGCCAAAGGGCGAGTGCTGAAAGATGTCCACGACAGTGAACTCCATGATGGGTGCCCAATCGGATTCGATTGGCAGGGGCGCGGAAGGTTCGGAGTCCGGAGAGGAGTCCGGCACCTTGGAGTCACGAGCTTCGCAAAGGATAGGGTTGGTGTACGGCTCAATCGCCGTAGAGATCGCAGCCCCCGAGGCGGTGTCCAGCCACCCGTCCTCGATCGGCGCAGTCGGCTCCGAGCTAAGGGTCGGAGCGGACACTTGTGCGGCCCCTGTGGCACGCTCGGGCGGCAGAGCTAGATCATGCCCATCGTGACAGTGCGGCGCGCTTGGCTGTGGCTCGAACCCGTCAAAGATCAAGTCTCCGCGGACGTCAGCCGTATAGTTCAAATATCCAAATCTGACCTGATGGACAGGGGCGTAGCTTTCAATCTACTCCAGATGGCCAAGCGAATTGGCCCGCAGTGCAAAGCCGCCGAATATGAAGATCTGTCCGGGGAGAAAGGTCTCACCCTGGACCGCATTGTTGTTGATGATCGGAGGAGCCATCGGGCCTAAAGATGATGACACAGAGGAACTCACAATGAAAGCACCAATGTCGGTGTCAAAACCGGCGGATCTCGGGTAGGGGGTCCCGAACTATGCGTCTAGGCGGATGGTAACAGGAGACAAGGGACACGATGTTTTTACCCAGGTTCGGGCCCTCTCGATGGAGGTAAAACCCTACTACTGCTTGATTAATATTGATGATATGGGTAGTACAAGAGTAGATCTACCACGAGATCAGAGAGGCTAAACCCTAGAAGCTAGCCTATGGTATGATTGTTGTTCGTCCCTCTGGACTAAAACCCTCTGGTTTATATAGGCACCAAAGAGGGTTAGGGTTACACAGAGTCGGTTACAATGGTAGGAGATCTACATATCCGTATCGCCAAGCTTGCCTTCCACGCCAAGGAAAGTCCCATCCGAACATGGGACGAAGTCTTCAATCTTGTATCTTCATAGTCTAGGAGTCCGGCCAAAGGCTATAGTCCGGCCATCCGCACACCCACTAATCCAGGACTCCCTCACCCACCTTTGCCAACGCCCCAATGGACTTGGAGGGATAGAAAACATCCCCCTCCACCCCTATATATAGTGGGGAGGCACATGGGAGCTACACCCCTTGCCCCTGGTGTAGCCCTCCCCCTCTAACTCCTCCTCCTCCTCCGTTGAGCGTAGCGAAGCTCTGCCAGAGAACCACGAGCTCCACCACCATACCATCGTGCTGTCAGAGTTCTACCTCAACTTATCCTCTCCCCTTGCTGGATTAAGAAGGAGAAGATGTCCTCGGTCTGTACGTGTGTTGAACGCAGAGGTGTCGTCCGTTCGGCGCTTGGATCGGATCTTCCGCGATTTGAATCGCCGCGAATACAACTCCATCAACCGCGTTCTTGTAACACTTCCGCTTAGCGATCTTCAAGGGTATGAAGATGCACTCCCTCTCTATCATTGCTAGCTTCTCCTAGATTGATCTTGGTGACACGTAGGATTTTTTTTAATTATTACTATGTTCCCCAATAGATGTATCTAGACGTATTTTAGTTCTAGATACATCTCTTTTTATCCATTTTGATGACAAGTATTTTCGGACGGAGGGAGTAATAAGTAAAGAGAATTACAAAGTTTATTTTTCAAAAATACCATGGTGCGATGTTGAAGGTGAGAAAGGACATGCGAGAGAGCGATGACCGAGGCAGGGGGAAATCAATTGGGGGAGGTGCGGGGGTTGCAACGTTGTTTGGAGTAGTTGTGGGACGAATGCTATGAAAATATAATCTAAACCCACCGGAATAAATGCCTTCACAAATTAATCCAAGCTTGGAGTCCCCCTCGGAATGTAAATAGCTCCGGCTCTGCAAGGATTGGGAGGTAGCTTCAATGTTTGGAAGATACGGGGTGAGAAAGCGAGGTCAACTTAGAGACAAATACATAGAGAGACAGAGTGAGTGTGGTCCGGCATTCGTTGAAAAGATATATTGAGCTTTTGGGAAGGGTGACAGATATAAGATATAGCTTGCGAGATGATCCAGTCACACACATGTAGATATATTGTGTGTGTGGGAGGAAGCAAGGTCAATCGATTACATATATAAAGGCAAAAAGATTGAGCGAGTGTGGGTAGTCGTGCGATCGAAAGAGTGAGATGGGTTGGAGAGAGTGACCTAGATAGACAATGTGCATGAGAGAGTATACAATATGAATATGTCGAATTGGGATCAAACATGGAGATATATCGTTTGTGTCCGAGAAAGAGCGAGGTCAATCGAGACTATACCTGGCCATGGGCTGGGCCGGGCCGAGCCTAAAAAAGCCCACAGTAGAAAACTGAGGTCCAAGCCCTCCCAGGCCCTACCATTGGGCCTACTTTTCAAGCCCAAGCCCGGCCCATCTGGTAAAAAGCCCTGAAAAGCCCTTAGGACTTAGGGCCGTGGGCTAGGCCTCTTCCTTAAAATGCCAATATGCCAAGCCCAAGCCCGTCCAGGCCCTGCTGGTGGGCTCGAAAACTCAGACCCAAGCCCGGCCCACGTGCATGCCCATCGAGCCTAGGCCCTGGATTTTAGGGTCGGGCCTGGGTGGGCTGACAGGGCCGGGCCGGAGATGGCCAGGACTAATCGAGACATACAAAGAGAGAGAGAGAGAGAGAGAGAGAGAGAGAGAGAGAGAGAGAGAGGGGGAGAGCGAGCATGGCCCGCCATGAGGTCGAAAGAGTGGGAGCGGCTTGGATGGACTGACCTAGATAGACAATCTGCATGAGAGAGTACAAAGTGTGTGGATTGAGGCCCGAACAGGGAGATATATCATTTGTGTGTGAAAGAAAGCGAGGTTAATCGAGACATAGATAAAGAGAGCGAGATTGAGCGAGTGTGGCCCGCTGTGCAGAAGAAAGAGTGAGAGAGTCTTGGGAGAGTGACCTAGATAGACAACGTGCGTGCGTGCACATGAGAGGGGGCATCTACATAGGCAATGCATGTATCTAGCAAGAGAGGGTGAGAGAGAGAGAGAGAGAGAGAGAGAGAGAGCTCGGCATGGAGTGCAATGGCGGGTGTGTGAGGTAAATACATTTGGTAACAAAGTGGAAAAAGGGGGTTGTGCTGTTGAGAGAGTTAGAGATGAAATCATGGAGAGAAAGAATGAATGTGTGTCAGAAACCGATAGCTTCCTAAGGTGGTTAGGAGAGGAAGATTGATTTATACAAGAAGGATGTACCGTGTGTGCCCGGGGTGGTGGGGCTAAAAACAACATTTGAATGTAGATAGTTCGACCCTTAATATCGATGTTTCAATTTAGTGTACATTGTAAGATTTTAATTGAGGACCATGCATATGGCTTCCGTAATTCTTTCGAATTCGTGCCATACTAGGTTTGAAAAAGTTGAGATTGGATCTATTATTGTGCTATTTTGTAGGTCATATGTTTGAATCCACTCTCACTACCATGGTGTTCATCATACACATATGAATTTGTGTATTTAAGAAGTAGCGTGGATACCGTGAAATGCGAATTCACGTTAGAATTGGAGATCGCTATGTGACACACATTCTAATTCAAATAACTCCTCATTAATTAATTTATAGTATCTCATTTTGAATGACTAATTATTTGCAAGGAAAACATGGGCATGGTAATACATACAAATTCATTTGCATTCTCAAATGTTGGCGCACCAGGCAGACCAGGATCGTGTCGTGGTGGTCGCATGTGTCGTACGGACACTAGCACCCAGCCACCCCCCCCCCTCCCTTCCACGTTTCGGATAGAAATATCTGGCGGCCCCAATTCCAGCCCTGCAAAATCTCCCTTCTCCACCGTCCCCTTCCACGCCCAGAGTGCTCAAATCCCTAATTCCCCGCCAACCCAAGCAAAGTTCGAATCGCCCCTCATCTCATCTCTTTCCCCACCTCTGTGCCAGACGACGACGACGAAGACGACGGTCGCGCTTCACCACCGCACCGGAGAGACCTCATCTACACCCTCGTCCACCGCACCGGGTGGTCCACCGACAACGTCGGCCGCCGCAACCAACGTGCCTCACAGACACCGACTTCCACCGCATCAGGTGTGCTTCATCGACGTCGTCTCCCACCTCATCGGGGCTACTTCACCAAGCACATCGTCGCACCTCTGCCCCCCGAGGCCATTGGGGCTTCACCAACGGTCTCGTCCACCGCATTGCAGCGGTCCGCTGCCACTCAAGATTTGCATCCACGCATGGCCAGCCAACGCCAGCGCATCACCCTAAACGGCTCTGAAGTGACCCGCACTCTAGCTAGGAGAGCATGCCCAAACGCCGGCCCGAACTAGGTATCCACATATCACTCCCTAGTGCACTGTTCTGATGATGTTTGGATATCCTTTCACTGCTCTCTTAGCTTACACGCCTATGCAACTCTGGCTTTTACTCTTATTTCTTCTGGAGATATCATCTGAAACAAGCAAAACCATTTTTTAGCGAAGCATGACAGTGCTACGGGATCTGTTACACATCCCGCACATCGGTATAACCTTGTAAGTACCTATCCTCCAGTACAACAGCAAGGCCGACTCCTCTTATTTGATCAACCATTCGCTGTGTCAAAAATGCAGAGGGGGATGCAAGGAGCACAAGCCCTACACATCGAAGCAAGCGGTAAGATGGACTTGTACATGGAACATCCCTAGCGCAAGCAGAGCTGCAGTGAGCATGTACAACGAGCTAGCATAAGTCCCTGCATTTCATTTAATTCATACTGGGCTGTGTCTATGATTTTGTGTGTAGTGGCGGATCCACGAATTCAAGTTACCAGGGGTGAAAATTTAACTTAAAGAATACGAAGGCACTTGCACTCCATAAATCAACATAACTTGAGAAATGTGAAGCTACATGCACTTCGAAAACCAGCTTATGATCCAAAGTAGTTCCAGATTATAAAACACTAAATTATGTAAGCACCGAAAACACAAAATGCAACATGGTGTACAAGGACTACTAACATGGTCTGTACCTTCTTGAATTATTCGTTCTCTGGCTGAAAATATCAAAGTGTAATTGCACCTATAACAGGTGCGCAAACTGCATATCAATATATCTATCTCGCACAAGTATGCCAATAGTTTCAAACAACAGATTAGAAAAGTATTTATGCTACGTTGTCATGATACTGGCATTTTCTGGCAGATGGCCTCGACGTTTCCTCAAGCCATAAAAATGTACTATAATTTGCTTGTCATCCATGCCTGCAAATCTCTATGTCTCTGTCAACATAGCAGATCATCATTAGAGACTAAATCCTTCAATGGGAGCCTGCAAAATGCTTGCATTAGATCCCTCATTAGACACTATATGTTCATCACGAGGAGCATGTAAAATGTTTGCATCAAATCCTTCATTAGTTGTCTGTCCATTAGACACTTCAGGCTCAAGATAGCATGAGCTTGTATGTTTACACCGGAAACTTGATTAGATACATCAGGTTTAGTCAGTTCAGTTTGGGGGAGTTATAAAAGAAGAAGAAATTGGTTTCATTTTCTCATAGATTCCCTACATACAAGCAGTTTTACAACACACTCAGGTTTAACTATTGGCCAGAAATTGAACAATTGAATTAGGTATAATTAGGGATGTGATGTACCTGCTCGTTGCGCATGCTGCTCTTGCAAGTTGCGACTATCCGTTTGCGCAAGCTCGATGTCATGCCCGTGCTGCCGCTATTGCCTCCCGTGCAGGCTACACCCGGGGTTGGATCTTCATCTTCTTGTCCTTCCATTCGCTTGAAGCCCGGCAACCAGACTGGAGTGAGAGAGGAAGTGATGTGTCGGACTGTCCAGGGGCGGCTAGGTTAGGAGCAAACCAGACTGGAGGCTGGAGCGAACGAATTGGGATTTTTCCTGCTGTCGATCGATATGTGAGGCGTTTGTTTAGGCCGCGAGCCTACTATAGGGCCTGCCTTGCACTTACGTTATTGGCCCATCCAAATTGAAAAAATTTTGTTCAGTTTTTACATTGCCTCCTCGTGCGTTGGGACGAACAAAACTAGCCTGGGCCAACCTGGACGACTCAAACTAGGTGCACACTTTCGAGCCACCCGAGGCAGCCGCCCATACCAGCCCCTACGGTGGCGTCACCCCTTTTTGCGTGTATGATTGGGGTAGTGAAAAATATCTAGTGGCTCTTTTGATTTACCCACAGAATGGTTGAATTGCTTGTTTCTATGAATTGAGTTCGCCAATATGAAGGATGCCCGTCTTTTCATTGTATTGTAGATTGCTTAGATCTCGATATGCCAAATATAATCGCATGAAATATGCAGTAAAAGTCAGTGTGATGTGTGTGGCTACAACTATTCTGACAACCCGTCCTCATATAACATATCAAGGACGCACCATCTTATCAGATTAACCATTGGACTTACCAATGCAGTGTGGGAAGAAAGAAGTATTGGGACTGTGTATCCAAGCAATTGATGCCATGGACTCCTTCTTAGAATCTTGGAAGCGAAAAAGAAGTTGCAGTGCGCCTGCACATAGAGCTAGCATAAGTTCAGTTACCTGCTTCTCAGAATTTTAGTTAGCCACTTATTGCAAAATTGTTCAATTACGTTGCTTGGC
Organism: Aegilops bicornis; assembly: GCA_021605145.1. Lineage (NCBI taxonomy): Eukaryota > Viridiplantae > Streptophyta > Magnoliopsida > Poales > Poaceae > Aegilops > Aegilops bicornis. Next base: position 155,209,528 of record CM038673.1, read on the forward strand.
TTAATTTAGTTTGCTACTGATTACAAAATGCCATAGCCTGTTAATCCTATTATAGACTGCGCCTATCTATGTGTTCGATACTTACTATTAAGAATTACCTATTTGCCAGAACTTAAATAGCACTTAAGCACGTAGATAGCTGGTAATATGAACTTCTAGGGTGCAACAAAATTCATGTGTAATCTACGTTCTGATACCCTGTTTGTTTAAATGGTTTGCTGTTATCATTTGTAGCACTAGTAATGTTAAATGTTTGCATGTTCATAGATAGACAACTATCAGGTTTATATGAGGGACACTGTCTTTTTAACTTCTATATGTGTTGGAATCATTTTGCTTACATCAAGGAAATTTACAGATGTCTGTGTTGCTGGTAAACGGTACCGACTTGTTACTTTAATACGTTGCCAAGAACTTGTTAGTTTTACTAGTTCATGTGTAATTAAATATGTTGCCAAAACTTGTTAGTTTTACTAGTTTGATGTTAGTTTCCTATGGCTTTTGCAACACTTGATTTATGATTGCTAACATTCAAGTCTGCAGGATCCAACTGAAACTCTGTTGGCACAATAGGTATGTTGTCAAAAACTTCCTTGTTTACCTGGTTTGCTGCTGTAACTTGTTGTTGTAATCATCTTACCAACTTCAAGTTTTCAGGATCCAATTGGAAGTCCAATTGCATAGCAGGTATATTTTCAAAAATATATTGGTGTAACAGGTTTGCTGCTGCAACCGTTTGCTCTAATCACGTTACTGGCTACTCAACTTTTCGGGATCCAAGAGAAACTCCAATGCCACTATAGGTACCTTTTGCAAAACTTGTTTGTCTAACTACCTTGCTGCTGCAACCGGTTACAATGATGTTAATAACTACTTTTCAGCATCCAATTGAAACTCTTTAATTCCTTGTTTGTTTAACTGGTTTGTTGTTATAACTCCTAGTTGAGATGTTTTGCTAACTTCAACTTTTCGGAATCCAATTGGAACTTTAATGGCAAAACAGGTTATCCCAAGATCAAAGAGCGAGGTCCCCATGGACGTTGTACCATCCCACAGTAGTGGCACCGGCCCAATCATGCATCATGAATTGCCAACTGTTGATGCTCTAGAGGCTACACTATTGGTAGAAAGAGATTCTGCTTCTGCACTTAGAGATGAAGTTGACATGTTGAGGAAGCAAACAACACAATCACAAGCAGTACTCAAGACAACCATTAAATATTTGGTGGATTTGAAAAACGAAGAAAGCTGAGACTCACCGCATTGTTAAGGTCTGAAGGAAAAAGGAAATTAAATTCCCACTTGGTAAATCATGGGTGAAATGTTCTTTCCATCGTTGAATAACCTTTGTGTTGTTTGTTCATGTAATCAATCAAACCATTTGTTTTATAGATCATGTAATAATTGTTTTTTGTTATTTTGGGTTGTAATTTTTTTGAGCACAAGTCTGTATTAATTGATAAGACTCAGAGACATTTCATTTTGATTGATATGCCAGACCTACAAATATGCCAATCGGGCTGAATGTACATTCAACAATAATAGTAGTATAAATGGTCCTTAAGTGGCATGCATCTGAAAGGGCCAAGATGTTGTACTAGCTTCGCTAAAAAAAGGATGCTCTTCTAGCAAAAAAAGTACAGCGGCCTGGCTTATGCATGTTAGTTGATATTATTGATCCATATACTCTATAAGTGTTTATATGTCTGTTAGTTTTGTACATTATTGGTTGTTTGACTCGGTATTTTGAATCTTGAGACATCGCTTGTGTACATATCTAAATGGGAGTACACATTATGCTGCGTGTGACACTTGAGATGGACATAAAGTAGTTTCAAATATTTGAATTCACCTTAAACTGGATTCTAGCTTCTGAATTCGTGTATCGACTTTTGTAAATCATATTCATATATGATAGTGGAATACATCTTTGTCGTGTTTTGAAGATATATAAAACACATAGAATGATCTATAAAGATTAGTATAGGAATACAGAATGGATTCAAATTTAGTTGTCATGGTAACCGTGGATCTTATTGTCCCAAAATTCGAAAGAAGCGGCAAAATGTCCACTCCCACGTCAGCTGCCCGAAGCCAGTGTTTGGGAGATGGAAATTACTGTCTAACCCTTACACGGACAATGCATCTGCCCGATTTCTACAACTCTCAATAGGGGTAGCACTACAAAAAAATAGACTTCCGTGATGATACGTGTTTGTCACAGTAGGTCGCGTTTTTTGTCATGCATGTACATCCATTACAAATTTATGACAGAATCAAGATAGTCATACATGTGCTGGCGTAGAAGTGTTCCATGACATTACCAAAATTATCATCACAGAGGTGTCCACTTCCACGACGATAAATTGCGCGTCACAGAAGTGCTTTCGTCAAGGGTGACCGACACGTGGCATCCACCGTAACAGAACTCCGTTAAGCTATTGGGTCGGATTTTGGATCCGATAACCCGTTAACAACCCCGACTAATGGGAAATTTCCATGTGTAAAATTCTGATTGGCCGAAGGGAACACCTGTCAGCTCGTTAGTGGGCCAGATGTCGCCCATCCATTGGAGGAGACATGCCTATGGTACGTTGACACATGGCTGGGCCCAACAGAGGCCCATATAGGTTAAAAAGGCCGGCCAGTAAAAGGCCCATAGAACTTAATCAGGTACTAGTGGGCCAGCCCAATAACGGCCTGCTTAATAAAGGCCCATTTACAGCCTGAAACCAGATCTGGCCCGTTAATTGTTCGCCCAATATTTGGGCCCATTTACGGCCCGAAGCCAAATCTGGCCCGTTAATTGTTCGCCCAATATTTGGGCCCATATGCGGCCCGAAGCCAGATCTGGCCCGTTAATTGTTTGCAGAAAATTCGGGCCCAACTACAGCCTGCTGACTTTCGCCCGTTAGAGGCTGATGTAGACATGGGCCCATTTCAGCCGGTGTGACTTTCGGCCCGGAATGGCTCGTATGCCCATGGTCCATATATGGTCCGACGGGACATCGGGCCCACTAACGCCCGTGCTAAAGGTGACAACAGTTAAGCCCAACGTGAGTTTGGGCCTGTTAAAAACTTTGTCGCGTAATTCGCCCGTTGATGCTGTACTAAGCTTTCGGACTCTTAAAGGCCCATGATATCGCGGGCCAACTAAGGCCGAGATATGTTTCGCCTGGTAACGGCCCGTGAGCTAATCGGGCCCATAACGGCCCGGTCTACATTTCGCCTGTCAAGGCCCGTCGATGACTAGTGAAAATTGAGGCCCAACATGCATTTTGGCCTGCTAAAGGCCCGTGGTTTCATCTCGGCCATAATAGGCCAGTACAATATTCAGCCTATTAATGGCCCAACGCTACCTGGGCCGAACTAAGCGCTGGGTCGACAAAAGGCCCAACTAAAATATAGGCCGGTGTAAGTTTGGGCCCGGCGCAATGTGTGAAGGCCCCAATCATTCGAGGCCATGAAAGACGCAGGTCGGCTCAATTGCGTCCCGCTAAAAACCTGGCCCGTTATCGAATGTTTCGGCCCGGTCGACTACATCTGATTTTTTTTCAAATAGCGAATGATGGCAGTAACTAGTAGGAGTTAAGAACAAACCTACTCTATACAATAAAGAAATTATGGCATAGTAACTAAGAATAAACCTACACTACACAATAAAGGATTTAAGGTATATTACATCCACTGGGAATCGAAGTTCGCCACCAGTGATCATAAAGCGCAATGAAGAAGCATATTACAAAAACTGGGCACCATTGTAGCGTACCAAAATAATACTGAACCGAGAGCACTTCCAAGACAGTTCAAGAAAGGTTAGCCTTGCGGGGGAACTGCATAAGCTGCCGAGCTAGGCTGTGAGACCGGCCTAGCATGTCGGTCATAGCTTCCAGGTGTAGCTGTTTAGCGATGAGGTTCTCATTGGTGTTCTCCGCAATCTTTCTTAGAGATAGGACTTCAAGTCAAAGTTGAGTTGCAGAATGCCTTTCTTCTAGAACTTGGGAGTGAAGAAGTCTAACTGATTCAGACAATGAATTCTGTGAGCTTGTCTGACTATAAGTATCAAGTAACTTGAACACTACATCAAGATAAGACTTTGGGGTTGTCTCGCTAGTCGCTATCTTCAAGTTGTTTTGCCTTCTTTGCTGCAATATATGTTGGGTTTGTCTCACAGCCTTCAGCAGACTTGTGCATGCCATCAGGCATATCACCCTGAAACAAAGAAGAGAGATGACAGGTTTTGCACGTGTATAAACAAAGATGATAACTGCTCATCAATTCTATCCAATTTCAAATTAGAAAATAAAGAGTAAGTTCAAAATATCAATAGCATAATTTGGCATTGTTCATAATGCAGGGAGCTTCACCACACTACTGGATTACCATGTCAACATAACAAGAATAGATGAAGGGCAAAGAAAATCATTGTATCTATTTTGGATAATGTGCATGGCATGTTGTTCATATCATCAGCAACATCAGTAAGATAAAACAGGAGATGACAAGGTGCAAACGTGGGCTGCTTCACCACACACTGGATTACAGATCCACAAACCCAAGCATACATATAGGGAGTATTAAGTAATGTGCATGGTATGAATAAGAAATTTGGTTTTACAAGTAAAACTTAGAACTTACGGTTCTTACGAACATGCATTTTGGTAGAAACAAAGAAACTAAACAAAGACTAAACGATAGGGAGTATGAGCTAATTAAATAGCAGTTGAGGATAAAGGCTTTAGAAGGACCGACTTACATTAACAGTTAACACCGGCTTTATAATGCCCTTCTCCATGTCAAGGGAAGGATAACTCAAGAATATCGACATAATCTTCTTCATAAGCATTGCATGTACTCTACATTTTGTAGAGAGTAATTATAGATATGATAATACCGGAAGGGATAGAGGATAATGAAGATAAGATGCAGATTGATGCTACATAATCAACTACCAATCCCTGGGAGTACAAGCATTACAGGACAAAATGTATTGACAAGAGCAATGGGCTACACTTCAAGACCGGCATTGTCTGTGTATTCTACTTGTTGGTAAGATTAAATATAGATCTGATCTTTTTATTAAATGGTGGGCAAGGGGGATAAGATGCAGAATGCTACAAAATGAACCAATCCCTCTTCCCATAATACAGGAGTGTTTTGAACACTGGTGTACTATACAAAACATTCTTATATTATGGGACGGAGGGAGTAGCTGTTAATGTAAGTAGAGTGATAGACCACGTTCAGTCCTTACAAGAGGACTGCAGAGCTAAACCTCTTCAAAAGCATTGGGTTGATTCTAAATTTGTGTAAGAGTCCATACGGATTTTATAATGTCCACCAAATGGGCGATTACGAGGCTAACATGTGCAGTGATGCTACATAATCAAACAACTATGAAAGTAAGTATGGTCATACAGGGCAAGAGCTGCTCACGAGAGCAATGCAGTGTGCAGTATAGTTGCGTGATTCTGTGGTCCCTTGAGAACGAATGTTCTTCTTCTAATAGTTTTCGTACAAGTGAGACATTAAGGCAAATGCAGAAATGTAGTTCAAATTGTGATGTGATATCATAGACAGTACCTTACGCTGCAGCCGAGACCAATGTGTAACAAGATTATTCCAGTCACCATCGGATAAATGTACCACCGAAGACTTTACAGAAATTTCGTTCAGAGGCTTGCCATCGAAGTGCGCTTGCCTTAGGTAGGAACGATACTTCATCAATGAGTGCTTGAAAAGCGCAACCAACTCTTGCTCGTCATCACAATCCAGTTTGCTCCTCGCCTATTTAAAAGAATGAAATCTTGTGTTTTCTATCAGCGGAAACATATGCAGTAATGACCATGAATAACATTAGTACATTACTTATGCATAAGTTGCGGAGGAAGACTGGAAATTGTTCTGTGTCTGCGGTATAATCTTTCCATGAAGGAAAGATGCGCACAAAGTTCCTGACAACAACATAAGCTTCGTCTTCTAAACTGGGAAGAAATGGAACAGGGGTCCTATTTGCTGCAATTGGGGCTCTCTGGTTCAAAAAGGGATTTGGCAACCGGATTTGGTGTACTCTTTGCTGGAATGGGGTTTTGCGTCAGACAGCCAAAGGTGCTATGTCAACTGGCATAATCATACTGTTTGCTGCAGTTGGGGTCTGCTGAGTTGGGGCATCAGAAATGACTAGTGTAGTAGGGCTAGAGTCTGCTAGAGTTGGGTTATTTTGTGAGTCAGGTGATATTGCAACTACACCTAATGGGCTATTTGATTTATGAGGTGCCACTACCTTTTCCAAATACTTTGCTTGTGCTCCTCCATGATCAGCAATCGCCCTCTTCCTTTTGGACGTCTGGTACACAAGAACAACATTTGAATGGATAAATATGGTATGATGACAGATGGAATATGTACTGAAAATGGATAGGCAGGGTGTATTCACATACACGATGTGTAAACTAAGCTAATGGCAGTTCAACAAAGTAGAAGCAATGCAAAGCATTAGTTGCAAGATAATAATGCGAGCAATGTAACCTTGGAAAGTTAGAGCAAGTACCTTGATGGGTGAATAAGATAGGGCATCTTCCTCTGACTCCTCCACTAGGGAGCTACATTGACTTAGGTCTCCCTCTAGCTCAGAATCACTGTTAGGATCATATTCTGAGCATGAATTTGTATATGGAGAGCGTTTGCATTGCATTGCATCCAGACTTGATTTCAGTCCCTTAATGCCAAGTTTGACAGCCATGGCATTGTTCTGCTTTATTCTTTTAATTCGCGCAAGCTCATAATCATTATGATGCTATTCAGAATCTGAGATTCATGAAAACATAAAAAGTAGTCAGATTATCTATGGAATGCATTGCGGATTCAACTCCGAGAGTGTCTCCCTAAAAACCCCTGCATATGCAAAGTTCACCTCCCCAACTGCGGTGACACTGCACCACACATGTAAATACAAACCCCTTATGTCTCTATAATGTGCAGGCACACATTTCAAAACTGAAGTAGGAACATTAGAATCATATGAAATTCGTATTTGAAGAAAATAAACTAAGCAATTATGAGTGGCGTAATGTTTAGCTTCAAGGGTGGAGTGTTGGTAGTGCGACACAAAGTAAGTAGGCAGATTGTATTCCATGTAAAAGATCGAAACCTATGTAACAAATTGGAGATGACACTTTCTTTCTATATAATGCGGTGTTCGTTACCCACACATGATGGAAGAGATCACATAGAGAAATACTATTCACTCAGGTCTACGGTTCCAGTATTTAGAAACAGGGTGTTCCGCCCTAAAAGAATATTGACAACAAATATGACAAGGCAAGCATAGATGTAGTGAATCAATCATTTACTCCCTCCGTTCCGAATTACTTGTCTTGGATTTGTCTAGATACGGATGTATCTAGACTCATTTTAGTGCTAGATACCTCCGTATCTAGACAAATCTAAGACAAGTAATTCAGAACGGAGGGAGTACTTGTGAGCTTATTAGGACAACTATGCAGAATTGTAACTGTAGTAAGAGACCGTCCAAAATCTGAATGAAGAAGTTTGTCTAGCACTTATTGTTTGCAACTAATCTACGTGAATAATTGGATATTATATCGAATGAGTAAGAAAGACGAGTAAAATTGTCAACAAACCTGGCTTGCAGTAGTAATCTGGGTCAATGTCACTATGACCAACAATCCAAAGTGACGAAGTTTACATCCGAGGGCCGGAATTTTGAAAACCCTGTGAACTTTAGAGGTACTAAAGATTACCGAAATACATCTGAACCATTAAGTGTAGGTAGCACTAAGCACACAACAAACCCTAGCGACAGTCCTGCCTAATGAGTAATGAATCAATTAGAAAATGGGTGATGAGGAGTGGCTGCTGAGTGTTGAGGACGTATCTCAGGATAAATTGGGTTGGCTTGGTGGGTGCTGCACGCCTAAGCCCTGAACGGACTGGGAAGGTAGGCACGGCGGCGCGCCCGGGCAGCGGTGACTGAAAGCACGAGTGCTCCCTAGGTGGTTTTTGAAGGAAATATGCCCTAGAGGCAATAATAAAGTTATTATTTATTTCCTCATATCATGATAAATGTTTATTATTCATGCTAGAATTGTATTAACCGGAAACATGATACATGTGTGAATACATAGACAAACATATAAGTCACTAGTATGCCTCTACTTGACTAGCTCATTAATCAAAGATGGTTATGTTTCCTAACCATAGACATGTGTTGTTATTTGATTAATGGGATCACATCATTAGGAGAATGATGTGATTGACATGACCCATTCCGTTAGCCTAGCACTTGATCGCTTAGTATATTGCTATTGCTTTCTTCATGACTTATACATGTTCCGCAACTATGAGATTATGCAACTCCGTTTACCGGAGGAACACTTTGGTGCTACCAAACGTCACAACGTAACTCAGGTGATTATAAAGGAGTACTACAGGTGTCTCTAAAGGTACATGTTGGGTTGGCGTATTTCGAGATTAGATTTTGTCACTCCGATTGTCGGAGAGGTATCTCTGGGCCTTCTCGGTAATACACATCACATAAGCCTTGCAAGCATTGCAACTAATAAGTTAGTTGCGAGATGAGGTATTATGAAACGACTAAAGAGACTTGCCGGTAACGAGATTGAACTAGGAATTGGATACCGACGATCGAATCTCGGGCAAGTAACATACCGATGACAAAGGGAACAACGTATGTCGTTATGCGGTTTGACCGATAAAGATCTTCGTAGAATATGTAGGAACCAATATGGGCATCCAGGTTCCGCTATTGGTTATTGACCGAGAATAGTTCTAGGTCATGTCTACATAGTTCTCGAACCCGTAGGGTCCGCACGCTTAACGTTACGATGAAAGTTTTATTATGAGTTTACAAGTTTTGATGTACCGAAGTTTGTTCGGGGTCCCGGATGTGATCACGGACATGACGAGGAGTCTCGAAATGATCAAGACATAAAGATTGATATATTGGAAGCCTATATTTGGATATCGGAATGATTCCGGGTGAAATCGGGATTTTACCGGAACACCGGGGGTTTACCGGAACCCTCCCGGGGGTTAATGGGCCTTAGTGGGCCATGTGGGAGAAGAGGATGGCCGGCCAGGGCAGGCCGCGCGCCCCTCCCCCACTAGTCCGAATAGGACAAGGAGAGGGGGGGGCGGCGCCCCCCTTCCTCTTTCCCCTTCCCCTTTTCCTTCTCCAACAAGGCAAGAGGGGGGGAGTCCTACTCCCGGTGGGAGTAGGACTCCTCCAGGCGCACCCCTTTGGGGCCGGCCGCACCTCCCCCTCCCTCCTTTATATACGGGGGCAGGGGAGCACCCCAACACACAAGTTGATCTACGGATCGTTCCTTAGCCGTGTGCGGTGCCCCCTTCCACCATATTCCACCTCGGTCATATCGTCGCGGAGTTTAGGCGAAGCCCTGCGCCGGTAGAGCATCATCATCGTCACCACACCGTCGTGCTGACGGAACTCATCCCCGAAGCTTTGCTGGATCGGAGCCCGGGGATCGTCATCGAGCTGAACGTGTGCTGAACTCGAAGGTGCCAGACGTTCGGTACTTGGATCGGTCGGATCGTGAAGACGACGACTACATCAACCGCGTTGTCATAACGCTCCGCTTACGGTCTCACGAGTGCGTGGACAATACTCTCCCCTCTCGTTGCTATGCCATCACCATGATCTTGCGTGTGCGTAGGAATTTTTTTGAAATTACTATGTTCCCCAACAGTGGCATCCGAGCCAGGTTTTATGCTTGATGTTATATGTACGAGTAGAACACAAGTGAGTTGTGGGAGATACAAGTCATACTGCTTACCAGCATGTCATACTTTGGTTCGGCGGTATTGTGAGATGAAGCGGCCCGGACCGACACTACGCGTACGCTTACGCGAGATTGGTTTCACCGCCATGAGCACTCGTTGCTTAAAGGTGATCGGGCGGGTGTCTGTCTCTCTCACTTTAGTTGAACCGAGTGTGGCTACGCCCGGTCCTTGCGAAGGTTAAAACAGCACCAACTTGACAAAGTATCGTTGTGGTTTTGATGCGTAGGTAAGAACGGTTCTTGCTCAGCCCGTAGCAGCCACGTAAAACTTGCAACAACAAAGTAGAGGACGTCTAACTTGTTTTTGGAGGGCATGTTGTGATGTGATATGGTCAAGACGTGATGCTATATTTTATTGTATGAGATGATCATGTTTTGTAACCGAGTTATCGGCAATCGGCAGGAGCCATATGGTTGTCGCTTATTGTATGACATGCAACGCCATGTAATTGCTTCACTTTATCACTAAGCGGTAGCGATAGTCGAGAAGCAATAGTTGGCGAGACGACAACGATGCTACGATGGAGATCAAGGTGTCGCTACCGGTGACGATGGTGATCACGACGGTGCTTGGAGATGGAGATCACAAGCACAAGATGATGATGGCCATATCATATCACTTATATTGATTGCATGTGATGTTTATCCTTTATGCATCTTATCTTTCTTTGATTGACGGTAGCATTTTAAGATGATCTCTTACTAAAAATTATCAAGACGTGTTCTCCCGAGTATGCACCGCTGCCAAAGTTCGCCGTGCCCGGACACCATGTGATGATCGGGTGTGATAAGCTCTACGTCCATCTACAACGGGTGCAAGCCAGTTTTGCACACGCAGAATACTCGTTAAACTTGACGAGCCTAGCATATGCAGATATGGCCTCGGAACACGGAGACCGAAAGGTCGAGCGTGAATCATATAGTAGATATGATCAACATAGTGATGTTCACCATTGAAAACTACTCCATCTCACGTGATGATCGGTTATGGTTTAGTTGATTTGGATCACGTGATCACTTAGATGACTAGAGAGATGTACATCTAAGTGGGAGTTCTTGAGTAATATGATTAATTGAACTTAAATTTATCATGAACTTAGTGCCCGATAGTATTTTGATTATCTATGTTTGTAGATAGATAGCTCGTGGCCGTTGTTCCGTTGAATTTTAATGCGTTCCTTGAGAAAGCAAAGTTGAAAGATGATGGTAGCAATTACACGGATCGGGTCCGTGAATTTGAGGATTATCCTCATTGCTGCTCGGAAGAACTACGCCCCGGAAGCACCGGCTGGGTGCCAGGCTGCTTTGCAGAGCAACGCCGGAAGTTGTGAACGTCTGGCGAAAGCAAAGTCGGTGACTACTCTATAGTTCGGTGTGCCATGCTTTACGGCTTAGAACCGGGTCTTCAACGACGCTTTTGAACGTCATGGAGCATATGAGATGTTCCAAGAGTTGAAGTTAATATTTCAAGCAAATGCCCGGATTGAGAGATATGAAGTCTCCAATAAGTTCTATAGCTGCAAGATGGAGGAGAATAGTTCTGTCAGTGAGCATATACTCAAAATGTCTGGGTATAATAATCGCTGATTCAACCGGAGTTAATCTTCCGGATGATAGTGTCATTGACAGAATTCTCCAATCACCGCCACCAAGCTACAAGAGCTTCGTGATGAACTATAATATGCAAGGGATGACCAAAACAATTCCCGAGCTCTTCGCAATGCTAAAAGCTGCGGAGGTAGAAATCAAGAAAGAGCATCAAGTGTTGATGGTCAACAAGACCACTAGTTTCAAGAAAAAGGGCAAAGGGAAGAAGAAGGGGAACTTCAAAAAGAACAGCAAGAAAGTTGCTGCTCAAGAGAAGAAACCCAAGTCTGGACCTAAGCCTGAAACCGAGTGTTTCTACTGCAAGAAAACTGGTCACTGGAAGCGGAACTGCCCCAAGTATTTGGCGGATAAGAAGGATGGCAAGGTGAACAAAGGTATATGTGATATACATGTCATTGATGTGTACCTTACTAGAGCTCGTAGTAGCACCTGGGTATTTGATACTGGTTCTGTTGCTAATATTTGCAACTCAAAACAGGGACTACGGAATAAGCGAGCACTGGCCTAGGACGAGGTGACGATGCGCGTGGGAAACGGTTCCAAAGTGATGTGATCGCGGTAGGCACGCTACCTCTACATCTACCTTCGGGATTAGTTTTAGACCTAAATAATTGTTATTTGGTGCCAGCGTTGAGCATGAACATTATATCTGGATCTTGTTTGATGCGAGACGGTTATTCATTTGAATCAGAGAATAATGGTTGTTCTATTTATATGAGTAATATCTTTTATGGTCATGCACCCTTGAAGAGTTGTCTATTTTTATTAATTCTCGATAGTAGTAATACACATATTCATAATGTCGAAGCCAAAAGATGCAAAGTTAATAATGATAGTGCAACTTATTTGTGGCACTGTCGTTTAGGTCATATCGGTGTAAAGCGCATGAAGAAACTCCATACTGATGGACTTTTGGAATCACTTGATTATGAATCACTTGGTACATGCGAACCGTGCCTCATAGGCAAGATGACTAAAACACCGTTCTCCGGTTCTATGGAGAGAGCAACAGATTTGTTGGAAATCATACATACAGATGTATGTGGTCCGATGAATGTTGAAGCTCGTGGCGGATATCGTTATTTTCTCACCTTCATAGATGATTTAAGTAGATACGGGTATATCTTCTTAATGAAACATAAATCTGAAACATTTGAAAAGTTCAAAGAATTTCAGAGTGAAGTTGAAAATCATCGTAACAAGAAAATAAAGTTTCTACGATCTGATCGTGGAGGAGAATATTTGAGTTACGAAGTTTGGTCTACATTTGAAAAATTGCGGAATAGTTTCACAACTAATGCCACCGGAACACCACAGCGTAATGGTGTGTCCGAACGTCAGAATCGTACTTTACTAGATATGGTGCGGTCTATGATATCTCTTACCGATTTACCGCTATCGTTTTGGGGTTATGCTTTAGAGACGGCCGCATTCACGTTAAATAGGGCACCATCAAAATCCGTTAAGATGACTCCTTATGAACTATGGTTTGGCAAGAAACCAAAGTTGTCGCTTCGAAAGTTTGGGGCTGCGATGCTTATGTGAAAAAACTTCAACCTGATAAGCTTGAACCCAAATCGGAAAAATGTGTCTTCATAGGATACCCAAAGGAAACAGTTGGGTACACCTTCTATCACAGATCCGAAGGCAAGACATTCGTTGCTAAGAATGGATCCTTTCCAGAGAAGGAGTTTCTCTCGAAGAAGTGAGTGGGAGAAAAGTAGAACTTGATGAGGTAACAGTACCAGCTCCCTTATTGGAAAATGGTTCATCACAGAAATCGGTTCCTGTGACACCTACACCAATTAGTGAGGAAGTTAATGATGATGATCATGAAACTTCAGATCAAGTTTCTACTGAACTACGTAGGTCAACTAGAATAAAATCCGCACCAGAGTTGTACGGTAATCCTATTCTGGAAGTCATGTTACTTGACCATGGTGCACCTACAAACTATGAAGAAGCGATGGTGAGCCCAGATTCCGCAAAATGGCTGGAAGCCATGAAATCTGAGATGGGATCCATGTATGAAAACAAAGTATGGACTTTGGTTGACTTGCCCGATGATCGGCAAGCCATTGAGAATAAATGGATCTTTAAGAAGAAGACTGACGCTGATGGTAATGTAACTGTCCATAAAGCTCGACTTGTTGCGAAAGGTTTTCGACAAGTTCAAGGGGTTGACTACGATGAGACTTTCTCACCCGTAGCGATGCTAAACTCTGCCCGAATCATGTTAGCAATTGCTGCATTTTATGATTATGAAATTTGGCAAATGGATGTCAAAACTGCATTCTTGAATGGATTTCTAGAAGAAGAGTTGTATATGATGCAACCAGAAGGTTTTGTTGATCCAAAAGGTGCTAACAAAGTATGCAAGCTCCAGCGAACAATTTATGGTCTGGTGCAAGCTTCTCGGAGTTGGAATAAACGCTTTGATAGTGTGATCAAAGCATATGGTTTTATCTGCACTTTTGGAGAAGCCTGTATTTACAAGAAAGTGAGTGGGAGCTCTGTAGCATTTCTGATATTATATGTGGACGACATATTATTAATTGGAAATGATATATAATTTATGGGTAGCATAAAAGGATACTTAAATAAAAGTTTTTCAATGAAAGACCTCAGTGAAGATGCTTACATATTGGGCATCAAGATCTATAGAGATAGATCAAGACGCTTAATTGGACTTTCACAAAGCACATACCTTGATAAAGTTTTGAAAAAGTTCAAAATGGATCATGCAAAGAAAGAATTTTTACCTGTATTACAAGGTGTGAAATTGAGTCGTAATCAATGCCCTAACGCAGCAGAAGATAGAGAGAAAATGAAAGATGTTCCTATGCTTCAACCATAGGCTCTATCATGTATGCAATGCTGTGTACTGACCGACGTATGCTTAGCAATAAGCTTGGAAGGAAGGTACCAAAGTAATCCAGGAGTGGATCACTGGACAGCGATCAAGAACATCCTGAAATACCTGAAAAGGACTAAGGATATGTTTCTCGTATATGGAGGTGACAAAGAGCTTTGACACTGATCCGGACGATTCTAAATCGCAAACCGGATACGTGTTTTTTAAACGGTGGAGCTGTCAGTTGGTGCAGTTCTAAACAAAACGTTGTGGCGGGATCTACATGTGAAGCGGAGTACATAGCTGCTTCGGAAGCAGCAAATGAAGGAGTCTGGATGAAAGAGTTCATTTCCGATCTAGGTGTCATACGTAGTGCATCGGGACCAATGAAGATCTTCTGTGACAATACTGGTGCAATTGCCTTGGCAAAGGAATCCAGATTTCACAAGAGGACCAAGCATATCAAGAGACGCCTCAATTCCATCCGGACCAAGTCCGTGGGAGACATAGAGATTTGTAAGATACATACGGATCTGAATGTTGCAGACCCGCTGACTAAGCCTCTTCCACGAGCAAAACATGATCAACACCAAGACTCCATGGGTGTTAGAATCATTACTGTGTAATCTAGATTATTGACTCTAGTGCAAGTGGGAGACTGAAGGAAATATGCCCTAGAGTTGTATTTATGCCATAAAGTTATTATTTATTTCCTCATATCATGATAAATGTTTATTATTTATGCTAGAATTGTATTAACCGGAAACATGATACATGTGTGAATACATAGACAAACATATAAGTCACTAGTATGCCTCTACTTGACTAGCTCATTAATCAAAGATGGTTATGTTTCCTAACCATAGACATGTGTTGTTATTTGATTAATGGGATCACATCATTAGGAGAATGATGTGATTTACATGACCCATTCCGTTAGCCTAGCACTTGATCGTTTAGTATATTGCTATTGCTTTCTTCATGACTTATACATGTTCCGGAAACTATGAGATTATGCAACTCCCGTTTACCGGAGGAACACTTTGGGTGCTACCAAACATCACAACGTAACTGGGTGATTATAAAGGAGTACTACAGGTGTCTCCAAAGGTACATGTTGGGTTGGCGTATTTCGAGATTAGATTTTGTCACTCCGATTGTCGGAGAGGTATCTCTGGGCCTTCGCGGTAATACACATCACATAAGCCTTGCAAGCATTGCAACTAATAAGTTAGTTGCGAGATGAGCTATTACGGAACGAGTAAAGAGACTTGCCGGTAACGAGATTGAACTAGGTATTGGATACCGACGATCGAATCTCGGGCAAGTAACATACCGATGACAAAGGGAACAACGTATGTCGTTATGCGGTTTGACTGATAAAGATCTTCGTAGAATATGTAGGAACCAATATGGGCATCCAGGTTCCGCTATTGGTTATTGACCGAGAATAGTTCTAGGTCATGTCTACATAGTTCTCGAACCCGTAGGGTCCGCACCCTTAACGTTACGATGAAAGTTTTATTATGAGTTTACAAGTTTTGATGTACCGAAGTTTGTTCGGAGTCCCGGATGTGATCACGGACATGACGAGGAGTCTCGAAATGATCAAGACATAAAGATTGATATATTGGAAGCCTATATTTGGATATCGGAATGGTTCCGGGTGAAATCGGGATTTTACCGGAACACCGGGGGTTTACCGGAACCCTCTCGGGGGTTAATGGGCCTTAGTGGGCCATGTGGGAGAAGAGGAGGGCCGGCCAGGGCAGGCCGTGCGCCCCTCCCCCCCTAGTCCGAATAGGACAAGGAGAGGGGGGGCGGCGCCCCCCTTCCTCTTTCCCCTTCCCCCTTTCCTTCTCCAACAAGGCAAGAGGGCAGTCCTACTCCCGTGGGAGTAGGACTCTCCAGCGCACTTTGGGGGCCGGCCGCACCTCCCCCTCCCTCCTTTATATACGGGGGCAGGGGAACACCCCAGGACATACAAGTTGATCTACGGATCGTTCCTTAGCCGTGTGCCGTGCCCCCCTCCGCCATATTCCACCTCGGTCATATCGTCGCGGAGTTTAGGCGAAGCCCTGCGCCGGTAGAGCATCATCATCGTCACCACGCTGTCGTGCTGACGGAACTCATCCCCGAGGCTTTGCTGGATCGGAGCCCGGGGATCGTCATCGAGCTGAACGTGTGCTTAACTCGGAGGTGCCGTACGTTCGGTACTTGGATCGGTCGGATCATGAAGACGTACGACTACATCAACCGCGTTGTCATAACGCTTCCGCTTACGGTCTATGAGGTTATGTGGACAATACTCTCCCCTCTCGTTGCTATGCCATCACCATGATCTTGCGTGTGCTTAGGAAATTTTTTGAAATTACTACGTTCCCCAACAGTTTTGGTAATTAATTTCAACATATCTCTTGTTGGACTAACACTTTCATCTAGTATGTTTCAGATAAGTTCAACAATGAAGTGGCATGGACTAAAGGATTTGGGAACTCCTTCAAGATTCTAAGGACAAAGGATTGGCTCAAGCTTCAAGCTCAAGACTCTTCATTTTACATTTTAGTGGTCCAAGATCACATTGAGTCTATAGGAAAAGCCAATACTATCAAGGAGGGATGAGGTGTTGCTTAATGAGCCTCTTGCTTCATGTGCTTTGTGATATGCTCCAAAACCCTCAACTACTTTCCCACATCCACAAATGACCTAAACCCAAAGCCAAAATCGATCACACCGATTCTTCCTATCCGGCGCCACCGATTCCAAAAGTCATAGCCACTGCCACAAACCCTAAGCAAATCGGTCTTACCGATAGGGATCTCGGTCTCACCGAGATGGGATTGTAATCTCTCTGTGTATGTCCATTATCAAAATCGGTCCCACCGAGTTTGAGCAATCGGTACTACCGAGATTACAATGCAAACTCTCTGGAAAACTTATTACCAAAATCGGTCTCACCGAGTTTGATAATCGGTCCCACCGAGTTTGCCTGACCAACTCTCTGGAAAGCTTATTACCAAATTGGTCTCACCGAGTTTGTGTAATCGGTCTTACCGAGATTACGTTATGCCCTAACCCTAACCGAATCGGTCTCACCGAGTTGCATTTCGGTCCCACCAAAAACCCTAACGGTCACATTATTTGCTAAATCGGTCCGACCGAGTTTAACGATTCGGTCCCACCGAGTTTGGTAAATTGTGTGTAACGGTTAGATTTTGTGTGGAGGCTATATATACCCCTCCACCTCCTCTTCATTCGTGGAGAGAGCCGTCAGAACGAACCTACACTTCCAGCATACATTTTCTGAGAAAGAACTACCTACTCAAGTGTTGAGACCAAGATATTCCATTCCTACCATATGAATCTTGATCTCTAGCCTTCCCCAAGTTGCTTTACACTCAAATCTTCTTTCCACCAGATCCAAAACCTATGTGAGAGAGTTGAGTGTTGGGGAGACTATCATTTGAAGCACAAGAGCAAGGAGTTCATCATTAACGCACCATTAGTTACTTCTTGGAGAGTGGTGTCTCCTAGATTGGCTAGGTGTCACTTGGGAGCCTCCAAAAAGATTGTGGAGTTGAACCAAGGAGTTTGTAAGGGAAAGGAGATCGCCTACTTCGTGAAGATCTACCGCTAGTGAGGCAAGTCCTTCGTGGGCGACGGCCATGGTGGGATAGACAAGGTTGCTTCTTCGTGGACCCTTCGTGGGTGGAGCCCTCCATAGACTCGCACAACCGTTACCCTTCGTGGATTGAAGTCTCCATCAACGTGGATGTACGATAGCACCACCTATCGAAACCACACCAAAATCATCCGTGTCTCCAATTGCGTTTGAATCCTCCAAACCCTTCCCTTTACATTCTTGCAAGTTGCATGCTTTACTTTCCGCTGCCTATATACTCTTGCATGCTTGCTTTATATGTATTGTGAATGTTAAACTTGTGCCTAAACTCCACTTAAACTTAAGGAAACTTAAAAACTACAACTTTGGTACTTAGTGTTTAATCCCCCCCCCCTCTAGACACCTCTTCCCAAGGTCCTACAAGTGGTATCAGAGCTTTGGTCTCCATTGCCTTGGTTTAATCACCATTGGAGGAAGATGGATGAGTCTACTTTGGGGAGTCTTAGACATACAGTGCCTATTCTTGATGGAGAGTATTTTCATGAGTGAAAAAATGAGATGCTTGTAATTTTCAATCAATATCATTTGAACAAATACATTGCTAGCCCTTGTGCACCTTATATTGACCCTATGCATCCTACCCATGATGAGTCAATTGACATGATTAGGAATCTTAGAACTGCCAAACTTACCATTAGAGGATTGCCTAGAAACTTGATTGGATGTTTGCCTACTTTTAAGTGTGCCTACACTATATGGAAATTTCTTGAGGAACGATTTCCAGATTATTCCTTGAAAAATCTTGATGAAATTCTTCATAAGTCTATTGCTTTGAGTAAGATGAATACTAGTGATCCTCTGTTTAGTGATTGTCTATTTGAGCTTACAAACGTTATGCATGCCAAAGGAAATGTTGGTATTATTAGTGATATTATTTCCGAAGCTATAAAAATTCATAAGCAAGATCATTGTCAAACTCACTCTAGCGAATCACCCTCTCTAGGATTTGATCCACCACATGACGATGTTGAACATGGATATTATGATGAGGATGACGATAGTGACTTCGATCTTGATGAGGCAATGAGACATTTTGGTCTTATGGCTAATCTTCGGGGATATATGTCAGGAGGAAAGGAATGGGTTCTTGATAGTGGATGTACCGATCACATGACCGGAGATAAAGACATGTTTCGTGAGCTTGCTGAAAATGAGAGTCATTGAAAGTATGTCACTTTCAGTGACAACTCAAAGGGTAAGGTGGTTGGCCTCGGTAAGGTGGCCATATCACATGATAGCTCCATACAAAATGTCATGCTCGTTGAATCTCTTGGATACAACTTACTTTCTGTATCTAGACTTGCTGATTTCGGTTTCAATGTCCTATTTACTCAAGTAGATTGCCAAGTGTTTCGTCGAGACAATCATAAAATGGTCTTTACCAGTGTGCGTAGAGGTGATCTATACATTGTTGATTTCACTAAAAAGGCTCAACCTAAAACTTGCTTCATTGCTAAATCCTCAAAAGGTTGGTTATGGCATAGACGATTAGGTCATGTTGGTATGCGAAACCTTGACAAGCTTATTAAAGGAAATCATATCCTTGGAGTTAACGATGTCATATTTGATAAGGACAGACTTTGCAGTGCTTGTCAAGGTGTAAACAGGTTGGAGGAAGGCATCCCATGAAGAACATCATGACCACAAGGAGGCCACTCGAGCTACTTCACATGGATCTCTTTGGTCCCAACTCTTACAAGAGTCTCGGTGGAAATTCTTTTGGTCTAGTTATAGTTGATGATTTTTCAAGATTTACGTGGGTGTTCTTTCTTGATGATAAATCGCAGGTCCAAAAGATCTTCAAAAACTTCGCTAGGAAGACCCAAAATCAATTTGAAGTGAAGATCAAGAAGGTTCGCAGCGACAACGGAACGGAGTTCAAGAACGCAAATGTGGTGTCGGTGTACTAGAGTAGGGGTACCCTAGTATCCCTAACTTGTGCACGGGCAGTTGCAGCCCTCCGCGGCAAGGCTTACCGGGTGACCGCCATGATCCTCCGTGGTTCCTTTGGAGCCATTCAAGAACAAAGTATTCAAGCCAAGGAGACAAGGCCCCGGCAAGAGGAGCTTGTCGGGAAGGCCACCCAAGGCACATAGGAAACAAGGCCTCGCAAGAAGAGGAGCTTGCCGGGAAGGCCACCCTGTGCACTTACAAGACAAGGCCCGGCAAGAGGAGCTTGCCGAAGGCCCGTGAGCGACAAGCTTCCGGGCGCGACAAGATAACAACCGCTGACAGGCGCTTGTCGCGGCATCACCTCTCTATACCTACGCCCAACAGCATCCACTAACGTGTCGCCTGGGCCTTTCGGTAGCAGCGTGGTGAGAGGTCTGTGCAGCCAGCGGTGCGAGGTGGCAAACGGCGCCGACAAGTTTGCCATCATGGCGACGGTGGCGCCCGACGGTCCCTGTTTGCACTGTTAGGGCGACAAGATGGGCATTTAATGCCTTTGTCCCCTGCCGTCAGAGTTAGGTATATTAAACTGTACACTGTACAAGTAGGTGTACCAACCACTAGTTTTACATTTGTACCCGCGTCTACGTTGCCACCTGTCGGAGCCCCTTTGAGCATATAAAAGGAGGCCCATGCGCAACGTAGAGGAGGTTGGTTAGTCGATCGGTTCCTCTGTGCTCGGCCTCGTTAGCAGCTCGTCTGCATCAGTAGCATTCGAGCGCCCGAGCAAGAACGCAATACACCTAGACATGCAGCAGAGGGAGTATTATCTCTCCGGAGAGCTCCGAAGCTGGGTAAAACCTCTCGCGCTTCACCTTGATCTGCTCTTCAGGCGATCTCCGCCCCGCCGAACCGAAGGGGCTCGGTCCGCCGACCCATAGTTGTTCGTGGGCGAGATCAGCCTGCCCCGACGCCTTTGGCGCGCTGTAGGGGCGCCGATCCGCGCCCACGCGAGCTGGATCTTCATTATTCGCCAACATGCCACCGAAGAAGAAGGCTTCGCGGCAGAAGCCCGTCGCTGCCGAACCCTCCACCACCGGAGCAAACAGGTGGTGGGGTAGACGCCGGCGAAAGAATGGACGGTGACGGGGGAGATCACGGTGCTGCCAAGTCCAAGGACAAGGCCGCGCAGACCTCGGCGTCCGTACATGCACCGCGCCCGTCTCAGAGGCGTTGGGATCGACAGCGTCATGGCATTCACAATGCCATACGCTCGTTGGACCGAGATCGAGCCGAGGATCCCGGACGTTCAAGACCAGCATGCACGCCAACATGCCGGCGCTGAAGCGAGGCATCGGTCGCGCTGACGGGATAGTGCTCCTTCTAACATAGATAGAAGTCCGAGCATATCCCGCCTCGCGCCGCTCGCCATCGCCACCCACTACTCCAGCAGAAGCTCCGGCGAGAGCTCAATCGCTCTCGGATTACCCTCCGACGGCCGACAAGGTCGACGAGTGGAGGGCCACCATACAGAGTCTCATCGGCCGCTAACGGCGACGCCCGCTGCAACCGAAAGTGCGTCGCTGCCGCGGCAGGACCGCCAAACGCGAGCTGCTGGCGACGAGACCGTGGGGTGCAACCACCATGCACTCTCCGCTCAAGGCCAAGATCGCCGACTCGTCGGATCCACCTCGACAGCGACTCCACCGCGGCCATCAGATCCACGAGCTCATCGCGATCAGCGCCAAGTGCTACACGATCGACAAGAAGAGGACGCCGAACTCGCATCGAAGCGCCAAGAGAAGCGCGACGTCAATCCGACAAGCACGCCAGCCCTTCCGTCGACATGCACGCCGCCAGAGGAACCAAGCGACTTGCCGTGACGCGGTAGGTTGCCCTGCGTTCACTCGTGAGCTGCGGCAAGTCCAAAGGGCCCAAAGAAGAAAACTTCAAGCCGACGCATCGGAGAAGTACGACGACAAGACGCATCCATCGGAGTTCCTCAGCATCTACACCATCGCTGTGCAGCTGCCGGGGCGAGACGACAAGATCCTTGCTAACTACTTCACCGGTGCTCAAGCCCAACGCCGTGTCCTGGCTCGCGCGCTTGCCGGACAACTCCATATCTTCTTGGGCAGATCTATGCCATCAGTTTGTCGGCGCTTTACGGTGACCACAAACCCCATGGCCAAGAAAGCGACCTTCATCTGCTCTCCCAGAAAGAAGGAGAGCCCATGCGCAAGTATATTCAGAGATTCAGCCGTGTACAACACAACAGCCCAGATGTCCACCCCGCCATGTAATCGCCGCTCCATCGTAACGTCCGGAACTGCAGGATGCGGGAGGAGATGGCGATGTGCAAGATCAGAGACGTCTGTGAGCTATACGCCCTGGCCGACAAGTGCGCACGTGACGAGGAGGGGAGGAGACTCCCTGGAGAGAATACCGAAGCAGGAGGATCTGACAGTGAGGAGACCGCCCCGGCAAAGAAGAGTCGGGCCGCGGGCAACAGGAAAAAGAAAGGCAGAGATGTGCTAGTTGTTGAGCAGTCCGGCAACGGAGGTGGCGACAAGAACGCCAAGGCTGGTAGCTCCGGCAAGGAGGTTGCCGCTGGCGCCAAGCACCAGTCTGTGGCGGCCGCCGACAAGCAGGACGGCTCCGGCAAGAAGTACTGCAAGATCCACCGCACCAAGGGTCATGACCTCCAGAGCTGCAAGAAGGTCGAACAGCTTGTCGAGCAACAGAGAGCTGAATACAAACGACGCGACAAGGAGAAGGCCCAGGAAGGTGCTAGAGGAGTAAGCAAGAAACGTCCCCGGGGAGGACGCCGCGGCAAGGCCAAGCAGCGGCAAGGAGACAGACCTCCCCGCGGCCGCGACAAGGATGAAGACGAAGACGACGATGAAGACATGGATGATGACGAGGCCGATGAGCAGGAGTTCCAGAAAGCCACAGAGGTCCTGTGCGTTGACGGCGGTGCTTCTCTGCATACCTCCCACCGCCAGCTCAAACAGTGGATGCGGGAGGTCAATGCAGCAGAACCATCCATCGAGTCACGCAAGCCTTCCGAAATGGTCCAAAGACGCCTATCATCTTTGACATTAAGGACCACCCGATCGCAGAATAGCGGTCGGGTGCTTGCCGATGTTGGTTTCACCAACTATCCGCAACCTCAAGGTCACCAAGATGCTAGTTGACGGCGGGGCCGGCTTGAATCTGATCTCCTCCGCGATGCTCCAGAAACTCCAGATCCCTGATGGCGAGCTCGAAGAGTCCGGCACTTTTCAAGGAATCAATCCGGGAAGGAGCAAGCCGAAGGGAAAGATCACGTTGCCGGTGACATTTAGCAGCGAGTTGAACTTCAGGACCGAGGGGTCACCTTTGATGTTGCTGACTTTCCGTTGCCTTACAATGGAATACTTGGCCGTCCAGCACTCGCCAAATTTATGGCGGCCTCTCACTACGCCTACAACCTGCTGAAGATGCTAGGCCCGATAAGCGTCATCTATGTCCTTGGCGACAAGAAGGATGCTCTTAGATGCACCGACAAGATCTACCGGGAAGCAGCAGCCGCGACAGATTGCAAGCCACTTGCCGCTGAAGCTCCCGGGAGGAAGAAGAAGACCAAGTCCGGCAAGAGCTCTGATGCCCACTCCGGCAAGCGCACCTCTTCGGAGTGCTGCGCTACCGTCGAGGATGCACCATCGAGCTTCACCGGCAAATATAAGAAAACGATGACAGCTCCACCAGACACCAAGAAGGTGTCCGCCAAGGAGGACGGCACTGGTGGTACCTTCACCATCAATTCCTCTCTCGACCCTAAATAGGAAGGCGCGCTCGTTGCTTTCCTCCGGGCGAACGTCGACGTGTTTGCATGGCAACCGTCTGACATCCCCGGTGTTCCCAAGAAAGTAATTGAGCAACATCTTGCCATTTGTCCTCATGCGCGGCCCGTCAAGCAGAAAGTCAGGAAGCAAGCAGTGGAGCGTCAAGAGTTCATCGCGGAAGAAATCAAGAAACTGGAAGCAGCAGGCCTTGTCAGAGGAGTGCTCCATCCTACGTGGTTGGCCAATCATGTAGTTGTACGCAAGGCTAACGGAAATGGAGGCTTTGTATCGACTTCACCGATGTCAATAAAGCTTGTCCCAAAGATCCATTTCCTTGTCGCGCATCGACCAGATTGTTGACTCCACGGCCGGATGTGATTTGCTTTCATTTCGGATGCATATTCAGGATATCATCAGATCTTCATGGCGTAAGAGGATGAGGAGAAGACCGCATTCATCACCCCATGTGGCACATACTGTTTTGTACGGATGCCCTTCGGGTTAAAGAATGCTGGTTCAACGCTTGCAAGAGTAGTTCATGATGCTTTTGAGCCGCAAATGCACGTAAATGTGGAAGCCTACATGGATGACATAGTGGTCAAAAGCAAGGATAAGGCGACCCTAGTTCAAGACTTAGATGAAACCTTTACAAATCTGCGCAAGATCAACCTCAAGCTCAATCCCGAGAAGTGTGTGTTTGGAGTCCCTTCCGGCAAGCTTCTCGGGTTGTTCTTCGTGTCTTAGCGGGGAATTGAAGCCAATCCCGACAAGATCAAGGCCATTGAGCAGATTGAAGCACCAAAGCGCGTCAAGGATGTACGAAGACTTGCCGGTTGCGTAGCTGCTCTCAGCAGATTTATCTCTAGGTCTACTGAGCGCGCCCTGCCATTTTTCAAAATCTTGAAAAACGCAGGTCCGATGCCATGGACTCCGGAAGCGGAGGCAGCGCTGCAGGACTTGAAGAGATACCTGTCCTCCACTCCAACACTTGTCGCACCTAAGCCACAAGAGAAGTTGCTGCTATATATAGCGGCAACCAATCAAGTGGTTAGTGCTGCGTAGTAGCGGAGAGGGAGGCGGATGATGAGCTAGCAACCACGGCAGACACATCCAACGACAAGCAGGGGCTTCACCGGCAAGCTCTGGTCCCGACAAGGACGGATCTGCGCAGACGCATGAGCAGATGCAGAAAAGGATGGTGCAGCGCCCAGTTTACTTTGTCAGTTCCCTTCTGCAGGGGGCTAGGTCAAGGTACTCTGGTGTGCAGAAATTGCTTTTCGGCCTCCTCATGGCCTCGAGAAAGCTGCGTCATTACTTTCATGCACATGAGATCACAGTTGTCACTCGCTTTCCGCTAAAGAGGATACTGCAGAATCCAGAGGCAACAGGCAGGATTGTCGAGTGGGCACTGGAACTGTCAAGCTTTGGCCTCAAGTTTGAGAGCACTTCAACTATCCAAAGCAGAGCATTGGCGGAGTTCATAGCAGAATGGACACCAACGCCAGATGAAGAAATTCCAGAAACGAGCGTCCCCGTCAAGGAAACAAGCAAAGAGTGGCTGATGTACTTTGATGGTGCCTTCTCGCTGCAAGGTGCCGGTGCCGGCGTGCTGCTTGTCGCACCCACCGGAGAGCACCTCAAGTACGTAGTCCAGATGCACTTTCCCAAGGAGCAAGCAACAAACAATACAACAGAGTATGAAGGTTTGCTTGCCGGTCTCAGGATCGCAGTGGACCTTGAGATCAAGAAGCTCATTGTCAGGGGTGACTCACAACTTGTTATCCGCCAAGTGAACAAGAATTATCAGAGTCGTTGATGGAAGCTTATGTTGATGAAGTGAGGAAGCTAGAAGAGCACTTTGACGGCCTGCAAATGGAATATATTCCGAGAGCTCAGAACGACATTGTTGATGGCTTGTCAAAGTGCGCCGCACTTAAGTTACCTGTGGAACCAGGGATTTTTGTGCTCAAGCTGACTCAGCCGTCCGTAACACCACCAACAGTACAGAGCAAGAAGAGGAGGTTGATCTCTGGTGACTACTTTCCGGCAGAGCTTCCCGAAGCCGCCGCCACGAAGGTCCCCAAGATCGACACCAACAGAGCTGAGGGGCAGTCTGCCCGACAAGCCCTGTGGTTTGTTTCGTTGAAGCAGACGCTCCCGACAAGTTTTGCTCCGGCAAGCTTGCCGGGGAACGTCAAGCTCCGGCTGAGCCACAGGTTCTTGCCGTGGAAGCTGATGTTCCCGCAGCAGCAGATGTGCCTTTAGTCCTTGTTGTCGAGCCGCAAGCTCCAGCATGGGCGCAGCAGATTGTCCATTTCCTTCAGACAGGAGAACTTCCCAAAGAACAAGAAGAAGCGGAAAGAGTAGCCCGGCAGTCAAGTATGTACCAGTTTGTTGACAGCACACTGTACAGAAGAAGACTCAACGGGGTGAAATTGAAGTGTATTCATCGGGAAGACGGACAAAAGCTGTTGGCGAGAGATACATGGAGGCATATGTGGTCACCACATTGGCGCCAGAGCACTTGCCGCAAAGCGTTCCTAAGCAAGTTTTCTTTGGCCGACAGCCTCCGTGATGCAACCGCACAAGTAACCAAGTGTGAAGCGTGCGAAGTTCCATTCCAAGCAGACACACCAGCCAGCTCAAGCTCTCTAGACGATCCCTTTATCCTGGCCATTTTCAGTCCTGGGGCTCGACATCTCGGCCCCTTCCCCGAAATGTCGGGGCTTTGAGTACTTTTTACATTGCAATCGACAAGTTCACTAAGTGGCGGAAGTGGAAGCAGTGAGGAAGGTGACAAGACAACGGTCGTGATCAAGTTCTTCAGGTCGATTGTTTGCCGCTTCGAATCCCTAACAGGATCATCACCGACAACGGCACACAGTTCACAAGCCGCACCTTCATGCAAGACGCCCAAGATCTTGGCGCCAAGGTCTGCCGCTTCGCTTGCTCATCCGAGGAGCAACGGTCAAGCGGAGAGGGCAAATCTTTGAAGTCTGCGCGGGCTCAAGACCAGAACTTTCGGCTGTGCTGCACAAGTGCGGAAGAAACTGGATTGAGGAGCTGCCGGTGGTTCTTTGGTCGATTAGGATGGCGCCAAATCGAGCCACTGGCCAGACACCTTTCGCTCTAGTCTATGGAGCAGAGGCAGTTCTCCCCACGGAACTCGTATACGGCTCGCCTCGAGTGCTCGCTTATGATGAGCTTGAGCAAGAGCAGCTGCGACAAGATGACGCTACCGCTCCTTGAGGAAGATCATCTTCGTGCTCCGTCGAGCTGCTCGGTACCAGCAGAGCTTTGGCGCCGCTACCATAGCCGCAAAGTCAATGCCGAAGTCTCGAGGAAGGCGACCTTGTTCTTCGGGCGCGCTCAGTCCGCCAAGAATTCCAACAAGTTGACGCCTTGAAGTGGGAAGGCCCTTATCGGGTGAAACGAGTCTCTAGGATGGCGCTGTCCGCTTTGGAGATGTAAGATGGCATTCCGGTGAGCAACTCCTGGAATATTGAGCATCTTCGTAAGTTTTACCCGTAGGGCGCGGTTGGCGGAACCTATTCCGGCAACCACCTTTTGTACAAGTCTTGCCGCTGATGCATGTAATCATTTGTACAAAGTCGGGCGCAGACCCCGTGCATCAGCAAAGCTAGCGTGCTTCGCACACCTTGTCAACTTCATGCTTTTTACATCTATTTTTGCATGCGCTGTCTGACACTTTGTGCAGCACCTACCCCTGGTAAGTGATAATGAGCCACAAGGCTCCATATCTTTATTTTCTCTTCTTTCTCTTTCTCAAGGAAAGGAAGGTTCCCTCGCACACAAGTTTGCCGGGGGGGGGGGGGAAGGAGAAGATAATGGTGTGGACCAAGCATCGCTCAAGGAAGTCTAACCTGACCGGGAAGCAAACGATAGAAAAGCTAAGTTACCAAAGTTTGAGCAATCAGTTTTAAAAATTTTAAGTTATTTTCCTTGAACGACCGAACTTTGTATGGAAAACCTGTGCGCAGAGGAACCAATTCGTAGCTGGTTGCGCCCTTACTTTGTTCCGAGTCCACTCAACAACTTAAGTGAGCTGCGACTAGTTGCGACAAGGTTGCTTGTCGGAAGCGGCACCGCCATCAGCCGACGTTCACTCGGCCATAGCTCAGGTGCCCGCGCCGACAAGTCCCCTAAAAGCGTAAGGCAAAAACATACAAAGGAAGGAATCAAGTAAAGGAAATAGCATAGGAATTGATATCCAAAATAAAGTTATATTACAAGATAGCTGCCGCAACTCTAATGGATTGTTCCTATGACATGACTAGCAGCGGCAAGAACAAGAAAAAACGTGCGGCCTAATCTACGCGGCCACCCTCAACCCTCTTGATTCCGCTCACCCTATCCACGATGGGTGCGACAAGGGTCTTGAGCGCCTCCACATCGGCATCCGGCGGTAGAGACTTGAGGACGTTGGTGAAGTTGAGGCCCGGGTTGCGGAAGGCCACCTTCATCAGCACCTTTTGGAGGGCTCCCGCGTAGATCTGGCACGACTCCTCGGCCAGCTGTTTTGGGACCTCTTCCCGGAGTCGCTGGAGGCCCGTCACCACGCCCTTGAAGAATAAGCTAAGCTTGGCGCTGGGTTGGAGGTGCTCGTCGGAGGAGTATCCAAGATCCACCATCCCCAGCTCCATCAGCTTGTTGTGGATGGCGGCAACAATATCCATGAGACCTTCGGTCCAGTGCTCCACACTCTCCCTCAAGACGCTCTGGGTGGCAACAGCATTCGCCAGCAGCTCCTCGTCAGCCTTGATCTTCTCCTTCAAGGCCGCCTCCCGCTCCTTGGCGCTGGCCCAGCCGCTTGAGTCAAAGTAGTCAGCTTCAACTCCAGTGTCTACATTGGAGTCCCCGGTGTGCCGAGCTCCTTGCTCCTCTCAGCGAGACGGCCCTGCTGCTCGCCAAGAGTGTAGGCGTCCTTCTCGCCAGTGCTTGAGTGCAGCAAGCTCCTCGCCGCTCTTCTTGAGGCTGGCCTCCAACTGCGCCACCTTCGTCTCCAGCTCCTTCTTGGCGGCCTCGGCAGCCGCGACAAAGATCCTTTGCCTCCTTGAGAGCCCCGCCAAGTTTTTCTCGACATGGCGAGATCCTCCTCGTGGCTGTCCAGGTTGACCTTCAGCTGCGCCGCCACCCTCCTGCGCAGACAACTTCTCGGCGGCAAGCAGCTGTTCCTCCTCACCGCAGCCTTCTCGAGGATGAAGGCCTTGCGCCTCGGCGAAGTTGCTCCCGGCCTCCGCCAAAGATCGGAGAGCTTCTGGTTGGCCCCGGAGCTCCTCCGCGCTTCTCAATATCTGCTCCCGCCTTGCGACAAGCGCCTCCCGGGGCCTTGATTCCGCTTGTCGGTAGTAGAGCGACAGCAGCTTCCGCAGCAGCTGCTCCTCCTCAGGCTCGCCGCTGCTGCTGCTTGGCGCGTCAATGTCACGCCCAATATGCGACCCTATCCAAAAGGAACTCGACGGTCCCACCAAGGATAGACCCGCATATTGAAACGTTTTTGCAAGGTGGATATCATTACATCAACATTACATAATAGATGGGGATACACACATAAGGCACAAATGCCGCAAGAATACATCAACATCATAAACAAGATCAACATCCGACTACGGATGAAACATAAATAGAAGCTCAGCGACATCCACTGCTAGCCTGTGCTGCCACCGAACCTATCCCCGATCAAGAAGAAGCAGAAGAAGAACTCCGAACAGGAAAACATCGCTCTCACGTCATGATCCTCGCAAACCTGTACCTGCAACTGGTGGTGTAGTAATCTGTGAGCCACGAGGACTCAGCAATCCCATTACCATGGGTATCAAGACTAGCAAAGCTTAAAGGGAAAGGAAGGGATAAAGTGGTGAGGTTGCAGCAGCGGCTAAGCATATATGGTGGCTAACATACGCAAAAGAGAGCGAGGAGAGAAACAAAGGAGCGGTCGTCAACTAGTAATGATCAAGAAGTGATGATGAACTCCTGCCTACGTCAAACATAACCCAGAAACCGTGTTCTCCTCTCGATCAACCCCGAAAAGAGACACTCACGGTTACGCACACGGTAGGTGTGTTTTAGAAGATTTTGCTTCAAGTTTACTACAACCGGATATTAACAAATTCCCATCTGCCACATAACCGCGGGCACGGCTCTCGAAAGTTTATACCCTGGAGGGGTGTCCCAACTTAGCCCATGATAAGCTCTCGCGATCAACGAAAGATATTCCTTCTCCCCGGGAAGACCCGATCAGTCTCGGAATCCCGGCTACAAGACATTTCGACAAGAATAAAACAAGACCAGCAAAGCCGCCCGATGCGCCGACAATCCCGATAGGAGCTGCACATATCTCGTTCTCGTGGCAACACCGGATGAACACTACACTGACGGCAACCGACGATATCCCAAGTTGCCTAGGGGCGGCACCGCAAGTGGCTCTGGTTTGGACCAACACTTAGACAAGCATTGGCCCGGGGGGGCTAAATAAAGATGACCCTTGGGTTAATTACTCCCAAGGGAAAATAGGTGATGGTGAGGCAAATGGTAAAACCAAGGTTGGGCCTTCTTTGGAGGAGTCTTATTCAAAGCGAACTGTCAAGGGGTCCCATAAATCACCCGACCAAGTTAGGGACGCAAAATCCGGGAACATAATACCGCTATGACGGAAACTAAGGCGGCAAGAGTGGAACAAAACACCAGGCATAAGGCCGAGCCTTCCACCCTTTACCAAGTATATAGATGCATTAATAACATAAGATATATTGTGATATCCCAACAAGTAAACATGTTCCAGCACGGAACAACATCTCCATGTTCCAACAAGGAACAAACTTCACCTTCACCTGCAACTAGCAACGCTATAAGAGGGGCTGAGCAAAGCGGTAACATAGCCAAACAATGGTTTGCTAGGAAGGGTGCAAAAGGTTAGAGGCGACATGGCAATTTGGGATGGCTTGATAAACAGGTAATAGGTAGCGCAAAGACAGCGATAGAACGAAGCAACTAGCATAGCAATGATAGTAGTGAGATCCAAGGTAGCGGTCATCTTGCCTGAAATCCCGCAAGGAAGAAGAACGAGTCCATGAAGAAGACGAACGGATGAAGCCGAACCAAGCGTAGACGAATGAATCCTCACGATCGCAACGAAACGGGAACTAACAAGAAGAAGCACACAACAAAGTAAACACTCCACACATGAACAAGACATGTTGCACAACAAGCATGATGCATGACAAAGCTACATGAAGCTACTCATGGCAAGAGATGATGCAAACAAAAGCAACACACCAAGGCAAGTTTAAATGAGGCCGGAGACAACATAGGACAATTCCTAGAAGTCCTCATATGCAAATTTCGAAGTTGGTCCAGATCTGAATAAACCTTATGTTCAAGTTGTTAAACAGCAATTTAAAATGCACCAAGATGATCTACAAGAAATTCGAGTCAAGTTACATATAAAGTTCATTAGATTTGGAGCTACGGTCTAGAAGATATGAGCAAAACAAGTTAAACATGGCATTGATGCAAAATGCACCCAAACATCAAGCAATACACCTCAAAACAAGTATGCAACATGATAATATGAAACTACGTGCAAAATCAAGCAAGTTTCATATAGAGCACGCTCAAAACTGAGCAACGGATCAACACATACACCCTATACAAGTTAAGACAACAATCTGTCCAAAACAGCAAGTAGGCATATTGCAAGCACCAAAACAACATGCCACATGAACTCAACATAATAACAAAAGGCATGGGCATGATGTACAGGTAAAGCATTACAAAACATGAACACTGAGCTATCTCCATAAATCAATAGAACATGCTCAAACACACATAGCAAGATTGCAAATAATAACAGTTTCAGACTTTAGCAGAAATAACATCAGGTTGCAATGTTTAGAGCTATCAAACAACATGGTAAAGGAACTTATAATAGCAAGACAAGGCATGGCATGAATCTCCTCAAAGCATAGAACAAAAGTCCTTTAGTGACCATAAGCCAAAAAGGATCAGAAAATATGATGGCACCCATGTAAACATGGCAAGTTATATTACAGATTTAAACATGGCAGGAACAACAATAAGTAGGCATGTTGGTGAGCTTGAACCACTCAGCACAGAGCAATACATGGCATGGTAAGGCAACCAACAGTACGAAGACATGGCATAGAAGCTATACATAGCAAGAACAACATCATAGTATGCAAGGATCAACTACAACAACCTTGGCAAAATTGAATAACATGTAAACAATATGCCAGGAACATTTTATAGCAAAAGTAGAGCTCGATTGACTCAAGCTATGGCACTCCATAATTGCAAACAAGGACATGGATGGATAGAGCAAGACATTTATAACAAAAAATCCTTTATGAAGTATCTCAAAATATGCATGGATCTCTCGGTATCATCAAGTTAACATGGCATAAAAATATCAGCAAAACAGGGCTGAAATCAGCAACATCAAGACACCTAGTTTGCATGCTTGTGTTAGCCAACACATAGATCACAAAAATACATGGAATATACCCCTGGAAAGATGGCATGGCATATTACAAAACACATGTAGGACTCAAGTTCATAGGATGCACATATCAATCATGGCAAAAATGACAAAAGTGCATGTTCTGATAAGAATCAGAAACTAACATCACATAGCACTCTTGCAAAAGAATTTCGGGCATCAAGATGAGCTAAAATTTAAATGATGCAATGGAATAAAGTGATTTACTCATCGAGGCGAACATTTTGACATATTACACGCACAAGACGGAGCTACGGATGCAGAGATACGATGCAACGAAAATGCAACAAAATAATCACAGTTTCGGGACTTGGGAGGATTTGGAGGGGGGAGAGAAAGAAGTCAACCGAATGGCACGGGAACCGAGGCGGCGGCGGATCTCGCCGGATCTGGCGCCGTGGCCGGAGAGGGCCGGGGCGGCGGCGGGCGGACCGCGCCATGGCGCGGGCGTCGGAGGCGTAGGGCGCTTACGAGGGGGCCGCGGAGGTCGGGAGCGGGCGGGCGGCTACGGCGGCCGAGGGCACGGAGGCGCGCTGCCGGCGGCGCATCGGAGGCGGAGCCTGCTGCGCTGGAGGCGCGAGGCGGCGGGAGGCGACGCTGCCACGGCGCGCGGCCGGCGAGGAAGACGGGCGCCGGCGGAGGCGGGCGGTCGGCGAGGCCGGCGGGCGGAGGCGCCGACGGGCAGCGGCGGGCGCGATGGGCTCAAGGCGGATGGCTTCGCGGTCCGCGGGCGGCAGAGGGACGGCGGCGGCCACGTGGCGCCGGGCGATTCGCTATGGGCGGCGGGCGGACGCGTCCGTCCAGACGGACGAACCGCGGGCGTGAGGCGTAGATCTACGGTTTCGGGGGGGATTTGACCGCGAATTTCGGAGGGGGAGGTGTTTATATAGGTAGAGGGAGCTAGGAGAGTCCAAATGAGGTGCGGTTTTCGCCCACACGATCGTGATCGAACGACCGAGAGCATGGAGGGGAGTTTGCTGGGTTTTGGGCCACTTTGGAAGGGTGTTGGGCTGCAATACAAAAGAGGCTTTTGCGGTTACCCGGTTAACCGTTGGAGTATCAAACGACCTCCAAATGGCACGAAACTTGACAGCGGTCTACGGTGCTATACCAAGGTCATTGACAAACCTCGGCCATTCCGAGAAAGTTTAACACCCGCATACCTAAAAGAGGTAAAAGGAGGCTCCGGAGACATAGGAGTGCCGGATTGCAAAACGGACAACGGAAAATGCTCGGATGCATGAGACGAACACGTATGCAAAAAGAAATGCACATGATGACATGATATGAAATGCAGATGATGACATGGCAAAGAGAGACACGCAAGCACATGACATGGCAAAGACGGCGAATAATCAAGGACACCGGCGATCGAATCCGGGGCGTTACAACACTCCTCCACTAACAAGAGATCTCGTCCCGAGATCTTAGGACCGAGACGGAAGGGAAAAGGGAAGAGGTGAAACAAGAACTCAAGAGAAGAAGCAAAGAATCGAGAGCACTCAAAAAGAAGAGAGGAACGACGAGAATGCCGAGAATCGAAAACTCACGGAATCAGATAGACTATGAAAACACTCGTTCTAACCGGAGTGGTTAGAATGAGAAAAGAAACGAATAGACTGAAAGGATTTAGGTAGCGCTCCGGTTGAAAATGGAAGGAAAAGAACATGAACTTCACAAGATGGGATGACACATGACTTGGTGAACAACACAATGCCTCCTAAGAATTGAAAGAATTGAATGAAAATAACTTAGAAGGAATGATTGACTGGAGTTGTTGAGAAAATCAACAACGAAAGAATAGGCTTGTTGTGGACTTATAGATAACATCTCAGAAATTATGAGGTGATAACCAACCACAAACGGAAATGATAGAATAGCTGAGAAGAACGAAGAAATGCAAAACTCCACTTCAAAAGAAAATGAAGAATTATTTGCTCTTCAAGACGGGAGAAGAAAAGATACTTGAGCTCCTTCGATTAGAATCTTGATGAACTCTTGAAGAATGAATTAAATCCTGAAGAACCACCATGACAAACTCCGGCAACAAAAAGGATGATGAGATTGAATGAAGGAAGAAAGAATAAGATGAGCCTGCGATGAATTAGATGGAGGATTCCGACGAAATGGTCGAGGAAATTCGAACTCCGGAAAAGAAAAGATGAAAACACTTGGAACTAGAATTTATTCCTCAAGAACAAACTCCGAAGGAAAGGATTACTCACTTGGATGAAATAAGAATAAGATTTATTGTATGCTTATCCTTCATCAAATTAAATTGATGACAAGCAACGGATTTGACATGCAACTTATTCTTCTTGAAAAAGGATTGAGAAGTGACATATCGCAAAACTTGAGAAGGTCTTCATGAGCCACGGTAGGATTTGAAAAGAACGAATGGATTAAAATGATAGTGAAGGAAAAAGAATCTTGAACGAACCACCGTGAAGATGAAAATGAACAAAGAGAAGAGAACGGATCACGGAAAGAATTAGAAAAACACGAAGATACTTTAGGGAATTAAAATGCAAGAGAACAAAGAGATCGCGAACTGATAGAAGAATACTTGAACGAAGCACCGGAGGAATATTGAGACGAACGAAGTGGCACGAATATGGAATAATTGAAGAACGAATTTGAAAAACTTAGAATGTAGAGCTATTCCGAAAAGATGGCCTCCGGATGATCGGAACAGAAAAGCAACTCCTGAAATACTCCGGATGGATGAAAAGAATTTGCAAGACTGGAAACAATTAGATAGGATAACATCGAGCTAGCACCATGAATCTCCGGGAGAACGAACAAAATTTAGAGGAAAAACTCTTCTTCGATATTCGAATGCCGACGAGAAAACACCACCAAAATTACTGAGATACTCCGGTAGAATGAAAAGCGAAGAGGTTGAGCCAATAATGAAATGATTCGAAATCGACCTTGGAAAAGGCAACTGACTGATGAAATTCATTCTTACGTCACACTTGAAAAGAATTGAGAATAACTCGGGGAAAACAGAAGAGTCAAGTAAGATCACGGGAAAAGACCGTGGGTTAGGGCCCATCAAGAGATACCACCGTTGGAAAGGGATGTTGAACAGATGGATGATGCAATCGGAACAATTGAGATATATGCATGAGGTGACAACCTCGGATTAATTCAAACACAGCCAAATCTCCTGAGATGTCTTCGGAACTCCGGAATGATAAGCTGGCGAGAGGCGAACGAGCAAAGAGAACACTTCGAGCCGAGGAAATGAATATAATCAACCTCCAAACTTGAATTGAGTCCACGAAGAAGAAAAGAGATGAAGAATGTCGTACAAAACGAGAATTCACGGTTGAAATAATTGTGAAAGACTGAAGAGACTCCACACGAAAGTGAAATAGATGGTCGAGAGAGGCAAACTCCGGGAAGAAAAGGGTGGGAGGCGGAAAACACAGGCAACTTGGAAGGGGAAAATCGACGAATATCTTCAAGAGGAAACACCGGTTGAAATCATTGAGGAAAGAAAGCAAAGACTTCACACGAGTAGGATGGATACTCGATTACGGACTCCGGTTCGGAAAAGAAGAAGGGGGGGCGGGTGGGAAAAAAACAACTGAGGATTGAACGCAAAGATGAAGAGGCTCGAGTCAATTTGACGAGAAATGCACCGGATGAAAAGAGCTGAGGAACAAACACCGGAAAACCAACTGCGTGAACCTAAAGAAAAAATTTGAATGAGAAGAGGAGTAGTTCAAAACACCTACGTCAAGATTCCTCACCAGAGCGATTTAAGGGGCAGAGGAGTAAAAGAATTCCTACTCTCGATATAACTAGACTCGTAAAATAGTTTTTACTAGACTCGACAGCCGCCAAACTACACGATCAATCAAGGGGCTCCTAGGGTCGGTCGAGGCTCGATACCAACTTGTCACGCCTAATATGCGACCCTATCCAAAGGAACTCGACGGTCCCACCAAGGATAGACCCGCATATTGAAACGCTTTTGCAAGGTGGATATCATTACATCAACATTACATAATAGATGGGGATACACACATAAGGCACAAATGCCGCAAGAATACATCAACATCATAAACAAGATCAACATCCGACTACGGATGAAACATAAATAGAAGCTCAAGCGACATCCACCCTGCTAGCCCAGGCTGCCGACCTGGAACCTATCCCCTGATCGAAGAAGAAGCAGAAGAAGAACTCCGAACAGGAAAACATCGCTCTCACGTCATGATCATCGCAAACCTGTACCTGCAACTGGTGTTGTAGTAATCTGTGAGCCACGAGGACTCAGCAATCCCATTACCATGGGTATCAAGACTAGCAAAGCTTAAAGGGAAAGGAAGGGATAAAGTGGCGAGGTTGCAGCAGCGGCTAAGCATATATGGTGGCTAACTTACGCAAATGAGAGCGAGAAGAGAAACAAAGGAACAGTCGTCAACTAGCAATGATCAAGAAGTGATCCTGAACTCCTACTTACGTCAAACATAACCCAGAAACCGTGTTCTCCTCTCGATCAACCCGAAAAGAGACACTCACAGTTACGCACACGGTAGGTGTGTTTTAGAAGAGTTTGCTTCAAGTTTACTACAACCGGATATTAACAAATTCCCATCTCGCCACATAACCATGCACGGCTCTCGAAAGTTTATACCCTGTAGGGGTGTCCCAACTTAGCCCATGATAAGCTCTCGCGATCAACGAAGGATATTCCTTCTCCCGGGAAGACCCGATCAGTCTCGGAATCTGGGTTTACAAGACATTTCGACAAGAATAAAACAAGACCAGCAAAGCCGCCCGATGCCGACAATCCCGATAGGAGCTGCACATATCTCGTTCTTAGGGCAACACCGGATGAACACTACGTACGGCAACCGACGATACCCCAAGTTGCCTAGGGGCGGCACCGCAAGTGGCTCTGGTTTGGACCAACACTTAGACAAGCATTGGCCTGGGGGGGCTAAATAAAGATGACCCTTGGGTTAATTACTCCCAAGGGAAAAATAGGTGGTGGTGAGGCAAATGGTAAAACCAAGGTTGGGCCTTCTTTGGAGGAGTCTTATTCAAAGCGAACTGTCAAGGGGGTCCCATAAATCACCCGACCGCGTTAGGGACGCAAAATCCCGGAACATAATACCGATATGATGTAAACTAGGGCGGCAAGAGTGGAACAAAACACCAGGCATAAGGCCGAGCCTTCCACCCTTTACCAAGTATATAGATGCATTAATAACATAAGATATATTGTGATATCCCAACAAGTAAACATGTTCCAGCACGGAACAACATCTCCATGTTCCAACAAGGAACAAACTTCACCTTCACCTGCAACTAGCAACGCTATAAGAGGGGCTGAGCAAAGCGGTAACATAGCCAAACAATGGTTTGCTAGGAAGGGTGCAAAAGGTTAGAGGCTGACATGGCAATTTGGGATGGCTTGATAAATGTAATAGGTAGCGCAGCACAGCGATAGAACGAAGCAACTAGCATAGCAATGATAGTAGTGAGATCCAAGGTAGCGGTCATCTTGCCTGAAATCCCGCAAGGAAGAAGAACGAGTCCATGAAGAAGACGAACGGATGAAGCCGAACCAAGCGTAGACGAATGAATCCTCACGATCGCAACGAAACGGGAACTAACAAGAAGAAGCACACAACAAAGTAAACACTCCACACATGAACAAGACATGTTGCACAACAAGCATGATGCATGACAAAGCTACATGAAGCTACTCATGGCAAGAGATGATGCAAACAAGAGCAACACACCAAGGCAAGTTTAAATGAGGCCGAGACAACATAGGACAATTCCTAAGTCCTCATATGCAAATTTCGAAGTTGGTCCAGATCTGAATAAACCTTATGTTCAAGTTGTTAAACAGCAATTTAAAATGCACCAAGATGATCTACACGAAATTCTAGTCAAGTTACATATAAAGTTCATTAGATTTGGAGCTACGGTTTAGAAGATATGAGCAAAACAAGTTAAACATGGCATTGATGCAAAATGCACCCAAACATCAAGCAAAACACCTCAAAACA
Source organism: Aegilops bicornis (assembly GCA_021605145.1). Lineage (NCBI taxonomy): Eukaryota > Viridiplantae > Streptophyta > Magnoliopsida > Poales > Poaceae > Aegilops > Aegilops bicornis. The sequence goes on from CM038673.1 coordinate 155,247,808, forward strand.
AGTATGCAACATGATAATATGAAACTACGTGCAAAATCAAGCAAGTTTCATATAGAGCACGCTCAAAACGGAGCAACGGATCAACACATACACCCTATACAAGTTATGACAACAATCTGTCCAAAACAGCAAGTAGGCATATTGCAAGCACCAAAACAACATGCTACAGGAACTCAACATAATAACAAAAGGCATGGGCATGATGTACAGGTAAAGCATTACAAAACATGAACACTGAGCTATCTCCATAAATCACTAGAACATGCTCAAACACACATGGCAAGATTGCAAATAATAACAGTTTCAGACTTTAGCAGAAATAACATCAGGTTGCAATGTTTAGAGCTATCAAACAACATGCTACAGGACTTACAATATCAAGACAAGGCACGACATGAATCTACTCAAAGCATAGAACCAAACTCCTTTAGTGACCATAAGCCAAAAAGGACCAGAAAATATGATGGCACCCATGTAAACATGGCAAGTTATATTACAGATTTAAACATGGCAGGAACAACAATAAGTAGGCATGTTGGTGAGCTTGAACCACTCAGCACAGAGCAATACATGGCATGGTAAGGCAACCAACAGTAAGAAGACATGGCATAGAAGCTATACATAGCAAGAACAACATCATAGTATGCAAGGCTCAACTACAACAACCTTGGCAAAATTGAATAACATGTAAACAATCTGCCAGGAACATTTTATAGCAAAAGTAGAGCTCGATTGACTCAAGCTATGGCACTCCATAATTGCAAACAAGGGCATTGATGGATAGAGCAAGTCATGTATAACAAAACATCCTTACTGAAGTATCTCAAAATATGCATGGATCTCTCGGTAGCATCAAGTTAACATGGCACTCCATAATCAGCTACATCAAGACACCTAGTTTGCATGCTTGTGCTAGCCAACACATAGATCACAAAAATACATGGAATATACCCCTGGAAAGATGGCATGGCATATTACAAAACACATGTAGGACTCAAGTTCATAGGATGCACATATCAATCATGGCAAAAATGACAAAAGTGCATGTTCTGATAAGAATCAGAAACTAACATCACATAGCACTCTTGCAACAGCATTTCGGGAATCAAGATAACTCAAATGTAATTGATGCAATGGAATGAAATGATTTACTCATCGAGGCGAACATTTTGACATATTACACGCACAAGACGGAGCTACGGATGCAGAGATACGATGCAACGAAAATGCAACAAAATAATCACAGTTTCGGGACTTGGAGGATTTGGAGGGGGGAGAGAAAGAAGTCAACCGAATGGCACGGGAACCGAGGCGGCGGCGGATCTCGCCGGATCCGCGGCGCCGGTGGCCGGAGAGGGCCGGGGCGAAGGCGGGCCGGACCGGCGCCATGGCCGCGGCGGCCGGAGGCGAGGGCGTCGGCCGAGGGGCCGCGAGGTCGGCAGAGCGGGCGGCGAGGGAGCCGGCCATGGGCGGCAGGGCGGCCGAGGGCACGGAGGCGCGCTGCCGGGCGGGCGCATCGGAGGCGGAGCCCAGCGGCTGCGCGGAGGCGCGAGGCGGCGGGGAGGCGACGCTGCCACGGCGGGCGCTACGGGCGAGGGAGACGGGCGTCGGCGGAAGCCACGGCTGGCGGCGCGCCGGCGGGCGTGAGGCGCCGACGGGCAGCGGCGGGCGCGGAGCGGCCTGCTGGGCTCGGATGGGCTTGGTCACAAGGCGGCAGAGGGACGGCGGCGCCACGTGGCGTGCTGGGCGATTCGGCGGGCGGGCGGACGCGTCCGTCCAGACGGACGTGTCCGCGGCGTGAGGGCGTAGATCTACGGTTTCGGGGATTTGACCGCTAATTTCGGAGGGAGGTGTTTATATAGGTAGAGGGAGCTAGGAGAGTCCAAATGAGGTGCGGTTACGCCACACGATCGTGATCGAACGACCGAGAGCATGGAGGGGAGTTTGCTGGGTTTTGGGCCACTTTGGAAGGGTGTTGGGCTGCAATACAAAAGAGGCTTTTGCGGTTACCCGGTTAACCGTTGGAGTATCAAACGACCTCCAAATGGCACGAAACTTGACAGGCGGTCTACCGGTGCTATACCAAGGCCGCTTGACAAACCTCGGGCCATTCCGAGAAAGTTTAACACCCGCACACGAAAAGAGGTAAAAGGAGGCTCCGGGAGACATAGGAGTGCCGGATTGCAAAACGGACAACGGGGAAAATGCTCGGATGCATGAGACGAACACGTATGCAAAAAGAAATGCACATGATGAAATGATATGAAATGCAGATGATGACATGGAAAAGAGAGACACGCAAGCACATGACATGGCAAAGACGGCGAATAACTGAAGGACACCTGGCGCATCGAATCCGGGGCGTTACAGTCAACTAGCGTCAGCCCAGCGGAGGCGAGCAGCTCTTCATCGAAGGTTTCTCCTTCGGACGGCGCCCTGGAACTCGACTCCCATGGGAGCTTGATGAAGACGCCGTCGCCGGCCTTCAAGTAGGCGCGGGCCGGGCTCTTGAACTGATGCTGCAACAGCGGCGGAGGGATCGGCGGTCGGTGTAAGCGCTGGCGCTCCTCGCTGCCTCGTAGTCGTCAAGGCGATCGCTGTAACCCTTGCCAGCTTCTGCGGCCTCTTAGCCGGCAGGCTCGTCAGCGCCGGCTTCTTCTTCCACGGCGGCGGCTTCGTCAGTGTTGCGGCGCACGTCCTCCTCGCCGGCGACCTCGGTCTCCATTGGCTCTGTGGCGGATGGATGAAGAAAGTCAAGCAAATATCCAAAGATAAAATCAGAAGAAGAAAAACACAAGGGAAGTACTCAGGCGAGAAGGTTACCTGCACCGGGGGCTGCGGTCATGGTCTCCGCTGCCAAGGGATCGCCGGTGCCGTCCCTTGCCGGAGAGCTGCCCCTTGCCGGAGAGGGCTCCCTTGCCAGAGAAGGCTCCCTTGCCGGAGAAGGCTCCCTTGCCGGGGAGCGCTCCCTTGCCGGGGAATCCACCCTTGGCGGCGTAGTCGAAGCAGAAGGAGGCTGCTCTGCTCCTACACAAGTCAACAGTCAGATATCAGCAAAGGGAAAAGCACCCATGCACGCCGAACAGCAAGAAGTAGACCATATACTTACGCTGGGGGCTGCGCTGGGGGCTGCTTTGAAGGAGAGTTGCCTCATCCGGCAAGGTTGTCTCGGACGCGCCTCCTGCCGTCGCAGTAGGTTCGTCCTCGACGACAATCACCGGGGTCTTGGCCCTCTTCGACATCCTCTTGGCCAGCGTCACGAAAAGGAATGGATTGAGTAAAGCAGATCGAGATACAAGACAAGGCAACAAATCAAGAATTACAAGTACAAAGCAAGGAATCTTACTCTTCCTCTTCCTCGCCGGAGCCGAGCGCCAAGAGGTCGACTAGCCCGCCTCGCACGACGAGGCGGAGGAGGCTCCCTTGGACGCTTGGCGGGAGCGGGACCGGTGGCCTGCGAGGGCCCCTTGATGGGCCGCGGTGTGAGGTGCTCTCGGCAACAGCGCTTGCCGCGGTGGAGCTGGCCCCACGGCGCGGCGTTGCTGGGCCCTGCTGCCACCGCTGCGCCCCCGGCCCCGCGAAGACGCTTTTCTCGGTGGAGCCGGTGGCTTTCGCCATGACAAGCTGCTTGGAGGTGGAGAGGATGCGCCCTCGGCGGGCTCGCCCGACTCGGCTTCAGGCTCGGCACGCTCTTCCTCGTCGACGAACTCCTTTCGTTCGACAAGGCTTGCCGCCTCGGCTGCCCCTGCCTCCTCCACAGTAAAAGCCAAACTTCGCCACGGCAGCTGCTGCCGCCTCTTCTAGCTCGGTGGCAATGCGCTGCATCTCGCCGGTGGTGTCGCGGGTGAGGCCCCTCCTTTCGGAGCGGACCGGCATCTCCACCAGATTGTCGAAGAACTGCCGCACGACGTCATCCGCCGGCTCTTGCCAAGTGGGGACAATTCCGTGGGAGTCACACAACGGCATCATTGCGCGGATGCGGTCGAGCAATGAGTTATTGCACAGCGGAACGACGCCCCTCGGCAACCTAAACATCTCCGGATGATCAGGATCAGGCTTGAACAGCTCTAAGAGCATTGCGTCAAGCTCCAAGACAGTGAAGTTGAAGTTGAGGCCTGGGCGCAGCCTCATGATGTCTGCGGCATTCTGAAATTCCCAGGCAGGTCTCCTTCTCTCCTGCAAGGGGGCGATGCGGCGACGAAGAAAGTCCGCGCCAACAGTGCCTACAGTGAGTCCGGCAAGTCTGAGACGGAGGATTTGGGTGACTGTGATCTTCAACCTAGCATCCTCTGGGGCCAGATTGCTCCAATCATTTCCGCGTACTACTGGGGTTTGGCGCTGGGCGGTAAAAGGCTACGGGTTCTCCTCAACAATCCATCACCAATCTTCCCTCCACTCCTCCCATTTTCTACGGAGCTCTCCCTCTAGATAGGCCTCCTTCTTGCCGACCCTGGAGAGCCAAGCAATTCCTCCGGCAAGGGGCTCTCCTCTCTCAGCTCGGGGCAAAAAGAAGTGACGGAAAAGAGCTACATTTGGGTGGACTCCGACAAAGTTTTTCACAGAGATGTGCGAAAACCGCCATGGTCAGAACGGCGTTGGGGGTGAAATCAAGGAGGCGGAACCCGTAGGTGTTCACAATGTCGCAAAAGAACTTAGAGAAGGGCGGGCAGAGCCCTTGAGAAGAAGAGCGCGAAGAAGGGATACCCTTCGGGCCAGTTCTGCAACAAGGCGGGGAGTACCTTCATGCGCGGATGCGCCCGCGTCTCCGTCGACCAGAAGAGGTAGTAGTTCTCCCTCAGCTCCCTCGCGGCGAGCTGAGGGGGGAAGATGGCCCGCTCCTTCCGCAGCGCCGCAAGCCGCAGCGCCTCGATCGACTTCACGGTCTTCCCCTTGTCGGCTTTCGGGCCCATGGTGGAGGCGGTGGAGGAAATCGACGGCGTTGAGTGTGCTGGCGGCGATGAAGTGAGCGCTCTTTTTCAGCCTTGAGAAGAAGGGGGGAGCAGCGGTGGTTTTTTGATGGGACGGCAACTGGCAAGGTAGGCGACGTACCCCTGTTTCCCCTGCTTATAAAGAGGGAGGAGGCGGACGTTCCGATTTCCCGAATAAAGAAACCCCCACGACCTCGCCCACGATCTCTCACACGACGCCACGTTCGGTGCGTGCCGTTCGTGGGGGACGTGGTGGGTCCGGGGTGAGTTATGGTGTGACTCGGGCCGCGTGTGCCCATGCCCTGTTTTGGGCCTGGCCCAATAGCGCTTCGGCACTGCAGTGTGGCCCAGTGCCCAGGCTCCTGCCGGTGTACTAGAGTAGGGGTACCCTAGTATCCCTAACTTGTGCACGGGCGATTACAGCCCTCATGGCAAGGCTTACCGGGTGACCGCCAAGGTCCTCCGTGGTTCCTTTGGAGCCATTCAAGAACAAAGTATTCAAGCCAAGGAGACAAGGCCCCGGCAAGAGGAGCTTGTCGGGAAGGCCACCCAAGGCACCTAGGAAACAAGGCCCCGGCAAGAGGAGCTTGCCGGGAAGGCCACCCCAGGGACTTACAAGACAAGGCCCCGGCAAGAGGAGCTTGCCGGGAAGGCCCGGTGAGCGACAAGCTTCCGGGGGCGACAAGATAACAACCGCGGCAAGGCGCTTGCCGCAGCAGACCACCTCTGCATTTACGCTCCAGCGCATCCACTAACGTGTCGCCCTGGGGCCTTTCGAGGCGCGCGTGGCGAGAGGCTGTGCAGCCAGCGGTGCGAGGTGGCAAACGACGCTGACAAGTTTGCCATCGTGGCGGACGGTGGTGCCCCCTGACGGTCCCTGTTTGCACTGTTAGGGCGACAAGATGGGCATTTAATGCCTTTGTCCCGTCTTGCGTCGAGTTAGGTATATTACATCGCATAATCGTACAAGTAGGTGTACCAACCACTAGTTTTACATTTGTTTCGCCGTCACGTTGCCACCGCCGGAGCCCCTTTGAGCATTTAAAAGGAGGCCCATGCGCAACGTAGAGGAGGTTGGTTGGTCGATCAGATTCCCTCCGTGCTCGATCTCGTTAGCAGCTCGTCTGCATCTTTGTAGCATTCGAGCGCTCCTGAGCAAGAACGCAATACACCTAGACATGCAGCAGTAGGAGTATTATCTCTCCGGAGAGCTCCGAAGCTGGGTAAAACCTCTCGCGTGCTTCGCCTCGATCTGCACTTCGTGCATCCTCCGCTTCCCGCCGAACCGAAAGGGGCTCGGTCCGCCGACCCCATAGGTGTTCGTGGGCCAGATCAGCCTGCCCCGACATGTGGACACCTTTCTTTACGAAGAAGGGATTTCACATGAGTTCTCGGCCATGTACGCACCTCAACAAAATGGAGTTGTTGAGGGGAAGAACAGGACGCTCATCGAAATGGCGAGAACGATGCTTGATGAGTACAAGGCACCGAAGCACTTTTGGGCAGAAGCGGTTGAGACAGCTTGTCATGCAACAAATCTCTTGTATCTTCACAAGCTACTCGGCAAGACGACATACGAGCTCCTCACCGGTAACAAACCCCAAGTTGGATACTTTCGAGTATTCGGCTCAAAGTGCTACATTCTTGATAAGCATCGTCGTTCTAAATTTGCTCCTAAGTCTCATGAAGGTTTCCTACTAGGTTAGGGCTCAAACTCTCACACTTACCCTGTCTACAACAATTTCACCCGAAAGGTTGAAGAGACGGTACATGTAAATTTTGATGAATCTAACGGCTCGCAAGTAGAGAAATTTCCAATTGATGTAGGAGACAAAGATCCTTCGGAAGCAATCCAAGACTTGTCTATTGGCAAGGTTCGTCCAACGGAGGTGAAGGAGAGTACCTCGTCCGTGCAAGTGGAAGCTTCTAATTCACGACAAGGTGAACCAAGAGTTGATACGGAAGCATCCACATGTGGGACACACCAAGATGAAGGAAACGAGGAAGTGCATCAAGATGAACGTCAACAACCTCCTTCTCCACCACGACAAGAGAACAACAACGCCAACAATGAAGAAGACCAAGAAGAAGAACAAGATGAAGAAGATGTTCAACGAAGACCCAAGCAAAAGCTTTCACGAGTTCGAGCAAGAATTGCTAAAGATCATCCCGTCGAGCAAATATACAATGCCATTCAAACCGGGAGAATCACTCGCTCTAAAACTCGTTTAGCTAACTTTTGTGAAAACTATTCTTTCATCTCTAGCATTGAACCTATGAAGGTTGAAGAAGCATTGGAAGATCCGGATTGGATAAATGCTATGCATGAAGAGCTACACAACTTTGAGGGGAACCAAGTTTGGACATTGGTTGAGAAGCCCGACAACAACCACAACATCATCGGTACCAAATGGGTGTTTCACAACAAGCAAGATGAAGATGGACAAGTAGTTTGCAACAAAGCACGTCTCGTCGCCCAAGGCTACACACAAGTCGAAGGTATGGACTATGGTGAGACTTATGCTCCCGTTGCTACACATGAGTCCATTCGCATCTTACTTGCCTATGCTAATCATCATGATATCACCTTGTACCAAATGGACATTAAAAGTGCTTTTCTAAATGGTGAAATAGAGGAGGAAGTTTATGTTAAGCAACCTCCCGGCTTTGTCAATCCTAAGAAACCTAATCATGTTTACAAACTTCACAAAGCTCTTTATGGTCTTAAACAAGCTGCTAGAGCATGGTATAAATGCTTGACCAAGTTTCTTATTGAAAAAGGCTTTGAAATTGGGAAAATTGATTCTACTCTTTTTACTAAAAGGGTTAATGGAGAACTATTTGTGTGCCAAATCTATGTTGATGATATTATATTTGGTTCGACTAACCCTCATTTTAGTGAAAAGTTTGGGAAGCTGATGTCAGAGAAGTTTGAGATGTCTATGATGAGTGAACTCAAATTCTTTCTTGGGTTGCAAATCAAGCAAACTAAGGAAGGGTCCTTTGTTTCTCAAACAAAGTACACCAAGGACTTATTCAAGAAATTCAATATGCAAGAATGCAAAGGTATGTCTACACCCATGCCTACTAGTGGACATCTTGACTTGACCAAAGATAGTGAACTGGTTGATCAAAAGGTTTATCGCTCTATGATTGGTTCATTGTTATATCTATGTGCTTCACATCCCGATATCATGCTAAGTATGTGCATGTGTGCACGATATCGAGCTGCTCCTAAGGAATGTCATCTTAAGGCCGTGAAAAGGATAGTGAGATACTTAATCCATACACCAAATTTTGGCATTTGGTATCCTAAGAGGGCCTCTTTCGATCTTGTTGGCTATTCCGACTCGGACTATGCCGGAGACAAGGTTGATAGAAAGTCCACTTCGGGTACTTGTCAATTTCTTGGTAGATCTCTTGTGCCTTGGTCCTCCAAGAAACAAAACACGGTATCCTTATCCACCGCCGAAGCGGAATATATTGCCGCTGGTTCATGTTGTGCTCAATTACTTTGGATGACCCAAACTCTTAAAGATTATGGGATATATGTGAGACATGTTCCATTGCTTTGTGACAATGAAAGTGCTATCAAAATTGGTCATAATCCTGTGCAACATTCTCGAACTAAGCATATTGAAGTTTGTCATCATTTCATTAGAGATCATGTTGCTAAGGGTGACATTGATCTTAAGCATGTTCGCACCGAAAAGCAATTAGCGGATATATTCACTAAACCTCTTGATGAGAAAGTGTTTTGCAGGTTAAGAGGAGAATTGAACATCATTGATGCTTCAAACTTGGAGTAGAAACTCCATTGGATACATGCAAGACATGAGCTTATGACTAATCCTTGATATTTCTCTTATGATGAAAATCTTATGTCTTGGATATATTTGCATCTTGCAAGTTATCTAACTCATGTAGGTACTTGGTGGAATCAAATTCCATGAGATGGAAATCTACTCACATCTTGAGCAATCTCTACATCACCAAGTCTCTACACTATGGTAGTTGAAAACAAGGAAGCACGGAACCGTTCAAACATATCCTTTGACAAATTCTATGTTGAGCTTCATGATTGTCATTTTTGGATACACAAGTGCTCTTCCTTGCAAGAACTAACCCATGTAGGTAGATGGACTCAAATTCCAAGTGGTGCTCCATATTATAGATGAGCTACATCAACCTTGAGAAACTCACACAAGTTCAACTACATGGACAACACCACCAACCAAGGTATGTTATTCCATCTTAGAGAAGCTTTACTCCAAGTCATGAGCTAAAGCAATTCGACAAGATGTGAATACATCAAGATGCTTAAACGAAAAATGGCAACCCCATTTTGAGCTTAAATGATGAGTATGACATATGATCAAGTGACCTCACTTGACTCCTAAGTCAATATACTCTAACATAGGTGACTTTGTCGCCGACCATCTCTAGATGAAGTTCTCTTGTGTTCTTTTCTGTGTTTCTGCATTTGTCTCATGCATATTTGTTTCCCCTTTCAAAAAAAACTTCATCTAGATTTCCTTCTATTTGCTCTCCATTCTCTGCATTCCAATTCCTTGCATATCTTTCAGTAAATTCCTTGCAAATCTTTGTGAGATCCTACTAGTCTAGTGAGCTGAGGTGACAAGTGTTTTCTCTGCGATGAACTCGGTTTCACCGATTTGTTGTTTTGGTCCAACTGAATCCTTCCGGTACAACTGAAGCATACCACTCGGTACCACCGATTTCACATCAGGAAAAACAGTTTGCCACATATTCTATGTTTCTTCTGATCCAGCTCCACTCAATCAATCTTGTCCTCTACAAGCATCACATTTTTATCATTGCTTTGTGATGTGTCTCAAGGATCAAACCCATTCGACAGATTCCAGAAAGTCCTTGGAAATTGATGTCAAAGGGGGAGAGAGAGATCACATCAAAGCTTATCATTTAGAGAGAGATCCTCAAGGGGGAGAGAGACCCTCAAAGGGGAGAGAGAGATCTCCAGGGGAGAGAATACTTAAGTAGAAGTATTTCTCAAGGATCCTAGATGCTTTGTGTTCAAGACGAGAGATGCCACATGTCTTCTTGAGGGGAGAGACATGTTCATATGATCTTTTGTGCTTATTTGCATTAGCATGCATTAGCTCTGTTCATAGGTTATATCTTTCAGCTCTGATTTTCTGTTCCCTATCTTCTCCCAGTATCCCATGTTAGATTCAGGGGGAGCAAGACACCTAAGGGAAAGAAATCATTTAAATTCATTGCATATCTTTACTCTTGGGGACATGTCTAATCCAATGTGGTACTTAGTACTCACTCTCTACATGTCATCCCAGTCTTGGTATTCTTGTAGTTTCTTTTGTTTGCTTTGGCTAGTAGGTGCATCTGTGTTATCTAACCTTCTTTACGCAGGTTCATTCCATCCTAAGCCAACTAAGGACTACAAGGTAAGTATATGCATCACAATCATGTGTATGAGAAATTCTTGCTGATGTACATACTGTTTGCAAGAAGGACTCATGAGCATGAAGGTATTCTCCTTAATATTCTTTGCTTTGATGCATATAACCAAGATACATGTAACACATTGCCTACTCTATCATGGTTATGCTCTCACATGCTTCTATATTCCATATTTACATGATTGCATACATGTAGGGGGAGCCTATGCTTGTTACATGTCTTTCCAAAGCTTTACTTGCTATTCTTTATATCTTTATCTAAAGCTTTGATGTATGTTGTCATCAATTACCAAAAAGGGGGAGATTGAAAGCACAAGTGTTCCCTAGGTGGTTTTGGTAATTAATGTCAACATATCTCTTGTTGGACTAACACTTTCATCTAGTATATTTCAGATAAGTTCAACAATGAAGTGGCATGGACTAAAGAAAAGGGGTTGTCAATCCCTTCATGGTCACGAACAAGAGTGCGATCTAAAAGTGATAGGTATAAAAGATAATAAAAGAGCAAACTAAAGTAAATATAAATAAATTGCAGCAAGGTATTTTTGGGTGTTTGGGTTTATAGATCTGAAAATATATGATGGAAAATAGACCCGGGGCCTGCATCTACTACTATTACTCCACACATCGACCGCTATCCAGCATGCATCTAGAGTATTAAGTTCATAAGAAAGGAGTAATGCTTTACGGAAGATGACATGATGTAGAGGGATAAACTCGAGAAATATGATATAAACCCCATCTTTTCATCCTTGATGGCAACAATACAATACAATACGTGTCTCGCTACCCCTTCTGTTACTGGGTGAGGCCACCGTAAGATTAAACCCAAAATTAAGCACCTCTCCCATTGCAAGAAAAACCAATCTAGTTGGCCAAACCAAACCAATAGTTCGAAGAGAAATACAAAGATATCTTAATCATGCATAAAAGAGTTATGAGAAGACTCAAATAATATTCATAGATAATCTGATCATAAATCCACAATTCCTCGGATCTCAACAAACACACCTCAAAAGAACATTAAATCGGATAAAACTCCAAGAACATCGAGGAGAACATTGTATTGAAGATAAAAGAGAGAGAAGAAGCCATCTAGCTACTAGCTATGGACCCTTAGGTTTGTGTTAAACTACTCAGGCTTCATCGGAAGGGCGGCAAGGTTGATGTAGAGGCCCTCCATGATCGAATCCCCCTCCAGCAGAGTGCCGGAAAAGGTCCCAAGATGGGATCTCATGGGAACAGAAACTTGCGGCGGCGGAAAAGTATTTCTAGGGGTGCTTCTGATGTCTGGGAAATATTTGAGAATATATAGTGGAATAATTAGGCCAGGGAGGTCCACGAGGGGCCCACAAGACAGGGGCGCCCCCCTAGGGCGCGTCCCCATGGCTTGTGGCCGCCTAGAGGGTCTTCTGGCCTCCTCTCCAAGTCTCGTGGGTTTCTTCTGGTCTAAGAAAAATCATTGTAAAGTTTTATTCCGTTTGGACTCCGTTTGATATTCCTTTTCTGTAAAAGTCAAAAATGAGGAAAAAAACAGAAACTGGCACTGGGCTCTAGGTTAATAGGTTAGTCCCAGAAATAATATATAATAGCATATTAATGCATATAAAACATCCAAAACAGATAATATAATAGCATGGAACAATCAAAAATTATAGATATGTTGGAGACGTATGAAGCATCCCCAAGCTTAATTCCTGCTCGTCCTATAGTAGGTGATAAAAACAGAATGTTTGATGTGAAATGCTACCTAACATATTTATCAATGCAATCTTCTTTATTGTGGCATGAATGTTCAGATCCATAAGATTCAAAACAAAAGTTTAATATTGACATAAACACAATAATACTTCAAGCATACCAATAAATCAATCATGTCTTCTCAAAATAACATGGCCAAAGAAAGCTATCCCTACAAAATCATATAGTTTCGCTATTCTCCATCTTCATCACACAAAGTATTTCATCATGCACAACTCCGATGACAAGCCAAGAAATTTTTTCATACTTTTATTGTTCTCAAACTTTTTCAACTTTCACGTAATACATGAGCACGAGCCAAGGATATACCACTATAGGTGGAATAGAATATGGTGGTTGTGGAGAAGACAAAAAGAAGGATAAAATCTCACATTAACTATGCAAATTAATGGGCTATGGAGATGCCCATCAATTGATATCGATGCAAGTGAGTAGCGATTGCCATGCAACAGATGCACTAGAGCTATAAGTGTATGAAAGCTCAGAAAGAAACTAAGTGGATGTGCATCCAACTTTCTTGCTCATTAAGACCTAGGGCAATTTGAGGAAGCCCATCATTGGAATATAGAAGCCAAGTTCTATAATGAAAAATTCCCACTAGTATGTGAAAGTGATAAAATAGGAGACTCTCTATCATGAAGAACATGGTGATATTTCAAAGCACAAGTGTGGAAAAGGATAGTAACATTGTCCCTTCTCTCTTTTTCTCTCATTTTTTGTTTGGGCTTCTTTGGCCTCTTTTATTTTTATTAAAGTCCAGAGACTCATCCCAACTTGTGAGGGAATCATAGCTTCCATCATCCTTTCCACACATGGGACAATGTTCTAATGATAATGATCATCACACTTTTTTTACTTACAACTCAAGAATTACAACTCGATACTAGAACAAAATACGACTCTATATGAATGCCCCATGCATATGAGAACAATATGACAATGATGGTGCGTGTCATAATAAACGGAACGATGGAAGTTGCATGGAAATATATCTCGGAATGACTATGGAAATCCCATAATAGGTAAGTATGGTGGCTGATTTGAGGAAGGGTATATGGTGGGTTTAATGCACCGGCGAAAGTTACGCGGTACTAGGAATCAACCTTCTCATATATTCAATGCTTTTTATATGAAAGTTTTTATTATATCCCTCTTGGATGCCCATAATATCAGGAATAAATTCATAACCTAAGCAAATTACCATGTTGTTTAAGAGTCTCAAAATAATATAATGTAATCATGAGAGTTCATCAATTTCTATAAACTAAAACCACCGCCGTGCTCTAAAAAGATATAAGTGAAGCACTAGAGCAAACTGCCTAGCTCAAAAGATATAAGTGAGGCACATAGAGTATTCCAATAAATTCACGATTAAAATGTGTCCCTATAAAAAGGTGTGTACATCAAGGATGATTGAGCAAACTAATAAGCAAAGACTCATATCATCCAAGACGCTCCAAGCAAAACACATATCATGTGGTGAATAAAAATATAGCCTCAAGTAAATTTACAGATGGATTGAAGGCGAAAGAGGGGATGCCATCCGGGGCATCCCCAAGCTTAGATGCTTGGTTGTCCTTGAATATTACCTTGGAGTGCCTTGGGCATCCCCAAGCTTAGGCTCTTGCACTCCTTATTCCATAGTCCATCAAATCTTTACCCAAAACTTGAAAACTTCACAACACAAAACTCTACAGAAAACTCATGAGATCCATTAGTATAATAAAATAAATCACCACTTTAGGTACTATTGTGAACTGATTCTAAATTTATATTGCTGTAACATCTACTGTATTCCAACTTCTCCATGGTTCATACCCCCCCCCCCCCGATACTACCCATAGATTCATCCAATAAGCAAACAACACATAGAAAACAGAATCTGTCAAAAGCAGAACAATTTGTAGTAATCTGGAAACTTTGTATACTTCTGTAACTCCAAAAATTCTTAAAAATTAGTAAAACCTATGAAATCTGTATATCAATCTTCGGTAAAAAAATCAGATAAAAAATACTCCTCTGTGATTTTTAGAAATTCTGGCAATGAGCGCAAAAGTTTCTGTTTTTTAGCAAGATCAAATAAACTATGACACTAACTAAAACACCAAAACACAATTTATACAGAGGTAATAATGTGTATTTATTGAAAAACAGAACCAAAAACAAAAAACACAAAATAAAAATGGGTAGCCTCCCAACAAGCGCTATTGTTTAACACCCCTAGCTAGGCATAAAGCATAGCTCTACGTATGGTCATCTTTGGTATGCAATCCATAAGTAGCTTTCATAATAGATTATATGGCAATTTAATTTTCTTTCTTTTAAAGTGTTCCATGCCCTTCCTTAGCGTAAATTGAAATCTAATGTTTCCTTCTTTCATATCAATAATTACACCAATCGTTGTAAGGAAAGGTCTACCAAGAATAATAGGACATGTAGGATTGCAATCTATATCAAGCACAATAAAATCTACGGGCACATAATTACTATTTGCAACAATAATGACATAATTAATCCTTCCCATAGATTTCTTAATAGTGGAATCCGCTAGATGCAAATTCAAAGAATAATCATCAAATTTATGGAAATCGAGCACATCACATAAAGTATTCAGAATAGTGGAAGCACTAGCACCCAAATCACACAAAGCATTGCACTCATATACTTTAATTTTAATCTTAATATTAGTTTCACACTCATCATAAAGCTTTCTAGGGATAGAAACTTCCATTTCAAGTTTTTCTTCAGAAGATTTCATCATAGTATCAACGATATGCAAAAGCTTTATTTTGATTATAAGCATGAGGTGAATATAACATGGATTGCAACAAGGAAATACAATCTATCAAAGAACAATTGTCATAATTAAAATTCTTGAAATACAAAAGAGTGGGCTCGTTGCTATTTAAAGTTTTGACCTCTCCAATCCCACCTTTGTTATTTTTTTCATTAAGATCTTTAAACTCCAAATTATTGGGACGCCTTCTAGCTAAAGTTGAATCATATCCAGTTCCATATTTATCAAGATTTATATTAGAAAACAAAGATAGGATTCACACCAATCAACTTAAGATCTTCATCATTAGTTTCAACAAAACTAGAAGAACATGCTTTTACAAAACAATCTCTCTTAGCACGCATCCTAGCGGTTCTTTCTCTACTTTAATTAATAGAAACTTAATATCAATCTTGGGTGGCATAGATCTAATCTTAAAAGAATCAATCTCAAAAGAAATTCTATCAATGTTCCTAGCCAAATCATCAATCTTAAGTAATTTTTCTTCAACCATAGCATTGAAAATCTTTTGGGAATTAGTGAAATCTTTAATATTGTTCTCAAGATCAGAGGGTATTTTATTATAATTTCCATAATAATTGTTGCAGGAATTACCATATTTATTAGAGGAATTACTAGCAAATGGCCTAGGGTTGAAATTACCTCTATATGTGTTAGCACCAAAATTGTTCCTACCAACAAAATTCGCATCCATAGATAGATTATTATTCTCAATCAAAGTGTACAAACGCATCTCATTAGGATCAATAGGAGCACTCTTACTAGCAATCAATTTCATAAGTACATCCATCTTTCCACTCAAAGTATTAATTTCTTCAATTGCATGCACTTTTTTACTAGTAGAAGATCTTTCGATATGCCATTGAGAGTAATTTGCCATAATATTATGTAGGAGTTTAGTAGCTTCTCCTAACATAATTTCCATAAAAGTACCTCCCGCGGCGGAATCTAAGAGATTTCTAGATGCAAAATTCAATACGACATAAAAATTTTGTATGGTCATCCATAAACTTAAACCATGAGTAGGGAATTTCTTATCATCAATTTCATCCTCACCCAAGATTGTGCAACATGTTCATTATCAAGTTGTTTTAAATTCATTATATCGTTCCTAAGGGAGATGATCTTAGCGGGAGGAAAATACTTAGAAATAAAAGCATCTTTACACTTATTCCATGAATCAATACTATTTTTAGGCAAAGATGAAAACCAAGTTTTAGCACGATCTTGTAGTGAGAACGGAAATAGCTTCAATTTAACAATATCATTATCCACATATTTTTTCTTTTGCATATCACACAACTCAACAAAAGTATTTAGATGGGATGTGGCATCTTCATTAGGATTACTGGAAAATTGTTCTTTCATAACGAGATTCAATAATTTCATAAGATTCCGCACTAGCGGCGGGAGCAATCGGAGTACTAACAAAATCATTATTATTAGTGTTGGAAACGTCACATAACTTGGTATTTTCTTGAGACATTGTGACAAAGCAAACAATCTAGTACACAAGTAAACAAGAAGAAAATGAAAAGACGAACGAAAGAAAGGCGAATAAAAATGCAAATATTTTTGTGTTTTTCAGAAAACGTTTTAGAAGTGGGAGAGAGGAAAACGAGAGGCAAATGGCAAAAAATGTAATGCAAGAGACGAGAGTTTATGATGGGTACTTGGTAGGCTTGATGTAGAACCTCCCCGGCAACGTCGCCAGAAATTCTTCCTGCTACTTCTTGAGCTTGCTTTGATTTTTCCCTTGAAGAGTAAAGGGTGATGCAACAAAGTAGAGATATGTATATCCCTCAGTTAAGAACCAAGGTATCAATCCAGTAGGAGGCACAAGCAAGTCTCCAATATATGCACCTGTACAAACTAAGAAACACTTGCACTCAACGTGAAAAAGGGGTTGTCAATCCCTTCACGGTCACGGACAACAGTGAGATCTAAAAGAGATATGTATAAAAGATAAATAAAAGAGCAAACTGAATTAAATATAACTAAATTGCAGCAAGATATTTTTGGGTTTTTTGGTTTATATATCTGAAAATATATGATGGAAAATAGACCCGGGGGCCATAGGTTTCACTAGAGGCTTCTCTCTTAAAGATAACATACGGTGGGTAAACAAATTACTGTTGAGCAATTGATAGAAAAGCGCAAAGTTATGACAATATCTAAGGCAATGATCATGAATATAGGCATCACGTCCATGACAAGTAAACCGATTCCTTCCTGCATCTACTACTATTACTCCACACATCGACCGCTATCTAGCATGCATCTAGAGTATTAAGTTCATAAGAACGGAGTAATGCTTTAAGCAAGATAACATGACGTAGAGGGATAAACTCAAACAATATGATATAAACCCCATCTTTTTATCCTTGATGGCATCAATACAGTACGTGCCTCGCTACCCCTTCTGTCACTAGGTGAGGACACCGCAAGATTGAACCCAAAACTAAGCACCTCTCCCATTGCAAAGAAAACCAATCTAGTTGGCCAAACCAAATTGGTAGTTCAAAGATAAATACAAAGATATCTTAATCATGCATAAAGGAGTTCAGAGAATACTGAAATAATATTCATTGATAATCTAATCATAAATCCACAATTCATCTGATCTCAACAAACACACCACAAAAGAACATTACATCGGGTAGAACTCCAAGAACATCAAGGAGAACATTGTATTTAAGATCAAAGAGATATAAGAAGCCATCTAGCTACTAGCTATGGACCCTTAGGTCTATGGTAAACTGCTCACGCTTCATCAGAAGGGCAGCAAGGTTGATGTAGAGGCCCTCCGTGATTGAATCCCCCTCCGGCAGAGTGCCGGAAAAGGCCCCAAGACGGGATCTCACGGGAACAGAAGCTTGCACTACAAAAAAATACAATTCCGTGATGATACGTGTTTGTCACTGTAGGTCATGTTTTTTTCATGCATGTACATCCCTGATGATTTTATGACAGAATCAAGATAGTGATACCTGTGCTGTCGTAGAAGTGTTCCATGACATTACCAAAATTATCATCACGGAAGTGTCCACTTCCATCATGATAAATCGCGCATCATGGAAGTGCTTTCGTCAAGGGTGACCTACACGTGGCATCCACCGTAACGGGTCGCCATTAAGCTATCGGGTCCGATTTTGGATCTGATAACCCGCTAACAGCCACGATCAATGGGGATTTTTCACGTGTAATTTTCACATTGGCCGGAGGAACCACGTGTAGGCTCATCGTTGGGACAGATGCCATCCACTCATTGGACGAAAGGCGCCTATGATACGTCGACACATGGCATGGCCCAACAGAGGCCCATAGAGGTTAAAAAGGCCAGCCTAGTCAAAGGCCCGTAGTATTTACTCAGGTACTAGTGGGCCAGCCCAATAACGGCCTGTTTAAACATGGCCCATTTACGGCCCGTAGCCAGATCTGGGCCGTGAATTGTTCGCCGAATATTTGGGCCCAATTACGGCCCAGTGAAATTACGGCGTGTTAAAGGCCCGATGTAGACATGGGCCCATTTCAGCCTGGTGTGTCTTTCGGCCTGGGGATGGCCCATGCTTCCCATGGGCCATATATGGTCCGACGCGACATCCGACCCTCTAAAGGCCCGTTATAAAGGTGGCAGCAATTCAGCCCAACGTGACTTTGGGCCTGTTAAAGGCCTGTCGTATAATTCTGTCCGTTGATGCCTCTACAAAGCTTTCGGCCTGTTAAAGGCCCATGATATCAGTGGGCCAACTAAGGCCTGAGATATGTTTCAGCCTGGTAATGGCCCGTCATATAACTGGGCCAAAAAGGCCCGATCTACATTTTAGCCTGCTGAAGGCCCATCGAAGACTAGTGAAAATTGAGGCCCAACATGCATTTCGGCTTGCTAAAGGCCCATGGTTACTTCTGGGCCGTAACAGGCCAGCACAATATTCAGCCTGTTGATGGCCCAAAGCTACATGGGCCCAACTAAGCTTTGGGTCCACTAAAGGCCCAACTAAACTGTGGGCCGAATGTAGGCCCGTGTAAGTTGTGGGCCTGGCGCAAAGTGTGAAGGCCCCAATGGACTTTCAGGCCCAAGAAAGTTGTAGGCTGGCCCAATTGTGGCCCGCTAAAAAGCAGGCTAGTTAGAGGCGAATTTTTCGGCCCGGTCGATTACATCAGATTTTCTCCATTTTTTAGATAGCGAATGATGGCAGTAACTAGTAGGAATTAAGAACAAACCTACTCTATACAATAAAGAAATTACGACATAGTAACTTAGAATAAACCTACACTATACAATAAAGGATTTATGGTATATTACATACACTCGGCATCGAAGTTTGCCACCAGTGATCATAAAGCACAATGAAGATGCAGATTACAAAAGCTGGGCGCCATTACATTGTAACAAAATAATACTGAACCAAGACCACTTCCAAGACAGTTCAAGAAAGGTTAGCCTTGCGCAGGAACTGCTGCGCAAGCTGCTGAGCAAGGCTGTGAGACCGGCCTAGCATGTTCGTCATAGCTTCCCGGTGTAGCTGTTTAGCAATGAGGTTCTCATTGGTGTTCTCCGCAATCTTTCTTAGAGATAGGAATTCAAGTCGAAGTTGAGTTGCAGAATGCCTTTCTGCTAGAACTTGGGACTGAAGAAGTCAAACTAATTTAGACTGCGAATTCTATGAGCTTATCTGACTGCTAGTCTCAAGTAACTTGAACACTGCATCAAGACAAGACTTTGGGGTTGTCTCGCTTTCTTTAAGATGTTTTGCCTTCTTTGCTACAATACAGGTTGGGTTTGTCTCACAGCCTTCAGCAGACTTGTGCATGCCATCAGGCATCTCACCCTGAAACAAGCAGAGAGATGACAGGTTTTGCACATGTATAAACAAAGATGAAAAATGTACTGTTAGTTCCATTCAATTTCAAATTTGAAAATAAAGAGTAAGTTCAAAATATCAATAGCATAATTTGGCATTGTTCGTAATGCAGGAGCTTCACCACTCTGGATCGCCATGTCAACATAACAAGCATAGATGAAGGGTAAATACAATCATTGTATCTATTTTGGTTAATGTGCATGGCATGTTATTAATATCATCAGCCACATCAGTAAGATAAAACAGGAGATGACAAGGTGCAAACTTGGGTTGCTTCACCACACACTGGATTATAGATCCACAAAAACAAGCATACATATAGGGAGTATTGAGTAATGTGCATGGTATGAATAAGGAATTTGGTTTTACAAGTAAAACTTGGAACTTACGGTAGTTGCGAACATGCATTTTGATAGAAACAGTAAACTAAACAGCAGTTAACGATAGGGAGTATGAGCAAATTAAACAGCAGTTGAGGATAAAGGCTTTAGAAGGACTGACTTACATTAACAGTTAACACCGGCTTTGTAATGCCCTTCTCCATGTCAAGGGAAGCATAACTCAAGAATTTTAGCACATAATCTTCTTCATAAGCATTGCATGTACTCTACATTTTGTAGAGAGTAATTATAGATATGATAATACTGGAAGGGATAGAGGATAATCAAGATAAGATGCAGATTGATGCCACATAATCAACTACGAATCCCTGGAAGTACAAGCGTTACAGGACAAAATGTACTGACAAGAGCAATAGGCTACACTTTTGCACTGGCATTGTCTGTGTATTCAACTTTTTGGTAAGATTAAATATAGATCTAATATTTTTTAGTAAATGGTGGGCGAGGGAGATAAGATGCAGAATTATACACAATGAATCAATTCCTCTTCCCATAATATAAGTGTTTTAAGCATTGGTGTACTGTACAAAATGTTCTTATATTATGAGATGGAGGGAGTAACTGTTAATGTAAGTACAGTGATAGACGACCTTCAGTCCTTACAAGAGGACTGCAGAGCTAAACCTCTTTAAAAGCATTGGGTTGATTCTAAATTTATGTAAGAGTCCATACGGATCTTATAATGTCCACTAAATGGACGATAACGAGGCTAACATGTGCAATAATGCTACATAATCAACCAGCTATGAAAGTAAGTATGGTCATACAGGGCAAGAGGTACGCACAAGACCAATGCAGTGTGTAGTATAGTTGCGAGATTCTATTGTCCCTTGAGAATGAATGTTCTTCTGCAAACATTTTTCGTACAAGTGAGACGTTAAGGCACATCCAGAAATGTAGTTCAAATTGTGATGTGATGTCATAGACAGTACCTTACGCTGCAGACGAGACCAATGTGTAACAAGATTATTCCGATCCTTTGTCGATAAATGTAGCACCAGAGACTTTACAGAAATTTCGTTTAGAGGCTTGCCATCGAAGTGCGCTTGCCTCAGGTAGGAACGATACTTCATCAATGAGTGCTTGAAAAGTGCAACCAACCCTTGCTCGTCTTGACAATCCAGTTTGGTCCTTGCCTATTTAAAAGAATAAAATCTTGTGTCTTCTGTCAGCAGAAACATATGCAGTAATTACCATGAATAACATTAATTAGTACATTACTCACGCATAAGTTGTGGAGGAAGATTGGAAATTGTTCTTTGTTTGTGGTATTGCAACTACACCTAATGGGATATTTGATTTATCAGGTGTCACTACCTTTTCCAAATACTTTGTTCATGATCCTCCGCAGTCAGCAATCGCCCTCTTCCTTTTGAACGTCTGATACACAAGAACATCATTTGAATGGATAAATATGGTATGATGACAGATGTAATATGTACTAAAAATTGATAGGCAGGGCATATTCACATACACAAAGTGTAAACTAAGCTAATGGCAGTGCAACAAAGTAGAAGCAATGCAAAGCATAAGTTGCAAGATATGTGCGACCAATATAACCTTGGAAAGTTAGAGCAAGCACCTTGATGGGTGAATAAGATAGGGCATTTGCATCTGACTCCTCCACTAGGGAGCTACATTGACTTAGGTATCCCTCTAGCTCAGAATCACTGTTAGAATCATATTCTGAGCATGAATCTGTAGGTGGAGATAGTTTGCATTGCATTGCATCCAGACTTGATTTCAGTCCCTTAATGCCAAGTTTGACAGCCATGGCATTGTTCTGCTTTATTCTTTTCATGCGCGCAAGCTCATAATCATGATGATGCTGTTCAGTATCTGAGATTCATGAAAACATAAAAAGTAGTCAGGTTATCTATGGATGGATTGCGGATTCAACTTGAAGAGTGTCTCCCTATAAACCCCCATCATTTGCAAAGTTCACCCCCAACCCTGTTCACCAGACCACACACAGAAATGCAAACCTCTTATGTCTCTATAACAGGCAGACACACATTTCAAAACTGAAGTAGGAACATTAGAATCATATCAAATTTGTATTTCAACAAATAAACTAAGGAATTATGATTGGCATAATTTTTAGCTTCAAGGGTGGAGTGCTGGTAGTGCGACACAAAGCAAGTAGGAAGATTGTATTCCATGTTAAAGATCGTGGTGTATGTAAAAGGTGGAAATGACACTTTCTTTCTATACAATGCAGTGTTCGTTGCCCACACATGATGGAAGAGATCACACAGAGAAATACTATTCACTCATGTCTGCGGTTCCAGTATTTCGTAACTGGGTGATCCACCCTAGAAGAATATTGACAACAAATATGACAAGGCAAGCAAATATGACAAGGCAAGCATAGATGTAGTGAATCGATCATTACTTGTGAGCTTATTAGGACAAGTATGCAGAATTGTAACTGCAGTAAGAGATCGTCCAAAATCTGAATCAAGAAGTTAGTCTAGTACTTATTGTTTGCAACTAACCTGGCCTGCAGTAGTAATCTGGGTCAATGTCACTATGACCAACAATCCAAAATGACTAGTGTCTGTTCCTAGGGCTGAAATTTTGAAACCTTGTGAACTTTACAGGTACAAAAGATTACTGAAATACATCTGAACCATTAAGTGTAGGTAGCACTCAGTACACAGCAAACCCTAATGATAGTCCTGCCTAATGAGTAATGAATCAATTAGAAAATGGGTGATGAGGAGTGGCTGCTGAGTGTTGAGGATGTATCTCAGGATAAATCGGGTTGGCTTAGTGGCTGCTGCACGCCTGAGCCCTAAACGGACTGGGAAGGTAAGCACAACGGCGCGCCCGGCCAGCGGTGACACTGTTGGGCGAGCGGCTCCTGACCTCCTGTTAGTCCGGCATCTCCTCCTAGAGTCATGCCGTCCAGGGACGGCAAGTCGCCGGCGAGGCAGCCGGCTGGGGGCGAGTAGAGATCGGAAGCGCAGCACGACAGAGGGGAATCGGGGCTTGGCCCGTCCCAAAATCCCAGGGTGGGCCGCGGCCCACCATGGGCACCCTGTAGATACATCCGAGCGGCGTACATGCATTTTAGAAACTAAATTAGGAACATTTAGCTGACCAATTAAACGACTCTGTTTTAATAATATCAGATTATTATTTTAACAACTAAGCTTGTTTAGCTTGATGGGTGGAGCAGTGCTATTATGACACGAAGCACGTATGCTGATCATAAAAGGGGGAAACCCTAAGCATTTTTTGAGCAAAAGAGGGTTTCCCTCCGATTTGTATTAAAGAAAGCACCACGGAACCAACATGATCAATTAAACCCTAAGTATGATCAATTAAACCCTATTATGACTGTGCCATGGCAGATTTAAAGCTGCAAACCGCAGACATGCTATTTACCATCCATTCTTTGCTTTGAACTAAGAACTAAATTCTAAGTACTGAAAAGAAAGTACAGTAACCAAGTTACAATCAATTTTCTGGTTGAGATCAAAAAATTGAGCAGATATGAAGTACCACCTCTCTTGCGGCGCCGTGTAGGCATCAGGGGTGCGATGGCTGACGGTGACGTTGAAGCAAATCTTTGACGGTAGACGGGTGCATCGGGGGACGAGAAGGTCGTGTGAGCAGCCCCGGCAAAGAGGACGACGACGCCAATGAAGCGAGAGGATACGATGCAAGGCTCCTGGTCCGTCGTCGTGGATGAGAAACAGCCATCTCTAGCAGTGGAAGATGCGGTCTTGGTAGGAGCAACGACATAGTGGAGGACGATGGCGATGGATGGGGTGGAGGACGGCGGCAATGGATGGGGTGGCGGACGGAGGAGGCTAGTGTGGGGATGGTTTTCTAGCGCGAATGGTGTATGAATGGGAAAATGGAGGGAGAGGTACGGGGAACCATGTTTTTAGGACGCGCCTGTCTGAAATATGGGAAAGTTATGAACTTAGCCCTCGTTTAAAATTTGGACGTCACGTCGGTTGGGGATAGCACGGTAATCTCGCATCTCCCCAATATTTGCCTAGAGCAATTTCGGGCAAGGAGAGGGTGTTTTGGTACCCATGGCTGGCGCCCACGATGTATGAACAATGCTAACAGGTAGGGCGGTTGTGTCACGTCTGAGTGAAGTTACGAACCTTCCCCTATTGAATATATTTGTCTACATCGATTTCGACCGAGTCGAGTTTGTTTTGCCGCCCATCGTTTATGAATGGGGAAATGGAGGGAGAGACAGACGTCTTTGGACGTGCTGGAATCAAATGTGTTTTGCCTCCCATGTTTGGCGCCCACCTGTCGGAATGGGCTCAGAGGCGGTCGTGTCACGTCTAGTTGAAGTTACTAACCTACACTACAAAAAAAAGACACATCCGTGACATTTTGGGCCGAACGAAATTTTTGTCTGTCATACATATGACACTTCTATGACGATAATTGTGACAGAACCCGGTATCATCATAGATGTGGTGGGCTCCTACTTCTATGACAAAAAATTATGACAGAAAATGGGCTTTTCATCCTGGGCGGGGCGGAGACACAGCTGCATGACATTCTTTGGGCCGTCCATGACGAAAAAAACCGTGGTAGAAGGGAGGGGGAGGAAAATTTCGGGGAGTTGCCGGTTACCGTGGGAGAGCGATGCGCGTTTCTCTCATACTGTACGCTGCGTGTGCGTAGGCGTTGGCTCTAATCAACCCGAAGCGAGGCGTTGGGCTCTAACTGAAACCGAGCGATTGCACTGTAGGCTACGTGTTACTGAACCCGAGCGATCGATCGATGGCTGTTAACTGAACCCGATGGAGCGATTCCTTCGCTACCGCTACTAACAGAAGCCGATCGATGCTGCCTCTGGGATGAACATTGAGCGTTGCGGGGGCGTGTGGATGAACAGTGAGCGGTGACGTTGTCTCTGGATGAACATGAACCCGTGGTGTGGAGGGCTGGATGAACAGTAGACGGTGGAGGGGTGGCCGTGGAGGGGTGGTTGAACAGGACCCCGTGGTGTGGAGGGCTGGATGAACAGTAGACGGTGGAGGGGTGGCCGTGGAGGGGTGGTTGAACAGGACCCCGTGGTGTGGAGGGCTGGATGAACAGTAGATAGTGGAGGGGTGGTTGAACAGTAGCCGGTGGAGTAGCGCGCGGTGGAGGCTGGATGAACAGGAGCCCATGGAGGCTGGAGGAGGTCGACGGTAGCCCATGGAGGCTGGAGGAGGTCGACGGTGGAGATGAACAATATCCCGTGGAGTCCCGTTTTGCGGTACGCCACACCCCTCCCCCCCGTTTCGACCGTAGCGCTCCAACACAAGTCCGTTTTGTCCGTTTTGCGGTACGCCACACCCCTCCCGATGAACAGGACCCCCGTTTCGACCGTAGCGCTCCAACACAAGTCCGTTTCGTCCGTTTTGCGGTACACCACACCCCTCCCGATCAACAGGACCCCCGTTTCGACCGTAGGAGGTCTGTTTCCTCCGTTTTGCGGTATGCAACACCCTCCCGATCAACAGGACCCCATTCCGAACGTGGCCGGTCGAACACAAGGCCGTTTCCTCCGTTCTGCGGTACACCAGGCCTCGTTTCCATTGCCTGTTCCGGCCAAGCCGGTTGGCTCCCACGCATTCTGTTGCCTCCCGATGAACACGACGCATTCCGTTGCCTCCCCATGAACACGACGATGACGTTGTTTCTACGTTCCGACCCAGCCATAAACGTATGCGCGAGTAGGCGTTCGAGACCCTTCCCGTATGTACGTACGTGGCCGTATTTCCTTTCGTGCACCCTCACCGATGTACGTGACGCGTTATGCGTACGCGTGCACGCCTCTACTACGACTGCGCAGCGCCTCTACTACGACGCGGCGCACCTCTACATCGACTAAAGGTACGCATATGCTCGTACTGCGACCAGAATGACAACGATACGTACGCTTCGACCAGGTGGGTCCCGACTGTCAGGCACTTCCTTGCCTGCGAAGATGTAGCTGGTGCGTCCCAGCAGTCAGGGGGGCGAATCGTTTTGGGTGTTTTTGGCCCGGACGCACTTCCTTGCGTGCGAAGATGTAGCTGGTGGGTCCCAGCAGTCAGGGGGGCGAATCATTTTTTTGGACGCACTTCCTTGTGTGCGAAGATGTAGCTGGTGGGTCCCAGCAGTCTGGGGGGCGAATCATTTTTTTCGGACGCACTTCCTTGCGTGCGAAGATGTAGCTGGTGCGTCCCAGCATACAGGGGAAACGTTTTTTTCGCGAAATACGGTGGA
Organism: Aegilops bicornis; assembly: GCA_021605145.1. Taxonomy (NCBI): domain Eukaryota; kingdom Viridiplantae; phylum Streptophyta; class Magnoliopsida; order Poales; family Poaceae; genus Aegilops; species Aegilops bicornis. The sequence continues at coordinate 155,274,259 of CM038673.1, forward strand.
CCGTCATGTTGGTCCCCGCTGTCAGGTGGAGGAATAATTATTTTACGCGTAATAAGGAGGCACTTCCTTGCTGCGGCCGTGGACCCAACTGTCAGCCTCTCCACGTACAATCCACATCCGATGGAAGCCATTCCTTGACCATGTTGACCACGCCGCGCCGAGAGTACCAGGGCAGTGGACGACGGCGAGGCCTAGGAAGGGGACGACGCGGAGCCGGGGAAGACGCGGCAGTAGATGCCCACGCGTAGAGGAGTATGAGGGTTCACTCGTTCGGCTGTGGTGTGAGGCTGTCGTCGCCGCAGAATAACAGGGGGTGTGGGTGCGTAGAGGGATGGCCTGGCAGCGGCGGGAGTAGTAGGGGGCGGTGAGGCCTCCGCGACATCACAGCCGGCCATGGGCAACAGGAGCAGGCGGCACGACCGGCGCTGCTTTGGGCGGCTGGAGCAAGAAGACCAGAGGTTGAAGAAGCACTACGGCCGTTGGATGGACATCGTACGGTCACTAGAGCTAGAATCGTTCATATATTGAATAAAGTTGACAAAGGCCTCCGTCCCAGTCAACTTAGTAAGCCCACAAGTCAGCCTCCCACCAAGGTTGGTCCCAGCTAGCAGGGGGTATTCATTTTTTTGTGCGTAATAAGGAGGCACTTCCGGTGGGTCCGAGCTGACAGCGGGGGGAACGTTTTTTCGCGAAATACGGTGGCCCGACCTGTGGGTCCCAGCAGTCAGGGGGAAACGTTTTTTTCGCGAAATACTGGTGGCCCGTCCAGTGGGTCCCAGCTGTCAGGTGGAGGAATAATTATTTTCCGCGTAATAAGGAGGCACTTCCTTGCGGCTGCGGTGGACCCACCTGTCAGCCTCTCCATCTGATACTCTTCCGATGGAAGTCGGTCGTTGACCACATTGACCACGCCGCGCCGAGAGCACCACGGCGGTGGACGACGGCCAGGCCTAGGAAGGGGACAACACGGAGCCGGGGAAGACGCGGCAGTGGAAGCCCGCATGGAGAGGAGTACGAGGGTTCACCGGTTCGGCTGCGGTGTGAGGTTGTCATCGCCGCAGAATAACAGGGGGTGTGGGTGAGTAGAGGGATGCCCTGGCCAGCGGTGGGAGTAGTAGGGGGCGCTGAGGCCTGCACGGCAGCACAGCCGGCCACGGGAGGCGGGAGCAGGCGGTCCCGCCGGCGCTGCTTTGGCGGCTGGAGCAAGAAGATCAGAGATTGAAGAAACACGACGGCCGTTGGATTGACATCCAATGGTTACGTCTGCTAGAATCGTTTGTTGACGTAGTATATAATAACTAAAAAAATCTTGCATATGCGTCAACTAAATAGGCCCACGGCGAGCGCACCAAAGCGTGCGGAGGACGTCGACGTTAACAATTTAGGAGACGGTGGGGCGGCGATGCGTGCGCTGAGGCGCAGCCAGCCGTGGGAGGCGGAAGCAGGCGGCCCCGCCGGTGTTGGTTTGGTTTTGGCAGCTGGAGGAAGACATGACTGAAGAAACGGGACAGACTGTAAAGCAGCAGGAGTACTTAACAACCTTAACAGAAACCAGCAGGGGCACTTAATAACCAAAGCTGAAAGCAGTATGAGTACCTATACAGGTTCAACCGTACAAAGCACGCCTCGAACAGTGCTATTTTGCCTACAGTTAACTAAGGGTGAGGCCGCCAAGCCCCAGGACAAGGCCCAGGCGCCACCCCGCGCATCCACAACCTTCTGAAAGCGGCTTCATCTCTCAATATGGTCAATAAACAGGATATTCGCTTTAGAGCCATGGAAAAGCATGAACATAATTGAGGGAGTCCTGGACTAGGGGGTGTCCGGACAGCCGTACTATCATCGTCCGTCGGACTCCAAGACTATGAAGATACAAGATTGAAGACTTCGCCCCGTGTCCGGATGGGACTTTCCTTGGCGTGGAAGGCAAGCTTGGCGATACGGATATGTAGATCTCCTACCATTGTAACCGACTCTATGTAACCCTAGCCCTCTCCGATGTCTATATAAACTGGGGGGCTTTAGTCCGTAGGACACAACATCCATTACAACAATCATACCATAGGCTAGCTTCTAGGGTTTAGCCTCCTTGATCTCGTGGTAGATCCACTCTTGTACTACCCATATCATCAATATTAATCAAGCAGGACGTAGGGTTTTACCTCCATCAAGAGGGCCCGAACCTGGGTAAAACATCGTGTCCCTCGTCTCCTGTTACCATCCGCCTAGACGCACAGTTCGGGACCCCCTACCCGAGATCCGCGGGTTTTGACACCGACAATAATCTTCTGTCCTATTCTCCAAGATGGACGGGCCTTCATTATCTGAGACCACCCACGAATAAGTATCTTTACACCTCCCAGGGGAATTGAGTAGGTCGACATAAACATCATGTTGTGACCAAGCGCAAGTCTGACCCGACCATGGTCAGGCATCTGTATAGGAACAATAGAACTCGACCAAGCGCAAGTCTGACCCGACCATGGTCAGGCATCTGTATAGGAACAATAGAACTCGGCAGTTCCTGTTTCCAGAAGATCACAACTGTAAAACTGTGTATAAGCAATAGTTTATGACCAACATATATAACAGAAAACAGCTCGTACCATAAGATTCTCGACACAGTTGGACCTGTTCAACGAGTGCAAAGAAAGGGCACACATATCCCACGTGGCCTTCCACCATTGAAACGCCCCACAAGGACCTCAAGACGATCAATAAAGTGTAGGAACATGTGGATGTCAATCGATCAACTTCGGTGCCATTAGTAATAATTTGAGTTATTACAGAGTAATAAACGAAAGCAGATCGCTTAACCCTGAAAAAACTACACGTGCCACCAATTATAAGGCAATATTAGTTAGAAGTAGCATCTTCGTGAGAGATTCGTTGCTACTTCTAAAGTTAAATTGTGATTAGTTAGATAGAATAGGTGGATTAAGAAGTAATCGAGGCAACAAGCAAGAACCAAATACAAAACTAACATGGATGAACAATTGGAAGGACGTCGGGGTGGAAGATCGTAGTGAAGATGAGACCAAGTTCTGCTATTTCCATCAACATTCGTGCGCCAACTTTCAGTCCATAACACTTGAGAAAGTTTATCCAAGTTCGGGCATAAAAAAGCAGTGATCTTCTTGGTTCATGAACCCAACTCGGAAGCAATATCCATGGATTGTCTTCACTGTGACCATAGTGTATTCAGTTATGGCAAGGCCGAGCATCTTGAGTACATGTGTTATGGCAGAGCAAATAATACACTGCAGGAAAAATAATATGAGAACACAGCATGTTCAAAAAAAACCCACCCTCCTAGATAGAGAAGAGGATTCTAGGAACATACTGTGCGCGTTTCAAAATGTTGTGGTAGGATGAGAGGAACAAGTGTGGCGTCTCGCCGTGGGCGCAGAAATCTGTAGGGTACTCGCGCTTTGGGCACTGCAACTGAAACACACTAGATTCAGTACGAAGAAAAATGCATCAACGGCGGCGGCTGCCATCCTAGGATTACCTGCGACCAATGGACTTGGATTTATCGGGGATGGATGAAGAATTCACACCTGGTTCTCCATGAGAAAACCCTATGCAATCACCGAGCGGGGGTTTTCTCTGAACAATCAGACGAGGAAGAAGGGGATTCAGGCCCATTGAAATATTGCCGCTTTGTCCGTCCAGCTTACTGCTAAAGCTGGAAAGGGGGGGTTGTGATTTGACGGCTCATTGGATATTACTGCGGCGCTACGACCGGGGTGTGTGTACCGTGAAGTTGTGCACTCTAATTTGTGCATATGGCACGTGGACCCCCTTGCCGGTTGCCCCACATATCAGCGAAAGGAAGTAGAAAGACAGGAGTAACTAGTTACACATGAATATATTTTTTGACAGAGAGATACTCCCTCAGAAAGAAATATACAAATCTTTTATATCACAGGCTCTCCTTGCCGAGAAATATACTCCCTCTGCAACGCACGGGCATTAGTGGGGTTCAGCTTTTTTTATGGGGGGTCACCTTAGAATATAATACTCAGATAAGCTCACGGTTACGGACTTTGGGCATGAGCCGACCACATGTTTGGGGGCCCATGTGTTCTACCTCAAAGCACTTTTCATATTGCAAGCGATCGGTACTACGCTGGTTTTAGATGTCATAAAGGCGAATACACAAAATTGAATAAAGCACGACAGTTGTTGGAATGAAATCGAGCAGCAGGTTCCTAACCAGCAATCAGAGTTGCAATTCTATCAACGATATACCATGTGATAAATAATACTGTCGTACTACTTATACACACAGGACACTTGTTTCACCATGCCATCAAAATCTCTCGGAGGATAGATCAGTTCGGCAGTTGCGTGCTGCTATTGAAGAATTTCAAAGTTGATTTGGACCAGCTCTCCTTGCCAAGAAAGTTTGATTTTGACATCATCCCCTACCGAAAGATATGATTTAGATTTGAACCTTGACCATCCTTTAGCATCAATCATCATGCGATCATCCTTTGTACTTACGGTATATTGAGTAGGTTCATTCACACCAAGGCTACGCATGGTAAGAGAAACTTGGCCGCGGTCGCCCGGATTGTTGAACGACTCCCTCGTTGCTCTAGGAATTCTCTGTTTGAAAACAAGAAGACATACCCAAACAGTTAGATCAACACAATGAATCATGTGAAACAACATGGAAAGAAAAAAGAACGAAGCACTTGGGCAGCCAATGCTTACCAAGAAGGTGGACATGTCGGTTTTTGTAAGGACTTTGGTATATGAAGTGCAAACTACAGCCCAGTCTGTTGCCGGTGCAACTGCACGGGCCGGACCAAATGCAAGTGCAAGTGTTGGTGCAGGTGCTGAAGCCGCCGCTGCTGCCGGAGATGGTGCTCCTTGTAGAGCTCGTGCAGGTGTTGATGCCCGATCCTCCGGTAGATCAGACTGATCCGCTGACGCGGTCGGTGCCCAATCCTCAGCTGGATCAGACTAAGCTACCGTCATTTGTCGATTGCTAGAGCAACTGCCGGTGCTCGATCTGTGCGAGACAGCGGCGATCGTGTTTGGTCTGCTATGATCAGCTTTCTAACTTGACTAGGATCCGTGACCATAATCCAGTTTTTTCTTCATTTCTTTTAAACGCGAGAAGGACTAATTGTGGCGTTTTTGTTAAACCAAACTGCAGTTCATCATAAGCTTGTACTTAGACAACAGACTGATCCAATTTTTTCCAGTAATATAAGTGATGGAGAGTGCCTTCGTTACTGACACGACATAAGAAGTGAAACCTGCAAAAATAGCCATCGTAGAGCAAACCAAACGGTTTATTTTGTGATGAATGTCACATGGAAAACCTGCATCGTAAAATTGCAGGAAAAGAAAGAAAACATGACATGAAATCAATAAGATTTAGACAGTAAATCAATAAGATTTACTTGATGTGACACGAGTGAATCCTTACCAGAAATCACTATGTTGAAGTACTAAATGTAAGATTGATCGTCCAACTAGGCGTGGCATGCAGGGGCCCTACCTACTCCCACAAGCAGGATAGTCCAAAGGTCGTGACAAATCGTATGGACCGAACATCCATGGGACTGGAAATCCTGGTAAGTGCGATAAACCCTACAATGCATACAGATATTAGAGTGTAACCATAACTGATAAACCGTCCTCACAAAAAATATGATCTGGATACTTCAAAATGTACAGACTGAATTGAGTGGACAGACATTAACATAGACCGTTCTCAGGACTGACCACACACCAAAAGCGGCAGTACTAATAAACAATACAGGGTTCATAAACACAAATCAAGTACTGAACAATAGTACTTACTACAGACAAGCAAAGTTGCACTAACTAAATTATGCAGACTATTTCTTGCCACCGACCTACGGGATGAACCCCGCATAACTGACTAGGCCATGGACTTCGTGTGAGATGTCTACATGCACCATCACCATCTTGTCAACCTTGGAGAACCTAACAGAGTGGTCTTGCCACTCATAAACATGATGATGAAGACATGCCGCATCAGATTTGTTGGGTAGCTTTACAAGAACCACACCCTTCGTAATCGTAGTCACAGCCAGGAAATTGTTGTGGTCAAGTACAGCCTCGAGAACACGCCTGACAACAATGCTACAGGAAAACACTAGTTCAGGACACGTGGCGACAAGGACACAGCAGCTGGATAGTTCAGCAGTAGAACTCATCATCAGGTCTTCCAGTTCACACGACATGACTTTGAGAACTTCATCTCCACCGCGGACCTCGTTCTAATTCAAACAGAAACCATATTTCATTACTACCTCCGTTCAGAAATATAAGATGTTTTTCGATATTATACTCCATATATGACTACATATACGCACAGAAATGAGTGAACGAAGACACTAGAACATGTCTTCAAAGGCATGAGAGCAGAGGGATTACATGCAATATCCATAACACAAGTTACTGAGGCAAATATACCCTCTTAAAAGGTAGCATTGATGTTCATCAAGTACTCCCTCCGTCCCAAAATTCTTGTCTTAGATTTGTCTAGATACGGATGTATCAAGTCACATTTTAGTATTAGATACATCCGTATCTAGAAAAATCTAAGACAAGAAATTTGGGACAGAGGGAGTAGTTGAAAGTAATCTATAAGAAATCAGTGTCAACCTCTCGCATGTTTTGGTCAAAAGAGGAATTTAGAACCGCCATTTGGCACACTAAAATCACATGCAAGACCACCCAGAAAGTTGTACTACCAGTACTAGTACTGCGTGTTAGATTAAAAAACACGATCAAGATCGAGAAAAAGATCGTCAACAAGAGACATTACCTGGACTTGCTTAATGAGGGATCCCGGAGAGGGGGGCTTGGACAGCGCGATGGCTTTGAGCTTGTCTGCGCTAGTCTCGGCGGAGTGCTTGCGCTTCTTCGTACCATGAGCCTCGACGGTTTTGGCCAGAGCCGTAGACATCACGTCGGCCGGTGCTCCGGCGTCCATCCAAGAGAGGAAGGTGAGAGAGAAGAGTGAAAGGAGAAACGAGATGAGGGAGATGCGAAGCGAGTGGGGGTTTTCTTCAAGAGAGGAAGCTGAGAGAGAAGAGTGAAATGATGGTTGCTTCGTCCGTCCAACTTACTACTGGAAAGGAGGGGGCTTTGTGATTTGACGGCTCATTGGGCATTACTGCGGCGGTTCAATTGGGGTAGTCTACCATCACTCTACTACGGAGTAATTTAGTGCATGGCTGGTGGACCCAGGTGCTGGCTGTCCCACACATCGGCGAAAGTGAGTAATTTAGTGCATGGCTGGACGAGGATCCGCATGGTAGAGCGTGTCCACTGTTTTTCATTCCGAAGAAAAAAATGAATACAGCAAGCGTTTCCACTCTTACGACGGAGGAGTGCGACGGCAGCCACTTGCACATACGCAGTGCTCCTACTACTAGGCATGTGCAGTGGTTCATACGTCAGTACTACACAATCTTGTTGTTGTGTTGTGCGCATGTCAACTACTCCTATATGTAACATAGTACCGCTTTTTCGACTGTCCGGTCGAGGATGAACTGTGAGATCAATGTTAACAGAACTAGGTCCACAGCGCACGGAGAGTACGGTGCTACTGATTACTCCACGAAACATGAACCATATGAAGCACATCCTATAGTGTTAGACAGGGGTGTATGAAGGGTGCACGGGATGGGAGCAAAAGTTCCCTTCTCGACCCACTTTTGGGTGTTTGGCAGAGTGCATGAAGGGTGCATGAGTCCACACTAGTAGGTTGACAAAAATACATGAAGAGGAAACAACTATATTGAGATGAGAATGCAACCAAACACACCCACATGCTTTGTGCTACAGTGACGGATCTGCACCGTCTCAGTTTGATCCAATGGTCATGTTGCGCCGACACATGGACATGCCCATGCAGAGGGCGCCTAAACACCACCGAAGTCCCTCTGCTTCTCGAGGCGCACGACGTTGGTGATGCAGGGTGCACCCGCTTGCAGAGCCCGCTCCCGGTCGACGGGAGCCAGCTCGTCAAAGACGGCGTCCAATGGCACGAATGGATTTCGGTGACGGAGCCCTGAAAGGATTCGCCCGGCAACGGCGACGGCAGCGCGCAACCCCTCCTTGTCCAGCTCAGCCCCCACCATCGCGCGGAGATAGCTCAGCTCCTCAGAGATATAGGTGAAGAAGGAGACCAGGTCAGGAAGCCGCAGCTCATTGAAGTCGACCGGGTGGTCGAATGGGTTTAGCCCGATGGCCGGCATCGTCGCGCTGGCATGACGGTATGCATCGCGCAGCCGCAACACGTGCGTGGCAACTTGGTTCACGAAGTGGCTGAGGCGATCCTGGACCTCGTCGGCCCGCTCGCGCTCCAGCCGACTCCCTTGACGGCCTATCGTATCTCCCGCTTTCTGCAGCAATGCCGCCGATGCCTCGAGCATCTTTGTGGTGGATGCCTGCCGCTTTTGAAGCTCCGTGAACTCCCGCACATAACGGAGGAGCATGGAACTCCTCTCCTCCTTGAGCTCACGGAGCTCCACGTCCTTGGCCCTGAGCTCCGCATCCTTGGCATGGAGCTCTGTGTCAGCGCCTCACCTCGGACTCCGCGATCTGCTGCGCTGCCATGGCACCAGGTAGAAGCAATGGGGAGAGGAAGCAAAGGGGGCGAAACAGCTGAAAGGCAATGCAATCTACGGGAAGGCGGAGGGAGCCAGCCGAGGAGCGGGGAATCTTTTGGTTTTCACCATGGTAAAACACCAGTCGACGACTTCTCACATCAGGGAGCAGTGGGTTTTTACAGGCGGAGTCATCATGACTAATTGCTACCGCACCTGCTCCCGTCAATCAAAAAATTAAAAATCCTGCCGCGCCTGCTCCCGTCAATCAAAAAATTTAAAATCATGCCGCACCCACACACCAGAGCAACGTCGCGGTGGATATTTAAATTTAGCTGCCGGCAAGTAGATAAAAAAAGGGGTGAAAAAACAAATGTGGCGGCGGCCTAGCTAATCGGTCGAACTAGCCCAACTAGCTAGCCTCCGTGCTTCACTGATGTACTCAGCGGGAAAGGTGGTCTTTCGTGATTTGACGACTCATTTACTTGCTTCGGCGCTACGACCGAGGAAGACCCGAAACGCAGCGGTAGGGCGTCCCACGTCAGGAAGAATATGTGCGTGCACCACCCGGGAGGACCCCGAAATCACAGCGGTAGGGTGTGCCACGCGTCTCGGCACGGAGGAAAAATGTGCGTGTAAAATATATCTTGTATCAGACGTAGTACCTATGGTTCGACCTCGGGACCCAGCCACCAGTCTAAAACACCCCACTAGCCACACGGCTTCATCATGCAAACGTGGCACGGTTAGCTTCGTCTCGACCAGCCGCATAACGCGTCTCTTGTTCTAGGCGATTCTTCTATTTTCCAAGCTTTTTTTTAGTTGTAATAACACCACGGCAAGCTAGCGCGCTCTTCGTGTGTGCCCGCGCAAAGGTTAGACGATGGAGAGAAGAGAGATTGAGATCGCAGACCTGGGACCCACCCATAAGTGAGACAACGGTCATGCACGTGTTGACGAGGAACTCCCTCTACTCCACTCAACGCAAGTACTGTATAAAATCAAGTTATGGGACAAAGCCAACAACCGTTCGTTTTTTCAGGCTACCGACTTACGCTTTGTAGTCCAGGTTGCCAGTTCGAATCTCATCTTTCAGATTTGTTAGTTTTAGGTCCAAATTTGATTAATGACAAGTGGGACCCCCGTGTGTTGTTTCGATATTTCAGTGTAGGATGGTTTTTTTGAACAAACACTTTGCGCGGTTAGACAAGTAACGGCACGAGTTACACGTATTTTGCAAGTTTACGAACAAAAATGACAGCGGCATAGAATATCACATCCACCCTGCAGCTTAGATACTATGGTGATACGAGTTTTTACACCGTTGGAAGTGAGATCCAATGGCTTGGGAGTAGTCTTTGTAATTATGCGCAATTCCCAAACTCTCCAATTTTTTTTTTGCAAATAAAACATTCAGGCCTCGTGTGTGCCGCTGCATCATTGATCCAACGGCTCCCCGGTGCTAATATTAGGTGCTCCCCGTAGCTTAATTACCCGCTATGGTGATATGAGCATCTAGGTCGTATGATCAGTGATCAGATGGCACATGCATAGTACTTGTACTTTCTGCGCATTTCCCAAACTCTATCACCAGTATATTGCAAAAACATTCAAACCTCCCATCGTGGGCCGTTAGATCTCGGTGAACTCGTATCACCATAGAATCTACGGTTTGGAGCACCTCATACTCTCCCGTGCGAGAAAACATAAGGTGCTATCGCAGCTTGGATGCTACGGTGACACGAGCTTGGAGGTTGTTTGATCTGAGGTCCAATGGCATCTGAGCAGTCTTTGTGCTTGTAAGCAGTGGCCGAACTCTTTTAGGGCTTTTCTGCAAAAAACCATTCGAACCACCGAGGAGGTGTTGGGTCACAAATGCAACGCCTCCAAAGAGCTTGTATCACCAAAGCATCTAAGGTGTGGTGGCACATGATATTCTTACATACAGGAGAATATGATGCCCTCCTTCATCTTATATGCTACGGTGATACGAGCTTCGAGGTCGTTGGATATGGGATCAAAGGGAATCTAAGTAGTTTTTGTACAAATTGTGTGCAATTCTCAAACTCATCAAGGTTTCATGCAAAAAAAATTAAGACACATCATGTGAGCTGCTATATCTCAGATCTACAAGCTCCAAGCAACTCGTATCGGCATATAGCATGTAAGGTATGGGGGCACATGATATTCTCCCGGGGAGGAGGGGTGGGGGTGCACAACCAATCGGTAGTTGGGAGGGTGGGAACAAATATAATCTAAACAACCCTAAACAGAGCTCCATAGTTTTATCTAAGATCGAGGGGTTGACCCTCGACAATCATAGCTCCGCCTAAACACAACATTTGCATGTACTGTAGTACTAGACGTAATATTCATGTTTCAGTTTCATGTTCATTTTAAATATTGAACTGAGGACCATGGATGTCTTAAAATTTACTCCCTTCGTTCCTAAATATTAGTCTTTTTAGAGGCTTCAAATGGACTGGCACATACGGATGTATATAGACATATTTTAGAGTCTAGATTCACTCATTTTGCTCCGTATGTAGTCACTTGTTGAACTCTCTAAAAGACTAATATTTAGGAATAGAAGGAGTATTTTTGAACTCGTGTCATACATGCATGGGTTGGAAAAATAGATGCACTATATACTTGTTGGATTGTTGTTGTGTTCGTGCGTGTGTGTGTGTGTGTGTGTGTGTGTGTGTGTGTGTGTGTGTGTGTGTGGTCATATGCTTGATACATACAAAGTTTTCTCACCCCCATATTGTTCATCTTTTAACTTTGAATTTGCATTGGAAAACTTACTAGGGATAGCATGAAATGTGAAATCCATGTTGAGATCACTATATCACAAATTCACTCTAATTCAACGACTCGTCATAAATCAATTACCACATTGAGATTAGTATTTGCAAGGAAAATACGTGTATTGTAATACACATAGATTTGTTCGGCAATTTAAAAGGTTCCTTTCGTATTCTCAAATGGTAGGACCCAACGGCGTACCAGCCAGACCTTGGCTCGTGTTGATCCTAAAAAACGGGCTCGTGTCCTTTGGTGGCGTGCGTGGTACACACATTAGGCAACCCCAACCAGTCGAGCCTCAGCGTTTCAAGTCGAAATATCTGGCAGCCAGAATTCCAGCCCTAGGAAATTCCCCTCATGTCCCCGGTCCATAATGACTACCGATGAACAACGGAGGAATGCTTTAGTAACTAGACAACGTTACCTATCGTGCCGAGCACGGTTCAATTCCCTCGATGCGCCCGCTCGTCAATGTCACCCGTCAACTGCATTGCCTAGTACTACTACTACTCCACCGGGATGAGCACGAAATTGAGCCCGTTTGTTCGTGCCTACTACTTGAGTTAATATATCAGGCAATGTACTGGTACGGAGGGATTATCCTTTTACTCCCTCCTTTCTGGTTTATAGGACTTATCTCAAAATTTTAGTTTTCCCATTTTATAAGTCTCAATTTGGTTGTTCCCCATCACATGTTCAGATTTCAAGGTGCAATAAATCATTACACGCAAGTATTAGGAGAAAATTGACCAATGCATGTACTTTATGCATGCATGCATTGCAATTAATGCATTCATAAACACAATTTTTGAGGAAAACAAGCGCATTAATTGAGTGGTTTTGCAAACTACAACAATTGTTCCACCACTCACCATCTACCTTGGTTGGTGAGATTTTTGAATTGAGCCCTATAAACTGAAAAGGAGGTTTAACTAAGCAAAATGTTTGACCAAATCCTTTCTTAAGAAATACAACAGACAGATGTACGGCTTGAAAATTTATTGCATGATGCAGGTTATGATATTGTTTGAATCCGGGTCTTAAATTTCAGAAAATCCAAAAGGGAGCATAAATTCTTGGCCCGAGCATGGTCACGTGATATGGCACAAATATTACTTTGTAAGTTTTTCTTCAATTCAAGACAAGCTGCTTATGACAAGTTGCACAAATGAAGAGCCGGTATTTTGGAACAAATACCTGTCACATTTTGAGGGAAAAGACACATCACGTTAAGGCTAACACTTTCACTATTGAAACCGTGGGCCACGTGCCGCCACGAGTCCCCGCTTCTCATCGGCAGTGTGCCGCCCCAAAGAAGCGTGTGAGTCGAGGGGAGGCGTGCGAGCAGACCGCTGCGCCGGCTGTCAGGGAGGAGTGCGAGTAGACCGCTGTGCAGACTCACCGGGAGGCGAGCCCTTTGACAAGGCTCCGCCGCCCACCGTCGTCCCAACTGCTCCCACTTTTAATGTCGCCGGCACCGCAGTTTAAAATCAACCCCGCTCTACCCGGTATCGCTACAATCCTCTCTCTTCCTCTCCGATTCTCCTGTCGTCTACCTCCAACTAGCCTGACCTAAACGTACGCCATGCCGCATCACGATGGTCTGCCCTTAGTGTTCCAGTTTCATGAGGAAGACACCTAGCCGGAGTCTCAAGAACATAAGGCGCTTTGGGACGAGCTTGAACTGGCCTTACGGGAAGACGCCGCGCCTGTCCTCTCTCCCGTTCTGGCTCCCGTCGCCCTGACTGCGCCAGTGCCCATCCCCGTGGCATTGATTGGCTCGGAGCCGCACATTGTCGCCGAGCTTGATGCCACGGGGTTCCACGAGGTCCCCGCCGACTTTCACGCAACCGTGCACTTGCCAGATGCGCTGCGCATCGACAGCAAGACGCTTCGCAGCCGATGCGGTGCCGTGCACTGCCAACAAGATGCGCGCGCTGGCAGCGACGCAGGCGCGCCATGCCGGTGCCCATGCACACGAACGTTTTCCGCCGCGCCGTTGGCGCGCTGTCCTCAAGACGGGTGCGGTGCCCCCTCAGCGGCATGGATGGCCGCCGTCGACCGCTTCCTTGCACCAACGCCAGTCGCCTCCTCCCGCCAGTTGACTCGCTCCGAAGTTTAGAACATTTTGGCCTTCCTTGAAGCTAGGCCAACGTCTAGGAGTACGCCAACAACGGTGCAAGACGCCACCGTCGCCGTCGGTCAGTGGCCCGACGACACACAGAGCACGGCAGAGGAGCCGCTTCCCACCGCGAGACGCCCCCGCCGCCGCCGCGTAATCTAAATTTTCCATGAAAAACGTTCGGATTGCCATGCTTAAAATCCGAACATTTATCATTTCCGTTTATTTTATATCGATTGTTGTATAATTTAAAGTCAGAGTCAGACTGAACGAATTGTATGGTTTGATCGATTAAATGTTCTGCTAGAGCCGTATCAAATTAAATATAAAATGTCATCAAGCCACATGTATTCCTTGTCATCCAACGACCTAGACTGCTTCAATGTCGAGCGCTGAACACGTTTAGCGTGCAGTTAATTTCATGCCAAAAATAGTGCTAATCACATGACAACACGCAAATAATATCCTAGTAGTTAATATCCGCATGCACTTAATATACTTCCAAATTAACGTGCATTGCACGTACACCGACTAGTGCTGCTAGTACGTGAAACTGGTGCCGTGACTTGTGAGTGGTGAGCAGCGTCGAGATATGGTCAACGCGGCAACATCGCACGCGAAGTTCTTCCTATTTGCCCGCAAGGCCTAAACGCAGAAGGGGAGGAGAGAGAGAGCACACATGGAACCCACCAGTAAGTGAAGGCGAATAGTACTAAAAATAAGATTACATGTTATCCATTAATTAGGCTGTGGTAATATAAAAACATTATGTGAACAAAGGGGGTACAACTAACATCGCTATTGTACGTATGTTGCCTATTGACGTGCGGCTTGAAGGCCCGGTCGCATGTTCAATCCTCGTCCTTTATTTTTTAATTTGTATATGGGTCCAAATTTGTTTCATGACATGTGACCCCCTTGGTGTGTAGTTTGTAGCATTTTAATTTGTGGGTCGAAATTTGTTCCATTCCAAGTAGACTATCGGTGTGTAGTTTTGTTGCTTACTTATAATAATTAAAGAGAACAACATAGTTTTTTCAATAATACCATGGTGGGACGTTGAAGGTGAGAAAGGACGTGCGAGAGAGCGATGACCGAGCCAGAGGGAAATCAACTAGGGGAGTTGCGTGGGTTGGAACGGCGTTTGGAGTAGTTGTGGGCCGAATGCTACGAAAATATAATCTAAACCGACCGGAATAAATGCCTACACAAATTAATCCAAGGTTGGAGTGCCCCTCGCAATGTAAATAGCTCCAGCTTTGCGAGGGATGGAGAGGTAGTAGCTTCAACGCGTGGAAGATATGGTAGGAGAAAGCGAGGTCAATCGAGAGGCATATAGATAGAGAGACAAAGTGAGTGTGTTCGACATTCATTGAACAAATATATATGCTCCGGAGAGATATTGTCCGATTGAGCTTTTGGTAAGGGTGAGGGCTGTAAGATAGAGCTTGAGAGATGATCCGATCCGCAGGCGTGTAGATATATTTTGTGCGTGGGAGGAGGCAAGGTCAACCGATCACATAGGGTCGCCGTGCAATCGAAAGAGTGAGACGGGTTGGAGAGAGTGACCTAGATAGACGATGTGCGTGAGAGAGTATACAATGTGAATAGGTCGAACTGGGCTCAAACATGGTGATATATCGTTTTTGTCCGAGAAAGAGGGAGGTAAATCGAGACACACACACACACACACACACACACACACACAGAGAGAGAGAGAGAGACTGAGTGAGCGTGGCCCACCATGAGGTCGAAAGGGTGGTGGGGGCTTGGATGGACTGACCTAGATAGACAATCTGCGTGAGAGAGTATAGAGTGTGTTGATCGAGGCCCGAACAGGGAGATATATCATTTGTGTGTGAAAGAAAACGAGGTTAAACGAGACTCAGATAAAGAGAGCGAGATTGAGAGAGTGTGGCCCGCCGTCTGGAAGAAAGAGTGAGACAGTCTCGAGGAGTGACCTATATATACAACGTATGCTCGTTAAATGCGGCGAGAGGTTGGGGGGGGCTAGATAGGCAATGCATATATTTAGCACGAGAGGGTGAGAGGCCGAGGGGGAGAGAGAGAGCTCGACATTGGGTGCAATGGCGGGTGCGTGAGGTAAATACATTTGGGAACAGGAGTGGAAAAATTGGTTGTGTAGTTGAGAGACTTAGAGATCAAAACATGGAGAGAAAGAATGAACGTGTGTTGGAAACCGATAGCTTGCTAAGGTGGTTACGAGAGGAAGATTGACCGATACAGGAAGTATGTAGCGTTTGTGCTGAGGGGGGGACTAAAAACAACATTTGAATGTGCATAGTACGAGACTTAATATCGATGTTTCGATTCGGTGTACATTGTAAGATTTGAACCGAGGACCAGGCATACGGGTAATTATTTCGAATTCGTGCCATACTAAGTTTTGAAAAGTTGACATTGGCTCAATTTGTTGTGCTATTTTGTAGGTCATATGTTTGAATACATCCAAAAAAATTCTCACTACCATGGTGTTCATCATATACATATGAATTTGTATTAAAAAAGTAGCGTGGATATAGTGAAATGCGAAATCCACGTTAGAATTGGAGATCACTACACGACACACACTCTAATTCAAATAACTAACTACATGACACACACTCTAATTCAAGTAACTAATTATGTGATACACTCTAATCCACGTTAGCGTGGGTACCGTTTCGAGTTTTTTTTCAAATAACTCCTCATTACTTAATTTATAGTACTCCCTCTGTTCACTTTTATAAGACCTTGAAGACATTTCAGACAATGTGCAAAATAGTACATTCTAAGTTGTCTGAATCGACTTACAAAAGTGAACGGATGGAGTATCTCTTTTCATAAGTCCCACTTTTGTAGTCCACATGTCATGGACACAAAGGCAGGTGCCTTAAGGCACCGAAGTGTAGTCCTGTCGGGGTGGTCGCGTGTGTCGGACGGACACGTAGCACCCAGCCACCCACCCCCCCTCCCCCCAAAAAAAGGACGACGACAATATAAGTTCGCGCTTCCACGTTTCGGATTGAAATATCTGGCGGCCCCAATTCCAGCCCTGCAAAATCTCTCTTCTCCACCGTCCCCTTCCGCGCCCAGATTGCTCAAATCCCTAATTCGCCGCCATCCCTCGAATCGCCCCTCGTC
The DNA here is from genome assembly GCA_021605145.1 of Aegilops bicornis. Taxonomy (NCBI): domain Eukaryota; kingdom Viridiplantae; phylum Streptophyta; class Magnoliopsida; order Poales; family Poaceae; genus Aegilops; species Aegilops bicornis. Next base: position 155,290,939 of record CM038673.1, read on the forward strand.
TCGTCTCTTTCCCCACTGTTCCCCACCTCTGTGCCGGACGACGACGACGAAGACGACGGTCGCGCTTCACCACCGCACCGGAGCTACCTCATCTACGCCCTCGTCCGCCGCACCGGGTGGTCCACCGACAACGTCGGCCGCCGCAACCGACGTGCCTCACAGACACCGAGTTCCACCGCATCAGGTGCGCTTCACCGACGCCGTCTCCCAGCTCACCGGGGCTACTTCACCGAGCACATCATCGCACCTTCGCCCCCCGAGGTTGTTGGGATTTCACCAACGGTCTCGTCCACCGCATCGTAGCGCTCCGCTGCCACTCAAGATCTGCATCCGTGCGCGGCCAGCCAACGCCAGTGCATCACCCTCAACGGCTCTGAAGTGACCCGCACTCTAGCTAGGCGAGCATGCCCAAACGCCGCCCGAACTAGGTATCCACATCACTCCCTTGTGCACTATTCCGACGATGTTTGGATATCCTTTCACTGCTCTCTTAGCTTACGTGCCTATGCAACTCTGACTTTAACTCTTATTTCTTCTGGAGATATCATCTGAAACAAGCAAATCCATTTTTTAGCGAAGCATGACGGGGCTACGGGATCTGGTACACATCCTGCACACCCGTATAACCTTGTAAGTATCTGTCCTTCGGTACAACATCAAGGTCGATTCCTCTTATTTGATCAACCATTCGCCGTGTCAAATATGCAGAGGGGGATGCAAGGAGCATAAGGCCTGCACATCCAAGCAAGTGGTAACATGGACTTGTACATGGAACATCCCAAGCGCGCAAGCAGAGCTGCAGCGAGCCTATACAACGAGCTAGCGTAAGTCCCCGCATTTCATTTAATTCGTACTGGCATTCGTGTATGATTTGTGTGCAGTGGGTGATCCACGATGTCAAGTTACCAGGGGCGAATATTTAACTTAAAAAATACGAAGGCACTTGCACTCCGGAAATCAACATAACTTTAGAAATGTGAAGCTACATGCACTTTGAAAACCATCTAATGATCCAAAGTAGTTCAGATTATAAACACTAAATGATGCAAGCACCAAAAACACAAAATGCAACATGGTGTACAAGGACTACAAACATGGTGCATACTGCCGGAATTATTCGTTCTACGGCTGAAAATATCGAAGTGTAATTGCACGTATAACCGGTCATAAACTGCATATTAATATATCTATCCTGCACAAGTATGCCAATAGTTTCAAACAACATATTAGAAAAGTATTTATGCTATGTTGTCATGATATGGGGACTTTCTGGTAGATGGCCTTGACGTTTCCTCAAGCTATGAAAATGCACTATAATTTGCTTGTCATTAATGCCTGCAAATCTCTGTCTCTCTCAACATAGTAGATCATCATTAGACACTAAATCCTTCAATGAGCTTGCAAAATGCTTGCATTAGATCCCTCATTAGACACTATATGTTCATCACCGGGAGCATGTAAAATGTTTGCATCAAATCCTTCATTAGCAGTCTGTTCATTAGACACTTCAGGCTCAAGAACAACATGAGCTTGTATGTTAGCACCGGAAACTTGATTAGATACATCAGATTCAGTCAGTTCAGTATTGATTGGGCGAGCTATAAAATAAGTAGAAATTGGTTTCATTTTCTCATAGATTCCCTACATACAAGCAGTTTTACACACCATCAGGTTTAACTATTGGCCAGAAATTGAAGAGTTGAATTAGATATAATCAGGGATGTGATGTACCTTCTCGTTGTGCATGCTACTCTTGCAAGCTGCGACTGTCCGTTTGTGCAAGCTCGATGCCATGCATGTGCTGCCACCGTTGCCTCCCACGCAGGCTACACCCAGGGTTGGATCTTCATCTTCTTGTCCTTCCGTTCGCTTGAAGCCCGGCGATCTCCCTCCAATGACGGCGCGAGGAAGTGCTATGTCGGTCTGTCCAGCGGTGGCTAGGTTAGGAGGAACCAGACTGGAGGCTGGAGCGAATGAATTGGGATTTTTCCTGCTATCGATCGATATGGGAGGCGCTCGTTTGGGCCGCGAGCTTGCTATAGGGCCTGCCTTGCACTTATGTTATTGGCCCATCCAAATTGAAACATTTTTCTTCATTTTTTACATTGCCTGCTCGTGCGTTGGGACGAACAAAACTAGCGTGGGCCAACCTGGATGACTCAAACTAGGTGCACACTTTCCAGCCACCTGAGGCGGCCGCCCATACCAGCCCCTATGGTGGCGTCGCCCCTTTTTGCGTGTATGATTGGATAGTGAAAAATATTCCAGTGGCGCTTTTGATTTACCCACAGAATGGCTGAATTGCTTGTTTCTATGAACTGAGTTTCCCAATAATGTGAAGGATGCCACTCTTTTCATCCTATTGTAGATTGCTTAGATCTCGATATTCCAAAAGTAATCGCATGAAATATACAGTAAAAGCCAGTGTGATGTGTTTGGCTACAACTAGTCTGACTACACGTCCTCATATAACATATCAAGGACGCACCATCTTACCAGATTAATCATTCGACTTACCCACGCAGTGTGGGAAAAAAGAAGTATTGGGACTACGTATCCAAGCAATTGATGCCATGGACTCCTTTGTACAACCTTGTAAGCGAAAAAGAAGTTGCAGTGTGCCTGTACAAAGAACTAGCGTAAGTTAAGTTACTTGCTTCTCGGAATTTTAGTTAGCCACTTATTGCAAAATTGTTCAATTACGTTGTTTGGCTTAATTTAGTTTGCTACTGATTACATAATGGCACAACCTGTTAATCATATTGTAGACTGTGCCTATCTATGTGTTTGATACTTCTTCGTTAAGAATTACTGTTTGCCTTAACTTAAATATCTACTTGTTTGTTTAACTGCTTTGCTGCTGCAACAACGGGTTACAACGATGTTAATAACTACTCCCTCCGTCCCATAATATAGGACATTTTTTGACACTAGCATAGTGTTAAAAATGTCTTACATTATGGGACGGAGGGAGTACTTTTCAGCATCCAATTGAAACTCTTTAATTCCTTGTTTGTTTAACTGGTTTGCTGGTATAACTCCCAGTTGAGATGCTTTGCTAACTTCAACTTTTCTGAATCCAATCGGAACTTTAATGGCAAAACAGGTTAGCCGAAGATCAAAGAGCGAGGTACCCATGGACGTTTCATCATCCCACAGCAGTGGCACCGGCCCGATCGTGCATTATGAATTGCCAACTGCTGATGCTCTAGAGGCTAAACTAGTGGTAGAAAGAGATTCTGCTTCTGCATTTAGAGATGAAGTTGACATGTTGAGGAAGCAAACAGCACAATCACAAGTAGTACTCAAGACAACCATTAAATATTTGGTGGATGTCAAAACGAAGCAAGCTGAGATTGACCAGATAGTTAAGGTCCTGAAGGAAAAAAGGAAATTAAATTCCTAGTTGGTAAATCATTGGTGAAATGTTCTTTCCATATTTGAATAACCTTTGTGTTGTCTATTCATGTAATCAATCAAACCATTTGTTTTAGAGATCATGTAATAATTTTTTTTTGTTTTTGGGTTTGTAATTTTATTTGAGCACAAGTCTGTATTAATTGATAAGACTCGGAGACATTTCATTTGGATTGTTGTGCCAGACCTACAAATATGCCAATCGGGCTGAATGTGCATTCAGCAATAGTAGTAGTATAGATGGACCATAAGTGGCACGCATCGGAAAGGGCCAAGATCTTTGGCTAAAAAAGATCTTGTTGTAGCCAAAAAAAGTACAATGGCACGGCTTATGTATGTTAGTTGATATTATTGATCCATATACTCTATAAGTGTTTATATATACATTAGTTCTGTACATTCTTGGTTAATTGACTCGGTATTTGAATCTTGATATATCGCTTGTGTACATATCTAAATGGGAGTACACATTATGCTGCGTGTGACATTTGAGTTGGACATGAAGTGTTCCAAATATTCGAATTCACCTTAAAGCTGGATACTAGTTTACGAATTTGAGTATCGGCATTTGTAAACCATATTCATATATGATGGAATACATCTTTGTCGTCCTTTTGAAGATATATAAAAACACATAGAACGATTTACAAAGATTCATATAGGAATACAAAATGGATTCGAATTTAGTTGCCGTGGAGTGGCGTGGATGCTTATTGTCCCAAAATTCGAAGAAGCTGCAAAATGTCCACTCCCACGTCGGCTGCCCGAAGCCAAGTGTTTGGGAGATGGAAATTACTGTCTACCCATTACATGGACAATCTATCGGCCCGATTTGCCTTTGCTCTAAATAGGGGTAGGTTAGTAACTTCAATTAGGCGTGACACGACCGCCTCTGAGCCCATTCCGACACGGTGGGCGTCAAACATGGGCGGAAAAACACATTTGATTCAAGCTCGTCCGAAAGACCTCTGTTTCTCCCTCCAGTCCCCATTCATACACGGTGGGCGGCAGAACAAACTCGACTCGGCCGAAATCGATGTAGGCAAATATTTTCAATAGGGGCAAGTTTGTAACTTCACTCACACGTGACACAATCGCCCTACCTGTCAGCCCCGTTCATACACCGTGGGCGCCAACCATGGGCGCCAACCACCCTCTCCTCGCCCGAAATTGCTCTGGGCAAATATTGGCGAGATGCGAGATTACCGTCCTATCCCCAACCGACGAGACGTCCAAATTTTAAGCAGGGGCTAAGTTCGTAACTTTCCCATATTTGAGACGGTAGCGTCCCAAAAACATGGTTCCCGTACCTCTCCCTCCATTTTCCCATTCATACACCGTCCGCGCTAGAACACCCCATCCCCACACCAGCCTCCGTCCGCCACCCCATCCATCGCCGCCGTCCTCCACCACATCCATCGCCACCGTCCTCCACCATGCTAGAGCGCCTACCAAGACCGCATTGTCCACTGCTAGAGATGGATGTTTCTCATCCACGGCGACGGACCAATAGCCTTGCATCGTGTCCTCTCGCTTCATCGGCGCCATCGTCCTCTTTGCCGGGGCCGCTCACACGACCTTCTCTTCCACATAGCAGGACTTATCCCCGATGCCCCCATATACCGTCATAGATGCGCTTCAACGCCACCGACAGCCATCGCACTTTTGATGCCTACATGGCGCTTCAAGAGAGGTGGTACCGTATCTCCTCAACTTTTGATCTCAACCAGTAAAATAGATCTTAACTTGGTTACTCTACTTTCTTTTCAGCTCTTAGAATTTAGTTCTTAGTTTGAAGCAAACAATGGATGCTAAATATCATTTCTCGGTTTGCGACTTCAAATCTGCCATGGCACAACCATAATACGATTTAATTGATCATGGTTAGGGTTTAATTGATCATGTTGGTTCCGTGGTGGTTTCTTTAATAGAAATCGGAGGAAAACCCTCTTTGCTAAAAAAATATGCTTAGAGTTTCCCCTTTTATGATCACTATACGATCGTAATCGTGCTTCGTGTCATAATAACTTGCTCCACTCATCAAGCTAAGCAAGCTTTGATGTTCAAATACGAATCTGATATTATTAAAACAGAGTTGTTTAATTGGTCAGCTGAATGTTCCTAAATTAGTTTTGAAAATGCATGTTCGCCGCTCGGGTGTGTATCTCTACAGGGTGCCCACGGTGGGCCGGCCCACCCTGGGATTTTGGGTCGTCCCAGGCCCCGATTCCCCTCTGTTCTGCTGCGCGCTTCCGATCTCTACTCGCCCCCAGCCGCCTGCCTCGCCGGCGACTTGCCGTCCCCGGACGGCATGACTCTAGGAGGAGACGCTGGACTAACAGGAGGCCAGGAGCCGCTCGCCCAATAGCGTCACTGTAGGACCTTGAGAAGAGGTGTCTAGAGAGCGGGTGATTAGACACTAAGTACCAAAGTTGTAGTTTTTAAGTTTCCTTAAGTTTAAGTGGAGTTTAGGCACAAGTTTAACATTCACAATACATATCAAGCAAGCATGCAAGATTATATAGGCAGCGGAAAGTAAAGCATGCAACTTGCAAGAATGTAAAGGGAAGGGTTTGGAGGATTCAAACGCAATTGGAGACACGGATGTTTTTGGCGTGGTTCCGATAGGTGGTGCTATCGTACATCCACGTTGATGGAGACTTCAACCCACGAAGGGTATGATTCTTGTGAGTCCACGGAGGGCTCCACCCACGAAGGGTCCACGAAGAAGCAACCTTGTCTATCCCACCATGGTCGTCGCCCACGAAGGACTTGCCTCACTAGCGGTAGATCTTCACGAAGTAGGCGATCTCCTTGCCCTTACAAACACCTTGGTTCAACTCCACAATCTTGTTGGAGGCTCCCAAGTGACACCTAGCCAATCTAGGAGACACCACTCTCCAAGAAGTAACAAATGGTGCGTTGATGATGAACTCCTTGCTCTTGTGCTTCAAATGATAGTCTCCCGGCACTCAACTCTCTCTCATAGGTTTTGGATCTGGTGGAAAGAAGATTCGAGTGGAAAGCAACTTGGGGAAGGCTAGAGATCAAGATTCATATGGTAGGAATGGAATATCTTGGTCTCAACACATGAGTAGGTAGTTTCTTTCTCAAAAAATGTAAGCTGGAAGTGTAGGTTCATTCTGATTGCTCTCTCCACGAATGAAGAGGAGGTGGAGGGGTATATATAGCCTCCACACAAAATCTAACCGTTACACACAATTTACCAAACTCGGTGGGACCGAATCATTAAACTCGGTCGGACCGATTTAGCAAATAATGTGACCGTTAGGGTTTTCGATGGGACCGAAATGCAACTCGGTGAGACCGATTCGGTTAGGGTTAGGGCATAACGTAATCTCGGTAAGACCGATTACACAAACTCGGTGAGACCGATTTGGTAATAAGCTTTCGGAGAGTTGGTCGAGCAAACTCGGTGGGACCAATTACTCAAACTTCGGTGAGACCGATTTTGGTAATAAGTTTTCAGAGAGTTTGCATTGTAATCTCGGTAGTACCGATTGCTCAAACTCGGTGGGACCGATTTTGATAATGGACATACACAGAGAGATTACAATCCCATCTCGGTGAGACCGAGATCCCTATCGGTAAGACCGATTTGCTTAGGGTTTGTGACAGTGGCTATGACTTTTGGAATCGATGGCGCCGGATAGGAAGAATCGGTGTGACCGATTTTGGCTTTGGGTTTAAGTCATTTGTGGATGTGGGAAAGTAGTTGAGGGTTTTGGAGCATATCACAAAGCACATAAAGCAAGAGGCTCATTAAGCAACACCTCATCCCTCCTTGATAGTATTGGCTTTTCCTATAGACTCAATGTGATCTTGGACCACTAAAATGTAAAATGAAGAGTCTTGAGCTTGAAGCTTGAGCCAATCCTTTGTCCTTAGCATCTTGAAGGAGTTCCCAAATCCGCGTTGAGTGCAAGTGTTTGTTAGTTTGTGCATGTGCATATATTGGAGACTTGCTTGTGCCTCCTATTGGATTGATACCTTGGTTATTAACTGAGGGAAGTACTTATCTCTACTTTGCTGCATCATCCTCTCCTCTTCAAGGGAAAAATCAGAGCAAGCTCAAGAAGTAGCAGGGATCAAGACGAAGATCTCTTGAAGACTTGGCGTACACTTCAAACATATTTTAATTGACATGCTTATCTCTAAGATTGTAATTGTCCGTTTGTAAACCCTAGATGCTCTCGGAGCCTATATAAGCCGAGATATGCTGAATTTAGTACCAACATTGGTGGCCCATACAGGTCCCACCTGGTGATCGCATGAGCCTGATGGCGGATCTTCAGATCAACGACGACACCGGTTGCAATTACATCTTTGTCACAGGTCAGCTCCTCGTCTTCGGTGATACGTCTCCAACGTATCTATTATTTTTTATTGTTCCATGCTATTATATTACCCATTTTGGATGTTTATGGGCTTTACTTTACACTTCTATATCATTTTTGGGACTAACCTACTAACCGGAGGCCCAGCCCGAATTGCTGTTTTTTTGCCTATTTTAGTGTTTCAAAGAAAAGGAATATCAAACGGAGTCCAAATGGGATGAAACCTTCGGGAGCAATCTTTTTGGAACAAATGCAAACCTGGAGACTTGGACTGGACATCAAGCAACAGACGAGGCGGCCACGAGTGTGCCCGGCGCGCCCTAGGGCTTGGGCGCGCCCCCCACCCTCATGGGCCCCTCGTGGCTCAACCGACCTACCTCCTTCGCCTATATATACTCCCGTACCCTGAAAACATCGAGGAGCACCACGAAAACCTAATTCCACCGCCGCAACCTTCTGTATCCGCGAGATCCCATCTTGGAGCCTCCGCCATGGCGCTCACGAGGGGGGAATCGACCATGGAGGGCCTCTACATCATCTCCAAGGCCTCTCCGATGAGCTGTGAGTAGTTTACCACATACCTTTGGGTCCATAGTTATTAGCTAGATGGCTTCTTCTCTCTCTTTGAATCTCAATACCAAGTTCTCTATCTATTCGATGTAATTTTTTTTTGCGGTGTGATTGTCGAGATCCGATGAATTTGGGTTTATGATCAAGTTTATCTATGAGAAATAATTGAATCTTCTCTGAATTCTTTTATGTGTGATTGGTTATCTTTGCAAGTCTCTTTGAATTATCAGTTTGGTTTGGCCTACCAGATTGATCTTTCTTGTAATAGGAGAAGTGCTTAGCTTTGGGTTCAATCTTGCGGTGTCCTTTCCCAGTGACAGCAGAGGCAGCAAGGCATGCATTGTATTGTTGCCATCTAGGATAAAAAGATGGGGTTTATGTCATATCGCATGAGTTTATGCCTCTACATCATGTCATCTTTCTTAATGCATTACTCTGTTCTTATGAACTTAATACTCTACATGTAGGCAGGAGTCGGTCGATGTGTGGAGTAATAGTAGTAGATGCAGAATCGTTTCGATCTACTTGTTGTGGACGTGATGCCTATATACATGATCATGCCTAGATAATCTCATAACTATGCACTTTTCTATCAATTGCTCGACAGTAATTTGTTCACCCACCGTAATACGTATGCTATCTTGAGAGAAGCCACTAGTGAAACCTATGGCCCCCGGGTCTATCTTTTACCATATAAGTTTTCCATCTATCTTTTATTTGCATCTTTAATTTCCAATCTATATCATAAAAATACAAAAAATATTTATCTTATCTTATTATCTCTATCAGATCTCACTTTCACAAGTTTACGTGAAGGGATTGACAACCCCTTTATCGCGTTGGTTGCGAGGTTCTTGTTTGTTTGTGTAGGTACGAGGGACTTTTGAGGAGCCTCCTACTGGATTGATACCTTGGTTCTCAAAAACTGAGGGAAATACCTACGCTACTTTGCTGCATCACCCTTTCCTCTTCAAGGGAAAACCAACACAGTGCTCAAGAGGTAGCATTCGGTAGTATCGTCTTACGTGCCAATTCAGTTGGCCGCCTTGGGCAGGTACAGGATTCACCCCTGGAACAAACTGTTTTGCTTGGTAGTACAGAAAACACCAAAGATTCACCTAACGATCTCACCTCTTCGGGCCCAGATCGGCCCAGAATACCATCCCCGACACTAAACTCAATCCCGGTGCGGGCCCCCGATGAGATATGTCTCTCATATCAGCACTCGAGCTTGAAATCAAGCATTCCCTCACCAGCAGGCATCGAGCCTATCATATAAAAACTCCAAGGTGAGATTTTGCCGGCACCTCGACTAGGGTCCAGCTCGACACCGCCCGCTATCAAAATACGGGCGAAACTGACATTATCGCTTTCAACGAGATGTTGGACCAGATCTGGGATCTTAGGATCCAAGACGAGCAAACCACGACCCATGATTAGATCTGATCTAGATTCAGAGGTGCGGAATTTTTCTTCCCACCCACAACCCACCTAGTCGTCGTGATCGAGGACTTAACCGACATCTGATAATCCCCAAGTGCAAGGATTCATCGTAGCAATTTCCAAAGGTGGAAGTGATAATTATGCAGTGTCGAACCCACAAGGAGCTAAATTTAATATCAATTTTCTCTCAAGTCCTATCTGCCACTGATACGACTCTACGTACACCGAACATTTGCTTCCATCTATAAACGAGAAATAAAACTATGTTGTGGGTATGAAGAGGATAGCTTTACATGATATCGGAGAAATAAAATATAAAAATAGGTGTTGTTAACATAAAGTTAGAATATATTACTATATATTATAAATAGCGAGTGTGGAATAATGATGGATCGTTGTGTGGAATTATCCTAGGCAATTGTTAACAAGATCGGTAATCATTATTGCAGTTTTATATGAGGGAGAGGCATAAGCTAACATACTTTCTCTACTTGGATCATATGCACTTATGATTGGAACTCCAACAAGCATCCGCAACTACTAAAGATCATTAAGGTAAAACCCAACCATAGCATTGAAGTATCAAGTCCCCTTTATTCCATAAGCAACAACCTCCTTACTCGGTTTAAGCTTCTGTCACTCTAGCAACCCACTATAAGCGAATCATGAACGTATTGCAACACCCTACAACGGGAATCCTACACGTGTGCGTGGCATGGAAGGCACCAAAATAGAACATACAACTCAAACCAATCTAGATCATCAATCAACCCAAAAGACAAAAGAAATCTACTCAAAACATCATAGGATGGCAACACATCATTGTATCATAATATGTGGCATAAAGCACCATGTTCAAGTAGGGGATTACAATAGGGTGTGGGAGAGTGGACCGCCTAAAAGAGATGAGGAAGGTGATGTTGATGAAGACGATCACCGTGGTGATGGTTCCCCTGGCGGCACTCCGGTGCCACCGTGAGAGAGGGCAGAGAGTCTCCCCCTTGTGCTTCCTCCTCCATGGACTCCCCCCTAGATGGGGAGAGGCTCTCCCTCTAATCCTTGACCTCCATGGTGATGATGGCCCCATCTAGCTTCCTCCTCCATGGCCTCCGGTGATGATGGCTCCCTCCAGCAGGGTGCCGGAGAGGGCCTAGATTGATTTTTCATGGCTACAGAGGCTTGTGGCGGCGGAACTTCCGGTTTAGGGTTCTTTTCGGAGGTTTGGGTATTTATAAGAATTTTTGGCGTCGGTGTCACGTCAAGGGGGTGCCCGAGGTGCCCACAAGCCCGGAGCACCCTCCCGGGGGGCGTAGGGTGCGCCTAGAGGGCTTTTGGACTCCTCGTCCACTTCCTGGCCCAGCTCTTGTGCTTCGGGGGTCTCTTTTGGTCCATAAAAAATCACCGTAAATTTTCAGCCCATTCCGAGAACTTCTATTTCTGCACAAAAAACGACACCACGGTAGTTCTGCTGAAAATAACGTCAGTCTGGGTTAGTTCTAATCAAATCATACCAAAATCATATAAAATTGTTGTAAACATGGCATGATTTCTTCATAAATTATAGATACATTGGGGATGTATCAGCATCCCAACCTTAATTCCTTCTCGTCCTCGAGTAGGTAAATGATAAAAGAAATAATTTACGAAGTGTGAATGCTAGCATAGTGCATAAATTTGATCAATGATAGTTCCAAACACTTTTTCTAGCATCATTAGATATCATAAACAGTATCTCATCCCATAAAACTTCTCATGATCAACTAACAAGCTATTCACATGTTAGAGTACAAACCATAAAGTCTCTTGAAAACTAACAAACTATGCTTTGAGTCACCGAACAATTGTAATTCATCTTATTTTCATGAAGGGTCTATGTAAGAGCTTTGATTTAGCAAATTCCACATATTAAACTACCATATAGTCTTTCATGATTGCCAACACTCAAAGCATATTTTTAGAACAAATAGCATCTGTTGAACACAGAAAAAGATAGGGGCTTAATGTTTCACCTCCCAACTTATTTATCATATAGATAATTGTGAACAATAATAATTGATGATCAAACATATATGAATGGCCATATATGCTTGGATATTTCCACACCACATGATGCTTGCCAACTAAAGAATAATTGAGGTTGAACTAAGAAGGAATACTATTGACTCTTGCATAAAAGTAAATACATGAAAGTAAAAGATAGGCCCTTCGCAGAGGGAAGCGAAGGTTGTCATGCGCTTTTTAATTTTGGATGTGCAAACCCTTAATGCAAAGGAACATCATGTTTATTTCCCTTTGTGATAGCAACCTTTATTGTGCAGTCTGTCACTTTTATTTCTTTACCATCACAAGTTCATACAACGCTCATTTTCCCTTACAATAAAAGACCATACATATTTAGGAGCAATTTTTATTGCTTTTTGCACCGATGACAACTTACTTGAAGGATATTATTCAATCCATAGGTAGATACGGTGGACACTCATGGCATGAAACAGGGTTTAAGGGTTTTTGGATGCACAAGTAGTATCTCTACTTAGTACAAATTTTTGGCTAGCAAACGATCCTAAGCAAGCACCACATGTTGGAGGATTCATAACAATATAACTTATATACAAATATACCCAAACATAACTCATTATGTTGTCTTCCTTGTCCAACTTCAACTAATTTTCTCAAGTTTGAAATTAATTAATGGGGCACACAATCATAGAAGATGTACAAGATAGTATATTTATATGTGAAATCTCTCTTCCTTCAATATTCTTTCATGAATTGTTCAAGTGATCAATGTTGTGTTTTCTAACTTTCAATAAATTTTACCACGTACACTTCTTATATGTGAAGTCATTACTCCCTGCGGGATAAGCATATGAAACATATATATATTCATATTTATGATATTCATTCAATCATTTACTCATAGGATATAAGTGAAGCACGAGAGTAAATGACAAACTACTCCAAACAGATATAAGTGAAGAACAATGAGTAGTCAAGTATTTAAATAGCCATGTGAGGACTCTCTCTCATTCAAGATTTCAGATCCAATGGTTTTATTCAAACAGCTAGTACAATGAAAATATGCTCCAAGCAAAACACATATCATGTGACGTATAAAAATATAGCTCCGAGTAAGGTATACTGATAGTTTTGAAGACGAAAGAGGGGATGCCTTCAGGAGCATACCCAAGCTTAGGAGCTTGAGTATTCATTGAATATTACCATGCGGTGCCTTGGGCATCCCCAAGATTAGGGTTTTTCCACTCCTTATTCTCCTCATATCGACATCTCACCAAAACTTGAAACTTCAATCACACAAAACTTAACGGAACTTCGTGAGATGGGTTAGTATGATAAACACAAATCATTCACTTTGGTACTGTCAAGACAAGATTCATAATTTTTCTCTAACATACCATTTCTACAATTTATATTGAGCAATATAAGCCATAGAAACTAGAAAACAAGCAAACTATGCATTGAAAACAGAATCTGTCAAAACAGAACAGTGTGTAATGATCTGAACAACAACCATACTTCTGTTACTCCAAAAATTCTAAAAAATTAGAAAAACTTCTCCAATTTGTATATCAATATTGTGTAAAAATATTCAGATCAAAATCACGTTTCTATGACTTTTTTTTAAATCCTATCAATGAGCGCAAAAGTTTCTGTTTTCCAGCAAGATCAAATCAACTACCACCATAGATCATCCCAAAGGTCTTACTCGGCACTTTATTGAAACAAAATCTATAATACATGATTATTACATTAGCGTAATCATGAGAACACAAAAAAATAGTAGGAGTAAATATTGGGTTGTCTCCCAAGAAGTGTTTTTCTTTAATGCCTTTTTAGCTAGGCATGATATTTTAATGATACTCCTCCAAGCCAAATTTTGATGATAATTTTATTCATACTTAAAAGATATAAGTGAAGTTCATAGAGCATTCTACAATTAATATAGATTGACCAATATCCAAGTTCAAAATATATAAGTGAAGCACACGAAGCATTCTATAAAGCCATACTCAAAAGATTTAAGTGAAGCACAAAGAGTATTCTATGAAGTCATACTCAAAAGATTTAAGTGAAGCACAAAGAGCATTCTATAAAGCCATGAAGGACTAACCCATACTATCATGGTGCATAAAGTAAAAGAAAAAACACAAAAGACACATTACATGTGAACAAAACAAAAATCAAGGTATACCTATAATTGTTGAAGAAGAAGATGAGATGCCAACCGGGGCATCCCCAAGCTTAGATGCTTGAATATCCTTGAAATATTTACTCGGGGTGCCTTGTGAATCCCCAAGCTTGAACCATTTCCTCTCCTTATTCTTCTCATATCAATAACTCCTCGATCTTCGAACACTTCATCCACACAAAATTTAACAAAAAACCTTGCGAGATCCGTTAGTATAATAAACCAAATCACTACTTTTAGGTATTGTTGTAAACTAATTCCAATTTCATATTAGCATTATATCTACTGTATTCCAACTTCACCATGGGTCATACCCCCCCCCCCCCGATACAACCCATAGATTCATCAAAATAAGCGAACAACACATAGAAAACAGAATCTGTCAAAAACATGACAGTTTGTAGCAATCTGGAAATTTCGTATACTTCTGTAACTCCAAAAATTCTGAAACATTAGGACAAAATAAAAAATTTGAATTGCAGTACTGTGTGAAAATTTCAAAAAAAATTGATGTTCCAGTAAAAAAGGTAAATTCACGCACAACAGCCAAAGTTTCTGTTTTTGCACTGCACATAGGAAACAAGCAATCTAATCATCCTAAAGCCAAAATTTGGCACATTATTTTTATAATACAATTGATATATACAAGGGGATAATTATTTTTGAGAAACTTCCATGAAAAAGTATACATTGTTTCCGCGAGCATGAACACAAGTGTTCAAGGTCGACCCTCACTACTCCAATGCATAACCTTCCAATTGTCACGACCGGTTTTTCAATAAAATAATTATTGAGAAAATCGATCTTTAGATCCCAGTATAGGAAAAAGTCATCCTCACTGGTAGACAAATACTTGATAAACAGAGGACCAATAGCATTAAATATATTACAGGGTTGAGCTGAGGCTACTCAACGAATTATTACAAACTCGCTAATATCTTACATAAGGGCGGTTATGACACAGGGTGTCGTGGCATGCTACTAGCTCGAAGTAAAAGTGGTGGGGGATAACTTGACTCCTAACTGGCAGCTCATCGAGCCTCGAGGTGAGGCTCGATGAATTTATTTCTGGGGTTGCGGAAGCGGATAATACAATGACCAAAACAGGATCGCCGCAGGACTGGCCCAGGACTCCTCTAGGCGTCGGACTCGCTATCGAACTCTTCATCCAAGAGATCGCCTTCATCAACATCTGGCCAAATCAACAAGCCAGGTGAGTACTTTGAAAGTACTCGCAAGACAGCTCGGACAAAAGATATAATAAATGTATGCATCAATGCGTCGAGAATAACAATAATGGTGCTCATCCCAACAATAATATTATTTGATAAATAAAATAAATGACTGTAACCGATCGGGTGTCTGGAGCGACGCCTCGAAAGGTAAACCAATAAAGTTCATGCCGCAGTCGGGCGTCTAAGCGACACCACATAAAGGGCTTATAAAAGAAATGCCACAGTCGGACATCTGAGCGACGTCACAGATAGGGCTTGTAAAAGAAATGCCACAGTCGGACATCTGAGCGACGTCACAGACAGGGCTTATGAAAGAAATGCCATAGTCGGACATCTGAGCGACGTCACAGACAGGGCTTGTATAACAAAAGTAAATAACAAGTATGCCACAGTCGGGCGTCTGAGCGACGTCACAGAAATGGCTTATATAACAAAGTAAATAACAAGTATGCCACAGTCAGGAGTCTGAGCGATGTCACAGAAAGGGCTTATATAACAAAAGTAAATACCAAGTATGCCACAGTCGGGCGTCTGAGCGACGTCACAGAAAGGGCTTATATAACAAAAGTAAATAACAAGTATGCCACAGTCGGGCGTCTGAGCGACGTCACAGAAAGGGCTTATATAACAAAAGTAAATAACAGGTTAGTCCATCCACAAGAATAAACTTTTAACCGGATACACACACATGTAGTCCACCGGAGTTTTGTCACTGAGGCTGACATCTGACAAGATAAGATGAGTACAGTACTTGGACAAGTACAAGATGATATAAAGAACTGGAGACTCTGCAGAGTTTGTACTAACTGACCACAGCCAACGGATTTCCGTAGTCACGAAGGACTAGTTCCGTTTACGGTATTTCAGTAGAAACACATTTAACTAGTACACACCCATTTCACCTCACGATGCCAGGAATCACCCTGGACAACGTCCAAGAAAAACTTTGAGACAGGGAGGTCACAACCTCGAATAGCATGGGATCAAATTTCTATCTGGCACGCTCTAAGGGTGCCCCCTCTCGGTCCCAACCGGAAACACCCATGCCCCAGCCGGGATGACGGGCTTTAATCCAGGGCCATGGAACCCTCATCCCGGCCTCTCTATTTGGTGTGTACCAGGAAAACGATTTGCAACTTACTAAGCCATATTCCCTTCGGCAAACATGTGACAGTACATGAAGGAAATGAATGGGAATGTGATTTGTTTTCACGATGACACGAAAGTCAAATAATCTGGCATAAGACTGGCATGTCACAACACTGCCATCTTACCCATCCTGATGCCAACACATGGCCATGCAAATATGTATCCAACAACATAATGCTTTCCGAAACTTACTTTCCACTTATGTATATAAAATATAACATTCAAAGAAATGTTCATAAACATGCCATGACCATACTAAAAATGCAAACATGCAACAACCACTCATCATATCAAGAGTTCAAACATGCTTGTCTGGTTCGGAGTAGTCGGAGTTTAACTGAGTGAAGTATGCAGCTCCATCACCTCCTCCTGTATCTACGGTATAAGAAAAATACATACGTAACTTAAATATCGTGAGTGTACAGAAAAGTGTTCCAAATATTTTTCAAATAAATATGACAGAAAACTAGACAGAAAAAGAAAGATGACAGAAAAAGAATCAGTCAAAAACCATTTTCTGTTTAAGAGTTATAAGAGTTTTGGTCCAAGGACCCATTTGTAATGAAACAGAAAACTTCCAGGGGGTTCTGCGGAAAAGTCCAGAAAACGGTTCGTTTAAAAGAAATGGCTGAGAGACTGACAGGCGGGCTCCACCCGTCAGGTTTGAATTTTCAAACGGGGAAAACAGGACGCGACGGTGCCCGAGAGGTGCGGTGGTCGCCGGCGGCGATCCACGACGAGGCTGGGGGATCGGACGGTACCTTCGTGATCAGCACGTCCTTCCGCGTCTGTGGGTGGTGGTGGTGGTCGCCGACGAGCACTGTGTCGACGGCGGCCCTTGCTCCGGCGGACGGTGGTTCGGGTCGTCGTGGATCTCGCCGGAGAGAGCTACGGGGGTCAAATTGAAGTGGGGTTTAGCTTTCTGGAGGTGGTACGAGGCTACGGGCGAGAGTAGGGCGGCGGAGGAGTTCTCACCGAAGAGAACGTTGCCGGAGCCCGAGGCGGACGGAGGTGGCCGGAGTCGAGGAAGAAAGGCCCCTCAAGGCTCTTCAAGTGGCTAGGCGGGGTCTGGTGAGGTGGTGGAGTTGTGCGGGGGCGAGAGCAAGCTCGGGGGGTGCTATTTATAGCCGGCCCGAGGCGGTTGCCATGAACGGATAAGTCCGGTGGGCGATTACGGCGGCGCTGTGGGTGGACGGTCGGCTTAGGGGCTTGAGCATCGACTAGATGGAGCATTGGTGCCGTTTTAGTGTCCAACTCAGCACGGGAGGGGTGGTTACGGCCTGTCCTCGACGGAACGGCCGCACGGCACGTCGGCGGCAGAGAACGCACTCTGCGCGTGTCAGGCCACGGCGACGGTGCTGCATGCGTGCGCTGGCAAGGAGGTGGCCACGCGGAGCTCTCAGAAGGTTTGGGCGGCGCCGAACGGCGTTATGCCGCAGTGTTTCCCCCTGTCGGCCGTTACGGTGGTTCTGCCGCCGCGGGACACGCCGGCGCAGGCGGGCCAGGGCGCCACCGACGCCAGGAAGGTGCCAAGCGCGCGTGTGGTGCTCCAGACAAGGAGAGGCTGCGAGCAACGAGCCAAATGCACAGTTTACATGTGACTGAGATCCTGACGGAGAAACGACACTGAAACTGAATTTTACTGAAGATGAACAGAAATAGTGCATGCCAGGTGTTCGACAAAATGATCTAGGCATGTAGGGATTTTTCCTTGAGCTGATTTTTGGTGGAGTGGTCTCTCATTGCAACTAGAGGTTGCCTGAATTTTGGTGGAATTTTTTGAGAAGTGGAATTATGAATTTCGCCAAATTTGACAAATCTGGTCCAAACTTGCAGAGGGTGAAATTTGGAAGTTTTGAAAAGAAGAAGAGTAGCTCTTGATGGTTCTAGGTTGTGGGTACCAAGGACCTTCCAGGGGAGTTGAATTGAGATCAAAGATCAAAGGTATTTAGGTACTTGCTTTGCAAATCACCTAGGCTCAAAAGAAAAGACAGAATTATTTTGCGAAAAGAAATAAATGGAATAAAATCCGAAAATGGATTTTATTAGTTTGGACAGAATATTTGGGTTGTTCCAAAGTGGAAGGAGGGGTTTTGGGGAAGTTTTACCATAAGAGGCATGGTAAACAAGAATGGATCAAAACCAAATAAAAGCCCAAAACCAAAAAGGTTTTCTTTTTAGAAGAAACTCAATCCAAGAAAAGGTTTTTAGAGGGCAAACTTAGAAGAGGGTTTTTAAGAAGGGTTTAAATG
Source organism: Aegilops bicornis (assembly GCA_021605145.1). Classification (NCBI taxonomy): domain Eukaryota; kingdom Viridiplantae; phylum Streptophyta; class Magnoliopsida; order Poales; family Poaceae; genus Aegilops; species Aegilops bicornis. The sequence goes on from CM038673.1 coordinate 155,309,573, forward strand.
ACCTTCTTCAAGCCAAACAAGGCTCGTTTTGAAAACAGAAACCACAAAAAATTTTGGAGTGTCACACCAATCATTTGTCTTTTCGAAAAAGTTTTTAAGCTTAAGAGGCAAGTAATTTTTTTTTGTATTTTGCATTCTTTTTTTTGTTTGTTTCACCTACAACTAAAGAAAACAGAAACAGAAGGGAAACCAAAATCTACTTAGTGAAGAAAGAAAACAAGCACAGACGAGAATATCAACCCCACGCTATTGCTCCCCGGCAACAGCGCCAGAAAATAGCTTGATAACCCCCAAGTGCAAAGAATCATCGTAGAAATTTCGAAACGTGGAAGTGATAAGTATGGAGTGTCGAACCCACAAGGAGCTAAAGGTAAGATCAATATCCTCTCAAGTCCTATCTACCACTGATACGACTCTACGTACACCGAATGTTTGCTTCCATCTAGAAATGAGAAATAAAACTACTTTGTGGTCATGAAGAGGATAGCTTTGCATGATATCGGAGAAATAAAATATAAAATAGGTGTTGTTAACATAAAGTTAGAATATATTACTACAACAACAACAACAACAACAAAGCCTTTAGTCCCAAACAAGTTGGGGTAGGCTAGAGGTGAAACCCATAAGATCTCGCAACCAACTCATGGCTCTGGCACATGGATAGCAAGCTTCCACGCACCTGTCCATAGCTAGCTCTTTGTCGATACTCCAATCCTTCAGGTCTCTCTTAACGGACTCCTCCCATGTCAAATTCGGTCGACCCTGCCCTCTCTTGACATTCTCCATGACGCTTTAGCCGTCCGCTATGCGATGGAGCTCGGAGGCCTCATTTGAATATGCCCAAACCATCTCAAACGATGTTGGACAAGCTTCTCCTCAATTGGTGCTACCCCAACTCTATCTCGTATATCATCATTCCGGACTCGATCCTTCCTCGTGTGGCCACACATCCATCTCAACATACGCATCTCCGCCACACCTAACTATTGAACATGTCGCCTTTTAGTCGGCCAACACTCCATGTGATACAACATTGCGAATTGAGCCGCCGTCTGTAGAACTTGCCTTTTAGCTTTTGTGGCACTCTCTTGTCACAGAGAATGCGGAAGCTTGGCGCCACTTCATCCATCCGGCTTTGATTCGATGGTTCACATCTTCATCAATACCCCCTCCTCCTGCAACATTGACCCCAAATCTTTGAAAGGTGTCCTTAGAGGTACCACACGGCCATCAAGGCTAACCTCCTCCTCCTCACACCTAGTAATCTTGAAACCGCACATCATGTACTCGGTTTTAGTTCTACTAAGCCTAAACCCTTTGATTCCAAGGTTTGTCTCCATAACTCTAACTTCCTATTTACCCCGTCCGACTATAAATCAACTAGCACCACATCATCCACAAAGAGCATACACCATGGGATATCTCCTTGTATACCCCTTGTGACCTCATCCATCACCAATGCAAAAAAGATAAGGGCTCAAAGCTGACCCCTGATGCAGTCCTATCTTAATAGGGAAGTCATCGGTGTCGACATCACTTGTTCGAACACTTGTCACAACATTATTATACATGTCCTTGATGAGGGTAATGTACTTTTCTGGGACTTTGTGTTTCTCCAAGGCCCACCACATGACATTCCACGATATCTTATCATAGGCCTTCTCCAAGTCAATGAACACCATATGCAAGTCCTTCTTTTGCTCCCTATATCTCTCCATAAGTTGTCGTACCAAGAAAATGGCTTCCATGGTCGACCTCCCTGCATGAAACCAAACTGATTTTGGTCACGCTTGTCATTCTTCTTAAGAGGTGCTCAATAACTCTCTCCCATAGCTTCATTGTATGGCTCATCGACTTAATTCCACGGTAATTAGTACAACTCTGAACATCCCCTTGTTCTTGAAGATTGGTACTAATATACTCCGTCTCCATTCTTCGGCATCTTGTTTGCCCGAAAAATGAGGTTGAAAAGCTTGGTTAGCCATACTATCGCTATGTCCCCGAGACCTTTCCACACCTCAATGGGGATACAATCAGGGTCCATCGCCTTGCCTCCTTTCATCCTTTTTAAAGCCTCCTTCACCTCAGACTCCTGGATGCGCCGCACAAAACGCATGTTGGTCTCATCAAAGGAGTCGTCCAGTTCAATGGTAGAACTCTCATTCTCCCCATTGAACATCTTGTCGAAGTACTCCCGCCATCTATGCTTAATCTCTTCGTCCTTCACCAAGAGTTGGCCTGCTCTGTCCTTGATGCATTTGACTTGGCCAATATCCCTCGTCTTCCTCTCCCGGATCTTAGCCATCTTATAGATGTCCCTTTCACCTTCCTTCGTGCCTAATCGTTGGTAGAGGTCCTCATATGCCCGACCCCTTGCTTCACCAACAGCTAAACTGCGGCCTTCTTCGCCATCTTGTACTTCTCTATGTTGTGCACTCCTAGTATAGGCGTCTGAAGCAATCTTTCTTCTCTTTAATCGCCTTTTGGACATCATCATTCCACCACCAGGTATCCTTATCTTCGCTTCTCCTTCCCCTGGGCACTCCAAACTCCTCCGAGGCCACCTTACGAATGCAAGTCGCCATCTTCATCCACACATTGTCCGCATCCCCTCCTTCCTCCCAAGGGCCCTCCTTAATTACCCTCTCCTTGAACACACAGGCTACCTCCCCTTGAGCTTCCACCACGCCGTTCTAGCGACCTTGGCACGCTTATCGGCTGGACACGAATCCAAAGCGGAAGTCGGCAACCACCAGCTTATCTTTGGGGTACAACACTCTCCCGGGTATCACCTTACAGGTCTGAAACGCACGCCTATCTTCTCTTCTCGAGAGGATGAAATCAATCTGCTAGAGTGTTGGCCACTACTAAAAGTCACCAGATGTGATTCTCTCTTTCTAAAGAGGGTGTTAGCTACAATCATGTTGTAGGCTAGAGCAAAGCTTAAGACATCTTCTCCTTCTTGATTCCTGATGCCATAGCCAAAGCCCCCATGCGCCCCTTCAAAACATGTGTTATATGTACCCACGTGGCCATTGAGGTCTCCTCCTATGAAGAGCTTCTCACCAATCGGTACACTCCTAACCATGTCTTCCAAGCCTTCCCAGAACTCCCTCTTGGTGTTCTCATTGTGGCCTACTTGCGGGGCATACTGTGGCTGATAACATTGAGAACCAAGTCCTCAACTACCGGCATGACCAGGATAATCCGGTCCCCACGTCTCTGACGTCTACCACTCCATACTTGAGGCTCTTGTTGATCAAGATGCCTCGCCATTTTGTTTGCAGCCGTCCCGTGTACCACAGCTTGAAGCGGTATCCTCCACCTCCTTCGCCTTCTGTCCTCTCCATTTGGTTTCTTGGGCGCAAAGGATATCAACACCTCTCCTCACCGCTGCATCAACTAGCTCCTGAAGCTTCCCTGTCAGAGACCCTACGTTCCAGCTACCTAAGCGAATCCTCCTAGGCTCGGCTAGCTTCCTTACCCTTCGCACTCGTCGAGTCAAATGCGAAGACCCTTGCTCATTTTCCACTACATCCGGGCGCTGATGTAGCGCGCCACTAAGGATGCGACGACCCGATCCTCGCTCACTTGCCACCGTATCCGGATCAAGATACGGCACGCCACTTGGGGGGTGATGGCCTGGCCCTTGCCCATTTTCCACCACACCTGGGTTCCGATGTGGCGCGTCGCTGAGAGGGTTACGCCCCAACGAAAATCTTTTGGGTTTCATCTCCATAAGAGTGGCTGAGTTTTTACGTTGGCTCGCCAACCCTATCACAACCCTCCTCCTTTACCTGAGCTTGGGACCGGCTATGTTGAGACAACATAGGCAGAGTTGAATAATGATGGACCGGTGTGCGGAATTATCCTAGGCAATTGTTAACAAGATCGGTAATCATTATTGCAATTTTATATGAGGGAGAGGCATAAGCTAACATACTTTCTCTACTTGGATCATATGCACTTATGATTGGAACTCTAGCAAGCATCCGCAACTACTAAAGATCATTAAGGTAAAACCCAACCATAGCATTAAAGTATCAAGTCCCCTTTATCCCATAATGCAACAACCCCTTACTTGGGTTTAAGCTTACATCACTCTAGCAACCCACTATAAGCGAATCATGAACGTATTGCAACACCCTACAACGGGAATCCTTCATGTGTGCGTTGAACGGAAAGCACCAAAATAAAACATACAACTCAAACCAGTCTAGATCATCAATCAACCCAAAAGACAAAATAAATCTACTCAAAACGTCATAGGATGGCAACACATCGTTGGATCATAATATGTGGCATAAAGAAACATGTTCAAGTAGGGGATTACAACGGGGTGCGGGAGAGTGGACTGCTTAAAAGAGATGAGGAAGGTGATGAAGATGGTGATGTTGATGAAGACGATCACCGCGGTGATGGTTCCCTCGGCGGCACTCCGGCGCCACCGAGAGAGAGGGGGAGAGAGTCTCCCTCTTCTGCTTCCTCCTCCATGGCCTCCCTCCTAGATGGGGAGAGGTTCTCCCTCTAGTCCTTGGCTTCCATGGTGATAATGGCCCCCTCTGTCTTCCTTCTCCATGTCCTCCGGTGATGATGGCCCCCTTTGGCAGGGTGCCGAAGAGGGCCTAGATTTATTTTTCATGGCTACAGAGTCTTGCGGCAGTGGAGCTTCCGATCTAGGGTTCTTTTTGGAGGTTTGGGTATTTATAAGAATTTTTGGCGTTGGTTCACGTCAAGGGGGTGCCCGAAGTGCCCACAAGCCCGGAGCACACTCCGGGGGGTGCACCTAGTGGGCTTGTGGACTCCGCATCCACTTCCTGGCCTAGCTCGGGAGTCTATTTTGGTCCATAAAAAATCACCATAAATTTTCAGCCCATTCTGAGAACTTTTATTTCTGCACAAAAAATGACACCACGGTAGTTCTGCTGTAATCAGTGTCAGTCCAGGTTAGTTCTAATCAAACCATACCAAAACCATATAAAATTATTGTAAACATGGCATGAATACTTCATAAATTATAGATACGTTGGAGACGTATCAACATGCTGGACTACGCCTCCGAAGAGGCCATTGACATGGAAGAGGGCGCTGATGATATGTCATATACAGCGTCACTTCTGACATCCGGTTACACCGGGAATTGGACGGCTACTTCTACCAATGATGTATACATGGTATACACTCCTAAGGATGATAAAAATATCACCGACCAGTTCTCGCTTATTATGACAGTCAGTTTTCAGCTTTCTCCACTGAGGTACTTAACCAGACGAGCTAGAAGTACAACCGTAATGGTTCTCCCTTTACCCTCCTATCCGAACAATGCGGAATGTAAGAGGGAAAACACAGGAGCCGGACAACCCAACTAATTGACCAAAGACATAATTCGGAGCTGATTCATATAGTGCAATATCCGAGACGCCGTAGACATAAGATGGAGATAGTGTCAGAATGATGCTTGGGGCCGGTTTTATAGTCGAGCCCCCGGTTTATTGTCGGATTGCATTTACATCATGTATCAAACGAGTTTGTTTCAGCATGAAAATCGGAAAGAAATTTTAGGAGAAGGCATTGTTTGAACCTTAACATGTGAATTGATTGCTACTTTATCATGATGAGTTTTATGAGAAAGAGTTGCTATTATGATGCTAGGAAAAGTGATTGAAATAATCATTGATCAAACTTATGCACTTTGCTAGCATTCACACTTCATAAATTATTTCTTTTATCATTTAACTACTTGAGGACGAGTAGGAATTAAGCTTGGGAATGTTGATACGTCTCCAATGTATCTATAATTTATGAAGTATTCATAAATGAAACTAACACAGACTGACGTTGTTTTCAGCAGAACTACCGTGGTGTTGTTTTTTGTGAAGAAATAAAAGTTCTTCAAATGCAACGAAACTTTTTGACGATTTTTTTGAACAAAAGAGGCACTAGAAGCTTCATGGGAGGACCAGAAGGTGAAGGAAGTGGCCACCACCCACTAGGGCGCGACAGGGGCCTTGCCTGTGTGCTGGTGGGTGGTGGGCCACTCAAAGCCCATTTGGACGTGAGACCAACGCCAAAAAGTCCTATAAATACAGAAAACCCGGAAATAACCCTAGATTATAAGTTCCGCCACCGCAAGCCTCTGCAACCGCAAAAAACCATTCTAGAGCCTGTTCTGGTACCATGCCGGAGGGGGAAATCATCACCGTTGGCCGTTGGCCATCTTCATCATCCCGACGACCACCATGATGAGGATGTAGTAGTCCACCCTCGGGGCTGAGGGTTTGTACCAGTAGCTATGTGTTTAATCTTTTTTTTGCGGGAAAGCTATGTGTTTAATCTCTTGCTCTCTTGTTCTTGAGTTGGTACGATCTTGATGTATCGCGAGCTTTGTTAATATAGTTGGATCATATGGTGTTTTCCCCTCTCTATCTTGTTGTGATAAATTGAGTTTTCCCTTTGAGATTTTGTTTTATAGGATTAAAAAATTTATGGATTTGAGAGCACTTGATGTATGTCTTGCTATGAATACCCGTGGTGACAATGGGGTATCCTATTGATTCACTTGATATATGTTTTGGCACTCAACTCGCGGATTCCCAGGTGACATTGGGGCAATCTATGCATAGGGGTTGATGCATATTTTTGTCCTTGTTTCTCCAGTCGAAATCTGGGGCCACTCTTTGAGGTTCTTTGTGTTGGATTGAGTATTATGAATCTGAAATTGTTTGATGCATATCATATAATCAACACACGGATACTCACGATGACATTGGAGTATCTAGGTGACATTAGAGTTGCTTGATGTGTATCATATGGTGTTATTTTAGTACGAACTCTTAGATAGATCGATCGGAAAGGATAACTTTGCGTTATTTTTAGTACAAACTCTTGGATAGATCGATCAGAACGGATAACATTGATGTGGTTTCGTACCCTCCAAACAATTTTGTCTTATGTTCTCCGCTAGATAAGAACTTTGGAGTGATTCTTCATCACACGTTGAGGGATGGTTATATGATGCAATTATATTAGCATTGTTGAGAGATTGCACTAGAGAAAGTATGGACCCTAGGCCTCATTTTCAAGAATTGCAATACCGTTTGTGCTCACTTTTGTTACTTGCTACCTTGCTATTTTTCTATTATTACTATTACAAAAATCAATATCTACTATCATTACTACACTTGTATCACCATCTCTTTGCCGAACTAGTGCACCTATACAATTTACCGTTGCATTTGGTGCGTTGGGGACACAAGAGACTCTTTGTTATTTGGTTGTCGGGTTGTTTGAGCGAGACCATCTTCATCCTACGCCTTCCATGGATTGATAAACCTTAGGTCATCCAGTTGAGGGAAAATTGTTACTGTCCTACAGAACTCTGTGCTTGGAGGACCAACATGAGTCTAAAAGAACAAGTTTGTAGTAGACATCGGACGCCCTAGAAGAGGAGCGCAACATAGATTGGGCTCATTCCACCTTTTACCAACAGCAGGCCCGATGTTACCAGAGTAGGGAAGTTCGGGAGAAAGCATATAATGTGGGTGAAGTCGTTCTACGCCTCCCGGAGAAGCAGAAGAATAAGCTATCACCCAAATGGGAGGGCCCCTTCATAATTAATCAAGTGTTCACAGGGGGGGAGTATCTTCTCCGCAACCCAACGGACAATCACCTCAAACCAAACCCATGGAACGCATCTCGGCTTCAGTGTTTCTATGGCTAGACCGGTGTCGCCACCCTCACTAGTTTTTTCTTCTTTTGATAGCTTTCCTTTCTTTTCTTTTTTTAGCATTCCCCATTCTATGTTCAGCTAAACTGAGCTACGTTAAGTTTTCCTTGGCATACATATTTAAATATACCACCCGGTCATACATGGGGGCTTCTTTTTACGAAGCCGATAAATACATCTTTAGTGCATCTATTCGTCCCTGTCGTGTTTCCACCCTTCTAGTATCGTTTTTAAGCCACTATATGCATCAATTTGACTTAAGATTTGGCCAAGCTAGGTTGCCTTGCCGGGTACGTACCTCAGATGGGTGAAACCGAAAGCTAGCGTTCATAAGAATATAATTGGTCGGCGACGATGGAAGTGAAAATAATTGGTGATCATCACCAAAACCCGGGGTTATTTTCCCTAGGTAACCATTACCTACATAATGCGGGTATCCTATTAAAACGTCTATGGTTAACATGACAACCCGAAGAAAGGAACCCATGGAGGAACTATTTTCTTCGGAAGATGTCTCTTACCTTAAATAGTAATATAACTTAAATCCACGAGCGCGTTTGTCTGTTCGCGCCAAATGGTCGTGTTCCCTGATTCTCTGAAGTGATTTCGTGATGATCTCAGGTCACATAGTAAGGAACACTCCCAGCCAATGGCAGGGCAGGCAGAAGCCGATGGCCGTTTAAGACAACGTTTACAACATGGTTTGGAGAATATTTGACGTAAAGTACATGGATTATATGTTATGCTATCTAGGGTGCAGTATTATATGTTATGCTATCTAGGGTGCAGTATTCTTGAGAAACCTGAGCAACTGGCATCACTTGGTCATATACCAAATGAAGTGGCACTTCTTACCCATCTGGCCCTACTGGCCCAACTTGAGCTAGATGCTCCGGGTTAAGCTTTGTAAAGCGGGTCCTGAACATCGCCCATGCCTCCCGCGCTCCCTCTCAATAGGCTGATGTCTTCCATAGCTCGAAACGACGCCGAGCTCCTTTAAATCGGTTTGCTAGCTCGGCCATCCCTTTCGGAGGCGTCTCTTTCAGTCATAATGCCTTAACCAAGCTCTTCATAGCTTTCCGAGCTCGCTCATGCGCGGCGGACAATACCTTTATCAGGTTCCCTTTTGAACGAGATGGCTTCTTTTTCGGGACGCCTGGTAAGGAGAACTAACAAGAGACGTGGCATGGTTCTTACATTTGTATAATACATATAATCTACGTATTCACAAGCTAGATTGCACTCACCGAACATGCGCCTTTCAATATCTGGTTCTCCTCGTGGGCTTGTGCTAGTTGAGTTTTTAAGCTCTCAATCTCCTTGGATTGTTGATGGTTTTCCGCATGGAGCTTATTATTTTATTCATGACTTCGGGTCAATACACGGCGACTAGCTTCTTACTGCGATTCCGCGTACCTATGAGAGTCCCTGGCTGCATCCAAATCCTTTTGCGGCTGATTCATTGACTCGGCTGCATAGGGCAATCTTTCATTAGAAAAGGTGTCCCAAACAATTCTACATGTTAAGTGTTTTATTAATCACCATGCGCTTCCCTGGTGAACTTCTTGACCTCTCAGTTCGGCCTTCACATATGTCAACTGTGTTCGGTTTAGCTCAAGGTCCTCGGACAACTTTTTGTTTTGTTCCCTTGAAGCCTACACCGTATTGCAGCAGTATACAAATTCAAACCATTAATTTGGTCGTCCCACTCAAATTAAGGCTCGGGGGCTACTGGGTTAGGATTTGTGTTCGGTTCTCCAAACCAATCACATAATTGCAGGTTGGTCAATAGAAGGTTGGTGACTCCCTCAAACCCTGCTCAAGCGGCTTCGAGATACGCGTCTACCGAACTAAGAGCGTTAAGCTCTTGTTTGGAAAACGTAGAATGATGCAGAGACTCCTTCCACCGTTGGTGATTCATCACACTTTCAACTTCGGAATTGATAACCGAGACATCCTCGGGATCCCCTGGAAGTTGGTCTGCGATAGGGACCTTGATACGTCTCCAACGTATCTAGAATTTTTGATTGTTCCATGCTGTTATATTATCATTCCTGGATATTTTACAATCATTTTATAGTCATTTTATATCATTTTTTGGTACTAACCTATTGACATAGTGCCTAGTGCCATTTGATGTTTTCTGCTTGTTTTTTACATCGCAGGAGATCAATACAAAACAGAGTCCAAACGCAGCGAAACTTTTTGTGGATTTTTTCTGGACCATCAGACACCGTATGGGCCAAGAAAGTACCTGAGGGGTGCTCCGAGGGGAGCACAACCCACCAGGACGCGCCTGGACCCCCAGGTGGGCTGTGCCCACCACGGTGGCCTCCCGCACCGCCTCTTTGCTCTATAAATACCCCAATATTCCAGAAACCCTAGTAGAGTCGACGAAAATCAATTCCAGCCGCCGCAAGTTCGAGAAAAACCACATCCAATCTAGACACCATCACAGAGGGGTTCATCACGTGCATTGGTGCCTCTCCAATGATGTGTTAGTAGTTCTTTGAAGACCTATGGGTCCGTAGTTAGTAGCTAGATGGCTTCCTCTCTCTCTTGATTCTTAATACAATAGTCTCTTGGAGATCCATATGATGTAAGTCTTTTTGCGATGGGTTTGTTGGGATCCGATGAACTTTGAGTTTATGATCAGATCTATGTTTTTATCCATGGAAGTTATTTGAGTCTTCTTTGATCTCTTATATGCATGATTGATTATAGCCTTGTATTTCTTATCTGATATTTGGTTTTGTTTGGACAACTTGATCTATTTATCTTGCAATGGGAAGATGTGCTTTGTGATGGGTTCGATCTTACGGTGCTTGATCCAAGTGATAGAAGGGGAAACGACACGTATGTATCGTTGCTACTAAGGATAACAAGATGGGGTCTATTTCTACATAAATAGATCTTATCTACATCAGTCATCATTCTTATTGCATTACTCTGTTTTTCCATGAACTTAATACACTAGATGCATGCTGGATAGCGGTCGATGTGTGGAGTAATAGTAGTAGATGCAGGCAGGAGTCGGTCTACTAATCTTGGATGTGATGCCTATATAATGATCATTACATGTATATCGTCATGATTATTTGAAGTTCTATCAATTCCCCAACAGTAATTGATTTCCCGCCGTTTGTTGTTTTTCTCGAAAGAAGCCACTAGTGAAACATACGGCCCCCGGGTCTCTTCATATCATATTTGCCTTTGCAATCTATTTTCCGTTGCTTTTATTTTCAGTTATATTAAACCAAAAATACAAAAATACCTTGCTGCACTTTATTTTATTTGCGGTCTACTTATCCTATATATTACAACTTTACCCTGTCTCCTCGCCAATTTCTGGCGACATTGCCCGAAAGGAATTGACAACCCCTTTAACACGTCGGGTTGCGAGTATTTGTTATTTGTGTGCAGGGGTTGTTTACGTTGTGTTGCGTGGTTCTCTCACTGGTTTGATAACCTTGGTCTCATCACTGAGGGAAATACCTACCGTTGCTGTGCTGCATCATCCCTTCCTCTTTGGGGAAATACCAACATAGTTCTAGCAGGCATCAAAAGGAATTTCTGGTGCCATTGCCGGGGAGGATCATCAACATCAACCAGGTTCGTAATCACAAATCTCATCTCCTTGCAATTTACATAATTTGCCATTTTCCTCTCATTTCCCTCTCCCCCACTTCACAAAAGTTTGCCGTTTTATTGGCCCTCTTTTTTTCGTTCACCATTTTTTGTCAGATCTATTCGCGTTCTTGCTTTCTCATCAAAATGGCTGGTTTGACCGCTCCTCCTATGTTACCAGATTTCGAAATTCTATACTTCAAACAAAGACAAGGAGAAAATTTGAAAGATGCTTGGTATAGGCTAATGGAGTTCTATCATGTTTACAATTTAAAGGGAGATGCAAAAAATTTGCTTAGAAATTTTTATGTGGGATTGGCTTTGCATCATAGACAACTTTTAGATTTTGCCGCAAAAGGGAATTTTATTGAGCTTGATGTCAATGCTGCCTATGAAATCTTAGAAGGAATTTTGGGGGTTCCACCACAAAAGAAAGGGTTTTCTTTCACCCCAGAGGGAGCTCAAATTTTAGACAAACTTGGTGATTTGCATAAGCATATGGTTGAGTTGCAAAAATATAATGAACCTCTTGAACATCTCAACGGTAGTATCAACCGGATGAATACTTTGATTACCCTTTGCAATAAACGGTTGGACATTTTAGATCTCAAGATGGTTTCTTTCCCAGAAAATTTAGGGAAGCGCAAAGAGCCTCCCAGATTTGAAAAGACCCTTACTAAAGTGGCAAAGATCACAGATGACGAAACTTAGATCCTTCGCGTTATGCCTAGCTAGGGGCGTAAAACGACAGCGCTCGTTGGGAGGCTACCCAACTTGTATATTTTTGCCTTTTGTTTTTCTTGCTGTTTTCAATAAAATACACAGTTATGCCTCTGATTATATGTGTTTTTGTGGTTTAAATTTGTGTTTGTGCCAAGCAAGGCCTTTGGGATGATTTGGGTGAGAGTTGATTTGATCTTGCTAGAAAACAGAAACTTTTTCACTCACGAAATTATTGTTCATTTTTATCAGAAGAGTGATTTTGAGTTGATTCTTTTTGCGGAAGATTAATATACAAATTATTCACGTCTTCCTAATTTTTCAGAATTTTTGGAGTTACAGAAGTATTCGAAGTAGTTAGATTGCTACTGGTTGTTCTGTTTTTGACAGATTCTGTTTTCTTTGCGTTGTGTGCTTGTTTTGATGATTCTATGGTTTTCTTTGAAGAGTTTTTGCCATAGAAAAGTTGCAATACAGCAGATATAATGCAAAAATAAAATATGAATGGGTTTGCAGCAGTACTTATAGTAGTGGTTTTCTTTCTTATACTAACCGATCTCACGAAAGTTTTGTTGAGTTTTGTGTGATTGGAGTTTTCAAGTTCTGGGTGAGATTACGATGGATGAAGGAATAAGGATTAGCAAAAGGCTAAGCTTGGGGATGCCCGAGGCACCCCAAGATAATATTCAAGAAGTATCAAGCAACTAAGCTTTGGGATGCCCCGAGTGGCATCCCCTCTTTCTTCTAACAACCATCGGTATTTTACTTGAAGCTATATTTTTATTCGTCACATATTATGAGTTTTGCTTGGAGCGTCTTGTATGATATGAGTCTATGCTTGTTTTGCTTTGTGTTTTAAGTCTTGAATCCTTGCCGGACACACCTTTTTGAGAGAGCCAAAAATTATGCTATGCTTGCTCCTATGCTTCACTTAAATTTTTAGAGCCTTGGAATTGCTCTAGTGCTTCACACTTATATCTTTTTGAGCACGGTGTGCTTTTTTATTTTTGAAGAAATGCTCTCATGCTTCACATAGATTTATTTGGGAGTTAGTAAATTTTTTAAGAAATTCTCTCTTGCTTCACTTAGATTATTTTGAGAGAAAGAAAAATTATGCTCATGTTCTTCACTTAAATTTGTTTGAGCTTATTAAAAGCAACATATGAAATTAGTCCCAAAGTGAGATATCCAAGGAGGATATAATAAAAACTTTCATGAAGATCATCGTACAAAATAAACTTGGTTCTTAGTAATGGTTTTGAGATATGACGATATGATATGTGAGCCATGTTGATGAGTAATTATGATTTAGTAAGAATATTGGTGTTAAGGTTTGTGATTCCCTATGCAAGCACGAAAGTCAATAGTTATGGAATGAAATAATATCCTACTTATGGTGCATTATTCAGTGTTACTTATGCTTAATTCTTGGGTACGAGATTTTTCGTTTCTTGGTTGGGCGTTTCTCAATCTTTTTGTTAGCCTTCATCTTGCACTAAGTATGATCACTACTTGTGCATCCAAAACCCTTTAAACCAATTTTGCCATTGATAAGCCAGAAGTGTAGGGGATCACAACAGCTTTCAAGAGTAAAGTATTCAACCCAAATTTATTGATTCGACACAAGGGGAGCCAAAGAATATTCTTGTGTATTAGCAGTTGAGTTGTCAATTCAACCACACCTGGATAACTTAGTATCTGCAGCAAAGTATTTAGTAGCAAAGTAGTATGATAATAAAGGTAACAATAGCGAAAGTAATATTTTTGGGTTTTGTAGTGATTGTAACAATAGCAATGGAAAACTAAATAAGCAAAACACAAGATGTGAAAAGCTCGTAGGCAATGGATCAGTGATGGATAATTATGTCGGATGCGATTCCTCATGTAATAGCTATAACATAGGCTGACACAGAACTAGATCCAGTTCATCAATGTAATGTAGGCATGTATTTCGTAAATAGTCATACGTGCTTATGGAAAAGAACTTGCATGACATCTTTTGTCCTACCCTCCCGTGGCAGCGGGGTCCTAACGGAAACTAAGGGATATTAAGGCCTCCTTTTAATAGAGAACTGGAACAAAGCATTAGCACATAGTGAATACATGAACTCCTCAAACTACGGTCATCACCGAGAAGTATCCCGATTATTGTCACTTGAGGTTGTCGGATCATAACACATAATAGGTGACTATAGACTTGCAAGATAGGATCAAGAACTCACATATATTCATGAAAACATAATAGTTTCAGATCTGAAATCACGGCACTTTCGGGCCCTAGTGACAAGCATTAAGCATAGCAAAGTCATAGCAACATCAATCTCGAGAACATAGTGGATACTAGGGATCAAACCCTAACAAAACTAACTTGATTACATGGTAAATCTCATCCAACCCATCACCGTCCAACAAGCCTCACGATGGAATTACTCACGCCTGATGGTGAGCATCATCAAATTGGTGATGGAGGATGGTTGATGATGACGACGGCGACGAATTCCCCTCTCCGGAGCCCCGAACGGACTCCAGATCAGCCCTCCCGAGAGAGATTAGGGCTTGGCGGCGGCTCCGTATCGTAAAACGCGATGAAACTTTCTCTCTGATTTTTTTCTCCATGAGGCAGAATGTATGGAGTGGGAGTTGCGGTCGGCGGCCCCTCGGGGGGGCCTTGCGACTGGGGGCGCGCCCCGGGGGGGGGGCGCGCCCCCCACCCTCGTGGACAGGATGTGGGCCCCCTGGTCTTGATTCTTTCACCAGTATCTTTTATATTTTCCAAAAAGTGCCTCCGTGGATTTTCAGGACATTCCGAGAACTTTTGTTTTCTACACATAAAACAACATCATGGCAGTTCTGTTGAAAACAACGTCAGTCCGGGTTAGTTTCATTAAAATCATGCAAGTTAGAGTCAAAAACAAGGGCAAAAGTGTTTGGAAAAGTAGATACGTTGGAGACGTATCAA
This sequence comes from Aegilops bicornis, assembly GCA_021605145.1. Taxonomy (NCBI): domain Eukaryota; kingdom Viridiplantae; phylum Streptophyta; class Magnoliopsida; order Poales; family Poaceae; genus Aegilops; species Aegilops bicornis. Next base: position 155,324,605 of record CM038673.1, read on the forward strand.
CTCCCCCAAGATTAAACCTTTGCTTGTCCTCAAGCAATTCAGTTGATAAACTGAAAGTGATAAAGAAAAACTTTTACAAACTCTGTTTTCTCTTGTTGTTGTAAACATGCAAAGCCAGCATTCAGGTTTCAGCAAATATTATGAACTAACCATACTCACAATAACACTTAGGTCTCACAATTACTCATATCAATAGCATAATCAGCTAGCGAGCCATAATAATAAAACTTCGGATGACAACACTTTCTCAAAACAATCATAACATGATATAACAAAATGGTATCTTGCTAGCCCTTTACGAGACATAAAACATAAATGCAGAGCACCTTTAAAGATCAAGGACCGACTAAACATTGTAATTCATGGTAAAAGAGATCCAGTCAAGTCATACCCAATATAAACCAATAGTAATGAATGCAAATGATAGTGTGCTCTCAGTGGTGCTTTTTAATAAGAGGGATGATGACTCAACATAAAAGTAAATAGATAGGCCCTTCGTAGAGGGAAGCAGGGATTTGTAGAGGTCCCAGAGCTCGATTTTAAAATAGAGATTGAATAACATTTTGAGCGGCATACTTTTGTTGTCAACGCAACAACTATGAGATGGTTGTATCTTCCATACTACATGCATTATAGGCAGTTCCCAAACAGAATGGTAAAGGTTTATACTCCCCCAACCACCAACAAGCATCAATCCATTGCTTGTTCGAAACAACGAGTGCCTCCAACTAACAACAGCCCTGGGGGAGTTTTGTTTAATTATTTTGATTTGCTTTGATCTTTTTGGATGATGGGACTGGGCATCCCCGTTACCGGCCCTTTCTCATGAATGAGCAGCGGAGTCCACTCTTGAGAATAACCCACCTAGCATGGAAGATATAGGCAGCCCTAGTTGAAACATGAGCTACTCGAGCATACAAAACAGAATTTCATTTGAAGGTTAGGGTTTGGCACATACAAATTTACTTGGAACGGCAGGTAAATACCGCATATAGGAAGGTATGGTGGACTCATATGGAACAACTTTGGGGTTTAAGGAATTTGGATGCACAAGCAGTATTCCCGCTTAAATGCAATTGAAGGCTAGCAAAAGGCTGGAAGCGACCAAGCGAGAAGGCGACAACAGTCATGAACATGCATTAAAATTAATTCACACCGAGTACAAGCATGAGTAGGATATAATCTACCATGAACATAAATATCATGAAGGCTATGTTGATTTGTTTCAACTACATGCGTGAACATGTGCCAAGTCGAGTCACTCAATTCATTCAAAGGAGGATACCATCCCATCATACCATATCATAATCATTTTAATAGCATGTTGGCACGCAAGGTAAACCATTATAACTCATAGCTAATCAAGCATGGCACAAGCAACTACAATCTCTAAATGTCATTGCAAATATCTTTACCTCATAATAAAATTTGAATCAGGAGCGATGAACTCATCATATTTACAAAAATAAGAGAGGTCGAGTTCATACCAGCTTTTCTCATCTCAATAAGTCCATCATATATCGTCATTATTGCCTTTCACTTGCGACCCGAGCGATGTGTATAATAATAATAGTGCACGTGCATTGGACTAAGCTGGAATCTGCAAGCATTCAACTCAAGAGAGAAGACAAGGTAATATGGGCTCTAAGTTAAATAAACAATCATGCATATGAGAACCACTTAAACATTTTCAATATGGTCTTCTACCCTCGACACCCAAAGAAAATAAAAATAAAATAAAACTATTTACACGGGAAAGCTCCCATCAAGTAAAAGAAGAACAAGGAATCTTTTTTGGGGTTTTCATTTTAAGTCTACTACAAGCATGGAAATTAAACTAACTAATTTTTTTGGTTTTTCTTAAGGTTTATCAAACACACAAGAAGAAATCTAGAACAAGAAAATGAAACTAGCATGGATAATACAATGAAAGAGTATGAACACCGACGACTAGTGTGTGAACATGAATGTAAAGTCGGTGAGAAATACGTACTCCCCCAAGCTTAGGCTTTTGGCCTAAGTTGGTCTAATACCAAGGACTGCCTGGCTGATATCCATAGTTGTAACTGGGGTCGTACTGAGATGCAGAAGCAATTGCCTCCTGAGCTGCGGCATGTTGGCGAGCTACCTCCACTCTCCCCTCGTGTTCAGCTGCTTCCTCCCTGGTAACAACATGTCTTCCTTTTGCCTGATAATCAAAAAGGAGAGGAGCAGGAAGAGTAACATGGACGACGTTGCGTCTGTCATAGATTAGTCGATATTGGAGGAATTGTTCATTCCTCCTAATAAAATGATGGTTGACCATAGCGTCATAATCTAAATAAGCAGGAGGTAACATCATATCCCCCTTTCGTGGGGCTATACCAAGATAATTAGCCACACGGGTTGCATAAATTCCTCCAAATAAATCTCCAGCTCTACCATTATTCTGCAACCTACGTGCCCCAAGTTATAACCTTTATAACCTAACACAGCACTCTTGAGGACACAAAGATCAGGGACACACATATGACATGCTTCATCTTTACCGTTAATAAATCTACCAATGAAGAGAGCAAAATAGTGTATAGCAGGAAAATGAATGCTCCCTATGGTAGCTTGTGCTATGTCCCTGGATTCTCCCACAGTAATACTAGCAAGGAAGTCCCTAAATTCAGATTTGTGGGGATCATTAATATTACCCCACTGCGGAAGTTTGCAAGCAGTTGTAAAATCCTCTAAGTCCATGGTATAAGATGTATCATAAATATCAAATAGGACACTAGGAGAATTACGCGTACAATTATATTTAAACCTCCGCACAAAGGAATCAGTCAATTGATAGTACTAAGGACACTTATCTTGTAAGAAGTGCTCCAGATCAGCATTACGCACATACGCGTCAAATTCCTCCTTAAAGCCTGCTTCAACCATAAAATCATCGGATGGCCACTCACAAGCTCGAACATCTGCGTCCCTCGGTAATTCAACATCTTGCTCACGTATAGCAATCCTAGGTCCTTTCTTTACCAAGGAACCACCTTGGTACATTCTCCTAGACATAATTCTTTTACTGAAAAATTTCTGAAATTTTAGTAACTTCAAAATAAAAGTGAATAAAACTAAACAAGATTGATAGCAACTACTCCTACAAGTGCCTAGAGCCTCTATCATGCATTAGAATTGCTTGGGACCTCATAAATTCAACATGTAAGCTCAAGAACATGGTCACCTATGTAGCAAAAATTTGCAATGAATAAAGCACTAGAACAAAAACTAATTGGACCAATGGAGGAGTCACATACCAAGCAACAATCTCCCAAAGCAGTTTTGTGAATGGAGCTTTGAGCAAGGAGATCGAAAATCGCAGCAAAATGAGCTAGAACTCATGCTTGAGCTGGATGGGGATTTTTTTGGGAAGAAGATGGAGTGTGTGGTTGCTGCAATAAGGGGAGGGGGGCCCCCTGGGCCCCACGAGACAGGGGGGCGCGCCCAAGGTAGGTGGGCGCGCCCTCCACTCTCGTGGCCTGGTGCTTGCCCCTCCTACAGTGATTTCAGTGCCTAAAATCCTCAAATATTCCATAAAAATCATACTAAATTTGCAAGGCATTTGGAGCACTTTTATTTTTGGGGTATTTTTTTATTGCACGGATAATTCAGAAAACAGACAGATAATACTATTTTTGCTTTATTTATTCTAAATAACAGATAGTAAAAAGAGGGTACAGAAGATTGTGCCTTCTAGTTTCATCCATCTCATGATCATCAAAATGAACCCACTAACAATGTTGATCAAGTCTTGTTAACAAACTCATTCTGAATAACACGGAACCAGAGAAATTTCGAATAACACTAAGTTACCACAACGGGGATATGAACATCCCCAACAATAAGAATATCATATTTTTTCTTGACAGTAGTAGGAAGAGGAAATTCGAAACCTCCAATAATGATAGTTGGAACTTTTCCAATAGAATTGATGCTATGAACTTGAGATTGTTTCCTCAGAAAGTGTACCGTATGCTCATTACCATTAACATGAAAAGTGACATTGCCTCTGTTGCAAAGCCCCTGCAGTATTCAAAAAGGGTCTACCAAGGATAATCGACATACTATCGTCATCGGGAATATCAAGAATAACAAAGTCCGTTAAGATAGTGACATTTGCAACCTAGCAGGCACATCCTCACAAATACCGACAGGTATAGCAGTTGATTTATCAGCCATTTGCAAAGATATTTCAGAAGGTGTCAACTTACTCAATTCAAGTCTATGATATAAAGAGAGAGGCATAACACTAACACCGCCTCCAAGATCACATAAGGCAGTTCTAACATAATTTCTTTTAATGGAGCATGGTATAGCTGGTACCCCTGGATCTCCAAGTTTCTTTGGTATTCCACCCTTAAAAGTGTAATTAGCAAGCATGGTGGAAATTTCAGCTTCCGGTATCTTTCTTTTGTTTGTAATGATATCCTTCATATACTTAGCATAAGGATTTACTCTAAGCATATCAGTTAAGCGCATACGTAAGAAGATAGGTCTAATCATTTCAGCAAAGCGCACAAAATCCTCATCATCCTTTGTCTTGGATGGTTTAGGAGGAAAGGGCATGGGTTTCTGAACCCATGGTTCTCTTTCTTTATCATGCTTCCTAGCAACAAAATCTCTCTTATCATAACGTTGATTCTTTGATTGTGGGTTATCAAGATCAACAGCAGGTTCAATCTCTACTTCATTATTTTTGCTAGGTTGAGTATCAACATGAACATTATCATTAACATTATCAGTTGGTTCATGGTCATCACCTGATTGTGTTTCAGCATCAGAGATAGAAATATCATTGGGATTCTCAGGTGTGTCTCTGATGGGTTCACTAGAAGCATGCAAAGTCCTATCGTTTTTCTTTTTCTTCTTTTCGGAAGAACTAGATGCCTCTAAATTATTTCTCTGAGAATCTTGCTCGATTCTCTTAGGGTGGTTGTCGGTGTCAAAACCGGCGGATCTCGGGTAGGGGGTCCCGAACTGTGTGTCTAGGCGGATGGTAACAGGAGACAAGGGACACGATGTTTTTACCCAGGTTGGGCCCTCTCGATGGAGGTAAAACCCTACTCCTTCTTGATTGATATTGATGATATGGGTAGTACAAGAGTAGATCTACCACGAGATCAAGGAGGCTAAACCCTAGAAGCTAGTCTATGGTATGATTGTTGTTCGTCCTATGGACTAAAACCCTCCGGTTTATATAGACACCGAGAGGGCTAGGGTTACACGAGTCGGTTACAATGGTAGGAGATCTACATATCCGTATTGCCAAGCTTGCCTTCCACGCCAAGGAAAGTCCCATCCGGACACGGGACGAAGTCTTCAATCTTGTATCTTCATAGTCTTGGAGTCCGGCCAATGATGGTAGTTCGGCTATCAGGACACCCCCTAGTCCAGGACTCCCTCAGTAGCCCCTGAACCAGGCTTCAATGACGACGAGTCCGGCGCGCATATTGTATTCGGCATTGCAAGGCGGGTTCCTCCTCCGAATAATTCATAGAAGATTGCGAACACTAGGATAGTGTCCGGCTCTGCAAAATAAATTCCACATAACACCGTAGAGAGAATAATATTTACAAAAGTTCAATCTGCTGACGTATTTCGTGGCGTGACGTCACACCACGGCCAAGCCTTCACTCGAATCGTTTTTGTCATACCACCTCAGCGCGTTTAGCGAAGCGGTTTCCTTGGCACGTCTTGTTGAAGCAGAGATCATGTCCCCTTATTCCGGGATTCTCATCAATACGGACGTGGGTAACCCAACCGCGCCATTGATTGTGGCGCTTGGGAGATAAGCGAGTTTTACCAGGCTGGTGGGGACGCATAGCTTCGTCTGCCCATATATAAGGAGATAAGGATCCACCTTTTTACCTGCGCCTTCTTCCTCCTTTGCTTATCCATCTCCGCGCACTCGAGCTCTAGCGCCCAAGTCCGCACATCTCACCTCAACTTTCTCCAACCATGTCCGGAGCGGGAGGCAAGTGGATGGCCTCCTCCGTTACGGAGGGGCACATCAAGAAGCAGCGCAACGCCGGATATTTGTCCAGCGATATCGCGCACCGGCTCCCCGACGAGGGGCAGCTCATCCCCACCCCCGGGCCCTATGAGAGGGTGGTATTCCTTCCCCATTTCCTCCGTGGACTGGGCTTCCCACTCCACCCCTTTGTCCGGGGGCTCATGTTCTACTATGGCCTGGATTTCCATGATTTGCCCCCGAATTTCATCCTCAACATCTCGGCGTTTATCGTGGGTATGCGAAACCTTCCTCTGCATCCAGCCCACTTGGCTTATGGCTAAGGACCTTTAATGTCAAGCCGAAGGTTGTGAAGGGCAGCCAAGCGGAGTGCGGAGGCGCCATGGTGGGCAAGATGCCCAACGTCACTTGGCTCGAGGGCGCCTTCGTGGAAACCATCAAAGGGTGGCAATCGGGGTGGTTCTACATCACCGAGCCGCGTGACCCTGAATGGGCAGCGGCCCCCGAATTCAGATTTGGCATCCCCTTGCGGCTCACTTCCTGGAAAGAGAAGGGCCTGCTGTGGAGTGATTCGGAAGAGCTGACCGGACTCCAATCCTGTCTCCAAACCCTGGTGAACAAGAAGCTCAAGCTTGTCAACGTAATCCAGGTCATGCTCATCCGCCGGATTCTCCCCTGCCAACAGCGGGACTTCAACTTGTGGGAGTTCGATCCGGCACAGCACCAGACCTTGAGCGGGCTCTTCGACACTACGTCTGAAGAGGCACGGAGGGTGCTGTTCAAGGCGCCGAGGCTCCGCATCCGCTACCGAAGATCGCGGATTCAGCTCATGGCGTCCGGTGGCGAGGTAAGCCATGTTATCCTTTATGGGACACTTGCTTTTCATAGTTTGACTCTATGCGGGATCTAAACTCCCAATACCTTTAACAGGCCTGGCAGGAGACGTCCGAACAGGTTAACTGTCCGGCTCCCCTTCCAGAAGACCCACCGGATGCCTGTTTGACCGGGCTGCTGGTCCCGACACCTTACGTGGTGCCGGAGAAGAAGGCCAAGAAGAAGGCCACGAGAACCCGGAGGAGTTCCTGGCGTCAGGTGCTATCGGATTCATCGTCCGATGACTCCGAGGCGGACTCCTACCATGAGGACGAGGAGGAGAAGAAAGAGGCCTCTCCCCCAGCGGGGGAGAGAAGAAGAGGAAGGCCTCCCCAACGGGGGAGGCCGAAGGGTTCAAGAAGGGAAGGACCCTTCCCCCGGACTGTTCCACCAACGCCGGTGACGGCGAAGAGGAGTGGCCCTCAAGGGCCAAGCCCCTGGAGAGATCGTAAGTATCTGGACTCCTGAATAACTCATAATTTTTCTTTTTGTCGCATAGCATCTTTTAACGCCGCATACAACCCTCTAGTCCGCCCAAGGACGATCTTCCCGCTTCGTCGAGCGGGTCCTTGGGTACGTCGGATGTGAATAGCACTTCACTTCCGACCGCCTCCTCCCCCCGTGACACTGACGACGCCGAGGTGGGATCCTAGAAAGGGACCCACCAGGAGGAGGAGGCCCCGGACGTGCCGCAGGGCAACATCCCGGACTTTGGACCGGACTCCGCACCGGAACCTTCAGTGGTTCCGGAGTCCGGCGGGCGGTCCCTTCATAAGAAGGGCAAGACTGTGACGCCGGCGGCCTCCGTCCAACCGGAGGCGCCGGATAACTTGTTGGAGGCGCTCAACGGTGCTTCCATCGACGAGGAACACCGCACTGTCATGAGTGCGGTGATTCAGAAGGTTCAGCTCGCCAAAAGCGGGCTGACCGAAGCCTGCAGCAGCCTTCTAACAAGCTTTGAGGTAAGAATTTTAAGATATGTAAAATAGTACCGCATAGACAGCAGCCCCTGATGCTCGGTTCAGTGTTCTGAAAGAAAAGCCGGACTGAGGATCTAAAAAGATATATGCAGGAGTCTTAACAAAAAATATGTCAATATGGGAATGCAGGCTGCGCTGCTGACCTCTGCCGCACTGACTGCGGAGGTCAATGCCTTGAAGCAGAGCCTCGAGCGGTCCGAGAGCGAGCTCCACCGTGCCAAGAAGCAGCTCGAGGACAAGGAGGGTGAGTAACACCTTATTAAAGTTGTACCTTACAGAAAAGGATTTGGTTGCAAGAGGAATGGCAAGGATAACGTGGGTACTTCAGGGGCTACGAACGAGGTGGCGACCCTGAAGGAGGCGGTGTCTGCGGCCGAATGCGATGCGGCCGCGGAACACGCCGAGCGAGAGAAGCAGGAGGCCGGGTGGCGGAGGTACGGCAAGAGCTCTAGGCTCTCGTGGAAAAACACGAGAGTTTGGAGCGTGACTCGAAGACTCGAGAGTCCGAGCTTGCATTGGCTCTTGAGAGTGCCAAAGCTGCTAAGGCCGAAGCCCACAAGGCCCTCCAGCAAATCGAGGCATTGAAGAAAATAGCGGCGGGTAAGGCATTCTTCATGCAAAGCAAGCATGTAAAAGTGAATTACCTGTTACTTACCCGAATTCGGAGCTCTCCAGGAGCGTTCGCGAGATCTACCCGTGGCGTGTCCGATCTGCCGCTTTCTCTGAGCCGAGGAGGGAGCTCGACGGAGAAGGTGTTACGGTCTCGGTATCGAGGCCGGACATCCGGTGCCTTATAGAGACCAGCTGAAGCAGCTGGTCGAGCTCCACAAGGTGGCCGAACAGGCCATGAAGGGCCTCATAGTTCGGCTGTGGCCCAAAGAGGCCATGCCTGGGAGCTACTTCGGCCTAGTGTGGCGGCTGGTGGATGCTTGTCCATGGATTGAAGTCATCAAGCACTCCGCCTGCATTGAAGGTGCCCATCGGGCCCTTGCCCGTGCTAAAGTGCACTGGGGCAGGATGGACGCTGAGAAGCTTGTGACGGACGCGCCACCGCCGGGCAAGGAGTATCGCACGCCCGAGATATATTATGAGGGTGTCCTGAAGGGTGCCCGCATTATTGCGGGTGAGTGCTCTAAAGATGTAAATTTTGATTAGACTCGCATTTTGTTATCCTGTGCGCTGAAAACTTTTTCATATGCGCTAAGCAACGCTTGTTAATTTAAAATATTACCTTCTGTGCGGCCGTTTATCAAATCTAAGAGATGGCAAGTCGTCGGCTTCAACCCCCATGCCACGAGTCTTTGGGGTGTTCGGATAAACTTGAGCGCTCTTGTTCCCATTTTTGGGTCCATCTAGGAGGCGCTCAACACAACGTAACGAGGCAACCAGACTTATAATGCTTGAGCACTCTCACTTAGCCATAGAATTCTATAATTTTAAATTTCGCAAAGCCCCTAGTGTTCGGAAGATCAATTGAGGCGCTATCCACGCCTGGGCCGGACAAAGCCGGTTCCTCGCTCTAAGCGGCATAAGTCTTTAGGGACTCAAAAAAACCTCTCGAACAGCGACCGGCTCTCGCCTCACCATGACGGTCAGTTTTAGCTTCTGCCAGACCGACGTGTTTCGCCCAGCTCAACTGGGCACAATCGCAGATGGTTCTCCCAGCGCTACCTTAGCCGATATAACGGGCGTAAGGTACCAAAACATGGGAGCCAGCAAACCCAACTATTGACCCAAGACATGATTCGAGCCGATGCATATAATGCTATAAGTTCGGGGTGCCACACTTGTGAAAGTGTTCGGACTTATCACACCATAATATGGGGAACTTAAGCCCCTGGTGTATTTAGCCGTACCAAAGTGTACGGATGCAACATGTCATAAATGAACATATGTATAAGAAAGGAATGCAATTATAGGCAAAAAGCAATGCATTGTTTATTCAAAAAAAAAAAGAAAATACTGCCATGAATGCAGAATGATACAAATAGTGTGATAAGCAAGGGGTGGGACTATTTAACATGTCCCCCTCCAGGGGTAGGCTGCGGAATGGTGTACAAAATAGGTATAATGCTCGTAATGGAGACCACCTGGATGTTCGTCGTGGCTTTTCTTCTTCCCTGGCTGTTGTATCGTGAGTCCGGCGGGTCTACTGCCGGACAAGGCCTCTGGTAAACGGAGTCCTGAGGAAAAAAAGAAAAAAGAAAGATGATGACCTATTTGGGAGCCCGTGGTGTGGTTGAGCTGCACTCTGGGCCTGCCGTGGTCGTGCCCCTCCCCCTTTGCCCATGGTATTTCCAGAGCATAGTGATGTACGCGGAGTACTGGTTTTGCAATTTTGCAAGGGCTGGGGTTGGGGCCATATTGCTACGCGTCCTCGGAACGTGCCAGGTGGTCTTGTTGTAGGTTACTCCAGGCGCGCTTGGCGGTGTCCGGTCGCTTAACGGCCGGACTCGAGAATTGCCTTAAGAGGCTGCACTGCACTTCTGCCGCGAGAGCCACTGTATGCTCCTCCGTTCGGAGAGAGCGTTCAGTGTTTCCGTTGACTGTGATGACTCCTCGGGGGCCTAGCATCTTGAGCTTGAGGTATGCGTAGTGCGGCACCGCATTGAACTTTGCAAATGCGGTTCGTCCGAGCAGTGCATGATAGCCGCTGCGGAACGGAACTATGTCGAAGATTAACTCCTTGCTTCAGAAGTTACCCGGGGATCCGAAGACCACTTCGATGTATGGCGAGCCTGTACAATTGGCCTCTACACCTGGTATGACGCCTTTGAAGGTCGTCTTTGTGGGTTTAATCCTTGAGGGGTCGATGCCCATCTTGCGCACTATATCCTGATAAAGCAGGTTCAGGTTGCTGCCGCCGTCCATCAGGACTCTAGTGAGGTGAAACCCGTTGACGATTGGGTCTAGAACCAATGCGGCGAATCCGCCATGGCGGATGCTAGTGGGGTGGTCCCTTCGATCGAATGTGATCGGGCAGGAGGACCATGGATTGAACTTTGGGGCGACTGGCTCCATCGCGTATATGTCCCTGAGTGCATGCTTCCGCTCCCTTTTGGGTATGTGGGTTGCGTATATCATGTTCACCGTCCGCACTTGTGGGGGGAAACCCTTCTGTCCTCTATTTTTCGGCGGCCGGGTCTCTTCCTCGTCATCGCTATGCAGCCCCTTGTCATTGTTTTCGGCGATTAACTTGCCTGCCTGCTTGAATACCCAACAATCCCTGTTGGTGTGATTAGCTGGCTTTTCGAGGGTGCCGTGTATCTGGCACGAGCGGTCGAGTATTCGGTCCAAATTGGGCCGGACCGGAGTAGTTCTTTTGAATGGCTTTTCCGCTGACGGGTTTGGAGCCTCACGAATCTGGCGTTGACTGTCGTATCCTCAGTATTATCGCTGTTAATGCGGCATTTGTGCTTGTTGCGACGCGACCTGCCATTGCGGTCCTTGGTATCCGGACTGCCAGAATTTTTGTTGAGGTTGTTACTGCGGGCTAGCCAGCTGTCCTCTCCCTCGCAGAAGCGGGTCATGAGTGATGTAAGGGCTGCCATGGATTTCGGCTTTTCCTGTCCTAGGTGCCGGGCAAGCCACTCGTTGCGGATATTATGTTTGAAGGCTGCGAGGGCCTCCGCATCCGGACAGTCGACGATTTGATTTTTCTTGGTTAAGAACCGTGTCCAGAATTGTCTGGCCGATTCGTTTGGCTGCTGAATTATGTGGCTTAGGTCATCAGTGTCTAGTGGTCACACATATGTGCCCTGGAAGTTATCAAGGAATGCGGCTTCCAGGTCCTCCCAACACCCAATTGATTCTGCTAGCAAGCTGTTAAGCCAATGCCGAGTTGGTCCTTTAAGCTTGAGTGGGAGGTATTTGATGGCGTGAAGATCATCACCGCGGGCCATGTGTATATGAAGAAGATAGTCTTCGATCCAAACCGCGGGGTCTGTTGTGCCATCGTAGGATTCAATGTTCACGGGTTTGAACCCTTCGGGGATTTGATGATCCATTACTTCATCTGTGAAGCATAGTGGGTGTGCGGCGCCTCTATATTGGGCTATATCACGACGTAGCTCAAGCGAGCTTTGTCTCTTGTGTTCGGCCCGGCGAATTCTTTGTATCGGTAGCGACGGTTGTCGCCGCGTGTCATGGGGCGCCCACGCGATCCGTAGATCGATCTTGATTGTCTTGCCTTATCCTCCAATATGTCTCGCAAGTCCGGCGCATTCCCCCGTGGCTTTGTACTTTTCGAACGATGCCGGGATACGGCTTTATTGGAGGGCCTAGAGGCCTCTCTGTCGCAGCCACGAGGTGGCCGCTCGGCCGTATTGTGCGCTGGTGATGTAGGTTTATATGCTTCCTCCTCTAATCAGGGCAGCAGCTTGCGTTTGGGGTAGCTTTTGGAGGGGCGTTCAAGTTCGTACTCTTCGGCCGCAAGGACTTTAGTCCATCTGTCGGCTAGCAAATCTTGGTCAGCTCTAAGCTGTTGCTGCTTTTTCTTGAGGCTACTTGCCGTGGCCATAAGCCCGCGTTTAAAACGCTCTTGTTCGACGGGATCCTCAGGCACAATGAATTCATCGTCGTCGAGGCTTGCCTCATCTCTGGAGGGAGGCATGTAATTATCGTCCTCTACCTCTTTGTCTGCCGCTCTCTCATGAGGGCTGGCTTCTTCATCCTCCTGTGCTGAATCTTGCTGGAGGGGGTTGTCTTCGGCACTGTCCGGGGTGTTATTGTCTCCGGTGCCGGAATCTCCATTCTTGTTGTGGCGGGATTTAGAGCGGCGCCGCTGACGCCGGCGCTTAGGCTGTTTCTTGGAGGGGTCTTACTCCGCTGTTCCATCGCCATTCCCATCCTTTGGGATGTCCACCATGTATATGTCGTATGACGAGGTGGCTTTCCAATGCCCCGTAGGTGCTGGTTCTTGGTCGTCTCCGGCATCGTCGTCCATACCGTCGATGTCTTCGGAGTCGAAGTCTAGCATGTCGGTTAGGTCGTCGACAGTGGCTACAAAGTGGGTGGTGGGTGGGCTTTGAATTTCTTCATCGTCCACATCCCAACCGTCCTGACCGTGGTCCGGCCAGGTCTCTCCTGATAACGAGAGATACTTTAGCGAATTCAGGATGTCGCCAAAAGGCGAGTGCTGAAAGATGTCCGCAGCGGTGAACTCCATGATCGGCGCCCAATCGGATTCGATTGGTAGGGGCGCGGGAGGTTCGGGATCCGGCGAGGAGTCCGGCACCTCAGAGTCACGAGCTTCGCAAGGGACAGGGCTGGTATTCGGCTCCATTGTCGTAGAGGTAGCAGCCTCCAAGGCGGTGTCTAGCCACCCATCCTCGATCGGCGCAGTCGGCTCCGAGTTAAGGGTCGGAGCGGACTCTCGTGCGGCCTCCAGGGCATTGTCCGGCGGCAGAGCTAAATCATGCCCATGGCGACAGTGCGGCGTGCTCGGCTGTGGCTTGAATCCGTCGAAGATCAAGTCTCCGCGGACGTTGGCCGTATAGTTCAAACTTCCAAATCTGACCTGATGGCCAGGGTCATAGCTTTTGATCTACTCCAGATGGCCAAGCGAATTGGCCCGCAGTGCAAAGCCGCCGAATACAAAAATCTGTCCGGGGAGAAAAGTCTCACCCTTGACCGCGTCGTTGTTGATGATCGGAAGGAGCCACCGGGCCTATGAGCTGACGACAGAGGAACTCTCAATGAAAGCACCAATGTCGGTGTCAAACCGGCGAATCTCGGGTAGGGGGTCCCGAATCTGCGTCTAGGCGGATGGGAACATGAGACAAGGGACACGATGTTTTTACCCAGGTTCGGGCCCTCTCGATGGAGGTAAAACCCTACTTCTGCTTGATTGATATTGATGATATGGGTAGTACAAGAGTAGATCTACCACGAGATCAAGGAGGCTAAACCCTAGAATCTAGCCTATGGTATGATTGTTGTTCGTCCTATGGACTAAAACCCTCCGGTTTATATAGACACGGAGAGGGCTAGGGTTACACAGAGTCGGTTACAATGGTAGGAGATCTACATATCCGTATTGCCAAGCTTGCCTTCCATGCCAAGGAAAGTCCCATCCGGACACGGGACGAAGTCTTCAATCTTGTATCTTCATAGTCTTGGAGTCCTACCAATGATGATAGTTCGGCTATCCCGACACCCCCTAGTCCAGGACTCCCTCAGTGGCCTTCAGGATACAAAGGTTCCTGAGTCATTCTACCAGTTCTAGTAGCCACTCTAACAGCAACATCGGGTTTATTATTTAATTCATCAAGCAAATCATTTTGAGCTTTAAGTACTTGCTCAGCTTGAGTAGCAACCATAGAAGCATATTTGCTAACGAGTTTGAGTTCACCTTTAACTCTAGCCATATTATCGCTCACGCGTCCTATCTCGAAAGCATTATTCTTTAACTCTCTACCAACATAAGCATTAAAACTTTCTTGTCTAGCCATAAAGTCATCAAATTCATCTAAGCAAGGGCTATGAAATTTAGTAGAGGGGATTTCAACTTTATCATATCTATAGAGAGAATTTACCTTTACTACATGTGTCGGGTTATCAAGACAATGTGGTTCTTCAACAGGCGGTATATTAAGACCATGTATTTCTTCAATAGGTGGTAAATTCTTAACAGTTTCAGCTTTAATACCTTTTTCTTTCATTGATTTCTTTGCCTCTTGCATATCTTGGATCTGAGAAATAAAACACCTCTCTTCTTTGGAGTGGGTTTAGGAATAGGCTCAGGAGTTGGCTTAATTGGTTCAGGAATTGCCTCAGGAATTGGCTCAGGAAGAGTCCAATTATTTTCCCTAGTCAGCATATTATTCAATAGTAATTCAGCTTCGTCGATTGTTCTTTCCCTGAAAACACAACCAGCACAACTACCAAAGTAGTCCTTGGAAGCATAGGTTAGTCCATTATAAAAGATATCAAGTATTTCATTTTTCTTAAGAGGATGATCAGGCGAAGCATTAAGTAATCGGAGAAGCCTCCCCCAAGCTTGTGGGAGACTCTCTTCTTTGATTTGCACAAAATTATATAATTCCCAAGGCAGCTAGTTTCTTATGAGCAGGGAAATATTTAGCAGAGAAGTAATAAATCATATCCTCGTGACTACGCACACAACCAGGAGCAAGAGAATTATACCAAGTCTTAGCATCACCCTTCTTCGAGAACGGAAATATCTTAAGGATATAATAATAGCGAGATTTATCATCATGAGTAAACAGGGTAGCTATATCATTCAACTTGGTAAGATGTGCCACAACAGTTTCAGATTCAAGGCCACAAAAAGGATCAGATTCAACCAAAGTAATAATTTCAGGATCAACAGAGAATTCATAATCGTTGTCAGTAACATAGATAGGTGAAGTAGCAAAAGCAGGGTCAGGTTTCATTCTAGCATTAAGAGACTGCTGCTTCCATTTAGCTAATAATTTCTTAAGATCATATCTATCTTTACAAGCAAAGATAGCTCTAGCAGCTTCCTCTTCCATAACATAACCCTCAGGAACAACAGGCAATTCATAATCATTGGGAGAATTTTCATCATCACTATCATCAATAATAGCATCTTCAATAATTCGTTCTCTCTAGCCCTAGCAAGTTGTTCATCAAGAAATTCACCTAATGGCAAAGTAGTATCACGCACAGAAGTAGTTTCATCATAAGTATCATGCATAGCAGAAGTGGCATCATCAATAACATGCGACATATCAGAGTTCATAGCAGTAGCAGGTTTAGGTATCGCAAGCTTACTCAAAACAGAAGGAGAATCTAGTGCAGAGCTAGATGGCAGTTCCTTACATCCCCTCGTAGTTGAGGGATAAATCGTAGTTTTCGCGTCTTTCAAGTTCTTCATAGTGATCAACAGATATAAATCCCAAGTGACTCAGAGAATAGAGCTATTCTCCCCGGCAACGGCGCCAGAAATTAGTCTTGATAACCTACAAGTGTAGGGGATCGCAAAAGCTTTTGAGGGTAAAGTATTCAACCCAAATTTATTGATTCGACACAAGGGGGGCCAAAGAATATTCTTGAGTATTAGAAGTTGAGTTGTCAATTCAAGCACACCTGGATAACTAAGTATCTGCAGCAAAGTATTTAGTAGCAAAGTAGTATGATAATAAAGGTAATAGCGAAAGTAATATTTTTGGGTTTTGTAGTGATTGTAACAATAGCAACGGAAAAGTAAATAAGCGAAACACAAGATGTGAAAAGCTCGTAGGCAATGGATCAGTGATGGATAATTATGTCGGATGCAATTCCTCATGTAATAGCTCTAACATAGGGTGACACAGAACTAGCTCCAGTTCATCAATGTAATGTAGGCATGTATTCCATAAATAGTCATGCGTGCTTATGGAAAAGAACTTGCATCACATCTTTTGTCCTACCCTCCCGTGGCAGCGGGGTCCTAACGGAAACTAAGGGATATTAAGGCCTCCTTTTAATAGAGAACCGGAACAGAGCATTAGCACATAGTGAATACATGAACTCCTCAAACTACGGTCATCACCGAGAAGTATCCCGATTATTGTCACTTCGGGGTTGTCGGATCATAACACATAATAGGTGACTATAAACTTGCAAGATAGGATCAAGAACTCACATATATTCATCAAAACATAATAGGTTCAAATCTAAAATCATGGCACTCGGGCCCTAGTGACAAGCATTAAGCATAGCAAAGTCATAGCAACATCAATCTCGGAACATAGTGGATACTAGGGATCAAACCCTAACAAAACTAACTTGATTACATGGTAAATCTCATCCAACCCATCACCGTCCTGCAAGCCTATGATGGAATTACTCACGCACGATGGTGAGCATCATGAAATTGGTGATGGAGGATGGTTGATGATGACGACAGCGACGAATCCCCCTCTCCGGAGCCCCGAACGGACTCCAGATCAGCCCTCCCGAGAGAGATTAGGGCCTGGTGGCGGCTCCTTATCGTAAAACGCGATGAAACTTTCTCTCTGATTTTTTTCTCCGTGAGACAGAATATATGGAGTTGGAGTTGAGGTCAGCGGAGCCTCAGGGGGGCCCACGAGACAGGGGGCGCACCCCCCACCCTCGTGGACAGGGTGTGGGCCCCCTGGTCTTGAATCTTTCGCCAGTATTTTTTATATTATCCAAAAAGTGCCTCCGTGGATTTTCAGGACATTCCGAGAACTTTTGTTTTCTAAACATAAAACAACATCATGGCAGTTCTGCTGAAATTAGCGTCGGTCCGGGTTAGTTTCATTCAAATCATGCAAGTTAGAGTCCAAAACAAGGGCAGGAGTGTTTGGAAAACTAGATACGTTGGAGACGTATCAGCCATATGAGTCCACTATACCTACCTATATGCGGTATTCCCGTGCCGTTCTAAGCAAATTTGTATGTGCCATCTCTAATTTTAAAAATAAATTTCTCTTTTGTGTGCTCATACCACTCGCGAGGCGGTGAGGGGTGGCCAATATTTTCCATGCTAGATATGTTATTCTCATGATGAGAGTTTATTCACTTGTCATTGCACAAGAGTGCGGCAAAGGCATTAGGGATGCCCAGTCCCGAAATAAAAAATGATTTACTTTATGTTGTCAAATAATAAATTCCTTGGAAAGTGTTGGTATGGAGGGCACCCGTGGATACAGATAAGCCATGGAAAGTAAAATTATGGTGGTAAAAGGAATAAACTTTATTTTTTGTTTGGGAACCGCCTATGATGTATCTAGCATGGGAAGTATTGGGAGCTCTAAGTCGTTTTCGTTGGTGGGAAAAGTATGCCTCCCAAAATGTTTTTATCTCTCAATTTTCACTTTGAGCTCTGGCACCTCTACAAATCCCTACGTCCCTCCGCGAAGGACCTTTCTTTTACTTTATGCAATTTTTATTTTGAATTTGAGTCTCCATCTTCTCTTACAAAGCACCAACTAAGGAGCACTATGATCGTATTTGAACATTGGGTGTAGCTAATATTCAGGTGTGTTTCATGAATGGATCAATGATTGAGCATAGTGGGCTAGGGATAACTTGCTTTAGCATTGACATTTTGAAAGACATGGTTGCTTGTTGATATGCTTGAGTATTAAAGTCTTCATGTCAAAACTAGACTATTGCTTTGAACCATATAAAAGTCCAAATGTTCATGCTATAGAGAAAATAATATGTGATGAACATGTTAGGCAACATTCCACATCAAAAATTCTGTTTTTTATCATTTACCTACTCGAGGACGAGCAGGAATTAAGCTTGGGGGTGCTGATACGTCTCCAACATATCTATAATTTTGTATTGTTCCATGTTGTTATATTATCATTCTTGGATGTTTTACAATCATTTTATAATCATTTTATAATCATTTTATATCATTTTTTGTACTAATCTATTGACATAGTGCCCAGTGTCGGTTGCTGTTTTCTGCTTGTTTTTTACGTCGCAGGAAATCAATACCAAATGGAGTCCAAACGCAGCGAAACTCTTTGTGGATTTTTTTTTCTGGACCACAACACACTGTATGGGCCAAGAAAGTACCTGAGGGGTTCTCCGAGGGGAGCACAACCCACCAGGGCGCGCCTGGTCCCCCAGGCGCGCCCAGGTGGGTTGTGCCCACCTCGGTGGCCTCCCGCACCGCCTCTTTGCTCTATAAATACCCCAATATTCTAGAATCCCTAGGAGAGTCGACAGAAATCAATTCCAGTTGCCGCAAATTCCAGAAACACTAGATCCAATCTAGACACCATCACGGAGGGGTTCATCATGTCCATTGGTGCCTCTTCGATGATGCGTGAGTAGTTCTTTGTAGACCTACAGGTCCGTAGTTAGTAGCTAGATGGCTTCCTCTCTCTCTCTCTTGATTCTCAATACAATGGTCTCTTGGAGATCCATATGATGGAAGTGTTTTTGTGGTGTGTTTGTTTGGATCCCATGAACTTTGATTTTATGATCAGGTCTATGTTTTTATCCATGAAAGTTATTCGAGTCTTCTTTGAGCTCTTATATGCATGATTGATTATAGCCTCGTATTTCTTCTCCGATATTTGGGTTTTGTTTGGCCAACTTGATCTATTTATCTTGCAATGGGAAGAGGTGCTTTGTGATGGGCTCGATCTTACGGTGCTTGATCCCAATGACAGAAGGGAAAAGACATGTAGGTATCGTTGCTATTAAGGATAACAAGATGGGGTCTATTTCTACATAAATAGATATTGTCTACATCATGCCATCGTTCTTATTGCATTACTCCGTTTTTCCATGAACTTAATACACTAGATGCATGCTGGATAGCTATCGATGTGTGGAGTAATAGTAGTAGATGCAGGCAGGAGTCGGTCTACTAATCTTGGACGTGATGCCCATATAATGATCATTGCTTGGATATCGTCATGATTATTTGAAGTTCTATCAATTGCCCACCAGTAATTATTTTCCCACCGTTTGCTATTTTTCTCGAGAGAAGCCACTAGTGAAACCTACGGCCCCCGGGTCTCTTCTTATTATATTTGCCTTTGCGATCTATTTTCCTTTGCTTTTATTTTCAGTTCTATTAAACCAACAATACAAAAATACCTTGCTGCACTTTATTTTATTTGCAACTATTTATCCTATCTTTTACAACTTTACCCCGTCTCCTCGCCAATTTCTGGCGCCGTTACCCGAAAGGGATTGACAACCCCTTTAACATGTCGGTTTGCGTGTATTTGTTATTTATGTGCAGGGGCTATTTACGTTGTGTTGCGTGGTTCTCCTACTGGTTCGATAACCTTGGTCTCATCACTAAGGGAAATACCTACCGTTGATGTGCTGCATCATCCCTTCCTCTTTGGGGAAATACCGACGTAGTTCTAGCAGACATCAGACCTCCGTGTTAATGCCAGCCCCAACCAAAGACCTCGGTTTGGGATTACCCTTGCACCTCTTCAATGTCCTCGACCGAAGGTGGCTCTACGTATCTCCTGTAGGTCTCAGCAAAGAAGATTATCACTATTTGCAGCGGCTATCGCCAATGACAATGCCAAAAAATGCGATAAACATATTACCTCTTAGCTGTGGGTGTGGCCTATGTAACTCTCGCTGTCGCCACATGTTTGGACGCTCTACAGTCGTCCGGCGCGTCATGCGGTGGCCCTTGGGGGGTATAAGTTAGCATACTAGGGGCGGCATGAGGTGATCATCTTTTGTGGGAAGGAACCTTTTTTTCACTTATGGCGGAGGAGGGAAGCGTCCCAGTGTGATCGACCAAAAGTGCCATTTTGGAGCCGTCAAGACTCTCCTGTTAAAAGACCCCATCCTCGAAATCGATCGACGTCTATGGACCGTCGTGGAATCCCAGGTCATCCTCGTGGGAATAGCTCTCCGGTTGAGGAGAAGGGCAGCTGACTATCTCGATCCAGCACCTCTAGTTTTGTTTGGAAGGTTAGAAGATACGATTAACAAAAATGGACATAAAATCCAAAATATAAAGTGTAGCTGAACTCACCCATTCAATGGCGTTGTAGCTCGAGTAACCATCCTTCGGCTTTAGGCTGTTAAACTCTTGCTCTTCTCCTTTAGAGAGATCGACTAGTGTGGTGGCCATTGCTACCTGGTTGGCAGGCCCCTTCCATTTGTAACGGGTCGTGGCATCCGTCCCGTTGTAACACCATAAGGGGTGCATCCTTTGCTGGAGAGGTTGGATGCACCAAGTAATGGCAGGGGCCATCATGTCGATGATGGTTAACCCGTTGTGAGCTAAGCACTTCACTTGAGCAGCCAGGCGCTTTACTTTGGTGCTTTCCTTTTGGGAAGGACTTTTCGGTCGCCAGTTAAACCTCTTCTTTGGAGAAGCAAGAGAGAATTCGGGCAGCCCCCTCTGAGCTGGATAGAATAGGGGGCGTCTTCAATGTAGAACCACCCTGAGGTCCACTCTTCGGCATTCTACTTAGGAGTCCCTACTGGATACCATGTCGCAGCAATACGCCATACTTCGGCCCCACCAACCTTGTGAGTTTCCCCTCCTCGGGTGCGGGAGACAAGGCAGAAAAATTTCCTCCACAGTTTCAAGTGTGCCTCACAACCCAGGAACATCTCACAAAGGGCAACGTAACCCGAGATATGTGAAATTGATCTCGGGGTGAGGTGGTGGAGTTGGATCCCATAGAACTCTAATAAACCCCTTAGAAAGGGGTACCTAGGGTTTAGTTCATCCGATCTCGAGGTAGATCAACTCTGTAACCATCATATACACACATCAATATAATCAAGTAGGACGCGGGGCTTTACCTCTTCGAGAGGTCCTGAACATGGGTAAATACTATCTCTGTGTTCACTGTTACCCATCCATCCAAGATCCACAACTCAGGACCCCCTACTCGAGATCCGCCGGTGTTGACACCGACAACTAAGTTAATAGGTTAGTCCCAAAAAATGATATATATATATATATATATATATATATATATATATATATATATATAATTGCTTGAAAGTGTACAAAACATCCAATATTGATAATATAATAGCATGGAACAATAAAAAATTATAGATGCATTGGAGACGTATCGGATATTACCAACATTGTTTCTCACTATTTGAGGAAATAATATTTTGACTTGCAACTTTAAATTTGAATTTGACTTAGGACAAGTGGCATTCATTATTGCGAAATATTATGACATGGCATAATTAGAGGGGAGGTCACTGTAGCTTAATTATAGGGGCGTTACACCCACACAAGCAAGGTAATGGTTTAAAATTATGTCATAGAAAGGGAGCAAACACTGCTTGTATAGGACGTCGCTGCACCAGTGGCTCCATAATTCCTCATATATTCCAAAATAATTCTCCAAAACTCCTCGCCTCATTGTGAGCTCTGGAGATTTGCTAACTTTGTTATTTATTTTTTAGGTCAAAATTCCAGCTGCCGGTAATCCCCCTCTCTTGGTGTAACTTGCATTTAGGACCACCTTGTAGTTTTGATTGTCCTTTAGAGTCATGGTAGATTTTGACTATCGATAGTGTTTTTAGGCTATTATGTACTGCCTAGGAATGATGAACAAATTATAAGGTTAAAGTATGTGATGTTGGGGAACGTAGTAATTTCAAAAAAATTCCTACGCACACGCAATATCATGGTGATGCATAGCAACGAGAGGGGAGAGTGTTGTCCACGTACCCTCGTAGACCATAAGCAGAAGCATTATGACAACGCGGTTGATGTAGTCGTACGTCTTCACGATCCGACCGATATGAGTATCGAACGTACGGCACCTCCGAGTTTAGCACACGTTCAGCTCAATGACGATCCCCGGACTCCGATCCAGCAGGGTGTCGGGGATGAGTTCCGTCAGCACGACGGCGTGGTGACGATTATGATGTTCTACCGACGCAGGGCTTCGCCTAAGCACTGAAACGATATGACCGAGGTGGAATATGGTAGAGGGAGGCACCGCACACGGCTAAGGAACGATCACGAAGATCAACTTGTGTGTCTAGAGGTGCCCCCTGCCCCCGTATATAAAGGAGCAAGGGGGAGGCCGGCCGGCCCTAGGGGGCACGCCAAGGAGGGGGAGTCCTCCTCCTAGTGGGAGTAGGACTCCCCTTTCCTAGTCCAACTAGGAAGGAGGAAGGGGGAAGGAAAGAGAGGGAGAGGGAGAGGGAAAGAGGGGCCGCGCCCCCTCCCCTAGACCAATTTGGACTCCCCATGGGAGGGGGCGTGCCACCTCCTGGGCTGCTGCCCTCTCTCTCCGCTCAGGCCCACTAAGGCCCAATACTTCCCCGGGGGGTTCCGGTAACCCCTCCGGCACTCCGGTTTTCTCCGAAATCACCCGGAACACTTCCGGTGTCCGAATATAGTCGTCCAATATATAAATCTTTATGTCTCGACCATTTCGAGACTCCTCGTCATGTCGGTGATCACATCCGGGACTCCGAACAACCTTAGGTACATCAAAACTTATAAACTCATAATAAAACTGTCATCGTAACGTTAAGCGTGCGGACCCTACGGGTTCGAGAACTATGTAGACATGACCTAGAACTGTTTCCGGTCAATAACCAATAGCGGAACCTGGATGCTCATATTGGCTCCTACATATTCTACGAAGATCTTTATCGGTCAAACCGCATAACAACATACGTTGTTCCCTTTGTCATCGGTATGTTACTTGCCCGAGATTCGATCGCGGGTATCCAATACCTAGTTCAATCTCGTTACCGGCAAGTCTCTTTACTCGTTACGTAATGCATCATTCCGTAACTAACTCATTAGCTACATTGCTTGCAAGGCTTATAGTGATGTGCATTACCGAGAGGGCCCAGAGACACCTCTCTGACAATCGGAGTGACAAAACCTAATCTCGAAATACGCCAACTCAATACGTACCTTCGGAGACACCTGTAGAGCTCCTTTATAATCAACCAGTTACGTTGTGTCGTTTGGTAGCACACAAAGTGTTCCTCCGATAAACGGGAGTTGCATAATCTCATAGTTGTAGGAACTTTGTATAAGTCATGAAGAAAGCAATAGCAACATACTAAACGATCAAGTGCTAGGCTAACGGAATGGGTCAAGTCAATCACATCATTCTCCTAATGATGTGATCTCGTTAATCAAATGACAACACATGTCTATGGTTAGGAAACATAACCATCTTTGATTAATGAGCTAGTCAAGTAGAGGCACACTAGTGACATTATGTTTGTCTATGTATTCACACATGTATCATGTTTCCGGGTAATAAAATTCTAACATGAATAATAAACATTTATCATGATATGAGGAAATAAATAATAACTTTATTATTGCCTCTAGGGCATATTTCCTTCATGTGATGCTTAGTCATGATCTATACTAACTAGTGGGTAAGGTACACAAATGCATGCACTTAACAATGGGTATCAATGCGGTGTATTGCAATGTCTTATCCGTATCAATGCAATATTGCAGCCTATTGCTATTTTTTATATGGGTATCAATGCTTTGTGTGCAAAATCCGCCATGACAGCTTATTTTCAATTTACTTGGGCGGGCTTTTCAGTGGCGGGCACTTAAAAAGTCCCACAACTCGCGCAAACATTACCAATGGAGGGTGTCCCATCGGCCACTGATGCCATGTTAGAAATGGTGGGATGTTAGTAGCCGGTGCCCTCCACAAATACTCCCTCCGTCCCATAATGTAAGACGTTTTTTGACACTAGTGTAGTGTCAAAAAACGTCTTACATTATGCGACGGAGGGAGTAGACATTATGCGCCAGCAACGCTAGCATGTTGTGCAGTAGTGCACCCTTATTGCACTTCCATACTTGAGTCGCATAAAAGGTTTAATCTAGGGAACGATCTTCAAAATCTAGGTTCCATTATGCCCGATGAACATGCAAGGTGCTGTAACGGGTGAATCATGCTGGGGTATACAATTTTATGGAAATATGTGGGTGTTTAAACTTGTCTTATAGATTTGAGAATGATTACTTTAGGTTTGGGTACATGAAAATCATTTTTTGTTGATGTGAATGATATTTATCCCTAGGCATTCTCTTACTTACCATTATAGTTCATAGTCTAAGTGTAAATATTTTGTTGGTGCCTTTAGAACATCAGTATAGATAGGTGGATCCTCATTCCAGAAAATAAGATACATCTTCAATGCATAATAATTAACAAAAACATGTTATTGTGGACAAAAATAGTACATTCAAGAAGCAACTTGTAGCTTTGCCACTATTGTTGAACACATAAATCATAACACTACAAGCAAACAACACATTAGGGCTTGTGAAGCAGTTCATCCACCATCTGTGCAAGGTTGGGCTCACTCTGGATACCGTCGATCCATCTCATGTTGATACGCACCATCTGAAGTTTTACTTGCAGTGCATTCTGAAGTTCTGAATCCGTGTAGTTTCTGAAGACCTTGGCAATCTCTTCTGCCTTTTCATTGGTAGTGAACTAACACCAAAATAGGTAGTGCACTTTAGAAATGGTCATATGTTAAAATTGACTAATAGTTTTCTCAATGGGAAATTTAGAACTTGCCAACTAAAGCCATAAAAGTTCATGTGGATGTACCAATGGAAGAATGTCGTTCACAATACTCCATAGTAGGTCTCTTTTGGGAACAACCTTCAGGACACGGTCCCAATTTTCCTACAAATGTAATGAAAGACATAAATGTAATTATATTCAGCTAATTTTCTAAAATATTTAATGTCCTACTAGCACTAACATGAATCATTTGCCATATCCCTAGGAAAAGTTGGATATATGAAAACTTGAAGCTTGTTTTAAAATTTTGGTGTCCCATCAGTAGATATCACGAGTTAGTTGAAGTTACAAGATATAAATAGTTTACAAAAGAAATTTACAAAACATTTGAGCTATTTTATAAAGAATCTTCATTGTGGTGCACCTGGTGAGTATCATTATTGTAAATTCATAAGTTATACAATTCTCTATGTGGTAATATGCCAGTTATCTTTTGGATTTAGTTAATAATAATGCCCTTTAACTATTTTCCTCTGCATTGATATACACAAAGACATACATAGTAATTTGAACATCTGGTCATAGTCACGAACAACACGTGGATGTTGTGAATCACTCTGATAGGATTGTACTTCTATATATTGGTTGTCTAGGGACATGCTATTTCAAGCACAATGAAGAAATGGAAACTTTATATTTTTAATTTATGACTTTATTAGTGTGTTTTGATTTCATCCCAGTTGATAAATTCATTAGGTAAAATATAATTGATCTCCATTTACTAATGATCACATTTAAACTCTTGCAACATCTAAATTTGTATAAGGGAGTACTACAAATGTGCTAAGTAAACGCAATGCTAGTTGAGGTGGGTATTATTAATGAACACTAGAAAACACTCTGTATATTCATTGTGTTGAAAATTCCTATAGAATCATACTTTCGTATCATAGTCAACATTTTCAAATTTCTAAATATAACTCCCGCCCACCCCACTAAAGTAGAACGTACCTTCAACCAACTCCATGTCGTTTCACGTGCATCTATTCCAATACCTTTAAGAACATAAACTGCATGATAATTTGGGACCTACGAGCAGGAAAAACATGTTACTACCAAATGTTATTTACATTATATGCTTATTTTATCTTTAACTATAATAAATGGATAAGAAAAAACTTATAAGTCACCTCATTAGTGAATATTAAATTCAGTGACTCAAGAACAATATCCTTATCCAGGCAAGTAGATAATGTGCCTACAAAGAAATAGAGAACTCTTTCAGGACAAAAAAATCATCATTAAGAAGTTGTGTTAATTTATCATGGTAAGAAAAGTTACACACCTAAGACACGTAACTTTTCCTCCTCGTCACCCAAGTCCTTGTAGAGTTGTCGAAGAGAATCATATTTGGATATATTTGAACTACTAACATTTTGCATCACAGATAGGTATGCAGCCTGCACCACATTTTGGTCACAGAATTGAAGAAGCAACATAGAAGCATGATGTGTAGTAAGGTAAGATTATTAGACCTTTCTGGTACTAGGAGAAAGGATAGAAGAGTTGTGATCATGGATTAAGGTGTCAAAGCGTCGAAGACCTTCACTTATGGTATGATCATGTCCAAGTTGGACAAGGGAAACTAAGAGAGTTTCCCTCAAACTTACTATTAGGTCTCCCTCACCATCCTTGGGATCCCAACCCAACTTTCTAAAAAGTAGAGTACATAAAATGGTCATAGGAAAGATATTGTAAGAATGAAAATATTTGTTATATGACCGAGCATATATGTACAATCAAATAAGGAATATGCAACTAAACATGTAACAAGTGACGTGAAGATTTGATATGCGACATGACATACAGAGTAGGTGGCAGAAGAATTTTAGTGACAAGCTTTTTGATGTCAGCAACCAAGTTAGGCGTAGCATCAGTAGATACATGGTAAACGGTTATAGTTATCTGTAAAGCCAAAGGAAAATACATGGAGAATTAAAATTTAGAAAACAAATAAAATTGAACTATTTGGAAAACTAGAATGTACATACAGCTTGTATGTGTGTCAAAACATTGTAGTCAGCTACTTCACGACAAGCATACACTATACATAGCAACGATGCTAGTGTGTCTTCTCGAGATATGGAAAGCATAAGTGAGTTCTCCAAAATTCCTGGAAAACTAATGTTAAAGTACTCCTGGAATCAAATATAACAAATAGATCATAATAGTAAAATATGTTGCATACCAATTTTTTCCATTGAAGAGAACTCATTGGCCTTTAATGCGTTTTGAAGTCTAGTTTTAATTTCTTTGTCATACTTCACTTGATAAAACCCTGTTCATTTATATTCAACTTAATCCAAATATTTCTACCCCTCTCCCATTCACCACATACATCAAAATTATCATGCTTGTTTTTCAAAATGAATTTATTTGTTGATGAAGAGCATCTTAAAGTTATTGGCACATCCCACAAGCCAGCTCGAGAGGACCCATCTAGCACAAATTGGGCCTACAAGAAAGAAACAATACATGTGAAGACAATTGATATATATATATATATATATTATCGATAATTAGTGCAATTTAAGATATTATAAACATATACATGTATAGCATTGCCTATGAACTACACTTATATCTACGATTTTGCCACCCCTAGTAAATTGCTGAGAATAGTATACAATTGTCAATGTGCATTTTGAAGGAAGAAAATTGGCCTTACAATGTCTAGTTTTGAGTATCTTAATTTCCTATATAAATACCATGTAGTTTCTCTAGATTTGTATATTCCAATACATGCATGATAGAATATTTCCATGTGTTTGGTATGTTTAGTAGATCCCTTTTCAGACCAATTTACCTAACCACATCTATAAAAAGTATGATTAATTATCAATAAATAAAGGTCCAATGCACATTTTCTCCATTACAAGTGTGCAAAGGCCTACGTTTTTATATATAAGCAACCAGAACTACGCCAACAATAAGTCGAGAGAATACATAAGTAATTCAAAACATACAATATATGTGTATGGGGTCTAGGGTCAACACTTGGATGAATGCACAACCAATATGTATGAAGGTTTACATTTTGGATAATGTTAGTTATTCAAGTTTTTGTTGATGGTTCAATAGTAGGGGAGCCCCCATTGTATATGTTTATACTAGAAGAGTAATGATAGTGCATACAAATGCTACATGATTACATTAGTGGGGTGACCAACCCAAGGAAAGCTGAGCTAAACCATGGATGATAATCATGTAATAAGTGTGTCATGACCACATGGTTTAACAGGCTGCGATGAAAATATTTAACATGATGGGCACAAGTTTAATATCCAAATGAGTAGAGTTACGTACCAAAATTACCTGTTCAACTTGGATACCTTTCCCTTTATGTTTTATATTAATTATAGGATATCCTGGTTGCTTTGTCCACGTACTCATGAAATCCTTGAATGGCTCGCCAGTTTCTTCTTCAAGCATGACCCATAGGTCCTCTGTTTTAGCATTTGAGTAGGCATATTTTTGTATATATTTCTTCAATGCTTTCTAAAAGTTTTTTTACAAATTAGTACGTAATGATGCACACAACCCATAAAGATATAGGGAGTATTATACAATAATTCATCAAATTAAGTCTTCCATAGCTGATGCTTTAGGCTATTCGGAGTAATGTAGACTTGCTAACAAAATACATAACATTAGCCGCCATGTTAAAGTCTCAATCGATGTTGTCATTTTGTACATAGAAAATGAAGACGTACTCCTTGACACTGACAGAATATAAGTGGTCGCATAAATGGTATGTGTGCATCAATTTCATTTATATAAAAAATTACTATTTACACCCATTTAGTAATAGAAAACGGTATCATAGTGTCACACAATCCACCAAGGATTCAATTAATTGGTTAAGAGTGGTTTTGTACACTTGTGTAAGTAATATAACAAAGTGCACTATATACATAACAATATAAAATCACCACCTGAAAATGCTCTGCTCCAATGTAGCTCTGTATCATTTGAAGAATAGAAGCACCTTTAATATATATGATGTCGTCAAAAATCCTATCGATTTCATTGATATGGTGTATTTCAACCTGGGCATAAGAGGAATGACATTGAAAATATGAAATGGTTTACATGTCAACATTTAGAAATGGAAAATTTATGGCAACCAATTGAATCTTCGTTGATTAACTTGCCAAAATTGATGCCTAATACAATACATGAAACTAAAAGGATTTATGTATCGATTTCCATATTCCATGGTAAATTTCAAAATATTACACATATAATCAAAATGTATCATCAAACTACTAGGCAAACTTTTGATTGAAGAGATTACACATCGGGCAACATGCATAATTAACCCTTTTCCCGGAGCCCCCCCCCCCCCCCCCGTTCTTCGCCAGATGCTTCTCTCATTGTATGCCAACCCGAACCAACATTTGTCTTCCATTCGTGCGAAAAACAACATCCTAGATTCAATGTTTCAGAGATTTTACAAAATCTTGTTTTGTTACAACTATTTTAGAGGGCCTCTTATACGAAAATACATTACTTATCAATGTTTTATATGCACTCTTGAGTAATAGAGAAGATGGATGATTAAACACCTACTACTAATACAACAAGGATAGAGTGCGAGGAAGGAAGTATGTTCTGAGACATTTATGCCTTTTTTCAATAATTTACTTTTTCATTGGCTAAAATTCGTTTTACAACAAATCGAAGAAGATAAGAGAGATCAAACACAAGTGGGATGGATGCTATATTTAGTAGATTCTACCCATGACATATCATGTAGGATGATGTTCACCGTGGCGATGTGAAGCATGGGTTCTTCAACCACTATTTCCTGGGCCCCACTCCCACACTAACTTGGGTGTTTAGATCCATCTAAAGCTAGAAGCAATCTCTGAATCTGACTCACACTCCAACATAGGAACATCATTAATATCAAAGATGGTTGGAAAATTAAATCAATGTAGCCATATATACTAGCTGAAATGTCTAGGAATGATGCCATATTAGTGACTGATCAAAGCACATGTAATAGAAAAATCATCATTGTAAGTGGTTGCCAACTATATCGGACATAACATTATATACTATGTTATCATGCAGTAGCAAGTGTCCTCTCCATGAGGTCACCTAGTAAATCCATGCGTGAACTATGTGGGCTTTAATGAGGTGCTGATAAAAGATTCAAAGTAGATAGAACTGAATGCTCTAATATATGTACCAACCTGATACTGTATTATGTAACCTGATTCCACACTCTCCCATTGATATTAATCAAACAAATTACATGGGGACAATGGGCATTTTCCTTAAAAAAGAGATGCAACACCATGAGGGGAACCTTGATTACTAAGAATAAACCCAACATACTACGGCCTTAGCAAGCAAGTACAAGTGAAAGCATTCCATTCGAGGAATTGGTGACACTACTACCCCTCTAAGCTCCATACAATAATTGGAATGAGTGAGAGGACACACCTTTCCTTCCTAATTTCCAAGGACATAAGCCATCCTTTAAATTTATAAGTACACATGAGGTGTCGTTGGGAATGCTCTACCATGTGAGATGCGCAATCTAGACTTGTTAGACTATGTTTCGCTGCAGGTCATGTTTTTTGCAAGTTGGCTTCATGTTGGATACACACATGGGGAACATGATGCATGACAATTATATTATAATATTGATTGAAGTATCTGAGTAATCTTAGCCAACATTGATGTGAAGATTTTTAATAATTTTTATCACGTGATTTCAGTTCACTGGGATACAATGTTCAATATTTATATTCCTAACATTTTTCCATATGTGGATTTAGAAATTGTTCTCATATTCCGTTGACCTGTGAGGTTCAATAAGAATGCTAAGAGATGTGTGAGTGAATCAAGGGTTTGAGCCTATCAGGGCCTCTACATGTCTTTAAAAATGAAGGAAGGAGAAACAAACATTCATAAGAGGGCCAAGATCTCAGAGAGGAAGATGAGGGATGTGGACCAAGTAAAATGCATTAAGGATGGATCAAAAAATCTTCTCGTGGAGGACGAGAGAAAACATATATGTCGACAATACTTCAACAAGATGTTTAATGGAGGATATGATAACTCTACAATTGAGCTGGATGACTCTTTTGATGATACCAATAGATGTTTGGTGTGGCGAATCCAGGAGTCTAAGGTCGGCGAGGCTTTAAAAAGGATGATAGGAGGCAAGGTGATTGGCCCTGATTGTATGTGTGGTGAGTCCTTGTAGACATAGTGATAGTATATAGCCCCTGGTCCTGACAACATTCCTGCTGAGTTTTATCAATGGTGTTGTGAAATTGTGCAACATCACACCATGAATTTGTTTGCTTCCTTTCACACTAGCACCCTTAATTTTCATAGATTGAACTATGGGATTATTACTTTGTTGCCTAAAATTAACAGGGCCAAGAAAATTCAACAATTTAGACCTATATGTTTGCTTACATGTCCCTACAAGCTGATTACCAGGGTCCTAGATAGTAGGGTGGCACTGTTTGCTAATAAGTTGTTTAGTGTGCACCAGAATACTTTTATTGACCACATAACTATCATGGATGGTATCCTCTCCCTCCATGAAATACTTCATCATACTTATATTAAGAAAATAACTGGGATTGTCACTAAGCTTGATTTTGAGAAAGCCTATGACAAGGTCAATTGGGACTTTATAATTGACTGCCTTAAGATGAGGGTGGTTTGGGCCTACATGGTGCAACTGGATGAAATGCATCATGTATAATGGCCTATTAGTGTGAAGCTAAATATTACTAATGGGCCCTACTTTCAAAGTCACAAGGGGGTGAGGCAAGGGTACACCCTATCTACTTTCGTGTTTGACATGGTTATTGAGTGCTTGTGTAAGATGGTTTCGAATGCACAGAAATAAACTTCTGCTTGGTACTGCCCTTGACCTAATTGACAATGGAGTAGCCATATTGTTGTATGCTAATGACACAGTATTGTGTAGTCATTATGATCCTAATAAAGCTCTCTAAATCTTAAAATATTACTCTATATGCTTGAAATGATGTTCGGGTTGAAGATTAATTTTAAACAAGTGTAAAATTATGTGTGGGAGGTGATGGTGAGATACTTAGATCTATGCAGATATATTCAACTATCAGATTGGGCATTTTCCTATGAGATATCTTGGAGTGCATGTTAGATTATCCTATTTAAGGGGGATGAACTTTGACTTCATTGAATCTAAATACATCAAAAGACGTGACACATGGATTGGAAATACTGCATCCATTGGTGGTAGGCTCACTTTGTTGAATGTGAATCCCTCTAGTATTGCTTACTGATATATGTCTATATTTTTAATATGTAAAACTTTCATTAAGATATTAAACAACACAAAGAAGGAGATTTTTTTGGCAAGTTAGTAAAGAAAGGAAGAGGAACCTGATTAAAGTGGTCCAAAATTTGCAAATCTAAGAAAAAGGGGGCCTTGGGGATAAGTATCTACATAAGTAAAACATCAGTCTACTCACCAAGTGGTGGTGGACACCAAAGAAAAAACTGGTCTATGGTAGTATATTATAAATGCCAAGTATTTTAAAAGAGCTATCATGGCTATTGTTAGAGAGAAAATTCAATGATTCACATTGCTGGAAAGCTATCCTTAAGGTGAAAGAATATTATATCGCTGATAGGAAAATTGATGTTCAATCTTGGGATACTGCAAGATTATGGAAGGACCCCTTAAAGGACAATTCCTCTTGCTGGAAAGTTCCACCAACTTTTCAGCGTATGCAATTATCAAGATTGTACCGTTAATAAGTGCCCAGAGGCTGATAGTACTTCCTTTTCTAGAAGGAGACCAAATCCTGACCTCAGTGAGCAATCAAACTGCATTATGGAGCTAGCCAAGAGACTTTGTATCTCCAATGATGGTGATGTTGTTAGATGGCCCCTTGGACCAAAATGCTACTTCATTACTATGTTTATAATCTTTCGGAGGAAAACCTATCTGATAGTGACTATAGCTGGATATGGCAAGCGAAACTTCCTTCGAAAATTCAGAATTTTCTGCGGCAACTTTTCCTGGATGCGAGTTTAACAAGGTATCTGATGAAAAGGAGGAACTAGAAGGTAAACCTAAATGTTCCTTTGTCATGATCGAGAAACATCACAACCCCTTTTCTTCCTGTGCCCGATGGCTAGAGTAGCCTGGCGTACTGGGGCTAGCATGTTTGGTATCGATCTGCGTAAATTGTGTGGCAAACTTATTCTTGGTGCTCTTCTTTCTTCCTCCGAGGGTAGGGGGACTTACTATACTATTGGTTTAGCTGCTATATGTTGGGCTATTTGGAACTATGGCAACAAGGTGACATTTGAATTCAAACTCTCAAAACCTCGTTTGAAGTTGTTTTCTACTTGTGCTTTTTTTGACATAGTGTGCAGGACTGCTGAATTTTCAAGATGTTGTTGATTTGAGGAAGGGCACCAAGATGTTGAGGGACAACATTTCAAACACGATGCAGATTTGCACTACTCTTCAAGATGGGGGTGGCGCTTGATGCCTTCCTAGTGCTTCTGGCCTACTTCATACATGCTCCATTTGTGTTTTGGCTATGTCTATTATTTAGTGCCTTTTGCCACTTTTGTGTACCCCTATGTGTGGGTGTTTGTCCTTTTTGCTCATGTGCGAGCATAGAACCTTGGTATGATAGTAATAGTCTATATGGTGTCATCGGGTTTTCGTACTACAGTGGGTATCTTGATGGCGAGTATCTGCAGTGGGTTTCTCGGTGATGAACTAATGTATTTCTGTTATGCAAGTAATGGAAAGGGGTTCTGCCTGGTTCAAAAATAAACTAAGTTTCTTGACCTTATCTTTCGGTCAAATAAGATGCCCGAAGAATGGAGGCAGAGTATATTATACCAATCCTTAGGAACAAAGGTGGTGTTCAATGTTGTACTAAAACCATATTAAGCTAATGAGACATACAATGAAGCTATATAAGGGACGGAGTCATTGAGCACCTCTTAAGAAGAATGGAAAGTGTGACCAAAAATCAGTTTGGTTTCTTGCCTTGGACATTGACCATGGAAGCCATTTTCTTCATATGACAACTAATGGACATTGACAAAGGAAGGACATGCATATGGTGTTCATTGTCTTGGATAAGGCCTATGATAAGATACTGTGGAATGTCATGTGGTGGGCCTTGGAGAAACACAAATTCGCAACAAAGTAAATTGCCTCATCAAGGACATTTAGAATAATATTGTGACAAGTGTTCGAACAAGTGATGACGACACTAATGATTTTCCAATTAAAATAGGACTACACCAAGGGCGAGTTTTGAGCCCTTATCTTTTTTACTTGGTGGTTGATGAGGTAACAAGGGATATAGAAGTAGATATCCCATGGTGTATGCCCTTTGCGGACAATATGGTGCTAGTCAATGATAGTTGGACGAGGGTTAATGGAAAGTTGGAGTTTAGTAGACATACTTTGGAATCAGACGTCTTTAGGCTTAGTAGAACTAACAATGAGTATATGAGGTGTGGTTTCAATACTACTGGGTATACGGAGGGGGGAATTTTGCCTTGATGGGCAAGCAATACCTCAAGGACACCTTCCTATATTTGTGGTCAACTATGTAGAAGGATGGTGATATCAACGAAGATGTGATCCATCGAATCAAAGCTGGATGGATGAAGTGGCACCAAGCTTCTAGTGTCCTCTGTGACAAGAGGTGACACAAAAGCCGAAAGACAGGTTCTGTAGAATGAAATTTCGACATGAGATGTCGTATGGCGTTCAATGTTGGCCAACTAAAAGGCGACTTGTCCAACAGTAAGGAGTATCGCACATGCACATGCCAAGATGAATATGTGTCCATAAAAGGAAGGATCGAGTCTGGAATGATCATGTATGTGATAAAATTGGTGTAGCACCGATTGAATAGAAACTTCTTCAACATCATCTAAGATGGTTTGAGCATATACAACGCATGCCTTTAGAAGCGACGGTACATAGCGATCGGTTAAAGTGTGTTGATAATGTCAAGAGAGGTTGGGGTAGACCAAAATTGACATGGGAGGAGTCCGTAAAGAGGGATATGAAGGACTGGAATATCACTAAACAACTAGCCATGGACAGGGATGAATGGAAGTTAGCCAGCCACGTTCCAAAACCATGACTTGGTTTTAGAGACATTCTGGATTTCTACTCTAGCATAACCCCAACTTGTTTGGGACTGAAAATCTTTTTTTGTTGATGGTGGTGTATTCCGTTGACCCGTCAGGAGTCCTCAA
The DNA here is from genome assembly GCA_021605145.1 of Aegilops bicornis. Taxonomy (NCBI): domain Eukaryota; kingdom Viridiplantae; phylum Streptophyta; class Magnoliopsida; order Poales; family Poaceae; genus Aegilops; species Aegilops bicornis. The sequence continues at coordinate 155,359,737 of CM038673.1, forward strand.
CCCAAGAATTAATAGGATTCGAAATTGACATACTGTATATGAATTATCATCATATAGGCATGTCAAAAGTAAAACTTTCTGAGATATTTGTATTTCAACAACAATGAGTTTTACCATAGGTTCTATGTGCACATAGAATCTATGCAAAAGCATATAAATGAATGGCATATGCAATGAATAATAAGTACAACCCAATGATCATGCCATACCACATCAACAAGCAATGTGATTACCTCTATCGGATGAGACCCTGCTATTGAATCCAATTTAAGAGTAGACATTGTGTTCTCAAGAAAATCCAGCAAAATATTCCACTTCGGAAAAAGGAATCTACCGCTTGATAGCTCATACATTAACAAACTAGTTCATTAAGTATAGATAATTATCATGGCATATAATTCTTGAAAATTTGAGTCATCAAATTACCCATGTAGCAAATCCCTCGTTTAACCATAAGTGATTCCACCATTCCATGGTTACAAGATTTCCACACCATTGATGAGCCAATTCATGTGCCACAAGTACTGCAATCTAAAAAATAGATTTTGTGATCTATAAACAAAGTATGTCTTCAAAAAACTTCAGCCATAGAAAACATGTGTATAGTAGACTAACATAATTATTGTTAGTTGAAGTAATGTAATTTCCTTATGCATCATTTAGGTAAAAATGCCTATTTTTCGAAGTCATGTATAGTAAATGATGAAAGAAATGTTACAAATAAGTTTATGATTTACGGTCTATACTTCACGTAGTTTTGTGGATGTTGTAGAAGGACCATCAAAAGAAAGACCGTGGGATGGAAAGTGATCAGTCCATAATTCTCCATTCCCATCCAATTGAATTCCGGGATACTAATCATATCCAACTTAGAGAGTGCATAGGGAGTGCCAAAGTAACTATGACAATTAAGAAAAAAGACTTGGTTAGTGATTACATCTGATAACATCAATAGCTTGAAAGACATCAGTATGATCACTTATGTTCTTCTCCCGAAACCTATTTAATTAATTGCAAAGGGTATGTTCAGATCTTACTCATTATAGAAATCCAATGACTTCACCCCAACATCCAATGCAAACTTCCCTTGTGAACTCTTACCAACTTCAGTGTACACACGAACTTTAGTGCCTAAAGAAAAAGGAACAATGGAAAGTGATAATAACAAGTTAATGGATTAGGTGAATCTTATATGAAAAATGGAGTTCATACCTTTCGATGTTACATCCTCAACAAAGTCAAAAATACCAACAACCATGGCAACTAAATAAGTTGACATGAGAGGTGATTCCTCAAAATGGATAATCCTCATAGAACCACCCACTGTCTCACTAGATATAGGCATCTTTGGAAAGTGCTACCATCTCAGATGGAACTTCTAATGTTATCTTGAACTTCGCCTAAAAGATCGAGATAATGCAAGAAAAAAAGTTAGCAAACAGAGATGAATGCACCGAAGCCCTCGTTCACATACATGAGAGGAAAAATGAAGGTATAACTAGAGGAATTAGAATCTTTTTCCCTATAAACACATACTTAACTTATAAGTACATGGCCACTGATGCTTAGAAACAAAAATGATAGATCAATCATCTAGAAAATCTAGATATCTCAGTAACAATGAGTTGATAATGACCTTAAAAGCAGGCTCATCCCAACAGGGAAAGCATCGCCGCGCATACACAGACTGAAATTGTGTCACCGCCATGTGTGTCGTCTTCCCCTTATACTGATATTTACTGAACTCAAAATACATCACAAATCATGAACCATCAAAGATAATAGTATTAGTTGTGCAAAAATACTACCCAAATGCAAGTCTATTTTGTAGTTTCAACATTGATAGGACTAATTGTAAACTGGCTAGAGAATGTGGCATCCTACAATGTTTTGAGCATACGGAAACCGATAGTTCATTTGTTCTCTCTTCTTCTGTATATAGCTCCATGGAACCATTCAGGAAACCATGAAAAAAGGAGAACCCGACCCGTCTCGTCCGCCCCGCTCCCGCGAGCGGGAGGGCGAACCCTCGTTCAGCCGTCGCTAGCTCTTCCCCCGCGCCGTCGCTGGCTTGCGCCACCGGTGGCGGGGCCTCTTTTCTCCCTTCCTCGCAGGGCTGCTTGTGCGGGGCGGCGGCCTCACAGGAAGCGCAGTGCTATCGAGGGCGCCATGGAGCGACTGCGGCGGTGTCTCCGACGATGGGGGTGGGCTGGTGCGGCGCGTGGAGGGTTGTGTGCCGGCATCCGGTGGGGCGTGCTCAGCCGGGAGGTGGCGGTGACTCGAGGCGCTGCGTTCATTTGCGTCGGCCTCCTCCGCCCAATCTGTCCCGTCGAGCGGCACGGGCTGCGGCAGCGCAGGCTGGTGGCTGCTACCTTTGCTCTCCAGCGGTGGTGGTGCGGGATGGGGGACTGGGCACCCCCGCTGATCTCCGGTCAGATCCACTCGGATCTGGTTGCTGGGATGGCGTGGTGCCGGTCCACGGTAGTGGTGCGGGTAGTTCGCGGCGGCGGCGGGACAGGCTCCTGCGTCGGGCCGTTGGCAAGCTGCTTGTGTGGATGCCCTAGGTCCTCTCACGGTGGCAGGTTGTGCCCTTTCCGGCACCTCGCGTTGTTGGGCGAGTGTCATGTACCTACCAGATGCAGATACAGGCCGGGAGCCGAGGCCAGGCGTCGCAGGGGGTGGCATTGGGAAAGGTGGCGGGAGTGATGGGTGGCCCCGATGCGGTTGGGCCGCCCGTCACCGACAGGGGTGCTGGACGTTGACATGATCTGCTTCCGCTTCACCTCTTCTCTGACCTGCTGGCTCCCTGATTGATCGTTTTGTTTACTGCGACCCTTTCGTCGGTCGGAGCTTGTCGGTCGATGCATCGCTTGCAATCATGGAAGGCCTATGGTGTGTCTTGCTCCCTGGGCGGCGGCATGGGTGGTGGGAGCTGCGGTGCTCGTGGGCTGAACTCGCGGCTCAGGAGCGGGTGGTTAGCGTCCATGGCCGCGTGGGCGGCGTGGTGGTTGGCGTTTTGATGATCTGTGACCGTGAAGACGGAGTTTGCTGCCGGGGTGAAAACCATGTCTGGCTTGGCCAGGCCGATGGAGGCGACCCCCGTGGGCATCGTCATCTTCCTGAAATCTCCGTTGTGGTTACTCCTTTTTCCTTCGATGTGCTCCGGATGAAAATCTAGATCTTTGGATCGGACGGTGGCGGCACTTTGGTGTTGTGTCCTTCATGAAGGCACCGCCTTGGAGCTCCGAGTTCGTCGTCTTTCAACTTCACCTCTTTGCGGGTTCTCCGGAAAGAGCTTCGGCGGCTCCTTATAGTTCATGTCGATCGGGGTGTTGTTGTTGTAAGCCTGTCACACATATGTATACGGCCTTGGGTGAGTGTGTGTTGGTGTGTTGTGTGTATCGATCGATGTGTTGGCAATTGCTTTACATATAAAGCGGGGCGAAAGCCTTTTTGGATATATGGCTCCATGGTTCCATTATATCTATTCTGCTTTTCTGAGCATGAGAATTAAATTGTTGTGTGTCTACTATTTTTTTCATATCTAACCTATAATTTTGTTACAAACAACATGACTTTTCTTGGTGCACCATAATCTACTAAAACTCATGTTTGTTTACTATATAGGTATATAATAATCTTACTTGTCTCCTATGCGTAGAGTAAGTTATTCTACTCACAAGTGAAAAATACAGTAATAACTATGAAAAAAAGTAGTAACAAGAATAATGCAAAAGTTAGTAAGGATTTTTGATTACTTTTCTACACGTATAACTAATTTTATTGCACGTACTTTTACTTTTGGACATATCGTACTATTTTAACGTGGCCTGCAACTTTATCCACACGATGTCTTATTAATTTTATTACACATCTTACAAGGTTTCTGCATGTCTTACTAATTTTCCTACATGACTTACTGTTTTTTACTGCCTCGTATGTAGAATAAATATTCTACTCGTAGGAATAGTATTATAAAACAAAATACATAAACAGAAATGAACGCGCATGCACACACACACATACCCATTTAGTCTTATTGGAGTATATTGTTTCACACTTCTAATACCAATTGGTAATATTACGCTTTCGTGCATGAAATACAAATGCAAAAAGGATGTCATACCTCCTGTAAAATCCCATCATCTCATGATTGAGGGTGCCATTGAAGTGCATCCTGAGAACACCGTCACCTAGTGGAAGCTCTTTACGAAACCCGAGCACCATAATTTGGTCATCCTTGAAAAACACCACCTCGGTTGGCACCAAACATTGGAACAACTGGGAACCATGACACTATTCAAGACGGGGTTTAATATATTTGATGTGAGGATGGAAGGATCTTTGAAAGTTGCCTTTGGTTTACAGATGGGTGCACCATTTATATACCTTGAAGTGAATGGATGCACGGTCAATGGCGAGTTCCATAACATTGAGCACGAGGAAACGGGTCGGTGCTAAGACGACGACAGTAATTGCCACCACACCAGAGAAGGTGTAGGACATGAGGTCAGGGCGGAAATGGAGCTCATAGTGGCTTGGCAAAGCAAAACGTGGAAGTCGAAGCTTGCCGCGGAACTGATTTGGTGAGTCGACCGTGATTGTCGGCATGGGCACCGAGACGAGTGCAGGCATAGCAGCTCCTCTAAGACCCGCCGCCTATGAAAATTTTCATGTATTAGCTTCCAAGAGTGACTAAAGCTAGCTGGTACCACTGATGTAGAACTATTTTAGACCTAATTAATCTGATTATTCTTAAAATTATGATATACTTGTTTTGTAGACACAGAATTATTGCATTGACTGAATTTGGTAAACTAATACACAGAAGTGTGAGTAAAATTTCCTGATGTAAATCTGCATGGACATAAATACCAGCAATGAGAGTATGAAGTATTCTGTAGCTCGATAAAAAAGTACACTCGAGCATGTTCAATTTTTTTTTATTTTAAAACTTGCTTGAAAGCATATTATTCTACATTCAGAAACCTGAAAAAATATATTAATGTGAGGTCATACATGAATTTAAAATTATCTATCCCATTAAACTAGGTGAAGTCCCACACTGCAATCATTACTTTGTCATCAAACTCAGTAGCTTGAATTGTTTTATTTGCGGATGTAGTTGGGTCATGGAAAAAAAGTTTATGCACAGTAGTAGAATAAATTTCACAAAACCCCAAACTTTGGGGTATTAATAACGAGAAAACCATGACTTTTTTTTCTTGTTTGTGTCGTTGAGCCCAAAGTTTTCATTTCCATTAGTACCGTTTGGCAAAGAAAAATCAACGACTTGTACATGCTTGTTGAAAAAGCAGCTAATTAAATCACCAGATTAACAAACTATGGACGCCAGACTGAGGGCAGGAAAACTGCACCCTCTTGGATTGACAGCCACATGATGGACATCATAGCACCAAGCCCTCAGGGCCCAGCAATTGTGTAACAGACTTAGAAATTTGGGCGGTTATTGATGAGCACCATAGTTCGTTGGCCGCCCGATCCTTCCCCTCCCATCTCTTTTCTTCCTCCACAAACGATAGCTATGAAATTTCGCGTAAGGGTTGTACCAGGCACATGTTCTAGGAATCTTGTGACCTTATTGAGGAGGATGACACTGAAGGTTCCCTCGACTACATCTCGCTCCGATCAAAGGAGCAACTCGGCTAGAAGAATCGTTGTTATCTACTCCCTCTGTCCGATATCGAGTAGATGCGCAAGCAACAACAAACTTGGCCTTGTGTTTTACAAACTTGTTAAAAAAGGCAAAAACAAAAAGAAGTCGACCGGTATCCTATGTATGCATAGATGCTTTTTTACGAGATGTGTGGTGGATAGCTAGCGTTAAATAGGCTTAAGACCACATGGTGGTGGCACGGATGGCGCTACACCTCCGGCAGTTGGTGCTATTGAAGGATGACTCTCAGGTGCATGCTAGTTTGTTTGTTGCGCAATTGTAGCATAGCTAAACTGCAAGACGCTGCACATGTGAGTTGACACATAAATAGTGCCGCAAGGTTGACCGAGTGGAGGTTCTAGCTGGGAGCGTATAGTATGACAAACGACACCTCAGCTCAATTGATGACGAGTCAAGGTCCTACCAAGAGGGTAGAGTAAGAAATAAGAATAGCTCAACTCGATTCATGATTTTGCCAGACTGTACCATAAACATCAATTGATTAATTTCCATGATTCTTTGATATCTTGAAAATAATTAATTTCCTTTTACAACGCTATAAGCACCAATAGGTTAATTTGCTAGATTCTTCCGTATCTCGAAAATAATTGATTTCCTTCCGTGAAAGATAATATTTCGTATCTTGAAATGATTAATTTTATTCATTAGAAGATATAAGACGCATATATTTCCCTAGACAAAAAATGATTAATTTCATGATTAAATGATATGCCCTAGGTTTACAATTGGGACACGAATGGATGAGGGCGGTACGAGAGAATGGCAGTGCTCGATGTAGCGCAATCGCACCGTTGAAAGCATGGGGTTAGGGCCTCCTTCATGTTCTTGCTCCTTTGATTTCTTCCTAAGGATGGTCTCTCTTGTCAGGTTTTCGTGGTTATGGAGGGTCAAGGCTCTACCCCTATGTTGGAGCCCAACTGTTTAGGGGCTACTGATTGTGGTGTTTTTTGCGTCTCCATCATCGTCTTACTAATTTGTGGCAAATTACTCTAGCGGATAAATGCATTCTACTAGCTGGTGTAGTTATACCAATGTTACTTATATTACAATGTGGTAGTATATGTACCACTTTATCATTTTGAATATACTGATGTAACATTTCTTAAAAAAATTAAGATGACTAGATAAAGAAATTGCAAGTGAGTACATAGAGTATGAGTCACAAAATATCTTCCAAACAATGACTTTATGTGCAATTAATTTGGCTTCAAACAAATTCAAAATTATATAATTATTCAACTCCTTATCGTAATTATGAACCGTTTTCAGTGCTCGTACTAGATCCAGCGGAGCGGTATCCTCTCCCATACCAACTCTGGCCAGCAAGGCTGATGGAGGAGGCAAGAAACTTGTGAAGACTCTCGCGATGGGACAGGAGTGGGAACGAGATAGAATAAGGTCACTTCTTTTTTCCATCGCGATCATGCACTACAGGCAGTTCATTGCATAAATAACATGATTAGCACCTTCTGGATTCACTGGGTTTGTGATTCAAAATTCGTACATGATTAACATGATCCTCGAATCGACTTTGCGGTTCACGAATCAGAGATAATATTAAATCTTATGAGGAAGTGGAAAATGAAATATTGGAGGCTAGATGACCAAGCAGCCCAACGACAGTCTCACTCTCCCAAGAAAAACAAAAAGGGACGGTGCTCACTCTCCCAACCTGTTTCCTCCTACCCAACCATGCATCCTAACTCCCGAGCTCTATCCACAACTAAGAGGACCTCAGATGCCACATACAAATTCTACTCAACGACAATGTCATCAGAGCAACTAGCATATGGGCCGAAAATTGAGAGAATGTGGGAAAACTATGATATACTCTCTCCATTCCTAAATATAAGTCCTTTTAGAGATTCCATTATAGAGACTATATCCGGATGTATATAGACGCTTTTTAGAGAATAGGTTCATTAATTTTGCTTAATATGAAATCTACGATGGTATCTCTTAAAAATCTTATATTTAGGAACGGAGGGAATACTATAAGACTGATTCAAATACAAATTATTGACAAGTTTGTGGAATACTAATTGGACCTGTTGGCTGCTGCAGGTGGCAACGATGAGGTGAGTGACGAGGAGAAGTTGCAGCATCGCCATCGCCGCACCTCCGGCCACTGGTGCCATGGAAGGATTACGCTCAGATACACACGCTGGCTTTTTGATGCGCAATGGTAACCTATAGGTCACTGTGTGGTGCAGCACCGGCGAGCTGGCATATAAATAGCGCTGCGAGATTGACCGAGTCGAGGTCCTAGCTGGGAGCGTAGAGTAAGACAAAGGACACCTCAGCTGAATTGATGATTGTGCCAGACAGTACAATAAACACTAGTCTTCCTATATTTAAATAGGCACCTCCCACTATTTTCTTGGCTCTCATGCAGCCACGTCACCCTAATTAATGCTAGCCATTGGATCAATTATGCATGCAATCCACTGGCTGTGCACCAACTCTTGCTGCGTTGCGTATTGACTTCCATGGAATTCCCTATGTGCCGATCTCTGCGTCATACAATCGGGGCTTTGCATAGGCAACTTGACCTATCGAGCAATTGGGTCGGCTCGTGTATAACCTTCTAGATGATCTGAGCTTTCTCGTGAACGGTTTTGGGAACCTTCTAGATGATCCAAGCTGATTTTGGCGGTTTTGGGAACCTTTTAGAAAGTTCATGAACCGGGTTTTTGTTTTGTAATTTATTTTCATTTTTTATTTTTATTTTTTGTTTCTTTTTCCTTTTTTCTGTTTCTGTTTCTTTTTGCTTCATTATTTTTCAATTTTTTTTCTCTTTTTCAAAAGTTGCAGAATTTCAAGAAATCCATGTTTTGCAAAAAATTGTTCATTTTCCAAAAAATGTTCGTGTTTTCAAAATTATGTTCGGGACTTGAGTAAATGTTCCAGTTTTCTAGAAATGTTCACATTTTTAAAAAAATGTTTGTGTTCTGAATTTTGTTTTGGAGTTTCAGAAAATGTTCCTACTTCCAAAATTTGTTCCTATTTTTAAATTTTTTGGGGACTTTAAAAATTGTTTGTGTTTTCCAAAAATTGTTCGCATTTATGATTTTTGTTCGGGAGTTCTAAAATGTTCCTATTTAAAAATTCGGGATTTCCTAATTGTTCCCAGTTTCATAATTTTGTTCTGGATTCGAAAAGCTGTCCCCGTTTTCAAATTTTGTTCACCAATTCAAAAGACGTACACATTTTCAAAAAATATCTATGGTTTAGAAATACAATCCGTTTCAATTTTTTTGTTCACCTATATAAAACATTTTTCGCATTTTCAATTTTTTGAGGATTTTCCTATTGTTCTCAGCTTAAATTTTTTGGTCTGAAATTTTATTTGTTCCCTGTTTTAAAATTTTGTTCACAAATTCAAAAAATATTCATGTTTTGAAAATTTTAAAAAATGTTCAAGTTTTAAATAAATTGTTCAGATTTTTAATGATGCTTCATTTTTCAAGTTTTCTTTACAAATTCGAATACCATTCACGTTTTCAGAAAATGATCAGGAATTTGAAAATTTCTTCATAATTCCGAAAGTTGATGAAAATTTTCTAAAATTGTTCGCGTCTATTAAAAGTTATTCGTAACTTAAAGTGTTCGAAATTTGAAAAATGTTTGCAATTTCTTAAGTTATGTTCAGTTTAGGCCGCTAAATTTAGTTCCTTAGATTTGCCCTGCTCCTTATGTCAACAGCAGTGGGTAGGTGCAATGGTTAGTCATATTCGTGCAGAAGCAGCATGTCTATGGTTCGAATCCTAGAAAGCGCCATAATGTTTTTGGGCATTTTTCGACCGACACAGTTCAACTCGAATGGGCCAGCCCAGTCGGGCCCGTCCTGTGCAAATGGACCTATTCTGCATGTGGCAAATAGGAGTTCCCGACTTCCCCATCGTGAACGAGCCAAGTATGTGGGTTGTGTAGCCCGTGGGTGTTTGCTACCCCTACGAAATGTTACACCTTGTTGCTAAGGAACGCGGGATCCTATTTGACGTCCGCAGGCGTCAAAAGGACAAGCCTTCGCAGAAGAGTCACCACTTGGGCCGGCCCATGTACGGACTTTGGTTTCGCTGCTGTTTCCTTGTTTCCTTTAGTTTTTTTCCTTTTCGGTGTCCAGGGTTTTCACTCTTTTGGCCGGTTTTCAGTTGTTTTGTTCCGTTTTTTTATTTTTAGTTCCTTTATTCCTTTCATTTTTTTCTTTCTTCTATGTTTTATGTTTTATTTTCTGTTTCTGTTCTTCTTCTCTTTATTGTCTATTATATAAAAAGTTCACCGCGTATTACAAAATTCTTCATCGCATTAAGAAAATGTGCATCATATAATATGAAATAGTTCACCTTGCATTATAAAAATGTTCATCATATATTACAAAAATACTCATTGTATATTATTAAATTGTTCAACATATATTAGAGAAATGTTCATTGTGTAAATTTTGTTCATCGTATATTAAGAAATTGTTCAATGAAGACTGTAAAGTGTTCATTTGTATATTTTAAATTTGTTCAGTGTATTTTTTCAAAAAGGTTCACCGTATTTGAAAATTTGTTCAATCTATACTGTAAAGATGTTGAATGTTTTGTTAATGATTTGCCGCTGTCCTTTCTACTTTTAGCATGGTGCTGTGATGATGATGTTCGAGGTCGCTAGCCCAGCTGGTTAGCCTCGCTAGAATTAACCGTGAGGTCGGAAGCTCGATCCTGCATGAGCGCTTCTATTTTTTTGGAATTTTTGCTCACCGCGTGATAATTAGGCCGGCCAGTGTGCGCATCGCTTCAGTGAAGCCGCGACGTTCGGACGCACACAGGCGGTGTATAGGAGGGGGAGCTTCTGCTGGACGCTCGTTAGCGTCAAAACGAGCTGCTTTCGCTAAGGTGGCGCGCAAATGGGTCAGCCCAGTTCGCAGGCGCCGAGCGAATCGCAAAAATAAAAGCGCTACGGTTGGAAGTCGAACTCCGAAATTAGCGATGCTTACTAGTAGTGATAGCGAGCTGAGCTAGGGGCTGAGTATGGCTTCTATTTTTTTTCGTTTTTTGCTCACAGCGTGATAATTAGGCCGGGCCGTGTGCGCATCGCTTCATCGAAGCCGCGATGTTCGGACGCACACGAGCGGCGTATAGGAGGGGAGCTCCTGCTGGACGCTCTTTAGCGTCAAAACGAGCTGCTTTCGCTAAGGTGGTGCGTAAATGGGCCAGCCCAGTTCGCAGGCGCCGAGCGAATCGCAAAAATAAAAGCGCTACAGTTGGGAGTCGAACTCTGAAACTAGCGATGCTTGCTAGCAGTGATAGCGAGCTGAGCTAGGGGCTGACTATGGCTGTTATGGAGCACTATATGGAGTAAAATCTAAAAAGCAGAAGGTACGGGGTTTTTCAACATATTTTGGCCAAAAAATTGTTTTTTTAATAATGCGACCAAATGTTTGGAAATTGTATTTTTTTCGAATATTCATTTTTAAAACATTAGCATTTTCTAAAATTGTGAATAAATTTTGAAAACTGAAAGTGCGCTATATCGACTAGAGGAGGGATGAATAGGCGATTTTTATGAATTCTTCACTGAGGAATAAGCTGGTGAGGAAATTCCTAAATGAAGAACTACTTGCAGCGGAATAAGTACTCAAAAGTAAACATAGCAGACCATAAGCATAGTCATCATGATGAAATAAAGACAAGCACAGAGTACAGAAAGCGTAAACACAGGATAACACAGGATGAAGATGGACAGACTAAAGAAATTGAACCGAGGAAATTGAGAAAGTCTTCAGTCAAAGTCTTCAAACAGATATGAGCAAGCAAACAACAACAGAAATGAGGAAATGCAAGAGTTGAGGTTATAGAACCAGTAAGCTTGGTGAAGACAATGATTTGGTAGACCAGTTTCAACTGTTGTCTCAGTTGTACGTCTGGTTGGAGCGGCTAGGTATTTAAACCTGAGGGCACACAGTCCTCACCGTATTCTCCTTGAGCTAAGGTCACACAGACCTCGCCCAATCACTCGTGGTAATTCTTCAGGTGACTTCCAAACCTTCACAGACTAGGTCACTCGGCGATCCACAATTCCTCTTGGATGCTCTAGACCATGATGCCTAACCGTCTGGAAGAAGCATAGTCTTCAAAGGTAACAAGCGTCGGATCCACGCAGGGCTATCATCAACGGTTGGAATTTTGACTCTCAAATTCCTCAGGGCTATCATGTTCCTCACTGTGTAGGCAATTCGCACTGGTGAATTCCTAACTCCTCAGTCAGAACAAATTCTCAAAGAACCGTAAGAACTTCGTCTACATTCTTTGAAGAAATTGATCGAGCTGTATGACATTTCCAATGGCTTCACTCGAAGGGATTGGTAGGTGTAGGATTTTGAGTTGAGCATCACATGGAAATTTTTTCTTAGTATTTCCTCGACTCCCTTTAACAGTACGGTGTTTCCTATGACTCAAGAAAGAGAAAATGAAACTATAAAAACAAGAGTCTTCACACTTCACGTTCCTCGAATTATTGCCAAGTCTTCAAGGTCACACCAATTTCTTCACTTTCAAAGTCTTCAGAAAGTCTTCAGAAATCCAAAGTCTTCAGTTGAAGAACTTCATTTTTAGGGGTCGACTTTCTCTGTAAATATCAAACTCCTCAGACTTATAGACCTGTGTACACTCACAAACGCATCAGTCTCTTAACATATAAGTCTTCAATACACCAAAATCACTAAGGGGCACTAGATGCACTTACAATCTCCCCTTTTTGGTGATTGATGACAATATAAGTTAAGTTTTCAATGGGGATAAACATAGGAAGTGTAAATACTGATATTGAGGAATTTGATTGCAAGATATAGAAGAACTCCCCCTGAAGATGTGCATAGTGAAGAATTTGCTTTTGAAGCAATGCACACTTGAAGAATATAATCATGGAGATCTCCCCCTATATCTTGTAATTCATACACGCATTTGACATAGAGTATGAAGAATTTGAAATGCATGATGAAATATGGTGACTGATGTAATTCAACATGCGTGCATAGACATTAATGAGGAATTAGCATGCATAAGAACACAGCAAAAGTATCAGGCCACCATAGAGTTTAAGATTATAACTCGTCCAGCAAAGTCATCAAAAGAACGAGAGTTGTAACTTAGAAAAAACACATGCCCATATAAGATAGAACCGCTTGAAGACTAACTCAAATTTCTCCCCTTTTGTCATCGAATGACCAAAAGGGTTGAAAATGAGGACTAACGCCCCTAAAGAGTATCATGATAATGGAGGAGCGCCAACGTTGTTCGGGTCTTGTGTCGTTGTAGGGCCTGCCGCAGTGTCGTCCAAGTCTTCATACTCGTCCGTGTCGCGTGATGAAGAATATGAACTGGTGACTAAGGAAGGAACCTTAACCTTCTTGAATCTCTTCGGTGGAGGAGCAGACCAGTCAAAATCTTCCTTGAAACCCATTTGCTTCAGATCTTCTTCACCATAGAGATGTGATGAATAGCCAGTGCGATCGAAGACTTCATGGAGGTAGTAATGGTTTTTCTTCACTGCATTATGGGTAGAAGTCATGTTGTGAAGAATAGAGCCAAACTGACGCTTAACCCACTTGTGGTTTCGATCCACCTTCTGGTGAAGACTAAGAAGCAGTTCATGGTCAGTCATCACACGAGGAGCAGTGGCTTGAGGATTTGGCTTGGATGCATTGGTAGCAGAATCATGAGTTGCAGAGTCATCATTGGTGGAATAAGATGCAGCTTTGCAGAACTGACCATCCAATGGACGAATACCCTCATCGATAATAGCTGATGCCTTGCCCTTCTCATCGGCTAAGGAACTTGCAGATGCTCCGGAGGCAATTGAGATGCTTGTAGTCCTTTGGCACGTGGCGAGATGCACAGGTGTAGAGGATTTAGTGGGAGCAGTTGAGGACTTTGTCGGAGGAGCTGATGACTTTGAAGGAGGAGCAGATTGAGGAATTGGCCACGAGGGCTTTGAAGAATCTGGCCGTGAGGGCATTGAGGGTGAAGCGCTTGGCTTGTGAGCAGGCTTCTTAGCCATGGCCTTCTTTGGCTTGCTAGCAGAGGCCTCAGCAGCGGTAGCAGCATCAGCAGAGTCTTCACTAAATTTCCTCACTGCTTCCTTTGCTTGTTTGCCAGTTTGGCCTGGTGCTTTGCCCATTCATCAGGATAATCTTCACCGCGCTTGAGGCTAGTGGGATCTGCCAATTGGCCAGGTGCTGATGACCCGCAAGTATACAGGATAGTTGTAGCCTCTTTCGATAAGTAAGAGTGTCGAACCCAACGAGGAGCTAAAGGTAGAATAAATACTCTCTCAAGTCCTATCGGCCACTGATACGACTCTACGCACGCTTGACGTTCTCTTTACCTAGAACAAATATGAAACTAGTAGTACTTTGTAGGTGTGATAGAATAGATTTGCAAGATAATAAAGAACACGTAAATAAAAGCTAGGGGCTGTTTAGATAAAGATGCAAATAAAGTAAATATAACGAGTGTGGAAAAGTGGTGGTAGGAGTTTTGGAATTGTCCCTAAGCAATTGACTACGTGACTAGACCTATAGCAAGTATTATGTGGGAGAGGCCACAGCTAGCATGTCATCCCTGAATTGGAATTCTATGCACTTATGATTGGAACTATTAGCAAGCATCCGCAACTACTAACGTTCATTAAGGTAAAACCCAACCATAGCATTAAGATATATTGGCCCCCCTTCAATCCCGTATGCATCAATTTCTATGATAGGTTGAAGCTTCTGTCACTCTAGCCCTCCAATACATAGTCCTATCAACATACAACTAACCCTATGGTGTGATCCACACACGCACTCATATGATGGGCACCAAAGGACAGCAACATAACCACAAGAAAATTAAATCAATCATAGCAATTCATCAACCACCAATAGGACAACGAAAATCTACTCAGACATCATAGGATGGCAACACATCATTTGGAAATAATATGAAGCATAAAGCACCATGTTCAAGTAGAGGGTACGGTGGGTTGCGGGAGAGTGGACCGCTTTAGATAGAGGGGGGAAGGTGATGGAGATGTTGGTGAAGATGGCGGAGGTGTTGGTGAAGATCGCGGTGATGATGATGGCCCCCAGCGGCGTTCCGGCGCCACCGGAAGCAAGGGGGAGAGAGCCCCCCTTCTTCTTCTTCTTCTTCCTAGAACTTCTCCCTAGATGGGAGAAGGGTTTCCCCTCTGGTACTTGGCTCCCATGGCTTGGGAGGGGCGAGAGCCCCTCCGAGATTGGATCTATCTCTCTGTTTCTGCGTTCTGGAATTCTTCCCTGGCACCGTTTCCTCTATATCTGGAGATCCGTAACTCCGATTGGACTGAAACCTTCGCCCAGATCGTTTTCCAAAAATTAGCTTTATTGCGGCCAAAGAAGGGCATCAACCGCCTTACGGGTGGCCCACGGGATAGGAGGGCACGCCCCCTGGAGGGGTGGCGTGGGCCACTCTTGTGGCCACCTCGGGCACCGTTTCACGTTGATTCTTATCCCAAAAATCACAAAATATTCCAAAATAATTCTCCGCCCGTTTTTATCCCGTTTGGACTCTATTTGATATTGGGTTTCTGCGAAACATAAAACATGCAACAAACATGAACTGGCACTGGGCACTGGATCAATATGTTAGTCCCAAAAAATAGTATAAAAAGTTGCCAAAAGTATATGAAAGTTGAATAATATTGGCATGGAACAATCAAAAATTATAGATACGATGGAGATGTATCAGCATCCCCAAGCTTAATTCCTACTCGTCCTCGAGTAGGTAAATTATAAAAAAGATAATTTTTGATGTGGAATGCTACCTGGCATAATCTTGATCATAAGTCTAATCATGGCATGGATATTAAGACACGAGTGATTCAAAGCAATAGTCTATCATTTGACATAAAAACAATAATACTTCAAGCATACCAACCAAGCACTTATGTCTTATCGAAATAACATAACCAAAGAAAGCTCATCCCTACAAAATCATATAGTCTGGCTATGCTCCATCTTCGTCACACAAAATACTCCCATCATGCACAACCCCGATGACGAGCCGAGCAATTTGTTCATACTTTTAACGCTTTCATTTTTTTCAACTCTTACGCAATACATGAGCGTAAGCCATGGACATAGCACTATGGTGGTATTTGGTGGTGGTTGTGAGGACAAAAGGGGAGAAGAAAGTCTCACATCAACTAGGCGTATCAACGGGCTATGGAGATGCCCATCAATAGATATCAATGTGAGTGAGTAGGGATTGCCATGCAACGGATGCACTAAGAGCTATAAGTGTATGAAAGCTCAAACTGGAAACTAAGTGGGTGTGCATCCAACTTGCTTGCTCATGAAGACCTCGGGCATTTGAGAAAGCCCATCATCGGAATATACAGGCCAAGTTCTATAATGAAAATTCCCACTAGTATATGAAAGTGAAAGCATAGGAGACTCTCTTTATGAAGAACATGGTGCTACTCTGAAGCATAAGTGTGGTAAAAGGATAGTAACATTGCCCCCTCTCTCTTTTTCTCTCATTTTTTTATTTTTCTTTTTCATTTTTTTCATTTTTTCATTTTTTCTTTCTTTTTGGTGGGCTTTTTTGGCCTCTTTTTTATTTGGGCTTCTTTGGCCTCTTTTATTTTTCATAAAGTCCGGAGTCTCATCTCGACTTGTGGGGGAATCATAGTCTACTTCATCCTTTCCTCACTGGGGCAATGCTCTAATAATGATGATCATCACACTTCTCTTTACTTACAACTCAATATTACAACTCGATATATCGAACAAAGATATGAATCTATATGAATGCTTCCGGCGGTGTACCGGGATGTGTAATGATCTAGCATAGCAATGACATAAAAAACGGACAAGCCATGAAAACATCATGCTAGCTATCTTACGATCATGCAAAGCAATATGACAATGATGGAACGTGTCATAATAACAGAACGGTGGAAAGTTGCATGGCAATATATCTCGGAATGACTATGGAAATGCCATAATAGGTAGGTATGGTGGCTGTTTTGAGGAAGGTAAACAATGGGTTCATAATACCGGCGAAAGTTGCGGGGCACAATAGAGGCTAGCAAAGTGGAAGGGTGAGTGTGCGTATATCCATGGACTCACATTAGTCATAAAGAACTCATATACTTATAGCAAAAGTCTACTTAGACCTCGAAGCAAAGTACTACTACGCATGCCCCTAGAGGGATAGATTGGTAGGAAAAGACCATCGTCGTCCCCATTTGTCACTCATAGGGAAAGCAATCAAAGAGCACCTCATGCTCCAACTTCGTTACATAACGGTTCACCATACGTGCATGCTACGGGACTTGCAAACCTCAACACAAGTATTTCACAATTTCACAATTACTCAACTAGCACGACTCTAATATCACCACCTTTATATCACAAAACTATTGCAAGGAATCAAACATATCATATTCAGTGATCTACAAGTTTATGTAGGATTTTATGACTAACCATGTGAATGACCAATTCCTGTCATCTCTCTAAATAGATATAAGTGAAGCAAGAGAGTTTAATTCTTTCTACAAAAGATATGCCCACGCTCTAACAAAAATAAGTGAAGCAAAAGAGCATTCTACAAATGGTGGTTTTCTATGTGAAGAGAAACAGGCAATCCAACTTCAAATGATATAAGTGAAGCACATGAAGCATTCTATAAAGTCATACTCAAAAGATTTAAGTGAAGTGCAATGAGCATTCTATAAATCAACCAAGGACTATCTCATACCAGCATGGTGCATAAAAGAAAATTGAAAACTAAATACAAAAGACGATCCAAGACTTGCACATAATGCATGAACGAAACGAATTCGAAAACATAATGATACTTGTTGAAGAAAGAGGGGATGCCTTACGGGGCATCCCCAAGCTTAGACGCTTGAGTCTCCTTGAATATTTACTTGAGGTGCCTTGGGCATCCCCAAGCTTGAGCTCTTGCCTCTCTTTCGTTTCCTCATATCGAGACATCCTCGATTAGACACTACATCCACACAAAACTTCAACAGAAAACTCGGTAAGATCCGTTAGTATAATAAAGCAAATCACCACTCTAAGTACTGTTGCAAACCAATTCATATTTTGTTTTTGCATTGTTTCTACTGTAATATAACTTTTCCATGGCTTAATCCACTGATATAAATTGATAGATTCATCAAAACAAGCAAACTATGCATAAAAAACAGAATCTATCAAAAATAGAACAGCCTGTAGCAATCTGAACATCCACCATACTTCTGGTACCCCAAAAATTCTACAAAACTTGGAACAAATAAACAAGTTGTATATCAATACAGTGAAAGAGGAATCAGAACCAATTGACGTTTCAGTTAAAAATGTAAAATCGTGCACTACAGCCAAAGTTTCTGACCTGCACCGTACAAACCAACAAGCATTGTAAACATCCTAAAGGCAAACCTTGGCACATTATTTTTATAATACAATGGAATTATACAAGGGGATAATTATTTTTTTGAAAAGTTTTTGTAATTAAGATTCACAAAGTTTCCGTGAGCATGAACAAAGTTCAAGGCTAGCTCTCACTTCAACAATGCTTATCTCTCTCACTTTCACTTTCCTTTTTGAAAAGTTTTAGGTTCCCCTCTTTATTTTTGTGTTTTTAAACTATATAAAAGCACTGAACAGAAATGAATGACTCTCTAAAACTTCCGGGTTGTCTCCCTGGTAGCGCTTTCTTTAAAGCCATTAAGCTAGGCATATAGTGCTCAAGTAATGGATCCACCCGGATCCCAAGGTATATCAAAGCCAATTTTAATTAACAATGATTTGTAGTTTAGTAGTGAGCACAAAGTAACATATATCAAGCAACAACGAAGTCTAACTCTCTTCCTATGCATTGGCATGTCATAAAAGAACAATTCATGCACACCAAGTAAAGGCCAATGCATAGTATAAGCAGTTTCTTGCAATTTCATCGTGTTGGAAACATAAAGAGGCGGAGATGTAGTTCCTCTCTCATAATAATTGCAAGTAGGAGAAGCAAGCACATGCATATTACATTCATCAAAATCATCATGTGCAATGGTAAAAGGCAACCCATCAATATAATCCTTAATAAGCACAAACTTCTCCGATATAGTGTAGTTTGGAGAATTCCAAAAAGATAATATGACTATCATGCGCGGGTGCAATAGAAACAATTTCATGTTTAACATAAGGAACTATAGCAAGTTCATCTCCATAAGCATAATTCATATTGGCATCTTGGCCACAAGCATAGCAAGCATCATCAAAAAGGGATATTTCAAACAAATTCAAGGGATCATATAATCATCCTTCGTAAGCACGAAGGGGTATTAAATAATATATGAGTTGGAGGGTTACTCTCATTATAAGGTGGGCACGGGTAGCTAATCCGCTCTTCCTCCTTTTGTTCTTCGCTCTCCTCATCATCTTTTTCATCTAATGAGCTCACTGTTTCATCAATTTCTTCTTCCATAGCTTCCTGCAAAATATTAATCTCTTCTTGGACAGCGGAGAAGTCCTCAATATATGGTTTAACATAGGCATTAGAAGCATAATTATCATAACAAAATTGAAATATGGCAAAATTTTCATATTTGTAAAGAGTAGCATCATACTTTTCAATCAAAGAGGCAATCTCATAAGCACCTTTAAAAGCAACAAATTCTTCAATTTGTTGAACATCATAGTAATTGTAAACACCCTTAGCATATGAAGATACGATTCCATTATCACTAAACAAGCATTGATAGGGTAGGTGTTTCTTAGGGTCTTCAGAACAACAAGTAAACTCATATATTTCACATAAATTCCAAGCATAACATTGCAAACGTTGAATTTGATCCCATAATAGTTTCCCTTTTTCAAATATACGATGTCGGACAAAACAAGCATGCTCATCTAAATATTTGCCCTCAACTAAACTAGTGGGGGTTTCAGCACGAGCACAAAGGGATCGAAGATGATCCAAGTAAAAAGCTTCAGGAGTGTGATAGATTTTGAGTGGTTCTTCAACCATCGGTTCAAGAGGGTACAACTAATTTTTTGGTATTTTGTGTTTCCTACCCATAGCTAAAGATAGAAAAACAACTAAGAACAAAAATAAAATTACTTAGTGATAAAGCAAACAAGCACACACGAGAATATTCACCCCACGCTATGACTCAAGAACGGCGCCGGAAAAAGGTCTTGATGACCCGCAAGTATACGGGATAGTTGTAGCCTCTTTCGATAAGTAAGAGTGTCGAACCCAACGAGGAGCTAAAGGTAGAACAAATACTCTCTCAAGTCCTATCGGCCACTGATACGACTCAACGCATGCTTGACGTTCGCTTTACCTAGAACAAGTATGAAACTAGTAGTACTTTGTAGGTGTATGATAGAATAGATATGCAAGATAATAAAGAACACGTAAATAAAAGCTAGGGGCTATTTAGATAAAGATGCCAATAAAGTAAATATAACGAGTGTGGAAAAGTGGTGGCAGGAGTTGTGGAATTGTCCCTAAGCAATTGACTACGTTACTAGACCGATAGCAAGTATTATGTGGGAGAGGCCACAGCTAGCATGTCATCCCTGACTTGGAATTCTATGCACTTATGATTGGAACTATTAGCAAGCATCCGCAACTACTAACGTTCATTAAGGTAAAACCCAACCATTGCATTAAGATATATTGGTCCCCCTTCAATCCCGTATGCATCAATTTCTATGCTAGGTTGAAGCTTCTGTCATTCTAGCCCTCCAATACATAGTCCTATGAACATACAACTAACCCTATGGTGTGATCCACGCACGCGCTCATATGATGGGCACCAAAGGACAGAAACATAACCACAAGCAAATTAAATCAATCATAGCAATTCATCAACCATCAATAGGACAACGAAAATCTACTTAGACATCATAGGATGGCAACACATCATTGGAAAATAATATGAAGCATAAAGCACCATGTTCAAGTAGAGGGTACAGCGGGTTGCGGGAGAGTGGACCGCTGTAGATAGAGGGGGGAAGGTGATGGAGATGTTGGTGAAGATGGCGGAGGTGTTGGTGAAGATCGCGGTGATGATGATGGCCCTCGGCGGCGTTCCGGCGACACCGGAAGCAAGGGGTAGAGAGCCCCCCCCTTCTTCTTCTTCTCCCTAGACCTTCTCCCTAGATGGGAGAAGGGTTTCCCCTCTGGTCCTTGGCTCCCATGGCTTGGAAGGGGCGAGAGCCCCTCCGAGATTGGATCTATCTCTTTGTTTCTGCGTTCTTGAATTCTGCCCTCACACCGTTTCCTTTATATCTGGAGATCCGTAACTCCGATTGGACTGAAACCTTTGCCCAGATCGTTTTCCAAAAAATAGCTTTCTTGCGGCCAAAGAAGGGCATCAACTGCCTTACGGGTGGCCCATGAGATAGGAGGGCGCGCCCCCTTGGAGGGGTGGCATGGGCCACTCTCGTGGCCACCTCGGGCACCGTTTCGCGTTGATTCTTCCTCCCAAAAATCACAAATATTCCAAAATAATTCTCCGTACGTTTTTATCCCGTTTGGACTCCGTTTGATATTGGATTTCTGCGAAACATAAAACATGCAACAAACAGGAACTAGCACTGGGCACTGGATCAATATATTAGTCCCAAAAAATAGTATAAAAAGTTGCCAAAAGTATATGAAAGTTGAATAATATTGGCATGGAACAATAAAAAATTATAGATACGACGGAGACGTATCAGGTGCCAATGGAGGTCTTGGGCATGGAGGGTTGAGTGTGAATTTCTCCATATACTTGGGAGTGACATATCTGTAGTCCCTCCATTCCCGTGCCCATCTCCTCTCAATCTTTTGAATGCGCACCTTGCGCTGATTTTTATCTTCCTCGGGGTGTGTGCAATATCCAGCATAAATATCATTAGGGATCTCAAATGCTGTGTTGACCTCAAGCCTCTTTCCACCCTTCTGTGGCTTCTTACCGTCAGCCATTTCCTTCAGGTGAGGAATATGAACAACTGAAGTTTCTGAAGAGGTGTGCAACTTTTCTTCGAGGAATGCTGCAAATGAGTTAAGTTGATGAGAATCTAGTGATTCAGCAGCGGTCATGAGTACCTGTGAACAGAGTATAATTGCGAGGAATTTGGAGAGGTCATATGCGTTCTCAGAAGGTTTTTCAAAAAGAATAGGTTTGAGGAATTTGACCAGATGAGTCTTGAAGAATTTCACTAAGCATTCTTTGTCTTAGGTTCTAGAGTTGTATAGATTGAAAATCCACACAATTGAGGAATCTTGAAGAAAATCATTGCTTAGAGAAACGAATCAAGAGCAGATGACATGTGAGGTGTTCAGTGTGTGAAGATTTGAAGAATAAACACCTTTGAGGATTTTCAAGAAAACATTTGAATCAAAGAGGGCAGTTAAAGTAACTTTTAATTACCCTTGATGAAGAACACGACAAACTGGGAAGTAGATGTGAAGTTCGTTAGTTCAAATCTTCCACGCCCTAACTCGGCAGAGGAAGACAGCTACGGCGGTGGTGGAGTGAAGAAATCCAAGAACCGGGCGCTGAAAGTGACGACGGGCGACGAGGTCGAGGCAGTGAAGCTCTTCCTCACCGGCGATGATGAAGTAGCGGCGGCGCTAGGGTTTGAGAAGCTCGACCGGGAGTGAGAACGAGCAGAGTAAGAATGAAGTGAGGAAGAGGCAGGGGTATTTATAGTGGGAGTGAAAAACTGTACGCCCGAGGAAATCGGACGAACGTGCCCCTGGCCCTTCTCATTCGCTTGACATGTGTCACCTATGTACTGAGAGGTGGCGATCGTGTAAGATCGTGGGTGAATAGATAAGTATTGTCGTGGGACGCGGAACGGTTTGAGCGGCAAAGCCGAAAATTCAGATAAGATAAGCTAAAAGTTCCGTTCCCAATTTCTTCAGTTATCAAGGACACAGTGAAGATTTTGAACGAGTTTCAAATAGAACGCACATGAAGAATTTGTGAACAGACTGGGTTGAGTTTAGCATAGAGGGGGAAGGGTCCGATCACATTCACTTAGCAGAAGAAATCAACTTGAAGAATTAGCAATAAGTGAATGTTGTAGAGGACATAAACTCATATATTTATATTCAGATGAAGAACAACACCGGAAGGAGTGAAGACAATGCAAAGTTGAAGAATTTGAAAAACTGAGGAATTTAAAAAACGAAGAAAAACTTACATTGAAGATTTTCAACTTTGGTTGGTGGCGTAACCCACCGTATAAGAAAGCTGATTTCAGACACCACGTATAATTGTCGTAGGGCTCTAAGAATCAATTTCTTCATTAATTTGTTCACACTTAGAGGGTTAGTATTCATTGATTGAAGAAAAGCGTTACTTTATGTGTTGCGCATCTAAGTCATCAAGTCAGCATAAGTGTTAGGATGTGTGTCCATTTCAGAGAACATTTGAAGATTCTAGGATATTTATAGCTCACACCGCAACTTGCTAAATCTCTTCTCATCCAGTGAAGATATCGTCTAACTAGTCTTCAGTGCTTGTGTGGTCGATGGAGATGTCGCCCTTCAACACATGATCACGAAGAAAATGATGACGAATCTGGATGTGCTTTGTCTTCGAGTGCTGAACTGGGTTATGAGCAATCTTGATAGCGCTCTCATTGTCGCAGTATAGAGGCACATTCTTCACGTTGATGCCATAGTCCTTGAGTGTTTGCTTCATCCATAGTAATTGAGCACAACACGATCCAGCAACAATGTACTCAGCTTCTGCAGTGGAGAGTGATACACAGTTCTATTTCTTCGAGGACCAACAGACCAAAGATCGTCCGAGGAAATGGCATGTGCCTGACGTTGAATTGCGGTCCACACTATCACCAGCATAGTCAGAGTCTGAATATCCAATGAGATCAAACGAAGAGCCCTTGGGATACCGTAATCCAAGTGTTGGTGTGTGAGCTAGATATCGAAGAATATCCTTCACAGCCTTATGGTGTGATTCCTTTGGTGTAGCTTGAAATCGGGCACACATGCAAACACTAAGCATAATATCTGGCCTAGATGCACATAGGTACAATAAAGAGCCAATCATGGAGCGGTATACCTTTTGATCGAAGTGTTTACCATTTTCATCAGTGCATAGATGGCCATTTGTGGGCATTGGAATTTTTACCCCTTTGCAATCTTGCATGCCAAATTTCCTCAATACATCTTTGAGGTATTTCTCCTAAGATATGAATATGCCATTGCGCTGTTGACGAATTTGAAGACCTAAAAAGAATTTCAATTCTCCCATCATAGACATTTGATATTCTTCACTCATCATATAGGCAAATTCATCACTATAACGTTGGTCAGTACGGCCAAAAATGATATCATCAACATAAATTTGGCACACAAACAATTCACCATCATAAGATTTAGTGAAAAGAGTTGGGTCGAGTGAACCGGGTTTGAAGCCTTCCTTCATGAGGAATCCCTTCAAAGTATCATACCACGCCCGAGGGGCCTGCTTGAGGCCATACATGGCCTTATTGAGTCTCAAGACTTTGTCAGGATGCTTTGGATCTTCAAAACCCGGGGGTTGAGCAACATATACTTATTCCTCAAGCTTACCATTAAGGAATGCACTTTTTACATCCATTTGTTGTAAGATAATATCATGATGGTTAGCATAAGCAAGTAATATGCGAATAGCCTCAAATCTAGCAACAGGTGCAAAAGTTTCATCAAAATCAATTCCTTCAACCTGTGTGTAGCCTTGAGCTACAAGTCAGGCCTTTATTCCTCACTACAAGGCCATTTTCATCTTGCTTGTTGCGGTAGATCCACTTTGTGCCAATGATGTTGTGCTTGCGAGGATCTCGACGTTTGGCGGTTCAGACGTTGTTGAGCTCGAATCGATGTAATTCTTCTTGCATAGCTTGAATCCACTCGTGCTCCGTAAATGCTTCATCTACCTTAGTGGGCTCTGTGATAGAGACAAAAGCAAAGTGCCCACAAAAGTTAGACAAATGTGAAGCTTTTGAGAATGTGAGAGGACCTGGTGCTTCAATGTCATCGATGATCTTCTCGACTTGCACTTCGTTTGCAATGCGAGGATGAGCGGGTTGTCTTCGAGGAATTTGATCTGCATTTTCTTCAGAGCATTTTCCTCGGCACCATTTTCTTCAGGTGCCCCAGCACGACGTTCTTCACGTTCTGGAATGAATTCTTCAGCAGATTCTTCAGTAGGAATGACATCCTCAGTAGCCTTGAACTTGATAGATTCCTTAGGTGCTGGTTCATCTAACACAGAAGGTAGGTTCTCTCTTTGCGAGCCATTAGTTTCATCGAACCGCACAACTACAGTTTCAACAACCTTGTGGAGAACGTTGTTGAAGACTTTGTAGGTGTGCGAGTCCTTTCCGTAACCAAGCATAAAACCCTCATGTGCTTTCGGTGCAAATTTAGAATTGTGATGAGGATCTCTAATCCAACATTTAGCACCGAAGACTTTGAAGTAACTCACATTGGGTTTCTTGTCAGTGAGGAGTTCATAAGCAGTCTTCTTGAAGAATTTCTGAAGATATACTCTGTTGATGATGTGGCACGCAGTATCAGTTGCCTCAATCCAGAAACGACGAGGCATCTTGTATTCATCAAGCATAGTGCAAGCCATCTCAACAAGAGTTATGTTCTTGCGCTCCATGACGCCATTCTGCTGAGGAGTATAAGGAGCAGATAACTCATGAGTAATACCAAGTTCATCAAGATAGCCATCAAGACCGGAATTCTTGAACTCAGTCCAATTGTTGGTTGAAGCCCTTTAGGAAAATCGTTTGAAGACTTCCTGCACCTCATGTTTGTAAGTTACAATGTGCACCCTTGTGTAACGAGAATAATCATCAACAATAACAAAGCCATATAGAGATGCATCATTTGTAACAGCAGAATAATGATTAGGACCAAAGAGATCCATGTGAAGCAATTCAAATGGTCGAGTGGTAGTCATGATAGTCTTCGCTGGATGCTTGGCCTTTGTCATCTTTCCAGCTTCACAGGCTCCGCATAAGTGATCCTTGAGGAATTTGACATTCTCAATGCCAATATCATGCTTCTTCTTCACAAGCGTTTGCAAATTCCTCATGCCAGCATGACCAAGTCGTCGACGCCATAGCCAGCCTTCTGAAGCTTTTGCAAGCAGCCATACGGCCGGTTGTGGTCCTGTAGAGAAATCAACAATGTACAAGTCTCCTCTCCTAAAGCCTTCGAACACTTTGGAATTGTCAGCTTCCATGATCACAACACAATGATATTTGCCAAAGACAGCAACCATATCGAGATCACAAAGCATCAAGACAGACATAAGGTTGTATCCTAAGGACTCGACAAGCATGACTTTGTCCATGTGTCAATCCTTTGAGATCGCAACCTTACCTAGACCCAATACTTGACTTTTGCCTTTGTCAGCGAAGATGATATGCTTCAGATGAGAAGGTGATAAAGGAGCATCCATCAATAGAATCTTGTCACTACCATGTGATTCGTACATCCACTATCAAGGACCCACTCATTGTCTTTGGGTTGATCATCCTGCAGATGAATTAGTGCAACTTACGAACTCATATACTGCATCAGTGAAGAATATGACATCAATATCATCAGATCAATTTCATCAAGCAATAGAACAGATAAAATAGTATGAGGACGTGAGAAATGAAGGTTCATTTCTTCATGATTAGCTCAAGGCCCTTTCAGTAATGTTCGTGTCTCCACCAATTCTTCACACGCTTTGAGCACGCCCGAGATCTGACCCTGCATAAGAGATTAGTTCTTTTTCTTCACCACCCACATCTGAAGGGGTGGCAAAGAATTCATTACTCTGCGAGCACCATATGAGAAAGGTGGCATAGAAGCCGTTCCACCTCGTTTCACATAAGAGGGGTTATGATAAGCATATGAATAAGCAGATAAATTCTTCGAGGACTTATGAACATAATGATTAGAAGAATAATGCTCATATTCATAGCCCTTAGCTCTAACCCTGTGAAACAGAAGGGTTAGCACGATGATGATCATATGAGGACTTTGATCCTTTTGAGGAATTTGATCCACGTGAGGAAGTTGCTCCGTATGAGGACTTGGATCCATATGAAGAATTCGATCTGGAGTTCCTATTCTTCACAGGTGGTGTCATGAGGACATTCACCTAAAGACTTTCAAGACAACTTTTGGGAACCCAGATTTTCTTCATAGGGGAACCGTTCCTGCAGTTAGTCCCAACATATCTAGCAAATACTTCACCATTCTGATTTTTGAATAGTTTATAGTTGGAGTCAAATGATTCATCAGAAGAATGAGGAGATTCACATGTAAAGCCAGATAAATTGGATGGATCAACTGGAGGTCCTTTTGCAGCAACCCATGAGGTTTTGGGGTACTGCTCAGGCTTCCAATATGTTCCATCCGCATTGAGTTTCCTCTCAAAGGCAATACCCTCTTTCCTAGGTGAAAGGACCACGATGTCGCCTAGAGGGGGGGGGGGGTGAATAGGCGTTTTAAAATCTTTTACGGATTTGGCTATATCCTAATGCGGAAATAAACTAAGTGGATACTTTTCAAGCACAAATCCTAAATATACTAGGCTCACTAAGTGCACCAACAACTTAGGATAAACAAGATGAGAACAACGAGGATGTGTGTAAGCACAAGTAAGTTACACAAACTTACTCAATGTTTATCACGCGATATGGAAATGAATAATACACACAACCACAAGTGAGAAATACAAGCTTACACAAATTGTATCACAATATATGGAATTGAATGATACAACCAAACTCAAGTAAGCACTACAAGCTTACACAAGTTATGTCACAGGATCTGGAAATGAATGTTACAAGCTAGCAATTCACACTGAGCACAAGATAGAACAATAGTAGGAAGTATGAATTGCGAATATAAAGTGTAGGCCTAAATAATCTCTACAAGGAAATGGCCACCACAATATAATGAGGACAACAATATATAGTGAATGCACGGTCGAGTGACCAAAGTAAACCACAAGTAAGGAGAACGGGGTAGGGATAACCGAAGTCACAGAGACAAGGATGTATCCCGATGTTCACTTCCTTGGAGGGAAGCTAGTCACCGTCGGAGGGATGGGTGTTACCACGAAGGCACACCAACACCACGAAGGCTCACCCTATTCTCCTTGAGATATCACCATGAAGGCGATTCCCAACCACTAGTGGTAGACCTTGAGGCAGCCTCCAAACCTTCACAAACTTTCGGGGGACAAATCACAAGTTGATTCCTCACCGGAGTACCCCTACCGCCTAGGAGTCTCCAACCTCCAAGAGTAACAAGATCAAGGGGGAAATGCTCAAGACTTGCTCAAATCACGAATTGCTTTGGTCACAAGAGGGAGAGGGAGAGGATCTATCTTTTGATTGGAACAACTCTCAAGAACACTCACTAATCTCTCCGGGATCTAAGATTTGGTGTAGGAGAAGTGAGAGGGAGCCACTTGTGTTCTTGGGGTGATTTGGGATGAAGTGGTCACCCTTCTCCCGGAGTGGGAGAGGGATATTTATATCCCCAAGAAAATAGAGCCGTTTCCCGCAGTTGTTGACCTGCCCGGATGATCTGGACGCATACCCGGATGATCCGGACAATGCCCGGATGATCCGGGAAGGTCAATATACAATGTGGTGAAGTAGATACCTGGATGTCCGGGGACATAGCCGGATGATCCAGGCAATTCCCGGATGATTCGGGTGGGTAGCCGGATGATCCGGCTAGCAGAATAAGTTTCTGTGATGAATTTTTCGAGTAACCCGGATGATATGGGAGGGAACCCGGATGATCCGGCCAAACCATACTACTGCAGCCCAGAAACTGAAACAGGCACAACTTTTACATCCGGACTCCGATTTTGATGATCTTGGTCTTGTTTTGAAGCTATGGAAAAACCCCAGGTCCTCACATAGAGAACCACCCAAGATAAACCAAAAAGTAGGATGCCAAATATGCAAAGGTTTTATCATATATTTGGGTAACCTATTCAGCTTTGGATTTTCTTTGGTATATAGGATAGGAGTGGAATTGTGTAGAGAAGATGTTGACTTGAGCAAATATATCACGAACCCTTTGATCCCCTCTTAATAGTGCAGGATCCCTATAATTCAAGAATCATAAAAGAGCTACACTACATAGCTATCAAGAATCCATTCTTGAGTGCATGTGTTCCTTCGGTGTTCATCACTCCACAACACTAACGTCGAAGGAACTAATACCTTTGACTCGAGCCTTTCACTTGAGCTTCAAGTTGAAGTTTCTTCTTGGCTCAAGTTGAATGGCAAGATATTGGTGAAGTCTTAAAAGTAGCTCCCCCATACACAATGTGGGAAGCTTTGCTTTGTATTTATCTTCACGTGCCCATCATGTGATCATCCACAAGCTTCAAGCATGTAATCCTTCGGGATAATTATCTTGAACTTGCCCTTGTCAACTATGATCATCAACACTTGATGTCATCCTCTCATAGACACTTGAAATCTCTCTCTCGATGCGATCCCATGAGAATCTCCTAACCCTCAAAAACATAGACAACACATAGTATGGGTTAGTACACAAAGCGCAATTGACAAATTCTTACCATACCACAAGATCTCATGTGGCACATGATTTGCGCATGTGTGTTGACCATCTTTGAATTCAATCTTCGATCTTCATCTTGGTCAACATTTATCTTTGCTCCATGATTAATCTTGATGCACAACTATCTGTATATGGCATTCATTCCGAATCCATTCAATATCCTTCTTGCATCACCCATGGAACAAACCTTCCTATATAACTTGATGTCATTATTTCTTCATAGGAATTTTCATTCATTATAAGTCTCAATGCATATATAGATGTTGATGGGTTTCATCCACTAATTCATCCAATATTCTTCATGCATTGCAAATGGAACTTTCCTTCAAATGTATATCTCACTGCAAACATTAGTCCATTGGGATTGTCATTTAATTACCAAAACCACACATGGGGACTACATGTACTTTCACTAGGGTTCCTGTTGAGGATCTGCTTTTTAAGCACATCACAAAGAGTCTGATGCCCTTTGAGGCTTTTGTACATGCCTGTCATGTACAATTCCTTCAGCCCTGCATCATCAGTGATACTAGCAATGTCCTCAGATGAGGAATTAGTGATAGCAGAGACAGATGAAGAATTTGTAGCATAAGAAGCATTTGTACATTCAGGTGAAGAATTAGCAGTTTCACGTTCAATGCACTTCAGACATGGAGGAACAAATTCTTCCTGAGTAGCGCTGATTTGTTGAGCAAGTAATGAGTCATACTCCTTCTGAAGATCTTCATAATCCACTCTTAGCTTCTCAAGATCTTCCTTTCTTTGAAGAAATTCATAAGAAAGCTTCTCGTGATCAGATAAGAGAGTGTTATGATGACCTTGAAGGTTGTCAAACTTGGATCAAGTCTCTGAAGATTTTCAGTCAAGGTTTTAGTGCGATCCATTTCTTCACCCAACATATCATCACTTTTATCTAGCATGTTTTGAACCTTTTCAAAAGCCTTTTGTTGTTTCACGGCAATCTTAGCATGTTTAGAGTAGTTGGGCTAGAGGTTTTCATCAGATTCATCCTCACTAGATTCAGAGGAGGCGTATTTAGTTACCTTGGCACCCTTTGCCATGAAGCAATAGGTGGGAGCGTAGTCATCATTGTCTTCATCAGCCTTGTTGGTGATGCCATTTTCTTCAGAGTTGAAGATAGACTTGCTGACGAATGCAGTAGCGAGAGCTAGGCTCGCCACACCAGACTCGGACTCCTCTGATGCCTCCTCGTCCTCATGTTCCTCAGATTCAGCCTCAGAGTCCATTTCCTTGCCAATGAATGCCCGAGCCTTCTTGGAGCTGCTCTTCTTGTGAGATTAAGACTTCGAGGATTTTGATGATGAAGACTTTGAAGATTTCTTATTCTTCTTAGCATCATCAGAATTGTAGTCCTTGTATTTCTTCTTCTTTGATTCCTTATCCCACTTAGGACAATCTTGAATGTAGTGACCAGGTTTCTTGCATTTGTGGCATAGCCTCTTCTTGTAGTCACTGGATGAGGAATCATTGCTCCTTGAGGATTTTTCAAAGCGACCACGTCTTGAGAACTTCTAAAATTTCTTCACGAGCAGTGCTAGTTCTTGGCTCAGTTCTTTAGGATCACCAAGGCTGCTAGCAGAGTCTTCATCTTCAGACTCAGAGACTTCCTTGGCCTTCAGAGCACGTGGTCTGCCATAGCTCGAACCATAGAGATCTCTCTTCTCAGCAAGCTGGAACTCATGAGTATTTAGCCTCTCGAGGATATCAGTGGATCAAGTGACTTTTAATCAGCACGTTCTTGAATCATCAGTGCCAGAGTATCAAATGAAGAATCGAGTGATCTCAACAATTTCTTCACCACCTCATGGTCAGTGATGTCAGTGGCGCCAAGCGCTTGAAGCTCATTTGAGATGTCAGTGAGGCGATCGAAGGTTTGCTGAACATTTTCATTGTCGAGTCTTTTGAAGCGGTTGAAGAGATTGCGAAGAACATCAACACGAGAGTCACATTGAGT
The DNA here is from genome assembly GCA_021605145.1 of Aegilops bicornis. Taxonomy (NCBI): domain Eukaryota; kingdom Viridiplantae; phylum Streptophyta; class Magnoliopsida; order Poales; family Poaceae; genus Aegilops; species Aegilops bicornis. The sequence continues at coordinate 155,391,052 of CM038673.1, forward strand.
TGAGACTCCTTCATTCACTTTGGACAGCCTATCCCAGATAAGCTTAGCAGTTTCCAAAGCACTCACTCTTCCATACTGCCCTTTGCTCAGATGGCCACATATGATATTCTTCGCTTGAGAATCGAGTTGCTTGAATCTCTTCACATCAGAAGTGTTCAGACAAGGTGTGACTAAGGGAACACCATTTTCCACAACATACCAGAGATCGTTATCAATTGCCTCAAGATGCATTCACATCTTATTCTTCCAGTAGGGTTAGTCCGTTCCATCGAAGGTAGGACACTCAGCAGAGACCTTGATCATACCTGTGGTCGACATAACTAAAACTCCAGGCGGTTAAACCAAAATCACACAGAACAAGGGAGTACCTTGCTCTGATACCAATTAAAAGTGCGTTATATCGACTAGAGGGGGGGTGAATAGGCGATTTTTATGAATTCTTCACTGAGGAATAAGCTGGTGAGGAAATTCCTAAATGAAGAACTACTTGCAACGCAATAAGTACTCAAAATTAAACATAGCAGAACACAAGCATAGTCATCATGATGAAATGAAGACAAGCACATAGTACAGAAAGCATAAACACAGGATAACACATGATGAAGATGGACAGACTGAAGAAATTGAGAAAATCTTCAGTCAAAGTCTTCAAACATATATGAGCTAGCAAACAACAACAGAAATGAGGAAATGCAAGAGTTGAGGTAATAGAACCAGTAAGCTTGGTGAAGACAATGATTTGGTAGACTAGTTCCAATTGTTGTCTCAGTTGTACGTCTGGTTGGAGCGGCTAGGTATTTAAACCTGAGGACACACAGTCTCGGACATACAGTCCTCACCGTATTCTCCTTGAGCTAAGGTCACACAGACCTCACCCAATCACTCGTGGTAAGTCTTCAGGTGACTTCCAAACCTTCACATACTAGGTCACTCGGCGATCCACAATTCGTCTTGGATGCTCTAGACCATGACGCCTAACCGTCTGGAAGAAGCACAGTCTTCAAAGGTAATAAGCGTCGGATCTACGCAGGATCAATCTCTTCAGTGATGTTGAATCACTTTGGGTTGTAGGGTGTTGGGTTTGGGTTTTCCTCACTTGATGATTTTCACTCAAAGTCCTCGGAGGATGGGATGCTCTCAAATGACAAGTGTCAGTTTCTCTCGGAGCAGCCAACCAGCTAGTGGTTGTAGGGCGCGGCTATTTATAGCCTAGGGAGCAGCCCAACATGATAAAACATAAATGCCCTTCAATGATATGACCGTTAGGTGGGTAGATATTTTGGGACAGTTGGCGCATAGCACAACAACGGTCGGAATTTTGACTCTCAAATTCCTCAGGGCTATCATGTTCCTCACTGTGTAGGCAATCCGCACTGGCGAATTCCTAACTCCTCAGTTAGAACAAATTCCTCAGCAACCATAAGAACTTCACCTCTGTTACTGAAGAAATTGACTGAGCTGTATGAGATTTCCAATGGCTTCACTCGAAGGGATTGGTAGGTGTAGGATTTTGAGTTGAGCATCACATGGAAATTTTTCCTTAGTATTTCCTCGACCCCCTTTAACAGTACGGTGTTTCCTATGAATCAAGAACGAGAAAATGAAAGTATAAAAACAAGAGTTTTCACACTTCATGTTCCTCGAATGATTGCCAACTCTTCAAGGTCACACCAATTTCTTCACTTTCAAAGTCTTCAGAAAGTCTTCAGAAATCCAAAGTCTTCAGTTGAAGAACTTCATTTTTAGGGGTCGACTTTCTTTGTAAATATCAAACTCCTCATAGACTTATAGACCTGTGTACACTCACAAACGCATCAGTCTCTTAACCTATAAGTCTTCAATACACCAAAATCACTAAGGGGCACTAGATGCACTTACAAAAACTGAACAATTTTCTGAAACTTGAACAAATTAAAATACTCACTGAACATTTTCTTAGTATACCTTGAACATTATTCAATTACTCACTGAAATGAACTTTTTCTCAAATGCACTTGAACAAAATTTCTATACACGATGAACTTTTTTTATACTGGGTGAACATTTTTCTTCAATACGGTGAAAAAAAAGAAATTCTGAACAAAATTTGAAAACGTGATTTTTCTTTTGGAATTTCAAACATTTTCTCAAAATTCAAACGAATTTTTTAAAATCCTGCACATTTTACAGAAAACTTGACTTTATGGGAAAACAGAAAAATAATAAATCAGAAAAAGAAAAGAAAAGGAAGAAATAAGCAGGGAAAAAATAAAAGGAAAACAACAAACAATAATAATGAAGAAAGCAAGAAAAACCTGTAAGACAAAACAAAAAAGAAAAAAACCGGTTTAGGGAACCTTCTAGAAAGTTCCCGAAACCAGTTTCGTTGTAAGTGGGCCGGCCCGTGTCGGTCGCTCGCTTTGCTCGGCTTCAGCAAAGCTGCGCCGATTTGACGCTAAAGGGCGTCATATAGGATCCACCGTATATGAGACCCTCTAAATAACACCTCAAAAAGAAACATGGAGTTGCTAAGTTAATATTTGGTATGTGGGTTGTATAGCCCATGGGTGTCAGCTATAGCAGGTCACGCCGGACTCATCACCGCCGTGGCCGCTATCTCTTCCGCTGCTGCGACCGTACATCTTCCGGACGCAAATGCACATGAAATTGGAGCATTCATCGCCCCTCATTACCTCACCCTCAATTTTTGTGACTGCCTAGTTTTTGCCTTCTCTCTTTTTTCCGACTACATTTGCCTTTGCCTTGGATTTGAGTTTTTGGAATCAATTCAAATGGACTTGTCACTTGGGCATACCCATGACTTTCACCCAAGTGACCCATATGCCTCTCATCCAACTCCATTTCTCTCTAAAACCCTAGAATGACCCATTGAATATTTTTCATAAGTAAAAATATTCATTTTCTTTCTGAAAGCTTATTTCAGAAACTAGAGCTCCAAAGCAACCCCAATTTTTATAGCTCCAAAAATCTTGAGATAATTCCTGAATTTTCTTTGAACCTTGGCCCACCTCCCTGAGTAAAAATATTGCATGACTTTTTGTAATACTTTTGCTACAGAAAATCTTTTCCTTTCTGGCCCAAAAATGCACTTTGTACAGCAAGTTCATTTTTCCTTAATCTTTTGGAGCTAATCTTTCTTGAGCACCCTCCTAAGAAACCCTTAACCCCAGGAGATTAGCCCTAATGGCCTTCTAGAAGCTAGCCAAACTTGGCGACCAAGTTTCTGTCCAGAAACTTACCAGCAAGCTTGAGTCACTTCTGGTCGGCCTGGGTTCGAGTCCTCACCTTTCCTAGACTAATCACTGCGTGGACTTTAGCCCAGACAAGGTTTGGCAGCGTTTGGGCGTCGTTTTGGCAATGTCAGGGCGGTGACCGCGTGTGGACATGGGGCCTGGCATGCGTTCAACGCGCTCCGCGTCGTGCCAGTGCCTCTATTCGGCGCGTGCCTGAGCCAGAGCTCGCCGATGACTGCCGCACCGCACCACTGCCTTCGTATCTTCGCCCTTGACCCCTCCCTAGTGCTCGCCGATGCCGGAGATGCCGTAGCGAGCACAGGCGCGTCGCGACCAAAAGCCACAGTCCACCGGTGCCCCTGTCTTCTTCTCCCCCTCCTCCCTGTGCTCGTCCGCGAGCGTGGACATCCTCCTCGTGATCGCTGAGCCTCTCGCGCCCTCGCTGACGCCCCTCGGTGCCTCTCGCCGTCTTCCAGAGAACTCCAGCGGTGACACGTACCCCCTTCCCCCTCTGGCTATAAATTGAGCCCTCCCCTCAGTCCCAGAGCCATCCACAGCACCATCCAACCTACGCACACACGCAACACAACCGTAGCCCGGTCGGGCAGGCCTTTGGCCGCCGTGCCCCACCTGAGCTCGCCGGCGACACCCATAGCTTAGCCACCCCGTCCTCGACCTCTTGGAGCCCAACCAACCACCTAGGTGCATCCCTGGAGACCCTCTGGTGTCGTCCTGAAGCCGCAGAGCCCCTAGAACAGCCCCTCGTCATCGCCTTCTTCCTCTCCGGCAAGAGCCGACTGCCGCCGCCGCTTGCGAGGTTGATTGCGAGCAGCTCCGGCCGTCTCTCGTCGTGTCACAGGTACAGGCAGGTGTGTCGTAGCCCACTCTTCAATCCTATCCCTCCAGCTTTGCCCAAGAACCCCTCCTCGCCGGCGTGAGCTCCGGCGAAACGCCGCCGCGTTATGTTTCTCTCCCCCTCCCCTCTCTCCTGGCTGGTGGGGCCCAGTGTCGGCCTCTCCACTCGCACTCAAAGCGGTACGAGTGGAGGGTCTTTTGGCTTTACGCCATCGACGTCACCCCCTGGTTTTCTGTTAATTCAAATTAATTCAAATATTTTGACCAGAACTTTGACCTTTGATATCTCCTAGCCTATAAGTCCAAATGATTTGATTCTTTTTGCATTGTGTTTGTTACAGAAAGCTCTGGCGGCACACCAAAGTGTGGATTTTTCATTGCTGCCTAGAATTTCTAGTGATTTTCAGAGTGGTTCTTGATATTTTGTTTTGTGCTTTTTAAATATTTTCAGAGGGAGAGACTTGTCTTGAAGCTATCCAGGAGGAGTGCGAACCTCCTCTGCACTAAGGCAAGCCACAATAACATTTGGATGGCGTCATCTCAATATCTATGATTTCTACTTGAATATGAGATAATTTTCATGCATTTAAAATAGTTAAATAATTATGATTTAATTCTTAGTTACCTTGTCATGCTTGTTATGCTTGTTTTAGTTACCAGTTGATTGCAGGCAGTAGCTTAATCAAGTAGAGTAAAGATTTTGGCTTAATAAAAGTACTTTGATAAATAATGGTAGTTTCTTTTGATAATTAAACTTTTCATATAAAAGATAAATGACTCAAAATGAGGTTTTATAATAACCAGTGTAGTAACATCAGTAGTTTTGTTGATGAGTAGTGAAAGAAAGTTATTTCAGTGATGTTGATATGTTCTTATGAGTTGCATACTGAGCACATCGAATAGTTGCATGATCATGGCATCGTATGACTTGTAGTGAGTTTATTTTCAAGTTAAACCTGGTAATAATCCAACTTGAATTTAACGTTGATCAAGTCATGGTGCCTCTGAATCGGGTTCTTTTCAGTGCGACCACATTGATAACCCACAAGTGTAGGGGATCGCAACAGCTTTCGAGGGTAAAGTATTCAACTCAAATTTATTGATTCGACACAAGGGGAGCCAAAGAATATTCTTGAGTATTAGAAGTTGAGTTGTCAATTCAACCACACCTGGATAACTTAGTATCTGCAGCAAAGTATTTAGTAGCAAAAGTAGTATGATAATAAAGGTAATAGTGGCAAAAGTAAAGATAATTGTTTTGGGGTTTTTGTAGTAGTTGTAACAGTAGCAATGGGAAAGTAAATAAGCAAAGAACAATATGTGAAAAGCTCGTAGGCAATGGAACAGTGATGGATAATTATGCTGGATGCGATTCCTCATGTAATAGTTATAACATAGGGTGACATAGAACTAGCTCCAGTTCATCAATGTAATGTAGGAATGTATTCCGTAAATAGTCATACATGCTTATGGAAAAGAACTTGCATGACATCTTTGTCCTATCCTCCCGTGGCAGCGGGGTCCTAGCGGAAACTAAGGGATATTAAGGCCTCCTTTTAATAGAGAACCGGAACAAAGCATTAGCACATAGTGAATACATGAACTCCTCAAACTACGGTCATCACCGAGAAGTATCCTGATTATTGTCACTTCGGGGTTGTCGGAGCATAACACATAATAGGTGACTATAGACTTACAAGATAGGATCAAGAACACACATATATTCATGAAAACATAATAGGTTCAGATCTGAAATCATGGCACTCGGGCCCTAGTGACAAGCATTAATCATAGCAAAGTCATAGCAAAATCAATCTCAGAACATAGTGGATACTAGGGATCAAACCCTAACAAAACTATCTTGATTACATGGTAAATCTCATCCAACCCATCACCGTCCTGCAAGCCTACGATGGAATTACTCACGCACGGCGGTGAGCATCATGAAATTGGTGATGGAGGATGGTTGATGATGATGACGACGACGAATCCCCCTCTCCGGAGCCCTGAACGGACTCCAGATCAGCCCTCTCGAGAGAGATTAGGGCTTGGCGGCGGCTCTGTGTCGTAAAACGTGATGAAACTTTCTCTCTGATTTTTTTCTCCCCGAACGTGAATATATGGAGTTGGAGTTGAGGTCGGTGGAGGTCCAGGGGGCCCATGAGATAGGAGGGCGCGCCCTAGGGGGGGGCGCCCCTATCTAGTGGATAGCCTGTGGGCCCCCTGGTATATTTCTTTCGCCCAGAAATTCTTATTAATTCCAAAAAGTGCCTCAGTGGATTTTCAGGACATTCCAAGAACTTTTCTTTTCTACACATAAAACAACATCATGACAGTTCTGCTGAAAACAGCGTCAGTCCGGGTTAGTTTCATTCAAATCATGCAAGTTAGAGTCCAAAACAAGGGCAAAAGTGTTTGGAAAAGTAGGTACGTTGGAGACGTATCAACTCCCCCAAGCTTAAACCTTTGCTTGTTCTCAAGCAGTTCAGTTGATAAACTGAAAGTGATAAAGAAAAACTTTTACAAACTCTGTTTGCCCTTGTTGTTGTAAACATGAAGAGCCAGCATTCAAGTTTCAGCAAATATTATGAACTAATCATACTCACAAGAACACTTATCTCTCACGATTACTCATATCGATAACATAATCAGCTAGCGAGCCATAATAATAAAACTCGGATGACAACACTTCCTCAAAATAATCATAACATGATATAACAAAATGGTATCTCGCTAGCCCTTTCTGAGACCGCAAAACATAAATGCAGAGCACCTTTAAAGATGAAGGACTGACTAAACATTGTAATTCATGGGAAAAGAGATCCAGTCAAGTCATACCCAATATAAACCAATAGTAATGAATGCAAATGACAGTGTGCTATCCAGCGGGTGCTCTTAATAAGAAGGGTGATGACCCAACATAAAAGTAAATAGATAGGCCCTTCGCAGAGGGAAGCAGGGATTTGTAGAGGTGCCAGAGCTCGATTTTAAAATAGAGATTGAATAACATTTTGAGCGGCATACTTTCGCTGTCAACGCAACAACTATGCGGTGGCTGTATCTTCCATACTACATGCATTATAGGCAGTTCCCAAACATAATGGTAAAGGTTTATACTCCCCCAACCACCAACAAGCATCAATCCATGGCTTGCTCGAAACAACGAGTGCCTCCAACTAACAACAACCCTGGGGGAGTTTTGTTTAATTATTTTGATTTGCTTTGATCTTTTTGGATCATGGGACTGGGCATCTCGGTTAGCGGCCCTTTGTCGTGAGTGAGGAGCGGAGTCCACTCCTCTTGAGAATAACCCACCTAGCATGGAAGATATAGGCAGCCCTAGTTGAAACATGAGCTGCTCGAGCATGCAAAACATAATTTAATTTGAAGGTTTGGAGTTTGGCACATACAAATTTACTTGGAACGGCAGGTAAATACCACATATAGGAAGGTATAGTGGACTCATATGGAACAACTTTGGGGTTTAAGGAGTTTGGATGCACAAGCAGTGTTCCCGCTTAGTACAGGTGAAGGCTAGCAAAAGACTGGGAAGCGACCAACTGAGAGAGCGACAACAGTCAGAAACATGCACTAAAATTAATTCACACCGAATACAAGCATGAGTAGGATATTGATGTAGACCGAACCTCGACGGCGAGATCCGATCCATTGTTGCGGCCCGAACTTTCACGACACTCCACCACCAGCAGTAATAACCTCTCGCCCGCGCACGCGATGTACACTAAGTAGAGGGTTTGATCCTTGCGGCCCAGCACGAGAAAACCAATATCGACGAAGGTACTCACGTGCAAAACAATTTCCACGAAGAGAAATCGCAACACAGAGGTTTTCTAAAGATCCCTCCAAAACTCGATACGGGTGTCTACCTTGGAAAACACATCGTGTTTATTTCATGAAAAATAACCTCTTCCTTTACATTGAACGCACCATGAACATAAATATCGTGAAGGCTATGTTGATTTGATTCAACTACATGCGTGAACATGTGCCAAGTCGAGTCACTCAATACATTCAAAGGAGGATACCATCCCATCATACCACATCATAATCATTCTAATAGCATGTTCGCACGCAAGGTAAACCATTATAACTCATAGCTAATCAAGCATGGCACAAGCAACTATAATCTCTAAATGTCATTGCAAATATGTTTACTTCATAATAGCTGAATCAGAAACGATGAACTCATCATATTTACAAAAACAAGAGAGGTCGAGTTCATACCAGCTTTTCTCATCTCAATAAGTCCATCATATAGTGTCATTATTGCCTTTCACTTGCATGACCGAACGATGTGTATAATAATAAGAGTGCATGTGCATTGGACTAAGCTGGAATCTACAAGCATTCAACTCAAGAGAGAAGACAAGTAATATGGGCTCTAAGTTAAATAAACAATCATGCATAAGAGAGCCACTAAACATTTTCAATATGGTCTTCTCGACCCCCAAAGGAAAGAAAAGAAAATAAAACTATTTACACGGGAAAGCTCCCAACAAGTAAGAAGAACAACTAGAAATCTTTTTGGGTTTTCATTTTAATTCTACTACAAGCATGGACATTAAACTAACTAATTTTTTTGGTTTTTCTCAAGGTTTATCAAACACACAGGAAGAAAGCTAGAAAAAAGAAAATTAAACTAGCATGGATAATACAATGAAAGAGTATGAGCACCGACGACTAGTGTGTGAACATGAATGTAAACTCGGTGAGAAATACGTACTCCCCCAAGCTTAGGCTTTTGGCCTAAGTTGGTCTAGTACCAAGGACCGCCTGGCTGATATCCATAAGTGAAACTGGGCTCATACTGAGATGCAGCGGCAACCGCCTCCTGAGGAGCAGCGTGTTGGCGAGCTGCCTCCACTCCCCTCTCGTATTCAGCTGCTTCCTCCCTGGTGACAACATATCTTCCTTTTGCCTGATAATCAAAAAGGTAGGGAGCAGGAAGAGTAACAGGGACGACGCTAAATTCATCATAGATTAGTCGATAATGGAGGAATTGTTCATTCCTCTCAAGAAATTGATGATTGAACATAGCTTCATTATCCAAATAAACAGGAGGTAAAATCATATCCCCCTCTCGTGGGGCTATATTAAGATAATTAGCCACACGGGTTGCATAAATTCCTCCAAATAAATTACCCTTTGTACTATTATTCTGCAACCTACGTGCAACTATTGCCCCCAAGTTATAACCTTTATAACCTGACACAGCACTCTTGAGGACACAAAGATCAGGGACACACATGTGACATTCCTCGTCCTTACCGTTAATGCATCTACCAATAAAGAGTGCAAAATAATGTATAGCAGGGAAATGAATGCTCCCTATGGTAGCTTGTGCTATGTCCCTAGATTCTCCCACAGTAATACTAGCAAGAAAATCTCTAAATTCAGATTTGCGAGGATCATTAATATTACCCCACTGCGGGAGTTTGCAAGCAGTTGTGAAATCCTCTAAATCCATGGTATAATATGTATCATAAATATCAAACATGACACTAGGAGAATTACGCGCATAGTTATATTGGAACCTCCGCACAAAGGAATCAGTCAATTGATAGTACTGAGGACACTTATCTTGTAAGAAGTCCTCCAGCTCGGCATTACGCACATATGCGTCAAATTCCTCCTTGAAGCCTGCTTCGACCATAAATTCATCGGATGGCCACTCACAAGCTCGTACATCCGTGTCCCTCGGCAATTCAACATCTTGCTAACGTATAGCAATCCTGGGCCCTTTCTTTGCCGAGGAACCACCTTGGTACATTCTTCTAAGCATAATTCTTTTTCTAATTTTTTAATGAAATTTTAGTAACTTAAAAATAAAAGTGAATAAAACTAAACAAGATTGATAGCAACTACTCCTACAAGTGCCTAGAGCCTATATCATGCATTAGAATCGCTTGGGACCTCATAAATTTAACATGCAAGCTCAAGAACATGGTCACCTATGCAGCAAAAATTTGCAATGAATAAAGCACTAGAATAAAAACTAATTGGACCAATGGAGGAGTTACATACCAAGCAACAATCTCCCAAAGCAGTTTTGTGAATGGAGCTTTGAGCAAGGAGATCGAAAATCGCAGCAAAATGAGCTAGAACTCGTGCTTGAGCTGGATGGGAATTTTTTTGGGTAGAAGATGAAGTGTGGGTGCTGGCATAAGTGGAGGGGGCCACCAGGCCCACGAGACAGGCGCGCCTATAGGGGGGCGCGCCCACCCTCGTGGCCTGGTGCTTGCCCCTCCTGCAGTGATTTCAGTGCCTAAAATCCTCAAATATTCCATAAAAAATCATACTAAATTTGCAGGGCATTTCGAGCACTTTTATTTTCGGGATATTTTTTAATGCACGCAAAATTCAGAAAACAGACGGATAATACTATTTTTGCTTTATTTATTCTAAATAACAGAAAGTAAAAAGTGGGTACAGAAGGTTATGCCTTCTAGTTTCATCCATCTCGTGAACATCAAAATGAATCCACTAACAAGGTTGATCAAGTCTTGTTAACAAACTCATTCTGAATAACACGGAACCAGAGAAATTTCGAATAACACTAAGTTACCTCAACGGGGATATGAAAATCCCCAACAATAAGAATATCATACTTTTTCTTGACAGTAGGAAGAGGAAATTCAAAACTTCCAAAAATGATAGTTGGAACTTTTTCAATAGAATTGATGCTATGAACTTGAGATTGTTTCCTTGGGAAGTGTACCGTATGCTCATTACCATTAACATGAAAAGTGACATTGCCTTCGTTGCAATCAATAACAGCCCCTGCAGTTTTCAAAAAAGGTCTACCAAGGATAATAGACATACTATCGTCCTCGGGAATATCAAGAATAACAAAGTCCGTTAAGATAGTGACATTTGCAACCACAACAGGCACATCCTCGCAAATACCGACAGGTATAATAGTTGATTTATCAGCCATTTGCAAAGATATTTCAGTAGGTGTCAACTTATTCAATTCAAGTCTACGATATAAAGAGAGAGGCGTAACACTAACACCGGCTCCAAGATCACATAAAGCAGTTCTAACATAATTTCTTTTAATGGAGCATGGTATAGTTGGTACACCCGGATCTCCAAGTTTCTTTGGTATTCCACCCTTAAAAGTGTAATTAGCAAGCATGGTGGAAATTTCAGCTTTCGGTATCTTTCTTTTATTTGTAATGATATCCTTCATATACTTAGCATAAGGATTTACTTTCAGCATATCAGTTAAGTGCATATGTAAGAAAATAGGTCTAATCATTTCAGCAAAGCGCTCAAAATCCTCATCATCCTTTGAATTGGATGGTTTAGGAGGAAAAGGCATGGTTTTCTGAACCCTTGGTTCTCTTTCTCTACCGTGCTTCCTAGCAACAAAATCTCTCTTATCATAATGTTGATTCTTTGATTGTGGTTTTTTTTGACTATAAACTGTAGGGTAAAACCCCACTGCAATTTTTATTAATAAAAACGCAGAGCAACAAAGGTGTCAGAAGGGCTTGAGGTAAGCCCAAGAAACCAGAAGACTAAAGACCTAAAACCTAGGAAACAAAAGAAGAAAGAAAAAAGAAGAAAGAAAAAACTAAACAACCAACTAGCCTAAGAACAAAATAATTACAACAAGCTATCAAGCCAAACTGAAAATTGTCTGTCATGCTTCTTCCTCATTCTATATTTGAGAAGCTTCAGCCCTCCGTAAATATGAACTTCCACCCTTGGAATGAAGGTGCAATATTTTCAAAAATTTATTGTTTCTGGTGATCCAAATGGCCCAAGCTCCAAGAATGATTATCTCCATGTAAAATGGGTACCTTAGCTTTTCTTTGAGGTCTTGGAATGCTTCTAACACAGACAGGTTTGGAGCTCTTGTTGGACAAATGAAGTCCCAGCATTGTTGAGCAAATGGGCAGCCCCAAAAGAGATGATGCAGTGTTTCTTCTAGTTGACAGCCTCCACAAGCACAGTTGTAATCTTCCAACACAAAATTCTTCCTTCTAAGTAAGTTTCTGGTGTTAACTCGATCATGAAGAAGTTGCCAGAAAAAAACTTTATGCTTTGGTTGGCATGAACTCTGCCAGATCCAGTTGAAGTGTGGGGGTGTCTGTTTGTGACCAATTAAGACTTTATATGCTTTGATGGAGGAATAGTGTTCAGTCCCCCAAATGTAACTCCAAGTGTCTAAAGAGTCTAAATGTTCTGATTGTCTCATGGCTATACAAATGTCTTCCATTTGTAAGAATTCCTCATAGGCCTCTGTTGTCAAGGGGAGGAAGAATAAATCCTGCAGGTAGTCAGTCTGCAATACTTGTTGAATATTCAGCTGGGGGTTCTGACAAAAGAGAACAAGTGAGGGAATTGGTGTTTAAGAATTGCTTGGCTCCATAGATCATCCCAAAACAAAGCACTGACACCATCTCCCACATTACATCTAGCAATAGCTTTGTTCTGATCAATGAGGGCTAAGTTGGACTTCCACCAGAATGATCCAATCATGTTGTCCCCTGGTAATTTTCCATCATTATAGTATGTTTCCCAGATCAAGTTGACCCAGGGAATATCATGTCTGTTGAAGAATTTGTGAAGATTATTCATGAGCAGGGTTTTATTATATGTAAAGATATCTAGAACACCTAAGCCTCCCTGATCTTTTGGTCTGCACACTGTGGTCCATGCCACCAAGGCATGCCTCTTGTCCTCCATATCAGGTCCTCTCCAAAGACAGTGTCTCAGGTATTTGATGATCTGCTTTTTTATTGTAACAGGTATGTCCAAACAGCACATGAAGAAGACTGATAAAGATGTCATCACTGACTTGACCAACAGTAATTTTCTAGCTTGGGTCATGAAGATAGAGATACCAGCCACTCTTTTTGCAATCCTGTTAACTAGGGGGAGACAGTGCTCAACACTTGGTTTGTAAATTCCCAAGGGCATACCAAGGTAGGTAAATGGGAATTGCCCTCTAGCACACTGCAAGGTGTTTGTATAAATTTCTACCCTGTCTTCAGCAATATTCAAGGGTACCATGATGGATTTACCATAATTAACTTTTAGCCCAATTGCTGTGGCAAAAGTATTCAGAAGTGCTTTTAAGCAGAACAACTGCTTAGAATCAGCTTGCATAACCACTAAGGTGTCATCTGCATATTGCACAATTGAGAAGTGAGGACATGAGTTTACTTGCAGTGGAGCAGTGATCAGGTTTAATACCATGGCTTTATTAAGGATGGATTGTAGCAAATCAGCAGCCAGCACAAAAATTAAAGGAGAATAAGGGTCTCCTTGTCTTACTCCCATCTTTATGTAAATTCTTTTCCCAAGAACTCCATTGAGTAATACAGAAGAGGATGCAGTTGTGAACAAAGCTTCCATCCAGGAAATCCACTTCTCTCCAAATCCTTTAGCTCTAAAAATATCAATGATTGCATCATGCTCAATTGTATCAAAAGCCTTCTCGAAATCCAGTTTTATTACTAAGATTTCCTCCTTAGATTTATGACACTGGTGAATGTATTCATATGCCCAACCAAGGCAGTCCTGGATCTCTCTATCTTTGAGAAAGCCATATTGATTAATATGCACCAACTGTAGAATAACTCTTTGCAGTCTATTAGCCAACAGTTTTGTAATGATTTTTAGAACACCATTTAGTAAGGAAATTGGCCTGAAGTCATTTGGAGAAAGTGGCACCTCTTTTTTTGGCACTAGAGTGATGAAAGAGGAGTTAATGCTTTCAAGATTTACATTCCCAGCATGAAATGCCAATATAAGCTCAAAGACACCAGTCTTAATTATATCCCGACAACTTTTAATAAACTCATTATTGAATCCATCTGGCCCTGGTGATTTATCATTGGGTAGGTTTTTGACCACTTCCTCAACTTCCTCTTGGGTAAAAGGCTTTTCAAGATCAATGAAGATTTGGGGGTCCACTGTGTTTTCACAAAGATCATTAAGGTCAAAGTGCATTGAGTGTCCATTAGATTGTCCCAATCTATTTTTAAAAGCCTCCCAGAGGATTGCAGCCTTTCCATCATGATATGTTACTTCAACTTGGTCTTTGTTCAGTAGCATAGCAATCTTATTGTGCGTATGATTAATAGAGGCTTTAGTCTGGAAGAATTTTGTGTTTTCATCTCCAAACTTTACTCCTTTAATTTTTCCTCTCTGTTTCCAATAAATCTTCTGATCATTGAGCACAATTAATAGATACTCCTTGAGCAAGGTCCTGCAATTATTTTCAATTAGAGTAAGGTCCCTGAATTCCTCAATCATATCCCAGAGAAATATATAGTCATTAAGATCTGGAATTTGCTTCTTATGACAGGCAAGGTTTTTGGCCCACAACTTTAGAGCTCTTCTGACATTCTTGAATTTTGCAGTAATCTTCTTAGCACAGTCTGAATGACCTACTGGAATAGCCCAAGCAGTCTGAACCACCTGTTTAAAAGAACTGTGGTTAAGCCAATAATTTTCAAATCTGAACACTCTAGACTTTGGGATATTTGTGCCAATTTTAATCATGCAGGGGAGGTGATCAGAAATTGGTTTAGCCATGGGAAGAGCCAAGGTATCAGGATAACTGGTCATCCAAGCTGCAGAGGTAAAAAACCAATCTAATTTCTTTGATTGTGGGTTATCAAGATCAACAGCAGGTTAAATCTCTACAGCATTGTTTTTGCTAGGTTGAGCATCAACATGAACATTATCATTAACATTATCACTAGGTTCATGTTCATCACCTGATTGTGTTTCAGCATCAGAAATAGAAATACCATTGGGATTCTCAAGTGTGTCTATAGTAGGTTCACTAGAAGCATGCAAAGTCCTATCGTTTTTCTTTTTCTTCTTTTTAGAAGAACTAGGTGCCTCCAAATTTTTTCTCTGAGAATCTTTCTCGATTATCTTAGGGTGGCCTTCAGGATACAAAGGTTCCTGAGTCATTCTACCAGTTCTAGTAGCCACTCTAACAGCAAAGTCATTTTTATTATTTAATTCCTCAAGCAAATCATTTTGAGCTTTGAGTACTTGCTCAGCTTGAGTAGCAACCATAGAAGTATATTTGCTAATGCGTTTGAGTTCATCTTTAACTCTAGCCATATTATCGCTCACGCGTCCTATCTTGAAAGCATTATTCTTTAACTCTCTACCAACATAAGCATTAGAACTTTCTTGTCTAGCCATAAAGTCATCAAATTCATCTAAGCATGGGCTATGAAATTTAGTAGAGGGGATTTCAACTTTATCATATCTATAGAGAGAATTTACCTTTACTACCTGTGTCGGGTTATCAAGACAATGTGGTTCTTCAACAGGCGGTATATTAAGATCATGTATTTCTTCAATAGGTGGTAAATTCTTAACATCTTCAGCTTTCATACCTTTTTCCTTCATTGATTTCTTTGCCTCTTGCATATCTTCAGGACTGAGAAATAAAACACCTCTCTTCTTCGGAGTGGGTTTAGGAATAGGCTCGGGTGTTGGCTCAATTGGTTCAGAAATTGCCTTAGGAATTGGCTCAGGAAGAGTCCAATTATTTTCATTAGTCAACATATTATTCAATAGTAATTCAGCTTCATAGACTGTTCTTTCCCGGAAAACACAACCAGCACAACTATCCAAGTAGTCCTTGGAAGCATCGGTTAGTCCATTATAAAAGATATCAAGTATTTCATTTTTCTTAAGAGGATGATCAGGCAAAGCATTATAATCGGAGAAGCCTCCCCCAAGCTTGTGGGAGACTCTCTTCTTTGATTTGCACAAAATTATATATTTCCAAGAAGGCAACTTGTTTCTTATGAGCAGGGAAATATTTAGCAGAGAAGTAATAAATCATATCCTCGGGACTACGACACAACCAGGAGCAAGAGAATTATACCAAGTCTCAAAGATCACCCTTTAATGAGAACGGAAATTTCTTAAGGATATAAAAATAGCGAGACTTCTCATCATTAGTAAATAGGGTGGCTATATCATTCAACTTGGTAAGATGTGCCACAACAGTTTTAGATTCAAGTCCATAAAAAGGATCAGATTGAACTAAAGTGATAATTTGAGGATCAACAGAGAATTCATAATCCTTATCAGTAACACAGATAGGTGAAGTAGCAAAAGCAGAGTCAGGTTTCATTCTAGCATTAAGAGACTGCTGCTTCCATTTAGCTAATAATTTCTTAAGATCATATCTATCATTGCAAGCAAAGATCTCCCTAGCAGCTTCTTCATTCATAACATAACCCTTAGGAACAACAGGCAATACATAATCATTGGGAGAACCTTCATCATCACTATCATCAACAATAGGTTCTTCAGTAATTTCATTCCCCCTAAATCTAGCAAGTTGTTCATCAAGAAATTCACCTAATGGCAAAGTAGTATCACGCACAGAAGTAGTTTCATCATGCATAGCGTAGTGGCATCATCAATAACATGCGACATATCAGAATTCATAGCAGTAGCAAGTATAGGTGTCGCAAGCCTACTAATAACGGAAGGAGAATCTAGTGCAGAGCTAGATGGCAGTTCCTTACCTCCCCTCGTAGTTGAGGGCAAAATAGTAGTTCGATCGTCTTTCAAGTTCTTCATAGTGATCAACAGATATAAATCCCAAGTGACTCAGAGAATAGAGCTATGCTCCCCGGCAATGGCGCCAGAAATTAGTATTGATAACCCACAAGTGTAGGGGATCGCAACAGCTTTCGAGGGTAAAGTATTCAACCCAAATTTATTGATTCGACACAAGGGGAGCCAAAGAATATTCTTGAGTATTAGCAGTTGAGTTGTCAATTCAACCACACCTGGATAACTTAGTATCTGCAGCAAAGTATTCAGTAGCAAAAGTAGTATGACAATAAAGGTAACAATGGCAAAAGTAAAGATAATTGTTTTGGGGTTTTTGTAGTAGTTGTAACAGTAGCAACTGAAAAGTAAATAAGCAAAGAACAATATGTGAAAAGCTCGTAGGCAATGGATCAGTGATGGATAATTATGCCGGATGCGGTTACTCATATAATAGTTATAACATAGGGTGACACAGAACTAGCTCCAATTCATCAATGTAATGTAGGCATGTATTCCGTAAATAGTCATACGTGCTTATGGAAAAGAACTTGCATGAGATCTTTTGTCCTACCCTCCATGGAGCGGGGTCCTAGCGGAAATTAAGGTATATTAAGGCCTCCTTTTAATAGAGAACCGGAACAAAGCATTAGCACATAGTGAATACATGAACTCCTCAAACTACGGTCATCACCGAGAAGTATCCCAATTATTGTCACTTCGGGGTTGTCGGATCATAACACATAATAGGTGACTATAGACTTACAAGATAGGATCAAGAACACACATATATTCATGAAAACATAATAGGTTCAGATCTGAAATCATGGCACTCGGCCCTAGTGACAAGCATTAAGCATAGCAAAGTCATAGCAACATCAATCTCGTAACATAGTGGATACTAGGGATCAAACCCTAACAAAACTAACTTGATTACATGGTAAATATCATCCAAACCATCACCGTCCAGCAAGCCTACGATGGAATTACTCACGCACGGCGGTGAGCATCATGAAATTGGTGATGGAGGATGGTTGATGATGACGACGACGACGAGTCCCCCTCTCCGGAGCCCTGAACGGACTCTGCATCAGCCTCCCGAGAGAGATTAGGGCTTGGCGGCGGCTCAGGTCGTAAACGCGATGAAACTTTCTCTCTAATTTTTTGCTCCTGAACGTGAATATATGGAGTTGGAGTTGACGTCGGTGGAGGTCCAGGGGGCCCACGAGATAGGAGGCCGCGCCCTGGGGGGGGGGGGGCGCCCCCTATCTCGTGGGCAGGCTGTGGGCCCCCTGGTGTATTTCTTTCGCCCAGAAATTCTTATTAATTCCAAAAAGTGCCTCCGAGGATTTTCAGGACATTCCGAGAACTTTTCTTTTCTACACATAAAACAACATCATGGCAGTTGTGCTGAAAACAGCGTCAGTCTGGGTTAGTTTCATTCAAATCATCCAAGTTAGATTCCAAAACAAGGGCAAAAGTGTTTGGAAAAGTAGATACGTTGGAGACGTATCACACATTTACCTTTATGGGGGGTCTTGACTCGGTCCTTTATCATGCCTCTTACCTGTGCCTCCAACGAGGGAAAGTCATGGGCGTGCGGTACCCTGGCCCGGTAAGCAGACATAACCTTGTGTGCCTGATGTTTTTATGGTACCTTGTCCCCGTTTGGGACCGTTTTGCCATGATGGTGGCCAAAGATGCCTTTGGTAGGCATGGGGCCACCCATGACTTAGCCCTGAGAGAGAGTGGGTCGGAGTGGCCGGAAGAGTGTCATGGCAAGGGAAGGGTTTCGTCAGAACTCCGTTGGTCCACCCGAATGCGAGTGAGAGGCCCTTGAGTTCCATAGTGTGGGTAAAGTGCTCTACCTCTGCAGAGTGTATTTTAATCTATCGATAGCCGCGTCCTCGGTTATGGACACAACTCGGTAGTAAGTCACACCATGGATCAACAATTATAATTTATCTTGCACACTAAGTATTTATTGTTGGCATTGGTTTATGATGAACTGTGGGTCATGTGATGATCGTAAGTGGTTGGCTTCAGTTGTGATCCGGGTATGATCACCGTTTGGTTACAGTGGTAACCTGTCTGGTAAGCGAGTCCGAGGGACTCGGTGCACATGTTGGTTTCATTGCATCAGTAGTATTCCTTGCATTGCATTAACCTAATTAATTGTCATGATATTGTTTATTATTATGCTTATGTTTGTTGTGAGCTTGCAAGTACATTCAATGTACTGACCTGGCGTGTCATGCCAGCTTTCAGGCAAGACTGATCGGAGCGGAGAGCTTCCCGCGTCTAGCATCGTGTCCACGTCGGTGTCCCTGTACTATGGAGTTCCACCTCGTCGTTATTCCGATGCCGCGTAGTTTGCGTAATCTAGGCCCCTTCATGTTCATTAAACAATATACATACTGTTCAGCTACATCGTGTGTGCCGCTTGTCCTCTTATATCGATGTAATATTAGACTTATGTTTCCGCTAGCATCAATAAAGCAGTTGTTTTTCTGTACAATGTTGTTCTGTGTTGCCAAAAGACTTGATCTCTGGGATGGCAATGCAAGGTAAACCGGTTGCTCTGAGCCGGGGTGCCACAACACTTGGTATCAGAGCCGCGCTGATTGTAGGACACGCTAGACCGTTAGTGCATTAGTTGAACGGTAGATAGTTGCATCTGAGTGCCGGTAGTCATAGAAATTGATTGCTGCATTGCATGCATGTTTATTTGTTGTTATTACTAATAATCTGGTGATTGTGAGTGTAGATGGCACCAGTTCCGATCTTGTACCATCTGGATCCAGCTCCGTACACATCACCGTACCTGCTTCAGAACGTGTGGCGACGACTCTACCCAGAGGGTGATGATCCAGTGTATCAGGTGTATCGAGAGCAGCTCGTCGTTTTGCTGTATGAGTATTATGCTGAGGTCACTCTACACCACAGTTCCCCTTCCGGCGCTTACACTCGTTCCTCTAAGGGTGGTTTCGCTTCTATGCCATCTCAGGCGGTCCAGTTTGCTACTATTGAGGCTCTTGTAGACTTGCGCTACAACGAGGTTCGCATGCACACCCACCCAGGTTTTTACTACTACCCATCTCTGCACGAGAATGGGCGTATTCACTTCCCTCTTATTGATTCGGCAAGTGATCGTCCTTCTAGCCACCTTTCTCGCTATATCACTGCCACTTATCTCTTGATCTATGAGTTAGCTCGAGAGCTAACCCGAGCCCGGATAGCCCTTGCCGTAGCTCGGAATGGGAACCCTCTACCAACAGTCAGTTTCACTCCATACGTTCCTCCCACTTCTAGTACCCCGGTGACCACCCAGGGTACCACCAACCCTTTGGTAGTGACTTCTCGCAGTGCTCCTGCTGCATGGTCTTCCCTTCTCGCTACTCCTACCGCTCCTATGCTCCCATCTCGCACTTGCCCCTGAGGGAGAGTCCTCGAGGCAGCGTCGTCACGTTTCTTTTAATCCGGAGGTCTCCACTATCAGTTCAGGGTCTGAGTCTGGCTCAGGAGAGGAGCCTGCAGCAGCACCAGCCGAGTAGTAGATCGCTAGAGTATCATCTTCTTCATGAGTATGATGTATGGATGTAGTCATACGCGTTGTGATGTTTAGTTTCATGTATGAGGGTAGTGAACCTGTCATGATGTTATCTTTTATGCTGAGTCTATGTATAATTATGTTGGAACCTTTTTATTCGCCTTGGTTTCTTCTCGCTGTTTTTCTGGGTTTGTCGCTAGCTTTTTCCTCCCATTTTTTGGATATTTCTCATCGCGGTTGCCTTGTATGGGAAAATAAATAATAGGATGACGCGGGGAGGTAGCAGCAACCAAGCTTGCGAGGATGTCCCTGTTCATCGCTCCGCCCGGCAAGCAGGACATTCCCCCGAGCCATACCAGCCACCACCACCTACACCGCCATATCCGCCATCCACTGAGAAGATTATGAGAATGATTGAAGAAAGAAGAAACAACAATCTGATGAGATGCTAAAAAGTGTGCAAGTTATGGTTGAAAAAAATGGAAATCAGAATGGTCATTACTCCAAGCTGTCAAATTTTCAAAGGACCAAGCCTCCCAGTTTCAGTCAAGCTATTGATCCATTAGTAGCCGATGATTGGTTAAGGACCATAGAGAGGAAGCTGGAAATTGCTCGCACTAAAGAAGGAGACAAGGTTCTGTTCGCAACGCATTATTTCGAAGGAGCTGCCGCTGTATGGTGAGATAATGCTAAAGCTATGTGGCCCGTGGACGACGAAATTACGTGGAACAAATTCAAGGATTATTTCTGCAAGTATCACATACCCACCGGAATTATGAAGATCAAGCAGCGCGAATTCCTCGCCCTTATTCGGGAAGCATGTCAGTCAGTGAGTACCTGAATAAATTCAACCATTTGGCCCGTTATTCTCTCTATGACGTGGCCACCGAAGAAAGGAAGGTCTACAGATTCCTTGGCAGACTGAACCAACACCTCAGATGCACTCTCAGCATGTTTGATTTTCCGGACTTCCAAACTCTGGTCAACAAGGCCCTCATCGCAGAAAGGGAATACAAGCTCATGCACGAAAACAGGACCACAAATAATGACCACAAGCGCAAATTCAAGCCTAAGAAGGATATGCAACCAGTGCAGAAGGCTCGTACATGGCAACAGACTTAGGTGGAGTACAAACCCAACTGGCAGCAGCATGTCAACAAGACCACTACTCAAGTCAAGAATGTTGTAACCAATCCGGTACGTGAACATTGCCAGCGCAACAACGCCTGTTTCAGTTGTGGACAAATCGGACATTACGCCGGACAATGTCCCAAGAACGCCAAACCAATAGCTTCCTACCATCCACAAGTCAACCACCTGGAGTCATATTCCGACCCGAGGGCCATCCAAGGACAAATCCATCATATCTCCGATGACGAAGCCCAAGAAGACCTAGAAGTCATCATTGGTATGTTCCCTGTTAATAGCATACCTGCCATAATTTTATTTCATTCTGGGGCTTCCCACTCTTTAATTTCGTGGAGTTTTGCTTCCCAAAACAAATTTCCTTGCTCGATTATGGGCAAAAGTATGATGGTACAATCCCCGGGATCGGTGCTCCGAAGTAATCTGGTCTACCGAAAATTGGAAATTGAGATAAATGGAGTCAAGTTTCCAACAACTTTGATAGTCATTGAGTCTGATATATTGTACTGAATGAATTGGTTGACCCAATACCAAGTATGCATCAACTGTGCGACCAGAGAAGTCACCATGGTAAATCAGGAAGGAATATATTCCCAAGACTGCGTTCACCACTCGGTACGGTCTTTATGAATATACTGTTATGTCATTCGGTCTCACCAACGCCCCAGCCTTTTTCATGCATATGATGAATAAGGTGTTTATGGATTTCTTGGATAAGTTTGTGGTGGTGTTCATCGATGACATCCTCATTTACTCAAAAAGCAAACAAGAGCACAAAGACCACCTCTGAGCAGTTTTGCAAAGACTCTGTGACCATCAGCTTTATGCAAAGTTCAGCAAATGTGAATTTTGGCTCTATCAAGTGGGACTCTTAGGGCATATTCTCTCAGCTGAAGGTATAGCCGTGGATCCAAGTAAAGTGAAAGATGTGCTTGATTGGTCCGCACCCACGACAGTCTCAGAAACCCAAAGTTTTCTTGGATTAGCCGGGTATTATTGCCGCTTTATCGAAGGATTCTCTAAGATTGCCAAGCCAATGACAAAGCTCTAAAGAAGGATAAGAAGTTTGAATGGACTGAGGACTGCGAAAGGAGCTTCAATGAGTTAAAAACCAGACTGACATCTGCACCAGTATTGACTCTTCCCGACATCTACCCCAGTTTTGATGTCTACTGCGACGCATCCAGGAAAGGACTTGGATGTGTACTCATGCAAGATGGCAAGGTTGTGGCCTATGCATCCCGACAACTACGGCCTCACGAAGGAAATTATCCAACTCATGACTTGGAATTGGCCGCGGTGGTGCATGCTTTGAAGATTTGGAGACACTATCTGATTGGGAAGAGGTGTCAAATATTTACGGACCACAAGAGTCTCAAGTATATATTCACTCAACCGGATTTAAATCTCCATCAGTGAAGATGGCTTGAGTTGGTTAAGATTATGATCTTGGGATAAATTATCACCCGAGAAAGGCTAATGTGGTAGTAGATGCCCTTAGCCGCAAGCCCGTCAGCCTGAACGCTCTACTGGATTCTTTGCATCCCAAACTCTGTGAAGAAATGGCTCAGCTCAATTTGTTAATAGTGGATGCCCGTATGGCCAGCATACTGGAAATGGTTCCTACTCTCGTGGAAGAAATTCGCAGCGCTCAAGCACATGATGACTCACTGCAATTATATGCCAAGCCGACGAAGGATTTCTCTAAGGATCAAAATGGTACGCTAAGGTTTCGAGGAAGGATTTGCGTACCCAACCAAGAAAATCTGAAAAAGAAGATATTGTTAGAAGCACACGAATCTTCGTACTCGATTCACCCAGGCGGCACCAAAATGTATGAAGATCTTCATCAGGTATTCTGGTGGGAAGGAATGAAGAAAGACATCGCTTACTTCGTAGCTTGTTGCGACATATGCAACAAGGTGAAGGCGGAACATCAGAAGCCCGCCGGACTCCTTCAACCTTTGCCCGTATCACAATGGAAATGGGACGATGTATGCATGGACTTCATCACCGGCTTACCAAAGATACACCAAGGGAATGATGCAATATGGGTCATCATGGATACCTTAACAAAGGTCGCTCATTTTCTGCCCATCCGGACCACTTACCGTGCCGATCAACTTGCACAGTTATATGTGTCTAGGATCGTTAGTTTGCATGGAGTGCCAAGGACCATCACCTCCGACAGAGGATCTCTCTTCACTTCAGCCTTCTGGTCTCGTCTACATCAAGCCTTGGGGACTGCCCTGAAATATATCACAGCTTATCATCCACAAACAGACAAGCAGATTGAGCAAGTAAATCAAATACTCGAGGATATGCTCTGAGCATGTGTATTGGCCTAAGGACCTAAGTAGGAAGACTATCTGCTGTACGCCGAGTTTTCATACAACAACAGTTTCCAGACCAGTTTGAAAATGTCACCCTATGAAGCTCTGTATGGCCGTAAGTGCCGCACTCCACTGAACTGGTCTCAAACCGGAGACAGCCATATCTTTGGAACTGATCTAATGATTCAAGCTAAGAAGCAAGTCAAGGAAATCCAAGGAAGACTGCAGTTGGCCAAGTCACGACAGAAGAGTTACTGTGACGCCAAACACCGTCAGATCAGCTTTGAACCAGGAGAACACATGTATCTTTGAGTCACCCCGATGAAAGGAGTTAAGAGGTTTCAGACCCGGGGCAAGTTGGCACCCATATATTGGCCCATTGCCAGTCATAAACAAAGTTGGAACAGTTGCTTATCGATTGGAATTGCCACAAGAACTGTCAGAGGTACACAATGTGTTACATGTCTCACAGCTAAGAAGATGTATCTCGCCACCGGAGAAAAGGACTGATATGGCAGAGATAGAACTGGCTAAGGATCTGACATATATGGAAAGACCAGGTAAAATATTGGATGAGACAGAAAGAGTCACTCACAGCAAGGTGATCAGGTTTTTCAAAGTTCAATGGGAGCACCATACCGAGGAAGAGGCAACCTGGCAAAGAGAGGAATTTTGAAGGACTGCTTACCCAGAACTATTTTCCCAAGCAACCGAATCTCGAGGACGAGATTCATCCTAAGTGGGGGAGGTTTGTGACAGCCTGGTTTTTGCCTTCTCTCTTTTTTCGGACTTGATTTGCCTTTGCCTTGGATTTGAGTTTTTGGAATCAATTCAAATGGAGTTGTCACTTGGGCATACCCTTGACTTTCACCCAAGTGACCCATCTGCCTCTCATCCAACTCCATTTCTCTCTAAAACCCTAGAATGTCCCATTGAATATATTTCATAAGTAAAAATATTCATTTTCTTTTTGAAAGCTTATTTCAGAAATTAGAGCTCCAAAGCAACTCCAATTTTTATAGCTCCAAAAATCTTGAGATAATTCCTGAATTTTCTTTGAACCTTGGCCCACCTCCCTGAGTAAAAATATTGCATGACTTTTTGTAATATTTTTCCTACAGAAAATCTTTTCCTTTCTGGCCCAAAAAATGCACTTTTTACAGCAAGTGCATTTTTTCTTAATCTTTTGGAGCTAATCTTTCTTGAGCCTTGACACCCTCCTAAGAAACCCTTAACCCAGGAGATCAGCCCTAATGGCCTTCTAGAAGCTAGCCAAACTTGGCGACCAAGTTTCTGTCCAGAAACTTGCCAGCAAGCTTGAGTCACTTCTGGTCGGCCTGGATTCGAGTCCTCACCTGTCCTAGACTAATCACTGCGTGGACTTTAGCCCAGACAAGGTTTGGCAGCATTTAAGCGTCGTTTTGGCAATGCCAGGGTGGTGACCGCGTGTGGACACGGGGCCTGGCATGCGTTCGACGCGCTCTGCGTCGCGCCAGTGCCTCTGTTCGGCGCGTGCCCGAGCCAGAGCTCGCCGACGACTACCACACCGAGCCACCACCTTCATCTCATCGCCCTTGACCCCTCCCGGGAGCTCGCCGACGCTAGAGACACCGCATCAAGCACGGGCACGTCGCGGCCAAAAGCCATAATGCACCCGTGCCCCTGTCTTCTTCTCCCCCTCCTCCCTGCGCTTGTCTGCGAGCGTGGACAGCCTCCGCGTGATCGCTGAGCCTCTCACACCCTCGCTGATGCCCCTCGTCGCCTCTCGCCGTCTTCCAGAGAACTCCGGCGGCGACATGTACCACCTTCCCCTTCCGGCTATAAATTGAGCTGTCCCCTCTGTCCCAGAGCCATCCACAACACCATCCAACCTCCACACACACGCAGCATAGCCGCAGCCCGGCCGGGTAGGCCTATGGCCGCCATGCCCGACCTGAGCTTGCCGGCGACACCTGTAGCTTAGCCACCCCGTCCCCGACCTCCTGGAGCCCAACCAACCACATAGGCGCGTCCCTGGAGACCCTTTGGTGCCGTCCCGAAGCCGCAGAGCCCCTAGAACAGCCCCTCGCCGTCGCCTTCTTCCTCTCCGGCAAGACCCGGCCGCCGCCGCTGCTTGCGAGGTTGATTGCGAGCAGCTCCAGCCGTCTCTCGTCGTGCCACAGGTACAGGGAGGTGCGCCGTAGCCCCCTCTTCAATCCTATCCCTCCATCTTTGCCCAAGAACCCCTCCTCGCCGGCGTGAGCTCCGGTGAAACGCTATCGCGTTCTGTTTCTCTCCCCCTCCCCTCTCTCCTAACTGGTGGGGCCCAGTGTCAGCCTCTCCACTTGCACTCGAAGCGGTACGAGTGGAGGCGTCTTTTGGCTTTACGCCATCGACGTCACCCCCTGGCTTCCTCTCTCTCTTGATTCTTAATACAATGGTCTCTTGGAGATCCATATGATGTTAGTATTTTTGCGATGTGTTTGTTGGGATCCGATGAACTTTGAGTTTATGATCAGATCTATGTTTTTATCCATGGAAGTTATTTGAGTCTTCTTTGATCTCTTATATGCATGATTGATTATAGCCTCATATTTCTTATCTGATATTTGGGTTTTGTTTGGCCAACTTGATCTATTTATCTTGCAATGGGAAGATGTGCTTTGTGATGGGTTCGATCTTACGGTGCTTGATCTCAGTGATAGAAGGGGAAACGACACGTATGTATCGTTGCTACTAAGGATAACAAGATAGGGTCTATTTCTACATAAATAGATCTTATCTACATCAGTCATCGTTCTTATTGCATTACTCCATTTTTCCATGAACTTAATACACTAGATGCATGCTGGATAGCGGTCGATGTGTGGAGTAATAGTAGTAGATGCAAAAGGTGAGTCGCCTACTAATCTTGGACGTGATGCCTATATAATGTTCATTGCCTGGATGTCGTCATGATTATTTGAAGTTCTATCAATTCCCCAATAGTAATTGTTTTCCCACCGTTTGCTATTTTTCTCGAGAGAAGCCACTACTGAAACCTACGGCCCCGGGGTCTCTTCATATCATATTTGCCTTTGCGATCTATTTTCCTTTGCTTTTATTTTCAGTTCTATTAAACCAAAAATAAAAAATACCTTGCTGCACTTTATTTTATTTGCGATCTATTTATCCTATCTATTACAACTTTACCCCGCCTCCTTGCCAATTTCTGGCGCCGTTACCCGAAAGGGATTGACAATCCCTTTAACACGTTGGGTTGCGAGTATTTGTTATTTGTGTGCAGGGGATGTTTACGTTGTGTTGCGTGGTTCTCCCACTGGTTTGATAACCTTGGTCTCATCACTGAGGGAAATACCTACCATTGCTGTGCTGCATCATCCCTTCCTCTTTGGGGAAATAACAACATAGTTCTAGCAGACATCAAAAGGAATATCTTTCGCCACTGCCGGGGAGGATCATCAACATCAACCATGTTCCTAATCACAAATCTCATCTCCTTGCAATTTACATAATTTGCCATTTTCCTCTCATTTCCCTCTCCCCCACTTCACAAAAGTTTGCCGTTTTATTCGCCCTCTTTTTTTTGTTTGCCATTTTTCTCTCAGATCTATTCACGTTCTTGCTTTCTCAACAAAATGGCTGGTTTGACCGCTCCTCCTTTTTTTACCAGATTTTGCAGTTCTATACTTTAAACAAAGACAAGGAGAAAATTTTAAAGATGCTTGGTATAGGCTAATGGAGTTCTATCGTGTTTGCAATTTAAAGGGAGATGCAAAAAATTTGCTTAGAAATTTTTATGTGGGATTGGCTTTGCATCATAGACAACTTTTAGATTTTGCCGCAAAAGGGAATTTTATTGAGCTTGATGTCAATGCTGCCTATGAAATCTTAGTAGGAATTTTGGGGGTTCCACCACAAAAGAAAGGGTTTTCTTTCACCCCAGAGGGAGCTCAAATTTTAGACAAACTTGGTGATTTGCATAAGCATATGGTTGAGTTGCAAAAATTATAATGAACCTCTTAAACATCTCAACGGTAGTATTAACCGGATGAACACTTTGATTACCCTTTGCAATAAACGGTTGGACATTTTAGATCTCAAGATGGTTTCTTTCCCAAAAAATTTAGGGAAGCGCAAAGAGCCTCCCAGATTTGAGAAGACCCTTACTAAAGTTGCAAAGATCACAGATTACAAAACTTAGATCCTTCGCGTTATGCCTAGCTAGGGGCGTAAAACGACAGCGCTCGTTGGGAGGCTACCCAACTTGTATCTTTTTTCTTTTTGGTTTTCTTACTGTTTTCAATAAAATACACAATTATGACTCTGATTAGATGTGTTTTTGTGGTTTAAATTTGTGTTTGTGACAAGCAAGGCCTTTGGGATGATTTGGGTGAGAGTTGATTTGATCTTGCTGGAAAACAGAAACTTTTTCACTCACGGAATTATTTTTCATTTTTATCAGAAGAGTGATTTTGAGTTGATTCTTTTTGCAGAAGATTAATAAACAAATTATTCACGTCTTCCTAATTTTTCAGAATTTTTGGAGTTACAGAAGTATTCGAAGTAGTTACATTGCTATAGGCTGCTCTGTTTTTGACAGATTCTGTTTTGTTTGCGTTGTGTGCTTGTTTTGATGATTCTATGGTTTTCTTTGAAGAGTTTTTGCAATAGAAAAGTTGCAATCCAGCAGATATAATGCAAAAATAAAATATGAATAGGTTTGCAACAGTACTTGTAGTAGTGGTTTTCTTTCTTATACTAACCGATCTCACGAAAGTTTTGTTGAGTTTTGTGTGATTGAAGTTTTCAAGTTTTGGGTGAGATTACGATGGATGAAGGACTAAGGAATAGCAAAAGGCTAAGCTTGGGGATGCCTGAGGCACCCCAAGATAATATTCAAGAAGTAGCAAGCAACTAAGCTTGGGGATGCCCCCGACTGGCATCCCCTCTTTCTTCTAACAACCATCGGTATTTTACTTGAAGCTATATTTTTATTCCTCGCATATTATGAGTTTTGCTTGGAGCGTCTTGTATGATATGAGTCTATGCTTGTTTAGCTTTTTGCTTTAAGTCTTGAGTCCTTGCCGGACACACCTTTTTGAGAGAGCCAAAAATTATGATATGCTTGCTCCTATGCTTCACTTAAATTTTTAGAGCCTTGGAATTGCTCTAGTGCTTCACTTATATCTTTTTGAGCACGATGTGCTTTGTTATTTTTGAAGAAATGCTCTCATGATTCACATAGATTTATTTGGGAGTTAGTAATTTTCTTAAGAAATTCTCTCTTGCTTCACTTAGATTATTTTGAGAGAAAGAAAAATTATGCTCATGTTCTTCACTTAAATTTGTTTGAGCTTATTGAAAGCAACATATGAAATTAGTCCCAAAGTGATAGATATCCAAGGAGGATATAATAAAAACTTTCATGAAGATCATCGGACAAAATAAACTTGGTTCTTAGTAATGGTTTTGAGATATGACGATATGATATGTGAGTAATGTTGATGAGTAATTATGCTTTAGTAAGAATATTGGTGTTAAGGTTTGTGATTCCCTATGCAAGCACGAAAGTCAATAGTCATGGAATGAAATAATATCCTACTTATGGTGCATTATTCAGTGTTACTTATGCTTAATTCTTGGGTACGAGATTTTTGTTTCTTGGTTGGGCGTTTCTCAATCTTTTTGCTAGCCTTCATCTTGCACTAAGTATGATCACTACTTGTGCATCCAAAACCGTTAAAACCAATTCTGCCATATGAGTTCACTATACCTACCTATATGCGGTATTTCCGTGCCGTTCTAAGAAAATTTGTATGTGCCATCTCTAATTTTCAAAATAAATTTCTCTTTTGTGTGCTCGTACCGCTCGCGAGGCGGTGAGGGGTGGCCGATATTTTACATGCTAGATATGTTATTCTCATGATGAGAGTTTATTCACTTGTCATTGCACAAGAGTGCGGCAAAGGCATTAGGGATGCCCAGTCCCGAAATGAAAAATTAATTTACTTTATGTTGTCAAATAATAAATTCGTTGGAAAGTGTTGGTATGGAGGGCACCCGTGGATACAAATAAGCCATGGAAAGTGAAAGTATGGTGGAAAAAGGAATAAACTTTATTTTTTGTTTGGGAACCGCCTATGATGTATCTAGCATGGGAAGTGTTGGGAGCTTTAAGTCATTTTCGTTGGTGGGAAAAGTATGCCTCCCAAAATGTTTTTATCTCTCAATTTTCGCTTTGAGCTCTGGCACCTCTACAAATCCCTACTTCCCTCCGTGAAGGACCTTTATTTTACTTTATGCAATTTTTATTTTGAATTTGAGTCTCCATCTTCTCTTATAATGCACCAACTAAGGGGCACTGTGATCGTATTTGAGCATTGTGTGTAGCTAATATTCGAGTGTGTTTCATGAATGGATCAATGATTGAGCATAATGGGCTAGGGATAACTTGCTTTAGCGTTGACATTTTGAAAGACATGGTTGCTTGTTGATATGCTTGAGTATTAAAGTCTTCATGTCAAAACTAGACTATTTCTTTGAACCATATAAAAGTCCAAATGTCCACGCTATAGAGAAAAGAATATGTGATGAACATGTTAGGCAACATTCCACATTAAAAATTCTGTTTTTTATCATTACCTACTCGAGGACGAGCAGGAATTAAGCTTGGGGATGCTATTATGTCTCCAACTTATCTATAATTTTGTATTGTTCCATGTTGTTATATTATCATTCTTGGATATTTTACAATCATTTTATAATCATTTTATATCATTTTTTATAATAATCTATTGACATAGTGCCCACTGTCGGTTGCTGTTTTCTGCTTGTTTTTTTACATCGTAGGAAATCAATACCAAATGAAGTCCAAACGCAGCGAAACTCTTTGTGGATTTTACCTGGACCAGAAGACACCGTATGGGCCAAGAAAGTACCTGCGGGGTGCTCCGAGGGGAGCACAACCCACCAGGGCGTGCCTGGTCCCCCAGGCGCGCCCAGGTGGGTTGTGCACACCTCGGTAGCCTCCCGCACCGCCTCTTTGCTCTATAAATACCCCAATATTCCAGAATCCCTAGGAGAGTCGACAGAAATCAATTCCAGCCGCCGCAAATTCTAGAAACACTAAATCCAATCTAGACACCATCACGGAGGGCTTCATCATGTCAATTGGTGCCTCTTCGGTGATGCGTGAGTTCTTTGTAGACCTACAGGTCCGTAGTTAGTAGCTAGATGTCCATTGGTACCTCTCTCTCTCTCTCTCTCTCTCTCTCTCTCTCTCTTGATTCTCAATACAATGGTCTCTTGGAGATCCATATGATGGAAGTATTTTTGTGGTGTGTTTGTTGGGATCCCATGAACTTTGAGTTTATGATCAGGTCTATGTTTTTATCCATGAAAGCTATTCGAGTCTTCTTTGATCTCTTATATGCATGATTGATTATAGCCTCGTATTTCTTCTATGATATTTGGGTTTTCTTTGGCCAACTTGATCTATTTATCTTGCAATGGGAAGCTGTGCTTTGTGATGGGTTCGATCTTACGGTGCTTGATCCCAGTCACAGAAGGGGAAACGACACGTAGGTATCATTGCTATTAAGGATAACAAGATGGGGTCTATTTCTACATAAATAGATATTGTCTATATCATGCCATCGTTCTTACTGCATTACTCCATTTTTCCATGAACTTAATACACTAGATGCATGCTGGATAGCTGTCGATGTGTGGAGTAATAGTAGTAGATGCAGGCAGGAGACAGTCTACTAATCTTGGACGTGATGCCCATGTAATGATTATTTCTTGGGTATCGTCGTGATTATTTGAAGTATCGTCGTGATTATTTGAAGTTCTATCAATTGCCCACCAGTAATTGTTTTCCCACCGTTTGCTATTTTTCTCGAGAGAAGCCACTAGTGAAACCTACGACCCCCGGGTCGCTTCTTATCATATTTGCCTTTGCGATCTATTTTCCTTTGCTTTTATCTTCAGTTCTATTAAACCAAAAATAAAATACCTTGCTGCACTTTATTTTATTTGCAATCTATTTATCCTATCTTCTACAACTTTACCCCATCTCCTCACCAATTTCTGGCACCGTTACCCGAAAGGGATTGACAACCCCTTTAACATGTCGGTTTGCGAGTATTTGTTATTTGTGTGCAGGGGCTATTTACGTTGTGTTGCATGGTTCTCCTACTGGTTCGATAACCTTGGTCTCATCACTGAGGGAAATACCTACCGTTGATGTGCTGCATCATCCCTTCCTCTTTGGGGAAATACCGATGTAGTTCTAGCAGACATCAGACCTCCATGTTAACGCCAGCCCCAGCCAAAGACCTCGGTTTGGGATTACCCTTGCACCTCTTCAATGTCCTCGACCGAAGGTGGCTCTACATATATCCTGCAGGTCTCAGCAAAGAAGATTATCACTATTTGCAGTGGCTATCGCCGATGACAATGCCAAAAAATACGATAAACATATTACCTCTTAGCCGTGGGCGTGGCCTATGTAACTCCCGCTGTCGCCACATGTTTGGACGCTCTACGGTCGTCCAGCGCCGGTGCAGCCGGCGCCGCCCTCGCCGGTGTCCGGCGCGTCATGCGGCGGCCCTTGGAGGGTATAAGTTAGCATACTAGGAGCGGCATGAGGTGATCGTCTTTTGTGGGAAGGAGCCTTTTTTTCACTTACGGCGGAGGAGGGAAGCGTCCCAGTGTGATCGACCAAAAGTGCCATTTTGTAGCCGTCAAGACTCTCATGGTAAAAGACCCAATCCTCGAAATCGATCGACGTCTATGGTCCATCGTGGAATCCCAGGTCATCCTCGTGGGAATAGCTCTCCGGTTGAGGAGAAGGGTAGCTGACTATCTCGATCCAGCGCCTCTAGTTTTGTTCGGAAGGTTAGAAGATCCAATTAACAAAAATGGACATAACATCCAAACTATAAAGTGTAGCTGAACTCACCCATTCAATGGGGTTGTAGCTCGAGTAACCATCCTTGGGCTTTAGGCTGGTAAACTCTTGCTCTTCTCCTTTAAAGAGATCGACCAGTGTGGTGGCCATTGCTGCCTGGTTGGCAGGCCCCTTCCATTTGTAACGGGTCGCGTTATCCGTCCCGTCGTAACACCATAGGGGGTGCATCCTTTCTGGAGAGGTTGGATGCACCGAGTAATGGCAGGGGCCATCACGTCGATGATGGTTAACCCATTGTGAGCTAAACACTTCACTTGAGCAGGCAAATGCTTTACTTCGGCGCTTTCCTTTTGGGAAGGACTTTTCGGTCACCAGCTAAACCTCTTCTTTGGAGAAGCGAGAGAGAATTCGGGCAGCCCCCTCTGAGCGGGATAGAATAGGGGGGTCTTTGATGTAGAACCACCCTGAGGTCCACTCTTCGGCATTCTTCTTAGGAGTCCCTTCTGGATACCATGTCGCGGCAATACGCCATACTTCGGCCCTGCTGACCTTGTGAGTTTCCCCTCCTCGGGTGCGGGAGACAAGGCAGAAAAATTTCCTCCACAATTTCAACTGTGCCTCACAACCCAGGAACATCTCACAAAGGGCAACGTAACCCGAGATATGTAAAATTGATCTCGGGGTGAGGTGGTGGAGTTGGATCCCATAGAACTCTAAGAAACCCCTTAGAAAGGGGTACCTAGGGTTTAGTTCATCCGATCTCGAGGTAGATCAACTTTGTAACCATCATATACACACGTCAATATAATCAAGCAGGACGTAGGGCTTTACCTCTTCGAGAGGTCCTGAACATGGGTAAATACTGTCTCTGTGTTCACTGTTACCCATCGATCCAAGACGCACAACTCAGGACCCCCTCTCCGAGATCCGCCGGTTTTGACACCGACAACTAAGTTAATAGGTTAGTCCCAAAAATGATATATAATTGCTTGAAAGTGTACAAAACATCCAATGTGGACAATATAATAGCATGGAACAATAAAAAATTATAGATGCATTGGAGACGTATCAGATATTACCAACATTGTTTCTCACTGTTTGAGGAAATAATATTTTGACTTGCAACTTTAAATTTGAATTCGACTATGATTTGGGACAAGTGGCATTCATTATTGCAAAATATGATGACATGGCATAATTAGAGGGGAGGTCACTGTAGCTTAATTATAGGGGCTTTACACCCACACAAGCAAGGTAATGGTTTCAAATTATGTCATAGAAAGGGAGTAAACACTGCTTGTATAGGACGTCGCTGCACCAGTGGCTCCATAATTTCTCATATATTCCAAATAATTATCCAAAACTCCTCGCTTCATTGTGAGCTCTGGATATTTGCTATCTTTGTTGTTTATTTTTTAGGTCAAAATTCCAGCTGCCGGTAATCCCCCTCTCTTGGTGTAACTTGCATTTAGGACCACCTTGTAGTTTTGAGTGACCTTTAGAGTCATGGTACCTTTTGACTATCGATAGTGTTTTTAGGCTATTATGTACTGCCTAGGAATGATGAACAAATTATAAGGTTAAAGTATGTAATACTTAGTCATGATCTATACTAACTAGTGGGTAAGGTACACAAATGCATGCACTTAACAATGGGTATCAATGCGGTGTATTGCAATGTCTTATCCGTATCAATGCAATATTGCAGCCTATTGCTATTTTTTATATGTGTATCAATGCTTTATGTGCAAAATACCGCCATGACAGCTTATTTTCAATTTACTTGGGCGGGCTTTTTAGTGGCGGGCACTTAAAAAGTCCCACAACTCGTGCAAACATTACCAATGGAGGGTGTCCCGTCGGCCACTGATGCCATGTTAGAAATGGTGGGATGTTAGTGGCCGGTGCCCTCCACAAGTAGACAATATGCGCCAACCACTGCTAGCCTGTTGTGCAGTAGTGCACCCTTATTGCACTTCCATACTTGAGTCGCATAAAAGGTTTAACCTAGAGAACGATCTTCAAAATCTAGGTTCCATTATGCCCGATGAACATGCAAGGTGTTGTAACGGGTGAATCATGCTAGGGTATACAAATTTAACAAATATGTGGGTGTTTAAACTTGTCTTAGAGATTTGAGAATGATTACTTTAGGTTGGGTACATGAAAATCATTTTTTTGTTGATGTGAATGATATTTATCCCTAGGCATTCTCTTATTTACCACTATAGTTCATAGTTTAAGTGTAAATATTTTGTTGGTGCCTTTAGAACATCAGTATAGATAGGTGGATCATCATTCCAGAAAATAAGAGACATCTTCAATGCATAATAATTAAGAAAAACATGTTATTGCGGACAACAATAGTACATTCAAGAAGCAACTTGTAGCTTTGCCACTATTGTTGAACACATAAATCATAACACTACAAGAAAACAACACATTAGGGCTTGTGAAGCAGTTCATCCACCATCTGTGCAAGGTTGGGCTCACTCTGGATACTGTCGATCCATCTCATGTTGATATGCACCATCTGAAGTTTTACTTGCAGTGCACTCTGAAGTTCTGAATCCATGTAGTTTCTGAAGACCTTGGCAATCTCTTCTGCCTTTTCATTGGTAGTGAACTAACACCAAAATAGGTAGTGCACTTTAGAAATGGTCATATGTTAAAATTGACTAATAGTTTTCTCAATGGGAAATTTAGAACTTGCCAACTAAAGCCATAAAAGTTCATGTGGATGTACCAATGGAAGAATGTCGTTCACAATACTCCATAGCAGGTCTCTTTTGGGAACAACCTTCAGGACACGGTCCCAATTTTCCTACAAATGTAATGAAAGACATAAATGTAATTATAATCAGCTAATTTTCTAAAATATTTAATGTCCTACTAGCACTAACATGAATCATTTCCCATATCCCTAGGAAAAGATGAATATATGAAAACTTGAAGCTTGTTTTAAAATTTCGGTGTCCCATCAGTACATATCACGAGTTAGTTGAAGTTACAAGATATAAATAGTTTACAAAAGAAATTTACAAAACATTTGAGCTATTTTATAAAGAATCTTCGTTGTGGTGCACCTGGTGAGTATCATTGTTGTAAATTCATAAGTTATACAATTCTCTATGTGGTAATACGCCAGTTATCTTTTGGATTTAGTTAATAATAATGCCCTTTAACTATTTTCCTCTGCATTGATATACACAAAGACATACATAGTAATCTTAACATCTGGTCATAGTCACGAACAACATGTGGATGTTGTGAGTCACTCTGATAGGATTGTACTTCTATATATTGGTTGTCTAGGGACATGCTATTTCAAGCACAATGAAGAAATGGAAACTTTATATTTTTAATGTATGACTTTATTAGTGTGTTTTGATTTCATCCCAGTTGGCAAATTCATTAGGTAAAAATATAATTGATCTCCATTTACTAATGATCACATTTAAACTCTTGTAACATCTAAATTTGTATAAGGGAGTACTACAAATGTGCTAAGTAAACGCAACGCTAGTTGAGGTGGGTACTATTAACGAACACTAGAATACACTGTGTATATTCATTGTGTTGAAAATTCCTATAGAATCATACTTTCGTATCATAGTCAACAATTTCAAATTTCTAAATATAACTCCCGCCCACCCCACTAAAGTAGAACGTACCTTCAACCAACTCCATGTCGTTTCACGTGCATCTATTCCAATACCTTCAAGAACATAAACTGCATGATAATTTGGGACCTACGAGCAGGAAAAACATGTTACTACCAAATGTTATTTACGTTATATGCTTATTTTATCTTTAACTATAATAAATGGATAAGGAAAAAACTTATAAGTCACCTCATTAGTGAATATTAAATTCAGTGACTCAAGAACAATATCCTTACCCAGGCAAGAAGATAATGTGCCTACAAAGAAATAGAGAACTCTTTCAGGACAAAAAAATCATCATTAAGAAGTTGTGTTAATTTATCATGGTAAGAAAAGTTACACACCTAAGACACGTAACTTTTCCTCCTCGTCACCCAAGTCCTTGTAGAGTTGTCGAAGAGAATCATATTTGGATCTATTTGAACTACTAACATTTTGCATCATAGATAGGTATGCAGCCTGCACCAAATTTTGGTCACAGAATTGAAGAAGCAACATAGAAGCATGATGTGTAGTAAGGTAAGATTATTAGACCTTTCTGGTACTAGGAGAAAGGATAGAAGAGTTGTGATCATGGATTAAGGTGTCAAAGCGTCGTAGACCTTCACTTATGGTATGATCATGTCCAAGTTGGACAAGGGAAACCAAGAGAGTTTCCCTCAAACTTACTATTAGGTCTCCCTCACCATCCTTGGGATCCCAACCCAACTTTCTGAAAAGTAGAGTACATAAAATGGTCATAGGAAAGATATTGTAAGAATGAAAATATTTGTTATATGACTGAGCATATATGTACCATCAAATAAGGAATATGCAACTAAACATGTAACTAGTGACGTAAAGATTGAAAATGCGACATGACATACAGAGTAGGTGGCAGAAGAATTTTAGTGACAAGCTTTTTGATGTCAGCTACCAAGTTAGGCGTAGCATCAATAGATACATGGTAAACGGTTATAGTTATCTGTAAAGCCAAAGGAAAATACATGGAGAATTAAAATTTAGAAAACAAATAAAATTGAACTATTTGGAAAACTAGAATGTACATACAGCTTGTATGTGTGTCAAAACATTGTAGTCAGCTACTTCACGACAAGCATACACTATACATAGCAATGATGCTAGTGTGTCTTCTCGAGATATGGAAAGCATAAGTGAGTTCTCCAAAATTCCTGGAAAACTAATGTTAAAGTACTCCTGGAATCAAATATAACAAATAGATCATAATAGTAAAATATGTTGCATACCAATTTTTTTCATTGAAGAGAACTCATTGGCCTCTAATGCGTTTTGAAGTCTAGTTTTAATTTCTTTGTCATACTTCACTCGATAAAACCCTGTTTCATTTATATTCAACTTAATCCAAATATTTCCACCCCTCTCCCATTCACCACATACATCAAAATTATCATGCTTGTGTTTCAAAATGAATTTATTTGTTGATGAAGAGCATCTTAAAGTTATTGGCACATCCCACAAGCCAGCTCGAGAGGACCCATCTAGCACAAATTGGGCCTACAAGAAAGAAACAATATATGTGAAGACAATTGATATATATATATATATATATTATCGATTCTAGTGCAATTTAAGATATTATAAACATATACATGTAGCTTTTTGTGCCATCCTATAGCATTGCCTATGAACTACACTTATATCTACGATTTTGCCTATGTAGAGCATTATAAAATAGTTTGCCACCCCTAGTAAATTGCTGAGAATAGTATACAATTGTCAATGTGCATTTTGAAGGTAGAAAATTGGCCTTACAATGTCTAGTTTTGAGTATCTTAATTCCTATATAAATACCATGTAGTTTCTCTAGATTTGTATATTCCAATACATGCATGATAGAATATTTCCATGTGTTTGGTATGTTTAGTAGATCCCTTTTCAGACCAATTTACCTAACCACATCTATAAAAAGTATGATTAATTAGCAATAAATAAAGGTCCAATGCACATTTTCTCCATTACAAGTGTGCAAAGGCCTACGTTTTTATATATAAGTAACCAGAACTACGCCAACAATAAGTCGAGAGAATACATAAGTAATTCAAAACATACAATATATGTGTATGGGATCTAGGGTCAAAACATGGATGAATGCACAACCAATATGTATGAAGGTTTACATTTTGGATAATGTTAGTTATTCAAGTTTTTGTCGATGGTTGAATAGTAGGGGAGCCCCCATTGTATATCTTTATACTATAAGAGTAATGATAGTGCGTACAAATGCTACATGATTACATTAGTGGGGTGACCAACCCAAGGAAAGCTGAGCTAAACCATGGATGATAATCATGTAATAAGTGGGTCATGACCACATGGTTTAACATGCTGCGATGAAAATATTTAACATGATGGGCACAAGTTTAATATCCAAATGAGTAGAGTTATGTACCAAAATTACCTGTTCAACTTGGATTGCTTTCCCTTTATGTTTCATATTAATTATAGGATATCCTGGTTGCTTTGTCCACGTACTCATGAAATCCTTGAATGGCTCGCCAGTTTCTTCTTCAAGCACGACCCATAGGTCCTCTATTTTAGCATCTGAGTAGGCATATTTTTGTATATATTTCTTCAATGTTTTCTATTTTTTTACAAATTAGTACATAATGATGCACACAACCCATAAAGAGATAGGGAGTGTTATACAATAATTCATGGCATTAAGTCTTTCATAGCTGATACTTTAGGCTATTCGGAGTAATGTAGACT
The DNA here is from genome assembly GCA_021605145.1 of Aegilops bicornis. Taxonomy (NCBI): domain Eukaryota; kingdom Viridiplantae; phylum Streptophyta; class Magnoliopsida; order Poales; family Poaceae; genus Aegilops; species Aegilops bicornis. The sequence continues at coordinate 155,430,036 of CM038673.1, forward strand.
TGCTGACAAAATACATAACATTAGCCGCCATGTTAAAGTCTCAATCGATGTTGTCATTTTGTTCATAGAAAATGAAGACGTACTCCTTGACACTAACAGAATATAAGTGGTCGCATAAATGGTATGTGTGCATCAATTTCATTTATATAAAAAATTACTATTTACACCCATTTAATAATAGAAAACGGTATCATAGTGTCACACAATCCACCAAGGATTCAATTAATTGGTTAAGAGTGGTTTTGTACACTCGTGTAAGTAATATAACGAAGTAGACTATATACATAACAATATAAAATCACCACCTGAAAATGCTCTGCTCTAATGTAGCTCTGTATCATTTGAAGAATAGAAGCACCTTTAATATATATGATGTCGTCAAAAATCCTATCGATTTCATTGATATGGTGTTTATCAACCTAGGCATAAGAGGAATGACATTGAAAATATGAAATGGTTTACATGTCAACATTTAGAAATGAAAAATTTATGGCAACCAATTGAATCTTCGTTGATTAACTTGCCAAAATTGATGCATAATACAATACATGAAACTAAAAGGATTTATGTATCGATTTCCATATTCCATGGTAAATTTAAAAATATTACACATATAGTCAAAAAGTATCATCAAACTACTAGGCAAACTTTTGACTGAAGAGATTACACATCGGGCAACATGCATAATTAACCCTTTTCCAGGAGCTCCCCCCTTGTTATTCGCCGGATGCTTCTCTCATTGTATGCCAACCCGAACCAACATTTGTCTTCCATTCGTGCGAAAAACAACATCCTAGATTCAATGTTTCGGAGATTTTACAAAATCTTGTTTTGTTACAATTATTATACAGGGCCTCTTATACGAAAATACATTACTTATCAATGTTTTATATGCACCCTTGAGTAATAGAGAAGATGGATGATTAAACACCTACTACTAATACAACAAGGATAGAGTGCGAGGAAGGAAGTATGTTCTGAGACATTTATGCCTTTTTTCAATAATTTACTTTTTCATTGGCTAAAATTCGTTTTACAACAAATCGAAGAAGATAAGAGAGATCAAACACAAGTGGGATGGATGCTATATTTAGTAGATTCTACCCATGACATATCATGTAGGATGATGTTCACCGTGGCGATGTGAAGCATGGGTTCTTCAACCACTATTTCCTGGGCCCCACTCCCACACTAACTTGGGTGTTTAGATCCATCTAAAGCTAGAAGCAATCTCTGAATCCGACTCACACTCCAACGTAGGAACATCATTAATATCAAAGATGGTTGGAAAATTAAATCAATGTAGCCATATATACTAGCTGAAATGTCTAGGAATGATGCCATATTAGTGATTGATCAAAGCACATGTAAAAGAAAAATCATCATTGTAAGTGGTTGCCAACTATATCGGACATAACATTATATACTATGTTATCATGCAGTAGCAAGTGTCCTCTCCATGAGGTCACCTAGTAAATCCATGCGTGAAGTATGTGGGGTTTAATGAGGTGCTGATAAAAGATTCAAAGTAGATAGAACTGAATGCTCTAATATATGTACCAACCTGATACTCTATTATGTAACCCGATTCCACACTCTCCCATTGATATTAATCAAACACACTACATGGGGACAATGGGCATTTGCCTTAAAAAATAGATGCAACACCATGAGGGGAACCTTTATTACTAAGAATAAACCCAACATACTACGGCCTTAGCAAGCAAGTACAAGTGAAAGCATTGCATTCGAGGAATTGGTGACACTACTACCCCTCTAAGCTCCATACAATAATTGGAATGAGTGAGAGGATACACCTTTCCTTCCTAATTTCCAAGGACATAAGACATCCTTTAAATTTATAAGTACACATGAGGTGTCGTTGGGAATGCTCTACCATGTGAGATGTGCAATCTAGACTTGTTAGACTATAGCGTATTAAGAATTGCCTCGCTAAATATATTGGTGTACAACGTCTCGCTAATAGCACACTATAGCGCGATATAGCAAGCTAATAGCATATTTTGACGTCGCCGCTATTTTACTGTAGCACGCTATTTTTTCATTGGTTTTTTGCAAGTTGGCTTCATGTTGGATACACACATGGGGAACATGATGCATGACAATTATATTATAATATTGATTGAAGTATCCGAGTAATCTTAGACAACATTGATGTGAAGATTTTTAATAATCTTTACCACGTGATTTCAGTTCACCGGGATGCAATGTTCAATATTTATATTCCTAACATTTTTCCATATGTGGATTTAGAAATTGTTCTCATATTACGTTGACCTGTGAGGGTCAATAAGAATGCTAAGAGATGTGTGGGTGAATCAAGGGTTTGAGCCTATCAAGGCCTCTACATGTCTTTAAAAATGAAGGAAGGAGAAAGAAACATTCATAAGAGGGCCAAGATCTCAGAGAGGAAGATGAGGGATGTGGACCAAGTAAAATGCATTAAGGATGGATCAAAAAATCTTCTCGTAGAGGACGAGGAGAGAAAACATATATGTCGAGAATACTTCAACAAGATGTTTAATGAAGAGAATGATAACTCTACAATTAAGCTGGATGACTCTTTTGATGATACCAATAGATGTTTGGTGCGGCAAATCCAGGAGTCTGAGGTCAGCAAGGATTTAAAAAGGATGATGGGAGGTGAGGTGATTGGCCCTGATTGTATCCCCATTGATGTGTGGTGAGTCCTTGTAGACATAGTGATAGTATATAGCCCCTGGTCCTGACAACATTCCTGCTGAGTTTTACCAATGGTGTTGTGAAATTGTGCAACATCACACCATGAATTTGTTTGCTTCCTTTCACACTAGCACCCTTAATTTTCATAGATTGAACTATGGGATTATTACTTTGTTGCCTAAAATTAGCAGGGCCAAGAAAATTCAACAATTTAGACCTATATGTTTGCTTACATGTCCCTGCAAGCTGATTACCAGGGTCCTAGATAGTAGGGTGGCACTGTTTGCTAATAAGTTGTTTAGTGTGCACCAAAATACTTTTATTGACCACATAACTATCATGGATGGTATCCTCTCCCTGCATGAAATACTTCATCATACTTATATTAAGAAAATAACTGGGATTGTCACTAAGCTTGATTTTGAGAAAGCCTATGACAAGGTCAATGGACTTTATAATTGACTACCTTAAGATGAGGGTGGTTTGGGCCTACATGGTGCAACTGGATGAAATGCATCATGTATAATGGCCTATTAGTGTGAAGCTAAATATTACTAATGGGCCCTACTTTCAAAGTCACAAGGGGGTGAGGCAAGGGTATGCCCTATCTACTTTTGTGTTTGACGTGGTTATTGAGTGCTTGTGTAAGATGGTTTTGAATGCACATAAATAAACTTGTGCTTGGTACTGCCCCTGACCTAATTGACAATGGAGTAGCCATTTTGTTGTATGCTGATGACACGGTATTGTGTATTCATTACGATCCTAATAAAGCTCTCTAAATCTTAAAATATTACTCTATATGCTTGAAATGATGTCCGGGTTGAAGATTAATCTTAAAAGTGTAAAATTATGTGTGGGAGGTGATGGTGAGATACTTAGATCTATACATATATATTCAACTATCAGATTGGGCATTTTCCTATGAGATATCTTGGAGTGCATGTTAGATTCTCCTATTTAAGGGGGATGAACTTTGACTTCATTGAATCTAAATACATCAAAAGACGTGACACATGGATTGGAAATACTGCATCCACTGGTGGTAGGCTCACTTTGTTGAATGTGAATCCCTCTAGTATTGCTTACTTATATATGTCTATATTTTTACTGTGTAAAACTTTCATTAAGATATTAAACAACACAAAGAAGGATATTTTTTGGCAAGTTAGTAAAGAAAAGAAGAGGAACCTGATTAAAGTGGTCCAAAATTTGCAAATCTAAGAAAAAGGGGGCCTTGGGGATAAGTATCTACATAAGTAAAACATCAGTCTACTCACCAAGTGGTGGTGGACACTGGAGAAAAAACTGGTCTATGGCAGTATATTATAAATGCCAAGTATTTTAAAAGAGCTATCATGGCTATTGTTAGAGAGAAAATTCAATGATACACATTGCTGGAAAGCTATCCTTAAGGTGAAAGAATATTATATCGCTGATAGGAAAATTGATGTTCAATCTTGGGATACTGCAAGATTATGGAAGGACCCCTTAAAGGACAATTTCTCTTGCTGGAAAGTTCCCCCAACTTTTCAGCATATGCAATTATCAAGATTGTACCGTTAATAAGTGCCCAGAGGCTGATAGTACTTCCTTTTCTAGAAGGAGACCAAATCCCGACCTCAGTGAGCAATCAAACAGCATTATGGAGCTAGCCAAGAGACTTTGTATCTCCAATGATGGTGGTGTTGTTAGATGGACCCTTGGACCAAAATGCTGCTTCATTACTATGTTTATAATCTTTCGGAGGAAAACCTATCTGAAAGTGACTATAGCTGGATATGGCAAGCGAAACATCCTTTGAAAATTCAGATTTTTCTGCAGCAACTTTTCCTGGATGCGTGTTTAACAAGGTATCTGATGAAAAGGAGGAACTAGAAGGTAAACCTAAATGTTCCTTTGTCATGATCGAGAGACATCACAACCCCTTTTCTTATTGTGCCCGATGGCTAGAGTAACCTGGCGTACTGTGGCTAGCATGTTTGGTATCGATCTGTGCCCAGCTGTGTGGCAAACTTATTCTTGGTGCTCTTCTTTCTTCCTCCGAGGGTAGGGAGACTTACTATACTATTGGTTTAGCTGCTATATGTTGGGCTATTTGGAACTATGGCAACAAGGTGACATTTGAATTCAAAGCTTTCAAAATCTCGTTTGAAGTTGTTTTCTACTTGTGCTTTTTTTGACATATTGTGCAGGACTGCTGAATTTTGAAGATGTTGTTGATTTGAGGAAGGGCGCCAAGATGTTGAGGGACAACATTTCAAACACGATGCAGATTTGCACTACTCTTCAAGATGGGGGTGACGCTTGATGCCTTCCTAGTGCTTCTGGCCTACTTCATACATGCTCCATTTGTGTTTTGGCTATGTACATTATTTAGTGCCTTTTGCCACTTTTGTGTACCCCTATGTGTGGGTGTTTGTCCTTTTTGCTCATGTGCGAGCATAGAACCTTGGTATGATAGTAATAGTCTATATGGTGTCATCGGGTTTTCGTACTCCAGTGGGTATCTTGATGGCGAGTATCTGCAGTGGGTTTCTCGGTGATGAACTAATGTATTTCTGTTATGCAAGTAATCGAAAGGGGTTCTGCCTGGTTCAAAAATAAACTAAGTTTCTTGACCTTATCTTTCGGTCAAATAAGATGCCCGAAGAATGGAGGCGGAGTATATTATACCAATCCTCAGGAACAAGCGTGGTGTTCAATGTTGTACTAAAACCATATTAAGCTAATGAGACATACAGTGAAGCTATATAAGGGAGAGAGTCATTGAGCACCTCTTAAGAAGAATGGAAAGTTTGACCAAAAATCAGTTTGGTTTCTTGCCTTGGACGTTGACCATGGAAGCCATTTTCTTCATATGACAACTAATGGACATTGACCAAGGAAGGACATGCATATGGTGTTCATTGTCTTGGATAAGGCCTATGATAAGATACTGTGGAATGTCATGTGGTGGGCCTTGGAGAAACACAAAGTCGCAACAAAGAAAATTGCCTCATCAAGGACATTTAGAATAATATTGTGACAAGTGTTCGAACAAGTGATGACGACACTAATGATTTTCCAATTAAAATAGGACTACACCAAGGGCGAGTTTTTAGCCCTTATCTTTTTTACTTGGTGGTTGATGAGGTAACAAGGGATATAGAAGTAGATATCCCATGGTGTATGCCCTTTGCGGACAATATGGTGCTAGTCAATGATAGTTGGACGAGGGTTAATGGAAAGTTGGAGTTTAGTAGACATACTTTGGAATCAGACGTCTTTAGGCTTAGTAGAACTAACAATGAGTATATGAGGTGTGGTTTCAATACTACTGGGTATACGGAGGGGGGAATTTTGCTTTGATGGGCAAGCAATACCTCAAGGACACCTTCCTATATTTGTGGTCAACTATGTAGAAGATGGTGATATCAACGAAGATGTGGTCCATCGAATCAAAGTTGGATGGATGAAGTGGCACCAAGCTTCTAGTGTCCTCTGTGACAAGAGAGTGGCACAAAAGCCGAAAGACATGTTCTATAGAATGAAAATTCGACATGAGATGTCGTATGGCGTTGAATGTTGGCCAACTAAAAGGCGACATGTCCAACAGTAAGGAGTATCGCACATGCAAATGCCAAGATGAATATGTGTCCATAAAAGGAAGGATCGAGTTTGGAATGATCATATATGTGATAGAATTGGCGTAGCACCGATTGAATAGAAAATTCTCCAACATCATCTAAGATGGTTTGAGCATATACAACGCATGCCTCTAGAAGCGACGGTACATAGCGAGCGGTTAAAGTGTGTTGATAATGTCAAGAGAGGTTGGGGTAGACCAAAATTGACATGGGAGGAGTCCATAAAGAGGGATATGAAGGACTGGAATATCACTAAACAACTAGCCATGGACAGGGATGAATGGAAGTTAGCCAGCCACGTTCCAAAACCATGACTTGGTTTTAGAGACCTTATGGATTTCTACTCTAGCATACCCCCAACTTGTTTGGTACTAAAAAGCTTTTTTTGTTGATGGTGGTGTATTCCGTTGACCCGTCAGGAGTCCTCAACCCAAGAATTAATAGGATTTGAAATTGACATCGTATATGAATTATCATCACATAGGCATGTCAAAAGTAAAACTTACGAGATATTCATATTTCAACAACAACAGAGTTTTACCATAGGTTCTATGTGCACATAGAATCTATGCAAAAGCATATAAATAAATGGCATATGCAATGAATAATAAGTACAACCCAATGATCATGCCATACCACATCAACAAGCAATGTGATTACCTCTATCGGATGAGACCCTGCTATTGAATCCAATTTAAGAGTAGACATTGTGTTCTCAAGAAAATCCAACAAAATATTCCACTTTGGAAAAAGGAATCTCTTGCTTGATAGCTCATCTGTTAACAAACTAGTTCATTAAGTATAGATAATTATCATGGTATATAATTCTTGAAAATTTGAGTCATCAAATTACCCATGTAGCAAATCCTCGTTTAACCATAAGTGATTCCACCATTCCATGGTTACAAGATTTCCACACCATTGATGAGCCAATTCATGTGCCACAAGTACTGCAATCTAAAAAATAGATTTTGGGATCTATAAACAAAGTATTTCAAAAAACTTCAGCCATAGAAGACATGTGTATAGTAGACTAACATAATTATTGTTAGTTGAAGTAATGTAATTCCCTTGAGCATCATTTAGGTAAAAATGCCTATTTTTCGAAGTCATGTATAGTAAATGATGAAAGAAATGTTACAAATAAGTTTATGATTTACGATCTATACTTCATGTAGTTTTGTGGATGTTGTAGAAGGACCATCAAAAGGAAAGACAGTGGGATGGAAAGTGATCAGTCCATAATTCTCCATTCCCATCCAATTAATTTCCTTGATACTAATCATATCCAACTTAGCGAGTGCATAGGGTGCCAAAGTAACTATGACAATTAAGAAAAAAGACTTGGTTAGTGATTATATCTGATAACATCAATAGCTTGAAAGACATCAGTATGATCACTTATGTTCTTCTCCCGAAACATATTTAGTAGACATACTTTGGAATCAGACGTCTTTAGGCTTAGTAGAACTAACAATGAGTATATGAGGTGTGGTTTCAATACTACTGGGTATACGGAGGGGGGAATTTTGCCTTGATGGGCAAGCAATACCTCAAGGACACCTTCCTATATTTGTGGTCAACTATATAGAAGGATGGTGATATCAACGAAGATGTGGTCCATCGAATCAAAGTTGGATGGATGAAGTGGCACCAAGCTTCTAGTGTCCTCTGTGACAAGAGGTGCCACAAAAGCCGAAAGACATGTTCTATAGAATGAAAATTCGACATGAGATGTCGTATGGCGTTGAATGTTGGCCAACTAAAAGGCGACATGTCCAACAGTAAGGAGTATCGCACATGGACATGCCAAGATGAATATGTGTCCATAAAAGGAAGGATCGAGTTTGGAATGATCATATATGTGATAGAATTGGCGTAGCACCGATTGAATAGAAAATTCTCCAACATCATCTAAGATGGTTTGAGCATATACAACGCATGCCTCTAGAAGCGGACGGTACATAGCGAGCGGTTAAAGTGTGTTGATAATGTCAAGAGAGGTTGGGGTAGACCAAAATTGACATGGGAGGAGTCCATAAAGAGGGATATGAAGGACTGGAATATCACTAAACAACTAGCCATGGACAGGGATGAATGGAAGTTAGCCGACCACGTTCCAAAACCATGACTTGGTTTTAGAGACCTTATGGATTTCTACTCTAGCATACCCCCAACTTGTTTGGTACTAAAAAGCTTTTTTTGTTGATGGTGGTGTATTCCGTTGACCCGTCAGGAGTCCTCAACCCAAGAATTAATAGGATTTGAAATTGACATACTGTATATGAATTATCATCACATAGGCATGTCAAAAGTAAAACTTACGAGATATTTGTATTTCAACAACAACAGAGTTTTACCATAGGTTCTATGTGCACATAGAATCTATGCAAAAGCATATAAATAAATGGCATATGCAATGAATAATAAGTACAACCCAATGATCATGCCATACCACATCAACAAGCAATGTGATTACCTCTATCGGATGAGACCCTGCTATTGAATCCAATTTAAGAGTAGACATTGTGTTCTCAAGAAAATCCAACAAAATATTCCACTTTGGAAAAAAGGAATCTACTGCTTGATAGCTCATCTGTTAACAAACTAGTTCATTAAGTATAGATAATTATCATGGTATATAATTCTTGAAAATTTGAGTCATCAAATTACCCATGTAGCAAATCCCTCGTTTAACCATAAGTGATTCCACCATTCCATGGTTACAAGATTTCCACACCATTGATGAGCCAATTCATGTGCCACAAGTACTGCAATCTAAAAAATAGATTTTGGGATCTATAAACAAAGTATTTCAAAAAACTTCAGCCATAGAAGACATGTGTATAGTAGACTAACATAATTATTGTTAGTTGAAGTAATGTAATTCCCTTGAGCATCATTTAGGTAAAAATGCCTATTTTTCGAAGTCATGTATAGTAAATGATGAAAGAAATGTTACAAATAAGTTTATGATTTACGATCTATACTTCATGTAGTTTTGTGGATGTTGTAGAAGGACCATCAAAAAGAAAGACAGTGGGATGGAAAGTGATCAGTCCATAATTCTCCATTCCCATCCAATTAATTTCCTTGATACTAATCATATCCAACTTAGCGAGTGCATAGGGAGTGCCAAAGTAACTATGACAATTAAGAAAAAAGACTTGGTTAGTGATTATATCTGATAACATCAATAGCTTGAAAGACATCAGTATGATCACTTATGTTCTTCTCCCGAAACATATTTAGTAGACATACTTTGGAATCAGACGTCTTTAGGCTTAGTAGAACTAACAATGAGTATATGAGGTGTGGTTTCAATACTACTGGTTATACGGAGGGGGGAATTTTGCCTTGATGGGCAAGCAATACCTCAAGGACACCTTCCTATATTTGTGGTCAACTATATAGAAGGATGGTGATATCAACGAAGATGTGATCCATCGAATCAAAGCTGGATGGATGAAGTGGCACCAAGCTTCTAGTGTCCTCTGTGACAAGAGGTGCCACAAAAGCCGAAAGACAGGTTCTATAGAATGAAATTTCGACATGAGATGTCGTATGGCGTTGAATGTTGGCCAACTAAAAGGTGACATGTCCAACAGTAAGGAGTATCGCACATGGACATGCCAAGATGAATATGTGTCCATAAAAGGAAGGATTGAGTCTGGAATGATCATATATGTGATAGAATTGGTGTAGCACCGATTGAATAGAAACTTCTTCAACATCATCTAAGATGGTTTGAGCATATACAACGCATGCCTTTAGAAGCGACGGTACATAGCGAGCGGTTAAAGTGTGTTGATAATGTCAAGAGAGGTTGGGGTAGACCAAAATTGACATGGGAGGAGTCCGTAAAGAGGGATATGAAGGACTGGAATATCACTAAACAACTAGCCATGGACAGGGATGAATGGAAGTTAGCCAGCCACGTTCCAAAACCATGACTTGGTTTTAGAGACCTTATGAATTTCTACTCTAGCATAACCCCAACTTGTTTGGGACTGAAAATCTTTTTTTGTTGATGGTGGTGTATTCCGTTGACCCGTCAGGAGTCCTCAACCCAAGAATTAATAGGATTCGAAATTGACATACTGTATATGAATTATCATCATATAGGCATGTCAAAAGTAAAACTTACGAGATATTTGTATTTCAGCAACAACAGAGTTTTACCATAGGTTCTATGTGCACATAGAATCTATGCAAAAGCATATAAATAAATGGCATATGAAATGAATAATAATTACAACCCAATGATCATGCCATACCACATCAACAAGCAATGTGATTACCTCTATCGGATGAGACCCTGCTATTGAATCCAATTTAAGAGTAGACATTGTGTTCTCAAGAAAATCCAGCAAAATATTCCACTTCGGAAAAAAGGAATCTACTGCTTGATAGCTCATCTGTTAACAAACTAGTTCATTAAGTATAGATAATTATCATGGCATATAATTCTTGAAAATTTGAGTTATCAAATTACCCATGTAGCAAATCCCTCGTTTAACCATAAGTGATTCCACCATTCCATGGTTACAAGATTTCCACACCATTGATGAGCCAATTCATGTGCCACAAGTACTGCAATCTAAAAAATAGATTTTGGGATCTATAAACAAAGTGTGTCTTCAAAAAACTTCGGCCATAGAAAACATGTGTATAGTAGACTAACATAATTATTGTTAGTTGAAGTAATGTAATTCCCTTATGCATCATTTAGGTAAAAATGCCTATTTTTCGAAGTCATGTATAGTAAATGATGAAAGAAATGTTACAAATAAGTTTATGATTTACGGTCTATACTTCCTGTAGTTTTGTGGATGTTGTAGAAGGACCATCAAAAAGAAAGACCGTGGGATGGAAAGTGATCAGTCCATAATTCTCCATTCCCATCGAATTGAATTCCGGGATACTAATCATATCCAACTTAGCGAGTGCATAGGGAGTGCCAAAGTAACTATGACAATTAAGAAAAAAGACTTGGTTAGTGATTATATCTGATAACATCAATAGCTTGAAAGACATCAGTATGATCACTTATGTTCTTCTCCCGAAACCTATTTAATTAATTGCAAAGGGTATGTTCAGATCTTACTCATTATAGAAATCCAATGACTTCACCCCAACATCCAATGCAAACTTCCCTTGTGAACTCTTACCAACTTTAGTGTACACACGAACTTTAGTGCCTAAAGAAAAAGGAACAATGGAAAGTGATAATAACAAGTTAATGGATTAGGTGAATCTTATATGAAAAAGGAGTTCATACCTTTCGATGTTACATCCTCAACACAGTCAAAAATACCAACAACCATGGCAACTAAATAAGTTGACATGAGAGGTGATTCCTCAAAATGGATAATCCTCATAGAACCACCCACTGTCTCACTAGATATAGGCATGTTGGAAAGTGCTACCATCTCAGATGGAACTTCTAATGTTATCTTGAACTTCGCCTAAAAGATCGAGATAATGCAAGAAAAAAAGTTAGCAAACAGAGATGAATGCACCGAAGCCCTCGTTCACATACATGAGAGGAAAAATGAAAGTATAACTAGAGGAATTAGAATCTTTTTCCCTATAAACACATACTTAACTTATGAGTACATGACCACTGATGCTTAGAAACAAAAATGATAGATCAATCATCTAGAAAATCTAGATATCTCAGTAACAATGAGTTGATAATGACCTTAAAAGCAGGCTCATCCCAACAGGGAAAGCATCGCCGCGCATACACAGACTGAAATTGTGTCACCGCCATGTGTGTCGTCTTCCCCTTATACTGATATTTACTGAACTCAAAATACATCACAAATCATGAACCATCAAAGATAATAGTATTAGTTGTGCAAAAATACTACCCAAATGCAAGTCTATTTTGTAGTTTCAACATTGATAGGACTAATTGTAAACTGGCTAGAGAATGTGGCATCCTACAATGTTTTGAGCATACGGAAACCGATAGTTCATTTGTTCTCTCTTCTTCTGTATATAGCTCCATGGAACCATTCAGGAAACCATGAAAAAAGGAGAAACCGATAGTTCATTTGTTCTCTCTTCCCCTTATTACCCGACCCGTCTCGTCCGCCCCGCTCCCGCGAGCGGGAGGGCGAACCCTCGTTCAGCCGTCGCTAGCTCTTCCCCCGCGCCGTCGCTGGCTTGCGCCACCGGTGGCGGGGCCTCTTTTCTCCCTTCCTCGCAGGGCTGCTTGTGCGGGGCGGCGGCCTCACAGGAAGCGCAGTGCTATCGAGGGCGCCATGGAGCGACTGCGGCGGTGTCTCCGACGATGGGGGTGGGCTGGTGCGGCGCGTGGAGGGTTGTGTGCTGGCATCCGGTGGGGCGTGCTCAGCCGGGAGGTGGCGGTGACTCGAGGCGCTGCGTTCATTTGCATCGGCCTCCTCCGCCCAATCTGCCCCGTCGAGCGGCACGGGCTGCGGCAGCGCAGGCTGGTGGCTGCTACCTTGCTCTCCAGCGGTGGTGGTGCGGGATGGGGGACTGGGCACCCCCGCTGAACTCCGGTCAGATCCACTCGGATCTGGTTGCTGGGATGGCGTGGTGCCGGTCCACGGTAGTGGTGCGGGTAGTTCGCGGCGGCGGCGGGACAGGCTCCTGCGTCGGGCCGTTGGCGAGCTGCTTGTGTGGATGCCCTAGGTCCTCCACGGTGGCAGGTTGTGCCCTTTCCGGCACCTCGCGTTGTTGGGCGAGTGTCATGTACTCCCTCTCCCTCTGTTCCAAAATAGATGATCCAACTTTATACTAACTTTGTACTAAAGTTGAGTCATCTATTTTGAAACGGAGGGAATACCTACCAGATGCAGATACAGGCCGGGAGCCGAGGCCAGGCGTCGCAGGGGGTGGCATTGGGAAAGGTGGCGGGAGTGATGGGTGGCCCCGATGCGGTTGGGCTGCCCGTCACCGACAGGGGTGCTGGACGTTGACATGGTCTGCTTCCGCTTCACCTCTTCTCTGACCTGCTGGCTCCTTGATTGGTCGTTTTGGTTACTGCGGCCCTTTCGTCGGTCGGAGCTTGTCGGTCGATGCATCGCTTATAATCATGGAAGGCCTATGGTGTGTCTTGCTCCCTGGGCGGCGGCATGGGTGGTGGGAGTTGCGGTGCTCGTGGGCAGAGCTCACGGCTCAGGAGCGGGCGGGTAGCGGCCATGGCCGCGTTGGCGACGTGGTGGTTGGCGTTTTGATGATCTGTGGCCGTGAAGACGGAGTTTGCTACCGGGGTGAAAACCATGTCTGGCTTGGCCAGGCCGATGGAGGCGACCCTCGTGGGCATCGTCATCTTTCTGAAGTCTCCGTTGCGGTTACTCCTTTTCTCTTCGCCGTGCTCTGGATGAAAATCTAGATCTTTGGATCGGACGGTGGCGGCACTCACCGTCTTGGAGCTCAGAGTTTGTCGTCTTTCAACTTCACCTCTTTGCGGGTTCTCCGGAAAGAGCTTCGGCGGCTCCTTTTAGTTCATGTCGATCGGGGTGGTGTTGTTGTAAGCCTGTCACACCTATGTATACGGCCTTGGGTGAGTGTGTGTTGGTGTGTTGTGTCGTGGTCTGTATCGATCGATGTGTTGGCAATTGCTTTACATATAAAGCGGGGTGAAAGCCTTTTTGGATATATAGCTCCATGGTTCATATACAACATTATATCTATTCTGCTTTTCTGAGCATGAGAATTAAATTGATGTGTGTCTGCTATTTTTTTCATGTCTAACCTATAATTTTGTTACAAACAACATGACTTTTCTTGGTGCACCATAGGTATATAATAATCTTACTTGTCTCCTATGCGTAGAGTAAGTTATTCTACTCACAAGTGAAAAATACAGTTATAACTATAAAAAAAGTAGTAATAAGAATAATGCAAAAGCTAGTAAGGATTTTTGATTACTTTTCTGCACGTATAACTAATTTTATTGCACGTACTTTTACTTTTGGACATATCGTACTATTTTAACGTGGCCTGCAACTTTATCCACATGATGTCTTATTAATTTTATTACACATCTTACAAGGTTTCTGCATGTCTTACTAATTTTCCTACATGACTTACTGTTTTCTTTTGCCTTGTATGTAGAATAAATATTATACTCGTAGGAATAGAATTATAAAAGGAAATACATAAACAGACATGAACGCGCATGCACACACACACATACCCATTTAGTCTTATTGGAGTATATTGTTTCACTCTTCTAGTACCAATTGGTAATATTACGCTTTCGTGCATGAAATACAAATGCAAAAAAGGATGTCATACCTCCTGTAAAATCCCATCATCTCATGATTGAGGGTGCCATTGAAGTGCATCCTGAGAACACCCTCACCTAGTGGAAGCTCTTTACGAAACCCGAGCACCATAATTTGGTCATCCTTGAAAAACACCACCTCGGTTGACACCAAACATTGGAACAACTGGGAACCATGACACTATTCAAGACGGGGTTTGATATATGTGATGTGAGGATGGAAGGATCTTTGAAAGCTGCCTTTGGTTTACAGATGGGTGCACCATTTACATACCTTGAAGTGAATGGATGCACGGTCAATGATGAGTTCCATAACATTGAGCACGAGGAAACAGGTCGGCGCTAAGACGACGACATTAATTGCCACCACATCAGAGAAGGTGTAGGACATGAGGTCAGGGCGGAAATGGAGCTCATAGTGGCTTGGCAAAGCAAAACGTGGAAGTCGAAGCTTGCCACGGAACTGATCTGGTGAGTCAGCCGTGATTGTTGGCATGGGCACCGAGACGAGTGCAAGCACAACAGCTCCTCTAAGACCTGCCGCCTATGAAAATTTACATGTATTAGCTTTCAAGAGTGACGAAAGCTAGCTGGTACCACTGATGTAGAACTATTTTAGACCTAATTAATCTGATTATTCCATCTTAAAATTATGATATACTTGTTTTGTAGACACAGAATTATTGCATTGACTGAATTTGGTAAATTAATACACAGAAGTGTGAGTAAAATTTCCTGATGTAAATATGCATGGACATAAATACCAGCAATGAGAGTATGAAGTATTCTATAGCTGGATAAAAAAGTACACTCGAGCATGTTCAACTTTTTTTTATTTTAAAACTTGCTTGAAAGAATATTATCTACATTCAGAAACCTGAAAAAATATATTAATGTGAGGTCACACATGAATTTAAAATTATCTATCCCATTAAACTAGGTGAAGTCCCACACTGCAATCATTACTTTGTCATCAAACTCTGTAGCTTGAATTGTTTTATTTGCGGATGTAGTTGGGTCATGGAAAAAAGGTTTACGCACAGTAGTAGAATAAATTTCACAAAACCCCAAACTTTGGGGTATTAATAACGAGAAAACCATGCTTTTTTTTCTTGTTTGTGTCGTTGAGCCCAAAATTTTCATTTCCATTAGTACCGTTTGGCAAAGAAAAATCAATGACTTGTACATGCTTGTTGAAAGACCAGCTAATTAAATCACGAGATTAACAAACTATGGACGCCAGACTGAGGGCAGGAAAACTGCACAGAGGGAGTCCTGGATTAGGGGGTGTCCGGATGGCCGGACTATAGCCTTTGGCCGAACTCCTGGACTATGAAGATACAAGATTGAAGACTTCGTCCCGTGTCCGGATGGGACTCTCCTTGGCGTGGAATGCAAGCTTGGCAATACGGATATGTAGATATCCCATCATTGTAACCGACTCTGTGTAACCCTAACCCTCTTCGGTGCCTATATAAATCGGAGAGTTTTAGTCCGTAGGACGAACAACAATCATACCATAGGCTAGCTTCTAGGGTTTAGCCTCTCTGATCTCGTGGTAGATCTACTCTTGTACTACCCATATCATCAATATTAATCAAGTAGGAGCAGGGTTTTACCTCCATCGAGAGGGCCCGAACCTGGGTAAAAACATCGTGTCCCTTGTCTCCTGTTACCATCATCCTAGACGCACAGTTCGGGACCCCCTACCCGAGATCCACCGGTTTTGACACCGACATTGGTGCTTTCATTGAGAGCTCCTCTGTGTCATCATCTTTAGGCCCGATGGCTCCTTCTATCATCAACAACGATGCGGTCCAGGGTGAGACTTTTTTCCCGGACAGATCTTCGTGATTCGGCGGCTTTGCTGCTGCGGGCCAATTAAGCAGCCATCTGGAGCAGATTGAAAGCTACGCCCCTGGCCATCAGGTCAGATTTGGAAGTTTGAACTACACGGCCGACGTCCACGGAGAACTGATCTTCGACGGGTTCGAGCCACAGCCATGCGCGCCGCACTGTCACGATGGGCATGATCTAGCTCTGCAGCCGAACAGTGATCTGGGGGGCCGCACCAGTGTCCGCTCCGACCCTTAGCTCAGAGCCGACTGCACCGATCGAGGACGGGTGGCTGGACACCGCCTTGGGGGCTGCGATCTCGACGGCGATTGAGCCGTACACCAACCCTGTCCTTTGCGAAGCTCGTGACTCCAAGGCGTTGGACTCCTCTCCGACTCCGAACCTTCCGCGCCCCTGCCAATCGAATCCGATTGGCGCCGATCATGGAGTTCACCACCGCGGACATCTTTCGGCACTCGCCCTTTGGCGACATCCTGAATTCACTAAAGTCTCTCTCTTTATCAGGAGAGCCCTAGCCGGACTATGGTCAGGAAGGTTGGGATGCGGACGACGAAGAAATTCAAAGCCCACCCACCACCCACTTCGTAGCCACTGTCGATGATTTAACCGACATGCTCGACTTCGACTCAAGACATCGGCGGTATGGACGACGATGCAGGAGGCGACCAAGAACCAGCGCCAGGGGCCCGGAATGCCACCTCGTCATACGACATATACATGGTGGACATCCCAAAAGATGGGAATGGCGATGGAACAACGGAGGATGACCCCTCAAGAAACAGCCTAAGCGCGGCGTCGTGGCGCCGCTCTAAATCCCGCCACGGCAAAAGCGGCGATTCCGGCGCGGAGACAATAACACCGGACGGTGCCGAAGACAACCCCCTCGGTGAGGATTGATGCGGGAGGATGGAGAAGCCAGCCCTCATGAGAGAGCGGCGAGCGAGAGGTAGAGGGCGATAATTACATGCCTCCCTCCAAGACGAGGCAAGCCTCGACGACAGCATTTAATTTGTCGTGCACGAGAATCCCGTCGAACAAGAGCGTTTCAAGCGCGGGCTTATGGCCACGTCAAGCAGCCTCAAGAAAAAGCAGCAACAACTTAGAGCTGACCAAGACTTGCTAGGCGACGGATGGACTGAAGTCCTTGCGGCCGAAGAGTATGAACTCGAATGCCCCTCCAAGAGCTACCCAAAACGCAGGCTGCTACCCCGATTAGAGGAGGAAGCACCTAAACCTACATCACCAGCGCATGATAGGCCGATCGGCCACCTCGTGGATGTGACAGAGAAGCCTCTCGGCCCTCCACTCAAGCCGCACCCCGACGCCGCTCAAAAAGTACCAAGGCATGGGGAAATGCACCAGACCTGCGAGATATATTGGAGGACAAGGCAAGGCAAACAAGATCGATCTATGGATCGCGTGGGCGCCTCACTACATGTGACGATAACCGTCATGCCGGATACAACAAATTCAGCCGAGCCGAACACATCAGACAAGCTCATTTGAGCTACGTCGTGATATAGCCCAGTACAGGGGCGCCACACACCCACTATGCTTCACAGATGAAGTAATGGATCATCAAATCCCCAAGGGTTTCAAACCCGTAAACATTGAATCATACGATGGCACAACAGATCCTGCGGTATGGATCGAGGACTACCTACTTCATATCCACATGGCCCGCAGTGATGATCTACACGCCATCAAACACCTCCCACTCAAGCTTAAAGGACCAACTCGGCATTGGCTTAACAGCTTGCCAGCGGAGTCAATTGGTTGTTGGGAAGACACGGAAGCCGCATTCTCGACAACTTCTAGGGCACCTATGTGCGACCACCGAGACGCCGATGACCTAAGCCACATAATTCAGCGGCCGGAGGAATCGGCGAGACAATTACGGACACGGTTCCTAACCAAGAAAAATCAAATCATCGATTGTCCGAATGCAGAGGCCCTTGCAGCCTTCAAACATAACATCCATGACGTAGTGGCTTGCCCGGCACCGAGGGGCAGGAAAAGCCGAAATCCATGGCAGCCCTCACAACACTCATGACCCTCTTTGCGCGGGAGAAGACAGCTGGCTAGCTCATTAGTAACAACATGACCAAGAGCCACAGTAATTCGGATACCAAGGACAGCAACGGCGGTCGCGTCGCAACAAGCACAAACGCCGCGTGCGGCGATAATGCGAGGATCTGGCGATCAATGCCGGATACAGAGGCTCTAAACCCGGTCAGCGGAAAAAGCCATTCAAAAGGAATAATCCGGGCCCGTCCAATTTGGACCGAATACTCGATCGCTCGTGCCAGATACACGGCGCCCCCGAAAAACCAGCCAACCACACCAACAGGGATTGTTGGGTGTTCAAGCAGGCAGGTAAGTTAAATGCCGAAAACAATGACAAGGGGCTGCATAGCGATGACGAGGAGGAGCCCCGGCCGCCGAACAATAAAGGACAGAAGGGCTTCCCCCCACAAGTGCGGACCGTGAACATGATATACGCAACCCACATACCCAAAAGGGAGCGGAAGCGTGCACTATGGGATGTATATGCGATGGAGCCAGTCGCCCCAAAGTTCAATCCGTGGTCCTCCTGCCCGATCACTTTTGATCGAAGGGACCACCCCACTAGCATCCGCCATGGCGGATTCATCACATTGGTTCTAGACCCAATCATTGACGGATTTCACCTCACCGTAGTCACGATGGACGGCGGCGGCAACTGAACCTGCTTTATCGGGATACGGTCGCAAAATGGGCATAGACCCCTCAAGGATTAAACCCACAAAAACGACCTTTAAAGGCGTCATACCAGGTGTAGAGGCCAACTGTACAGGCTCAGTTACACTTGAAGTGGTCTTCGGATCCCCAGATAACTTCTGAAGCGAGGAATTAATCTTCGACATAGTACCGTTCTGCAGCGGCTATCACACACTGCTCGGACGAACCGCATTTGCAAAGTTCAATGCGGTGCCGCCCTACGCATACCTCAAGCTCAAGATGCCAGGCCCTCGAGGAGTCATTACGGTCAACAGAAACACCGAACGGTCTCTTCAAACGGAGGAGCATACGGCGGCCCTCGCGGTGGAAGTAAAAAGCAACCTCTCAAGGCAATTCTCGAGTCCGGGTATTCAACGTCCGGACACCGTCAAGCGCGCCCGGAGTAACCTACAACAAGACCGCCTGGCACGTTTCGAGCACTCGTAGCAATGCGGCCCCAACCCCAGCCCTCACGAAATTGCGAAAAGATCTTGGCGTACATAATTACGCTCTGGAAATACCATGGGCATAGGGGAGGGCACGACCACGGCAGGCCAGAATGCGGCTCAACCGCACTGGGGCTCCGATTGTGTCATTCTTTTTTCTTATTTTCAGGACCCGTTCTCAAGAAGCCTGTCCGCAAAGGGAATAGCCAAACACACGATGCAACAACCGGGAAGCGAAATCTCGTCGAGTGTCGGTGGTCTCTATAACGAGCAGTATACTTGTTTCACATATCATCCCGCAGCTCGCCCCTGGAGGGGGACATGTCAAATAGTCCCGTCCATTGCTTATCGCACTATTTGTATCGTTCTGCTTTTACCGCAGCCTTTTTGAATAAACAATACATAGCTTCTGCCTATTATTGCATTCCTTTTTTTATCTATATATGTTCACTTATGACATGTTGCATCCGTACACTTTGGTACGGCCAAATACACCAGGGGCTTAAGTACCCCAAAATATGGTGTGATAAGTCCGAACACTTTCACAAGTGTGGCACTCGAGCGATATAGCATTATATGCATTGGCTCGAATCATGTCTTGGGTCAATAGTTGGGTTTGCCCGGCTCCCATGTTTTGGTACCTTACGTTCCGTTATATCGGCTAAGGTAGTATTTGGGAGAACCACTATGATTGTGCCCCGGTTGAGCTGGGTTAAGCACCTCAGTGGAGAAAGCTAAAACTGAACGTCATGATAGGGCGAGAGCCGGTCGCTGTTCGAGAGGTTTTCGAGTCCCTAAAGACTTATGCGCTTAGACCGAGGAGTCGGTTTTGTCCAGCCCAGGCGTGGATAGCGCCCCGAACTCGGTCTTCCAAATACTAGGGGCTTCGCCGAAATTTAAAATTATAGAATTCTATGGCTAAGTGAGAGTGTTCAAGCATTATAGTTCGGTTGCCTCGTTCGTTGCGTTGAGCGCCTCCCTCGAAGGACCCAAGAATGGGAAAAAGAGCGCTCAAGTTTATCCCGAACACCCCAATACTCGTGGCATGGGGGCAGAAGCCGACGACTTGCCATCTCTCAAATTTAATAAACGGCCGCACAGAAGGTAATATTTTAAATTCACAAGCGTTGCTTAGCGCATATGAGCAAGTTTTCAGCGTACAAGATAACAAATGCGAGTTT
Organism: Aegilops bicornis; assembly: GCA_021605145.1. Taxonomy (NCBI): domain Eukaryota; kingdom Viridiplantae; phylum Streptophyta; class Magnoliopsida; order Poales; family Poaceae; genus Aegilops; species Aegilops bicornis. Next base: position 155,450,878 of record CM038673.1, read on the forward strand.
ACTCAAAAATTACATCTTTGGGGCATTCACCCACTATAAGGCGGGCACCCTTCAGGACGCCCTCATAATACATCTCGGGCTTGCGATACTCCCTGCCCGGCGGTGGTCTGTCCTTCACAAGCTTCTCAGCGTCCATCTTGCCCCAGTGCACTTTAGCATGCGCAAGGGCCCTACGGGCACCTTCGATGCAGACGGAGCGCTTGACGACTTCAATCCATGGATAGGCGTCCACCAGCCGCCTCACTGGCCTGAAGTAGCTCCCAGGCATGGCTTTCTTAGGCCACAACCGAACTATGAGGCCCTTCATGGCCTGTTCGGCCACCTTATGGAGCTCGACCAGCTGCTTCAGCTGGTCGCTCAAGGGCATCGGGTGTCCGGCCTCAGCATACTGAGACCAGAACACCTTCTCCGTCGAGCTCCCCTCCTCGGCTCGGTAGAACGCGGCAGCATCGGACACACTGTGGGCTGATCTGCGAATGCTCCTGGAGAGGTCCGGATTCGGGTAAGTAACAAGTAATTCACTTTCACATGCCTACTTTGCATAAAGAATGCCTTACCCGCCGCTATCTTCTTCATCGCTTCAATTTCCTGGAGGGCTTTTTGGGCTTCGGCCTTAGCGGCTTTGAAGCTCTCAAGGGCCGAGGCGAGCAAGGACTCTTGAGTCTTTGAGTCACGCTCCAAACTCTCGTGTTTTTCCACGAGAGCCTGGAGCTCTTGCCGCACCTCCACCACCCGCGCCTCCTGCTTCTCTCGCTCGGTGCGCTCCGCGGCCGCATTGCTTTCGGCCTTGGACACCGCTTCCTTCAGGGTCGCCACCTCGTTCATGGCCCCTGCAATACTCACGTTATTCCTGTCATATTTTGCAACCACACCTTTTATATACTTCCATAAGGTATTACTTACCTTCCTTGTCCTCGAGCTGCTTTTTGGCAAGGCCGAGCTTGTTCTTGGACCGCTCGAGGCTCTGCTTCAATGCATTGACCTCCGCAATCAGTGCGGCAGAGGTCAGCAGCGCAACCTGCATTCCCCATATTGACATACTTATGTTAGACTCCTGCGTACATCTTTTTACATCCTTAGTTCGGCTTTTCTTTCCGAACACCAAACCGAAACATCGAGACTCTTGTCTATGCGGTCATATTTTACATATCTTAAATACATACCTCAAAGCTTTGTTAGAAGGCTGGCACGAACTTGATCAGCCCGCTCTTGGCGGACTGAACTTTCTGGATCACCACACTCATAACAGTGCGGTGCTCCTCGTTGATGGAGGCGCCGTTAAGCGCCTCCAGCAAATTATCCGGTGCCTCCGGTTGTCTGAAAGGTCACGGTGTCGTGATCTTGCCCTTCTTACGAAGGGCGCTGCCGGACTCCGGAACCTTGAAGGTTCGGTGCGGAGTCGGCCCAGGCGGACTTAGAGCCCTTTGGGGTTTTATCCCCTTGCGCTGAGTCCGGGAGGTTGCCTTGCGGCGCCTCCTGGACCACCTCCTCCTGGCTGGGCCCCTTTTGGGACCCCACCTCAGCGTCATCCACAGCGCGAGGAGAGGAGGCAGCCGGAAGTGAGGTGCTATTCACGTTCGACGAATCAAGGGAGCCGCACGTTGAAGCGTCGAGCCCGTCCTTGGGCGGGCTGCAGGGTTATATTCGGCGTTAGGAGATTACATGCGACAAGCGAAAGCGCCATGAGTTATTCTGGTATCCGGACACTTACGATGTCGCCAGGGGCTTAGCCCTCGGTGGCCACTCTTCGCCGTCGTCGGCGTTGGTGGAGTAGTCCGGAGGAAGGGTCCTTCCCTTCTTGGACCCTCCGGCCTCCCCAGTTGGGACGGCCTTCCTTTTCTTCTCTCCCCCCGCTAGGGGAGAGGCCTCTGTTTCCTCCTCCTCGTCTTCGCGGGAGGAGTCCGCCTCGGAGTCATCGTACGATGAGTCCGACAACACCTGGCGCCGGGAGCTCCTTCGAGTTCCCGTGGCCTTCTTCTTGGCCATCTTCTCCGGCACCACGTGAGGTGCCGGAACCAGCAGCCCCGTCAATCGGGCGTCCGCTGGATCTTCTGGCAAGGGAGCCGGACAATCAACCTGTCCGGACGTCTTTTGCCAATCCTGTCAAAGGCAAGGGAGTTTAGATCCCGCATAGAGTCAAACTATGGAAAACAAGAGTCCCGTAAAGGGTAAAGTAGCTTACCTCGCTGGCTTGACGCTGTGAGCTGAATCCGCGATCTTCGGTAGCGGATGCGGGAGCCTCGGCGCCCTTGAATAGCACCTTCCAGGCATCTTCGTACGTAGTGTCGAAGAGCCTTCTCAAGGTTTGGTGCTGTGCCGGATCAAACTCCCACAAGCTGAAGGCCCGTTGTTGGCACGGGAGGATCCGGTGGATGAGCATGACCTGGACTACGTTGACAAGCTTGAGCTTCTTGTTCACCAGGTTTTGGACGCAGGTTTGGAGTCCGGTCAGCTCTTCCGAACTACCCCACATCAGGCCCATCTCCTTCCAGGAGGTGAGCCATGTAGGGAAGCCAGATCGGAATTCGAGGGCCGCCACCCATTTAGGGTCACGCGGCTCGGTGATGTAGAACCACCCCGATTGCCACCCCTTTATGGTCTCCACGAAGGAGCCCTCGAGCCATAGGACGTTGGCCATCTTGCCCACCATGGCACCTCCGCACTCCGCTTGGCGGCTGCCCACTACCTTCGCCTTGACATTAAAGGTCTTGACCATAAGCGAAGTGGGGCTGGATGCGAGAGGAAGGCCTCGCACCACGACGATGAACGCCGAGATGTTGAGGATGAAATTGAGGCCAGATCGTGGAAATCCAGGCCGTAGTAGAACATGAGCCCCCGGACAAATGGGTGAAGTGGAAAACCTAGTCTGCGGAGGAAGTGGGTGAGGAACACCACCCTCTCATGGGGCCTGGGGGTGGGGATAAGCTGCCTCTTGTCGGGGAGCCGATGCGCGATGTCGCTGGACAAGTATCCGGCCTTCCGCAGCTTTTTGATGTGCCGCTCCGTGACGGAGGAGACCATCCACTTGCCTCCCGCTCCAGACATGGCTGGGGAAGGTTGAGGTGAGATGTGCGGACTTGGGCACTGGAGCTCGGTTGCGCGGAAATGGATGAGCAAAGGAGGAAGAAGGCGTAGGTAAAAAGGTGGATCCTTATCCCCTTATATGAACGGACGAAGCTATGCATCCCCACCAGCGTGGTAAAACTCGCTTATCTCCCAAGCGCCGTAATCAATGGCGCGGTTGGGTTACCCACGCCCGTATTGATGAGAATCCCGGAATAAGGGGACACGATCTCTGCTTTGACAAGACGTGCCAAGGAAACCGCCTCGCTAAACGCTCTGAGTGGGACAGTAAAAACGATTCGAATAAAGGCTTGGTCGTGGTGTGATGTCACGCCACGGAATATGTCAGCAGATTGAATTTGTGTAAATATTATTCTCTCTACGGTGGTATGTGGAACTTATTTTCTTTGAGCGGACACTATCCTTGTGTTCAAAATCTTCTATGAAGTATTCGGAGGAGGAACCCGCCTTGCAATGCGAAGACAATATGCGCGCGGACTCGTCGTCATTGAAGCCTGGTTTAGGGAGCTCTTGAGGAGTCCTGGATTAGGGGGTGTCCGGATGGCCGGACTATAGCCTTTGGCTGGACTCCTAGACTATGAAGATACAAGATTGAAGACTTCGTCCCGTGTCCGGATGGGACTTTCCTTGGCTTGGAAGGCAAGCTTGGCGATACGGGTATGTAGATCTCCTACCATTGTAATCGACTCTGTGTAACCCTAACCCTCTTCGGTGCCTATATAAACCGGAGAGTTTTAGTCCGTGGGACGAACAACAATCATACCATAGGCTAGCTTCTAGGGTTTAGCCTCTCTGATCTCGTGGTAGATCTACTCTTGTACTACCCATATCATCAATATTAATCCAGCAAGAGTAGGGTTTTACCTCCATTGAGAGGGCCCGAATCTGGGTAAAAACATCGCGTCCCTTGTCTCCTGTTACCATCCGCCTAGACGCACAGTTTGGGACCCCCTACCCGAGATCCGCCGGTTTTGACACCGACATGCACCCTTTTGGATTGGCAGCCACATGATGGACATCATAGCACCAAGCCCTCAGGGCCCAGCAATTGTGTAACAAACTAAGAAATTTGGGCGGTTATTGATTAGCACCATAGTTCGTTGGCCGCCTGATTCTTTCCCTCCCATCTCTTTCCTTCCTCCACAAACGATAGCTATGAAATTTCACGTAAGGGTTGTACCAGGCACAGGTTCTAGGAATCTTTTGACCTTATTGAGGAGGATGACACTGAAGGTTCCCTCGACTACATCTCGCTCCGATCAAAGGATCGTTGTTATCTACTCCCTCTGTCCGATATCGAGTAGATCCGCAAGCAACAACAAACTTGGCCCTGTGTTTTACAAACTTGTTAAAAAAGGCAAAAACAAAAAGAAGTCGACTGGTATCCTATGTATGCATAGATGCTTTTTTTTGATGAGACATGTGGTGGATAGCTAGCGTTCAATAAGCTTAAGACCATATGGTGGTGGCACAGATGGCGCTACGCCTCCGGCAGTTGGTGCCATTGAAGGATGACTCACAGGTGCATGCTAGTTTGTTTGTTGCGCAAATGTAGCATATCTAAACTGCAAGACGCTGCACATGTGAGTTGACACATAAATAGTGCCGCAAGGTTGACTGAGTGGAGGTTCTAGCTGGGAGCGTATAGTATGACAAACGACACCTCAGCTCAATTGATGACGAGTCGATGTCCTACCAGGAGGGTAGAGTAAGAAATAAGAATAGCTCAACTCGATTCATGATTTTGCCAGACTGTACCATAAACATCAATTGATTAATTTCCATGATTCTTTCATATCTTGAAAATAATTAATTTCCTTTTACAACACTATAAGCACCAATAGGTTAATTTGCTAGATTCTTCCGTATCTCGAAAATAATCGATTTCCTTCCGCGAAAGATAATATTTCGTATCTTGAAATGATTAATTTTATTCATTAGAAGATATAAAGGCGATATATTTCCCTAGACAAAAAATGATTAATTTCATGATTAAATGATATGCCCTAGGTTTACAATTGGGACACGAATGGATGAGGGCTGTACGAGAAAATGGCAGTCCTCGATGTAGCGCAATCGCGCCGTTGAAAGCATGGGGTTAGGGCCTCCTTCATGTTCTTGCTCCTTTGATTTCTTCCTAAGGATGGTCTCTCTTGTCAGGCTTTCGTGGTTATGGAGGGTGAAGGCTCCACCCCTATGTTGGAGCCAGACTGTTTAGGGGCTACTGTTTGTGGTGTTTTTTGCGTCTCCATCATCGTCTTACTAATTTGTGGGAAATTACTCTAGCAGATAAATGCATTCTACTAGCTTGTGTAGTTATACCAATGTTACATATATTACAATTTGGTAGTATATGTACCACTTTACCATTTTGAATATACTGATGTAACATTTCTTAAAAAAATTAAGATGACTTGATATAGAAATTGCAAGTGAGTACATAGAGTATGAGTCACAAAATAACTTCCAAACAATGACTTTATGTGCAATTAATTTGGCTTCGAAAAAATTCAAAATTTTATAAGTATTCAACTCCTTATCGTAATTATGAACCGTTTTCAGTGCTCGTACTAGATCCAGCGGAGCGGTATCCTCTCCCATACCCACTCTGGCCAGCAAGGTTGTTGGAGGAGGCAAGAAACTTGTGAAGACTCTCGCGATGGGAGAGGAGTGGGAACGAGATAGAATAAGGTCACTTCTTTATTCCATCGCGATCATGCACTATAGGCAGTTCATTGCATAAATAACATGATTAGCACCTTCTGGATTCACTGGGTTTGCGATTCAAAATTCGTACATGATTAACATGATCCTCGAATCGGCTTTGCGGTTCACGAATCAGAGATAATATTAAATCTTATGAGGAAGTGGAAAATCAAATATTGGAGGCTAGATAACCAAGCAGCCCAACGACAGTCTCACTCTCCCAAGAAAAACAAAAAGGGACGGTGCTCACTCTCCCAACCTGTTTCCTCCTACCCAGCCATGCATCCTAACTCCCGAGCACATACAAATTCTACTCAACGACAATGTCATCAGAGCAACTAGCATATGGACCGAAAATTGAGAGAATGTGGGATAACTATGATATACTCCCTCCATTCCTAAATATAAGTCCTTTTAGAGATTCCATTATAGAGACTATATCCAGACGTATATAGTCGCTTTTTAGAGAAATGGTTCATTAATTTTGCTTCATATGTAATCTACGATGGTATCTCTTAAAAAACTTATATTTAGGAACGAAGGGAATACTATAAGACTGATTCAAATACAAATTATTGACAAGTTTTTGGAATACTAATTGGACCCGTTGGCTGCTGCAGGTGGCAACGATGAGGTGAGTGACGAGGAGAAGTTGCAGCATCGCCATCGCTGCACCTCCGGCCACTGGTGCCATGGAAGGATTACGCTCAGATACACAGCTGGCTTTTTGATGCGCAATGGTAACCTATAGGTCACTGTGTAGTGCAGCACCGACGAGCTGCCATATAAATAGCGCCGCGAGATTGACCGAGTCGAGGTCCTAGCTGGGAGCATAGAGTAAGACAAAGAACACCTCAGCTGAATTGATGATTGTTCCAGACAGTACAATAAACACTAGTCTTTCTATATTTAAATAGGAGCCTCCCACTATTTTCATGGCTCTCATGCAGCCACGTCACCCTAATTAATGTTAGCCATTGGATCAATTATGCATGCAATCTACTGGCTGTGCACCAACTCTTGCTGCGTTGCGTATCGACTTCCATGGAATTCCCTATGTGCCGATCTCTGCGTCATACAGTCAGGGCTTCGCATAGGCAACTTGACCTATCGAGCAATTGGATCGGCTCGTGCATAACCTTTTAGATGATCTGAGCTTTCTCGTGAACTGTTTTGGGAACCTTCTAGATGATCCAAGATGGTTTTGACAGTTTTGGGAACCTTCTAGAAACCTCCTGAACCGGGTTTTTGTTTTGTAATTTATTTTCATTTTTCATTTTTATTTTTTTGTTTGCTTTTCCTTTTTCTGTTTCTGTTTCTTTTTGCTTTATTATTTTTCAATTTTTTTTCTCTTTTTCAAAAGTTGCAGAATTTCAAGAAATCCATATTTTCAAAAAATGTTTGTGTTTTCAAAATTATGTTCGGGACTTCAGTAAATGTTCCAGTTTTCAAGAAATGTTCACATTTTTAAAAAATTATTTGTGTTCTGAATTTTGTTTTGGAGTTTCAGAAAATGTTCCTACTTCCAAAATTTGTTCCTATTTTCAATTTTTTGGGGAGTTTAAAAAATGTTTGTGTTTTTCAAAAATTGTTCGCATTTATGCTTTTTGTTCGGGAGTTCTAAAATGTTCCTATTTCAAAATTCGAGATTTCCTAATTGTTCCCAGTTTCAAAATTTTGTTCTGGATTCGAAAAGTTGTCCCCGTTTTCAAATTTTGTTCACCAATTCAAAAGATGTACACATTTTCAAAAAATGTTCTATGGTTTAGAATTACAATCAGTTTCAATTTTTTTGTTCACCTATATAAAACATTTTTCGCATTTTCAATTTTTTGAGAATTTTCCTATTCTTCTAAGCTTAATTTTTTTTGCTCTGAAATTTTATTTGTTCCCTGTTTTCAAATTTTGTTCACAAATTCAAAAAATGTTCATGTTTTCAAAATATGTTTTGAAAATATTAAAAAATGTTCAAGTTTAAAATAAATTGTTCAGATTTTTAATGATGCTCCATTTTTTGAGTTTTGTTTACAAATTCGAATACAATTCATGTTTTCAGAAAATGTTCAGGAATTTGAAAATTTCTTCATAATTCCGAAAGTTGATGAAAAAATTCTAAAATTGTTCGCCCCTGTTAAAAGTTATTCGTAACTTGAAGTGTTCGAAATTTGAAAAAATGTTTGCAATTTCTTAAGTTATGTTTAGTTTAGGCCGCTAAATTTAGTTCCTTAGATTTGCCCTGCTCCTTATCTCAACAGCACTAGGTAGGTGCAATGGTTAGTCATCTTCGTGCAGAATCAGCATGTCTATGGTTCGAATCCTGGAAAGCGCCATTATGTTTTTGCGCATTTTTCAACCGATACAGTTCAACTCGAATGGGCCAGCCCAGTCGGGCGCGTCCTGTGCGAATGGACCTATTCTGCATGCGGCAAATAGGAGTTCCCGACTTCCCATCGCGAACGAGCCAAGTATGTGGGCTGTGTATCCCGTGGGTGTTTGCTACCCCTACAAAATGTTACACATCTCTACTCCTAATGGAGCAGTAGGTGAATAGTCCGTCGGTTATTTTTCACTGGTTTTATTTCGCCTCACCATTTTCGTTGGTTTTATTTCGCTGGTTTTATTTTGTCTCCCTCCCACCTGCCTTTTCGCTTCACCACCCACATAAACCCATCAGATTAGTTACCATATAAAAAATAAATCGCAATCAATCAAGTATTGATGGGATATTTCCTTATATTGATGTGATTTTCCCTTTCTTATCATCAATCATCTCTACTGCTTAAAAAATGCATAGCTTTCCTTTTTCCTGCCAACCGACCGCGTCCCGTCTCCCTACATCCGCCCTCATTGCTCTGCCTCCCACACGAAAAAAACCCTCTCGTTTGACCTCCCCCAAATCCCGCACGATGGAAAAACCTAGCCGCCTGCTTCCCCTCCTCTCGACCGCTCCATACGTCCAGATCGCGGCCCCATCCCCACCCTCCTCTCACGTCACGGCCGCCGATGGACTGCCGCCACCACCCTCCTACTCTCTCACCGCCGCCGTCCTCCCGCTCGCTTCGCCCGCCGCCGTCGCCACCAATCCCGTGAAGGCGTCGTTCTTGCTATTTCGCCTCCTTTCCCCATCCAAGTCGACCATGGCAGCGCCCTCTCATGTGTCCCTTGGTGAGGTTTGGGAAGGCGCGACCACAATCCAGTAGGGATCTCACCGCGGACCCGTCATTTGGGATGAATGTTGCCTCCGTTGCGAATGGGATCGAAGGAGGGACTACTTCGTCGTCAAGGTCGGCGGCGGCGGCCGATTGGGAGCCGGTTGTGAACATGGGAGTTCGCCCCCATGGGCGGCGGCGTGGAGATTGGATGTGAAGCAACCCCACTTGCGGTGGTGGAGGCTTGCCGTCCATGTGATCCTTTCTTCTCCCGGTATCCCCATTCCTTGCCTCCCATTACAAAAAAGCGAGCATGAATGAGAGCAGGGGCTGATTTTCATCAATTCATTTCTCATATTTTTAGTTGCTTTTTTGAGATTATACAAGATGCTCCTGATCTGTTTTGTCAAATTACTTGGATCGTCTTATAGAATTGACAGCCATCGTATTTTTCACCTGATGTTATTTCTTAATCCTTGTCCCACTAGGCATCCACTACATGTTTGTTAATGACGTGATGTTGAGGCGGCTAGGAGAAGCTCAGACGGATCAATGGCTATCGAGATGGATCTGGGAGCCAAGCGATAGTTCTTCTGTTAAATTTTGGTTATTATCTTTTCTATTATTACGATTGTGGGATGGTTGATTTTGACTCGGTGTAACATTTGCATTTGTTTCCCAGCTTGTTGGCATAGATGCGTGGCGCTGCGGCAACTAATCAAGAGCGAGGGCAGTGCACATCGAGCTATCTTTGAATGTAGCGAGCCAACCACGAAGTGGGTATGTTCACACGAGGGATGGGAGAGGAGAGGAACATTAACATTTTTCATGATTTGGATGAAAATTTCAGTTCGTAGTTTCTCCATCGTGGCAACACACTAAGCGGTACTCATGGGCTTAGCATGTAAGTAGCGACATGAGTATCAGTAGGTTGGATGGGAAGGCGGTTGTTGACCTTGTCTCTTTGTGCTAGACTAACGTGTCGGCCTAAATAACTTGCTCATTGCGAATATGAGTTAGTGGGGTCGCGAGTTGCTGCAGATTTGTTTTTATCACTTTTTACAATATTTATTGATGTATCCCTAACTCATCGAGTCATTTTTAGCTTTGATTTCCCATATACGCCAGCCTAAATATCCCATGGTCAAAATATTTGCATGGTTAGTGGACATTGTCCCTTTCTTTCTAATATTTAGTATTTTATATTGCCGATAGAAATAATTTTATCCGCTTGATTTAGGAAGTGCACATAGGTAGGTTAACATATTTTGTAGCTCTTTCAGATGTAAAAGCATATGTTGCATAAGAAATTATTATATTCCAAGCATACTCACATTTCACTAACAAATAGTGGGAGGTTCAGACTTCAGAGCAATGATAAAAGGGTTTGTTCCTCACTCTTTTGTCGGAATTTTAGTTCCAAGTTAACATGATTTCTTATCCGCTTTGTAAGTCACGCATTTCCTTAATTAGGTGATAAGTAGAGCAAAAAAACAATTGATCAAGTTATTGTGGGGTTTGTTTAAAGTCCAGCATAAGGAATTCTGGTTTAAGAAAAAAGACTTTTGGCTTCTTTAATTACAAATTGATTGCAACATCGTGTTAGTATGTGATTTCTCACATCTAGTTATAATATTTGTGAAGACGTGCAGTGCACGTGCACTTGGAAGCGGGCCCGTGGCCCGCGCCGGACGGCGCCGATGCTGACCCGGGCCACCTCCTCCGCATATTCTTGGAGCTGTGACTGGCCGATTTACATGAAATTAATTCCCTCAGTTCTGGTGGCAAATATAATACACATAATCCATATTGTTATGCACTAGCGTGCGTGTGTGAAATAGATGGATTATGGTCCCGTATCCAATAAGATGGATATGTGTGTGTGTTAGAGAGAGGGAGAGGGAGAGAGAGAGTGAGGAAGAGGGAGGGAGAGTGTGTGTGTGTGAGGATTTGATGGTAAAAAAGATCGCCAATGTCGTAATATTGAACTCTTAAAGTTAATGTGGCCCCGTTGCAACGCACGGGCGTTCTTCTAGTTGTTGCTAAGGAACGCGGGATCCTATTTGACGTCCGCAGGCGTCAAAAGGACAAGCCTTCGCAGAAGAGTCACCACTTGGGCTGGCCCACATATGGACTTTGGTTTCTCTGCTGTTTCCTTCTTTCCTCTTGTGCTTTTTTCCTTTTCGGCGTCCAGGGTTTTCACTCTTTGGCCGGTTTTCAGTTGTTTTGTTCCGGTTTTTTTATTTTTAGTTCCTTTATTCCTTTAATTTTTTTCTTCTTCTATGTTTTATGTTTTATTTTCTGTTTCTGTTCTTCTTCTCTTTATTGTGTATTATGTAAAAAGTTCACAGCGTATTACAAAATTCTTCATCACATTAAGGAAATGTGCATCATATAATATGAAATAGTTCACCTTGCATTATAAAAATGTTCATCATATATTACAGAAATACTCATTGTATATTATTAAATTGTTCAACATATATTAGAGAAATGTTCATTGTGTATTAAATTTTTTTTTGTCGTATATTAAGAAATTGTTCAATGTAGACTGTAAAGTGTTCATTTGTATTTTTAAATTTGTTTAGTGTATTTTTTCAAAAAGGTTCACCGTATTTGAAAATTTGTTCTACGTATATTGTAAAGATGTTGAATGTTTTTTTAAGGATTTGTCGTTGTCCTTTCTACTTTTAGCGTGGCGCTGTAATGATGATGTTCAAGGTCGCTAGCCCAGCTGGTTAGCCACCCTAGAATCAAACGTGAGGTCGGAAGCTCGATCCCGCATGAGCGCTTCTATTTTTTTGGATTTTTCGCTCACCGCGTGATAATTAGCCCGGCCAGTGTGCGCATCACTTCATTGAAGCCGCGACGTTCGGACGCACACGGGCGGTGTATAGGAGGGGGAGCTTCTGCTGGACACTTGTTAGCGTCAAAACGAGCTGCTTTCACTAAGGTGGCGCACAAATGGGCTAGCCCAGTTCGCAGGCGCCGAGCGAATCGCAAAAATAAAAGCGCTACGGTTGGAAGTCGAACTCCGAAACTAGCGATGCTTACTAGCAGTGGTAGCGAGCTGAGCTAGGGGCCGAGTATGGCTTCTATTTTTTTTCGTTTTTTCCTCACAGCGTGATAATTAGGCCGGCCCGTGTGCACATCGCTTCATCGATGCCGCGATGTTCGGACGCACACGAGCGGCGTATAGGAGGGAGCTCCTGCTGGACGCTCGTTAGCGTCAAAACGAGTTGCTTTCGCTAAGGTGGCGCACAAATGGGCCAGCCCAGTTCGCAGGCGCCGAGCGAGTCGAAAAAATAAAAGCACTAAGTTGGGACTCGAACTCCGAAACTAGCGATGCTTACTAGCGGTGATAGCGAGCTGAGCTAGGGGCTGAGTATGGCTTCTATTTTTTCTGAATTCTTGCTCACCGCGTGATAATTAGGCCGGCCCATGTGCGCATCGCTTCAGCGAAGCCGCGACGCTCGAAAGCACACGGGCGGCGTATAGGAGGGGATCTCCTGCTGGACGCTCGTTAGCGTCAAAACGAGCTGCTTTCGCTAAGGTGGTGCATAAAGGGGCTAGCCTAGTTCGCAGGCGCCGAGCGAATCACAAAAATAAAAGCGCTATAGTTGGGAGTCGAACTCTGAAACTAGCGATGCTTGCTAGCAGTGATAGCGAGCTGACCTAGGGGCTGAGTATGGCTGTTATGGAGCACTATATGGAGTAAGATCTGAAAAGCGGAAGGTCCAGGGTTTTTCAACATATTTTGGCCAAAAATTGTTTTTTTAATAATGCGACCAAATGTTTGGAAATCGTATTTTTTTTCGAATATTCATTTTTAAAACGTTAGCATTTTCTAAAATTGTGAATAAATTTTGAAAACTGAACAATTTTCTGAAACTTGAAAAAATTAAAATACTCACTGAACATTTTCTTAGTATACCTTGAACATTATTCAATTACTCACTGAACATTTTTTAAAATATACAATGAACTTTTTCTCAAATGCACTTGAATAAAATTTCTATACATGATGAACTTTTTTTTATACTGGGTGAACATTTTACTAAATGTACGATGAACATTTTTCTTCAATATGGTGAAAAAAAAGAAATTCTGAACAAAATTTGAAAACGTGATTTTCTTTTGGAATTTCAAACATTTTCTGAAAATTTTAACGAATTTTTTAAAATCCTGCACATTTTATAGAAAGCTTGACTTTATGGGAAAACAGGAAAACAATAAATCAAAAAAAGAAAAGAAAAGGAAGAAATAAGCAGGGAAAAAATAAAAGGAAAACGACAAACAAAAATAATGAAGAAAGCCAGAAAAACCTGTAACACAAAACAAAAAATGAAAAAAACCCGGTTTAGGGAACCTTCTAGAAAGTTCCCGAAACCAGTTTCGCTGTAAGTTGGCCGGCCCGTGTCGGTCGCTCGCTTCACTCGGCTTCAGCGAAGCTGCGCCGATTTGACGCTAACGGGCGTCATATAGGATCCACCATATAGGAGATCCCCTAAATAACACCTCAAAAAGAAACATGGAGTTGCTAAGTTAATATTTGGTACGTGGGCTGTATAGCCCATGTGTGTCAGCTACAACAGGTCACGCCGGACTCATCACCGCCGTGGCCGCTATCTCTTCCGCTGCTGCGACCGAACATCTTCCGGACGCAAATGCACATGAAATTGCAACATTCATAGCCCCTCATTACCTCACCCTCAGTTTTTGTGACTGCCTGTTTTTTGCCTTCTCTCTTTTTCCGGACTTGATTTGCCTTTGCCTTGGATTTGAGTTTTTGGAATCAATTCAAATGGACTTGTCACTTGAGCATACCCTTGACTTTCACTCAAGTGAGCCATCTGCCTCTCATCCAACTCCATTTCTCTCTAAAACCCTAGAATGACCCATTGAATACTTTTCATAAGTAAAAATATTCATTTTCTTTCTGAAAGCTTATTTCAGAAACTAGAGCTCCAAAGCAACCCCAATTTTTATAGCTCCAAAAATCTTGAGATAATTCCTGAATTTTCTTGAAGCTTGGCCCACCTCCCTGAGTAAAAATATTGCATGACTTTTTGTAATATTTTTGCTATAGAAAATATTTTCCTTTCTGGCCCAAAAATGCACTTTGTACAGCAAGTGCATTTTTCCTTAATCTTTTGGAGCTAATCTTTCTTGAGCACCCTCCTAAGAAACCCTTAACCCCAGGAGATCAGCCCTAATAGCCTTCTAGAAGCTAGTCAAACTTGGCGACCAAGTTTCTGTCCAGAAACTTGCCAGCAAGCTTGAGTCACTTCTGGTCGGCCTGGGTTCGAGTCCTCACCTTTCCTAGACTAATCACTGCGTTGACTTTAGCCCAGACAAGGTTTGGCAGCGTTTGGGCGTCATTTTGGCAATGCCAGGGCGGTGACCGCGTGTGGACATGGGGCCTGACATGCGTTCGACGCGCTCTGCGTCGCGCCAGTGCCTCTGTTCGGCGCATGCCTGAGCCAGAGATCGCCGATGACTGTCGCACCGCGCCACCACCTTCGTCTCATCGCCCTTGACCCCTCCCTGGTGCTCACCGACACCGGAGATGCCGCAGCGAGCACGGGCGCGTCACAACCAAAAGCCACAGTGCACCCGTGCCCCTGTCTTCTTCTCCCCCTCCTCCCTATGCTCGTCCGCGAGCGTGGACAGCCTCCGCGTGATCGCTGAGCCTCTCGCGCCCTCGCTGACTCCCCTCGTCGCCTCTCACCGTCTTCTAGAGAACTCTGGCAGCGACACGTACCCCCATCCCCCTCCGGCTATAAATTGAGCCTTCCCCTCCGTCCCAGAGCCATCCGCAACACCATCCAACCTCCACACACACACAACACAAGCGCAGCCCGACCAGGCAGGCCTCTAGCCGCTGTGCCCGACCTGAGCTCGCCGACGACACCCGTAGCTTAGCCACCCCGTCCCCGACCTCCTGGAGCCGAACCAACCACCTAGGCGCATCCCTGGAGACCCTCTGGTGTTGTCCCGAAGCCGCAGAGCCCCTAGAACAACCCCTCGTCATCGCCTTCTTCCTCTCCAGCAAGACCCGACCGCCGCCGCCACTTGCGAGGTTGATTGCGAGCAGCTCCGTCCGTCTCTCGTCGTGTCACGGGTATAGGCAGGTGCGCCATAGCTCACTCTTCAATCCTATCCCTCCAGCTTTTCCCAAGAACCCCACCTCGCCGGTGTGAGCTCCGGCAAATCGCCGCCTCGTTCTGTTTCTCTCCCCCTCCCGTCTCTCCTGACTGGTGGGGCCTAGTGTCAGCCTCTTCACTCGCACTCGAAGCGGTACGAGTGGAGGGTCTTTTGGCTTTACGCCATCGACGTCACCCCCTGGTATTATGTTAATTCAAATTAATTCAAATATTTTGACCAGAACTTTGACCTTTGATATCTCCTAGCCTATAAGTTCAAATGAGTGGATTCTTTTTGCATTGTGTTTGTTACAGAAAGCTCTAGCAGCACACCAATGTGTGGATGTTTCATTGCTTCCTAGAATTTCTAGTGATTTTCAGAGTGGTTCTTGATATTTTGTTTTGTGGTTTTTAAATATTTTTAGAGGGAGAGACTTGTCTTGAAGCTATCCAGGAGGAGTGCGAACCTCCTCTGCACTAAGGCAAGCCACAATAACATTTGAATGGCATCATCTCAATATCTATGATTTTCTACTTGAATATGAGCTAATTTTCATGCATTTAAAATAGTTAAATAATTATGATTTAATTCTTAGTTACCTTGTCATGCTTGTTATGCTTGTTTTAGTTACTAGTTGATTGCATGCAGTAGCTTAATCAAGTAGAGTAAAGATTTTGGATTAATAAAAGTACTTTGATAAATAATGGTAGTTTCTTTTGGTAATTAAAATTTTCATATAAAAGATAAATGACTCAAAATGAGGTTTGATAATAACCAGTGTACTAACATCAGTAATTTTGTTGATGAGTAGTGCAAGAAAGTTATTTCTGTGATGTTGATCCGTTCTTATGAGTTGCATACTGAGCATATCGAATAGTTGCATGATCATGACATCGTATGACTTGTAGTGAGTTTATTTTCAAGTTAAACCTGATAATAATCCAACTTGAATTTAACGTTGATCAAGTCATGGTGCCTCTGAATCGGGTTCTTTTCAGTGCGACCAAATTTACCTTTATGGGGGGTCTTGATTCGGTCCTTTGTCATGCCTCTTACCGGTGCCTCCAACAAGGGAAAGTGATGGGCGTGCGGTACCCTGGCCCGGTAAGCAGACATAACCTTGTGTGCCCGTTGTTTTTATGGTACCTTGTCCCCATTTTGGACCGTTTTACCACGACGGTGGCCGAAGATGCCTTTGGTAGGCATGGGGCCACCCATGACTTACCTTGAGAGGGAGTGGGTCGGAGTGGCTGGAAGAGTGTCATAGCAAGGGAAGGGTTTCATCGGAACTCCGTTGGTCCACCCAAATGGGAGTGAGAGGCCCTTGAGTTCCGTAGTGTGGGTAAAGTGCGCTACCTCTGCAGAGTGTATTTTAATCTATCAATAGCCGCGTCCTCGGTTATGGACACAACTCGGTAGTAAGTCACACCATGGATCAACAATTATAATTAATCTTGCACACTAAGTATTTATTGTTGGCATTGGTTTTATGATGAACTGTGGGTCATGTGATGATCGAAAGTGGTTAGCTTTAGTTGTGATCCTGGTACGATCACCGTTTGGTTACAATGGTAACCCGTCTGGTAAGCGAGTCCGAGGGACTCGGTGCACATGTTGGTTTCATTGCATCAGTAGTATTCCTTGCATTGCATTAACCTGATTAATTGTCATGATATTGTTTGTCATTGTGCTTATGTTTGTTGTGAGCTTGCAAGTACATTCAATGTGACCTGGCGTGTCATGCCAGCTTTCAGGAAAGACTGATCGGAATGGAGAGCTTTCCGCGTCTAGCATCGTGTCCACGTCGGTGTCCCTGTACTATGGAGTTCCACCTCGTTGTTATTCCGCTGCCGCGTAGTTTACGTAATCAAGGCCCCTTCATGTTCATTAAATAATGTACATACTGTTCAGCTGCACCGTGTGTGCTGCTTGGCCTCTTATCTCGATGTAATATCAGACTTATGTTTCCGCTAGCATCAATAAAGCAGTTGTTTTTCTGTACAATGTTGTTGTGTGTTGCCAGAAGACTTGATCTCTAGGCTGGCAATGCAAGGTAAACCGGTTGCTCTGAGCCAGGGTGCCACAAGGCTTGGTATCAGAGCCGCGCTGATTGTAGGACACACTAGACCGTTAGTGCATTAGTTGAACGGTAGATAGTTGCGTTTGAGTGCCGGTAGTCATAGAAATTGATTGCTGCATTGCATGCATGTTTATTTGTTGTTATTACTAATAATCTGGTGATTGTGAGTGTAGATGGCACTAGTTCTGATCTTGTACCATCCAGATCCAGCTCCGTACATGTCGGGGGTTGGGTGCGACATATGCCAATGGATGGCTTATCATGGTGGGAGCGAGTAGAACGTCGCCGGTGCCTGGAAGCGGGATAAGGCGTAGACACGAACGCCGGCGTACTTTACCCAGGTTCGGGGCTCTCCTAGAAGATAACACCCCTAGTCCTGCTCTGCGGGGTCTCCGCATGATCACTAAGGCACAAGTGATACAATGGTGCTCCTCGAGCTGTATGCTAGAGGTAGAAGGAGGCAAGGCTTAGCTCTCTTCCTGCTCTAATGGGTGGCTAGCTCTAATGGGGTCGAACCCTTTGCATGGGTGGCTTGGGGGATTTATATTGGCCTACCCCCAGGGGTACAATGGTAATCTGGCCGGCTGTTGGGCCTGGCTGTCAGCGTCTCCAGCCTCCGGCTTTTCCGCCGAACGCTGGGGCCCGCCGCCTGGTGGGCCCCGCCGACTGGTTGGTGGCTGCTTACTGTAGCCGTGTCGTTGGTGACGAGAGCTTGGTCACCTTTGCATGGCTACAGTCCCGCCGCCTGGTGGGAGGCCACTATAGCCACACTTGGTCTCATCAGCTTAATGGCGTGCATGCCTCGGGATAAGGGACGACCGCCTGCTGGAGGCCGGCTCCTCTTGAATCCGCTTGGTCGAGCTTCCGCCGCCTTCCTTGAGGTCACTGCCCGATAGGGCCTGCCTCTGGCAGGCCGTACCAACAGGCCGTCGTGGGGAATAGGACTCCGCCTGCCCGGAGCGACGTCAGGGGAGACATGGCACAGTGCCCTACCGTGCGGAGATCTCCGTCTGTATGGAGCACTGTAGCCATGCCCGTCCTGAGCATTGAAGGCGACGCGCCTTACTGTAGCCATGCTCTTTCCTGTACTCTCGAAGGGGGGCTCGGCCACGCTGCAGTTGTGAGGTGGCCGCCTGCCTATTGCCGCCCTCTCTCGAAGGTGGCTACCAGGAGCAGGCCGCCCGGAGTGCTGTAGTCTTGGGTCACCCGCCCTCTGGCAGCCGGCCACTGAGCCAGCCAGCCTCAGAGGGTGGAGCTTCGGCTTGGGGCCCAGCTAGGCGGGGTTGGCCCAAAGTCTTGGTAAATCTTGGGACATGGGTGAGCCTACCCGTGGCCCATTACTCCGACAGTAGTCCCCGAAGCCGGTGATGCGTCGTGGTCGAGGGGCCGCGAAGTATCAGCGGCTTCCCCCCTCACTGAGTTCTGGGAAAATGTCGATCCGTCTCGTGGCCAGCCGACTGCTCAAACCGGCCTCACCTAGGCGGAAGTGTATGGTTGATTTTGAACTTCCAGGCGGGAAACAGGTGGCGTGCCTGTTAAGCTTCCCAGACAGCCGCCCGCCACGGACGAGCCACGCGGCAAACGTCAGCCTGGCAAGCCTGCCACCCCACGCTCTGGATGGGAAATGACACCGGGCTGGGCACGCCACTACCACGCCTCGGCAAGTGGGTGGATTTACCGCGCCAGAGGGGGCGGTTGCCATCCCCACGACTATTCACGACGGGGTAAATGCGCGTGGGAGACGGGGGGTCGTGGGGACGTGGGCGCAGTTAATCCCATGACCCCACGTCCCGCCCCCTCGGCTACATAGCCCGGGCGCTATAAGTAGGGAGGGGGGAGAGGTGCGGCAAAGTTCCTGCGCCCCCTCCCACTCTTCTTCTTCTCTTCTCAGCCTCTGCTGCTGCTGCCATAGCGCTGCCGTCGTTGCTCGTTGCCGACGCGTCTCTCCCCTATGCGCCGCCAGCCGGAGCCATGGGCGACTGGGATGGGTCGACCGTGATCGAGGATCACATCGCCTTCCTCCACGACACGCGCCGGATGCCCAGTGCGGCCTTCGTCAAGGCGCGGGTGCCGCCGGAGACAGAGATCTCGCCGGCGCCGCAGGAAGGCGAGCGGGTCGTCTTCCGCTCGCATTTCCTGCGGGGCTTCAGCCTCCCGGCGAGCAGCTTCTTCCGCACCATCCTCAACTTCTACAACCTTGAACCCCACCATCTCACGCCCAATACCGTGACCTTGCTCTCCGCCTTCGTCACGGCGTGCGAGGGCTACCTCAGCATCCTCCCCACCATCGAGCTGCGGGGAGCATTCTTCTATGGAAAACTCGGCACCTCCGCCAAGGAGACGGCGGCCGAGTGCGGAGGCTTCGTCGCCATGCGCCGTCTGGCGCAGCGAAACGCCTTCCCCGTCATCAAGCTAGCGCAGTCGGTGAAGATGTGGCAGCAGTCCTATTTCTACGTCGAGAACGTGGACCCTGCTGCCGACTTCTTCAACCTGCCGGCCTACGAGGCCGGCCCCCCCACCGGAGCCCGCGTCTCCTGGAAGTACAAGCCGAAGCCAGTGTCGACGGACGCGGTAGCCGCCATCGGCCGACTCCAAGTGCTCCAGGAGTCGGAGGGCCTCGTGGCCTCCGACCTCCTTGTCGCCTTCGTGGAGCGTCGGGTCCTCCCGCTCCAGAGCCGCCCTCATCCGATCTTCCGGATGGGCGGACACCATGATCCGTGCCGGCTGTGCACGAATGGAATGTCGCTTGCCAAAGTCTCGCAGATGGTGAACGAGATCTCCGACCTCAAGATGTCGGAGAAGGAGTGGCGGTACGGGAAGCGGTCGTACTCTCGCCACAACCCGCCTCCTGCGGTAAGTTTCTTGTCTTTGTCCTTTGAACTGCTTTCTTCTGCTTTGTTTCTCTTTATGGCTCCGCCCTTCAAGACTTGATTCCTTCTTGGTTGCAGATTTATATGTCCGAGGGAACGGCCGCCCTCCTGGGGCCGGGTGATAACCTCCAGGCGGACAGGGCGGAGAGTGATGTGGATGACCCCGACTTGGGGGCGGCCGCCCTGGTCGATGATGCGACAGGCGGCGGAGGCAGAACAGACGGCGGTAGTGGAGCAGGCGGCTCCGAGGGAGACGGCGGCGTGGAGGCTTGGCCTGAGCATGACGAAGACGACGACGAGCCGAGCCCCGCCCGGAGCTCTGCCACCGCCGGCGCCAGCCCTTCTTCTGGGCCGCCCGCCCAGGGCGGCAAGCGCAAACGGAAACAGGGCTTGACCCTGTTCGGCAGCGCTCCCAAGAAGCCCAAGAACCCGGCCACGGCGACCAGGCGGAGAGAGACCACGGCCAAGGCGGCCCAGTACCAGAGGCAGCCGAAGGTGCCTGTCATGGTGTCGGTGTAAGCATCATTCCCTTACTCCTTGTTTTTTCATCAATCTGTCGTGAAAGTCCTCTGACTTGTCTTCTTGTTTCAGGGCCCCGCTGACCCTCGAGAAATCGGGTGCCGGCTCAGTCCTTAGGTCGGCATCGACCTCTTTGAGCAGCCGGCGTATCGACCCGGCCGCCGACCTCCGGGAGGCGACAGAGCGGAATGCGCGGGAGGCGCGCGAGGAGGCGGAGCCCGACCGCCTGGCCCAGGAGCAGGCGGCCTTGTCTGCTGCGTCCGCCGAGAGGGTGCTGGCGCAGGCAGAAGCCCAGACCGCAGAGAAGGAACGGCTTGCGGAGGCTGCCCGCCGCCAAGAGCCACTACTTGTGACCCCTCTGAATACTACGCCGGCTCCGCCTGATTTCGAGGCGACGGCCGGAGGAGCCGGCGGCGATCACCCGATCCAGGAGCAGGGAGGCGGAGACGTAGCCATGCCGGACGTCTTTGTGCCGCCGCCCCTGCCGCCGCCTCCGCCAGCCAGCGAGCCGCGGGACGAACAGCCAGTGGCGCCGCCGGTGCCATCGGTCGGGACTACGGTGGCAACGGTCCTGGTTCCCGCGGTCCGCATTCCCACGCGCCGCTATCTGGAGAAGGCGGCCTCGGTGCCGCGGCTGCAGGAGATCAGCGCCTCGAGCTCGTCGGCCTTTGACACCGAGGCGACCAGTGCCGCGCCCGTGGGCTGGGTACACGGGGGCGGAACTGGCGCCCTGAATGAGGCGTCTCTTGACGTCCAGGCCAAGCTCCGGGCGGAGGCAGTGGCACTCAAGCTCTACAACGAGGCCTACTTGGAGTCGCGCACCGCCATCCGAGTAAGCCGTCTTTTGGGTTTTTCTCCAAATGTTCTTCTTTGCTTCTTTCGTGGGGGCGCGCAAGCGCACCCACTGGGTGAAGTACCCAAGTTCCGGGCCGGCTGCTAAGCAGGCGGGTCGGAACTTTAACTTGTAATTGTCGATTGCTGATTTTGTTTTGATGTTTCTTCTGCAGGATTATCACAACCTTCGCGCGACCGCCTACAACTCCAAGGTTCGGGAGCTGGAGGCGCAGACGGCCCATCTCGCTGAAAGCCAGCGTAAGTTTCTGTCTTCTTGCTTCGCGGGAGCGCGCTGGCGCACCCGCGGGCTGTAGTCCCCGAGGTTCGGGCCGACTGCCGAGCAGTCGGGCTGAATCTCCTCAGTTGCTCTTTTTCCCTTGTCGGCTACTTCATTTCCGCGGGGGCGCGCTAGCACGCCCACGGGCTGTAGTCCCCGAGGTTCGGGCCGACTGCTGAGCAGTCGGGCCGAATCTCCTTGATCATTTCTTTCCTTTGTCTTTTATGCTTGACTGATGCTTTCTTCTCTTCTTTATTTCTTCAGAGGCTAATGCCGCCCTGCAGCAGCAGCTGGGCGAAGCCAAAACCGCCTTTCATGGCAAGGAGGCGGAGTGCAGCAAGCTGGCGGAGGAGCAGGACCGCCTAGTCGCCCAACTTGCCGAATAGGCGGAAACCCTCTAGGCGGCCCAGCAGAAGGCGGATACGGCGGAGACCAGCCTCCTTGCCGAGTTTGAGTTCGAACGCTCTGCTTGGGCCGACAAGGAGGCCAGTGTGGCCAACTGCTTGATGCATCGAAGACTTGGTCGACAGTAAGCCTTGCTCCCCTGATTTCTTGCTCTGAGCAGCCGGCCCCTGCTTATGGTCTTGTCCTTTTTTCTTCTTCTGCCCGTACAAACTTCTTCCCGAGCCATTCCGTAGCCGCGATCCAAATGATCGAGGCCCAGCGCGAGGAGCAAAGAGCGGGAGGTGCGCAGATCGCTGCAGATGCGCCGCGGACTCTTGGTGAGCAGGTCCTTAGCATCCAGGCCCGGCTTCAGCCTTCCCACCGCTTGCTACGCCGCCTCCAGCGCGCCGGAGCCCAGGCGGTTTCCGCCCTCTGGCCAGGCCTGCCGGCTCCGTGCACCCCAAGTCGGACTGCCGATTGGCTGGAGGTGGCAGCCGACCGCCTGGAGGCCTGGAAAGGCTCAGCAGCCCGGGCAGGAGCACGCCGGGCCTTGGAATTCGTCAAGGCGTGGTACGCTGGGCTAGATTTAGCCTAGTTAGCCACATTCCGGCTGGAGGCGCAGGAGGAGCTGGTGGCGGTGGAAGCCGAGCTCATCAACAGGGCGGCGGCGATCGCCGACTTCATCGACACCAATGTCTCTGTGCCGGAGCTGGTCGAGGAAGGCGGCGAGGCTCCACACGAGTGGCTCGGGCTGAACCCGGAGGACAGCGAGGACTCTGCCAAAGTCATCGACTCCAGCGACGAAGGGGAGGACGGGGAGGAAGAAGAGGGGGAGGAGGAGGAGGAGGAGGAAGACGAGAGCAACGTCGACATACCGGAGGTCGGGGCGGACGGTCAGCCCCAACCTGACAGGGCCTCAAGCAACGAGCCATGCACCGAGGCGCCGCCTGCTGCTAGAGGCGTTCAAGTGGGGGCGGGCCCGCCGCCCGTTCCTCCGACGGATGCCACCGACTCCGTCCTCCAGCGCTCCGATGCCTCGCCTGCTGCTGGCGATCCCTCTGCTCAGACGGAGCCGCCTGCCGCACCAGGTGGTGCGGCCGATTCCAGCGTTCAGCCGGAGCCCTTGGCCACGCCACCCAGCACCGGCCAGCCGGATCCCTCTGCCACGCCAACCGGCACCGCCCAGCCGGAGTCCTCTGCTGCGCCAACCGGCACCGCCCACCCGGAGTCTTCTTAGGATTTTATCTGCTTTCTATTTGCTGTTCTGAACATTTTGTTAAATTCGCACAATTCCACCCTCGGGGTGTATATCAAACTCTGTTTGAATGCTGGCCAGAGGCCTTTATCCATGTAAAAATATTTTATCATTGCTTATGCTTGCTGTGCCAACCTCCACTCTTCTTTCCTTTTTCTCCTTGGTTGTTTCCTTTGCCGACGACCCTTTGGCTTTGCTTTCACCGGCCAGGCGGCCGCTCTGTGGACCATGGCTGGTTTGAGCACTCTAGCCGTTTGTGAGGGGGGCTAGGATTTAACCATTCAGAGCTTTGGGTAGTAAGGTGGGGGCCGGCCGTCCGGCCGCCAGGCGGCCAGACGACTAGGTGCGATGCCGCCTTCTACTATATGTGCCTTCTTCCTTAGTCGTTTTTTCGTGTGGGGCACTTCCTTGCAACCTTTGCCCGCCATGCAGTCGCTCTGCGAGATGTGGCTTCTGACAAAGGAGGCTTTGGTGCCGGCACACTACTTGTCCGGCTGCAGGAGGCGGCATATTGTAGAAGGCAGCGAGGCTCCGGGCCGACTGGTCGAACTCGGTGCCAGGCTGGAAGAAAAATAGAGTATACATTCTCATAGGCATGACACTTATCATATAGATAAAAAGAGGGCAGTCCCCGAGCTCTTCTCGGGGGACCCGGAGTTTATACATAGTACAAAAGGTAGCGTGATACATACTGCTTTCAACTGTAAAACCTTCGGAGGAGGTTTGCGTTCCACGACCTATCTGTTTCTTTGCCTAAATCATCTCTCTTGCACGCTCTGGGCTTCTGGGCATTGATCAGATAGTAGGCATCATTGCCTAGTACCTTACTAATGATAAAAGCCCCTTCCCAAGGTGCCGAGAGCTTGTGCTGTCCGGCTGTTCGCTGGATCAGCCGGAGCACAAGGTCTTCCTCCAGGAAGGACCTTGGCTTTACCTTGCGGTTGTAGTATCGGCGCAGACTCTGCTGGTAGATGGCCGACCGTCTGAGTGCCAACAGCCGGCCTTCCTCCAGCAGGTCGACACCGTCTTCTCGTGCTTCCTTGGCGTCCGCCTCGGTGTACATGGTGACTCTTGGGGAGTCAAATTCGATATCCGTCGGGATGACGGCTTCGGCACCGTAGACGAGGAAGAAAGGCGTGAAGCCTGTTGATTTGTTTGGAGTTGTGCGCAAGCTCTAGAGGACGGCCGGCAGCTCATTGAGCCAGCAGCCGGCCGAATGCTCCAGAGGCTCGACCAGTCGGGGCTTGAGGCCGGACAGAATGAGGCCGTTTGCGCGTTCCACCTGGCCGTTTGACTATGGGTGGGCAATAGACGCTAGGTCCAGGCGGATGCCCTGTGTCGCACAGAAACGAGCCAAGGCTCCCTTGGCGAAGTTGGTGCCGTTGTCGGTTATGATGCTATGTGGGATGCCGTACCGCATGGTGATGTCGACAATGAAGGTCACGACAGTTGGCCCATTCAACTTCTTGATTGGTTTTGCCTCTATCCACTTGGTAAACTTGTCCACCGCAACCAGCAAGTGAGTCATGCCACCGCGGGCCGTCTTGAATGGTCCCACCATATCCAATCACCACACGGCAAAGGGCCAGGCTATGGGAACGGTCTTGAGTGCAGAAGCCGGCTGGTGTGGCTTGGAACGGAATCGTTGGCACCCTTGACAGTTCTTGACCAGCTCTTTGGCCTCTTCCAGGGCGGTCGGCCAGAAGAACCCGTGGCGGAAAGCTTTGGCCACCAGTGCTCTTGAAGCCGCGTGGTGGCCGCACTCGCCCTGATGGATATCTCTGAGTATTGCTTGGCCTTGGTCCGACTCCACACACCGCTGATAAACTCCTGTGACGCTTCTTCGCACCAGCTCTTTGTTGACTAAGGTATAAGCTGCAGCTCGCCTCTGTATTTGTCCGGCTAAGATTTCATCGGTTGGCAGCTCCTTATTCACCAGGAACTTGAGGATCGGCTGAGCCCATGAGGGCGCTGAAATTTCTTCGACTGCAACCTCTGCGACTTGTACAAGGGCGGTTGGGCCGGAAGGCGGTGGGTTGGTGGCTGCTTTCGCCTGCTGTGCTGAAGAAGTCCCTGGGCCGACTGGCGAAGTCCCCGGGCCGGGCTCCGAAGTCCCCGGGCTGGGATCTGAAGCCCCCAGGTTGGTCACGGCTGTAGCAGTCCCCGGGCCGCCTGTCAAAACCCTCGCACCGGCCCCTGGAGTCACCAAGTCGGATCTGACTGCTTCGGGAGGGGCCGGCACAAAGATGTAGTCTGAATCGGGAGACGGCTTGACAGATGGCTTCAAAAGGCGGCGTAGGGCGACGCCGGCTGGTATTGCTTGTCGGGTGGAGCCAATCCGTGCCAAGGTATCTGCTTGCTCGTTGTCATTCCTTGGCACGTGAAGGAACTCGCACCCATCAAAGTATCCGCTGAGTTGCTGCACCAGGAAGCGATAGCTCGCCATGTTTGCATCCTTGGCGTCCCAGTTTCCTGAAGACTGCTGGACCACCAAGTCGGAGTCACCATAACACAGGATCCGGCGAATGCCGAGTTCCTTGGAAAGCCGGAGCCCGTGTATGAGTGCCTCATATTCTGCTACGTTGTTGGAGGCGGCGAAGTGGACTTGCAGTATGTATTTAAGCTTGTCGCCTTTGGGAGAGGTGAGGACGACGCCGGCTCCCAGACCAGTGCGCATTTTTGAGCCATCGAAATGCATCCGCCAATGAGTGGAGTCTGGCGCAGGCGGCAAATATTGGGTTTCGGCCCAATCGACGAGGAAGTTGGCCAACACTTGTGATTTGATGGTGGTGCGAGGCTGGTAATAGATGGTGTAAGGGGCCAGATCAATAGCCCATTTGGCCACTCGGCCTGAGGCATCCCGGCTTCCAATGATCTCAGCAAGCGGGGCTGTGCAGACGACAATTATGGGGTTCTCTTGGAAGTAAGGCTTCCGCTTCTTAGCGGCAAAATGCACACCGTAACACATCTTCTGGTAGTGGGTGTAGTTTTGCTTGGAGGCGGACAATACTTCGCTCAAGTAATACACCGGTCTCTGGACTGACAATGCTTTGTCCTTCTCCTTGCGCTCTACTACCATGACTATGCTGACAACCCGACTGGTCGCCGCAATGTAGAGGAGCATGGGCTCCTTCTCAGTCGGAGCTGCCAAGACAAAGGGGTTGCCAACATCTTCTTGAGCTGGAGAAATGCTTCGTCCGCCTTGTCATTCCACTCGAAAAAAGTGGTCTTCTTCATGAGTTGGTACAGGGGAAGAGCCCTCTCGCCCAGCCGGCTGATGAAACGGCCGACTAACACCAGGCAGCCGGTGAATTTCTGCACGTCCAGCAGTCGGGTGGGCACCTTCATCATCTCAATTGCCTTGATCTTCACAGGATTGCACTCTATGCCGCGCTCTGAGACCAGGAAACCAAGAAGCTGGCCGGCTGGTACTCCAAAGACACATTTCTCTGTGTTGAGCTTAATCTGGAATCGACGCAGGTTTTCAAAGGTCTCCTTGAGGTCCTCTAGCAGAGTGCCGTGCTTCTCCGTCTTCACCACCACATCATCGACATATACATGGGCATTCCTACCGAGTTGCTTGAGGAGGCACTTTTGCATGCAACGCTGAAACGTGGCACCGGCATTTCTCAAGCGGAACGTCATGGTCAGGTAGCAGAAGGCTCCAAACGTCGTGATGAAGGCGGTCTTCAGCCTGTCGGCCGGGTTCAGCTTTATCTGGTGATAACCTGAGTATGCATCCAAGAAACTCAACAGCTCGCATCCGGCTGTGGAGTCTATCACTTGATCAATCCTTGGCAGAGCAAAGGGATCCTTGGGGCAGGCTTTGTTGAGGCTGGTGTAGTCAATGCACATGCGCCACTGCTTGTTCTTCTGACTGGGTTGGCTAGCCACTCTGGGAAGAATACTTCCATGATGAATCCGGCTGCTAGGAGTCAGGCTATCTCTTCTCCAACAACTCTTCTCTTTTCTTCCGACAGGCGACACAAGGGCTGCCAGAACGACTTGGCGTCAGGTCAGACATGTAGCTTGTTCTCAGCGAAATCCGTCGGAACACCCGGCATGTCTTTGGGGGACCATGCGAAGATGTCCCGATTCTCACGGAGGAAATCGACGAGCTCGCCTTCCTATTTGCCGTCAAGGCCTGTGCCTATGACAGTGTGCCTCTCCTGGTGCTCTGGGTCCAAGGGTATTTTCTTTGTTTCTTTGGCCGGCTTGAACGAGCCCTCAGCTTCCGACTCCTGGGGTGTGGGTGGCATTTCCGGCTTCTTGCCTGCCAACGCCACCACCCGGTCAAGGAGCTGCTTCTCGGCTGCAATCACGAGGGACTCGGCCAGCCGACTGCTATCTGCGGCGCAAGCGATCGAATTCTTGTAGTCTCCGACTACTGTCAGGATTCCCTTGGTACTCGGCATATTCATCTTGAGGTAGGCATAGTGGGGGACTGCCATGAATTTGGCTAGAGCAGGCCAGCCTAGCAATGCATGGTAGGGGCTCTAAAGGTCCAGCACTTCAAACCAAACTGGCTCTCGGTGAAAGTGATTCTTGTCCCCGAAGAGGAAATCAATCTGGGTCTTGCCGATTGGTGAGCAGGAAAGGCCTGGGACTATGCCATGGAATACAGTCCGGCTGGGGACGAGCTGCTTCTGCTTGATTCCCAACTTCTCCATCGTATCTCGGTACAGGATGTTGATGCTGCTGCCGCCATCTATCAAGACTCTGGAGAAACGGGCTGCTCGCCTCTCCGTTCCAAGGGTCGCTTCTAGGACCAGGGTGTACAAACCAGGGGAAGGCATCACTTCCGGGTGGTCGGCCCTGCTCCAACTGATAGGCTTCTCGGACCAATGCATGAACTCTGGGGTGTTGGAGGCCACTTCTTGCACTTCTTGTTGTTGTTGCTGCCTCTGCGTACGTAAATCTGCCGGCCACAGCAGTGAACACAACATAAGCTCCATGTTCCTCTGGGTACTCATCTTGGATGGCGCCGATTGGTCAGGCCGCCGGCTGCTGGGACTGAGGAGGCGGCGGTCCGGTAGGCGGAGGAGGTAGGAGTCCATCTCCCTTAGCAATTCTGGTGAGCCAGTGACACTTCCGAGTGGTGTGGTTGGAGGGCTTCGCACCACTATGGAACTTGCAGGGTGCATCTAAAGTTTGCTCGTAAGAGAAGGTGGGGAACCAATTGGAGTTGCTGCCCTTCTGCCGCTTGGGGGCTGGCTACCCTTCTGGTTGCCGATCCTCGACCGTCACCACGTGCCGGCTAGTGGAAGCCGCCTGGGTGGCCTTTCGCTTGTTATCACCTGGTTGCGGCCGCCGACTGGTGTCACCAGCCGGAGTCCGAGGTGCCTGAGGTGCCACCTTACCGGCGCGTCAACCAGGATTTCCGCCTTCATGGAGGAGTCGGCCGTGGCGTGCTTGTCGGTGATGACCAGCAGCTCATCAAGGGTCTCAGGCTCGTCGCAGAGGAGTCGATGCTTGAGGAGGGTGCCCTCTCGGCACCCGGCAGTAAAGTACTCGATTGCCTGCACCTCGTGCACGCCCTCGCAGGAATTGTGCAGCTCGGTCCAGCGCGTGAGGTAGTCGCGAGTGGACTCTGTGGGCCCTTGGACGCATAAAGAGAGCTGCCAGGGCTTGGGGGCCCACTTGTAAGTGCTGGTGAAGTTGCGGATGAAGACCTCAGTGAAATCAACCCAGCTGTTGATGCTGCGGGGCTTCAGGATGTTGAGCCATGTCCGAGCAGTGCCTTGAAGCATGAGCGGGACGTACTTCACGGCAACGTGCTTGTTGCCGTTGGCTATGCTGACAGCTGTGGAGTAGTCGACCAGCCAGTCCTCCGGCTTCATGGAGCCGGTGTATTTGGGCGTGTCTCGTGGGAGGGTGAACCCTTTGGGAAGGGCTCATCACAGATTCGGGGGCCAAAGCAGGGCGGGCCCAGTGCATCTTCTTCTTCAAGCGCCAGGGATCGGTTGAGACGGTCGATCCGGTGGCGAGCATCGTTCTCTCCGACTCCCTCTCGGCGGCCAAGGCGGTCGCCGAGTGTCGGGTGCGTGACAGGAGGCGGAGTGGGGTATCTCGCTCCATGAGGCGAGGGAGGCGGCAGGTCGCTTCGCCGCTCTACTGCACGAGGGCGGCCCTCCTTGTCCCGCTCGATGGAGATGCGTGTCCGACTGCGGCTAGCGGCCGGCTCGTTGCCCTTCCCTCTGCGGGCGCCACCAGTCAGTGTCCGGGAGGTCGCCCCATTATCTCGGCGTGGGAGCGGCTCGTTGTTTCGTCCGGCTGGATCTTCAGCGCGGCAAGCCGCCTCGTGCTGTGCGGCTGCCGCATCCAGGAGCTGCTGGACTCGTTCCGTCATGTGGCGGAGTTCGTCGCCGTTGTACTTGTTCAGCTCATCCGTCACCTCCTGGGCGGCCCAGATGTTCTCTGCAAGCGTGGCGTAGACGGGGCGCTCCGCCCCGAACATGGTGGCGATGGTCGCGCCACATTGCCTAACGGTGCCGAGGCGGCTGGGCCCGCCAGGAGCCGGCGTGCCGCCTACGGCCCGGTCCATCTCGCGCCGATAGGCGTCCGATAGCCGGCGCATGCTGGCCAAGCGGCCAGTGCTCTCGATAAGCTCAAGGCGGCGTGCCTCCAGTACCTCAGCATCCGCATCCTCGGGAATGGGCGCCGTGAGGTCGCGCAGGGTGGCCTCGAGGGGATCTTGAGCACGCCCGTCCGAGTGCTCCTCGCTGTTGATGACGAGCACCTCTGTGATGGTGCTCCCGCTGCTGTACTCGCGAGGAGGCGGCTCATCGTAGACCACCACGTTGGTGGGAAACGCATCGAGCGACGCCGTGTCGGAGTCGACGATAATCGGATCGGTCGAGCCGACGGACTCCAGGTCCACAGCAGGCTCGCTGGTGACATGGAGCTGGTCAAGGAGGCTGATGAGGCGGCTGCTCGTCGGAGAGGTCGATATCGCCGACAAGGTCAGCGAGGCAACTCGCCGCGCAGGCGATCTCCGCTCGATGCAGCGCGTCAAGGCTGACGCCGTCGGGCGGCTTCGCTCGCCAGGAAGGAACATGGTTCCCGTCCATAGCAGATCTCCGGGAGACGGTGCACCTCGCCCCACGGTGGGCGCCAAATGTCGGGGGTTGGGTTTGACATATGCCAATGGATGGTTTATCATGGTGGGAGCGACTAGAACGTCGGCGGTGCCTGGAAGCGGGATAAGGCGTAGACACGAACGCCGGTGTACTTTACCTAGGTCCGGGGCTCTCCTAGGAGATAACACCCCTAGTCCTGCTCTGCGGGGTTTCCGCATGATCACTAAGGCACAAGTGATACAATGGTGCTCCTCGAGCTGTATGCTAGAGGCAGAAGGAGGCAAGGCTTAGCTCTCTTCCTGCTGTAATGGGTGGCTAGCTCTAATGGGGTCGAACCCTTTACATGGGTGGCCTGGGGGGTTTATATAGGCCTACCCCCCAGGGGTACAATGGTAATCTGGCCGGCTGCTGGGCCCGGCTGTCAGCGTCTCCAGCCTCTGGCTTTTCCGCCGACCGCTGGGGCCCGCCGCCTGGTGGGCCCCGCCGACTGGTTGGTGGCTTTTTACTGCAGCCGTGTCATTGGTGACGAGAGCTTGGTCACCTTTGCGTGGCGACAGTCCCGCCGCCTGGAGGGAGGCCACTGTAGCCACACCTGGTCTCATCAGCTTAATGGCGTGCATGCCTCGGGTTAAGGGACGGCTTCCTGCTGGAGGCCGGCTCCTCTTGAATCCGCTTGGTCGAGCTTCCGCCACCTTCCTTGAGGTCACTGCCCGATAGGGCCCACCTCTGGCAGGCCGTACCGACAGGCCTTCGTGGGGAACAGGACTCCACCTTCCCGGAGCGTCGTTAGGGGAGACATGGCACAGTGCCCCGCCGTGCGGAGATCTCCGTCTGTACGGAGCACTGTAGCCATGCCCGTCCTGAGCATTGAAGGCGACGTGCCTTACTGTAGCCATGCTCTATCTTGTACTCTCGAAGGGGGGCTCGGCCACGCTGCAGTTGTGAGGTGGCCTCCTGCCTGTTGCCGCCCTCTCTGGAAGGCGGCTGCCAGGAGCCGGCCGCCCGGAGTGCCGTAGTCTTGGGTCACCCGCCCTCTGGCAGCCGGCCACTGAGCCAGCCGGCCCCATAGGGCAGAGCTTCGGCTTGGGGCCCAGCTAGGCGGGGCTGGCCCAAAATCTTGGTAAATCTTGGGACACGGGTGAGCCTACCCGTGGCCCATTACTCCGACAGTACATATCGCCGCACCTGCTTCAGAACGTGTGGCGACGACTCTACCCAGAGGGTGCTTATCCAGTGTATTAGGTGTATCGAGAGCAGCTCGTCGGTTTGCTGTATGAGTATTATGCTGAGGTCACTCTACACCACAGTTCCCCTTCCGGCGCTTACACTCGTTCCTCTAAGGGTGGTTTCGCTTCTATGCCATCTCAGACGGTCCAGTTTGCTACTATCGAGGCTCTTGTAGACTTGCGCTACAACGAGGTTCGCATGCACACCCACCCTGGTTTTTACTACTACCCATATCTGCACGAGAATGGGCGTATTCGCTTCCCTCTTGTTGATCCGGCGTGCGATCGTCCTTCTAGCCACCTTTCTCACTATATCACTGCCACTTATCTCTTGATCTATGAGTTAGCTCGAGAGCTAACCCGAGTCCGGATAGCCTCAAGAGCTAACCCGAGCCCAGATAGCCCTTGCCGCAGCTCGGAATAGGAACCCTCTACCAACAGTCAGTTTCACTCCATACGTTCCTCCCACTTCTGGTACCCCGGTGACCACCCAGGGTACCACCAACCCTTTGGGAGTGACTTCTCGCAGTGCTCCTGCTGCGTGGTCTTCCCTTGTTGCTACTCCTGCCGCTCCTATGCTTAGATCCCGTCCAGCACCTGCCCCTGAGGGAGAGTCCTCGAGGCAGCGTCGTCACGTTTCTTTTAATCCGGAGGTCTCCACTATCAGTTCAGGGTCCGAGTCTGGCTCAGGAGAGGAGCCTGCAGCAGTACCAACCGAGTAGTAGATCGCTAGAGTATCATCTTCGTCATGAGTATGATGTATGGATGTAGTAATACGCATCGTGATGTTTAGTTTCATGTATGAGGGTAGTGAACCTGTCATGATGTTATCTTTTATGCCGAGTCTATGTATAATTATGTTGGAACCTTTTTATTCGCCTTGGCTTCTTCTCGTTGTTTTTCTGGGTTTGTCACTGGCTTTTTCCTCCCATTTTTTGGATATTTCTCATCACGGTTGCCTTGTATGGGAAAATAAATAATAGGATGACGCGGGGAGGTAGCAGCAGCCAAGCTTGCGAGGATGTCCCTATTCGTCGCTCCGCCCGGCAAGCAGGACATTCCCCCGAGCCATACCAGCCACCACCACCTCCACCGCCACATCCGCCATCCATCGAGCAGATTATGAGAATGTTTTAAGAAAGAAGAAACAACGATCTGATGAGATGCTGAAAAGTGTGCAAGTTATGGTTGGACAAAATGGAAATCAGAATGGTCATTACTCCAAGCTGTCAGATTTTCAAAGGACCAAGCCTCCCAGTTTCAGTCAAGCTATTGATCCATTGGAAGCCGATGATTGGTTGAGGACCATTGAGAGGAAGCTGGAAATTGCTCGCACTAAAGAAGGAGACAAGGTTCTATTCGCAACGCATTATCTCGAAGGAGCTGCCGCTATATGGTGAGATAATTCTCAAGCTATGTGGCCCGCGGACGACGAAATTACGTGGACCAAATTCAAGGATCATTTCTGCAAGTAACACATACCCACCAGAATTTTGAAGATCAAGCAGCGCGAATTCCTCGCCCTTATTCGGGGAAGCATGTCAGTCAGTGAGTACCTGAATAAATTCAACCATTTGGCCCATTATTCTCTCTATGACTTGGCCACCGAAGAAAGGAAGGTCGACAGATTCCTTGGCAGACTGAACCAACACCTCAGATGCACTATCAGCATGTTTGATTTTCCGGACTTCCAAACTCTAGTGAACAAGGCCCTCATCGCAGAAAGGGAACACAAGCTCATGCACGACAACAGGCCCACAAATAATGACCACAAGCGCAAATTGCAGCCCAAGAAGGATATGCAACCAGTGCAAAAGGCTCGTACATGGCAACAGACTCAGGTGGAGTACAAACCCAACTGGCGGCAGCATGTCAACAAGACCACTACTCAAGTCAAGAATGTTGTAACCAATCCGGTACGTGAAGATTGCTAGCGCAACAAGGCCTGTTTGAGCTGTGGACAAACTGGACATTACGCCAGACAATGTCCCAAGAACGGCAAACCAATAGCTTCCTACCGTCCACAAGTCAACCACCTGGAGTCATATTCTGACCCGAGGGCCATCCAAGCACAAATCCAGCATATCTCCGCTGACGAAGCCCAAGAAGACCTGGAAGTCGTCATTGGTATGTTCCCTGTTAATAGCATACCTGCCGCAATTTTATTTGATTCTGGGGCTTCCCACTCTTTTATTTCACGGAGTTTTGCTGCCCAAAACAAATTTCCTTGCTCGATTATGGGCAAAAGTATGATGGCACAA
Source organism: Aegilops bicornis (assembly GCA_021605145.1). Taxonomy (NCBI): domain Eukaryota; kingdom Viridiplantae; phylum Streptophyta; class Magnoliopsida; order Poales; family Poaceae; genus Aegilops; species Aegilops bicornis. Next base: position 155,484,749 of record CM038673.1, read on the forward strand.
TGCCCGGGATCGGTGCTCCGAAGTAATCTGGTCTACCAAAATTTGGAAATTGAGATAAAGGGAGTCAAGTTTCCAACAACTTTGATAGTCATTGAGTTTGATAGATTGGACCGGATGAATTGGTTGACCCAATACCAAGTATGCATCAGCTGTGCGACCAGAGAAGTCACCATGGTAAATCAGGAAGGAAGATATTCCCAAGACCGCGTTCACCACTCGATACGGTCTTTATGAATATACTATTATGTCATCCGGTCTCACCAACGCCTCAGCCTTTTTTCATGCATATGATGAATAAGGTGTTTATGGATTTCTTGGATATGTTTGTGGTGGTGTTCATCGATGACATCCTCATTTACTCAAAAAGCAAAGAAGAACACAAGGACCACCTCTGAGCAGTTTTGCAAAGACTTCGTGACCATCAACTTTATGCAAAGTTCAACAAATGTGAATTTTTGGCTCTATCAATTGGGACTCTTAGGGTATATTCTCTTAGCTGAAGGTATAGCCGTGGATCCAAGTAAAGTGAAAGATGTGCTTGATTGGTTCGCACCCACGATAGTCTCAGAAACCTAGAGTTTCCTTGGATTAGCCGGGTATTATCGCCACTTTATTGAAGGATTCTCTAAGATTGCCAAGCCAATGACAAAGCTCCTAAAGAAGGATAAGAAGTTTGAATGGACTGAGGACTGCGAAAGGAGCTTCAACGAGTTAAAAACCAGACTGACATCCGCACCAGTATTGACTCTGCCCGACATCTACCGCAGTTTTGATGTCTACTGCGACGCATCCAGGAAAGTACTTGGATGTGTACTCATGCAAGATGGCAAGGTTGTGGCCTATGCATCCCGACAACTACGACCTCGTGAAGGAAATTATCGAACTCATGACTTGGAATTGGCCGCGGTGGTGCATGCTTTGAAGATTTGGAGACACTATCTGATTGGGAAGAGGTGTCAAATATTTACGGACCATAAGAGTCTCAAGTATATATTCACTCAACCGGATTTAAATCTCCATCGGTGAAGATGGCTTGAGTTGGTTAAGATTATGATCTCGGGATAAATTATCACCCGAGAAATGCTAATGTGGTAGTAGATGCCCTTAGCCACAAGCCCGTCAGCCTGAATGCTCTACTAGATTCTTTGCATCCCAAACACTGTGAAGAAATGGCTCAGCTCAATTTGTCAATAGTGGATGCCCGTATGGCCAGCATACTGGAAATGGCTCCTACTCTTGAGGAAGAAATTCGCAGCGCTCAAGCACATGATGACTCACTGCAATTATATGCCAAGCTGACGAAGGATTTCTCTAAGGATCAAAATGGTACGCTAAGGTTTCGAGGAAGGATTTGCGTACCCAACCAACAAAGTCTGAAAAAGAAGATATTGTTAGAAGCACAGGAATCTTCGTACTCGATTCACCCAGGCGGCACCAAAATGTATGAAGATCTTCGTCAGGTATTCTGGTGGGAAGGAATGAAGAAAGACATCGCTTACTTCGTAGCTTGTTGCAACATATGCAACAAGGTGAAGGCGGAACATCAGAAGCCCGCCGGACTCCTTCAACCTTTGCCCGTATCACAATGGAAATGGGACGATGTCTGCATGGACTTCATCACCGGCTTAGGAAAGATACACCGAGGGAATGATGCAATATGGGTCATCGTGGATACCTTAACAAAGGTGGCTCATTTTCTGCCCATCCGGACCAGTTACCGTGCCAATCACCTTGCACAGTTATATGTGTCTAGGATCGTCAGTTTGCATGGAGTGCCAAGGACCATCACCTCCGACAGAGGATCTCTCTTCACTTCAGCCTTCTGGTCTCGTCTACATCAAGCCTTGGGGACTGCCTTGAAATACATCACAACTTATCATCCACAGACAGACGGGTAGACTGAGCGAGTAAATCAAATACTCGAGGATATGCTCCGAGCATGTGTATTGGCCTAAGGACCTAAGTGGGAAGACTGTCTGCTGTATGCCGAGTTTTCATACAACAACAGTTTCCAGACCAGTTTGAAAATGTCACTCTATGAAGCTCTGTATGGCCGTAAGTTCCGCACTCCACTGAACAGGTCTCAAACCGGAGACATCCATATCTTTGGAACTGGTCTAATGATGGAAGCTGAGAAGCAAGTCAAGGAGATCCGAGACACACTGCAGTTGGCCAAGTCACGATAGAAGAGTTACTGTGATGCCAAACACTGTTAGTTCAGCTTTGAACCAGGAGAACACATGTATCTCCGAGTCACCCCGATGAAAGGAGTTAAGAGGTTTCAGACCCGGGGCAAGTTGTCACCCAGATATATTGGCCCATTCCCAATCATAAACAAAGTTGGAACAGTTGCTTATCGATGGGAATTGCCACCAGAACTGTCAGAGGTACACAATGTGTTACATGTCTCACAGCTAAGAAGATGTATCTCGCCACCGGAGAAAAGGATTGATATGGCAGAGATAGAACTGGCTAAGGATCTGACATATATGGAAAAACCAGTTAAAATATTGGATGAGACAGAAAGAGTCACTCACAGCAAGGTGATCAGGTTTTTCAAAGTTCAATGGGAGCACCATACCGAGGAAGAGGCAACCTGGGAAAGAGAGGAATTTTGAAGGACTGCTTACCCAGAACTATTTTCCCAAGCAACCGAATCTTGAGGACGAGATTCATCCTAAGTGGGGGAGGTTTGTGACAGCCTGGTTTTTGCCTTCTCTCTTTTTCTGGACTTGATTTGCCTTTGCCTTGGATTTGAGTTTTTGGAATCAATTCAAATGGATTTGTCACTTGGGCATACCCTTGACTTTCACCCAAGTGACCCATCTGCCTCTCATGCAACTCCATTTCTCTCTAAAACCCTAGAATGGCCCATTGAATATTTTTCATAAGTAAAAATATTCATTTTATTTTTGAAAGCTTATTTCAGAAATTAGAGCTCCAAAGCAACCCCAATTTTTATAGCTCCAAAAATCTTGAGATAATTCCTGAATTTTCTTTGAACCATGGCCCACCTCCCTGAGTAAAAATATTGCATGACTTTTTGTAATATTTTTGCTACAGAAAATATTTTCCTTTCTGGCCCAAAAATGCACTTTGTACAGCAAGTGCATTTTTTCTTAATATTTTGGAGCTAATCTTTCTTGAGCCTTGACACCATCCTAAGAAACCCTTAACCCCAGGAGGTCAACCCTAATGGCCTTCTAGAAGCTAGCCAAACTTGGCGACCAAGTTTCTGTCCAGAAACTTGCCAGCAAGCTTGAGTCACTTCTGGTCGGCCTGGGTTCGAGTCCTCACCTTTCCTAGACTAATCACTGCATGGACTTTAGCCCAGACAAGATTTGGCAGCATTTGGGCCTCGTTTTGGCAATGCTGTGGCGGTGACAGCGATGTGAACACATGGCACGGCATGCGTCGACGCGCTTCTGCGTCAGCGCTTGATGCCTCTGTTCGTGGCGATGCTCGAGCGAGCTTCTTGTATTTGCGCACCGAGCCACCACCTTCGTCTCATCGCCCTTGACCCCTCCCTGACGCTCGCCGACACCGGAGACACCGCAACAAGCATGGGCACGTCGCGGCCAAAAGCCATAGTGCACCCGTGCCCCTATCTTCTTCTCCCCTCCTCCCTGCGCTCGTCTGCGAGCGTGGACAGCCTCCGCGTGATCGCTGAGCCTCTCACACCCTCGCTGACACCCCTCGTCGCCTCTCGCCGTCTTCCAAAGATTTCCGGCGACGACATGTACCCCCTTCCCCTTCCGGCTATAAATTGAGCCCTCCCTTCCGTCCCAGAGCCATCCAGAGCACCATCCAACCTCCACACACACGCAACACAGCCGCAGCCCGGCCAGGCAGGCCTATGGCCGCCATGCCCGACCTGAGCTACCGGCGACACCCGTAGCCTAGCCACCCCGTCCCCGACCTCCCGGAGCCCAACCAACCACGTAGGCGCATCCCTGGAGACCCTCTGGTGCCGTCTCGAAGCCGCAGAGCCCCTAGAACAGCCCCTCGCCGTCGCCTTCTTCCTCTCCGGCAAGACCCGGCCGCCGCTGCCGCTTGCGAGGTTGATTGCGAGCAGCTCCAACCGTCTCTCGTCGTACCACAGGTATAGGCAGGTGCTTCGTAGCCCCCTCTTCAATCCTATCCCTCCAGCTTTGCCCAAGAACCCCTCCTTCCCGGCGCGAGCTCCGGCAAAATGCCGTCGCGTTCTGTTTCTCTCCCCCTCCCCTCTCTCCCGACTAGTGGGGCCCAGTGTCAGCCTCTCCACTCGCACTCGAAGCAGTACGAGTGGAGGCATCTTTTGGCTTTACGCCATCGACGTCACCCCCTGGTTTTGTGTTGATTCAAGTTAATTCAAATATTTTGACCAGAACTTTGACCATTGATATCTCCTAGCCTATAAGTCCAAATGAGTTGATTCTTTTTGCATTGTGTTTGTGACAGAAAGCTCTAGCACCACACCAAAGTGTGAATTTTTCATTGTTTCCTAGAATTTCTAGTGATTTTTAGAGTGGTTCTTGATATTTTGTTTTGTGGTTTTAATTATTTTCAGAGGGAGAGACTTGTCTTGAAGCTATCCATGACGAGTGTGAACCTCCTCTGCACTAAGGCAAGCCACAATAACATTTGGATGGTGTCATCTCAATATCTATGATTTTCTGCTTGAATATGAGCTAATTTTCATGCATTTAAAATAGTTAAATAATTATGATTTAATGCTTAGTTACCTTGTCATGCTTGTTATGCTTGTTTTAGTTACTGGTGGATTGCATGCAGTAGCTTAATCAAGTAGAGTAAAGATTTTGGCTTAATAAAAGTACTTTGATAAATAGTGGTAGTTTCTTTTGATAATTAAAATTTTCATATAAAAGATAAATGACTCAAAATGAGGTTTGATAATAACTAGTGTAGTAACATCAGTAGTTTTGTTGATGAGTAATGCAAGAAAGTTAATTTTTGTGATGTTGATCCGTTCTTATGAGTTGCATACTGAGCATATTGAATAGTTGCATGATCATGGCATCATATGACTTGTAGTGAGTTTATTTTCAAGTTAAACCTGATAATAATCTAATTTGAATTTAACGTTGATCAAGTCATGGTGCCTCTGAATCGGGTTCTTTTTAGTGCCACCACATTTACCTTTATGGGGGGTGTCTATTCGGTCCTTTGTCATGCATCTTACCGTTTCCTCCAACGAGGGAAGGTTATGGGCGTGCGGTACCCTGGCCCGGTAAGCAGACACGACCTTGTGTGCCTGTTGTTTTTATGGTACCTTGTCCCCGTTTGGGACCGTTTTGCCATCACGGTTGCCGAAGATGACTTTGGTAGGCATGGGGCCACCCATGACTTAGCCCTGAGAGGGAGTGGGTCAGAGTGGCTGAAAGAGTATCATGGCAAGGGAACGGTTTCGTCGGAACTCCGTTGGTCCACCTGAATGGGAGTGCAAGGCCCTTGAGTTCCGTAGTGTGGGTAAAGTGCGCTACCTCTGCAGAGTGTATTTTAATCTATCGATAGCCGCGTCCTCAGTTATGGACACAACTCAGTAGTAAGTCACACCATGGATCAACAATTATAATTAATCTTGCACACTAAGTATTTATTGTTGGCATTGGTTTTGTGATGAACTATGGGTCATGTGATGACCGTAAGTGGTTGGCTTCAGTTGTGATCCGGGTATGATCATCGTTTGGTTACAGTGGTAACACGCCTGGTAAGCGAGTCTGAGGGACTCGGTGCACATGTTGGTTTCATTGCATCAGTAATATTCCTTGCATTGCATTAACCTGATTAATTGTCATGATATTGTTTGTCATTGTGCTTATGTTTGTTGTGAGCTTGCAAGTACATTCAATGTATTGACCTAGCGTGTCATGCCAGCTTTCAGGCAAGACTGATCGGAATGGAGAGCTTCCCGCATCTAGCGTCGTGTCCACGTCGGTGTCCATGTACTATGGAGTTCCACCTCGTCGTTATTCCGCTGCCGTGTAGTTTGTGTAATCGAGGCCCCTTCATGTTCATTAAATAATGTACATACTGTTCAGCTGCACCGTGTGTGCCGCTTGGCCTCTTATCTCGATGTAATATCAGACTTATGTTTCTGCTAGCATCAGTAAAGCGATTGTTTTTCTGTACCATGTTGTTGCGTGTTGCCAGAAGACTTGATCTCTGGGCTGGCAATGCAAGGTAAACCGGTTGCTCTGAGCCGGGGTGCCACAGTTTTCCAAAAAAAGCTAGATTAAATGTGCAGCCACCACCTTCATGTTTACAAACATGTATGTGCTACCATTGTCATGTACCATCGGTGGTCTGCCTTTGTTCCGATGCTACTCCGGGCATGAACGGGGATGCAGTTCCGTTTCCGAGCACCCACATCATCAAGGAAGACACGTCGTCCTCTATTTCGAACCACCTCCCTCACGCCAGGCCGGTCTTCTTCGACTCACCTCCGATGGCCTCTTTGATTGTGGGAACAAAGGACAGGCGTTCCATTCTCGAACACCCAGAATCCTAGATCACCGAAGAAGGCACCACCGACAAGGCCTCCACGCGATGTTGCTATGCTCCCGTGGCCGCCATCGGCAGCGATGAGAGTTGGGGAGTCCGACTCAATTAGCAAATAGGGCTTCCAAAGGGACTTGACCTTTGGGGCTAGTGCATCATCTTATCGGGTGAGCACCTCCACTCTTTTCAGAGAAAAGGCCGCATCCCGACTTTAAATTAATAAAGCCACCAGGCAACAAGAGTAACAACAGAACATCCAGTACAGACAAAGTATCGAACCAACAAGCAGAGATAAAACGGCCACAACCGGCAATATGGCACGCATGCCAGGGGAAGAACCCAACAAAAACAGACCTGGACCGAACACTCCCGGAGATAGAAGTAGCAGATGCACGCACAAGAGAGATGAGGACCTCCACAACTGCCTTGTCAGCCTCCTTAATCAGAGATTTCCACTGTTGCAAAATATGGACAGTTTGAAGATGACATTAACCGCCGAGTTAGGGAACACCCGCTCAATAGTGAACTTGTTTCAAGTCGTCAACATGGTCCAACACATGGCCGAGAAGCCAAACCAAGACAACCTCTTGAACTGATCAGATAAGGTGGCCGCAAGTAAGTGGAGAGCAGAGAAATTAGAAGGAGCCCAAGGGACACCCATCCACTCCCTGAGACAACTCCAAAGCAAAGAAGCTAGTGGATATCGAAACATGATGTGGTCAGTATCCTCCAAGCTCCCACAAAGAGAGCAAAACTCTGTACCCGGGGCAAGACGTTTCTTAATCTGATCAACAGCAGGCAAACGGCCCCTCATGGTCTACCACATAAATATTTTGATCTTAGGAGGCACTTTAGCAGACCAAATGGGCTTGAACTTAGACACCAACGGGCCAGAGGACAAAACACAATAATAGGACTTAACTGAAAAATGGCCAGAGGCAGAATGAGGCCAGGAGACCTCATGCTGAATCTCTGAGAGCACAGGGAAGAGAGCAGCAAGGCGATGCCAATCTTCCAACTCCATAGGAGATAGGACCCCATAGAAACTGAGGTCCCAACCACCGTCCGCAAGCTCCGCGATGGAGGCATAAGGAGACAACACAAAAGAAAAAAAACACAGGAAAGGAAAACGCCAGGGGTCCATCCCCCACCCACCAATCCAACCAGAATCAAAGAGAAAGACCATTGCACTACACAAAAATACACTTTCGTGATGATACGTGTTTGTCACAGTAGGTCATGTTTGCTTTCATGCATGTACATCCATGACGATGACAGAATCAAGATAGTCATACATGTGCTGTCGTAGAAGTGTTCCATGACAATACCAAAATTATCATCACGGAAGGGTTAACTTTCATGATGATAAATGACGCGTCATAGAAGTGCTTTCATCAAGGGTAATTGACACGTGGCATCCACCATAATGGGTCGTCATTAAGCTACCGGGTTCCGGTTTGGATCCGATAACCCATTAACAGCCGGGACCAATGGGGATTTTCCACGCGTAAAAATGGCATTCGCCGGAGGAACCATGTGTCAGCTCCGCATTGGGACAGATGTCATAGAGAAAATCGACGGGATGCATCGATGATACGTCGAGACGTGGCTCGACCCAACAGCGGCCCATTCAGGTCAAAAGGCTGGCCCGTTTGACTTGGTCAAAAAGAAGCAGGCCAGTCCACGGAAAGCATGTTAATGACCTGTTTGCATATAGCCCATTTCCAGCCCGCTAACTCATAGCCGTTATAGCCTATCCGAATTAGGCCCAGTAGCGTCATTTGGGCCGTCAGATATGATTCCAGCCCATTGTAATGTATGGCCCGTGATGTCTTTTGGCCCATATGAGGCCCTTTGTAACCGTGGGCCAAAAAAGACCTCTGGTGAAACTAGAACAGAATGAACATTGTATCGCTTTATACCCATTAAGTGCCCAATGTCGGATTACGGGTTCCGCAAACCCTTGAGAGGTTCGAACTTTGGGGTGTGTGCGGAGATCTCAACCTACCAGCCCGCCTACTCGCGATGCTCCTAAGCCTAGCGCGTCAAGCTCAAAGAGACAAAGAGACACACTAGATTATCCTGGTTCGGGCCACCTTGCGGTGTAATACCTTACTCCAACATTTTGGTGGATTGCCTCGGAGGGCTGAGGATGAACTAGTACAGTGGATGAACTGGCCTCAGGAGGTCAGGTGATCTTGAGTTCGAGGGAGCTGGTGTGGTGTGAGCTAGTTCGCCTTCTCTTGCCTCTATGGTGGTGGCTAGTCCTATTTATAGTGGCCTTGGTCCTCTTCCCAAATGTTGGCGGGAAGGGATCCCACAACGGCCGGATTTGAAAGGGGTCAAGTAGTACAACTTATCCTGACAAAAGTGGTCTTCGCCTACGAAAAGCCTCTGGTCGTGACGTTGCGGTGGGCTCGTCGATGACCTCCGTCTTGTTGTCCTGGCGGTCTTGGTCTCGTTGCACCAGAATGGAAACCTTTGGTTGATTCCTCGGGACTCCGCGCCTGTGGCTTGACTCCTTTGCACCCAAGAGGAAACCTGGGCTCTGCGCCTGCCTGGCCTTGGTTGTCATGGCTCACGTCAGCTGAGCCTCATGAGGTGAACCTTGCATAGAACTCTCCGCCTCTCGGGAGCCAGCCTGGTGAGGCCGATCCCCTCGAGGGTCTTGACGTCATCCGCCTCGCGAGGCTTGGCCGCTTGTGAGGGTCTTGAGTTGTTGATGCTGAAGCTGGGATGTACCAGGCCGTCGATGGAGCCACGTGGTGGGCCGCAGGCAGGCAGGGCTAGATACCCCCATATCCAGGACGCCGACAGTAGCCCCCGGGCCCAAGGCGCGCTCGGACTTGGCTTCCATGCAAATCCAAAGGGCAAGTGCGGAGCGCCACGGGCCCTAACCACTTGCGGCCTTGATGACGATGGCGATTGATGGGACGTGGGCCACTCTGCTTCCCCATGCTGCCTCGGCAACCGTTCGACTTGACGGGATGATGCGTCATGCAGATGGTCATGATGGCGCGAGGTCGTGGAGGCCGGCGGTTGGCCTCCCTAGGCTATAAAGGTGAGGTAGGGGCAGAGCCCCTCGCCCATCTCTCCTTCATCTTGCTTCCGCCCGCTTCTCTCCTCTCCATCTTGATCCCATGGCGTCACCGAGAAGGTTTTCAGCGGCCGAGAAGGGGAAGGCTTCCAAGGAGGGGCCTACCACTCCGCCTCCTAAGAGAGGTCGGGGTCGCCCTCGCAAGCATCCCGCGGTACCCATGGCAGCTCCTAGGGGGTGCGGGCGCGCACCCCCAGAGCCGGCACTCCTCTTGCTGACCGCGATGGCGCCTCTTCTCGCGGCGGGGGCCACCGGCTTCGGAGCAGCCCCCATGATGAAGCGAGGCGCGCCGTGATCGTGCGCCCGCTTTGGCCGCGCTTCTCTTTGCTGGACGTGCTCCCTGAATTTGTGGTGTGGTCGGAGAGCCCAATCGGCACCTCGCTTCAGCTTCCACGTTTCTTCTCTAGCAAACTTCCTTCCTCAGGGCTTGATGGTCTGTGGCTGCAGGCTGGCGGTTGCTGCAGCAGAGCTTCGTGGGTTGGTGCCGAGGTCGCCGCCTCCGGCAGCGTGGTCCTGACCCGTGGCTGGCAGACTTCCGCCCGCGCGCATGGCCTGGGCGGAAGGTGTACCCTCCACTTCAAGTATGATGGCCTAGCGACCCTTTATGTGAGGGTGTTCATGGAGGATGGCCACTGCGTGGGGTGCTGCCCGAAGGATGGCAGCGACGATGATGGTGGCGAAGGCGAGCTTGGTCTTGGCGACGTGCGCTCCTCCTCCCGCGACGACAGCTCTTCCTCGGATGAGAGCTCAAGCAGTGGCGGCTACGACCGGCCACCGCGTCGTCGTGCCCGGGTCGAGGAAATCGGTGGTTCGTCCTGCCTCAGCGCTCCAGTGAAGCTGGAGAGGAGCCCGGCGTGAGGCTGGGGGCCAACGAACTTGGACTCAAGGCTGGCAGCCCCAGGTCGCCTTATGTGAGAACTGGTGAAGCGCCAGGCCACCTTGAGGCGCTGATTGAGGATGCAGCGCTGGTGCTGAGCTCGTACGTCTTCAAGCCCTCTTTGTTTAGCCTTTCCTTTCTCCTGTAATTCGAAAAAGAGATGTACCCTACAGGCGCATGTAATGAACTATGGCAGTTATGCCCTTTATGCTATGCTTGCTATCTTGATGTTTGTGTTGTAACGTTTGCGATCTAAGTAAGCTAAGGTAGGAAAGCTTAGCTTGGTATGTGTGTAGTAGTTTTCTGCCTCACGAAAACCTGGCCTCAGGTACTCGATGGGGAAGAACTGCCTTGGGGTCTCAGGAGCCGCTGCAGAGCTGCCTTCGAAGGAAGAGAAAACTGACGAGCGGCTCACTCCTCCTTATGCAAGCCCCCTGCCATAGATTAGCTCGGACTTGATGCACCGCGTCGCGCTGCCCGGGGGGCACGGACATGAGGGGTGCTGGTGCCCGTGAGCTTGATCAAGGGCTCCTCGCGAGGATGAAGCCGACGCACCAGGGTTCGGCGTGGTGCGTGGGTGCAAGAGCAGGCCCTAGGCGCACACACCTACCTAGCCCCACGCGTGAGGCGCGCGAGAGGAGGTGACGGGCGACTGCCACTTCTCTCATGCCCTTAGGCCAAAAACAGCTGAGGAGAAGGAAACAACACAAGGAAGCAGGGTTCGAAAATACCAAATCCATTGAAAGGTTACTAAAACACTGCAAGCAACTTCGGAAAGCAAATGAACAACCGCGTCCGGCACCTAATCTAGTCTTCTCACCACCACTGAGCTAAGTGCTGCCACTAAGACGTGGGAGGAAGCCCCCATGAGTGTTGGAAATATGCCCTAGAGGCAATAAGAAAAGGATTATTATTATATTTCCTTGTTCATGGTAATTTTCTTTATTCATGCTATAACTGTATTATCCGGAAATCGTAATACACGTGTGAATACATAGACCAAAATATGTCCCTAGTAAGCCTCTAGTTGACTAGCTCTTGATGAACGGATAGTCATGGTTTCCTGACTATGGACATTAGATGTCGTTGATAACGGGATCACTTCATTAGGAGAATGATGTGATGGACAAGACCTAATCCTAAGCATAGCGCAAGATGGTGTAGTTCGTTTTGCTAGAGCTTTTCCAATGTCAAGTATCTTTTCCTTAGAACATGAGATCGTGTAACTCCCGGATACCGTAGGAGTGCTTTGGGTGTACCAAACGTCACAACGAATCGGGTGACTATAAAGGTGCACTACGGTATCTCTTAAAGTGTACATTGGGTTGACACGGATCGAGGCTGGATTTGTCACTCCGTATGACGGAGAGGTATCTCTGGGCCCACTCGGTAATGCATCATCATAATGAGCTCAAAGTGACCAAGTGTTTGGTCACGGGATCATGCATTACTGATGCGAGTAAAGTGACTTGCTTAACGAGACTGAACAAGGTATTGGGATACCGACGATCGAGTCTCGGGCAAGTAACGTACCGATTGACAAAGGGAATTGTATACGGGGTTGTTTAATCCTCGACATCGTGGTTCATCCGATGAGATCATCGAGGAGCATGTGGGAGCCAACATGGGTATCCAGATCCCGCTGTTGGTTATTGACCGGAGAGTCGTCTCGGTCAAGTCTGCATGTCTCCCGAACCCGTAGGGTCTACACACTTAAGGTTCGATGACGCTAGGGTTGTATGAATATGAGTATGCAGCATACCGAATGTTGTTCGGAGTCCCGGATGAGATCCCGGACGTCACAAGGAGTTCCGGAATGGTCCGGAGGTAAAGAATTATATATAGGAAGTGGTGTTTCGGCCATCGGGAAAGTTTCGGGGTCACCCGGTATTGTACCGGGACCACCGGAAGGGTCCCGGGGGTCCATCGGGTGGGGCCACCCATCCGGAGGGCCCCAAGGGCTGAAGTGGGGAGGAACCAGCCCATAGTGGGCTGGTGCGCTATAGCCCACCCCCTGCGCCTCGGGTTGAAACCTGAGGGTGGGGCGCCCCACTTGCCTTGGGGGGCACTCCACCCCCCTGGCCTCCGCCCCCTTGGGAGATTGGATCTCCCAGGGCCGGCGCCACCCCTGGGGGCCTATATAAAGGAGGGCAAGGGGGAGGGCAGCCACACCCTGCGCATTGGCGACTCCCTCCCCCTGCTACACCTCGTCCTCCTCCCGAAGTAGCTTGGCGAAGCCCTACCGGAGTTCTGCTGCATCCACCACCACGCCGTCGTGCTGCTGGATCATCATCAACATCTCCTTTCCCCTTGCTGGATCAAGAAGGAGGAGACGTCATTCGCTCCGTACGTGTGTTGAACGCGGAGGTGCTGTCCGTTCGGCACTTGGTCATCGGTGATTTGAATCACGGCGAGTACGACTCCATCATCACCGTTCTCTTGAACGCTTCCGCACGCGATCTACAAGTGGTATGTAGATGCAATCTCTCTCCATGACTCGTTGCTTAGATGAACTCATAGATGGATCTTGGTGAAACCGTAGGAAAAATTTTAATTTTCTGCAACGTTCCCCAACAGTGGCATCATGAGCTAGGTCTATGCGTAGTTCTCTATTACACGAGTAGAACACAATTTTGTTGTGGGCGTAGATCTTGTCAACTTGCTTGCCGCTACTAGTCTTATCTTGCTTCAGCGGTATTGTGGGATGAAGCGGCCCAGACCAACCTTACACATACGCTTACGTGAGACCGGTTCCACCGACTGACATGCACTAGTTGCATAAGGTGGCTGGCGGGTGTCGGTCTCTCCCACTTTAGTTGGAGTGGATTCTATGAAAAGGGTCCTCATGAAGGGCAAATAGAAGTTGACAAAATCACGTTGTGGTTATTCGTAGGTAAGAAAACGTTCTTGCTACAACCCAATTGCAGCCACGTAAAAGATGCAGCAACAATTAGAGGACGTCTAACTTGTTTTTGCAGCAATTGTCATGTGATGTGATATGGCCAGAAGTTGTGATGAATGATGAATGATATATTGTGATGTAAGAGATCATGTTCTTGTAATAGGAATCACGACTTGCATGTCGATGAGTATGACAACTGGCAGGAGCCATAGGAGTTGTCTTTATTTGTTGTATGACCTACGTGTCATTGAAGAACGCCATGTAAATTACTTTACTTTATTGCTAAACGCGTTAGCCATAGAAGTAGAAGTAGTTCTTGGCGTGACAACTTCATGAAGACACGATGATGGAGATCATGATGATGGAAATCATGGTGTCAAGCCGGTGACAAAGATGATCATGGAGCCCCGAAGATGGAGATCAAATGAGCTATATGATATTGGCCATATCATGTCACTACTATATAATTGCATGTGATGTTTATTATGTTTATGCATCTTATTTACTTAGAACGACGGTAGTAAATAAGATGATCCCTTACAAACAATTTCAAGAAGTGTTCTCCCCTAACTGTGAACCGTTGCTAAAGTTCGTTGTTTCGAAGCACCACGTGATGATCGGTGTGATAGATACTTACGTTCACATACATCGGGTGTAAGACAGTTTTACACATGCAAAACACTTAGGGTTAACTTGACGAGCCTAGCATGTACAGACATGGCCTCGGAACACGGAGACCGAAAGGTCGAACACGAGTCGTATGGAAGATACGATCAACATGAAGATGTTCACCAACGATGACTAGTCCGTCTCACGTGATGATCGGACACGGCGTAGTCGACTCGGATCATGTAACACTTAGATGACTAGAGGGATGTCTAATCTGAGTGGGAGTTCATTATTATAATTTGATTAGATGAACTTAATCATCATGAACTTAGTCTAAAACCTTTGCAAATATGTCTTGTAGATCAAATGGCCGCCGCTCATGTCAACATGAACTTCAACGCTGCTCCTAGAGAAAACCAAGCTGAAAGATGATGGCAGCAACTATACAGACTGGGTCCGGAACCTGAGGATCATCCTCATAGCTGCCAGGAAACAATATGTCCTAGAAGGACCGCTAGGTGACGCTCCCGTCCCAGAGAACCAAGGTGTTATGAACGCTTGGCATTCTCGCACTGATGATTACTCCCTCGTTCAGTGCGGCATGTTTACAGCTTAGAACCGGGGCGTTTTGAGCAACACGGAGCATATGAGATGTTCGAGAATCTGAAACTAGTTTTCCAAGCTCATGCCCGGGTCGAGAGATATGAAGTCTCCGACAAGTTCTATAGTTGTAAGATGGAGGAACATAGTTCTGTCAGTGAGCACATACTCAAAATGTCCGGGTTGCACAACCGCCTGTATCAAATTGGACATTAACCTCCCAGACGAGGCGGTCATTGATGAATCCTCCGCCGCTCCCACCGAGCTATAAGAGCTTTGTGATTAACTACAATATGCAGGGGATGGTGAAGACCATTCCTGAAGTATTTTCAATGCTGAAGTCAGCAGAGGTTGAGATCAAGAAAGAACATCAAGTGTTGATGGTCAATAAGACCACTAAGTTCAAGAAGGGCAAGGGCAAGAAGAACTTCAAGAAGGACGGCAAGGATGTTGCTACCGCCCGATAAGCCGATTCTGGGAAGAAGTCAAAGAATGGACCCAAGCACGAGATTGAGTGCTTTTATTGCAAGGGAAGGGTCACCGAAGCGGAACTGCCCCAAATACTTAGCGGATAAGAAGGCCGGCAACACTAAAGGTATATTTGATATACATATAATTGATGTGTACCTTACCAGTACTCGTAGTAACTCCTGGGTATTTCATACCGGTGCCGTTGCTCATATTTGTAACTCACAGAAGGAGCTGCGGAATAAGCGGAGACTGGCGAAGGACGAGGTGACGATGCGCGTCGGGAATGGTTCCAAGGTCGATGTGATCGCCGTCGGCACGCTACCTCTACATTTACCTACGGTATTAGTTATAAACCTTAATAATTGTTATTTGGTGCCAAGTTTCAGCATGAACATTGTATCTGGATCTCGTTTGATACGAGATGGCTACTCATTTAAATCCGAGAATAATGGTTGTTCTATTTATATGAGAGATATGTTTTATGGTCATGCCCCGATGGTCAATGGTTTATTCTTAATGAAACTCGAGCGTAATATTACACACATTCATAGTGTGAATACCAAAAGATGTAAAGTTGATAACAATAGTCCCACATACTTGTGGCACTGCCGCCTTGGTCACATTGGTGTCAAGCGCATGAAGAAGCTCCACGCTGATGGACTTTTAGAGTCTGTCGATTATGAATCATTTGACACATGCGAACCATGCCTCATGGGCAAAATGACCAAGACTCCGTTCTCCAGAACAATGGAGCGAGCAACCAACTTATTGGAAATCATACATACCGATGTGTGCGGTCCAATGAGCGTTGAGGCTCGCGGAGGATATCGTTATGTTCTCACTCACTGATGACTTGAGTAGATATGGGTATGTCTACTTAATGAAACACAAGTCTGAGACCTTTGAAAAGTTCAAGGAATTTCAGAATGAGGTAGAGAATCAACATGACCGAAAGATAAAGTTCCTACGATCAGATCGTGGAGGAGAATATTTAAGTCATGAATTTGGTACACACTTAAGGAAATGTGGAATCGTTTCACAACTCACGCCGCTGGAACACCTCGGTAACGGTGTGTCTCGAACGTCAGAATCGCACTCTATTGGATATAGTGCGGTCTATGATGTCTCTTACCGATTCTGACTATCATTTTGGGGATACGCTCTAGAGACAGCTACATTCACTTTAAATAGGGCCTTTGTCTAAATCCGTTGAGACGACACCATATGAATTACGGTTCGGGAAGAAACCTAAGCTGTCGCTTTCTAAAAGTTTGGGGATGCGATGCTTATGTCAAGAAACTTCAACCCGAAAAGCTCGAACCCAAGTCGGAAAAATGCGTCTTCATAGGATACCCTAAGGAAACCATTGGGTATACCTTCTACTTAAGATCCGAGGGCAAGATCTTTGTTGCCAAGAACGGATCCTTCACGGAAAAGAGTTTCTCTTGAAAGAAGTAAGTGGGAGGAAAGTAGAACTCGATGAAGTACTACCTCTTGAACGGGATAGTAGTGCAGCTCGGGAAAAAGTTCTGTGATGCCTACACCAGCGAAGAGGAAAATAATGATGATGATCAAGGTACTTCGGATCAAGTTGCTCTTGAACTTCAAGGTCCACTAGGACACGTTCCGCACTTTGAGTTGTACGACAACCTGTCTTAGAAATCATGTTGTTAGACAACGGTGAACCTTCGAACTATGAAGAAGCGATGGCGGGCCCAGATTCCAACAAATGGCTTGAGGCCATGAAATCCGAGATAGAATCCATGTATGAAAACAAAGTGTGGACTTTGACAGACTTGCCCGATGATCGGCGAGCGATAGAAAACAAATGGATCTTTAAGAAGAAGACGGACGCGGATGGTAATGTTACCATCTATAAAGCTCGACTTGTCGCTAAGGATTATCGACAAGTTCAAGGGGTTGACTACGATGAGACATTCTCTCCCGTAGCGAAGCTGAAGTCCGTCTGAATCATGTTAGCAATTGCCGCATACTATGATTATGAGATATGGCAGATGGACGTCAAAACGGCATTCCTTAACGGACATCTTAAGGAAGAACTGTATATGATGCAGCCGGAAGGTTTTGTCGATCCTAATAATGCTAACAAAGTATGCAAGCTCCAGCGATCCATTTATGGGCTGGTGCAAGCATCTCGGAGTTGGAACATTCGCTTTGATGAGATGATCAAAGCGTTTGGGTTTATGCAGACTTATGGAGAAGCCTGCGTTTACAAGAAAGTGAGTGGGAGCCCTGTAGCATTTCTCATATTATATGTAGATGACATACTTTTGATGGGAAATGATATAGAACGTTTGGACAGCATTAAGGCCTACTTGAATAAGTGTTTTCAATGAAGGACCTTGGAGAAGCTGCTTATATATTAGGCATCAAGATCTATAGAGATAGATCGAGACGCCTCATAGGTCTTTCACAAAGCACATACCTTGATAAGATTTTGAAGAAGTTCAAAATGGATCAGTCCAAGAAGGGGTTCTTGCCTCGTATTGCAAGGTGTGAGATTGAGCTCGGCTCAATGCCGAGCACGGCAAAAGATAAAGAAGAGATGAGTGTCATCCCCTATGCTTCAGCCATAGGATCTATTATGTATGCCATGCTGTGTACCGGACTGATGTAAACCTTGCCGTAAGTTTGGTAGGAAGGTACCAAAGTAATCCCGGCAAGGAACACCGGACAGCGGTCAAGAATGTCTGAAGTACAGAAAAGGACAAAGGACATGTTTCTCGTTTATGGAGGTGACGAAGAGCTCGTCATAAAGGGTTACGTCGGCGCTTAGCTTCGACACAGATCTGGATGACTCTAAGTCACAAACCGGATACGTGTATATGTTGAATGGTGGAAGCGGTTGAGCTGGTGCATGCCAAGCGAAGCGTCGTGGCGGGATCTACATGTGAAGCCTCGTAGGCAGCGCATGAAGCAATTTGGGTGAAGGAGTTCATCACCGACCTAGGAGTCATACCCAATGCATCGGGGCCGATCAAACTTTTCTGTGACAACACTGGAGCTATTGCCCTTGCCAAGGAGCCCAGGTTTCACAAGAAGACCAGCACATCAAGCGTTGCTTCAACTCCATCCGTGAAAATGTTCAAGATGGAGACATAGATATTTGCAAAGTACATACGGATCTGAATGTCGCAGATCCGCTGACTAAACTCTCTCTCATGAGCAAAACATGATCAACACCGGAACTCTATGGGTGTTCGATTCATCACAATGTAACTAGATTATTTACTCCAGTGCAAGTGGGAGACTGTTGGAAATATGCCCTAGAGGCAATAATAAAAGGATTATTATTATATTTCCTTGTTCATGATAATTGTCTTTATTCATGCTATAACTGTATTATCCGGAAATCGTAATACACGTGTGAATACATAGACCAAAATATGTCCCTAGTAAGCCTCTAGTTGACTAGCTCGTTGATCAACGGATAGTCATGGTTTCCTGACTATGGACATTAGATGTCGTTGATTACGGGATCACATCATTAGGAGAATGATGTGATGGACAAGACCCAATCCTAAGCATAGCGCAAGATCGTGTAGTTCGTTTTGCTAGAGCTTTTCCAATGTCAAGTATCTTTTCCTTAGACCATGAGATCGTGTAACTCCCGGATACCGTAGGAGTGCTTTGGGTGTACCAAACGCCACAACGAATCGGGTGATTATAAAGGTGCACTACGGTATCTCCGAAAGTGTACATTGGGTTGACACGGATCGAGATCGGATTTGTCACTCGCGCATGACGGAGAGGTATCTCTGGGCCCACTCGGTAATGCATCATCATAATGAGCTCAAAGTCACCAAGTGTTTGGTCACGGGATCATGCATTACTGATGCGAGTAAAGTGACTTGCCGTGCTTGAGACTGAACGAGGTATTGGGATACCGACGATCGAGTCTCGGGCAAGTAACGTACCGATTGACAAAGGGAATTGTATACGGGGTTGTTCAATCCTCGACATCGTGGTTCATCCGATGAGATCATCGAGGAGCATGTGGGAGCCAACATGGGTATCCAGATCCCGTTGTTGGTTATTGACCGGAGAGCCGTCTCGGTCATGTCTGCATGTCTCCCGAACCCGTAGGGTCTACACACTTAAGGTTCGGTGACGCTAGGGTTGTATAAATATCAGTATGCAGCATACCGAATGTTGTTCGGAGTCCCGGATGAGATCCCGGACGTCACAAGGAGTTCCGGAATGGTCCGGAGGTAAATAATTAAATATAGGAAGTGGTGTTTCGGCAATCGGGAAAGTTTCGGGGTCACCCGGTATTGTACCGGGACCACCGGAAGGGTCCCGGGGGTCCATCGGGTGGGGCCACCCATCCCGGAGGGCCCCATGGGCTGAAGTGGGGAGGGGAACCAGCCCATAGTGGGCTGGTGCGCCCCCCTTGGCCCACCCCCTGCGCCTAGGGTTGAAACCTTAGGGTGGGGCGCCCCACTTGCCTTGGGGGGCACTCCACCTCCCTGGCCGCCGCCCCCTTGGGAGATTGGATCTCCCAGGGCCGGCGCCCCCCCTGGGGGCCTATATAAAGGAGGGCAAGGGGGAGGGCATCCACACCCTGTGCATTGGCGACTCCCTCCCCCTGCTACACCTCGTCCTCCTCCCGAAGTAGCTTGGCGAAGCCCTGCCGGAGTTCTGCTGCATCCACCACCACACCGTCGTGCTGCTGGATCATCATCAACCTCTCCTTTCCCCTTGCTGGATCAAGAAGGAGGAGACGTCATCCGCTCCGTACGTGTGTTGAACGCGGAGGTGCTGTCCGTTCGGCACTTGGTCATCGGTGATTTGAATCACGGCGATGCGACTCCATCATCACCGTTCTCTTGAACGCTTCGCACGCGATCTACAAGTGGTATGTAGATGCAATCTCTCTCCCATGACTCGTTGCTTAGATGAACTCATAGATGGATCTTGGTGAAACCGTAGGAAAAATTTTAATTTTCTGCAACGCTCCCCAACAATGAGGCCCCAGGGCGACTCTCACGAGACTCCAGGGCGTGTACAGCCACACTCATTATTACGTGAGAGTGTCACGAGCGGAGACCTTCACAGGCCGGAGCCTTTATTCAAGGGTAGAACTTCCGGAGGTGCTGGATGTTCCACGCGTTCTGAATGGGGACCCTGACCTGTGTCTCCAGGCGCGCGGCGCCAGGCCTGGAGACACGGGCAATCCTAAACGGGCCCTCCCGCATGGGAGAGAGCTTGTGCAGCCCCTCCCTGGAGAGGACCCGCCTCAGGACGAGATCACCCACCTCTAACGTCCTGGAGCGGATGCTACGGCAATGGTACCGTCGCAGCGCCTGCTGGTACCTTGCCGCTCGGAGCGAGGCTTGTTGGCGACGTTCCTCCCCCAGCACGAGATCCATCCCCCGCGTGGCGTCCTAGCGTGCCTCATCGAACGCTAGGACCCGTGTGGAGCGATGCTTGACCTCGTGAGGGAGAACCGCTTCTGCTCCATAGACGAGGAAGAACAACGTCTCTCCCGTTGGCTTGGTCGCGGTGGTGCGGATGGACCACAACACGGACTACAACTCATTGAGCCAGCCCCTGGCACATGCCTCGAGCTTCTTCTTGAAGGCCCTGGTCTTGAGCCCCCTTAGGACTTCTGCATTGGCCCGCTCGGCCTGGCCGTTGCTCCGTGGGTGTGCCACTGAGGTGTAGCATATTTGCGTTCCAAGGTTAGCACAGTATGTTTTGAAAAGGTTGCTAGTGAACTGCGAGCCGTTGTTGGTGATGATGCGGTTGGGGACCCCAAACCGGCTCACGATTCCCTTGATGAACTTGACGGCCGATCCAGCTGGGATAGTTTGCACGGCTTCTACTTCCGCGCACTTGGTGAACTTGTCGATGGAGACGTAGAGGTACCGGTAGCCCCCCGACACTCGAGGGAACGGACCCAAGATGTCCAGCCCCCAGACCACGAACAGCCATGTGAGCGGGATTGTCTGGAGGCCCTGCGCGGGCTGGTGGATTTGCTTGGCGTGAGACTGGCTTGCTTCGCAAGAGCATACCAGTTCTGCGGTGTCGTTGAGCGCGGTGGGCCAGTAGAAGCCGTTGTGGAACACCTTGCCCACCAGAGTACGTGATGAGGAATGATGCCCGCAGTCCCCACCATGTATGTCCACTAGCAGCTTGAGCCCCTGTTCCCTGGAGATGCAGCGCAATGACACGTCATTGGGCCTCTTGCGATATAACTCACCATCTTGGATGCGATGTCACGGTAACCCAGCCAGACCCACGCTTTCAGTGTCTTCCTCCTCCTCTGGCAGGGTCCCCTGAAGCAAGTATGCCTTGAACTCTTCGGTCCAGGACCCCTCCCGAGGCTCGGGCGCAAGCAGCAGGCGGGCCCCCGAGGGGTGGCCATAGGCTAGGGCGCCCATCTCGGGTGCCTGTGGCAAGTCCTCCTAAGGCGGTGCTGGAGTCGCGGCGTGGGGAGTCGTAGACGGCTTGAAGTGCCGCTCCTCAAACACCCCCGACTCCAGAGGGAGCCTGCGGGAGGCCCTCTTGGTGATGTCGTCCGCTTCCTTGTGCATTCCGCATGGCACATGCTGTAGTTCCACGCCCATGAACCACTTCTCCATCTTGCACACCTCTTCTAGGTACGCCTCCACGTGCTCATCCTTAGGCGTGTACTCCTTGTTGGAGAAATTGATGAGGAGCTAAGAGTCGCCATTGATGGTGAGGCGCTTCACTCCCAGCGCGGCCGCGGCCCTGAGTCCGGCGAGCAAGCCTTCGAATTCTACAATGTTGTTGGAGACTTTATCGCCCTGCTGGAAGCAGAGCTGCACTGCCTAGCAGAGCTTGTCCTTGGTGGGTGAGATGAGGACGGCCCCTTCTCCTGCATCTTGTCGCGCAAACGCCCCATCAAAGTACATGATCCATCCATTCGGCTCTTCGTCTCCTGGCAGGAGGGAGCGATCCTCGCCTACTCCATGGTCGGGAGCGTCGGTCCACTCGGCCATGAAGTCCGGAGGGCCGCACCCTTCATGACCCTGGTGGTGCTGAACTTGAGATTGAACGCCTGAAGCTCGATGTTCCATTGAACAACTCGCCCGACAGCATTCGGGCTCCGGAGCACCCTCTCTAGAGGGTACGCCAAAACAACCTTGATGGGCTGTCCTTGAAAGTAGTGGCACAGTTTCTGGGAGGCGACCAGGAGCGCGAGCAGGAGTTTCTGAGGCATGGGGTCATTCCCGGGCCTCCCTCGGTACTGTGCTGACAAAGTAGTCAGGGTGCTCGATGAGGGGGGAGGCATCAGCTGAGTCTTGTTTTTCTATAAGAACCCCCAACATATTATGTATGTTTTTGGGCTAGAAAAATCCAATGAATCCAGTAGTGGCATTAGTTTCTTCATTTGAGCAAGTTTGCACACATGTCATTTTACCTCATGTTGCTTGCGCATTGCACCGTGATTGATTGTTGTTCCACTGCTTGTGTTCTTGCTTTGGGTAGAGCCGGGAGACGAGTTCGTGAACGAGAAACCTGTTGAGTACGCTAAAGAGGAGCAAGCTTTCGACAACTCTGAGAACTTTGCAGGCAAGATGACCATTACCCTCGATATCACTTCTATCTTTGCTTGCTAGTTGCTTCGTTCTATCGCTATGTTGTGCTACCTATCACTTGTTTACCATGCCTCCCATATTGCCATGTCAAGCCTCTAACCCACCTTCCTAGCAAACCGTTGTTTGGCTAAGTTACCGCTTTTGCTCAAACCCTCTTATAGCGTTGTTAGTTTGCAGGTGAAGTTGAAGTTTGCTCCATGTTGGAACATGTTTATGTTGGGATATCACAATATCTATTATTTTAATTAATGCATCTATATATTTGGTAAAGGGTGGAAGGCTCGGCCTTTTGCCTGGTGTTTTGTTCCGCTCTTGCCACCTTAGTTTCCGTCATACCGGTGTTATGTTCCTCGATTTTGCGTTCCTCACGCGGTCGGGTTTATGGGAACCCCTTGACAGTTCGCCTTGAATAAAACTCCTCCAGCAAGGCCCAACATTGGTTTTCCATTTGCCTAACAACCTATAACCCGCCCTTGGGGTCTACAGCCCCGAGGGTCATCTTTATTTTAACCCCCTCGGGCCAGTGCTCCTCTGAGTGTTGGTCCAAACTGAGCAGCCTGCGGGGCCACCTCGGGGAAACTTGAGGGCTGGTTTTACTCGTAGCTTGACTCATCTGGTGTGCCCTGAGAAGGAGATATGTGCAGCTCCTATCGGGATTTGTCAGCACATTTGGGCGGTCTTGCTGGTCTTGTTTTACCTTTGTCGAAACGTCTTGTAACCGGGATTCTGAGGCTGATCGGGTCTTCCCGGGAGAAGGAATATCCTTCGCTGATCGTGAGAGCTTGTGATGGGCTAAGTTGGGACACCCCTGCAGGGTATAAACTTTCGAGAGCCGTGCCCGCGGTTATGTGGCAGATGGGAATTTGTTAATATCCAGTTGTAGATAACTTGACACTTGACTTAATTAAAATGCGCCAACCGCGTGGATAGCCGTGATGGTCTCTTCTCGGCGGAGTCCGGGAAGTGAACACGGTTTGGGTTATGATTGAACGTAAGTAGTTTCAGGATCACTTCTTGATCACTTCTAGCTTCACGATCATTGCGTAGCTTCTCATCTTACTCTTATTTGCGTATGTGAGCCACCATTTTTGCTTAGCGCTTACTGCCACTCCTCATCATTACCACATCCTACCCATAAGCTTAAATAGTCTTGATCTCGCGGGCTTTGAGATTGCCGAGTCCTCGTGACTCACAGATACTACCAAAACAGTTGCAGGTGCCAATGATACCAGTGCAGGTGATGCTACCGAACTCACGTGGGAGTTCGACGAGGTCCTTGGGCGTTACTATGTGTCTTTTCTTGATGATCAGTAGTGGAGCCTGATACGTCTCCAACGTATCTATAATTTTTGATTGTTCCATGCTATTATATTACCCCTTTTGGATGTTTATGGGCTTTATTTTACATATTTATATCTTTTTTGGGACTAACCTACTAACCAGAGGCCCAGCCCATATTGCTGTTTTATTGCCTGTTTCAGTATTTCGAAGAAAAGGAATATCAAACGGAGTCCAAACAGAATGAAACCTTCGGCAACGTGAATATGATCCTAGAGACTTGGAGTTCAAGTCAGAAGATCCTCGATAACTCCACGAGATAGGAGGGCGTGCCCCCCATGTAGGGCGCGCCACCCTGTCTCGTGGGCCCCTTGAGCACCTCCCGACCGACTTCTTTCGCCTATATAAGCCTACGTACCCTAAAACCATCGAAAATCAAGATAGATCGGGAGTTCCGCCGCTGCAAGCCTCTGTAGCCAGCAAAAACCTCTCGGGAGCCCATTCCGGCACCCTGCCAGAGGGGGAACCCATCACCGGTGGCCATCTTCATTATCCCGGCGCTCTCCATGACGAGGAGGGAGTAGTTCACCCTCGGGGCTGAGGGTATGTACCAGTAGCTATGTGTTTGATCTCTCTCTCTCTCTCGTGTTCTCTACTTCACATAATCTTGATGTATCGCGAGCTTTGCTATTATAGTTGGATCTTATGATGTTTCTCCCCCCTCTACTCTCTTGTGATGAATTGAGTTTCCCTCTTGAAGTTATCTTATTGGATTGAGTCTTTATTTGAGAACACTTGATGTATGTCTTGCCGTGTTTATCTGTGGTGACAATTGGATATCACGTGCCACTTGATGTATGTTTTGGTAACCAACTTGCGGGTTCCGCCCATGAACCTATGCATAGGGGTTGGCACACGTTCTTGACTCTCCCGTTGAAACTTTGGGGCACTCTTTGAAGTACTTTGTGTTGGTTGGATGAATCTGAGATTGTGTGATGCATATCGTATAATCATGCCCACGGATACTTGAGGTGACAATGGAGTATCTAGGTGATATTAGGGTTTTGGTTGATTTGTGTCTTAAGGTGTTATTCTAGTACGAATTCTTTAATAGATTGATCTGAAAGAATAACTTTGAGGTGGTTTCGTACCCTACCATAATCTCTACATTCGTTCTCCGCTATTAGTGGCTTTGGAGTGACTCTTTGTTGCATGTTGAGGGCTTGTTATATGATCTATCTATGTTATTATTGTTGAGAGAACTTGCACTAGTGAAAGTATGAACCCTAGGCCTTGTTTCCTATCATTGCAATACCGTTTACGCTCACCTTTATCATTAGTTACCTTGCTGTTTTTCTTATTTCAGATTACAAATACCTTTATCTACCATCCAGATTGCACTTGTATCACCATCTCTTCACCGAACTAGTGCACCTATACAATTTACCATTGTATTGGGTGTGTTGGGGACACAAGATACTTTACATTATTTGGTTGTAGGGTTGTTTGAGAGAGACCATCTTCATCCTACGCCTCCCACGGATTAATAAACCTTAGGTCATCCACTTGAGGGAAATTTGCTACTGTCCTACAAACCTGTGCACTTGCAGGCCCAACAACGTCTACAAGAAGAAGGTTGTGTAGTAGACATCAGAGCCCAGTTGGGACGATAGAGGATCTAGCATTTGGGGTTATCTTATTTTCATTTGGATTTGTCTGTAGTCGGACTATGTGTGTACTCTGGATGATGTATGAATTATATGATCTTTGTGTGAAGTGGCGATTGTAAGCCAACTCTATTTATCCCTTTCATGTTCATTACATGGGATTGTGTGAAGATGACCCTTGTTGCGACAAAAACCACAATGAGGTTATGCCTCTGAGTCGTGTCTCAAAACGTGGGAGATATAGCCGCATCGTGGGCGTTACAAGTTGGTAATCAGGGCCATCCCCGACTTAGGAGCCCCCTGCTTGATCAAATCGCTGACGTTGTTGGGTCTAGAACAAAAATGTTTTGAGTCTTAGGATTATATATATCGGAGAGTAGGATTCTTTTTACTCCTCAGTCCCTTCGTCACTCTGGTGAGGCCTCCTGACGTAGATGTTTTGATTTTCCTCTCCTCAAATTTCACGATTTTTTTAGGATCACGCGGGTATCTTGGGATCGTTCTGATATTCTTGTGACGAGAACATTGTTCTTGGTGCCTCCTGACATTTAGGGGTTGTGGCAGTGTCCCGGGGAGTTGAGCTCCGAGGTGTTGTCGTCACAATTTTATCGTTGCAGTTCTGGAATACCTGAGTTTCCCCGACATCGAAAATCCCTTTTATGCAGCTAGTGGTAAGATAACCTCGACGCCACCGAGTACTGGGGCGGGAGCTCGGGAGTATTGCCATAGCTCATATAACGGATGCTTTTCGAAGGTTGAGGTACACGATTTCCGAAGGTTTCATGGTTATGTGTTGACGGATGGATACAGCTTGGATGTAGGGTTTGTTAGTTTTGGGTGAGATATATATTGCTTCCCCTGTATCCCCAACACCAGATTGCATAACCAGAAAGTTTCAGGAGTTTTATAGGTGGGAATTCCAATAGCTCTTAGCATTTCTTCCCGCAGATATTTGGTTTGTGATTGGGTAATCCTTACCATTTATTTGTTCCAGCCGTACCTTGTTGTTTTATTCATCAACCCTTATCTAAGTGGCTTCTCACCTTAATGGATGGGTGATGTTAACTTTGGAATTCATTCGTTCAATCCTTGTTCGAATGTTTATTGTGAAGACTATATGTTGCAATTTCTAGCCTTTGATTCTACTTATCTATCATGTCAATGGTGGTTCTAATGGATGTCATCTTCTTCAGGATGGCTTCGCCAACTCACAAGAACCCGGATTGGGGTGAAGGAGATTGGTCGAACCCTCCACCTCCACCACCTCCTCCGCCTCCGGAGGCATGGCAAGCTGTCGTGGCGGCCACCAATGCTAGCACCCAGATGCTTTTGCAAATCTTGCAAGAGCGCAACTAAGGCAAAGGGCATTTCAACAATCAGCCTCAGTTTGCTACCATCAACCAGTTCCTTGCAAATCAGCCAAAGTCTTTCAGCAGTTGTGTCGAGGCCACAGACGTCGATGATTGGCTCATGGACATCTGCAAGCATTTGGAATGTAGCAATGTTAGGCCTGAGGACTACATCAAGTTCGCTTCTTTTCATCTCAAGGACCAAGCAGCTGATTGGTATCGGCAATACAAAGATTCCAAAGGAGGTCGAGTGATTACTTGGGCTGACTTCTGCCGGGATTTCAAAGCTCACCACATTCCTAAAAGTGTTGTCGAGATCAAGCATGATGAATTCCGCAATCTCAAGCAAGGAGGCATGTCCGTGTATCAATACAACATCCAGTTTCAGAAGCTTGCTCGCTTCGCAAGGCAAGACGTTCCTGATGAAAAGAGCATGATTTATCACTTCAGGGGTGGCTTCAGAGAGGATCTGCAGTTAGCTCTCGTTCTTGTTGAGCCTACTCAGTTCGATCAGTTCTAAAACATGGCCCTCAAGCAAGAAGGTGCTCAGCTCAAGTGTGAGGCTTCTAAAAAGAGAATCAAGGATGCAATTCAGTCTTCTTCTTCCTCATAAGTGGCAGCTAAGCAGCAGAAGTTCTACCTTCCTCCTCCGTTTTGTCAGCCTTACCAGCAGAAGAACTCAGGTGGTCGTGGATCTTCCCACCCACCCAACCCAGGCTATCAGAACAAGTCTCAGACTCAAGCTCCAAGCTCAAGTGCTCCTTATCATCGCCTGCTCTCAGAGGTGACTTGCAACAAGTGTCAGCAGAAAGGTCACTACGCAAACAAGTGCTTCAACCAAAGGCGCCTTCTGCCTCCTCCTCCTGTGAGGTCTACAAGCAATGCAGTGGTCAAGCACAATCCAAAGCATGCAAAGGTGAACATGATGAATGCAGCTTAGGCAGAGGATTCTTCAAATGTGATCATGGGTAACCTTCCAATTAACTCTATTCCTGCTAGAGTTTTATTTGATTCTAGTGCATCGCATTGTTTCATGTCACGACCGTTTTTTGCCAAGCATGAAATCACTTCTTCACATTTGGGTAAACCCATGTATGTCATTTCTCCGGGTAAACAGTTGAGCTCCAGTTTGGTGGTTCCAGATACCACAGTCAAGATGGTCAACTATAAATTTCTATCTTCTCCAATGGTTCTTGGCGACTCTGATATTGATCTAATGCTCGGGATGGACTGGCTTTCTAAGCACAAGGCTCAACTTGATTGTGCTGCCAGGGAGATTCAATTGACACACTCTTCTGAGCATGTGATCATCTATGCCGCTCGTGATGAAACCATTCAGTTATTCTCTCTCAATGAGAATGGCGAGTTAGATGCAATTTCTCAGATTCCAGTCGTTTGTGAGTACCAAGATGTCTTTCCAGGAGAGCTTCCGGGTATGCCTCCTCACCAGCCAGTTGAGTTTGTTATCGATCTTGAGCCTGGTACTGAACCCGTTTGCAAGCGTCCATACAAGCTTGGACCAAAGGATCTGAACGAATTGAAGAAACAGCTCGATGAACAAGAGCGTCCGGGTCTGATCAGACCAAGCTCATCTCCTTGGGGTTGTGGTGTTCTTTTTGTCCAGAAGAAGGATGGCACGGACCGACTTTGCGTCGATTACCGTCCATTGAACAAGAAGACAATCAAGAACAAGTACCCACTTCCCAACATCAATGAGCTATTTGATCAACTTAAAGGTGCAAAGGTGTTCTCCAAGCTTCACCTCCGTATGGGTTATCATCAAATTCACATTCGTAAACAAGATATCCCCAAGGCAGCATTTAGAGCAAGCTTTGGTTCTTATGAATATACTGGCATGTCTTTCGGCCTTGTCAATGCTCCTCCAACTTTCTCTTGCATGATGAACTTCATCTTCAACCCCACACAAATGAATTCGTCCTGGTGTATCTTGTTGATATCTTGGTGTTCTCCAAGAATAAGAAGGACCATGCCAAGCATTTGAGATTGGTGCTCGACAAGCTCAGAGAATATCGATTCTATGCGAAGTTTTCGAAATTTGAGTTCTGGCTTGATGAAGTTCTTTACCTTGGTCACATCATCTCCGCCAAAGGCATTGCTATTAATCCCGAGAAGGTCTCTATAATTGTGAATTGGGAACCTCTTCAGAATGTCAAGCAGCTTCGCAGTTTCCTTGGACTTGCAAGCTATTGTCGAAGATTCGTTGAGAATTTCTTTGCAAAGCCTCTTTCCAACCTCCTCCAGAAGCATGTCAAGTATGTCTGGACTCCTGAGTGTGACGTTGCTTTCAACACCCTCAAAGAAAAGCTAGTCTCAGCTCCTGTCTTGACTCCTCCTGATGAATCCAAGCCATATGAAGTTTTCTGTGATGCCTTTTTGCAAGGTCTCGGTGCTGTGTTAATGCAAGAGAAGAAGGTTGTGGCTTATACCTCTCGTCAGTTGAAGCCCAACGAAAGGAACTACCCCACTCACAATCTTGAGTTGGCAGAAGTTGTCCATGCATTGATAACATGGATACATCTCTTGTTGGGAAGGCAAGTGGACATTTTCACCGATCACAAGAGCCTCAAATATATCTTCACTCAACCCAACCTCAACCTCATGCAAACTCATTGGGTCGAAATGATTCAAGAGTACAATCCGAGTATTGAATATACTCCAGGCAAGGCGAATGTGATTGCAGATGCTTTGAGCAGGAAGGCTTATTGCAACAGCTTAATTCTCAAGCCCTTCCAACCGGATCTTTGTGAAGCTTTCCACAAACTCAATCTCCAAGTTGTTCCTCAAGGTTTTCTTGCCAACCTTTAAGTCGCTCCTACCTTGGAAGATCAAATCTGTGAGGCACAACTCCTTGATGCCATGGTGAAGAAGGTGAAACACGGTATTGCCAAGGGCTTATCCAAATACAAATGCTATCACATTGATGACAAGGACTCCTTATTCTTTGAGGACCGGATTGTGGTTCCTAAAGGTTATCTAAGGAAGGTCATAATGAACGAAGTGCACAATTATCTCCTTTCCATTCATCCAGGCAGTTCGAAGATGTACCATGACCTCAAGAAGTCGTATTGGTGGACACGATTGAAGCGAGAAATTGCTCAATTCGTGAATGAATGTGATGTCTGCCGAAGGGTGAAAGAAGAACACCAACGACCAGTTGGTCTCCTCCAACCTCTTGCTATTCCAGAATGGAAGTTTGATCATATCGAAATGGACTTTGATGTAGGGTAGAACCCTAGGAAGGATCTTTTCACACTTGGACGGGGGAAGTGGAGGGAAATCACAAGAACAACAAGAACACAAGGATGAACACAAAGAGGCAATCACTCCAACAATTCCCGATTACACATCCACTAGAGTAACAACACAAGATCCACAAGTCTCATCCCAAATCCAAAGGAAGAGGGGTCTTGGTGGTAGGTAGTCTTCTCCCAATGGAGGTCTTGAAATCCTCAAGGATTCTTCCCTATGGGATCTTGATCCTCAAAGAGGGAAGGTAATGGAGCAAAGCTCACCAAGATCTCATCTAATACTTTGCTAACCCTAAACATGGCCCTAGGTATGGAATATATAGGCTTGGGGTCGAAGGAGGAGAAGGGGAGCCGAAGATGCAATCTCAGCCGGCCATCTTGGGAGGCCCGTGCGCACGGGGGTCCCGTGGGCACGGTACAGGCCCTTGCGCACGGTGTGCTCCAGCGCCAACTCCCTGGGTAGTCCGTGGGCACGGGGTCTCGGGGGCCCATGCGCACGGGGTCGCCTGGAGCCTCCTGTGCTGCTGTTGTTGTCCTTGTTCTTGGTCCATGTGGCCTTGGGGTGGTTCTCCATCTCCTTGGTGATGCTCCTGAGCTTCTTGGTGATGTTCCTCTTCATACCTAAGGATGCATAGCACATTTTGGTGAGGTAGTAGACATGTTCCGTTTGTGTCCATATGCAAGTCTAGTAGGAAGGAGTTCACCTCGGTTTCCAAAGCACGTGCTCTAGCTCTCGTCATGGGTCCTTGTGGGGTTGGATGTGTTGATGTAAAGTCCATGGGGATGATGGAAGGATGCTCCGCATCATCTCCCCTCCCTTCGAAAGGATCCGACCTCGGATCAAGATCTTCATCACCATGGAAAGGCGAGAGGTCTTTGACGTTGAAGATGTCGCTCACATTGTACTTGTCTCGTGGGAGTTCAATCTTGTAGGCGTTGTCGTTGTAGCGTGCTAGCACCTTTAATGGTCCATCGGCTCAAGGTAGTAGTTTGGACTTGCGTTCGTTGGGGAAGCGGTCCTTGCGAAGGTGTAGCCACACGAGATCACCTATGTTGAAGATCATGGGTTGCTTGTTGACGTTGAGCTTGGTCGCTAGTCGATGTACTTGGCACTCGATGATGTTTCTTGTATCTTCATGCATCTTCTTGATGTAGCTTGCTCGTGCATTCGCATCCATGTTGGTGCGCTCTTGTAGAGGTAGAGGTAGAATGTCCAATGGGGACAATGGGTTGAAGCCGTAGACGACCTCGAAAGGGGACTTGCCGGTAGTCGAATGTCTTGCGCGGTTGTAGGCGTACTCGGTGATGGGTAGACACGCCTCCCACTCCTCGATGTTCTTCTTGATCAATACGCGAAGTGTCGTGGAATTGTCACGGCAGATGTCCTCATAAAAGGACTTAGTCACAGAGCCATCGTACGGGTTAACCTAGAGGGGTTAAAGCGGACACAAAGACATGGGAGTTATACTAGTTCGGCCCCTTCGATGAAGGTAAAAGCCTACGTCTAGTTGTGATGGGATTGATGTGATTTCGGCGCCTAGGGAGCAATAGCTTCGCCTCAGCCTCGAATTCTCTGTGTTTAACTCGCCGCCGGGTCGTCCCCTTATATATACGGGTTGACACCCGGCCGGTCTACAGAGTCCTGATCCGGCTCATACA
Organism: Aegilops bicornis; assembly: GCA_021605145.1. Taxonomy (NCBI): domain Eukaryota; kingdom Viridiplantae; phylum Streptophyta; class Magnoliopsida; order Poales; family Poaceae; genus Aegilops; species Aegilops bicornis. The sequence continues at coordinate 155,516,617 of CM038673.1, forward strand.
AGTGTCCGGCTCGGTCTCTTCTCTCTTATCTTACAGCTCAAGTTACAAGACTAAGGCGGTTTACATGAATGGATCCTAATCCGCCTCTGGGCTTTGGGCCTCCTCCGTGGGCCACGATCATGGATGAGGGTAACCCGGCCCCTTGAGGCGGTTTACACTCGGTAGTTACATCCCCAACATTAGGCCCCAGATTGACTTGAACCGGTTCATGTGAATCTTCAACATCTCCGTAAAACGCCATTTGCTTGAACCGCCGTGACGTCATCCTCCGACCACCGCAAGAGGGCGCTTTGACGTCAGCTTTAATAAATAAATCCAAACAGTAAGATTCCCTTTCATTTAATGCTATCCCGGAAATCGAGGCGACCGCTGCGCCGTCCGCCGCTTTTGACTCCTCGATTCTCGTGCTTTGTTAATCGCCCGGTCCCTTATAAATAGACGGCAGGCCCTTTCTTCTTCTTCCGCTCTTCCTCTTCCTCGCGACGTTCTGGCTCTGAAGCTCCGCCTTGCTGCCGACCTTCATTGCGCGCGTCGGCCCAGAACATTGCATCACCTTGACCGGACAAGAAGCTCTTTAGCGCTCCTCCGCCGCAAGGCGCACCAGGTAAGGCTCCTCTTCCAACCCTAGATCCGCATCTGAAGGTCCCTGTTCCTCTTGTAGTTCATAGGTGTTCATCGTAGTGTCCTTATACCTATCCTGCCATGGCCGTATGATTCGGCCGTAGTACACATCCTGTGCGGCGACCGCCCGCCATCGATTTTACTCCTTGTTCATCTTTTATTTTGCCCAGATCTTCTTGTTTAGGGCCTTACGAACATTCCTGCCCTCTACGAGGCTTGCTAGGTCGCAAAGATTTTCTTCACTGAACCTTCGGTAGATCTAAATCACTTCCATTCGCGTGTGAAACCTGTTTCTGTCCATACTTAGTAAATTTTTTCAGGTCTGTCTCTTTTGGCGGTGTAACTTTTTGATAACTAACCCGTCACTCCATTAGTCCTCAGTTAAACCGGAATCGGAAGCGCTGGCTGCCAATTGCGGTTTAACATTGTATAATATGCTCGAACCGTTTAACGGTGAACCGTTTCTCCCTTTCGCAGCTTTTGATCTTCCGGAATGGCCCCGCAATTCTCAGCGTGCAATTGGGTCGGTCTAAAAGGCCACCGAGACGCAACTCAACGGATACGTCACCACCGGCGCTTTGGCTGCTAAAAATGTCCTCCTTTGGCGGGTTCCGGATGGCGAATGCCCTCCCACTCCGCAAGAAGGAGAAGTAATTGTATTTGTGCAGCACTTAGACGGGGATTCTGCCCACCGGATCAAAATTCTTCGGGATGTCCTTGCGATTTTCAACTCCATCCACGGGATATTGGTCCCAACTCCGTGTCAAACATATGCAATTTTCAAGTGTTACGTGAAGTCTACCTTCAAGAAAAACCCTCTGTGGAGCTGTTCCGGATTTCTTTCACTTGAACCGCCAGACGGAATTTTCCGATGGTCCCAACACGTAGCTGGGCGGCGTTTCAATCCGGAAAGAGGAAGGAAGCGGACTTTCCCCACGCCAAACACCACAGCCATCCAAAAGATTGGAACCAAACCTGGTTCTCTTGCGGAACACTGCTCCACCTTAGCGAGAATCCTTTGCCGGGTTACCGTCCTCACCGGCTCGGCAACAATCATCCGCTGCCTTTTACGCTTAACCGGCGGAGCGGAAGAACTTTGCACCTCGGATCATTAAACTCCGGGCTCTAATGGCCAATGGACTAAGCTGGTGTGGACCTTGTGCGATCTTTGGGTTTCTTGGGGCATCTTGCTCTTAAGCCGCCCGGCCGGATTGATGCTGCGAATATACTAGCAGCCTCAAAGACCCTCAAAGGCGTCATGAATTACCAATAAGCGAACTTGAGGTCACAGAGACTGTAAAGAGGATGCTTGATGAACCAATCTCCGTCTGCAGCCTAACCGGGCTGGCTCCGTTCTGTGTTGCCAACCAACCGCCTGCGGTAAGGCTCTGCTCACCGCTTTTCGGGCCTTTAATACTTTTTTGATATTCATTAATCCTTGTTACCTCGCAGGCTAACAGCTCCTTCTGGAGGCGGACCAAACCGGCCCGAGCTCCGCGTATAAAGTCCAAGGCTGCCAAAAAGGCTGGCAAGAAAACCGTCGGGTCTTACATTCCGCGGAGATGAAGAATCGAAGCTGAGGTAAAACTTGATATCCTTACGAGGGAGCCGCCAGAACCGGCTCTCCACCTTGTGTTTCTTCTTACTTATAGTTTGTCCTTTTTATTCTTCCCTTCTTGACAAATTTAATTCCCGGGATGATCTTTGAAGCCAGCCATGCCGACCATGTTGAGGTAATCCTTCTTTCTTCCGACTTCGACCTCGTGCCGGTTAAAAGAATTCGTCGCGCCGTTCGGAAAGTGAAAAAATCTCATTCCTATGCTTATTTGAAGCCACAAGAAGCTGAAAGGCGCCCATACAACCCGGCACAGTGGTCAGCAGATTCTCTCCTCCGGTTTACCGGATACACCAACCGGGCGTCATCCAGAGGTGACTTGTTCTCTGAAAAATGTTATCCCTTAAAGGGTTTCTTCCGATGTCCTCTCAATCCGTCGACCCGAATTATCAGGCCTCTTCCAACTCCTCTGGCGGTTCATCAACCACGCATAGCGCCTCCGCTTAAAGTTGCTTTGCAGGTAAGTATCATACCTCTGTCCCGCCAATTCGGTGTATAGTTGCGTTGGTCGATTTATCTTACTCTAATTCTGAACACTGCAGCACCAAGGCTCGCTTGAGTAAAAAAGCAAAAACTCTTGAGCCTACTGCAGATGCTGATCCGGAGAAGACCCCAGAGCAACAGGGCGAAAATCCTGAAGTCGCTAAGAATAGCTCTGGCGAGTTGTACCGAGACGATATTACTGATCCGCGAGAAGCCCAAGTGGAAACCTCGCATCCTGCTCCACTGAGTCCGACCACAGAGCGGGTCGTAACTATTGAACCGCCGAGCCAGAGCATGAAGGCACCAAGCCCAAAGAAGACCGCCGATCCGGCCAGCCCGGCCAAAAATGATGATGTTATTGTGGCGGACGCGGCTACACCACCCCTAGCCAACGGTCGTTTTAGCAAAACATAGCGCCAAGGGAGAGTACGCCACTATGAGTAAAGATAAGGGAAAACTGATCTGTCGACTTATGACAATTTCTCGCCCAAGAACTTCACTCTGCTTTACGAACCGGCTCTACACAAGCCGTGACCTTGAAGCCGATGCAGTAAATCGCATGAAGGACCGCTATGAGGTAAGGATTTATGCCTGTCTTGTACCTTTGCTGCGTAGTAGCCCCCAAGGGTCGGTTTAACTTGTCATAGTCAAATCGGCACTTCGTAAAGAAACCATACACCTTGAACTGCGGTACTGTAGCCCCCAAGGGTCGGTTCAACTTAGCATAGTTAAACCGGGACTTAATTTCTGTATCCCATACCGAACTGAGATCAATTAGCCATTAGCCCCCAAGTGCCAAGTTGAATACTTGTATTGAGATTGGGACTTTATAATAACACAACTAACGTACTCCCTTTGTTATCAGAATGAGATATACCAGCAAACCGTGCAACTCAAGGACCTTCGTGCCAACTTGGAAATTCAACAAGCAGAGACCACCAAGGCCAAGGATGAATTGAGAACTGCCTTGGCCACTATGGAACAGTGAAGGAGGGATATACGTCCGGCGGGCCAAATGGGACACCGAGAAAGCCGGTTTGACAAAGCGGGCGTAAGATGCTTGAATCAGCTCTTAAACCGGTGACCGAAGAACTTACCAGACTGAAGCGCCAAGTTCATGCCATGACCTCTGCCATCTTTGGTAAGAAATTTTGCACTGAATACTCCTGCTTTAATATTGCCGCCGGTTTAACTTGAGCTGTCTGAACCTGGTGCAGGCAAGCGTATTGCTCATCTGGGCTCTGACGTGCGGAAGAAGCTCAAGGCCGCTTACACCCTGATTGAGCAGTTGTACACTGGCGCCCAACGAGTCATATGTGCCACATCGTACGACAACACAGCTCCGTCCTTGATCAAAGACACAATGGACCGGCTGTCCATGATTCCGGCGCAGCTTGAAGAGTTGAAACGGTCCGCGGTCCGGGCTGGCACTCTACTGGCTCTGACTCGCGCCAAGGCGTGGATAGCAGACCTTGACCCGGCTGACATAGCCAAGGGTTTCCCCAGCGCTCAAGAGAACGGTGAAGCCTTTGATAATGACGCTCTGAAACGAGTAACAAAGGAGATGCGTCATTGGCGAGTCAGCGGCAGCGAAGCCAACTGGCGGTTTACCGCTCTTTTATGACGCAAGCAACAAGCGGGTGGAGTTTGTCATTCGAAGTGCGAGCCTTGTTCCTCCAATCCGTAAGCACACTTATGCCCACGACGTTGATCCGGCTGAGCTTATAAGTGAAGAGGCTGTCTTTCAGGCCTTAACCCGGATTGACTGGTCTACCAATGACTTCCGGGCTTTGGGTGATGAAGAGGAAGAATTTGAACCGACGCCAAACGTCCCTTCTTCCTCACGTCAACCCGGCGAGGAAGCTTAATCCGTCGAGCCGGGTGATGCATCGAAGTTGCTGGCCATAACGCCATGCGAACCACTTTGGGCCTTGGAAGGCTTTGTAATAGAATAGCTAGCACTTTGTTCTTGAACATGCCTTTATACCCTCCGTCTGTAACTTTTTGGCGGCGGTCTTGATACTTTGGTTTGAAGTGTTGAAACCTTCAATGTATTTTACCTGCAATCACAAATTCTTAAACTGCCACGGCTGACTTGCATCTCTAGCGGCTTGGGACGCCTATATATTTACATAAGAAAGTATTGAGGTATATGATCAAAACTTTGTGATACCAAAAAATACACCTTGGCGTCGGGCATGCGGTTAGCCTAGCCAAACTTAGGCGGAGGTTGTATAAACCATTACCGTCAAAGGAGAACAACTCTGTGTGTATAATACCGGTTTACCGTGTAAACCGTGTCGGGTCATGACAAGCCCCCTGTTACTCCATAATGGGATGTTAACAGAAAAAATCAAACCGGAAAAAATCGCCGGAATAAGAAGGCAAACAAAAGTCAAATAACTGGTATGCAAACCGTATGGAAGCAAAGGCAATGATAAAAACCGTTTGCAAGAAGAGGCTTTATTGAGCCTGATCAGATGGTGTTACCATGGTCGGACAGGACCAAGCTCCCTATAAGGTGTAGCGATGGTTCAAGTCAGCCAGCTCCCCAACTGAAATCGTGGCATTATGCCGATCAAGTGGCATTGCAATGGTTGGGTTCGACCAAGCCCCCAAGTGATTCTATGGCCTTAGGCCGACCAAGAGGCGTGTTGGTTCAGGCGTGACCATGTCCCCAAGCGATCTGGTGGCTTTCGCCCGTCAAAAGGTGTTGCATTGGTTCGGACACGACCAAGCCCCCAAGTGACAAAAACTTATGAAAAGCAAGACCAAGGGTTAAACCGGAGGCTGCTACGACAACATCTCCATGTACCCAAACCGGACTTTTCTGAGCAGATACCCCGCTTTAGCCGAGGATCCAGTTTATTGCTTTTATTCATAATATATACATTGTCTTAATATGTACATAAGCGGAGCCGATGGCTCCGGGTATAATAAGGCGAAGATGAGCTATGTTCCACGGCCTGTTGGTCTCCTCCTCGGCGTGCGTGAGTCCTTTCGCTCTCGTACATCAATCGAGATAGTATGACCCGTTGTGCAGATTCTTGCTGACCACAAAAGGCCCTTCCCAAAGGTGGGGATAGCTTGTGCATATCTTTACGGTCTTGAATGAGCGAAGCACCAAGTCTCCTTCTGAAAGGTTACGGTTTTAACCGCCGGTTGTGATACAAGCGAAGATCCTGGCGGTAAACCGCCCGAATGAGCAGCCGCCATATCTCGCTCTTCATCCGGTCGATCCAACGCGTCCTGCCGTGCAGCCTCGCTATCCACCTCAACATAAGCTGCCACCCGAGGTGAGTCGTGGCCGGATATCGCTGGCGGGACCGCCTCCGCTCCATAGACCATAAAGAACGGTGTGTATCCGATGAGATCTGTTAGGGGTAGTGTTGATGCTCCATATCACCGATGGAAGCTGTTCCACCCAACAACCCGTCCTCTCTAAAGGGACCATAAGCGGGGTTTGATACCTTTCAAGATCTCTGATTAGCTTGTTCCGCTTGACCATTGGACTGCGGGTGGGCCCTTGAAGAAAGCGTCAAGCGGATGTGCTCTCGTTCACAAAACGCCTTCATGACTCCTTGGACAAATTGGTGCCATTGTCCGTGATGATACTATGTGGAAACCCAAACCGGAAAATCACCTTTTGATGAGCCGAACCGCCGTGGCGCATCACACTTGCTAATGTGCTCTGCCTCCACCCACTTTGTAAATTTGTCGACCGCCACCAACAGGTGGGTCTTCTTGTCCTTGGACCTTTTGAAAGGTCCGACCATATCCAACCCCAAAGTCGCATAAGCGGCCAAGTAATTGGAATCATCCTCAATTCTTGGGCGGTACATGAGCACGTCTGGAAAACTTTTGGCAACCATCACATCGTCGGACGGATCTTACGCATCGGCATGGGCGGTCAACCAATAGAAACCGTGGCGGAACGCTTTGGCCACCAAGGACTTTGAACCGGCGTGGTGACCACAGTCCCCTTCATGGATCTCTCGCAATATCGCACAACCCTCCTCGGGGGACACACTGGCGCTGAAACGCACGACACACTGCAATGATGCAACTCGCCATTAACAATGGTCATAGACTTAGACCGCGAACTATCTGCCGGGCCAACATCTCATCTTCGGTAACTTCGCCCGGTTCATGTATGCCAAATAAGGAGCGTCAATCCGGAATGACATGCAAGGCCGCCACCAACCGAGCCTCCGGATCAGGAATAGCCAAATCAACTTCATCAGGAAGCTTAAGCGGCAGATTGTGCGGTACATCAAGGAAGGCGTTGGGCGGGACTGGTTTACGTTGAGAGCCCAACCGGCTTAAAGCATCGGTAACCGTTCTTCCGACGATCCACATGGTCCACGATATCCTTTAAAGTGCCTTGCGACAACATCCACCTCCCGACGGTATGCAGCCATGAGTGGATCTTTGGAATCCCAAGTACACGATACTTGCTTTGGGCCACCAAGTCCGAGTCACCAAAGCATTTAACCCGACCGAGATTCATTTCCTTAGCCATCCGGAGACCATGGAGCAAAGCTTCATACTCAGCTGCATTGTTAGTACAAGGGAACATTAAGCGGAGAACGTAACGAACTTGTCACCTCGCGGGGAAGTTAATCGACTCCAGCCCCGAGCCCTCAATTGCTGGACCCATCAAAGTGGATGGTCCAATAGGTATGATCCGGCTTTTCTTGAGCGCTTGCAACTCCGTCCAATCATTAATGAAATCCACAAGTGCCTGAGATTTTACTGCCGTCGAGGCACATACCTTAAACCGTGCGGCCCCACTCTATAGCCCACTTAGCAATCCGGCGATCGCCTCCGGTTACGTATGATGTCACCCAAGGGAGCTGAGCTGACCACCGTGATGGGGTGCCCCTGGAAATACTGCTTTAGCTTCCGGCTTGCCATAAAAACCCCATATACCAGCTTCTGCCAATGTGGATATCTCTGCTTAGACTCAATGAGGACCTTGCTGATGTAATAAACCGGCCGTTGAACCGGATACTCCTTCCCTGCCTCCTTCCGCTCCACCACGATGGCCACGCTAACTGCCCTGGCATTAGCGACAACATATAACAAATGAAGGCTCTTTGTCAATGGGAGCGGCGAGAACCGGCGGGTTGGCTAACCGCCGCTTCAAATCCTCCAATGCTTCATCGGTAATTTGAACTCGAGACAAAGCGATCCGTCTTCTTCAAAGATTCCGGTACAAAGGAATGGCCTTCTCGCCTAGGCGGTGATAAACCGGTGGCGCAGCAATCCGCCTGCCAAACGCTGGACATCATTGATGCACTTTGGCTTAGCCAAGGAGGTGATAGCCGTAATTTTTCGGATTAGCTTCGATCCCCTGTTGGACACGAGAAAGCCCAATAACTTGCTGCCGGAACACCAAAGACGACTTGGCGGGTTGAGCATCATCTTGTACACCCGCAAGTTGTCAAAAGTTTCCTTTAAATCCTCAATCAACGTTTCCTTCGCCTTGACTTCACCACGATATCATCCACATAAGCGTGCGTTCACGGCCGATCTGTTCGTGCAAGCAATTACATGCATTAATCTTGATAAGTTGCTTGGGCGCTCTTGAGCCCAAAAGGCATAGATACATAGCGAAGGCTCCAAAAGGGGTGATAAACGCCGTCTTCTCCTGGTCCTTAACCGCCATCTTAATCTGGTGATAACCGAATACGCATCAAAAAGCTCAAACGCTCACAACCCGCCGTAGCATCAATAATCTGGTTAATGCGGGGGGAGGCGAAAGGATCTATTTGGACAAGCTTTGTTAAGATCTGTGTAATCCACACACATGCGCCAAGTGCCATTCTTCTTAAGGACCAACACCGGATTAGCAAGCCACTCGGATGAAAGACTTCAACGATAAACCACGCCGCTAAGAGCCTAGCAACTTCCTCTCCAATGGCCTTGCGCCTTTCCTCATTAAACCGACGAAGAAAGCGCTTTCTTGAGTGCGTACTTGGGGTCAACATTAAGAGTGTGCTCGTGAGTTCCCTCGGTACACTGGCATGTCGGAAGGCTTCCATGCAAAATGTCCCGATTCTCATGGATGAACTCGATGAGCGCGCTTTCCTATTTAGGATCCAAGTTGGCAGCGATGGTGAAGCTGCTTGGACGAATCGCCGGGCACAAAATCAACAAGTTTCGTCTCAGCCGCCGATTTGAACTTCAAATCCGGATCGTGCTCTGTAGTTGGCTTCTTTAAAGGGGTCATATCCGCCGGGTCAACATTGTCTTTATAATACTTTAGCTCTTAAGTGGCACAAACCGACTCTGCATAAGCCGCATCACCTTCCTCGCACTCTAAAGCGATCCGGCGGCTCCCATGAACCGTTATCGTCCCTTTGTGACCCGGCATTTTCAGCTGCAAATAAACATAACAGGGCCGTGCCATAAACTTAGCATAAGCGGCCGCCCGAAGAGGGCGTGGTAAGGGCTTTGAATTTTCACCACCTCAAGCGTCAACGCGTTTCCGATCTGAGTCATGTTCGTCCCCAAAGGCCACTTCGAGCTATCTTACCGATCGGGTATGCCGACTTGCCAGGCACCACGCCGTGAAACACTGTGCTGGACGGCCTAAGATGCCTATCCGTTAACCCCATACGCCGGAAGGTCTCGTAGTACAGGATGTTGATGCTGCTCCCTCCATCCATAAGCACCTTGGTAAACTTGTATCCTCGTACCTGAGGCGCCACCACCGGGGCTAAGCGGCCGGATTGTAAACCCGGGAGGATGGTCCTCTCGCTCCATCTGATAGGTTGCTCGACCAGCATAGGTAATGCGGCGCGGCAGTTCAACAACAACGACCGCCCGCTTGAAGTTTTCGGTCTCGTCTGTCCAAGCTGGTGGTAAAGACATGGTATCGCATCCACCGTTCAAGCGCTTTAGGTTAATTTGGTAACCCGGCTACTGCTGTTGATGATTGTAACCCCATTGGTTACGATTGTTACGATTGTTACGATTACTCGACATTACGATTACTCTGATTGCCTTGCCGCCGGATTACCACGAACCTGGGCGAATTTCCTCCACCGTAACCGGGCGGACCACGAACCGCCGCCGGGCCCTTGATCATACCGGAAAGAGTTAGAGTTTTGAACTCCTGCATAATATAACAATCCTTCCAAAGGTGGTTTGCGGTGCCTCCTTCGTCCCATGCTTCGGACAAGGTTGATTAAATATGTAATTCAGACGATCCGGATTGTGACCGCCCCGGTTTGATTGCTTACCCTTGCGCCGCTGACCCTTGTCCTGCGAGTTGGTGTTGGCTACAAAGCCCATGTTACCCTTTGCTTTACGCTTGTTCCCTCCGTTGCCTGCCGAATGATGCTGCTGGCCTCTGGAGTTTCTGTTCTGTTTTCCATTCCCTACTTCGTCATCCTCGGACTCGGGATCCTTGGTACTATCGTAATCAGCATACTTTACCAAACGCCCATTAGAGTGCCCATGTCATTGCAAAAACGCTTCATGCGACCCAGCTTCAATTTCAATGGGTCAAACCGGCAATTGTCTTCCAAGGTTAAGATCGCGGAATCAGGGTTGATCCGGTCTGAAGAATGTAAAACTTCCGAAACGCGGCACACCCAATGGGTTGTGGATTCTCCCTCCGCCTGGACACAAGCTGCTAAATCCACCACAGACATGGGCTGCTTACAGGTGTCTTTGAAATTTTGAATGAACCGGGTCCATGGCGGGTCCATGAGGCCCGGTCGAGTTAGGCGGCAAGTTCTTCAACCAAGTCCGAGCCGTACCTTCCAACATCATTGTGAAATACTTCGCACGCAGCTTCATCCACATCCCGCATCTCCATGGCCATCTCATAGCTTTCTATCCACGCTCGGAGCCAAATCGGCGGTATAATTGGGCACCTTGCGTGGCCCTTTGAAGTCCTTGGGCAAGCGTCGTTGCGTAAAAGCGGGGACAAGGCAAGGCACCCCCAAAGAGCGGGCGTGACCCCTGGTTCGAAGATGGTCAGACGAACCGGTAGCGGTGATGATCCTCGGTTGTCTTGCTAACTCGGCCTCCCTACGTGCCCTGGCGCGGTCCACTACCACTTGAGCATCTTCAAAGCCACCCGCCGGGTTGTTGCCGCGAGGCGGACCACGCTGCGCATTGCTTGACACGGCCGGTTCATCGGCGCGTCGGCTATAGCTCCGGCTTGGGCGGGGGGTAGAGTGGATCCGATCCCGACTGTATGAATACGCTTCCTGTTGAGCCAGGGCCGTCCTGAGGAGCTCCTTAACCCGGCGTGTCTCTACCGCTGTGGTGAATCACCTTCAATTGAATCGCCTCCAGCAGGTACGCGGCCGCAACAAGGTTATCCATCGGGTTGGAGTAGTGACCGGAGGTGTCTGCCTGACGATGCAGAAGCGGCGCCCGGTATGATGGCGAGGCAGATCTATCACAGGGGCTGAACCGGGCGGCCGTCCAGTGCTTCCGGCGGTTTACCACCGGCGGCGGATTCTTGGTCCCTGCCCACAGGGTATTGAAAAGCTCTCTTCCCTCGGCCTGAAGGTAAAGGATGCGTACTTCCTTTTCATGACTTCATGTGGCGCTACGATCCGGCATGAGCCTATAAGCCTGCGCATCCAAAGCGGCCCGTTCGCCCGCCATCCTCACGTCCGCGGCTGCCGGTCCGCTTTAGCTTTAGTGATCTGTTCCCTCACCTTTGCAATCTCCGCATTGTGCAGGTCACGATCCGGCGGATTAGCCGCTGCCATGAGCACAGCCAATGCGTCGAAAAGCTACGATAAAACTTGAGCGGCGGGCGCGCGGGGCCTCCTTCGCGGCTGCCATCACCATTGTTGAACCGGCGACCAGGGGCGTCGCGGTCGAAGAGTGAAGCGCCGCTTGCGTACCGGCCATGAAGATTCCAACCCGGTTGGGTAGATCAAAGAAGTCCGGAATACTCTCACCGTCGGAACAGCCCCCGATCTGGCCATCTTGCAATTTGGTACAGAGACTTCGGTTTCTCCGGTGACGACTTCGTCGCCAGAGTAGACAATGGTTTCGCCGCCCGGATGCTGATCCGTCCTCGTAGTCTCCGTGGATGACTCCCCACAGCACGCTGACCGCCCGGTTTAGCGAGGGCAGGACTCTTCTTCGCCTACCGAGCCGTCTCGATGAGGTCGGTGCAGACGTCGCCCGAGCCCTGGCTCGCCGATCTTGCCGATGAACACGTGTATGCCGCCAAAGGGGACCCGGTATCCGTACTCAACCGAGCGGCCTCGGGGCCCCGATCCGCATCGTCGATGTAGAGCTTGCCGCGACGACTCTTAGTCATCCGGCCTGAAGATAGCCTTCGAGTCGCCGAACTTGCCCTCTAAGATCATCAAACCATCGATGCGATAGCCCCACGGTGGGCGCCAAGCTGTCGTGGAATTGTCACGGCAGATGTCCTCATAAAAGGACTTAGTCGCAGGGCCATCGTGCGGGTTAACCTAGAGGGTTAGCGGACACAAAGACACGGGAGTTATACTAGTTCGGCCCCTTCGATGAAGGTAAAAGCCTACGTCTAGTTGTGATGGGATTGATGTGATTTGATTGCCTAGGGAGCAATAGCTCCGCCTCGACCTCGAATTCTCTGTCTTTAACTTCGCCGCCGGTCGTCCCCTTATATATACGGGTTGGCCTTGGCGGTCTCTGAGTCCCGATCCGGCTCATACAAGTGTTCGGCTCGGTCTCTTCTCTCTTATCTTACAGCTCAAGTTACAAGACTAAGGCGGTTTACATGAATGGATCCTAATCCGCCTCTGGGCTTTGGGCCTCCTCCGTGGGCCCTGATCATGGATGAGGGTAACCCGGCCCCTTCAGGGCGGTTTACACTCGATAGTTACATCCCCAACACGAAGTAGAGTGGATAGTGTCCGGTTCGTCACCTCCGTTTGGCCGTCGGTTTGAGGATGGTATGCGGATGAGAACAAGAGCTTGATTCCGAGCTTGGCGCATAGAGTCTTCCAAAAGTAACTCAAGAACTTGACGTCGCGGTCGGAGACGATTGTCTTTGGTACTCCATGGAGGCGCAAGATTTCCCTATAAAAGAGATTTGCAATATGTGAAACATCGTCTACCTTGTTGCAAGGAATGAAATGTGCCATCTTAGAAAATCGGTCCACAACAACAAACACGGAATCTTTTCCATTTTGAGTTCTAGGCAAACCAAGTACAAAATCCATGCTAATGTCTTCCCAAGGTTGATAAGGAATAGGAAGAGGCATGTAAACACCATGAGATTGAGCTTTTGACTTAGCTTTGCGGCATGTAGAGCATCTTGTGGTGAAGCGTGATATGTCACGGAACATCTTGGGCCAAAAGTAGTTCTTGGAGAGCGTGGCGAAAGTCTTGTCATGTCCAAAGTGTCCCATGAGTCCGCCTCCGTGAGCCTCTTGCAAAAGGAGCAAACGAAGAGAAGACTCGGGAATGCATAGTTTGTTAGCTCTCATAAGATAACCATCCTTGATGTAATATTGTTCCCAAGATGTATGCGTCAAACATTTAGCATAATGAGGTGCAAAATATGGATCACTAGCATACATGTCTTTTATGTGCTCAAAGCCAATAACATTCAACTCAAGTTGGGTGACAAGCGTGCATATGCGTGAAAGTGCATCGGCAACTACATTTTCCTTACCCTTAATGTACTTGATCACATATGGGAAAGATTCAATAAATTCACTCCATTTGGCATGACGCTTGTTCAATTTAGTTTGACCTTTTAAGTACTTAAGCGTTTCATGATCTGTATGTATGACAAACTCATGAGGTATAAGATAATGTTCCCAAACATGTAGGACACGCACTAAAGCATACAATTCTTTGTCATAGATGGGATAGTTAAGTTGAGCACCGGAGAGTTTTTCGCTAAAATATGCAATTGCTCGTTTTTCTTGCATCAGAACTCCGCCAATTCCGGTACCACTTGCATCACAATGAACCTCAAAAGTTTTGTCAAAGTTGGGCAAAGGAAGAATCGGAGCATGAGTAAGCAAAGACTTGAGCTCATCAAAAGCGGTTGATTGCAAAGTTCCCCAAACAAAAGGAGCATTTTTCTTACTCAAAGCATGCAAAGGGGCTGCAATAGTGCTAAAGTTTTTCACAAAGCATCGATAAAAACCTGCAAGACCAAGGAAACTTCGCACTTGTTGCAAATTGGTGGGTTGGGGCCAATTTTTAATTGCTTCAATTTTAGTTCCATCAACATGGACACCCTTGGAAGAGACAACGAAACCCAAGAAAACCACTTTGTCAACACCAAATGTGCACTTTCTCATGTTGGCATAAAGACTTTCCTTGCGGAGTGTTTGCAAAACAAGCTTAACATGATCAAGATGCTCTTTCATGGTTTTGCTAAACACAAGAATATCATCGAAGTAAACCACAACAAAGACTCCAATGTAAGGTCAAAGTACATGATGCATGAGACGCACAAAAGTACCGGGAGCCTCCGATAAACCCATAGGCATGACTAACCACTCATATAAGCCAAATTTTGTTTTGAAAGCAGTTTTCCATTCATCACCTTCTTGTATGCGGATTTGATAATAGCCACTTTTAAGATCAATTTTTGAGAAAAAGTTGGCTCCACTAAGTTCATCAAGCATATCATCTAAGTGAGGAATGGGATGCCTATAGCGAACGGTGATAGCATTTATAGCTCTACAATCGAAATACAAGCGGAAACTTCCATCGGGCTTAGGCACAAGTAGTAGATGCACGGGATGGACGGAACACTAAATGGTGCACTAAGACGTGGCCCGGCAATACTCAACAAGCTAGTCTCGATGGGTAAGCTACGCAAAATGGCTCAAAGCTATCAAGGTAATGCCAAGGGGTACAAGGTGTCGTCAAGGTTACCGTCCTTGCTCACGGTCGAAGATGATCTTGTCGAAGCCGAAGTGTTATTCGAGTCGATGATTGGTGGCGATGATGATACCAAGTTGCGCCTAAGTAGCCGAAACACCTTAGGACACAAGAGAAATCGCAACCAAACACTCAACAAACACGTGGAATGGTGCGGAACACGAGAGGTGGTGGTGAAACAAAATGAGAAAAACAGAAAAATGGCCGAAAGTTCCTGGATAGCCCGTGCGCAGTGGGTAAGTGAGGCCCGTGTGCACGGGGTCCCGATGGCCCGTGTGCATGGGGTCTCCGGAGAGCGGATGAACTTCTGTGATTTCGTGGGGATTGCAAGTTTTTTTTGGCCAAATTCCAGTGGGGGATGGGTGAGGATGATGGTGGAGATGTAGATCCACTTGCCAAACACCAAATTCGTGGATCAAATCAACCAAATCTCACAAGATCAACAAATTGCAAGAAAAAATTTTGGGCTATTTTTGGTGGGGATTTTCGGATTAGGACGAAAAACAAAAAAATCAAGCTAGAAAGTGGAAGGTAGGGACTCCAAGATGTGAATCAACGTGGCTCTGATACCATATGATGTAGGGTAGAACCCTAGGAAGGATCTTTTCACACTTGGAGGGGGAAAATGGAGGGAAATCACAAGAACAACAAGAACACAAGGATGAACACAAAGAGGCAATCACTCCAACAATTCCCGATTACACATCCACTAGAGTAATAACACAAGATCCGCAAGTCTCAAACACAATCAAAGGAAAGATACAATGGCAAAGTTCATCCCAAATCCAAAGGAAGAGGGGTCTTGGTGGTAGGTAGTCTTCTCCCAATGGAGGTCTTGAAATCCTCAAGGATTCTTCCCTATGGGGTCTTGATCCTCAAAGAGGGAAGGTAATGGAGCAAAGTTCACCAAGATCTCATATAATACTTTGCTAACCCTAAACATGGCCCTAGGTACGGAATATATAGGCTTGGGGTCGAAGGAGGAGAAGGGGAGCGAAGATGCAATCTCGGCCCGGCCATCTGGGAGGCCCGTGCGCCTGAGGTAAGTTGGGCCCACGTCTTGCGCCTGGGTCCCGTGGGCATCAGGCATCTGAGGCCCGTCTTGCCTGAGGTGCTCCAGCGCCAACTCCCTGGGTAGTCCGTGGGCACGGGGTCTCGGGGGCCCATGCGCACGGGGTCGCCTGGAGCCTCCTGTGCTGCTGCTGTTGTCCTTGTTCTTGGTCCACGTGGCCTTGGGGTGGTTCTCCATCTCCTTGGTGATGCTCCTGAGCTTCTTGGTGATGTTCCTCTTCATACCTAAGGATGCATAGCACATTTTGGTGAGGTAGTAGACATGTTCCGTTTGTGTCCATATGCAAGTCTAGTAGGAAGGAGTTCACCTCGGTTTCCAAAGCACGTGCTCTAGCTCTCGTCATGGGTCCTTGTGGGGTTGGATGTGTTGATGTAGAGTCCATGGGGATGATGGAAGGATGCTCCGCATCAGACTTTGTCACTAGATTCCCTAAGTCCAAGTGTGGGAATGATGCCATCTTCGTTGTCATCGACAAACTTACAAAAGTGGCTCATTTCCTTCGAAACAAAGAACCTATCACAACAGCTCAGTTGGCAGAGCTATATACCTCCAGAATTGTCTCCTTGCACGGTATTCCGCAATTGATCTCTTTAGACCGCGGAAGCATTTTCACTTCCAAGTTCTGGGACTCCCTCCATAAGGCCATGGGTACCAACATTCGCTTCAGCACAACTTTCCATCCTCCAACAAGTGGCCAAGTTGAGCGAGTCAATCAAATTCTCGAAGACATGCTGAGAGCTTGTGTCATCTCTTTTGGTATGAAGTGGAAGATTGTCTTCCATATGCCGAGTTCTCCTACAACAGAAGCTTCCAAGCAAGTTTGGGCAAGGCCCGATTTGATATTCTATATGGAAGAAAGTGCCGTACTCCTCTCAATTGGTCCAAGAGTGGTGAACGCAAACTTCTTGGCAATGACTTGATCACAGAAGCTGAAGAAATGTGTAAAGTCATCCGTGAAAATCTCAAAGCCGCGCAATTGCGCCAGAAGAGTTACTATGATAGCAAGCACCGTGACTTGGCTTTCAAGATCGGAGACCATGTCTACCTCCGCGTCTCCCCAATGAAAGGTACTCATCGCTTCGGTATCAAAGGGAAGCTTGCCCCTAGATACGTGGGTCCTTTCAAGATCATTGGCAAAAGAGGCGACCTCGCCTATCAACTTGAGCTTCTGTCCAATTTCACAAATGTGCACGATGTGTTTCACGTGTCACAGCTTTGCAAGTGCTTCAAGAAGCCCGAGCGCACTATCAACTTCGAAGAGATTGAACTCCAAGAAGATCTTTCTTATCATGAGCATCCCGTTGCTATTCTTGAAGAAACTGAGCGCAAGACTCGCAACAAGTCAATCAAATTCCTGAAAGTTAATTGGTCGCACCATTCCGACCAAGAAGCCACCTGGGAGCGCGAGGATCACCTCCGTTCCAAATATCCGAAGTTCTTTCAGTCCTAGATCTCGGGACGAGATCCTCTTGTAGTGGTGGAGTGTTGTAACACCCCGGATGTAACTTTCCATATTTTTAACTCCAACTCTTGCCATTTCCGGCTATGTGATATGATATTTCCTTCATGGTTGGGTTTTTGTCTCTTGTTTTGCATTTGTGCTTGGTGTCATCTTGCATTCTCATCCTCATCATGTGCATGGTGTGATTTCATACATTTTATGTTGTTGCATGTTCCATGCATGAATCTTGAATCATCACCACTTCTCCTTCCTTTCCTTTCTTTCTTTTTGCAAGTGCCACTTTTCCCTTCTCTTTTAATGTTCATCTTTTCCCCTATATTCTAGCTCAGTGCCTTAAACCTCTCTGCCCAATTTCATCACTTTTGGTGTGGGTTTGGTTGGGGTAAAAAACGCCTCAAGTTTGAACCTATTTCAATCTTGGAATATTTTTCTTCCTCTAAAAATATCCAAGCCATTTTTACAATTATGTGCATAATCCAAGGAGTATGGGAATATTTCTATATCTTCCTAACTGTTCTCCAAGCACCCTATGCTTTTTCACTTTTGTTTTCTGCTTGAAGATAATGGGAAAAAGCATAGCAACAGCAGCAGTAGTGCAGCCCAGCAGTAGCAGCAGTGCAGCCTAGCAGCAAGTCCAGCCGTAGCCAGCGAGCAGGGCCCATCCAGGCGCACGCAGCCCAGCACCGCCCGCGCGAGCTCCTCTCCCTCCTTTTCTCACCCAAGCACACGCAGACGCCCGCTCGCTAGTTCACACGTGGCCGCCCCGGCCCCGCCTGTCAGCGACTGCACGCGCGTGCTCACTGTAACGCCCTGGATTCAATGCGCCAGCTGTCCGTCAGTTATTCGCCGTCTTTGCCACGTCATTTGCTTGCGTGTTGCATTTTGTCATGTCATCATGTGCATCGCATTTGCATACGTGTTCGTCTCATGCATCCGAGCATTTTCCCCATTGTCCGTTTTGCAATCCGGCACTCCTATGTCTCCCGGCGCCCCCTTTTGCCTCTTTTCGTGAGCGGGTGTTAAACGGTCTCGGAATGGACCGAGTTTTGCCAAGCGGCCTTGGTATAGCACCGGTAGACCGCCTGTCAAGTTCCGTGCCATTTGGAGGTCGTTTGGTACTCCAACGGTTAACCGGGTAACCGTAAAAGCCTCTTTTGTGTGCAGCCCAACACCCCTTCCAAAGTGGCCCAAAACCCATCTAAACCCCCTCCATGCTCTCGGTCGTTCGATCACGATCGTGTGGGCGAAAAACGTGCTCCATTTGGAGTCTCCTAGCTCCCTCTACCTATAAATTAGTCTCCCCCTCCGAAATCCCGGGTCCAAACCCTAGCCTCGCTCCCTCTCCGCCGCAGGACACGTCCGGATCGGACCGGCCAGCGTCAGCGCCGCCCGCTTGCAGCCAACGGAGGCCGCCACGTGGTGCCCGCGCCCACTTTAGCGCCCGGCATGAGCCCATCACGGGCCCCTTGCGGGCCCTCGCGCGCTGACCCGGCCCGGCTTCCGCCGCCGCCCGATTCGCGCCGCCGCCTCGCCCGGCGCGGATCCCGCCGCCGTCGCGCCCAGACCGCCCGATCCTCCGCCGCTGGAGTCCCATCCCGCCTCCGGCCCCGCCCTTGCGCATGGCCGCCGCCAGCGCCTCACCCGCCTCGGCCGCCGAGCTCCTCCGCCGGAGCGCGCCGCCTCCGCCGGCGACCGGCGCCGCCTCGGAGCCCCGCCGCCGCGCCGGCGCCCGCGCGCATCCCGTCGCGCCACCCGCCGTGGCCCGCCTCCGCCTCGCGCGCCGCCCGCCGCGTGGCCGCCATCGCCACCGCAAACCTCGCCGGAGCCGCCCGCCGCTCGCCGGAGTTCTCCTCCGGTGAGATCTCGTCGGGGTGGACGAGATCCACCTATCCCTCCAATCAAACGGCGTCCCGCGTCCCCGGATCTCCTCGTCCCGCACGCCTCCGTCCCGGGTTGACTTTTCCCGTAGGTGATATTTCGTCTAAGTCCCCAGTTTTTGTAATTTTTATGCCATATTCATCTTGCCATAACTTGTTGTATACTGCTTCGTTTTGTGCGTATAATATGTCAAATTGTTCGCCTCAACGAGTGCTTCACTTCGTTCCATTGCATCATGTTCATTGGAGATCATCTTGATGCCCGAAATTCTGTTAGAAGAGGGCTATGTGATGTTAGTTGCAGATTCTTATCAGAACATGCACTTTTGTCATTTTTGCCATGATTGATGTGTGCACCCTATGAACTTGAGTCCTACATGTGTTTTGTAATATGCCATGCCATCTTTACATTGTTGTATGCCATGTATTTTTGTGATCTCTGTGGTGACTAGCACAAGCATGCAAACTAGTCTTCATGATGTTGCTGATTTCAGCCCCTGTTCTGCTGATATTTTTGTTTGGAAGTGGCGAGAGTTTCATGCCATGTAAACTTGATGCTACCGAGAGTTCCATGCTTATTTTGAGATACTTCAGTAAGGATGTTTTGAACTTATGGTTATTCTATATCCATCCATGCCCTTGTTTGCAATTATGGAGTGCCATAGCTTGAGTCAATCGAGCTCTACTTGTGCTATAAAATGTTTCCTGGCAGGTTGTTTACATGTTATTCAATTTTTCCAAGGTTGTTGTAGTTGATCCGTGTATGCTATGATGCTGTTCTTGCCATGTATAGCTTCAATGCCATGTTTTCTTACTGTGAGTTGCCTTGCCATGCCATGTATTGCTCTGTGGTGAGTGGTTCAAGCTCACCAACATGCCTACTTATTGTTGTTCCTCCATGTTTGAATCTGTAATATAACTTGCCATGTTTACATGGGTGCCATCATATTTTCTGATCCTTTTTGGCTCATGGTCACTAAAGGACTTTTGTTCTATGCAATTAGTATATTCATTCCATGCCTTTGGTTGCCATGTTAAGTTCATGTAGAATGTTGTTTGATAGCTCTAAACATTGCAACCTGATGTTATTTCCTGATAAGTCTGAAACTGTTATTATTTGCAATCTTGCCATGTGTGTTTGAGCATGTTGTAATGATTTCTGGAGATAGCTAAGTGTTCATGTTTTGTAATGCTTTACCTGTACATCACGTCCATTCCTTTTGTTATCATGTTGGGGTGCTGTAGCATGTTGTTTTGATGCTTGCAATATGCCTAGTTGCTGTTTTGGACAGATTGTTGTTATAACTTGTTTCATGTGTATGTGTTGAACCGTCGTTCCGTTTTGAGTGTGCTCTATATGAAACTTGCTTAGAATTGCATGTAGTTTCATATTATCATGTTGCATCCTTGTTTTGAGGGTTTGCTTGATTTTTGTATGCATTTTGCATCAATGCCATGTTTAACTTGTTTGGCTCATATCTTCTAAGCCGTAGCTCCGAATTAAATGAACTTTATATGTAACTTGACTAGAATTTCGTGTAGATCATCTTGGTGCATCTTAACTTGCTGTTTAAAAACTTGAACATAAGGTTTATTCAGTTCTGGACCAATTTTGAAATTTGTATATGAGGACTTACCGAAATTGTTCTATGTTGTTTCCGGCCTCATTTAAACTTGCCTTGATATGTTGCTCTTGTTTGCATCATCTTTTGCCATGAGTAGCTTCATGTAGCCTTGTCATGCATCATACTTGGTTGAGCATCATGTCTTGTTCATGTGTGGTGTGTTTACCATGTGGTGTGCTTCTTCTTGTTAGTTCCTGTTTCGTTGCGATTGTGAGGATTCGTTCGTCTACGCTTGGTTCGTCTTCATGGCTTCATCTTCTTCATGGACTCGTTCTTCTTCCTTGCGGGATTTCAGGCAAGATGACCGCTACCCTGGATCTCACTACTATCATTGCTATGATAGTTGTTTCGTTCTATCGCTATGCTGCGCTACCTATCACTTGTTCCTCAAGCCTCCCAAATTGCCATTAACCTCTAACCTTTTGCACCCTTCCTAGCAAACCATTGTTTGGCTATGTTACCGCTTTGCTCAGCCCCTCTTATAGCGTTGTTAGTTGCAGGTGAAGATGAAGTTTGTTCCTTGTTGGAACATGGAGATGTTGTTCCTTGTTGGAACATGTTTACTTGTTGGGATATCACAATATATCTTATTTAATTAATGCATCTATATACTTGGTAAAGGGTGGAAGGCTCGGCCTTATGCCTGGTGTTTTGTTCCACTCTTGCCGCCCTAGTTTCCGTCATATCGGTATTATGTTCCCGTATTTTGCGTCCCTAACGCGATCGGGTGATTTATGGGACCCCCTTGACAGTTCGCTTTGAATAAGACTCCTCCAAAGAAGGCCCAACATTGGTTTTACCATTTGCCTCACCTATGCCCTTTTTCCCTTTGGTTTCCGGAGCCCAAGGGTCATCTTTATTTTAGGCCCCCCGGTGCTCCTTCGAGTGTTGGTCGAACCAAGCTGCTTCTTGGGGCCACCACGGGGCAACTCGAGGGTTGGTTTTACTCGTAGCTTGACTTATCAGGTGTGCCCCAAGAACGAGGTACGTGCGACTCCTATCGGGATTTGTCGGCACATCCGGGCGGCTTTGCTGGTCTTGTTTTATTGCTGTCGAAATGTCTTGTAGCCGGGATTCCGAGACTGATCGGGTCTTCCCGGGGAGAAGGAATATCCTTCGTTGATCGCGAGAGCTTATCATGGGCTAAGTTGGGACACCCTGCAGGGTATAAACTTTCGAGAGCCGTGCCTGCGGTTATGTGGCAGATGGGAATTTGTTAATATCCGGTTGTAGTAAACTTGAAGTAAACTCTTCTAAAATACACCAACCGTGTGCGTAACCATGAGTGTCTCTTTTCGGGGTTGATCGAGAAGAGAACACGGTTTCCGGGTTATGTCTGACGTAAGTAGGAGTTCAGGATCACTTCTTGATCATTACTAGTTGACGAACATTCCTTTGTTCCTCTTCTCGCTCTCATTTGCGTATGTTAGCCACCATATATGCTTAGTCGCTGCTGCAACCTCACCAATTTACCTCTTCCTTACCCATTAGGCTTTGCTAGTCTTGATACCCATGGTAATGGGATTGCTGAGTCCTCGTGGCTCACAGATTACTACACCAACAGTTGCAGGTACAGGTTGTGCGATGATCTTGACGCGAGAGCGATGTTTGCTTGTTTTGGACTTCTTCTTACGCTTCTTCTTCGATCAGGGGATAGGTTCGGTCGGCAGCCTGGGCTAAAGGTGGTGGATGTCGTGTGAGTTTCTGTTTATGTTTCATCCGTAGTCGGATGTTGATCTTGTATATGATGTTGATGTATTCTTGTGGCATTTGTGCCTTATGTATGTACCGCCCCATCTATTATGTAATGTTGATGTAATGATATCCACCTTGCAAAAGCGTTTCAATATGCGGGTCTATCCGTGGTGGGACCTTCGAGTTCCTTTAGGATAGGGTCGCATCTTGGGCGTGATACTCACCCACCTTTTCCCTCTCCTCTCGCCATGGCCATGGGGACCGCGAGCCGAGCGCGACGGCGTGCTCCACCCGTTGTCCTAGCCCTCCTTTTAAGCCTCTCTTCGTGTCCACCGAATCACTAGGGTTCCCCTCTTCCTCCTCCCCGCCGCCAGGTGCGCTCCGGCCACCGGATCTACCACCTGCACCCCATCCCGAGTGCACTCGAGCGCACGGCCTCGTCGCCGACATGCTCCCCATCGTCCCCCACCTCGCCAGTTGTGTCCTCCTTCTTCCTCAATGTCATCTTCGTCCACGATGTCGACTATGGTGCCCAGAACACCAAGTTCCTCGATGTCGTCTGCGTTCTCTCTGTCACGGTCAGGTTTTCCGCCGAGGTTCAAAACTTCCCTCCGTCGACTCCGGCGAGTCTCCGTCGACCTCTCCGTTTCCTAGGGTGAGATAGGTATACCTTCTTCCCCTTTCTCTTCTCCTGCCACATTTAGATCACCGTAGACGTGCCTAAGATCGGTTTTGTTTCACAACCTTGCCGCTGACGGTGTCCTGGACTAGGGGGTACTCACCACATCGTCTCCCGATCAGTTGGATTGGGCCGAGGACCCCCATGGTCGTATACTCATGGGCCAGTTCTGTCGGTGTACAAAAGTAGGGGCTCTGCTTTTGACCCCTTTACTTGTGCACGGGCAGTCAAGAGCCACCTGCCACGGCCATGCATAACAGGGCAGGGAAGGGAAGCCGGAGCGAAGCCGAAGGCACAAGACAAACAAAGCAACGACAAGGACCAAGGCCACAAAGATCAGATGGAAGAAGTAGGTTTCCCCGGTAAGGACCCTTGCCAGGGCAGCCTCAGCGGCCCCGTCAAGACCCTTGCTGGGGCAGCTCGCCCCCACCAGCTGAGCGAGCCACCTTGAGCCCACCAACGCTAGATAAACACATTGGGACAGGGCTCGGGAGGCACCTCCGTGGTGGCATGCAGATCTTTGTGAAGACAAAGAATAGTCAAGATCAAATCAGGATAGGAAGGCAACCATCCTCACCAAAGAAACCCACAAGACCCCCGGCAAGATCCTTGTCGGGGATGCCTGCACACCATGGAAAGACCCTTGCCGGGTCACCCGGCAAGACACTCGCCAAGCGCGCCAGTAGGGCCACTGCCAGGCCCACGCCAGCCAAGTCTCCGCCGCCGTTCTCATGCAACTGCCGACCCAACCAGCTGGGCAGGCACCTGCTTGGCAACATGCAACCCTTCGTGGAGGCTCCACCACCACACCACCTCAGCTGCCTACCTGCCTACATGGCACCGCATGCATCGCTGGCCAGGGCATGTGTCAAATCAAGGAGGAGCGGCGATGGACGGGACGGGCCTCGCTCGCGTCCCCGATAAAGTGAAGGACACCTAGGCCTCCCATTAAATGCACTTTGTCCTGTAATACCAACGATAAGCTCACAGCGCTGTAGCACTTTCCTCCTCCTGTGTGCCACTGTGGCAACCCCTTTCGCCTATAAAAGGAGGCCCATAGCGCACGGGAGAAGGATTCGGCTCTTCCGAACCTAGCATCACCGAGAGCTAGTTCAAGAGCTCAAGAACACTAAATAAATCCACCAAAGGAGGATCGTAGGGTTTTACACATCTTTGCGGCCCGAACCTGGGTAAATCCCCTTTATGCTGTCTGCTAGTCCCGCTCTTCTCACGATCCCTGCGCCCCTCAACCGTAGTAGGGATTCCAGTGATCCCATAGGTGTCGTTTCCCACCGACATCTTTGGCGCGCCAGGTAGGGGGCACAATTGTGAGAATCTAGCCTAGAAGTCGACCTAGCTGTTCTTCATCGCCACGGCTCCTGCGGAGAAGGTGACTGAGAAGGCAGCGCTGCCCGTCGGCGCGAAGGACGCCGAGGCGGCGACGAGAGAGCTATGTCATGCTGAATTTTAAGTTTTTCTCCTATAAGGTTATTATCCTCGACGGTTCGGCCTATGTATGGAGAGCCTGTACGCAGAGGGCCCTCCTGTGATCGGCAACACCCTTGTTCTGTTTCGAGTCTGCTCAATAGTTCAAGCGGTCGCGTCGAAAGCGGCAGGGTAGCCTTTCGCCATCGGCAACGCTCTCGGTTCTGACTCGAGTTAAGCTCGACGGATCGAGCGGCCGCGCCAAGGGCGGTAAGGTGCTTTGCCCGGCAACAAGCATACCCGACAGGCTAATGAGGATCCGTCCTCAAAGCGCCGCCCTGGGTTTACGTGCCGGCAAGCCTACCCGGTCGACGTGGGGTGGACATACAAAGGAGAATCGAACAGGAAAATAACATGCATAATTTCAGGGGCACTGTAGAGTTATATTACACAAATTGCCGCCACGGTTCTAACTAAAGATAGCATTGTCTTGGTCATGAACCTACAGCGGCGACGGAGAATGGGGTGCCTAGTCCCGGCGCTGGCCCTCCAACCTCTTGATTTTGTCGATGCGGCTGAGGATGGGTTGGATACGCTCGTTGAGCGCCGCGATGTCGGCATCCTCCGGCAAGCTTGTCAGCACTGCTTCGAAATTGAGGTCTGGGTGCCAGTGCGCAATCTTGGTGAGCACCCTGGTCATGGTCCCCCGGCAGAGTGTCCGGGATTCCTCGGCCAGGGAGGCCGCCCGGTTGGAATGAAGCCGCCTCAGGGCACCGATGGCCTTCTCAAAGTATATGGTCAGGTTGGCATTGGGGCTCAGGCTCGTTTCCGGGGCGTACCTCATCTCCGGCATCCCCATAATGGCCAGCTGATCGGCGGCCGAGTTTGCAACGACGTCAAGGCGCTCGAGACAACGTTTCTCGCACGCATCATGGTCCTTGAGGTTGGCGGTCTCGTTCATCAGCTGCTGCTTCTCCTTCTCCAACTCCTTGGTCAGGATCCCCTCCCGGGTTGTAGCCTCCGACAGCATCTCCTCGAGATCTCCCAACTTCAGCTTGAGGTCTTTGATGGAGATGTTGGCTTCAGAGAGTTCTCCAGCCCTGCTGACAGCCGTGCTTTGCGCCTCTGTCAGGGTGCCATTGAGCAAGTCCTTCTCCTGGGCCAGCTTTAAAGCTCGCCCCTCCAGGTCCTTCACCTTTCCTGGGCGTTGAGTGCTTCCTGATGCCTCCGCTCCAGCTCTTGGGTCCGCTGCAGGACGAGCTTGCCCACCTCTTCGTCCATGCCGCGGAGCGTGGCGGCAAGCTTCTCGTCGCGCGCGGCAAGGTCCCCTTCACAGGTCTTGATGCGGCCTCGTCTTTGGGTCCGGGCGGCTTCGGCTTCGTCGGCCAACGTCTTCGCCGTCTCCTGGGCCTTCTCGATGCTGGCCAGCTTCAGGGAGAGCTCCACCTCACGGTTGGCCAACTCGCCTTGTGCGGCCTTTAGCTCAGTCCTGCGCCTCGGTGCTCCCTCCAAAGTCCGCCTCCGTCTTCTCCACCATCGCCGTCCTGGACTTGGCCTTGTCCAGACGGGCGCGGTGGAGCACCTGAAGCTTCCGGAAGCTGGCACCCATGGCCTGGAGCAGCTTCTCCTCCTGGGAACTGACGCTACCGACGCCCGACTCATCGACGACCTCAAGCCTGGCGGAGGCAAGCACCTCCTCGTCGAACACATCTCCCTCAAAGGGATCCCTGGTGCTCGACGCGCCAAGGAGATGGACGAAGAGGTCGTCACTTACCCTTAGGTACCTGCCGGAGCCAGAGGCAGCGGAGGAGGAGGGCAGGTCATCAAGAACCACCTCCTCGGCAGTGGCCTTGCCGGCTTCCCTGGCAGGCCCCTTGCCGGGCTCTTCGGCAAGCCCCTTGGCGGCGTCCTCAGCAGCGCCCCCAACGCTCTCCTCGGCAGCAATCTTCTCCGCCTCTGCCGCAGCATCCGCGACGACATCCTTGATGGCGGTGTCAACGTCCTCTGAGGAGGGGTCTGGACGCCAATAAGGATACAGGGCGGAGCCAAGATTGAAAGCCAGTAAGGAAAAAAGGAAAGAAATAATGCAAGCAGAAGTGGAGAGCGAGTGGCTTACCCGTGCCGGGCTATGAGGTGGAAGTCCCTTCTCCGGCAAGGCTTGGCGTCGAGGCGAAGCCACCGGCGCTCGTGTTCTCCCCCTCCTCCTCCGTGTGCATGGCCTCGGCGCTTGGTGCCCTTGCCGGGGACGCCCCTCGGGGCGGCGTGGTCGATAGGGGCAGCACGATGGGAGAAGCCCCCTGCAGCTCCCCTTGGTGTTGTTCCCCTCCTACATCCATGGCAGGGTCAGTACCAAAGCATCGTGCATTACACACGTCGACAAGGGATGAGTGATGAACTTACGCTGGGGGCTGGGCTGGGGGTTGCTGTCCGGGCTGCTCGACACCACCAGTGGCGTACTGGAGGTGCCTGCCGAGGGCTGGCCACTCGCCGAAATCCTGGCCCTCTTTCTCCTCTGGGCCAGCATCTCCACATCCCTGCCAGATGAAGACAAGTGAGCAACGCCATCAGGGGAAGTGTAAGGAATGAGGGAGGAAAGCAGAAGCTTACTCTTTGTTCTCTTCCTCCTCCTCCTCTGTTGCTTTCCTTTTTCTCTCCGGGCTTAGAGGCCCGGGGTCTCTCTCCGGGATAAGGGGCCCGAAGTCAAACGCAATCCCGCGCTGATGTTCGCCGGCGAGGGGGGAGACGATGGCGTCCGGGTGCGCTTGGACGACGAAGAAGCAGATGTCTTCTTCTTCGATGCCACGTCTTTCGCCGTTTTCTTCATCGCCACCGCCCTCGTCTGGCGCACGGGCGCTTCCTGGGCTTGCCGCAGCTGCGCGGCCCGGCCGAGGCGGACCGGCTCGCTGGAGATGGCCCGCCGCAGGACCCGCCCTTTCCCGGCGATTGGAGGATCGGCAGTCATGGTCTTTGCCCCCTCGCCCTCCTCGTCCGATGAGCCGTCGGCGGTGTCTTTAACAAGGGGAGCCCCGGTGTCGGCGCCGCTGGCCTTCCCAGCGGCTGCTGCCCACCGGGCGAGCTCCCCCTCCTCCGCCTCTACTGCGGCCTTGTCCACCACGCCACCGGTGCTGCCAGCCTCCTTGACGAGCTTTGCCTCCTCCTCGGCAAGCCTCGCCTCCTCCACCCTGTCGGCGATATAGTCCAGTTCCGCCGGAGAGGTGTCCTAGACAAGCCGCGGCTCAGCGGTGACGTACACCTCATGCAAGGTGTCGAAGAACTCCTGCACCGTGAGCCCGTCCGGCTCAACCCAGTTCAGGTCAAGGCCATGTGCGTTGAAGAGCGGCGTATTGGCAATGATCTCATTCCGGCGAGAGTTTTGGCTCAGCGGGACCACTCCTGCCGGCAGCTTGAAAAAGGGCTCCTTGTCGACCTTGCCGGCCTTCACGGCGGCCCTGGCAAGCTTTCCGGACCGCTCGACCTCGCCCTCATTGTCAACCTCGAGCTAGAAGATCCGTTGGCAGAGATGGGCGTGCCTTAGCACCGTCAGATTGTTGTCGAGGCATTCACAAAGAGCTAGGCCGGCCTCCCCTTGTCGTGCAGAGGGGCAATCCGGCGGCGGATGAAGTCCTCCCCGATCATTTCGAGGGTGAGCCCGGCCTGGGTGAGCCGAAGAATCCTGGCGGTGGCGATCGTAAGCTTCGCGTTGTCAGTGTCAACGTCGCCCCAATCGCCCCCACGGATCGACGGCTTCTGGCAAACCTCGTAGAATGCTGGCGGGTCTTCCTCCTTAATCCAACACCACCGGCCTCGCCATCTTCCCATCTCTCCTTCGTGGCGCCGTCCGGGTACGCCCCCTTGGCCCTCGGAATCCAGGTGATGCAGCCAGCGATGGCGCCCCCTTTTTGGATCCGAGGGGAGAAGTAATGGCGGAAGAACGCCGTGCTGGGGTGCACCCCGACGGAGCCCTTGCAGAGATGTGCGAAGAGAGCCAGGCACGCCACGACATTCGGGGTGAAATCCAAGAGGCGGAAGCCATAGGTGTGCATGATATCCTTGAAGAAATCAGAAAAGGGGGGACAGAGCCCGCAGGAGAAATAGTCGACGAAAAAGGGGTACCGATTTGGGGAGGGCCCGACGCTGGCAGGGACATCATGTGTGGTTGGATGCCCCATCTTCTCTCCCCCCGTCTTCACTCCCCATAGATCCTTGAACATCTCCCAGAGCTCGGGCACGCCGACCGTCAAGGGGAAGTAGGCGGACTGCGCCCGTCGCGCCACCAGCTTGCTCTCCGGCTGCTCCGACACCCCGACATCCTTCGCCGCTCCCTTGATCTTGGTGGACTTAGGTGCCATGGTGGCTGCCGGAAGAGAAAAAGCAGAGGATGGCGGAAACACGGCGGCGATGGGCGAGGGCGGAAAGTCTTGAGAAGAAGGAAGAAAGGGGGCGGCGGTTATGAGATTGGAGAAAGGCGCAAAGGGAGGGTAAACTGAGCAGGGCGCCCGTGGTTATTCCTTTTTATGGGGAAGGCGCGGACCGCCTCCTTTCCCATTAACTGCGATACGACGCATGCGTGCGAACGCTGTCCCACGCATGCCTCCCACGTCACGCGCAAGCACACGACCCCCACGTCGCGAATTCAACGCGGGTCATGGGGAAGCACAGCGGATGGAGCAGTGGCCGCGGTAAAATCTGCCCCAAACTGCCCGCGCACCGTTCTGGGCCTGGCCCAACAACGTGCTGCGCTTATGTATGGCCCAGGCCTGGGGGCTCCTGTCAGTGTACAAAAGTAGGGGATCTGCTTTTGACCCATTTACTTATGCATGGGCAGTCAAGAGCCACCCGCCACGGCCACGCATAAGAGGGCAGGGAAGGGAAGCGGAGAGAAGCCGAAGGCACAAGACAAACAAAGCAACGACAAGGACCAAGGCCACAAAGATCAGATGGATGAAGCAGGTTTCCCCGGCAAGGACCCTTGCCGGGGCAGCTCGCCCCCACCAGCTGAGCGAGCCACCTTTGAGCCCACCAACGCCAGACAAACGCATTGGGACAGGGCTTGGGAGGCACCTCCGTGGTGGCATGGAGATCTTTGTGAAGACAAAGAATAGTCAAGATCAAATGAGGATAGGAAGGCAACCATCCTCACCAAAGAAACCCACAAGACCCACGGCAAGATTCTTGCCGGGGACGCCTGCGTACCACGGCAAGACCCTTGCCGGGCCACCCAGCAAGACCCTCGCCAAGCGCGCCAGCAGGGCCACTGCCAGGCCCACGCCAGCCAAGTCTCCGCCGCTCTTCGCATGCAGCTGCCGACCCAAGCAGCTGGGCAGGCACCTGCGTGGCAACATGGAACCCTTCATGGAGGCTCCACCACCGCGCCACCTCAGCTCCCTGCCTGCCTACATGGCACCGCATGCACCGCTGGCCAGGGCGCGTCTCAAAGCAAGGAGGAGCGGCGATGGATGGGACAGGCCTCGCTCCCGTCCCCGATAAAGTGAAGGACACCTAAGCCTCGCATTAAATGCACTTTATCCTGTAATACCAGCTATAAGCTCACAGCGCTGTAGCACTTTCCACCTCCTATGTGCCACTGTGGCAGCCCCTTTCGCCTATAAAAGGAGGCCCATAGCGCACGGGAGAAAGATTCGGCTCTTCCGAACCTACCAGCACCTAGAGCTAGTTCAAGAGCTCAAGTACACTAAATACATCCACCAAAGCAGGATCGTAGGGTTTTACACATCTTTGCGGCCCGAACCTGGGTAAATCGCCTTTGTGCTGTCTGCTAGTCCTGCTCTTCTCATGATCCCCGCGCCCTGCAACCGTAGTAGGGATTCCAACGATCCCATAGGTGTCGTTTCCCACCGACAAGTTCGGACAACCCCTGCCGCATACAAGGAAGATTCCACAAGACTTGGTGCCCAAGACAAGGACTCTCCTAAACCCTGGGTCTCCGGTGTCTTATATAAACCGAGGCCAGCCTAGATAATAGATAATCTCATATTCATTACTACAATCTCGTGGTAGATACATGTACTCTGTACTACACCCATATGAATACAATCAAAAGCAGCATGTAGGGTATTATCTCATCAAGAGAGCCCGAAGCTGGGTAAAACCTCGTGTCCTTGTTACCATCACTCCAAGACGCCTATCTTAGGACCCCTACTACGAGATACGCCGGATATTGAACTGACATTGGTGCTTTCATTGAGAGCCTGCTGGGTGATCGTCATGGATCGATGGGATAATCAGGAGATAGTTTTTCAGTTAAATCTTTTACGCACAAATTAGTTCCTTTGGGAATTGTTGTTCTCGGATCACTATTTTATTACGCAGGTCTTTGCGATGCTGCTTTCGATCTGAGATCGGATCAAGCGAATTTAGGCGCCGGCCGTCGCCGAGCATCAGAATGCCTGCATGACCGAGGACTATGTGGATGCTGCATCCGAACTAGTGCAGGACGGGATGCCTTCGAACCACGTGCAATCCCTTGTCTTGAACAAACCACAAAGCACGAATTGTCTTGTTCGGGCAGAGAGCATGGAAGGATGATCCTCTACCTTTTCTTTTTTATTCATTCAAATAGCAACTCTGCCTCCGGTCGGTTGTTACCTAATGCATGAGCGATTCTTACTAATAAATGAATGCTTGTTTGTAGCAATATTCAATTATTTCAAGGCTGCTACCTTCAATTTGGCCTAGCACGTGGAACACTAAAGCGCCTTGGAGAACTAAAGTTACGTGGAGACTACTAGTACTCCCACAATTCCAGCAGGAAGTCCACGTTGTGGACTCCAGTCAAAAGTACTAATTGGTCATCACTTTTTTGAGGACTGACTGGTTAGGCAGTACTAGTCTTGGTGTTTTATCCCCGATTTCTACGCCTCGCTCCTCTGCCCACACACATCAGGGAGATTCTCTTCTTTTCTTCCTCTCTTTACTTTCTATTTTTCAAGCAGCAGGATTGTTGCTGGTCAGGCCATCAGTTCCCGTTAAAAGACAGTGTTCTTGCATCGTGGTAGCAAGTGCACAAGAGATCATTCAAGTGCTAGCATGATTTGTACTAGTACGACAGTACAATTGGTGTTTCTCCCGTAAATTACATATACTAGTACTAGTGATTGGTATTGCAGCTTTTACCAGTACGAGGAATTAGGTGCTTTTTCTCTTATTAAAGTTGTTCTTGCAGATACATACTACTGGCATTTTCGCCTACTACCAGTATATTTTGCGTGCAGGTTATTAGCGCTGGTGGTTCACAATCAGATTTTTGCTCTGGCCGATAACCTCTCACCCACGTCAACACCCCCGTGATGAACGATCTTACTTCGGTGCAGAGGCTGTATTTGTTTTATTATTTATATAAACTTTGCATAAATTAACTATGCAAAGGATTTTTTTAACTATTATTATTATTTGGCTTGCACTATTTTGTGTGTGGAGGCAATTTTTTTAGGCTGGGCCGCACTAACACCTCGACAAGTCGATGTCGTCGTCCCACCTGCGTCGGACAAGTCATGGTGTCGCCTCGACGCGCGTCCCTGCATCGGCTTTTCCGCGCTACCGCTCCACCGGACCGTCCACGGTGCTCAGGCCACATTTTTATTATTCACTTCACTTAATTTAATTAAGTAGAATCACTATTATGTTTACCTTTATTTTTCATTACCTTTGGTTTGCACTATTTCATGTGTACAGGTAAATCGACGCCGACCTGTTTCGACGCATCGGCTGACATGGGGACTCCGACATCACCCGCTGACCTGCTTCATCACCTCGGCCGAACTGGGAGCTTCACCTCTCAACAGCAGGCATGCTATGTCGCCACTTCGGAGTGCCGAGCTCTCTGCTCGGCCACCTCGGGACCAGCCTGGGGGCTGGAACTTTGTCCCGCATCAAGCTCGGACTACCTCATCAATTCCGAACACATTAACCAGATAAGTCGCTTTCATGCTCAAATACTTTCAGTTTTAAATTTTGTTCGGTCCGACCAAGCATTATACTTTTTTTAGCAAAAAGTTGTTTGTAAAAACTTCCTTGTCCAAACTTTGTTTGTGACACACAAATTCGAATATCCCGTTTACTTTGGGGGCTTCCTTTATGAATCCTTTCCTCTTGCAAATGATTATACTTGTATGGCTTTGTTCCTTGTTCGTGTATTACGCCACAATATGCACCATGTTGACTTAAGCAATTTGCAAGCTGGGTTGCCTTGCTCCTGTGTTTATCCCTATGTTCCCGATTGTTCGGCTAGGGAGTAAAGGGAGCACCTCTGCGATTGTCACGATCGGGTCATCCGAGCTCGGACCTTAGACTGGGTGAAGCCGAAAGCTAGCACTCTTATTGTTTTCAATGATGTTCGGCACACAACGGAACTCATGAGTACAAAAAATATATTGCACAAGTCTCATAAGTAACAATGAGCAACCGAATAAAGGTATCGATGGAGGTGCTATTTTCTTCGAAGATGCTTCTTACACTTTGTCAGTAATATAGCATAAGTTCCCTGAGCGCGCTTTATCTGTTACAGCCTTATGGCCTGATTGCCTGGTTATTGGAAACACCGTCGATATTCTCGGCAATTGGAGTACATAACACTTTTCGCCCTTGGCGAAGAGGGAGAAGCCGACGGTCGGTTAAGACGCTTTTAAAGTTCGGGTGAACACATATATGATATAAGTACTTCGGTACATACAATCATTATACATAAAATTCTTTTACCCAAGTCACTCGGGGGCTCTTAAATTTATGTGAGCTGTTCTATAATAGGTGTTCTTCTTCTTAGTCGTTGCAAAGTCTTTTTTCTATCACTCCTTTTTTTGATGCGAGTGTGTGGTCAATAGCCGGGGAGCATAATTTCTCTCTCAAAGCCACTAAAGTTTGCTAAACTAGCCTAACGATAAGTACTCCGCCTTCGGGATAGGAGGTTGAAGCCGTAGGCTGACCCACTTGAAGTCTTGAGATAGGATGTGTCATGTTAAAGCACGACAGAAGCACAATTTTTTTTCTAAGACCAATTTTCTGATTGGCACCGAACAATTGATCTAGTTCGGACATCGAGTTTTTCCTGACGTTTTTTGGTTTTCCAATCCTATGGCACTTTTCAACTATTTGTGTGTTTTCCGCATAAGTCTCGTAGTGCAACGCCGGACACCTTTAGAGATTCGGCAAAAATTCTCGGATATTGCTATATATACATCAGTTTCGAATTGTGCCTTCAGTCAATAGTTGGGTTGCCCGACTCCTGTGCTTGCCTCCTATGTTCTGCTTTGTTCGGCTAGTTGTGCAAAGGGAGAACCACTGCGATTGTGCTTCCAGCTCGCATGGTTAAGCACCGCAGTGGAGAAAGCCAAAAATTGACTATCACAATAAGCGTAAACTGGTCAGCGGTCCGATGACTGCATTAAATGACGGGCCGTTCATAACATTGTCCGAAGTGTTTATGGCTTGACCTCGGCTGTCGCCGAACTCTAAGCGGGGGCCTACTTGCTGGTCTCCCAACTTTAAGCTCCTATGACTAAGTGAAAGTTATAAAGCCCACATATCTGATTGCCTCGTTTCCGCCAACACAACCGCCTTCGGGCACCGAGACGTCGGCTAAGGGTTGTTTTGTTATTTCGGAAACACCCTGCATAGCATCTACAAGGGGGTAGAAGCCGACGATGGGCCACTTCCAGATTATAAACGGTCGCAACGGAAGTGAAAATTTGGGTTCATTTAGACCATAGAGTTTGGAAGCTTTCCCTGAACTAAATCCTCGGTATTTTCCTCCCACAATTATCGGAGCTTAGGTTTCATGATCATGCTTAGCATGACAACCCAGAGAAAGGAACCGATAGCGGGACTATTTTCTTTGGACGATGTTTCTTATGTTAAACAATAATTTAACATGTCTCTCTCCATACCTTTGTTTGTAAAACCGTATGGACGGATTGCATTGTTTGCCGTAAATCTTTGCCCTCATAAAGGATTTATAAAGTAGGACAAACACTCCTCGGCTACCGGCCGAGGAAGTTGAAGCCGATGGTCAGTCAACAAAGTTTTGTACAATGCAGATCCGAGCATTAATGATGTAAAGTACCTAGATACATAAAGTCATTACACATAATTTGTGATTTTACTATGGATATCGATCCTTAATTCGGCCTCCCTTGCCCGCATTAAGGCTCGGGGGCTACTAGGCATCGGGCTTATTATTTACTAATATTAAAAGGGCACATCGATCCCCTGATCTGGTGTTGCCACTCGACCAGTGTCTCGGGGGCTACTGCATTGACAATCCAATGCAGAAAATTTAAAGCGCAATATAGTTTTCGAGGAGATTATTATCCTCAGGTTGGTCGGCCGCACCCAACCTGAGTCTCGAGGACTTTGCACACCGCGTTTCTATTCCTAAGTATGTTGCCAAGCTGGGAATTGATCCTCAGGCTGATTTTATGAATCGACCTGAGTCTCAGGGGCTACTAGGGTCAGCGGTTTGATTTTTCCTTCAGGTGCATCCCAGATATTAGGCCAACAAGCACCTTGAGGGCTGCTGGCTATACATCTCGGTAGAGATTACATTGCATAATTCAGAATTAAATTCATAAAAAAAATCAGCCCATGGCCGAGGTGGTGCACCACCTCGGATACAGTCCGGCGTTGCTGCTCGACTACAATAGACACCCCGGAAGCAGTCCAGCATAAAGCTTGGACGCCAGTGGCTGGCTCCACAGAGGGCATTTCTGGCATTAAGCTCGGCTAAACTCCTTGAACTTTTTTGAACCAAGGTGATCTATGACACCTCGGATACAGTTCGGCGTTGGATCTTGGACATAGTCCGACATTGGAGCTTGGACCTAGTCCGGCGTTGGAGCTCGGATATATTCCGGCGTTGGAGCTCAGAAGCGGTTCGGCATTGGTGATCAGCTGCTAAAGATACCTCGAATGCAGTCCGGCGTTTGAGCTCGGATGCAAGAGGACGTTGCCGCTCGGGAATAACTTCAAACCCGAGGTATGGAATAAAAATAACAAGGCATTGATAAAGGCCAGAAACTTAAAGGGGCTCCTCGGATACCCGACGTGTAAACTCTTCGGAGTCACCTCGGCGATCCTCAAGATCAAAGACGAGAAGATTTGTTGAACCAGTTTTCAAGACTGATGACCGAAGACGAAGAGCAGTTTGTAAGAACCAAGGAGCGTCCCCAACTTGAAGACCGGTTCAGGGGGCTACTGACGGTGTCTTGGACTAGGGGCTACTCACCACGTCGTCTCCCGATCAGTTGGATTGGGCCGAGGACCCCCATGGCCATATACTCATGGGACAGTCCGAACAACCCCTGCCGCATACAAGGAAGACTCCACAAGACTTGGCGCCCAAGACAAGGACTCTCATAAACCCTAGGCCTCCGGTGTCTTATATAAACCGAGACTAGGCTAGTCAATAGACAATCTCATATTCATTACTACAATCTCGTGGTAGATACATGTACTCTGTACTACACCCATATGAATACAATCAAAAGAAGCATGTAGGGTATTATCTCATCAAGAGAGCCTGAAGTTGGGTAAAACCTCGTGTCCATGTTACCATCGCTCCAAAACGCCTAACTTAGGACCCCTACTATGAGATACGCTGGATATTGAACCGACAACCGCTCCGGTGAATCTCTGAATCTTTCAGAGAAATGATGCCATGCCCCGTCAGAATCTTGTCCCCATTCGCCTCGCTTGGGTCCATGCTTCTCTTCACCTTGTCGCCTCGTGGTAGCCTTGCCTCTAGTTCCGCGCACGCATGCCCACACGTGCGCTCCCTGCCTGCCTGCCTCGCGGGACCTTGGATACACGAGACGAGCTCGAGCTCGTGCTCGAGCACCGCACACACAAGCCTTCCACAGCCGCTCTGTTGCACACCCTAGCCCCGGCTCCCAATCCCGCACGCCCGCCGCGTCCGCTCTGGCCTGCCATCGCCACGGCTGCCCCTGCCGGCGCTGCCGTCAACCATCATCTTCTCTGTCTGTAACAGAGGAGCCTGACCTGGGGTCTCTCTAAAAGGAGCCGAACCCCTCCATTAGTAGTAGCACCTAGCTAGCCCAATGGTTTACCACGCAAGCCCGCACCAGGGAGACCCGAGTTTGATCCCCTGCGGGCGCATAAAGCCTCCCCCCTTTTTCTGTTTTACTTGGGTCACTGACAGGCCGGCCCCGCCGGTCTTTCACACACCCAGCCACGTGGCCAACGGTCCTACTAGTCAGTCTAACGGCTGGGTACAACCTGGGTGCACCTAGTTTTCCATGCATGTCTTCTGTTTTATTCCAAACTCGGATCATGCCAGATTTGGCATATGCCGAGCTTTCAATTTTAGGCAGTATTCAACTTATATGCTTTGTGAAGATTTTTCTATAAGAACCCCCAACATATTATGTATGTTTTTGGGCTAGAAAAATGCAATGAATCCAGTAGTGGGATTAGTTTCTTCATTTGAGCAAGTTTGCACACATGTCATTTTACATCATGTTGCTTGTGCATTGCACTGTGATTGATTGTTGTTCCAGTGCTTGTGTTCTTGCTTTGGGTAGGGCCGGGAGACGAGTTCATGAACGAGGAACCTGTTGAGTACGCTAAAGAGGAGCAAGCTTTTGACAACTCTGAGAACTTTGCAGGCAAGATGACCATTACCCTCGATATCACTTCTATCTTTGCTTGCTAGTTGCTTCGTTCTATCGCTATGTTGCGCTACCTATCACTTGTTTACCATGCCTCCCATATTGCCATGTCAAGCCTCTAACCCACCTTCCTAGCAAACCGTTGTTTGGATAAGTTACCGCTTTTGCTCAGCCCCTTTTATAGCGTTGTTAGTTGCAGGTGAAGTTGAAGATTGCTCCATGTTGGAACATGTTTATGTTGGGATATCACAATATCTCTTATTTTAATTAATGCATCTATATGTTTGGTAAAGGGTGGACGGCTCGGCCTTTTGCCGGTGTTTTGTTCCACTCTTGCCACCTTAGTTTCCGTCAAACCGGTGTTATGTTCCTTGATTTTGCGTTCCTCACGTGGTCGGGTTTATGGGAACCCCTTGACAGTTCACCTTGAATAAAAATCCTCCAGCAAGGCCCAACATTGGTTTTCCATTTGTCTAACAACCTATAACCCTCCCTTGGGGTCTGCAGCCCCGAGGGTCATGTTTATTTTAACCCCCCCGGGCCAGTGCTCCTCTGAGTGTTGGTCCGAACCGAGCTGCCTGCGGGGCCACCTCGGGGAAACTTGAGGGATGGTTTTACTCATAGCTTGACATCTGGTGTGCCCTAAGACCAAGATATGTGCAGCTCCTATCGGGATTTGTCGGCACATTCGGGCGGTCTTGCTGGTCTTGTTTTACCATGTCGAACCGTCTTGTAACCAGGATTCCGAGGCTGGTCGGGTCTTCTCGGGAGAAGGAATATCCTTCTCTGATCGTGAGAGCTTGTGATGGGCTAAGTTGGGACACCCTTGCACGGTATAAACTTCCAAGAGCCATGCCCGCGGTTATGTGGCAGATGGGAATTTGGTAATATCCAGTTGTAGAGAACTTGACACTTGACTTAATTAAAATGCACCAACCGCGTGTGTAGCCGTGATGGTCTCTGCTCGGCGGAGTCCTGGAAGTGAACATGGTTTGGGTTATGATTGAATGTAAGTAGTTTCAGGATCACTTCTTGATCACTTCTAGCTTCATGATCGTTGCGTAGCTTCAGATCTTACTCTTATTTGCGTATGTTAGCCACCATTTTTTGCTTAGCACTTGCTGCCACTCCTCCTCATTACCACATCCTACCCATAAGCTTAAATAGTCTTGATCTCGCGGGTTTTGAGATTGCCGAGTCCTCGTGACTCACAAATACTACCAAAACAGTTGCAGGTGCCGATGATACCAGTGCAGGTGATTCTACCGAAATCAAGTGGGAGTTCGACGAGGTCCTTGGTTGTTACTACGTGTCTTTCCTTGATGATTAGCAGTGGATCTCAGTTGGGACGATCGGGGATCTAGCATTTGGGATTATCTTCTTTTCATTTGGATTCGTACGTAGTCGGACTATGTGTGTACTCTGGATGATGTATGAATTATATGATCTTTGTGTGAAGTGGCGATTGTAAGCCAACTCTATTTATCCCTTTCTTGTTCATTACATGGGATTGTGTGAATATGACCCTTCTTGCGACAAAAACCATAATGCGGTTATGCCTCTAAGTCGTTCCTCGACACGTGGGAGATATAGCCGCATCGTGGGCGTTACAAACCCTCCGCCCCTCGGGATCCAGCCTGGTGAGGCCGATCCCCTCGGGGGTCTTGACGTTGTCCGCCTCACGAGGCTTGG
Source organism: Aegilops bicornis (assembly GCA_021605145.1). Classification (NCBI taxonomy): domain Eukaryota; kingdom Viridiplantae; phylum Streptophyta; class Magnoliopsida; order Poales; family Poaceae; genus Aegilops; species Aegilops bicornis. The sequence continues at coordinate 155,555,381 of CM038673.1, forward strand.
CCCCTCGCAAGGGTCTTGAGTTGGTGATGCTGAAGCTGGGCCGTAACAGGATGTCGATGGAGCCATGTGGTGGGCCGCAGGAAGGTAGGGCTGGATACCCCCATATCTAGGATGCCGACACCCATTATTCCATTGGGCCGTTTCCAGCCCGTGTTATCTTTTGGCCTTCTAGACCCCATTTATTATTGGGCTCAATTCCGACATTCGATTACTTACGGTCCGTTACTGGCCTATTCCGCTTGTGGGTCAATTTCAGCCCGTGGTTAAAGTCGGCCAGCCTGTGGCCCGTTAATTCGTTGGGCCGTTTTCATAGGGTCATCAATTATGGCCCATTACCGACGCATTATGCCTGTCGATAGAATTAAGCCCATTGTACACATCGGCCTATTAACGGTCCGTTATGACCGTCCCATAAATAGATGATTTTGATACTAGCCCGTTTACGGCCCATATTGCGGTCTATTAATGGTCCATGAATGTACGACCCATGTTTGGCCAATCTATCAAATGAACCATAGAAGGCCCATTGAATCTGCGGGCCGTAGAAGGCCCATGGATCATACGGGCCTTAGGAAGCCCACTACAGCAGCCAGCAAGATAATGGTTACAACGGTCCGTATGTTGCCCATGGTTCACTACAAAAAAAGACACATCCGTGACATTTTGGGCCGAACGAAATTTTTTCCTGTCATACATATGACACTTCTATGACGATAATTGTGACAAAACCCGGTATCATCATAGATGTGGTGGGCTCCTACTTCTATGACAAAAAATCATGACAGAAAATGGGCTTTTCATCTTGGGCGGGCCGGAGACGCAGCTGCTTGACATTCTTTGGGCCGTCCATGATGGAAAAAACCGTGGTAGAAGCGAGGGGAGGAAAATTTCGGGAGTTGCCGGTTACGGTGGGAGGTCGGGGCCAAGCGATGCACGCTTTCTCAGACGACGCTACAGTAGCGTGTGTAGGCGCTCGCTTTAATCGAACTTCGGCGAGGCGTTGGGCTCTAATCGAACTGGCGATTGCATTGCAGGCTACGCGTTACTGAACCCGAGCGATCGATTGATGGTTGTTAACTGAACCCGATGGAGCGATTCCTTCGCTACTGCTGCTAACTAAAGCCGATCGATGCTGCCTTTGGGATGAACAGAAGCGCTATGGGGGGTTGGATGAGCGATGAGCGGTGGCGTTGCCTCTGGATGAACAGGAACCCGTGGTGTGGAGGGCTGGATGAACAGTAGACGGTGGAGGGGTGGCCGTGTAGGGGTGGTTGAACAGGACCCCATGGTGTGGAGGGCGGGATGAACAGTAGACGGTGGAGGGGTGGTTGAACAGTAGCCAGTGGAGTAGCGCGCGGTGGAGGCTAGATGAACAGGAGCCCATGGAGGCTGGAGGAGGTCGACGGTAGCCCGTGGAGGCTGGAGGAGGTCGACGATGGAGATGAACAGTATCCCGTGGAGTCCCGTTTTGCGGTACGCCACACCACTCTCGATGAACAGGACCTCCGTTTCGACCGTAGCACTCCAACACAAGTCTGTTTCGTCCCTTTTGCGGTACGCCCCACCCCTCCCGATCAACAGGACCCCCGTTTCGACCGTAGGAGGTCCGTTTCCTCCGCTTTTGCAGACGCTGCACCTCCCGATGAACAAGATCCTGTTTTAACGTGGCGGTCGAACACAAGGCCGCTTCCTCCGGTGCAAGACACCAGCCTCGCTTTCCATCGCCTGTTCCGGCCCAAGTCCTCCCGATGAACACGACCACGCATTCCGTTCCGACCCAGCCGGTTGGCTCCCACGCGTTCTGTTGCCTCCCGATGAACACGACGCATTCTGCTGCCTCCCCATGAACACGACGCATTCCGTTGCCTCCCTATGAACACGATGACGACGCTGTTTCTTAGTTCCGACCCAGCCATGTACGTATGCGCGAGTAGGCGTTCGAGACCCTGCCCGTATGTACGTACGTGGCCGTATTTTCGTTCTCGCACCGTCGCCGGTGTACGTACATGTACATGCTACGTGCGCGCCTCTACTACGACACGTGCGCGCCTCCACATCCACCAGTATATATATACATACACGTTCACGACCAGAATGATAACGCTACGGGCGCTTCGACCAGGTGGGTCCCGACTGTGAGGCACTTCCTTGCCTGTGAAGATGTAGCTGGTGGGTCCCAGCAGTCAGGGGGCGAATCGTTTTTTTTGCCCGGACGCACTTCCTTGCGTGCGAAGATGTAGCTGGTGGGTCCCAGCAGTCAGGGGGGCAAATCGTTTTGTTTCTTTGCCCGGACGCACTTCCTTGCGTGCGAAGGTGTAGCTGGTGGGTCCCAGCAGTCAGGGGGAAACATTTTTTTCGCGAAATATGGTGGCCTGTCCGGTGGGTCCCCGCTGTCAGGTGGATGAATAATTATTTTGCCCGTAATAAGGAGGCACTTCCTTGCTGCGGCCGTGGACCCAGCTGTCAGCCTCTCCACGTACAGTCCACGTCCGATGGAAGTCGGTCGTTGACCACATTGACCACGCCGCGCTGAGAGCACCACGGTGGTGGACGACGGCGAGGCCTAGGAAGGGGACGACGTGGAGCCGGGGAAGACGCGGCAGTGGATGCCCACGCGGAGAGGAGTACGACTGTACGAGGGTTTACTGGTTCGTCTGTCATCGCCGGAGAATAACAGCAGGTGTGGGTGAGTAGAGGGATGGCTAGGCCAGCGATGGGATTATGGTGGGGCGGTGAGGCCTGCGCGGCAGCATAGCTGGTCGCGGGGAGGAGGGAGCAGGCAGTCCGGTCGGCGCTTGTTTGAGCGGCTGGAGCAGGAAGAGCAGAGATTGAAGAAGCACGACGGCCGTTGGATGGACATCCAACCGCCTTTGCTAAAGGCCAACCTTTTTTAGGAAAGCCTCAAATCTGTGGAAAACAACATACAACCCATCTGCCATTGTTTCTAATAATTTACAGATCATTCGCTAATTCTTAAGAGTTTTTTTGGAGCCCATATTATTTTTATTAGCTTTACAGCCCATATTGTGGCCACGGTTAAAAAATTCTCCACGCATAAAAATTCAACAAATTCTCCACGCATAAAAATTAATGTAATTTAAAATCTTGAAATGAAAAAAATATATTTGAAACTGGTTGCCGGTTTGATGTGTTTTAAAAATGTACAACCCATTTCTCATTACTGATGGGCCATTTTCTCGGCCAGCCGAATGAAAGCTCTCCTCGTCTTGAAAGATTTGCAGCCCAACAGGCTTGACAAAGCGACTTAATTGGCAAATCACAAAAAACTGGGCTATGGCCGTGGACCCACCTGTCAGCCTCTCCACGTATAGTACTCTTCCGATGGAAGTCGTTCCTTGACCACGTTGACCACGCCGCGTGGAGAGCACCACGGCAGTGGACAACGACGAGGCCTAGGAAGGGGACGACGCAGAGCCGGGGAAGACGCGGTAGTGGAAGCCCACGCGGAGAGGAGTACGAGGGTTCACTGGTTCCGCTGCGGTGTGAGGCTGCCGTCGTCACAGGGCCTGGCCAGGGTGGGAATAGTAGGGGGCGGTGAGGCCTCCGCGGCAGCACAGCCGGCCACGGGAGGCAGGAGCATGCGGCACGACCGGTGCTGCTTTGGGCGGTTGGAGCAAGAAGACCAGAGGTTGTAGAAGCACTACGGCCGTTGGATGGACATCGTACGGTCACTAGAGCTAGAATCGTTCATATTGACTAAGTTGACAAAGCCCTTCGTCCCCGTCAACTTAGTAGGCCCACAAGACAGCCTCCGACCAAGGTGGGTCCCAGCTAGCCGGGGGAGTATTCATTTTTTGTGCGTAATAAGGAGGCACTTCCGGTGGGTCCGAGCTGAAAGCGGGGGGAATGTTTTTTTTCACGAAATACGATGGCCCGTCCGGTGGGTCCCAGCAGTCAGGGGGAAACGATTTATTTCGCAAAATACTGGTGGCCCGTCCGGTGGGTCCCCGCTGTCAGGTGGAGGAATAATTATTTTCCGCGTAATAAGGAGGCAATTCCTTGCGGCTGCCGTTGACCCAGCTGTCAGCCTCTCCACGTACAGTACTCTTCCGATGGAAGTCGGTCGCTGACCACATTGACCACGGCGCGCCGAGAGCACCACGGCGGTGGACGACGGCGAGACCTAGGAACGGGACGACGCGGAGCCGGGCCACGGGAGGCAGGAGCAGGTTGTAGCACAGCCGGCCACGGGAGGCAGGAGCAGGCGGCACGACCGGCGCTGCTTTGGGCAGCTAGAGCAAGAAGACCAAAGGTTGAAGAAGCACTATGGCCGTTGGATGGACATCATACGGTCACTGGTGTATTGACTAAGTTGACAAAGCCCTCCGTCCCCGTCAACTTAGTAGGCCCACAAGTCAGCCCAACAATATGGTGGGTCCCAGCTAGCAGGGGGTATTCATTTTTTTGGGCGTAATAAGGAGGCACTTCCTTGCGTGCGAAGATATAGCTGGTGGGTCCGACCTGTCAGCGGGGGGAACGTTTTTTTCGCAAAATACAGAGGCCCTTCCTGTGGGTCCTAGCTGTCAGGTGGAGGAATCATTATTTTGCGCGTAATAAGGAGGCATTTCCTTGCGTGCGGCCATGGACCCAGCTGTCAGCCTCTCCACGTACAGTCCACTTCCGATGGATGTCGTTCATTGACCACGTTGACTAGGTCGCGCCGAGAGCACCAGGGTGGTGGACGACGGCGAGGCCTAGGAATGGAATGACACGGAGCCAGGGAATACTCGGCAGTTGTTTCCCACGCGGAGGAGTACAAGGGTTTACTGGTTCGTCTGCCGTCGCCGGAGAATAACATCATGTGTGGGTGAGTAGAGGGATGGCTAAGCCAGCGATGGGAGTACGGTGGGGCCGTGAGGCCTGTGCGGCAGCATAGCCGTCATGGAGGAGGGAGCAGTCTCACGGCGCTTGTTTGAGCGGCCGAGCATGAAGAGCAGAGATTGAAGAAGCACGACAACCATTGGATGGACATCCAACGATCACCGCTCGTGTGTTGACTAAGTTGACAGAGGCGTATGCTATGTGCGTAAACCTTTTTTATGAAAGCATATCGTCAACCTGTAGTAGGCGCACAAGTCAGCCTCTCAAATATATGGAAAACAGCATACAACCCATCTCGCCATTATTTCTAATAATGTACAACCCATTTGCTAATTCTTAAGATTTTTTGGAGCCCATCTTCTTTTTGTTAGCATTACACCCCATATTGTGGCCACGGTTAAAAAGTATACGAAATTTTGCATATTTCAAAAGCGGTCAACTGTTTTTAATCCATAAATATCGATTCACATTCAAACTATTTTGAAAAATAATTTATATAAATATAAAATCCAAATTATTTTCCACGCATAAAAATCAATGGAATTTAAGATCTTGTAATGAAAAAAAATTCAAACTAATTCCCGGTTTGATGTGTTTTAAAAATGTACAGGCCATTTCTAGGAAAACCGAATGAAACTCTCCTCGTCTTGAAACATTTGCAAGCCAGCAGGGCCGATAAAGCAAGTAGGCCTTGTTTGGTTATTTCTTAAAAAAAAAAGAACTGGGCTAGCCATTTTCAGCAAGAAAAAAACACAACAGGGCTCATGATGTGGTAAACATAAATAAAACCCTGGCTAGACGGGCCACAGCCCCCGCACAGCCCCGTTGTTACCCTGATCCGTCGCTAAAACTAGTATAAATAACAACTGCTTGTTCCTCAAAAAAATGCGTGACTTGCTAGGTCCCTGGTGTCAGCCGCTCGTAGAGTAGTTCTCTCATTTATTGACTACGTTGACAATGGCGTGAGCACCAGATGTCCAACCATTAGGAGGAACCATATTTTTGGGCTTGTACTATAGAGGCACTTACTTGCGTACTGCCATGACGCTGGTGGGTCCCTACTGTCATCCTCTCCACGTACAGTCATCTCCTTGTTCCTCTCGGTTGTTGACGACGTTGACAACGTTAAGAAGAGGGCGCGCATCACAAGACGGCAAGCGAACCAAGGCCGCAAGGCAGAGGATGACGGTGAGGCCTCGGACGGAACGAATAGGAGCCGATGAAGATGCGCCGGTCCAGTCGCAGGCGGAGGGGAGTACGAGGGTTGACTGGTACGGGCGCGGGTGCATGTTGGGGCTGACGTCGCCGGAGAATAACATGACGCATGGGGGAATAGAGGGAGGGACTGGCCAACGTTGGAGGGTACGTACGGTAGGGTGGCGAAGGCGCAGCCAGCCATGGGAAGCGGGAGCAGGCGGAGCCGACGGGGTGGTTAGGTTTGGGCGGCTGAAGGAAGAAGTAGACAAGAGATAGAAGATACACGAGAGATGTTGGATGTCAATCCAACGGCTGGTAGGCAGAATCGTTTGTTGACTGGCTAGGCTATTTCCTCGCGGGTCCCAAATGTTAGAATCCAAATTTGTCACAGTCATGCAGCCTTTCCTATGAAAATTTACAGCCCATTTGATGTGCTAGTTCGAAATAAGTTTGTGGGTGCTGGTGGGGGCAAATCACTTGGCTTCTGTAATGCACAGTGAGCTCAAGCGGCCGGCGTGAGTGATGTTATTTCCCTTGGTTGTGATTTTTTACAATATTTCACTCTAAATTAAACGAATGGCAAGCCATTTGCCTTGTTTCAAAGAAAATATGACACTCACAGCCGAGTTGAAAAGGGCAGAAACATCTAACTCCAGCTTACAAACTGTACAAAAGCACGAGGGTTGATTGTTCATCAGGTTTACAAAAAAAACCAGATTGAAAAGGGCAACAACATCTAACTCCAAAGACTGCTTTTCAGTCACGATCAAATGGATCGGTCCGGTCCATAGAATGAACATCCCGGTCGTAAAATTTCATCGGATTATGACCACAATAGGTTGTAAATAGAAGCCCGACACGCTCGTAAGCTCTTTTGCCCACCTAAAACTCCTTTTTTGCTCTTCGACATACCCATCCGTCAAAACCATGTCATTGATAAACTTAAGCACGATGGACAATAGTAACCTCGCATTCAGCAGGAAGAATGTGACAAATCTTGTGTTTGCACGGTTGGCTACATATCGTTCTAGCATTATTGTCTTCAATCGAATCTCATGAGAAGTGAGAAAATCCCGATGCTTACAAATCCACCGATTGGTTATAACTTTCTTACCCCGTCCTTTTGCCTAAATAGACATGAAGATTGAAAACAGTTAAGGTCTAAAAGAAGAGTGTCGAAAGAGCAATAGCTGAACGGTTAATTCTAGTACACTATATGCGGGCTTCCAATGTGCGTGAAATTATCACCTTTATATACAACTTCTCCGGACATGGAAAGCATTGCAGCAAGCCAATAATCTTGTTCAGATCAAAACTATTCATTTGGATATATAAGATCTTGATGTAATCCAGCACCATTGATAGGCCATCCATGGAGAAACTCTTCATTGAGCATAGAACATAATATTAGTACAAAATGTCTACTCCAAGATGATATATAAATTATGCGCAGAAATTTAAAATGCAACGTATGGTTACAAGTGTAGATGATAATATAAACTCCTGAAGAACTGTGGAGCCAAACACCACATTGAAATAAGAACAAAGATCATGTATTACACCCAAGGTATCCAGTTTAGGCGCAGAGAGGACGGTTATTTGCAACGGTGAATAACTAGAATCAAGGATCAACCTTTGAAGTGAAGGGGCATCTTGGATGATGAGCTGCCTTCCGTCAAATGAAATTCCAATTCTTACAAGGTTAGGCGACTTTATTTGGAGACAACCGATTCTAACAATGAAAACAAGCACCAAGCACTCCAGCGCATGGCAACTGGAGTGGATGATGTTGTGCAATGAGGCCTCCGATGTACGAACCCGCACAAGTGAAAGTTTCTTGAGAAATGGGAGTCGAAGGTTTAGTACCAGATTGTCTGGTAGGTAGCACAGCGCAAAGGTGGAGGTGTGGAGAGAGGAGGAAAACCGTGAGATGGACATGGGTGCTGAGGGCACAAGTTCATGGAGTTCTGTATGTGGTATGTGATTTCCAGGGGAATAGTAGAACTCAAGCAGCTGTAGTTCTATGAATTCAGGGGATTTCAGCCAGGCGTCCACCATGCAGGGCATGGTATGCTTGCTCAGGTAGCATGACGGGATGTAGAGGCTTTGAACGGAGCCCTGGTGGGAGGAGGTGATGGCTCTGGGCAAAATCACTGAAGAGAGATAGCTGACGACAGTCGAGATTAAGCGGCACGGTGCGCCATAGAGGGCGCCACCGAATTGAGAGGACTTGGGTGCGGCAGCAATCCTTGGTGGGGAGAAGCGAGATGATCTCCCCAAGGACGGCGTCCGGGAGATTGCTGATGCGGTCCACCCGAGATTCTACGGGTTCCTGGGATCCGATGGGGGCGGGGTCGCCGCTTCTCCCCGTGCTACCGGGTGCGGGATCTAAAACAGGCGTCACCGCTGGCGGGAGCCTCATCTTCTTGGTGCTGGGGTCAACCGACTCCATTTTCCTCGAGGGCGTCGCGTCGCCTCACGGATTTGAGCAGAGTAACGAATGACGAGCCTAGTTGTAGAAAAGCGAAGAAGAAGGGAGCTGGGGTTTTCTGTAGGAGTGAGGAAGAAGGGGACCGGGGTTTTCTATAGGAGTGAGGTGAGGAATTTGGGGGTACGAGTGGAGCGAGCTGACGTGTGGTGGGTTGGAGCAAGGAGGAAGAAGAGCACCCAGGTTTTTTTTTGGGGGGGGGGGGGTGTGCTGGGTGTGGGTAGCACCTTTTGAATTGATTTTATTATTTACTAGTGTGGATTCGCTGTTTTGTCTTGGGCCCAGAGAAACAATTACTACTAGTACAGTGGAGACACTCTATAGCTACCCAGAAAAACAATTACTACTAGTACAGTGGAGACACTCTACCGCTTGGCTCCTCCTAGGTCATTGAAACGTCTCCCTCATCTGAATGCCATTATACTTTTGTTCACCGACATGCGGGCCATGCAAAGGCGGGCCCAAATGCCATCCACCAAATTAGAAGGCAGTATGCAAAGTGAGAGTCACCTCGTGGCGCAGCGAAGACGAGCCTTCGTATCACAAAACCCCACCTCCCCGTAGTCTAAGTTTGATGGACGAAGCAACCATCATTTCACTCTTCGCCGAATCCCCTTCTCCCTCACCGTCTTCAAGAAAGGCAACACTCGCATCTACCACTGTTCTTCTCTCCCAACGAAGGGAAGGTAAGCGGATCCGTGATGTTGGTATATTTTCGTTCAGAGAAAAAAAAAGAACTTTTGCAAAGCAGTAACCGATCCTCACTCTCTTTTTTGTTTCATTGTCATTGCGATTGTGTTTTCCTTTTAGTGGTCTCCTAGTATTCGCTGGTTTCATTATGGACCAAGGAGAACTGTGCAAAGATCTGCCGATATTGGAGCAGACGGGAGGCTGATCCCCACAAGACAGAGAGCTCCAGGAAGATGGAGGCAACCACCGAGCCGACCCCAGATACGCTCACGGCCACTCTTGAGATGGTCAACGCCTGTTTGAGGTTCTGACACAATTTCGTGTACGCAGAGCAGTTTTCCCCTTCGAGGATGTGTCCCCTGCTACCGACCTGCCCAAGGTGATTTCCTTCTTTGCCGATCTCGATTGTAGTTTTTCATCTAAGTATGTGGTGATTTTTTTAGAAAAGGAAGTTTGTGGTGATTAACAATGCAAAATTTTATTAGCTTCGATGCCATGCTATACATAGTGGTTTAAATAACTTGTGTTTCTTATACTGAAAAGTAATTCAAAATTTGTTTCTGTTTCAATTAGAGACCTGATGCAGACAAGGATTGTGTGGTTGTGCATGTCACTCGCAATGAGGCGGACGACCTGAATATACGCACTGGGAAAACAGAGTGCTTAGGCTGTTGGATCCTGGAAGCCATTTGCGTTTATACCAATGAAGAGTTGTATTCCAGCCTCACTCTTGTCAGGCGTGTTGTCCAGGGTGTACTGTAGCACAAGAAGTTCAAAGCTACTCCTTCGTTTGTGAGGCATACTGTTCTTGTCAAGCTTACGCAGAAAGATGACGTGGCATGCCTCCACAAACAAGTTTATCAGTGGCAAGGCCACAAGGTTGTCTTCATGAAGGTTCATAGGATTGAGCTGCGGGGCGCCCTCGATGATGTTCATGGCAAGGTTCGCCTTGTGTCCAGCCCAAATTAGATCGAGGCATGAAATAGTTGCCCCACTAGTGTTTAATAGTAGTTTGGATTGTGTCTAATTATCTGATCCTTGCTCATTATCGACCCCTCCGGGGCTAGTACTGCTTGAATCCGGCCTATGGGAACTGCTGCTACTTTTGTGTTCCAGAGAATCAAGTGAGAACCATCATAATTGTTGCTCAAACAGATGCGTCCTCACTAGTTTTTTCATGAATATGGCATGGTAAGACATAAGTTTTCACAGTTTATCATACGAGAAGTGTGTGTTTTGATGAAATAGAGCACTGCTCGAGAACCATCTACCGACGTGATACATAAGTACTTGTAAACACTGTTGGTTCTACCCCACTTGTAAGCAGTTGTGCAAAACACGACACATTGGCTCAGCTCGCTTCAACACTAGGTTATCGACCAGCTAACAATCAACAATCTGTTGTCTGACATGTAAGCAACTACATGTATCTTGTTACAGTGGTTCATGCAGTTAATTGAGGCCACAATGTAATAAATTCCCAACATTTACACGCAAGTCCAACGCACATGTGGAACACTCACATTAAACTCGTCTTCATAAAAATCTTGAAAAGCATAAGTTAAGCAGTTTTATACATCTCAATGATTCATAGAAGATAACAAACATATACTAGTTCACAACAAAAGACAAAGTTGTGAGAAGGTTTACAAATCAGGAAAAAACAAGCAAGGCTTCTCACGAGCAAAAGGCCTCCCAAGGCTTAAATTTCTGGAGTTCACTCTGGTTTTTTCTTGTTGCCACCATCCAGGGTTAGGTTCTCTCATTCCGAATAATCAATTATAATTGTGGTCTCAAATTTGGAATGCTGAATCGAACCATGCAGTAATCTTGACCAGGTGAAATTCTTGTGCATTCCACTAAATTTAAGCATTGCTATTTGCAGAAATAAGCATACCACAATGCCTCTTGTCCGCGCACCTGTCCAAAAAACTGCCGTGTAGCCGTGCCAGCTAGTCCTCGGTCCATGGATGAACTGGTAGAAAGTGCATTCCGGACTAGGATGCGATTGTTTTATTTCGTCCCTGCCTTTGCGCAATCAGGAAGTAAAACATACGAATCAGCTTCTTCTAGATTGCGTTGGTCATTCTACCTTAGTTACTACGAATGTAGGGATACCTTGAAGACGGGAGGTTAGACGACGGCGGCGAGGGATAGCCATCTCATTTCTTGCTAGCTTGTACTAAAACTGAGGTGTGTGCTTTTGATTGCACGGATAGAAACGATACGGAGACAGACATCCCGAAACGATATGCAGCCAGACATCCCTGTTTGCGCAAATACGAAATAAGGTTATTTAAACAGTGACAGACATTACTACTTTCCCCCGTTTCCTCTTAGAACCAAGTCCTAGATTCATGCGGCAGCTTTCCCACTTTCTTCCCTGTTTGAACCAACGCTTTGAGTTCACTGTATGAACTAGCTTTACTTCTAATAATAGTAGAAGTCGACGGAAGTAGAAAAGGATCCACATGAAGGGGGAAGAGCTGGGGCAGTAGAGCAAGGCAGGTTTCGAAGGAATATATACCTGAGGGTCATCGGCATGTGGCAAAGACGGCGTCGGGAGGCCGCATCTTGGCCACAACATGAGGGAGGAAGAAGGGGTCGGAGGCCCTCCCGAGCCAGCGCTCTCTTGGAGAGAATGGCACGGCCGCCGATCGGGACGCGCGGGCAGCCGTTGGTCTCCTCCCTCGCCACCGACGACAGTGTGAATGATGCACCTACACCCCCTGCCCCGGTCGAGGTTGTCCGGCTGGATTTGTGACCAGCCGTGAGCTGAGAGAGAGAGTGTGTGGCCACCTATGTCTTGCTTAGATCTGGAGAGCATGAGACAGTGAACGATAGGAACCCTAGTAAAGCAAGCGCTAAGGCTCCTGCTTTTATATATAGTGGAGTGATTTTGTTGTACCGGCTTAAAAAAATGCGCTCCTACGTGTACCCGCGAGTGGGTGTGAGAGAACTAGTGCATGCATGCACCGCTTCTCTTCGTGAGAGTACAATATATACTATGCCCAAAGAACGTTCGCCGCAAGAGTAATAGTATAATTGTGTCACGTGTGAGCTAAAATAAAATGTGTGCGCCGTCTTTTGTTTTTTAGAAGTTCTGAGGTGAGGGTGTGAAGAGCACATATGTGCATGACGTCTACCTGCAGATAGACGATGGGTGCGACGTGCGAGTCTGCGAGAGGACTCGAGAGAGTCGTGACTCGTGAGGGTGCGTGTGCGTGAGAGGGAGGGGGACACGTATCAATGCAATGCATGTGTCCGTAAATCATTATCCGAGAAACGTTCGCCACAAGCCTTTTCCTGACGAACGTCGTAAGAACCATTAGATCGGCATCCGACAGTGTCAGTTTTGCCATGTAATTTAACAAAACAACCACTCCTCCTACACACAAATCTTCCACGTGAGTGTTAGCAACTGCCATATGATCCCTCCGTTCCGAAATGCAGTGCATATAGCTTTATTGAAAATTAGAACCTCGCAAACTTTTACCAGGTTTTCGTGTACCAAATTGCACATGTAGAATACCATGTATATATCATTTCATTCATCTTCGAGAGGTAACTATAAAGATGGGTGAGGAGTCTACAAAGAAAGACCATCGTATCACCCGCAACAATTTCAACCATCCTTTAGTGTCGAGGAATATCATAGGAACTCTATATGATATGATTTTTATAGGATTGTTTTTCCTTTAGAGTCAATTGGTTCATAGGAATAGATTCATATACTCTACATTTCAAAGGAAATAAACATGATACCATTTCTATAGCTTTAGAGCCACTTGGTTCATACGAATGGATTCCTATACTCCCTTAATTTCAAAGGAAAATAAACATTAGCGTATATTCAATAGAAAAGTTCCTATGATATGAACCAAATTACATCTCTTTAGTAATCCATCCTCATAGGAATTGAGATACATGTCATCTCTAGATTCAATAGAAAAGTTCCTATGATGTGAACCAAATGACATCTCTTTTCCAATCCCTACTCATAGGAATTGAGATGCTCCATGTCATCTCTTTCCCTACAACTTCCATGTATACATCTTCTATTCCTAAATAGATAGTACAACCCATTGGTAGCTTTTTTCCAAAACATGCAACTATCGCGACAAGAACTATATAGTGTGCCAATAACTTTGAAATATGGTCGCTGGATGAAGCTAACCCGACAAAGGCAGAGAGATGGGAAAATCCGAGCACCATCTTGGCCGTTGGATATCATCAACATTCCACCAGATCGCCACATGTACAATTTAGAAGACTCCATGGTTGAACTTAAGCATAATGCACAAACCTCAAAACACAAGCACTTCTCCTTTGTTCTAGAATCTTCTGTATCATAATTGATTATTTTTTTCTAAATGAATTGCCATTATTTGTTTTTTACTTTATGATTTTCAATGCACAACCCCATGAATCTTAACATTTTTATAAAACTAATTGATTTTGAATGAGATGAACTATAAGAACTAAACGAGCATCTACATCATGCATATATGACTCAAAGCTTTACATGTATTTATTCATAATTTGGTTTCGAAATCTCATGCGTTCAATAGATGTGTACCTTACTAGTTTTGAGTAGAGTAGCAAATTTCACGCGGCCCCGGGTATATCAAAATGCAGGGCCCATGCATCATTGCCTTTTCGGTCAAACCCACGTCCACAATTTTTGCACGTGCTATATCTCCACCGCCCCGAACCCAAAATGTTGCCTCGCTCAGAAACCAAGCGCCCACACATATTTAAGGCGTTGACTTGAACCCGACATTATGACGTGGCCCTTGCACGCCGTAGTACTCCTACAAACCCTACCGCCGCACTCATCATCGGTTTTCTTCAAGAGGATGAGGGAGAAGCCGATTTGTAGTGGAGGCGCTGTCAAAAAAAGGATCTGTAGTGGAGACCCCTACCCTAGGGTGCCCTAGGTAGCTGTCGCACGCATCATTGTTTTCTCTTTTCTTTATGCTCTTGCACCCTAGAGTGAAATGATGGTTGCTTCGTCCGTCCAGCTTAATGCGGGAAAGGTGGGGCTTTGTGATATGACCCCTCATCGCTCATTTTCTACATCATCGGCGCTATGACCGGGTGCCTCCAATTCCAACCGCTGTTCGAACTGTAATTTGGTGCATCGCACGTGGAACAAGACGGTGGATGAGCCACATGTCTTCCAAAGGGGTCCTGTTATGTGTCGCCATTTCTGTGTGGATCGACCGCTTGAGTTGCTACGCCAACACGACAGGAGCAGCCTACCACTTGGTTTTGCTCCTTGGTGAATCCCGACTATATCATGGTTACGTGCTGAACTACCCTCTCTGTCTCGGTTTTTTAATTTGTAGGCGTCTCGGTTTATAGGGCCTGCACGTAGTTCTAGGTCATCCATTTGACTAACTAAATATGAGTTACTATGTCACAAAAAGTATATCATTGGATTCTTATTGGTTGATATGTGAAGAAACAAGAAATGAGGTAGAAGTTAATGCACCGCGCCTTTGGGATTATTTGGTTTTCGTAAGATGACTTACTCACCTAGACGGAGGGAGTAGTTGTATTTAAAGTCGAGGGTGGGGCTTTTCTTGCGCGGTAGGCGGGGCAGTTCCGCCTAGTTGGTTCGATAGAGACGCGAGAAGACGAGGGAGTAGGCTGCTGCAAATGTAGGGCTGTGTGATTTGACAATGAAGTTATCACTGGATGTGTGGGGCCCCGTGATTTGACTTGCCATTATCATTTAATCACAAGGCCACGACCGGGCGTGAGTCTCCCGATTCCTGACCACCTCCATACAGGTGCTTCTCCCAATGCTCCACCATGTAGTAGAGGCTGGCTCTTGCATGAGAGCCCACTTATCCACTTTTTCCTTGCCTCTCTTTCCTCCACATATGCAAAAATGCCCTATAAAGCGCACTATTGTACTTACTTGCTCCTACAGGTGCTTAAGCTTGCCACATAGGCATAAAGTCTGATGTGGAAATTTAATCAAGAAGGGAGAGACTAGTTTGGTGACCCAAGGAAGAAACGGTGCTGAGCACGTGTACCTAGGTGAAAAGACAATTTTGAGTCTATAGCTAATTAAATGAAGCAAACTTAGCAGCACCATTTCATTGGAAGAGGTCACTCCTTGGCAAATGCAATAAATACTAGTACTCCCTGTGTCCCATTATATAAGAACGTTTTTGACACTACACTGGCTCGTGTCAAAAACGTTCTTATATTATGGGACGGACGAATCTGAAGAAAGAGATAGAGAGGAGTAAAAAAAATACACTTATAGCCAACCTTATAGCCAACTTTGTTATAGTATGAGTGACTAAGTGATGACTATGTATGACATGCCAACATCAGATAGCCTAATGCACCATGTTAAATCTCCAAAGGCGACTGCAAATGACATAGCAATTAAATCGTGGTAGGCACGACCATGATACAGGCTGCTGGCAGCCCTTGGATCTGAGATCAAACGGTCGCATGCTAGGTTGCTAAAAATTTGCAGAATAACCCTCCAGGATAGGATATTCACCCATAGGTCTAGAATCACGCCATGCAACCGTTCGATCTCAGATCCAAGGGCTCTCGGAATCCCATATCATGGGAGAATGAAAAGCCACTACCCTGCCATTCGCACGCTGGCAGTTCGCTCCTACTCAACCCCGCACGTCCTTTAGTACTACGGCGATTCGCTCCTAGTCGTCCCGTCCATTCACATTATGGCAGTTCCACTAATCCTAACCCTCCTCCCAAATCCATGGCTTCCCAAATCTCCCCGATCGGCGCTGAGTACAAGGTTAGAACCATCACCGGCGATGAGTTCGGCGTCATCTACACCCGTTCTTCCGCGACGGTGAAAGGATGCCTTTCTCGCTTCAGACGCATGTTCGAAAACTCACATGATGAGTGTATCGCTGGGCTAGATGTTGAGTCAACCACAGTCATGGGATGAGAGAAGGATCTAAAGGATGAAGAGAGGAAGAAGCCCGCCGTGATCCAGGTTTGCGTACATAATGTTTGCTTGGTCTACCACATATTCCATGCCGATGTTTAGTGCCAGGATTTTAAGAACTTCCTCAAGGACAACACAGTGAAATTCGTTACTGTAGACTTTAAGAACGACAAAGAAGTCCTGGGTCGGATAGGCCTCGTTGTAGGCAACCCCTTCGACCTCCGTAAGAATCGGCCGGTGCCCTCTCGTCACCCCTCACGCCGACTGACTCGGCAGGAGCCATGGTTCATCCTTCGTACCGTAAACTGGAGAAACCTCATTACACGTTTCATCGTCATGCATGGCAGTGGAATGTACTAGATATAGGCCACATCCACTATGCTGCAATGGATGGCTACCTTTGTTTCAATATCTGCAAGGGTTGGATGAAGAGCAACAGCCAAGTTGGTGGTTCAAGCAAAGAAGTATCGGCCAAGAGGAAGAGGGACAAGGACGAAGTCGAGGACGGGGACGCGGACTCCGAGTAAGGTGGCAGTGTCGTTGCTCATGGTGGTTCTAAACTTCTAATGCAGTGTCTACCGGATTAGTTGCATAGTTTAATTTCAGGTGTGCTTAGTTTAATTTGAGGGGTGTGTTGTGCTGAGCCCCCAAATGAACTATGTTATGTTTCTTCTCGTTACTTTAACTCTTCAGTATGTACATACTACTAGTATTTCTTTAATAGAATTTAGCACCCCAATCAAGCATGTACTAGCTTTTTTTAATAGTACTATATGCATAATTTGGCGACGAGCGCTCTCTATATGTACCACCTTTTTTTAAATTACAATTTTTGCTCCATGGCGCAATCTATCGATAGTACTACTGTACAAAAGTATACATTTTTTAAAAGGCTAGAGTACTGTTCATCACACACACACACACACAGATATATATATATATATATATATATATATATATATATAGCGAGTTATAATCTCAACCTATAACGACGAGGATGCGATGTAGTAAACTGATAGGGAGGAAGTATATTAAAAATGTGGTGATTTTAGAGAGCGAGCGGCGGGGAGCATGGCCTGTCATGCAGTCCCACGTGTCATGATGTACCAAGGCGATGCGCGTGTCCCTCTTGAGGCGTAAGCAATACTAGTGCGTGGTTTGAGATGATGTCGAACCAAGTATGAAATAATGGTTGCTTCGTTCGTCTGGGAAGGTGCGGCATTGTGATTTGACGCCTCATTGCTCATTACTACTCTGGGGCAGATGCAGTGGGGTGCATCCCCGCTGTTCTCGCATCGTTATTTGGTGCTTGACACGCCGACCGGTTGCTATATGTCCCACATGTCGGTGACAGGAAGTACAGAATTCATGAAAGGGAGCGCCGACGAGGAGTATACTACATAATTCATGAAAGGGAGCGACTTAGTTTTGGAAAAATCTGTTTTTATGGAGTACGTACCCACTAGGGTTTATAGGGCTCATCTAAAAAACATCCGTTTTTCCATTTGATAAGTCTCAACTCTACTATACTAGTAGTAGTACCATTACATGTTGGATTTCGAGGTGCATTAGATCACCCTACGCAAGCAGTGTCAAGAGGAAACTAACCAATGCATGTACAAGTTCATGGAAATTTAGTGGTCATTCATGCATTCGTTCTAATTAATGCCTTGGTAAACATAACTTCTTCAGAAAAACGAGCGTACTGTGCAAACTACGAAATTAATTCGACCACTCACCGTCTACCTTGGTTGGAGAGATTCTGAAATCGAGCCATAAACTGGAAAGGAGGGAGTAGTAACTTTTGTCTCGATTACTATTTGTGGCCTTGTATAGATGCAAAATGTATTTTTTTATAGTGGCCTTTTATAAGTAAATGGAGGGAGTACTAACCAAACTAACCATATAATTTTAATATTACAGATGTTAATATTTTTTCCTACAAAGCTGGTCAAACTTTATAAAATTTGACTTTGACCAAATCTTATTTGCGGACTAAAAAGAAACGGAGGGAGTAGTAGGGACGAGGAGTAAATGGAGGGAGTAGTACAATTTTCTCCTCGTGTTGCGAGCCATCACAGCGTGGGCGAGGGAGGCGTAAGCGTCTGATGAGTAGTAAGCTTCACCTCATCCTGTGAGCCACCGCGCC
Source organism: Aegilops bicornis (assembly GCA_021605145.1). NCBI lineage: Eukaryota > Viridiplantae > Streptophyta > Magnoliopsida > Poales > Poaceae > Aegilops > Aegilops bicornis. The sequence continues at coordinate 155,573,696 of CM038673.1, forward strand.
TGGGCGGGGAGACGGCGACTAAGCAAGCTTCTCCTTGTTCATGAGTTGACGAGACACATCAAAAGTACTCCAGTGTATAGAGCCTTGCCTCTAAGGTAGGCCCCACATGGTTTGCCTCTTTTTTTAATTTAACATAACTCGTCAAGTCGCAATTTGTTTGTTCACTCGTGGTAGACGATCCTCCCTCCACCAAGTGGACAACCAGTACATGTGCCGAATTACCGCGTGGGCTGCCTTTTTCATACAGAAATGAGCTCCACCGTGTACCCACGCGGGTGTGGTTGGGAAAGAGACAGGAGTACGTGCGCCGTGCGTGCACCTCTTATCTTCGTGCATGTTCCCCACCTACGTGGGTGTGTGTGAGAGAGATACAAACCTAGACATAATGCGCCGTCCATCCCCATGCCTCTGCCCAGTCCGACCACCAGTCACCACCACGGCACCACGCCCCACTCCTCCTCACCTTATCTCTCATATTTCTCCCTCCATTTTTATATACACTGGGCCACTATCAAAATTACAATTTGCAGATATACAAGGCCACTAATACTAATCGATGCAATATTAATGGTGTTTGCCTCGTGGTACTAGCAAAGGAGGACATTAATTATCCCTTGCATGCATGCAGGAGTTTGTAAAAAAAATGCATCTTGATGTTCCGTAAAAGGCACGGGCATCTTGCTAGTCCATGAAAACAAAACATGGCAAAATTCCACGGCAAACGAGGGATTTGAATCTGGTGGGAGGGGCTGTTTGGATCTTGCCCGGGGTAGCCAAAATATTGGCGACCGTTTTGTCCACCGGTGCCTTTGCCACCGATAAACGAGGAATGGCTCGGATGCTCATGCTGTCATGCATCCTCCAGCGCGCACGTTGGGGACGAGCTTGCACGAGCTGTGTTTTTTGTCCCACAACGCTGCCCGAGCCGCCCGCAGACCGACCGGCGACCCGCAAATTACGCCATCCAACCGTAGCCACACACATTATGGCAGCAACTCAACCAACCGGACGAAATTCACGCAAACACGTAGACAAACTGATATTTCATATAAACAACGATGAAAATCATATAAAATACCGGATTTTCACACAAACATGACAGATTTCATTACATTCAAATGAACTACGCGGTGCTAGTTCTGGACAGCACACGTATATAATACCTGGCCTAAATGGTCGCCCGCCGAACGATTTGTGTTCCTCATGTCCGGCAGCACGATCACCGGACTGCCGGGAGCCCCGGAGGTATATGCTTCAGCGCAAAGGACGGCTCGCTTCCCCACTGCCCAACCGATATCATTGGCTGGTGCCAAGATGATGGTGGCCGCACCGGTTCGAGTTCATCACCGCCACTACTTCGCCATGGCCGCACGGCTCGAGTTCATCCTAACATTCCCCTATTCCGTGGAGCCCATGCGGGGTCGACGAAGGTCCTCACAACAAAAGGATCCGGCAAGACACCTGCTGTGTATGCCGGCGTCGCCTCCACGGTGGCCTTCATGGGACCCAAGCGGCGGCGGCCTCCCGTGTTCTACTTCTCCTCTATGATGGCGGCGGACGCGGAGGCGCTGGCCACCGACTCGTCGCTCTCCGCGCACCCAGCTTCTGTCGCTGCTTGCATGGCACGGCCGCCGGCATGGGAGTCTCGGCCACAGAAATGGGAGACGTTGTACGAGGCGGCGGCGTGGACGGCAGCAACGACGCCCATGCGCTGCTCCTCCTCGAGCTGGCCTGGAGCGGCGAGTTGCTGAACCACGCGCCGGCTTGGGGCGGCAACTGGCTCCGTCGGGCGAGGGAAGGGAGGTGGATCAGCGAGCTGCATAGCTCGTATCCGTGAGCTACCCAGCCGGCTTGGATGCGGAATAACTACTCTTCGTAAGCCATTGTAAGAGCGGACAAAATGGTGGAGGAGATAGGGAGCGGCGGAGGTGTGCGATTCTTCACGGGCGTTGGCCTCGCTTTAAATAGGGAGATTAAATAGACAGCGGACGGAGGAGCTCAGCCGCGTGCGCTTAACGTCGGCCCGGTCATGAACGGACGTGTGTCCAGTGGGTTTCTCGGCTTCCACACGGGCGGGTTTCATGGAGGCGTTTGAATGCGGCACGGAGGCGTGTTCAGCCGGGCGTGCCGCGAGTGGCGCCCTCGACTCTGACCTAGGACACCGCGCCGTTCTTCCACTGACGTGTGGGCTCTTTGGGTGCATGGCATGCATGTCAGTGACCCAACGCAGGCAGCGCACAACAGAGGAACCTTTGGTGGGCCAGGGCGGTCAGAAGCGGGCATTTCACAAACCGATGATTGTTCATTGGGTGTGACGTCATCTTTTTCATGTAGTTAAGCCTACTATGTTGATAGCCTGTTCGATACTAGTGATTCATCAAGACCGCTGCAAACATCAATGTTCTGCTTATCACAGATAAGATTGATTAATACCCGTAACAATCCATGTCCTTAAAAAAGGGTGCATGCACGTATAGGTTGAGCGTGTGTCTTGCGTGCGTGTCGTGTGCATCCAGCGTGCGAAAGTGTTGCGTGCGTGCAAGGGTGCGTTTCAGTGTTGCATGCATGGGTGCGTACGTGCATGTGTTCGTGAGTGCATGTGTACGTGTCAGTGTTGCACGCCAGCATGCGTGCGTGTGTACATTATGTGTACGTGTCAGTGTTGCACGCCTACATGGGTGCGTGTCTTGCGTGTGTGCATGTGTACGTGCGGGGTGAGGCTACACGTCAGTCGACTGACTTTTTCATCTCTGGTCATTAGATTTTCCAGCCGTTGGATACAAAATCAAGGGCCTCCAGTTTATCATCAAAGTCCACCCCCCTGAGCCGCCACCCACCACCGGCCGAACCGCCCGCCCCCGCCGCCTGCGGCCGGCCCGCCCTCCCCGAAACCACTCCCCACCGCCAGTCCGCCGCCGCACCGGCCATCCCTCTAGCCCCCCTCCCCCAGCACGCCGAGCTTTTTCTCCGGGGATCCCCACCCCACTACCCAATGAACGCCCCCAACCGTCGGTGACTGCCAACCAGAGGTCTCACGACTTCGAATACCCATCGACCACTAGTTTATTACCATTTTTGTCCTTCATATACGCGCTGACGGGTGGGCCCTATGGTAATGTGCGCTGCTGAATGTGGACCGCTTGGTGGTCAATTGATCGTGTTATCAACAAATTACGGAGCTGTATGGTGAGCTGTGACCGTATGATCACCCTAAAATGTAGTCCTATTTTATTAACACAAGATGCACTCAAACTACCATTTCTTTCTTTCATATACGGGCTGTGTGGGCCCCATGGTTACGCCGCCCGATGGTGCAACACTAGTTGTGCCGCTTGACCGGTCAATTGATTGTGTCATCAACAAAATACGGAGTTGTACGGGTGAGCCAAAGGATGTGATAATCATGACATGTATTTGTTTAACACGCAAGATGCACGCAAGGGCTCATATATACACGCAAGCACATTGCTATAAGCGCACACACGCGAACCCTACCCATATGAGCACCTTCGAGAGAGTGGGCCAGCATATATGATCTTGAGATTTTACGAAGTCACCATAGGTGCCTCGTAGTCGAGTGGAACGTCTCCTCCCACTGAACGTAAATCACCGGAAAATACTGAAATTAACAGAAGATAAATGCGAGCACAGGGACTTTAACCTTGGTGGGCTCGAGAAACCACTGTCCTCTAACCATCCAACCACATGTTGGTTAGAGAGACAAAATGTATGTGGTGACCGTGATGAGCTTATTCTGAAGTCCAATGACAATATCGTGCTTTCGCTTCAAATACAATGACCGTAAGTGTCATCAACAAAATACGGAGCACACATCAAATGCAAAGTCCGTCAGTGTCATCAACAAAATATGGAGACGTATCATGAGCTAGATACCTTGTACTATTGTATATGCTTATTTTCTTAGTGGCCGATTGCGTGTGTGGTGTGGTGGGCACATCATTTCTAGTTGTGGTGGGTCAACATGAAGACTCATGGGTCGGTTCCATCCTGCGCCACATATAGGTTGGACCGAGACGTGTTATACGAAGACCCATGTGGAGGACTCGACGTACAACACGAAGCTACCAGAGTCGCGGAGGACTCTATCCCCACTGGTGATAAGCCGACTATATATGATTTGTAACCCTAGGCCCTTAGTATGTTATACAAGCTTGGGGGCTAGTTCGTCGATAGTATACACACACGCACAATGCCCGGTATTCACGTGTACTTTGTACACACCCCTATCACTAATATACTGATTACAAGGAGTAGGCTCTTTCTTCAACCGCAAGGGTCCGATCCGAACTAGGGTAAAGCTTTGCCTCAGATACCATCCAGCCTAACAGCCAGGGATATCCTACCGAATGATATGATGAAATCATATCTGCCAACTACTATTAGAGAGGTGTGTCGGGGGGGGGGGGCAATGTGTGCGAGAGAGGCCTAAAGATAATGTGCGTGCGGGAGACACGTAGGCACATATATGTGCGTATAGAGGGCTAGTAGAGACCGTGCATGTGTATATATGCATGTGAGAGAATTAGTGTTTTCCAACTGAGATTAGTGAAAAGAGTGGTACATAGTAGTCAGAGAGAGAGAGAGAGAGAGAGAGAGAGAGAGAGAGAGATAGAGAAAGAGAGAGAAACAGAGAGAGCATGTGCGTGAGACACCCCGAGACCCTGAGAGAGATTGTGAGCATGTGTGAAAGAGAAATGCCGATGCATATAAAGTGTGTGCACTTATGCGTTAGATAGAGAGATATATAACGCGTTTGTGAGAACGGGGCGAGGCATAGTGCATCTACGTGTAAAAGGCGGTTCTACACATTAAATTAAAATATAAATGGCATTATTATTTTTGGAGGAGATCATGAATTTTGCAAAATTGCGTATGGACGAAAATCGGTCTATCAGACACGCATACCCTATTGAATTCTAGCATGGGCATGTGTTTATTTCATATTATCGATCCATAGAATGAGAGCAGTTTGAAATACAGGCAATGGATGCTTTTGCAATTCATATATAAACATTAATTAGTGTACTCCATGTTGTTAGTGTGAAGCACTTTATACATTTGTCACTTGCATGGATACATTCCAAATTGCTAGCTACGAAATAAAATACATGTCGAATTCAACATAAAGGGGGTTTCGAAGATTCGAATTCATAGGAAGTGCATTCATCTATTTGAACCCTGATAATGGCATTTGTAAATCAGATGTAAAAGGGGGCATCAATCTTTGTTGTGAGTTTGGACATGGTATATATATTCATACGCATATCTAAATTTTTTTTGCAACCAAGGAGATTATATCTGGAACCATGCATGAAATGAGGTAAGTTGCATATTTTTTAATATATGCTCGTATAAAATGTATATTAAAATGTACCCCTTCCATTCCAAAATAATCGTAGCTTTAGGATTTTTAAGAGTAAAGATTTGTGAAGTTTGACAAATCCTGAAAGTTCAATTCAAGAGAACCGAAAACGTTAATGCTTCTGCTCCCAAAGATTGAACGAAGCGCCAAATAGGCCTCTCGTCACGAAACCGCCGCAAGACTAATGTTTTGGTGGTAGGAAATTACTGTCCCGACTCTGGCAGCAGCCTATCGGCCCGATGTCCAAAGGTCTAAACCGGGTAGGTTTGTAACTTCACCAAGACGCCAGCCTCAACCGCCTTCGAGAAGCATTCATACGCCATGGGCGCTTAAACACCCATGCGCCAAATTTGAAATCTATCCCGCCCACATTTGGGACACTGACATGACTGTCCTACCCCAACCCGCAATATGTCCAAAATTTTAGATGTGGTCAAAGTTTGTAACTTTCCCCAAATTTCAAACAAGCGCGTCTCAAACCGAAACATTGTTCCCCCTTAGTTCCCCGCCTCCCTCCGTTTCCACATTCATACTCCGTGGGCGCGAAAACGCCGTCTCCCCCAGCCACGTGTAACATCCCAAAATTCTAAATTTTGGAATGTTATAAACAAATAGATAGATTTGATTGATTGCTTGATTGATTGACTGAAAGTGAGTGAATTCGAAACTTTTTGAAAGTTAGATGAGAGGGAATAAAAGGACTTTCCCAAACTTTCATTTTGCATTTTATGATCTTCGGAATTCAAATTCTTTTCATCACAAAACCCCGGAGAGAAGATGACATGACTTCTTCCATTTATTTAAATGACAAGGTGTTGAAAATATTTGAATTTCATTTGAGAATATTTTCAATTCTAAAACTTTATGCAACTCAATGATTTTCACGAGAGAAGATAAAATGACTTCTTCAAAACATATGAAATATGAGTTGGGAGTTTCAAAGAATTAAATTCAAAGTTCCTTTGAATTATTTTTCAATTGGAGTTATTTGAGTTTTATTCAAATTATTTTTCTCCAAAAATAAAATATATGGAAAATAGGGTAACATGATTCCCTACCTCAGAAAAATGGAGAGAAATAAATTTGAAATCATTTTAGTATTTTTAAAATGATTTTTATTGGATTTTATTGGACCAGTAGCACTATTTGAATTATTAGAATTTTTGTGGATTTTATTTGAAGCTAGAATAATGTTCATCATGTAGGAAATCTTTTTCTGAAAATTTTGATATATTATATTCCTATATAAATTTTTTATTTCTTTTGTTTTATTATTATTTTGTCTCTGTTTAAAAAAAATCTTCATCTCCTTGGGCCAAAGGCCCAAGTAACCACCAAGCCGGCCAAGGCCAAGGCTATCACACAAGACGCACCTAGGGAGCCAGGGAACGCCTGTGTTTCCTATTCTTTTACAAATCCTAGTAGGATTTGATCCCGTTCGTTATTCCGTTTTTTATTCCTAGGATTCCTAATCCTACACCAATTCTTGTCCCTACTCCAAGCAAACCCCCTCCCTCCCCAATATAAATACCCAAGCACCCCTCCAACACATCAAACCAACACCTCTCCTCTCCTCTCCTCTCCTTGAGACAGCCCCACACCAGCGCCGCTGGCCGCCTACACCCGCCGCCCCGCCGCTTGCCACCGCGCCCGCCAAGTGTCGCCCTTGGGAGCCCCTCGCCTCTTGAGGTACTAGCCCCCGCCACATCACCTTTTCTTTTCCTCGGTTCGGTTTTTCAGAATTGTTCCGGTTTCCGTTCCGGTTTTCTAGATCGGTTTTTCGCTTCGTTTTCTTTCCAAACCCTAGATCGGTTTTCTCGCGGTTTTTCTTTCCGGTTTTGTTTAGCGGCGTTAAGCTCGATAGATTTTTCTTTTTATTTTTAATTTCCGTCAGGGACCTATCCGTAGTGTTATTTTTAGTCCCTAATCTTCAAACGCTCATAACTTTTTACTCGTAAGTCGGAATCCAACGAAACCAACGCCCACTTCTTCGTTATGATCCCCTCTATCCAGTAATACAACTCAAACATGTTTTTGATAATTTAAAATTTGAATTAGATCAGATTTGAATTCAAACTTCGTTTGATCATAACTTGAGTTTTATAACTCCGATTTAGTTGATTCTTTTTGCAAATCGAAGCTCTTGACCTAAACTTTTTGATAAGGCAAAATTCACATAAATTTTGGTACTGTTAGAAATTGTTTTATGTTGCAAGAGTTATTTGCTTGGTTTTGATGTTTTCCGAATCGTTTTCTTTGATCTTTCCTATCTTTTGAGTGATTGCTTATGTGTGGTTACTATTGATTGCTTACGATAGATTGACCGGAGTGTGACGAGTAGATCTATCAAGAGTTTTGAGTGCGAATCATCTTCATCAACTTTGCAGGCAAGTAACACTTGATCATACTTTTTCTACTGCCCAGCTTTTATGCATTAGATCTACTCCTCAAACACTTGCATGATTAGGATCTAATTAAATTGTGGGATGGGAAGTAGATGAGGTAGTACCTATTACCTGTTTTACTTATGAAACCTTGGGAGTTACTTCTACGTTTGCTTATTATGCTATGCTATGCTAGTAGACGTGGATTGGGTGAGTGAATATCCATGATAGATGTGAGATTGTTAATTTTAATGGTTTATCTAAGGTGGCAACTTAAACACACATCTGGGTGGATTGAGGCACCTGGTTTCTATCAGGACTTGCCTGTTTTTCTTCGGACCGCCACCTGTGCTCAAAGGGATCATAAGATCATTCAAACTAGTAACTTCCGTGTGCAGCCACAAGCCATTATGGGCTCTGGCATAGTTGACTAAGTTGTGGGAACTCTTACGGGTAGACTAGCAGATGTAGGGGAAAGTAGGTGTACCGGGTCTACCCACAAGTAAGGTGCTAGTGCTTACGAAAGACTATGTCTCGGTCATCCGTCTCTCAAACACCATGTAGTGCGAGAAACCAAACGGAGGCGATCGAGTCTTGTGGGGAAAAGTGCGCAAACCTCTGCAGAGTGTATAAACTAATCATGATTAGCCGTGTCCCCGGTTATGGACATTTTGAGTAACTAGTTCTTGGATATCCTGTTGATCTCAACACGTTACTTAATATAATTTGTTTGTGTTTAATGAGTACTTTTAATTGGGATTGAGGATGCTGTCAACCATTCTCAATGTTCAACAACCACTATGATAGTTAAATAAATTTTATTCCTTTGAAGTAGGGAAAAATTGGCTTTTCGCAAAAATTGTAACCATAGAGCTTTCCACCAGCCATATATGCATGTAGTATGGCCTATTCTTTCATTACTCTCTATGTGTTACATTGCCAGCATATTCCATGTCTTTGACCCGTTTTGAACTGCAACTTTTCATGTTGCGAGACTTTTCGCATTTACGAGTAAGTGATACGTTAGGGTTACGATTTCCTATACTCAACTTTGTCGTTGGTGTTGATGGGAATCCACAACCTTGTTGCTTCCGCTATATATTTGGATTGAGGTAATAGTGTTTACGCTACTTTATACATGTGATTTACCTCTGTTATAAATCCTTCGAAATCGTGTGTCAAAGATACCGATCTGTGGATGACACGAAAACACAGAGACTTGATCCATTCGGGTCGGGTCGCTACAAGATGGTATCAGAGCACATGTTGACTGTAGGACGTGACTCTAGAAAATGGCAAGCCCATAGGAAAGATTTTTCTCTACAACTTTCTTTTTCAAAAAGATCTTTTACCTCTCTTCTCTTCTTAGCTTATTCAAATATTCCTTTTTAGTGAGACCATACCCCTTTTCCCTTTTGACCACTCAAAGATTCGACTGATGAGACCACTCCAAGGAGACAAGATATCGGACAACTAAGACCATTTGGAATGAAGAGGATTTTACCGTGTAAATGGAAAACTACAACTGTTGAAGACTCCGAAGACTAGGAGATTTTGAAGGCTCTGAAGAATTCCCATATTTTTATGACCTAGGAAGGTTACGCTTGTGGAATTTGACAGACTAAGGAAGTTGTCAATACCCGAGATCAAGGTGTATCGGAGAAAGACCAGAACCGGGAGAATAAGAACGCAAAGTTTTGTCAGGAAAACCCCAAGACAGGATATATCGACCTTGGAATGATAGCTCATGGAAATGACAAGAGCAGAAACACGACTATCCATGATGTTAACACCCGCTTATGCTATTGTCGCCGTGCTGAGTTAAGCACGCATTTCTTTGGAAGGATTGGGTTACAAGAAGGCTTACGGAACACCTATCAGCAAGATGAAGTGTTAACCTTAGCTGGTTTATTCACCAGGATCTGGAATATTACATCAAGGATTTTAAGATGGACTTGCAGGAAGCAGTATTTGATAAGGAAGCAGTTCGTGAAGAACTCAGGACCCAGAAGCTGAAAGTAGACAAGCTGAAGGAGCAAAACATCGAGATACCGGAGATTTGTCAGGAACTGAAGGATAGTAGGATCACCGTTCATGTCGTGGTTGATGAAATCCAAAGTTTGGAATGCAACTCCGGAAATATTAAAGGATGTCCTGAGAGATTTCACGTCAACAAAGATGATCTGGCAAAAAGGACAAGCAAGATCGGAAGAAGCCATCGGAGTCATGATCAAGATTGGAAGAGTTTGATGACCTTGAAGATTTATTGACCTTTAGAAGACCAAACCCCTGTTATACCCTTACGTTAGATGCGACGATTGTGAGCTGTCATTTGTTTGACGTTTTTCCGACAGCCACAATAAAATCTGTTTTTTTTCAAAACTTTTGTTTGTATTGTGTGCATCCCTCTCGATCTCTCTTATCCCACCCCAAACCCATGGACCCAATAGAGGATGAATGGAGATGAGCTTGTATTGTATGGACCGATGAGTCAATTGGAGACAGACCAATGGATTCATAACATGGAGGATCATATGGAGAACAACCCTATAGTCAGAAAGGATATGGCTCAGCATGCTCTTAAGTGTTTTGAAAGAGGTGCTGCTACTTGGTGGAGGATGTACCAAACCATCAAAGGATTGCAAAGAGTAACCATTTGGGGAAAAATTTAAGTTGACTTTGCCGAAGTCTAGGTTTGTGTCCCAGAAATTGGAGCCTTATGGAAGTGATATGAAGAAACCATGTGCATGCAATATTTGTGGAGAAATAGGACACAACCATAAAGAAAACAAGGATGAATACCCTCATAAGCGGAGGATTACCAAAGGAGTTAGCCGAGGATCTCAGGGAACTTTAGTTGGAGATTGTTCTCAAAGGTTTTGTTGCAGCAATGGAAGTTCAGTCTACATTGTTGGGAAAGATCTGTGAAGCTCAGAAGGATGACAAAGAGATTGCTGAGGTAAAAGAGAGGATGAGTAAAGGAAAGGCCAAAGGTTTTCGTAAGGATGAGCACGACACCTTATGGTTTGAGGATAGTGTACACGTACCCAATAATGCAGAGATCAGGAAGTTAATACTTCAGGAGGCCTATGATTCGCTATACTCGATTCACCCCGGAAACACCAAGATGTATTTGGATTTGAAGGATCGTTTCTGGTGGACTGGTATGAAGAAGGATATTGCCGATTATGTAGCCGTATGTGATGTATGTCAGAGAGTAAAAGAAGAGCATCAGAAGCCAGCAGGATTATTGCAGCCTATGTCGATACCCGAATGGAAGTAGGATAAGCTTGGCATGTATTTCATTTCCGGATTTCCCAGAACCCGATTGGGATATGATTCTATCTGGGTAGTAGTTGATTCGCTTGACCAAAGTGGCTCACTTTATCCCAGAGAAAACCACCTATACAAGTGCGTAGTTGGCCAAGATATATTTGACAAGGATTGTATGTCTGCATGGAGTTCCGAGGACCATCATATCAGATAGAGGAACACAGTTTACCTCAAAGTTTTGGAATCAGCTGCACCAGACTTTGGGTACTAGGCTAGAGTTCAGTACAGCCTTTCATCCGTAGACAGATGGATAAATCAAGAGAGTCAATCAGATTCTGGAGGACATGTTGAGAGCGTGTGCGCTAAATTTTGTATCTAGTAGTGATGATAATCTACCTTACACAGAGTTCTCATACAACATGATTACTCACCAGCTTTGAAGATGGCCCCTTTTGAAGCTTTGTATGGGAGAAGGATCCACACCGTTGATGTGGGATGAAGTTCGAGACCGCTGCTTGTTGAGACTAAATGTGATCAAGGAGTCAAAAGAAAATGTTAAGTTGATTCGAGATAAAGCGAAGGTAGCTCGATCTGGCGTAAGAGTTATGCAGACTCAAAAAACGCAAGGAGGTAGTCTATGAAATTGGATACAGAGCATGTATTCGTGTGTCCCCTCTGCGAGGAGTTAAACGATTTGGAGTTAAGGGAAAGTTAGCCCCGAGATTTGTATGACCATACCGAGTTTGGAACGTATTGGCTAACAAGTTGGAGTCACCCGAAGGACTGTCAGGAGTTCATGATGTGTTCATGTCTCCCAGTTGAAGAAGTGTCATGCGGAGATGGCCAATATTTCCTTGTAAAGACGCTTGACCCTGGAAAGGATAAAAATGTTCCACGAAGTGGAGTATGGATTTCATAGTATAAGTTTTTATCTCGGTAGGTGGGATATCCCACGAGGATGAAGAGATGAAGTATTATTGGATATAAAGGAGGTATGATGTTGGAAATATGGATCAATGGAAATTCCATGATGAGTCTGAGTAAGCATATCTTAGTTTGGTGCCAATAGAAGGAAGGAAGACAGCAAAATTGGATGGATTTAAGAATACTAGGAAGTTGGAAGTTGGAATAATGATCAGATGCCCGAGGATATGCTTTTATCAACCGACGATCCTATAGGAGTTTACGCAAAACCTGAGAGTTGTTAAGGAATGATAGATGTTTGTTTGGCTTGCAGAATCAATGGATTTATCCGAACTTGGTTCGTCGACAAGAGAAATTCTGCAATGCTTGTGAGGACGACCGAGTGTTAGAATGTAAACCATGTACAAGGTAATGATTTGGGTGCGGGATGGATTGATCACCATACCGACTTACCCTTATTATTCGCTTTGCTATATGGGATGGTAAATCTGAGTGACTTACCTATAGTAGAGAGACGACGATCAAAACCTTGCTTGAACCTTAGAATGGTATAAGTATTTTCCATTGTACAAGGCAGTTGTTGCGAATCGTAGGTCATACGGTGAGGTTCAACCCAGACCCATTTTCTGCAGGAGAAACCATAAATTGTTGACCACCATGAGATATCGATAGTTGTTTAGAATTGGCGCCAGACCCGTCAGCTATGAAGACCCAGTCTCAGGATAACCTTACCAAGAAGTAAAGGACAAAAGTATTGAGGAAAAGGTTATGCCACCACCGGAAGAGACCAGAGAAGGAATTATACTAAAGATCTGAGAAGATCGACACTGTTAGGAATAAGGATGGAGTATATGAGTTTTGATGGAACCGTAACAATGCTTCTAAGGGTGGTAGCACCCGAGACCCCGGAGACGATCGATGGATTTTGAGAAGACCCCCAAACCCTAACCTATTTCTTGCTAACCTCTCAGAATTTCGAGGACGAGATTCATTTTAAGGGTGGTAGGTTTGTAACATCCCAAAATTCTAAATTTTGGAATGTTATAAACAAATAGATAGATTTGATTGATTGCTTGATTGATTGACTGAAAGTGAGTGAATTCGAAACTTTTTGAAAGTTAGATGAGAGGGAATAAAAGGACTTTCCCAAACTTTCATTTTGCATTTTATGATCTTCGGGAATTCAAATTCTTTTCATCACAAAACCCTGGAGAGAAGATGACATGACTTCTTCCATTTATTTAAATGACAAGGGGTGTTGAAAATATTTGAATTTCATTTGAGAATATTTTCAATTCTAAAACTTTATGCAACTCAATGATTTTCACGAGAGAAGATAAAATGACTTCTTCAAAACATATGAAATATGAGTTGGGAGCTTCAAAGAATTAAATTCAAAGTTCCTTTGAATTATTCTTCAATTTGGAGTTATTTGAGTTTTATTCAAATTATTTTTCTCCCAAAATAAAATATATGGAAAATAGGGTAACATGATTCCCTACCTCAGAAAAATGGAGAGAAATAAATTTGAAATCATTTTTGTATTTTTAAAATGATTTTTATTGGATTTTATAGGACCAGTAGCACTGTTTGAATTATTAGAATTTTTGTGGATTTTATTTGAAGCTAGAATAATGTTCATCATGTAGGAAATCTTTTTCTTAAAATTTTGATATATTATATGCCTATATAAATTTTTTATTTCTTTGGTTTTATTATTATTTTGTCTCTATTTAAAAAAAATCTGCAGCGCCTTGGGCCAAAGGCCCAAGCCGCCAACCAGCTTGGGCCAAGGCTAAGGCTATCAAGGCCACAAGACGCACCTAGGGAGCCAGGGAAACGCCCCAGGTTTCCTATTCTTTTACAAATCCTAGTAGGATTTGATCCCGTTTCGTTATTCCGTTTTTTATTCCTAGGATTCCTAATCCTACACCAATTCTTGTCCCCTACTCCAAGCAAACCCCCCCTCCCCTCCCCAATATAAATACCCAAGCACCCCCCCCCCCTCCAACACATCAAACCAACACCTCTCCTCTCCTCTCCTCTCCGCAGGAGCAGCAGCCCACACCCGCGCCGCCGCCGCCCTACACCAGCGCCGCCGCCGCCCTACACCAGCGCCACCCGCCGCTTGCCACCGTCGCCGCCAAGTGCTTGGCTGCCGCTTAACGCCGCCACGGAGCCCTCGCCTCTTGAGGTACTAGCCTCAGCCAAGGCGTCACCTTTTCTTTTCCTCGGTTCGGTTTTTCAGAATCGTTCGGTTTACATTCGGTTTTCTAGATCGGTTTTTCGTTTCGGTTTTCTTTCCGAAACCCTAGATCGATTTTCTCGCCAGTTTTTCTTTCCGGTTTTGTTTAGCGGCGTTAAGCTCGATAGATTTTTCTTTTATTTTTAATTTCCGTCGAGGACCTATCCGTAGTGTTATTTTTTAGTCCCTAATCTTCAAACGCTCATAACTTTTTACTCGTAAGTCGGAATCCAACGAAACCAACGCCCACTTCTTCGTTATGATCCCCTCTATCCAGTAATACAACTCAAACATGCTTTTGATAATTTAAAATTTGAATTAGATCAGATTTGAATTCAAACTTGGTTTGATCATAACTTGAGTTTTATAACTCCGATTTAGTTGATTCTTTTTGCAAATCGAAGCTCTTGACCTAAACTTTCTGATAAGGCCAAATTCACATAAATTTTGGTACTGTTAGAATTTTTTTTATGTTGCAAGAGTTATTTGCTTGGTTTTGATGTTTTCCGAATCGTTTTCTTCGATCTTTCCTATCTTTTGAGTGATTTCTTATGTGTGGTTACTATTGATTGCTTACGATAGATTGACCGGAGTGTGACGAGTAGATCTATCAAGAGTTTTGAGTGTGAATCATCTTCATCAACTTTGCAGGCAAGTAACACTTGATCATACTTTTTCTACTACCCAGTTTTATGCATTAGATCTACTCCTCAAACACTTGCATGATTAGGATCTAATTAAATTGTGGGATGGGAAGTAGATGAGGTAGTACCTATTACCTGTTTTACTTATGAAACCTTGGGAGTTACTTCTACGTTTGCTTATTATGCTATGCTATGCTAGTAGATGAGGATTGGGTGAGTGAATATCCATGACAGATGTGAGATTGTTAATTTTAATGGTTTATCTAAGGTGGCAACTTAAACACACATCTGGGTGGATTGAGGCACCTGGTTTCTATCAGGACTTGCCTGTTTTTCTTCGGACCGCCACCTGTGCTCAAAGGGATCATAAGATCATTCAAACTAGTAACTTCCGTGGTGCAGCCACAAGCCATTATGGGCTCTCGCATAGTTGACTAAGTTGTGCGAACTCTTACGGGTAGACTAGCAAATGTAGGGGAAAGTAGGTGTACGGTCTACCCACAAGTAAGGTGCTAGTGCTACGAAAGACTATGTCTCGGTCATCCGTCTCCCCAAACACCATGTAGTGCGAGAAACCAAACGGAGGCGATCGAGTCTTGTGGGGAAAAGTGCGCAAACCTCTGCAGAGTGTATAAACTAATCATGATTAGCCGTGTCCCCGGTTATGGACATTTTGAGTAACTAGTTCTTGGATATCCTGTTCATCTCAACACGTTACTTAATATAATTTTTTTGGGTTTAATGAGTACTTTTAATTGGGATTGAGGATGCTGTCAACCATTCTCAATGTTCAACAACCACTATGATAGTTAAATAAATTTTATTCCTTTGAAGTAGGGAAAAATTGGCTTTTCGCAAAAATTGTAACCATAGAGCTTTCCACCAGCCATATATGCATGTAGTATAGCCTATTCTTTCATTGCTCTCTATGTGTTACATTGCCAAAGATATTCCATGTGTCAATTGCTTTTCGGGCTGCAACTTTTCATATTGCGAGACTTTTCGCATTTGACGAGTAAGTGATACGTTAGGGTTACGATTTCATATACTCAACTTTGCCGTTGTTTTTGATGGGAATCCACAACCTTGTTGCTTCCGCTATATATTTGGATTGAGGTAATAGTGTTTACGCTACTTTATACATGTGATTTACCTCTGTTATAAATCCTTCGAGTACTGTGTGTGCCAGCATACCTATCCAGGGATGATACGAAAGCACAGAGACTTGATTCATTCGGGTCGGGTCGCTACACCACGAAACCCCAGCCTCCTCCGTCCTCCACCCCATAGCGACCAATCCACCGCCACCCTCCTCCATCATGCCGGAGACGGTACCCCGACGTCTTCGTCCAACGCAAACGCAACCGCAACGCCCTCAAGGACTTAGCAGCTGAAGCCGAGGCAGAGCTGCCTCCACGACGCCGACGCCGACGCGGCGCTGCATCGTAACCACTCCGACCACGCCGTCCTGCGCCTCGCTGCTGCGGCTCCACTGCCGCAACCGTCCCACCGCACCGGAGCTGTTCCCGATACGCCGTCGTTCGCCGCCTCGGATCTGCTTCCCCGCCGCCGACAGATGGCCACCGCACCACACTCAACAACTTGGCCATGGGTTCGTCCAAGGCTGCACCGTCCTCCACAACTTCTGGTTTCCGGCGAACAACAAGATCGTCGGAAAAACAGAAGGAGGACACAGCACTTCCAGCAGAAAGAGGTACTCCTCTTCCCATATTCGTGCAAATCTTATGTCTCCGTTCACACCGTATTCATCCCCCAAAAGAAACTAGTTGAGCGCTTCTTACTGCATCTTCTTCGTGATACTAAATGCACAAGGTTTCCTCCCTTTTACTATTTCACCTTTGCTAGAGATCAGTAGCCCGCCTGGATTTCAATTCAGGGTCAGTTGAACCGCAATTAAAAGAAGCAGCACCTGCTTAGGCGCGCGGAGCACCTAGTCCGCCTGTTCCCCGGGGAAGCGGCGCATCGGTGTCTATCATAGGGGTGTGGGGCGCGGGAGCTGCTTGCGCACGATCTGGAGGTCGACGGGGCTTGAATGGATGGCCGGAGGGGGCGGCAAAGCAAGCACGGATGCGGTGAGGTCGAGGGGAGGGCATAGGCAGGGGAGGAATACTAGGCCGGTGGTCGCTGGCGTTTCGAGGAAGATCGTCAACACTAACTGGCTGGAGGTAGATGAAGGCCATCTGCCCATTCTTTGTACATCGGACGGTGCAGAAAAAAATGGACTGGCCTATTTTCTTTCAGTCGACTGTTATTTTCATAGAATCCTTTAGTAATTGAGTGTGCCATGCATGTTGTAGAGCTATCATATGTCCCCCGTCATTTATTTCTCACCGACCTGCTATCTGCTACCTTTAAACTATAATAATTGTGCACACACTTCACCCATACTCACACTATTGTTTTTTATGCATGGATATTTCAGACTCTGACGCAGTGTTGATGAATACAGAAAAGAAAAGACAGGAGTCGCTCCAGTTTAATTCAAAGATAAGCACTAAGTGTTTCAGCGCTCTAAAGGGTGCAGTGTTAGCAGTTGGAGACAGTAAACATAGCTCTGTCACACACAACCATCCCAGGTGCTTGCTTTAACTTTGTGCTGTCAAATGTGGTTGCATGTTGCATATGGTGTCTAGCTTGTATTGCATCCAATTTCGTTAAATTGCATTTGCTTACTTTACACATTATACCTTTGATAATGACACGCCTTCCTGTTTTTGATACATAGTACATATGTCTATTAACCATGTTCATACATCAAACTAATGCTCTTTTACATCCCTCGTCAATCACTTATGATGAGACAGTCACCCCAGTGGGTTACTGTGAGATGCCCTACTCGTTTAAAGAGTGCAGTGTCATCCTCCCCACATGATTCCCAAGAAACAGTAAGGCTAAATGAAGATAGTCAACGTAGCTCTCTAGTTGATCACCGCAATTCCCCCACACCACCATCGCAGGTGCTTGCTCTTACTTGGCAGTGTGATATGTGATTGCATGTTGCATATGGTGTCTACCTTGTAATGCTTCTAATTAGGGTAAATTGTGTCTGCTTAGTTAACACATTATACCTATGAATATGACATGCCTTCCTATTTTTGGTACATACTACGTCTTTCTATTAACCATGTTCTTACATCAAACTACTTTTCGTGTGTATCCCTCATCAATCACTTGTGACGATACACCTTCAAGTTGACAGTGTAATATTGGTTGCATCTTGCATATCATTTCAAACATGTATTGCCTCTAATTTGTTGAAGTGCCACTTATAATGAGACACATCTAACTTGGTAGAGTGATTTTGGTTGGATCTTTCATATGGTGTCTAGATTGCATTGCTTCCAATTTGTTGAAATGCCTTCTGCTTAGCATTTTTCATACATATTCCATCCTCCTACAATGTGGTTGCCATACATAAAAGTTGTGTTCGTCAATATCATACCTCAACGAATTTGGAAGTGCAAATTTCATTCCTTTTTCTTGTGTGTTTACTTGACAAGGCAAAATCTGAAAGTACGAAGGCACGGAATGATGATGGTCCTCTGGAGCAACCGAAACAGAAGATCTCTGCAGATTCTCCTGCTACTCGTACTACAGTGCTAGTTCCAAATCTCATCTCCCCTACTCCACAACCCAAGGTGCTTGCTCTAACATGGAAGTGTGATATCTGGTTGCATGTTGCATATGGTGCCTAGCTTGTATTGCTCCTAATTAGTGTAAACTGCATCTGCTTAGCTTACACATGATACGTGTGAATATGACACGCTTTCCTGTTTTTGGTACATACTATATCTGTCTATCACACCATGTTCTTACATGAAACTACTCTTCTTGTGTATCCTGCATCAGTCACTTATGATGGGACACCTTTAAGTTGGCAGTGTGATATTGAGTTGCATCTTGAATATGATTTCTAGCATGTATTGCTTCTAGTATGATGGACGCCACCTATGACGACACAGTTTTAACTTGGCAGAGTGATATTGATTTCACCTTCCATATGGTGTCTTGCAGTGTTTCTAATTTGTTGAAGTGCCTTCTGCTTAGTTACCACATCATAGGTGTGAATATGTCAAGCCGTCCATTTTTTCGTACATATTCCATCCTTGTATCATGCCTTTGCCTTTCATCAGAGTAGTGTTCACAAGATCATGCATGAATGAGTTCTGAAGAGCGAATGATATTCCTTTTTCTTGTCGGTATGACCTCACAATGCAAAATCAATAAAGCTGAAGGAAATTGGCAAGGCATTGGATGATGGTGCACTACTAGGAAAAGGGCTATAGATGGGATGGACACTAATGGCGCACTGTACATGTGGTGCGCCATTACTAAATACTAATGGCGCACCATGTGTTGGTGCGCCATTAGTGTGTAAATACTAATGACGCACCACATCCCACGGTGCGCCATTAGTAAAAAAAATTAATTTTTTTCAAAACTACTAATGGCGCACCGTGGGATGTGGTCAAAAGTAAAGAAAAAATAAAAAAATTGTTAGTAATGGCGCACCTGTGGACAGTGCGCCATTACTAACTAGTAATGGTGCACTATCCACTGGTGCGCCATTACTAAGTTTTTTTCAAAAAAATATCAAAAAAACTTTCAATTTTTTTAATTTTTTTTCAAAACTAGTAATGGCGCACCGTGGGGTGGTGCGCCATTACTAGTTAAACTAGTAATGGCGCACCACCCCATGGTGCGCCATTAATAACTTGGCCCACCAACTAACTCACCCCCCCCCCCCCCGTGGACCGCCTTTTGAGTTTTGAAGAAACTAAAAGAAAATGATGGAAATGTCAAAAAAATAAAAGAAAATAAGTTTCCCATGTGATATGTGGTCTAGTTGTTGGGAAAATTTACAAATATGAATTTCGACTTTATTTGCAAAAATTCTCCGGAAATTTGTAAAATGGGCATAACTTTTGCATACGAACTCGGATTAAAAAGTTTTATATATGAAAAATCATCTACTCGAAAAGTTACATCCAAATTTAATAGGGAAAAAAAGTTACACCTTGTTAAACATTTTCAAAATCCCCAAAAACCTAACAGAAAAAAGTTACGAGGCTTTCAAGATCTAGAGGCAAAAAAATTCAAAAAATTTCAAACTTACTAGTGGCGCACCATGGATGTAGTGCGCCACTAGTAATAGAAAAAAAAATTGGTTTTGAATTTTTTTGAATTGTTATTCAAAAAATGATACGTAATATGACCGGGAAGTTTGAAATATTTTTCAAAATTTCATCATAGTCATGAACATGAACAAAGTCCTAGACATCAATAAGGTATGATAGGATTGATATGCTAGATATATCAACAAGTGCCTGTGGAGTGAGTCTTTGGGGTTGGATAGAACTCTGAAGTTAAGCGTGCTTGGGCTAGAGTAGTGTGAGGATGGGTGACCTTTCCCGAAGTTTGACCACGGAGTGCGATTTGACCTGAGATTAAGCATATTGACCCGAGATTAAGCCATAGTGACCTGAGATTAAGAAAAAATGAAAAAAAAATTGAATTTTTTTTTAAATTTGATTTTTTTTAAAAAAAATTCTGAAAAAAAAATTGAAAAAAAAATGTTACTATTTGGTGCGCCATTAGTATACCATATACTAATGGCGCACCATGGGCTATACTTAGTAAAAAATACTAGTGGCGTGATACTAATGGCGCACCGGTAGTGCGCCATTAGTAGGCAAAACCGGTGCGCCATTAGTAGGCATTTTCCTAGTAGTGGTGGTCCTTCCGAGCAACTGAAATGAAGGTTCTCTACAGATTCTACTCCGCCATCCTCCCAACAAGATTCACAAGACAACGCAAGGCTAGACAGTCAACGTAGCTATGTAGATGATGAGCACATCTCCCCTACTCCACCATCATAGGTGCTTGCTCTAGCTTGGCACTATTATATGTGGTTGCATGTTGCGTATGATGTCTAGCTTGTATTGCTTCTAACTTTGTTGAATTGCATCTGCTTACTTTACACATAATGCCTGTGAATATGACATGTGTTCCTGTTTCTACATTAGACTACTATTCTTGCATATCCCCCATCAGTCACTTATGATAAGGCACCTTTAAGTCGCCACTGTGATATTGGTTGTGTCTTGCATATGATTTCTAGCATATACTGCTTCTAATTTGTTGAAACGCCATACAGTTTGAACTTGGAAGAGATATTGGTTGCATCTTTCATATGGTGTCTAGCTTGCGGTGCTTCTAATTTGTTGAAATGCCTTCGCTTAGTTACCACATCATAGGTGTGAATATGTCACACCATCCTGTTTTCATACATATTCCATCCTCGCATCATGTGTTTGCCTTTCATCCGAGTAGTGTTAAATCGGTATCATGCATGAATGAGTTACGAAGAGCGAATTTTATTCCTTTTTCTTATCGCTTTTGACTTCACAATGCAAAATCATTACAGCTGAAGGAAATTAGTCCCGATGGATGATGGTGGTCCTGAGCAACTCAAACAGGGGTCTCTACAGATTCTACTCCGCCATCCTCCCAACAAGATTCGCAAGACAACACAAGGCTGGACAGTCAACGTAGCTGTGTAGATGATGAGCACATCTCCCCTATTCCACCATCACAGGTGCGTGCTCTAACTCGACACTATTATGTGTGGTTGCATGTTGCGTATGATGTCTAGCTTGTATTGCTTCTAACTTGAATTGCATCTGCTTACTTTACACATAATGCCTATGAATATGACACGTGTTCCTGTTTCTAGAACATACGTGTACATGATGAGCACATCTCCCCTACTCCACCATCACAGGTGCTTGCTCTTACTTGGAACTGTTATACGTGGTTGCGTTCTCCGTATGATGTCTAGTTTGTATTGCTTCTGATTATGTAGAATTGCATCTGCGTAGCTTACAACTTATACCTGCAACGATCACTTACCCATAAGACACATTTAAATTGGGACTCTGATGTAGGTTGCATCTTGCATTGTCTTCTAACTTGTACTGCTTCTAATTTCTTGAAATGGCACTTCTGACGAGACACTTTTTACGATAGAGTGATATTGGTTGCATGTTCATATGGTGCCTAGCTTTCATTTCTTCTAATTTTGTTGAAATGCCTTCCACTTACTGTTCTTTCATACATATTCCATCCTCCTATCGTACGTGTGAATATGAAACGCTATTTTTTGTATATATTCCATCCTCCTATCCTGCGCTTGCCTTACATCAAAGTAGTGTTCGTCTGTATCATGCATCAACCAGTTTTGCAGAGCTAATTTTATTCATCTTCTTGTGGTTTTGACTTCATAAGGAAATATCATAAAATAGGAAGGAAAAGAGTAAGTTAGGGGATGTTGGTGGTACTCCGCACCGATGCAAACAGAGACTCTCTAGATTTGCCACCACATCGCTAATGAAGTTGAAGTCCCAAGTCTACATGATGAGTTCATCTCCAAAGACTCCACCATCGCAGGTGCTTGCTCTAAGTTCTCTGTGTGATAATTGGTTTCATGTTGCATATGTTGTCTAGCCTGTATTTCTTCTATTTTGATTAAATTGCACCTGCTGAGTTTATACTGAAAGTGCGTTATATCGACTAGAGGGGGGTGAATAGGCGATTTTTATGAATTCTTCACTGAGGAATTTGCCGGTGAGGAAATTCCTTAGCGAAGAACTACTAGCACCGGAATAAGTACTCAGAAGTAAGCATAACAGAATACAAGCATGGTCATCAAGATGAAATGAAGACAAGCACTGAGTACAGAGAGCGTAATCACAGGATAACACAAGGTGAAGACAAACAGACTGAAGAAATTGATCTGAGGAAATTGAGAAAGTCTTCAGTCGAAGTCTTCAAACACAGATATGAACAAACACACAACACAGTAATGAGGAAATGAAAGGGTTGAGGAAATAGAACCAGTTAGGTTGGTGAAGACAATGATTTGGTAGACGTACCAGTTCCAACTGCTGTCTCAGTTGTACGTCTAGTTGGAGCGGCTGAGTATTTAAACTCGAGGACACACAGTCCCGGACACCCAGTCGCTGAGCACGCAGCTCAGGACACCCAGTCCTCACCGTATTCTCCTTGAACTCAGGTCACACCGACTTCGTCCAATCACTCGTGGTAAGTCTTGAGCGACTTCCAAACCTTCACAGACTTGGTCACTCGGCGATCCACAATTCCTCTTGGATGCTCTAGACCATGACGCCTAACCGTCTGGAAGAAGCACAGTCTTCAAAGGTAACAAGCGTCGGATCCACGAGGATCAATTTCTTGATGATGCTCAATCACTTTTCGGTTTGTAGGGGTTTGGTTTTGGGTTTTCCTCACTCGATGATTTTCGCTCAAAGTCCTCGGAGGATGGGTTGCTCTCAAATGACAAGTGTCAAGTTCTCTCGAGCATCCAACCAGCTAGTGGTTGTAGGGGCGGCTATTTATAGCCTAGGGAGCAGCCCGACATGATAAGACATAAATGCCCTTCAATGATATGACCGTTAGGTGGATAAGATATTTTGGGACAGCTAGCGCCAAGAAGATAAAGAACGGTCGGAAATTTGACTCTCAAATTCCTCGGGTCTATCATGTTCCTCCTTTGTGTAGGCAATTCGACCTTTGGCGAATTCCTAACTCCTCGATCGAACAAATTCATCAGTGACCGGAAGAACTTCGTCTCACATCGAACAAAGTGACTGAACTGTATGAGATTTCCAAAGGCTTCACTTTCGAAGGGATTGGTAGGTGTAGGATTTTGAGTTGAGCATCACATGGAAATTTTTCCTTAGTATTTCCCGACCCCCTTTAACGATGCAG
Organism: Aegilops bicornis; assembly: GCA_021605145.1. Lineage (NCBI taxonomy): Eukaryota > Viridiplantae > Streptophyta > Magnoliopsida > Poales > Poaceae > Aegilops > Aegilops bicornis. The sequence continues at coordinate 155,597,360 of CM038673.1, forward strand.
TGTTTCCTATGACTCAAGAAAGAGAAAATGAAACTACAAAACAAAAGTCTTCACGCTTCATGTTCCACAAATGAATACTAAGTCTTCAAGGTCACACCAATTTCTTCACTTTCAAAGTCTTCGTAAAGTCTTGAGAATATCAAAGTCTTGATCGAAGAACTTCATTTTTAGGGTCGACTTCCTCTGTAAATATCAAACTCCTCATAGACTTATAGACCTGTGTACACTCACAAACGCATTAGTCCCTTAACCTATAAGTCTTCAATACACCAAAATCACTAAGGGGCACTTGATGCACTTACATATACGTTATACATGTGCATATGACATGGCTTTCAGTGTCTAGAATACATCGCATTTATCTATCATACCATGTTCTTACATCAAAGTACTGTTGTTGTGTATCCCGCACCAGTAACTCATGATTGGATGCTTTTAACATGGCAGTTTGATAGTGGTTGCATCTTGCATTGATTTCTATGTTGTCTTTGCTTCTAATTTTTCGAATTGCCACTTATGACAAGACACTTCTAACTTGGCAGAGTAATATTGGTTGCATCTTTCATATGGTGTCTAGCTTGCATTACTTCTATTTTCTTGAAAATCCTTCTTCTTAGTTTGAACATCGTAGCTGTGAATATGTCATGTCGTCCTGTTTTTCTTACATATTGCATCCTCATACGGTTGTCTTACATCAAAGTATTGCTTGTCTGTATCATGCATCAATGAGTTCTGAAGAGTGATTTTATTCTTTTGTGTTGTGGGTACAGCTTGACATGGCAAAGTCAAAAAGAGCAAGGAAAATAATATAGTAGGGAGGCCGATACTGCCGGGTGAAACGAAAAAGGTTCTGCCGTCGAGATTCTGCTGGTACTTATAGTGCAGTAGAAGGTCCAAGTCCACCGGCTAAATCTACAAACACAGTATCACCTGCTCCACCAGCTGCATCATCCGCTTCAACTGTACCAGCATCTCAACCAGTTACTCGTTTGTTTGCTCCGGAACTAGCCAGTTCCCAAGATGCCTTCACACCTAACACTACTTACGAAACACTGCTGACAACAGGACTTGGCAAGATCAGATGAACCTCATGAGCATCAACACCAAGACAGTACCTGACCGAGTCAAGTTGTAGTTGCATGCTCCTTTATATGTACTCTCACAGTTTGATGTACACTAACACGTTCCATATTCGTTGTTGAACTAGCACCACGGCGCAAGCGGAAACAGACATCAGGGATAATGCTTGACAGATTAACAAAATCTAAAGGAGGAAGAATGGAGATCCATTTTGAGGCAGGTTTAAAAAGTCCACGTGATGCTACAGAGTCAACCAAGTTAGTATCAGAGGCAGCCGTTGCCGTTAGGTGTCATTCGCGTATCCTCCCAACGTGGATCCAGTACAGGAATGAGAAAGACAATACCCAGTTTAACACCTTCCTTGACCATTTATCCGTAAGTAATGTTATTCATCACAATTAGTAATATTGTCTTGCTCCGTCCCATACTTTCCAGCTTCCTCCTAATAAGACTCACATTCTTTTTCAACAGATGAGGTTCAAGTTGGATCCGAAAGATGATGCGACTAAACAAGCATGCACTCATGTTTTCGATGCCTTTCATGACAAGATTGGTACCACCTTAGAAAATCTCACTTTGAAGGCAAGGCTAACAATGAAATCGCCTAACATCTCAAGTGGAATATATTACAGATGAAGACTGGACAGCCCTCGTTAAACACTGGTCTGATCCAAAGTATCACGTAGGCTATATGTATTTGATCAGACCACATATTGAACTTGTATTTATGTATGTGCCTTACAAGTGTATCTTCTTCTAGGCTAACTTTTTGAAGAACAAAACCAACCGTTCTAAAGTGAAATTCCAACAGACAATAGGATCTTGTAGCTATATTGCACACTGCGAGGCTCTTGTAAATAGCTGCTACTTCCTTCTTTTTTTGTGCCATATTATCGTGTCTATATTGACTTGTTCCAAATATAGAGGAAAGCCCATGCGGACCAAAAAGAACCTGAACCGAATGCAGTGCAAATCTTCAAGGATTGCCACACCAGCAAGATGAAGGGCTTGAGCACTCCAGTTCAAGCCGATGTTGTAAGTCCTTACTCCTCCTGCCTTGAACTGATTGGTACTGTGATGTGTTCATTTAACTACTTGGTTTGCAGCCAATGTCAGTTACTCTGTTCACTTTTATACACAGTTGTCTTAACGTATCATTTCACCTTACATGGTTTAAAAGAGATGAAGGATATTCTTTTGGTCTTGATCTGTAATCTAGTTGTTATGTTCACGTGCGCACACAATGACAAAATAGCCTGTTTGTTTTATATCTGTTTGCCCATGATCTGAATGATGTCGTACTATGTTCATCCTACTTTAAACCATGTCTCTTTATCCTTAGATGTCAACGAATCTGAGGAAATAGACAATACGGTAGGCATGCTACATGGACATATGTTCCGAAAGTGATTTTATCATGTAGTTGGCACTACAATACATGCTAATGTATTACAGTAGTTCACCAAAATAAGTTATGTATAAACGTTTAACCTACTTTGTTTGTTTTTGTCTCATTAGTAACTTATCTAGTACACTAATCTACAAGTTCAAACTTTCAGGAACCTGTGGAACAAACGATTGAACAACCACAACCACCTGAAGGTGACGAGGCTACTACAGGCACAATGTCACCTCTTGCTGCGAAAGGCGTCAAGATCTCTCCACTAACGGTGCAAAAAGCACCTTCTGCGTAATTACGGGTTGGTTGTCAAGGTAACCTCGTCCAAATCGCCTATTGAACAAAATCTTCCTGCTAGACAGAGTGATATATCTGTGCTCCAGACACAAGTCCAATCGCTAATGGACGTTGTTTCGGAAACAAGAATAGTGGTTGAGAAATGTCGTCAAGATATGAATGGTTTTGAAACCAGACTATCAGACATTCGCTTTGTTGTTGAAGAGCAATGGCGGAAAAAAGGTGGAGATCGTCTTTGCTCCATCAGATTCTACAACTGAAACATTAGCACTCGTGTCAAATGATCTGTGCTTCTATACATCTGATGGTGCTTTTATCTGGAAGGACTGTAAACTTTATGCCAACATGCCTTTTGTTGTATGATTGGAATTTATTTTGTTGTGATACAACATTTATGATGCTGCCACAGGCTGCAGTAATTACGATGCTATTTTTGTATAGTGTAGGTTTATCTTAGTAATGTATTCGGCCGAAAGCTTCGTAGGAGCCCAACATGCCAACATTCGTCGGGCCCATTCCAATTGGGCTAAAAACAATTACGGGCCAAAATTGGCATGTAGCCCACTAAAAATATCTGGGCTTAAATCAGCATAAGCTTTCAAATTTTTCTGGTAGGCCCGTGCCTATAGTGGGCCTTTAATAGGCCTAAACATAATTTGGGCCCTCAGTAAAAATAGGCCGTTTACAGGTGTAAATATCTCGAGCCCATAAAAAACATGGGCCTTTAATAGACCGAAAGTGAGATTGGGCCCTGATTGTGCCAAATAACCCACTGGACTTAGCAGGCTGAAATGGTGGCCCATTTATGATGCAGATATTTGATAGGCCGAAAGTCGGACGGGCCGTAAATGCGCCAACCTAATACACGGGCCTTTAACAGGCCGGAACTTCGATCGCGCTAGATTATCGTCATTTTTATATGGGCCGTTAATGGGCCCGATATGACGTTGGGCCACATATGGCCCATGGTTTACGTCCGGCGTTAACAGGCCGAAAATGACAACAGGCCGAAAGTGGCCCAAATCTATAGTGGGCCTCTAACAGGCCGAATGACAGACATGGCCGAATATGACCCAAATCCTTCACGGTCATTTATGGGCCGAAAGTTTTGATGGCCTGTAAATGGGCCCAAATGAAGACGTACCTTTAACAGGACGGAAATACACCGGGCTGTAATTTGGCCCACTTACTTAGCAGACTGTTAACGGGCCAGAAGTGACAATGGGCCGCATTGATGACAAGTTTAGACCACGCCCTTGACGGGCCGATTTGATAGAGAATGTTGGGCCTTTAGCTGGGCCGGCCCATTATGGTCTGCAGAATCTTGTGGGCCTTTAGCTGGGCCGGCCCATTGTGGTCCGCAAAATCTCGTGGGCCTTTAGCTGGGCCGGCCATTATGGTCCGCTAAATATTGTGGGCCTTTAGTTGGGCTGGCCCATTATGATCCACTAAATGTTATGGGCCTTCGGTTGGGCCGGCCCATTTAAACTCTGTGGTCCACTTTTGGGCCGGTCCACGTGTCAACATATCATAGGCCCATCTCGACCGTTGGATGAGTGACACCTGTGCCAACGCGGAGCTAACACGTGGATCCGTCAGCCAATGAGAATTTTACACGTGGAAAATCGTGTAAGTGCATCTAGTGCCCCTTAGTGATTTTGGAGTATTGAAGACTTATAGGTTAAGGGACTAATGCGTTTGCGAGTGTACACAGGTCTATAAGTCTATGAGGAGTTTGATATTTACAGAGAAAGTCGACCCCTAAAAATGAAGTTCTTCGTTGAAGACTTTGATATTACGAAGACTTTCTGAAGACTTTGAAAGTGAAGAAATTGGTGTGACCTTGAAGACTTGGTATTCATTTGAGGAACATGAAGCGTGAAGACTTTTGTTTTCGTAGTTTCATTTTCTCTTTCTTGAGTCATAGGAAACATCGTACTGTTAAAGGGGGTCGAGGAAATACTAAGGAAAAATTTCCATGTGATGCTCAACTCAAAACCCTACACCTACCAATCCCTTCGAGTGAAGCCATTGGAAATCTTATACAGTTCAGTCAATTTCTTTAGTGACAGAGACGCAGTTCTTCTGATCACTGAGGACTTTGCTCTGACTGAGGAGTTAGGAATTCGCCAAGTCGAATTGCCTACGATGAGGAACATGATAGCCACGAGGAATTTGAGAGTCAAATTTCCGACCGTTCTTTGTCTTCTTGGCCACTGTCCCAAAATATCCTATCCACCTAACGGTCATATCATTGAAGGGCATTTATGTCTTATCATGTCGGGCTGCTCCCTAGGCTATAAATAGCGCCCCTACAACCACTAGCTGGTTGGCTGCTCGAGAGAGCTTGACACCTGTCATTTGAGAGCAACCCATCCTCCGAGGACTTTGAGCGAGAATCATCAAGTGAGGAAAACCCAAAACCAAACCCCCACAAACCCAAAGTGATTGAGCATCACTGAAGAAATTGATCCTGCGTGGATCCGACGCTTGTTACCTTTGAAGACTGTGCTTCTTCCAAACGGTTAGGCGTCAAGGTCTAGAGCATCCAAGAGGAATTGTGGATCGCCGAGTGACCAAGTCTGTGAAGGTTTGGAAGTCACCTGAAGACTTACCACGAGTGATTGGACGAGGCCTGCGTGACCTTAGTTCAAGGAGAATACGGTGAGGACTAGGTGTCCTGAGCTGCGTGCTCAGTGACTGGGTGTCCGGGACTGCGTGTCCTCGAGTTTAAATACTCAGCCGCTCCAACCAGACGTACAACTGAGACAGCAGTTGGAACTGGTTTACCAAATCATTGTCTTCACCAACCTCACTTGAACTATTTCATAAACCCTTTCATTACCTCATTACAGTGTTAAGTGTTTGTTCATATCTGTGTTTGAAGACATTGATCAAGACTTTCTCAATTTCCTAAGTTCAATTTCTTGATCTGTTTGTCTTCATCTTGTGTATCCTGTGATTACGCTTTACTCAGATTGTGCTTGTCTTCATTTCATCATGATGACCATGCTTGTATTCCGTTATGCTTACTTCTGAGTACTTATTCATTGCTAGTAGTTCTTCGCTAAGGAATTTCCTCACCGCAAATTCCTCGTTGAAGAATTCATAAAATCGCCTATGCACCCCCCCTCTAGTCGATATAACGCACTTTCAATTGGTATCAGAGCGAGGTACTCCCTTGTTCTGTGTGATTTTGGTTTAACCACCTGGAGTTTTAGTTATGTCGACCGCAGGTATGAAGAAAGTGGCATGCCCTATCTTTGACGGTCATGATTATCCCAAGTGGAAGGCCATGATGAGGAAGCGCCTCATGGCAATGAACAGCGAGCTGTGGACCGTCACTGAAATTGGTCTTACTGATCTATGCAAAATGGTGGATGTTGATGATATTCGCAAGTACACTCGACTTGACATCATGGCGAAGGATGTCATCTGTTCCTGCCTATGCAGAGATCAATTCGGGCGCATTATGCATCTTGGCAATTCGAAGCTTATCTGGGACCGAATCTCTGATGTCTATGAAGGTCATCGAACCCGTCATGATCCCTGGTTTGAGGACTTCAAGGAATTTCTCAAAACGATGACTTTCCAGCCAGAATCATCATCTACTGCATCATGTCTCATGGCAGACGGTGCTGAGGTAACCGAATGCTCCTCATCCGAGTTTTGTGACGATGAATCTGATAATGATGAATCTGATAATGATGAATCTGATGATGATATTGAATCTTGTTATACCAAACTTGTTTGCACCACCACTAAACAACAAACGGCTTTGGAACAAGTTCAAAACATGCTAGACAAAAGTGATGATATGTTGCGTAAAGAAATGGATCAGTCGAAAGCATCGGGTGAATGTCTTCAGAGAATTCACTCCAAGTTTGACGCCCTTCAAGATCAACATAATACCCTCTTGACTGATCACGAGAAGCTTTCTTCTGAATCTCTTCAAAGAAAGGAAGATCTTGAAAAGCTAAGAGTGTGTTATGAAGATCTTCAGAAGGAGCGCGATTCATTACTTGCTCAACAAATCAGCACTTCTCAGGAAGAATTTGTTCCTCCATGCTTAAAGTGCATTGAACGTGAATCTGCTAATTCTTCACCTGAATGTTCAAATGCTTCAACTGTTACAAATTCTTCATCTGCCTCTGCTATCACTAATTCCTTATCACGAGGACATTGCTAGTATCACCGACAATGCAGGTTGAAGGAATTGTACATGACAGGCATGTACAAAAGCCTCAAAGGGCATCAGACTCTCTGTGATGTGCTTAAAAAGCAGATCCTCAACAGAAACCCTAGGAAAGAGGGTATTGCCTTTGAAAGGAAACTCAATGCTGATGGAACATATTGGAAGCCTGAGCAGTACCCCAAAACCTCATGGGTTGCTGCAAAGGGACCTCCAGTTGATCCATCTAATTTATTTGGCTTTACATGTGAATCTCCTCATTCTTCTGATGAGTCATTTGACTCCAACTATAAACTGTTCAAAAATCAGAATGGTGAAGTATTTGCTAGATATGTTGGCACTAACTGCAGGAATGGTTCTCCTATGAAGAAAATCTGGGTTCCAAAGAAGTGCCTTGAAAGTCTTCAGGTGAATGTCCTCATGACACCACCAGTGAAGAACAGTAACCCCAGATCAAATTCTTCATATGGACCAAATTCTTCATATGGATCCAAGTCCTCATACGGACCAAATTCCTCACACGGATCAAATTCCTCAAAAGGATCAAAGTCCTCATTTGATTATCATCATGCTAACAACTCTGTCTCGCAGGGTAGAGCTAAGGGCTATGAATATGTGCATTATTCTTCAAACCATTATGTTCATAAGTCCTCAAAGAATTTCTCTGCTTATTCATATGCTTACCCTAACCCCTCTTATGTGAAACGAAATGGTTTGGCATCTTTGCCACCTTTCTCATATGGTGCTCGCAGAGTGATGAATTCTTTGCCACCCCTCCAGATGTGGGTGGTGAAGAAAAAGAACTAATCTCTTCTGCAGGGTCAGGTCTCCAGACGTGCTTTAACGTCTGAAGAATTTGCTGGGGACCTGACAAAATTGCCTGAAAGGACGCAGGCGAATCATGATGAAATAAACTTTCATTTCACACGTCCTCATACTGCTATATCTGTTTACTGCTTGATGAAATTCATCTGATGAACTTGAAATTATATTCTTCACTGATGAAGCATATGAGATTGTAAGCTACACTAATTCATCTGCAGGATGATCAACCCAAAACCACTGAATGGGTCCTCGATAGTGGATGTACAAATCACATATTTGGTGACAAGAATCTATTGATGGATGCTCCCTTATCACCGTCACCTCTGAAGCATATCATCTTTGCTGACAAAGGCAAAAGTCAGGTATTGGGTCTTGGTAAGGTTGCAATCTCTAAGGATAAACACATGGACAAAGTCATGCTTGTTGAGTTCTTAGGATACAATCTCATGCCAGTCTCAATGCTGTGTGATCTTGATATGGTTGTTGTCTTTGGCAAGTATCGCTGTGTTGTGATTATGGAAGCTGACAATTCCAAAGTCTTCGAAGGCTTTAGGAGAGGAGATTTGTATATTGTTGATTTATCTACAGGACCACAACCAGCCATGTGTCTACTTGCAAAAGCTTTAGAAGGCTGGCTATGGCATCGCATTTACTTGGTCACGCAGGCATGAGGAATTTGAACACGCTTGCGAAGAAGAAGCATGTCATTGGCATTGAAAATGTCAAATTCCTCAAGGATCACTTATGCGGAGCTTGTGAAGCTGGAAAAATGACCAAGGCCAAGCATCCAGCGAAGACTATCATGACCACTACTCGTCCATTCGAATTGCTTCACATGGACCTCTTCAGACCAAACCATTACTCAGCAGTCACTAATGATGCATCTCTATATGGTTTTATCATTGTTGATGATTATTCTCGATATACATGGGTACACATTGTTACTTACAAACATGAAGTGCAGGAAGTCTTCAAACGATTTTCCTCGAGGGCTTCAACCAACTTTGGTGTGAAGATCAAGCACATCAGAAGTGACAATGGAACTGAGTTCAAGAATTCCGGTCTTGATGCCTATCTTGATGAACTTGGTATTACTCATGAGTTATCTGCTCCCTATACTCCGCAGCAAAATGGCGTCGTGGAGCGCAAGAACAGAACTCTTGTTGAGATGGCTCGCACTATGCTTGATGAATACAAAACGCCTCAGCGTTTTTGGATTGATGCAATTGATACTGCTTGCCACATCATCAACAGAGAATATCTTCACAAATTCTTCAAGAAGACGGCCTATGAACTCCTCACTGACAAGAAACCCAATGTGAGTTATTTCAAAGTCTTCGGTGCTAAATGTTGGATTAGAGATCCTCACCACAACTCTAAATTTGCACCGAAAGCACATGAAGGTTTTATGCTTGGTTACGGAAAGGACTCGCACACCTACAGAGTCTTCAACATTGTTCTTCACAAGATTGTTGACACTGTAGATGTGCGGTTCGATGAAACTAATGGCTCGCAAAGAGAGCACCTACCTTCTTTGTTAGATGAACCAGCACCTGAGGATTCTATCAAGTTCAAGGCAACTAAGGATGTCATTCCTACTGAAGAACCTGCTGAAGAATTCATTCCAGTTTATGAAGAACGTCAAGCTGATGCACCTGAAGAAAATGCTGAGGAAAATAGTGCTGAAGCAAATGCTGATCAAATTCCTCAGCGACAACCAGCTCATCCTCGCGTTGCAAAAGAAGTGCAAGTGGAGAAGATCATCGATGACATTAGAGCCCCATGTCCTCTCACATGCTCAAAAGCTTCACATTTATCTAACTTTTGTGGGCACTATGCTTTTGTCTCTATCACAGAGCCCACTAAGGTAGATGAAGCATTTCTGGAGCCGGAGTGGATTCAGGCTATGCAAGAAGAATTACATCAGTTCGAGCTCAACAATGTCTGGGAACTGGTCAATCGTCCAGATCCTCGCAAGCATAATATCATTGGCACAAAGTGGATCTACCGCAACAAGCAAGATGAAAATGGCCTTGTGGTGAGGAATAAGGCACGACTAGTAGCTCAAGGCTACACACAGGTTGAAGGAATTGATTTCGATGAAACTTTTGCACCTGTTGCTAGACTTGAGGCTATCCGCATATTAATTGCTTATGCTAACCATCATGATATCATCTTATAACAAATGGATGTGAAAAGTGCATTCCTCAATGGTAAGCTTGAGGAAGAAGTATATGTTGCTCAACCCCCAGGTTTTGAAGATCCGAAGAATCCTGACAAAGTCTTCAGACTTAATAAGGCCCTCTATGGCCTCAAGCGAGCCCCTCGGGCGTGGTATGATACATTGAAGGAATTCTTCGTGAAGAATGGCTTCACACCCGTGATGAATTTGCCTATATGATGAGTGAAGAATATCAAATGTCTATGATGGGAGAATTGAAATTCTTCTTAGGTCTTCAAATTGCCGCCAGCCAAGAATGGCACATTCATATCTCAGGAGAAATACCTCAAAGATGTACTGAGGAAATTCGGCATGCAAGATTCAAAATTCCTATGCCCACAAATGGCCATCTATGCACTGATGAAAATGGTATTGACTTCGATCACAAGGTATACCGCTCCATTATTGGTTCTTTATTGTACTTATGTGCATCTAGGCCAGATATAATGCTTAGTGTTTACATGTGTGCCCGATTTCAAGCTGCATTGAAGGAATCACACCATAAGGCTGTGAAGCATATTCTTCGATATCTAGCTCACACACCAACACTAGGATTATGGTACCCCAAGGGCTTGATTTTGATCTCATTGGGTATTCTGACTCTGACTATGCTGGTGATCGTGTGGACCGCAAGTCAACTTCTGGCACTTGTCATTTCCTCGGACGATCTTTGGTCTGTTGGTCCTCGAAGAAACAGAACTGTGTATCACTGTCTACTGTTGAAGCTGAATACATTGCTGCTGGCTCTTGCTGTGCTCAACTACTTTGGATGAAGCAAACCCTCAAAGACTATGGCGTCAACGTGAAGAATGTGCCTCTCCTCTATGACAATGAGAGTGCCATCAAGATTGCTCACAACCCAGTTCAGCACTCGAAGACAAAGCACATCCAGATTCGTCATCATTTTCTTCGTGATCATGTGTTAAAGGGCGACATCGCCATCGAGCACGTGAAGACTGAAGAACAACTAGCCGATATCTTCACTAAGCCCCTGGATGAGAAGAGATTTAGCAAGTTGCGGTGTGAGCTAAATATCTTAGAATCTTCGAATGTTCTTTGAAAAGGACACACATCCTAACACTTATGCAAAATTGATGACTTAGATGTGCAACACATGAAGAAACGTTTTCTTCAATCAATGAAGAATAACACTCTAAGTGTGAAGAAATTAATGAAGAATTTGATTCTCAGAACCCTACCACAATTGTACGCGGTGTCTGAAATCATCATTCTTATACGGTGGGTCATGCCACCACAAAAAGTTGAAAATATTCAATTTGACTTTTTCCTCATTTTTGAAATTCTTCAGTTTTTCAAATTCTTCAACTTTGCAAAATCTTCACGGTTTCCGTCATTTTTCTTCATTGGCTATATATATATATATATATATATATATATATATATATATTTATATATATATATATTTATATATATATATATGTGAGTTTATGTCCTCTGACATTCACTTATGGCTATTTCCTCATGTTGCTTTTTACGCTAAGTGAATGTGATCGGACCCTTCCCCCTCTATGCTATACTCAATCCAATCTATTCACAAATTCTTCATGTGCGTTCTAATTGAAACTCGTTCAAAATCTTCACTGTGTCCTTGACAGCTGAAGAAATTGCGAACAAAATTTTAAAACAAATCTTATCCAGATTTGCAGTTTTACCGCTCAAACCGTTCTGCATCCCACGATGCATTATTATATTCACCCACGATCTTACACGATCTCATCTACACTGTACGTGGGTGACACATGTCGCGTGAAGGAGAAAGGGCAGGGGCATGTTCGTCCTAAATCTTCGGGCGAACAGTTTTTCACCGTGGCTATAAATACCCCTGTTCCCTTCCTCACTTCATTTACTCCGCTCGGTCGCTGTCTCTCACTCGAGCTCCTCAAACCCTAGCGCCGCCGCCACTCTATCGTCGCCGGTGAGGAAGAGCTTCGCTGCCTCGACCTCGTCGCCGTCGTACTCGCGCCGGTTGCGGAAATCTTCACTCCGCCGCCGCCGTAGCTGTTTCCTTCTGCCAAGTTAGGGCGTGGGAGATCTAACCTAACGAATTTCACATCTGTTCTTCTCAGTTCGTCGTGTTCTTCATTTCGGGTAATTAAAAGTTACTTTTATTACTCATTTTGATTCTCAAACTTTCCTGAAAATCTTCAAAGGTGTTTTATTCTTCAAATCTTCACACATATAAACACCTCGCACACTGTATGTTCTTGATCCATTTCTCTAAGCAACCATTTTCTTCAAGATTCCTCAATTGTGTGGATCTTCGATCTGTACAACTCTGGAACCTAAGACAGAGAACGCTTAGTGAAATTCCTCAAGGATTATCTGGTCAAATTCCTCAAAACTTGTCTTTTCGAAAAACCTTCTGAGAACGCATATGACCTCTTCAAATTCCTTGCACCTACACTCTGTTCACAGGTACTCATGTCCGCTGCTGAATCACTAGGTTCTCATCAACTTAACTCATTTGCAGCGTTCCTCGAAGAAAAACTGCATACTTCTTCAGAGTGTTCAATTGTTCAAATTCCTCATCTCAAGAATATGGTAGACGGTAAGAGACCGCAGAAAGGAGGAAAGAAGCCTGAGGTCATGACTGCTTTCGAGATCCCTGATGAAATATATGCTGGCTATTGCACTCCTGATGAAGCAAAATTTGGTAAAGAAACTAAAAATCAGCGCAAGGTGCGCATACAGAAGATTGAACGGAGATGGGCAAGAGAGTGGAGAGAGTACAGATATGTTACTCCAAAGTATATGAAGAAATTCGCTTTAAATCCTCCATGCCCAAGAGCTCCATTGGCACCTGGCCAAGTAGCTGATCCCACCAGCATCAAGCATGGTGAGGACTTTCCTGATGAATGGGCTAAGCGCCAAGCAAAATTGGCAAGGCAAGCCAAGGAGGCAGTGAAGAAATTCAATGAGGATTCTGCCGCCGCTCTTCTTTGAGACCTCAGTCAGACCGAGGAAATCAATGCCAAAGAAGCCTGCTCGCAAGCCAAGTGCTTCGCCAATAGCGCCCTCACGGCCAAGTTCCTCAGCTATGCCCTCACGGCAAATTCCTCAGACTGCTACTGCTCCACCAAAGTCCTCAGCAGCTCTATCCAAGTCCTCAGCTCCTGTGCATCTGGATACATGTCAAAGGACTACAGGTTTTTCAATTGCTTCTGGTGTCTCAGCAAGTTCCTCAGCTGCACCAATGTTATCATCAGGCCCCAAACTGCTGAAGACTAAAGCAACAGCTGGACGCGGTACTCGGCCAAGTCCAAAGAAGAAACAGGTCGCATTCCATGTGCCCTCTGATGATGAAGCTTCTGATGATGAACTTGCAGAAATCATCAGAGACAGGCAAGTGAAGGCTGCAAGAGCCAAAGGCACATCTGTGCCACTGCTTTTGGATCCGAGGAAAATCCTCGATTACATTGACCTCTGGCACAAGGATCCAAACACCCCATGCCTGATCTTCCTCTGACTCCTGGTCAAAGTCACATGATGACCCATTTCATCACTCAAGAGAAATGGAAGTTTGAGCAGGCAAGAGAGATAAATAAAGCTCAATACAGAAAGGAGAAGCTCCTGAAGAAAAATGTTGTCAGAATGACACCTGAGGAACTTCTCAAGGCTCAGTCTGAAATTCAAGCCCTCAGCAAAGACTTCGATGCATACTATGCTGATTGGCAAGGAGCCAAAGTGAGATTCGTCGATCTGACGAAGAAATTCACGAATGTTGCAGCCCCATTGCAACAAGAAAATCTTCAGGCTGCAGACTCTGCTCAGCCTGCTGAAGAACATGCCAGCACCGCTAATGACCTTCAGCCTGCTGAAGAAAATGTAAGTTCCAGGGCTGATGACTCCACTCCAGCCGCTGAAGAAATTGCCAGGGCATCCACTAGTGGTGCGCCTGAAGAAACTGAAGAGATCAGGGCAACTGCATCAGTTGCGCCTGAAGAAAATCAACCAAATTCCTCAGGTCCTTCCGCGCCTACACCAACTCCATTTCTGCCTTCTGCCTATGAGGTGAAGAAGACCAAGGCTGCAGAGCAAGCTGCAGTGAAGAAAAGGAAGGCATCAGCTGCGTCAAATTCTTCGGCTGCGAAGAAAATGAAGCAAATGACCAGCTCTTTTGAAAATCCTATTGATGTTGTTCCAATTTCCTCCATGTCATCAAAGGAAATTGTTCCTTATGGAGAAGACTATAAGATCCCAAGTGGATCTGATGAAGAAAATCATTCTGCTGCTACGTCAGAGCAGCTTGATGAAGAAATTGAAGTGGACGCAATCCCTTCAACGCCAGTCATTTCCTCACCTATGCCTCAGTTCATAGCTGAAGAGGCTGGTGTTGACGAAATTGAAAATGAAGATGAAGATGTGGATATTGGATGCACCACTCCTATGATGAATGATGACTTTTGGGAAAGTCAACATCCCAATACTCCTCCATTCACACCTATTCAACAAATTCCTCAGTCCCCGGCAACAACAGTTCAGATGGGCTCTGAAGAAACTCATCCCACTCCCTCTGTTCATGAAGATATTCCAGCCGCTAGTGCTGAAGAACCTGTTGCTGCTGATCCTCAAGTTGCACAAGAAAAGGAACCAGAAATTCCTCAGCCTGAAGAACATGAGCTCGCGATTCCTGAGGTGGTACTGCAACTCACTGGCACCCCTCTACCAAAGCATAAGAATCCGTTCTCAAGCAAACAGAAATTCAAGGCTGAAGACTTCTTTTCCGAGCATGTATTCTTCACTGATTACAACCCCTATGACTCTGCTCGCATAAGGAAGAGGCGTTTCTGGACCTCTAGTCAAGCCAACTTCTATTCCTCAGTGCTGTTTGACAAGGACAAAATCTTCGATCATGAACATATTCCTCATGTGGATATGGAATCTCTGCCATGCTTCGAGCCAGTCCTTAGTGTTATTCACGATGCAGGATTACTCAATTTCAGCACTGACATCTGTGATTGGAATGAAGAACTCATTCTTCAGTTCTACGCCACACTGCATATCACCGGAGACGCTGAAGATGTCAATTCATGGGTGCTGGATTGGATGACTGAAAACACTCATTATAAGGCACCAGCAACTGAATTGCTTTGTGTCCTTCCTCTTGATCCTCCCCATGACAGTGCACGTTGCATCTACAATGACCCAGAACTGACAAATCACTATATGCAAGTGCTCATGAAGCCTTTGAAGCCAGGGCAGGCCCCACGAACCAAATTCCTCGTCAAGGAATTACTCTATGTGCCTCGGACTGTCTATCGCATTCTGACGAAGACAATGAGTCCTATCAAAGGCCACGACTCAAATGATGAAGAAGTCGTTGGCATCATGAAGAATATGCTTTTCAACATCATTCATGGCGTTCCCGTCAACTTCCATGATTTCTTCATGAGGACTCTGGCAAATGTTGCTATGTCACCATTCGAGCTGAAGCCCTATGCGCCTTGGATCATGAGATTCATAAGGGCAAGATCTTCACTGAATTACAAGGCTGACACTCTGAACCACGGTAGCTACTTGCCTCCCATTGAAGTCCTCAAACGGCCAGTTTCTTCATCTGATGATAAGGGCAAGGCAGCTGCTGTGATCGATGAAGGCACTCGTCCATTGGATGGTCAATTTCGCCTAGCTACATCTTACTCTACCAATGACGACTCTGCCACTCATGACACTGCCGCAAATACCTCAGCTAAGCAAAATCCTCAAGCCACAGCACCCAGGGTGATGACTGACCATGAGTTACTCCTCAGTCTTCATCAGAAGGTTGATCGCAATCACAAATGGGTAAAGCGTCAGTTTGGTGCAATTCTTCACAACATGACCTCAACACATAATGCAGTGAAGAAGAACCACTACTACCTTCATGAAACCCTCAACCGCACCTGGGCTGTCCTCACTCATGTTTATAGCGCTGAAGAACTGAAGACTATGGGTCTTAAGGAAGAATTTGACTGGTCTGCACCTCCTCTGAAGAAATTCAAGAGGGTCAAAGTTCCTCCACTGGTGGCCAGCTCTTATTCTTCATCGCGTGACACTGATGAGTATGAAGATTTGGACGACACTGCGGCAGGCCCTGCTACAACAAACAACCCCAACAACACTGGCGCTCCTCCATCAACGTGAAATTCTTCAGGGGCGTTAGTTCTCAGTTTCGATCCTTTTGGTCATTTGGTGACAAAGGGGGAGAAATCTGAGTTAGTCTTCAAGCGGGTCTCTATATTAAGGGCGTTTTTTTGTAAGTTACAACTCTCGTTCTTCCGAAACTTTTATTGGGTCGAGTTGTAATCTTAAACCCGATGGTGCTCTGATACTTTTGGATGGTGCTCTGATACTTTTGATGCACTATGCTCTGAAACTTTTGATGCTTTCGGCATGCTTATTCCTCGTTAATATTATTGCACGCATGCTGAATTTCGTCACGCACCATATTTCATCATGCATTCCAAATTCTTCATATTATATGCGTGTATGAATTACAAGATATAGGGGGAGATCTCCATGATTCAACTCTTCAAATGTGCATTGCCTCAAAAGCAAATTCCTCACTATGCACACCTTCAGGGGGAGTTCTTCTATATCTTGCAATCAAATTCCTCAATATCAGTATTTACACTTCATATATTTATCCCCGTTGAAAACTTAACCTATGTTGTCATCAATCACCAAAAAGAGGGAGATTGTAAGTGCATCTAGTGCCCTTAGTGATTTTGGTGTATTGAATACTTATAGGTTAAGGGACTAATGCGTTTGCGAGTGTACACAGGTCTATAAGTCTATGAGGAGTTTGATATTTATAGAGAAAGTCGACCCCTAAAAATGAAGTTCTTCGTTGAAGACTTTGATATTACGAAGACTTTCTGAAGACTTTGAAAGTGAAGAAATTGGTGTGACCTTGAAGGCTTGGTATTCATTTGAGGAACATGAAGCATGAAGACTTTTGTTTTCGTAGTTTCATTTTCTCTTTCTTGAGTCATAGGAAACACCGTACTGTTAAAGGGGGTCGAGGAAATACTAAGGAAAAATTTCCATGTGATGCTCAACTCAAAATCCTACACCTACCAATCCCTTCGAGTGAAGCCGTTGGAAATCTCATACAGTTCAGTCAATTTCTTCAAAGGATGTAGACGTAGTTCTTACGATCACCGAGGACTTTCTTTCTGGCCCGAGGAGTTAGGAATTCGCCATTCGAATTGCCTACACAAAGGAGGAACATGATAGCCGAGGAATTTGAGAGTCAAATTTCCGACCGTTCTTTGTCTTCTTGGCGCCCGGCTGTCCCAAAATATCCTATCCACCTAACGGTCATATCATTGAAGGGCATTTATGTCTTATCATGTCGGGCTGCTCCCTAGGCTATAAATAGCCGCCCCCTACAACCACTAGTTGGTTGGCTGCTCCGAGAGAGCTTGACACCTGTCATTTGAGAGCAACCCATCCTCCGAGGACTTTGAGCGAGAATCATCAAGTGAGGAAAACCCAAAACCAAACCCCCACAAACCCAAAGTGATTGAGCATCACTGAAGAAATTGATCCTGCGTGGATCCGACGCTTGTTACCTTTGAAGACTGTGCTTCTTCCAAACGGTTAGGCGTCAAGGTCTAGAGCATCCAAGAGGAATTGTGGATCGCCGAGTGACCAAGTCTGTGAAGGTTTGGAAGTCACCTGAAGACTTACCACGAGTGATTGGACGAGGCCTGCGTGACCTTAGTTCAAGGAGAATACGGTGAGGACTAGGTGTCACGAGCTGCGTGCTTTCGATGTTGGGTGTCCGGGACTGCGTGTCCTCGAGTTTAAATACTCAGCCGCTCCAACCAGACGTACAACTGAGGCAGCAGTTGGAACTGGTTTACCAAATCATTGTCTTCACCAACCTAACTGGTTCTATTTCCTCAACCCTTTCATTTCCTCATTACTGTGTTGAGTGTTTGTTCATATCTGTGTTTGAAGACATTGACTGAAGACTTTCTCAATTTCCTAAGTTCAATTTCTTCAGTCTGTTTGTCTTCATCTTGTGTATCCTGTGATTACGCTTTCTGTACTCTGTGCTTGTCTTCATTTCATCATGATGACCATGCTTGTATTCCGTTATGCTTACTTCTGAGTACTTATTCCGCTGCTAGTAGTTCTTCGCTAAGGAATTTCCTCACCGGCAAATTCCTCAGTGAAGAATTCATAAAAATCGCCTATTCACCCCCCTCTAGTCGATATAACGCACTTTCAAATCGGCATTGGTCGTGGCTGTTAACGGGTTATCGGATCCAAAATCCGACCCGATAGCTTAACGGCGTTCCGTTACGGTGGATGCCACATGTCGGTCACCCTTGACGAAAGAACTTCTGTGATGCGCGGTTTATCGTCATGGAAGTGGACACTTCCGTGATTATGATTTTGGTAATGTCATGGAACACTTCTATGACAGCACAAGTATGACTATCTTGATTCTGTCATAAATTTGTCATGGATGTACATGCATGACAAAAAGCGCGACCTACTGTGACAAACACGTATCATCACGGAAGTGTATTTTTTTGTAGTGGTTATTATGGCCTAGTTCTAAATAAAAAGGTTACCGCGGAAAAAGAACTACAGTGGCTACAAGCCAAAAAATAAATAAGACAATACGGAAATAAGTAAGCAAGCAACTTACGCTAGGCTATTACGACTATTACAAATATTACATCCACTTGGCATCAAAGTTCTCCACCAATGCAAATTTCCTGAACAAAGCAGCATATTACATACACTGGGCATCTAAATTGGCCACCAGTGAAAATAAACGCGGCAGCTAAACAAGTCTAGAACTGAAACCACTTCAAAAGAGCTCAAGAAACGATATCCTAGATACCCACCATGCTAGCAAGAAGCTTAGTAAGCTTATTAGTTTTCTCTTGTTTGGTGCTAAAATCGTCCAGCGCTTGCTATTGCACTAGAAAGTATGCATCTGAATTCTGCAGGGACTTCCTCAGTCCTTCAGCTTCTTGCCGCAGCACAACTGACTGATGCCTTTTAGCTTGTAGCTAAAACTGAAGAAGCCGAAGTGATTCAGGCAGCAAGTCTGAGGACCTTGTGCCAGCGGTAGTGGCTAGTAATTCGAACACTACAGCAATGTAGGACTTTGGGTTTGTCTCATTGTCTACAAGATAGTTTTTATCACCTTTCTTGGAGACCAATAGGGTTGTCTCACTATCTTGAACCTTATCTGCATTACTTTCTCTACCATTGCATAACGGGGTGCTCTTCTCCAATATTTTGTTCGCATTCTACAAGAGAAACAAGCAGACACTAAAGGAAATATGCCCTAGAGGCAATAATAAAGTTGTTATTTTATATTTCCCTATTCATGATAAAGGTTGATTATTCATGTTAGAATTGTATTGATCGGAAACCTAAATACATGTGTGAATACATAAACAAACACCATGTCCCTAGTAAGCCTCTACTTGACTAGCTCGTTGATCAAAGATGGTTAAGGTTTCCTAACCATGGACATGAGTTGTCATTTGATAACGGGATCACATCATTAAGAGAATGATGTGATGGACAAGACCCATCCGTTAGCTTAGCATAATGATCGTTTAGTTTTATTGCTATTGCTTTCTTCACGTCAAGTACATATTCCTTTGACCCCCGGATATCGGAGGAGTGCCTTGTGTGCTATCAAACGCCACAACATAACTAGGTGATTATAAAGATGCTCTATAGGTATCTCCAATGGTGTTTTGTTGGGTTGGCGTGAATCAAGATTAGGATTTGTCACTCCGAGTATCGGAGAGGTATCTCTGGGCCCTCTCGGTAATACACCTCATAATAAGCCTTGCAAGCAAATGACTAATGAGTTAGTCACAGGATGATGTATTACGGAACAAGTAAAGATACTTGCCGGTAACGAGATTGAACTAGGTCTGTAGATACTGATGATCGAATCTCGGGCAAGTAACATACCGATGGACAAAGGGGAGTATGTATGTTGTCATAACGGTTCGACCGATAAAGATCTTCGTAGAATATGTAGGAGCCAATATGAGCATCCAGGTTCCGCTATTGGTTATTGACCGGAGAGGTGTCTTGGTCATGTCGACATAGTTCTTGGACCCATAGGGTCCGCACGCTTAACGTTCGATGATGATATTGTATTATATGAGTTATGTAATTTGCTGACCGAATGTTGTTCGGAGTCCTGGATGAGATCAGGGACACGACGAGGAGTCTCGAAATGGTCGAGAGGTAAAGATTTATATATAGGACGTTGGTATTCGGACACAAAAGTGTTTTGGAGGGTACCAGGTACATATCGGGTCACCGGAAGGGGTTCCAGACACCCCTGGCAAAAGATATGGGCCTTAAGGGCCAAGAGCGAAAACACACCAGCTACAAGGCCCTGGTGCGCCGCTGTAACATCCCAAATTTCCTATTTGGAATGTTTTACAATTATAGCTAAGCATCATATGCATCCTGTTTGAATTTGAATGCCATTTGAAGTTTCAGAGAATTTTGAGTTTTGAATTTGAATTCAAACTTTGGCAAGTGGGAAACATTTCAAAAACTAAGCTGATAAATACTTGATCAAAAGTATGAGAGGAGTAAACATGACACTCCAAAATATCGGAGGAAAAACATTGCCAAAGTTTTGGATTCAAATCTGAATTTTATTTGAATTTGAAAAAATGAATTTTTATAAAGTTTGGATTTTGCCTTTGGAAAAATGTTCAAATGATAGGGAATATTCCCCTGATCATTTTGGTATATATATACCCTATATAAAATATTTATAGATTTTCTTTTATTTCTGTTTTGGTTTTATCAAAAAAATAAATTCAAAAAAAAAGAAAAAAAACCCCGGGCGCCGGCTAAACCACCCAGGCCCAGCCAGTGGCCCAAGCCCACTGGCACCAGCGCCACCAGCCAATGACTCTCCTCACCCCCTCCCGAATCCCTTGGCGCCGGTCGCTCCTCCCCACCTCCCTCTCTCTCTCGTATGGGGCCCACGCCCATCTTCTTCCCCACGCCTCGCCATCGCCATGGATCATTGGATCGAAGGATCCGGGATCCCGATCCGATGCCGATCGCCCCCCGAAGCGAGGACGACCCCCTGGCTATAAAAGCCGTTGCCCCCGCACCCCATTCCCCCCCTAGCCTCGCCGGAGCCCCTCTCCCTCTCTCTCCCGAGCACGCCGGAGACCCGAGCTCTCACCGCCGCCAAAGTCGCCGCCGTCGACGCCCTAGGCCACCCCGACCACCCCCGACCCCACCAGAAGCCGCACCGAGCACCCCCGCACCAAGACGGCGACTCCGGACCTCGGCCTTTCGAAGCCTTCGACGCACTCTCACCGCCGCCGCCGCCGTCGCCGGACTCCGGTAACCCACCGGAGAACTCCCCCCCCCGGCCGATCTCAAACGGACGGCCACGATTAGAACCCCCGAAGGGGTATTCTTTTTTTAAAAAGAACCAGCCGGTTCGTCCGGTTTATTAGTTAGGGTTTTTAGTTATTTAGCCGGCCCGTTTTTAGTTTTAACCCGAGGCCCTTTTAGACTAAATTACGCTCAGGGCACAGTATAGGCCCATTAGGCCTTCTTCTTTTATTTTGATTTTCTGTTTTAGCAGAATAGTTTACATTTGAAAAATTGATATCTTTTATTTTGTTTATTATTTTTAGATGATTCTTTTTTTGTTGGATTGCAAATTTTATGTAGTTTCTGTAGAAGATATATTTAGCTATGTTAAAAATAAGTAAAAATGCTTTATTTTAGTTTTAGTCAGAATATTAAATCTGCTATAACTTGAGTTGGAAAAAATTATTTTTGCATGATTCTTTTTGTCCCAACTTTATTTTGACATTGCCAAACCATAGACATTAATTTGGGTATTTTAGGATTAATAAATAATTAGTTTTAAGCAGAATCTTGTTAATCCTAATTAATTAGCTAGCTCTTGTTTTCCTATTAATTTAATTAGTAAATAAATTTATTTTTAACATGTGATTGATTATTCTAGGATAGTTTCTGTCACTTTATAGGATGAACTTTTATTTATAATAAATAAAAGTTTTATTTTATTTTCCTTAATAGAAATTGAATTAGGCCTAATAGGAGTTTCATATTAGATTTTAAATTAATTCTTTTTGCTCCTAGTTGCTTAATGCATCCTTTTACATTAAGTTAACATAAAACCATGATTAGGTTATGTTAAGAAATTTTTTGTTATATAAAAATATTTTAGTTGTTGTTTGAAGTAGGAAAACTTTGAATGGGTTTTCTTTGAGTTTTCTGTGAGATCTGATTTGTTTGTTTGGTGTGTTATGTTACTATGTATGCTATTGTGTTATGTGATCATATGCTATGTGCTTATTATAGTTATTGTTTGCCTCGGTAGAATTTCCGAGTGCGAAGATTGCTACTATGAAACCCTAGTTTTCGAAGATCGTCAACCGAGCAAGTTCACTTTGACCATGCTTTCATACCTATGTTTTATTGCATTTAGTGGCATCTTTGCAACCACCCCTCGGTAGTGATATTGAAATTCTTGTAGTTGAGTAGTATGCATGAGGTAGGAACCCATCACCTGTTACCAAGCCCGGACGATATTTTATTTTGATGCTACGCTATAGTAGGCGGGGTTTGGTATGAGTGCACGAGTGGTGTGAAGAAGGAGGACTCTACGTCAATGACGACAACTCCATGATGGAATCTGCAAGGACTGCATCTTCAAGACCTCAAGACTTCAAGACTCGAGACAAGAATTCAATACACACTCTTTGGGTGAAGGGCGGTTGACGGGCACCTGGAGAAACCAGTGGTTGGCCGGGATGCATGGAGAAGCGCCATGACATCTTGCGAAAGCTTCACCTGCACCCAAAGAGACGGAAGAATACTTCATGCGAAGCTTACCTATGCAACCGCAAGTCATTATGGGCTCTGGCTTGGTTGACCTTAGTGGTGACTCTGGCTGGGACGGTACTAGCAGATGTAGAACTACGGTAGGATGGGATGAGTACGGACGGTGGTCGAGGAACTCTTTGGAAGACCATGTTTGGTCATCTTGTTCTCAAACACTACGAAGTGCGAGAGCGTAAAGAGAGGGATCGAATCTTGCGGGTAAAGTGTACAAACCTCTGCAGAGGGTTCAAACCTAATCGATTAGCCGTGTCCCCGGTTACGAACAATTTGAGCCTCTGGACTTGGATCTATCTCGGAACTCTCAACACCGGATGATAACTTAATTGTGGGCAACATATGATGAATTTTTGGGCTATGAGACATCGGTTGGCGGAACCATGTCATGATAGAAAACTCCTTAGTACAGACTTCATTCTATTCCTTTGATGTAGGTAAAATAAAATCAGCATTTACGCAAACAAAATTCAGATCTGAGCCATAAAGCCATATTGCATATAGTATAATTTTATCATCTGTTTATTCATGTTGTGATCTTGCGGTACATTCAATGTCTTGACCTACACACGCTGCAACGTATCATGTTGCAGATATTTCCTCGACAGTAAGAGTTACGACAGGTTACGGTCTACACTCAACTTTGCCGATGGCGTTGATGGGACTCCACACTCGTTTGATTTGTTTCACTGAGTATTATGAGGTATATATCAGTTTTACGTTATTTATGCATGTGATTGCACTTTGATATATACATTGATGTCTTGTGTGTGCCAAAGATACCGATCGAGGATGGCACAAGAATACGTAGGCTTGACCGTTCGAGGTCGGGTCGCTTCTGAGAAAATGGTATCGAGCACATGTTGGCTGTAGAACGTGACCCTAGAAAATGACTTAGTAATATGAAGACCCCAATAGGAATGACCTTTGTTTTGTACTACTCTCGTAACACCTGATTCCTTCTCTTGAACCTTCCTTATTTCAACTATAGATGGAGAGCTACATTACGAACAAAGAGAACACTACGAGAAGGTTCTTGGAGGCCCCTTCCTTGTGGGGCTAGTCAATTGCTGAAGTTACCGATACACGAGATCAAGGCAACTAAGAGGACGTCCAGATCGTGGGGAGTCAAGACCCAAGTTTTTGGTCGTAAAGAAGCCCCCAAGGCTGCAGACATCATCTTGAACTATAAATGGTGATCGTGATATGGGCATCAACACCGCCGTCCATGATGCTATTGCACGCGTTTGTGCTATCGTCATCGTCTTGCACTAAACCCACACTTCTTTGGAAGGATGGGATGGCGTAAGTCGATGGAGCAACTATTGCCTTGACGGAAGCGCAAAAGATGAAGTTTCCCCACTTTTAGTGTACAATCGGGATCTGGAACAATACGTCAAGAATCTTCGATGGACCTTCCGGAAGCCCTGCTCGACAATGAAGCACTACGAGAAGAGGTCAAGACTCGAGAGACCAAGGTAAACAAGCTGGAGGAGGAGAACCTCGAGATCTCGAGGATGTGTCGAGAAGCGAAGAACAGCAGGACCATGTCTCATGCCAAGGACATTGAAATCCGTAAGCTCAAGGAACAACTTCAGGGACATACTGAGTCGTCACAAGAAACTCCGTGTCGACAGAGAAAATCTAGCGTAAGAAGCTGGAGGAGATCAAGTCCACGGAAAGAAGCCCGGTGGGGACAATGACCAAGTTCCTAATAAATTAGTAGTATCCCACCATGAGAGAAATAAAGATGAACGCTTTCTCGATTTAAGTATCTGACCATACCAACTTATGTGGGTGGCGATCTGTAGTATTGATTGAATAAATGAATGCTTGGTTGCTATTATTTTTGTATGTTTATTGAATGGTTGGATAGATCACGATATTCGTAGGCTTGTAATTATTTCAACCATGAGAGGCGTAAGTTACGGAAGAATGGTAGAAGGCCTTCATATGGGAACAAAGATCAGGAATTGGAAACTCTCGAGCATTGAAGACACGAAGAAATGAGGACTTAGAAGCGAAACCATAGTAGAACGGCCCATTACAAGCGATAATTTTGTTGATGAGTGGGTAATTTCCTTCTCTTTCTATCTCAACCAGACCCCGAAATCTTGAACCCATGGACAACTGAACACCAAACCTTTCTGGAGACAATTGCAACTTCCCATGGAGATACATCCCTTGTTCTGAGCACTCCTCTTATCCTACACATGCAGATGACAACCCTTTATGAGTCTTTCATAAAGGGACCTTAATCGATCAATTCCCTGACAATTGATCATGATTACCCGAAGTTCTTGAAGGACAAGATGAAGCATATTCAACTTGAAGGAGATGCACGGTCTACAAAGGCTACCCTTCATGCAAAAGGGAGTGGAACTTTGGTATGTGGAGGTACACCTCCACCGTTTGAAAGGAGTTTGCCCAAAGAGGATGGGGCATTACTTTTTCATCTCACGTGTGCCACAAGCAACTTTCTTCGATGCCGTTCGTGAAGCAGCCATGGAAGCCATACGCAGATCGGAGAAATACTTGAAGCAAGACTCCGTTATACTCAGGAATACCTAAGCGGAGTGCATGCAGAGATGATGAAGGTGAAGCTCAAGACCACCATGATGAAACAGAAGATTGAAGATTTCAAGGCTCATGTGGCACAATTCCAGTGGGACTGAAGAATCCTCGAGGAGGATAAATAAATAAAGTGGAAGTAATGTCGACCATACCAAATCATGTGGGTGGCAGCATTTGTAACAAGTACTTTTGGAATTTGGATTTACGAAAATGGTTAAGGATGTAATGAAAGATTGATATGAGATTAATGAGATTTTATGGATAAACTTGTGCACTTCTTTTGGTCATAGTACTCTATAAAGCCACAGGATCAATGAAGAAAGAAACGTGTTATTCATGACGGCCATAGAAGGAAGCTGGACAAAATAAGTTGGAGTTTTGTTTTGATATGATGGTATGAAGAAACAGAGTACTACTAGATTAAAGGAGGTGTAACATGAGAGTTACTCCAAGGATGAGTCAAAGCTGCACTAGTGTTGAAGTGGGCCATAACCCACAGGCCCAGGATTTTTTTGAAAAGGAACAGATGTACCCTTGATGAAGGAAGAAATTTGGGAGAATCAGTGATCCAATCATCATACGTTTCGTAGGAGGTTACACGAAAACCTAAGAGTGGTGAAGTGACGATAGATGTTTTGTTTGGCTTGCAGAAACCATGGATTTATACGAACTCAGTTCGTCAACAAGAGAAATTCTGCAATGCTTGTGAGTATGCCCAAGTGTTAGAATACGTGATTCGATATTTACATATGTGGTAATGATTCAATTACGGGATGGATTGGCACCCATAACGAAGACTTCTATCATGAACTATCATATGTTGATGGAAAATCAGAGAGCCTTGAAAACCTTAGAAGAGTGTCGATGCGATAAGCCATAAAACCATAAAATGGTAGGACGATGGAACCCCATTACAGCAACCGTTACAAACGTAGGTTATACGGTGAAGTTCAACCCGAACCGTTTCTCGCAGGAGAAACCATTAATGGTAGACCACCAAGAGTGTTTCGATAGTTGTCTAGAATGGACACAGACCCATCAGCTAAGAAGATCCAGTCTCGGACGAACTTCAACTTTGACGAACCGACCCAAGATTCTGAGGAAAACTCTATACTTCTGGCAGAAGAGCCTTAATGAAGGAGCTATTGTAAGATATGTGAAGGGACATACATTTTCAGCCCTCCAGAGGAAGTATCTGAGTTTATTGGAACCATGACCTTGTTTTTAAGTGTGGTAGCACCCCTGATCTTCCGACCAAATATTTACTAGGAGACCCCCAACCCCTAACCTTTTCTTGCTAGCCTCTTCGAATCTCGAGGACGAGATTCATTTTAAGTGTGGTAGGTTTGTAACATCCCAAATTTCCTATTTGGAATGTTTTACAATTATAGATAAGCATCATATGCATCCTGTTTGAATTTGAATGCCATTTGAAGTTTCAGAGAATTTTGAGTTTTGAATTTGAATTCAAACTTTGGCAAGTGGGAAACATTTCAAAAACTAAGCCTGATAAATACTTGATCAAAAGTATGAGAGGAGTAAACATGACACTCCAAAAATATCAGAGGAAAAACATTGCCAAAGTTTTGGATTCAAATCTGAATTTTATTTGAATTTGAAAAAATGGATTTTTATAAAGTTTGGATTTTGCCTTTGGAAAAATGTTCAAATGATAGGGAATATTCCCCTGATCATTTTGGTATATATATACCCTATATAAAATATTTATAGATTTTCTTTTATTTCTGTTTTGGTTTTATCAAAAAAATAAATTCAAAAAACCCAGGGCGCCAGGCTAAACCACCCAGGCCCGGCCAGCGCCCGGCCCACTGCCAGCCCAGCGCCAGCCGAGCCATTGACTCTCCTCACCCTCCTCGCTGAATCCCTTGGCGCGGTCGCATCGCTCACTCCCCACCTCCCTCTCTCTCTCTGACCGCGGGGCCCACGCCCATCTTCTTCCCCCGCCCCACGCCTCGCCGTCGCCGCCGCGGATCGCCGGATCCCGAAGGATCCGGGATCCCGATCCGATGCCGATCGCCCCGGCGAGGGCGACCCACAGCTATAAAAGCCGTTGCCCGCACCCCATTCCCCCTAGCCTCGCCGGAGCCCCTCTCCTCTCTCTCCCGAGCACGCCGGAGACCCGAGCTCTCACCGCCAAAGTCGCCGTCGGCGCCCTAGGCCACCACGACCACCCCCGACCCCACGGAAGCCTCACAGGCTCACTTCCGCACGCAGCGACTCCCGGACCTCCCCGACGCTCGAAGCCTTCGATGCACTCTCACCGCCGCCGCCGCCGTCGCCGGACTCCGGTAAGCCACCGGAGAACTCCCTCCCCTGTCCGATCTCAAACGGACGGCCACGATTAGAACCCCTGAAGGGGTATTCTTTTTTTAAAAAGAACCGGCCGGTTCGTCCGGTTTAGTAGTTAAGGTTTTTAGTTATTTAGCCGGCCCGTTTTTAGTTTTAACCCGAGGCCCTTTTAGACTAAATTACGCTCAGGGCACAGTATAGGCCCATTAGGCCTTCTTCTTTTATTTTGATTTTCTGTTTTAGCAGAATAGTTTACATTTTGAAAAATTGATATCTTTTATTCTGTTTATTATTTTTAGATGATTCTTTTTTTGTTGGATTGCAAATTTTATGTAGTTTCTGTAGAAGATATATTTAGCTATGTTAAAAATAATTAAAAATGCTTTAATTTAGTTTTAGTCAGAATAGTAAATCTATTATAACTTGAGTTGGAAAAAATTATTTTTGCATGATTCTTTTTGTCCCAACTTTATTTTGACATTGCCAAACCATAGAAATTAATTTGGGTATTTTAGGATTAATAAATAATTAGTTTTAAGCAGAATCTTGTTAATCCTAATTAATTAGCTAGCTCTTGTTTTCCTATTAATTTAATTAGTAAATAAATTTATTTTTAACATGTGATTGATTATTCTAGGATAGTTTCTGTCACTTTATAGGATGAACTTTTATTTATAATAAATAAAATTTTTATTTTATTTTCCTTAATAGAAATTGAATTAGGCCTAATAGGAGTTTCATATTAGATTTTAAATTAATTCTTTTTGCTCCTAGTTGCTTAATGCATCCTTTTCTGTTAAGTTAACATAAAACCATGATTAGGTTATGTTAAGAAATTTTTTGTTATATAAAACTATTTTAGTTGTTGTTTGAAGTAGGAAAACTTTGAATGGGTTTTCTTTGAGTTTTTCCTGTGAGATCTGATTTGTTTGTTTGGTGTGTTATGTTACTATGTATGCTATTGTGTTATGTGATCATATGCTATGTGCTTATTATAGTTATTGTTTGCCTCGGTAGAATTTCCGGAGTGCGAAGATTGCTACTACGAAACCCTAGTTTTCGAAGATCGTCAACTGTGCAAGTTCACTTTGACCATGCTTTCATACCTATGTTTTATTGCATTTAGTGGCATCTTTGCAACCACCCCTCAAGAGTGATATTGAAATTCTTGTAGTTGAGTAGTATGCATGAGGTAGGAACCCATCACCCTGTTACCAAGCTGGGGACGTTATTTTATTTTGATGCTACGATATAGTAGACGGGGTTTGGTATGAGTGCACGAGTGGTGTGAAGAAGGAGGACTCTACGTCAATGACGACAACTCCATGATGGAATCTGCAAGGACTGCATCTTCAAGACCTCAAGACTTCAAGACTCGAGACAAGAATTCAATACACACTCTTTGGGTGAAGGGCGGTTAACGGGCACCTGGAGAAACCATTGGTTGGCGGGATGCATGGAGAAGCGCCATGACATCTTGCGGAAAGCTTCACCTGCACCCAAAGAGACGGAAGAATACTTCATGCCCGAAGCTTACGTGCAACCGCAAGTCATTATGGGCTCGCTTGGTTGACCTTAGTGGTGACTCGGCTGGGACGGTACTAGCAGATGTAGAACTACGGTAGGATGGGATGAGTACCGGACAAAGGGTCGAGGAACTCTTTGGAAGACCATGTTTGGTCATCTTGTTCTCAAACACTCACGAAGTGCGAGAACGTAAAGAGAGGGATCGAATCTTGCGGGTAAAGGGTACAAACCTCTGCAGAGGGTTCAAACCTAATCGATTAGCCGTGTCCCCGGTTACGGACAATTTGAGCCTCTGGACTTGGATCTATCTCGGAACTCTCAACACCGGACTGATAACTTAATTGTGGGCAACATATGATGAATTTTTGGGCTATGAGACATCGGTTGGCGGAACCATGTCATGATAGAAAACTCCTTAGTACAGACTTCATTCTATTCCTTTGATGTAGGTAAAATAAAATCAGCATTTACGCAAACAAAATTCAGATCTGAGCCATAAAGCCATATTGCATATAGTATAATTTTATCATCTGTTTATTCATGTTGTGATCTTGCCGGTACATTCAATGTATCGACCTACACGGCTGCAACGTATCATGTTGCAGATATTTCCTCGACGCAGTAAGAGTTACTGATGCAGGTTACGGTCTACACTCAACTTGCCGATGGCGTTGATGGGACTCCACACTCGTTTGATTTGTTTCATTGAGTATTATGAGGTATATATCAGTTTTACGTTATTTATGCATGTGATTGCACTTTGATATATACATTGATGTACTGTGTGTAAGACATCTTGATCGAGGATGGCACGGTAACACGAAGGCTTGACCGTGCGAGGTCGAATTCGCCATACCGCCATATGGGCCGGCCAAGAAGGAGAAGGAAATAGGGGAAGGGAAATGAAAAAGAGGGAATAGGATTCCCCCTTCCTTCCGTCTCCCCCTCTCTTTCCTTCCCCCTCCGGCAGAAAAGGAAAGGGGGGCGCCGGCCATAGGTAAGTCCCAAGTAGGATTCAGCCTACTTGGGCGCCTCCTTGCCTGCCCCCCTGCCATATGGACCGTCCACAATGGTAGGATGGATTTTCCCTATATACATACATATATATATATGTGTGTGTGTGTGGGGGGCGCCCCTAGCACACCCAAGACAATTGCATAGCCGTGTGCGGCGCCCCCCTCCACCGTTTACTCCCATGACCATATCTTCGTAGTGCTAGGCGAAGCCCTGCATGGATCACTTCACCATCATCGTCACCATGCCTTCGTGCTGACGGAACTCATCTACAACCTCGACACCTTGCTGGATCAAGAAGGCGAGGTACGTCACCGAGCTGAACGTGTGCATAACTCGGAGGTGTCGTACGTTCGGTACTCGATCGGTGGAGCGCGAAGAAAGTTCGACTACATCAACCGTGTTGTGAAATGCTTCCGCTTACAGTCTACGAGGGTACATAGACACACTCTCCCCTCGTTTCTATGCATCTCCTAGATAGATCTTGCGTGAGCGTAGGAATTTTTTTGAAATTACATGCTACGTTTCCCAACAGTGGTATTAGAGCCAGGTCTATGCGTAGATAATATGCACGAGTAGAACACAAAGAGTTATGGGTGGTGATAGTCATACTTCTTACCACCAACATCTTATTTTGATCTAGCGGTATTGTGTGATGAAGTGGCCCGGACCTACCTTACATGTCCATGCACATGAGACCGGTTCCACCGACAGACGTGCAACTAGTTTTGCATAAAGGTGGCTGGTGGGTGTCTGTTTCTCCTACTTTAGTTGAATCGAATTTGACTATAGACGGTCCTTGAAGAAGGTTAAAACAACAAACTTGATTAAACACCATTGTGGTTTGATGCGCAGGTAAGAACGGTTGTAGATGAGTCAATGATAGTTGTAGAAGCAATAGTTGGGGAGACGACCACGATGCTACGATGGAGATCAAGGTGTCGAGCCAGTGACGATGGATATTATGACGATGCTTTGGAGATGGAGATCAAAAGCACAAGATGATGATGGCCATATCATGTCACATATTTTGATTGCATGTGATATTTATCTTTTATGCATCTTATTCTGCTTAGTACGACGGTAGCATTATAGGATGACCCCTTAACTAAATTTCAAGGTATAAGTGTTCTCCCTGAGTATGCACCGTTGCTACAGTTCTTCGTTTCGAGACACCAGGTGATGATCGGGTGTGATAGACTCTACATTCACATACAATGGGTGCAAGACAGTTTTGTACATGCGGAATACTCGGTTTAAACTTGACGATCCTAGCATGTACAGACATGGCCACGGAACACTGGAGACTGAAAGGTCGAACGTGAATCATATAGTAGATATGATCAACATAGAGACGTTCACCATTGGTGACTACTCCATCTCACGTGATGATCAGACATGGTTTAGTTGATTTGGATCACGTATCATTTAGATGACTTGAGGGATGTCTATCTAAGTGGGAGTTCTTAAGTAATTTGATTAATTGAACTTAATTTATCATGAACTTAGTCCTGATAGTATTTGCATATCTATGTTGTAGATCAATAGCTCATGATATCGCTCCTATATGTTTTTTATATGTTCCTAGAGAAAACTAAATTGAAAGATGATAGTACGAATGATGCAGACTGGGTCCGCGATCTGAGGATTATCCTTATTGCTGCACATAAGAATTATGTCCTTGATGCACCACTAGGTGACAGACCTATTGCAGGAGCAGATGCGGATGTTATGAACGTTTGGCAAGCTCGATATGATGACTACTTAATAGTTTAGTGCTTCAGGCTTTATGGCTTAGAACCGGGGCTTCAAAAACATTTTGAACGCCACGGAGCATATGAGATTTTCCAAGAGCTGAAATTGGTATTCAGACTGATGTGCGTGTCAAGAGGTATGAGACCTCTGACAAGTACTTTGCCTACAAGATGGAGGAGAATACCTCGGCCAGTGAGCATGTACTCGTAATGTCCGGGTACTACAATCGCTTGAATCAAGTGGGAGTTAATCTTCGAGATAAGATAGTGATTTACGTAATTCTCTAGTCACTATCACCAAGCTACTAGGACTTCATGATGAACTATAATATGCAAGGAATGGCGAAAATGATTCCCAAGCTCTTCGTGATGCTGAAATCGGCGAAGGTTAGAAATCAAGAAAGAGCATCAAATGTTGATGGTTAAAGAATACCACTAGTTTCAAGAAAAAGGGCAAAAGGGAAAGAAAGGGAACTTCAAGAAGAATGGAAAACAAGTTGCCGCTCCCATTAAGAAACCCAAAGCTAGACCTAGTCCTGAAACTGAGTGCTTGTACTGCAAAGGAAATGGTCATTGGAAGCGGAACTGCCCCAAATGCTTGGCGAATAAGAAGGATGGCAAAGTGAACAAAGGTATATTTGATATACATGTTATTGATGTGTACTTTACTAGTGTTCATAGTAGCCCCTGGTATTGGATACCGGTTCAGTTGCTAAGATTAGTAACTCAAAGCAGAGTTGCCTGAGACTAGTTAAAAGCAAGGTAACAATGTGTGTTGGAAATGACTCCAAGGTTGATATGATCACCATCGCACACTCCCTCTACCTTCGAGATTAGTGTTGAACCTAAATAAATGTTATTTGGTGTTTGTGATGAGTATGAATATGATTAGATCATGTTTATTGCAATACGTTTATTCATTTAAGACAGAGAATAATTGTAGTTCTGTTTACATGAATAAAACCTTCTATGGTCATACACCCCCTCTTTTCCTTATGTTTGGATATGGCCTAGAAAGTCTGGATAATACTCTGCTAAGAGCTTTTATGACATCATGCATACTCACCTTCCAATTGTTCAACCATGTAAGTGGTTATGGCAGAGCAGATGCACTATGAAAATAAAGGTGTTTGGCTGGCTTCTTTTCTTTGACAGGCTCAACACGAAGGACATGTTGGTCAGAAGGCATTGGAGATCCCCCCTGGATGATAACCTATGCGTCATCTGTAATGCATATGTTTATGAAGATAGGGCTCATCTCTTCTTCGAATGTAATTTTAGCTGCAGGGTTTGGAACTATTTGCAAATTGACTGGAGTCATGGCTCCAATATTCAGCAGTGTATCACCCAAGCAAGGAAGAGATTTGGCCAACCTTTTTCCTTTGAGGTGACGCTCACAGCTGCTTGGAATATTTGGATTTTGAGGGATGGGAGAACATTCGGGGGGCAAGAGCTACTTTTGCTGCATGGAGATGTAGCTTTGTACATGATATTCTTCTGATGTCTCATAGATTCAAAGATAGCATTAGACATAGGCTTGTAGATTGGGTGAACTCCCTCATGTAAATGTAAGTTTTTTCTTTCTTAGGTTAGGTTTGTATATGTCGATGGGAACGACAACTATGGATCACTGGAATCTCTACTACACTCGGCGGGCGCGGGGTTGTGGATAGAGCGGGTCTAGGAGCCAGCACAAAGATCGTTTACGTTCGGGCTGCGAGGATGCGTAAAACCCTAGTCCTGATTTGGTGTATATTTGAATGTTCTTGTGTTCCTGAACTAGCTACGGTGAGTGCGTGGTCCTAAGAGCTGAATCCCTCTCCAGTATGCGTCGGGCCTACTTTTCTAGAAAAAGGGGACGCCACAGTGGCACACAGGAAGTGGAAAGGTGTACAGTGGCTGAGCTTATTGATACGTCTCCAACGTATCTATAATTTTTGATTGTTCCATGCTATTATATTACCCATTTTGGTGGTTTATGGGCTTTACTTTACACATTTATGTCATTTTTGCGACTAACCTACTAACCGGAGGCCAGCCCGTATTGCTGTTTTTTTTGCCTATTTCAGTATTTCGAAGAAAAGGAATATCAAACGGAGTCCAAACGGAATGAAACCCTCAGGAGCGTGATTTTTGGAACGAACGTGATCCAGAGGACTTGGAGTGCAAGTCAAGAAGCAATCGAGGCGACCACGAGGGTGGAGGGCGCGCCCCCCCTACTAGGTGCGCCTCCCTATCTCGTGGGCTCCTCGGGCGTCCACCGACCTACTTCTTCCTCCTATATATACCCACGTACCCCGAGAACATCAGAGGCGACCATGAAAAACTATTTCCACCACCGTAACCTTCTTTATCCATGAGATCCCATCTTGGAGCCTTCGCCGGCTCTCCGCCGGAGGCGGAATCGACCACGGAGGGCTTCTACATCAACACCATAGCCCCTCCGATGAGTTTTGAGTAGTTTGCCACAGACCATTGGGTCCATAGTTATTAGCTAGATGGCTTCTTCTCTCTTTTTGGATCTCAATACCATGTTCTCCTCGATCTTCTTGGAGATCTATTCGATTTAACTCTTTTTGCAGTGTATTTGTCGAGATCCGATGAATTGTGGGTTTATGATCAAGTTTATCTATGAGAAATATTTGAATCTCCTCTGAATTCTTTTATGTGTGATTAAGTTATCTTTGCAAGTCTCTTCGAATTATCAGTTTGGTTTGGCCTACTAGATTGATCTTTCTTGCAATGGGAGAAGTGCTTAGCTTTGGGTTCAATCTTGCGGTGTCCTTTCCCAAAGGATGTTAGGGCAGCAAGGCACGTATTGTATTGTTGCCATCGAGGATAAAAAGATGGGGTTTATATCATATTGCATGAGTTTATCCCTCTACATCATGTCATCTTTCTTAATGCGTTACTCTGATCTTTATGAACTTAATACTCTAGATGCATGCTGGATAGCAGTCGATATGTGGAGTAATAGTAGTAGATGCAGGCAGGAGTCGGTCTACTTGTCACGGATGTGATGCCTATATACATGATCATGCCTAGATAATCTCATAATTATTCGCTTTTCTATCAATTGCTCGATAGTAATTTGTTCACCCACCGTAATACTTATGCTATCTTGAGAGAAGCCACTAGTGAAACCTAAGGCCCACGAGTCTATCTTTTATCATATAAGCTTTCAATCTACTTTTATTTGCATCTTTACTTTTCCTATCTATATTATAAAATACCAAAAATATATTTATCTTATCATACTGTCTCTATCAGATCTCACTTTCGCAAGTGGCCGTGAAGGGATTGACAACCCTTTATTGCATTGGTTGCCAGTTCTTGTTTGTTTGTGTAGGTGCGTGGGACTTTTGAGGAGCCTCCTACTGGATTGATACCTTGGTTCTCAAAAACCGAGGGAAATATGTATGCTACTATTGCTGCATCACCCTTTCCTCTTCAAGGAAAAGCAACGCAAGCTCAAGACGTAGCAAGAAGGATTTCTGGCGCCGTTGCCGGGGAGGTCTTCGCTCAAGTCAAAACATACCAAGTACCCATCACAAACTCATCTCCCTCGCATTTACATTATTTGCCATTTGCCTCTCATTTTCCTCTCCCCAACTTCACCCTTGCCATTTTATTCGCCCTTCTTCCGTCCGATCTTGTGTTACCATGTGCCTTCTTTTTTCTTGCATCTTAGCTTGCTAAAAGTTTATTGGATCCTCATCCACTTGCTAATCTCTTTAAGAGATCCAGTTATGATGAACCTATTGCTAGTGAGTTGAGTGCACTAGATTATCTTTATGAGATTTTGCTTGAAATTCGTGAATCTGAAAATTGTGATGAAGAAATTTATGAAGTGATTCACGATAGTTCCTTGGATGAAAAGCATGATTGCAATGATTTTACTATAAATTATCTTGATGTCAATTGTGCTAATAATATGCAAAACCCTAACCTTGGAGATGCTAGTTTTGCTATGTCTACTACTTGTTGCAATGATCATGATTGGGGTGATTCTTCTTATAATCTTGAAAATTTATTTAAGCCCCATGATGAATATGAGATTGATAATAGTGTTTCCAATATTATTGAAAGTGGGTTTGGAAGAGTGTCAACTTTAGATCCCACATATTTGGAGAATGTTCAATCTTATGAAATTTTTGATAAAAGTGGGTTTGGAGAGGTCATGACTTTAGTTGATGTTAATCCCACTATTTTGGAAGAGTATCAACTTTGCATGCATGTGGATCGTGTTGAAAATGTTTTATGTGATAGCTATTTTGTTGAATTTGCTTATGATCCTATATGTAATTATTATGAGAGAGGAAAATATGGTTGTAGAAATTTTCATGATACTAAATTACCTCCCTTCATGTTGAGATTGCTATCATCTCTTTGTTCTTTCTTGCATATGCTAGTTTTTGCTTGCCTTGCAAATTTGTTTGCTTATAATATGCCTATGCATAGGAAGTATGTTATACTTAGATGTGTTTGTCACGTGTTTCATGATGCTCTCTTTGCGCTTCAATTCTTGTCTTTCATGTGAGCATCATTAAAATTATCAATGCTTAGCTGAAAAGGCTTTAAAGAAAAGCGCTTGTTGGGAGACAACCCAATATTTTCCTTGCTGTTATTTAATAAATTTTTCATCTGGCTTCTATGTAGATGTGTTTTCATGTTTTAGTTAGTGTTTGTGCCAAGTACAACCTATAGGATAACCTATGGTGATAGTTAATTTGATTCCGCTTGAAAAATGAAACTTTATGCCAAGACAAAAATAATTTTAGTAATTCACAGAAAAGTGATTTTGCGTTTATTCTTTTTTATGTAGATCAATAGACAAATTGTCCAGGACTTCTTATTTTGGTAGGAGTTTTAGAGTTCCAGAAGTATTCAAGAGTTACAGATTGCTACAGACTGTTCTGTTTTTGACAGATTATGTTTTTTTTTGTGTGTTGTTTGCTTATTTTGATGCATCTATGTCTAGTATTAAGTGGTATGAACCATAGAGAACTTGAAATACAGTAGGTTTAACACCAATATAAATAAAGAATGAGTTCATTACAGTACCTTATGTGGTGGTTTTTCTTTCTTTCACTCACGGAGCTTATGAGATTTCCTGTTGAGTTTTGTGTTGTGAAGTTTTCAAGTTTTGGGTAAAGATTTGATGGACTATGAAATAAGGAGTGGCAAGAACCTAAGCTTGGGGATGCCCATGGCACCCCAAGATATTCAAGAATAGCCAAAAGCCTAAGCTTGGGGATACCCTCGGAAGGCATCCCCTCTTTCGTCTTCGTTTATCGGTGACTTTACTTGGAGCTATATTTTGATTCGCCACATGATATGTGTTTTGCTTGGAGCATCTTGTATGATATTTTTCTTTGCTTTTTAGTTTACCACAATCATCCTTGCTGTACACACCATTTGGGAGAAACCCATTTGATTGGAATTTATTAGAATACTCGATGTGCTTCACTTATATCTTTTGAGCTAGATAGTTTTTGCTCTAATGCTTCACTTATATCTTTTAGAGCACGGCGGTGGCTTAATTTTGTAGAAATTGTTAGTCTCTCATGATTCAATTATATTATTTTGAGAGTCTCTTAGAACGGCATGGTATTTGCTATGGTTATAAAATTAGTCCTAGAATGGTGGGCATCCAAGTTGGGTATAATAAAAACTATCATAGGAAGTGAATTGGATGCTATGACCAATTTGATACTTGATAATTGTTTTGAGATCTGGAGGTAGTGATATTAGAGTTATGCTAGTTGGGTGATTATGAATTTAAAGAATGCTTGTGTTTAAGTTAGCAAGTCCCGTAGCATGCACGTATGGTTAAAGTTGTGTAACAAATTTGAAACATGAGGTGTTCTTAGATTGTGCATCCTTATGAGTGGCGGTCGGGGACGAGCAATGGTATTTTCCTACCAATCTATCCCCCTAGGAGCATGCACGTAGTGCTTGGTTTTGATGACTTGTAGATTTTTTAATAAGTATATGAGTTATTTTGACTAATGTTGAGTCCATGGATTCTACGCACTCTCACCCTTCCATCATTGCTAGCCTCTTCAAGACGTGCATTGCCCTTTCTCACCTTGAGAGTTGGTGCAAACTTCACGGTGCATCCAAACCCGTGATATGATACACTCTATCACACATAAACCTCCTTATATCTTCCTCAAAACAGCCACCATACCTACCTATTATGGCATTTCCATAGCCATTCCGAGATATATTGCCATGCAACTTTCCACCGTTCCGTTTATCATCATGACATGCATTATCATTGTCATATTGCCTTACATGACCATGTAGTAGCACCTTAGGATGGCATAGCCTTAACGTTAATGGCGAGGTTCAAAAGAGGAAAGGCTTGCGGTGGATACCTAGGCACCCAGAGACGAGGAAGGGCATAGCAAGCGACGAAATGCTTCGGGGATTTGAAAATAAGCATAGATCCGGAGATTCCCAAATAGGCCAACCTTTTAAACTGCCTACTGAATCCGTGAGCAGGCAAGAGACAACCTGGCGAACTGAAACATCTTAGTAGCCAGAGGAAAAGAAAGCAAAAGCGATTCCCGTAGTAGCGGCGAGCGAAATGGACATCGTATTTGTGGCAAAGTGTAACATCCCAAATTTTTAATTTGGAATGTTATACAAACAGATCATTATTGCATATCATATTTTTTTATGCATTCTGCCTTGGTCCTAGAAATTCTACGCAACTCAAGGACACACGGAAAAAGTTGGGGATTTCAATATTTTCATATTTGAGTTTTCTCAAATTTTGGAAATAGGATCATTTGATTTTATTTATTTTATATTCAATCATTTCTAATATATAAATATGAGAGAGGGAATAAAATGACTTTCCAAAAATAAAGAAATATTGAGGATTTAATAAAAAAATCAATTACGATTTTATTTTGGATTTTCTGGCTATTTTATTTGAATTTAGGAAAAATGTGTGTTTTTCAAAATTGCATTTAGGCCCCAAATAAATGTTCATCTAGACCGGCTTGATTTTAGAAACCGGGGAAAATTTATTTTGGGATTTTTGGAGTCCGTTATACTTCTTTCGTTTGTTTTTCTACGTGATAATTATTAAAAAAAAACTGGAACCGACCTACGGGCTGTGTTAGGCCCGGACTCCTCCGGGTGGCCTTTATAATCCACCGGCCCGCCCCAGGGCCGAAACCCTAGCCGCCGCTTGCTACCTCTTGAGCACTGCGTTGGATTTCCCCGAAGAGGAGAGGATGATGCAGCAAAGTAGCGTAAGTATTTCTCTCAGTTTTTTAGAACCAAGGTATCAATCTAGTAGGAGACCACGCACAAGTCCCTCGTACCTACACAAAACGATAGCTACTCGCAACCAACGCCATTAGGGGTTGTCAATTCCTTCACGGTCACTTACGAGGGTGAGATCTGATAGAGATGATACATAATATTTTTGGTATTTTTTATAGATAGATGCAAAGTAAAAACAAAGCAAGTAAATAAAGCGATAGAGATTGATATGATGAGAATAGACCCGGGGGCCATAGGTTTCACTAGTGGCTTCTCTCAAGAGCATAGATATTCTACTTGGGTGAACAAATTACTGTTGAGCAATTGATGTAATTGAGCATAGTTATGAGCATATCTAGGCAATGATCATGTATATAGGCATCACGTCCAAAACAAGTAGATCGAAACAATTCTGCATCTACTACTATTAATCCACTCATCGACCGCTATCCAGCATGCATCTAGAGTATTAAGTAAAAAAAGAGTAACGCCTTAAGCAAGATGACATGATGTAGAGGGATAAATTCGTGCAATATGATAAAAACCCCATCTTGTTATCCTCGATGGCAACAATACAATACGTGTCTTGCAACCCTTTCTGTCACTGGGTAAGGATACCGCAAGATTGAACCCAAAGCTAAGCACTTCTCCCATTGCAAGAACTACCAATCTAGTTGGACAAACCAAAAAGGATAATTCGAAGAGTCTTGCAAAGATAACTCAATCATACATAAAAGAATTCACAGAAGAATCAAATATTTTCCATAGATAATACTAGATCATAAACCCACAATTCATCGGTCTCAACAAACACACCGCAAAAAAGAAGATTACATCAAATAGATCTCCACCAGAGAGGGGGAGAACATTGTATTGAGATCCAAAAAGAGAGAAGGAGCTATCTAGCTACTAGCTATGGACCCGAAGGTCTGAAGTAAACTACTCACACTTCATCGGAGGGGCTATGGTGTTGATGTAGAAGCCCTCCATGGTGGATACCCCCCATGAGCTCGAACAGGCCCCAAGATGGGATCTAGTGGATACATAAGATTGCGGCGGTGGAATTAGGTTTTTGGCTCCTGTTCTGATCGTTTGGGGATACGTAGGTATATATAGGAGGAAGGAGTACGTCGGTGGAGCACCAGGGGGCCCACGAGGTAGGGGGGCGCGCCCTGGGGGGGGCTCTACCCTCGTGACTGCCTCTGGCACTTCTTGGAGTAGGGTCCAAGTCTCCTGGATCACGTTCGGTGAGAAAATCACGTTCTCGAAGGTTTCATTCCGTTTGGACTCCGTTTGATATTCTGTTTCTTCGAAACACTGAAATAGGCAAAAACAAGTAATTCTGGGTTGGGCCTCCGGTTAATAGGTTAGTCCCAAAAATAAAATAAAAGTGGAAAATAAAGCCCAATATAGTCCAAAATAGTAGATAAAGTAGCATGGAGCAATCAAAAATCATAGATACATTGGAGAAGTATGAGGCATCCCCAAGCTTAATTCCTGCTCGTCCTCGAGTAGGTAAATGATAAAAGAATTTTCGATGCGGAGTGATACTTTGGCATAATTTCAATGTAAATCTTCTTAATTGTGATCTGAATATTCAGATCCGAAAGATTCAAGACAAAAGTTCATATTGACACAAAGATAACAATACTTCAAGCATACTAATCAAAGCAGTCATGTCTTCTCAAAATAACATGGCAAAAGAAAGTTCATCCCTACAAAATCATATAGTTATGCTATGCTTCATTTTCGTCACACAACGATGTTTCCAACTTCTATACCCCCGATGACAAGCCAAGCAATTGTTTCATACTTAAATAATCTCAAACTTTTTCAACCTTCACGCAATACATGAGCGTGAGCCATGCATATAGCACTATGGGTGGAATAGAATATGATGATGGGGATTGTGTGGAGAAGACAAAAGGAGAAAGTCTCACATTGACGAGGATAATCAACGGGCTATGGATATGCCCATCAATTGATGTCAACATGAGGAGTAGGGATTGCCATGCAACGGATGCACTAGAGCTATGAATGCTCAACAAAAGAAAACTAGTGGGTGTGCGTCCAACTTGCTTGCTCATGAAGACCTAGGGAATTTGAGGAAGCCCATCGTAGGAATATACAAGCCAAGTTCTATAATGAAAAATTCCCACTAGTGTAAAAAGACAACTTATGAGACTCACTACATGAGGAACAAGGTGCTACTTTGAAGCACAATATATGAGACTCACTACATGAGGAACATGGTGCTACTTTGAAGCACAAGTGTGGAAATAAAGATAGTAGCATTACCCTTTTTTTGGGACTTTCTTTTTTTTCTTTTGGCCTTTATCTTTTTTTTATTTGGGCAATGCTCTAAGAATGATGATCATCACACTTCTATTGATTACAACATAAGGATTACAACTCGAAACTTAGAACAAGATATGACTCTATATGAATGCCTCCGTGATGTACCGGATGGTGCAATGAATCAAGAGTGACATGTATGAAAA
Organism: Aegilops bicornis; assembly: GCA_021605145.1. NCBI lineage: Eukaryota > Viridiplantae > Streptophyta > Magnoliopsida > Poales > Poaceae > Aegilops > Aegilops bicornis. The sequence goes on from CM038673.1 coordinate 155,639,247, forward strand.
ATAATGCATGGCGGCTTTGCCACAAATACGATGTCAACTACATGATCATACAATGGCAATATGACAAAAGTAATGTATGTCATGATGATGATGATGGAAGTTGCATGGCAATATATCTCGGAATGGCTATGGAAATGCCATGATAGGTAGGTACGGTGGCTGTTTTGAGGAAGATATAAGGAGGTTTATGTGTGATAGAGCATATCGTATCACGGGTTTGGATGCACCGTGAAGTTTGCACCAACTCTCAAGGTGAGAAAGGGCAATGCACGGTAATCAAGAGGCTAGCAAAGGCGGAAAGGTGAGAGTGCGTATAATCGATGGACTCAAGATTAGTCAAAAGAACTCATATACTTATTGCAAAAATTTAGAAGCCATCAAAAATCAAGTACTACGCGCATGCTCCTAGGGGGATAGATTGGTAGGAAAAGACCATCGCTCGTCCCCGACCGCCACTCATAAGGATGCACAAGCCAGGTACACTTCATGTTTCAAATTTGTTAGACAACTTTAACCATAAGTGCATGCTACGGGACTTGCAAACTACAACACAAGAATTTCTCAAATTCATAATCACCCAACTAGCATGACTTTGATATTATCACCTCCATATCTCAAAACAATTATCAAGCATCAAACTTATCTTAGTATTCAATTCACTCAAAAGAAAGTTTCACATATCTTGAAGACAAAGTATATTAACATTAAGCAAATTACCATGCTATTAATGACTCTCAAAATAATCTAAGTGAAGCATGAGATATCAATAGTTTCTTTAAAACAAATCCACCACCGTGCTCTAAAAGATCTAAGTGAAGCACTAGAGCAAAAATTATCACGCTCAAAAGATATAAGTGAAGCACTATGAGCAAAACTATCAAGCTTAAAAGATATAAGTGAAGCACATAGAGTATTCTAACAAATTACAAATCATGTATGGCTCAAAAGGTGTGTACAGCAAGGATGATTGTGGTAAACTAACAAGCAAAGACACAAGTGATACAAGACGCTCCAAGCAAAACACATATCATGTGGTGAATAAAAATATAGCTCCAAGTAAATTACCAATGGAAGTGGATTTAAAGAGGGGATGCCTTCCGGGGCATCCCCAAGCTTTGACTTTCTGGTGTCCTTGGATTATCTTGGGGGTGCCATGGGCATCCCCAAGCTTAGGCTCTTGCCACTCCTTGTTCCATAATGCATCAAAAGAATTCACCCAAAACTTGAAAACTTCACAACACAAAACTCAACAGAAATCTCGTGAGCTCCGTTAGAGAAAGAAAACAAAAGACTACTTCAAGGTACTGTTATGAACTCATTCTTTATTTATATTGGTGTTAAACATACTGTATTCCAACTTCTCTATGGATTATAAACTAATTTATTAGCCATAGATTCATCAAAATAAGCAAACAACACACGTAAAACAGAATCTGTCAAAAACAGAACAGTCTGTAGCAATCTGTAACTAACGCAAACTTATGGAACTCTAAAAATTCTACCAAAATAGTAAGTCCTGGAAATTTTCTTTTTTGATCATCAGCAAAAAGAATCAACGCAAAAGCACGTTCCTGAGATTTAACAAAATTATATTCGTGCCCGCAAAGTTTCTGATTTTCAGCAGAATCAAATCAACTATCATCGTAGGTTATCCTATAGGTTCTACTTGGCACAAACACTAATTAGAAGATAAAACCACATCCAAACAGAAGCTAGATGGATTATTTATTCCTAAACAGAAGAAAAAACAAAAAACACAAAATAAAATTGGGTTGCCTCCCAACAAACGCTATCGTTTAACGCCCCTAGCTAGGCATAAAAGCAAGGATAGATCTAGCTATTGCCATCTTTGGTAGGCAATTCTTCAATGAGGCATCTACCTCCTTTAGAATTTTCTTTGTTCCTAGTAATTGTCAAATTTTCAGGAAAAAGATCAAAATATTCATCTATAGCAAATGGTTCCATAATGATGGTAAAAAGATTGGGAATGAACATTTATAGATTTAAGATCCGCGGTTTCCTTACTAGATGATTCACACTTATTCCTAATAAGCTTAGTATTTTTAGTAGAAGAACTTGGAGTGTTTTGAATCAAGAAAAGCGGTTCCCAATTTGGTAATGATACCCTCAAGTTTATTGATTCTTGTGGAATCTAGATTTATTTTCTCATTAACTATGGGTTATTTTTCTTTAATATTTTTCAAAGTCATTCCTACCTTAGATCCATATTGGGTAATTTGATTGTGGATCTTTTTATCAAGATTTTCAATTGATTCAATGGTAGCAACTTTATTTTCAATAGTTTCAAGCCTTTGCATAACATGCTCCAAAGTTAATGTAGTTCCATTAATCAAAAGGGGTGGTGAGCCAAATATATCTATTAAAGCATTATAAGAATCAAAAGTATGGCTACCCAAAAAATTCCCTCCGGTAATGGTATTAAGGATATATCTATACCAAGGATTAGCACCTACGTAAAAATTGCAAAGAAGAACTGAAGTAGATTGCTTCCTGGTAGATCTATTTTGAGCATTGCAAATTCTATACCAAGCGTCTTTTAGATTTTCTCCCTCCCTTTGCTTAAAATTTAGAACTTCATTCTCGGGAGATAACGGAGAAGATAAGAGACTAGTCATGATGACAAGCAAGCAAACTAACACCAGAGGAAACAAAAGGCAACAAGAAGAAGGCAAACGGAAAGAGAGGCGGAGAGTGGGAAAGAGAGGGCAAATAAAGCGGCAAGGGTGAAGTGGGGGAGAGGAAAACGAGAGGCAAATGGCAAATAATGTAATGCGAGAGATAGGGATTGTGATGGGTACTTGGTATAGTTGACTTGCTTGCGTGAGCCTCCCCGGCAACAGCGCCAAAAATTCTTCTTGCTACCTCTTGAGCACTGCATTGGATTTCCCCGAAGAGGAGAGGATGATGCAGCAAAGTAGCGTAAGTATTTCCCTCAGTTTTTGATAACCAAGGTATCAATCCAGTAGGAGACCACTCACAAGTCCCTCGTACCTACAAAAAACGATAGCTACTCGCAACCAATGCGATTAGGGGTTGTCAATCCCTTCACGGTCACTTACAAGGGTGAGAACTGACAGAGATGATAAATAATATTTTTGGTATTTTTGATAGATAGATGCAAAGTAAAAAGTAGAAGGCAAAGTAAAAACAAAGCAAGGAAATAAAGCGATAGAGATTGATATGATGAGAATAGACCCGGGGGCTATAGGTTTCACTAGTGGCTTCTCTCAAGACCATAGATATTCTACGGTGGATGAACAAATTACTGTTGAGCAATTGACAGAATTGAACATAGTTATGAGCATATCTAGGCAATGATCATGTATATAAGCATCACATCAAAAACAAGTAGATCGAAACGATTCTGCATCTACTACAATTACTCCACTCATCGACCTCTATCCAGCATGCATCTAGAGTATTAAGTAAAAACAGAGTAACGCCTTGAGCAAGATGACATGATGTAGAGGGATAAATTCATGCAATATGATAAAAACCCCATCTTCTTATCCTCGATGGCAACAATACAATACGTGCCTTGCAACCCTTTCTGTCACTGGGTAAGGACACCCCAAGATTGAACCCAAAGCTAAGCACTTCTCCCATTGCAAGAACTACCAATCTAGTTGGCCAAACCAAAAAGGATAATTCGAAGAGACTTGCAAAGATAACTCAATCATACATAAAAGAATTTAGAGAAGAATCAAATATTTTACATAGATAATACTGGATCACAAACCCACAATTCATCAGTCTCAACAAACACACCGCAAAAAGAAGATTACATCGAATAGATCTCCACAAGAGAGGGGGAGAACTTTGTATTGAGATCCAAAAAGAGAGAAGAAGCCATCTAGCTACTAGCTATGGACCCAAGTTACAAGTAAACTACTCACACTTCATCGGAGGGGCTATGGTGTTGATGTAGAAGCCCTCCGTGGTGGATGCCCTCCTACCGAGCTCCCAAGCACAGCCCCAAGATGGGATCTCGTGGATCTGAAGGTTGCGGTGGTGGAATTAGGTTTTGGCTCTTGTTACGATCGTTTGGGGATACGTGAGGTATATATAGGAGGAAGGAGTACGTCGGTGGAGCACCGGGGCCCATGAGGTAGGGGCGCCTGTGGGGGCCTCCACCTCGTGATCACTGTGCCACTTCTTGGAATAGGGTCCAAGTCTCCTGGATCACGTTCGGTGAGAAAATCACGTTCCCGAAGGTTTCATTCCATTTGGACTCCATTTGATATTCTGTTTCTTCGAAACACTGAAATAGGCATAAAACAACAATTCTGGGCTGGGCCTCCGGTTAATAGGTTAGTCCCAAAAATAATATAAAAGTGGAAAATAAAGCCCAATATACTGCAAAATAGTAGATAAAGTAGCATGGAGCAATCAAAAATTATAGATACGTTGGAGACGTATCACAGCCCGCCTCGAGCCCCGCGCCTGCCGCCGCCACCTTTCGCTGAGGAGCCTTTGTCATCGCCGCCGCCTCGCCACCCGCCACGAGCCGCCGACGCCGTTGTTCGCACCCCGCCGCCGACGCTGCCACCCGCTTTCGCCGCCCGCCGACGACGTCACGGAGCCGCCGCCGCCGTCGACCGCGCCGCCGAGGTAGACCCGGCCGGTTTTCCTAGAAAACCGTTCGGTATTCGCCAGTTTTCATTCGTTTTTTTATTAGATCGGGTTTTTTTCCGGTTTAGGTTAATTAGCGAGCGTTCACGCATTCGTTCGTTTTAACGAACGCGTTCATCGTTTAGATCCAGATAATGAAATTTCGTTCGTTAATCTGTTCATCGTTTTTCTTTTTCTCGGATTTATTCTGCGCTTTTTCTGATCGCGATTTCTGATCCGATTTTCGTTTTAGTATAACTTTTCGCTCGTTTATCGGAATCAGGCGATTCAAGCGCCTGGATTTCGTCTCGAAACCCTCTTTCCGAATAATCTACTCAAACAATTTTTTGCTTCTGTAAAATTTGACTTAGGTCCGAATTAGTAAATGAAGCTTGTTTCTTTCGCCGATTGAGTTTGGTTTCTTCGTTCGATTTGATTCTTTTTGCAAACCGGAGTTCTTAAGTTGAACTTTCTGGTTAGATCTTTTATTTAAGTTTTACCTGTGCATTAGATGAGTACTTATTGTATGCTTGTTTGTTTGTTTGCTTGCGATAGAGTACCCGGATTGCGCCGCTTGCTACTTCGAATCCCTAGGTTTCGTGGATCATCAGCAAGGCAAGTAACACTTTGATCATACCTCTTTACTACCCAGTTTTATTGCGTTGGATCAATCCTCAAACACTTGCATGATTAGGATTTGATTAATATGTTGGTTTTGGGAAGTAGATGAGGTAGTACCTATCACCTGTTTTATTATCAAACCTTTAGGAGTTACTTCTAGGTTTGCTTATTATGTCATGCTATGCTGGTAGACGTGGATTGGGTGAGTGCATCCATGACAGATGTGAGATTGTTAATTAATGATTTATTTAAGGTGGCAACTTTAATACACATCTGGGTGGATTGAGGTACCTGGGTATTCCAGGATTGCCTGTTTGTTTTTGGACCACCACCCAGGCTCAAATGGATCATACGATTATTCATGCTAGAAACTTCCGTGTGCAGCCACATGCTATTATGGGCTCTAGCATAGTTGATTACGTCGTGTGAACTCTTACAGTGGTAGACTAGCAGATGTAGGGAAAAGTAGGTGTACAGGTCTACCCAACGTAAGGTGCTAGCGCTTTTGAACGACTATGTCTCGGTCATCCGTTTCTCAAACACCATGTTGTGCGAGAAAACCAACGGAGGAGATTGAGTCGTGTGGGGAAAAGTGCACAACCTCTGCAGAGTGTATAAACTAATCATGATTAGCCGTGTCCCGGTTATGGACGTTTTGAGTATCTAGTACTTGGATTATCATGTGAATCTCATCATGTTACTTTAATTAATATTGTTCGGTTTGTTTAATGATGATGTTACTTAACTGGGATTGAGAATGCTGTCAACCATTCTCAATGTTTAACAACCACCATGATAGTTAAATAAAATTTATTCCTTTGCAGTAGGGAAAAACTGGATTTATGCAAAACTGTAACCATAGAGCTTTCCACCAGCCATATATGCATGTAGTATAGCTTTATTCTTTCATTACTCTCTATGTGTTACTTTGCCAGCATATCCCATGTGCTGACCCGTTTTCGGGCTGCAACGTTCATGTTGCAGACTTTTCAGACATGAGTAAGATGCCTTAAGATCGTGGTTCTATACTCAGTGATGCCGTTGCAGTTGATGGACTCACTTATCTTCCAAGAATTCCGATGTTATCGTTATTAGATGGCCTTAAGCCATATTTATTGTAATAAGTTATCTTTTGAGACATTCGATGTAATAAGTGTGTGATTGCTACTCTGTTATAAATCCTTCGAGTACCGTGCGTGTCAAGACATCGATCCAGTGGATGACATCGATGCACAGAGATCGACTGTTTGAGGTCCGGTCGCTACAAGATGGTATTAGAGCACATGATCAGAGGACACGACCACTAAGCTAAAGCCCTAGATCACTACTCTCTCTTCTCATCTCTGACACCTCATCTTTTCTACTCTTTTAGGATGGCGGATGCAAGGAACAAGTTCATGCAACCGGATGAAGATACACCCTTTGGAAAACACCTGAAGGAAGTTACCAAGTACCTAAAGATCGGAGTACCAAGCTTCACTGGGACCTACAATGCCACATTACTCAAGAAGAGTCTTTGGATGATTCAAGTTCAAGTTCCGGAAGGACGTTCATGCCCGCCATCGAGCCCATAGAGTTTCCTTTGATGCACCAACCTGGAGTCTAGGAAAGAGCATGGTAGCCCACATCACCATGGGACGTATTGGAGAAGTTTACCACAAGGAGCTTAAGGATACTACCTACCAGATTTGTGGGCGCCGTGATGAGCAATGAGAGATGATCAGCACCAGGAAGGACAGATCAATTGCAGCTTTCATCCAAGAGTTAAACCAGCATATTCGACGCCAGAGAACCCGGATGTGTCTTGAGGCATGATGGATCTGAAGAAGGCCATGACCAAGATCACGGAATCGGAGGAAGAACTCAAGTCTACACGCGATGGATATGAGGAGGAAATAGCAATGCTAGTTGAGAAGAATGAAGATCTGAAGAAGAAGCTAAGATTGTTTATGGGATTTCTAGCAACTGGAGAAGACGAAGATTGCACTTGTCCACAGAACTACATCATCATCGATGACACCGACTCAGACCCGGATGATAGTGATGATGACTATGTTGATGAAGCTGGAGCATATATCATGGATTCTTCATCGGAGCAGTTTTTCTAGTAGACCACCATAACAGTAGTAGTATTTTCCTTCCATGTATCTAGATTAGTCCGAGCACTTTTGTAACGATAGATAGACCGTTGTATGCCCTTGCTTGTTTGAATGAAGTGTTTTGATTGCAATTTGTCTCATGTGCATATGGGTAGTGTTTTTCCCTCTAGACCTCATTCTATTATGTATTCTCACCTTTTCTAAACCCTCAGATGCCTCCGAGATGCGACAACGGATTTGATTTTCCACGGGAGCTCATCCAGCTGATCCAGCAGCAGAATGCATTGATGCAGATACTAGTCCAAAATCAGAATCAGGGGAACAACAACAACAACCCACTACCACCACCACCTGTTGATCACTTAACCCGTTTTCTTAGGTTGAATCCGCCGGTGTTTTCCAGTAGCACCGAGCCAATTGTTGCAGATGATTGGCTTCGCAAGACAGCCAGGGAGTTGACCACTGTAGGATGCACAGATGCGGAGAAGGTGCGATTTGCCGCACATCAGCTTGAGGGACCCGCAGCATCATGGTGGGAGAATTTCACCGCCACCTGGGAGAATTTCATGGTGGATACTGTCACATGGGATCAGTTTCAGCAGGCTTTCCATACCGCTCATGTTTCAGCAGGAGCTATGGCCATGAAGAAGCGGGAGTTTCGCAACTTACGCCAGGGAGGACATACAGTTGGTCAGTATGTGGATGACTTTAGTAAACTAGCACGTTACGCCTCAGATGACGTTGCTACGGATGCAGCTAAGCAGGAGAAGTTTCTGGAAGGACTGAATGATGAGTTGAGCATGCAGTTGATGGTAGCAAGTTTCAACAACTACCAGGAGTTGTTAGACCGTGCTCTCATGATTGAAGGGAAGCAGCAGCAGATTGTCAACCGCAAGAGGAAGTATGGACAAGGGAAGTACAATTCTGGAGCTCAGTAGAAGCCACGTTTTACCCCAAAATCGGGAGGACAGTTCCAGCATACCCATGGAGGTGGTAGCTCGCACAATCATAATGGTTCCAAAAATGGTAACGGGAATGGAGGAGGCAATGGCCAGAACCGTACCAACCCCTCAACACCAGCCAAGAGAGATCTGAGTCAAGTTACTTGTTTTAAGTGCCAGAAGACCGGACATTACGCCAATGAATGTCCTGAAGGAAAGAATGGGAATGGCAATGGAAGCTCTGGGAAGAAGCCGAACCCTTTCAACAGAGGACAAGTAAACCACGTTAGCATGGAGGAAGCTCCATGATTGGTTCTTTATTGTACTTATGTGCGTCTAGGCCAGATATAATGCTTAGTGTTTGCATGTGTGCCCGATTTCAAGCTGCACCGAAGGAATCACACCATAAGGCTGTGAAGCATATTCTTCGATATCTAGCTCATACACCAACACTAGGATTATGGTACCCCAAGGGCTCTGCTTTTGATCTCATTGGGTATTCTCGACTCGACTATCTTTGGTGATCGTGTGGACCGCAAGTCAACTTCGGCACTTGTCATTTCCTCGGACGATCTTTTGGTGCATTGGTCCTCGAAGAAATGTAACTGCGTATCACCGCTTCACCGTTGAAGCTGAATACATTGCTGCCGGCTCTTCTTGTGCTCAACTACTTTGGATGAAGCAAACCCTCAAAGACTATGGCGTCAACGTGAAGAATGTGCCTCTCCTCTCGTGACAATGAGAGTGCCATCAAGATTGCTCACAACCCGATTCAGCACTTTCGAAGACAAAGCACATCCAGATTCGTCATCATTTTCTTCGTGATCATGTGTTAAAGGGCGACATCTCCATCGAAAGCACGTGAAGATCAAGAACAGCTAGCCGATATCTTCACTAAGCCCTGGATGAGAAGAGATTTAGCAAGTTGCGGTGTGAGCTAAATATCTTAGAATCTTGAATGTTCTTTGAAAAGGACACACATCCTAACACTTATGCAAAATTGATGACTTAGATGTGCAACACATGAAGAAACGTTTTCTTCAATCAATGAAGAATAACACTCTAAGTGTGAAGAAATTAATGAAGAATTTGATTCTCAGAACCCTACGACAATTGTACGTGGTGTCTGAAATCATCATTCTTATACGGTGGGTCACGCCACCACAAAAAGTTGAAACTATTCAATTTGACTTTTTCCTCATTTTTGAAATTCTTCAGTTTTTCAAATTCTTCAACTTTGCAAAATCTTCACGGTTTCCGTCGTTTTTCTTCATTGGCTATATATATATATATATATATATATATATATATATATATATATATATACATATATATATATATATATATATATATATATATATATATATGAGTTTATGTCCTCTCTGACATTCACTTATGGCTATTTCCTCATGTTGCTTTTTCTGCTAAGTGAATGTGATCGGACCCTTCCCCCTCTATGCTATACTCAATCCAATCTATTCACAAATTCTTCATGTGCGTTCTAACTGAAACTCGTTCAAAATCTTCACTGTGTCCTTGACAGCTGAAGAAATTGCGAACGAAATTTTAAAACAAATCTTATCCAGATTTGCGGTTTTACCGCTCAAACCGTTCTGCATCCCACGAAGCATTATTATATTCACCCACGATCTTACACGATCTCATCTACACTGTACGTGGGTGACACATGTCGCGTGAAGGAGAAAGGGCAGGGGCATGTTCGTCCTAAATCTTCGGGCGAACAGTTTTTCACCGTGGCTATAAATACCCCTCTTCCCTTCCTCACTTCATTTACTCCGCTCGGTCGCTGTCTCTCACTCGAGCTCCTCAAACCCTAGCGCCGCCGCCACTCTATCGTCGCTGGTGAGGAAGAGCTTCGCTGCCTCGACCTCGTCGCCGTCGTACTCGCGCCGGTTCTTGGAAATCTTCACTCCGCCGCCGTAGGCTGTTTCCTTCGCCAAGTTAGGGCGTGGGAGATCTAACTGATTTAATTTCACATCTGTTCTTCTCAGTTCGTCGTGTTCTTTATTTCGGGTAATTAAAAGTTACTTTTATTACTCATTTTGATTCTCAAACTTTCCTGAAAATCTTCAAAGGTGTTTTATTCTTCAAATCTTCACACATATAAACACCTCACACACTGTATGTTCTTGATCCATTTCTCTAAGCAACCATTTTCTTCAAGATTCCTCAATTGCGTGGATCTTCGATCTGTACAACTCTGGAACCTAAGACAGAGAACGCTTAGTGAAATTCCTCAAGGATTATCTGGTCAAATTCCTCAAAACTTGTCTTTTCGAAAAACCTTCTGAGAACGCATATGACCTCTTCAAATTCCTTGCACCTACACTCACATTCCACGGTACTCATGTCATTCTTTGAATCACTAGGTTCTCATCAACTTAACTCATTTGCAGCGTTCCTCGAAGAAAAACTGCATACTTCTTCAGAGTGTTCAATTGTTCAAATTCCTCATCTGAAGAATATGGCAGACGGTAAGAGACCGCAGAAAGGAGGAAAGAAGCACGAGGTCATGACTGCTTCGAGATCCCCGATGAAATATATGCCGCTATTGCACTCTGATGAAGCAAAATTTGGTAAGGAAACTAAAAATCAGCGCAAGGTGCGCATACAGAAGATTGAACGGAGATGGGCAAGAGAATGGAGGGAGTACAGGTATGTGACTCCAAAGTATATGAAGAAATTCGCTTTAAATCCTCCATGCCCAAGAGCTCCATTGGCACCTGGCCAAGTAGCTGATCCCACCAGCATCAAGCATGGTGAGGACTTTCCTGATGAATGGGCTAAGCGCCAAGCAAAGTTGGCAAGGCAAGCCAAGGAGGCAGTGAAGAAATTCAATGAGGATTCTGCCGCTGCTGCTGCTGCTGAGACCTCGGTTAGACCGAGGAAATCAATGCCAAAGAAGCCTGCTCGCAAGCCAAGTGCTTCGCCAACAGCGCCCTCACGGCCCAGTTCCTCAGCTATGCCCTCACGGCAAATTCCTCAGACTGCTACTGCTCCACCAAAGTCCTCAGCAGCTCTATCCAAGTCCTCAGCTCCTGTGCATCTGGCTACATGTCAAAGGACTACAGGTTTTTCAATTGCTTCTGGTGTCTCAGCAAGTTCCTCAGCTGCACCAATGTTATCATCAGGCCCCAAACTGCTGAAGACTAAAGCAACAGCTGGACGCGGTCCTCGGCCAAGTCCAAAGAAGAAACAGGTCGCATTCGATGTGCCCTCTGATGATGAAGCTTCTGATGATGAACTTGCAGAAATCATCAGAGACAGGCAAGTGAAGGCCGCAAGAGCCAAAGGCACATCTGTGCCACTGCTTTTGGATCCGAGGAAAATCCTCGATTACATTGACCTCTGGCACAAGGATCCAATCACCCCCATGCCTGATCTTCCTCTGACTCCTGGTCAAAGTCACATGATGACCCATTTCATCACTCAAGAGAAATGGAAGTTTGATAAGGCAAGAGAGATAAATAAAGCTCAATACAGAAAGGAGAAGCTCCTGAAGAAACATGTTGTCAGAATGACACCTGAGGAACTTCTCAAGGCTCAGTCTGAAATTCAAGCCCTCAGCAAAGACTTCGATGCATACTATGCTGATTGGCAAGGAGCCAAAGTGAGATTCGTCGATCTGACGAAGAAATTCACGAATGTTGCAGCCCCATTGCAACAAGAAAATCTTCAGTGCAGACTACGCTCATTTCTTTGAAGAACATGCCACACTGGCTGATGACCTTCACTTCTTGAAGAAAATGTAAGTTCCAGGCTGATGACTCCACTCCGCCCCGAAGAAATTGTCAGGGCATCCACTAGTGGTGCGCCTGAAGAAACTGAAGAGATCAGGGCAACTGCATCAATTGCGCCTGAAGAAAATCAACCAAATTCCTCAGCTCCTTCCGCGCCTACACCAACTCCATTTCTGCCTTCTGCCTATGAGGTGAAGAAGACCAAGGCTGCAGAGCAAGCTGCAGTGAAGAAAAGGAAGGCATCACCAAGGCCAAATTCTTGGCGAAGAAAATGAAGCAAATGACCAGCTCTTTTGATAATCCTATTGATGTTGTTCCAATTTCCTCCATGTCATCAAAGGAAATTGTTCCTTATGGAGAAGACTATAAGATCCCAAGTGGATCTGATGAAGAAAATCATTCTGCTGCTACGTCAGAGCAGCTTGATGAAGAAATTGAAGTGGACGCAATCCCTTCAACGCCAGTCATTTCCTCACCTATGCCTCAGTTCACAGCTGAAGAGGCTGGTGTTGAGGAAATTGAAAATGAAGATGAAGATGTGGATATTGGATGCACCACTCCTGTGATGAATGATGACTTTTGGGAAAGTCATCATCCCAATACTCCTCCATTCACACCTATTCAACAAATTCCTCAGTCCCCGGCAACAACAGTTCAGATGGGTTCTGAAGAAACTCATCCCACTCCCTCTGTTCATGAAGATATTCCAGCCGCTAGTGCTGAAGAACCTGCTGCTGCTGATCCTCAAGTTGCACAAGAAAAGGAACCAGAAATTCCTCAGCCTGAAGAACCTGAGCTCGCGATTCCTGAGGTGGTACTGCAACTCACTGGCACCCCTCTACCAAAGCATAAGAATCCGTTCTCAAGCAAACGGAAATTCAAGGCTGAAGACTTCTTTTCCGAGCATGTATTCTTCACTGATTACAACCCCTATGACTCTGCTCGCATAAGGAAGAGGCGTTTCTGGACCTCTAGTCAAGCCAACTTCTATTCCTCAGTGCTGTTTGACAAGGACAAAATCTTCGATCATGAACATATTCCTCATGTGGATATGGAATCTCTGCCATGCTTCGAGCCAGTCCTTAGTGTTATTCACGATGCAGGATTACTCAATTTCAGCACTGACATCTGTGATTGGAATGAAGAACTCATTCTTCAGTTCTACGCCACACTGCATATCACCGGAGACGCTGAAGATGTCAATTCATGGGTGCTGGATTGGATGACTGAAAACACTCATTATAAGGTACCAGCAACTGAATTGCTTTGTGTCCTTCCTCTTGATCCTCCCCATGACAGTGCACGTTGCATCTACAATGACCAGGCCGACAAATCACTATATGCAAGTGCTCATGAAGCCTTTGAAGCCGTGGCAGGCCCCATTTAACCAAATTCCTCGTCAAGGAATTACTCTATGTGCCTCGGACTGTCTATCGCATTCTGACGAAGACAATGAGTCCTATCAAAGGCCACGACTCAAATGATGAAGAAGTCGTTGGCATCATGAAGAATATGCTTTTCAACATCATTCATGGCGTTCTCGTCAACTTCCATGATTTCTTCATGAGGACTCTGGCAAATGTTGCTATGTCACCATTCGAGCTGAAGCCCTATGCGCCTTGGATCATGAGATTCATAAGGGCAAGATCTTCACTGAATTACAAGGCTGACACTCTGAACCACGGTAGCTACTTGCCTCCCATTGAAGTCCTCAAACGGCCAGTTTCTTCATCTGATGATAAGGGCAAGGCAACTATTGTGATCGATGAAGGCACTCGTCCATTGGATGGTCAATTTCGCCTAGCTACATCTTACTCTACCAATGACGACTCTGCCACTCATGACACTGCCGCAAATACCTCAGCTAAGCAAAATCCTCAAGCCACGGCACCTGTGGTGATGATCGACCGTGAGTTACTCCTCGGTCTTCATCGGAAGGTTGATCGCAATCACAAATGGGTAAAGCGTCGGTTTGGTGCAATTCTTCACAACATGACCTCAACACATAATGCGGTGAAGAAGAACCACTACTACCTTCATGAAACCCTCAACCACACAGGGCTGTCCTCACTCATGTTTATAGCGCCAAGAATCAAGACTATGGGTCTTAAGGAAGAATTTGACTGGTCTGCACCTCCTCTGAAGAAATTCAAGAGGGTCAAAGTTACTCCACCGGTGGCCAGCTCTTATTCTTCATCGCGTGAAACTGATGAGTATGAAGATTTGGACGACACTGCGGCAGGCCCTGCTACAACAAACAACCCCGACAACACTGGCGCTCCTCCATCAACGTGAAATTCTTCAGGGGCGTTAGTTCTCAGTTTTGATCCTTTTGGTCATTTGGTGACAAAGGGGGAGAAATCTGAGTTAGTCTTCAAGCGGGTCTCTATATTAAGGGCGTTTTTTTGTAAGTTACAACTCTCGTTCTTCCGAAACTTTTATTGGATCGAGTTGTAATCTTAAACCCGATGGTGCTCTGATACTTTTGGATGGTGCTCTGATACTTTTGATGCACTATGCTCTGAAACTTTTGATGCTTTCGGCATGCCTATTCCTCGTTAATATTATTGCACGCATGCTGAATTTCATCAGGCACCATATTTCATCATGCATTCCAAATTCTTCATATTATATGCGTGTATGAATTACAAGATATAGGGGGAGATCTCCATGATTCAACTCTTCAAATGTGCATTGCCTCAAAAGCAAATTCCTCACTATGCACACCTTCAGGGGGAGTTCTTCTATATCTTGCAATCAAATTCCTCAATATCAGTATTTACACTTCATATATTTATCCCCGTTGAAAACTTAACCTATGTTGTCATCAATCACCAAAAAGGGGGAAATTGTAAGTGCATCTAGTGCCCCTTAGTGATTTTGGTGTATTGAATACTTATAGGTTAAGGGACTAATGCGTTATGCAGTGTACAAGGTCTATAAGTCTATGAGGAGTTTGATATTTATAGAGAAAGTCGACCCTAAAAATAAAGTTCTTCAATGAAGACTTTGATATTCTGAAGACTTTCTGAAGACTTTGAAAGTGAAGAAATTGGTGTGACCTTGAAGGCTTGGTATTCATTTGAGGAACATGAAGCGTGAAGACTTTTGTTTTCGTAGTTTCATTTTCTCTTTCTTGAGTTATAGGAAACACCGTACTGCTAAAGGGGGTCGAGGAAATACTAAGGAAAAATTTCCATGTGATGCTCAACTCAAAATCCTACACCTACCAATCCCTTCGAGTGAAGCTGTTGGAAATCTCATACAGTTCAGTCAATTTCTTCAGTGACAGAGACGCAGTTCTTCTGATCACTGAGGACTTTGCTCTGACTGAGGAGTTAGGAATTCGCCAGCGTGAATTTCCTACACAGTGAGGAACATGATAGCCCTGAGGAATTTGAGAGTCAAATTTCCGACCGTTGTTGTCTTCTTGGCATGACTATCCCAAAAAATCCTATCCACCTAACGGTCATATCATTGAAGGGCATTTATGTCTTATCATGTCGGGCTGCTCCCTAGGCTATAAATAGCCGCCCCCTACAACCACTAGCTGGTTGGCTGCTCCGAGAGAACTTGACACCTGTCATTTGAGAGCAACCCATCCTCCGAGGACTTTGAGCGAAAATCATCAAGTGAGGAAAACCCAAAACCAAACCCCCACAAACCCAAAGTGATTGAGCATCACTGAAGAAATTGATCCTGCGTGGATCCGATGCTTGTTACCTTTGAAGACTGTGCTTCTTCCAAACGGTTAGGCGTCAAGGTCTAGAGCATCCAAGAGGAATTGTGGATCGCCGAGTGACCAAGTCTGTGAAGGTTTGGAAGTCACCTGAAGACTTACCACGAGTGATTGGACGAGGCCTGCGTGGCCTTAGTTCAAGGAGAATCTGATGAGGACTAGGTGTCTGAGCTGCGTGCTTTCGGATCGGGTGTCCGGATCATGCGTGTCCTCGAGTTTAAATACTCAGCCGCTCCAACCAGACGTACAACTGAGACAGCAGTTGGAACTGGTTTACCAAATCATTGTCTTCACCAACCTGACTGGTTCTATTTCCTCAACCCTTTCATTTCGTCATTACTATGTTGAGTGTTTGTTCATATCTTTGTTTGAAGACATTGACTGAAGACTTTCTCAATTTCCTAAGTTCAATTTCTTCAGTCTGTTTGTCTTCGTCTTGTGTATCCTGTGATTACGCTTTTTGTACTCTGTGCTTGTCTTCATTTCATCATGATGACCATGCTTGTATTCCGTTATGCTTACTTCTGAGTACTTATTCCGTTGCTAGTAGTTCTTCGCTAAGGAATTTCCTCACCGGCAAATTCCTCAGTGAAGAATTCATAAAAATCGCCTATTCACCCCCCTCTAGTCGATATAACGCACTTTCAAATCGGCATTGGTCGTGGCTGTTAACGGGTTATCGGATCCAAAATCCGACCCGATAGCTTAACAGCGTTCCGTTACGGTGGATGCCACATGTCGGTCACCCTTGACGAAAGAACTTCTGTGATGCGCGGTTTATCGTCATGGAAGTGGACACTTCCGTGATTATAATTTTGGTAATGTCATGGAACACTTCTATGACAGCACATGTATGACTATCTTGATTCTGTCATAAATTTGTCATGGATGTACATGCATGACAAAAAACGCGACCTACTGTGACAAACACGTATCATCACGGAAGTGTATTTTTTTTGTAGTGGTTATTGTGGCCTAGTTCTAAATAAAAAGGTTACCGCGGAAAAAGAACTACAGTGGCTACAAGCCAAAAAATAAATAAGACAATACGGAAATAAGTAAGCAAGCAACTTACGCTAGGCTATTACGACTATTACAAATATTACATCCACTTGGCATCAAAGTTCCCCACCAATGCAAATTTCCTGAACAAAGCAGCATATTACATACACTGGGCATCTAAATTGGCCACCAGTGAAAATAAATGCGGCAGCTAAACAAGTCTAGAACTGAAACCACTTCAAAAGAGCTCAAGAAACGATATCCTAGATACCCACCATGCTAGCAAGAAGCTTAGTAAGCTTATTAGTTTTCTCTTGTTTGGTGCTAAAATCGTCCAACGCTTGCTGTTGCACCAGAAAGTATGCATCTGAATTCTGCAGGGACTTCCTCAGTCCTTCAGCTTCTTGCCGCAGCACAACTGACTGATGCCTTTTAGCTTGTAGCTAAAACTGAAGAAGCCGAAGTGATTCAGGCAGCAAGTCTGAGGACCTTGTGCCAGCGGTAGTGGCCAGTAATTCGAACACTACATCAACGTAGGACTTTGGGTTTGTCTCATTGTCTACAAGATAGTTTTTATCACCTTTCTTGGAGACCAATAGGGTTGTCTCACTATCTTGAACCTTATCTGCATTACTTTCTCTACCATTGCATAATGGGGTGCTCTTCTCCAATATTTTGTTCGCATTCTACAAGAGAAACAAGCAGACACTAAAGGAAATATGCCCTAGAGGCAATAATAAAGTTGTTATTTTATATTTCCCTATTCATGATAAAGGTTGATTATTCATGTTAGAATTGTATTGATCGGAAACCTAAATACATGTGTGAATACATAAACAAACACCATGTCCCTAGTAAGCCTCTACTTGACTAGCTCGTTGATCAAAGATGGTTAAGGTTTCCTAACCATGGACATGAGTTGTCATTTGATAACGGGATCACATCATTAAGAGAATGATGTGATGGACAAGACCCATCCGTTAGCTTAGCATAATGATCGTTTAGTTTTATTGCTATTGCTTTCTTCACGTCAAGTACATATTCCTTTGACCCCCGGATATCGGAGGAGTGCCTTGTGTGCTATCAAACGCCACAACATAACTAGGTGATTATAAAGATGCTCTATAGGTATCTCCAATGGTGTTTTGTTGGGTTGGCGTGAATCAAGATTAGGATTTGTCACTCCGAGTATTGGAGAGGTATCTTTGGGCCCTCTCGGTAATACACCTCATAATAAGCCTTGCAAGCAAATGACTAATGAGTTAGTCACAGGATGATGTATTACGGAACAAGTAAAGATACTTGCCGGTAACGAGATTGAACTAGGTCTGTAGATACTGACGATCGAATCTCGGGCAAGTAACATACCGATGGACAAAGGGGAGTATGTATGTTGTCATAACGGTTCGACCGATAAAGATCTTCGTAGAATATGTAGGAGCCAATATGAGCATCCAGGTTCCGCTATTGGTTATTGACCGGAGAGGTGTCTTGGTCATGTCGACATAGTTCTTGGACCCGTAGGGTCCGCACGCTTAACGTTCGATGATGATATTGTATTATATGAGTTATGTAATTTGCTGACCGAATGTTGTTCGGAGTCCTGGATGAGATCAGGGACATGACGAGGAGTCTCGAAATGGTCGAGAGGTAAAGATTTATATATAGGACGATGGTATTCGGACACAAAAGTGTTTTGGAGGGTACCGGGTACATATCGGGTCACCGGAAGGGGTTCCAGACACCCCTGGCAAAAGATATGGGCCTTAAGGGCCAAGAGAGGAAACACACCAGCCACAAGGGGCTGGTGCGCCGCCATATGGGCCGGCCAAGAAGGAGAAGGAAATAGGGGAAGGGAAAGGAAAAAGAGGGAATAGGATTCCCCCTTCCTTCCCTCTCCCCCTCTCTTTCCTTCCCTCTCCCCCTCTCTTTCCTTCCCCCTCCGGCAGATAAGGAAAGGGGGGGCGCCGGCCATAGGTAAGCCCCAAGTAGGATTCAGCCTACTTGGGCGCCTCCTTGCCTGCCCCCCTGCCATATGGACCGTCCACAATGGTAGGATGGATTTTCCCTATATACATACATACATATATATATATATGTATGTATGTATATGTGTGTGTGTGGGGGGGGGGCGCCCCTAGCACACCCAAGACAATTGCATAGCCGTGTGCGGCGCCCCCCTCCACCGTTTACTCCCATGACCATATCTTCGTAGTGCTAGGCGAGGCCCTGCATGGATCACTTCACCATCATCGTCACCATGCCTTCATGCTGACGGAACTCATCTACAACCTCGACACCTTGCTGGATCAAGAAGGCGAGGTACGTCACCGAGCTGAACGTGTGCATAACTCGGAGGTGTCGTACATTCGGTACTCGATCGGTGGAGCGCGAAGAAAGTTCGACTACATCAACCGTGTTGTGAAATGCTTCCGCTTACAGTCTACGAGGGTACATAGACACACTCTCCCCTCGTTTCTATGCATCTCCTAGATAGATCTTGTGTGAGCGTAGGAATTTTTTTGAAATTACATGCTACGTTTCCCAACAGTGGTATTAGAGCCAGGTCTATGCGTAGATAATATGCATGAGTAGAACACAAAGAGTTATGGGCGGTGATAGTCATACTTCTTACCACCAACATCTTATTTTGACCTAGCGGTATTGTGTGATGAAGTGGCCCGGACCTACCTTACATGTCCATGCACATGAGACCGGTTCCACCGACAGACGTGCAACTAGTTTTGCATAAAGGTGGCTGGTGGGTGTCTGTTTCTCCTACTTTAGTTGAATCGAATTTGACTATAGACGGTCCTTGAAGAAGGTTAAAACAACAAACTTGATTAAACACCATTGTGGTTTGATGCGCAGGTAAGAACGGTTCTTGCTAGAAGCCCGTAGCAGCCACGTAAAACTTGCATAAACAAACTAAAGGACGTCTAACTTGTTTTTGTAGGGCATGTTGTGATGTGATATGGTCAAGACATGATGTGATATACGTTATTGTATGAGATGATCTTGTTTTCAAAAAGTTACTGGCAACCGGTAGGAGCCTTATGGTTGTCTCTTTATTGTAGGAAATGCAAACGCCATGTAATTGCTTTACTTTATCACTATGTGTCAATGATAGTTGTAGAAGCAATAGTTGGGGAGACGACCACGATGCTACGATGGAGATCAAGGTGTCGAGCCAGTGACGATAGATATTATGACGATGCTTTGGAGATGGAGATCAAAAGCACAAGATGATGATGGCCATATCATGTCACATATTTTGATTGCATGTGATATTTATCTTTTATGCATCTTATTCTGCTTAGTACGACGGTAGCATTATAGGATGACCCCTTAACTAAATTTCAAGGTATAAGTGTTCTCCACGAGTATGCACCGTTACTTTCTGATTCTTCGTTTCGAGACACCAGGTGATGATCGGGTGTGATAGACTCTACATTCACATACAATGGGTGCAAGACAGTTTTGCACATGCGGAATACTCGGTTTAAACTTGACGATCCTAGCATGTACAGACATGGCCACGGAACACTTGAGACTGAAAGGTCGAACGTGAATCATATAGTAGATATGATCAACATAGAGACGTTCACCATTGGTGACTACTCCATCTCACGTGATGATCAGACATGGTTTAGTTGATTTGGATCACGTATCATTTAGATGACTTGAGGGATGTCTATCTAAGTGGGAGTTCTTAAGTAATTTGATTAATTGAACTTAATTTATCATGAACTTAGTCCTGATAGTATTTGCATATCTATGTTGTAGATCAATAGCTCATGATATCGCTCCTATATGTTTTTTATATGTTCCTAGAGAAAACTAAATTGAAAGATGATAGTATTTAATGATGCGCATCGGGTCCGCGATCCGAGGATTATCCTTATTGCTGCACATAAGAATTATGTCCTTGATGCACCACTAGGTGATGAGACCTATTGCAGAGCAGATGCGGATGTTATGAACGCGTTGGCAAGCTCGATATGATGACTACTTAATAGTTTAGTGCTTCAGGCTTTATGGCTTAGAACTGGGGCTTCAAAAACATTTTGAACGCCACGGAGCATATGAGATTTTCCAAGAGCTGAAATTGGTATTCAGACTGATGCGCGTGTCAAGAGGTATGAGACCTCTGACAAGTACTTTGCCTACAAGATGGAGGAGAATACCTCGGCCAGTGAGCATGTACTCAGAATGTCTGGGTACTACAATCGCTTGAATCAAGTGGGAGTTAATCTTCCAGATAAGATAGTGATTTACAGAATTCTCTAGTCACTATCACCAAGCTACTAGGACTTCATGATGAACTATAATATGCAAGGAATGGCGAAAATGATTCCCAAGCTCTTCGTGATGCTGAAATCGGCGAAGGTTAGAAATCAAGAAAGAGCATCAAATGTTGATGGTTAAAGAAAACCACTAGTTTCAAGAAAAAGGGCAAAAGGGAAAGAAAGGGAACTTCAAGAAGAATGGCAAACAAGTTGCCACTCCCATTAAGAAACCCAAAGCTAGACCCAGTCCTGAAACTGAGTGCTTCTACTGCAAAGGAAATGGTCATTGGAAGCGGAACTGCCCCAAATGCTTGGCGAATAAGAAGGATGGCAAAGTGAACAAAGGTATATTTGATATACATGTTATTGATGTGTACTTTACTAGTGTTCATAGTAGCCCCTGGGTATTGGATACCGGTTCAGTTGCTAAGATTAGTAACTCGAAACAGGAGTTGCACACACTAGTTAAAAGCAAGGTGACAATGTGTGTTGGAAATGACTCCAACGTTGATATGATCACCATCGCACACTCCCTCTACCTTCGAGATTAGTGTTGAACCTAAATAAATGTTATTTGGTGTTTGTGATGAGTATGAATATGATTAGATCATGTTTATTGCAATACGTTTATTCATTTAAGCCAGAGAATAATTGTAGTTCTGTTTACATGAATAAAACCTTCTATGGTCATACACCCCCTCTTTTCCTTATGTTTGGATATGGCCTAGAAAGTCTGGATAATACTCTGCTAAGAGCTTTTATGACATCATGCATACTCACCTTCCAATTGTTCAACCATGTAAGTGGTTATGGCGAGCAGATGCACTATGAAAATAAAGGTGTTTGGCTGGCTTCTTTTCTTTGACAGGCTCAACACGAAGGACATGTTGGTCAGAAGGCATTGGAGATCCCCCCTGGATGATAACCTATGCGTCATCTGTAATGCATATGTTTATGAAGATAGGGCTCATCTCTTCTTCGAATGTAATTTTAGCTGCAGGGTTTGGAACTATTTGCAAATTGACTGGAGTCATGGCTCCAATATTCAGCAGTGTATCACCCAAGCAAGAAAGAGATTTGTCCAACCTTTTTCCTTTGAGGTGACGCTCACAACTGCTTGGAATATTTGGATTTTGAGGGATGGGAGAACATTCGGGGGGCAAGAGCTACTTTTGCTGCATGGAGATGTAGCTTTGTACATGATATTCTTCTGATGTCTCATAGATTCAAAGATAGCATTAGACATAGGCTTGTAGATTGGGTGAACTCCCTCATGTAAATGTAAGTTTTTTCTTTCTTAGGTTAGGTTTGTATATGTCGATGGGAACGACAACTATGGATCACTGGAATCTCTACAACACTCGGCGGGCGCGGGGTTGTGGATAGAGCGGGTCTAGGAGCCAGCACAAAGATCGTTTACCCAGGTTCGGGCTGCGAGGATGCGTAAAACCCTAGTCCTGCTTTGGTGTATATTTGAACGCTCTTGTGTTCTTGAACTAGATACGGTGAGTGCGTGGTCCTAAGAGCTGAATCCCTCTCCAGTATGCGTCGGGCCTACTTTTCTAGAAAAAGGGGACGTCACAGTGGCACACAGGAGGTGGAAAGGTGTACAGTGGCTGAGCTTATTGATACGTCTCCAACGTATCTATAATTTTTGATTGTTCCATGCTATTATATTACCCATTTTGGATGTTTATGGGCTTTACTTTACACATTTATGTCATTTTTGCGACTAACCTACTAACCGGAGGCCAGCCCCTATTGCTGTTTTTTTTGCCTATTTCAGTATTTCGAAGAAAAGGAATATCAAACGGAGTCCAAACGGAATGAAACCCTCAGGAGCGTGATTTTTGGAACGAACGTGATCCAGAGGACTTGGAGTGCAAGTCAAGAAGCAATCGAGGCGACCACGAGGGTGGAGGGCGCCCCCCCCCCCTACTAGGTGCGCCTCCCTATCTCGTGGGCTCCTCGGGCGTCCACCGACCTACTTCTTCCTCCTATATATACCCACGTACCCCGAGAACATCAGAGGCGACCATGAAAAACTATTTCCACCACCGTAACCTTCTGTATCCATGAGATCCCATCTTGGAGCCTTCGCCGGCTCTCCGCCGGAGGGGGAATCGACCACGGAGGGCTTCTACATCAACACCATAGCCCCTCAAATGAGTTTTGAGTAGTTTTCCACAGACCATTGGGTCCATAGTTATTAGCTAGATGGCTTCTTCTCTCTTTTTGGATCTCAATACCATGTTCTCCTCGATCTTCTTGGAGATCTATTCGATGTAACTCTTTTTGCAGTGTGTTTGTCGAGATCCGATGAATTGTGGGTTTATGATCAAGTTTATCTATGAGAAATATTTGAATCTCCTCTGAATTATTTTATGTGTGATTAAGTTATCTTTGCAAGTCTCTTGAATTATCAGTTTGGTTTGGCCTACTAGATTGATCTTTCTTGCAATGGGAGAAGTGCTTAGCTTTGGGTTCAATCTTGCGGTGTCCTTTCCCGGTGATGTTAGGGCAGCAAAGGCACGTATTGTATTGTTGCCATCGAGGATAAAAAGATGGGGTTTATATCATATTGCATGAGTTTATCCCTCTACATCATGTCATCTTTCTTAATGCGTTACTCTGATCATTATGAACTTAATACTCTAGATGCATGTTGGATAGCAAATGATATGTGGAGTAATAGTAGTAGATGCAGCAGTGAGTCGGTCTACTTGTCACGGACGTGATGCCTATATACATGATCATGCCTAGATAATCTCATAATTATTCGCTTTTCTATCAATTGCTCGATAGTAATTTGTTCACCCACCGTAATACTTATGCTATCTTGAGAGAAGCCACTAGTGAAACCTAAGGCCCACGAGTCTATCTTTTATCATATAAGCTTTCAATCTACTTTTATTTGCATCTTTACTTTTCCTATCTATATTATAAAATACCAAAAATATATTTATCTTATCATACTGTCTCTATCAGATCTCACTTTCGCAAGTGGCCGTGAAGGGATTGACAACCCCTTTATTGCATTGGTTGCCAGTTCTTGTTTGTTTGTGTAGGTGCGTGGGACTTTTGAGGAGCCTCCTACTGGATTGATACCTTGGTTCTCAAAAACCGAGGGAAATATGTATGCTACTATTGCTGCATCACCCTTTCCTCTTCAAGGAAAAGCAACGCAAGCTCAAGACGTAGCAAGAAGGATTTCTGGCGCCGTTGCTGGGGAGGTCTTCGCTCAAGTCAAAACATACCAAGTACCCATCACAAAATCATCTCCCTCGCATTTACATTATTTGCCATTTGCCTCTCGTTTTCCTCTCCCCCACTTCACCCTTGCCATTTTATTCGCCCTCTTCCGTCCGATCTTGTGTTACCATGTGCCTTCTTTTTTCTTGCATCTTAGCTTGCTAAAAGTTTATGGATCCTCATCCACTTGCTAATCTCTTTAAGAGATCCAGTTATGATGAACCTATTGCTAGTGAGTTGAGTGCACTAGATTATCTTTATGAGGTTTTGCTTGAAATTCGTGAATCTGAAAATTGTGATGAAGAAATTTATGAAGTGATTCACGATAGTTCCTTGGATGAAAAGCATGATTGCAATGATTTTACTATAAATTCTCTTGATGTCAATTGTGCTAATAATATGCAAAACCCTAACCTTGGAGATGCTAGTTTTGTTATGTCTACTACTTGTTGCAATGATCATGATTGGGGTGATTCTTCTTATAACCTTGAAAATTTATTTAAGCCCCATGATGAATATGAGATTGATAATAGTGTTTCCAATATTATTGAAAGTGGGTTTGGAAGAGTGTCAACTTTAGATCCCACATATTTGGAGAATGTTCAATCTTATGAAATTTTTGATAAAAGTGGGTTTGGAGAGGTCATGACTTTAGTTGATGTTAATCCCACTATTTTGGAAGAGTATCAACTTTGCATGCATGTGGATCGCGTTGAAAATGTTTTATGTGATAGCTATTTTGTTGAATTTGCTTATGATCCTATATGTAATTATTATGAGAGAGGAAAATATGGTTGTAGAAATTTTCATGATACTAAATTACCTCCCTTCATGTTGAGATTGCTATCATCTCTTTGTTCTTCCTTGCATATGCTAGTTTTTGCTTGCCTTACAAATTTGTTTGCTTATAATATGCCTATGCATAGGAAGTATGTTAGACTTAGATGTGTTTGTCACGTGTTTCATGATGCTCTCTTTGCGCTTCAATTCTTGTCTTTCATGTGAGCATCATTAAAATTATCAATGCTTAGCTGAAAAGGCTTTAAAGAAAAGCGCTTGTTGGGAGACAACCCAATATTTTCCTTGCTGTTATTTAATAAATTTTTCATCTGGCTTCTATTTAGATGTGTTTTCATGTTTTAGTTAGTGTTTGTGCCAAGTACAACCTATAGGATAACCTATGGTGATAGTTAATTTGATTCCGCTGAAAAACAGAAACTTTGCGCGCACAAAAATAATTTTAGTAATTCACAGAAAAGTGATTTTGCATTTATTCTTTTTTATGTAGATCAATAGACAAATTGTCCAGGACTTCCTATTTTGGTAGGAGTTTTAGAGTTCCAGAAGTATTCAAGAGTTACAGATTGCTACAGACTGTTCTGTTTTTGACAGATTCTGTTTTTTTTGTGTGTTGTTTGCTTATTTTGATGCATCTATGTCTAGTATTAAGTGGTATGAACCATAGAGAACTTTAAATACAGTAGGTTTAACACCAATATCAATAAAGAATGAGTTCATTACAGTACCTTATGTGGTGGTTTTTCTTTCTTTCACTCACGGAGCTTATGAGATTTCCTGTTGAGTTTTGTGTTGTGAAGTTTTCAAGTTTTGGGTAAAGATTTGATGGACTATGAAATAAGGAGTGGCAAGAACCTAAGCTTGGGGATGCCCATGGCACCCCAAGATATTCAAGAATAGCCAAAAGCCTAAGCTTGGGGATACCCTCGGAAGGCATCCCCTCTTTCGTCTTCGTTTATCGGTGACTTTACTTGGAGCTATATTTTGATTCGCCACATGATATGTGTTTTGCTTGGAGCATCTTGTATGATATTTTTCTTCGCTTTTTAGTTTACCACAATCATCCTTGCTGTACACACCATTTGGGAGAAACCCATTTGATTAGAATTTATTAGAATACTCGATGTGCTTCACTTATATCTTTTGAGCTAGATAGTTTTTGCTCTAATGCTTCACTTATATCTGTTAGAGCACGGCGGTGGCTTAATTTTGTAGAAATTGTTAGTCTCTCATGCTTCAATTATATTATTTTGAGAGTCTCTTAGAACGGCATGGTATTTGCTATGGTTATAAAATTAGTCCTAGAATGGTGGGCATCCAAGTTGGGTATAATAAAAACTATCATAGGAAGTGAATTGGATGCTATGACCAATTTGATACTTGATAATTGTTTTGAGATATGGAGGTAGTGATATTAGAGGTATGCTAGTTGGGTGATTATGAATTTAAAGAATGCTTGTGTTTAAGTTAGCAAGTCCCGTAGCATGCACGTATGGTTAAAGTTGTGTAACAAATTTGAAACATGAGGTGTTCTTAGATTGTGCATCCTTATGAGTGGCGGTCGGGGACGAGCAATGGTATTTTCCTACCAATCTATCCCCCTAGGAGCATGCACGTAGTGCTTGGTTTTTGATGACTTGTAGATTTTTTTAATAAGTATATGAGTTATTTTGACTAATGTTGAGTCCATGGATTATACGCACTCTCACCCTTCCATCATTGCTAGCCTCTTCAGTACCGTGCATTGCCCTTTCTCACCTTGAGAGTTGGTGCAAACTTCGCCGGTGCATCCAAACCCCGTGATATGATACACTCTATCACACATAAACCTCCTTATATCTTCCTCAAAACAGCCACCATACCTACCTATTATGGCATTTCCATAGCCATTCTGAGATATATTGCCATGCAACTTTCCACCGTTCCGTTTATCATCATGACATGCATTATCATTGTCATATTGCCTTGCATGACCATGTAGTAGCACCTTAGGATGGCATAGCCTTAACGTTAATGGCGAGGTTCAAAAGAGGAAAGGCTTGCGGTGGATACCTAGGCACCCAGAGACGAGGAAGGGCGTAGCAAGCTTACCTAAATGCTTCGGGATTTGAAAATAAGCATAGATCTGGAGATTCCCAAATAGGCCAACCTTTTAAACTGCCTACTGAATCCGTGAGCAGGCAAGAGACAACCTGGCGAACTGAAACATCTTAGTAGCCAGAGGAAAAGAAAGCAAAAGCGATTCCCGTAGTAGCGGCGAGCGAAATGGACATCGTATTTGTGGCAAAGTGTAACATCCCAAATTTTTTATTTGGAATGTTATACAAACAGATCATTATTGCATATCATATTTTTTATGCATTCTGCCTTGGTCCTAGAAATTCTACGCAACTCAAGGACACACGGAGAGAGTTGGGGATTTCAATATTTCCATATTTGAGTTTTCTCAAATTTTGGAAATAGGATCATTTGATTTTATTTATTTTATATTCAATCATTTCTAAT
Source organism: Aegilops bicornis (assembly GCA_021605145.1). Lineage (NCBI taxonomy): Eukaryota > Viridiplantae > Streptophyta > Magnoliopsida > Poales > Poaceae > Aegilops > Aegilops bicornis. Next base: position 155,666,886 of record CM038673.1, read on the forward strand.
ATATAAATATGAGAGAGGGAATAAAATGACTTTCCCAAAATAAAGAAATATTGAGGATTTAATAAAAAAATCAATTAAGATTTTATTTTGGATTTTCTGGCTATTTTATTTGAATTTAGGAAAAATGTGTGTTTTTCAAAATTGCATTTAGGCCCCAAATAAATGTTCATCTAGACCGGCTTGATTTTATAAACCGGGGAAAATTTATTTTGGGATTTTTGGAGTCCGTTATATTTCTTTCGTTTGTTTTTTTGCGTGATAATTATTTAAAAAAAAACTGGAACCGACCTACGGGCTGTGTTAGGCCCGGACTCCTCGGGGTGGCCTTTATAAGCCACCGGCCCGCCCCGGGGCCGAAACCCTAGCCGCCGCTTGCTACCTCTTGAGCACTGCGTTGGATTTCCCCGAAGAGGAGAGGATGATGCAGCAAAGTAGCGTAAGTATTTCTCTCAGTTTTTGAGAACCAAGGTATCAATCTAGTAGGAGACCACGCACAAGTCCCTCGTACCTACACAAAACGATAGCTACTCGCAACCAACGCCATTAGGGGTTGTCAATTCCTTCACGGTCACTTACGAGGGTGAGATCTGATAGAGATGATAAATAATATTTTTGGTATTTATAGATAGATGCAAAGTAAAAACAAAGCAAGTAAATAAAGCGATAGAGATTGATATGATGAGAATAGACCCGGGGGCCATAGGTTTCACTAGTGGCTTCTCTCAAGAGCATAGATATTCTACGGTGGGTGAACAAATTACTGTTGAGCAATTGACAGAATTGAGCATAGTTATGAGCATATCTAGGCAATGATCATGTATATAGGCATCACGTCCAAAACAAGTAGATCGAAACAATTCTGCATCTACTACTATTAATCCACTCATCGACCGCTATCCAACATGCATCTAGAGTATTAAGTAAAAACAGAGTAACGCCTTAAGCAAGATGACATGATGTAGAGGGATAAATTCATGCAATATGATAAAAACCCCATCTTGTTATCCTCGATGGCAACAATACAATACGTGTCTTGCAACCCTTTCTGTCACTGGGTAAGGATACCGCAAGATTGAACCCAAAGCTAAGCACTTCTCCCATTGCAAGAACTACCAATCTAGTTGGACAAACCAAAAAGGATAATTCGAAGAGTCTTGCAAAGATAACTCAATCATACATAAAAGAATTCACAGAAGAATCAAATATTTTCCATAGATAATACTAGATCATAAACCCACAATTCATCGATCTCAACAAACACACCGCAAAAAGAAGATTACATCAAATAGATCTCCACCAGAGAGGGGGAGAACATTGTATTGAGATCCAAAAAGAGAGAAGGAGCTATCTAGCTACTAGCTATGGACCCGAAGGTCTGAAGTAATCTACTCACACTTCATCGGAGGGGCTATGGTGTTGATGTAGAAGCCCTCCATGGTGAATACCCCCTCCGGCGGAGCTCCGGAACAGGCCCCAAGATGGGATCTCGTGGATACAGAAGATTGCGGCGGTGGAATTAGGTTTTTGGCTCCTGTTCTGATCGTTTGGGGATACGTAGGTATATATAGGAGGAAGGAGTACGTCGGTGGAGCACCAGGGGGCCCACGAGGTAGGGAGGCGCGCCCTGGGGGGGGGGGCACTACCCTCGTGACTGCCTCTGGCACTTCTTGGAGTAGGGTCCAAGTATCCTGGATCACGTTCGGTGAGAAAATCACGTTCTCGAAGGTTTCATTCCGTTTGGACTCCGTTTGATATTATGTATCTTCGAAACACTGAAATAGGCAAAAAGCGATGATGCAGGCTGGGCCTCCGGTTAATAGGTTAGTCCCAAAAATAATATAAAAGTGGAAAATAAAGCCCAATATAGTCCAAAATAGTAGATAAAGTAGCATGGAGCAATCAAAAATCATAGATACATTGGAGAAGTATCAGGCATCCCCAAGCTTAATTCACCGTCATTCCTCGAGTAGGTAAATGATAAAAGAATTTTCGATGCGGAGTGATACTTTGGCATAATTTCAATGTAAATCTTCTTAATTGTGATCTGAATATTCAGATCCGAAAGATTCAAGACAAAAGTTCATATTGACGCAAAGATAATAATACTTCAAGCATACTAATAAAAGCAATCATGTCTTCTCAAAATAACATGGCAAAAGAAAATTCATCCCTACAAAATCATATAGTTATGCTATGCTTCATTTTCGTCACACAAAGATGTTTCCAACTTCTATACCCCCGATGACAAGCCAAGCAATTGTTTCATACTTAAATAATCTCAAACTTTTTCAACCTTCACGCAATACATGAGCGTGAGCCATGGATATAGCACTATGGGTGGAATACAATATGATGATGGGGATTGTGTGGAGAAGACAAAAAGGAGAAAGTCTCACATTGACGAGGATAATCAACGTGCTATGGAGATGCCCATCAATTGATGTCAACATGAGGAGTAGGGATTGCCATGCAACGGATGCACTAGAGCTATGAATGCTCAACAAAAGAAAACTAGTGGGTGTGCATCCAACTTGCTTGCTCATGAAGACCTAGGGAATTTGAGGAAGCCCATCGAGGAATATACAAGCCAAGTTCTATAATGAAAAATTCCCACTAGTGTAAAAAGACAACTTATGAGACTCACTACATGAGGAACAAGGTGCTACTTTGAAGCACAATATATGAGACTCACTACATGAGGAACATGGTGCTACTTTGAAGCACAAGTGTGGAAAAAAAAGATAGTAGCATTACCCTTTTTTTGGGACTTTCTTTTTTTTCTTTTGGACTTTATCTTTTTTTTATTTGGGCAATGCTCTAAGAATGATGATCATCACACTTCTATTGATTACAACATAAGGATTACAACTCGAAACTTAGAACAAGATATGACTCTATATGAATGCCTCCGGCGGTGTACCGGGATGATGCAATGAATCAAGAGTGACATGTATGAAAAATAATGCATGGCGGCTTTGCCACAAATATGATGTCAACTACATGATCATACAATGGCAATATGACAAAAGTAATGTATGTCATGATGATGATGATGGAAGTTGCATGGCAATATATCTCGGAATGGCTATGGAAATGCCATGATAGGTAGGCACGGTGGCTGTTTTGAGGAAGATATAAGGAGGTTTATGTGTGATAGAGCATATCGTATCACGGGGTTTGGATGCACCGGCGAAGTTTGCACCAACTCTCAAGGTGAGAAAGGGCAATGCACTGCAATCAAGAGGCTAGCAAAGGCGGAAAGGTGAGAGTGCGTATAATCGATGGACTCAAGATTAGTCAAAAGAACTCATATACTTATTGCAAAAATTTAGAAGCCATCAAAAATCAAGTACTACGCGCATGCTCCTAGGGGGATAGATTGGTAGGAAAAGACCATCGCTCGTCCCCGACCGCCACTCATAAGGATGCACAAGCCAGGTACACTTCATGTTTCAAATTTGTTAGACAACTTTAACCATAAGTGCATGCTACGGGACTTGCAAACTTCAACACAAGAATTTCTCAAATTCATAATCACCCAACTAGCATGACTTTGATATTATCACCTCCATATCTCAAAACAATTATCAAGCATCAAACTTATCTTAGTATTCAATTCACTCAAAAGAAAGTTTCACATATCTTGAAGACAAAGTATATTAACATTAAGCAAATTACCATGCTATTAATGACTCTCAAAATAATCTAAGTGAAGCATGAGAGATCAATAGTTTCTTTAAAACAAATCCACCACCGTGCTCTAAAAGATCTAAGTGAAGCACTAGAGCAAAAATTATCACGCTCAAAAGATATAAGTGCAGCACTATGAGCAAAACTATCAAGCTTAAAAGATATAAGTGAAGCACATAGAGTATTCTAACAAATTATAAATCATGTATGGCTCAAAAGGTGTGTACAGCAAGGATGATTGTGGTAAACTAACAAGCAAAGACACAAGTGATACAAGACGCTCCAAGCAAAACACATATCATGTGGTGTATAAAAATATAGCTCCAAGTAAATTACCAATGGAAGTGGATTTAAAGAGGGATGCCTTCCGGGCATCCCCAAGCTTTGACTTTCTGGTGTCCTTGGATTATCTTGGGGTGCCATGGGCATCCCCAAGCTTAGGCTCTGCCACTCCTTGTTCCATAATGCATCAAAAGAATTCACCCAAAACTTGAAAACTTCACAACACAAAACTCAACAGAAATCTCGTGAGCTCCGTTAGAGAAAGAAAACAAAAGACTACTTCAAGGTACTGTTATGAACTCGTTCTTTATTTATATTGGTGTTAAACATACTGTATTCCAACTTCTCTATGGATTATAAAACAACACACGTAAAACAGAATCTGTCAAAAACAGAACAGTCTGTAGCAATCTGTAACTAACGCAAACTTATGGAACTCTAAAAATTCTACCAAAATAGGAAGTCCTGGAAAATTTCTTTTTTGATCATCAGCAAAAAGAATCAATGCAAAAGCACGTTCCTGAGATTTAACAAAATTATATTCGTGCCCGCAAAGTTTCTGTTTTTCAGCAGAATCAAATCAACTATCATCGTAGGTTATCCTATAGGTTCTACTTGGCACAAACACTAATTAAAAGATAAAACCACATCCAAACAGAAGCTAGATGGATTATTTATTCCTAAACAGAAGAAAAAACAAAAAACACAAAATAAAATTGGGTTGCCTCCCAACAAACGCTATCGTTTAACGCCCCTAGCTAGGCATAAAAGCAAGGATAGATCTAGGTATTGCCATCTTTGGTAGGCAATTCTTCAATGAGGCATCTACCTCCTTTAGAATTTTCTTTCTTCCTAGTAATTGTCAAATTTTCAGGAAAAAGATCGAAATATTCATCTATAGCAAATGGTTCCATGATGATGGTAAAAAGATTGGGAATGAACATTTATAGATTTAAGATCCGCGGTTTCCTTACTAGATGATTCACACTTATTCCTAATAAGCTTAGTATTTTTAGTAGAAGAACTTGGAGTGTTTTGAACCGAAGAAAAAGCGGTTCCCAATTTGGTAATGATACCCTCAAGTTTATTGATTCTTGTGGAATCTAGATTTATTTTCTCATTAACTATGGGTTATTTTTCTTTAATATTTTTCAAAGTCATTCCTACCTTAGATCCATATTGGGTAATTTGATTGTGGATCTTTTTATCAAGATTTTCAATTGATTCAATGGTAGCAACTTTATTTTCAATAGTTTCAAGCCTTTGCATAACATGCTCCAAAGTTAATGTAGTTCCATTAATCAAAAGGGGTGGTGAGCCAAATATATCTATTAAAGCATTATAAGAATCAAAAGTATGGCTACCCAAAAAATTCCCTCCGATAATGGTATTAAGGATATATCTATACCAAGGATTAGCACCTACGTAAAAATTGCGAAGAAGAACTGAAGTAGATTGCTTCCTAGTAGATCTATTTTGAGCATTGCAAATTCTATACCAAGCGTCTTTTAGATTTTCTCCCTCCCTTTGCTTAAAATTTAGAACTTCATTATCGGGAGATAACGGAGAAGATAAGAGACTAGTCATGATGACAAGCAAGCAAACTAACACACGAGGAAACAAAAAGGCAACAAGAAGAAGGCAAACGGGAAAGAGAGGAGGAGATTGGGAAAGAGAGGGCAAATAAAACGGCAAGGGTGAAGTGGGGGAGAGTAAAACGAGAGGCAAATGGCAAATAATGTAATGCGAGAGATAGGGATTGTGATGGGTACTTGGTATAGTTGACTTGCTTGCGTGAGCCTCCCCGGCAACAGCGCCAGAAATTCTTCTTGCTACCTCTTGAGCACTGCGTTGGATTTCCCCGAAGAGGAGAGGATGATGCAGCAAAGTAGCGTAAGTATTTCCCTCAGTTTTTGATAACCAAGGTATCAATCCAGTAGGAGACCACTCACAAGTCCCTCGTACCTACATAAATCGATAGCTATTCGCAACCAATGCGGTTAGGGGTTGTCAATCCCTTCACGGTCACTTACAAGGGTGAGAACTGATAGAGATGATAAATAATATTTTTGGTATTTTTGATAGATAGATGCAAAGTAAAAAGTAGAAGGCAAAGTAAAAACAAAGCATGGAAATAAAGCGATAGAGATTGGTATGATGAGAATAGACCCGGGGGCTATAGGTTTCACTAGTGGCTTCTCTCAAGACCATAGATATTCTACGATTGGATGAACAAATTACTGTTGAGCAATTGATGAATTGAACATAGTTATGAGCATATCTAGGCAATGATCATGTATATAAGCATCACATCAAAAACAAGTAGATCGAAACGATTCTGCATCTACTACAATTACTCCACTCATCGACCTCTATCCAGCATGCATCTAGAGTATTAAGTAAAAACAGAGTAACGCCTTGAGCAAGATGACATGATGTAGAGGGATAAATTCATGCAATATGATAAAAACCCCATCTTGTTATCCTCGATGGCAACAATACAATACGTGCCTTGCAACCCTTTACATCCTTTGGGTAAGGACATCTCAAGATTGAACCCAAAGCTAAGCACTTCTCACATTGCAAGAACTACCAATCTAGTTGGCCAAACCAAAAAGGATAATTCGAAGAGACTTGCAAAGATAACTCAATCATACATAAAAGAATTTAGAGAAGAATCAAATATTTTACATAGATAATACTGGATCATAAACCCACAATTCATCAGTCTCAATAAACACACCGCAAAAACAAGATTACATCGAATAGATCTCCACAAGAGAGGGGGAGAACATTGTATTGAGATCCAAAAAGAGAGAAGAAGCCATCTAGCTACTAGCTATGGACCCGAAGGTCTGAAGTAAACTACTCACACTTCATCAGAGGGGCTATGGTGTTGATGTAGAAGCCCTCCGTGGTGGATGCCTCCCTCGTGAGCTCAAACAGGCCCCAAGATGGGATCTCGTGGATCTGAAGGTTGCGGTGGTGGAATTAGGTTTTGGGCTCCTGTTCGATCGTTTGGGGATACGAGGTATATATAGGAGGAAGGATGCGTCGGTGGAGCACCGGGGCCCATGAGGTAGGGGCGCCTGTGGGGCGCCCACCTCGTGACCGGCCTGTGCCACTTCTTGGAATAGGGTCCAAGTCTCACGGATCACGCTCGGTGAGAAAATCACGTTCCCGAAGGTTTCATTCCATTTGGACTCCATTTGATATGCTGTTTCTTCGAAACACTGAAATAGGCATAAACAACAATTCTGGGCTGGGCCTCCGGTTAATAGGTTAGTCCCAAAATTAATATAAAAGTGGAAAATAAAGCCCAATATACTGCAAAACAGTAGATAAAGTAGCATGGAGCAATCAAAAATTATAGATACGTTGGAGACGTATCACCGCCCATATGAGCCTTTGCCGCCGCCACCTTCCGCCATGGAGCCTGACGCCGCCGCCGCCACTCGCCACTCCGAGCCCGCCGACGCCGTTGTTCACTCCGCCGACGCCGCCACCCCGCTCGCCGCCCGCCGTCGACCGCCGCCGCCGAGGTAGACCCGCCGCCGGTTTTTCCTAGAAAACCGTTCGGTATTCGCCAGTTTTCATTCATTTTTTTATTAGATCGGGTTTTTTTCCGGTTTAGGTTAATTAGCGAGCGTTCACTCATTCGTTCGTTTTAACGAACGCGTTCATCGTTTAGATCCAGATAATGAACTTTCGTTCGTTAATCTGTTCATCGTTTTTCTTTTTCTCGGATTTATTCCGCGATTTTTCTGATCGCGATTTCTGATCCGATTTTCGTTTTAGTATAACTTTTCGCTCGTTTATCGGAATCAGGCGATTCAAGCGCCTGGAGTTTCGCCTCGAAACCCTCTTTCCGAATAATCTACTCAAACAAGTTTTTGCTTCTGTAAAATTTCACTTAGGTCCAGATTAGTAAACGAAGCTTGTTTCTTTCGCCGTTTGAGTTTGGTTTCTTCGTTCAATTTGATTCCTTTTGCAAACCGGAGTTCTTAAGTTGAACTTTCTGGTTAGATCTTTTATTTGAGTTTTACCTGTGCATTAGATGAGTACTTATTGTATGCTTGTTTGTTTGTTTGCTTGCGATAGAGTACCCGGATTGCGCCGCTTGCTACTTCGAATCCCTAGGTTTCGCGGATCATCAGCAAGGCAAGTAACACTTTGATCATACCTCTTTACTACCCAGTTTTATTGCATTGGATCAATCCTCAAACACTTACATGATTAGGATTTGATTAATATGTGGGTTTTGGGAAGTAGATGAGGTAGTACCTATCACCTGTTTTATTATCAAACCTTTGGGAGTTACTTCTACGTTTGCGTATTATGCCATGCTATGCTGGTAGACGTGGATTGGGTGAGTGCATCCATGACAGATGTGAGATTGTTAATTAATGGTTTATTTAAGGTGGCAACTTTAATACACATCTGGGTGGATTGAGGTACCTGGGTATTCCAGGATTGCCTGTTTGTTTTTGGACCACCACCCAGGCTCAAATTGATCATACGATTATTCATGCTAGAAACTTCCGTGTGAATCTCATCATGTTACTTTAATTAATATTGTTCGGTTTGTTTAATGATGATGTTACTTAACTGGGATTGAGAATGCTGTTAACCATTCTCAATGTTTAACAACCACCATGATATTTAAATAAAATTTATTCCTTTGCAGTAGGGAAAAACTGGATTTATGCAAAACTGTAACCATAGAGCTTTCCACCAGCCATATATGCATGTAGTATAGCTTTATTCTTTCATTACTCTATGTGTTACTTTGCCAGCATATTCCATGTGCTTGACCCGTTTTCGGTCCGCAACGCTCATGTTGCGTACTTTTAGACGATGAGTAAGATGCCTTAAGATCGTGGGTTCTATACTCGATGATGCCGTTGCAGTTGATGGACTCACTTATCTTCCAAGAATTCCGAAGTTATCGTTATTAGATGGCCTTAAGCCATATTTATTGTAATAAGTTATCTTTTGAGACATTCGATGTAATAAGTGTGTGATTGCTACTCTGTTATAAATCCTTCGAGTACCGTATGTGTCAAGATTATCGATCCAGTGGATGACACTGATGCACAGAGATCAGACTGTTTGAGGTCTGGTCGCTACAAGATGGTATTAGAGCACACGCTGACTGTAGGACACGACCACTAAGCTAAAGCCCTAGATCACTACTCTCTCTTCTCATCTCTGACACCTCATCTTTTCTACTCTTTTAGGATGGAGGATGCAAGGAACAAGTTCATGCAACCGGATGAAGATACACCCTTTGGAAAACACCTGAAGGAAGTTACCAAGTACCTAAAGATCGGAGTACCAAGCTTCACCGGGACCTACAATGCCACATTACCTGAAGAAGAGCGCTGGATGATTCAAGTTCAAGTTCCAGGAAGGACGTTCATGCCCGTCACTGAGCCCATAGAGTTTCCTTTGATGCACCAACCTGGAGTCTAGGAAAGAGCATGGCAGCCCACATCACCATGGGACGTATTGGAGAAGTTTACCACAAGGAGCTTAAGGATACTACCTACCAGATTTGTGGGCGCCGTGATGAGCAATGAGAGATGATCAGCACCAGGAAGGACAGATCAATTGCAGCTTTCATCCAAGAGTTAAACCAGCATATTCGACGCCAGGAGAACCAGATGTGTGCAGGCATGATGGATCTGAAGAAGGCCATGACCAAGATCACGGAACTGGAGGAAGAACTCAAGTCTACACGCGATGGATATGAGGAGGAAATAGCAATGCTAGTTGAGAAGAATGAAGATCTGAAGAAGAAGCTAAGATTGTTTATGGGATTTCTAGCAACTGGAGAAGACGAAGATTGCACTTGTCCACAGAACTACATCATCATCGATGACACCGACTCAGACCCGGATGATAGTGATCATGACTATGTTGATGAAGCTGGAGCATATATCATGGATTCTTCATCGGAGCAGTTTTTTCTAGTAGACCACCATAACAAGAGTAGTATTTTCCTTCCATGTATCTAGATTAGTCCGAGCACTTTTGTAACGATAGATAGACCGTTGTATGCCCTTTCTTGTTTGAATGAAGTGTTTTGATTGCAATTTGTCTCATGTGCATATGGGTAGTGTTTTTCCCTCTAGACCTCATTCTATTCTGTATTCTCATATTTTCTAAACCCTCAGATGCCTCCGAGATGCGACAACGGATTTGATTTTCCACGGGAGCTCATCCAAATTGATCCAAAGCAGTTGTAATGCATTGATGCAGATACTAGTCCAAAATCAGAATCAGGGGAACAACAACAACAACAACCCACTACCACCACCACCTGTTGATCACTTAACCCGTTTTCTTAGGTTGAATCCGCCGGTGTTTTCCAGTAGCACCGAGCCAATTGTTGCAGATGATTGGCTTCGCAAGACAGCCAGGGAGTTGACCACTGCAGGATGCACAGATGCGGAGAAGGTGCGATTTGCCGCACATCAGCTTGAGAGACCCGCAGCATCATGGTGGGAGAATTTCACCGCCACCTATCCAGTGGATACTGTCAAATGGGATCAGTTTCAGCAGGCTTTCCATACCGCTCATGTTTCAGCAGGAGCTATGGCCATGAAGAAGCATGAGTTTCGCAACTTACGCCAGGGAGGACGTACAGTTGGTCAGTATGTGGATGACTTTAGTAAACTAGCACGTTACGCCTCAGATGACGTTGCTACGGATGCAGCTAAGCAGGAGAAGTTTCTGGAAGGACTGAATGATGAGTTGAGCATGCAGTTGATGGTAGCAAGTTTCAACAACTACCAGGAGTTGTTAGACCGTGCTCTCATGATTGAAGGGAAGCAGCAGCAGATTGAAAACCGCAAGAGGAAGTATGGACAAGGGAAGTACAATTCTGGAGCTCAGTAGAATCCACGTTTTACCCCGAAATCGGGAGGACAGTTCCAGCATACCCATGGAGGTGGTAGCTCGCACAATCATAATGGTTCCAAAAATGGTAACGGGAATGGAGGAGGCAATGGCCAGAACCGTACCAACCCCTCAACACCAGCCAAGAGAGATCTGAGTCAAGTTACTTGTTTTAAGTGCCAGAAGACCGGACATTACGCCAATGAATGTCCTGAAGGAAAGAATGGGAATGGCAATGGAAGCTCTGGGAAGAAGCCGAACCCTTTCAACAGAGGACAAGTAAACCACGTTAGCGTGGAGGAGGTTGAAGCCCAGCCAGATGCAGGAATAGGTAAGTTTTTGGTTAAGTCATTTACTGCACTCGTTCTTTTTGATACTGGTGCATCGCATTCATACATATCAAGGGGACATGTGGATAAGTATAGACTGTCCACCAAGGTTCTAGGAACACCCATGCTAGTAACCTCACCAGGAGCGGAGTATACGGCCAGTCGAGGATGTTTTCAAGTGCCGTTGAGTATAGGCAAGCATGTTTTCCCCTCAGACTTAATCATTTTGGAATCACAAGGTTTGGACGTGATTCTGGGTATGGATTGGCTATCGATGTATGGAGGAAACATCGATTGCGCCAGTAAGTCGATTTTTCTTACTACCCCAGAAGGGAGAAGGATAAGGTATGTATCAAGACATAAGCCGAAGAGGATGCACGTAAATTCCTTATCAGGAATTGTGCAGGAGGAAGTTCCAGTAGTGAAGGATTTTCCTGACGTATTTCCAGAGGAGTTGCCAGGCATGCCACCGGATAGAGACATCGAGTTTTTAATTGAGCTTTTGCCAGGCACAGGGCCGATATCCAAGAGACCATACAGGATGCCAGCAAAAGATTTGGAGGAGATTAAGAGTCAAATTAAGGAGTTACTGGATAAAGGTTATATTCGCCCAAGTTCTTCGCCCTGGGGATTGCCAGTACTTCTAGTGGAGAAGAAAGATGGATCATTAAGGATGGTTGTTGACTATCGAGGCTTGAATGCAGTAACAATCAAGAACAAGTACCCACTGTCGATGATCAATGACCCTGTTTGACCGGTTGCAAGGAGCAAAGGTATTTTCCAAGATCGATTTGCGATCAGGATACCATCAGTTGAAGATTCGAGAGCAGGATATACCTAAGACGACTTTTAACACCAGGTATGGGCTGTACGAGTATACCGTTATGTCATTTGGTCCAACGAACGCGCCTGCCTATTTCATGAACATGATGAACAAAGTATTTATGGAGTTTCTGGATAAGTTCGTCATGGTGTTCATTGATGATATTTTGGTCTACTCAAAGAATGAAGAGGAGCATAAGGAGCACTTGCGTTTGGTATTGGAGAAGCTCAGAGAACATCAGTTATATGCCAAGTTCAGCAAATGTGAATTTTGGTTGAAGGAAGTTGGGTTTCTCGGACATGTTATATCCGAAGAAGGTATAGCAGTAGACCCCACCAAGGTTGTTACCGTGACAAATTGGGTAGCACCAACGACGGTTTGACAGATCAGGAGTTTTCTTGGACTGGCAGGATACTACCGGAGATTCATTGAGAATTTCTCAAAGATTGCAAAACCTATGACAGAGTTATTGAAGAAGGACACCAAGTTCATTTGGACTAAGGAATGTGAGGCCAGTTTTCAAGAATTGAAGGAACTTCTAGTTACCTCGCCAGTGTTGATTCTGCCAGATCAAACCAAGGATGACGAGGTGTATTGCGACGCTTCACGTCGAGGACTTGCAGCAGTGCTTATGCATGAGGGGACAGTTGTTTCATATGCTTCACGACAGCTTAAACCTCATGAGTTGAATTATGCCATGCATGATTTGGAGTTAGCAGCCGTAGTGCATGCATTGAAGACATGGAGACATTTTCTTATCGGAAATCATTGTGAGGTGTACACGGATCACAAGAGTTTGAAGTACATTTTCACGCAGAAGGAGTTGAATCTCAGGCAAAGGAGATGGTTGGAGCTCATCAAGGATTATGACATGAGATTGCAGTACCACCCTGGGAAGGCTAACGTAGTAGCCGACGCGTTGAGCCGTAAGAGCCATGTCAATACACTCATCACCGCAGGGTTGCCAAAGGAGTTAGCCGAGGACCTTTGCATTTAGGCCCCAATAAATGTTCATCTAGACCGGCTTGATTTTAGAAGCCGGGGAAAATTTATTTTGGGATTTTTGGAGTCCGTTTAGTATTTCTTTTGTTTGTTTTTCTGCGTGATAATTATTGAAAAAACTGGAACCGACCTACGGGCCGTGTTAGGCCCGGACTCCTCCGGGTGGCCTTTATAAGCCGCTGGCCCGCCCCGGGGCCGAAACCCTAGCCGCCGCCCGCCTCGAGTCCCGCGCCCGCTCGTTTTTTATTAGATCATTTTTATTAGATCATTTTTTCTGGTTTAGGTTAATTAGCGAGCGTTCGCTCGTTCGTTCGTTTTAACGAACGCGTTCATCGTTTAGATCCAGATAACGAACGTTCATTCGTTAATCTGTTAGTTGTTTTTCTTTTTCTCGTATGTATTCCGCAATTTTTCTGATCGTGATTTCTGATCCGATTTTCGTTTTAGTATAACTTTTCGCTCGTTTATCGGAATCCGGCGATTCAAGCGCCTGGAGTTTCGTCCCCAAACCCTCTTTCTGAATAATCTACTCAAACAAGTTTTTGCTTCTGTAAAATTTGACTTAGGTCCAGATTAGTAAACGAAGCTTATTTCTTTCGCCGTTTGAGTTTGGTTTCTTTGTTCGATTTGATTCTTTTTGCAAACCGGAGTTCTTAAGTTGAACTTTCTGGTTAGATCTTTTATTTGAGTGTTACCTGTGCATTAGATGAGTACTTATTGTATGCTTGTTTTTTCTTTGCTTGCGATAGAGTACCCAGATTGCGGCGCTTGCTACTTCGAATCCCTAGGTTTCGCGGATCATCAGCAGGGCAAGTAACACTTTGATCATACCTCTTTACTACCCAATTTTATTGCATTAGATCAATCCTCAAACACTTGCATGATGTAACATCCCAAATTTTCAATTTGGAATGTTATACATTAGGTCATCATGCATATCATATTTTTCTCGCATTTTCCCGATCCTAGAAAATTTCACGCAACTCAAGGACCCTCGGAGAGAGTTGGAAGTTTCATTATTTTCATATTTGGGATTTCTCAAATTTTGAAAATAGGATCATTGGATTTATTTAATTATCTTCATAAAGTTTTTCCTATAAAAACTTAAGAGAGGGAATAATATGACTTTCCCAACATTTAGGAAAAATGAAGATATTATAAATAAATCAATAATTTGGTTTTGGAAGATTTGTTTTGCTTAGGCAAAATGAGCATTAAAAATATTATGCATGTTTGCCGCTTTTAAAGTTCATTTTGTTCGACTCATTTTTAGGAGTCGGGGAAAATTTGTTTTATTTAAATCAGAGTTCATTTGGTATTTTTTTAATTGCTTTGTTTTTATTTAAAAAAATCACTTCGGGCCAAGGCCCAGCCGGCCCAGCCAGCCGGCCCGCCTCCCGCCTCCCTCTCCTCTCACAAGACGCCTTGCCTGAAGTCCCGCTCGGGACGACGCCTCGTGAGTCCGGCTCCGCCCGCCTCCCCGGCTTGCCCTTCCCCAAGCCACCACGCCGCCCTCTCCCCTCTTAAATACCGCCCGCCTCTCTCTCACCGCGCCGCCACTTGAGTTCGCCGTCGCCCGTCCTCACGCCTTGAGCCCGCCGCCCCTCGCAGCCCGCGCCCCTCGCCGACCTCGCCCGCCGCCCGGAGCCCTTGGCGACCGCCGGAGGTAGCCACCGCGCCGATCCGATCCGATCCGGTTTTCCCTAGAAAACCCGGTCCGGTTTTTTTTGAGATGTTCGGTTTTTTTTTAAAAAACCTAGATTGGTTTTATTTTTTTCGGTTTTCTTATTTAGTGAACGTTCACCGACCCGTTCGTTTCAATGAACGCGTTCGTTGGATTAGTTCTGTTAACGAACGTCCGTTATTTAATCCGTTCGTCGCTTTCTTTTAAATCGGATTTAATCCGTTATTTTTCCGATTCGATTTCCGATCTGATTTTCAAATCTGTTTTATTTCTTGCTCGTTTATCGGAATCGGTGATTCAAGCTACCGAGTTTCATTATGAAACCGCCGTTCGACTAACCTACTTACACAGAGTTTTGCTACTGTAAAATTTTGACTTAATTTCAGATTGCTAAACCGAGTCGTTCTCTCTCGAGTTCCGACTTTCGATGCTTTATTTGATTCGATTCTTTTGCAACTGTGGTTCTTAAGTTGAACTATCCGGTTAGATCTTTTATTCGAGATTTCCTGTGCATTAGATGAGTACTTATTGTATGCTTGTTGTTTGTCTGCGTTAGATCACCCGTGAGTGCGCCGCTTGTTACTTGAATCTCTAGGACTCATGGATCATCAAGAAGGCAAGTAACACTTTGATCATGCCTTTTCTACTACCCAGCTTTTATTGCATTAGATCAAACCCTCAAACACTTGCATGTTTAGGATCTAATTAAATTGTGGGATGGAAAGTAGATTGAGGTAGTACCTATTACCTGCTTTTACTTATGAAACCTTGGGAGTTACTTCTACGCTTGCTTGATTATGCCATGCTATGCTAGTAGACGTGGATTGGGTGAGTGAATATCCATGACAGATGTGAGATTGTTAATTAATGGTTTATCTAAGGTGGCAACCTAAACACACATCTGGGTGGATTGAGGCACCTGGTTTCTATCAGACTTGCTGTATTTCTTGGACCGCCACCTGTGCTCTAAGGGATCATAAGATTATTCAAACTGAAACTTCCGTAGCAGCCACAAGCCAATTATGGGCTCTGGCGTAGTTGACTAAGTTGTGCGAACTCTTACGGGTAGGCTAGCCGACGTAGGGGATGTAGGTTGGTACGGTCTACCCACATGTAAGGTGCTAAGCGCTTACGAAAGACTATGTCTCGGTCATCCGTTTCTCAAACACCATGTAGTGCGAGAACCAAGCGGAGGCGATCGAGTCTTGTGGGGAAAAGTGCGCAAACCTCTGCAGAGTGTATAAAACTAATCATGATTAGCCGTGTCCCCGGTTATGGACAAATCTTGAGTATCTAGTACTTGAATATCATGTGAATCTCAACATGTTACTTCTAATAATAAAGTTATTGGGTTTTAATGAGTACTTTTTAATTGGGATTGAGGATGCTGTCAACCATTCTCAATGTTTAACAACCACCATGATAGTTAAATAAAATTATTCCTTTGATGTAGGGAAAAACCAGCTTTATGCAAAATGTAATCAGAGAGCCTTACCACCAGCCAAATATGCATGTAGTATAGGCTTGTTGCTTCATTTTTTTCTATGTGTTACATTGCCAAGATATTCCATGTCTTGACCCGTTTTCGGGCTGCAACTTTTCACGCTATGCACTTTTCGTATTTACAGTAAGGTGTTAGGTCGTGGTTCTATACTCAGGGATGCCGTTGGAGTTGATGGACTCACTTGTCTTCCAAGTCTTCCGCTGTTATCTTTAGATGGCCTTAAGCCATATTATTGTATTAAGTTCCCTTGTGGACAACGATGTAATAAGTGTGTGATTGCTACTCTGCTATAAATCCTTCGAAGTACTGTGTGGTGTCAAGACATCGATCCAGTGGATGACACCGAGCACGTAGCACTAGATCCATTCGGGTCTAGGTCACTACAGAGAATGGTATCAGAGCACACGCTGACTAGAGGACACGACCACTAAGATAAAGCCATAGATCACTATTCTCTTCCCATTTTCTAACTCCTCATCTTTTCTACTCTCTTTAGGATGAAGGGCGCGAAGATCAAGTACACCCAACCGGATGAAGGCACACCTTTGGATTTCACTTGAAGGAAGTTACCAAATACTGAGCAGGTGGACTACCAAGCTTCACCGAACTTTCAACGCCACTCTGCTCAAGAGGAGCGCCGGAAGATTTACGCTCAAGTTCCAGAAGGACATTCGCCCCAATCACCAAGCCTATAGATAGTGTTTTCAAAGGCACCAACTTGAGTCCGGGAAAGAGCATGGCAGCTCACATCACCATGGGACGCATTGGAGAAGTTTATCAAGAAGACCTCAAGGACACAATCTACCAGATTTGCGGACGCCGAGATGACAAATGGGACGCCATCAGCTCCAAGAAGGATAGATCCATTGCAGCATTCATCCAGGAGTTAAACCAAAGATATTCGACGCCAGGAGAACCAGATGTGCAATGATATGTTGGAGTTGCGTAAGACAAAGGGAAGGATCATCGAACTTGAAGAAGAACTAAAGACAACTCGCAAAGGACTATATGGACGAGATCGTAGCTCTAGCAAGACACAATAACGATCTTAAGTACGAGATTGAAGAACTCAAGAAGAAGTTGGCGCCAGGAATGAAGACCAAGATGTCGATTGCCCAAGCGACTACATCAACATCGACGACACCGATTCGGATCCAAGTGAACCCGACTTTGAAGACGAAACTGGAGCAGACATTATGGAGTCTTCCACCGGTTCAAATTAGTAGAAGTCCCCCACATATTAGTAGTATTCCCTCCATGTAAACACCATAGCACACGCACTTTTGCGATAGTTAGATCGTTGTAAGCCTTTGTTTGATTGAATGAAGTGATTTTGTGTGTATTTGCTCATGTGCATTTGGGTAGTGATTCCCCTTAGACCTCATTCTATTCTAAATTCTCATCTTTTCTAAACCCATCGATGCCTCCGAGACGCGACCCGGATTCGCTTTTCCGCCAGAGATCACCCAACTGATCCAAAGAAGGTATCACCCCGATTCAAACATTGGTGCGTAACTGTGGCAACAACAACAACAACAACCCACCGCCACCACCACCTACGGATCATCCGACTCGCTTCCTTAGACTAAACCCGCCGTGTATTCCAAAGAGCACCGAGCCAATTGTAGCAGTATGACTGCTCCGCAAGATAGGAAGGAGCTGACCGCAGGATGCACGGATGGAGAAAGAGTGAAGTTTGCAGCACATCGATTGAAGGACCCGCAAAGAAAGATGGTGGGAGAATTTCACAACCACTTACCTCAGTAGACACCGCCACATGGGATCAATTTCAGCAAGCTTTTCAAGACCGCCCATGTTTCAGCAGGAGCTATGGCCATGAAGAAGCGTGAGTTTCGCAATTTACGCCAAGGAGGAAGGATCATTGGCACAAGACGTGGATGACTTTAGTAAACTAGCACGTTATGCCCCGGATGACGTATACCGATGCAGCTAAACAGGAGAAGTTTCTAGAAGGACTGAATGATGAGTTCAAGATGCCGTTGATGGTAGCCGGTTCCATAACTACCAGGAGCTAGTAGACCGAGCCCTCATGATTGAAGGAAAGCAAGAAAGAAATTGAGAACCGTAAGCGGAAGTATGGGCAAGGGAAGTATAACTATGGAGCTCAGCAGAAACCTCGTTATACCCCTAAATCAGGAATTCGGCCAAAGCATACCCATGGAGGAGGTAATTCAGATAACCATAACAGCACCATGAATGGGAACGGGAATGGAGGAAGCAACGGATGTAATCGCACCAACCCGCCAACACCATCCAAAGTAGACTGAGTCATATTACTTGCTTCAAGTGCCGCAAGATCGGGCATTATGCCAATGATCGCCCGTAAGGCCGTAATGGAAATGGCAATGGAAGCTCGAAAGAAACCCAACCCTTTCAATAGGGGACGGGTGAACCACATTGAAGTGGAGGAGGTTGAAGATCAGCCCGATGCAAGAATCGGTAAGTTTTTGGTTAAGTCATTTATCGCAGTTGTTCTTTTCGACATCGGTGCATCGCATTCATACATATCAAGGGATTTGTGGATAAGTACAAGTTACCAACCCAAGCCCTTAGGTCACCCATGCTAGTAACCTCACCCGGAGCAGAGTACATGGCTAGTAAATGGTGTGATCGACTGCCATTAAGGATTGGACACTATGTTTTCCCTCGGACCTAATAGTTACGGAATCCCAAGGATTGGATGTGATATTAGGTATGGATTGGTTATCAAGGTATGGAGGAAACATAGATTGCACCACAAAGTCAATTTTGCTCACCACACCTGAAGGAAGAAGGATTAAGTATGTATCACGGCACGAGCCGAGGAGAGCACAAGTTAATTTCTTATCGTGAGTGGTATGTGAAGAAGTACCGATGGTGAAGGATTTTCCCGATGTATTTCCTAAGAGTTGCCGTGAATGCCACCGGATAGAGACATTGAGTTTTTGATAGAACTTTTGCCAGGAACGGGCCCGATATCGAAGCGACCCTATAGGATGCCAAAGACAGATTTGGCGGAAATCAAGAAGCAGATTAAGGAACTATTGGATAAAGGTTTTATACGCCCAAGTTCTTCACCTTGGGGATCACCCGTTTTCCTAGTGGAGAAGAAGGATGGATCGTTAAGAATGGTTGTTGATTATCGTGGATTGAATGAAGTAACAATCAAGAACAAGTACCCACTATCGATGATAAATGATCTGTTTGATCGCTTGCAAGGAGCCAAGGTGTTTTCCAAGATCGACTTGCGATCAGGGTACCATCAGTTGAAGATTCGGGAGCAGGACATACCCAAGACAGCATTTACCACGAGATATGGATTATACGAGTATACCGCTATGTCATTTGGACTGACTAACGCACCAGCCTATTTCATGAACCTGATGAACAAAGTGTTTATGGAGTTTTGGATAAGTTCGTCGTGGTGTTCATTGATGACATTTTGATTTTTTCGAAGAATGAAGTGGAACACAAGGAACAATTGCGATTGGTTTTGGAGAAACCGAGGGAACACCAGTTGTATGCCAAGTTCAAAGAAATGTGAGTTTTGGCTAAAGGAAGTTGGATTTCTCGGACATGTTATATCCGGAGAAGGGATAGCGATTGACCCCACAAAAGTTGAGACCGTAACCAATCGGGAAGCACCAACGACAGTTGGAGAGATTCGAGTTTCCTTGGACTCGCAGGATACTACCGAAGGTTCATTGAGAATTTCTCAAGGATTGCTAAGCCTATGACAGAATTGTTGAAGAAGGAAAACAAATTTATATGGACCGAGGACTGTGGAGGCAAGTTTTCGTGGAGTTGAAGAAAAGATTGGTTACATCATCGCTTTGATATTGCCGCATCGGACTAAGGGTTATGAGGTGTATTGCACGCTTCACGCCGAGGACTTGGAGCAAAGTGCTTATGCAGGAAGGAAGAGTTGTTTCGTATGCTTCACGACAACTTAAGCCCCATGAGTTGAATTATGCCACTCATGATTTGGAGTTAGCAGCCGTTGTGCATGCCACGAAGACGTGGAGACATTTTCTCATTGGAAATCATTGTGAAGTATATACGGATCACAAGAGTTTGAAGTACATCTTCACACGTATGAATTGAATCTCGCATAAAGGAGATGGTTAGAGCTTATCAAGGATTATGACATGAGATTGCATTATCACCCGGGAAGGCTAATGTAAGTAGCAGACGCATTGAGCCGTAAGAGCCACGCGTCAATACCCTAATGATGGGAGGAATACCCAATGAGTTAGCCGAGGACCTTCGAGAGCTATGTTTGGAAATAGTTCCGAGAGGCTATGTAGCAGCATTGGAGATTCAGTCAACGCTGATGGACAAAATCGTAGAAGCCCAAAAGGCGTATAAGGAAGTTGCCTCTATAAAGGAGAAAATGAGCAAAGGAAAAGCTAAAGGATTTCGTGAGGATGAGCACGATACCCTATGGTTTGAAGACCGTGTTTATGTGCCCAATGACCCGTAGATCGGGAAGTTGATTTTACAAGAAGCTCATGATTCACCCTATTCGATTCACCCAGAAATACCAAGATGTATTTGGATTTGAAGAACACTTTACGGTGGACCGGAATGAAGAAGGATATTATGGAGTATGTAGCAGTTTGCGATGTATGTCGAAAGTAAAAGCAGAGCATCGAACGGCAGGATTGTTACAACCATTGCCGATACCGAATGGAAGTGGGATAAACTAGGCATGGATTTTATCACAGGATTGCCAAAGACTCGCTCAGGATATGACTCGATTTGGGTTATAGTCGATCGCTTAACAAAGGTAGCTCATTTCATTCGATCAAGACTACCTATAGCAAAGTGCTAAGTTGGCAAAGATATACATGACCAGAATTGTGTGCTTACACGGAGTTCCGAGGAGCATCAGACGATAGAGGAACCCAGTTTACCTCGAAATTTTGGAACCAGTTGCACGAAACATTGGGAACCCGATTGAATTCAAGATGCTTTTCCACCCATGCATCGATGGATGCACCGAGAGAGTCAATCAGATTTTGGAGGACATGCTGAGAGCTTGTGCCCTAGATTATGGATCTAGCTGGGATGATACTTTGCCGTATGCAGAATTTTCCTACAACAACAGTTACCAAACCAGCTTGAAGATGGCACCTTTCGAGGCTTTGTATGGAAGAAGGTGCAGGACACCTTTGTTATGGGACTAAACTGTAGATCGCCGCTTGTTTGGACCAGATTTGATTAAGGAGTCCGAACAGAGAGTTAAGTTGATTCGAGATGTGCTCAAGGTAGCCCAGTCCTGCATAAAAAGAGCTATGCCGATTCAAAGCGCAGCGATTGAGTATGAAGTTGGAGACAGGGTATATCTCAGAGTATCCCGCTTGAGGAGTTAAGCGTTTTGGAGTTAAAGGAAAGTTAGCACCACGCTTCGTTGGACCGTATAAGATTTTGCAACGCATGGGAGAAGTTGCTTATAAGTTGGAATTACGGAAGGACTGTCGGGGAGTTCATGATGTATTCCATGTTTCTCGATTGAAGAAATGTCACCCGAGATAGCAGAGGTACCGTTAATAGACACAAAGTACACCGGAAGCAATTCAGCTTGAAGGATGACTTGACATATGAGGAAAAACCGGTTAAGATTCTCGATTATGCCAGCAGAGTTACCCGCAGCAAGGTTATCAAGTTTTGCAAAGTTCGGTGGAGCCACCACACCGAGGATGAAGCCACACGGGAAAGAGAGGAAGTTTTGCTCAAGGACCACCTCACCTATTTTCTATTCAACCCGAATCTCGAGGGCGAGATTCATCTTAAGGGGGTAGGTTTGTAACATCCCAAATTTTCAATTTGGAATGTTATACATTAGGTCATCATGCATATCATATTTTTCTCGCATTTTCCGATCCTATAAAATTTCACGCAACTCAAGGACCCTCGGAGAGAGTTGGAAGTTTCATTATTTTCATATTTGGGATTTCTCAAATTTTGAAAATAGGATCATTGGATTTATTTAATTATCTTCATAAAGTTTTTCCTATAAAAACTTAAGAGAGGGAATAATATGACTTTCCCAACATTTAGGAAAAATGAAGATATTATAAATAAATCAAAAATTTGGTTTTGGAAGATTTGTTTTGCTTAGGCAAAAATGAGCATTAGAAAAATATTATGCATGTTTGCCGTTTTTAAAGTTCATTTTGTTCGACTCATTTTTAGGAGTCGGGGAAAATTTGTTTTATTTAAATCAGAGTTCATTTGGTATTTTTTATTAATTCGTTTTGATTTTATTTAAAAAAATAATCGCGCCCCACAGGCCAAGGCACGGCCCGGCCAGCAAACCCGGCCTAGCGCCCGCCTCCCTCTCCCTCGACGCCACGCCCGCGCCGAAGTCCCTTCGGGGCGACGACGCCCGCCGTCGGAGTCCGGCTCCGCCCCGCCTCCCCCCGGCTTGCCCCTTCCCCAAGCCACCCCGCCGCCGCCCCCTCCCCTCTTAAATACCGCCCGCCCCCCCCTCTCACCCAGCCCACCGCCCGGAGTCTGGCCCGCTTGAGTTCGCCTGGCCGCCGTCCCTCGCCGACAGCAGGAGCCCGCCGCCTCGCAGCCCCGCCGCCCCTCGCCGACCCTCGCCCGCCGCCCGGAGCCCCGCCGGCGATCACCGGAGGTAGCCGCCGCCCCGATCCGATCCGATCCGGTTTTCCCTAGAAAACCCGGTCCGGTTTTTTGAGATGT
Source organism: Aegilops bicornis (assembly GCA_021605145.1). Taxonomy (NCBI): domain Eukaryota; kingdom Viridiplantae; phylum Streptophyta; class Magnoliopsida; order Poales; family Poaceae; genus Aegilops; species Aegilops bicornis. The sequence continues at coordinate 155,689,814 of CM038673.1, forward strand.
TCGGTTTTTTTTTTAAAACCTAGATTGGTTTTATTTTTTTTCGATTTTCTTATTTAGTGAACGTTCACCGACCCGTTCGTTTCAATGAACGCGTTCGTTGGATTAGTTTTGTTAACGAACGTCCGTTATTTAATCCGTTCGTCGTTTTCTTTTAATCGGATTTAATCCGTTATTTTTCTGATTCGATTTCCGATCTGATTTTCAAATCTGTTTTATTTCTTGCTCGTTTATCTAATCAATTGATTCAAGCGCCTGGAGTTTCGATATGAAACCGCCGTTCCGACTAACCTACTTACACAGAGTTTTGCTACTGTAAAATTTTGACTTAATTTTAGATTGCTAAACCGGGTCGTTCTCTCTCGAGTTCCGACTTTCGATGCTTTATTTGATTCGATTCTTTTGCAACCAGGGTTCTTAAGTTGAACTATCTGGTTAGATCTTTTATTCGAGATTTCCCTGTGCATTAGATGAGTACTTATTGTATGCTTGTTGTTTGTCTGCGTTAGATCACCCGTGAGCGCCGCTTGTTACTTCAATCTCTAGGACTCATGGATCATCGCAAGGCAAGTAACACTTTGATCATGCCTTTTCTACTACCCAGCTTTTATTGCATTAGATCAAACCCTCAAACACTTGCATGTTTAGGATCTAATTAAATTGTGGGATGGAAAGTAGATTGAGGTAGTACCTATTACTGTTTTACTTATGAAACCTTGGGAGTTACTTCTACGCTTGCTTGATTATGCCATGCTATGCTAGTAGACGTGGATTGGGTGAGTGAATATCCATGACAGATGTGAGATTGTTAATTAATGGTTTATCTAAGGTGGCAACCTAAACACACATCTGGGTGGATTGAGGCACCTGGTTTCTATCAGGACTTGCCTGTATTTCTTCGGACCGCCACCCACGCTCTAAGGGATCATAAGATTATTCAAACTGGAAACTTCCGTGTGCAGCCACAAGCCAATTCTGGGCTCTGGCGGAGTTGACTACGATGTGCGAACTCTTACGGGTAGGCTAGCCGACGTAGGGGATGTAGGTTGGTACGGTCTACCCACATGTAAGGTGCTAGCGCTTCGAAGACTATGTCTCGGTCATCCGCTTTCTCAAACACCATGTAGTGCGAGAACCAAGCGGAGGCGATTGAGTCTTGTGGGGAAAAGTGCAAACCTCTGCAGAGTGTAAAAACTAATCATGATTAGCCGTGTCCCGGTTATGGACAAATCTTGAGTATCTAGTACTTGAATATCATGTGAATCTCAACATGTTACTTCTAATAATAAAGTTATTGGGTTTTAATGAGTACTTTTTAATTGGGATTGAGGATGCTGTCAACCATTCTCAATGTTTAACAACCACCATGATAGTTAAATAAAATTATTCCTTTGATGTAGGGAAAAACCAGCTTTATGCAAAAATGTAATCAGAGAGCCTTACCACCAGCCAAATATGCATGTAGTATAGGCTTGTTGCTTCATTTTTTTCTATGTGTTACATTGCCAAAGCATATTCCATGTGTCAATTGACCCGTTTCGGGCTGCAACTTTTCACGTTGCGAGACTTTTCGCATTTACAGTAAGGTGTTAGGTCGTGGTTCTATACTCGGTGATGCCGTTGGAGTTGATGGACTCACTTGTCTTCCAAGTCTTCCATTGTTATCTTTAGATGGCCTTAAGCCATATTATTGTATTAAGTTCCCTTGTGGACAACGATGTAATAAGTGTGTGATTGCTACTCGCTATAAATCCTTCAAGTCTTGTGTGGTGTCGACATTATCGATCCGTGGATGACACTGAGCACAGAGCACTAGATCCATTCGGGTCTAGGTCGCTACACATGATTAGGATTTGATTAATATCTGGGTTTTGGGAAGTAGATAAGGTAGTACCTATCACCTTTTTTATTATCAAACCTTTGGGGGTTACTTCTACGTTTCCTTATTATGCCATGCTATGCTAGTAGACGTGGATTGGGTGAGTGCATCCATGACAGATGTGAGATTGTTAATTAATGATTTATTTAAGGTGGCAACGTTAATACACATCTGGGTGGATTGAGGTACCTGGCTATTCTAGGATTGCCTGTTTGTTTTTGGACCGCCACCCAGGCTCAAAGGGATCATACGATTATTCATGCTAGAAACTTCCATGTGCAGCCACATGCTATTATGGGCTCTAGCATAGTTGATTAAGTCATGTGAACTCTTACAGTGGTAGACTAGCAGATGTAGGGGAAAGTAGGTGTACAGGTCTACCCATCGTAAGGTGCTAGCGCTTCTGAAAGACTATGTCTCGGTCATCCGTTTCTCAAACACCATGTTGTGCGAGAAAACCAACGGAGGAGATCGAGTCGTGTGGGGAAAGGTGCGCAACCTCTGCAGAGTGTATAAACTAATCAAGATTATCCGTGTCCCCGGTTATGGACGCTTTGAGTATCTAGTACTTGGATTATCATGTGAATCTCATCATGTTACTTTAATTAATATTGGTGGGTTTGTTTAATGATGATGTTACTTAACTGGGATTGAGAATGCTGTCAACCATTCTCAATGTTTATCAACCACCATGATAGTTAAATAAAATTTATTCCTTTGCAGTAGGGAAAAAATGGCTTTATGCAAAACTGTAACCATAGAGCTTTCCACCAGCCATATATGCATGTAGTATAGCTTTATTCTTTCATTACTCTCTATGTGTTACTTTGCCAGCATATTGCATGTGTTGACCCGTTTTCGGGCTGCAACGTTCATGTTGCAGACTTTTCAGACGACGAGTAAGATGCCTTAGGATCGTGGTTCTATACTCAGTGATGCCGTTGGAGTTGATGGACTCACTTATCTTCCAAGCCTTTCGCTGTTATCGTTATTAGATGGCCTTAAGCCATATTTATTGTAATAAGTTCTCTTTGGAGACATTCGATGTAATAAGTGTGTGATTGCTACTCTGTTATAAATCCTTTGAGTACTGTGCGTGTCAGCATTACTGATCCAGGGATGACGCTGATGCACAGAGATCAGACTGTTTGAGGTCTGGTCGCTACACAAAGCCACCATGCATAATTTTTCATACATGTCACTCTTGATTCATTGCCCATCCCGGTAGATCGCCGGAGGCATTCATATAGAGTCATATCTTGTTCTAGTTTTGGTTTGTAATTCATGAGTTGTAAATAAATAAAAGTGTGATGATCATCATTATTAGAGCATTGTCCGCAAATAAAAAAAGGCCAAAAATAAAAAAAGAAAGGCCAAAGAAAAAAAAGGCCAAAAAGAAATAAAAATAAAGGCCAAAGAAAAAAAAGAAATAAAGGAAAGGCCAAAAAAAGAAAAAAGAAAGGCCCAAAGAAAAGAAAAAAGAAAAAAAGAAAATAAAAAGGGGACAATGTTATTATCTCTTTTTCCACACTTGTGCTTCAAAGTAGCACCATGTTCTTCATATAGAGAGTCTCATATGTTGTCACTTTCATATAGAACTTGGCTTGTATATTCCTACGATGGGCTTCCTCAAAATGCCCTAGGTCTTCGTGAGCAAGCAAGTTGGATGCACACCCACTTAGTTTCTTTTGTTGAGCTTTCATACATTTGTAGCTCTAGTGCATCCGTTGCATGGCAATCCCTACTCCTCATGTTGACATCAACTGATGGGCATCTCCATAGCCCGTTGATTATCCTCGTCAATGTGAGACTTTCTCTTTTTTTGTCTTCTCCACACAATCCCCATCGTCATATTCTATTCCACACAAGTTGAAAAATTTTGAGATTATTTAAGTATGAAACAATTGCTTGGCTTGTCATCGGGGGTGTATAAGATGGGAGCATTTTTGTGTGACGAAAATGAAGCATAGCCTAACTATATGATTTTGTAGGGATGAACTTTCTTTAGCCATGTTAGTTTGAGAAGAATGATTACTCTGATTAGTATGCTTGAAGTATTACTATTTCTTATGTCAATGTGAACTTTTATTTTGAATCATTTGGATCTGAACATTCATGCCACAATAAATAAAATTACATTGAGAATTATGCTAGGTAGCATTCCACATCAAAAATCTGTTTTTATCATTTACCTACTCGAGGACGAGCAGGAATTAAGCTTGGGGATGCTTGATACGTCTCCAATGTATCTATAATTTTTGATTGTTCCATGCTATTATATTACCCATTTTGGATGTTTATGGGCTTTACTTTACACATTTATATCATTTTTGGGACTAACCTACTAACCGGAGGCCCAGCCCGTATTGCTTTTTTTCCCTATTTCAAAGATTTCGAAGAAAAGGAATATCAAACGGAGTCTAAACGGAATGAAACCTTCGGGAGCGTGATTTTTGGAACGAACGTGATCCAGAGGACTTGGAGTGCAAGTCAAGAAGCAATCGAGGCGGCCATGAGGGTGGAGGGCGCGCTTCTCATCGGGCACCCCCTATCTCATGGGCCCCTCAAGGCCCACCGACCTACTTCTTCCTCCTATATATACCCATCGCACTTTGAGAACATCGGCGACCACGAAAAACTATTTCCACCATCGTAATCTTCTGTATCCACGAGATCCCATCCTAGAGCCTTCGTCGACGCTCTGCCGAAAGGGGAATCGACCACGGAGGGCTTCTACATCAACACCATTTCCCCTCCGATGAGTTTTGAGAAGTTTACCATAGACCTTCGGGTCCATAGTTATTAGCTAGATGGCTTCTTCTCTCTTTTTGGATCTCAATACCGTGTTCTCCTCGATCTTCTTGGAGATCTATTCGATGTAACTCTTTTTGCGGTGTGTTTGTCGAGATCCGATGAATTGTGGGTTTATGATCAAGTTTATCTATGAGAAATATTTGAATCTCCTCTGAATTCTTTTATGTGTGATTAAGTTATCTTTGCAAGTCTCTTCGAATTATCAGCTTGGTTTGGCCTACTAGATTGATCTTTCTTGCAATGGGAGAAGTGCTTAGCTTTTGGTTCAATCTTGCGGTGTCCTTTCCCAGAGACAGCAGGGACAGCAAGGCACGTATTGTATTGTTGCCATCGAGGATAAAAAGATGGGGTTTATATCATATTGCATCAGTTTATCCCTCTACATCATGTCATCTTTCTTAATGCGTTACTCTGTTCTTTATGAACTTAATACTCCAGATGCATGCTAGATAGCGGTCGATGTGTGGAGTAATAGTAGTAGGTGCAGGCAGGAGTCGGTCTACTTGTGACAGATGTGATGCCTATATACATGATCATGCCTAGATAATCTCATAATTATTCGCTTTTCTATCAATGGCTCGACAGTAATTTGTTCACCCACTATAATACTTATGCTATTTTGAGAGAATCCACTAGTAAAACCTATGGCCCCGGGTCTATCTTTTATCATATAAGCTTTCAATATACTTTTATTTGCATCTTTACTTTTCCTATCTATATTATAAAATACCAAAAATATATTTATCTTATCATACTATCTCTATCAGATGTCACTTTACATGAAGTGGCCGTGAAGGGATTGACAACCCCTTTATTCCATTGGTTGCGAGTTCTTGTTTGTTTACAGAGGTGCGTGGGACTTTTGAGGAGCCTCCTACTGGATTGATACCTTGGTTCTCAAAAACTGAGGGAAATACTTATGCTACTATTGCTGCATCACCCTTTCCTCTTCAAGAAAAACCAGCGCAAGCTCAAGACGTAACACTTATCGCCTGTCATTATGGGACAAAACACATTAAATGCACCCCTTAGGTGTCCCTTTGCTTTATTGGGGATGGTAGCGAGGCCCGTCCCGTCCGTCGCCGCCTCGCCTTGCTTCGACACGTGTCTTGGCCAACGAGGCGTGCGACGCCATGTAGGCTGCTGAGCTGGTGCGGTGGCAGTGTCTTCACGAAGATCTCCATGCCACCACGCAGATGCTTGCTGAGCTGGTCTAGAGGCCGCACGTTGCCACGTAGGTGCCCGCCTAGCTGGCTGGGCTGGCAGCTGCATGGGGACGGCGGTGGAGTCTTGGCAGATGCGGGCCTGGCCACGGCTCTGCTGATGTCCTCAGCAAGGGTCTTGCCGGGGTCCCGGCAAGGGTCTTGCCGTGACATCGCGGTCGTCCCCGGCAAGGATCTTGCCTGAGGTCTCGTGGATTTCCTCGGTGAGGATCTTGCAGAGGATCGTCATATTCTGGTCGTCATCTAATCTTGTGTATTAATGATCTTGACGAAGATCTACATGCCACCATGGAGGTGCCTCCCGAGCCTCGGTTCCAATGCGGTTCACGGCATTGGAACCCTTGGACTCAACGGTGGCGCGCTCTGCTGGCGTTGGGAAAGTTGCCTCGGCAAGGCTCTTGTCGGGGCTGCGGAGGCTGCCCCGGCAAGGGTTTTGCCGAGGGAGTCCACCTCGCCCTCTTGTTCTTTGTGTCTCTGGTCTTGGCGTTGACTTGATTGACTTGCATCTTTGGCTTCCCTCCTCTGCCCTGCTAAGGGTGGCCACGGGTGCGGCTTTGACTGCGCGTGCACAAGTAAAGTGGTGCAAAAGAGAGCCCCCACTTTTGTGCACCGACAGGAGCCCCCGGGCCTGGGCCACACATAAGCGCGACGCGTTGTTGGGCCAGGCCCAAAACGGTGCGCGGGCAAGCTGGGCAGATTTTTACCGTGATAACTCCCTCGCTCATTGCACTTCCCCACGACCCGCGTTGAATGCGCGACGTGGAGGGTCGTGCGTGACGTGGGGGTCATGCGTGAGACGGTTCTCGCACGCATGCGTCTTGTAGCAGTAAATGGTAAAGAGGCGGCCCGGGCCTTCCCCATAAAAAGGAATAACCGCGGGCGCGCTGATCATTTACCCTCTGTGCCTTCTCCAATATCGGAACCGCCGTCCCTATCTTCTTCCTCCTCACGCTCTTGCTTTTGCTCGTCGCTGTCGGATTTCGGGATCCGGCAACCCTTGAAAGGTTCGAACTCTGGGGTGCGTGCGGAGATCTCGACCTGCCTAGCCTGCCTACTCGCGATCCTCCGTAGCCTAGCGTGTCGAGCTCAAAGAGACACAAAGACATAGAGATTTATACTGGTCCGTGCCACCATTGTGGTGTAATACCCTAATCCAGTGTGGTGTGGTGGATTGCCTCGAGGGGCTATGGATGAACTAGTACAAGGATGAACAAGCCTCAGGAGGTGAGGTGTTCTTGAGCTGGCGTGGTGTTCTACTTGTTTTGATTTTCTGTCCTCCTCTATGGTGGTGGCTAACTCCTATATATAGTGGCCTTGGTCCTCTTCCCAAATATGAGCGGGAAGGGATTCCACAACAGCGGGATTTGAAAGGGGACAAGTAGTACAGTCTATCCTGACAAAAGTAGTCTTCGCCTGCGAAAAGCCTCTGGTCGTGACGCTGCGGTGGGCTCGGTGATGACCTCCGTCCTGCCGTCCTGGCGGTCTTGGTCTTGTTGCACCAGAATGGATACCTTTGGCTGGTTCCTCGGGACACTGCGCCTGGGGCTTGGCTCCCTTGCACCGAAGAGGAAACCTGCACTCTGCGCTCACCTGGCGCCCGCCTGGCCTCGTCATGTCTCACGTCAGCTGAGTCTCATCAGGTAGCTACACAGAATTCTCTGCCCCTCAGGAACCCTCCTGAGGAGGCCAACTCCTTCGAGGGTCTTGGCGTCGTCCGCCTCGCGAGGCTTGGCCCCTCGCGAGGTCTTGTGGTGTTGAAGCTGGGCCGCACCAAGCCGTTGATGAAGCCACGTGGTGGGCCGCAAGAAGGAAGGGCTGGATACCCCCAAATCCAGGGCGCCGACAGTAGCCCCCGGGCCCAAGGCGCGCTCGGACTTCGCTTGCAGGCGAAGCCAAAGGGAAAGTGCGGAGCACCGCCGGCCCTAACCGCCTGCGGCCTTGATGACGCGTGGCAATTGATTGGACGTGGGCGACTCCGTTTCCCCATGCTGCCTCGGCAACTGCTTGACTTTACAACTGCATGCTGCGTGCAGAGAGGATCATCATTATTGGAAATCATGGGAGGCCGACGATTTACCTTCTCCTGGCTATGAATGTGCGAGCGAGTGGAGTCCCTGCCCATCTTTCTTTCGTCTTGCTCCCGCCTGCTTCTTCTGCTCTCCATCTTGCTTCCATGGCGCCGATCAGGAGGTTCTCTACGACAGAGAAGGGAAAGGCCCCTAGGGAGGGGCCCGACCCTCTCCTGCCGAAGAAACGAATCCGCCTTCCCGACGATGCCCGTGTGGAGCGAGAGGTGGCCAGGCCTTGGCAATCGAGGCCTTCGCTTGGTTTTTTCTCTCCTCCTATGCGCCCACGCTCAATATGATGGAGTGTGTCACCGCACGACGCCTGATGAAGATGGCAGGGCCGCCATTGCCCTGCCGGACGCACCACGGACCCACACTGAAGGTAGCTTGCATGAGTTCGTGGTGTGGGCTGCAATGCCTCCTAACACCTGGATCCGATTCCCGTGGTTCTTCACACGCGAGTTGCCTCCGAGGGGACCGACGGAGTTGTGGCCGCAGCACGCAGGGTACTGCAGCATGGCCACCAGGGCTGAAGTCGAGGTGGTGCCTCCCGGAGACGTCTACATGATGTGAGGATGGGGCGAGATCGCCCGGGCTTGCCGCGCGGAGGGAGCCCTAGCGATCCACTTCGAGTACGATGGTGTGGACACCCTGTTCTTCAAGGTCTTCAACAAGCAAGGCGAGTGGCTGGAGTGCTGCTCCGCAGGGGACAGCTCGAGGGACGCCGTAGAGGGTGTTGTATATGCCGCTGCCCCTTCAGCGCTTCGTACAGCAGCATGATGACTCCTAGGAATCCAGTGACTCTCCCGAGCTCACTGATTCTCCGGAGTCGAGCGATGACAGCTACGTGCCGCCGAGCTCCCGTCGAGGCCGGAATGCTGCTGCTACTGCTGCTCGGCGCCGTCGACGACGCTATAGGACCTAGTAGTTTCCTTCCCTGCATGGAATGGAGATCAGCCCCCGTGGGGCTTGTAAGGATCGGAATGTATTTTATATCAATGCCATTTCTTTTTATCTTGCGATGGATGCGTGTATTCCACTTCAGCTAGGTTCCCCCCTTTTCTTTCCTCTAGACAGCGTGGTGCTCTATGCCGGTAGGACCCAGTCCCCAGGCAGGCTTCAGCCGTCGCTAGTATGCCAGGTCACGATGCCGTGGTCAAGGCTAGGAGGTAAGCGGCCCAAGGTCCGGTAAGAGCTCATGAGACGCGATGCTCACGAGGTCCCCCTTGGCATGCAAGCAGCTACATAGAAAATCAAAAAGGGGAGTTGAACCGCCCAAGTGGAACTGCGAGGCGGTACGTGTGGAGCGAAACTGGTGCCGTAGCAAGCTGAGACTTATCTTTTTGTTGTTTGAGTCCATTGGGGAGGTGATGCTTCCTATCGCGCTTGTGGTACCGTCAGGTGTAGCCTGTCCTGGCGACCCTCCTACCTCGCTTGCGAAAGTGCTCTATGTCCTCGAGACCCGGCCCTCGAGCGAGCTCAGCCGCCGCTGGTATGCCAGGTCGTGATGCCGTGGTCATGGCCAGGGGATGAGGGCTGGAGAGCCAATAGGAGCTCCCGAGACGCGATGCTCAGGAGGCCCCCCCTTTAACGTGCAAGCGGCTAGCATGGCTAGATGGTGGTTGCCCAAGCCGACGTTGGCCCATCGCCTGGTGAACCTGCAGGTGAGATGACAAAGGAGGTAGGCACCGAGGACCCTGCGAGGTGGTGTACATGAGGCGGGCCGCGAACCAGAGCTCGATCCCCGGGTTTATCAGCGTTGTAGGGACAGACCCGAGCACAAGCGCCGTGCCGATGTGAGTGTCATGCAGTGATGCAAAATTGGCGTTAGTCAGACGCATGAGGGTCGTGAGGCGGTGGTCACGAGGTGAAAATCATAGACAAACTCAGGGAAACGATTAGATAGTCCTGGTGAATGCAAAATGATACACGCCGTAGGGACGGACCAACACGGCCTGGGGATAGTGCAGCCCGAGGGGTGCCCCCAAACTGAACGAACTAGGGAGATGTTACCTGGTACCGTTGCTGAAGAGTTGTTGAAGTAGCCAAAAAACGCGTGCTGCAGAAGCCGCTCCGGTGTCGAGCCTCGGGAGGCTCAGAGGGACCGGAAGGCTCCTGAGGGTGCTCCTCCATCTCCGCCAAGATCACTTGGTGCCTGGCCTCGCAGGCCATCTGGGCGTCCCTCATGCAGCACTGGAACGCCTCATCCGCGCCCGCCAAGCTGAAAGGCATGCAGACGTAGCTGTGAGGCGGTCCCTCGCATTGGCCGACACGAGACAGCCACATGAGCTGCTGAGACGCGGCCCTGTTGAGCCCGGGGATGTCGATGAAGATGCGAAACTCCTTACCCTCGCTAGGGCAGTGAGCTACGCCTTGCGGCAGGCGACGATCGCCTTGCAGAACCCTTCCTTCCTGAATCTCCTCGATCACCTTGCTGATGAACTCGTTAATGCCTGGTACCTCACACATGCTGCCTTCTCCTGGGAAGCGTGCTCTGAAAAGTGCCTCCACATGGCGCCCGAGTGCCTCTCTCGCGACATTGGCTAGGTCTGAGGCCCACCAGAGGAGAGCCCCTGAGCCCAGCCTGAGAGGGGCGCCGGGTGCACCTTCCTATGCGATGGGTGAAGGTGCCGCGTCCGGAGACGCGAGACTCAGCACTGCATCCTCGTGTGATGCTCCCTCACGAGACCCCTGGCCCAGCTGCAGCTTCTTTGTCTTGGGCACGACTTCAGGATGGAGGGCGTCGTCTTTGTCTTCTGGGTTCTCAACTCCTGCAGCCTGGAAGGCGCGCTCGAGGGAGCACACTGCGTCCTTCTCTTTGCAGGCGACCGTGATGATGCCGCCGCTTCCTGGCATCTTGAGGATGTTGTAGCCGTGGTGTGTGGCCGCCATGAACTTGGCCAGCGCTGGGACCCTAGGATGGCGTTGTAGGGCAGGCGGATGTCGGCGACGTTCAAGTCAATGAGCTCGGTGCGGTAGTTGTTGAACTCGCCGAAGGTGACAGGGAGGCGAACCTGCCCGATCAGATGTGTTGACCCGTCGGTCACTCCTGAGAACGGCTTGGTGGGGTGCAGCTGGTAGTATGGCACCTGGAGCCTGTCGAACGTCTGGACGGAGAGAACATTGAGCCCTGCTCCGCCATCGATGAGGGTCTTGGTGACGGTCACGTTGCTGATAATTGGGGACCAGAGCATGGGAAGCGCGCCAGTGGTGGCCGCGCACTTGAGCCGGTCTGTGGAGTCGAAGGTGATGGCGCACTTGGACCACTTGAGGGGGCGAGTTGCTTCAAGCTTGGGGAGCGCTGCATTGACCTCGCGCGCAAACTGCTTGAAGACTTGATGGGAAGTTGGGGCTTGTGAGCCGCCCAAGATGCAGGCGAGGCCCAAGGCTCCTGGAAGCCCCCAGCTGCCTCGCCCTGGTGGTGATCTTCTTTCCTTCTTGGCGGTGGAGGCAGAGGAGGCAAAGTTGCATTATCCTGTGGGCGGACCTCATGAGGTTGCTCCCTCCAGTTTCCCTCACGAGGCTGGCCCTGCCAGCGGTCCTCACGAGGTTGGTCGCACCACTCCTGATGGCGGTCGCGCCCATCCCAGCGTCCTCCACCTCGGCCACCTCCGCGACCGTAGCCCCGATCATTGCGCTCGGGGCGTCGACCGAGGCGCCCGTCACGGAGAGCCCTGAGCTCCTGGCAGTCGCTGGTGTTGTCGTTGTAGACGTTGTGGAAGGCACAAAACGACCACTTGCCCTTGGATGACTCGGGGTGGTCGTAGCCGCGCTTGGTCTATGGTTCTGCCGCAAGTACGGCTGGCCCCTTGTGCTTTGTGCCCTTGGATTTGGTCTTCTTGTCTTCGGGATCAGCATCAGGGAGCTCGAGGAGGGAGAGGCGTCCCTCCTCAGCCCTCGCACACTTGTTCGCCATGTTGAACATCTCTAGAGTGGTGAAGAGGTCCTCGTGGATGGCTAGCTCCTCCATCTTGACATCGCGGATGCCATCGGTGAACGCGGAGATGATGGCCTCGTCAGACACCTTGGGAATCTTGAGGCGGACGTTGTTGAAGCACTGGATATACTTGTGCAGGATCTCTCCAGGCTGTTGCTTGACGCGGCACAGGTTGCCTGCGGCTAGCAGATGGTCGCGGGTGCCCTGGAAGTTGGCGATGAAGTGGCTATGCATCTACTCCCAGGAAGAAACCGACCCCTCGGTTAGGTTCAGGAGCCAAGAACGCGCACCATCCTTGAGGGCCATCGGGAACCAGTTTGCCATGATCTTCTCGTCCCGTTGGCCGCCTCGATGCTCAGCTCGTAGAGCTGTAGGAACTCAGCGGGGTCTGCGATGCCGTCATAGCATGGAGGCAGGTCGGGCTTGAACTTGCTCGGCCAGACGACATTGCGGAGCTCCGTGGTGAACGCGCGGCATCCTGCCGTGGCCACCGGAGGTTGTCGAGGGGGTAGAACGTGGTCCTGGTGCACGCGCTCCGCCACCTCCTGTGGCGGTGCGCGAGCCAGCTGTTGGGGCACTGGAAGCACGCGCGTTTCTCCCTGGGGGCGTTGCACCACCTGGCAGCTCACATTGTCCCGAGCCGGCACCGGGCGCTGCGGGTCGCGCCGTGGAGCCATATGGCTTGGCTCGATGATGACGCCCCGGGTCGGAGGTGGAGGAGGAGCCCCGTGCGTGACGTCGCCTGCTGCAGGTGGTTGCTGAGGCAGCGAGCGAGCCGGCCCATCGGAGCCCCCGTACGCGACGTTGATGAGCTCGGCGAAACGCTCGAGCCACTCCTCGTAGATATCACCCAATGGACGGTAGAAAAGAAGCTCCCGCACCGTGAGGAGAGCATCTTGTGCGTCCACCTAGCCACGGCACGCGTGGGATGACGAAGCTGCTGGGTCACTGACGGAGTAGCGGTGCGGCCGTCGCGGCGCACCGACGGGTGCAGCGATGAAGCTTGCTGCTCGTGGCCGGCAGGGCCCGTGGGGGCATTGGCCACCGGAGAAGGAGCACGGCGGGCGCAACCGTCACCTGCAGGGGCCGTCTGGGCGACGCGGGCGGTGACTGCAGCCCGACGCTCGGCGCGATCCCTGCGCGCGTCGGCCATGAAGGTTTCGGAGCGCAGACGGGTCGAACAACGGAAGAGAGGATCTGACACACCCCTACCTGGCGCCCCAAATGTCGGATTTCTGGATCCGGCAACCCTTAAAAGGTTCGAATTCTAGGGTGCGTGCGGAGATCTCGACCCGCCCAGCCTGCCTACTCGCGATCCTCCCTAGCCTAGCGCGTTGAGCTCAAAGAGACACAAAGACACAGAGATTTATACTGGTTCGGGCCACCCTTGTGGTGTAATACCCTAATCCAGTGTGGTGTGGTGGATTTCCTCGAGGGACTATGGATGAACTAGTACAAGGATGAACAAGCCTCAGGAGGTGAGGTGTTCTTTAGCTGGTGTGGTGTTCTACTTGTTATGATTTTCCGTCCTCCTCTATGGTGGTTGCTAAGTCCTATATATAATGGCCGTGGTCCTCTTACCAAATATGAGCGGGAAGGGATTCCACAACGGCGAGATTGAAAGGGGACAAGTAGTACAGTCTATCCTGACAAAAGTAGTATTCGCCTATGTCACGCCCAATATGCGACCCTATCCAATAGGAACCCGAAGGTCCCACCAAGGATAGACCCGCATATTGAAACGCTTTTGCAAGGTGGATATCATTACATCAACATTACATAATAGGTAGGGATACATACATAAGGCATACAATGCCACACGAATACAACATAATCTTACATAAGAGCACCATCCGACTATGGATGAAACACAAACAGAAACTCAAACGACATCCACCCTGCTAGCCCAGGCTGCCGACCTGAAACCTATCCCCTGATCGAAGAAGAAGCAGAAGAAGAACTCCAAAACAAGCAAACATCGCCTCAAGGCCATGATCATCGCATAACCTGTACCTGCAACTATTGTTGTAGTAATCTGTGAGCCACGAGGACTCAGCAATCCCATTACCATGGGTATCAAGACTAGCAAAGCTTAATGGGAAAGGAAGGGGTAAAGTGGCGAGGTTGCAGCAACGGCTAAGCAAGTATGGTGGCTAACATACGCAAATAAGAGCGAGAAGAGAAGCAAAGGAATGGTCGTGAAGCTAGCAATGATCAAGAGGTGATCCTGAACTCCTACTTACGTCAAACATAACCCAAAAACCGTGTTCACTTCCCGGACTCACGAAAAGAGACCATCACGGCTACACACACGGTTGATGCGTTTTAATTCGGATCTGGTGTCAAGTTATCTACAACCGGACATTAACAAATTCCCATCTGCCACATAACCGCGGGCACGGCTCTTGAAAGTTTATACCCTGTAGGGGTGTCCCAACTTAGCCCATGATAAGCTCTCGCGATCAACGATGGATATTCCTTCTCCCAGGAAGATCCGATCAGTCTCGGAATCCCGGTTTACAAGACATTTCAACAATGGTAAAACAAGACCAGCAAAGCCGCCCGGATGTGCCGACAAATCCCGATAGGAGCTGCACATATCTCGTTCTCAGGGCACACCGGATGAGCCAGACGTCGGGTTGGCATAGACCCTGGTTGACCAGGGGGCGCCGGACATCGCTCGGTTCGGACCAGCACTTAGAGAAGCACTGGCCCGGGGGGGCTAAAATAAAGATGACCCTCGGGTTGGCCGACCCAAGGGAAAGGTATAGGTGGTGGTGAAGCAAATGGTAAAACCAATGTTGGGCCTTGCTGTAGGAGTTTTATTCAAAGCAAATTGTCAACGGGGTCCCATAAATCACCCAACCGTGTAAATAACGCAAAATCAAGGAACATAACACCGGTATGACGGAAACTAGGGCGGCAAGAGTGGAACAAAACACCAGGCATAAGGCCGAGCCTTCCATCCTTTACCAAATATATAGATGCATTAATTAAATAAGAGATATTGTGATATCCCAACATAATCCTGTCCACCATGGAGCAATCTTCAACTTCACCTGCAACTAACAACGTTATAAGAGGGGCTGCGCAAAGTGGTAACATAGCCAAACAACGGTTTTGCTAGGAAGGGTGAAAAAGGTTAGAGGCTGATATGGCAAATTGGGGAGGCTTGAAGAACAAGTGATAGGTAGCGCAGCATAGCAATAGAACGAAGCAACTAGCATAGCAATGATAGTAGTGAGATCCAGGGTTGCGGTCATCCTTCCTGAAATCCCGCAAGGAAGAAGAACGAGTCCATGAAGAAGACGCACGGGAGAAGTCGAACGAATCCTCACAATCGCAACATTACCGGAACTAAGAAGCAACACCGGAAAGAAACAAACAACATGGTAAACAACCACCACATAAGCATGGCATTATGCACAATCAAGTATGATGCATGTCCGGTTTAAATAGGCATGGCTTGGCAAAGTGCAACAAACAATACTACAAGTTAAGTGGAGCTCAATATGCAACGAGTTGTATATTGACAAAACACCACATCAAATATTTAGTTTAATCTCGCTTAAGCTACCAAACAATATTAAATGTTGTTAAACATGGCAAGAGGTGGAGCATGATTAAACTAACTATTTAGGCAAGTTTAAATGAGGCCGGAACAACAAACAACAATTCCGGAAAATCCTCATGTGTAATTTATGAATTTGGTACTGTTCTCCCCTAAACACAATTTTATTGTTGTTAAACAGGAAAATAAAGTGGACCACGTTAAAGTAGGCATTTTTCCACCCCATTTACATATAAAGAACATTTAAATCCGCGCTAGGGTTATTTAGTTATGAAATAAAACATTTTAACATGGCATTTGAGCAAATTTAAACAAACAACATTTTAAAACTAAGAATTTTTCATACATAAAACATTTACATATGATGCAAAGTTCATGAGTAATTATATGCACGAAGTAGAGGGTTTTGCTGCAATTCTGCCAACTCTGGATAATTAGACAAATACACAGGGCACGAAAAAAAACATAGGCGGGCTGAATCTGGGCGAACTGGGGAGCTGCTAACATTGGGCTTTCGAGGCCTTGGGCCCGTGGAGCGGCTTGCAGCAGAGGCTGGCTTGGGCGTCGTGGTCGCGATCCACGTAGGCAAGGAAGGTGCGGTCAACACAGCGAGCAAAGGCACGTCGTCCTCCCTCGCCGAACGGGCGGCATTTAGGCGAGCAGTGGCGCTGGGGCAGCAGGTCGGCCATGAGCCGGGCAAGGAACTCCGGCGACGGGTGGCGGATCCGGGTGGCGGAAGCGGCGGGATGGATGGATCCACCTCGGATCCGGTGAGGCAGGGATCCATGGAGAGAACGAGGCTCGCCCTGTTCATCCTGAAGACAGAGAGAGACCACGAGGAGGGACTTGGCGCGGGATCCACGGCGCGTGTCACATCCTAGCTTCTGGTTTGCTCTGAGCTAGCTAGCCATGTGTTGCATCATGTCTAAATTCTTTTAAAATTGAAATGGGGATTGCCTAAACCCTAGCATTAAAGGAATTCAAATAGGTTCACCCAAAAATATTTTTCAAAGGAATCCAAATGGCTTTAGAAAATGTTCATCATTTACGGAAAAATTCTATAAACCATAACCAGAGTGATGCACATTTTTCATGACATATTTGGTCACTGGATTAATTTTTAGGTATTTGAATTGGAGCATTTAATGCCTATAAATATTTTAAATGCTTCAATACTTCTGATAACAATTGAGGGCTGTTGAAAATAATTCAAATAGTGCCCACAATTTTGTCAGGATTTTACAAAATGAGTTAGTATTTTTACTAATTCAAAATAGATCAAAATAAATAGAAAACAGAAACAATAAACAAAATAACGCAGAGAGAGAGAGAGTTAGTACTGGCCTTACAGGCGCCACCAACCGGCCCAAAGACGGCCCAGCCCACCGCCGCTTCCCCTGTCGTCTTCCTCCTCGCCAGAAGACAGGCGCGTGGCACGCCCATGGCCGCCACCTCCTCCTCCTCCTGCCTGGCTCCTCGTGGTGATCCTAGACGACGCCATGGGGAGGCCACGACACCTCCTGGACCCTCCTCGCTCTCTCCCTCACCCTCACTTCCCCCCTGGATCCCTCTCTCTTCCCCACCGAGCGCCGCCGTCGCCACCGACGCTGCTTCGCGCCACACCACCTACCCGCCTCGCCCTCTTTTCATCCTCACCCAGACGAAGGCGCCGGAAGCCCTCGGATGCCGCTTAGCTCCGCTGCTCTCCTCGGTCCCGGCGACGATCGCCGCGGATTACACCGCCGTCCGGACATCCTCGAAGCTCGCCGTCTGCTTCCAACCGACTTCGTGAGCTCCTCTTCCTTCTCCCCTTCCTGCTTCGCTCTCGAGCACCACAAAGAATCGCACCGAAGCTCGGCCGCCGCCGCCATCAAGACGTCATTGCCGTGGCTGTGAGCCACAGTGGCTCGAAGCCGGGCACACCATCGTGCTCCACACCTCACCAGGAGCACGTAGCACGCACCAACGCCTCCCCTAGCGCCATGCATCGCCTAACCCGCCGTTGGCCGAACTCCGGCCGCCGCCTCAAGGCCACGCCGATGCCATAGCTAACCCCAGCCTCCGGCTTGCTCCATTGGATGCGCACGAGCTCGAAGCTCCTCAGAGAACCCTCCGGCCGTCGAATGGGCGCCGGAGCAGCCGTCCGGCGTGCTTTTGCCGGTTGACGTCACCGGGCGGTTACACTCGGCTGGCGACGTGGCACGCCATTAGCCACCGATGACCCCACTAATTAACCTCGGTGAAACCGACAGCCGGGCCCCACATCCTAACTAATCGGCTAACTAAACTAGATTAAGTTTAATCTAATCGCTTCGACCCATGCGTCGCTTTCACCAAGCCGACGTGGCTGACCGGCCCACATGTCGTGACACTTACCACCTGAGACACCGATCAAGGACCCCATGGTCAGGTTTGACCTGGACCGCACCTCGTTGACTCGCTTACGTCATTATGTCGACGTAGTGTCGACAAGAATGCATTTTCTGGAATTAGTTTAATTCTAAATATTCAGGAAATTCCAGAAAATGTTTAAAACTTGTAAAATTCATAGAAATTCAACGGTAACTCCAAATTAAATAATTTATATATGAAAAATGATCAGAAAAATACAATCTTTCCATCTGTACTAGTTTCATGCATGTCAGAACACTTTAACCTTGCTGTTTAGGTGAAACAAGCTAATGCACTTATATCACTTATTATTTTGGGTGATCATTTGAATCCTTGGTTCAAATGGACTCAAACCTTTATGTCCCAAGTTGCATTAGACCTATCACACATCATATTGCCATGTCATAGCATGCCTCATATTGTCGCATTGCATTGATTGTGTCCTTCTGTGTTTGCTTAGTAATCGTCCCCTCTCGGTAGGCGATCCCGACGATGTGATCGATGACACCGATGAAGAACTATATTATCTTCGAAGTGCCGTGCAAGCAAAACCCCTTGTTCATTCCGACATAATCCCACTCTCTCGCTCCCGCTCTATTTTAATCGCATTAGGACAACAACGACTCATGTGTTACTTGTCATGCGGTAGTCGAACCCCTTTATCCTCTGCATGACCTGTCATTCCACAAGAATTAGATGAAACCCACTAGCATGAGTAGGAGTTGTTTGAGCCCTGATGTGCCTACTCATGCATGCTTGTTTGTCATGCCTGCCATCGCTTAGAGTCGAGTCAGTCCGATTCATCGGGAATGAATTGGAATGGTGTATGAACATGTCCTACTGTTGAGAGCTAAGTGTGTGAACATGATTTGGTAAAGGTAGCGGTGAGAGGCCATGTAGGAGTACATGGTGGGTTGTCTCATTGAAGCCGTCCTTAGGAACTGAGTTTTGTGTTTGTGATCCATGAACAGTTACTACCACACATTGGGCTCCTGGACGCTCCAAGCTCTCTCGACTTATTAATCAACTTGATCTACGTCCGTGAGTTGCAACTAGTTTCTCGGTGTTTGTAGGTAGTGTTAGTAGTCTACCAAGTGGCACCCTGCATGTGGGCTTGGGACAGACTAGGCATAGTGGCACGGTGTACCAAGTGGCACCCGGTTGGTGGGCTTGGGAACCCTGCTCACATCGTTTGGGGCCGTGAGCGACACCCCGCCGGATCTCCTTGCGGATGGAACCCGAATAGGTGAGAAACCTGGACGAGAGACTTGTGTGGTTAGTCAGGTCGTGGCCGACTCTCGCCAAAGCTTCCGCTTGAAGGTTGCCGAGATACACGAGGTGTACATGGCGGTAAGTGGCGAGAGCGCAGGTGAAGAAGTACACCCCGCAGGTTAATATGATCTATTCAATAGCCGTGTCCGCGGTAAAGGACTTCGGGTTGCTGTATAGTTCATAGACAAGTGAAAGTGGATACTCTAAAACGCGCAAGATAAGCGTGAGTGCTATGGATGGCGTTCTCGTAGGGAGACGGGAGCGGATCCATAGTGGTGTATTGATATGGTGAATTTGTGGACTCATGTGCGCCACCTCAAAGAGTTACTTGCAGTCGTAGTTCAGGTTAGCCACCGATTCAAAGCTGGCTTGCTGCAGTTAAACTCCACCGCCCCCTTTTGATAATGATGTATATGTAGTTAGTTCTGATGTAAGTCTTGATGAGTACGTTTGTACTCACGTTTGCTTATTTTATGTTTTGCAGAGAGACGTTAGTCTCGCTAGTAGTTCCGCTTAGACTTTGACGTTTAGCTTGTTACCTCAGCTACGATCTTGTGCCTCGGCAGATCTCGGTAGATAGTCGGGCTTCTCACCTTTTTCATTTATAGTTATGCATACTTTCGAGACATGTTTAGCTTCCGCTTGTGCTTTGACTTGTATGTTTCGAGTGTTGGGTCATGAGACCCATGTTTGTAATATCTCGCCTCCTCGAGCCTAATGAATAAATATTTGAGTCGTAGAGTTATGTTGTGATGCCATGTTGTATTTACACATATTGAGCATATTGTGTGTATGTTTGGAATGCTTGGTATGTGTGGGATCCGACAATCTAGTTGTTTATCCTTGGCAGCCTCTCATATGGGGAAATGTAGTCTAGTGCTTCCCGAGCGATAGTAGTCCGCTACATGTTCCTGCTCACCGGAGTCCTCGCTAGCCCAAAGACTACCGCTTTCCGACACTTGATCGCCGGCATGTGTTTCACTTCGTTCATGTGTCCGTTCTTCGGGAAATGTCACGCGGTGATATTCGGAGTCTGCCTAGCTCGCTACAGCCCGAATACCGGAGTCCTGTTAGCCCAAAGGTTACGTACCTCGAATTCATACGTTGATGACCGACATGCTCAATGTGATTCATGTATGCCTGTCCCCATGGGTTAGTGCCGCTTTGGGTTCACGACTAGCCATATCGGCCCGGTTTCTCTGTCATATGGATGCTAGTGACACTATCATATACGTGAGCCAAAAGGCGCAAACGGTCCCGGGCCATGGTAAGGCGACACCGTGGGAATACCGTGCGTGAGGCCGCAAAAGTGATACGAGGTGTTACCGGCTAGATCGATGTGACTTGGAATCGGGTCCCGACGGCGTTGGTATCGAGCTCGATCGTCAGAGGATTATCAAGCCAAACCGGTCAAGTTGTGTCTAGAAATGCTTTAGTTATGTAAGGGAATTGATTGTGGAAGGAACGTAAGGCTCTTTTTACTCCTTATACCTCATGGCCTTCTAACTGAGTCATCCTCTTCTCTTCTACGGGGATTAAGAACTAGGCTTCTCATCTATCTATCAGGATGACGTGTTACTAATCCATAGACCTTTAAGATTGTTGGTTTTAAGCCCCAGTTCAGTTTCTACTACTTCCATATGTTAACTGTTGATCTCGAAACCTTGATATGATGTTGTTGAGTGGTTATGCCACCATTTTTGCAGGATGTCTCAAATCATTTTGAGCATTTACAACCGTTATGCTATCCGAGTCATCCCAGGTCTCTAAATAGTCTAATGCATTTGCAAATCCTTTCTTCCCATTCCCAACGTCCTTTTGGTCAGGTTAAGCACACTAACTGGTGCGTTGAGGTAATTTATTGCCTAGACATATATGTTGGAACTATTACTATGACCCTAGGTGTTTAGGGAATCACTTAGTAATCGAGCCATGCTTTGTGTCCCCAGTGTGATGATTCTGGCCATTATTCTTGAAAGCATCTCGTGATGTTATTAGTTAGTAGGCAATCTATTCCTGGGTTCTTGAACCCGAGATTCACCCTACTTACCTCCTGTTGATAGTATTTGCTAGTTCCTTCGGGATATTAGTAACCTTGCGATAGCCCTCGAGGTCCGTGGTATATCCTTCTTCCAAATACCATGAACTATTTATGGCAGAAGTTCCTCGTTGAACCAAAGATCGCCGCCAGAGTGCTCATATTGAGTCCTCCATTCTATATGGTGATTCCGCTGGTTCTACCTTTCTCGCATGGGTTATCCTAAGAAATGTTGAGCTTTGCTCGACATACTAGTCTATGCATCCACAACTCGTAAAAAATCGTATGTTCCTTTGAGTTGTCCCTCTTTAGTTGTTTTACGGGCCTCGTTTATCAATTGATAATCGTGACGGTTGTGCATTCGTGTTATCGATGCCTATTATTCTTGTGGTCCGTCAAGCCATTCTATTCGGGAATGACTAGGAGAAACAAACTCCAAAGACCTCATCCATATCCAGATTGGGTCAAAGCAGTTGTATTCCGCATATCGAAATGCCAATTCAGCTTTTGTTACGTGCTACCACAAGTATCACCCACTTTATGTCAGGAATGTCATGAGAATTGCACCTTCTCTTATGGATTCTTGACGCAGTGATACTTCTCGCCATCATCGTTCATTCCTCGATCTCGTGTTGTTGCAACCGGAATACCGACAAATGAATTGTGATGTGTGAAATCAATACTCCTAGCAACCTCGTTGCTTGGTAGTAGATGGACAATATTCTCATTCTTAGCGTGTTGGTTATTGAATTATCATCCTAAGATTAATCGTGCTACCTAGTCCTTATTTCTGGTGCACACTTCGATTGATGAGTTAGGATCTTGTCAAGTCCTCACTCATTTGATCATATCGTCTTGCCCTCAAAAGCAAGATTGTTCTCGAGCTTAGTAACATATCGGTGGTTCGTGGTTTTCCGAATATCTTCTCGAGAGTATCACCAAAGTTGCCCCTCGACTATTATGTTGAGTTCGTGATCAAGTTGGTTTCTTGTGAACCACCCTTTCTCCAAGAATGCGTGTTGGATATCCCTGAGCTAGTTGGTTAAGCTAGACAACAACTTGGAGAGTTGGAAGATAAAAGCTTGCCTAACTTAGTTCATTCCAAAGGGATATTCTTGCGTAGTGTGTGTTCAAGAAAGATGATATCTTCATCGATTGGTCCCTGTGATCAGTTGCTGGACCTATTGTCTTATCAACCCTTTGATTTGAGTGTGGGTTATCGTCAAATCAAATCAGTACCAACGATGCTCGTAATGTTGTCTTACTCGTGGTTGATCCCTCGAGCATATACCATTACATCCTTTGGTCTGACCAATGCTATCACCGTGTTCACATGATGGTGGAAGTCCAGTGATATGGAAATTCCGATGAGTTGTTGTTGAGCCCATCAGCAGTATTTTGTCTCCCCCATGAGTCATGTTGAACATCAACCTAGTGTTGGAAATTTTGTAAGCAATGCCTTCGCGTTCGCTCATGAAGCCTATGCTTGGATGGAAGAAGTGACTTCCTCTAATTCATGTGCCTTTGGTGCAAGTTGCCGCCGTGGGTTTGAGAAAGGTTTGTTTTGTTTCCTCCGAATCGCCCCAAGTCGGTCATGCATGTGCTAAGTATGCTATGGTTTGACAGCTCGCAACCTTCACTCCATATGTGTTCCTAGCACACCAAGCCACTAATCGATTTGTTCAAGGAGAAGAAGTTCCTTCTTAAGAGCATGCCTTATGCAAGGACTTCGTTATCCTTGATGATGGTTCCCAAACTGTAATTCGATAGTATTTTATTGTAAGACTACTATGTGGTCATTCTTGTCTTGGACAACATGTTCACATGTTTGTAGCAGAACCCGCTCATGTTTTGGAGCTCACTACCATAGTCCATCTCCAGAATCTCGCAACATCATCTCGTCAATTTGTGTTGCACCCTTTCCTTTTCAGACATGCTGAGTCTGGAGTATCCTATTACCAATCGGATCTGAATCTCAGGCATATATGATGGTTGGAACATTCCCAACAGTTGCATTTTGTCCCCAGCTTGCATCCCATTGTGCCAATTTTCCATGGGATGACCTTCTCAGCAGTTGATGTCCAGGATCATCTTCAAAGTGGTCCTACCATGGGTTCCATCCATTCCGGTGATAAGCAAAAATCATCCATTGCGTTGTCTTCAACAAGGTAGTCCACATCATCCATTCTAGTCTAGGTATGCCATTCCTTTGCATTCCACCAAACGATCGTTTGTGATTGCCTTAGGCTGGTATAAAGAGTTTCAATGATCTTTGTATCAAAAGTAATTCTTTTTGCCACTTAAGGGAATAATTCTACGATTCACCTTTCCTAAGGTCTCCCGTTATGGAATCATGGCAATCATCTCCTTGTTACTTTGAAACCATGCACCATTTTACTTAAGCGTGGAATGGTTGCCTACCAATTTGAACCTTCGTCATCCATTTCTTTACCATCATTCCTAATGTGTGTTTGGTGTCTCAACTCAAGAGATGTTCTTATGTCTCACTCCATGAACTGATCTTGAGTTGCTCGATCTTCAAGAAGATTAAATCCTGTAGGGTTTCCCCCTCTTTCTGTTGTCATGTCGAGTGAAGATCTCGAAAGCAAAGACGTCAAGACCAAGATGATGGAATGAATCAACATCTTCGAGAAGGGCAAATGGATCATGAAGATTGTGATAGCTGTGACTCCCCTTTTTCTCTTACCTCACGCCTTGAATCTCGGGCGAGATTCTTGTTTAGTGGGGGTGAGTTGTCCAATCCTAGCTTCTGGTTTGCTCTGAGCTAGCTAGCCATGTGTTGCATCATGTCTAAATTCTTTTAAAATTGAAATGGGGATTGCCTAAACCCTAGCATTAAAGGAATTCAAATAGGTTCACGCAAAAATATTTTTCAGTGAATCCAAATGGCTTTAGAAAATGTTCATCATTTCTGGAAAAATGCTATAAACCATAACCAGAGTGATGCACATTTTTCATGACATATTTGGTCACTGGATTAATTTTTAAGTATTTGAATTGGAGCATTTAATGCCTATAAATATTTTAAATGCTTCAATACTTCTGATAACAATTGAGGGCTGTCGGAAATAATTCAAATAGTGCCCACAATTTTTGTCAGGATTTTACAAAATGAGTTAGTATTTTTACTAATTCAAAATAGATCAAAATAAATAGAAAACAGAAACAATAAACAAAATAACGCAGAGAGAGAGAGTTAGTACCTGGGCCTTACCTGGCGCCACCAACCGGCCCAGCACGGCCTAGCCCACCGCCGCTCCCCCCCCCCCTGCGGTCTTCCTCACTCGCCAGAAGGACAGAGGCGCGTGGCCGCCTGGCCGCCACCTCCTCCTCCCCGCACTGGCTCCTCGCGGTGATCCTAGACGACGCCATGGGGACGCCACGACACCTCATGGACCCTCCTCGCTCTCTCCCTCACCCTCACTTCCCCCCTGGATCCCTCTCTCTTCCCCACCGAGCGCCGTCGTCGCCCAAGCTGACGGCCATGACCTGACCACCTACCCGCCTCGCCGATGACCTGTGAAGCTCCGCCACCCCTCTTTTCATCCTCACCTGCACGGCGGTGCCGGAAGCCCTCGGATGCCGCTTAGCTCCGCCGTTCCCCTCCTCGGGTCCCGCGATCGCCGCCAGGATTCCACCGCCGTCCGGACATCCCCGAAGCTCGCCGTCTGCTTCCAACCGACTTCCCGTGAGCTCCTCTTCCTTCTCCCCTTCCCGTTCTCGCTCTCGAGCACCACAAAGAATCGCACCGAAGCTCGGCCGCACTCCGCCGCCGCCACCGCGACGTCGCCATGGCTGTGAGCCAAAGTGGCTCAAGCCGGCACACCACCGTGCTCCACACCTCACCAGAGCATGTAGCACGCACCAACGCCTCCCTAGCGCCTGCATCGCTTAACCCGCCGTTGGCGAACTCCGCCGCCGCCTCCTCGGCCACGCCGATGCCACAGCCTAACCCCAGCTCCTCCGCTTGCTCCATTGGATGCGCACGAAGCTCGAGCTCCTGTAGAACCCTCCGCTGCGTCGAATGGGCGCCGGAGCAGCAAATCCGGCGTGCCTCCGTCGTTGGTTGACGCCACCGTGATTACATCTGGCCGGTGACGTGGCACGTCATTAGCCACTGATGACCCCACTAATTATCCTCCAGTGACACTGATAGCCGGGCCCCACATCCTAACTAATCGGCTAACTAAACTAGATTAAGTTTAATCAGATTACCTCGACCCACGCTGCCGCCTTTCACTAAGCCGACGTGGCTGCTGATCGGGCCCACATGTCGCCGACACTTACCACCGAGACACCGATCGTTGGACCCTACAGGTCGTTTGACCTGGACCGCACCTCGTTGACTCGCCTACGTCATGTCGACGTAGTGCCGACCGATAATGCATTTTCTCGAATTAGTTTAATTCTAAATATTCAGGAAATTCCAAAAATGTTTAAAACTTGTAAAATTCATAGAAATTCAAGCTGTAACTCCAAATTAAATAATTTATATATGAAAATGATCAGAAAAATCCAATCTTTCCATCTGTACTAGTTTCATGCATGTCAGAACACTTTAACCTTGCTGTTTAGGTGAAACAAGCTAATGCACTTATATCACTTATTATTTTGGGTGATCATTTGAATCCTTGGTTCAAATGGACTCAAACCTTACGTCCCCAAGTTGCATTAGACCTATCACACATCATATTGCCATGTCATAGCATGCCTCATATTGTCGCATTGCATTGATTGTGTCCTACGTGTTTGCTTGAATCGTCCCCTCTCAGAGGGCGTATCCCGACGATGTGATCGATGACACCGATGAAGAACTATATTATCTTCAGAAGTGCCAGGCAAGAAAAACCCCCTTGTTCATTCCGATACAATCCCACTCTCTCGCCCCTGCTCTATTTTACTGCATTAGGACAACAACGACTCATGTGTTACTTGGTCAGTGGTAGCTGAACCCCTTTATCCTCTGCATGACCTGTCATTCCACAGTAATTAGATGAAACCCACTAGCATGAGTAGGAGTTGTTTGAGCCCTGATGTGGCTACTCATTCATGCTTGTTTGTCATGCCTGCTACTGCTTAGAGTCGAGCCAGGTCTGATTCATCGGGAATGAATTGGAATGGTGTATGAAAATGTCCTACTGTTGAGAGCTAAGTGTGTGAACACGATTTGGTAAAGGTAGCGGTGAGAGGCCATGTAGGAGTACATGGTGGGTTGTCTCATTGAAGCCATCCTTAGGAACTGAGTTACGTGGTCTCGTGATCCATGAACAGCCATTACTACCACACATTGGGCTCCGGCGCCCAAGCTCTCTCGACTTATTAATCAACTTGATCTCTGGCCCGTGAGTTGCAACTAGTTTACGGTGTTTGTAGGTAGTGTTAGTAGTCTACCAAGTGGCACCCTCTGCATGTGGGCTTGGGACAGATTAGGCACAAGTGGCACGGTGTACCAAGTGGCACCCGTTGGTGGGGCTTGGGAACCCTGCTCACATCGTTTGGGGCCGTGAGCGACACCCCGCCGGATCTCCTTGGCGGATGGAACCCGAATAGGCGATAAACCCGACGAGAGACTTGTGTGGTTAGTCGTCGTGGCCGACTCCCTCGCCAAAGCTTCCGCTTGAAGGTTGCCGAGATACACGAGGTGTACATGGCGGTAAGTGGCGAGAGCGCAGGTGAATAAGTACACCCTGCAGGGTTAATATGATCTATTCGAATAGCCGTGTCCGCGGTAAAGGACTTCGGGTTGCTGTACGGTTCATAGACAAGTGAAAGTGGATACTCTAAAACGCGCAAGATAAGCGTGAGTGCTATGGATGGCGTTCTCAGAGGGAGACGGGAGCGGATCCATAGTGGTGTATGGATATGGTGAATTTGTGGACTGCAAAGCGCCACCTCAAAGAGTTACTTGCGTCGTAGTTCGGTTTAGCCACCGAGTCAAAGCTGGCTTGTCGCAGCTTAAACTCCACCACCCCTTTTGATAATGATGCATATGTAGTTAGTTCTCGATGTAAGTCTTGCTGAGTACGCTTTGTACTCACGCTTGCTTATTTTATGTTTTGCGAGAGACGCTACCTCGCTTAGTAGTTCCGCTTAGACTTGACGCTTAGCTTGTTACCTCGGCCACGATCTTGGGCCTCGGCAGATCTCGGTAGATAGTCGAGCTTCTCACCTTTTTTCATTTACAGTTGTCTGTACTCAGACATGTTTAGCTTCCGCTTGTGCTTTGACTTGTATGCTCTGAGTGTTGGGTCATGAGACACATGTTTGTAATATCTCACTCCTTGGAGCCTAATGAATAAATATTTGAGTCGAGAGAGTTATGTTGTGATGCCATGTTGTATTTACACATATTGAGCATATTGTGTGTATGTTTGAAATGCTTGGTATGTGTGGGATCCGACAATCTAGTTGTTTATCCTTGGCAGCCTCTCATATGGGGAAATGTAGTCTAGTACTTCCTGAGCGATAGTAGTCCGCTACAGCCCGGTTCACCGGAGTCCTGCTAGCCCAAAGACTACCGCTCGACCCTTGATTGGCCGGGTATGTGTTTCACTTCGCTCGTGGTCTGTTCTTCGGGAAATGTCACGCTGGTGATATTCGAGTCCCGCTTAGCTCACTGCTACAGCCCGAATACCGAGTCCTCATAGCCAGTGCTACAGCCCAATTCATACGTTGATGACCGACATGCTCGATGTGATTCATGTATGCCTGTCCCCATGGGTTAGCGCCGCTTTGGGTTCACGACTAGCCATGTCGGCCCGGTTTCTCTCATCATATGGATGCTAGTGACACTATCATATACATGAGCCAAAAGGCTAAACGGTCCCGGCCATGGTAAGGCGACACCATGGGAATACCGTGCGTGAGGCCGCAAAGTGATATGAGGTGTTACCGGCTAGATCGATGTGACTTGGAATCGGGTCCCGACAGCAACAAGCAGAGGTGGACTTGAGACTCCGGAGGAACTTGAGGCTAGGGAGGCACGGCTCGGGCAAGTGGCAGAGCTGCAAGGCCATGGCAGGGGAGAAATTCAGACGAGAGTCGAGAGGGAGGAACAAGATAGGAAAAGGAGAGGGACGAGCAGAGAGGGAGGTGGACTGGTGCTCGGCGTCAAGGCCGCAAGACGGGCGGAGGAGGCAAGGACGACGAGGTCGACAGGACCCTAGGCTTGGACGACGGGACGGCGACGGAGCGCGAGGAAGCAGGGCGTAGCAGAGAAGCGGCGCTAGGTGGAGAAGACGCGAGCAGGGGCGGTCTCCTGTCGGTTCCCAGCGACGAGGGGTGAGGGAGTCCTGGACAAGGGGGTGTCCGGATAGCCGAACTATCATCATTGGCCGGACTCCAAGACTATGAAGATACAAGATGGAAGACTTCGTCCCGTGTCCGGATGGGACTTTCCTTGGCATGGAAGGCAAGCTTGGCAATAGGGATATGTAGATCTCCTACCATTGGAACCGACTGTAACCCTAGCCCTCTCCTGTCTCAGATAAACCGGAGGGTTTTAGTCCATAGGACGAACAACAATCATACCATAGGCTAGCTTCTAGGGTTTAGCCTCCTTAATCTCGTGGTAGATCTACTCTTGTACTACCCATATCATCAATATCAATCAGGCAGGAGTAGGGTTTTACCTCCATCGAGAGGGCCCGAACCTGGGTAAAAACATCGTGTCCCTTGTCTCCTGTAACCATCCGCCTAGACGCACAGTTCGGGACCCCTACCCGAGATCCGCCGGTTTTGACACCGACATTGGTGCTTTCATTGAGAGTTCCTCTGCGGTCGTCACCCATAGGCCCGATGGCTCCTTCGATCATTAACAATAACGCGTCCTGGGCGTAAACTTTTCTCCCCGACAGATCTTCAGATTCGGGCGCTTCAAGACTCGGGCCAATTCACTTGGCCATCTGGAGCGGACCGAAAGCTACGCCCCTGGCCATCATGGTCAGATATGGAAGTTTAAACTATACGGCCGACATCCGTGGAGACTTGATCTTCGACGGATTCGAGCCACTGAGCACGCCAGACCGCCACGATGGGCATGATTTAGCTCGCTGTCGGACAAAGGCCTCGAGGTCGCGACAAGAGTCCGGCCCGACCCTTAACTCGGAGCCGATCGCGCCGATCGAGGATGGGTGGCTGGACACCGCCTGGGCTGCTACCTCACGGCGATGGAGCCGAATACCGACCCTGCCCTTGTGAAGCTTCGTGACTCCAAGGTGCCGGACTCTTCTCCGACCCGAACTTTCAAGGCCCCGCCAATCGAACCCGATTGACGCCGATCATGGAGTTCACCGTTATGGACATCTTTTCAAAGACTTCGCCTTTTGGCGACATCCTGAATTCGCTAAAGTGTCTCTCTTTATCAGGAGAACCTTGGCCGGATTATGGCCATGACGGTTGGGATGCGGACGACGAAGAAATTCAAAGCCCACTCACCACCCACTTCGTAGCCACTGTCGATGACTTAACCGACATGCTAGATTTCGACTCCGAAGATATCGACGCTATGGACGACGATGCCGGAGACGACCAAGAACCAGCTCCCACAGGGCATTGGAAATACACCTCAACTCACGATATATATATAGTGGATACACCTAAAGGAAGCGATAACGAGGAACAACGGGACGCTGCGAAGGATAATTCCCCCGAAAAACAGCCGAAGCGGCGACGCAAGTGCGCCCAAAGTCCCGCCTCGACAACGACAGCACCCATACAGACCCAGCCATAGAGCAGGGTGAACCAGTGGATGACGAACATGCCCCCAAGCAACCATCCGAACAGGATGAATAGGATAGGCAACCCATCCCCGACTAAAACAACAGTCCGGATGATCTCACGCCAGACACATCGTTGGAGCAGAAGAACCTCCACAAAAGGCTCGTCGCCACAGCACGAAGTCTGAAGAAGCAGAAGCGGAAGCTCAAAACAGCGGAAGACGTACTCAGAATTAAATGGAGCAAAGTACTCAAGAACGCAGACAAATACGGCGATAGTCGCCAAGCAAAGAGCTACCTGAAGCGCAAACTATTGCCCGAATTTGACAAGGAGGCCGTAGAGCCCCCACAATCAAAAAACAAAGAGGCCGCCCGGTCGGATAGACGACCACATGACAAACAAAGAGCAGCAAGCGGCGCCGCACACAAGCCGGCACGTGATCCACATAAGGATCCTCGCGAAAAGGATGGCCCGGTCAGATCCATCTATGGGCCAAGAAAGCAAGCTCCAGAAAGCAGCACAACACATCGAGTATCCGAAAATCACGGCACACCAAAATACAGGGGCGCCGCACACCCCCTATGTTTCACCGATGAGGTGCTGGATCATGAATTTCCAGCGGGATTCAAGCCCGTAAATATAGAGGCATACGACGGAACAATGTAATTCCCAGTCTCGGATTGAGGATTACATCCTGCACCTACATATGGCTAGCGGAGATGACCTCCACGCCAGAAAATACTTACCCCTCAAGCTCAAAGGGCTAGCCCGGCATTGGCTCACAAGCCTCCCAGAAAATACCAGTGGAAGTTGGGAAGAGCTCGAGGAGGCGTTTCGCAAATTTTCAGGGGGACTTATGTCCACCCTCCGGATGCGCATTTATTTAAGCCACATAACTCAACAGCCCAAGGGTCAGCCAAGAAATTCGGAACAGGTTCCTCACCAAAAGAACCAAATAGTCGATTGTTCGGACGCCAAGCCTTAGCAGCCTTCAAACATAACGCTCGAGACGAATGGCTCGCCAGACACCTCGCCAGGAAAAGCCAAGAACAATGGCCGCACTAACAAGCCTCATGACCCGCTATGCTAGAGAGGATAGTCGGCTGGCAAGATGCAGACCAAATGACCCAAGTACATCCAAGGTCAGGGATGGAAATGGGAAACCACGACGCTTGAAAGGACCAAATACCGGACTAAGGAAAATGGCCCAATGAGCACGACAGTCAACGCCGGGTTTAAAAGCTCCCGGCAGAACAACAAAACACTGCCTCTCAAGGACAATAGCGACGAGCTATCTAACCTAAACAAAATCTTGGACAAGATATGCCAAATCCACAGTACCCATGGGAAGCCTGCAAACCATACCCACAGAGATTGTTGGGTCTTCAAGCAGTCCGGCCGACTTAACGCCGAACACAAGGGGCTCGACACACCAAGTGAGGACGATGACGAACCCCACAAGCAGAGCACCGGAAAACAAAAGAATTTCCCACAAGAGGTCAAAACAGTAAATTCACTTCAAGTGATAACAGGGAAAATAGAGCGGCGCTCACTAAAGTACGCGCCGCACGGTCCACCCCAACGGAGTCCCAAAACTGGATGTCAAAACCAATAACTTTCGACCATCAGGATTACTCTGGAAGTATCCGGAACGCAGGATGGAGTGCCTTGATATTGGATCCTATAATTGACGGACTACAATTTACACAAGTCCTAATGGACGGCGGCAGTGATCTAAACCTGCTATACCGGGACACAATCCGCAGAATGGGGATAGACCCAACCAAAATTCGCCATAGCAAAACTTCCTTTAAAGGAGTGACGCCAGGCCCATATGCCAATTGTACAGGATCTCTACTACTAGAAGTTGTGTTCGGTTCATCCGACAACTTCCGTCACGAAAAGTTAATCTTCCACATCGCCCCATTTAAAATTAGCTATCAAGCACTATTGGGACGTGAAGCTTTCGCCCGCTTTAACGCAATACCGCATTACGCGTCTCTTACACTAAAAATGCCCGGTCCACGCGGCATCATATCATTATAGGGAAACTTCCAGTGTTCCTTGACTACGGAAGAACGTGAGACTGCCTTGACAGCCACACACTAATCCGGCTTTGCTGGTCAAAGCCCCTAAACAAAGTTATTCGGAATTTTATTACCTGCTAGGCTTAGTCCCAAGTATAAATAAACAAGGGGCTTACTAGCCGCGTACCCCTTTACAAGGGGCTCCACGCATGCACAAAAAGAGACAATAAAGCTCAATTTTATTCATTCTTTGAATCATACTATGTTTATTTCAACATACATCTTTCGCACGGACTCTTTTCCAATTAAGTTCTTCTCTTTTACAGATGAACACCGTGCGACACCCGTCCAGGATACGGCACAACGGAGACACAGGCGCAGACGTGCAGTAGGGACCCATTGCAAGGATTCTTTTCAGATTAAGACCATGCGTAAACCTTTTTTACTGTCTCTTGTTGATACACATCCCTCGGTTTCTTACCATAACCGAGGAGGAGGCTGGCGTTTTGGCATCGGCCGCGTCAGAAGTTTTCGTGCGTACCTAGACACTAGGGGCTTAGGGCATTGTTCTGTCCGTTTTCATAAAGACCGAATACCTTAGGGAGTGTTCGGCATCTCGAGTTAGGGCTCATATGCATCAGCTCCGAATCATGTCTTTGGTCAAATGTTGAGTTTGCTCGGCTCCTGTGTTTTGCTGCCTTACGTTCCGTTCTATCGGCTAACGCGGCACCAGGAGAACTATCGCGACAGCCTCGTTCGCCTCGGTGAGCACCTCAAGAGAGAAAGTCAAAACCGATCATGATATAGCGAGAGACTGGTCAACCACTCGATTGACCACCGGAATGTTTAGAATTCCTCCGCTTTGATGAAGGACCGTTTCCCGGTTAGGCACATACGCACCCCGAATTCGGAGAGCGCGGTGCCCCTAGGCGCTATATAGTAGCCCCGCCATCGAACTCCTATGGCTAACTGGAAGTGATAAAGCATTATAGTCCGGTTGCCTAGTTTGCTACGCTATCACCTCCTTCACAGGACCAAGACGTTGGATTAAGTGTGAAAATGCGCTTTTTTGCAAACACCCCGCACTATGTGCATGGGGTCAAGTCAAGACTGCCATCTTTCAGGTTATATACACATATACATTAACGGCCGCACAGGAAGTATTTCAATACTTGAACGCACAAGTATAAAAAGCCTTTATATTATATCTTTGAAACATGGTTTCACAAATCATACATGTCATTTGAACATAACGTTTCGAAAGCATCGCGACTCTCTTAAACGAAGCGCCTGCAGACTTCCTCAAAATAGTGCTCGGCCGGTAATCGGCTTCATTCAATCTCGGGATGCAACGTCGGTGGCCTCCATCTCGTGCTCAAGATGTTTTGACACGGGCGAGAGCCATCCGTGCACCCTCTATGCATGCCGACCGCTTCATCGCCTTGATATGCGGCACCGCATCAAGGAACTGCTGCACCAAGCCAAAATAACTCTTCGGCTCGGGCCTTTTAGGCCACAAATGAGCCATGACATCCTTCATGGCAAGTCCGGACAACCTATTCAGCTCAGCCCACTCGGCTAACCGATAGGTTAATGGAAGTGGACGCTCCGGACTATGGAATTGAGACCAAAAAAGCTCTTCCATTCCGTGATCCTTTTGGCCCCCGAAGTGTGCGACTGTGTCTGCGGCACTCACCGCCAAATTCAGATAAGCATCCTCCGCACCCCACAACTGGCCCAACTGAGCATACTTCGGATCCGTGAATTTCCTACGCAGCAGAAAAGGTTTTCCAGCCGCAATGTCCCCGGCCTGACGTAGCTCCTCCTTTATAGCCCTCATCGCGGAGCGGGCATCCTTGGCTTCGGCGGTGGCCTTCTTCAGGTCCTCTTGTTCCGCTCGGCGTTCTCTTTCAAGAAACTCATAGCGGTCGGTAGCATCCTTCAGCTTCATGGCCATTTCGGCCATTTCCTCCCTGCTTCGGCAAAGCAGCCTGTACTGCTCGCTTTTAGCTCTTCGGCCGCCTTCAAGGCAGCCGCATTACTTTTTCTCGCTTGCTCCTTGGCTCGGGCAAGCTCCGCCCAAAGGTCCTCCATAGCAGCGGTGCCATCTGCATTAAGCATACATGTTGTAAGGCACGGGCGTCAAGCTCCCTTACCAGGTGTCCGTGGAGAAGCCACATAGCTTGTGACTCGTCAAGTCGTTTATTGACCAGCGTGATGTCCGCATCCGCAACGTCAAGTTGCCACTTCAGTTCGGCAACTCTATCGGTCCGGCTGGCCACCGAACGCTCCGCCACCTGAATGGGAAGGGCGACGTCTTATAACTGAGATTATGATCCCCGGCACGCTGTCGCTTTTGATAACGTACCGAGTCTCAGGGGCTACTATTTATACAGGGCACATTCTATGTGCAAAACTGTCAACAGGTATATCATTTTCACGTACCTCAAACCCTGTCAGTAAACTTCTGACGGCCTCATGCAACCCGCTCTCAGCGGATGAAATCCTTTCAATCAACGTACTCATCAACGTACGGTGATCTTCTGAGATAGACGCCCGCTCGAGCAGATCCTTCAGCTCCTCCGGTCGTACACCAGTTGGTGCCGAACTCTCCGGCCCCGCCGGACTCGGGGAGACCCTCCACGATGACACCTCAGGGTCGTCCGCCCCGCCTGACGGTGCGGCAGATGGAGGCATTTCGCTCTCCATCATCTCCGGACGAAGATCCCCCGAAGATGAGCTCTGCTGCGAAGGGCTGAGATCCGAACTACAAGGTAAAAACTTCAGTTATCTTCAGAAATAAAAACAGGGATGTCCCTTATTACAAAACTCCCCTTTCTACTTACGGCTCGCTGGAGGGCTGATTCCCTTGGGGAAACATTGCGGCCGGGGCTTCCCCTGGCGCAGGACCCTCTGGTGAAGATTTCTTCCCCTGCTTTGAGGCCTTGGCCTCCGGATCTTCAGAAGCGGTCCTCTTCTCCCCCTGGAGGGAGGGATTCTCGATCCCCCCTTTCTTGAGAGCCTCCTTAGCGGAGGCAGTAGTTTTCCTGTTTTCCCCTTCGCCCTCTTCCGAAGGCGTAGCCTCCAGCATCTTGACTAACACGGGATCCGGCGTGGTCTCAGGGAGGGGGGCCGGACATCGTATCAGTTTTGCTTTTGCTATCCACTCATGTTCAAGGGATAGCTGGTTAAAGGGCAAGTTTATGATAAATGTACGGACAGCATGTCCGGACACATGACTACTTACTTGAGTATCCCAAGGACAGCTCAGCCTCAAGGCCTCTGGTCAAGTCCGGACACATCTCTTGTGATCCGAAGAAGCAGTTTATACATCTCCACCAAGCGCCGCACCCATGAAGTGTTGGAGAGCTCTCGGTCCCTCGGATTGAATTCCCACAGGCGGAGGGGCGATGCCAGGCGTATAGCGCGAATCAGCATGACCTGCGCCACTACAACCAGATTGATCTCCCTCTCTTGGAGGTCTCGAATACGGCCCTGCAATAATGGCACGTCCTTGGACGGCCCCCAGTCAAGCGCTTTGTTGACCCATGACGCCAGCCGTTGTGGAGGGCTCGAGCAAAAGGCAGGTGGCGCCACCCACCTTGTGCCCCTGTGAGCGGTGATGTAGAACCACTCTTGTTGCCACAAACCGAGCTCTTTTTGAAAACAGCCCTCGGGCCACGGAGCGTCAGCTCTCTTGCTTATAATCGCCCTCCGGGACTACCGCCGCTCCTCGATCATCTTTGGCTCCACGTTGAAGGTCTTGAGCCACAATCCTAAGTGAGGAGTGGTGTGGAGGAAGGCTTCGCATACGACAATGAACGATGAGATGTGGAGGATGGACTCCGGATCCAAGTCATGGAATTCCAGCCCATAATAAAACATGAGCCCCCTCATGAAGGGGTCCATCGGGAAGCCTAAACCCCGACGGAAGTGAGACACGAACACCACGCTCTCACCAGGCTCGGGAGTGGGAATGACTTTCCACAGGCGGGCAGCCTATCACGAAATTCGCGGTTAGATACCGGCGCCTCTCGCCTTTAGCACATCTTCTTCCGTGACGGAAGAGGAATCCACCGCCTCGTAGAGGTCGGAGCCGGACATTGTCGAAGGTCCGAAGCGCCTGAATCTGGAGCCTTGGGTGTTGGAACTCGGGGCGAGGGGCGGATTCGATTGAAGTTTGAAGAAAAGGAACAGGCCTTGGTCTCGTTATAAAGGGGTTGACTACCAAGAGTCGTCCCCGAAACCGTTCGGGACTCGCCTTCGATGGAGGGGGCGTGCCAACGGGCGCGGTTGGGTTACCCACGTCCGTATTGATGAGAATCCCGGAATAAGGGGACACGATCTCTGCTTTGACAAGACGTGCCATGGAAACCGCTTCGCTAAACACGCTGAGGTGGGACAATAAAAACGATTCGAGTAAAGGCTTGGCCGTGGTGTGACGTCACGCCGCGAAATACGTCAGCAGATTGAACTTGTGTAAATATTATTCCCTCTACGGTGGTATGTGGAATTTATTTTACTGAGCCGGACACTATCCTGGTGTTCAAAATCTTCTATGGATTATTCGGAGGAGGAACCCGCTTTGCAATGTCAAGACAATATGCGCATGAGCTTCGTTGTCATTGAAGCCCGGTTCAGGGCTACCGTGGGAGTCTGGACTAGGGGTGTCCGGATAGCGAACTATCATCATTGGCCGGACTCCAAGACTATGAAGATACAAGATTCAAGACTTCGCCCCGTGTCCTGGATGGGACTTTCCTTGGCGTGGAAGGCAAGCTTGGCAATACGGATATGTAGATCTCCTACCATTGTAACCGACTCATGTGTAACCCTAGCCCTCTCCTGTTATGCATATAAACCGGAGGGTTTTAGTCCATAGGACGAACAACAATCATACCATAGGCTAGCTTCTAGGGTTTAGCTTCCTTGATCTCGTGGTAGATCTACTCTTGTACTACCCATATCATCAATATCAATCAAGCAGGAGTAGGGTTTTACCTCCATCGAGAGGGCCCGAACCTGGGTAAAAACATCGTGTCCCTTGTCTCCTGTAACCATCCGCCTAGACGCACAGTTCGGGACCCCCTACCCGAGATCCGCCGGTTTTGACACCGACAAGGGGCGTGGAGAAGGCCGGGTCTGGGCAAGATTGGGCGGCGAAGGGAGATCCTGGTGACGAGGTGCTGCAGAAGGGCGGCAGCCATGGCTCTTGTGCGAAGGACCTGCAGTTGAGAGAGAGGTCAGAGAGAGATAGAGAGAAGAATGGAAGGAGGGAGAAGAGAAAAGATGGGCGCGAGGCTCATCTGGTGGTGATGCTCGCCGGCAGAGGGATCTCCGGTGGTCTTTGCGGGCGGCCGGACTTGTCCAGGGAGGCGGGGAGGCGAGGTGGTGGATGGGTTGGATCGATGGATCGAGGAGCTACTCTGGTTGGTCGGGCGAGCGAATCAGGGAGGAGAAGAGGAGCGCTGGTTGGTGGCTGGAGGAAAACGAGGAGAAGAATGGGTTCGAGCAATGGGGATCCCGAGGTGGGAGATGAGTCAAGGCAATGTAGGGACAAATTTCCTAGATTTTAGGGTTAGGCTAGATTAGGTATGAAGTTGGTCTATATATATAGGGAAAGGGGGGTTTAGGGTAGATTTGGACCCTCCGATTAAATCGGACGGTCAAGAATAGAAGGTTTGGGGAGTCCAATGGAGAAACGCAGATATTTTATAGATGTTTGGAGATGATCTGGACGCAATGGTAACGATAGTCCGGGTCGGGTCAAGGGGAGTTTCGGACCCGGGCGAGGGGTCGATGCGCTGTGCCAAGAGACTCCGTTTTAGGCAAGAGGGAAAACGAAAAACAAGGTTGGTCTCGGAACGGTCAACAAAAGCAAGGGGGGATGCGGCAACTACGAGTAGATGCAAGCTTTATGAAAACATGCAGATGAAAGCGCATGATGCTATGCGATGAGATGCATGACCTAAACAAAATGCAAAACAAAAGACAAAACCCAACCACAAAGGAAATAACATATCACGTAGCCGGAAATGGCAAGAGTTAGAGTGACGAATATGGAAAGTTGTATCTGGGGCGTTACAACACTCCACCACTACGAGAGGATCTCGTCCCGAGATCTAGTATGGCACCGGAGGGAAAAGGAAGAGGAAGATAAGAGGTAAACTAAGTTGCTTCTTCGACAAATGAGTGAAACCATGAATCTTGAGAGGTTGAGCAATTTAAAAGAAAGAGTACAACAGAGATGAACGAGATTGCAAACAATCCGTTAGAAAAGAGGAACAAGGAAAATTACGAGAACTTGAAGGTTGCAAAGACATGAATCAAGAGTTTAATGGAC
Source organism: Aegilops bicornis (assembly GCA_021605145.1). NCBI lineage: Eukaryota > Viridiplantae > Streptophyta > Magnoliopsida > Poales > Poaceae > Aegilops > Aegilops bicornis. Next base: position 155,728,111 of record CM038673.1, read on the forward strand.
AAGATAGAATTCGTAACCACTCCGGTTAAAACAAGATGAGAGAGGAAGAATTCGGGCAGCACTCCGGTTGAACATGGAAGGAATAGAACATGAACTTGAGAAGATGGGATGATGCTTGATGAAAACAACAACACACTGCCTCCGGAACTATTGAAAGAATGGCACAATGGGTAAGAAGGATTTCAAACAGCACTCAGGTTGAAAAGAGAGGCAAAATTTGATAAGATGAAAGAACTTGAATGAGAACACAACACTCCGGTTGAAAGGAAAAGCAAGGAAAGAACATGATCTTCACTATTCGAGATGATGAATAAAAAGAGCAACATCACAATGCCTTCGGAAGAAAGAATAGAAGATAGATCATTGGAATAACAGAATGGAGAAGAAAATGACATCTTGTGCCACAAATGAACTTGAAAAGCATCCTTCCAAGAAGGTTATAACGGAGTTGTTGGAAAACCAACAACAAAACGAATAAGCTTGTAGTGGGCTTATGGAAAACATCTCAAGACTATGAGGTGACAACCGGCCACTAATGGAAACCATTGATTTGATTGAGAGCACCAAAGAGATGAAAAACTTCTTCACCTAGATGGGAAGGAGAAAATTGGATCATTGATAAGCACCACAAATAGCTACATTCCTTAGGGAAGGCTGTAGGTGACATATAACCCAATATAACTCCAAGAAAAGATTGATTGGTTGAAAAGATCTCTTGAACGAATAGAAAATGATGGATATAAATATGTCAGTCTTGAAAACTTGTGAATCATGAAACACGAAGGAAAATTATCAAGAATGACATAACACCACCTCAAGAGATAAGGTAGAAAGAATTGCACTTCGAAATTCAAAAGAAGAATACTTGAACGCCTCAAATCAAAACATGTGTTGAGCACCATGTTTAATTTTTGAGTATAGCTTGGCGGGTCATGACTTCGAGAGAAAACTTGAAGAACAATTGAAGAATGAAAATAATCCTTGACGAACCACCATGTAGAGCCTCCATGAAGAACTCCGGTAATAAAAGGGTGATAGAAAGGACGAGAAGTTGAAAACACAAGGTGAAGCCTTACGATGATTTAGATGGAGCTTCGCGACGAGATAACCGAGAAAACTTGGAACTCCAGAAAAAAAAAGATGAACAACTTGGAACCAAGAATTACTTCATCATGAACAATCTTCGAAAGAAAAGAATTGAATCACCTCGAGGAAATAAGAATAAGAATTATTGTATGCTTATCCTTCATCAAATTAAATTGATGACAAGCAATGGATTTTACATACTACTTATTCACGTAGAAAGGATTAAAAGAGATATAGCGCGAACTTGAGAAGGTATTGATGGAGCCACCGGTGGGATTGGAAACAACGAATGAAATGATACAGTAGCAAAGGAAGAGGAATCTTGAACGAACCACCATAAGAACTGAAAATGAAAGTAGCAAAGGCACAATTCACCGGGAAGAATTGGAAAACGAATGAAGATACTTGAGGGGATTTAGATACATGAGAATGAAGAGGCCATGAACTGATTAGATGATATTTGAACGATGCACCGGGAGAATTCGAGAACGAGAGTTGAAAGTTGAGAATGAAAAATTATGACCTGATGGCCTTTGGAGGAAAGAAATGGAAACAACTCATGAAATGCTTCGAATGGGTGAAAAGAATTCTCACAATCGAAAACAAGTATGAGAGGATGGCATCATGCTTGAACTACGCATCTTTAGAAGAACGGGTAAGGATTTAAAAGGAACTCTTCTTCGGTCTTCAAATGACAACGAGAAACACCACCAAAATTACTGAGGTACTCCGGTAGAATGAAAAGCGAAGAGGTTGAGCCAACAATGAAAATAATTTGAAAACGATCTTGGAGAAGGCATGTGACTGATGGAAACCATTCTTACGTCACACTTTGAAAAGAATTTGGGAATAGCTCCTGAATAATTAGAAGAGTCAGCTAAGATCCTGGGAAAAGACCTGTGGGTTAGGGCCCACTAAAATATACACCATTGAACGATTGATTGAAAGGGGGGATTGCACCGGTTGAATTAAATGACTTGAATGAGATAACAACCTCAAAATAACTTGTACGGATAGAGAATGGAAACACGGATCTTCCGAGCTATCTTCAACACTCCGGATATGAACTGGGAGAGGTGAATAAATAAGAGATCCTTGGATAAGAAATTCAAATGGGAAGACATGTGAAACAAAAGGAAGAGATATGATCAACACCGACAACTTAAATTAAATCCACCGGACAAGAAAAATAACGAAGAATGATGAACTCAAAGCTCCGTTAGTATCTTCACGAGGGCTCACCGGATAAGAACATTGACGGAAAAGGGTGAAGTGACTTCACATCCATAAGATGGATACTTGATTAAGATATCTAAGTCCTTGAAGAAAAGGGTGGGAGGGCAGGAAAACAAAGGCAACTTGCGGAGATGGAACGGATACCGTTGAGAAATCTTAGAATTGATCTCGTGAATGTTGAAATGATCGGATCCACTTGAAGAGAAGCACGCCGGTTGGAAAAGAATTAACATGACGACCTCGATGGTCAAGAAGGATTAGTAATCACATAGCAATATGAGAACAACGTTTAGGAAAGCTGTGGATTCAACATTTGACTTCGAAGCAACTCGAATACCACATATAACACAAAGCAAAGGATTTGGCTTGCAGAATAAACCGGAACAGATACATATGATAGAGATTTACCCAATCCCATATCAGGCATCTGTCGGAAAGATATTCTAGGAGCTACTTGAATTCGACTATAAACTCCCGAAACTTTCTGGTTATGCAATCTGGTGTTGGGGATACAAGGGAAGCAATATATCTCACCCAAACTAACAACCCTACATCCAGCTGTATCCATCCGTCAACACATAACCAAGAAAACTCCGGAAATCGTGTACCTCAACCTTCGAAAAGCATCCGTTATACAAGTTATGGCAATACTCCCGAACTCCCCAAGATCGGGTGGCGCCGAGGTTATCTCACCAACAATCAGATAGAAGAGATTTTCGATGTCGGCAAAACTCGGTATTCCGTAATCGCAACGATAAAATTGTGACGACAACACCTGGAGCTCAACTCCCCGACACCGCCACAACCCCTAAATGTCGAGGCACCAAGAACAATGTTCTCGTCACAAGACTATCGGAACGATCCCAAGATACCCGCGTGATCCTAAATTTTTTTTAGTGAAATTTGAGGATAGGAAAGACAAAACATCTACGTCAGGAGTCCTCACCAGAGCGACGAAGGGGGCTGAGGAGTAAAAAGAATCCTACTCTGCGATATATATAATCATAAGACTCAAAATAGTTTTTTTTCTGGACTCAACAACGGCCAACAATCAAGGGGGCTCCTATGGTCGGTCGAGGCTCTGATACCAACTTGTCACGCGCAATATGCGACCTTATCCAAAAGGAACCCGAAGGTCCCACCAAGGATAGACCCAAGATATTGAAACGCTTTTGCAAGGTGGATATCATTATATCAACATTACATAATAGGTAGGGATACATACATAAGGCATACAATGCCACACGAATACAACATCATCTTACATAAGAGCACCATCCGACTACGGATGAAACACAAATGTAAACTCAAACGACATCCACCCTGCTAGCCCAGGCTGCCGACCTAAAACCTATCCCCTGATCGAAGAAGAAGTAGAAGAAGAACTCCAAAACAAGCAAACATCGCTCTCGCATCATGATCGTCGCATAACCTCTATGTCGGTGTTAAAACCGGCGGATCTCGGGTAGGGGGTCCCGAACTGTGCGTCTAGGCGGATGGTAACAGGAGACAAGGGACACGTTGTTTTTACCTAGGTTTGGGCCATCTCGATAGAGGTAAAACCATACTCCTGCTTGATTGATATTGATGATATGGGTAGTACAAGAGTGGATCTACCACGAGATCAAGGAGGCTAAACCCTAGAAGCTAGCCTATGGTATGATTGTTGTAATGGTTGTTGTCCCCACGGACTAAAACCCTCCGGTTTATATAGACACCGGGAGGGCTAGGGTTACATGTAGTCGGTTACAATGGTAGGAGATCTACATATTCAGACGCCAAGCTTGCCTTCCACGCCAAGGAAAGTCCCATCCGGACACGGGACGAAGTCTTCAATCTTGTATCTTCATAGTCTTGGAGTCGGTGACGATGATAGTCGGGCTGTCGGGACACCCCTAGTCCAGGACTCCTCAAGAGTCCCTGAACCAAAGCTTCAATGACGATGAGTCCGGCGCGCATAATCTTCGGCATTGCAAGGCGGGTTCCTCCTCCGAATAATTCATAGAAGATTGTGAACACCAGGATAGTGTCCGGCTCTGCAAAATAATTTCCACATTCCACCGCAGAGAGAATAATATGTACACAAGTTCCATCTGCTGACGTATTTTGTGGCATGAGGTCACACCACTACCAAGCCTTTACTTGAATCTTTTTTTACTATACCACCTCAGCGCGTTTAGCGAAGCGGTTTCCTTGGCACGTCTTGTCGAAGTAGAGATCGTGTTCCCCTTATTTCAGGATTCTCATCAATACAGACGTGGGTAACCCAACCGCGCCCGTCGCCACGCCCCCTCTATCGAAGGCGAGTCCCGAACGGTCACGGAGACGGCTCTCGGTATTCTCCCTCCTTATAATGGGACCAAGGCTCGTTTCTTTTCTTCAATCCTCCATCGAATCTTCTCCTTGCTCCACGTTCCAACACCCAGAGCCCCAGATTCGAGTGCTTCGGACCTTCAACAATGTCCGGCTCCGACCTTCAGGGCCGGTGGATGCCCTCCTCCGTCACGGAGGAGGACGTGCTAAAGCTGCGAGAGGACAAGTACCTGTCTTACGAGATTTCGCGACAGTTGCTCACCAAGGGCGTGCCATCCCCACCCCGAGCCCCATGAGTACGCTGCTTTTGTATCCCACCTTCTGCCGGGTTTAGGCTTCCGGTGGATCCTTTTGTGAGAGGGCTCATGTTTTACTATGGGTTGGAATTCCACGACTTGGCTCCGGAGTCCATCCTCCATATTTCCGCATTTATTGTCGTCATGAAGCCTTCCTCCGCTGCCATTCCCCCACTTCGCTTGTGGTCAAGACCTTCAATGTGGAGCCAAGATGATCGAGGGGTGTCATGCAGGCAGAGGCGGGCGGCCAGAAGTGGAGGGCCGATGCCTCAGGCCCGAGGGCTCCTTCCAAGAGGAGCTCGGCTTGTGGCGGCAGGAGTGGTTCTATATTATCATTCAAGGGCAAGAAAGTGTGGCCGCCCTTATTCCGCTTGGGACCTCCACGACGGTTGATGTCGTGGGTCAACCAAGGGCTCAACTGGGGGCCGTCAAAGGACGTGCCCCTATTGCAGGGCCGGATTCGAGACCTCCAAGCGACGGAGATCGATTTGGTTGTGATAATGCAGGTCATGCTGATTAGGCGTCTCCTGCCCTACAAACGCCGCCCTCTCCGGCTGTGGGAGTTTAATCCGGAGGGACCACGGATTCTTCAACACTTCATGGGTATGACACCCGTGGAGATGTACAAATTATTCTTCGGATCACGAGAGGCGTGTCCGGAATTGACCGAGGACGCCGCCTAACTCGCAATCGCCTTGGGATACACAAGTAAGTAGCTCGAGTTTGGACATACCGCTTTGTTTGCTTTTCTATGATTCGCCTTTTCGACCGATTTCCTTCTAAACAGAGAGTGGATAGCGCAAGCAAAACTGTCTGATGTCCGCCCCTCCCAGAGACCGCGCCGGATCTCGTGCTGGTCAGGATGTTGGAGGTTGCGCCTTCAGAAGAAGGCGAAGGGGAAAATAGAGGAGCTACCGCCTCGCCCAAGGGGGCGCTTGAAGAAGGGGGATCGAGAATCCATCCCTCCAGGGGGAGAAGAGGACCGCCTCCGAAGACCCGGAGGCCAAAGCCCCTAAGCGGGGGAAGAAATCTTCACCAGAGGGTCCTGCATCCGGGGAGGTCCCAGCCGCACAGTCTCCCCTAAAGAATCAGCCCTCCAGCGAGCCGTGAGTAGAAAAAAAGGAGTTTGGTAATAAGAGACATCCCTATTTGTGCTTCTGAGGATAACCGAAGTTTTTACCTTGTAGTTCGGATCTTCGACCTTCGCAAATGAGCTCGTCTTCGGGGGATCTTCGTCCGGAGATGGTGGAGACCGAGACGCCTCCGTCCGGGCGCCTGGCTTGGATAGGGCGGACGAGCTCAAGTGTCATCACGGAGGGTATCTCGAGTCCGTGGCCGAATAGTTCGCACCAACCGGTGTGCGCCGGGGAGCCAAGGATCTCGCTTGAGAGGGCGTTTATCTCGTAAGATCACCATGCATTGATGAGTATGGTGATTGAAGGATTTCGTCTGCGGAAGGCGGATTGGCGAATGCCGCCGTGAGTTTGTCATGGGTTTGAGGTACGTAAAATGACACACCTTTGGCGCTTTACACATAAAGTGTGCCTCAGATAGATAGTAGCCCCTAAGACTCGGTAGGTTGTCGAAAGCGACAGCGTGCTGAGGATCAAAATCGCAGGTTTCAATTTTCGACGTTCCTATGCAGGTGGCGGATCGTCCGGGGGCTAGCCGGACTAATGGAGTTGCTGAACTAAAGCGGCAACTCGAGTTGCGGATGCGGACATCGCGCTAGTCAACAGGCGACTTGATGAGTCGCAAGGTAAGTGTTTCTTTGCGGTCACTTAGTAAGGGAGCCGAAGCCCACTCCTTACAACATGTGTGTGAAATGCAGACGGTGTCGCTGCTGTGGAGAGCCTTCGGGCCGAACTTGCTCAAGCCAAGGAGCTAGCCAGAAGGAGTAATGCGGCGGCCTTGAGGGCAGCCGAGGAGTTAGAAGCCGAAAGGGCTGCACACTGCCAAAGGTGGAAGAGATGGTCAAATGGCTGTGAAGTTAAAAGATTCTACCGACCGCAATGAGGTTCTTGAAAAGGAGCGCCTAGCGGGGCGAGAAGACCTGGGAAGGCCACCGTCGAAGCCAAGGATGCCCGTTCTGCAATGCGGGCTATAAAGGAAGAGCCGCCTGTGCCGTAGACATTGTGGTCGGTAAGCCTTTTTCGCTGCTACCGAAGGTTTACGGATCCAAAGTATGCTCAGCTTTGGCTACTGTGGGTCCGGAGGATCCTTATATGGACCTAGCAATGAAGTGCGGCGGATGCAGCAGCACTTCCGGAAGGATCACAAGACGTAAGAGTTGTTTTGGTCTCAATTCCATAGTCCGGAGCGCTTCACTTCCGCTGAACGACCGTCGGCCGAAAGGGGCTCACCTGAATAGGTTGTCCGCTTGCCATGACGGATATCGTGGACTCATGTTCCGCCGAATAGGCCCAAGCCGAAGAGCTATTTTGGCTTATTGCAGCAATTTCTTGAAGCGGTGCCGCATATCAAGGCGATGAAGCGGCCGGATTGCATGTAGGGTGCACGGATGGCACTCGCCTGCAGGAAGACACATTGGATGTAGATGGATGCCACCGCCATAGACCTGTGGTTCTGACGAGAGCCGGTTACCCATCGAGCACTATTTTGGGGAAGTTCGGTGGTGCTCGTGTAATAGAGTCGCGAAGGTTTCAAAAAATGTCACGCTCAAATGAACGCTTTATTTTGTAAAACAATGTTTATGATGTAGGCGCTTTTTATACTTGTGCGCTCAAGTATTGAAATATCTCCTATGCGCGCCGCTTATGAATATGTGTGTATAACCCGAAAGATGGCAAATAAGCCGGTTTGAAATTTCACGCACAAGGTGCGGGGTGTTCGCAAAAAATAGCGATTTTCACACTTAATCCGACGCCCTCGGTCCTGTGAAGGAGGTGGTAGCGTAGCAAACGAGGCAACCGGACTATAATGCTTTAACACTTTCACTTAGCCATGGAGTTCGAGGGTGGGGCTACGATATAGCCTCGGGGCACCGCGCCTCCGAATTCGGGCGCCAGATGTACTCGACCGAAACGGTCCTTCGTCAAAGCGGAGAAATTCTAAACATTCCATTGGTCGATCGAGTGGTCGATCTACCGTCGTTGTATCATGACACCGCCGGTTTCGCTTTCATCGAGGTGCTCGCCACCAAGTGGGGCACAATCGCAAAGAGTTCTCCGGTGCCGCGTTAGCCGGCGATACGGAACGTAAGGCAGCAAAACACGAGAGCCAGGCAAACCCAACATTTGACAAAAGACATGATTCGGAGCTGATGCATATAAGGCCCTAACTCGAGACGCCGAACACTCCCGAAGGTGTTCGGTCTTTATAATAACGGCGTAACAATGCCCTAAGCCCCTAGTGTCTGTGCACAGCGAGGTCCTCCGACGCGGCCGATGCCAAAACGCCAGCCTCCTCTCTCGGTTATAATGAGAAACCAGGGGATTATAGCAACAAGAGACAAGAAGAAAGGTTTACGCAGGTCCGAATCGAAAAGAATCTTGAACGGGTCCCATCGCACGTCTGCCAGGTGTCTCCGTTGTGCCGTATCCTGGACGGGTGTGCACGTTGTTCATCTATAAAAAGAGAGGAACTTAGTTTAAAAGAAATCGTGCGAAAAGTGCATAAAAATTTGAAATATTAATAAATTAATAAAGCTGAGCCTATATTAGCTCATTATTGCTTATATGCACAGCCCCTTGTGAAGGGGTGTGCGGCTAGGGAGCCCCTAGCTTATTTATGCCGGACTCGTCTAGCCGTGTCCGGGGTCTTTGAATGACCCTTGAATGAGATGATGCCACGTGGACCGGGCATTTTAAGTGTAAGAGACGCGTAATGTGGTATTGCGTTAAAGCGGACAAAAGCTTCACGTCCCAATAGTGCTTGATAACTACTTTTAAATGGGGCGACATGAAAGATTAGCTTTTGCTGTCGGAAGTTGTCGGGTGACCCGAACACAACTTCTAGTAGTAAGGAGCCTGTGCACTTGGCGTAAGGGCATGGCGCCACTCCTTTGAAGGAAGTGCGGCTATGTTGAATTTTAGTAAGGTCTATCCCCAACTTGCGGGTTGTGTCCAGATATAGCAGGTTTAAATCACGCCTCCGGCCCATCGTGGACTTGTGTAAATTGCAAAATCCGTCGATTATAGGATCCAATATCGAGCAGTCCATCCTGCGTTCAATACTTCAAATAATCCGGTGGTCAAAAGTGATTGGTTTTGATATCGAATCTCGAGGTTCCATTGGGGTGGACCGTGGCGACACCTATCTTAGCGGTGCCGCATTGTTTTTCCAGACTATCACATGAAGTGAGTTTATCGCTTTGACTTCTTGTGGGAAAGTCTTTTGTTTTCCTGCTTTCTTTGGTGGGGTTCGTCATCGTCCTCGCTTGACGCGTCGAGCCCCTTGTGTACGGCGTTGAGTCTGCCGGACTGTTTAAAAACCCAATAATCTCGGTGGGTGTGGTTTGCAGGCCTTCCGGAGGTATTGCGGATTTGACATATCCGATCCAAAATTTTATTTAAGTTGGATAGCTCATCACTGTTGTCCTTAAGAGGCAGTGTTTTATTGTTTGGCCGCGAGCTTTTGAATCCGGCATTGACCGCCGTGTTCTTTGGGCTTTTTTCTTTATTCCGGCGCCGATCCTTTCTGTGCCGTGATTTTCCGTTTCCATCTCTGATCTCGGATGTACTCGTGTCGCTGGTGCTGCATCTTTCTAGCCAGTTGTCTTCCCCCGCGCAAAAGCGGGTCATGAGGCTTGTTAGCGCGGCCATTGTCCTTGGCTTCTCTTGGCCGAGGTGTCTGGCGAGCCATTCGTCTCGGACGTTGTGTTTAAAAGCTGCTAAGGCTTCGGCGTCCGGACAATGACTATTTGGTTCTTTTTGGTAAGGAACCTGTTCTGCATTCTATGCCAATGACTCTCCCGCTGTTGAGTTATATGACTTAGATCGCTCAAGATCCTGAGGGCGGACATAAGTCCCTTGAAAATTTGCTCTAAACGTGTCCTCAAGCTCTTCCCAACTTCCAACAAAGTGTTTTCCTCGGGAGGCTTTTGAGCCAATGCCGAGCTCGCCCTTTGAGCTTGAGGGGTAGATATTTTATGGCGTGGAGATCATCTCCTCTAGCCATGTGTATGTGTAGTATGTAATCCTCTATCCAGACTCCAGGGTTTGTCGTTCCATCGTATGCCTCTATGTTTATGAGTTTGAACCCTGCGGGAAATTCATGATCCAGCACCTCATCGGTGAAACATAGTGGGTGTGCGGCACCCCTGTATTTGGGTGTGTCATTGTCTTGAACACTTGGCGTGTTGTGTTGCTTCCTCGGGCCCTCTTTTTGGCCCAGAATGGACTGGCCGGGCCATCTATTTTCCCGGATCATGAGTCGGCTTGTGTGTGGCGCCGTCGCTTTTGGCCTGGGCCATCTGCCGTCTATCTCGCCAGCGGCCTCTTTGTTCTTCGACCGTGGGGGGCTCTATGGCTTCCTCGTCAAATTCTGGCAAAGACTTGCGCCGGGTAGCTCTTTGTTTGGTGGCCATTGCCATATTTGTTCAAGGGTCTTGAGTATTTTGCTCCACCTCATTACGAGTATGTCTTCCGCTGTTTTGAGCTTAGTTTTTCCTTCTTCGCACTTCTTGCAAGGGCGACAGTCTTTTGTGAAGGTTCTTATGTTCGTGGTGTGTCCAGGGTGAGGTCGTCTCGATCGCTGGTTTCACGGGCATGGATTGATTATCCGATTCATCCTGTTTTGGACGGTTGCTTGGTTGCATGTTCGTCCCACCGGTTTGCCTTCGCTCTATTGCTGGGTCATTAGGAATGCCGCTTTTGTCGAGGCGGGATTTAGGCGGCGTCTGGCCGCCGCTTTGGTTGTTTGTCGGCGTGATTATCCTTTGCCGCTACCGTTGTTCCTCGTTATCACTTCCTTTTGGGGTGTCCACCATATATACGCTATGTGTTGGGGTGGTCTTCGAGCCCCGTAGGCGCTGGTTTCGATCGCCTCCCATCGCCGCCCATACCGCCGATGTCTTGAGTCGTAGTTCAGCATGCTCTGTTAGATCGCCGATGCGGCTACAAAGTGGGTGGTGGTGGGCTTTGAATTTCTTCGCCGCTCGCATCCCAACCATCCCGCCGCAGCCCGCCAGGCTCTCGGATAGCGAGAGATGCTTTAGCGATTTCGTGGATGTCGCCAAAGGGTGAGTGCCGAAAGATGTCCGCAATGGTGAACCCCATGATCGGTGCCCAATCGGATTCGATCGTGGGCGTAGGGAGGTCTGGAGTCCCAGGAGTCCGCACCTCGAGTCATGAGCTTTATAAGGACGGGTTAGTGTTCGCCCATCGCCGTGGAAGTTGCAGCCCCGAGGCGGTGTCCACCACCCGTCCTCGACCGCACGATCGGCTCCGGACTATGGGTCGGAGGTATCTGCAGCGGCCTCCAAGGTCTCGTCCGTGGCAGAAGTTAGATCATGCCCATCGTGATGATGGTGGCACGCCGATCGCGGGCTCGGATCCATCGAAGATCAAGTCTCCGCGGATATCCGCCGTGAAGTCTAGGCTCCCAAATCTGATCTGAGGGCCAGGGGCGTAGCTTTCGATCTGCTCCAGACGGCCAAGTGAATTGCCCGCGGGCGGTCAGCCCGAATCTGAAGATCTTTCCGGGAGAAAAGTCTCACCCAGATCGCGTTGTTGTTGATTGAAGAAGCCATCAAGCTTCATCGGCGATTTGCATACGAGGAACTCTCAATGAAAGCACCAATGTCGGTGTCAAACCGGCAGATCTCGAGTAGGGGGTCCCGAATCGTGCGTCTAGGCGGATGGTAACAGGAGACAAGGAACACGATGTTTTTACCTGTGTTCGGCCCTCTCGATGGAGGTAAAACCCTCACGCTCGCTTGATTGATATTGATGATATGGGTAGTACAAGAGTGGATCTACCACGAGAGCAAGGAGGCTAAACCCTAGAAGCTAGCCTATGGTATGATTGTTGTAATGGTTGTTGTCCCACGGACTAAAACCCTCGGTTTATATATAGACACCGGGAGGGCTAGGGTTACACATTGTCGGGTTACAATGGTAGGAGATCTACATATCAGATCGCCAAGCTTGCCTTCCACGCCAAGGAAAGTCCCATCCGAACACGGGACGAAGTCTTCAATCTTGTATCTTCATAGTCTTGGAGTCCGGCCGACGATGATAGTCCCATTGTCCAGGACACCCCCTAGTCCGTGACTCCCTCACCGCAATCTGTTGTTGTAGTAATATGTGAGCCACGAGGACTCAAAGAATCCCATTACCATGGGTATCAAGACTAGCAAAGCTTAATGGGAAAGGAAGGGGTAAAGTTGTGAGGTTGCAGCAGCGGCTAAGCAAGTATGGTGGCTAGCATACACATATAAGAGCGAGAAGAGAAGCAAAGGAACGGTCGTGAAGCTAGCAATGATCAAGAGGTGATCCTGATCTCCTACTTACGTCAAACATAACCCAAAAACCGTGTTCACTTCCCGGACTCAGCCGAAAAGAGACCATCACGGCTACACACACGGTTGATGCGTTTTAATTCGGATCTGGTGTCAAGTTACCTACAACCAGACATTAACAAATTCCCATCTCGCACTACATAACCGCATGCACGGCTCGAAAGTTTATACTCGCAGGGTGTCCCAACTTAGCCCATGATAAGCTCTCGTGATCAACGAAGGATATTCCTTCTCCTGTGAAGACCCGATCAGCCTCGGAATCGGTTTACAAAACATTTCGACAATGGTAAAACAAGACCAAAGAAAGCACGGATGTGCCGACAAATCCTCGATAGGAGCTGCACATGTCTCGCTCGTGGCACACCGGATGAGCCAGACTTGGTTGGCATAGACCTCGGGTCAGCCAGGGCGCCGGACATCGCCGGTTCGGACTAGCACTTAGAGAAGCAATCGCCCGGGGCTAAAATAAAGATGACCCTGGGTTGGTCACCCAAGGAAAGGTATAGGTGGTGGTGAAGCAAATGGTAAAACCAATGTTGGGCCTTCTTTGGAGGAGTTTTATTCAAAGCTTAACTGTCAAGGGGGTCCCATAAATCACCCAACCGTAAGGAATGCAAAATCAAGGAACATAACACCGTATGACGGAAACTAGGGCGGCAAGAGTGGAACAAAACACTGTGCATAAGGCCGAGCCTTCCACCCTTTACCAAATATATAGATGCATTAATTAAATAAGAGATATTGTGATATCCCAACATAATCCCGCCCACCATGGAGCAATCTTCAACTTCACCGCAACTAACAACGCTATAAGAGGGGTGAGCAAAGCGGTAACATAGCCAAACAACGGTTTGCTAGGAAGGGTGAAAAAGGTTAGAGGTCGACATGGCAAATTGGGAGGCTTGAAGAACAAGTGATAGGTAGCGCAGCATAGCAATAGAACGAAGCAACTAGCATAGCAATGATAGTAGTGAGATCCAGGGTTGCGGTCATCCTTCCTGAAATCCCGCAAGGAAGAAGAACGAGTCCATGAAGAAGACGGACGGGAGAAGTCGAACTAATCCTCACAATCGCAACATTACCGGAACTAAGAAGCAACACCGGAAAGAAACAAACAACATGGTAAACAACCACCACATAAGCATGGCATGATGCACAATCAAGTATGATGCATGTCCTATTAAATAGGCATGGCATGGCAAAGTGCAACAAACAATACTACAAGTTAAGTGGAGCTCAATATGCAACGAGTTGTATATTGACAAAACACCACATCAAATATTTAGTTTAATCTCGCAAGCTACCAAACTATATTTAATGTTGTTAATCATGGCTAGGGGTTAAGCATAATTATACTACCTATTTAGGAAAGTTTAAATGAGTCTTTAACAACAAACAACAATTCCGGAAAATCCTCATGTGCAATTTATGAATTTGGTACTGTTCTGCCCTAAACACAATTTTATTGTTTTTAAACAGGAAAATAAAGTGGACCACGTTAAAGTAGGCATTTTTCCACCCCACTTACATATAAAGAACATTTAAATCCGCGCTACGGTTATTTAGTTATGAAATAAAACATTTTAACATGGCATTTGGGCAAATTTAAACAAACAACATTTTAAACATGGATGAAAGTAGCCAAATATGAAACTAGATGAAAAACTAAGCATTTTCATATATAAAACATTTACATATGATGCATAGTTCATGAGTAATTATATGCACGAAGTTAGAGGGTTTTGCTGCAATTACGCCAACTCGGATAATTAGACAAATTCATGTGGCACCTAAAAAAAAACATAGGCGGGCTGAATCTGTGACCGGGAGCGGCTCACATTGGGCTTTCGAGGCCTTGGGCGCGTGGAGCGCTTGCGCTAGAGGTCGGCTTGGGCGCCGTGGTCGCGATCCACGAGGCGAGGAAGGTAGGGCGGGCATATAAACCGAAGACCGAAATACCGAACCGAAAGAACTGCACCGCTACCGAATCGATCAAACCGACATTTCGCCGGTTGTTACTTGATCGTAATCTCTCAGAGAACCAAATTAGTTCGGGATTCTCGGTTATAGGCCTCCTTGCTAGATAAACCGATATACTTCAAAATCTGAGAAATAGCCCAGCCCATTATCATTACCTGGCAACTCCCGAGGCCCAGCAGGCTGGCACCCCACGTGAACTGCTGAAAAGTCACCCCCGTTTCCCCCATCTCACGCAACGCCATGACCTAGCCGCCACGAGCGTTTCTTCCCTGGTCTCGCCTCGCCAGCGGTAGCGCTCTGCTCTCCTACCTCGTCTGCTGCCCCGCCGGTGGTGGCGCTATGCTCTCCTCCGCAGCCGGCGACGGCCTCCTGGTGGACTAGCAGCCCGCAGCGGGACTTATCTCCTCACTTCTTTGTGATTTCTTTTATCATCCCGTCGTATTATTCCTTGATGATTTCACGTTTTCTTGAGAAACTGATTAAGTAGATAAGAAGTTCTTGCCTTTAGATCTGATTGCGTTCGATTGACGGTGTTTTCTTTCTCTGTTCGATCGTGTGTGCTGTCAAACAACTTCGGTCTTGTTCGGTTACACGGGAAACCGATCCGAAGTCAGGGCGCCCCGAACTCTCGGTTAGCAAGATTATGAAAGACCGATCGGTCATCGTTTCCAGGAAACCGAATTAGCTATAACCCGAACAAACCGAACCGAAATTCTCGATTAAACCGAATGCCCAGCCCTAGGAAGGTGCGGTCAACGCAGCGAGCAAAGGCGCGTCGTCCTCCCTGCTCGAACGAAGCAGAGGAGGCGAGCAGGGCGCTGGGGCAGCAGGTCGGCGTGCGAGCCGGCAAGGAACTCCGGCGACGGGTGGCGGATCCGGGTGGCGGGAAGCGGCGGGGATGGATGGATCCACCTCCGATCCGGCGAGGCAGGGTTCCATGGCGAGAACGAGGCTCGCCCTGTTCGTCCTGAAGACAGAGAGAGACCGCGAGGAGGGACTTGGCGCGGGATCCACGGCGCGGGGCAGAGGTGGACTTGAGACTCCGGCCGGAGGAACTTGAGGCGCAGGGGAGGCACGGCTCCGGGCGGCGGCAGGAGCTGCAAGGCCATGGCAGGGGAGAAATTCAAATGAGAGTCAGAGAGGGAGGAACAAGATAGGCGAAGGAGAGGGACGGGCAGAGGGAGGCGGACCCGGTGCTCCGGCGTCGCGCTCGCCGGCACGGCGGAGGAGGCAAGGACGACGAGGTCGACAGGACCCTCGGGTTGGACGACGGGACGGCGACGGAGCGCGAGGAAGCAGGGCGTAGCAGAGAAGCGGCGCTAGGTGGAGAAGACGCGAGCAGGGGCGGTCTCCTCTCGGTTCCCGGCGACGAGGGGCGTGAAGAAGGCCGGGTCTGGGCAAGGTTGGGCGGAGAAGGGAGATCCTGGCGACGAGGTGCTGCAGAAGGGCGGCAGCCATGGCTCCTGTGCGAAGGACCTGCAGTTGAGAGAGAGGTCAGAGAGAGATAGAGAGAAGAATGGAAGGAGGGAGGACATAAAAGATGGGCGCGAGGCTCATCTGGTGGTGATGCTCGCTGGCAGAGGGATCTCCGGTGGTGCTGCGGGCGGCCGGACTTGTCCAGGAGGCAGGGGAGGCAGGGAGGTGGTGGATGGGTTGGATCGGTGGATCGAGGAGCTGCTCTGGTTGGCCGGGCGAGCGAATCAGGGAGGAGCAGAGGAGCGCTGGTTGGTGGCTGGAGGAAAACGACGAGAAGAATGGGTTCGAGCGATGGGGATCCCAAGGTGGGAGATGAGTGCGGCGGCGGCGGCAGGGACAAACTTCCTAGATTTTAGGGTTAGGCTAGATTAGGTATGAAGTTGGTCTATATATATAGGGAAAGGTGGGTTTAGGGTAGATTTGGACCCTCTGATTAAATTGGACGGTCAAGAATAGAAGGTTTGGGGAGTCCAATGGAGAAACGCAGATATTTTATAGATGTTTGGAGATGATCTGGACGCAATGGTAACGATAGTCCGGGTCGGGTCAAAGGGGAGTTTCGGACACGGGCGAGGGGTCGATGCGCTGTGCCAAGAGACTTCGGTTTAGGCAAGAGGGAAAACGAAAAACAAGGTTGGTCTCAGAACGGTCAACAAAAGCAAGGTGGGACGCGGCAACTATGAGCGGATGCAAGCTTTATGAAAACATGCAGATGAAATGCGCATGATGCTATGTGATGAGATGCATGACCTAAACAAAATGCAAAACAAAAGACAAAACCCAACCACAAAGGAAATAACATATCACGAGTTTAAATGGCAAGAGTTAGAGTTAAGAATATGGAAAGTTGTATCCGGGCGCATGACCGCAAAAAGCCTCCGGTCGTGACGCCGCTTTGGGCTCGTGATGGCCTCTGTCTCCTGGCCCTCGGGCGGTCTTGGTCTTGTTGCACCAGAATGAAACCTTGGTCGGGTTCTCGAGACTCCGCCTCAAGGCTTGCCTCCCTTGCACCAAGAGGAAACCTTTGCTCTCACGCCCACCGGGCGCCTACCGCTCGATCGTCATGGCTCACGTCAGCTGAGCCTCATGAGGTAGCTGCATAGAACTCTCCGCCCCTTAGGAGCCCTCCTGAGGAGGCCAACTTCTTCGGGGGTCTTGGCGTCGTCTGCCTCGCGAGGGTCTTGTGGTGTTGAAGCTGGGCCGCACCAGGCCATTGATGAAGTCATGCGGTGGGCCGCAGGCAGGAACGACTGGATACCCCCCAGTCCAGGACGCCGATAGTCGCCGCTGTGCCCCCATTGCTCTTGATCCTTTGCCGCCTTCCAGCAGCCATGGCGCCCAAAACCAGTAGGGGCAAGGGAGCGACCAAGGATGCCGGGGAGAGGGAGGCGCCGGAGAGCGAGGCGGCGGTGCGGCGGACGCAGTTCGGCTACTACCTCCCATCGACGGTCGATGCAATTCACCTCAAGGACTTCTTTAAGCCCCTGTTGGGGAGGGAGACGATGGGGCACCTCGCCACGCTGCTGTTATCCCCGCCGATTGGCGCCAAGGCCGGCCCCAAATCGGTACTTTTTTGTTGATTTCTTCTCCGCTGGCTCGCCCCTTTCTTCGATTTCTTCAACGACGCCATGCACATCTTTGGCTTCCGCTTTTTGATCTCACGCCGAACGCCGGCGGGCGGTATGGCCCTCTTTGCTTCACCTCTGTGAGGGCTTTGGGGTGCTCTCAAAGACGGGCGCTCTTTCTACCACTACTTGTCCTCAAGATTCCGTACCAGGGGGCGCCATTTCCGGGAGCATCTCCTGGATCCCAAGGGTCCAGGAGAGAGGCATGTATTCGGATGGTGCCCAGAAGGAGAGGTGGGAGGAGTGGCGGGGCCGGTGGTGCTGGATCGAGGAGAAGAACCCGTCGGAATTCTGCCAGGTTTGTCAGAGCCCGCTGACCCACGACGGGGACTGGAGCGATCTCGACGCCAACGACGGGAAGCTTTCGATCGATACCACCAGGATCCATCGCCTCCCCATGGCCGGGCTCACCTTTCAGATGATCGGAGCGGACTTCATCCATCGCCGAATCGCCCCGCTGCATAACAAGGGGAGGCCGGCTTGGGACTTGAGAAATGTGGCCGACATCATGAGGCTCCGCCCTGGCCTGAAGCATAACTTCACGGTGATGGGACATGCCCATTTCTGTCAAAGGCTCTTCCAGCTCGACGTGTTCAGCGATGGTAGGGTGGAGAGGACCGGCAGGGCCACAAAGGCCCACAAGGCCGTCAAGGGGCCCCTGTTTGGGTTGCCACCGGGTGTGTTCCCGCTGAGCAACAATTTTTTCCAGTCCACCATCCTCAACATGATGCCGGTCTTCAACGCCAAGACGGCCTCAACTCTGGCCCCCGGGCGAGCCCCCTGCACGCCGGGCGCAGGAGTTCTTCGACAAATTGTTGGAGGGCTATGACCACCATGAGCCGCTGCTCATCCAGGACACCACCGAGGCGGAGCTAGACTACGTCGCCGCAAGGGTGGCGGAGGCGGAGCTTGCCAAGGAGGCCGGCAGGACTGGTGGCGTGGAGGACGAGGCCGACGCGGCCGCGAACGAGAGGGAGCTCGCCCAATGGGCGGGGTCTGCCGGGAAGGCCAGCAGCGTTAACACCAAGGCCCCCCTTGTTGAGGACGTGGTTGAGGAGTCGACCGAGGAGGAGAGCGAGGCCAAAAATCCTCCGTCCACGGGAAAAAGGCATGTCCTGCGGCGGGCCAGCTCTGGCGAGCCGGTCCGTCCCGACAGGACCAAACTACAGCAGGAGGTCCAGGGGGAGTCCGTGCGCCTGACGAGGGCCACGGCAGCGAAGAAGGTGGTGAAGGCCACGATGGCAAAAAGGAAAGCGACCATCTCTTCTTTGTCCAAGCCTCGCCGGACTCCATCTCCTTCCCCTGCACCCGCAGATGTCGACACGGAGGTCGTCTTCGATTTTGGGTCTCTCAGCCCAAGGAGGAAAAGGAAGGCAGCGGGAGAGGAGGTTGAGGATGAGTAAGTATCTTGCCTTTCATCGTCCCCGTCCTTTCAGACCGCACCGCTTTTCTTGATTTGTTTTTATCTTCGCAGGTACAGGGAGACGCTAGCCCAGAGGGTGGCGAAGAGGGCCAGGGCCTCGATGGGAGACCAGCCCCCGGCAGGGACTTCACGCACGCCGGCAGGAGATCAACCCGAGAGCACTCGGCAAAATCTGCCTCAAATTTCAAATAAGTATGCTCACCACTCACTCCTCATCAATGCGTGTTGGGGTACGACCCTTTGGCACTAACCTTGCCGTGGCATGCAGGAGGAGGACGGTAGCAGGAGGAGCCACCGAGGGCCACCCCCAACATGCCGCCTGTCGGTGTCAAAACCGGCGGATCTCGGGTAGGGGGTCCCGATCTGTCTTGTCCAAGGCGATGGTAACAAGAAGTAAGGGACATGTGTTTACCTGTGTTTGGGCCCTCTCGGTGGAGGTAAAACCCTACTTCCTTCTTGATTAATATTGATGATTTGGGTAGTACAAGAGTAGATCTACCACGAGATCGTAGAGGCTAAACCCTAGGAGCTAGCCTATGATGGTATGAATATAATTGTGATCGGCCTTCTAAGTACAAACCTCTCCGGTGTATATAGACACCGAGAGGGCTAGGGTTTACATGGAGTCGGTTACAAGGAAGGAAATATAATATCCGGATCGCCAAGCTTGCCTTCCACGCCAAGGAAAGTCCCATCCGGACACAGGCCCAAGTCTTGAGTCTTGTATCTTCACGCTTCAATAGTCCGGACGTTGTACATAGTCCGGCTCTCCGGATACCCCCTAATCCAGGACTCCCTCAGTAGCCCCTGAACCAGGCTTCAATTACGATGAGTTCGGCGTGCAGTATTATCTTCGGCATTGCAAGGCGGGTTCCTTCTCCAAATACTCCAAAATGGTTATCGAACACTCAAATCGTGTCCGGATATGAAAAATGATCTTCGTGATACCACCGTAGAGAGAATGATATTTCACAAATGCAATCACGACAACTTTTCCCGACGACGTGAGACGTTATTATGATTGGATCTTTTATTCGAACCGCTTTTCACACAACCACCACATGCCAACGCTTATCACGAGGCGCTTCGTGGACATGTCTTGTCAAAGCAGAGATAGTGTCCCCTTATTATGAGATTCTCATCAATACGGGCATGGGTAATCTAACCGTGCCATTTAGCAGTGGCGCTTGGGAAACAAGCGATTCTCAACGGGCAAGTGGGGAGGCGCACCGCTTCCGGCGCCTCTATAAAGGGATAAGATTCTCCCATTTTCACCCACGCCTTCTTCCTCCTTTGCCCACTCTTGCCCCCTCGAGCTCTAGTGCCCAAGCCCAAGTCTTCCATGCACAGCTAAACATGTCCGGAGCAGGAGGCAAGTGGGTGGCTTTCACCACAAGGAGAAGCACATCACCAATCTTCTAAGGCGTCCGGATACTTGGCCGCGGACATAGCACACCATCTACCAGACGCCGGACAGGTCATTCCGACCCCAGGACCGCACAAGAGGGTCGTATTCATCGCCCACTTCGTCCGTGGACTGGTATTTCCACTCCATCCCTTCGTCCGCGGGCTTATGTTCTACTACGGGCTAGATTTCCACGATCTAGCCCCGAATTTCGTCCTCAACATCTCGGCGTTCATCGTCATGTGCGAGGCCTTCCTCCGCATCTGGCCCCACTTCGGCCTATGGCTACAAACTTTCTGTGTGAAGCCGAAGGTGGTAAGAGGCCAACAAAGTGAGTGAGGGGCCATGGTGGGCGAATGCCCAACGTAACATGGCTCGACGGGCCTTTGCGAGACCGTAAAAGCATGGCAATCGGGTGGTTCTACATCACCGAAGCCGCTGGGCGCTAACCGGGCGGCGGCCCCCGAGTTCCGATCCGGAGCCCCCATGCGGCTCACCTCCTGGGAGAGGAAGGGCCTGTCCTGGGGCGATTCCACGGAGCTGGCCGGACTCCAAACATGCGTCAAAAGCATGAAGGACAAGAACATCAAGCTTGTCAATGTGATCCAGGTCATGCTTGTTCGTCGAATCCTGCCCTGCCAGAGGCGGGCAGTCAATATGTGGGAGTTCGTCCCCACCGAGCACCGGACGCTCCAGAGGCTCTACGCCATGACGCACAAAGGCGCATGGAAGGAGCTGTTCAGGGCCTCCGAAGTGCCTCCTCGGACATCCGTGGACCGCGGGCTTCACGCCGTGCGGGCTCCTTGGCCGGTGAGTTCTTAGACTGACACCGGACCTAGTTCTTCCCGATATATTCACGGGAGTGCCTTAAGTAATTGTGCATGTTTATTTCAGGATTACGTGGAGATAGCGGAGCGGGTTTATCGCCAGCTCCACTTGGGAAGACCCAGCAGATGTTCTCCTGACGGAGATGCTGGTCCCAGCGCCGTACAAGGTGCCGGAGAAGAAGGCCGAGAAGAAGGCCTCGGGGATCCGGAAGGTTCTCCGGCGCAAGGTTGTGCCGGAAGCCTCGTCCGAGGACGATGAGGCAGACTCCTCCCATGAAGGGGAGGAGGAGGAAGAAGAAGACGCCCCATTCGGAAAGGATGAGGGGTCCGGGGAGGCGGACACGGGGGCCGGAAAAGGTCCTCGGCGCCGGGCCATCATTCCCCTGTCGTCCGATGACGACGAGTCGGATTCATCCCGCGGAGGCGGGGGGAATCAGGAAGAGATCCTACCTTCCCCCACCAGGGGGGAGAAGAAGAGAAAAGGTGCCCTAGGAGGGGAGGGTGGGGCGTCCAAGAAGGGGAAGGGCCCCTTCCGGACTACTCCGCCACGGCCACTCTCAGCGAGGAGGGGTGCCTGCCCAGGGGGAAGCCCCTAGCGCGATCGTAAGTGTTCGCACTCTATCATGACTTCACTTCACTGTTTTTGTATTTATAATGACGAACATAATTGAAGTCCGGCCAGGGATCACCCCGAGGTATCCTCCTCCGGGTCCCTGAGCAATTCGGAGATGAATTCACTTCCGACGGCCACCACTCCTCAACCCGCGGATGACATGGAGGTGTTGTCTCAAAGGCTCCCAGAGCAGGGGGAGGTGACCCTGGAGACGCCCCGAGGCGGGGTCCCAGTCGTCGGACACGCGGGTTTCAAGATCCCCGCGGATCGTGTCGACGAGAGCCACGGCCAACCGGGCTCTCGTGAACACACCCGAACCTTCGATGGTTCCGGACCCAGCAGCGACCCCTCGCCATGAGGAGGCGAGCCATCTGCGTCGCGGACTTCCATTGCGCATGAGGCGCCGATTTGGACCAGTCTCATTGAAGCGCTTATGGTGCTTCCTGGACGAAGGGCACCGTACTCTTATGAGTATGGTGATTCGGAAGGTTTCGTCCGCCAAGAGCGGACTAACCGAAGCTTGCACTAGCCTCCTAACAGGCTTCGAGCTGAGTAATAAATATGTGCAAAATTACCACCCTATAGGTAGTAGCCTCGATACTGCTGTTTGCTCAAAAGAAAAGCCGAGCAGAGGGTCAAGTAAAATCCGCAGGAGTCTAATCATAATTAATGTTTTGAATAAGGTGTCAGGTTGCTTGCTCATCTTGCCCGTCTTCGCCGAGGTTGCCGATCTGAAACGGGACCTGGAGCAGGCGCTGGGAGAGCTTGACCTCACGAAGAGGCAGCTCGAAGAGAACAAGGGTAAGTAATTCCCGTTCTTATGTATTTAGGGATATGCAGAATTGGTGGGTCTAACAACTAAGTGTTGGGACCGTCTAACAGGGGCCCCCGCCGAAGTGGCGGCCCAGAAGAAGGCGCTGTCCGAGGCCGAAGACAAGGCGGCCTCGGAGTGTAAGGAGCGCGAAAAGCAAAGTGCTAGGGTAGGTGAGGTCTGAAGAGAGCTCCAGGACCTCGGCAAGAAATGCGAGTCCATGGAGCATGATCTGAAGGCAAAAGAGGCCGAGCTTGCAAGGCCCTTATGAGCTTAAAAGACGCCAAGGCCGAAGCCGAGAAAGCACAACAGGAGATCTAGGAGGCCAAGAAAATAGCAGCGGGTAAGAAGTTCTTTATGCAAAGCAAACATGTGGAGGAGGCGTTTCTTTTACTTACTCGAATTCGGAGCTCTCCAGGGGCATTCGCAGATCTGCCATGCAACAGACGACGCTCGGGGCGAGTTCTACCGTGCCTAGGAGGAACTCAACAGAGAAGTTGTTCGGTCCCAAAGATGTCGGGGCCGAACACCCGATGCCTCTGAGGGACCAACTGAAGCAGTTGGTCGAACTCCACAGGGCGGCCGAACTGGCTATGAAGGGGTTCATAGTCCGGATGTGGCATGGAACTGGCTATGAAGAATTTGGGAATAGCTCCTGAATAATTAGAAGAGTCAGGTAAGATCCTGGGAAAAGACCTGTGGGTTAGGGCCCACTAAAATATACACCATTGAACGATTGATTTAAAGGGGGGATTGCACCGGTTGAATTAAATGACTTGAATGAGATAACAACCTCAAAATAACTTGAACGGATAGAGAATGGAAACACGGATCTTCCGAGCTATCTTCAACACTCCGGATATGAACTGGGAGAGGTGAATAAATAAGAGAGCCTTGGATAAGAAATTCACATGGGAAGACATGTGAAACAAAAGGAAGAGATATGATCAACACCGACAACTTAAATTAAATCCACCGGAGAAGAAAAATAACGAAGAATGATGAACTCAAAGCTCCGTTAGTATCTTCACGAGGGCTCACCGGATAAGAACATTGACGGAAAAGGGTGAAGTGACTTCACATCCATAATATGGATACTTGATTAAGATATCTAAGTCCTTGAAGAAAAGGGTGGGAGGGCGGGAAAACAAAGGCAACTTGGGGAGATGGAACGGATACCGTTGAGAAAACTTAGAATTGATCTCGCGAATGTTGAAATGATCGGATCCACTTGAAGAGAAGCACGCCGGTTGGAAAAGAATTAACATGACGACCTCGATGGTCAAGAAGGATTAGTAATCACATAGCAATATGAGAACAACGTTTAGGAAAGTCATGGATTCAACATTTGACTTCAAGCAACTCGAATACCACATATAACACAAAGCAAAGGATTTGGCTTGCAGAATAAGCCGGAACAGATACATATGATAGAGATTTACCCAATCCCATATCAGGCATCTGTCGGAAAGATATTCTAGGAGCTACTTGAATTCCCACCTATAAACTCCCGAAACTTTCTGGTTATGCAATCTGGTGTTGGGGATACAAGGGAAGCAATATATCTCACCCAAACTAACAATCCCTACATCCAGCTGTATCCATCCGTCAACACATAACCAAGAAAACTCCGGAAATCGTGTACCTCAACCTTCGAAAAGCATCCGTTATACAAGTTATGGCAATACTCCCGAACTCCCCAAAGATCGGGTGGCGTCCGAGGTTATCTCACCAACAATCGTATAGAAGAGATTTTCGATGTCGGCAAAACTCGTGTATTCCGTAATCGCAACGATAAAATTGTGACGACAACACCCTGGAGCTCAACTCCCTAGGGACACTGCCACAACCCCTAAATGTCAGGAGGCACCAAGAACAATGTTCTCGTCACAAGACTATCGGAACGATCCCAAGATACCCGCGTGATCCTAAATTTTTTTTAGTGAAATTTGAGGATAGGAAAGACAAAACATCTACGTCAGGAGTCCTCACCAGAGCTGACGAAGAAATGAGGAGTAAAAAGAATCCTACCGCGATATATATAATCCTAAGACTCAAAATAGTTTTTTTTTCTAGACTCAACAACGGCCAACAATCAAGGGGGCTCCTATGGTCGGTCGAGGCTCTGATACCAACTTGTCACGCCCAATATGCGACCTTATCCAAAAGGAACCCGAAGGTCCCACCAAGGATAGACCCGCATATTGAAACGCTTTTGCAAGGTGGATATCATTACATCAACATTACATAATATGTAGGGATACATACATAAGGCATACAATGCCACACGAATACAACATCATCTTACATAAGAGCACCATCCGACTACGGATGAAACACAACAGAAACTCAAACGACATCCACCCTGCTAGCCCAGGCTGCCGACCTAAAACCTATCCCCTGATCAAAGAAGAAGTAGAAGAAGAACTCCAAAACAAGCAAACATCGCTCTCGCATCATGATCATCGCATAACCTCTATGTCAGTGTTAATACCGGCGGATCTCGGGTAGGGGGTCCCGAACTGTGCGTCTAGGCGGATGGTAACAGGAGACAAGGGACACGTTGTTTTTACCCAGGTTTGGGCCCTCTCGATGGAGGTAAAACCCTACTCCTGCTTGATTGATATTGATGATATGGGTAGTACAAGAGTGGATCTACCACGAGATCAAGGAGGCTAAACCCTAGAAGCTAGCCTATGGTATGATTGTTGTAATGGTTGTTGTCCTACGGACTAAAACCCTCCAGTTTATATAGACATCGGGGAGGGCTAGGGTTACACAGAGTCGGTTACAATGGTAGGAGATCTACATATCCGTATCGCCAAGCTTGCCTTCCACGCCAAGGAAAGTCCCATCCGGACACGGGACGAAGTCTTCAATCTTGTATCTTCATAGTCTTGGAGTCCTACGTGTCTCGGACACCCCTAGTCCAGACTCCTCAAGAGCCCTCGAACCAGGGCTTCAATGACGATGAGTCCTAGCGCATAATGTTCGGCATTGCAAGGCGGGTTCCTCCTCCGAATAATTCATAGAAGATTGTGAACACCGTGATAGTGTCCCACTCGCAAAATAATTTCCACATTCCAATCGTAGAGAGAGAATAATATGTACACAAGTTCCATCTCACGACGTATTTTGTGGCATGAGGTCACACCACTACCAAGCCTTTACTTGAATCTTTTTACTATACCACCTCGGTAGCGTTTAAGCGGTTTCCTTGGCACGCCTTGTCAAGTAGAGATCGTGGTTCCCCTTATTTCGTGATTCTCATCAATACAGACGTGGGTAACCCAACCGCGCCTGCCGCCACGCCTCTATCGAGGCGAGTCCCGAACGGTCACGGAGGCGACTTTCCTGTATTCTCCTCTTTATAATGGGACCAAGGCTCGCTTTCTTTTCTTCAAGCCTCCATCGAATCTTCTCCTTGCTCCAAGTTCCAACCCCCCGAGCCCCAAATTCGAGCGCTTCGGACCTTCAACACTGGCCGGCTCCGACCTTCAGGGCCGGTGGATGCCCTCCTCCGTCATGGAGGAGGACGTGCTAAAGCCGCGAGAGGCCAAGCACTGCCTCACGAGATTTCAGACATGTTGCCCACCGAAGGGCGGGCCATCCCCACCCCGAGCCCCATGAGTACGCTGCTTTTGTATCCCACCTCCGCCGGGGTTTAGGCTTCGATGGATCCTTTTGTGAGAGGGCTCATGTTTTACTATGGGTTGGAATTCCACGACTTGGCTCCGAGTCCATCCTCCATATTTCCGCATTTATTGTCGTCTGTGAAGCCTTCCTCCGCACACCCCCACTTTGGCCTCGTGGGTCAAGACCTTCAATGTGGAGCCAAGATGATCGAGGGGCGTCATGCAGAAAGCGGCGGGCGGGCCAGAAGGGGAGGGCCGATGCCACAGGGCCCGAGGGCTCCTTCCAAGAGGAGCTCTGGCCAGGCGCAGGGAGGAGTTCTATATTATCATCCAAAGGGCGCAGTAAGCCGCCCTTATTCCGCTCGGGACCTCCACGATGGTTGATGTCGTGGGTCAACCAAGGGCTCAACTGGGGGCCGTCAAAGGACGTGCCCCTATTGCAGGGCCGGATTCGAGACCTCCAAGCGAGGGAGATCGATCTGGTTGTGGTAATGCAGGTCATGTTGATTAGGCGCCTCACGCCTCTACAACGCCCGCCCTCTCCTATTGTGGGAGTTTAATCCTGAGGGACCACGGATTCTTCAACACTTCATGGGTATGACACAGTGGAGATGTACAAATTATTCTTCTGGATCACGAGGCGTGTCCGGAATCGACCGAGGACGCCGGCCTAAGCCGCAATCGCCTTGGACACACAAGTAAGTAGCTCAGTCCCGGACATACCGTTTGTTTGCCTTTCTATGATTCGCCTTTTCACCGATTTCCTTCTAAGCAGGAGTGGATAGCATAAGCAAAAGCGTCTGAGTGTCCGGCCCCCCTCCCAGAGACCGCGCCGGATCCCGTGCTGGTCAGGATGCTGGAGGTTGCGCCTTCAGAGGAAGGCGAAGGGGAAAATAGAGGAGCTACCGCCTCGTCCAAGGAGGCTCTTGAAAAAGGGGGGATCGAGAATCCCTCCCTCCAGGGGGAGAAGAGGACCGCCTCCAAAGACCCGGAGGCCAAAGCCCCTAAGCGGGGGAAGAAATCTTCACCAGAGGGTCCTGCGTCCGGGGAGGTCCCGGCCGCACAGTCTCCCCTAAATAATCAGCCCTCCAGCGAGCTGTGAGTAGAAAAAAAAGGAGTTTGGTAATAAGAGACATCCCTATTTGTGCTTCTGAGGATAACCGAAGTTTTTACCTTGTAGTTCGGATCTCCGACCTTCGCAAATGAGCTCGTCTTCGGGGGATCTTCGTCCGGAGATGGTGGAGACCGAGACGCCTCCGTCCGCGGCGCCGTCGGATAGGGCGGACGAGCCTGAAGTGTCATCACGGAGGGTATCCCTGAGTCCGGCGAAGCCGGATAGTTCGGCACCAACTGGTGTGCGGCCGGGGGAGCTGAAGGATCTGCTTGAGAGGGCGTCTATCTCAGAAGATCACCATGCATTGATGAGTATGGTGATTGGAAGGATTTCGTCCGCGGAAGGCGGATTGCGTAATGCCGTCAGGAGTTTGCTGGCGGGGTTTGAGGTACGTAAAAATGACACACCTTTTGACAGTTTTACACATAAAGTGCGCCCTGTATAGATAGTAGCCCCTAAGACTCGATAGGTTGTCGAAAGCGACAGCGTGCTGAGGATCAAAATCGCAGGTTTCAATTTTCGCCGTTCCTATGCAGGTGGCGGATCGTCCGGGGGCTAGCCGGACTGATGGAGTTGTTGAACTAAAGCGACAACTCGACGTTGCGGATGCGGACATCGCGCTAGTCAACAGGCGACTTGATGAGTCGCAAGGTAAGTGTTTCTTTGCGGTCACTTAGTAAGGGAGCCGAAGCCCACTCCTTACAACATGTGTCTGAAATGTAGATGGTGCCGCTGCTGTGGAGAGCCTTCGGTCCGAAATTGCTCAAGCCAAGGAGCAAGCGAGAAGGAGTAATGCGGCGGCCTTGAGGGCAGCCGAGGAGTTAGAAGCCGAAAGGGCTGCACACTACCGAAGCAGGGAAGAGATGGCCGAAATGGCTGTGAAGTTAAAAGATGCTACCGACCGCAATGAGGTTCTTGAAAAGGAGTGCCTAGCGGGGCGAGAAGACCTGGGGAAGGCCACCGCCGAAGCCAAGGATGCCTGCTCGCAATGCGGGCTATAAAGGAAGAGCCGCGCCAGTCGGAGACATTGTGGTCGGGCAAGCCTTTTTCGCTACGCCAAGGTTTACGGATCCAAAGTATGCTCGGCTTGGCGGTTGTGGGGTCCGGAGGATCCTTATATGGACTTAGCAGAGCGGCGGATGATGCCGTTGTGCACTTCCGCCGGAAGGATCACAAGACTAAGAGCTGTTTTGGTCTCAATTCCATAGTCCTGAGCGTTCACTTCACGAACGCACCGGGCCGAAAGTGGATGAAATTTGGTGAATAGGTTGTCCGGGCTTGCCATGACGGATATCGTGACTCATGTCTGGCCGGATAGGCCCAAGCCGAAGAGCTATTTTGGCTTATTGCAGCAATTTCTTGGGGCGGTGCCGCATATCAAGGCGATGAAGCGGTCGGCTTGCATAGACGATGGACGGATGGCACTCGCCTGCAGGAAGACACATTGGACGTAGATGGATGCCACCCATTGCTAGACCTGTGGTTCGGGCGAGAGCCGTTACCCACCATCACTATTTTGGGGAAGTTCAAGCGTGGTGCTCGTGGTAATAGAGTCGCAAAGGTTTCAAAAATGTCACGCTCAAATGAACGCTTTATTTTGTAAAACAATGTTTATGATGTAGGCGCTTTTTATACTTGTGCGCTCAAGTATTGAAATATCTCCTATGCGCGGCCGCTTATGTATACGTGTGTATAACCCGAAAGATGGCGCTGTCGGCTTTCAAATTTCACGCAGCAAGTGCGGGGTGTTCGCAAAAATAGCGATTTTCACACTTAATCCGACGCCCTCGGTCCCGTGAAGGAGGTGGTAGCGTAGCAAACGAGGCAACCGGACTATAATGCTTTATCACTTTCACTTAGCCATGGGAGTTCGAGGCGGCTACGATATAGCCCTGGGGCACCGCGCGCTCTCGAATTCGGGCGGCGTATGTGCTCGATCGGCAGAATCCTTCGTCAAAGCGAGGAATTCTAAACATTCCATTGGTCGATCGAGTGGTTGAAGGTCTCTCATTGTATCATGACATCGAGTTTTGCTTTCATCGAGGTGCTCGCCAGAAGTGGGGCACAATCGCTTGATAGTTCTCCGGTGCCGCGTTAGCCGGGTAATCTGAACGTAAGGCAAAGAAAACACGTGAGCCGCAAACCCAACATTCGACCAAAGACATGATTCGGAGCCGATGCATATAAGGCCTAACTCGAGACGCCGAACACTCCAGAAGGTGTTCGGTCTTTATAATAACGGCGTAACAATGCCCTAAGCCCCTAGTGTCTGTGCAGGCGAGGTCCTCTCGACGCTGCCGATGCCAAAACGCCAGCCTCTCTCCGGGTTATAATGAGAAACCAGGGGATTATAGCAACAAGAGACAAGAAGAAAGGTTTATGTGGTCTTAATCAAAAGAATCCTTGAACGGTCCCTTACCGCACATCTCGCTGTGTCTCCGTTGTTCCGTATCTTGGACGGGTGTGCATGTTGTTCATCTGTAAAAAGAGAGGAACTTAGTTTGAAAAGAAATCGTGCGAAAAGTGCATAAAAAATTGAAATATTAATAAATTAATAAAGCTGAGCCTATATTAGCTCATTATTGCTTATATGCACAGCCCCTTGTGAAGGGGTGTGCGGCTAGGGAGCCCCTAGCTTATTTATGCCGGACTCGTCTAGTCGTGTCCGGGGTCTTTGAATGACCCTTTAATGAGATGGTGCCACGTGGACCGGGCATTTTAAGTGTAAGAGACACGTAATGTGGTATTGCGTTAAAGCGGACAAAAGCTTCAAGTCCCAATAGTGCTTGATAACTACTTTTAAATGGGGCGACATGAAAGATTAGCTTTGCGCGTCGGAAGTTGTCGGGTGACCCAAACACAACTTCTAGTAGTAAGGAGCCTGTGCACTTGGCGTAAGGGCCTGGCGCCACTCCTTTGAAGGAAGTGCGGCTATGTCGAATTTTAGTAAGGTCTATCCCCAACTTGCGGGTTGTGTCCAGATATAGCAGGTTTAAATTGCTGCCTCCGTCGATCGTGACTTGTGTAAATTGCACCGTCGATTATAGGATCCAATATCGAGCGATCCATCCTGCGTTTGAATACTTCGAGTAATCCGGTGGTCAAAAGTGATTGGTTTTGATATCCAATCTCGAGGTTCACTGGGGTGGACCGTGACACCTATCTTAGCGGGTGCCGCATTGTTTTTCCGTACTATCACATGAAGTGAGTTTATCGCTTTGACTTCTTGTGGGAAAGTCTTCGCTTTTAGGTGCTTTCTTGGTGGGGTTAAGTCATCGTCCTCGCTGACGCTGTCGAGCCCCTTGTGTTCGGCGTTGAGTCTGCCGGACTGTTTAAAAACCCAATAATCTCGGTGGGCGTGGTTTGCAGGCCTTCCGGAGGTACTGTGGATTTGACATATCCGATCCAAAATTTTATTTAAGTTGGATAGCTCATCACTGTTGTCCTTAAGAGGCAGTGTTTTATTGTTTGGCCGCGAGCTTTTGAATCCGGCGTTGACCGCCGTGTTCTTTGGGCTTTTTTTCTTTATTCCGGCGTCGATCCTTTACTGCTCAAGTGATTTTCCGCTTCCATCTCTCGATCTCGGATGTACTTTCAGTCATTGGTCTTGCATCTTGCTAGCTGTTGTCTTCCCCGCAAAAAGCGGGTCATGAGGCTAGTTAAGCGGCCATTGTCCTGGCTTCTCTTGCCGAGGTGTATGCAGCAGCCATTCGCCCTGGACGTTGTGTTTAAAAGCTGCTAAGGCTTCTAAGGTCCGGACAATCGACTATTTGGTTCTTTTGCTAAGGAACCTATTCCTGCACTTATGCTACCGACTCTCCCGGGCTGTTGAGTTATATGACTTAGATCGCTCAGATCCTGAGGGCGGACATAAGTCCCTTGAAAATTTGCTCTAAACGTGTCCTCAAGCTCTTCCCAACTTCCAATGGTTTTCTCGGGAGGCTTTTGAGCCAATGCCGAGCTCGCCCTTTGAGCTTGAGGGGTAGATATTTTAGGGCATGGAGATCATCTCCTCTAGCCATGTGTATGTGTAGTATGTAATCCTCTATCCAGACTCCTGGGTCTGTTGTTCCATCGTATGCCTCTATGTTTATGGGTTTGAACCCTGCGGGAAATTCATGATCCAGCACCTCGTCGGTGAAACATAGTGGGTGTGCGGCACCCTCAGATTTGGGTGTGTCATTGCCTTTCAACACTTGGCGTGTTGTGTTGCTTCTGGGGCCCTCTTTTTTGGCAGTAAATGGACATGGCCGGGCCATCTGCTTTTCAAGTGATCATGAGTCTGGCTTGTGTGGCGCCATTGTCGCTGGCCCGCCATCCGGTCATTGCCTATCCGCCAGCGGCCTCTTTGTTCTTCGATCGTGGGGGCTCTATGGCTTCCTCGTCAAATTCTCAGCGGCGACTTAACGGGTAGCTCTTTGTTTGGTGGCCATTGCCATATTTGTTCATGCGGTCTTGAGTATTTTGCTCCACCTCATTCTCGAGTATGTCTTCCGCTGTTTTGAAGCCTGCTTTTCCTTCTTCGCATTTCTTGCAGCATGTGACGAGTCTTTTGTGAAGGTTCTTATGCTCCGGTGGTGTGTCCGCTGTGAGGTCGTCTGGATTGGTTTCGGCCGCATGGATTGATTATCCGATTCGGCCCCGTTAGGACGGCTGCTTGGTTGCATGTTCGTCCTTTGGGTTTGCCACTGCTCTATTGCTTTGGGTCATTAGGAATGCCGCTTTTGTCGAGGCGATTTAGCGCGTCTCGCGACGCCGCTTTTGGTTGTTTCGGTTTACGGATTATCCTTTGTCGCGCCACATTGTTCCTCGTTATCGCTTCCTTTTGGGGTGTCCACCATATATACGCCATGTGTTGGGGTGGTCTTCGACCTCTGTAGGTTCTTGATCGTCTCTCCGGCATCGCCGTCCCATACCGCCGATGTCTTTGAAAGTCGTAGTCTAACATGTCGGTTAGCTAGATCGTCGATGCTGGCTACAAAGTGGGTGGTGGGTGGGCTTTGAATTTCTTCGTCGTCTGCATCCCAACCATCTCGCCGCAGCGGCCAGGCTCTCCTGGATAGCGAGAGATGCTTTAGCGATTTCGTGGATGTCGCCAAAGGGTGAGTGCCGAAAGATGTCCGCAATGGTGAACTCCATGATCGGGCGCCTCAATCGATTCGACAAGTGGGGCGCAGGAGGTTCGAGTCCGGATGGAGTCCCAAGACTCCTGAGTCACGAGCTTTATAAGGGACGGGGTTAGTGTTCGCCTCCATCGCCGTGGAAGTTGCAGCCCCGAGGCGGTGTCCAGCCCACCCGCCTCCTCGTCTGCGCGATCGGCTCGGACTATGGGTCTGAGCGGATTAAAGCGACCTCCAAGGTACCGTCCGTGGCGGCAGAAAGTTAGATCATGCCCATCGTGATAGCAAGGCGCACGCTTCGATCGCGGGCTCCTGGATCCATCAAAGATCAATTCTCCGCGGATATCCGCCGTGAAGTTTAGGCTCCCAAATCTGATTTGAGGGCCAGGGGCGTAGCTTTCGATCTGCTCCAGACGGCCAAGTGAATTGTCCCGCAGTGCGAAGCCGCCGAATACGAAGATCTGTCCGGGGAGAAAAGTCTCACCCAGGACTGCGTTGTTGTTGATTGAAGAAGCCATCAAGCCTATCGGTGACGACCACGGCAGAGGAACTCTCAATGAAAGCACCAATGGTGTCAAAACCGGCGGATCTCGGGGGTCCCGAACTGCGGCTCAGGCGGATGGATGGTAACAGGAGACAAGGGAAACGATGTTTTACCTGTGTTGGGCCCTCTCGATGGAGGTAAAACCCTACTCCCGCTTGATTGATATTGATGATATGGGTAGTACAAGAGTGGATCTACCACGAGATCAAGGAGGCTAAACCCTAGAAGCTAGCCTATGGTATGATTGTTGTAATGGTTGTTGTCTACGGACTAAAACCATCCGGTTTATATAGACACCGTGGAGTATTAGGGTTACACATCATTTGCCATTACAATGGTAGGAGATCTACATATCCAGTATCACCAAGCTTGCCTTCCACGCCAAGAAAAGTCCCATCCCGGACACCTGGACGAAGTCTTCAATCTTGTATCTTCATAGTCTTGGAGTCCCACGACGAAGATAGTCCTACCGTTCCGACACCCCTAGTCCAGACTCCCTCACCGCAATTGTTGTTGTAGTAATCATGGAGCCACGAGGACTCAAAGCAATCCCATTACCATGGGTATCAAGACTAGCAAAGCTTAATGGGAAAGGAAGGGGTAAAGTGGTGAGGTTGCAGCAGCGGCTAAGCAAGTATGGCGGCTAACATACACATATAAGAGCGAGAAGAGAAGCAAAGGAACGGTCGTGAAGCTAGCAATGATCAAGAGGTGAT
This sequence comes from Aegilops bicornis, assembly GCA_021605145.1. NCBI lineage: Eukaryota > Viridiplantae > Streptophyta > Magnoliopsida > Poales > Poaceae > Aegilops > Aegilops bicornis. The sequence goes on from CM038673.1 coordinate 155,761,814, forward strand.
CCTGAACTCCTACTTACGCCAAATGAACCCAAAACCGTGTTCACTTCCGGACTACCACGAAAAGAGACCATCACGGCTACACACACGGTTGATGCGTTTTAATTCGGATCTGTTGTCAAGTTATCTACAACCGGACATTAACAAATTCCCATCTGCACCACATAACCGCGGGCACGGCTCTCGAAAGTTTATACCCTGCAGGGGTGTCCCATCTTAGCCCATGATAAGCTCTCGTGATCAACGAAGGATATTCCTTCTCCCAGGAAGACCCGATCCGCCTTAATCCTTTTACATAAAACATTTTGACAATGGTAAAACAAGACCGTAAAAGCCGGATGTCTTAAAGCCGACAATCCCGATATAGGGCTGCACATGTCTCGTTCTCAGCACACCGGATGAGCCAGACGTCGGGTTGGCATGGACCACAGTTGCCAGGGCGCCGGACATCGCTTCGCATCAAAGACTTAGAGAAGCTAACGGCCCGGGGCTAAAATAAAGATGACCCTCGGGTTGGCCGACCCAAGGGAAAGGTATAGGTGGTGGTGAAGCAAATGGTAAAACCAATGTTGGGCCTTGCTGGAGGAGTTTTATTCAAAGCGAACTGTCAAGGGGGTCCCATAAATCACCCAACCGTGTAAGGAATGCAAAATCAAGGAACATAACACCGGTATGATGGAAACTAGGGCGGCAAGAGTGGAACAAAACACCAGGCATAAGGCCGAGCCTTCCACCCTTTACCAAATATATAGATGCATTAATTAAATAAGAGATATTGTGATATCCCAACATAATTCTGTCCACCATGGAGCAATCTTCAACTTCACCTGCAACTAACAACGCTATAAGAGGGGCTGAGCAAAGCGGTAACATAGCCAAACAACAGTTTGCTAGGAAGGGTGAAAAAGGTTAGAGGCTGACATGGCAAATTGGGGAGGCTTGAAGAACAAGTGATAGGTAGCGCAGCCTAGCAATAGAACGAAGCAACTAGCATAGCAATGATAGTAGTGAGATCCAGGGTAGCGGTCATCTTGCCTGAAATCCCTCAAGGAAGAAGAACGAGTCCATGAAGAAGACAGACGGGAGAAGTCGAACAAATCCTCACAATCGCAACATTACCGGAACTAAGAAGCAACACCGGAAAGAAACAAACAACATGGTAAACAACCACCACATAAGCATGGCATGATGCACAATCAAGTATGATGCATGTCCGGTTTAAATAGGCATGGCATGGCAAAGTGCAACAAACAATACTACAAGTTAAGTGGAGCTCAATATGCAACGAGTTGTATATTGACAAAACACCACATCAAATATTTAGTTTAATCTTGCTTAAGCTACGAAATAATATTAAATGTTGTTAAACATGGCAAGAGGTGGAGCATGATTAAACTAACTATTTAGGCAAGTTTAAATGAGGCCGGAATAACAAACAACAATTCCGGAAAATCCTCATTTGCAATTTATGAATTTGGTACTGTTCTGCCCTAAACACAATTTTATTGTTGTTAAACAGGAAAATAAAGTGGACCACGTTAAAGTAGGCATTTTTCCACCCCACTTACATATAAAGAACATTTAAATCCGCTACTTACGGTTATTTAGTTATGAAATAAAACATTTTAACATGGCATTTGGGCAAATTTAAACAAACAACATTTTAAACATGGATGAAAGTGGCCAAATATGAAACTAGATGAAAAACTAAGCATTTTCATATATAAAACATTTACATATGATGCATAGTTCATGAGTAATTATATCCACGAAGTTAGAGGGTTTTGCTGCAATTCTGCCAACTCTGGATAATTAGACAAATTCACAGGGCACGAAAAAAAACATAGGCGGGCTGAATCTGGGCGGACTGGGGAGCGGCTCACATTGGGCTTTCGAGGCCTTGGGCCCGTGGAGCGGCTTGCAGCAGAGGCTGGCTTGGGCGTCGTGGTCGCGATCCACGTAGGCGAGGAAGGTGCGGTCAACACAGCGAGCAAAGGCACGTCGTCCTCCCTGCTCGAACGAAGCAGACGAGGCGAGCAGGGCGCTGGGGCAGCAGGTCGGCGCGCGAGCCGGCAAGGAACTCCGGCGACGGGTGGCGGATCCGGGTGGCGGGAAGCGGCGGGGATGGATGGATCCACCTCGGATCCGGTGAGGCAGGGATCCATGGAGAGAACGAGGCTCGCCCTGTTCATCCTGAAGACAGAGAGAGACCACGAGGAGGGACTTGGCGCGGGATCCACGGCGCGGCGCAGAGGTGGACTTGAGACTCCGGCCGGAGGAACTTGAGGCGCAGGGGAGGCACGGCTCCGGGCGGCGGCAGGAGCTGCAAGGCCATGGCAGGGGAGAAATTCAGACGAGAGTCAGAGAGGGAGGAACAAGATAGGAAAAGGAGAGGGACGAGCAGAGGGAGGTGGACCGGGTGCTCCGGCGTCGCGCTCGCCGGCACGGCGGAGGAGGCAAGGACGACGAGGTCGACAGGACCCTAGGCTTGGACGACGGGACGGCGACGGAGCGCGAGGAAGCAGGGCGTAGCAGAGAAGCGGCGCTAGGTGGAGAAGACGCGAGCAGGGGCGGTCTCCTCTCGGTTCCTGGCGACGAGGGGCGTGAAGAAGGCCGGGTCTGGGCAAGGTTGGGCGGAGAAGGGAGATCCTGGCGACGAGGTGCTGCAGAAGGGCGGCAGCCATGGCTCCTGTGCGAAGGACCTGCAGTTGAGAGAGAGGTCAGAGAGAGATAGAGAGAAGAATGGAAGGAGGGAGAAGAGAAAAGATGGGCGCGAGGCTCATCTGGTGGTGATGCTCGCCGGCAGAGGGATCTCCGGTGGTGCTGCGGGCGACCGGACTTGTCCAGGAGGCAGGGGAGGCAGGGAGGTGGTGGATGGGTTGGATCGATGGATCGAGGAGCTACTCTGGTTGGTCGGGCGAGCGAATCAGGGAGGAGAAGAGGAGCGCTGGTTGGTGGCTGGAGGAAAACGAGGAGAAGAATGGGTTCGAGCAATGGGGATCCCGAGGTGGGAGATGAGTGCGGCGGCGGCTGTAGGGACAAATTTCCTAGATTTTAGGGTTAGGCTAGATTAGGTATGAAGTTGGTCTATATATATAGGGAAAGGGGGGTTTAGGGTAGATTTGGACCCTCCGATTAAATCGGACGGTCAAGAATAGAAGGTTTAGAGTCCAATGGAGAAACGCAGATATTTTATAGATGTTTGGAGATGATCCTGACGCAATGGTAACGATAGTCCGGTCGGGTCAAAGGGAGTTTGGACAGGCGAGGGTCGATACTGTTGTGCAGGAGACTTCGGTTTATGCAAGAGGGAAAACGCAAAACAAGGTTGGTCTCGGAACGGTCAACAAAAGCAAGGGGGGACGCGGCAACTATGAGCGGATGCAATCTTTATGAAAACATGCAGATGAAATGCGCATGATGCTATGTGATGAGATGCATGAACTAAACAAAATGCAAAACAAAAGACAAAACCCAACCACAAAGGAAATAACATATCACATAGCCGGAAATGGCAAGAGTTAGAGTTAAGAATATGGAAAGTTGTATCTGGGGCGTTACAGCCTGCAAAAAGCCTCTGGTCGTGACGCTGCTTTGGGCTCGGTGATGGCCTCCGTCCTGCGGTCCTGGCGGTCTTGGTCTTGTTGCACCAGAATGGAAACCTTTGGCTGGTTCCTCGAGACTCCGCCCCTGCGGCTTGCCTCCCTTGCACCAAAGAGGAAACCTTTGCTCTACGCCCACCTGGCGCCCGCCTGGCCTTGATCGTCATGGCTCACGTCAGCGGAGCCTCATGAGGTAGTTGCATAGAACTCTCTGCCCCTTAGGAGCCCTCCTGAGGAGGCCAACTTCTTCGGGGGTCTTGGCGTTGTCTGCCTCGCGAGGCTTGGCCCCTCGCGAGGGTCTTGTGGTGTTGAAGCTGGGCCGCACCAGGCCATTGATGAAGTCATGCGGTGGGCCGTAGGCAGGCACGACTGGATACCCCCAAGTCCAGGACGCCGATAGTCGCCGCTGTGCCCCCATTGCTCTTGATCCTTTGCCGCCTTCCAGCAGCCATGGCGCCCAAAACCAGTAGGGGCAAGGGAGCGACCAAGGATGCCGGGGAGAGGGAGGCGCCGGAGAGCGAGGCGGCGGTGCGGCGGACGCAGTTCGGCTACTACCTCCCATCGACGGTCGATGCAATTCACCTCAAGGACTTCTTTAAGCCCCTGTTGGGGAGGGAGACGATGGGGCACCCTGCCACGCGCGTCATCCCCGCCGATTGCGCCAAGGCCGGCCCAAATCGGTACCCCTTTTTTGTTGATTTCTTCTCCTGCGGGCTCTGCCCCCCTTTCTCTGATTTCTTCAACGACGTCATGCACATCTTTGGCTTCCGTCTTTTGGATCTCACGCCGAACGCCGTGGCGTGCATGGCCCTCTTTGCTCACCTCTGTGAGGGCTTTGCCGGGGTGCTCCCCAGCACGGCGCTCTTCTACCACTACTTGTCCCCTCGCATCCAGCCAGGGGGCGCCATTTCCGGGAGCATCTCCTGGATCCCAAGGGTCCAGGAGAGAGGCATGTATTCGGATGGTGCCTGTAAGGAGAGGAGGAGTGGGAGGTAAGCGGGGCAGTGGTCTTGGATCGAGGAGAAGAACCCGCCGAATTCTGCCAGGTTTGTCGAGCTCAGCCGACCCACGAGGGGATCGGAAGCGATCTCGACGCCAACGACGGGAAGCTTTCGATCGATACCACCAGGATCCATCGCCTCCCCATGGCCGGGCTCACCCTTCAGATGATCGGAGCGGACTTCATCCATCGCCGAATCGCCCCGCTGCATAACAAGGGGAGGCCGGCTTGGGACTCCATCTCCTTCCCCTCCTCCCGCAGATGTCGACACGGAGGTCGTCTTCGATTTTGGGTCTCTTGAGGAGGAAAAGGAAGGCAGCGGGAGAGGAGGTTGAGGATGAGTAAGTATCTTGCCTTTCATCGTCCCCGACCTTTCAGACCGCACCGCTTTTCTTGATTTGTTTTTATCTTCGCAGGTACAGGGAGACGCTAGCCCAGAGGGTTGCGAAGAGGGCCAGGGCCTCGATGGGAGACCAGCCCCCGGCAGGGACTTCACGCACGCCGGTGGTGGAGATCAACCCGGAGAGCAGCCCCCGGTGCAGCCCCCGTCTCAGCCCCCAGCGTGCGTTCACCACTCACTCCTCATCAATGCGTGTTGGGGTACGACCCTTTGGCACTAACCTTGCCGTGGCATGCAGGAGGAGGACGGTAGCAGGAGGAGCCACCGAGGGCCACCCCCAACATGCCGCCTATCGGTGTCAAAACCGGCGGATCTCGGGTAGGGGGTCCCGATCTGTGTGTCAAGGCTGATGGTAACAAGAAGTAAGGGACACAGGTGTTTACCCAGGTTTGGGCCCTCTCGGTGGAGGTAAAACCCTACTTCCTGCTTGATTAATATTAATGATTTGGGTAGTACAAGAGTAGATCTACCACGAGATCGTAGAGGCTAAACCCTAGGAGCTAGCCTATGATGGTATGAATGTAATTGTGATCGGCCTTCTAAGTACAAACCTCTCCGGTTTATATAGACACCGGAGAGGGCTAGGGTTTACATGGAGTCGGTTACAAGGAAGGAAATATAATATCCGGATCGCCAATCTTGCCTTCCACGCCAAGGAAAGTCCCATCCGGACACGGGCCGAAGTCTTGAGTCTTGTATCTTCATCGCTTCAATAGTCCTGGACGTTGTACATAGTCCGGCTGTCCGGATACCCTAATCCACGAATTCTCGGTAGCCCCGAACCAGGCTTCAATTACGATGAGTTCGGCGTGCAGTATTGTCTTCGGCATTGCAAGGCGGGTTCCTTCTCCAAATACTCCAAAATGGTTATCGAACACTCAAATCGTGTCCGGATATGAAAAATGATCTTCGCATACCACCGTAGAGAGAATGATATTTCACAAATGCAATCTGCTGACAACTTTTCCCGACGACGTGAGACGTTATTATGATTGGATCTTTTATTCGAACCGTTTTCACACAACCAGCTACAACGCTTATCACGAGGCAGTTTCTGTGACACGTCTTGTCAAAGCAGAGATAGTGTCCCCTTATTATGAGATTCTCATCAATACGGGCATGGGTAATCTAACCGTGCCATTTAGCAGTGGCGCTTGGGAAACAAGCGATTCTCAACGGGCAAGTGGGGAGGCGCACCGCTTCCGGCGCCTCTATAAAGGGATAAGATTCTCCCATTTTCACCCACGCCTTCTTCCTCCTTTGCCCACTCTTGCCCCCTCGAGCTCCAGCGCCCAAGCCCAAGTCTTCCATGCACAGCTAAACATGTCCGGAGCAGGAGGCAAGTGGGTGGCTTTCACCGTCAAGGAGAAGCACATCACCAATCTTTGGGCGTCCGGATACTTGGCCGCGGACATAGCACACCATCTACCAGACGCCGGACAGGTCATTCCGACCCCAGGACCCCACAAGAGGGTCGTATTCATCGCCCACTTCGTCCGTGGATTGGGATTTCCACTCCATCCCTTCGTCCGCAGGCTTATGTTCTACTATGGGCTAGATTTCCACGATCTAGCCCCGAATTTCGTCCTCAACATCTCGGTGTTCAACGTCGTGTGCGAGGCCTTCCTCCGCATCCGGCCCCACTTTGGCCTATGGCTACAAACTTTCTGTGTGAAGCCGAAGGTGGTAAGAGGCCAACAGGCGGAGTGCGGAGGGGCCATGGTGGGCCGAATGCCCAACGTAACATGGCTCGACGGCTCCTTTGCGGAGACCGTAAAAGCATGGCAATCGGGGTGGTTCTACATCACCGAGCCGCGCGGCGCCAACTGGGCGGCGGCCCCCGAGTTCCGATCCGGAGCCCCCATGCGGCTCACCTCCTGGGAGAGGAAGGGCCTGTCCTGGGGCGATTCCACGGAGCTGGCCGGACTCCAAACATGCGTCAAAAGCAAGAAGGACAAGAAGATCAAGCTTGTCAATGTGATCCAGGTCATGCTTGTTCGCCGAATCCTGCCCTGCCAGAGGCAGGCAGTCAATATGTGGGAGTTCGTCCCCACCGAGCACCGGACGCTCCAGAGGCTCTACGCCATGACGCACAAAGGCGCATGGAAGGAGCTGTTCAGGGCCTCCGAAGTGCCTCCTCGGACATCCGTGGACCGCGGGCTTCACGCCGTGCGGGCTCCTTGGCCGGTGAGTTCTTAGACTGACACCGGACCTAGTTCTTCCCGATATATTCACGGGAGTGCCTTAAGTAATTGTGCATGTTTATTTCAGGATTACGTGGAGATAGCGGAGTGGGTTTACTGCCTAGCTCCGCTGCCGGAAGACCCAGCAGATGTTCTCTTGACGGAGATGCTGGTCCCAGCGCCGTACAAGGTGCCGGAGAAGAAGGCCGAGAAGAAGGCCTCGGGGATCCGGAAGGGTCTCCGGCGCAAGGTTGTGCCGGAAGCCTCGTCCGAGGACGATGAGGCAGACTCCTCCCATGAAGGGGAGGAGGAAGAAGAAGAAGACGCCCCATTCGGAAAGGATGAGGGGTCCGGGGAGGCGGACACAGGGGCCGGAAAAGGTCCTCGGCGCCGGGCCGTCATTCCCCTGTCGTCCGATGACGACGAGTCGGATTCCTCCCGCGGAGGCGGGGGGAATCAGGAAGAGATCCTACCTTCCCCCACCAGGGGGAGAAGAAGAGAAAAGCTGCCCCAGGAGGGGAGGGTGGGGCGTCCAAGAAGGGGAAGGGGCCCCTTCCGGACTACTCCGCCACGGCCACTCTCAGCGAGGAGGGGTGGCTGCCCAGGGGGAAGCCCCTATCGCGATCGTAAGTGTTCGCACTCTATCATGACTTCACTTCACTGTTTTTTTATTTATAATGACGAACATAATTGAAGTCCGGCCAGGGATCACCCCGAGGTATCCTCCTCCGGGTCCCTGAGCAATTCGGAGATTAATTCACTTCCGACGGCCACCACTCCTCAACCCGCAGACGACACGGAGGTGTTGTCTCAAAGGCTCCCAGAGCAGGGGGAGGTGACCCTGGAGACGCGCCGAGGCGGGGTCCCAGTCGTCGGACACGCGGGTTTCAAGATCCCCGCGGATCGTGTCGACGAGAGCCACGGCCAGCCGGGCTCTCAGCCGAACACAATTCCGGAACCTTCGATGGTTCCGGACCCAGGCAGGCGACCCTCGCCAAGGAGGGCGAGCCATCTGCGTCGCGGACTTCCATTGCGCATGAGGCGCTGGACGGTCTGCTGGAAGCGCTTTGCGGTGCTTCCCTAGACGAAGGGCACCGTACTCTTATGAGTATGGTGATTCGGAAGGTTTCGTCCGCCAAGAGCGGACTAACCGAAGCTTGCACTAGCCTCCTAACAGGCTTCGAGCTGGGTAATAAATATGTGCAAAATTACCACCCAATAGGTAGTAGCCCCTGATACTCTGTTTGGCGTTCAAAAAGAAAAGCCGAGCAGAGGGTCAAGTAAAATCCGCAGGAGTCTAATCATAATTATTGTTTTGAATAAGCAGGCTGTGCTGCTTGCTGCTGCTGCCCGTACTGCCGAGGTTGCTGATCTGAAACGGGACCTGGAGCAGGCGCTGGGAGAGCTTGACCTCACGAAGAGGCAGCTCGAAGAGAACAAGGGTAAGTAATTCCCGTTCTTATGTATTTAGGGATACGCAGAATTGGTGGGTCTAACAACTAAGTGTTGGGACCATCTAACAGGGGCCCCCACCGAAGTGGCGGTCCAGAAGAAGGCGCTGTCCGAGGCCGAAGACAAGGCGGCCTCAGAGTGTAAGGAGCACGAAAAGCAAAGTGCTAGGGTAGGTGAGGTACAGCAGGAGCTCCAGGACCTCGGCAAGAAATGCGAGTCCATGGAGCATGATTTGAAGGCAAAAGAGGCCGAGCTTGCAAGGCCCTTATGAGCTTAAAAGACGCCAAGGCCGAAGCCGAGAAAGCACAGCAGGAGATCCAGGAGGCCAAGAAGATAGCAGCGGGTAAGAAGTTCTTTATGCAAAGCAAACATGTGGAGGAGGCGTTTCTTTTACTTACTCAATTCGGAGCTCTCGGGGCATTATGAGATCTGCCATGCAGCGTATCAGACGTGGCGGAGTTCTACCGTGCCCAGGAGGGGAACTCAACAAAGAAGCTGTTCTGGTCCCAGTATGCTGGGGCCGAACACCCGATGCCTCTGAGGGACCAACTGAAGCAGTTGGTCGAACTCCACAGGGCGGCCGAACTGGCTATGAAGGGGTTCATAGTCCGGATGTGGCCTGGTGAGCTCATGCCCGGTAGCTACTTTGGCCTGATCAAGCGGATGATGGATGCCTGCCCGCGGCTTGAGGTGATCAAGCGATCCGTGTGCATCGAGGGTGCCCGCCGGGCCCTTGCCCGCGTCAAAGTGCATTGGGGCAAGATGGATGCGGAGAAGTTGGTGAAGGACGGACCGCCGGAGGGCAAGGCGCATCGCCATCCCGAGCTGTACTATGATGGCGGTATGAAGGGTGCTCGTCTCGTGGCTGACGAATGTACCAAAGACACCATTTTTGAATGAATTCACTTCTGTCATGGTTGTATTTTAAGGACGAAGTTACTTGAGCTATGTCGCGCTTTTGTTATTTAAAATATTACCTTTTGTGCGGCTGTTTATAAAATCCTGAAAGTAGGCCAGTCGTCGGCTTCCGCCCCCACGCGACTAGCACTGGGGTGTTCGTGGAAAACCCGTACACGCTTTTATCCAAATGTTTGGTCCCTTAAGGAGGTGTCCAGCGCAGCGAATGAGGCAATCGGACTATGCGGCTTTATAACTTTCTCTTAGCCATAGAATTCTACAATTTTAAATTCTGGCGAAGCCCCTAGAATCCAGAAGACCGAATTGGGGCACTATATATGCCTTGATCGGACGAAGCCGATTTTTCGCCTAAAGCGGAAAATCTTTAAGGATTTTAGTACCTCTCGAACAGCGACCAGCTCTCGCCAGATCATGCCGGTCAGTTTTCGGCTTTCTCTACTGAGGTGCTCGTCCGGAAGAACCGGGACACAATCGCAGTAGTTCTCCCTGTGCTACCTTAGCCGATATAACGGAACATAAGGCACCAAAACAAGGGAGCCGGACATGATTCAGAGCTGATGCATATAGTGCTATAAGTTCGGGGTGCCGCACTATTGAAAGTGTTCGGACTTTTAGTTGCCATCTTACGGAGCGTCGTAAGAAGCCCCTGGCAAACTGGCCGTACCAAGGTGTACGGATGCAATACCAAATAAACATTTATAAGAAAAAAAAATACTCAAATAAGGATAATAAGCTGACGCTATATATAATCTCCATTTGACGAAAAATACGTTTAAGCGTATGTTTACAATGGATGCATTAGGCAGAGATAAAAAGTAGGACTATTTGACATGTCCTATCCAGGGGCAAGCCGGGTGCAGATAGATGAAGCGGGTATAATGATCGTAAATAGATTCCACCTGGGTATTTCCTTCTACGCACAACGTCTGTTGCCTCCTTGGGTGTCTCTTCCATATGAGTCCGGCAAGTCGGCTCTTCTAAGGATGCTGCACTAACGCGGTGTCCTGAAAGGTAAAAGGGAAAGAGGATGAAGGTATTTAGCGGTTACCCGCATTATCGACTGGGTCGTTGATGCGCCTCTGCCTATGCCCAAGGTATCTTGAGTGCGGAATTGTATACGCGTGGCACGAATGCTGCTTTGGGGAGCTTGCACGGAGGCCGGACTGCTAATCACGATCTTGACATTTGTGTTGATCCTGTTGAGGGGTGCTCCGGACTCGTTTGACAGTGCTCGAAGTTGTCGCCGGATTGGTTTGTCGGAGGAGGCCGCATTGTACTTCTGCCGCGAGGGCTGCCGTATGCTCTTCTGTTTGAAGGGAGCGGTCCATATTTCCGTTGACAGTGATGACCCCATGCGGTCCCGGCATCTTGAGCTTGAGATATGCGTAGTGTGGCACCGCATTGAATCTTGTGAATGTGGTTCGTCCGAGCAGTGCGTGGTAGCCACTACGGAAAGGGACGATGTCGAAGATCAGCTCTTCGCTCCTAAAGTTATCTAGGATCCGAAGACCACTTCCAACGTTATAGAACCCGTGCAGCGGGCCTCTACTCCAGGAATAACACCTTTAAAGGTGGTTTTGGTGGGCTTGATCCTTGAAGGGTCAATGCCCATCTTGCGCACTGTGTCCTGATAAAGCAGGTTCAGGCTGCTTCTGCCGTCCATAAGGACACGCGTGAGGTGGAATCCATCGATGATTGGGTCTAAGACCAATGCGGCTGAGCCGCCGTGACGGATGCTGGTAGGGTGATCCCTACGGTCAAAGGTGATCGGACAAGCTGACCATGGGTTGAACTTGGGGGCGACTGGCTCCATCGCATAGACGTCACGTAGTGCCCGCTTCCGTTCCCGCTTGGGTATGTGGGTGGCGTAGATCATATTGACCGTTTTCACCTGGGGGGGGGGGATTTCTTCTGCATCCCCATATTCGGACATCGGGGCTCATCGTCATCGTTGCTGTGCAGCCCCTTGTCCTTGTTTTTGGCGTTTATCTTGCCGGCCTGTTTGAACACCCAGCAGTCTCTATTGGTATGGTTGGCTGGTTTGTCTGGTGTGCCATGAATTTGGCACGAGCGCTCTAGTATGTCGCGGTCCTGCATCGACGGTCCCTCGATTATTACTTTTGAACGGCTTTTTCTGCTATCCGGATTTAGGTTCGCTGAATCCGGCGTTGACTGCCGTGTCTTCCGTGCTATCGCCGTTGTTCCGTCTCTTATGTCTGGAGTGGCGGAATGTGGCGTGGTGCCGCTATGAGCCAACCAACTATCCTCACCTGCACAAAAACGGGTCATTAGGGTTGTGAGAGCTGCCATAGATTTGGGTTTTTCCTGGCCGAGGTGTTGAGCGAGCCACTCGTCACGGATATTTTGCTTAAAAGCCGCCAGGGCTTCGGCGTCCGGACAGTCGACTATTTGGTTCTTTCTAGTGAGGAACCGAGTCCAGAATTTCCGGGCTAACTCTCCGGGCTATTGAGTAATGTGGCTCAGGTCATCAGCGTCCGGTGGTCGCACATATGTGCCCTGGAAGTTTTCAAGGAATGCATCTTCCAGGTTTTCCCAACTGCCAATGGAATTTCTTTGGCAGGCTGTTTAACCAAAGGTCGGTGGGTCCTTTGAGCTTAAGGGGGAGATACTTGATGGCGTGTAGATCATCTCGGCAGGCCATGTGAATGTGGAGAAGGAAATCTTCGATCCATACTGCGGGCTCTGTTGGGCCATGTGAATGTTCGAACCCTTCTAGGAATTCGTGATCCATTACTTCGTCCGTGAAGTAGAGGGGGTGTGCAGTGCCTCTGTGTCGGGCTATGTGGCTACGCAGGTCGGATTGGTCTGGGTTGCCATGTTCGGCCCGGCCGGATTTGTTGATGATGTATCCGGCGTGACGGTCATCGTCGCACGCTGGGGCGCGCCCCCTCGATCCGTAGATCGATCTTGGCTGTCCTGTTTTATTGTCCAAAATATCTTGCAGGTCGTGCCTGTTGCCCTGAGCCATAGTGTATCGGCGTGGGGGTGCGGGCTGTTATCCGGTTTTGTCCCGGCCACGGGATGGCCGGTCAGCCGTTTGGCGTTCGAGTCCATATTCCTCGGCTGCCAGGACTTCCGTCCATCTATCTGTGAGCAGGTCTTGATCATCTTGTAGTTGCTGCTGCTTCTTCTTCAGGCTCCTTGTAGTGGCTATAAGCCTACGCTTGAAGCGCTCCTGCTCCACGGGATCCTCAGGTACGCCTAACTCGTCGTCGCCGAGGCTGATCTCGTCTTCGGAGGGGGGCATGTAATTGTCCTCCACTGGGTATGCGTCTGTCACCTGTTCTTCTGGGGTGACCTGCTCGTCTTCCTATTCGGCCTGCTCAAAGGCGGGCTGATCAGGGTCATATTCTTCTTCGGCGCCATCTGGATTATTCTCGTCTCCGGGGCTGGTGTTGCTATGGAGGGGCTTGGAGCGACGCCGACGACGCCCATTCTTTGATTTTCTTCCCGAGGGGTTGTCCTTCGTTGCCTCATCGCCATAGTTTCCTTCAGAGTGTCCACCATATATATATATATATATATATATATATATATATATATATATATATATATATATCATATGAGGAGGTGGCCGTCCCACCGCCTTTGGTGTGATGGCTCTGTGATTCTCCTACATCGTTGTCCCTACCGTCGATGTCTTCGGAGTCGAAGTCAAGCACATCGGTTAGATCATCGATCGTGGCAATGAAGTGGGTGGTGGGTGGGCAATGAATTCCGTCGTTGTCTGCTTCCCACTCGAGCCGGACATAGTTCGGCCCGGAGTCCCCTGGCAAGGAGAGAGACTTCAATAAGTCCAGCATGTCGCCAAAGGGCGAGTGCTGAAAAAGTCCGCATGTGAACTCCATCACGGAGCCCAACCAGATCGGTGGGCTGGGCGCATGTGATTGGAACTCGTGGTCCGATATGAATCCGGGGGTTCGGAGTCACAGGTTCCTTCAGAGGTGAAACATGTGTTCGGCTCCATTGCCGATGAAGGTACGGCCTGCGGGGCGGGGTCCAGCCCTCCGTCCTTAGGCGAAGCAACCTGTCTCGGATTGATATCCGAGGCTTCTGCCGGGACGATATCCCGAGCGACGTCTGGCGGCGGCATCTAAGCCGTGCTCATCGCGACTGTCCGGCGCTTCTGGCGTTGTCCCGAATCCGTTGAAGATCAAGTCTCCATGGATATCCGCCGTGTAGTTCAGGTTTCCGAACCTTATTTGATGGCCGGGGGCATAGCTATCGATCTGCTCCAAGTGGCCAAGCGAATTGGCCCGTAGCGCGAAGCCGCCGAACACGAAGATCTGTCCGGGGAGGAAAGTCTCACCCTGGACAGCGTCGTTAATGACGATTGAAGGAGCCATCGAGCCTGACGGCAACGTCACAGAGGAACTCTCAATGAAAGCACCAATGTCGGTGTCAAAACCGGCGGATCTCGGGTAGGGGGTCCCGATCTGTGCGTCAAGGCTGATGGTAACAAGAAGTAAGGGACGCAGGTGTTTACCCAGGTTCGGGCCCTCTCGATGGAGGTAAAACCCTACTTCCTCCTTGATTAATATTGATGATATGGGTAGTACAAGAGTAGATCTACCACGAGATCGTAGAGGCTAAACCCTAGGAGCTAGCCTATGATGGTATGAACGTAATTGTGATCGGCCTTCTAAGGACAAACCTCTCCGTTTATATAGACACCGGAGACGGCTAGGGTTTACATGGAGTCGGTTACAAGGAAGGAAATATAATATCCGGATCGCCAAGCTTGCCTTCCACGCCAAGGAAAGTCCCATCCGGACACGGGCCTAAGTCTTGAGTCTTGTATCTTCACGCTTCAATAGTCCGGACGTTGTACATAGTCCGGCTGTCCAGATACCCCCCCTAATCCAGGACTCCCTCACCGCCCCCATCAACCACGCCGCCCCGAGGGGCGTCCCCGGCAAGGGCACCAAGCACCGACCCATGCGCACGGAGAAGGACGACACGAACTTGGGCGCTGGTGGCTCCGCCTCGGCAACGGATGTTGGCGGGGAGGGGGCCACTTCTTCCCAGCCCACCATGGATAAGTTATTCGCTTCCTGTCCTTGTTCTTTCTTCTTTCTTTTTGAACCTTTGGTCTTGGCTTCGCCTCATTCCCCTTCTCGGTATCCATACCCTCCCTTAGCAGACTGGGAGAACATCGATGCCGTCATCAAGGAGGTCGCCAGGGACGCCGAGGCCGAGGCCGACAAGATCGCCGCTGAGACTGCTGCTGAGGATGCCGCCAAGGGCCTGCCGGAGGGACCGGCAATACTGCTGCCAAGGAGGCTAGCAAGGGCACCACTGAGGAGACCGGCAAGGGGCCTACCGGAGGGACCGGCAAGGCTGCTGCCGAGGAGGCCGACAAGGGGCCTGCCGGGGAGGCCGGCAAGGCTGCTGCCGAGGAGGGGGTGGTCGATGATCAACCCTCCTCCTCCACTGCCTCTAGTTCGGGCAAGTACTTGAAGGTGGGCGACGACCTATTCGTCCACCTTCCAGGGACGGCGGGCACTAGGGAGCCGGCCGAGGGGGAGGTGTTTGACGACGAGGCGCTCGCTGCCGCCGGGCTCGAGGTTGTCGACGAACTGAGCGCCCGTGGCGGCGGTTCCGAAGAGGAGCAGCTTCTTCAGGCCATGGGCGCCAGCTTCTGGAATCTACAGGCGCTCCATGGTGCCCGCCTGGACAAGGTGAAGTCCAAGGTGGCGGCGGCGAACAAGGCGGAGGCGAATCTCGAGGAGGACGTAAAGCCTGGTTCCCCAGGCCCATGAAGAGCTGAAGGCTGCTCGAGATCAGCTGGCCGAGCGCAAGCAGGAGCCCATCTTGAAGCAGGCCGACGTCGAGAAGGCCCAGGAGGCAGTGAGGGAATAGGCCGCCAGGGCCGTGGCCGCCCGGCACCAGCACCAGGCCGAGCTGAACTATCACGAGGAGGACCTCGCCGCTCATGAGGCGGCTCTTGCCTCCACACTCCGCGACAAGGATGAGGAGGTCGAGAAGCTCGTCGCGCAGCAGACCCGGGAGCTGGAGCAGAAGCACAAGGAGGCACTTGATGCTCAAGCCCTGGTCCATGGTGACAAGATGAAGGAGCTGGAGGTGGAGTGGGATGGCTTGAAGAACAAGGCCCAAGAGCTGGCGAAGGAGAAGGACACGATCAACTGCGCCATGACGGAGGCGCATGCCGCAATCCTCGACAAGGCCGAGCTACTCACCCGAGCCAACAAATCCATCAAAGACTTGAAGCTGAAGCTGGAGGTTCTTTAGGGGACGCTTTCAGAGGTCAAGGCCCGGGAGGAGACCCTGACCAAGAGTCTGGAGAAGGAGAGGCAGCTGCGGAGGAGTGACGCTGCCAACCACGAGGATTTCGTGAAGGGTGAAAACCTCTGATCAGCCGTCTCACTGACGTTGCCGGTAGGATCACCACGAAGCTGGGCGCCATGGGGATGGCGAACGTAAGGTACGCCCCGGAGCCGAACGTGAGTCCCAACGCCAAGCTAACTTTGTTCTTCGAGGGCGTCCTTGAAGCCTTGGAGCAGTTTTGCTCTAACAGAGCGAGCTCTCTGGCCAACGAGGCCCGGCAGCTTTGCCGGGGTGGCCTGACCAAGGTCCTCACCAAGGTGGCGTACTGGAACCCCAACCTCGACTTCGAGGCCGCGCTGGACAGCTTGCCGGAGGATGTGGGCCTCACGATGATCGAGGAGAGTATCAAGCCCATCATCAGCCGCGTCGACGGAATCGAGAGGGTGGAGGGCCAGCGCCGGGACTAGGCACCCCGTTTCTCATCGCTGCTGCAAGTGCACGACCAAGACAATTTTTATCTTTAGTTAGAACCACAGCAACAATTGATGTAATATAACTCTGCAGTACTTTGAAACGACGCATGTTATTCTCTAGTTTGGTCTCTCTTTGTATGTCCACCCTACATTAATTGGGTAGGCTTGCCGGCGCGTAAACCCAAGCCACGGCGCCTCGAGGACGGATCCCCAATAGCCTGCCGGGTGTGCTTGCTGCCAGGCGAACCACCGTACCGTTCTCAACACGGTTGCTCGAACTGTCGAGCGGACTCAAGACAGAACGAGAGCTTTGTCAACAGCGGAAGGCCACCCTGCCGTTCTCGACATAGCCTCTCGAACTGTTGAGCAGACTCGAAACAGAACAGGGGCTTTGCCAATAGTGGAAGGGCCACATTGCGTGCAGGTTTCTCATACAGAGGGAAGGATCTCCAAGGAGAATAATCTTATATAAAAAGAATTGCTCAAAGTTTTTCGTGACTTAGCTTTTCTGTCACAGCGCGAGCGTTCAGTGCCTGCGCAAATGACGCCGCTCGTTCGGTCGCCTTCTTCCTTGAAAGCCATGGCGGTGAAGAACTGCTAGACTAGCTGCTAGACTGGATTTTCACAACTACACCCCCTACCTGGCACACCAAAGATGTCGGTGGGAACGACACCTATGGATCACTGGAATCGCTACTACGGTCGGCGGGCGCGGGGTTGTGGAAAGAGCGGGTCTAGGAGCCAGCACAAAGATCGTTTACCCAGGTTCGGGCCGCGAGGATGCGTAATACCCTAGTCTTGCTTTGGTGTATATTTGAGTGTTCTTGTGTTCTTGAACTAGCTACGGTGAGTGCGTAGTCCAAAGAGCTGAATCCCTCTCCAGTATGCCTCGGGCCTCCTTTTATAGAAAGAGGGCACGCCACAGTGGCACACAGGAGGTGGAAAGGTGTATAGTGGCTGAGCTTATCGCCTGTCATTATGGGACAAAACACATTAAATGCGCCCCTTAGGTGTCCCTTTGCTTTATTGGGGACGGTAACGAGGCCCGTCCCGTCCGTCACCGCCTCGCCTTGGTTCGACACACGTCCTGGCCAAGGAGGCGTGCGATGCCATGTAGGCTGGCAGGCTGCTGAGCTGGTGCGGTGGCAACATCTTCACGAAGATCTGCATGCCACCACACAGATGCTTGCTGAGCTCGTCTAGAGGCCGCACATCGCCACACAGGTGCTCACCTAGCTGGCTGGGCTGGCAGCTGCATGAGGACGACGGTGGAGTCTTGGCAGATGCGGGGCTGGCCGCGGCCCTGCTGATGTCCTCGATAAGGGTCTTGCCGGGGTCCCGGCAAGGGTCTTGCCGTGACATCGTGGTCATCCCCCGCAAGGATCTTCCTGGAGGTGTCGTGGATTTCCTCGGCGAGGATCTTGCCGAGGATCGTCGTCTTCTGGTCCTCATCTGATCTTGTGTATTAATGATCTTCACGAAGATCTGCATGCCACCATGGAGGTGCCTCCCGAGCCTCGGTTCCAATGCGGTTGATGGTGTTGGAACCCTCGGGCTCAAGGGTGGCGCGCTCTGCTGGCCTTTGGCAAGTTGCCCCGGCAAGGCTCTTGCCGGGGCTGTGGAGGCTTCCCCGGCAAGGGTCTTGCCGGGGGAGTCCACCTCGCCCTCTTGTTCTTTGTGTCTCTGGTCTTGGCGTTGCCTTGATTGACTTGCGCCTTTGGCTTCCCTCCTCTGCCCTACTAAGTGTGGCCACGGGCGCGGCTCTGACTACCCGCGCACAAGTAAAGGGATGCAAAAGGGAGCCCCTACTTTTGTGCAGCGATATTATATTTCTGCTTTTCTTTGTACAATTCGTGTGGACTTTATGCTTGAATAAATGGCTGTGGTTTTTTTGCCCTACAATAAATATTAAAAAAATGTGAATTGCGAGGAGATGAGATTTGTGATTAGGAACCTGGTTGATGTTGAAGATCCTTTCTGACAACGGCGCCAGAAATTCGTATGGACAAAAAGGAAGGTGATGCAACACAGCGGCGGTTGGTATTTCCCTCAGATATGAAACCAAGATTATCGAACCAGTAGGAGAACCTTCTCATACCACGTAAACAACACATGCACACAAATAACAAATACTCGCAACCCGACGTGTTAAAGGGGTTTTCAATCCCTTTCGGGTACGGCGCCTCTAGTGGGCAAATAACATGAGGTAAAAAGTGGTAGATAGGATAAATAGATCTCGGAACAAATAAATTGCAGCAAGGTATTTTTGTATTTTTGGTTTAATATATCTGAAAATAAATGCACGAGAAAATAGATCGCAAAAGCAAATATGATGAAAAGAGACCCGGGGGCCGTATGTTTCACTAGTGGCTTCTCTTGAGAAAAATAGCAGACGGTGGGAAAACAATTACTGTTGGGCAATTGATATAACTTCAAATAACCATGACGATATCTAGGCAATGATCGTTATATCGGCATCACGTCCAAGATTAGTAGACCGACTCCTGCCTGCATCTACTACTATTACTCCACACATCGACCGCTATCCAGCATGCATCTAGTGTATTAAGTTCATGGAAAAATGAAGTAATGCAATAAGAACAAAGATATGATGTAGACAAGATCTGTTTATCTATTGCGGCAGATATGGATCCCATCTTTTTATCCTTAGTAGCAATGATACATACATGTCGGTTCCCTTTCTGTCACTGGGATCAAGCATCGTAAGATCGAACCCACTACCGGGCACCTCTTCCCATTGCAAGATAAATAGATCAAGTTGGCCAAACAAAGATCAAATATCAGAGAAGAAATACGAGGCTATAAGAAATCATGCATATAAGAGATCAAAGAAGACTCAAATAAATTTCATGGATAAAAACATAGATCTGATCATAAACTCAATGTTCATCGGATCCCAACAAACACACCGCCAAAAGACTTACATCATATGGATCTCCAAGAGACCATTGTACCGATAATGAAGAGAGAGAGAGAGAGGAAGCCATCTAGCTACTAACTACAGACCCGAAGGTCTACAAAGAACTACTCACGCATCATCGGAGAGGCACCAATGGAAGTGGTGAACCCCTCCGTGATGGTCTCTAGATTGGATCTGGTGGTTCTGGACTCTGCGGCGGCTGGATGAATATTTCATCGCCTCCCCTAGGGTTTCTGGAATATTGGGGTATTTATAGAGCAAAGAGGTGGTCCGGGGGCCACCCGAGGTGGGCACAACCCACCAGGGCGCCTGGGCCTCTTGGCGCGCCCTGGTGGGTTGTCCCCTCCTCGGGACTCCCCCCAGGTGCAACCAGGGCCCAACTTCTTCCTTTTTGTCCATAAAAAATCATCGTGAAGTGGCGTGGCATTTAGACTCCGTCTGATATTGATTTCCTGCAATGTAAAAAAACATGCAGAAAACAGCAACTGGCACTTGGCACTATGTCAATAGGTTAGTACCAAAAAATGATATAAATTGACTATAAAATGATTATGAAACATCCAAGAATGATAAGATAACAACATGGAACAATCAAAAATTTATATAGATACGTTGGAGACGTATCACATAGTGTGCATGCGGCTGTGAGAGTCCTCGCCTGCTCGAGAGACATTTTCCCAGGCCACCGCGGCAAGGGAGGACCACTCTGCTGGATTCGCGACGCGGTGGGACATCTCTGCTATTTCTGCGGCGAGGCGGGACCAGTCTGCTGCATCGACGGTGCAGCGGGACCTCTATGTTGCTTCGGTGGCACGGCGTGACCTCCGTGCTGCTACGGCGGCACGGCGGGACATGTCGGCTGCTTTTGCGGAGAGGCGGGACATTTCTCGTGCTTCCGCTTCCATGCTCGCCTCTCCCTGGTAGTAATCTCTCGACCCAGAACTCATGCGGGCCATGACATACGCAAGGGAACGACGATGAAAGACTTGTTTGTTTTTGTGGATGAGGAGTTGAGGAGGAATGTGCAGTCATCCTGGAGTAGGTAGTGTTTATAACTGAGTACTAATACGCTCCTAAGTGGGAAACCTTTAGGTTTTGATCGATGTGAACAGGTTTGCAATGAAATATAGCATGGAACAGTAATTTGGAATTTGACGGGACACAAGCTTAAAATTTATTGATGGATCTAGTTTCGAAGTGCGGCACTATTCCCGGATGGCATAACATGGGCATGTTTTCTCGGCCGCGTACGTGGCGTTTGCGCCATAGGGTGCACCACAATAGGTGATGTCAGCACACTTTTTGTTCCATCAACTGTGTGCACTCATTATTACCACCGCACACACTTCTTTTAATTACAATGTGTGCCCGTCCTCGTCGGCAAACAAAAAGTGTCGCGGCTCCGACACCGGCACTTGCAGCCAAAGCACCTTGCCGTTCTGGATCTTGTCCACGCGCAAGGGATGCACATCGCAAATGTGGTGGGGGAGCGCCAGCGGCGGGCCTTCGTAGCCGCAGACAGGCACAGGGCATTTGTAAGGCGTGAGCGGACACACGCTCTGGTGATCGGCGAGCTTGTGGCAAGTGACGTAGAGCCCACAACCTTTGTGTGGGCACTCCACCCTCAACGAGGAGAGGACAACGTCCATCGACGTGTTCCGCATGTTGAAGCCACCGCCACACTCGCACTTGTGGCACTGTCGTTGGTTCCCGGGGCGCTCGCCGCGGGAGTCCGCACAGGCCATGTGCCCTCCCTTGCACTGCACAAATCAATTGTACAACACATCAATCAAGAAACCTGCACCTTGCTCGATCAGCCGAACGGACGAGGTGTATTCGAACCTCGTACACTGGAGGCTTCAAGGGGAGGAGGCACTCGCACAAGGGGCAGTGGAGCAAGGTGAGGCCCAGAGAGACCTCCATCGTCGGGTTCTGTTCCGTCGGCATGATCTCGCCATCCTCGTGCACCACCATCTCTCGCTTTAGGGCCGGGGCATTAGAAAGTTTTACCATCACATATTCATACTACTTTAAGGTGCATTAAGTCAACACATGCAAGTATCAAAAGGAAAGTGACGACATGCATGCATGCGTTGTAATTAATGCATCAGTAAACGCAAATTATTGAAATATAGCGAGTGCATTGCTTTGATGTGTCGTGCCAACTCGTACAACAAGGAGAAGCTTGACAACACCCTCTCCCTCGCCCATGAGCGTGGCTTGAAGGACTAGGAGAACCTTTCGCTACACGCTCTCCCTCCCGCACGCGGTGGACATGCAGTAGTTCATTCGGTGGCAGATGGCCAGAAGCATACTAGTAGTACTCCACTGTAATAGTGCCATCATTGTTCGACTTCCCGAAGAGGTGAAGCCAAGCGCCACCCAAACGCTCGTGTGGCAGTTTCATGTGTAGGGGAGGTAGTATAGTATAGTCTAGGATAGCGTGTACCGTGGCTCTAAGCTTAAAATTGTTGGAGTCGGCTCCATGCTATGAGGCCGTCTTGAAGCAATTTTTTGATTAAAATAATCTTCAGGCCCTACCTGTCATCTTGGTGATTGTAGTTTGCACGCTGATCTAGTCAAGAGAGGAATATATATTTTAATTTGTGGTTGGGGTAAATGTTAGAGGTTGCAGGAAATATTGTACAATGTGGGTCTTTTAGCCAAGTTTAGAGGCAAGCATGTGGGGCCAGTGCTATGATGTGTCGCGTCAACTCGTACAATAAGGAGAAGCTTGATTACTAATAGTACGCCCTCTCCGTCGCCCATGCGCGCTGTGGCTCACAAACGAGGAGAGGCTTTTGCTTACTACAACAAGTTATCCCTCCCGCACACGGTGGACGGACATGAAGCAGTTGATTCGATATTGTACAAGTAGTAACATCATTGTTCGACTTCCCAAAGAGATAAAGAGCCAGGCGCAACCAGAACGTGGCAGTTGTGAACGCTCGCGTGGCAGCCTTTTGTGTTGGGCTGGGCCGTGGTGCTGTAGTTTTGTGGCAATTCTTTTTCTATTATTATTTGCGTCCAATAGGTGCTGCCATTGGATGCAGATCTTATGGTTATTGTGGCGATTGCTAGTTATAGTCATCTTACAAAAATCAAATAATCCCAAAATAAACCCGACCACGTTTCTTGTTTGTAGACATGAATAGGAATCAACCAACGAGAGACATGGGGCATAGTACCTAGCACGGCATGCAATGGTCAGTTCATTGCATGCAATGGTATTACTAATTAGCAGATACTCCCTCCGTTCCTAAATATTTGTCTGTCTAGAGATTTCAACAAGTGACTACACCGTAAATGAGTAAATACGGAGCAAAATAAGTGAATCTACACCATAAATATTTAGGAACGGAGGGAGTATTAAGTTCTCTCATTTTCCTCCCCGCCTTGGTCGCGGTGCACAATATTGAGTACTACTAATGACTAGTCTCTTTTTGACACGCATTTACATTGATACGGCTTGAACGCCAACGAGGAGATGGTAGCGGTTCCCGAAAATTTGAACGATCAATGACGCCTCCTCATTCATTTAGCATGTAGAGGTAAGTAATTGGAGAAGCAGAATGGAGCTAGCACGATGTGAATGAAAGATAGTTTGGACTCTCATATAAAGGCGCCCCACCACTCCAATCCATCTACTCTTCCTAGTCTCTGTGCAACACTGCTCACTCCAATCCAAGACAAAGACCAAGTGACAAGAAGCCACAAGCACCCATGGCATCGATGGACACGAGCGGCAGTCGGCTGTGCTAGATCGTCCAAGACATCGGCCTGCGACCCCGCACCATGCAACATTTTCCGTACGGTGCTTTCGACCACTGGTGTCATAGCCCTCATCGACGCTGGCTTCGCCTCTCACATGTGCGAGATGATGGCCCGCTCCATCTGCAAGTTCACCATCGTCAAGAAGCGCGTGGACGACCTTGCCGTACTGCTCCAGCCCGCGTGCCCAGGCTCCTTGTTGCCTGCCACCCTCACCGTCCTCCAAGGTGACGAACTCTTTGAAGCACTGGTGTCCCTGCAGCTACCAGAGAATGTGCACCTTGAGGCTGCACTAGCCGCACAGCGCCTTGCCATGCAAGAAACCGTCGACCTTCACATCCACGTCTACGAGGTAATCATCCACTTAGGCCACTACAAGGCCAGCGAGGACAGAAAGACGTTGGCATTCTTCCAGTGGTTGGAATCTTTGGGCACCATTGTTCAGAAGCACGTCAACCTGACCACGAAAGCCACTGCTACTTAGCCGTCATTCGGTGGGCCGACACCTTGAGTCAAGGAGGAGGACATCGTCGATGGATGCATTTTTCTTTTTGCCTCCTGTAACCAGCACTGCATCACCTTGTGACCTTAATGTTTTATTAGTGTATGGCATTTTTATTCCAGTCATAAAGGACATCATTGTTCAACTTTTCGAAGAGGTGAAGAGCCAAGCACAACCCGAATGTGGGAGTTGAGTATGCTCGCGTGCCAGTCTTATGTGTAGGGGAGGGGCATGGTGTCGCAGTTTTGTGGCATTTCTTTTCTATTGTTGTTTGCGTCCAATAGGTGCCACCGTCAGATGCAGATCTTACGGTTATTGGTCAATCGCTTACGAAAACCAAATAATCCCAAAACACTTAGGGCGGTGGATTAACTCGACCTCGTTGCTGGTTTGTTGACATGAAGAAAGGAATCAACCAATAAGAGACGTGGGTCGTGTATATTTTTAATGCCTCGAGACTACCTAGCACGACATGCTGCAGTTAGTTCATTGCATGCAATGGTAGTGCTACACTAAATATTAAGTTCTCCCATTTTCCCGTCTGCCTTGGTCGCCGTGCACAATGTAGTAATGACTAGTCTCTTCTTGACCTACATTTACATTGATATTGCTTGGATGCCATGGAGGGAGAGGGCAGCGGTTTCCGAGACGTTCAACAGTCAATGATGCATCCTCAATTAGCATGCAAAGGGAATTAATTGGAGAAGAAGAATGGAGCCAACACGATATGAATGCAATGCAGTTTGGACTCCCATACAAAGGCTCCACACCACTCCAATCTAGGTACCAAATCGTATGCACGACTTCTTACTCCAATCCAAGACCCAAGACCAAGTGACCAGAAGCCACAAGCACCTATGGAGGCGATGGATGAAAGCGGCAGTCGGCTGTACCAGATCATCCAAGATGCCGGCCTACGGCCCCGCACCGCGGAGCCTTTCCATATGGTGCTGGCAACCACCAGCGTTGTAGCCCTCGCCGACGCCGGCTTAGCCTCTCACATGGACGAGATGGTCCGCTCCATGCGCAAGTACACCAGCATCAAGAAGCACACAGACGACCTCGCCGTACTGCCCCAGCCCGTGCGCGCAGGCCCCTCAATGCCTGCCACCCTCATCAGCGTCCAAGGTGATGAATTTTTTGAAGCACTAGTGGCCCTGCAGCTGTCCGAGGTCGCGATGAAGAATGTGCACCTCGAGGCTGCGCTCGCCACGCAGCGCCTCGCCATGCAAGACACCATCGACCTGCACATCCACGTCTACAAGGAAATCGTCTACATAGGCCACTGCAAGGCCATCGAGGATAGAAAGACATTGGCCTTCTTCCACCCACTGGAATCTTTGGAAGCCATTGTTCAGAAGCATGTTGACTTGGACACGAAAGTTGCTACTACTTAGCAACCGTTCGGTGGGCCGGCGCCCTTAGTCGAGGAGGAGGAGGTCGTCGATGGATGCATCTTTCTTCTGGCCTACTGTAACCAGGACTGCATCGCCTTGTGGCCTTAATGCTTTATTAGTGTGTGGCATTTTTATTCTAGTCGTAAATGACATGTCTGATCCCTTGCTCTTATTTGGCTTTAGTTATATGTAGTATCACTGTCTTCATCCTGGTGTACTACCTAGGTCATGGTTTATTAGTCCCTTTTGTAATTTGTGCTAAATTTGTACCAAAGATTTAACTGACAAAATGTTAGTGCATGTCAACAAAAATTATATCATCTGATTTGTATTTGAACATAGTTTTGAATGATATAATTTTGGTGACATGCATGAACCTTTTGTTAGTAAAATTTATGGTCAAAATTTGGCACAAATTATGATGGGGAGCAATATACCAGGATGGAGGTAGACTGGTTCGTCACCATCGTGTTTTGTGTCAAATTTTGACTTCAGCGACCCAACCTACCACTACTAGGGAAAACACTAGCAGTAGCGTTGTTTTTGTGCTCACTAGAAGCGCAGGTAGGCGCACTACTAATAAGGCGCTACAGCTATTGCTTAGCAGTAACGCGTGCTAGCATGCGCTACTGCTAGGACAAACAGCTGCAGCGTTTGTTCACTCCCACGATACTGCTAATGTAACTACTGACAGCGTGTTTTCTCTCTATCGCTACTAGTATTCTTTTTTATTTTTTTAATTTTTAGTGTATTTATGCGCCATCGTACAAATATTGGTACAATACCAGTTATAAGGTTTACATCATTATGTTCATAACAGTGTGTCAAATGAAGGTGGATTAGGTTCAAGTGGAGGCAATATGTGGTGCATGTAAAAAGTATACTACTAATCCAAACTTGATCTAGTTTGGACTAGTAGTACTTTCGATGTGCACCACATGTTGCCTCCACTTGAATCTAATCCGCCAAAGACAAGATATTTAATCATCATCATAGTCATTACCACCAACATTATTTATTTAATCACCACTAACACTAGCTAATAATAATCATCATAGTCATTACCACCAACACTAGCTATTTTATCATCATAGTAATAGTGTAGCACATCATCATCTTCAAACTCATTTCTAGCTAGCTAATCACTCCTGCTGCTCTCTCTTAGGTAAAATAATATAAAACATGTATAGCTCTTGTCAGGACCCCGACGCAATGTCACATCGATCTAGCCTGTGACACCTCATATCACTTTGCGGCCTCACGCACGGTATTCCCACGGGTGTCGCCTTACATTTGCCCGGGACCGTTTGCGCCTTTTGGCACACGTATATGATAGTGTCGCTAGCATCCATATGATAAGGAGCCCGGGCTGACATGGCTAGTCATAAACCCAAAGTGGCACAGACTTACGAGACAGGCATCCATGACCCAAAGCATCGAGCGTGTCGATTATCACGAGTAAGTTCCGGGGCTGTTAACCTGGCTAGCAGGACTCGATAAACCGGGTCAGAACGGGCTAACAGGACTCCGGTACTCAACGCGTGACATTTCCCGAAGGGCAGACCTGAGGAGCGAAGAAGGACACATGCCGGCCAGCCTAAGTGTTAGGAGGCGGTAGCAAGCTACCATGGCTCATGGAATCACTAGGAGACATTTCCGTAAGAGAGGCTACTAAAGATAAACAACTAGATAGTCGATCCCACACATACCAAGCATTTCAATCATACACACAATATGCTCGATATGTGCAAATACAACAAGGCATCACAACATGACTCTACAACACAAGTATTTTATTTAAAGGCTCAGAGCCATACATAGCATACACACAAGTACGGGTCACATGACCCACATTCAAGTCATACAAGCATACAGGCCAACAGCGGAAGTAACTTGTCTGAGTACAGACAACTAGTAAAAATAAAAAAGGCTTGGGTAAGCCTAGCTATACTACATGGTCCTTCACAAGCTCAGGATCACCACCTGGGCCTTAGTCTACTCATCGATGTCAACGTCTACGAAGAACCCATCAGAAGGGGTTGTAGCATCTTCTGAAAAATATAAATTAAAGCAACATGAGTACAAAGGTACTCAGCAAGACTTACATCAGATCCTACATACATGCACATTATCAAGAAGGGTTGGTGGGGTTATTGCAGCAAGCCAGCTTTGACTCTTGGCTAAGCTATCCTACGAGACTCCAACTTGAAATGGTTTTGCGCACTCGAGTCCACTACTCACCACTTCAATACACTACCAAGGATCCACCTCCGTCTTCCTACGGAAGAGCCATCCTCGGCACTCACGCTTATCTTGAGATTTTTAGTAGTTTCCATTTACTTGTCTATGAACTATACATGCAATCAAGTAGTCCTGTACCGCGGACGCGGCTATTCGAATAGATGATGTTAACCCTGCAGGGGTGTACTTCTTCATACACGCTCTCACCACTAACCGCCGTTTACACGACATGTACTCGGCAACCTTCAAGCGGAAGCCCAATGTGGGTGTCGGCCACGACCTACCTAAACACCTAAGTCTCTAGTCCAGGTTTATCGCCTATTCGTGTTCCATCCATGAGAGTCCGGCCGAGGTTTCCACATACGGCCCCGAACGATGTGAACAGGGTTCCCGAGATACCAAACGGGCATCCGGTACACCGTGCCACGTACCTACCGCATCACAGCCCACCCCACGGTCAGCGCTGTCCACGCCCTCCAGTAGGCTACAAACACCAGAAACTACTTGCAACTCCTGGACAGAGGACTAGGGTGAATAAGAAGCCGAGAGGGTCCATTGGTTTCGGGCCCAATGCATGGTAGTAGCTGATTCTTAAATCACACATACAGATCTCAGTGCTTAAGGACGACTTCAATGAAACAACCCACCATGTACTCCTACATGGCCTCTCATCGATACCTTTACCAAATCGTGTTCAACACATTACTCTCATACTGACACGATCATTTCACTCTAGCCCATCACCCAGATGAACCAGACCTGACACGACTCTAAGCATAGCAGGCATAACAAGGTAGGAACAACACAATCATATGGCTCAATCAACTCCTACACATGCTAGTGGGTTTCATCTAGTTACTGTGGCAATAACAGGTCATGCAGAGGAAATGGGTTCAACTACCGCAGCACACAGCAGTTTGAATCGCGTTGTCTTAATGCAGTAAAAGAGAGCAGGAGCGAGAACATGGGATTGTATCGATATGATCAAATGGTTGGTTGCTTGCCTGATGGGTCGGTGCACTGGTATTGTTCTTCGTTCGGGTAGTCACTGCATTCCTCAGGGGCAGGACCTGCCGCAGAGAGCACCGATACACAAACATCACCAAAGAGTATGCAACAATATGATGCATGCATGAGACATGGCAAAATGAGTGTATTGGGCTAATGCAACTAAGACCAGATGGGTTTGAACTATTTTGAACCAAAGATTCAAATTTCAAACTCATAAGTGGCCCTTTAAAGTGCTTTATCTTGTTCTGTGCTAAACAGCAGGTTAACTTGTTTAAACATGCATGAAACCAGTACAGATGGATAGGTTGGATTTTTCTGATCATTTTTCATATATAACACTTTGCATTTGGAGCTACAGATTAATTTCTATGATTTTTTGAAGTTTGTAGTATTTTCTGGAATTTCTTGTGTAAATATAATTCCAGTAAATAACTTACTGCGTCAGCAATACGTCAGGATGACCTCAGTGGTCAACGGAGCTGGTCCAGGTCAATCTGACCAGTGGGTCCCGCATGTCAGTAGTTAATTAAACTAACTAAATTAGTTAAAACTAATCTGGGTTAATTAGCAGAACAGGCCCCACTTGTGATAGACTCAGGGGAGTCAGCCTGGGCCCACCCTGGTCAAAGTCAAAGGTCAAACTCGCCGGCGTCTAGTCGCCGGCGAGGCCAGACGCGGCGGAGAGAGTGCATTTGTGCATTCCGGTGACCAAATGGACGGCGGAGAGCATCTACGTGTAGCTAGGGACGAGCCCAGCTCTTGGTGGTGGTGGTTGAGCTCGGGGTGGCCGGAAACGTTGCCGGCGACGACTTTGGCGGTCGCCGGAGTCGGGTGAAGACGAATCCGAGGCTACGGGACACGACGAGGCTCGTGGTGAGGTGCGTTGGACTCCTGGGGCTGTGGTGAGTGCGTTAGACAAGGTGATGTGGCCGGTGGTTGGCCGGAGACACGTCGGCGACGAGCTCGGCGGCGGCGCGTGCGGTGAAGCTCCGTGCGCTCACTGTGGTGCACGAGAGCAAGAAAGGAAGGGGGAGGAGGTAGCCAGGCTCACGGCGGTCTTGAAGAAACTGACGGCGGGGTCAGGGACGAGCTGGTGCGGCGGCAACGGTGAAAGGGATCTCCGGCGGTGGCGAGGTCGAACGAGGTCGGTGCAGTGGCCTCGGGGCAAGCGAGCGCTCGGGGCTCGGCTTGCTCGACGGAGAGGAGGGCGGTGAAGCTCACAGACACGGTGGCCTTGGCGCAGGGCTGACGGAGGCGCGACTACGGCGTTCTTGGGCGGCGGTGGCGTCGGCCATGGTGCGGGAGAGCGAGGGAGAGGAGCTGGGGAGGAGGGAGCGTGTCTGTGAGCTCGAGGGGGAGGTGGGCGACCGATCCAGGGCGGCAGAACGGCGAGAGGAGGAAGCAGAGCGGTAGGCAGCTGCGTGGCGCGTCCTGGTGCCGACGTCGAGCACCTGGCTGCCTGCCTGGCGAGGCCAAGCAGCTCGCTGGAGCGGTGGCTGGGCTGGGCCGGCTAGGTGGGCTGGCTGGTGGGCTGCCAGGTTAGTTCCTCTCTCTCTTTTTATTTCTGTTTTCTATTTATACAGTAGCTTTGTGGACTTTCTAAAAATACCTAAGCAACTCCAAAAATCCCCAAACTGCTCATGCCCACTGTTTAAAATATAAACAACATGGAACATTTTAGTTTAGGATTATTTGAACATTTAAAATATTTTATAAATTTTAAATGCCCAAATTCAAATACTTATGATTTAATTCAAAGACCTTAGGATGACCTAGAAAATTGTGCACCACTTTTGGCAGAGGTTCTGAACCAAGACAAAAATGATGGACATTTTAGAAGGGCATTTCAGGTTCATTGAAAATATTTTTAGTAAACCCTAGTTGGATTCAGAGGGGCTGGGGGTTCTGTCATCCCCATTTCAGGTTTCTGTTGAATGAAATAGACATGATGCAACACTCTAATGCATGAACTAGCTAGGGTGTGACAACTCACCCCTACTCAAAAGAATCTCGTCCCGAGATTTAGGTTCCTCTGGAAAGAAGGCGGGATACTCAAGTCGAAGACGATCCTCCCTTTCCCAAGTTGCTTCTTTCTCAGAATGGTGTGACCATTGAACCTTGAGAAACTTGATATTATGTCGTCGAGTGGTACGCTCGGCTTGATCGAGGATACGAATGGGGTACTCTCGATACGTGAGATTATCTTGAAGATCAAGCGTTTCGTGGTCCACTCGATGGATAGGATCCGAGAAGCAACGCCTGAGTTGAGACACGTGGAAGACATCGTGGACTCTGGAGAGATGCGGAGGTAGTTCCAATTGGTAGGCAACTTCTCCTGGTTTGGCGAGAATGCGAAAAGGTCCAATGTAGCGAGGAGCCAATTTGCCTTTGATATCAAAAGCGATGGGTTCCCTTGGAGGAGTAACCCGAAGGTAAGCCTTCTCGTCAACCTCGAAAGTCATAGCCTTATGTTTTCGGTCATATTGACTCTTTTGACGAGATTGGGCTGTTTTCAACTTTTCATGAACGATGCGAACTTGTTTCTCCGCTTCTGGATCATATCCGGGCCAAAGAATTGTCTTTCCCGGTTTCGACCAGTTAAGAGGCGTTCGACACCTTCGGCCCATAGAGAACTTCAAAAGGGCTTTACCCAAGCTAGATTGATAACTGTTGTTATAAGCAAATTCGGCAAATGGAAGGCATTTCTCCCAATCCATTCGAATGAGATAATGTAAGCTTCAAGCATGTCTTCTAGGATCTGGTTGACACGTTCTACTTGACCACTTGATTGAGGGTGAAAGGCAGTGCTAAAGGAAAGGCGGGTTCCCATAGTGTTTTGGAAACTTTCCCAAAATCGAGAGGTGAAGAGACTTCCTCGATCCGAGTTAATTTCTAGTGGAACACCATGGAGAGACACTATTCGGGAGATGTACAAGTCTGCTAACTGACTAGCGGTTATACTCTCGCGAACAGGTAAGAAATGGGCCACTTTAGAAAGGCGGTCGATAACGACGAAGATAGCATTATTCCCTTTCTTGGTCCTGGGAAAACCGGTGATGAAATCCATACCAATTTTATCCCATTTCCACTCGGGAATAGCTAAAGGTTGAAGGTGCCAGCAGGCCGTTGATGCTCTGCTTTTACACGACGACAGATGCAGTTAGCAATATACTGAGCAATTTCTCTCTTCATCCTAGTCCACCAGAACCTCTGGCGTAGGTCCTGATACATCTTAGTGCTACCGGGATGAATGGTGAGAGGAGATTCATGAGCTTTCTGAAGGATCAATCGCCTCAGGTTTCGCACTTTGGGAACCACTAAACGGTTCCCGAAGTATACGACTCCTTGATCATCAATGGAGAAACAATTCGCAACTCCTTTCTTGATGTTTCTTTTGATACGGGAAATCCCCGGATCTACCTTCTGAGCTTTGATGATCTGATCCGTAAGGGTAGGTTTCGCCACCAAGGTGGAAAGAAATCCTTGAGGAACAAGGTGAAGGTTAAGCTTCCGAAATTCCTCGTGGAGAAGTGGTTGACTTTGTTGCAACATCAGATTGTTGCAATAAGATTTACGACTTAGCGCATCAGCCATGACGTTGGCTTTTCCTGGGGTGTAAGTTATCCCTAAGTCGAAATCTGTGATCAACTCGACCCAACGTCTTTCCCTGAGATCCAAATCCGGTTGGGTGAGTATGTACTTCAGACTTTGGTGATCAGTGTAGATTTCGCAACGATTACCGAGGAGGTAATGTCGCCAGGTTTTGAGTGCATGGACTACAGCTGCAAGCTCTAGATCATGAGTAGGGTAGTTTTCCTCATGTGGGTGTAATTGCCGTGAAGCATAAGCAATTACGTGTCGATCTTGCATGAGAATACAACCTAGTCCTTGTCGCGAGGCGTCGCAATAGATAACAAAGTCCTTGGAGAAATCTGGTGGTACCAGCACGGGAGCAGAAGTCAAGTGTCTTTTCAGTTCCTGGAAACTGTGCTCACATTGTGGAGTCCACTCGAACTTTTTATCTTTCTTGAGGAGTTCAGTTAGAGGTTTAGCAACTTTGGAGAAATTCTCGACAAAGCGGCGTCAATAGCTCGCTAACCCAAGGAAACTCCGAACTTGCTTGACCGATTCAGGTGGAGTCCAATTAAGGACGGCTTGAACTCGCTCGGGATTGACAGCAATACCTTTACCAGAAATTACATGTCCTAGATAGGTCACTTCTGGCAACCAAAATTCGCATTTAGAGAACTTGGCATAAAGGCGATGCTCTCGAAGTTTCATCAACACTAGCCTTAGATGTTCGGCATGTTCTTCCTCGTTCTTGGAGTAGATGAGTATATCATCGAGGTAAACCACGACGAATTTATCCAAATACTCCATGAAGATTGAGTTCATTAACCGAGAGAAGGTGGCTGGAGCGTTGGTTAAACCGAAGGACATGACGGTGTGCTCGTATTGGCCGTAACGAGTAACAAAGGCCGTTTTGGGAATGTCCCCGTTCCGGATTTTGATTTGATGGTAGCCCAACCTCAAATCCATCTTAGAGAAGACTGAGGATCCAGCGAGCTGATCATACAGGTCGTTGATCCTGGGGAGCGGATACTTGTTCTTAATTGTGACCAAGTTGACGGGTCGATAATCTACAACCATCCGGTCCTTACCATCCTTCTTCTTGACGAAGAGGACGGGGCAAGACCATGGAGATGAACTAGGACGGATGAAACCCTTTTTCAAGGACTCATCGAGTTGTTTCTTAAGTTCGGCTAGTTCTAGTGGTGCCATCTTATAGGGTCTTCTAGAAATTGGGACAGTTCCTGGAATGAGATCTATCACGAACTCGACATCTCTGTCAGGTGGGACACCTGGCAATTCTTCTGGAAAGACATCCGGAAAATCACGGACTACCGGAACGTCTTCGAGGTCTGGCAATGGACTGGCATTAAGAGAATATAGCTGTCACTTGGCTATTCGGGTCAAGATATTGACTATCTTTCCCGAAGGGTGCGTGAGTTGAACAGTTCTAGTGAAGCAATCAATCTTGGCATGATGGGCTGACATCCAGTCCATACCCAAGATGATATTGATATCCGAAGATTTAAGAGCTATCAAAGATGCAAGGAAGACAAGCCTGTCGACCTGAATTTCATTTCCATGGCTTACTCTAGAAGTTTGCCACTTGGATCCCGGGGTTTGAATTACCATGGAGGTGGGCATATCACAGAATGCGGTGTTATGCAAACGAGCATAGCTTTCGGATATGAATGAATGAGATGCTCCAGTATCGAAAAGAACAGATGCCGGGTGGCAATTAACAAGGAGCGTACCGAGAACGACGTTGGGATCCTCTTGGGCCTCTTCAGCTGAGACACAATTCACATGGCCACGTGCAGTGGTCGCCGGCTTGGCATAGAACACCTTCCCTGCTGCTTTGCCACGGCCAACAGCCTTTCCAGACTGGTTGGGGTTGGTCTGGGGACACTCGCGCATGTAGTGGCCTGATTCCCCACACTTGAAGCATGTCACGGGGCTGGTGCGTGGAGGAGCATTGTTGGGTGGCCCACCATAGGGCTTAGCTGGTGCATACTGCTGAGCTGGATGAGGCGCCTGATAGGATGGCCTCGGTGTGAATCTGGGTGACAGGGCAGTGTAAGGCACCCACACCCAGCGCTTCTGTGGTCCAGCACCGGATGAGGAACCCAAGTCACGGCCATGCTTGCGTGTTGCTTCGAAATCAGTCTGACCCGTCTAAGCACTGATTGCTTTGTTCACAAGCTTCTGAAAAGAGGTGCACTCATGCAGACGGAGATCTCGGCGAAGCTTGGGGCTAAGTCCCTTGCGGAACCTTGCCTGCTTCTTGGCGTCAGTGGAGACTTCTTCGGTGGCATAGCGTGCTAGGTTACCGAACTTCCTGCTGTAAGCGTCCCTAGAGAGTCGACCTTGAGTGAAACTGCAGAACTTCTCACGTTTACGGTCCATAAGACCTTCCGGAATGTGATGTTCACGGAAAGCCTCGCTAAATTCTGCCCAAGTAGTGACATGGCCCGCTGGGCTCATAGCTTCATAGTTCTCCCACCAGAGACTGGCGGGGCCCTCGAGATGATATGCAGCAAAGGTGACCTTATCAGCCTCATTTCACGAGTGCGAGCGTAGCTTGTGAGTAATCTTCTTGAAGCAGGTCATCGGCGTCGAGAGGCTCGACGGAGTGGTGGAAGGTAGGTGGGTGTAACTTGATGAAGTCATTGAGCGACACCAAGTTATTCCTCTGATGCTGTGCTGTGTTCAGTTCGATGCGCTCCAACAAACGGTTGGTCTCCCGCTTGTTTCTCTTGGCCTCCAGCATAACTTCGGCCAGAGAAGGAGGGTGAGGCAGGTTTGTTTCCCCAACTCTGCTGCCCTCGGCTTGCTCTGGGGAGCAGGGTTGTTGCGGGTGTTGACCATCCTAGGAAAACAAGACAATGGTTTAGACCAGGATGATAAGATTCTGACATAGAAATGTAGAATGTAATGGATAACTCGGAATGCAAGATGATCATCCGTATGACATGGTAGATCTGAAACTGCTTCTTTTATTCCATCGTCATACACACCATAGAAGGTTTAGTACAAGACCAAACAAAGTACTACTACGGTGAAAGGAAGATTACATCTCATCGGAGGCATTCCAAGCTCCTATACATTATTTTTCCTACACCTCCGGAATTGATACACACTAAGTCATATTCCACAAGTCACGCAGGACGGTGGATATACAACTATTACAATACTAGTGGAACTACTACTAACTCAGACGTCTCCGTAGTAGTTCTCATAGAAGTCTCCTCCATAGCCTGGAAGTTCAACGTGAGCATCCGGGAACAGACGGTCCTGAGGAGCCTGTGGACCATAGGGGCTAGGGTGAGGTCTTGGACCAACAAACGGTGGCTTGCGGGGACCACGAGGTGGGGTGATGCCCCCCACATCACGCCAATCCATCATGTCTGGCAGAGCAGATCTAACAGGATACAGGTCTCTCATATCCATATATCCAGCTTGCACAGCCGGTGCAAACCGAGTCAAGGTGGCCCAGTGATCGGCGCGGGTGTTGAAAAGCTCCATTCTCAAGGCCCGATTCTCTCGGTCCTTATCCTCGAGCATCTCGGCAGTGGTGCGAGTTAGTGAGTCCTCTGTTGGAGTCAGCATAGATAGCCCGGAGGTACCCGTGCGCTCCAGGGAGTGAAGCTGGCATATACCGGAAGTCGGTGTTGCGAAGCAGGCCAGTCCTGACTTGCATGATGGTCATCATAGAATAGGCAGCATCTTGTACAGCCATCTCAATAGTAACACCGAGTCCATAGGAACAGTGGAGGGGCTCGGTGGAACCAGGATAAGAGGGAAATATCCTGACAATGCAGAGATACTGGCTTTGATTAAAGTCTCGGAACTGCTCTTCAACCGTGTATTCGGGATACCAACGGTAACCCATCTCGATCATTACCCGGACTAACATAGCCGTATGACCGGGCACATCAATGCACCTGGTCAGACGAACCACTTGGTTTTGATCACGAATGGCCATCTGAAAGCACAACCACAATGCAAAGGCATTAGAATTTCTAGCAGAATTTGGACAGCATAACGACTGTAAATGCTCAAAAAGGATTTTGAGACATTTTACAAAGAATTGCATAGACACTCAACAATATCATATCAAGGTTCTGGGTCCAACTTAACAACATAACAGGGTAGTAGAACTGAACTAGGCTTGTAATCATCAAACCTATAAGGTACTACGGATTAGTAACACGTGAACCTGATAGAGAGAAGAGATCCTAAACCTTAACCCCCGGTGGAAGAATGGACTGACTCAGATCAGAATGCCATGAGGTAAAGAAGTAAAAAGAGCCTTACGTACCATCCCACAATCAATTCCCCTACATATAACTAAAGCATTTCTAGACTCAACATCGACCAGTTTGGCTTGGAGAACCTACAGGAAGTCCGGCTCTGATGCCAACGCTGTCAGGACCCCGACGCAATGTCACATCGATCTAGCATGTAACACCTCATATCACTTTGCGGCCTCACGCACGGTATTCCCACGGGTGTCTCCTTACCTTTGCCCGGGACCGTTTGCGCCTTTTGGCACACGTATATGATAGTGTCGC
Organism: Aegilops bicornis; assembly: GCA_021605145.1. Taxonomy (NCBI): domain Eukaryota; kingdom Viridiplantae; phylum Streptophyta; class Magnoliopsida; order Poales; family Poaceae; genus Aegilops; species Aegilops bicornis. The sequence continues at coordinate 155,798,155 of CM038673.1, forward strand.
TAGCATCCATATGATAAGGAGCCCGGGCTGACATGGCTAGTCGTAAACCCAAAGTGGCACAGACTTACAGGGACAGGCATCCATGACCCAAAGATCGAACGGTTTGGGTCATCGGTAGTAAGTTCCGGGCTGTATCGGGCTAGCAGGACTCCATTAAACCAGGTATGGCGGGCTAACAAGACTCCGTTACTCAACGCGTGACATTTCCCGAAGGGACGCATACAGAACGAAGAAGGACACATGCCGGCCAGCCTAAGTGTTCCGGAGCAGTAGCAAGCTACCATGGCTTGGTGGAATCACTAGGAGACATTTCCCAGTAAGAGAGGCTACTAAAGATAAACAACTAGATAGTCAGATCCCACACATACCAAGCATTTCAATCATACACACAATATGCTCGATATGTGCAAATACAACAAGGCATCACAACATGACTCTACAACACAAGTACTTTATTTAAAGGCTCAGAGAGCCATACATAGCATACACACAAGTACGGGTCACATGACCCACATTCAAGTCATACAAGCATACAGGCCAACAGCGGAAGTAACTTGTCTGAGTACAGACAACTAGTAAAAATAAAAGAGGCTTGGGTAAGCCTAGCTATAATACATGGTCCTTCACAAGCTCAGGATCACCACCTGGGCCTTAGTCTACTCATCGATGCCAACGTCTACGAAGAACCCGTTGGAAGGGGTTGTAGCATCTTCCGAAAAATATAAATTAAAGCATCATGAGTACAAAGGTACTCAGCAAGACTTACATCAGATCCTACATACATGCACATTATCAAGAAGGGTTGGTGGGTTATTGCAGCAAGCCAGCTTTGACTCTTGGCTAAGCTATCCTACGAGACTCCAACTTGAAATGGTTTTGCACACTCGAGTCCACTACTCACCACTTCAATACACTACCAAGGATCCACCTCCGTCTTCCTACGGAAGAGCCATCCTCGGCACTCACGCTTATCTTGAGATTTTTAGTAGTTTACATTTACTTGTCTATGAACTGTACATGCAATCAAGTAGTCCTTTACCGCGGACGCGGCTATTCAAATAGATGATGTTAACCCTGCAGGGTTGTACTTGTTCATACACGCTCTCACCACTTACCGCCGTTTACACGACATGTACTCGGCAACCTTCAAGCGGAAGCCCAACGTGGGTGTTGGCCACGACCAACCTAAACACCTAAGTCTCTAGGCCAGGTTTATCGCCTATTCAGGTTCCATCCGCAGGGAGTCCAGCCGAGGTTTCCACATACGGCCCCGAACGATGTGAACAAGGTTCCCGAGATACCAAAGCGGCATCCCAGACACCGTACACGTACCTACCGTGATCACAGCCCACCCCACGGTCGGCTGTCCATGGCCTCGATGAGGCTACAAACACCGTAAACTACTTGCAACTCCCCGGACAGAGGACTAGGGTGAATAAGAAGCCGAGAGGGTCCATTGGTTTCGGGCCCAATGCATGGTAGTAGCTGATTCTTAAATCACACATACAGATCTCGGTGCTTAAGGACGGCTTCAATGAAACAACCCACCATGTACTCCTACATGGCCTCTCATCGATACCTTTACCAAATCGTGTTCAACACATTACTCTCATACTGACACGATCATTTCACTCTAGCCCATCACCCGGATGAACCCGGACTGACACGACTCTAAGCATAGCGAGTATAGCAAGGTAGGAACAACACAATCATATGGCTCAATCAACTCCTACACATGCTAGTGGGTTTCATCTAGTTACTGTGGCAATGACAGGTCATGCAGAGGAAATGGGTTCAACTACCGCAGCACACAGCAGTTTGAATCGCGTTGTCTTAATGCAGTAAAAGAGAGCAGGAGCGAGAACATGGGATTGTATCGATATGATCAAATGGTTGGTTGCTTGCCTGATGGGTCGGTGCACTGGTATTGTTCTTCGTTGGGGTAGTCACGGTACTCCTCAGGGGCAGGACCTGCCGCAGAGAGCACCGATACACAAACATCACCAAAGAGTATGCAACAATATGATGCATGCATGAGACATGGCAAAATGAGTGTATTGGGCTAATGCAACTAAGACCAGATGGGTTTGAACTATTTTGAACCAAAGATTCAAATGTCAAACTCATAAGTGGCCCTTTAAAGTGCTTTATCTGGTTCTATGCTAAACAGCAGGTTAACTTGTTTAAACATGCATGAAACCAGTACAGATGGATAGGTTGGATTTTTATGATCATTTTTCATATATAACACTTTGCATTTGGAGCTACAGATTAATTTCTATGTTTTTTTGAAGTTTGTAGTATTTTCTGGAATTTCCTGTGTAAATATAATTCCAGTAAATAACTTACTGCGTCAGCAATACGTCAGGATGACGTCAGTGGTCAACGGAGCTGGTCCAGGTCAATCTGACCAGTGGGTCCCGCATGTCGATGAGTTAATTAAACTAACTAAATTAGTTAAAACTAATCTGGGTTAATTAGCAGAACGGGCCCCACTTGTCATAGACTCAGGGGAGTCAGCCTGGGCCCACCCTGGTCAAAGTCAAAGGTCAAACTCACCGGCGTCTAGCCGCCGGCGAGGCCAGACGCGGCGGAGAGAGTGGATTTGTGCATTCCGGTGACCAAATGGACGGCGGAGAGCATCTACGTGTAGCTAGGGACGAGCCGCGGCTCTTGGTGGTGGTGGTTGAGCTCGGGGTGGCCGGAAACGTCGCCGGCGACAACTTTGGCAGTCGCCGGAGTCGGGTGAAGACGAATCCGAGGCTACAGGACACGACGAGGCTCGAGGTGAGGTGCGTTGGACTCCTGGGGCTGTGGTGAGTGCGTTAGACAAGGTGAGGTGGCCGGTGGTTGGCCGGAGACACGTCGGCAACGAGCTCGGCGGCGGCGCGCGCGGTGAAGCTCCGTGCGCTCGCTGTGGTGCACGAGAGCGAGAAAGGAAGGGGGAGGAGGTAGCCAGGCTCACGGTGGTCTTGAAGAAACTGACGGCGGGGTCGGGGACGAGCTGGTGCGGCGGCGACGGCGAAAGGGATCTCCGGCGGTGGCGAGGTCGAACGAGGTCGGTGCAGTGGCCTCGGGGCAAGCGAGCGCTCGGGGCTCGGCTTGCTCGACGGAGAGGAGGGCGGCGAAGCTCCTGGACACGGTGGCGCGGCGCAAGGACGACGGAGAGCGCGACTACGGCGGTGTTGCGGCGGCGGTGGCGTCGGCCATGGTGCGGGAGAGCGAGGGAGAGGAGCTGGGGAGGAGGGAGCGTGTCTGTGAGCTCTACGGGGAGGTGGGCGACCGATCCAGGGCGGCAGAACGGCGAGAGGAGGAAGCAGAGCGGCAGGCAGCTGCGTGGCGCGTCCTTGTGCCGACGTCGAGCACCTGGCTGCCTGCCTAGTGAGGCCAAGCAGCTCGCTGGAGCGGTGGCTGGGCTGGGCCGGCTAGGTGGGCTGGCTGGTTGGCTGCCAGGTTAGTTCCCTCTCTCTCTTTTTATTTCTGTTTTCTATTTACTTCTGTAGCTTTGTGGACTTTCTAAAAATACCTAAGCAACTCCAAAAATCCCCAAACTGCTCATGCCCACTGTTTAAAATATAAACAACATGGAACATTTTAGTTTAGGATTCTTTGAACATTTAAAATATTTTATAAATTTTAAATGCCCAAATTCAAATACTTATGATTTAATTCGAAGACCTTAGGATGACCTAGAAAATTGTGCACCACTTTTGGCAGAGGTTACGAACCAAGGCAAAAATGATGGACATTTTAGAAGGGCATTTCTGTGTTCATTGAAAATATTTTTAGTAAACCCTAGTTGGATTCAGAGGGGCTGGGGGTTCTGTCATCCCCATTTCAGGTTTCTGTTGAATGAAATAGACATGATGCAACACTCTAATGCATGAACTAGCTAGGGTGTGACAGCTCTCCTCCTTGATCAAGTTGGAGCATGCAGATGAACCTGTCTCCTAATCGTGGGTAGCACATCTGTTTGCTGCCCCTAGTACTTCTCTACGCTCCCCCATCACATATTTGGTCCAGTCTTGCACTATTAAGCATCCGCCGCTAATCTTGAATGCACTAAAGTAATCCGTAGGATATCTTGGCCGTAAGCTAATAATACTCATGGTACCTTTAGTCTCGATCCCATAAGGCACAACATTCACCGGAGTCCTCATGTTGAAGAACATCGTATGGTAACATACTTAGCAATGAAGTTTAGCTTCAAAAATAATGTATGGAAAAGATACACTGAGGACAAATAGTAAAAATCTTAACATCCTTCCTAAATAGATGTGACCTTAGTTCCTTCCGAAAACTATTGGTCGCACGTTTTCAGTACTAACATTTCTAAATGCAGGAAGAAAATTTGTCTTGACAGTATCAAGATCCGCAAGCCATGAAACATAATGACTGAGCTCCTCGCAGTTGAGTTCAGCCCCGTCACAGTATATGGTCCTGTCTACCAAACTCTGGACATGTTTGCTTGCACCGAAATAAGCTGATAATACAAATTAGTTGTCAACTATTTTTAAATAAACAATATCAAAGACATAAATATGGCTGAGAAACTTACATAATGGTATAACTGGAGGCGTCTGCACATCGACCCAGATGTCGGTATTACCTTCAATATCATCTTCCGGACGAATATCAAAGGTGATAACCATATCAAGCTCCAATGCATAAGTCTTGCATAGTGCTCGCCATGTTTTGCATCCAAAATAGGTGTAGTCGTCTCAATTGTATAATTTTACGTTGAAAATATAACCATGCTCGGTCTTTGATACGTCTCCGTCGTATCTACTTTTCCAAACACTTTTGCCCTTGTTTTGGAATCTAACTTGTATAATTTGAATGGAACTAACTTGACCGATTTGTTTTCAAAGAGAATTGCCATGGTGTTGTTTTATGTGCAGAAAACAAAAGTTCTCGGAATGACCTGAAACTCCACGGAACAACACCTTAGAAAAAACAATAAAAACTCCTCGCCAAAGATGAAGACCAAGGGGCCCACACCCTGCTCATGAGGGTGGGCGCGCTTCGGGCGCCCCTCACCTCGTGGGCCTCAGGTAACCCTCCCGACGCCAACTCCAACTCCATATATTGGCTTTCGGGGAGAAAAAAATCAGAGAGAAGAAATCATCACGTTTTATGATAGGAGCCGCCGCCAAGCCCTAATCTCTCTCGGGAGGGCTGATCGGGAGTCCGTTCAGGGCTCCGGAGAGGGGGATTCGTCGCCATCATCATCATCAACCATCCTCCATCACCAATTTCATGATGCTCACCGCCGTGCGTGAGTAATTCCATCGTAGTCTTCTTTGCCGCGGTGATGGGTTGGATGAGATTTATCATGTAATCGAGTTAGTTTTGTTAGGGTTGATCCCTAGTATCCACTATGTTCTGAGATTGATGTTGCTATGACTTTGCTATGCTTAATGCTTGTCACTAGGGCCCGAGTTCCATGATTTCAGATCTGAACCCATTATGTTTTCATGAATATATGTGTGTTCTTGATCCTATCTTGCAAGTCTATAGTCACCTACTATGTGTTATGATCCGCAACCTCAAGTGACAATAATGGGACCACTCCGGTGATGACCATAGTTCGAGGAGTTCATGTATTCACTATGTGCTAATGCTTTGTTCTGGTTCTCTATTAAAAGGAGGCCTTAATATCCCTTAGTTTCCAATAGGACCCCACTGCCACGGGAGGGTAGGACAAAAGATGTCATGCAAGTTCTTTCCATAAGCACGTATGACTATATACGGAATACATGCCTACATTACATTGATGAACTGGAGCTAGGTCTGTGTCACCCTATGTTATGACTGTTACATGAAGAACCACATCCGGCATAATTATCCTTCACTAATCCGGTGCCTCTGAAGTTTTCCATATCTTTGGTTCTCGCTTATTTACTTTTCCTTTGCTACTGTTACAATCACTACAAAATACCAAAAATATTACTTTTGATGTCTTTACTTTTGTTACCATTACCACCACTATCATATTACTTTGCTACTAAACACTTTGCTGCAGATACTAAGTTTCCAGGTGTGGTTGAATTGACTACTCAGCTGCTAATACTTGAGAATATTCTTTGGCTCCCCTTGTGTCGAATCAATAAATTTGGGTTGAATACTCTACCCTCGAAAACTGTTGTGATCCCCTATACTTGTGGGTTATCAAGACCTTTTTCTGGCGCCGTTTCCGGGGAGCATAGCTCTATTCTTTGAGTCACTTGGGATTTATATCTGCTGGACACTATGAAGAACTTGAAAGACCATCGAACTACTATTTTGCCCTCAACTACGAGGGGAGGTAAGGAACTGCCATCTAGCCTTGCACTAGATTCTCCTTCTGTTATAAGTAAGCTTGTGACACCTAAACCTGTTACTACTATTCATTCTGATATGTCGGATGTTATTGATGATGCCACTTCTGCTATGCACGATACTTATGATGAAACTACTTCTATGCTTGATACTACTGTGCCCCTTGGTGAATTTCTTGATGAGCAAATTGTTAGGTCTAGAGAAAGAGAAACTATTGCACCTGAATACGATGATGATAGTGATGATGAAAATATGCCTTCTATTCCTGAGGGTTATCTTTTTGATGCAGAATCTTCTGCCGCTATTTTTGCTTGCCAGGATAGATATGAACTTAAGAGGTTGCTAGTTAAATGGAGTAAAGAATCTTTTAGAGATAGAATCAGACCCGACCCTGCGTTTGCTACTTCACCTATTTGTGTTTCTGATAAGGATTATTATGATTTTTCTGTTGATCGAGATATAATTACCTTGGTTGAATCTGATCCTTTTTATGGCTATGAATCTGAAACTGTTGTGGCACATCTTACTAAGTTAAATGATATAGCTGCCCTGTTTACTAATAATGAGAGATCACACTACCTTTATTTACTCAAAATATTTCCGTTCTCATTAAAGGGTGATGCTAAGATATGGTTTAATTCTCTTGATCCTGGTTGTGTGCAAAGTCCCAGGATATGATTTATTACTTCTCTGCTAAATATTTCCCTGCTCATAAGAAACAAGCTGCCTTGAGGGAAATATACAATTTTGTGCAAATTGAAGAAGAGAGTCTCCCACAAGCTTGGGGGAGGCTTCTCAAGTTACTTAATGCTTTGCTATAATGGACTAACTGATGCTTCCAGAGATTACTTGGATAGCTGTGCTGGTTCTCTTTTCAGGGAAAGAACACCAGATGAAGCTGAAATTCTATTGAATAATATGTTGACAAATGAAAATAATTGGGCACCTCCTGAGCCAGTTCCAGAGCCAATGCGAGGCAATTCTTAAACCAACTCCGAAGAAGAGAGGTGTTCTATTTCTCGATCCGAAGATATGCAAGAGGCAAAGAAATCTATGAAAGAAAAAGGTATTAAAGCTGAAGATGTTAAGAATTTACCTCCTATTGAAGAAATACATGGTCTTAATTTACACTTTGTTGAAGAAATATATGATCTCAATTACTTATTCACCAAGAACCTCCCGATATCCCGACCACGGTAGTAAAGGTAAATTCTCTCTATAGATATGATAAAGTCAAGTCCCTCCTACTAAAATTGCTAGTCGATTGCTTGGATGAGTTTGATGACTTTATGTTTAAGAAAGATGACTTTAATGCTTATTTTGGTAGACAATTAAAATAGAATACCTTTATGATTAAACGCTTGGGTGATTATATGGCTGATATTAGAGGTGAACTTAAACTTGTTAGCAAACATGCTTATATGGTTACCACTCAAGTAGAACAAGTACTTAAAGCTCAGAAAGAAGTACTTGATGAAATGAATAGTAAGAAAAATGATTATCTTGTTAGAGTGGCTACTAGAACTGGTAGAATGACTCAGGAACCTTTGTATCCTGAAGGCCACCCTAAGAGAATTGAGCAAGATTCTCAGAGAAACAATATTGATGTACCTAGTTCTTCTAAGAGGAAGAAAAAGAAAAATGATAGGACTTTGCAAACTTCTAGTGAACCTATTGCTGAACCACCTGAGAATCAAAATGATATTTCTATTTCTGATGCTGAAACACAATCAGGTGTTGAACATGAACCTAGTGATAATGTTAATGATAATTTTCAAGTTGATGCTCAACCTAGTAATGATGATGATGTAGAAGTTGAACCTGCTGTTGATCTTGATAACCCACAATCAAAGAATCAACGTTATGATAAAAGAGACTTCGTTGCTAGGAAACATGGTAAAGAAAGGGAACCATGGGTTCAGAAACCCATGCCTTTTCTTCCGAAACCATCCAAGAAGAAGGATGATGAGGATTTTGAGCGCTTTGCTGAAATGATTAGACCCATCTTTTTGCATATGCGATTAACTGATGTGCTCAAAACAAATCCTTATGCTAAGTATATGAAGGATATCATTACTAATAAAAGAAAGATACCTGAAGCTGAAATTTCCACCATGCTTGCTAATTATACTTTTAAGGGTGGAATACCAAAGAAACTTGGAGATCCCGGAGTACCTACTATACCATGCTCCATTAAGAGAAATTATGTTAAAACTGCTTTATGTTATCTTGGAGCCGGTGTCAGTGTTATGCCTCTCTCTTTATATCGTAGACTTGACTTGAATAAGTTGACACCCTCTTGAGATATCTTTGCAAATGGCTGATAAATCAACTGCTATACCTGTCGGTATTTGTGAGGATGTGCCTGTTGTGGTTGCAAAGGTTACTATTTTAATGGACTTTGTTATTCTTGATATTCCCGAGGATGATAGTATGTCTATTATTCCTGGAAGACCTTCCCTTAATACTGCAGGGGCTATTATTGATTGCACCAAAGGCAATGTCACTTTTCATGTTAATGGCAATGAGCACACAGTTCATTTTCCGAGGAAACAACCTCAAGTTTATAGTATCAACTCTATTGGAAAAATTCCATCGATTATATTTGGAGGTTTTGAATTTCCTCTCCCTACTATGAAGAAAAAGTATGATATTCTTATTATTGGGGATTTTCATATCCCCGTTGAGGTAACTTAGTGTTATTCGAAATTTCTCCGGTTCCGTGATTATTCGGAATGAGTTTGTTAACAAGACCTGATCAAACTTGTTAGTGGGTTCATTTTGATGATCACGAGATGGATGAAACTAGAGGCACAACCTTCTGTACCCTCTTTATATTTTCTGTTATGTAGTAGAAATAAAGTAAAATAGTATTTTCCGTACGTCTCTCGACTTATCCGTGCAATATAAAAATATCCTGAAAATAAAATTCCTCAGAATGCCATGCCAATTTAATATGATTTTTTCGGGAATATTTGAGGATTTACTGTGCAAAAATTACCACGGGGGGAGCTGCCACCTGGTCACGAGGTTGGAGGGCATGCCCTACCCCCCTAGGCGCGCCCCCTGCCTCGTGGGCCCATGGTGGCCCTCCTCCACTTATCCCTGCACCTATATTCTTCCTCTGCCTCACACAAACACGAAAAACCAACTCAAGCACGAGTTCCAGCCCCCGTTGCTGTGATTTTCGATCTCCTTGCTCAAAGCACCTCTTGCAAAACTGCTTGGGGAGATTGTTCCTTGGCATGTGACTCCTCCATTAGTCCAATTAGTTTTTGTTCTAGTGGTTTATTCATTGCAAATTTGTGCTGCATAGGTGACCATGTTCTTGAGCTTGCATGTCAAATTTATATGGTTCCAAGTAGTTCCAATGCTTTATATAGGCTCTAGGCACTTGTGGGAGTGGTTGCTATCAATTTTATTGAGGTTCGTTCACTTTTATTTGAAGTTACTAAAAAAAATTAGAAATTTTTCAGAGGAAACAATATGTTCAGGAGGATGTTCCAAGGTGGTTCTTCAAGGAAGCAAGGTCCCAGGCTTGCAATACGTGATGCTGACGAGGAACCACCGAGAGACGCTCCTGTGAGGCCCTGTGAATGGCCTTCGGAAAATTTTATGAATCAAGTGGGAATCAAAGAAGAATTTAGCGCATATTTGCGTAAAGCTGATCTTGAGGACTTTGAAGCTGACAAATGCCCCCAGTATCCTGATCTCACAAGTACATTTGTGAGGAGGTTTGACTTTTCATCTTCGCGTAATTCTCCTTTAGTCATGTTTGACCTTTATGACGAATCTTATACCATGGACTTAAAGGATTTCACTTTTGCTTGCAAACTTCCATCTTGGGGTAATTTCAGGGATCCCCCTAAATCTTTCTTGCTAACATAACTGTGGGGGAATCTAGAGATATAACACAAGCCACTATAGGGAGCGTTCACTTTCTTGCTATACATTATTTTGCTCTCTTCAAAAGTAGATGTATAAATGCTAAGGATGAAGCATGTCATATGTGTGTCCCTGATCTCAGCATTCGCAGGAGCGCTGTGTTAGGAGACCAATCTTATCATATGGGAGCCATTGTAGCTCGCAGGTTGCATCAGAATAGACATAACAGAGATTTCTTTGGAGGAATTTATGCAACCCGCTTAGCTAATTTTCTTGAGATAGACATTCGTGAGGGTGATATGGAGTTACCCCCTTCTTATTTAGATTTTGATTCTATGGTTTCCCACCAGTTTGTTGAGAGGACTGAACCACCTCTCCAGTATCGACTAATCTTTAACAAATGTCGCGTAGTCCATATTGCTCTTCCTGCTCCTGCCCTCTTTGATTCACAGACAAAAGGAAGATGTATTATTACTAGAGAGGAGGAAGATGAGTATGAGAGGAGAGCGGAGGCTGCTCGACGCCACGCTACAGCTCAGGCGGCGATAGACGCTGCATCGCAGTATGACCCCAGCTTCACCTACGGGTAATCGCCAGGCTATCCCTGGCAATAGACCAACTTAGGCCAAAAGCCTAAGCTTGGGGGAGTACGTATTTCCCACCGACATTACATTCATGTTCACACACACTCATTGCTAGATGTCGGTGCTCATACTCTTTCACTATAATATCCATGCTAGTTTATTTTCTTTTTTCCTGCTTTCTTCTTGTGTGTTTAATAAACCTTAAGAAAAAACAAAACAAAATTAGTCATAGTTTATTTCTTTGCTGTAGTAATTAAAAAGAAAACCCAAAAATATTTCCCGTTCTTCTTTTGCTAGTTGGGAGCTTTCCCGTGTAAATAGTTTTATTTCTTTTCCTTTCTTTTGGGGGTCGAGAAGACTATATTGAAACTGGTTAGTGGCTCTTATATGCATGATTGTTTATTTAACTTCGAGCCCATATTACTTGTCTTCTCTTGAATTGAATGCTTGTAGACTCCAGCTTAGTCCAATGCATGTGCACTCTTATTATTATACACACCGTTCGGTCGTGCAAGTGAAAGGCAATAATGATGATATATGATGGACTTATTGGGATGAGAAAAGCTGGTATGAACTCGACCTCTCTTGTTTTTGTAAATATGATGATTCATCGTTCCTGAGTTAGCTATTATGAAGTAAATATATTTGCAATGACATTTAGAGATTATAGTTTCTTGTGCCATGCTTGATTAGCTATGAGTTATAATGGTTTACCTTGCGTGCCAACATGCTATTAGAATGATTATGATGTGGTATGATGGGATGGTATCCTCCTTTAAATGAATTGAGTGACTCGACTTGGCACATGTTCACACATGTAGTTGAATCAAATCAACATAGCCTTCATGATATTTATGTTCATGGTGGATTATATCCTACTCATGCTTGTATTCGTGTAAATTAATTTTAATGCATGTTTCTGACGATTTGTCGCTCTCTCGCTTGGTCGCTTCGGTCTTTTGCTAGCCTTCACATTGTACTAAGCGGGAATACTGCTTGTGCATCCAAACTCCTTAAACCCCAAAGTTGTTCCATATGAGTCCACTATACCTACCTATATGCGGTATTTACTCATTGCTCCAAGTAAATTTGTATGTGCCAAACTCTAAACCTTCAAATAAACATTCTATTTTGCATGCTTGAATAGCTCATATGTCAACTAGAGCTGCCCTTATCTTCCGTGTTAGGCGGGTTATTCTCAAGAGGAGTGGACTCCGATCCTCATTCACAAGAAAATGGCTGGTAACTGGGATGCCCAGTCCCACGCTTTATGCAAACTAAATCAAAATAACTTCAAACAAAACTCCCCGTGGGACCCGTCGAATGTTGGAGGCACTCGTTGTTTCGAGCAAGCCATGTATTGATGCTTGGGGAGGAGGGGGAGTATAAACTTTACCATTCTGTTTGGGAACCGCCTATAATCTCTTTAGCATGGAAGATATAAATGCGTCTTTTAGTTGTTATGTTGACAATGAAAGTATGCCGCTCAAAATATAATTTATCTCTATTTCAAAACTGAGCTCGCACCTCTACAAATCCCTCGCTTCCTCTGTGAAGGGCCTATCTATTTACTTTTATGTTGAGTCATCACCCTTCTTATTAAAAGCACCCATTGGAGAGCACACTGTCGTTTGCATTCATTATAATTGGTTTATATTGGGTATGACTTATTTGGATCTCTTTTACCATGAATTACAATGTTTAGTCAGTCCTTGATCTTTAAAGGTGCTCTGCATTTATGTTTTGGCGGTCTCGTAAAGGGCTAGCGAGATACCATTTTGTTATATCATGTTATGATTATTTTGAGAAAGTGTTGTCATCCGAGTTTTATTATTATGGCTCGCTAGCTGATTATGCTATTGATATGAGTAATTATGAGACCTACGTGTTATTGTGAGTATGGTTAGTTCATAATATTTGCTGAAACTTGAATGCTGGCTTTTCATGTTTACAACAACAAGAGAAAACAGAGTTTGTAAAAGTTTTTCTTTTTCTGTTTTAGTTTGTCAACTGAATTGCTTGAGGACAAGCAAGGGTTTAAGCTTGGGGGAGTTGATACGTCTCCGTCGTATCTCCTTTTCCAAACACTTTTGCCCTTGTTTTGGACTCTAACTTGTATGATTTGAATGGAACTAACCCGGACTGACGCTATTTTCAACAGAATTGCCATGGTGTTGTTTTATGTGCAGAAAACAAAAGTTCTCGGAATGACACAAACTCCACGGAACACCTTAGAAAAACAATAAAAATCCTCGCCAAAGATGAAGACCAGGGGCCCACACCCTACTCACGAGGTGGGGGCGCGCCTGGCGCGCCTCTACCTCGTGGGCCTCAGTGGCCCACCGACGCCAACTCCAACTCCATATATTGGCTTTCGGGAGAAAAAATCAGAGAGAAGAAATCATCGCGTTTTACGATACGGAGCCGCCGCCAAGCCCAAATCTCTCTCGGGAGGGCTGATCTGGAGTCCGTTCGGGGCTCCGGAGAGGGGGATTCGTCGCCGTCGTCATCATCAACCATCCTCCATCACCAATTTCATGATGCTCACCGCCGTGCGTGAGTAATTCCATCGTAGGCTTGCTGGACGGTGATGGGTTGAATGAGATTTCTCATGTAATCGAGTTAGTTTTGTTAGGGTTTGATCCCTAGTATCCACTATGTTCTGAGATTGATGTTGCTATGACTTTGCTATGCTTAATGCTTGTCACTAGGGCGCGAGGGCCATGATTTCAGATCTGAACCTATTATGTTTTCATGAATATATGTGTGTTCTTGATTCTATCTTGCAAGTCTATAGTCACCTACTATGTGTTATGATCCGTCAACCCCGAAGTGACAATAATCGGGACCACTACCGGTGATGACCATAGTTTGAGGAGTTGATGTATTCACTATGTGCTAATGCTTTGTTCCAGTTCTCTATTAAAAGGAGGCCTTAATATCCCATAGTTTCCAATAGGACCCCGCTGCCACGGGAGGGTAGGACAAAAGATGTCATGCAAGTTCTTTTCCATAATCACGTATGACTATATACAGAATACATGCCTACATTACATTGATGAACTGGAGCTAGTTCTGTGTCACCCTATGTTATGACTGTTACATGACGAACCACATCCGGCATAATTATCCTTCACTAATCCGGTGCCTACGAGTTTTCCATATACTGGTTCTCGCTTATTTACTTTTCCTTTGCTACTGATACAATCACTACAAAATACCAAAAACATTACTTTTGATGTCTTTACTTTTGTTACCATTACCACCACTTTCATATTACTTTGCTACTAAATAATTTGCCGCAGATACTAAGTTTCCAGGTGTGGTTGAATTGACAACTCAGCTGCTAATACTTGAGAATATTCTTTGGCTCCCCTTGTGTCGAATCAATAAATTTGGGTTGAATACTCTACCCTCGAAAACTGTTGCAATCCCCTATACTTGTGGGTTATCAGTCTTTAAGAAAACTTTCTTTACCTCCTTAGTATGACTGAAACCTATCTTATCCAATACAAAAACTCTTAAATGGAAGGGGATACGCTAGTAGAATAGTAAAAAAATATTATAAGTTGAAGGAAATGAAGCAAATGTCATGCTTAATTATGAAAAAGGACTTGTCGTTGTGACTTACTGTATCCACTTCAAAATTCTCGTCCAGCTTGATGCTGAAGCGCCTATCATCATCTAGGAAGATTCCGTCAAGACAAAGCCGCCGTCTTCGCAGTATTTGCAAATACCGAAATCCTTTTCATCGTCGACATTTCCTATGTTCATAGTTAAAACATTAATTGAAAATTGATCAAGACAACTACCGGGATACTCAACACACAAACCGGGGCACTCGATATTTCCTACATATTCTGGCACAAGTCATGCCAAAATTCACGGAAAAATCCGGCATGACCTTTGCTAAAATAGGACATATCGAGTGCTTGAAATTTGCCGGAACGGAAATGAATCAACACTCCGGCAAAACATAGCCACTCGGAGGTGTAACCTGCAAACATGACCGGCCACTTGGGCAAGCACATATCCTATTTGAGCAACACAAGATATACATTTCAAATATATTATAGGACTGAAATTAGCATGCATTCAATAAGCAAAATTAAATCATCTCATGCATCTGTACATGGTCAAGCAGGTGTCGTCCTCCGCCGACTCGACGACGAGGATGCGGGATAGGCATCATCGACGTCGATGCTGGAAAAATTGCTTTGACTAAAAAAATAGCAACAAGTTCTTACTAACGAGTTCTATTAATTCAATTAGTTCTTACTAAAATAAAAACTTACTATAAATAAAAATAAACTAGTACCTAATTAGTACCTAGTTCTTACTAACTAATTAGTACCTAGGAACTACTGCCCTAATTACCATATAAGTAATTAACTGACTAGCACTAAAGATAGCCTAGGGTTCATACTAACTAGCACTAAATAGCTAGGGTTCATACTAAGCAGAGAAGAGGGATCGGAAGGGGAGAGTGCTTAGAGAGGCCGGGGAGAGATATGGGGTCGGGGGAGACGACGGCACCGAGGCGCGGCGCGGCGGGGTCGGGGGAGATGGCGGCGAGGCAGGGTCGGGGGAGATGGTGGCGAGGCGGGTCGAGGGAGACGGTGGCGAGGCGGGTCGGGGAGACAATGGGCAAGGCGCTGGGGGAGACGGCATTTAAGGCGGATTGGGGAGACGGTATAGACGACGGCGAGGCGGAGGCGACGAGGGGAGAAGAGAGTGGGGAATTGGGGAGGAAGCGGAGGAGAGAGAATCGTGTCGCATGGGGTTAGGTGAAAATAGCTTTAAGATGGCGTGGGGAGGCAAAACGCGCTGCTGCTAAAATCCGGAGTAGTAGCGTTGTTCCTAGAAGGGCGCCACTACTATACATAGCACGTCGGGAACGGTGTGACAATTATAGTAGTAGCGCATTCTGTTCCTGCCGCGCTACTGCTAAGCGGGTAACAGTAGAGCCGTTTTAGCCGACGCGCTACTGCTAAGTAGCAGTAGCGCCTCATTTTAACAAGCGCTACTGGTAACATTCTGTGTATAAGGTTTTCCCTAGTAGTGTACATGGAGGGAGGACTGTATATATTGGCTTGACAACCAAACTTATATATTTAAAACTGAGCATTACTACATGTCACGAGTTCAAACGAGAAAGTGGAACAAGTACAACATGCCAGTGTCGTTCGCGTCGCACCCCCACACGGTATGTCCGTCACGCCGCTCAATCTACGAACACTGTTGTCTTAGCATTTTCACTCCCAGGTGGGGTCGCAATTGAGCAAACCAACCATCAGCAAATCCCCACCCCGCCCACCGTTCGTAGGCTGAGTTAGTATTAGAAGAGAGAAACGAGGGAGAAGAGATAGCTTTAGCACGGACGCTGTTGTCAGATGGGACTCATGTTGATAGAATAGGAGTACTGAGTACCCGTACGTATTTTTAGGGAAAACGTACTCGTACGTCTAGTACCACTAGTTGGGTGCGTGCAACCTATATCTGTCATCACTTTAGGTCTCCTTTTCGAACCACAGCTACGCTTCATAGTACATATTTTTTCACACATTTATCCTCCTATACTATTTCCTCATGCTTCCTTTCACCGACATGTGGGACACAGAGCATCTGGTTATTAGTGCATGCACGACTGGGAGCATATGCAACCATGCCGACGTACTTTACATTTCAGACCTCACAAATTACATGCAAACCCCCCACAGAAGAATAAATAAATAAAGGAATACTACATGCAAAACACATTATTTTCATAGAAACCGGAACACGTTCATTAAATTTTGGACATAACACATTTATAAAAAACGGCCAGATCTAAACTAGTCTAAGGTCCTCTTTGATTCACAAGATACTGAAAACAAAGGAATGAGGAAAGTATGATGGCGATGAACCGAGAGGAGGAGGAAGAGGGGGATTATTGTACATGCTAGAGACAGGACTGTAGCACATTGTTTTATGGCCATATCACCACATTGTTTTCTATGGCCTTTCGCCTGCTTGTTCACTCGGCTACCGTGGTTCGCACTCCTCCGAAGTGAGTAGTACAATAGTATGTACACTATATATACCGCATTATTCTTTGCTTCTTCTTACTTCACCGAAATGTGGGAGAGCCAGCATCCGGGTCGACGTGTCATGCACCAGATTAGAGTGGGGAACAGAAGGGGGCATCACCACTGTAATAGCGCCAGTAATTAATGAATATAGTGAGTAGTCATATCACAAGAACCCATCTTTCTAGCAGTAACGCGCCGTCAAATCGCACAACCCTACCTTTCCGGTAGTAAGTTGAATCCGCTACTCCCCCACCCTCATCGCCTGTAACATCCCAAATTTCCAATTTGGAATGTTATACATAGATCATCATGCATATCATATTTTTATTGCATTGTTGGCTCAATCCTAGAAATTCTACGCAACTCAAGGACCCTCGGAGAGAGTTGGGGATTTCATTATTTTCATATTTGGGGTTTTTCTCAAATTTTGAAAATAGGATCATTGATTTTATTTATTTTATCTTCAATTATTTCTACTACCAAAAATTCAGAGAGGGAATAAAATTACTTTCCCAAAATAAAGAAATAATGAAGATTTAATAAAAAATCAAATAAGATTTATTTTGGAGTTTTTTTGCTTTTTATTTGAATTTAGGAAAAATGCGCGTTTTTCAAAATTGCATTTAGGAACCAAATAAATGTTCACCTAGTCCGGCTTGATTTTAGAAGTCGGGGGAAATTTATTTTGGGATTTTTGGAGTCCGTTTAGTATTTCTTTTTATTTTTCTACCGAGCGTAATGTTTAAAAAAAACGCGCACCGACTCCGGGCCGTACCCGAGCGGGACTCCGCTCGGGGGCGCTATATAAATAGCGCCGGGACCCCGCCCTAGCCCGCCAGATCGTCCCGCCGCCAGCCCAACCCGCCGCCCCGGCCCACCCGCAAACCCTAACCCTACACGCTAGCCGCCGCCAGCTGCTTGCCGCCCGCCCGCCCAGCGCCGACGCCGTGAGCCGCCCGCATCCCGAGGTTCGCTGCCGCCTCAAATCACGTGCCGCCGGTTTTCTTAAAAACCGGGCGGTTTTTCTTTACGGTTTTTTCTTCGGTTTTTTTAGATTCGTTTTATTTTAGTTTTCAGTTTTTTTCGGTTTAGGTTAATTAGCGGACGTTCGTCCGTTAGTTCGTCTTAGCGAACGCTTTTCGTCAGATTCATTAAATTAACGAACGTTCGTTCGTTAATCTGTTCGTCGTTTTTCTTTTTCTCGGATTTTCCGCGGTTATTTTCTGATCGTGATTTCTGATCCGATTTTCGATTTAGTATAACTTTTCGCTCGTTTATCAGAATCAGGCGATTCAAGCGCCTGGAGTTTCGTCTCGAAACCCTCTTTCCGAATAATCTACTTAAACAAGGTTTTGCTTCTGTAAGATTTGACTTAGATTCAGATTAGTAAAACGAAGCTGTTTTCTTTCGCCGTTTGACTTTCGTTGCTTTTTTGATTTGATTCTTTTTGCAAACCGGAGTTCTTAAGTTTAACATTCTGGTTGGATCTTTTGTTCGAGTTTTACCTATGCATTAGATGAGTACTTATTGTATGCTTGTTTGTTTGTCTGTGATAGAGTATCCGGAGTGCGCCGCCTGTTACTTCGAGTCTCTAGGTTTCGCGGATCATCAGCAAGGCAAGTAACACTTGATCATACCTTTCTACTACCCAGTTTTTATGCATTATATCTATCCTCAAACATTGCATGAATAGGATCTAATTAAATTGTGGGATGGGAAGTAGATGAGGTAGTACCTATTACCTGTTTTATTATCAAACCTTTGGGAGTTACTTCTACGTTTGCTTACTATGCCATGCTATGCTACTAGACGTGGATTGGGTGAGTGAATATCCATGAAAGATGTGAGATTGTTATTTAAAGGTTTATTTAAGGTGGCAACTTAAACACACATCTGGGTGGATTGAGGCACCTGTTTTCTAGCAGGACTTGCCTGTATTTCTGCGGACCGCCACCCAGGCTCAAAGGGATCATGAGATTATTCAAACTAGAAACTTACGTGTGCAGCCACATGCTATTATGGGCTCTAGCATAGTTGACTAAGTCGTGCGAACTCTTACGGGGTGGACTAGCAGATGTAGGGGATGTAGGTTGGTACGGTCTACCCCTCTTGTAAGGTGCTAGTGCTTCTGAAAGACTATGTCTCGGTCATCCGTTTCTCAAACACCATGTAGTGCGGGAAACCAAGCGGAGGCGATCGAGTCATGTGGGGAAAGTGCGCAAACCTCTGTAGAGTGTATAAACTAATCATGGTTAGCCGTGTCTCCGGTTATGGACATCTTGAGTATCTAGTACTTGATTATCTTGTGAATCTCATCATGTTACTTTAATTAATATTGTTGGGTTTTAATGAGTACTTCTTAATTGGGATTGAGAATGCTGTCAACCATTCTCAATGTTTAACAACCACCATGATAGTTAAATAAATTTATTCCTTTGCAGTAGGGAAAATTGGCTTTATGCAAAAACTGTAACCATAGAGCTTTACCACCAGCCAAATATGCATGTAGTATAGCCAATCTCCATTGTTATTCTCTATGTGTTACATTGCCAGCATATTCCATGTGCTGACCCGTTTTCGAGCTGCAACGTTTCATGTTGCGTACTTTTCGCATTTGACCAGTAAGGTGCTTTTAGGTCGTGGTTCTATACTCGGTGATGCCATTGGAGTTGATGGACTCGCTTATCTTCCAAGCCTTCCTTTGTTATCGCTTTTAGATGGCCTTAAGCCATATTTATTTCAATAAGTTCTCTTTTGAGACATTCGATGTAATAAGTGTGTGATTGCTACTCATTATAAATCCTCCAAGTCATCGTGTGGTGTCGACATTCTTGATCCAGGGATGACACTGAGCACAGAGATCAGACTGTTTGAGGTCTGGTCGCTACATCGCCTCTTTGTCAAACCGGCTACGCGAAAACTACCGTGCGCACTGCCCGGGGAAAGCCTCTCCCTCAACTTTTAACTACTCATAGTATAATTTTGTATTGATGAATTGCGCCATGGAGCAAAGAACCAAAAGAAAAAGGTGGTACATGTAAAGAAATATAGTTGAAGCTCTAGCTAGCGATTCGGGATGTAAACCGTTCATGTGTTTATACGTATAGGTTACTTCAAAGTACTGAGTCCATTGATGCAATGTGGTAGCGACATTTTCTCTCTGCTCACTGTTGGTCAGAGATCTGGCTGGATCCCTTCAGCCGGTGTGTGTAGGGGACTTGGTGCATCGTTCACGCGATCATCAGCGGCGAGGGACGAAACCCACAACTGCCGACGGGACCTGATACTATACCTGTGCCGTTCTCTCCGACACTACACCGGCTCGGGAGGTCCTCCGACCGTCTTCCTCGCTGTTGTATTGTGCGCAGACCCTACCTACCGCCGGCCTCCTAGCCACATCTCGACGACCCTCAAGTATAAGTTCCTACGAAAGCGGCCTTGCTCTACTGCCCCAGCTCCCCACACGTCTACATGGGGATCTTTTGCTACTTCCATCAGCTCTTCCAAAGCCACGTTAATTTTTAGTATAATTAGAGGTAAAGCTACTTCATGCAGTCGAATCTAAGACTTGGTTCAAACAACGAAGAAAGGACGAAAGTCATAGCATGAATCCAGGACTTGATTCAAAGAGGAAATAACAAGGGAAAAGTAGTAGAGACTGGACACCCTACCGGTCTCTTGCTTGAAAAGGGAAATAAAGGGAAAAGGTAGTACAAACTGGATAAGGAACGGATCTATTATTGGTTGAAAAAAGGATAGAAAGTGGCGGCTGGTGGACAAGTCAACAGAGTATGTCCAGGATTAGATTTGCTGCCCTCACATAGTAAAAGGTCTCCATGATTAGATTTGCTACCCTCACAGAGTATGAACAAACTCGGCATCACCACTTTATGCCTCCTTGTAGGTACATTGTGCTGATGCGTCCACTGTCGCATGTCCTTATACCAACTTTTTGCTGTTGTTAATGTAAGGGCGCATGTAAAATGAAGCAATCACAGTGTTATTGTAAGGACATGTCTAACCAGTGTTATTGTTAATCTAATGTCTCTAGTAGTATGATGCAATTAAATTGTATTACAAATGGTACTCCTGCTGTTTTCCCCAGGATGATAAGTAAGTTGCTTCCTCATGCTGCTGAGTGTCTTGGTGTCCCCACTGTCCCATGCCCTTACACCAACTCTTTAGCTGCTGTTGATCTACTGTATCTGGTAAACAAGCAATGCCACCATTAAAGTAATCCCATATTTGACGAATGTCATTGTTGATCGTACTACTTCCGATAACATGAAGCAATGCTACCGCTTTAAAATTTCTACTGTTCTTGTGTGATTGCCATGAACATAATCAAGATGCTTCTTTTCATTTTGTGTATGTCTCATATCTTGTTATTGACCAGTAACTATTTTCTTTCTATCTTTTTTTGCGAACAGGGATATCCATTCCACCTCATTGCTATTGTGACCTTTTGGTGAACTGCACAAAACACTTTCTTTTGGAATGAGTGTCTTGTTCAGTTCAACTAAAATGTCACGTGGGCAACGTCTCTCAATTTTGGTTGAACTGCACAAAGGTTGATATGAGTTTCCAACATCTCTGTCAAACTCTGTTGGTAATCTCGTGCAACATTTTATTAGCCTTTGCAAGATGAGCCATCACTGTCACCACAATGGCACTTTATTTTAGTGGAACTGCACAAAAGGATAACCGAATTATAGTTGCACCATGCATGAGCAGGACAACAAACCTAATGTTGCTCAATTTTAGTGCAACTACTAAAGAAGAACCTGCCAGCTCACGAGAGCAAGTACTTCTTGCTAGCTGCATGATGCAATCTTTGCTTCATTTCAGGCAGACTGCAGAAAAAGGTCGCATGAATTGAATCATCCGAGTGGATCTGCAGGTTCACCACATTGAGTCGTGGCGGTGTAGGGTCCCTCTCTCAGTTATGGTTCCCATGACCGGGTTTGTTACTTTTTGGTTGATTTTGACTCTGCATCCAGCTAGTGATCTTGTGCTACTGTTTTGGCACTGTTACTACCACAGATAAAATGAAGTAATAATACATTTGAAATAGAGCTATTGTCTTAGCTACCATTTCATTTCCAATGTAGATAACTTGCAGAAGACCTATCCAGTAGAATCAAGTCCATGTGCACTGCATCAATCACGTAGCTGCACTGAACTAGTTGAGTCCATCACGCCCACTGTTGAGGTGGCGCGGGCCACCTCTCTAACTGGCGGGCACCATAATTTTAGTTGAACTGCACAAAAAAAGTGATTGAAATGAATCGACGCTCCTCCTTCTACTGCCACACTGAGGTGTTAATGGATATCAACAAATCATCTTCATGGAAAGATACGGGGACATGAAGAATAACTCGATCTCGCAAAGTCATCTCACACAGGTCAGTACTGTCCTTTATCAACATGATTGTGCTTTTTCATACTGTGCTAACGTTGTACTTTTTTAATAAAGCTATTCTATCACAATCTTATCTTGTTTTGGAAATAAAGTTGCTTTAACTAGTGCCAATATTATTGTAATCATGCTCTTTCTTACCTATGCAACCTGGAATACTCAACTAAAAATGTTGTTATGGTCAAGAGAATTCACCTAGGGTTGTATGACACGGCTAACCAAGATGGATTTAATCACAAGATTCACTTTATCCAAAGGCTCCAAAGTGACATGCATGTGTGTGAGGTGGAAAGATATATTTCAGGACGTTGATCGATGATTCCACTAGATTTTGCTATGTGTATTTGTTAGATAGTAAGGATGAGGCTCTATACACACTACTTCAAAATCTAGAAGGCCCTCTTGTGCATATATTGGAAGTGGTAGTGCCACCAGTGATGCTGAATATTTTAGCTGCCAATGTTTGACCTGCGTGGCCTTAAAAAGGACTAGTTTCAATGTTTAAGCAAATCCCTGGATCAAATTGCTTACATGAAACATCAATCAATTTTTATTTATTTGTTCACATTCTCACAGCGTTTGAGTTGTACAGTTATGATTGGCTCTAAGCTGTGAATCATTGATGTGTGTAGGCATCTTTGTTGTACTTATTACTATTTAAATCTAATGGGTTGGTTCTGAATCTTGCAAGCTGGAAATCATTGTGATGTGTAGGCATCTTTGTTTTACTTATTATTTGAATCATATTGGTTGGTTCTGAATCTTGCAAGCTGGGAAACACGGCATGATGATGCAGAGGATAGCAATCATAACTAGTTGTTCAAACTTGGTAGCATTGTCTATGTGTAAGTGCGGCAAATGAGCTGATCTTTTGCATCCCGAGAATAATAATTCTAATTGTTGTGCATGTTGATCCTATGGCACTGATAGAACGAGCCAATGCTTTGGTTGTTTTAAGAATAAATTTTAATTAAAACTAATAAAATTTATGTAAAGTGACCACTAACACTTGCTATTACAGTAACAATACAGGCTCGCTCGTGAACCCGAGGGGGCATGTTTTGCCGGGCAAGGGAGGTGTAGTAACTGTTGTAGCCTTACACACTCAATTTACTATTGGATGCAATTCCCCAAGAGCCGAAAAACTAGCTGCTGCCGCCGCCTACCCACTTGTTCACCTTTGATTGCAGTTCCCCAAGATTGGAAAAACAAACTGCTACTGCGGCGGTGCCGCCCCCATTACCCCAGTACACATAGATCGTCTTCATCCCCATGCCCCCAATCCCCACAAACGAGAACCGCCACATCAACTCTGCATGAGAAGAGACTCCAATGGCGATCCGAGGTGTGAGCCTGCTGGATATGGACTTTAGCAAGGAGTTCACCTTTGAGTTCGCCATTCAGACCCATGGCAGCACCAAGTTGAATGTGATGTGCACCAATGATCCGGACTCGGTGAAGCTTTGCCTCGCCAAGTTCAAGCAGTACGTATACCCACAGGAGGAGAAAGCACAAGGTCGCGGGACTAGGCCTTGTTTCCATCCATTCATCACCTGACAGGGACCAGCGGATCACCGTCGCCCAGGTATGCGTGCGGGATGAGGTTCTCATCTACCACTGTTGTAGGGCCACCAGAGGTTCTGGAGCATCTGGTGCAACAAGCTTGTCGACATCCAGAAGCAACACAAGATCATCGGCATCGGGCTGGAGAAAGACTCCGTGGTTGACCTTGCCGCGACCATCATCGACCCCTGCTACGCCAATATAAAAGAAGACATCGATAACAAGAACCTGAACACGTGGGAGGTACCTCTGAATCCAGCCTACATAACCTATGCGGCCAAGGATTCATACACATGCTACGACATGTACAAGCGAATCTTGGACATGAGGGCGTGTTTGCTTCCCATAACCGACGAGTACACAGATAGCCGCAGCGTCATGATCAAGCATCCAGGAAGGTCTAGATGATGTACTTTATCTGTTTAAGCACCTTTATCATCTGAGTGTTTCATGCATTGGCCTATGTCTCGTAATTATCTGTTTTGTCTAAAATATTTTGTCTAAGAACCCATTAACCTATTTGCTTTTTTAGTGTCTATTTGCTTATGTATGTAACTAGTTCACTAGGCTGCCGTGCTTTGAATATCCTTCCTGCCAACATATTCCCCTTCTCAGGTGGACCCAGCAGGTCTCGTACACACACATCTTGGACCAACCACCTATCCATTTGTATTTATTTATTTTTTTCAATGTTTCGTCCTCTTCCTACAACGGCTGGTGGAGCTACCGCAGACGCCTCGATGACCCATCCTAGCCTTTGGCGCTGGCCTGACCATCTCTGTACTCCTGCACATTCTCCAGCGGTGGCAGCTCCACTGGCCCACCCTACACCCAAACAAGTCAACCCTCGTACTCCCCTCCGCCTGTGTCTTCCCCAGCTCCGGTTCGTCAGGTCCGAGGTCTCGACGTCGTCCTCTGCCTTGCTGCTCTCGCTGCGGTGCCACCATCTGCCATTCCCAACATGCTCAACAAAATGAGAGGAACCGGGAGACGACTATCCGTCGAGAGGCTGACAGTCTCGGGCCCACCAGGTCCATGGCCTAGGTATTGTTGTTTAACATACGCCGCCCATGGCATGCAGACACAGTTGATCCAGCTCGTTTCAACTTTCTTTTGCGGTCCAGCAGGTATCAAGCAGCCTCTGGGCCTCTGAGGGAGTCCTGGACTAGGGGGTGTCCGGATAGCCGAACTATCATCATTGGCCGGACTCCAAGACTATGAGGATACGAGATTGAAGACTTCATCCCGTGTCCGGATGGGACTTTCCTTGGCATGGAAGGCAAGCTTGGCAATACGGATATGTAGATCTCCTACCATTGTAACCGACTCTGTGTAACACTAGCCCTCTCCGTTGTCTATATAAACCGGAGGGTTTCAATCCATAGGACGAACAACAATCATACCATAGGCTAGCTTCTAGGGTTTAGCCTCCTTGATCTCGTGGTAGATCTACTCATGTACTACCAATATCATATATATCAATCAAGCAGGAGTAGGGTTTTACCTCCGTCGAGAGGGCCCGAACCTGGGTAAAAACATCATGTCCCTTGTCTCCTGTTACCATCCGCCTAGACGCACAGATCGGGACCCCCTACCCGAGATCCGCCGGTTTTGACACCGACATTGGTGCTTTTATTGCGAGTTCCTCTGTGTCGTCACCCATAGGCCCGATGGCTCCTTCGATCATCAACAACGACGCGGTCCGGGGCGAAACTTTTCTCCCCGGACAGATCTTCGTATTCGGCGGCTTCGCATTGCGAGCCAATTCACTTGGCCATCTGGAGCAGACCGAAAGCTATGCTCCTGGCCATCAGGTCAGATTTGGAAGTTTAAACTATACGACTGACATCCACGGAGACTTGATCTTCGACGGATTCGAGCCACAGCTGAGCGCGCCGCACTGTCACGATGGGCATGATTTAGCTCACATCAGACAAAGGCCTGGAGGCCGCACAAGAGTCCTCTCCGACCCTTAACTCGGATCCGACTGCGCCGATCGAGGATGGGTGGCTGGACACCGCCTTGGGGGCTGCTACCTCTACGGTGATGGAGCCGAATACCGAGCCTGTCCCTTGTGAAGCTCGTGACTCCAAGGTGCCGGACTCTTCTCCGGACCGCGAACTTTCCGCGCTCCTGCCAATCGAACCCGATTGGACGCCGATCATGGAGTTCACCGTTGCGGACATCTTTCAGCACTCGCCTTTTGGCGACATCCTGAATTCGCTAAAGTGTCTCTCTTTATCAGGAGAACCTTGGCCGGATTATGGCCAGGACGGTTGGGATGCGGACGACGAAGAAATTCAAAGCCCACCCACCACCCACTTCGTAGCCACTGTCGATGACTTAACCGACATGCTAGATTTCGACTCTGAAGATATCGACGGTATGGACGACGATGCCGGAGACAACCAAGAACCAGCGCCCACAGGGCACTGGAAAGCCACCTCAACTCACAATATATATATGGTGGATACACCTAAAGGAAGCGATAACGAGGAACAACGGGACGCTGCGAAGGATAATTCCCCCGAAAAACAGCCGAAGCAGCGACGCAAGTGCCGCCCAAAGTCCCGCCTCGACAATGACAACACCCATACAGACCCAGCCATAGAGCAGGGCGAACCAGTGGACGACGAACATGCCCCCAAGCAACCATCCGAACAGGATGAATCGGATAGGCAACCCAGCCCCGACGAAAACAACAGTCCGGATGATCTCACGACGGACACATCGTTGGAGCAGAAGAACCTCCACAAAAGGCTCGCCGCCACTGCACGAAGTCTGAAGAAGCAGAAGCGGAAGCTCAAAACAGCGGAAGATGTACTCAGAATGAGATGGAGCAAAGTACTCAAGACCGCAGACAAATATGGCGATAGTGGCCAAGCAAAGAGCTACCCGAAGCGCAAACTATTGCCTGAATTTGATGAAGAGGCCGTAGAGCCCCCACAATCAAAAAACAAAGAGGCCGCCCGGTCGGATAGACGACCACATGACAAACAAAGAGCGGCAAGCGGCGCCGCACACAAGCCGGCACGTGATCCACATAAGGATACTCGCAAAAAGGATGGCTCGGTCAGATCCATCTATGGGCCAAGAAAGCAAGATCCAGAAAGCAACACAACACGTCGAGTATTCGAAAATCACGACACACCCAAATATAGGGGCGCCACACACCCCCTATGTTTCACCGATGAGGTGCTGGATCATGAATTTCCAGCGGGATTCAAGCCCGTAAACATAGAGGCATACGACGGAACAATGCACCTGTGAGTCTGGATTGAGGATTACATCCTGCACATACAAATGGCTAGAGGAGATGACCTCCACGCCATAAAATACTTACCCCTCAAGCTCAAAGGGCAAGCCCGGCATTGGCTCAAAAGCCTCCCAGAAAATACCATTGGAAGTTGGGAAGAGCTCGAGGAGGCGTTTCGGGCAAATTTTCAGGGGACTTATGTCCGCCCTCCGGATGCAGACGATTTAAGTCACATAACTCAACAGCCCGGAGAGTCAGCCCGCAAATTCTGGAACAGGTTCCTCACCAAAAAGAACCAAATAGTCGACTGTCCGGACGCCGAAGCCTTAGCAGCCTTCAAACATAACGTCTGAGACGAATGGCTCGCTAGACACCTCGGCCAGGAAAAGCCAAGAACAATGGCTTCACTAACAAGCCTCATGACCCGCTTTTGCGTGGGAGAGGATAGCTGGCTGGCAAGATGCAGCACCAGCGACCCAAGTACATCCGAGGTCAGGGATGGAAATGGGAAACCACGACGTAGAAAGGACCAGCGCCGGACTAAGGAAAATGGCCCAAAGAGCACGACAGTCAACGCCGGGTTTAAAAGCTCCCGGCAGAACAACAAAACACTGCCTCTCAAGGACAATAGAAATGAGCTATCTAACCTAAACAAAAACTTGGACAAGATATGCCAAATCCACAGTACCCCCGGGAAGCCTGCGAACCATACCCACAGAGATTGTTGGGTCTTCAAGCAGTCCGGCCGACTTAATGCCGAACACAAGGGACTCGACACACCAAGTGAGGACGATGAAGAACCACACAAGCAGAGCACCGGAAAACAAAAGAATTTCCCACAAGAGGTCAATACAGTAAATTCACTTCAAGTGATAACAGGGAAAAATAGAGCGGCGCTCACTAAATTACGTGCCGCACGGTCCACCCCAACGGAGTCCCAAAACTGGATGTCAAAACCAATAACTTTCGACCATCAGGATTACTCCGGAAGTATCCGGAACGCAGGATGGACTGCCTTGATATTGGATCCTATAATCGACGGACTACAATTTACACAAGTCCTAATGGACGGCGGTAGTGATCTAAACCTGCTATACCAGGACACAATCGGCAGAATGGGGATAGACCCAACCAAAATTCTCCATAGCAACACTTCCTTTAAAGGAGTGACGCCAGGCCCATATGCCAATTGTACATGCTCTCTACTACTAGAAGTTGTGTTCGGTTCAGCCGACAACTCCAGTCGCGAAAAGTTAATCTTCCACATCGCCCCATTTAAAAGTAGCTATCAAGCACTATTGGGACGTGAAGCTTTCGCCCGCTTTAACGCAATACCGCATTACGCGTCTCTTACACTAAAAATGCCCAGTCCACGCGGCATCATCTCATTAAGGGGAAATTTCGAGTGTTCCTCGACTAAGGAAGAACGTGAGACTGCCTTGACAGCCACACACTAATCCGGCTTTGCTGGTCAAAGCCCCTAAACAGGTCATTCAGACCCCGCACCCGGTTAGGCGAGTCCGGTATAAATAAACAAGGGGCTTACTAGCCGCGTACCCCTTTACAAGGGGCTCCAGGCTTGCACAAAAAGAGACAATAAAGCTCAATTTTATTCATTCTTTGAATCACACTATGTTTATTTCAAAATACATCTTTCGCATGGACTCTTTTCCAACTAAGTTCTTCTCTTTTACAGATGAACACCGTGCGACACCCGTCCAGGATGCGGCACAACGGAGACACAGGCGCAGACCTGCAGTAGGGACCCGTTGCAAGGATTCTTTTCAGATTAAGACCCTGCGTAAACCTTTTTTACTGTCTCTTGTTGATACACATCCCCCGGTTTATTACCATAACCGAGGAGGAGGCTGGCGTTTTGGCATCGGCCGCGTCAGAAGTTTTCGTGCATACCTGGACACTAGGGGCTTAGGGCATTGTTCTGCCGGTTTTCATAAAGACCGAATACCTTAGGGAGTGTTCGGCGTCTCGAGTTAGGCCTTATATGCATCAGCTCCGAATCATGTCTTTGGTCAAATGTTGGGTTTTCCCGGCTCCTGTGTTTTGCTGCCTTACGTTCCGTTCTATCGGCTAACATGGCACCAGGAGAACTACTGCGATTGTGCCCCGGTTCGGCCTGGTGAGCACCTCAGTAGAGAAAGCCAAAAACTGACTGTCATGATATAGCGAGAGACTGGTCAACCACTCAATCGACCACTGGAATGTTTAGAATTCCTCCGCTTTGACGAAGGACCGTTTCCCGGTCAGGCACATACGCGCCCCGAATTCGGAGAGCGCGGTGCCCCTAGGGGCTATATAGTAGCCCCACCATCGAACTCCTATGGCTAAGTGGAAGTGATAAAGCATTATAGTCCGGTTGCCTAGTTTGCTACACTATCACCTCCTTCACAGGACCAAGACGTTGGATTAAGTGTGAAAATGCGCTTTTTTGCAAACACCCCCGCACTATGTGCGTGAAGTCAAGATTGCCATCTTTCAGGTTATATACACATATACATTAACGGCCGCACAGGAGGTATTTCAATACTTGAACACACAAGTATAAAAAGCCCTTATATTATATATTTGAAACATGGTTTCACAAATCATACATGTCATTTGAACATAACGTTTTTTGAGCACCGCGACTCTATTAAACGAGCGCCCTACAGGACTTCCTCAAAATAGTGCTCGGCTGGTAATCGGCTTCTGTCCGAATCCTGGGATGCAACGTCGGTGGCCACCATCTCTGCCCAGTATGTTTTGACACGGGCGAGAGCCATCCGTGCACCCTCTATGCATGCCGACCGCTTCGTCGCCTTGATATGCGGCACCACATCAAGGAACTGCTGCACCAAGCCAAAATAACTCTTCGGCTCAGGCCTTTTAGGCCACAAATGAGCCACGACATCCTTCATGGCAAGTCCGGACAACCTATTCAGCTCAGCCCACTCGCTAACCGATCGGTTAATGGAAGTGGACGCTCCGGACTATGGAATTGCGACCAAAAAAGCTCTTCCATTCCGTGATCCTTTTGGCCCCGGAAGTGTGCGACTGCGTCTGCGGCACTCGCCGCCAAATTTAGATAAGCATCCCCCGCACCCCACAACTGGCCCAACTGAGCATACTTCGGATCCGTGAATTTCCTACGCAGCAGAAAAGGTTTTCCAGCCGCAATATCCCCGGCCTGACGTAGCTCCTCCTTTATAGCCCTCATCGCGGAGCGGGCATCCTTGGCTTCGGCGGTGGCCTTCTTCAAGTCCTCTTGTTCCACTCGGCGTTCTCTTTCAAGAAACTCATAGCGGTCGGTAGCATCCTTCAGCTTCACGGCCATTTCGGCCATTTCCTCCCTGCTTCGGCAGTGAGCAGCATGTTCGGCTTTTAGCTCTGCGACCGCCTTCAAGGTAGCCGCATTACTTTTTCTGGCTTGCTCCTTGGCTCGGGCAAGCTCCGCCCGAAGGTCCTCCATAGCAGCGGCGCCACCTGCATTAAGCATACATGTTGTAAGGCACGGGCGTCAAGCTCCCTTACCAGGTGTCCGCGGAGAAGCCACATACCTTGTGACTCGTCAAGTCGTTTATTGACCAGCGCGATGTCCGCATCCGCAACGTCAAGTTGCTGCTTCAGTTCAGCAACTCTATCAGTCCGGCTGGCCACCGAAGGCTCCGCCACCTGAATGGGAAGGGCGACGTCTTATAACTGAGATTATGATCCCCGGCACGCTGTCGCTTTTGACAACGTACCGAGTCTCAGGGGAAACTATCTATACAGGGCGCACTCTATGTGCAAAACTGTCAAAAGGTATATCATTTTCACGTACCTCAAACCCCGTCAGTAAACTTCTGACGGCCTCATGCAACCCGCTCTCAGCGGATGAAATCCTTTCAATCACCATACTCATCAACGTACGGTGATCTTCGGAGATAGACGCCCGCCCGAGCAAATCCTTCAGCTCCTCCAGCCGTACACTAGTTGGTGCCGAACTCTCCGGCCCCGCCGGACTCGGGGAGACCCTCCTCGACGACACCTCAAGGTCGTCCGCCCCGCCTGACGGTGCGGCAGATGGAGGCGTTTCGCTCTCCATCATCTCCGGACAAAGATCCCCCGAAGATGAGCTCTGCTGCGAAGGGCTGAGATCCGAACTACAAGGTAAAAACTTCAGTTATCTTCAGAAATAAAAACATGGATGTCCCTTATTAGAAAACTCCCCTTTCTACTTACGGCTCGCTGGAGGGCTGATTCCCTTGGGGAAATATTGCGGCCGGGGCTTCCCCTGTCGCAGGACCCTCTGGTGAAGATTTCTTCCCCGCTTTGAGGCCTTGGCCTCCGGATGTTCAGAAGCGGTCCTCTTCTCCCCCTGGAGGGAGGGATTCTCGATCCCCCCTTTCTTGAGAGCCTCCTTAGCGGAGGCGGTAGTTTTCCTGTTTCCCCCTTCGCCCTCTTCCGAAGGCGCACCCTCCAGCATCTTGACTAACACGGGATCCGGTGTGGTCTCAGGGAGGGGGGCCGGACACCGTATCAGTTTTGCTTCTGCTATCCACTCCTGTTCAAGGGATAGCTGGTTAAAGGGCAAGTTTATGATAAATGTACGGACAGCATGTCCGGACACAGGACTACTTACATGAGTATCCGGGCGATTGCAGCTCAGGCCTGCGTCCTCGGTCAAGTCCGGACACATCTCTTGTGATCCGAAGAACAGTATATACATCTCCACGGGCGTCGCACCCATGAAGTGTTGGAGAGCTCGCGGTCCCTCCGGATTGAATTCCCACAGGTGGAGGGGGCGATATTTGCAGGGCAGAAGGCGCCGAATCAGCATGACCTGCGCCACTACAACCAGATTGATCTCCCTTTCTTGGAGGTCTCGAATACGGCCCTGCAATAATGGCACGTCCTTGGACGGCCCCCAGTCAAGCCCTTTGTTGACCCATTACGCTAGTCGTTGTGGAGGGCCCGAGCGAAAGGCAGGCGGCGCCACCCATCTGGTGCCCCTGGGAGCGGTGATGTAGAACCACTCCTGTTGCCACAAACCGAGCTCTTTTTGAAAACAGCCCTCGGGCCACGGAGCGTCAGCTCTCTTGCTTATAACTGCCCCTCCGGACTCTGCCTGCCGCTCCTCGATCATCTTTGGCTCCACGTTGAAGGTCTTGAGCCACAATCTGAAGAGAGGAGTGGTGTGGAGGAAGGCTTCGCATACGACAATGAACGATGAGATGTGGAGGATGGACTCTGGATCCAAGTCATGGAATTCCAGCCCATAATAAAACATGAGCCCCCTCACGAAGGGGTCCATCGGGAAGCCTAAACCCCGAAGGAAGTGAGATACGAACACCACGCTCTCACCAGGCTCGGGAGTGGGAATGACTTGCCCCTGGGCGGGCAGCCTATGCGAAATTTCGCCGGTTAGATACTTGGCGTCTCTCAGCTTTGGCACATCTTCTTCCGTGACGGAAGAAGGCATCCACCGGCCCTGTAGGTCGGAGCCGGACATTGTCGAAGGTCCGAAGCGCCTCAATCTGGAGCCTTGGGTGTTGGAACTCGGGGCGAGGGGCGGATTCGATTGAAGATTGAAGAAAAGGAACATGCCTTGGTCTCGTTATAAAGGGGTTGAATACCAAGAGCCGTCCCCGTAACCGTTCGGGACTCGCCATCGATGGAGGGGGCGTGCCAACGGGCGCGGTTGGGTTACCCACGTCCGTATTGATGAGAATCCCGGAATAAGGGGACACGATCTCTGCTTTGACAAGACGTGCCAAGGAAACCGCTTCGCTAAACACGCTGAGGTGGGACAATAAAAACGATTCGAGTAAAGGCTTGGCCGTGGTGTGACGTCACGCCGCGAAATACGTCAGCAGATTGAGCTTGTGTAAATATTATTCTCTCTACGGTGGTATGTGGAATTTATTTTGCAGATCCAGACACTATCCTGGTGTTCAAAATCTTCTATGGATTATTCGGAGGAGGAACCCGCCTTGCAATGCCGAAGACAATATGTGTGCCGGACTCATTGTCATTGAAGCCTGGTTCAGGAGCTACTGAGGGAGTCCTGGACTAGGGGGTGTCCGGATAGCGGAACTATCATCATTGGCCGGACTCCAAGACTATGAAGATACGAGATTGAGACTTTGTCCCATGTCCGGATGGGACTTTCCTTGGCGTGGAAGGCAAGCTTGGCAATACGGATATGTAGATCTCCTACCATTGTAACCGACTCTGTGTAACCCTAGCCCTCTCCGATGTCTATATAAACCGGAGGGTTTTAGTCCATAGGACGAACAACAATCATACCATAGGCTAGCTTCTAGGGTTTAGCCTCCTTGATCTCGTGGTAGATCTACTCTTGTACTACCCATATCATCAATATTAATCAAGCAGGAGTAGGGATTTACCTTCGTCGAGCGGGCCCGAACCTGGGTAAAAACATCGTGTCCCTTGTCTCCTGTTACCATCCGCCTAGAAGCACAGATCGGGACCCCCTACCCGAGATCCGCCGGTTTTGACACTGACAGCCTCCCAACCTAGCTTGTCTATAACATCAGCAACCCAATTTATGTTTGTTTTTTCAAGACAATGCACAACTCAGTTCTATTTTTCTATAAGAATGCAAAACTAAACTATGTTTTCCCTTCTATAATAGTATATATTTATATTTATATTTATATTTGTATTTATATTTATATCTTATGATTACATATATATAAGATAAACAACATAAGGTTCCTTTAAACCTGTCGTTCATCCAACCATTGTATAGACCTTCCCACTTCCTTTATTTTTTGTTTTTATTAATCCTATATCTGAATTTTCTCCTACTTTCTTTTCAATGTAATCTGAGTTTTCTCCCAGTACTTTTCCCTAGAACCAACTCAACTGTCCCACGTCTAGCCTAAATAATAATAATACCCCACGCCCTATTAACTCATCAAATTAAAATGAGATTTTATTTCATAAACCGAAGGTTCTTACAAAACAACAATAATAATAATTGTTTATATATAACTTGGCAAGTTAACTCCTGGTGATTGCATACATTAGCTTGCAAAGATTTTTCTGACCAATGCAGTAGTAGATGTGCAATCATGTGTTTATGTTTTCATAATATTTCCCCGTCCATCCCAACATGATATTTTCACCCTACCCAGCAAGTCCACGGATTTCGAGAAAAATGCAAATGGTATTTAAATTCTAACATAATATATAAATGGGCTGCATAGACGCTACATCATTGTTTCACCCAGCCCACCAAATGGACTAAAAAACCAATGGATTGGCTGACATGTGGGCCAGTAGGTCGAAGCCTAAGCACTTTCGCAAAAAAAATAGAAAGGTCGAAGCCTAAGCAAGGCGTTGGATTTAAATCCAACGGCCAACATTCTTCTTCAATCTCTCGTGTTCTTCCCCCAGCGCTGTCGGGACCGCCTACTCCAGCCTCTGGCATCCAGTGGTGCTGTTCTGCGCGCCTCGCAGCGAAACGCTACCCCACCGAGAGCCAAGCCATCCCTCCACTCCACCGCACCTCATGTTATTCTCTGCCGAGTGTAGGACCACCTCACACCCGAACCACTCAAGTTTCCCACTCCTCTCCATCTACGACTCCACTGCCGCGTCTTCCCCATCTCCGGGGCATTCCAGTCTGGGGCCTCGCCATCGTCCATCGGCCTTGGTGCGCTCTGCACGGTGTGGTCAACATGGTCAACAAACGAGAGTCATCAGAAGATGAGTGTACCTGGAGAGGCTGACAGTGGGGACACACCACACCCATGGACACATGCATGCAACTACATCCTTTTTACCCTGAAAAAGAATGTTTTCTCCCCCTGACAGCTGGGACCCACCAACTACATCTCGCACGCAAGGAAGTATATCCTTATTACGAGCAAAAAATGATTCTCCCCCCTGACAGTTGGGACCCACCAGCTATATCTTTGCGTGCAAGGAAGTGCGTCCTTATCCTCCCTGATAGCTAGGACCCACCCGTTCGGAGCGTACGTAGCATTGTCTGTTTGGTCGCGAACGTGTACGTACATACTGGTCGATCAGTCTCTCCGCAGCGATGAACTGTGGCTGAGTAAGGAGCGGCACATGTCATAGTAGAGGCGCGAACATAGCATGTCACGCAATCCCGTCTATATCGTGTACACATACATACTACCACGCTGCAAGAAAGTAAATACGGCTATGTATGTACATACGGGCGTGGTCTCGAATGCGTACAACGACGTTGTCCTGTTCATCGGTTGCCAACCGACTGGGTCACAATAGAGGAAACAACATCGTGTTCATCGGGATGCAACCGACTGGGTCAGACTATGTCGTGTTCATCGGGAGCCAACCGTCTCGGATGAAACAGCCGAAAGGAGGTCTGGCGTACCACCGAACGAAGGAAACGACATTATGTTCGATCGCGTATGGTCGAAACGGGGTCCTGTTCATCGGGAAGGGTCTGGCATACCGCAAAATTGAGGAAATTGACTTGTGTCTGAGTTCCTATGGTCGAAACGGGGTCTTGTTGATCGGGAGGGGTGTGGTGTACCGCAAAATCGAGGAAACGGACTTCTGTTGGAGCGCCTACGGACGAAACGGGGTAATGTTCATCCATCGTCTAGCCTCGCTCCAGCCTCCACGGACACCGTCGACTTCCTCCAGCCTCCACCTACCACTTTTCATCCATCATCAACTTCCTCCAGCCTCCACCCGCTACTGTTCATCCACGGGCTACTATTCGTCCAGCCTCATTCGGCTACTGTTCATACAACCTCCATGGGGTCTTGTTCATCCACCCCAACCGGCTGGGGTGCGTCGGCCTCCTTGGGGTCCTGTTCATCCAACGACAACAGACTACTACCACGGGGTCTTGTTCATACAACCCCCACCAGGAACTGTTCATCCACAGCCAACCAACCGGCTCAACTCACCATGTCTCAACTCATTCTATGTACCGCACGCACGATAGCAACGGTCACTGTTCATTGAGAGGCAACCCAACACCGGCTAGCAACGTCTCGCACAGGGGCTCGATCGGCTTCCGTAAGCAGCAGAAGTGATCGATCGCTCGGTTCAGTTAGCAGCAGCAGCGAAGGAATCACTCGGGTTCAGTCAGCAGCGAATGAATCTCTCGGGTTCAGATAACAACCAATGGATCAATCACTCGGGTTCAGTAACGTAACTAGCAGTGCGATCGCTCGGGTTTAGTTAGAAGGCTTAGAGCCCAAGCCTCGCACACGTGCGCGTATGTGTACGAGAGAAACGCGCAAACCTCTATGCATCGCTCGGCCCGACCACCCACCGAAACCGGGAACTCCCCAATATTTTCCTTGCCCTTGCTTCTGCCATGATTTTTTTCGTCATGGAAGGCCCAAAGAATGTCATGCAGGTGCGTCCCCGGCCCGCCCAGGACGAAAAGCCATTTTCTGTCATGATTTTTTGTTATAGAAGAGGAGCTCACCACATCTATGATGGTATGTGCTTTTGTCACAATTATCGTCAAAGAAGTGTCATAAGCATGACAATTTTTTTTCATTCGGCCCAAAATGTCATGGATGTGTCTTTTTCTGTAGTATTGCCTACTGAAAACATCACCAACAATTTGAAATCATCATGAGCCTGCAGCAGCTGGTGCCAGAATTGAGAGACAGAGGAGCCAGAGCCAGGATTGGCCAAGAGAGGATGTGAAAGAGGGAAGTATTTTGCTTAAAAATGCGCATCTAGAGAGAATCAGGGCCAGAGTCAAGAATACACCACCACCACTTAAGCATCAAGCACTTGTTCATTGTAGATGTATTAAGGATCCCCAAACCCCCTAAATCCTTGGGTTTGCACATAAGCTTGCATTTGACAAGCCTGTACTTTTTTTGTCCATCGTGTTCCAGTAGAAACCACTCCTATGTTTGTCAAAGCCAACATGAATACCCTTCGTAAGATGATAGAAACCCATGAGAACATAGGGAGGAAAGTCATGCATGCATTGAGCATGCTAACCCTACCAGCCGTGGAATTGTATCGGTCCCTCCAGGGCAACATTTTGTTCATTGGCAGCTAACCAGATGGGTTAGAATGGAGGAAACAACGTCGTGTTCTTCGAGAGCCAAACAACTAGGTCGGAAAGTATCCTATTGATCAGGACCCAACCGACTTGGATGGAACAGCTGAACTGGGGTTCTATTCATTAACCCCCACTGAATGGGGGTCTAGGGTACCGCAAAATGGAGGAAACGGACTTCTCAGCAGCCGCATATGGTAGAAACGGGATCCTGTTCATCAGGATAGGTCTGGCGTACCGCAAAACGGACGAAACAAACTTCTGGCCAACCGCGTACGGTCGAAACGGGGTCCTGTTCACCAGTAGGGGTCTGGCATAC
Organism: Aegilops bicornis; assembly: GCA_021605145.1. Classification (NCBI taxonomy): domain Eukaryota; kingdom Viridiplantae; phylum Streptophyta; class Magnoliopsida; order Poales; family Poaceae; genus Aegilops; species Aegilops bicornis. Next base: position 155,835,609 of record CM038673.1, read on the forward strand.
CGCATAATGGAGGAAACAGACTTCTGTTCAACCTCCTACGGTCGAAACGGCGTCCCGGTCATTTTGAGGGGTGTGGCATACCATAAAATGGGACTCCACGGGCTAATGTTCATCACCGTCTACCCCCTCTAGCCTCCATACGCTACTGTTCATCCATCGCGACTTTCTCCAGCCTCCACAGGGTCCTGTTCATCCACCCTCAACCAGCTAGTTGTGTGGCATACCACAGCACTACCTCCTCGGGGTCCTGTTCATCCAGCACCAACCGCCTACATGGCCAGGGTCCTATTCAGCAAACCCCCACCGATGGGGTGGGGCGTATGTGCGGGCGGCAACAATGGGAACTATTCGTTCACACAAACCAATCGGCTAGGTCAATTGACCATGTCTTACGCAAGCATCTCGACTGATGCCAGTATTGACTTGTTCTACGTATCGCGTGTGTAGCAGCAACGAGCACTGTTCATCAAGAGGCAACCAACCGGCTACGTCTCGCACGGGGACTCAATGCAACACATCGATCGGTCGACTTCAGTAAGCAGTAGCAGCGATGAATCGCTCGAGTTCAGTTAGAAGTGAAGGAATTTCTCGGGTTCAGTTAGCGGCGAAGGGATCAATCGGCTTCAATATGTAGTTGGATCGATCACTCGTTCTTAGTACGTAGTGCGAGGGATCGACATATCACTCAGGTTCAGTAAGCAAACGCCTCGCTCAGGTTCATTTAGCGAATGCCTCACACACGCGCACATACGAGAGAAACACGCAAACCACACTGCATCGCTCGACCCCGACCACGCACCAATTGCCCACGTAACCCTAAACTCCCCAAAAATTTCCTTGTCTTGACTTCTACCATGATTTTTTATGTCATGGACAGCCCAAGGAACTTCATGTAGGTGCATCTCCGGCCTGCCTAGGATGAAAAGCCCATTTTCTGTCATAATGTTTTGTCATAGAAGTAGGAGCCCACCACATCTATGATGATACATGTTTTTGTCACAATTATCGTCATAGATGTATCACATCCATGACAGAAAAAGTTTTCGTAAGGGCCATAATGTGCGATATGTATTTTTTGGAGTGAATGCTCTTGGTAACTCACTCTCAATTCCAAGTCATAGACATCAGTTATCGCTTAACTTTTGAAGAGAAGAGATTGAGAAGTGTATGGGGTAAGAAGATATAAGGTAAATGAATAGTAGGGAAGAAAAAATAGTTTTGCTCCTATGGGCTTTCTATTTCCTAGGGTCACGACCTATAGACAACATGTGCTCTGTTACCATTTGTCACGACACGGTCCCGAGAGGGGCCCTGAATCTCCACGCTTTATGTGCTAGTCCCTGCATCGATTGCTGACACGCACACTAGATGATGAAATACCAATAAAAACACATGTTATAGTATTACATCGCAGATCCAGTCTTTAATACAATACATACCTGCTAGCTCATGGGCTAGCTTACAATACAATCATGTAGTGGAATAATATTCTAGTCTTGCGACATCCATCCTCACACAGGCAGCGGTTGAGCATAGCATCATAACCCTACTTCGTATCTCTCCCTCGATGCGGAAAATCCTCAACATGATACATTGCAACCACAAGGGTCAATACATTGAGTGTATTGGCAAGTCAAAAAATTTGAAGTAGCAACCCTACGAATGTTCAACGGGCCAAGGAAGTGTGGTCATTTTATTTTCAGAAAATTCATTCCTCTAGCTTCTACTTACTAGTCAAGGTATTTCAATCGCAGTTTCCTAATGAACGACTTAGGTTTTCTCAACTAGTTTACCATGAGATCGCCTCAATATCATGGTTTTCTTAAACAGTGCCACGAGAGCCCCTGAGGATCGTGGTCAGTAACTCTGTCATGAGAGCCCCTCGGGCTCATGGTTACCAAACATTTCCACGAGAGCCCGGGATTTTGGTTATCAAACATTGACATGAGAGTCCCTCGGGATCATGGTTAACACAAACACTCCCATGAGAGCCTCTCGGGATTGTGGTTAACAAACATTTCCATGAGAGCCCCCGGGGATCATGGTTTCTCAATCACAACATGGTCAGACACTCTTTTCCAAGATTCACACAAAACCCGACAACAATGGTAACGTAAGTTTCAAAAACATGTGGCCATCCTGTTCTAGTATCAAAACTTTGTAAATTAAAGCAAGGTAGTGCAAGTTTAAGAGTGCAACTTGTTTGGTAATCGTTGATGCTCTTCACATAAACCAATCTTGGTAATTGTTGAAGTTCTTCAAACACACAAACTTTATAAAGCTATTCTTTGCTCTCCGAGCAATCTATCATAAGTAAGAGAAATCATAAACAACCATACAATACAATCACACATACAACAAGTGTTGTGCATGGGGTCAGTGTCATTGTGGTATGAGATCATGTGTCAGGGTTAACTCATAGGAGTTTGGAAGACAACACCGTGGTTGTTAATTGGAATACATGTGACATAAGGGTTTACATGCAAGTTCTCAATAAGGTTCATCACATAAGGAGTATGTGATGTCAAGTTGTGGTTGTCAGATCCAACTAGAAGAATCTTAACAACAAAAGTCATGGTCTATGAATATTGGATAGAAAAGTTTATGTTCAAGTTTGAATAACAATTCAAACTTGTTGACCTTTCATGAGCTTGAATACACTAAGGTCTGAAAGTAATAACTTGGTCTGGCTTCCAATTCAATTTGGATTTGTGTCAGGGTTCATCTTCTTTGAATTAAATTTGAATCGCGTTTACAATCTGATTTGGCTCTACTAAGTCAAATTGAATTATGAATTATTTCATAATTGACTAAGTTGATTATATTCAACTCAACATAATTAATGCTTCCCTAAAGTCAAATACAAACCTAATATAATTACTAAAGTTTACTTATTTGATTTATTTTAAAGTAAAGTCAATCCCAGAATGGTTTACTATGTGTAAATAGTTTTCAAACTTTATTTAAGTATGAATTTGATTTAATTTGAGTTCATATTTCCCTAAAGTCAATTATTAAGTCCAAATTAATTACTAGGTTTAAGTCAATTCACTAAACCATATTGCATTAGTTTTATCCAAATTAAACCTACGGTTTAAAGTTATAATCAAATAAGTTTTAGTTAATTCAAGTATTGTTTGAATGTCCTGAAGTCAAACAATAATCCAATAATATTTAATAAAGTTCATTAAGTTTTGGAGCTAGTTGCAACATAATTGTCCTAATAAACATTTTTCGTTCAAACTTAACCAATTTAGGTTTTAAATATTGTTTGAATTATAGCTACTGTTAAACTATAATCATATTCAATTTCTAAATTATTTTAAAATTAGAGAAAAGTAAGTAAGGTGAAACTAAAACTCACTAGGTTCAAAATGCAAAAAAGAATCAACTTATTTTGATTTACTATTTGCAATTTATGCCTTTTTTAATTTGAATTATTCAAATTATAAATTATTCAAATTCAATAGGTTCAAACTACAACTCCTGTTTGAATTTTAAATTGTTCAAATTCTAAATTATATTAGCCTAGGTGAAAGTGCATTTCATGACGATTTTGCAAAAACTTTAACTAAATTTGGACTATCAGAATAAAAGTTGTGAGTGTTTTAAGTTATAGGGGTTTTCTGTAAAAGTGTCAGATAATTCAATTAAACACAACTTGATTCGGATAATGTTTTGGGTAAGGAGGACACGTTGCGTGTTTCTATTGGCTGATTTGGTTATGTTAAGTGATCTAACATGGGCCTTTTAGATCTAGACTGGGTGGCTGTGCTTGTGTACCCTTTCATAGATTAAATGATCTAATCATGTTTGTGCGTGTGTGATTCGATGACTAAGAGAGGGAGAGGCTCACCAGGCACCGCGGCTTCGCCCGACACGGGGAAGACGATGGCAACAGCGCTCCTTTTCAATGGTGCGGCGTCTCCGGTGCTCCCGGGGGCACGAGGATGGGTCCACGGTGCTCAGAGCGACGCTGGGAGGTCGTAGGTGGTCATGGCAGCATCGGGCTCGTTCTCTGTCGCCGGCGGTGGACGAGCGTGGCGGCAACAACATTTGGTTGCCTCGAGCCTTTGTTTGTTCGCTCGCTTAGGCGCGTCCTAGCGAGTGGCAACAGGTGCGGGAGAGAGAGAAGCTCAAGGCGAACCGAAGAAGGGCAAAAAGAACACCAGGGCCTCACTAGCATGGGAGAAATCGCTCGCCGGAGTTCATCGTCCAGGGCACTTCGAGATCGGGCACAGGCAGCCTAGAGGCGGAGAGCTCGTGAGAGACACGGTAATGGAGAGAGGGGGTCGAGAGGAGTAAATAGAGGGGGTCAGGGGGTGCCGGGCGTGGCCTAGGAAATGAGGGGAAGGTGGGGTGTGGCGGCGACGGGGTCGTGGGGAGATCATGTGGGAGGTGGGGGATGAAGCCGACAGGTGGGTCCCCCGTGTTAGTGAGTGAGAGAGAGAGAGAGAGAGAAAGAGAATGCGAGGCAGGGCTGGCTGGGCTTGTTCCCTTTTTTTCTGTTTATGTTTTCTTCTTTCTCTTTATTGTATTCCTCTGTAACTTCAATTAGACTTTGAATTTGAATTTTCTTTCAATAGTGAACTACCTCTAAATTCCAAATGGAATATTTATGACTGTGTGAACATTTTGTTTCAGCATTTTGGGCATATGATTTCTTCAATTTTCCTTTTGGATTTTTAATTTGGTTTCGAAATCAAATATGTTTCAAATCCATTTTAGAAAATTGGTAGAAGGTCAAGGTCATTTTTTTTGGAATTACGAAATTCAACTCCTACCAAATCAAATGCAAAGCCATTTTAATAATTTCCCTTTTTATTTTTTATTTTTTTGAAAAGGAGGATATACCCACTGCCTCTGCATCTAGATGATGCATGCAGACATTTTATTAATTATTCACAAAGTCCTTACAAAGTAATACATTGGTATGCCTGAAGCCACCATCTTGGCAACACACCCGTCGCTACTCCTATCCCCTTGATGAAGCGGTGCCAAATGTCCAAGCCTAATACCAAACAGACATCGCACCAAAGCATAACATCTAAAACCGGATGACTGAACCAAGACACAGTGTCGGGACTAGATCACACACCGGTCTGGCGCACTCTGAGAGGCCGCCGCCACCGTCAAGCACTGACACTACAAAAAAATACACTATCATGATGATACATGTTTGTCACAGTAGGTCACGATTTCTGTCATGCATGTACATCCATGACGATTTTATGACAGAATCAAGATAGTCGTACCTGTGCTGTCTTAGAAGTGTTCCATGACATTACCTAAATTATCATCACAGAAGTGTCCACTTCCATGACGATAAATCACGCTTCATAGAAGTGCTTTCGTCAAGGGTGACCGACACATGGCATCCACCATAACGGCTCGCCGTTAAGCTATCGGGTCCAGTTTGGATCCGTTAACCCGTTAGCAGCCCGGACCAATGGGGATTTTCCACATGTAAAATTCTCATTGGCCGGAGGAAACACGTGTCTGCTCCTCGGTGGGCCAGATGTCATCCACTCATTGGACAGGAGGCACCTATGATACGTCGACACGTGGCACGGCTCAACAGAGGCCCATTCTAATGAAAAGGACGGCCCGTTTGACTTGGTCAAAAGGTAACGGGCCGGCCCACGGAAAGCCCATTAACGACCTGTTCATATATCGCCCATTTACGGCCCGCTAACACCCGGCACGTTACGGCCTATCGGAATTAAGCCCAGTAGCCTCATCTAGGCCGTCCAATATGATTCCAGCCCGTTGTAACTTCCGGCCCATATATGGCCCATGATGTCTTTCGGCCCATATGAGGTCCTTCGTAACTCTGGTCACATTAAAGGCCCGAGATGAAACTGGCCCATAATGAATAGTGTATCGCTTTATACCCATTAATGGCCCATTATTCCATCCGCCGTTTCCAGCCCGTGTTAACTTTCGGCCTTCTAAGGGACCATTTATTCTTGGGCTCATTTCTAGAATTCGGTTAGTTACGGTCCGTTACTAGTCTGTTCTGTTTGTGGGCCAAATTCAGCCCATGGTTATATTCGGCCCGTTTTTGGCCCGTTAACCCGCTGGGCTATTTTCATTTAAAAAAACCGTTGGGCTGTTTTCATAGAGTTATCAAATACGGTCTATTAATGGCCCGTTATGGTTCACGAATAGTACGACCCATGATTGGCGAAATGATTATACGCCCCGTAGAAGGCCCATGGATCCTACGGCCCGTAGAAGACCAATGGATCCTGCGGCCTGTAGAAGGTCCATGGATCCTACGGCCCATAGAAGGCCCATAGACCCTGCGGCCCGTAGAAGGCCCATAGATCCTATGGCCCGTAGAAGGCCCATGGATCCTATGGCCCATATAGAAGACCAATGGATCCTACGGTCCATAGAAGGCGCATGGATCATACGGCCTACAGGAGGCCCATGGTTACAACAGTCCGTATGTTGCCATGATTATTGTGGCATAGTTACCAAAAATAGGTTATTGTGGCCACTAGAAAAACGTGGAAAAAGAACTGTAGTGACTACAAGCAAACAACTAAACAAGGCAATAAGGAAATAAATAAGCAAGCAACTAGCGCTAGCCTATTACCGCTATTAAACATATTACATCCACTAGGCATCAAAGTTCGCAACTAGTGCAAATATAGGGAACAAAGATGCATATTACATACACTGGCCGTCAAAATTGGCCACCAGTGCAAATAAATGCGGCAGCAAAACAAGAGCATAACTGAAACAACTTCAGAAGAGCACAAGAAACGTTATCCTAGGTATCCACCATGCTGGCAATAAGCTTAGCAAGCTTATTAGCTTTGTCCTGTTTGGCACTAAAATCCTCTAACTCTTGCTGTTGCACTAGAAAGTATGCATCTGAATGCTCTAGGGACTTCGCAGTCCTTCCAGTTCTTGTCGCAGCACAGTTGATCGATGTCTTTTAGCTTGTAGTTGAGACTCAAGAAACCGAACTGATTCGCATAAAGTGAGTTTGAATAGCTTGTGCAAGCAAGCGGTAGTGGCGATAACTTTCGAACACTAAACCAAGACAGGACTTTGGGGTTGTCTCACTGTTTCAAAGATAGTCTTCCTTAGCTGTTTTATCAGCTTTGTTGGAGACCAACAAGGATGTCTCACTATCCTGAACCTTATCTGCATTACTTCCTTTACCATTGCTTAATATGGCACTCTTCCCCAATATTATGTCAGCATTCTAAAAGAAGAAACAAGCAGACACATAACATGTTTAGCATGTACTAGTATATGAAACTTATTTCGGTGAACCAGTTCATTAGTAAGGTGGAAAAGATTAAACTACCAAGTCTTCTATTGCCAAGTACGAGTACATAATGAAAGCATCAAACAAACATATATCTATGTCACTATGGTCACTGCATTGTCTTGCCAAATCAACGTAGAGACACAATTCAAATAATATCAGTTCAAGACAAAGCAGCAGTGAAAGAATACAAAGCATGGGAAACTACATGGCACAACAAGATTTCAGATCGGTACCACGGGTCTACACGTACAACAACACTATTGGCTCTGTTGTGATGCTAGTAATGTGCATGATATGAGAAGTCAAGTGTATACACAATTGAAATTGAAATCAATAGAGCTATTGATAAGAGCAAACCTGTTAAAAAAACATGCGTGAACATACCTGCTGTGCCATTGGAGTTTCGATTGGATCCTTCAATTTAAAAATAAGTTTGTATGAGTAAATACAGTGATACGAGAGCAAAGCAGTATGCATGATAGCAATGGAATCCTAAATTAGAATAGTTGTTCTTCAAGTTTAAGCACTTGTTCTACATGAACAGAGTATAGTAAGACGCAAGAATATAGTACTTAAAAATAGAAAATGAGCTCATAGACCTTACCACATTCTTGGTTCGGGACCAGTACAGAACAAGGCATTCCCAGTCATCGCCCAGTAAATGTGTCTCAGGAGAACGTAAGGGAATTTGATGAGTTTCTTTGCCGGTGAAGGATGTTTTCTTTAGGTAATTCCAATACTGCCACCAAGCATTCTTGAAGATAGCAGAGGTATTAGCACAGGTTACCTCACCCTGAGTTTCCAAATCGGTCCTTCTCTATAGAGAGAAATGGGAAAATTTGTTGTATTATAACCATCATGGAGGTAGGATGTATGGGACAAAGCAAAGTAATTGCCATGAATAACATTACTTACACACAACTCCAAGATAAACACCTGCAACTGGCATTTTCCTTCATCTTCAGTATAATATTTCCAAGATGGGAAGATACGCACGTAGGATTTAACAACATCAAATGTGATAGATGCTAAACTACGACTGGTTGGTTGTGGTTCCTCCACAGGAATAGGCATACTAACTGGTGGAGTTGGGGTTCGCCATGGTAGTACTGGCCCTTTGGGCACTGGAGCTACCTTACTAACTGCTCTTGTTTGGGAGCTCTGTCGTGGAGATAGTGCTGTGTCAACAGGAACTGGATTACTATCTGCTGGGGTTGGGGTTAGATTGGGTGAAGCTGGTTCGCTATCAATCGCAGTAGGGGTACAATCTGCGAGAGTGTGGGTTATGTGTGGTAGGACTGGTTCTCGTGCATGTACAACCGGGGTGCTTTCTCCACCAAGAGATAGCACTGTTTTATTTGAAGACCGTGTTTTTACTCTGCTAGATACTGGCATCACTGTCGGCGTCCAGGGAATGGGGGTCCCCAGACTTGCCTGCCTGCGGCCTACGGCGTGGCTCAAGTGGGGGCCCAATGCAGCTCAGCTTCATCAGCTCAAGCTCAAGACCCTCGCGAGGGGCCAAGCCTCGTGGGGCAGACGATAGGAAGCTTCCTCAGGAGGAGCCTCCTCAGGCAGGCTCGCGAGGAGGCGGAGAGATCAAGGCAGGGCACCTCCCGAGGGGCCCGTGACGCAAGCCATGACGATCGAGGACCAGGCGGGTGCCAGGCGGGCGCCGGCCTGTGCAGTGTCCTTGTTTCCCTTTTGGTGCGAAGGGGGCAAGCATAGGCCAAGGCATCAGGCAAAGGTTACCGTTTCGGCGCAACAAGACCAAGACCAGCAGAACGGCAGGATGGAGGTCATCGTGGAGCCCAGGGCGGCGTCACCGTCAGAACCTTTGGTAGCGGAAGACCAACTTTAGTCAGGATAAGTGTACTAGATGTTCCCCTTCAAAATGGCCAATTGTTGGCGCCCTTCCCGCTCATATTTTGGGAAGAGGCCCAGGGCCTTGCTCTATAAATAGAACTAGCCACCCATAGGGGAGAGGAGAAGAAGAAAGAGGCATCTAGAGATCGACTAGAGAGAGAGAGAGAGAAGCGACTGAACTCTCCCAAGCAGTTCATCGCACCAGCTCAAGAACAGCCCCTCGCGAGGCTGTTCTCCCTTTGTACTGTTCATCATTAGCCCCTGAGGCAATCCACCACACCACACACTAGAGTAGGGTATTACACCACAATGGTGGCCTGAACCAGTATAAATCTCGTGTCCCTTGTGTGTTCATCTTTCTTGCTTAGATCCTTGCGAGACTTAGAGACATGAGCTGGTAGGGGAGAGATCTTCGTGCGCACCCCAATGTTCGAACCTCAAGGGTCTGCCGGAACCCAAAATCCGACATTTCGCACCCAGGTAGGGATGCGCCGGAATCTTTCTTCCGCTGGTCGCATGTGATCTTCCGTCTTGTCCATGGCTGACGCTTGCCGAGCTCGCGCCGAGCACCGGGCTGCTCTCGCCACCCGCGTCGCCGAGACGGCGCTTTGTCGGGCGGACGCCTCATTCTCGCCTTTGCCGTCATTAACGCCGCTTATCGCCCAACGGGAACGAGCAGCAGGCCTCATCCCTGCATCCTTCGGTGCGGCGCGATGGCCGCACCGCCACCCCGTCACTGACTCCAGCCGGTTCGTCGTCCCACACCTGTCGCGTCCCCATGGACGCGCATGCCGTGCTGCTCCTGGCGCGTGAGCTCCTGCACTACCGCCCCGTCGATGACCTCTACGAGGACTTGGTCGCCCACATCACCGAGCTCGTCAGCGCCGGAGGGGGCTCTCCCATGGCGTCCCTTTCGCTGCCTTGCCCTCCATCCTACGCAGGAGGCAAGGAGCAGGAGGTGCCTCCACCACCTCCTCCCCAAGAAGGTGCCCTGGCTCCAAGGCGCGCAGCCCCAGGTGGAGACCCGCCACGTCCGGCGCCTGCGCGAGAATAAAGGAGCTGCCAAGAGATCCCTCGCCCCCAAGAAGGTGCTCGCGTGCTCCCAGCACCAGTGCGCCATGACCGCATCCCTGCACCGCCACGTCAAGGCCCAACGGTGCTCCAGGCAGCGGCGCACGGGAATCCCTAGGAGCAAGCCCCACCTCAGCACAAAGCTCCGGTGGCCACTGCAGGCTGCCGCACTTTCACCTCCGAGCTACGTAGCGTTGCGTGGCATGGCAAGTTCTAGCCAGACCTGCCTCTGCGCTACGACGACCCCACGGACCCCGTGGAGTTCCTCCAGCTCTACGAGTTGGGCATCGAGGCCGGCAACAGAGACAAGAAGGTCATGGAGAATTGGTTTACCATGGCAATCAAGGACGGTGCACGCACCTGGCTCCTGAAACTGGCCCCAGGCACGATCTCCTCCTAGGAAGAGATGCGCACCCGCTTCATCGCCCACTTCCAAGGTACTCGCGACCGGCCCCCGGCCATGAGCGACCTGCGCCGCGTCAAGCAACAGCCGGGAGAGACATTGCAGAAGTACATCCAGCGCTTCAACAACGCCCGCCTCAAGATTCCCAAGGTGACTAAGGAGGCCATCATTTCAGCTTTCTCCGACGGCGTGCGCGACGTCAAGATGAAAGAGGAGCTAGCAATACATGAAGACCTGTGCACATCGCTGGAGCTGTTCAACCTGGCGACCAAGTGCGCCAGGGCTGAGGAAGGGCGCCTCTCCCTCCTCGAGCTCCCGTCAACCGACCTAGAAGAGAAGAAGCCCAAGGTCAAGGACGTTAAGCGCAAGGGGGCTGTTGTGCCTGCGACAGAGCCAGACACCAAGCGATGCAGGGATCAGCCTGAGTCATCTAAGGGTAGCCGGTACTATGTGTACCACGACCTCCACACCCACAACACCAATGAATGCCAAGAGCTTAGAGCCATGCGAGATGGATGTATCGGTCGGTGCCCCGACCGCAACGACTGGGGCTATGGCCGAGGAGGAGGAAGAGGTGCAGGACGATGGGAAGACCGTGGCCCTCACTAATGGTGGCGTGACCGGACTCGCGAGGACCGCTGGCAGGACCAGCCTCGCGAGGGGGGTTGGAGGGATCAGCCTCGTGAGGACCGCCCTCAAGGCAACGCAGGCCTCCCTCCTCTGCCACCACCGCAAAGGAGGAATGAAGACCATCACTAGGACGAGGGGGCTGGGGGCTTCCAGGAGCCGCGCGCAATCGCTTGCATCTTCAAGCAGTTTGCTCGCGAGGTGAACGCAATCCTCCCCAAGCTTGAGGCCACACGCCCACTCAGGTGGTCTGCGTGCGCTATCACGTTCAGCTCAGCGGATCAGCTCAAGTGTGTGGCAACAGCCGGAGTCCTCCCGATGCTTTGTTCCCCAGTCATCAGCAATGTGCAAGTCACCAGGACCCTCATCAACGGTGGAGCTGGGCACAACGTCCTGTCCGTCAAAACGTTCAACAATCTCCAAGTGCCATACGATCAGCTTCAGCCAACCAAGCCTTTCTCAGGAGTCACTGATGGTTCCACTATTCCAATAGGGCAAGTTCGTCTTCCCATCACTCTTGGGCAGCGCAACAATTACCGCACCAAGCTCATTGACTTCAACGTCGTTCACATCCGCCTGCCATACAATGCCATCCTCGGGTACCCAGATCTGGCCAAATTCATGGTAGTGACTCACCATGGCTACAATGTTCTCAAGATGCCAGGAAGCGGTGGAATCATCACAGTGCCTTGCGAGGAAAGGGATGCAGTGTGTTCTCTTGAGTGTGCCTTCCAGGCCGCGGCAATTGAAGACCCAGATCACAGGAGCGGGAGGCTCCCCGAGGTAGTCCCTAAGAAGAAGAAGGCTTCACCTGGCCCAAAAACTCACGAGGAAGGCCCCTCCGGAGGCGTTGTGTTAGGATCCGCGCCCATCCAAGGGGCACCACCCTCTGTCGCGTAGGAAGGCGCGCCCGGTGCCCTCCTCTGGCAGGGCTTGGGGGCTCTCTCCTGGAGGGCCACCGACCTCGCCAAGGTCACGAGGGAGGCGCTTGGGCACCACTTGGAGGCGTGCTTCAAGGCACGTTTCCCTCAGGAAGGTATAAGGCAAGGAAGGCAAAACCCCCAGGAGTTCATCGCGAGGAACATTCATGAGCTACAGGAGTCAAGAGTCATGCGTGGCAGTCGCCGCCTACCCGCCGTAGCCCCACATCCCTGCGAGGATGGTGGGCTGCCTGTCTGCATCGACATACTGAGGCTCAACCGAGCCGCATCTCAGGAGCGCCTCTGGCCTTCACGCGTGGGGCGCTGCGAGGGTCCACCTCACAGCTACGTTCGCATGCCCTTCGGCTTGCCGAACGCAGCTGCTGCCCACCAGCGCCTGATGAGGAGCGTCTGGGAAGCTCAGGTGGCCAGGCACCACGCGTTCCTGGAGGATATGGAGACGGACCTTGAGGAGCCGCCCAGACCCTCAGAGCCTCCCAAGGCTCAGGGCTCCGAGGGCTCGTGAGGGTTGGCTGCTTCACCACACGTCGACAGCTACTCCGACACTCGCTCTGCAATGGTACCAGGTGACATCTTTTCAAGTTTTATCTTCAGCTGGGAGCGCCCGTAGGGCCGCATCATTCCCAAGCCGCTTGGGTCCGTCCCCATGGCATGTATCCATTTCGCTTGTGTTTTTCATCCGCTTTGTTGGGGGCGCCCCTCGGGCTGCATTATCCCCAGGCTGCTCGGGCTAGACCCAGTGGCGTTTACTTCTCCGCATCTACCTATATGAATTCGCTCCTCCGAGCCTAACCTGGTCCTCATGATTATCATCAGCTGCCTATCGTGGACCTCTCCGCTTGCATGCAAAGCGCTTGCGCGTTAAAATAAGGGCGCCTGAGCATCACGACTCACGGGCTCTTACTCGCTTTCCAGCCCTCACCCCATGGCCTTGACCCACGGCATCGCGACCTGTCATACCAGTGGCGGCTGAGCTCGCTCGAGGGCCGGGACCTGAGGACGTAGAGCATTTGCATTTAACCACCCTGCAGGAACACACCATTGATAAAGGCCCAGAGCCAGGCGCAACCCGCCTCGAGGTAGGGCCTCGTGAGTCCCCCGCTGGCTCACGGGTGCCTAGATACACCTCTCCTAGCCCTACCGTGCCAGCCACGTGTCAGGGCGTGGCTGTACACGCCCCGGGGGCTCCTCTCGGAGGGGAGCCCCCTCCCACATACCTGTGGAAGCACCATGTCGAGGAGCGGCTATGCCCGTACACATACAAAAGCGCTATGCTCCGCGCTGGTGATAAACAACTGAGGGCAGCCCACGGCCGTATCAACCTCAGGGAGCCCAAAGCTCAGTGTCTGGTACCATCGCAACGCCTCCCCTCGGGAGTGCCGCGCGAGGGGGCTGGACACGGGGGCTGCGCCCGAGCTACGCCCAAACGCACGCCACCCAGCCAGGTCCCTTGGACCTGGTCGTCGCGCGCCTCTCCCCGAGCAGAGCCAAGGTACGAAAACTCGTTTGCGCATCAAGGGGTACTCCTGAGCATCGTGACTCAGGAGCCTAACTGGTCACGTAGCCCCTCACTCCTTAGTCCCGTCCTGGTTTACGGTCGGGGCTAACAACGGCTGAGGTATGCGCGGGGTCGGGCCCTGCCGACATAGAACACAAGCAAGTAGGAGGGAAAGATGCAAATTCTAAGGAATTCAAAAGCAAATATTACAAGCCATAGAGTGTTTTCACAACACCAAACACAAGTTTAAACGCCTCCACGAGGCATGGTGCATGTTGCAGGAATTAAAACAAGATGAAAGACGCAAGAGGATCACTTTCCAGTGGCGTTGCCGCCCGCGGTGGAGTCGCGCCGGGTTGACCTGCCTCCTGAAGCCGCGGAACCAGTGGCATCGCGCTTAGGCAAGGTGCTGAATGCGCAGAACTTCCCCAGCAAAGCCTCGGCTCGGCCCTTCACGGCCTTGGCAGCAGCGGCGGCAAGGTCTCCTCTCACAGGTTCCATCAGGCTGCCGAGGTCGACGTTGGGGTAGCGAAGGTAGACGTGGCTGAAGACGCGCGTCAGCGCTGCAGACGACAGTGCACGCGCCTCGGCCTCGGTCGTGGGACCAAGGCCGTCCGCGGCATCTTCAAGCGCACGGACCAGGAAGGGAAGCAGCTTGGCAGGGCCGTCCTCTTCGCCAGCCAACGGGTCCTCTAAGCCGCTCTCATAGAGCGTCTTCAGCGCGGCGCGAGCCTTCTCCTCCAGCTCGGCGAAGGCCACCCGGTCCTCGGCCAGGACCTTCTCCTTGCGGTCTAGCTCGACCCTCTCCACCTTCAGCGCCTGCTCCAGCGTCTCCAACCGGCCACGATGGTCAACAAGCTCAGCGTCCCGGTCTTTGACGGCAGCCTCCCGAGCCTTCATCCCCTCCTCCTTCTCCTGGCGGATGTGGACCTCCTTCGCGAGCTCCTCGCGCAGGTCTTGCAGCTCGACCTCCAGCGCCTTGCAGCGGCCCTAGGCATCCACAGCTTCGCCTTGGGCAGCATCGCGAGCAACCTTAGCCTGGCGGGCGGCTTGCTTCTCCTCATCGGAGGCAGACGCAGCCTGCCTCAGCGCCGCTCAGACAGAGGCAGCAGAGCGGGCCCAGCCGGAGGCTAACTCCAGGCGCCCAACCACCAGGCAGGGGTCTGCGCTCTGGAGATCCTCCCAAAGCCGGCTCAGCTCGTTGGCGGCCTGGTCCAAGACAGCAAAGGGCTCAGAAGAGACACGAGCTGGTGGAGCAGGTGAAGAGGACGGCAGCGTGATCACAGCTTGGGAGGAAGGAGCCTCCCGGGCCTTGGGCATCTTAGCAGCAGCACCAAGCCTGGGCCCCTCCAGGGTCAGCGGGGCGACGAGGGCTGACTCCTCGCCAGAGTGCCCCTGCTGGGCTCGCGAGGATGACCAAGCAGGGGAAGCGCCGGCCTCGGTGCCTCCTTTCCCCCCAGACGAAGGCGCTGCCTCGGCAGGCAAACTTGCCTCAAGCAGGGCCGCCCCGTCAACCTCTTTGCCTCCGGTGCCAGCCTGGTCAAGGAGTGCAGACGTCAAGTCTCGGCGGCAGAAACAAAGCAGAGCACGGATCGAGTACTTACAGGTCATCGCTCGCGGGTTCAAGCATCCTCCGGCCAAACTTGAAGCCTGAGAGCTTGTAGCTGGGGCCAGCCTTGGGAGGCATGGAAGCGGAGGACGCGTCAAGAAGGCTGGAGCTGGCCTCAGACCGCCCCGGAGCCAGAGCGGATCCTGGGGCCACCAGCCCCGACCTGTCTTTCCTCGGGACCAGGGGAGAATCCACTCCTCCTCGCCCACCGCTGGCCTTGTCTTCGTGCTACATGGAGCGGAGGGTGCGAGACCTGCGCCGGGGGGAGGACTCCTCCAACTCCTTGTCAGTCGCCTCGGAGTCGAACTCTTCCTCCTCCTCCTCCTCTTCTTCCTCTTCACCCCCGCTGGAGTCGCTGGAGGACACATTCACCGTTGGCAACACCGCCAGATCACCGGGAGCCAACGCGAGCACTAGCCCCTCACCGTTGAAGGTGGGCATGGCGTCCACAGCCTGCTCCCAGTCGTCACGAAGAAACAGGGGGACGGGAGCACCGTCCGGCCTCGCCACGTCTCCCCCAACCAAGGAGTGGAGGGCCGCGACCAGATTTTCATCGGCCAGGGCTGCAGAGCTCAAGTGAATGGCAGCATCTGCTTCCCCGAGCCTCCACAACGGGAGCGAGTGCTCCCGGAGTGGAGCCACCTAGTGCTCCAGAAACTCCCTCAGGAGTGTGGCCCCGGTCAGCTTCGCCGCCCCCAGGTTGCCTGGCCTCAGGTCCGCGTCCATCCTCTCCAGCACCGCCCTCGCGCGGGGATCGACGAGCTCCGCGCGAGACCACGCATCAACGGCCTTGGGCTGCCCCGTGGGCAGCACAAGTCGGGGGTGGATGCGCCCGATGTCCACCATGACCCACCTGCTCTGGAAGCCTTCAATCCTCTTCCCAGGTTTCGAGATGGCGTTGGAGCCAGAGGATGCGACAAAGCTCGCGCATGCGGAGATGGGGCCACCAGAAAACTGAAGATAAAATTAATGGCACAACAAGGCCACCGAGGGCTTTATCCTAACGTGAGCCTCGCAATAGTAGGCGAAGATCGCCAGAAGAAGAACAGAGTTGGGGTGGAGGTGCAGAGCTTGCAATTTGTACATGCGAAGAACAGCAAGGGAGGCACCAGACCGGCGACGATGGCACTCACGAAGAGCGGGTAAAAGGTGCTCCCCTTGCCTTCAGGCTGGCTCGAGCTGGCCTTGAACACCGTCGCCCCCGCGTTGCCCTGCGCCACCCTCCTCAGGGGTACAAGGGCAAGATTCCTCTCTGACACATTCTGAGAATCCAGAGACGGGGAGTACCAGGCCTCAGTCGGAGTCTTGCGGGGTGCCATAGCTCGCCGGATGGGAAGGATCGAGGCAGATCTGGAGGATTTCGGAAGCAGGAAGGAGAAGGGCGAGAAAGGGATCTGGAGCAAGGCAAGCGAGAACAAAGCAGGTCAGTCTGGCCCAGGCTCCCCTTGTTTGTCAAGTCGTGCGGTTGTCGAGGCATCATGGGGAAGCGGAGACGCCCACGTCCAATCAACCGCCACGCGGCGCCTAAGGCCGCAGGCTGTTGGGGCCCACGACGCCTCGCACTTGCCCCTTCGCTTCTCCGCTAAGCCATGTCCGGGCGCGCCTTGGGCCAGGTGGCTACTGTCGGCGTCCTAGGAACGGGGGTCCCCAGACTTGACTGCCTGCGGCCTGCGGCATGGCTCAAGTGGGGGCCCAATGCAGCCCAGCTTCATCAGCTCAAGCTCAAGACCCTCGTGAGGGGCCAAACCTCATGGGGCGGACGACAGGAAGCTTCCTCAGGAGCAGCCTCCTCAGACAAGCTCGCGAGGAGGCGGAGAGATCAAGGCAGGACACCTCCCGAGGGCCCCGTGATGCAAGCCATGACGATCGAGGACCAGGCGGCGCTAGGCAGGTGCCGGCCTGCGCAGTGTCCTTGTTTCCCTTTCGGTGCTAAGGGGGCAAGCACAGGCCAAGGCATTAGGCAAAGGTTACCGTTTCGGTGCAAAAAGAACAAGACGAGCAGAACGGCAGGATGTAGGTCATCGTGGAGCCCAGGGCGGCGTCACCGTTAGAACCTTTGGCAGTCGAAGACCAACTTTAGTCAGGATAAGTGTAATAGATGTTCCCCTTCAAAATGGCAAATTGTTGGCGCCCTTCCCGCTCATATTTTGGGAAGAGGCCCAGGGCCTTGCTCTATAAATAGGACTACCCACCCACAGGGGAGAGGGGGAGAAGAAAGAGGCATCTAGAGATCGACCAGAGAGAGAGAGAGAGAGAAGCGACTGAACTCTACCAAGCAGTTCATCGCACCAGCTCAAGAACAGCCCCTCGCGAGGCTGTTCTCCCTTTGTACTGTTCATCATCACCCCCTGAGGCAATCCACCACACCACACACTGGATTAGGGTATTACACCACAATGGTGCCCTGAATCAGTATAATTCTCGTGTCCCTTGTGTGTTCATCTTTCTTGATTAGATCCTTGCGAGACTTAGAGACGTGAGCTGGTAGGGGAGAGATCTTCATGCGCACCGCAGTGTTCGAACCTCAAGGGTCTGCCGGAACCCAAAATCCGACAATCACCCGCTCCAATTCAAATGGCCGATAAACAGGAAACGTAGTTGAATGTACAGACATTGTAAGAGAGACTGATGCAATAGATAGTGTGGAAAAAAGAGGGCATGAAATAGTTGACATATATATTGTTTAACTAAAACGGATAGCATGACATAATTTCACATATATGATGTCTATCTAAACTGGATAACATACAATAACATAATTCAAATATATGATGAATAAAGAAACAGGATCGCATGACATAATTCACATACATGTTATCTAAGTAATCAAGATCACATGATTTAATACACATATGTGATTTATATGCTAAACAGAGGGCATTCGATATGATGTCTGAACTAAGAACATGGTGTTGAATATTGTGTATATGATGTCTAAACTATGCAATGCAACAAACCATATGCATGATATGAGCAGTATAACCGTGCCAAGTTAGAGGATACACCTCGGTGGGGGAATAGGACTGGTCATCTATCTCTGAATCCATAACTAAGGAGCTATCGGGACCGAACAAGAGATCTGCTTCGACAGGTAGCACTGTCTGCTCTGAAGGCCAGATTTTTCCATCTCCCACCCAAATGGCTGATTCACAGGAAGAGTAGTTTAATGTACAAACATTGTCGCCAAACGGAAATGTAATGAACAAAAGGATGGGCAAGATATCATTCAAATATATGATGCCTGGTTAAACAAGATGGCATTGCACATTTCGCATATATTATGGCTGGCTAAAAGACCTGAGTGTGCATAATTCCCATATATGATATAGAAACTAATCAGGTGGAATTACAGAACATGTATAAACTAAGCATATGACATATATGATGTCAAAAGTAGGCACTGCAAGGCAACATATGCATGATATGACTAACATCATCATGCCAAGGTAGAGCAAACACCTTGGGGGTAAATAGGAGTTGTCAGCTACGTCTGAATCCGCCTTAGAATGGATATCTTCCTCTGGATTACAATCTGGAGAGGGGGGAAGGGTTTGCCATTGAACCCACCATGGAGCAATGTCTGCATGACATTGTATTGCCACGCAAAACTCTTCTCTACTTGTTCAACATGACCGTGTACAATATCTGACATGCATACGAAAAAAGTATGGTGAGATTACGTAAGGAGAGCATGAAAAAATTTAGTGATGCTAACAACCAGTGGATGGATCCAAAAATAATGATAGCAGGCTGATGATTGCTTTTTTTTAATAAAAAGACTGATGATGATTGCTTTACTATTTGTTTCCCATCCAAGATGAACAACATAGGCATACCCTAGGTGAACCAGATATTAGATAGAGATACTATTCATCGCTGCCTCGATATGTGCCCCACAACTAATTTAGAACTCAAGTTTGAACATTAATTTGGACCTGACTTGGAGTCTAAGAGTTGAATAGGACGACAAAGTAGCAAGTAATTTTAAGAAATGCATAACATAAGGAGAAACAAAAGAGTGCGACCTCTCTTGTGGACCCGTGTACTCCTCGGGTTCATTGGCTTAGTCGATGATGGTGATGCCGTTGCGGTGGGTGCCAGCAGCAAGGAAGGAGATCTGAGGCGGCGAAAGATGATCAGGAGTCATGATGTCTGGTTTGGTGGATGCTTCTGTTGATGGAGCAACTCAGGTGAGGTGGGCGACGTCATGGCAGGAGCATGACAAACCACACAAAGTTCCCTTCGACACCTACCTGTAACTGAAGTAATTCTGTAAGGGCTTAGTTGGCTTGCATGATTCTAAAAACTCAAGGATAGGAAAAACACCAGAATAGGATAGGAATGCACATGGTAAACACAGCATTTGTAAACACATGATTTGTGTCAACTTGGGTGTTTGGTTCGCAGGAATTGGAAGAGCAGAGGAATGCAAAGAAACATGGCCAAAATAAAGTGAAACCATATGAAAGCGTGTACAGTTAGAATGTTATTCTGCCACCAATGCACTTGATCTTGTTTTCATGCATAGAATTTCGAAAAGTAGGTCCAGGTGGATGTTTTGCTCCATTCCTTTCAACAAAATGCATGAATAATTGAATAGTAGAGTGCCATAGGAAAAATTCCTATCGCTATGTTTTTCCGTTGAACCAAAATAGCCCTAATGGATCGACATGAATGTAGAGTAATAAGTGATGCAACAAGCGTACAACCTCTTTGCCATAGCCGTGTCGACCTCAGCATCATTGGGTTGGTCGCTAAAGAAGTTGAGGTAGAGGTGGCTATCGGAGGTGTGGAGGAAGATCTGAGGAATCTATAGACAGCGTCCAGGGCACTGCTCTGTTGTGATGGATCGTTCCGTCATTGGAGCAGCTCCGGTGAGCCGTAAGACGTCAAGGCTGAAGCAGCACAAGACAAACATCGTTAATCCCAAGTGGGATTTGAATAGCATCTCCAATAGATGACATACAATAGATGTAAATTTACATCACCAAAAACCACCTGACTACAACAGATTAGGTAAAAACTGTTGACTCTGAACTTAACTGTCGAAACTAAAATTTACTGTGGAATCTGAATGTTACTGTCGAAACTGAATGGAATGGCAGCAGAGAGGCACTTGGCATGTAGTTTAGGGAGGGCCTGCAGTTCATCTTCAACCTGCACCCCCCTGAGCCTCCAGCCACCACCGGCCTCGCCGCTGGCCCCAGCGTTGCCACGCCGCCCCAAAACACCTCCCCACCACCGGTCCGCCACTGCCCCGGCCTGCCCTCTAGCCCCCCCCCCCCGCATGCTGAGCTTTTTCTCTGGCGATCCCCATGACACCACCCCACCACTGTGCCCACCACCGCCGGCGACCACCGCCCCCACCCTGAACCCTAAGATAGATAGTGGGATACCTCTCCGGCGAGCCCCCCTCCCCGCTGCGGCTGGTTCTTCCTTAACTCCGGCGAGCCACCCACCCCCTGAAAATCGAGTGACCCAAAAGTCGATTCAGTCGATTGAAGTGTAGCTAAATTGGAGCAGAGCAGCAAAACGAGCGAGGGCGAGAGCAGCAGCAGCAGCGCGAGAGCCGGAGTAGCAGCAGTAGTAGCAGATCCGGCTGGTTTGGACGCCGCCGCCGAAGGGGCCTCACACCGGGGGAGAGCGGCCGTGGAGATGTTGCCTGCGGCACCGGCTTTGAGGTAGCCGCTCCATGGGGGTACAGGATGGAGCACCGACGACGCCGGGAGGTCGAGTTAAGGAGAAGGTGCGATACGATGAGTGTACAATCTCTTTGGTGGCGCCGAATAGGCCTCGGCTTCGTTCGAGCAGTCGGTGAGGATGTTGCGGTTCCGGTGGAGCAGGTTAAGGCGGCGCTGTGAGGATGGAGCAGCCGCGATAGACGAGGCAATCATCGGAGCAGCTCCTTGGAGGTGGAGGACGGGGCAACTGAACCGGCGGGACAACGAGATGAACAACGGATCCTCATCCGGGGAGGTGGATGAGGGACGCTGAGCTATTGCGGTGGACGACGTCATTGGGGAAGAGGCTCCGGCGGGGCAGCGCTGAGGTGGCGGACGGAGTAGGGTGGGGTTTGGCGGCTGGAGCGGAGAGGTTATGGCGGCCTGGGATTTCGAATGGCGAAAAGGAGGCGATGGGAGGGGGAAACCATGACTTAGGGATGCGCTTGTCCAAAATGTAGGGTGCATTACAAAAGTACCCCCACCGATTTGAACTAGGGCCCTTTTGGCTTAGGGTTAGAAGGGGGATTTCATGTGTCGGGATTTGGTGGCTGGAGGGAGTTTTCGCGCATTGTAATTCCGGGATAGCAAGGCGCGGGTTGTGAAGGCGCCAATTTTGGGAGCACGATATCTTAATTTTCGGGATATAAGCAAGTTGAAGTTTAGGGACAAGCCTAACATGTAATAGTGTACTTGTACGTATCAAATCAATTCGCACTTCCCTCCACGAAAAAACTAAAAAACATAAAAATATTCAGACCACACAAAGAGGGAGTCTTGTACTATTTTACTATATAAATGCTATTCAAAGCTACTCCCTCCTTCCATCTATATAGGGCCTAATGCGTTTTTCGAGGTTAACTTTGACCAAATATTAGAGCAATAATATATGACATGCAACTTACACAAAGCACACCATTCGTGTGTGAAAGGAGCTTTCAATGATATAATTTTCACATTGTGCATGTCATGTACTATTAATCTTGTCAATAGTCAAAGGCGGTCTTAAAAACGCATTAGGCCCTATATAGATGGAAGGAGGGAGTCTGAATCCATGTTATGTCCAATTAAATTTTTTTGCTAGCTGTGTAATGCATGTAACCTTCTCATACCAATATTTTAGTGCATTCCAAATGTCTATGCTACCACTATAATTGGAACTGAATTTGAATTCGTTTCTCTATTTCAATAAGAATCTACAATCATGATTGTTGCCAACTTCAACCATCATTCTTGTATTACCTTAATAACACACCACGTGATTACTATACACATAGATATGAACTATGTGTACTATATGAACTCCAATTCTATTTTTTGAATACGCTTGATGTTGATTCAAAATAATAGTACATTTGATGTACAAAATGTAGCGACCCGACCTCAGAAGGTCAAGCCTACGTGTTCTTGTGCCATCCTCGGATCGATGTCTTTGGCACACACAGTACATCAATGTATATATCAAAGTGCAATCACATGTATAATTAACGTAAAACTGATATATACCTCATAAGTCACAGTGAAACAAATAGTCGGGTGTGGAGTCCCATCAATGCCATCGGCAGGTTGAGTGTAGACCGTAACCTGTATCGTAACTCTTACTCGTCGAGGAAAGTATACGCAACATGATACGTTGCAGCCGTGTAGGTCAATTACATTGAATGTACCGCAAGATCACAACATGAGAAAATAGATGATAAAACTATACTATATGCAATATGGCTTTGTGGCTCTGTGTCTGAGTTTTGTTTGCGTAACAGCTGATTTATTTTCCCTACATCAAAGGAATAAATGAAGTCTGTACTATAGAGTTATCAATCCGGTGTTGAGAGTTCCGAGATAGATCCAGGTCCAGATGCTCAAATTGTCCGTAACCGGGGACACGGCTAATCGATTAGGTTTTAACCCTCTGCAGAGGTTTGTACACTTTACCCGCAAGATTCGATCCCTCTCTTTACGTTCTCGCACTTCAGGGTGTTTGAGAACAAGATGACCAAACATGGTCTTAGAAGAGTTCCTCGACCACCGTCGGTGCTCATCCAATCCTACCGTAGTTCTACATCTGCTAGCACCGTCCCAGCCAGAGTCACAACTAAGGTCAACCAAGCGAGCCCATATTGACTTGTGGTTGCACAGGTAAGCTTAGGGCATGAAGTATTCTTCCATCTCTTTGAGTCTGGGTGAAGCTTTCCAAGATGTCATGGCGCTTCTCCATGCATCCCGACCAACCACTGGTTTCTCCAGGGTGCCGTCAACCATCCTTCACCCAATGAGTGTGTATTGAATTCTTGTCTTGAGTCTTGAAGTCTTGAGGCCTTGAAAATGCAGTCCTTGCAGATGCCATCATGGAGTTGTCGTCATTGACGTAGAGTCCTCCTTCTTCACACCACTCTCGAGCACTCATACCAACCCCGTCTACTATAGCGTAGCATAAAAATAAATGACGTCCCGGGCTTGGTAACAGGGTGATAGGTTCCTACCTCATGCATACTACTCAACTACAAGAATTCAATGTCACTACTGGAGGGATTGTTGCGAAGATGACACTTGATGCAATAAAACACATAGGTATGAAAAACATGGTCAAAGTGAACTTGCCTGGTAAGTTGATGAAGATAACAACACTCTCGAATAATGACTTGGTAGAACTATTCGTCACTCCGTTGAAAATCTATATAGTCATAGCATTCATATAAGCAAACATCCTAGCAAACAATTCTAACACTCAAAATAAAACCAACAAATAAAAATGCAAATCAAGGGACACCAAATAAAATAAAGGGAAACTACACAACAAAACTACCAAAGAAAACTCGGAGAAAACAAATCAAGGTTTTCACCACATCAAGCATCAACTAAATTTAGTTTTACACAACTAAAACTTTTCTTAACAGAACCTAAGCATGGGTTTTGCTAACTAACAGAAGGGAAAACATCATACAAACTAGGGACAAAAAGAATCACATCAAAAGCTATTATAGAACTCCTATTATGCCTATAACAATTCTAGTAAGGAAAAAAATAAAATAAAAATTTTATTTATTGTAAATAAAAGTTCATGTTCTTAACCTACAGAAACTAATCTAAAATAAACTATGACATAGGTAAAATAAAATTATTTACTAAATAAAACAATAGGAAAAGCAGTAGCTAGTTAAATAAATAAGAAACACATGATTTTGATTAAAACTATTTTTTTATTAAATCTAAAATACCCAAATAAATTCCTACCACTAGGCAAAGTCAAAACAAAGCAGTGACAAAAAGAATCACCAAAATAAAATAATCCTAACTCATTTTATAGCAGAATTACTAATCTATCTAAAACTAAAATAAAACAATTTCTAATAATTTAAACATGGCCAAACATATTTTCTTCAGAAACTACAACAAATTTGCAAACTAACAAAGAAAGAATCAACTAAAAATATTAAGTAACCTAAAAGATATGGATTTTACAAAACTGAAACTATTCTGTTAAAAACAGAAACGAAAAATGTTAACTAAAAAGAAAACTGGGCTAATGGGCCTATCTAACGCATCGGCGTTAAATAACTAAAATACGCTCGAGACTTTAAACCGCTTCGGCCGGTCTAACTAAACCCTAATAAAACCGGAACTAAACCGGAACTAAAACCGGTTCTTTTAAAAATAAACCTAACGCTTCGGGGATCTAATCTAGACCCTACGATCTAGATCTAACGGTGGGGGGTGATCTCCGGCGACTCACCGCGGGGAAGACGCGGCTGACAGTCGGCAGCGGCTCGGGCGGCGTTAGGTGCAGGGGGCTCCGGTGCTTTCGAGGACGGCGGAGGCCTCGGCGGAGTCTTGGCGTGTGAGGAAGCTTCGGGGTGGACTCAGGCGAGCTCGAGGTGGTCGGGATGGGCGGGCCGTGGCAATGGCGGGCGGCTCGGGTGCTCCGAGCGATTGCGGCGAGGAGGGTTAAGCGAGGCGAGGGAGAAAGCAGGCGGGGGGTTTATATAGAGGGGGAACGACTTGGACGAGGCGATCGCGGGAGGAGATCGGGAGGATCCCGGATCTGCGGGATTCCGGGCGAGGCGACGCTGGTGGCTGGCGTGGGGTGTAAGAAGGTGGCGGAGTCCACCCGTCTGCGGGAGAGGGGCGGGGCGTTCGGGCGGGCGACCGGTGGCTAGGGGGTTCGGCTCGGGCGCGGCTCGGGCGTGGGCTCGGTCGGGTCTTGGGCTGCCCCGGCTGGCTCGGCTGGTTTTGGCTGCGCCTGCCTGGGTGGGCCTCGGCTGGCCGGGCTGGGCCATTAACTGGCCGCACACGGGTCCCCTTTTTTTCTTTTCTAATTTTTTTGAATTTAAGAGAGAGAGGAAATATAATTAAATATAAATATTTTATATAGGACATATATATATATCAAAATGATCAGGGGAATATTCCCTATAATTTGAACATTTTTCCAGGGGCAAAACACAAACTTTATAAAAAATCATTTTTCTAAAATTTAAAATAGAATTCAGATTTGAATTCAAATTTTTGGCAATGTTTCTTCTGACATATTTGGAGTGTCATGTTACTCCTCTCATACTTTTTCTCAAGTATTTGTCAGGCATGGTTTTTGAAATAATTTTCAACTGCCAAACTTTGAATTCAAATTCCAACAACTCAAAAACTTCTGAAACTTCAAATGCCACTCAAATTTCAAACAAAATGCATAGATGATTAGCTATAATTGTAAAAAATTCCAAATAGGAAATTTGGGATGTTACAAATCTACCACACTTAAAATGAATCTCGTCCTCGAGATTCGAAGAGGCTAGCAAGAAAAGTTTAGGGGTTGGGGGTCTTCTAGCAAATCCATTGATCTGTATGGTCTAGTGTGCTACCACACTTAGAAGCATGGTTATGGTTCCATCAAAACTTATATACTCCATCCTTACCGTTGACAGTGTCGGTCTTCTCAAATCGTAAGGATAATTCCTTCTCTGGGCTCTTCCGGTGGTGGCATAACCTTTTCCTCAATTCTTTGGTCCTTTTCCTCTTGGTAAGGTTATTCCGAGACCGGGTCCTCATAGCTGATAGGTCTGTGTCCATTCTAGACAACTATCGAAATACTCATGGTGGTCTACCATTAATGGTTTTTCCTGCAGAAAACGGGTCTGGGTTGAACCTCACCGTATAACCTACGATTGGCAACGGTTGCCTGTAAAGGGTTCCATCGTCCTACCATTCTATGGTTTTATGGCTTATCGCGTCGACATTCTTCTAAGGTTTTCGAGGCTCTCAGATTTTCCATCAACATATGATAGTTCATGATAGAAGTCTCCGGTATGGGGGCCAATCCATCCCGTACTTGAATCATTACCACATAGGTAAATAGTGAATCACGTATTCTAACACTTGGGCATACTTCACATGCATTGCAGAATTTCCCTTGCCGACGAACTGAGTTCGTATAAATCCATGGTTTCTGCAAGCTGAACAAGACATCTAACGTGTCTTCACGATCCCTCGGGTTTTCGTATCCTCCTAAAAGTGTGGTTGATTAACTCAGAGTTTTCTTCCAAAATATCTTCCTTCAGCAAGAGTGTGCTTGCTTCTTATTAACTCCGGGGCCTGTGGATTATGGCCCACTTCAACTCTAGTGCAGCTTTAACTCATCCTCGGAGTTACAATTGCTCCATTTTCCAACATTACACCACTTTAAATCCAATAACATTTCATTTCTTCATACCATCATATCAAAAATAAAACTCCGACTCATTTATTTTTCCAAACTCCAACCTGTGGGACACATTTCCATGTCCATTGGTCCAGTGTTCTTCATAGGGTACTATCACCCTTAAAATGAAATTCACAAATCCATCCATAGACCATATTTCTCATATCCTCGAAAATGGTCAAAATCCGTGTTCATAGAGTAACAACTCATACAATTAAACATATGAAAACATGTCACCTTAACTTTATTGATTTCATGAACCCATTACAAACTCTGAGCACCCATTACATAACTCAACTTATTGTACTCATGAAAAAAAATTGGTTTCTACCACTCTTATTATCCATATCAAAATTCCAACTACTCAACTCCAGCTTCCTTCTTGTAGGAACATTTAGTAGCATAATGTCCTGCTTCCTTGCAATGAAAACACATAACTTTCGATAAGTCTTTGGGCTTCTTGGAGATGGTGCCTGCTCCTTGAGTTCCTTGCTTCCTTTCAAGACAATGATTGGCATAATGCCCGACGTCCTTACATTAAAAACAGGTAATATGACTCTTGTCCCTCTTTGCAGAAATTGGGTTGTTCTGAGGGTGTCTTTGTTTTCTCTTCCGGGGTTTCTTCGTTCTGATCAAACCTTTTATTCCCTGTGGATCAAACTCTATTGCTTCCGTTGGGAAGTATCCCAGATACTCTTTTCTTTCCTTGGTGCAATCTTGTGAAAAATGTCCTTCTTCTCCACATGAATAGCAGGCATTGGAGTAAAATCTGTTGAGGCCTTCTCCATCAGGGTCTTCAACACATTCCTTCATCACAGGTTCTTTCATAACTTCTCGGAGGGCTTCTTTCATTCCTTCTTCCTGCTCCTGAATAGTTTTTGCACCATGGGGTAAACGTGACACTGAGTCGGGTAGTGGGTGGCTCCTTCACACAAGAAACAAGTCACCTGACTAGTTGGGCATTCCTCAGCTGGGTGTTTCTCCTCACAATGAGGGCATCCATCCTTGTGTTCCCCACAGGTGTGTCCTATTTCTCCGCAAATCTTGCAGGCACAAGGTTTATTTCTTGGTGTATCATGTTGCTTCCGGATAACACGAGATCTAGTCAGAGTCTTCTTGAATTCTTTCCAAGTCTTTGCTCCATTCCATCCCTGTATAGCTTGAGGCATCTGCCACCATGTTGCAGCACTTCCTTCAAAGTACTGAAGAGCGTAAGATACTTCATTCTTCCTTGAAACCAAATTGCTCCCGAAGTGATTCTCCATGTTCTGAATCCATAGCTCTGCCTCCGGCTGAGTCTTCGGTCCAGAGAATAGCAGCCCATCTTCCTTTATCATCTATTGAGTCCAAGGATTTTGGGATGAGATAGGAGAGAAAAAAAGGGAGAGATACACACAATACAAACAATAGTTTTTGAAGAAACAAGTTTTACTTTGTGGCTGTCGGAAAACATCAAACAAATGACAACTCACAAATGGCCGCATCTAACGTAAGTGTATAACATGGATTTGGTCCTCTAACGGTCAAATAATTCTTCTGATTCTTCAAGTCATCTGAGTCTTCAACTGGTGTAGCTTCAACTCTTCTAATGCATGGTCAAATCCTCTTTACTCTGAAGAGGCCATCAGTTATCCGATATCTTGTCCTTCTTGGAGCGGCTTCAGTTGATTCTTCATGTGATCAAAAGGGAAAAGGGGTATATTCTAACTATTTGAGGTGAGAGTGTCTATTTGATAAAATCAGAAGAGATGAGAAGTAAAGGATCCTTTTGAAAATAAAGTTTTTTGAGACATCCTGTCCTAGGGGCTTTCCGATTTCTAGGGTCACGTTCTCTACCATCAACATGTGCTCGATACCATATCTCAGAAGCGACCCGACCTCAGACGGTCAAGCCTACGTGTTCTTGTGCCATCCTCGGATCAAGATCTTGCACACACAGTACATCAATGTATATATCAAAGTGCAATCACATGTATAATTAACGTAAAACTGATATATACCTCATAAGTCGCAGCGGAAACAAATAGTCGGGTGTGGAGTCCCATCAACGCCATCGGCAGGTTGAGTGTAGACCGTAACCCTGTATTGTAACTCTTACTCGTCGAGAAAGTATACGCAACATGATACGTTGCAGCCGTGTAGGTCAAGACATTGAATGTACCGGCAAGATCACAACATGAGAAAATAGATGATAAAACTATACTATATGCAATATGGCTTTGTGGCTCGTGTCTGAGTTTTGTTTATGTAACAACTGATTTATTTTCCCTACATCAAAGGAATAAATGAAGTCTGTACTATAGAGTTTTCTATCATGACATGGTTCCGCCAACCGATGTCTCATAGCCCAAATTCATCATAAGTTACCCACAATTAAGTAATCAATCCGGTGTTGAGAGTTCTGAGATAGATCCAGGTCCAGATGCTCAAATTGTCCGTAACCGGGGACACGGCTAATCGATTAGGTTTTAACCCTCCAAGGATTTTGGGATGAGATAGGAGAGAAAAAAAAAGGGAGAGATACACACAATACAAACAATAGTTTTTGAAGAAACAAGTTTTACTTTGTGGCTGTCGGAAAACATCAAACAAATGACAGCTCACAAATAGCCGCATCTAACGTAAGTGTATAACATGGATTTGGTCCTCTAACGGTCAAATAATTCTTCTGATTCTTCAAGTCATCTGAGTCTTCAACTGGTGTAGCTTCAACTCTTCTAATGCATGGTCAAATCCTCTTTACTCAAGAGGCCATCGGTTATCCGATATCTTGTCCTTCTTGGAGCGGCTTGATTGATTCTTCATGTGATCAAAAGGAAAAGGGGTATATTCTAACTATTTGAGGTGAGAGTGTCTATTTGATAAAATCAGAAGAGATGAGAAGTAAAGGATCCTTTTGAAAATAAAGTTTTTTGAGACATCCTGTCCTAGGGGCTTTCCGATTTCTAGGGTCACGTTCTACAGTCAACATGTGCTCTGATACCATATCTGTAGCCACCCGACCTTAGACGGTCAAGCCTACGTGTTCTTGTGCCATCCTCGGATCGATATCTTTGGCACACACATACATCAATGTATATATCAAAGTGCAATCACATGTATAATTAACGTAAAACTGATATATACCTCATAAGTCGCAATGAAACAAATAGTCGGGTGTGGAGTCCCATCAACGCCATCGGCAGTTGAGTGTAGACCGTAACTCAGTATCGTAACTCTTACTCGTCGAGGAAAGTATCTCGCAACATGATACGTTGCAGCCGTGTGTAGGTCAAGACATTGAATGTACCGCAAGATCACAACATGAGAAAATAGATGATAAAACTATACTATATGCAATATGGCTTTGTGGCTCAGGTTCCGAGTTTTGTTTGCGTAACAACTGATTTATTTTCCCTACATCAAAGGAATAAATGAAGTCTGTACTATAGAGTTTTCTATCATGACATGGTTCCGCCAACCGATGTCTCATAGCCCAAATTCATCATAAGTTACCCACAATTAAGTAATCAATCCGGTGTTGAGAGTTCTAAGATAGATCCAGGTCCAGATGCTCAAATTGTCCGTAACCGGGGACACGGCTAATCGATTAGGTTTTAACCCTCTGCAGAGGTTTGTACACTTTACCCGCAAGATTCGATCCCTCTCTTTACGTTCTCGCACTTGTGGTGTTTGAGAACAAGATGACCAAACATGGTCTTCGAAGAGTTCCTCGACCACCGTCGGTGCTCATCCAATCCAACCGTAGTTCTACATCTGCTAGCACCGTCCCCACCAGAGTCACAACTAAGGTCAACCAAGCGAGCCCATATTGACTTGCGGTTGCACGGTAAGCTTCCGGGCATGAAGTATTCTTCCGTCTCTTTGAGTCTGGGTGAAGCTTTCCGCAAGATGTCATGGCGCTTTCTCCATGCATCGGCCAACCACTTTGGTTTCTCCAGGTGCCCGTCAACCATCCTTCACCCAAAGAGTGTGTATTGAATTCTTGTCTTGAGTCTTGAAGTCTTGAGGCCTTGAAAATGCAGTCCTTGCAGATGCCATCATGGAGTTGTCGTCATTGACGTAGAGTCCTCCTTCTTCACACCACTCTCGAAGCACTCATACCAACCCGTCTACTATAGCGTAGCATAAAAATAAATGACGTCCCGGGCTTGGTAACAGGGTGATGGGTTCCTACCTCATGCATACTACTCAACTACAAGAATTCAATGTCACTACTGGAGGGATTGTTGCGAAGATGACACTAGATGCAATAAAACACATAGGTATGAAAAACATGGTCAAAATGAACTTGCCTGGTAAGTTGATGAAGATAACAACACTCTCGAATAATGACTTGGTAGAACTATTCGTCACTCCGTTGAAAATCTATATAGTCATAGCATTCATATAAGCAAACATCCTAGCAAACAATTCTAACACTCATAATAAAACCAACAAATAAAAATGCAAATCAAGGGACACCAAATAAAATAAAGGAAAACTACACAACAAAACTACCAAAGAAAACTCGGAGAAAACAAATCAAGGTTTTCACCACATCAAGCATCAACTAAGAAATAGTTTTACACAACTAAAACTTTTCTTAACAGAACCTAAGCATGGGTTTTGCTAACTAACAGAAGGGAAAACATCATACAAACTAGGGGCAAAAAGAATCACATCAAAAGCTATTATAGAACTCCTATTATGCCTATAACAATTGTAGTAAGGAAAAAAAATAAAATAAAAATTTTATTTATTGTAAATAAAAGTTCATGTTCTTAAACTACAGAAACTAATCTAAAATAAACTATGAAGTAGGTAAAATAAAATTATTTACTAAATAAAACAATAGGAAAACAGTAGCTAGTTAAATAAATAAGAAACACATGATTTTGATTAAAACTATTTTTCTATTAAATCTAAAATACCCAAATAAATTCCTACCACTAGGCAAAGTCAAAACAAAGCAGTGACAAAAAGAATCACCAAAATAAAATAATCCTAACTCATTTTATAGCAGAATTACTAATCTGTCTAAAACTAAAATAAAACAATTTCTAATAATTTAAACATGGCCAAACATATTTTCTACAGAAACTACAACAAATTTGCAAACTAACAAAAAAGAATCAACTAAAAATATTAAGTAACCTAAAAGATATGGATTTTACAAAACTGAAACTATTCTGTTAAAAACAGAAACGAAAAATATTAACTAAAAAGAAAACTGGGCTAATGGGCCTATCTAACGCATCGGCGTTAAATAACTAAAATACGCCCGAGACTTTAAACCGCTTCGGCCGGTCTAACTAAACCCTAATAAAACCGGAACTAAACCGGAACTAAAACCGGTTCTTTTAAAAATAAACCTAACGCTTCGGGGATCTAATCTAGACCCTACGATCTAGATCTAATGGTGGGGGGGTGATCTCCGGCGACTCATCATGAGGAAGACGCGCCGGCGGCAGTCGGCGGCTCGAGGCGGCGTTGGTGCGGGTCTCCGGTGCTCGAGGACGACGGCGGAGGCCTCCCGGAGTCTTGGCGTGGCGAGGAAGCTCGGGGTGGACTCAGGCTGAGCTCGAGGTGGTCGGGATGGGCGGGGCGGTGGCAATGGGCGGGCGGCTCGGGTGCTCGGCGAGCGATTGCAGCGAGGGAGGGTTAGTCGAGGCGAGGGGAGAAACGGGCGAGGGGGGGTTTATATAGAGGGGGAACGACTTGGGCCGAGGCGATCGCGGGAGGAGATCGGGAGGATGCGGATCTGCGGGATTCGGCGAGGCGACACGGTGGCGTGGGGAGGAAGAAGAGGGCGGGGTCCACCCGTCACAGAGAGGGGAGGGCGTTCGGGCGACCGGTGGCTAGGGGTTCGGCTCGGGCGCCTCGGGCGTGGGCTCGGTCGGCTGGCTTGGTCAGCCGGGTTGGCTGAGGCTAGCGCCTGCCCGTGGGTGGGCCTCATTTGGGCGATTAGCTGGGCGCTGGGTCCCCTTTTTTTCTTTTTCTAATTTTTTTTTGAATTTAAGAGAGAGAGGAAATGTAATTAAATATAAATATTTTATATAGGACATATATATATCAAATTGATCAGGGGAATATTCCCTATAATTTGAACATTTTTCCAGGGGCAAAACACAAACTTTATAAAAAATCATTTTTCTAAAATTTCAAATAGAATTCAGATTTGAATTCAAATTTTTGGCAATGTTTCTTCTGACATATTTGGAGTGTCATGTTACTCCTCTCATACTTTTTCTCAAGTATTTGTCAGGCATGGTTTTTTGAAATAATTTTCAACTGCCAAACTTTGAATTCAAATTCCAACAACTCAAAAACTTCTGAAACTTCAAATGCCACTCAAATTTCAAACAAAATGCATAGATGCTTAGCTATAATTGTAAAACATTCCAAATAGGAAATTTGGGATGTTACACTAAATATATATTCATAATCTAAACCATGTTCCATACGTACACCATGTTTATCACGCAAAGTATAGTGCCCCGCCCCCTACATTATGACAAGTATTTAGCCCTGAGCTGCAAAAGCCACACATAGCCCAAATTACAATCAACATTCTACATTATGATATCTTCTTCAAGTATCTGTATCCACTTTTTTATAATGAATTATGATCTTTGTTCGACTTTTATACCTTCACGATCCTCTTCTATTTTTAGCTAGCTAGCTCTAACTTTCTATCATGCATGCACACGCCTGCCCCCTCTCACCCTCCCTCAGCGTCCCCTCCATCTCACACGTTCGTTTTTTCTCTTTAGGTCGTTCACCCGCGGTGTGTGTAGGCCCCCCGTCTCCTTCTTTCCGGCACACACTGGTCGATATACCTCTCTAGCCAATTGTGCCTACGACAAACACATATATCCTCCCCCTCTTCTCTTCTCACCGTCCATGCCCCCCTATGTCCAATACGGTTCCACGCAAGTTCACACTCCCTCCCCACTTTTCATTGATCTCATACCCGCACACTCCCCCCCCCTCGACATGGTAGGCCTCTCGCACCACCTCCTAGACGCACCCCTCTCCCCCTGTCTGTCTCTCCAGACCTTATTTGCTTCTAACACATGTGTGCATGTATACATACCGATCTCCCTACATATATCCAGGTCGACTATAATTCGTTCTCCCCACGCACTGGTACACTTACCTCGCTAGTTATGTCTCTCCCTTTCTCAGACACACGACGGTTGATCTTCCTATGTAGTTACGTATGCTTACTACAACCATATCGTCTCCCCTCATCATCCTTGCATACCTCTGACCCGTCTCTCACATGCACGTGCATAGACAAACTGACATCCCCTGCCCTCTCTTATTGATATTGCACTCGTACCCCCCGTTTTTCTAGCAGGCCTCTCCCACCATTTGTGAGATGCCACTCCACCACCAACCCTCCGACAATCTACCTTTGTCTTTCTCCCAACCTTATTCCTCTGCTACACATATCCATGGATGCCGATCAATCTCCCTCAATACATAGATAGGTCTCTCTCTCCTTCCCTACACATATACTAGTCGATCGGTCTCTAAGCCCTCCCCCCCCCCACACACACGGTAGTCGAACGTTGCAGGTAGGTATCCATGCCATAGAGAAAAACTGCACCACAGCCCTCTCAAATTCCAGTAGGCCAGCCGTCCTGTATCTTTGACGTGGGCAAACACAAATTTGATGGCACTCTTTATCGATTGCGCATCCACACACTTCATCCCTGTTTTCAATTCTATCGATATCTCACGTCCATGACTCCACTTCACACACATTGCATATGTTAACTTTTTTGTTTGAGATATCATCGACGCATTGTCTCTATTTCGCACAAACCATCTCTCTCACCCACCCACGTACGTACCTACACCTAAAGTAGAGGTGCACGCAGGACGCAGGTACTCACGTCTCGTTCCCGGCCACACCCGTGCGGGTACACGGTGGAGTTCGTTTTTGTACGAAAAGGCAGCCCATGTGATAATTTGAAGCGTAGCGGTTGTTTACTCGAAGGAGGGTCAGGTACCACGCCTAGACAGAACAAAGTCCGACTTGACGCGTTAGTATTAAATAATGTTATATATTCCTCAATGGCACGTACAGAATATAAAACGATTGCCATGGGGAAAATGGAAAAATGGGTTTGTCTCTCATCACACCATCTCACACAAGGCAGCGGTGGCCTCTCTCTCTCACCGTTGGTAAGTGATCCGGCCGCATCCTGTCCGCCGGTGGAAAGGGAGGATGTGCATTGTTTCTCCGTTCGATGGCATTGAGGCACCACGTTCTGATCTGCGGTACCCGCCGTCCTCTCTTACCAAGCTCCACGGCGGTAGGGCCTTCGCCCCTTGCTTGCTGCCGTACTATGGGCAGATCCCGGGCGCCGGCGCCCTCCTAGTAACGTCCCGACGACCCTCAGGTACAGCTTCCTCCGGCCTTGCTACACTGCCCATCTTCCCACGTTGCTGCATGTGGATCTTCTTTAGTTGTTTGCTTAAAATGTATCTCGGCCGGCGTACTTTCCATCTTGCAATCTCATCCTCAAACCATTTTTGATAAACCACCATGTGCTATCTTTCCCTTATTACATGGAATATGCTTCTTTTTTGTCGGCGTATGTGTCTTCAACTCGTGCTATTGGGCAGTAATTGTTTCCTTTCTACCTCCTTTTGCAAACAGGGCGATCCATTTTAACCTCGTTGCTATTGCGACCTTTTGGTGAACTACACAAATCAGTTTTTTCTTAACAGTGTTTTGTGCAGTTCCGCCAAAATGTCATGCGGGCAACATTTTTACATTTCTGTGGGACTGCAGAAAGGGATATTGGTTTTGCTATCCTCCTCATCCAACTCCATCCCTAATCTTCTCCAAGAAGTAGTTAGTCCTAAATAGAGATCATAGAGGTGATCGGCTTCTAATTGTGTGTGTTATGTTTCATCATCAAGTTCCACTATTATTGTAATCACACTGACTAGATATCTTTGCAAACAGGGATGGTCCGCTCGATTTTAGTGGAGCTGCACAAAATGATCGGATTGTGGTGTCCTCCATACACCTATTTTTTGGCTACAGAGTTGGGTGAAACTAGCTGCCAAGAATTGAACACTGTGCCAAGGAAATGGAGCCATGCCTACGAACAACATCGACTAATTATATATTTTTCTTTATTTGTACACCTTCTCACAACTTTTTCTTCAGTTGTGATGTGAATATTGGCGCTGATCTGCGAACCATTGAGATGCATTAGCAGCCATGGTAGTTTCATTTGTATTTGATGGAATGTTGTAACGAGATAATCTTGAGGCAAGAGACATGAATCCTAAGTTGAAACCTTTTATTTTTCCTGCGGGAACCAAAGTTGAAACCTCCATAGCATCACAGTTAAATTTCATTAAAATTATGCTATAAACAAATCCTGAAGGATTGATAGCAATGCCAGAAACAATTCAACTTCATTTCGCCGACATGTGGGATATCCTTCATCCAGCTCCACATGCCATGCAGCAATATTGAGTGCACAACTGCAGGGAAAGATTCACCCCGGTCATTGCGCCGCAGTAGTAATGACTAGTGAGCAGCCAAATCACAGAGCCCCACCTTCGCCAGAGTAAGTTGCTCGGATGAAGCAACCATCATTTCTCTGTTCCTTGAATCCGCTGGTACTCCCATATTGCTAGAGTAATAAGTTGCTCGGGAGAAGCAACCATCACTTCACCTTTCCCACAGTAAGTACTAGTACCTCCTTTTTTTTTACTCTAGAAGCAGCCGCACGTGAATATTGGTGATAACAACACATCAACTGAATCAAAAATTGAAACTAACCAATGAACTACTACTAATGGTGAGCGTTTTCTAGTATGTATCATGTACTCCGTCTGTCCATGTATATAGGGCTTAATGCATTTTCGAGACTAACTTTGGCCCTGTTTGGATCCATGGGTTACAGTTAGGTTGAGCTAGTTGGGGATCAAATAGCCCTAAAGTATCCAAACATGAGGGTTAAATTGGAGCAAGTTAGACTTGTTCGGTTCAACCGCCTCCCTAGGTGTCTAGAGAGGAATTGGCCAGCGCGAGGTGGTTCTATAGGTGGGCAGGCGGCTTGTAAGCAGAAGTTTCTCATCATGCTGGGAGCCACCGCACACGCGTTGATGAGGGAGAAGGCATAGTAAGCAAGCTTCTCGTTGTTCTGCGAGTTGACGGGACACATCAAAGTTATTTATTATGTACTCTCTCCAAAAAAGGCCTGACCATGTCATGGCTAACATCCCGTGCTCCGTCGTTGAGTATGTGCACTATTCACGTGACATCGAGGAGAAAAATATTGCGTAGTAGGTGCCATCGAAGTGCACGACTCACTTACAAACTGCTTATCTGATTATCTCCATTTTCTAGCATGACACGTGCAACTTGATGCTAGATATCTCACGTGTTGGCAAAAGGATGAACAAAGCTCACGCCAAAAAGGAGAGTGGAAGAACATAGATTCCCGACGACCGAGAAGGAGAAACGAACCTCGTGGTGGAGCATCTGCACTCATAATATTTTATATTATTCAGAAATATAAAATCAACGAATCATCTCCACATTGGACTGGAAGAGTACGAAACACGGCAGCCCAGTGTAGTTACATCATACTACATGGCTAACCCATGCTATCACCATATTTCTTGGCTTCCATGCGACACCTAGCTCTAGTAATCCAGCAGCCCGTATCGCTTCTCGCTCCTCATCTCTCTCAAAGTGCGGCGAGCTGGCGTTTTTGCCGTCTATTGAGGTTGGTTAACTCATCACATGTTAGCGACATGCCAAGAGCATTCTAAAAAAATACTGTACTCTATTGTTATGCCAAGAAGAGGAAGCACTTTGACCGAAAGACCAAACAAGACAGGCGTGTCGCGCCGTGAGTGGGTCCAGTTTCTTGTTTTGAACTCGTTTAGAACACTTGGTTTTGACTATTGATAAGATTTCATATAGGGCCTAATGTATTCTTCAAGGATGCCTTTGACTATTGGTAAGATTCTACATAATTTGAAAATTATATCATTCGAAGATCATTTCATGTTTCATTAAAAAAAGATCCTTTGACGTACGAATTTGACTGTATGCTTTGAGCAACTTGCATGTCCTATACTGCTCCTATTGGATACTCTAACTTAGCTAGAGGTTAGACTAAGTCATGACTAACCCTGAACTGACTATAGCCAAAGAGGTGTTTGGGTGACAGGGTTAGATTGACAATAAATGCACTTGATGGAGAGAGAAAAGTGATTTTTTTAGTGGGCCCAATGAGAACTATCTCCAATTAGCACCTGTTGGGTGGGATAGTTTTTTTTGGTGGGTTCGGTGCAGCTTGCTCCAATCTAACCCTCATACTTGGATACTTTCGGGCTATTTGAGCCCCAACTAGCTCAAACTAATTCTATCCCATGGACCCAAACAGGGCCAAAGTTAGTCTCGGAAAATGCATTGAGCCCTATATACATGGAGAGATAGAGTACATGATACGTACTAGGAAACGCTCACTAGTAGTAGTAGTTCATTGGTTGGTTTCGATTTTTTATTCAGTTGCTATGCTGCTACCGTCCTATATTCGCGTGTGGTTGTTTCTACAATAAAAAAAAGGAGGTACCCCTACTTATGTTACTCCCACAATGCCTAGCCTAAGGTTAGTAGGTGACCTTGCGCTTGGCTCTTCGCCTCTCCCGAAAGTCAAACAATAATGATGGTACTACAGTAGTACTTCTGGCAATCCGACACCAAATGAACTGCTACACGTCCACCGCTTGTAAGCAAAAGTTTCTCCTCATGTTGCGAGCCACCGCGCATCCGTTGGCGAGGGAGAAGCATTGTAAGCAAGCTTCTTGTCATTTTGTGAGTTGATGGGACACATCAAAGTTATTTAGTATGTACTCTCTCCAAAAAAGGGGTGACCATGTCATGGCTACCATACCGTGCTCCGTCGTTGAGTACGTGCACTATTCACGTGCCATCGAGGAGAAAAATAATTGCGTAGTAGGTGCCATCAAAGTGCACGACTCACTTACGCACTGCTTATCTGATTATCTCCATTTTCTTGCATGGCATGTGCACCTTGATACTAGATGTCTCGCGTGTTGGCAAAAGAATGAGCAAAGCTCCCGTAAAAAAGGATTTGAAGAATATAGATTCCTGAGGACAGAGAGGGAGCAAGGAACCTCATGGTGGAGCGTTTGCAAGGAACCTTGCATGTTTTCCCCTGTTTTTTGCCGCCTGCCCACCTATAAACATATAAAAGAACATGAACTCTTTGCTAACCCCTAGAGACGATACATCAGGATGCTAAGTTGAAGATGTTTTATACTAGTTTATATTGATAACCACGCAAGAAGCAACACATGTACAGGACACATGCAGCCACGCATGTACACACGCCAACGCACTAACTCATGCCGATCCAACTCATGCACATACACGCACAGCATGGAGCACACAACGCACGTGCACAACACATGCATGCACACACACTCGGCAGCGGAATGCATGTGAATAACACATGCATGCGCACACACTCGGCTGCATGGAGGCATGCGCCATCTGCGGTGACGTCCGGTTCATCGTGCTATGGCCAAGCTCGCACATAACGGTGCCTACGCATCTCTTGTAGCACCTCTTTGCCGTCGTTGCTCAACAACTAGTCAGAGGCGAAGACGACCTCAGCCTCGGCCTTAGAGCTAGCACCGATGGAAAATCATGCACGCTACACACACATGAGCACGTACGGAGTGCCCAGGTCCTGGTGCATCCCCAGTCGCCTCTACTCCTTCTGTGCACGTTGCATATCAAGGCGGTTGCATGCCTATTGATGATGTGGGTGAGATCTTCTAGGACTCAGATGACGACGAGGAAAATTATGAGACTACCCACAGTGGGAGTAACATAGGTAGTAACACCACACATGTCTAGATAAAGTAGATGATGTGCAAAGCAATAAATGAAGAAAGAGAGGAAAGTAGTAACATCACACATATCAAGGCAAGATGTGTCTATAGCCTAATAAATGAAGTGTTGCATGTTACCACACATACGTTACTATAGGGGTAGTAACATAGACTAGTAACATGAGCATGTTACTAGTCTATGTTACTACCCATTGTGGCTAGTCTGAGGGGGGTGTCTCCAACAGTGTTCCTTGGCTTGCACCTCTTGCATCACGGCGGTAGAGCTTGGAGTCATTCATCTTGTACACATGGCATCACAGATCTGGACACAAGGTGACGTACACCATCAAGGTCCACGGTCAAGGGGGTGCTAAGTGCTAAGTGCTTAGATGTGCTTAGATGAGGTGCTAAGTGCATTAAATGGCTTAGCAACTCAAGTCTCCAATGCATAGGTGCTTAGTTTGTCGTTGCTAAGATTGCTACATTTAATTAGCTATAGACTCAAAACTGTCTTTCCACCGTTTCTTCCTGGGGTCACCAAACTAGTCTCTCTTTTCTTAATTAACTTGCCACATCATATGTTATGCCTACGTGGCAGGCTTAGCAGCTATACATGGTGGAGCACTGAGAGAGGCCAAGGCTAGTCATAGTGGGGAGTAACTTATACTGTAACATATTACTATGTTACTCTAAACATCTCTATAAACCGGAAAGGAGGGAGTAGTAACATAGACTAGTGTCTATGCATGAAACTACTAGTAAGTATGGGAGCACATGATATTTCCCCGTCCCGACCGATCCCAAGTTGGTTTCTCACCTTCTTGGCCCAACAAACCCCACCTCCCGCGCACGCTTCCCGCCCAGCGCCAGCTGAGCCCGCCGCTCCACATTGATGGCAAGTCAGGGCGACACGACCGCTCATTGCTTCCGCCGTTGAAGCAGCGCACCGACCGAGGGCACTGCCCGTTGCACGCCTGGCATTTCATACTACACAGTGGAGAGTAACTTTAGAGCAAGTACTACAATTAGATGACATAAGCATGCTATAATGATTTGAATATAGTATTTGTGCTTAGTTGAAGGAGACAGAAGAGGAGAGAGAAGAGAAGCGGGTTCTAAACTTGTAGCCGGTTGTAGCAGGAGCTCCAACATACTTTGTGAGACAAAAGGTGGGGCCATTATTAATGATATAGTATTGTACTAAAGGGACTAACTATTGTACTAGCAGGCTATTAGGTTGGTTCTAGATGATGTGTCTACTTCATATAGCCGGATGTTGGCTATACTATTAACCATGCTCTAAGTGTGGTGTGAGTGGGACTAAAGTTTAGTCCCATATTGCTAGGTGGGTGTGAGTTGCACCACTTTATAATGTGATCTATCTAGCATTTGCATGAGCATGATAATAGGAAACCTACACGCGTGCTCTTCGGGAATGAGCCTGTCTAAGGACAAAAGCTATCCACGTGGTCTATATTTTTGTTGGTCGGAAACTTTATTAAGTCATTAATTAATAATTAACGGACGCTGTCAGTGTAAAAAACGGCGGATCTCAGGTAGGGGGGCCCGATCTGTGCGTCTAAGGCTAATGGTAACAGGAGGCAAGGGACACGATGTTTTACCCAGGTTCGGAGCCTCTCGATGGAGGTAAAACCCAACTTCCTGCTTGATTGATCTTGATGATATGAGTATGATATGAGTATTACAAGAGTTGATCTACCACGAGATCATAGAGGCTAAACCCTAGAAGCTATCCTATGATTCTGAATGTTCTCGTCCTAGCGACTAAATCCTCCGGTTTATATAGACACCGGAGGAGGCTAGGGTTACATGTAGTCGGTTACAAAGAAGAGATCTAACATCTGAATCGCCAAGCTTGTCTTCCACGCAAAGGAGAGTCCCATCCGGACACAGGACAAAGTCTTGAGTCTTGTATCTTCACCGGTCCAACAATCCGGCCAAAGTATATAGTCCGGCTGTCCAGATACCCCCTAATCCAGGACTCCCTCAGTAGCCCATGAACCAGGCTTCAATGATGATGACTCCGGCGCATAGATTGTCTTCGGCATTGCAAGGCAGGTTCCATCTCCGAATACTCCAAAGCAGATTAAGGATTGTGTCCGGCTCTGTGAGATAATTTTTGCACACCATCGTAGAGAGCATAACACTTTACAAATCTAATCTGCCGACAACAATTTTTTTACGGTGTGCGCTTACGCCACGGTCTGGCTCAATACGAACCGCTTTTTCTCAGCTTGCCTCGACACGCATCATGAGGTGGTTTTATTGGCACGCCTTGTCGAAGCAGAGATCGTGTTCCCCTTACTGTGGGATCCTCCATCAAATATGGGCGCGGGCAACCCCACGACGCCTGTTGGTATGACTCCGTGTTCTTAGGCAAGTCCCAAGCAGTTACGCTGAGGACGCTTGATATTCACCCCTTTTATAGAGGGGCCGAGGCCTATCCCTCTTTCCTACCGCGCTTGCGCCTTTCCGCATCTCGAGTTCCAACACCCGAAGCCCAAGCTTAGGCACTTCGGATCTTCAATCATGTCCGGATCCAACCTTCAAGGCCGGTGGATGGCCTCCTCTGTCACATAGGAGGACATTGCGAAGCTTAGTTAGGTCATATATCTGACCGCCGACATCCAGCACAGGCTTCCTGCTCTACGGCAGGTCATCCCTACTCCCGAGCCCAACGAGAGCGTCGTATTTGTTTCTCACTTCCTCCGTGGCTTAGGCTTCACCCTTGATCCCTTTGTGGGAGGGCTCATGTTCTATTACGGGCTAGATTTTCATGTTCTAGCTCCGGACTCCATCCTTCACATCTCGTCGTCATCGTCATGTGCGAAGCCTTCCTCCACATCACCCCACACTTCGGATTATGGCTCAAAACCTTCAATGTAAAGCCGAGGGTGATTGAGGGGCGACACGTGGAGTGCGGAGGCGCTGCAATAAGCAGAAACGCCGACGCCCCATGGCCAGAGGGCTTCTTCCCGGAGGTGTCCGATCTATGGCAGCGGAGGTGGTTTTACGTCACGGCTCCCAGAGGCACAAAGTGGGTGGCTGCCCCCGACTTCCGCTCGGGCCCTCCACCTCAATTGGCGTCATGGGCCAATGTGGGACTAGATTGGGGGCCTGCTAATGACGTACCAACATTGCAGAGCCGCATTCGGGAGGTTCTTGAGAGGGACATTAGTATTGTTAGCGTAATTCAGGTAATGCTGGTCCGACGGATCTTGCCATGCAAATGTCGGCCTCTCCGGATGTGGGAGTTCAACCAAGAAGGTCCGAGGACTATTCAGCACTTCTTTGGCATGACGCTCGAAGGGATGTGTACGTTATTGTTCGGACCACAAGTAAAGTGTCCGGACACCACCGAGGATGCGGGCCTGAGCTGCAACCGCCCAGATACCCAAGTAAGTAACCCAGAACCGAAAAGTTCGTTTATACTTATCATAACATTATTCTAAAAACCATCTGCGGCCAGGATTGGCTTAGCAAGGCAGAGAGAATCAGGTGTCCGGCACCGCTCCCGAAGGCTCGCCTAGTCATGCCATAGCCAGGATGCTTAGTCGTGTGCTATGTCAAGTGCCCTCGGGGAAAGATGAAGGGAAGAGCAGAGAAGCAGAGCTTCACACATTGCACATCCAAACCGGGAGAATTACTATCTCCACGGAGGAGGATAGTCGCGGAGGGGAATCTATGGTCTCCTCCCCCCGCGGGAAGAAGAGGGCCGCCTCCGAAGACTTGGAGACGGAGGTGCCTAGACAAGGGAAGAAAACTTACCAGGCGGCCCTGCCCCAGAGGGCGTCCTCACCGCGCCATGCCCGCAAACGGGCCAGCCCTCAGCGGAGCTGTAAGTTAATCGTAAATACAAAGCTACTGCTTCCTCCTCCAAGAACAATAACCAGGAACCATTCTTTGCAGTCCGGCTAATAGCTCTTCTCGACAGACTTCGTCTTCGGGGGA
This sequence comes from Aegilops bicornis, assembly GCA_021605145.1. Classification (NCBI taxonomy): domain Eukaryota; kingdom Viridiplantae; phylum Streptophyta; class Magnoliopsida; order Poales; family Poaceae; genus Aegilops; species Aegilops bicornis. The sequence goes on from CM038673.1 coordinate 155,879,187, forward strand.
TGTTCTTCCGGGGATGATGGAGAGTGAAACCCCACCTGCCTCTCCGCCTCATGGGGCGGACGACCCCAAGGTGTCTTCACGGAGGAGTCCCGTAAGTGCATCTAGTGCCATCCCTAGTTGGTTTTGGAGTATTGACGACAAAGTTGGTTGAGGGACTAATGCGTTTGTGAGAATTGCAGGATAACGCAGGTAGTGTCCCTCATTGATTCGGTTTACCTACCGTAGATGACCCCTAAAAATGTATGAAGACATTGCAGACAATGGTGGTATGTGAAGATATTCATATTGAAGACTATGACATGATAAGACATTGAGTGAAGACTATGGGCCTTGAATTTGTGTTGTTTGGCTGTTTCCTTTTCTTCTTTGTTGAGTCATAGGAACCACCGTCTTTGTTAAGTGGGGTCCAAGTGAACTAAGTCAGAATGATCAAGTGATGCTCAACCCAAATCCTATGTCTTGAGCAAAGACAATGAGAGCAAATCTTATCGAGCTGGATGAGTCAGCTTTGCTTGTAGCCCAAGTAAAGTTGCCGTGTGTGTTTGAAATCTGACCGTTGGAACACGTGTCGGTTCCTTAGTGACCAGGGTCATTTCGGACATATCGGTCGGGTTGCCCGGTGACTATAAATAGCCCACCCCTACACCATAAATTGGTGGCTGCTTAGAGTTAGTGCACGGCTTTTGTCGTTTGAGAGCAACCCACCTCAAAGCCTTTGAGAGAGAGAAACTTTGCGAGGACCAAGCCCAAACACCGAGCCAAAGAGTGTTAGGCATCCTTTGAAGTCTTTACGTGCATGTGACCTGAAGACTTATTACACTTGAGGAATGTGAATCCTCCAGCCGGTTAGGCATCGCGTTCTGAGCATCCAAGAGTCATTGTGGATTTCCGGTGAATGAAGTCTGTGAAGGTTTGGAAGTCTACCTTGAAGACTTATCAGAGTGATTGGGCGAGGAATGTGTGTCCTTAGCTCAAGGGGAATAAGGTGATGACACGGTCTTCTGAGTTGAATCTCGACCTCCTAACGGACGTCTGATTGTCACAAGCTGGAACTGGTCCAACAAATCCGTGTCTTCAACAAGTGATTGGTTCTATCCTCTCCCTTCCTTTACTTAAGTTTGTCTTCGTGAAGTCATTGCCTATCATGTACTGTTTGACTTCAATGTTGACTACTACATTGATTGGCTTCATACTATCTTCCATCCTGATCCTTAGTACTTAGCTGCTATTAGTCCTGTACTTTCACATCATTGCATACTTGACTATGGTTTGCTTATTGTAGTTTATCTTCCGCTGCATATCAATTAGGTCATTTCTGCTGTTTGTCTTCGAAACTATCATGTTTTGAAGACTTTCAATAAAAATCTCCTATTCACCCCCCCTCTAGTCGATACTAGCACTTTCAATTGGTATCAGAGCAAGGTACTCCCTTGTTCTGTGTGATTCGGTTTAACCACCTGGAGTTTTAGCTATGTCGATTGCAGGGATAATCAAAGTCTCCGCTGCTTGTCCCGTTTTCGATGGAACTGAATATCCCTACTGGAAGAATAAGATGCGTATGCATCTTGAAGCCATTGATGTCGACCTCTGGTATGTTGTCAAGAACGGCGTTCCCAAAACTGGTGAAGGTGTCACCCTGCTGATGTCAAGAAGTTCATTCAACTGGACTCTACTGCCAAGAACATTATCTGTGGTCATCTGACCAAAGGACAGTATGGCCGTGTGAGTGCTCCGGAAACGTCAAAGCTAGTCTGGGACTGGCTATCCTAGGTGAAAGTGCTAGTATCGACTAGAGGGGGGTGAATAGGCAATTTTTATGAAAGTCTTCAAAACTTGGAAGTTTCAAAGACAAACAATAGAAATGACCTAGTTGATATGCAGCGGAAGATAAACTACCATAAGCAAGCCATAGTCAAGTATGCAATGATGTGAAAGTACATGACTAATAGCAGCTAAGTAGTAAGGATCAGGATGGAAGATAGTATGAAGCCAATCAACAGTAGTAGTCAAGCAATGAAGTCAAACAAGTATGAAAGATAGACAATGACTTCATGAAGACTAACTTAAGTAAAGGAAGGGAGAGGATAGAACCAGTCACTTGTTGAAGACACAGGATTTGTTGGACCAGTTCCAGTTGATGTGACAACTGTACGTCTGGTTAGGGAGGCTGAGATTCAACTCAGAAGACCGCGTCTTCACCTTATTCCCTTGATCTAAGGGACACACAGTCCTCGCCTAATCACTCTGTAAGTCTTCAAGGTAGACTTCCAAACCTTCACAGAGTACTTTGTTCACCGCAATCCACAATGACTCTTGGATGCTCAGAGCCGACGCCTAACCGGGCCGGAGGATACATCCTCAAGTGTAATAAGTCTTCAGGTCACACGATGTAAAGACTTCAGTGATGCCTAACACTCTTTGGCTCTGGGTGTTTGGGCTTTGTCCTCGCAAGGATTTCTCTCTCTCAAAGGCCTCGAGGTGGGTTGCTCTCAAACGACAAAACCGTGCACAAACTCTGAGCAGCCACCAATTTATGGTGTAGGGGGTGGGCTATTTATAGCCACAAGGCAACCCGACCTGATATGTCCGAAATGACCCTGGGTCACTAAGGAATTGACACGTGTTCCAACGGTCATATTTCAAACACACATGGCAACTTTACTTGGGCTACAAGCAAAGCTGACTCATCCAGCTCTGGATAAGATTTGCTCTCATTGTCTTCGCTCGAAGACATAGGATTTGGGTTGAGCATCACTTCAGTCATTATGACTTAGTTCACTTGGACCCCACTTAACAGTACGGTGGTTTCTATGACTCAACAAAGAAGAAAAGGAAACAACGAAACCACACGATCCTTTCAAGGCCCATAGTCTTCACACAATGTCTTCTCATGTCATAGTCTTCAATACTAATATGTTCTCATACCACCATTGTCTTCAATGTCTTCATACATTTTAGGGTCATCTCCGTAGGTAAACCGAATCAATGAGGGACACTATCTCAAGGTTATCCTGCAATTCTCACAAACGCATTAGTCCTCAACCAACTTTGTCGTCAATACTCCAAAACCAACTAGGGGTGGCACTAGATGCACTTACAATCTCCCCTTTTGGTGATTGATGACAAACTGGTTGAAGTTTTCAACGGGGATAAAGTATGTGAAATTGTAAAGGATAGGGTATTGTCTTCATAAGTAGCAAGGGCTCCCCCTGAAGATGTGCATATAAGTAATTTGCTTTTGGAATGCAAATGCACATGGCAGGTTGTACTTGTGGAGATCCTCTTCAACTTATGAAGATAATTCATCATGCATGAAATGATATAGCAAGTAGAATGACATGCATAATGAAAAATGGACGTCTGCAGAATGATCTAAGTGCGGAAGTTATCATCGCACATGCGGAATTTATCATCGCATCACAGTAAAGCAAATAAGTAGTAGACGACCATCGAGTTTAGGTGTTACAACTCAAAGAACCACATGTTTCAAAAGCAGGAGTTGTAAGCACGAGGCAAAATATAATGCAACCGCCCATATGAACCCGCTTGAAGACTGTCAACTCATACGCTTCTCCCCCTTTTGTCAGTAATGACAAAAAAGGTTTGAAGACATAGAGCATCTACTCGTCCTCATGAGTAGGTGAAGCAGCAGGGTTGTTGTTGTTGGTTGGCGGTGCAGACGTACTTGGTGCAGTGTCGATGCGTGCAGTAGTAGGAGGCGGTGAAGTAGCATCATCTTCATCATCGATCACTCTGGCATTCACAGTTACCGTGGAGGAAGAATAGTCAGAGTCTTCAAGGGATGGAGTTCGACGTAGGACAGCAGTCCGTGGAGGAGTGGAGTCAAACTTGAATCTTTCATTGAAGCCATCGTCTTGAAGATCTGCTTCAGCACTAAGCAGCGTCAAACTCTTCCATGATCGCCGGCAAGTCTCATGAGAAACAAATGCATTCTTGGTGGCAAGGTTTCGAATGCGATTGACATCCACCAAGAGGCTTTGCATCTATCTCTTGAGCCAATAGTGATGCTTATCTTGTTTCTGATGAAGTGCCACAAGAAGTTCTCGGTCATTGAGAACACGAGAGCGCTTCTTAGGCCTTTGTGCAATGGTGCTTTCAGTGGCTTCAGTAGGTGCATGATGAGGCAGACGAGTATTTCCAGCCATTGGATAGATAAGTGATACTGCTTGAATGCCTTCCATGGACTGAGTGAAGCTTTGTTGATCAGCATTTTGAAGACAAAGAGGCTCCTTGGCAGGCTCAGGGTATATGACTTCAACTGACATATCAACCTCTGGTAGAAAGATCAGATGATTGCGGCGAGAGGCTGATAGTTGATGTGAAGAGTGTCGCTTGATGAGGCGCATGACCCATGGAGCATAAAACTTCAGACCAAAAACGTCAGATCCAGAAGCAGCAAGTTGCCTGATGAAGAATTCTTGAGAATTAAAGCTGATGCCATTGAGGATGTAGAAGACCAATGTCTTCATGGCTCCTTCAAGCTTTGCAGCCGATGAATGTCCTTTGATAGGCCATAGAGTTCGCCTGATGATATGATATATGGTGCGAGGCAGATACTCAAGGTCATCAACAAAGAACTCCGTTGGATATTCAGCGTCAGATGGCAAAGGCTTCATCATGCTCAACATCTGGCTGATATTCGGTTCAGGCTTGTGGAAGATGCTCTCCTGTGCATTGCGGTGTAGTTGACAGTCAAGTTCATAGAGATCTCCAGGAGTGGATAGGCCTGTAAGCTCAATGATGTCAAGAGCTTTGGCTTCATGATGAACATTTCCTGTCATCCACTCGAGAACCCATGTCTTGATGTCTCTGTTGTAGCATGAATGTGGAGGGTAGCATAGAATTGAAGCGAAGTTCTTCATTCCAATGTTCTTTGTGCATCACAAAGCTGAAAGCGGACCGGCATCACGAAAACAGTCAAGTGCTTCTTCTAAGCATGGCGATCTGGCAATGCCTTGATGTCGAGGCATATGAGGAAAATGCGCCCTTGATCATCTGAGCCTTGAGGTAATAAACCCATGCTTGATAACTCCAGAACCGATCAGATGATATCTTTGGCTTTGAGTAGGGATTCTTGGCGCTGTCAAAGATGGTATTGTGGCTTTTGAAGCCATTAGCATTGAAGGACCCTGGTGAGTTTGCAGTACCTGGAAACCTTGGCAATCTTGGCTTTGGTTTCTGGACCTGAGGCCTATGCTCAACATGATAATCAAATTGAGGTCCAGAGGCAGTAGGCGGAGGTACCAGAATGGGCCATCGGACAGTGGTTAGCTGACCATGATTGTATGCTTGCTCAATTGTATGGGGCCTTGGTGGCAGAACAGGAGCAGTGGCAATAGCTGAGGCTTCAGGCTGCACAACAAGTGCTTCAGGAGCAGTTGCCTCATTGGCTTCAGACACACTAGTTGGTTCAAGCTCCACATTAGCTTCAGCCATGACTACGTCATTGGCTTCACTTGCGTTGGTGGTGGCAGCTTCAGGAATTTTAGCCTCCACTTGACGAGCTAGAGGGTCGGGCACTGGCGCGTTCACATCAGGAACAGCTTATTCAATAACTAGGAGGTAGGGACATGTACGTCATCTTGTCTTTCATCGGCTGATGCAGCCGGAATGTCTTCAGCAGCTTGGGCTTCAGACGCGGAGACATTCTTAGTTGGAGTGGCTTCAGGAAACACTTGATGTGATACAGGTTGATGATGCACTTCTCCTCGAGCAGCTTCGAAAGAGGGACTTGAGGCTTTTGTCCTTTGTGAAGCCTGCGAAATGCTGGCAACGCCTTTGGAGATGGAGTTGGCTGGGCCTCAAAGTCTTCTTCTTCTTGCACGGGTGGTGTAGCTTGTTGTTGTTGTTGTTGGGGAGTACTGGGGGTGTCTTGTTGCTGTGGGTGATCAGCCCACGATGCATCTGGCGAGTTAGCGTCGAGAGGGCGACCAATGTTGATGAGTTCAGCTGTTCATTGAGAACGGCGATGATACCACGTTGTGTTTGATCGAGGAAGAACTTCATCATCTTCAACATTGTCATCATGACCAATGTCTTGACAGCGGTGGGTTCGGCTGCTTTGGAATGTCTTCGACTTCATGAGCCTGCGTGGGAGCAGGCTCATGAACTATCATCCGTCTTTCTTGATGTTGGGGCCTTGGGCGAACCCTTTGAAATGGGTTCAACAACCAAGGGCTCTGTGGGAGCAGCCCTATTCTTCTTGGTTTTGCGCTTCTTCTTGGAGGGAGCGGCATCAGAGGCTTCAGTATTCTTCCTCTTTCTGGCTTCAGCCTCGGCAACCCTCGTCTTCTTATGTTCTGAAGTGGTTGTCGTGACCTTTGGCTTAGAGCCAGTCATGCTGCTGGGGAAGATAATGCGAGGTGCTTCTTGACTTGAAGGCGCAGGTTGGGCAGTAGAGAGCTTCTTCTTTTTCTTTGCAGCCATCCTGGGGTCAATGCTAGGACGGCCAAGAGACTTGCGCTTCTCAGCCTCATTGTAGGCAAGCACACACTTGTCAGCCAAACTCTTCATACGCTCGCGGGAGCCTTGGGCTTCTTGGCGCTTCTTGAGAAAGGCTTCTTTAAGCTCATGCAACATCACCTTGAAGTTTCTGACATCTTGCACACTGAGCTTCGCCACATGCTTCTTGAACTGATCCTTCTCATAATCAATTTTGTTCTTCAGCTCAACGATGCGCTGAGCGAGAGCTAGCTCGGAAGCAATGGCGCCATTCGAAGAGACGCTGAGGCCAATAGGAAGCTGCAGATCTTCAAAGCTGAGATTTGGTGTGTAAAACCACTCATCAATGAAGTTATGGATGATTGCCACATCGAAGAGAGGCAGGTTGTTGAAGATTTCTGCTTCTTCCTTGCTTTTGATCAGTTGCTCAAGGGCATCATCCGCAAGATCTTCATAACTGGACATATCAATGGGTTCTTCACGCAGAATGGCAGGAGGAGTCAAGGTTTGATCAGTATGCCTGACAATTTGCTTTTTCTTCTCCGTCTTCTTGGAGATACGGGATTCATCTTCATCTTGCTGCGGCTTCAGGAGGTGCGATGAGCGGAAAACCATGCGTGAAGCTTTTGGAGGTCTTGATTTAGAAGCCTTTAGCTTCTTTTTGCTTCATGACTTTGGAGGAGGACACGGGGCTTCATCGATTATCGGCATCATTATCGAGAATGATCTACCACAGCACCTTGGACCAAGATGTAGGTGATGAGGCCATCGAGGTTAGAGAAGGGGCCAATGACATTAGGTTCTGCATCACGAGAGCCGTCAGCACTGGGAGCAGAGGGACCAGGGTTGAAGTCTAATCCCAATGACTTCTTGTTTTCCTTGGCTGAAGCCTTGGCATGCTGAAAGTTGCGCTTGAAGAGAGCATCATCACGACACCAGAGTAATGATGTGGGATCGGCGTTCTCAGGCTGAGGTCCACGGACCATACAAGGATAGAAACCTTGTGCAATAGCTTCAACTCTACTCTTGGGTTGAAGGCCTCGATAGAGAATATCGTCCCAAGGACTCTTGATAGCATTCTTCTCTGCATATTCCTTGGTCACGAATTTGTACTTGAACCATTCTTCAGCCCAATAGCGTCGAATCCATTGGATTCATGTCTTGCACTGATGATAAGTCTCTTCAGGATCTGTCTTGTAGAGTTACGCTGGGTCATCGAGGCGAGATCTTTGGATGTTCCTTCTAAGTATGTCACGCCACCCTTCCTTGCTGATTTTACGCAGCCATGAACTTCAATCAAAATGGCTTCAATATGTTCAAAGGCTTGAGACTTACGCTTCTTTGGTCAAGCGAGGCAGGCGGGAGAATTAATGTCTTCTTTGTAAGTATTACGCAAGCGAATGCGGACTATGAGAACCAAGGATTCTCCACGGACATGTACTGTGACAGCATTAGAGATGCGAGGGAAGGGGAAGAGGTCATATGCATTCTCAGAAGATTTTGAAGATAAATCAGTTTGAAGACATTGACCTCATGATGCGAAGACATTCACTTATGTGAGGTGAGTTGGTTCCAGATTTGTACCAATCCGTGAATAAGTACAAGTGAGGAATCAAACTAGATAGGAAATCTAAGTGAATAGACTAGGCAGTATGAGATGCAGACAGAATAGATCTAACATTGTGTAGGTAGAAACCACTTTTGGTAAATAAGATGAATCTTGAAGATCAAAAAGGTGGTAAAAATAGAGTTATAATTACCGCACGAAGAACTGCTAGATGAGATGAATAGGAGACCGAGTAGTTCAGCCCACCGTGCCCTAACATGGCGACGGAGGACACCTACTGTTGGCCGGCGGAAGGGCGATGTCCTTCGCGGCGTGAGGGCAGCGTCGAGAGAAATCGCGGCAGCTAAGCGGTTAAATCATGGCGTCGTCGAGAGCTAAGCGGTGGGCGCTCTGGTTTTAGCGAGGTGGAGAGGTGGAAGAAGGATTTCTTTACGCGGGGGGACAAGTATTATTTATAAGTAGGTGTCTTGACACGGCGCCAATTACTGCAGTGCCTGGCGGTTCACATCTGAGGGCACGTGGCAAGCATGCAGCAGACTTCGAGAGTTGTCCCACGTTCCCACGCCCGCTGAGCATGTCGGATGGTTGTTCCGGCTTCTCCGGATTTCAACAATAAAGATGAGTTATTTAAAAGCAGGCGTAATGTTTGTCTACTGTGCCTTCTGGCGACTAGGGCCTTGAGAGAAGACATTCGACAGTTTCAATAGAATGCATATGATTTGGACAGATAGAGTTTGAGATTGAAAGCATGGAGAGGTTAGGGTCCGATCACATTCACTTAGTTCGAAAGATTCAACTTGAAGACATAGCTATAAGTGAATGCTGTAGAGGACAGAACAATAGTATATATATATGCAATCAAATCATCATAGTGAAGAAAATCATGAAGATAAATTGAAACTGAAGACAAACCAAATGCGAAGTCATTGCAAAATAACGCCATGAGTGAAACACTTCAAACAGAGAAATTTGGTGGTGGCGTTACCCACCGTATAGGAAGTATTAGGCCCAGAAATGGCGCACAATTATCGTGGCGCTCCGAAGTCAAATTCCATGTTAATGTATTCACACTTAGAATGTAGGTCTTCATTGACTGAAGATATACATTACTTTGTGTGTTGCACATCTAAGTCATCAACATGCATAAGTGTTAGGATGTGTGCCTGATCACAGGACATTAGAGGATTCCAAGATATTTCGCTCACACCGTAACTTGTAAAACCTTTTCTCATCCAAGGGCTTTGTGAAGATATCTGCAAGTTGCCCTTCAGTGTTGACATGAATGATGTCGATATCTTTCTTCATGACATGATCTCTGAGAAAGTGATGACGAATTTCGATGTGCTTTGTCTTGAGTGCTGGCTGGATTGTTGGCTATCTTGATGGCACTTCGTTGTCCTTGAAGAGAAATTACTTGTTTAAGATTGATGCCATAGTCCTTGAGAGTTTGCTTCATCCATAGAAATTTGAGCACAACAAGATCCAATGACAATGTATTCAGATTCGGCAGTTGAGAGTGATACAGTTACGCTTCTTTGAAGACCAACAGGACAAGTGATCGACCTAGAAAGTGACATGTAATACGATGTAGACTTGTGATCCACCTTGTCACCTGCATAATCAGCATCAGAATCCAACCAAATCAAATTTTGAGCCCTTGGGATACCATAATCCGAGTGTTGGGGTGTAAGCCAAATATCGAATAATTAAACTTCCTGACTAAGTGATGCGATTCCTTTGGTGCCACTTGGAATCGAGCACACATGCAAAGACTAAGCATAATATCTGGCCTAGATGCACATAGATAAAGCAAAGAACCAATCATGGAGCGGTATACCTTTTGATCGAACTCGTTACCATTGTCGTCGGGACCAAGATGGTGTTTGGCTGGCATTGGCGTCGTGTAGCCTTTGCAGTCTTCCATTCCAAACTTCTCTAGACAATCTTTGAGGTATTTTTCTTGAGATATGAAGATACCATTCCTTTGCTTACGAATTTGAAGACCAAGGAAGAACTTGAGCTCACCCATCATGGACATCTGATATTGCTCTTGCATCATGTATCCAAACTCATCAGTATACTTCTGGTTGGTGCAGACGAAGATTATGTCATCCACATATATTTGGCACACAAACAGTTCACCATCATATGTCTTCGTGAAGAGTGTGGGATCGAGGGATCCTGGTTTGAAGCCTTTGCTCTTCAGGAAGTCTTTGATCGTATCATACCATGCACGAGGAGCTTGTTTGAGGCCATACAGTGCCTTGTTTAGCTTGTACACCATATCAGGATGTTTTGGATCTTCAAAGCCAGGTGGTTGAGCTACATTTACTTCTTCTTCAATCTTGCCATTGAGAAATGCACTCTTCACATCCATTTGATATAGCAAGATATTGTGATGGTTAGCGTAGGCTAGCAGTATGCGAATAGCTTCAAGCCTAGCCACAGGAGCAAATGTTTCATCGAAGTCAATTCCTTCTACTTGAGTATATCCTTGAGCCACAAGACGTACTTTCTTTCTGACGACTTGACCATGCTCATCTTGCTTGTTTCGATATATCCATTTTGTTCCAATAATGTCATGCTTTCGATATATCCTCAAGTAAAAGGAATTGACTTCGATGAAACATTTGCTCCTGTGGCTAGGCTTGAATCTATTCGCATACTGCTAGCCTACGCTAATCATCACAACATCTTGCTATATCAAATGGATGTGAAGAGTGCATTTCTCAATGGCAATATTGAAGAAGTATATGTAGCTCAACCACCTGGCTTTGAAGATCCAAAACATCCTGATGTGGTGTACAAGCTAAACAAAGCACTGTATGGACTCAAACAAGCTCCTGTATGATGACAAGAGTTCACGAAGCAAAGGATCCTCAATTCTTCACGAAGACATATGATGGTGAAATGTTTGTGCAAATATATGTGGATGACATAATCTTCGCCGCACCAACTTATATCTTGATGAGTTTGGATACATGACAAGAGCAATATCGATGTCCATGATGGGTGAGCTGAAGTTCTTCCTTTGAAATTGCAGTGGACTGAACTGATCGGTCTCCTGTTCATCCCATCTAGCAGTTCTTCGTGTGGTAAATATAACTCTATTTTTACTGTCTTTTTAATCTTCAAGATTCATCCTATCTACCAAAAGTGATTTCTGCCTACACAACGTTAGATCTATTCTGTCTGCATCTCATACTGCCTAGTCTATTCACTTAAATTTCATATCTAGTTTGATTCCTCACTTGTACTTATTCATGGATTCGTACAAATCTGGAACCAACTCACAACATATAAGTGAATGTCTTCGCATCATGAGGTCAATGTCTTCAAACTGATTTATCTTCAAAATCTTCTGAGAATCCATATGACCTCTTCCCCTTCCCTCGCATCTCTAATCGCAGGCAGTACATGTCCGTGGGAGAATCCCTTGGTCCTCATAGTCTGCATTCGTTTGCAGAATACTTACAGCATCACATTAATTCTCCCGAAGCCAGTTCCTGTTTGACCAGCAAGCGTAAGTCTTTGAAGCCTTTGAACGTATTGAAGCCATTCAGTTTGAAGTTCATGGCTGTAGAGAAATCAGTAAGGAAGGGTGGCAGACAACGTCGAGGGGGAACATCAAAAGATCTGCCTAATGACCTAGCAGAGCTCTACAAGACAGATCCTGAAGAGAATTATCATCAGCGCAAGACACGAATCCAATGGATTCGACGCTATTGGGCTGAAGAATGGTTCAAGTACAAGTTCGTGACCAAGGAATACGCAGAGAAGAATGCTATCAAAAGTCCTTGGGGTGATATTCTCTATCGAGGCCTTCAGCCCAAGAACAGAGCTGAAGCTATTGCACAGGGTTTCTATCCCTGCATGGTCTGTGGACCTCATCCTGAGAATGCCGATCCCTCATCATTACTCTGGTGTCGTGATGATACTCTCTTCAAGCGCAACTTCCAGCATGCAAAGGCTTCAGCCAAAGAAAACAAGAAGTCATTGGGATTAGACTTCAACCCTGGTCCCTCTGCTCCCCGTGGTGACGGCTCACGTGTGATGCAGAACCCAATGTCATCAGCCCCTTCTCCAACCTTGATGGCCTCATCACTTACATCTTGGTCCATGGTGACAAAGTGGATCATTCTGATAATGATGCTGACACTGACTAAGCCCCACCTCCTCCTCCAAAGCCGCAGAAGCTAAAGAAGCCTAAGGCTTCAAGATCAGCTGCTCCAAAAGCTTCACGTGCGAAGCCGCTGGCCACTGCACCTCCTGAAGATAGTGTGCAGTCTGAAAATCAATCACGTATCTCCAAGTGGACGGAGAAGAAAAAGCAAATCGTCAAGCACACTGATCAAACCCTGACTCCTGCTGCCATTCTGCGAGAAGAACCCATTGATCTGTCCAACGATGAAGATCTTGCAGATGATGCCCTTGAGCAACTGATAAAGAGCAAGGAAGAAGCAGAGATCTTCAACAACCTGCCTCCCTTCGATGTGGCAATCATCCATAACTTCATTGATGAGGGGTTTGACACACCAAATCTCAGCTTTGAAGATCTGCAGCTTCCCATTGGCCTCAGCGTCTCTTTCAATGGCGCCATTGCTTCTGAGCTAGCTCTCGCTCAGCGCATCGTAGAGCTGAAGAACAAGATTGACTATGAAAAGGCTCAGTTCAAGAAGCATGTGGCAAAGCTCAGTGTGCAAGATGTTAGAAACTTCAAGGTCATGCTGCATGAGCTTAAAGAAGCCTTTCTAAAGAAGCACGAAGAAGCCCAAGGCTCTCGTGAGCGCATGAAGAGTTTGGCTGACAAATGTTTGCTTGCCTACAATGAGGCTGAGAAGCGCAAGTCTCTTGGCCGTCCTGGCATTGACCCTAGGATGGCTGCAAAGAAGAAGAAGATCTCTACTGCCCAACCTGCACCTTCAAGTCAAGAAGCACCTCGCATTATCTTCCCAAGCAGCATGACTGGCTCGAACCCAAAGGTTCTGTCAACCGCTTAAGAACAGAAGAAGACAAGGGCTGCCGAGGCTGAAACCAGAAAAAGGAAAAATCCTGAAGCCTCTGATGTTGCTCCCTCCAAGAAGAAGCGCAAGACCAAGAAGAATCGGGCTGCTTCCACAGAGCCCTTGGTTGTTGAACCTATCTCAGTGGTTCGCCTTGCATCTGAACATCAAGAACGAGGGATGATAGTTCATGATCCTGCTTCCACAGAGGCTCATGAAGCTGAAGACATTCCAGCAGCTGAACCCACCGCTGCAGAAGACATTGGCAAGATGACAATGTTGAAGATGATGAAGTTCTTCCTCAGATCGAACACAACGTGGTATCATCGCCTGTTCTCATGAACAACAAACTCATCAGCATTGGTCGTTCTCTGACGCCAATTGCTCAGGATGCATCGTGGGCTGATCACCCACAGCAACAAGACTCCCCAAGTACTTCTCAACAACAACAAAAAGTTACACCACCCATGCAAGAAGAAGAAGACTTTGACGCCCAACCAACTCCATCTCCAAAGGCTTTGCCAGCATTTCGCAGGCTTCGCAATGGACAAAAGCCTCAAGTTCCTCTTTCGAGCGTTCCAGAAGGAGAAGTGCAACACCAACCTATTGCACGTCAAGTGTTTCCTGAAGCCACTCCAACTGTGAAAGTCTCCGTGTCTGAAGCCCAAGCTGCTGAAGACATTCCGGCTGCATCAGCCGATGAAAGACAAGAAGACGTACGTGTCCCTACACCCCCCATTATTGAAGAAGTTGTTCCTGATGTGAATGCGCCAGTGCCCGACCCTCCAGCTCGTTAAGTGGAGGTTGAAAATCCTGAAGCTGCCACCACCAACGCAAGTGAAGCCAATGACGTAGTCATGGATGAAGCTAATGTGGAGCTTGCACCAACCAGTGTGCCAGCAGCCAATGAGGAAACTGCTCCCGAAGCACCTGTTGTGCAGCCTGAAGCCTCAGTTGCTGCCACTGCTCCTGTTCCGCCACCAAGGCCATATACAATTGAGCAAGCATACAATCATGGTCAGCTAACCACTCTCCGATGGCCCATTCTGGTACCTCCGCCTACTGCCTCTGGACCTCAATTTGATTATCATGTTGAGCATAGGCCTCAGGTCCAGAAACCAAAGCCAAGACTGCCAAGGTTCCCAGGTACTGCAAACTCTACAGGGTCCTTGAATGCAAATGGCTTCAAAAGCCACAATACCTTCTTTGACAGCACCAAGAACTCCTACTCAAAGCCAAGGATATCATCTGATCGTTTCTGGAGCTATCAGCAGCGAAGCTATTACTCCTGCGTTATGTATGATCAAGGGGGCATTTTCCCTCATATGCGCCTCGACACTGAAGCCATTGCTGGACTGCCGTTCTTAGAAGAAGCACTTGACTGTTTTCGTGATGCCGGTCTGCTCAGCATTGTGACTGACAAAGAACATTGGAATGAAGAACTTTTGCTTCAATTCTATGCTACCCTCCACATTCGCGGCTACAACAGGGACATCAAGACATGGATTCTCGAGTGGATGACTGGAAACGTTCATCATGAAGCCAAAGCTCTTGATGTCATTGAGCTTACAGGCCTCCCCACTCCCGGAGAGCTATATGAACCAGCTTGTCAACTCCACCGCAATGCACTGGATAGCATCTTCCATAATCCTGAACCCAATATGAGCCAGATGTTGAGCATGATGAAGCCTTTTCCATCTGATGTTGAATATCCAACGGAGTTCTTTGTTGATGACCTTGAGTATCTGCCTCTCACCATATATCACATCATCAGGCGAACTCTATGGCCTATCAAAGGACATTCATCAGCTGCTAAACTTGAAGGAGCCATGAAGACATTGGTCTTTTACATCCTCAATGGCATCAGCTTCAATTCCCAAGAATTCTTCATCAGGCAACTTGCTGCATCTGGATCTGACCTTTTTGGCCTGAAATTCTATGCTCCATGGGTCATGCGCCTCATCAAGCGACACTCTTCTGTCAACTATCAGCCCTCTGCTCGCAATCATCTGATCTTTCTACCAGAGGTTGATATGTCAGTTGAAGCCATATACCCTGAGCCTGCCAAGGAGCCTCTTTGTCTTCAAAATACTGATCACCAAAGCTTCACTCAGTCCATGGAAGGCATTCAAGCAGTAACACGTATCTATCCAATGGCTGGAAATACTCGTCTGCCTCATAGTGCACAAACTGAAGCCACTGATAGCACCATTTCCCAAAGGCCTAAGAAGCGCTCTCGTGTTCTAAATTACCGAGAACTTCTTGTGGCACTTCATCAGAAACAAGATAAGCATCACTATTGGCTCAAGAGACAGATGCAAAGCCTCTTGGTGGACGTCAATCGTATTCGAAATCTTGCCACCAAGAATGCATTTGTTGCTCATGAGACTTGTCGGCGATCATGCAAGAGTTTGACGCTGCTCAGTGCTGAAGCAGATCTTCAACACGATGGCTTCACCGAAAGATTCAAGTTTGACTCCACTCCTCCACGGACTGCAGTCCTACGTCGAACTCCATCCCTTGAAGACCCTGATTATTCTTCCCCCGCGGCAACTGTGAATGCCAGAGTGATCGATGATGAAGATGATGCTACTTCACCATCTCCTACTTCTGCACGCATCGACACTGCACCAAGTACGTCTGCACCGCCAAACAACAACGACAACCCTGCTACTTCACCTACTCATGAGGACGGGTAGATGCTCTATGTCTTCAAACCTTTTTGGTCCTTACTGACAAAAGGGGGAGAAGCATATGAGTTTGATAGTCTTCAAGCGGGTTCATATGGGTGGTTGCTTTATATTTTGCCTCGTGCTTACAACTCTTGCTTTTGAAACATTTGGTTCTTTGAGTTGTAACACTTAAACTCGATGGTCGTCTGCTACTTATTTGCTTTACTGTGATGCGATGATAAATTCCGCATGTGCGATGATAACTTCCGCACTTAGATCATTCTGCAGACGTCCATTTTTCATTTTGCATGTCATTCTACTTGCTATATCATTTCATGCATGAGGAATTATCTTCATAAGTTGAAGAGGATCTCCACAAGTACAACCTGCCATGTGCATTTGCATTCCAAAAGCAAATTACTAATATGCACATCTTCAGGGGGAGCCCTTGCTACTTATGAAGACAATACCCTATCCTTTACAATTTCACATACTTTATCCCCGTTGAAAACTTCAACAGTTTGTCATCAATCACCAAAAAGGGGGAGATTGTAAGTGCATCTGGTGCCACCCCTAGTTGGTTTTGGAGTATTGACGACAAAGTTGGTTGAGGGACTAATGCGTTTGTGAGAATTGCAGGATAACGTAGGTAGTGTCCCTCATTGATTCGGTTTACCTACCGGAGATAACCCCTAAAAATGTATGAAGACATTGAAGACAATGGTGGTATGTGAAGATATTCATATTGAAGACTATTACATGAGAAGACTTTGAGTTAAGACTATGGATCGCGTTGAATTTGTTTTTTCGGTGTTTCCTTTTCTTCTTTGTTGAGTCATAGGAACCACTTTGTCTTTGTTAAGTGGGGTCCAAGTGAACTAAGTCGAATGGTGAAGTGATGCTCAACCCAAATCCTATGTCTTCGAGCGAAGACAATGAGAGCAAATCTTATCCAGAGCTGGATGAGTCAGCTTTTCTTGTAGCCCAAGTAAAGTTGCCGTGTGTGTTTGAAATCTGATTGTTGGAACACGTGTCAGTTCCTTAGTGACCCAGGGTCATTTCGGACATATCAGGTCGGGTTGCCCAGTGGCTATAAATAGCCCACCCCCTACACCATAAATTGGTGGCTGCTCAGAGTTAGTGTACGGCTTTTGTCGTTTGAGAGCAACCCACCTCAAAGCCTTTGAGAGAGAGAAATCCTTGCGAGGACCAAGCCCAAACACCCAGAGCCAAAGAGTGTTAGGCATCACTGAAGTCTTTACATGCATGTGACCTGAAGACTTATTACACTTGAGGACTGTGAATCCTCCAGCCGGTTAGGCGTCGCATTCTGAGCATCCAAGAGTCATTGTGGATTGCAAGTGAACGAAGTCTGTGAAGGTTTGGAAGTCTACCTTGAAGACTTACCAGAGTGATTGGGCGAGGACTGTGTGTCCTTAGCTCAAGGGGAATAAGGTGAAGACACGGTGTTCTGAGTTGAATCTCAGCCTCCCTAACCAGACGTACAGTTGTCACAGCAACTGGAACTGGTCCAACAAATCATGTGTCTTCAACAAGTGACTGGTTCTATCCTCTCCCTTCCTTTACTTAAGTTTGTCTTCGTGAAGTCATTGCCTATCTGTGTACCTGTTTGACTTTAATGCTTGACTACTACTGTTGATTGGCTTCATACTATCTTCCATCCTGATCCTTACTACTTAGCTGCTATTAGTCCTGTACTTTCACATCATTGCATACTTGACTATGATGTGCTTATTGTAGTTTATCTTCCGCTGCATATCAATTAGGTCATTTCTGCTGTTTGTCTTCGAAACTATCATGTTTTGAAGACTTTCAATAAAAATCGCCTATTCACCTCCCCTCTAGTCGACACTAGCACTTTCAAGTCCAGACTTGCCGAGGCCAGAAGCTAATACTTCGGCCGCCCTGAGTCCGGGGCGTTCGGCTCCCACGAGGGGCAATAAGAAGGGTCCGGCACAGTTCGGCGACCGGCCGGACACGCTGACGGGCCTTCTGGAGCAAGATGCTCTCTCGGAGGATCCCCGTTCATTAATGAGCACGGTGCTTGAGAAGATTTCATCCGCCACAAGCGGGTTGAATGCAGCTTTTATGAGCCCGCTCAAAGGCTTTGAGGTATATAATGAAATACGTAATTTTTGGTTGTGGCGCACGCGCTAGGTGTGCTCCGTATAGATTGTAGCCCCTGAGACTCTTGTTGCCAGCCCTAGGCGGCAAACGGAGTATCACATTCTTAAGTAATGATCGCATTGTATTCATGCGTAGATGGCTAAGGGTTCGGCAGCCGACCGGACCGCTGAAGTCACCGAACTGAGGCGACAGAATGAAGTTGTGGATGCCGACATCACGCTTGTGAACGAGCGGCTTAACGAGTCACAGAGTATGTGCTCTGTTTTCCTTGTTTTTATACGAAACATTAAGAGGAGCATAATGTTAATGTGATATGCTTCGACTACAGGAGGAGCTGCTGCCGTGGAGGACCTGAGGGCAGAGCTTTCCCTAGCCAAGGAACAAGCCCAGGCTAGCAATGCGGCTGCCCTAAAGGCGGCCGAAGATTTGAGAGCCGAACAGGCTGCTCATCGCCGAAGCGAAAATAAAATAGCCAAGACGGCTGTGGAGCTGAGAAACACCGCCAGCCGGTATGAGCTCCTTGAAACGGAGAATCAGGCGAAGTCGGCGGACCTGAAGAAGGCCCTTGATGCGGCCAAGGAGACGCGTTCCGAAATTAGGGATGCGCAGGAGGAGCTTCGACAGGCCGGAGAAATCGTGGCTGGAAGCCCCTTTTTGTTGCGAATGAAGTTCTTGGATCCAAAGTACGCTCCTCTGGATCGGCGCTGGAGCGCTGCACACGCGTATGCGGATCTGGCAAAAAGATAGTGATGTAGAAAGGTTGTTCTGGTCGCAATTCAGTGCTCCAACGCGCCCGTTTCCATTGAGTGAAAGGATGGCCGTTGTGGCCGAGCTCCATAGGTTGTCCGGTCTTGCAATGAGGTCTGTAATAGACCATCTATGGCCGAAGGGGCCGAAGCCGGATAGTGATACGTCTCCAACGTATCTATAATTTTTGATTGTTCCATGCTATTATATTACCTCTTTTGGATGTTTATGGGCTTTATTTTACACATTTATATAATTTTTGGGACTAACCTACTAATCGGAGGCCCAGCCCATATTGCCGTTTTTTTTGCCTATTTCAGTATTTCAAAGAAAAGGAATATCAAACGGAGTCCAAACGGAACGAAACCTTCGGGAGCGTGATTTTTGGAACGAACGTGATCCGGAGAGCTTGGAGTGCAAGTCAAGAAGCTTCCGAGGGCCCCACGAGACAGGGGGCTGCGCCCCCCCTGTAGGGCTCACCCCCCTGTCTCGTGGGCCCCTCGGGCAGCCACCGACGTACTTCTTCCTCCTATATATACCTACTTACCCCGAAAACATCCAGGGGCACCACGAAACAAAATTTCCACCACCGTAACCTTCTGTATCCGCGAGATCTCATCTTGGAGCCTTCGCCGGCACTCTGCCGGAGGGGGAATCGACCATGGAGGGCTTCTACATCAACATCCTTGCCCCTCCGATGAGTTGTGAGTAGTTTACCACAGACCTACGGGTCCATAGTTATTAGCTAGATGGCTTCTTCTCTCCTTTTGGATCCCAATACAATGTTCTCCGCTCTCTTGTGGAGATCTATTCGATGTAAACTCTTCGTGTGTTTGTAGAGATCAGATGAATTGTGGGTTTATGATAAAGTTTATCTATGTATAATATTTGTATCTTCTCTGAATTCTTTTATGTATGATTGAGTTATCTTTGCAAGTCTCTTCGAATTATCAGTTTGGTTTGGCCTACTAGATTGGTCTTTCTTGCCATGGGAGAACTGCTTAGCTTTGGGTTCAATCTTGCGGTATCCTTACCCAGTGACAGAAAGGGTTGCAAGGGACGTATTGTATTGTTGCCATCGAGGATAACAAGATGGGGTTTATATCATATTGCATGACTTTATCCCTCTACATCATGTCATCTTTCTTAATGCGTTACTCTGTTTTTATGAACTTAATACTCTAGATGCAGGCAGGAGTCGGTCGATGTGTGGAGTAATAGTAGTAGATGAAGGTAGGAGTCGGTTTACTTGTTATGGACGTGATGCCTATATACATGATCATGCCTAGATAATCTCATAACTATGCGCTTTTCTATCAATTGCTCGACAGTAATTTGTTCACCCACCGTAATACTTATGCTATCTTGAGAGAAGCCTCTAGTGAAACCTATGGCCCCCGGGTCTATCTCTTATCATTTTTGCTTTCAATCTACTTTTATTTGCATCTTTACTTTTTGCATCTATAATATAAAAGAACAAAAATATATTTATCTTATCATACTATCTTTATTAGATCTCACTTTCGCAAGTGGCCGTGAAAGGATTGACAACCCCTTTATTGCATTGGTTGCGAGTTCTCAGTTTGTTTGTGTAGGTGCGTGGGACTTTTGAGGAGCCTCCTACTGGATTGATACCTTGGTTCTCAAAACTGAGGGAAATACTTACGCTAGACTTTGCTGCATCACCCTCTCCTCTTCGAGGAAAACCAACGCAAGTTCAAGACGTAGCAGATAGTTATTTTGGTTTAGTGCAACAATTCCTTGGCGTCGCATCACAAATCAATGCCATGAAGAGGTCGGCGTGCATAGAGGGTGCGCGGATGGCTCTTGCCCGTGTTAAAAGATATTGGGCAGATATGGGGGCCACCATCATTGCAACCCAGAATCCGGCGGGGAGCCAGGATCCGGCCGAGAACTACTTGGAGTAGGTAACAGAAGGTGATCATTTAATAGAGGCTCAGTGCTCGAAGAATGTCATGTTCGAGTGACAAATCGTTTCATTGTAAAAACAATTGTATTTTAATTATAGAGGCTATGTTTATACTTTCGCCCGAAAGTGTTATTGTGCTTCCTGTGCGGTCGTTTGATATGTATATAACCTGAAAGTTAGCAGTCGTTGGCTTCAGCCCCCACTCATACCATGCGGGAGTGTTCGCAAAAATGTGCGTAATCACACTTGATCCAACATCTTGGTCCATTAAGGAGGTGATCACACGTCGAACTAGGCAACCGAACTATATAGCTTTAACACTTTCACTTTGCCATAGAAGTTTGACGGTGGGGCTACTATGTAGCCCCTGGTACCTTCGTGTGCATCCGGATATGGGCGCGTATGTACATGACCGGGAAACGGTCCTTCATTAATGCGGAGGAATCCTAACGATTCCAATGAGTCCTCGAGTGGTTGACCAGTCTCTCGCTATATCATGACAGTCAGTTTTCAGCTTTCTCTACTAAGGTGCTCATCCGGAATAACCATGGCACAATCGCAGTAGTTCACCTTTGGCTGCCTTAGCCGATAGAAGCGGAACGTAAGGCGGCAAACCCTGGAGCCGGGCAAACCCAACATTTGACCAAATACATGATTCGGAGCTGATACATATAAGGCCTAACTCGCGCCGCCGAACACTCCCGAAGGTATTCGGACTTTATAACATATACTGGGCTGAGTAGTGCCCTTGATTATGAACCCTGTATTTCCAGGTACGTGCATGAGTCTGTCGTGGCGAGATGTCAATAACGTCAGTATCCCCTGTGGGTGTATTGAGTACCCATGGGGTGTCAAGCAACAAGAGACAAAAAAGAAGGTTTACACAGGGGCTTAATCTAAAGAGAAACCTTTGAGCGGGGCCCTACTACACGTCTACGCCTTTTTCTCTGTTGTCTTTGTGTCACAGGAGGGTATCGCATTTAATGGTGTCTGTAAAAAGGAAAACTCATGTAAAAGAGTATGACGTAAGCGTGCGAAGAGTTGGTTATTATCACTGGATAGTAGAAGTGTAAGACATTGGCCTGTTAATGAGGTCAAGCCAAAAGGTGGGCTTCATTGCATGTTTGCAGCCCCTGGTGCCCTCTATGGGATTACATGTATAGCACCTAGCTCAGGTTTATCTAGGTTGTTACCGAGGGTGGTGTGCCGGACTCGTCTAACCGTCTCCGTGGTCTTACCGACCGATCATGCGTTCTGATAGGAGAGTTCGCTTAGTGTCCGGCTGCTAGAGCCGCCGCATCCTCTTCCGCACGTAAGGAATGCTTTGTATTTCCACTAACGGTGATGACGCCACGTGGACCAGGCATCTTAAGTTTAAGGTAGGCGTAGTGCGGTACTGCGTTGAAGCGAGCGAAGGCCATTCTTCCGAGCAATGCGTGATAACCACTTCGGAGGGGAGTGATGGTGAAAAGTAATTCTTTGCTTCTGAAGTTGTCTGGAGAACCGAATGTGACCTCTAATACGAGGGAGCCCCTTCAAAGGTGGTGTTACTTTGGCTGATTCTGGATGGGTCTATCCCCATCCTGCAGACGGTGTCCTGGTATATTAGATTGAGACTACTGCCGCCGTCCATGAGGACACGAGTGAGATGGTATCCGTTGACAATTGGGTCGAGCACCAAGGCAGTCAATCCTCCGTGCCGCATACTAATCGAGTAGTCCCTGTGATCAAAGGTGATCGGGAAGGCTGACCAGGGGTTGAGTTTGGTGGCGACGGGCTCTACAGCGTATGCGTCTCTGAGCGCGCATTTGCTCCTTCTCTTGGGTATGTGAGTCGCGTCGATCATGTTTACTGTTTTTACCTCTGGTGGGATTTTTTCTGTCCCCCAGTGTTCGGCTGGCGAGGCTCATCCTCGTCTTTGCTTGGTGTTTCCCTTCCCTTGTGTTCGGCATTTAACTTGCCGGTCTGCTTAAAGACCCAGCATTCTCTATGAGTGTGGTTCGCAGGTTTTTCGGGGGTGCCATGAATTTGGCACAGTCTGTCCAGGACTTTGTTCAGGCCGGACGGTCCCTCTTTGCTACCTTTAAATTGCTTCTTTTGTTGACCAGGTCGAGAGCCCCTAAATCCGGCGTTGACCGCTATGTTGTCCATACTTTCTTCCTTGTTTCGACGCTTGTTTTTATTGCGCTGTGGCTTCTCGTTTCCATCCCTGATTTCGGATGTGCATGGGTCGCTGGTGCCTCTACGGGCCAACCAGCTGCCTTCACCCATGCAAAAGCGGGTCATAAGGCTTGTTAAGGCTGCCATTGTCCTCGGCTTTTCTTGGCCGAGGTGTTTGGCAAGCCACTCATCCCGGATACTGTGCTTGAAGGCCGCTAGGGCTTCGACATCTGGACAATCAACAATTTGATTCTTCTTAGTGAGGAATCTATTCCAAAGCTCGCGGGTGGACTCTCCGGGCTGTTGAATTATGTGACTTAAATCGTCAGCGTCCGGAGGTCGGACATAGGTCCCTTGAAAATTGGCCCTGAAAGTGTCCTCAAGTCCTCCCAACTTCCGATTGAATTTTTGGGGAGGCTTTTCAACCAGTGCCGAGCTGGTCCCTTCAACTTGAGAGGAATGTATTTGATGGCGTGGAGGTCATCCCCATGAGCCATGTGGATATGAAGGATAAAATCCTCAATCCAGACCCCGGGGTCTGTCGTTCCGTCATATGCCTCTATGTTCACGGGTTTAAAACCCTGTGGACATTCGTGGTCCAGTACCTCTTTGGTGAAGCACAAAGGGTGAGCAGCCCCTCTATATCTGGACGTGTTGTGGCATGCTGTCGACTGTTGCTGTGTCCGGTGCTGATTCCGAACTGGTATTCAATCAGTCTGATCATTTTGGTGACCATAATCCTGCGCCAGAGCGTGTCCTCTAGATCCGTAGATGGACCTGGTCGCGCCGACCTTTTTGTCCAGGAGCTCACGTAAATCGTGTGCAGCGTTAGTAGCTGCTCTATTGCGGTCATGAAGTGCTTGGTCCGGCCTACTGGCTGTGTTGTTCTTCGGCGGAATGGCCTCATCGTCGGATTCTGGCAGCAGCTTGCGCTTTGGGTAGCTCTTTGTGTCGCGATCGTTGCCGTATTTTTCTTTAGTGTCTAGCACTTTATTCCATCTGCGGTTGAGCGTTTCCTGCGCGGCCTTGAGCCTTTGCTTCTGCTTCTTTAGACTTCTTGCAATGGCCATAAGCCTTCTGTGGAGGTTATCTCATTCCAAACGTTTTTCTGAGATGATGAATGCATCGTCGTACGGAATGTGCTCTTCTCCCGAGGCAGGTTGATGAGTTTGGCCCTCGGGATCACTGTGATCGGGCGTCTGCTCTGGGCTCTGTTCGACGTGACCTGGCTCATCCTGCTCCATCGCTGGGTCCATATGGTCGTTGTTGCCTTTGGAGTCGACTGGGGTGTCGATCTTTCTAGCGCTGTTATCGCTATTTTTACTGTGGCTGGACTTAGAGCGGCGTCTGCGCCGTCATTTTGGCTTTTGTCCGGGGGTTTTATCCTCCGTTGTGTCTTTTTTGTCGCCATCGTCCTCCTTAGGCGTGTCCACCATGTATATATCATATGATGAGGTGGCAATCTAGCGCCCCGTGGGCGGTGGATCCAAATCGTCCCCTGCGCCGACGTCCATACCATCGGTGTCATCGGATTCGAAGTCAAGCATGTCTGTTACGTCGTCGACAGTGGCTATGAAGTGGGTGGTGGGTGGGAAATGAATTTCTTCGTCGCCTGCTTCCCCCACGAGCCGGACATAGTTCGGCCAAGAGTCTCCTGACAAAGAGAGAGACCTTAATGAATTCAGCATGTCGCCGAAGGGCGAGTGCTGGAAGATATATGTAGTGGCGAACTCCATTACCGGGGCCCACCCGAATTCGGCGGGCAGGGGGCGCACGGTCTAGAACCTACAGGCGGACACAAGTCCGGGAGTCCGGTGACACAGAATTCCTTGGGGGTGGAGTCTGTGTTTGGCTCTACCGTCGTTGAATATGCGGCCTCCGGTGTGGGGTCCATCCACCCGTCCTCGGTCGACGCGATCTGCCCTGGATTTAGGTCCGGAGCTCTTGCAGGTGCGATATCCCGAGTATTGGCTAACAGCAGGTCTAAGCCGTGCTCGTCGTGACTGTTCGACGCTCCTGGCGTAGGCCCGAATCCGTCGAAGATCAAGTCTCCGCGGGTATTTGCCGTGTAGTTCAAGTTTTCGAACCTGACCTGATGGCCAGGGGCGTAGCTGTCGATCTGCTCCAGATGGCCAAGTGAATTGGCCCGCAGTGCAAAGCCGCCGAACACGAAGATCTGTCCGGGGAGAAAAGTCTCACCATGGACTGCATCGTTGTTGATGATTGAAGGAGCCATCAAGCCTTGCAGCGACACAGAGGAACTCTTAGTGAAAGTACCAATGTCGGTGTCAAAACCAGCGGATCTCGGGTAGGGGGTCCCGATCTGTGCGTCTAAGGCTAATGGTAACAGGAGGATAGGGACACGATGTTTTACCCAGGTTCGGGCCCTCTCGATGGAGGTAAAACCCTACTTCCTGCTTGATTGATCTTGATGATATGAGTATTACAAGAGTTGATCTACCACGAGATCGTAGAGGCTAAACCCTAGAAGCTAGCCTATGATTCTGACTGTTCTTGTCCTACGGACTAAACCCTCCGGTTTATATAGACACCGGAGGAGGCTAGGGTTACACAGAGTCGGTTACATAGAAGGAGATCTAACATCCGGATCGCCAAGCTTGTCTTCCACGCAAAGGAGAGTCCCATCCGGACACGGGACGAAGTCTTGAGTCTTGTATCTTCATCCAATAGTCCGGCCAAAGTATATAGTCTAGATACCCCCTAATCCAGGACTCCCTCAGACGCCTTAATTACTCAGCCTTTTTTGAGACAAACCTTGGTGGGGCTATTATTGACTTGGACGTGGGGTTTGGGCCAAAGGCCTACTATTATACTTGGTCTTACTCGCACGACCGACCTGGCATGCTCTACCCTAGCCAGTGCTGTATCATATGGTTTCACACCTATCCAGAACTTAGCGCCGCCATGCAATTCTTCTCCAGCCCTCCTTCCGGCGTGCACCACGAGAAGGGACAACAGTCCTCCGAACCACGCCTTTCGCGATCCTGTACGGGAGAGAAGAGATCAGGTTTTTACGGAGCACACTCCTGTGACTGCAGCCAGCGACGACTTCCTCAACGACAACCTTCTTCCCCAACCTTGGTAACCTCTTCATCAACGACATGAGTGACAACATCAACCACAACGGTTCTAGTCCCACTACTAGGGAAAACCCTAGTAGTAGCGCGGGTTTTGAGGCTAGCAGCAGCGCGGGTGGCCGCGCTACTAATAAGGCACTATAGCTAACTTATAGTAGTAGCGTGGTCCATACCCGCGCTACTACTGTTCACGATATCAGTAGCGCTTTTGCTGAATGTGCTACTATTAGTTAGATGTAGCGATTTCGCAGTCCCTCGCTACTGCTATATCTTTCATCATTTTCCCCTGTACCCCTTTCCCTTTCAGATACTAGATACTAGGTACTGCTACTAGATATCAAATTCATAAACCATTATAAGTACTAGGTAGTACTCCCTTCGTTCCAAATTACTCGTCGTGGTTTTAGTTCAACCATGACGAGTAATTTGGAACGATGGGAGTACTAGATAACAATTTCATGCATAGTCAACATGCATCCTCAAGCAGTACAAGGTCATATCAACGGCGATCATCATATGTAGTTCTAGATGATATCGACGACGATCATCATATGTAGTTCTAGATGATATCGACGACGATCATCATATGTAGTTCTAGATGATATAGCCACACACACATATGTAGTTCTAGATGATACCAAAGACAATCATCATCCTCAAGCCTGGGCGGTTGGTGTTCCTGATAGTAATTAGGATGGCCTGTCCAACACATAGATTCTTGCCATCGAGGAATTTCTTCCACCCAACCGAGTTTAAGTGTGTGCGACCGTCCATGTCCACACGACAAGTACAGGTTGTGACGGAGCCCCTTGTAGTAAGGCGTAGTCCAGCTGATCCTTCTTCATCAGGCTCGATACCATAACTCACAGATATGCTCTTTGCCAATTTCTGAATAAGAAAAAAATATCAATTAATAAATAGCCTTTCAAATAGGTACATATGGATTATCTACACTATTAATAGTTCCTTAGATTCTACACTAATAAGCATGTGATCAAACTCTACACTAAAACATATCATCGACTAGATTCCACACAACATACCATATCATTGGACTGTACACTAAGTATTTCATCGGATAATTTGCATTTGTAAGTATAACATACCATATCTTGTCGATCAACCATGGTATTTGTCAGGCAGGTCATGAATGGCACCCCAACAAAGTCAGCACATGGCGGAATTATGTCCCACAGGTTGGACACCTCCTCGCTCAGCCTTGTTCTTTGAGCTACGATGGCTTCATGAAGTGGGTCCTCATCATCTTCATCGAGTGGGTCCTCATTATCTTCATCATCTTCTTCATCTTCATCATCTTCCACCAGGTTGAGATAAATGACAGCCAGCTTGGGTCTTTCTGCTCTGAAGGAGAAGCTGATCAACTCACCACCAGTAAGATGCATGCGGGCGACAAAATGGGCCCATCCATGTCCTCCAATCTACGGCATATTGTGTCCTTTCTCGACCTCCATAGTGTACGGCCCCTAGGAGTCTCAAATGTCATAGTGTCTCCTGTCAGCTTGTTGAATTTCAACCTCACATTGCATGGGACGATCTGTGTAAAATAAGCAAAATGACACAATGCAGTAATGCCAACACTAAAAATAAAATAGTTATTACATTTCATCTAATTTCTTACCGCCGCATGACGAAAACTTCATTTGGAAGTAGATGCCGAACAGCTTGCCAGTTGCAAGGCTGCTGGCGCACCTTGACTTGCACAGTCGACATAGTGGTGGTGGTGGTGGCGCCATTTTTCACAGGATTATTTCCTGAAGCAATATGAGAAAAGGATTAACGATCCACTTCACAGGAAAGAAAAACAGTAGCATGTGATATTTTTTGTTCTTCCATGAGAAGAAATTTGATGGACAATTATAATCCTAAGATCTAGTAACATATTAGATGACAAGGTACCACCTACATTTTGCCAAAAAGTAACTTATTACAAAAAACAAAAGCATCTACCTATCCATGTACGTAAAAAAATAACAATAAAATGGTGCATACTAAATCAACTAAATGAACTAGCCTACTAAATCAACTAAATCAAAATGTTCTAAATCAACTAACAACTAGCCTACTAAATCAACTAAATCATATCAACTAAATCAAAATGTTGCATATGAACTAGCCTACTAAATCAAAATGTAGCAGGGAGGAGGGAGAAGGAGGGGCGACTCGAGGAGGGAGAATAGAGTAGGACGGAAGAGGAAGGCAGAGCGAGGAGGGGCCGGCCGGCGGCCAGTGGAGGGAGGACGGAGGAGGAAGGCGGAGCGAGGAGGGGCCGGCCAGCGGCAAGTGGAGGGAGGGCGGAGGAGGAGGCCGGTACCGATTCCAGCAAGAAGGAGGAGGTGACGGCGGCGCAGAGGGAGGAGGGGCAACGGGGGAGGACCGGCGCGGGGGGTTGAGAGGGGATCCAGTGAGTGTGTCAGAGTGTGAGTGGATCAGATAGAGGAGAGGGGGGGGGTGGGAGATGGAATGGCTTAGCAGTGGCGCGCTATAGAGAAAGACGCTACTGCTAAACTACCTAGCAGCAGCGCCTTTCACAAAGAAGCACTACTGCTATGTGTCAGCATGTAAAAATAGACGTCAATGTATCAAAAATTCATTGATCATCAATGATCTTTTTGTGTACAATCTGATTTTTCAATATGAGTCCTCACCGGTTTAGGAACCGGTGAAGACTCATATTGCGGCCACAAATTCTACACATAGAGTTCAATGAATACCAAGTGCTTGTCAAAATTTGGGAAGTAACATATTTAAGGTGGTAGAAACTCTCATGGAGCGAGGTGGGACTAAATTTTGGTAGTAAACTTAGCAGTAGCGCTTATTGGTGAAATGCGCTGCTACTATGCTACGTAGCAGTAGTGCTATTCGTGATAACGAGCTGCTGCTAGAACTAGCCTCGCGGCGGCCTCTTGGTAATTATATCAGTAGCCCGTCTTTGAGCGGGCGCGCTACTGCTCTATTTATTTCAGCAGCGAGTTAAGCTTGAGCTCGCTACTGCTAAGTAGCAGCAGCGCCTTATTTTAAAGCGTGCTGCTGGTAAGATTCTGTGTATAGGCTTTTCCCTAGTAGTGTCCTGTTGTACAATATGTGGTTTTGTCCTCCTGGTGTAGTCCGCATCATTACTTTGATCTTTGCAATTGTCGTCATGATTTATTTACTTTTGATTCGGATTAAATCTCATAGTAAATTGCTCATATATTCAACAATCCAATCCAAAAACCTGATTATAGGCAATTTACTCCGAGTGGTTTTGCTATGCTTTTGAAGCCTCCTACTTTTAAGGGGGTGCAATATAAAAGGTGGCGCACAAGAGCAGTATATTGGTTTCAGATCAGGTACTGCTATGAGGCCACTAAGTGTAAGCCTAAGGGCAATCTTAATCCTACACAGCAGGAAGCTTTTGAGAACATGGATACCCTCTTCAAAGCCGCCCTGCTGAGTGTTCTTGATGATTCCATTGTGGATTCATATATGTCGTTTGACACCAGGAATGACATGTGGGCTACACTCGAGGCCACGTTTGGGGCCTCGGGCGCTGGCAACGAGTTGTACGTGATGGAGCAACTCTGTGACTACAAGATGACTGATGAGCGCTCTGTTGTTCAGCAGACTCATGAGATACAGTCACCTGCTAAGGAACTTGAGTACTTTAAGTGTGTGTTGCCGGACAAATTTGTTGTTGGGACCATCATTGCCAAGCTTCCACCTTCGTGGAACGATTTTGCTACTTCTCTGAAAAACAAGAGACATGAGTTTTCCGTTTCAGATCTCATTATCACTCTTGATTTTAAAGAGAAGGCGAGTGAAAAATACACACGTGCTCGGGTCGCTGAGGGAGCTTCTAGTGCCCACATGGTACACGGGAAGAACTTCTAGCCCAACCAGCCCCAAAACAACAAGAACAAATCTTAGGGGAAAGGCAAGTTTGATGCAAAGAACAAGCCATCACATTCTACCAACTTCAAGAAGAATTCTCATAACGGGAAGGGATACAAACCTCAATTTTGGAATCACCGCACAAAATTTATATGGCTGCATGTACCTGCTGTCAGCTAACCTCATGGTGCTCCAAGTATTCCTACATTCGTAACTAGGTACAATGACCACCGTAAGATGAAATAAGCTTATTGTGAAACGATCCTATCATGTGTGGAGGAGCAAATAAGCAGTGCAGCCGAAGGTGGAAATCAACCAAGGACTTATGAAATTATATATAATCTTCCTCAGGCGGGTTAGTATCCCCTTTGTCCAGATGATCGTGTTTTGTCATGACGAGCTATTGATATGTGCTACTGTTTTGCAACACCGTTTAAGTATAGCTATTGTTTTCCTATCTTTTCAGATTCAGGACAATGAAGATGATTTTAGGGGAACTGCACAATATGGACTCATGTTGAGTCATCTCTATTGCGTCATATGTTATTTGCAAATGTGTCAACATCCATTGCAAGATGAGGCGGCTAGCTAGCTGTGGAGTTGCCAACATGCTCAAAGTGCTCGCAACATTGAGAAGAAACAGGCATGCCCAGGAAATTAATCCGTCTTGTGAGGAGGCCCTTTGCTCAGAGAAGCATCAACCGATTTTCTTTATTTCCACACCTTCTCACAACTTTGTATTGGTTATAGTATGGTGAATCATTGAGATGCATAAACATGCTGAACTTTTGTTCTTGTGAATGTTAGTATGCATAACGTATCTTCTAAAGCTTAGTTTAATGTGAGTTTCTGCATCCAGTACCCGTCCTCTAATTTGGTGGATGCCAAGTTGAAAAAGGTTACCGATGAGTAGCCATAAGCTAGAGGCGTCTCTTTTTTTTTCTTTCGAATGGGCAATAAGCTGGAGGGTGTTCGGGTTGCATCTAGCACAAGGCCCTCCAGTACGAAACAAGGGCAACCGGCTGGGCCGATACAAAAGCCTATCCATCTTAAAGCCCATTTGTTTTTTTTTGCGAGGAGAAGCCCATATTTCTTGAAGAGGGGACAATCCAAGAAAAACCCTCCTTGCTTCTTGCTTCCACTTATACTCCCTCCATCCGGTTTTATTAGGCCCATGAGCCAATTGCTACGACCAAGAAGATGCACACAGAGAAAATAAATCTCCTTAATTTACTCCATAACCACCCTATTAAATAGACCTAGTAACAAACTAGGCACATGCACTGGCCGGCGGGCACATGCATCCTACATGCATGGCCTGTCAGCCAAGTCCATGTGCCAGCTCCAATGCAGCAACACAAAAGAAGAGATCGATTCTTGGGAAAAAGCGAGTTGTTAGTGCAGTGAGCCTTATAAACACGAACAACTCTCTCTCTCACTTCAGTCTCCCCCCAATTCCCCCCGCTCCCCATCTTCCTCACTCATCCAGAAAATCCCCGCTCACCCTCTTCCTCACTCGTACAGAAAACGCCTGCTCCTCTTCTTCCACTCCTACAGAAATCCCCAGCCCTCCTACTTCCCACTCGCACTGCCACTAGGCTCGTCTCCGGGTACTCTGCTCAAACCCGTGAGCTCGGTGCAATGCCCACAAGGAAAATGGAGTCGGCTGGCCCCAGTGCCAAGAAGATGAGGCTCCCGCCAGTGGCGACGCCGGTTGTAGACCCCGCACCCGGCAGTGCGTGAATAAGCGGCGAGCCCCCCCCCCCCCACCCACACACACACCCGGATCTGAGGAACCGGTAGAATCTCCGGTGGACCGCATCAGCGATCCCTCGGACGTCATCAGTGAGGAGATCATCTCGCTTCTCCCCACCAACGATTGCTGCCGCACAGAAGTCCTCTCAACTCGGTGGCGCCCTCTATGGCGCACCGCACCCCTCAATCTCGACTGTCGTCAGATATCTGTCCTTCCTGAATTTGATCTCCCCAGAGCCATCATCTCCTTTCCCCAGCAGGGCCCCATTCAACGCCTCTGCATCCCGACATGCTACCTGATGTCCATAGCCGGCATGGTGGACGCTTGGCTGACATCTCCTGAATTCGGAAAACTCCAGCAGTTTGAGTTGTACCTCTACCACAAAATTTTCATACCACGAACACACCAAGAATTCGTGGCCACACCACCGTTGTCCATCTCGCAGTTTTTTTCCTCTCTCCACACCACCACCTTTGCCCGGTGCCATCTACCAGATGATCTGGTAGAAATGCTTCAACTCCCACTGCTAAAGAAACTTTTGCTTGTGGTAGTTTATATGTTGGAGGCCTCACTACACATGATCATCCACTCCATTTGCCCTGCCCTGGAGCATTGCCGATTGTTTTGGGAATAGAAATCCCTATCAGTTGTCTCCAAATAAAGTTGCCTCAACTTAAAAGCATTGGAATTTGTTTTGAAGGATAGCAGCTCATCATCGAAGATGCCCCTTCACTTCAAAGGTTGCTCCTTGATGATTGTTATAAACCTTCACAAATAACTATGGTCTCTCCGCCCAAATTGGAGACCTTGGGTGTAATTCGTGACCCGTTTAATGATCACAAGAAGTTGGTGTTTGGCTCCTCACTTTTTCAGGTACCATATATTATCATCTACACATTTGTAATCATAAGCTGCGGTTTTTCATTTGTGCGCATAAGTTTTATATCATCTTGGAGTACACTTTGGGTACTAATATTATGTTAAATGCTCAATGAAGAGTTCGTCCATTGATAGCCTATCAATGTTGCTGGATTCTGTCAAGATCTTATATATCGGAATGTTTAGTTTTGATATGAACATAGTTATTGGCTTGCTGCGATGCTTTCGATCTCTGGAGAATTTATATTTAGAGGTGATGATTTCATGCACATTGAAAGCCCATATATATTGTACTATAATTAACCGTTCAGCTATCGTCCATTCAACATACTCTTTTTTCAGACCTTAACTATTTTCAATCTTCATGTCTACTTAGGCGCAACCACATGGAGCAAAACATATAACCAATCGGTGGCGTAATAAGCACCAGGATCTTCTCAGTTCTCATGACATTTGTTTGAGGACAATAACGATGGAAGGATATGCATCCAACCAGGCAAACAAAAGCTTTGTCACATTCTTCCTGTTGAATGCGATGTAACTTTGTCCATGAGGTTTAAGTTTTACCGCAAGAGATTTCTCATGGACGGACATGTTGAATAGCAAAAAAAAAAAGTTTCAGGTGGACAAATGGGCTTCTAAACGTGCTCGGCTTCTATTTACAACAAGTTGTAGTCATCCTGAAATAAATTTTTTGCACAGCGTGTTGATTTTATGGATCAGACCGATCCATTTGTTTGTGACTATGAAAAAGATTGGTTGGGTTAGATGCTACTTCCATGTTCAATCTGGGTTTCGTCTAAAAAATTTATGAACAATTAATCCTTGGGCTTTTTGTACCATTTGTAAGCCCGAGTTGCATGTTGTTGCCCTCATACTCTCCTCCACCTGCCACTACACTGCCGCATCTTCCACGGCTGATGTTCATTCCCGTCCGAGGCCTCACCGTCGTTCTCCACCTGATTCGCTTGCTGTGCCCGCTTCCGTCTGGCATTGTCAACATGGTCAATAACCAAGAGGAAACAGGAGATGACTGTAGGTGGTGAGGCTTACAGTAGGGACCCGCCAGGATCATTGCATTACGCAAGCAGGTGCCTCGTTATTACAAGCCAAAAAAATACTTCCTCCTATTTATTTGACAACTAGGTCTGAAAACTTGCAGTTTTTAATTTATAGAGGGGGTGAATAGACTATAAGCAAGAAAACTTGCAGTCTTTAATTTCTTTAAGTTGAAGTGGAGTTTTGGCACAAGTTTAACATTCACAATACATATCAAGCAAGCATGCAAAGAGTATATGAGCAACGGAAAGTAAAGCATGCAAATTGCAAACATGTAAAGGGATGGGATTGGAGTGTGCAAACGCAATTTGGAGACACGGAGATTTTTGAGTCGTCGTTCCGATAGGTGCTGCTATCGTACATCCACGTTGATGGAGACTTCAACCCACGAAGGGTAATGGTTGCGCGAGCCCACGGAGGGCTCCACCCATGAAGGGTCCACGAAGAAGCAACCTTGTCTATCACACCATGGCCGTCGCCCCCGAAGGACTTGCCTCACTAGGGGTAGATCTTCACGAAGTAGGCGATCTCCTTGCCCTTACAAACTCCTCGGTTCAACTCCACAATCTTGATGGAGGCTCCCAAGTGACACCTAGCCAATCTAGGAGACACCACTCTCCAAGAAGTAACAAATGGTGTGTTGATGATGAACTCCTTGCTCTTGTGCTTCAAATGATAGTCTCCCCAACACTCAACTCTCTCTCACAGGATTTGGATTTGGTGGAAAGAAGATTTGAGTGGTAAGAAACTTGGGGAAGGCTAGAGATCAAGATATATGTGGTAGGAATGGAATATCTTGGTCTCAACACATAAGTAGGTGGTTCTCTCTCAGAAAATGTATGCTGGAAGTGTAAGCAGGTTCTGATGGTTCTCTCCATGAATGAAGAGTGGGTGGAGCGGTATATATAGCCTGCACACAAAATCTAACTATTACACACAACTTACCAAACTCGGTGGGACCGAATCCTGAAACTCGGTCGGACCGATTTAGTAAACAATGTGACAGTTATGATTTTTGGTGGGACCAACGTGTCATCTCGGTGGAACGATATGGTTAGGGTTAGGGCATAACATAATGTCGGTGAGACCGATTACACAAACTCGGTGAGACCGATTTTGGTAATAGACACAGAGAGGGTTGGTCAGGCAAACTCGGTGGGACCGATTCGCTCATCTCGGTTAGACCGAAACGTTATAAAGAGGAACAGAGAGTTTGCATTGTAATCTCGGTAGGACCGATTACACAAACTTGGTGAGACTGATTTTGATAATGGACATACACAGAGAGATTACAATCCCATCTCGGTGAGACCGATATCCCTATCGGTGAGACCGAAAAGACTAGGGTTTGTGGCAGTGGCTATGTCAACAGAACTTGGTGGCGCCGGATGGAAAGATTCAGTAGGGCCGAGTTTGACTTTTGGTTTGGGACATATGTGGATATGAGAAAGTAGTTGAGGGCTTTGGAGCATATCACTAAGCACTATGAGCAAGAAACTCATTAAGCAACACCTCATCCCTCCTTGATAGTATTGGCTTTTCCTATAGACTCAATGTGATCTTGGATCACTAACATAGAAAATGAGAGTCTTGTGCTTTGAGCTGGAGCCAATCCTTTGTCCTGAGCATCTTGAAGGGGTTTCACATCCTCTAGTCCATGCCACTCCATTGTTGAACTTATCTGAAACATACTAGGTAAAAGTATTAGTCCAACAAGAGATATGTTGACATTAATTACCAAAATCACCCAGGGAGCACTTTTGCTTTCAATCTCCCCCTTTTTGGTAATTGATGACAACATACATCAAAGCTTTAGATAAAGATATAGAGAATAACAAGTAAAGCTTTGGAAAGACATGTAACATGTATAGTCTCACCCTACATGTATGCAATCATGTAAATATGGAATATAGGAGCATGTGAATGCATAAGCATGACAGAGTAAGCAATGTGTTACATGTATCTTGGCTATATTCATCAGAGCAAATGATGTGAATATGGGAAATGTACCTTCATGCTCATGAGTCCTTCTTGCAAACAGTATGTACATCAGCAAGAAATCCTCATACACATGACTATGATGCATATACTTACCTTGTGGTCTTGAGTTAGCTTAGGAAGGAATGAACCTGCGTAAACAAGGTTAGATAACATAGATATACTTACTAGCCAGAGCAAACAAAGGAAACCACAAGAGAACCAAGACGGGGATGACATGTAGAGGGTGAGTACTAAGTACCACATTGGATAGACATGTCCCCAAAGGTAAAGATGTGCAATGAATTAAAGGATTTCCTTCCCTTAGATGTCTTGACCCCCCCAGAATCTAGCATGGGATATTGGGAGAAGATAGGGAACAGAAAATCAGATCAAAGAAAGGAAACAGAGCTAATGCAATCGATCAAATATGAACATGTCTTTCCCCTCTTAAAGACATGTGACTTCTCTCCTCTTGAACACCAAGCATCTGGGGTCTCTCTCCCCCTAAGTATTCTCCCCCCTATAGAAATGATTAAGCTTTGATGTGATCTCTCTCCCCCCCTTTGACATCAATTTCCAAGAAGGGACCTTCTGGATTTTTGTCGTAGATGGGTTTGGTCCTAGAGTCAGAGAACAAAGCAGCAAGTCGAATGTGATGCTGGTAGAGGACAAGAATCATTGAGTGGAGCTAGATCAAGAGAAGACAGGAACAAGTGGCAAGATGTCTTTCCTGTAGTGAAATCGGTGGCACCGAGTTGTATGCTTTGGTTGGACTGAAGGAAATAGACCGGTGTGACCGAGTTCATCACAGAGAAAACACTTGTCACCTCAGCTCACTAGACAAGTAAGATCTCACAAGGATTTGCAAGGAATTAACTGAAAGATTTGCAATGAATTGGATGCAGGGAATGCTGAACAGAAATAAAAGAAAAGAAATCTAGATGAAGTTTTTTTTTGAAAAGGGAAAAACAAATATGCATGAGACAAATGCAAGAGCACAAAAAAGGACACAAGAGAACTTCATCTAGAGTTGGTCGGCGACAAAGTCACCTATGTTAGAGTATATTGACTTAGGAGTCAAGTGAGATCACTTGATCATAGGTCATACTCATCGTTTAAGCTCAAAATGGGGTTGCCATTTTTCGTTTAAGCATTTTGATGTATTCACATCTTGTCGAGTTTATTTGACTCATGACTTGGAGTAAAGCTTCTCTAAGATGGAATAACATACCTTGGGTGGTGGTGTTGATCGTGATCATGTAGTTGAACTTATGTGGGTTGCTCAAGGTTGATGTAGCTCATCAAGAGTTGGGAGCACCACTTGGAATTTGAGTTCATCTACCTGCATGGGTTAGTTTTTGCAAGGAAGAGCACTTGTGTATCCAAAATGACAATCATGAAAATCAACATAGAATTTGTCAAAGGATATGTTGAAGGGTTTCGTGCCTCCTTGTCTTCAACCACCATTGTGTAGAGACTTGATGATGTAAAGATTGCTCAAGATGTGAGTGAGTTGCAATCTCATAGATTTAGATTCATCCAAGTACCTACAAGGGTTAGATAGCATGCAAGGTGCAAATATATCCAAGACATAAGATTATCATCATAAGAGGAATATCAAGGATTAGTCATAGGCTCATGTTTTGCATGTATCAAAATGGAGTTCCTACTCAAAGTTTGAAGCATCAATGATGTTCAATTCACCTCTCAACCTGCAAAACACTTTCTCATCAATTGGTTTAGTGAATATATCCGCCAATTGCTTGTCGGTACGAACATGCTTAAGATTAATGTCACCCTTAGCAACATGATCTCAAATGAAATGATGACGAACTTCAATATGCTTAGTTCGAGAGTGTTGCACGGGATTGTGAGCAATCTTGATAGCACTTCCATTGTCACAAAGCAATGGAACATGTTTCACATATATCCCGTAATCTTTAAGAGTTTGGGTCATCCAAAGTAAATGAGCACAACATGAACCAGCGGCAATGTATTCCGCTTCGGCAGTGGATAAGGATACCGAGTTTTGTTTCTTGGAGGACCAAGACAGAAGAGATCTACCAAGAAATTGACAAGTACCCGAAGTGGACTTTCTATCAACCTTGTCACCGGCATAGTCCGAGTCGGAGTAGCCAACAAGATTAAAAGAGGCCCTCTTTGGATACCAAATGCCAAAATTTGGTGTATGGGTGAAGTATCTCACTATCCTTTTCACGGCCTTAAGAAGACATTCTTTAGGGGCGGCTTGATATCGTGCACACATGCACACACTTAGCATATATTGGGACATGAAGCACATAGATATAACAATGAACCAATCATGGAGCGGTAAACCTTTTGATCAACCGGTTCACCATCTTTGGTCAAATCAAGATGTCCACTAGTAGGCATGGGTGTAGTCATACCTTTGCATTCTTGCATATCGAACTTCTTGAATAAGTCCTTGGTGTACTTTGTTTGAGAGACAAAGGTACCTTCCTTAGTTTGCTTGATTTGCAAACCAAGAAAGAATTTGAGCTCACTCATCATCGACATCTGAAACTTCTCCGACATTAGCTTTCCAAACTTTTCACTAAAGTGAGGGTTAGTTGAACCAAATATAATATCATCAACATAGATTTGGCACACAAATAGTTCTCCATTAACCCTTTTAGTAGTAGAATCAAATTTTCCAATTTCAAAGCCTTCTTCAATAAGGAACTTGGTCAATCATTTATACCACGCTCTAGGAGCTTGTTTAAGACCATAAAGAGCTTTGTGAAGTTTGTAAACATGATTAGGTTTCTTAGGATTAACAAAACCGGGAGGTTGCTTAACATAAACTTCCTCCTCTATTTCACCATTTACAAAAGCACTTTTAATGTCCATTTGGTAGAAGGTGATATCATGGTGATTAGCATAGGCAAGTAAGAGGCGAATGGACTCAAGACTAGCAACAGGGGCATATGTCTCACCATAGTCCATACCTTATACTTGAGTGTAGCCTTGGGCGACGAGACGTCCTTTGTTGTGAACTACTTGTCCATCTTCATCTTGCTTGTTGCGAAACACCCATTTGGTACCGATGATGCTGTGGTTGTTGTCGGGCTTCTCAACCAATATCCACACTTGGTTTCTCTCAAAGTTGTGTAGTTCTTCGTGAATGGCGTTTATCCAATCCG
The DNA here is from genome assembly GCA_021605145.1 of Aegilops bicornis. Taxonomy (NCBI): domain Eukaryota; kingdom Viridiplantae; phylum Streptophyta; class Magnoliopsida; order Poales; family Poaceae; genus Aegilops; species Aegilops bicornis. Next base: position 155,917,703 of record CM038673.1, read on the forward strand.
GATCTTTCAATGCTTCTTCAACCTTCATAGGTTCAATGCTAGAGATGAATGAATAATGTTCACAAAAGTTAGCTAAACGAGTTTTAGAGTGAGTGATTCTCCCGGTTTGGATATCATTGTAGATTTGCTCGACGGGATGGTCTTTAGCAACTCTTGCTCGAACTCGTGAAAGCTTTTGCTTGGATCTTGGTGGAACATCTTCTTCATGTTGTTCTTCTTCTTTGCCTTCTTCATTGTTGACGTTGTCGTTCTCTTGTCGTGGTGGAGAAGGAGGTTATTGATGTTCATCTTGGTGTACTTCCTCGTTTTCTTCATCTTGGTGTGTCCCCCTTGTGGATGCTTCCGTATCAACTCTTGGTTCACCTTGTCGTGAGGTGGAAGCTTCCACTTGGATGGACGAGGTACTCTCCTTCACCTCCATTGGACGAATCTTGCCAATAGACAAGTCTTGGATTGCTTCCAAAGGGTCTTTTTCCCCTACATCAATTGGCAATTTCTCTACTTGCGAGCCGTTAGATTCGTCAAACTTCACATCTACCGTCTCTTCAACCTTTCGGGCGAAATTATTGTAGACACGGTAAGTGTGAGAGTTTGAGCCAAAACCAAGTAGGAAACCTTCATGAGACATAGGAGCAAATTTAGAGCGATGATGCTTATCAAGAATGTAGCACTTCGAGCCGAATACTCGAAAGTATCCAACTTGGGGTTTGTTACCGGTGAGGAGCTCGTATGCCGTCTTGCCGAGTAGCTTGTGAAGATACAAGCGATTTGTTGCATGACAAGCTGTCTCAACCGCTTCCGCCCAAAAGTGCTTGGGCATCTTGTATTCATCAAGCATCGTTCTCTCCATTTTGATGAGTGTCCGGTTCTTCCTCTCAACAACTCCATTTTGTTGAGGTGTGTACGTAGCCGAGAACTCATGCGAAATCCCTTCTTCGTCAAGAAAGGAGTCCACATTTGCGTTCTTGAACTCCGTTCTGCTGTCACTGCAAACCTTCTTGATCTTCACTTCAAATTGATTTTGGGCCTTCCTAGAGAAGTTCTTGAAGATCTTTGAACTTGCAATTCATCATCGAGAAAGAACACCCACGTAAATCTTGAAAAATCATCAACTATAACTAGACCAAAAGAATTTCCACCGAGGCTTTTGTAAGCGTTGGGACCGAAAAGGTCCATGTGAAGTAGCTCGAGTGGCCTCCTTGTGGTCATGATGTTCTTCACGGGATGCCTCCCTCCAACCTATTTACCTGCTTGACAGGCGCTGCAAAGTCTATCCTTATCAAATATGACATCGTTAATGCCAAGGATATGATTTCCTTTAATAAGCTTGTCAAGGTTTCGCATGCCAACATGACCTAATCGTCTATGCCATAACCAGCCTTTAGAGGATTTAGCAATTAAGCAAGTTCTAGGTTGAGCCTTTTTAGTGAAATCAACAATGTAAAGATCACCTCTACGTATACCGGTAAAGACCATTTTATGATTGTCTCTATGAAACACTTGGCAATCTACTTCAGTAAATAGGACATCGAAACCGAAATCAGCAAGCCTAGATACTAAAAGTAAATTGTACCCAAGAGATTCAACGAGCATGACATTTTGTATGGAGCTATCATGTGAGGTGGCCACATTACCGAGGCCAACTACCTTACCCTTTGATTTATCACCAAAATTGACATGCTTCCGAGGGCCATCATTTTTAGCAAGCTCACGAAACATATCTTTATCTCCGGTCATGTGATCGGCACATCCACTATGAAGAACCCATTCCTTTCCTCCTGCCATATATCCCCGAATATTTGCCATAAGACCAAAGTGTCTCATTGCATCATCAAGATCAAAGTCACTATCATCATCCTCATCATAGTATCCATGTTCAACATCATATGATGGATCAAATCCTAGAGAGGGTGATTCCTTAGAATGAGTTTGACAATGATCTTCTTTATGAATTTTAATAGCTTCGGAAATAATATTACTAATAATTCCAACATCTCCTTTGGCACGCATAAGATTGGTAAGTTCAAATAGACAATCACCAAACTTAGGATCATTGGAATTCATGTTACTCAAGGCAATAGGCTTATGGATAATTTCATCTAGATTTTTCAAGGAATAATTTGAAAAACGTTCCTCAAGAAATTTCCATATAGTGTTGGCACACTCAAGAGTAGGCAAACATCCAACCAAGTTTCTAGGCAAACCTCTAGTGATAAGATTAACAGTTCTAAGATTGTGAATCATGTCAATTGACTCATCAAGAGTAGGATGCATAGGATCAACATGAGGTGCACAAGGGCTAGTAATGTACTTGTTCAAATGATATTCATTGGAAATCACAAGCATCTCATTTTTCCACTCATGAAAGTACTCTCCATCAAGTATAGGCACTCTATGTCTAAGACTCCCCAAAGTGGACTCATCCATCTTCCTCCAATGGTGTTTAAACCAAAGCAATGGAGACCAAAGCTCTAATAGCAATTGAAAGGATTGAGAAGAGGTGTCTAGAGGGCGGGGGGTGAATAGACTCTCAGCAACAAAAGTTGCAGTTTTTAATTTCTTTAAGTTGAAGTGGATTTTTGGCACAAGTTTAACATTCACAGTACATATCAAGCAAGCATGCAAAGAGTATATGAGCAGCGGAAAGTAAAGCATGCAAATTGCAAGAATGTGAAGGGATGGGGTTGGAGTGTGCAAACGCAATTTGGAGACACGGAGATTTTTGAGCCATGGTTCCGATAGGTGGTGCTATCATACATCCACATTGATCGAGACTTCAACCCACGAAGGGTGACGGTTGCGCAAGTCCATGGAGGGCTCCACCCATGAAGGGTCCATGAAGAAGCAACATTGTCTATCCCACCATGGCCGTCGCCCACGAAGCACTTGCCTCAGTAGGGGTAGATCTTCACGAAGTAGGCGATCTCCTTGCCCTTACAAACTCCTTGGTTCAACTCCTCAATCTTGACGGAGGCTCCCAAGTGACACCTAGCCAATCTAGGAGACACCACACTCCAAGAAGTAACAAATGGTGTGTTGATGATGAACTCCTTGCTCTTGTGCTTCTAATGATAGTGTCCCACACATTCAACTCTCTCTCTCTCAGGATTTGGATTTGGTGGAAAGAATATTTGAGCGGAAAGCAACTTGGGGAAGTCTAGAGATCAAGATATATGTGGTAGGAATGGAATATCTTGGTCTCAACACATGATTAGGTGGTTCTCTCTCAGAAAATGTATGCTGGAAGTGTAGGCACGTTCTGATGGCTCTCTCCATGAATGAAGAGTGGGTAGAGGGGGTATATATAGGCTCCACACAAAATCTAACCATTACACACAACTTACCAAACTCGATGGGACCGAATCCTGAAACTTGATCGGACCGATTTAGTAAACAATGTGACCGTTAGGATTTTCGATGGGACCGACATGTCATCTGGGTGGAACCGATATGGTTAGGGTTAGGGCATAATGTAATCTCGGTGAGACCGATTACACAAACTTGGTGAGACCGATTTTGGTAATATACACATAGAGGGTTGGTCAGGCAAACTCGGTGGGACCGATTCGCTTATCTCAGTTAGACCGAAACGTTACGAAGAGGAACAGAAAGTTTGCATTGTAATCTCGGTAGGACCGATTTCACAAACTCGGTGAGTCTGAGATCCCTATCGGTCAGACCGAAAAGACTAGGGCTTGTGGCAGTGGCTATGTCAATAGAACTCGGTGGCGTCGGATGGAAAGATTCGGTAGGGCCGAGTTTGACTTTTGGTTTGGGACATATGTGGATGTGAGAAAGTAGTTGAGGGCTTTGGAGCATATCACTGTGCACTTTGAGCAAGAAACTCATTAAGAAACACCTCATCCCTCCTTGATAGTATTGGCTTTCCCTATAGACTCAATGTGATCTTGGATCACTAAAATAGAAAATGTAGAGTCTTGTGCTTTGAGCTTGAGCCAATCCTTTGTCCTGAGCATCTTGAAGGGGTTTCACATCCTCTAGTCCATGCCACTCCATTGTTGAACTTATCTGAAACATACTAGGTAAAAGTATTAGTCCAACAAGAGATATACTGACATTAATTACCAAAATCACCCATGGAGGACTTGTGCTTTCAAGGTCCCACACCATTGTCAATGTAGTCAATAAACCAGAAAATTACACAACGAGCGGATAACACCACAGATCCAGCAGCTCGCCCAGTTGGTTTTTAGTTTCAAAGACGGAGCTCAACTGCGTGCTGTGCCGGGGCTGTGACCCGTCTAGACCATGCTTATGCTTTTATTTAAGCACATGACGAGCCGAGTTGATATATTTTTTGTTTCTGAAAATGGCTAGCCCAGTTTTTTGGAGAATACCAAAACCGAGGCCTACTTGCTTTCCTCAGCCCTGCTGGGTGCAAATCTTTCAAGACGAGGAGAGATGTAAGTAGTAAGAAATGGGCTTCCCCAGAAAATGGGCTTAAGTTGTAAGACATGGGCTGTAAATTTTTAAACCAAAGCCAACTGGCAATTACATTAAAATATCATTTTTTCTGGATTTCTCTACTATCCACTCTTATAAAAACTAAAGCCACCTGGAAATTACATTAAAATATCATCTTTTCTCCCAAAAGATAAATTACTCATACAAATGCGTCTTCATGTTCTGTGCAATGAACGGGCCTCTTGCTAGTTAAGATTTTAAATTACATTCATTTTTTTGCGAAGAATTTTTTTTGAATTTTATTTTGATATATGTTTTAAAAATTATTTTTAACGTGACACGAAATTTTGTGATTAAAAGAGTTCGGACCCCACTGAAATATGCAAAATTTCATTGAATTTTTTAGCAGTGCCCACAATATATGGTCTGTAATGCTAATAAAAAGAATATGGGCTTAAAATATCCTTAAGAATTAGCAAATGGGCTGTAAATTATTGAAAATAATGGCTAATGGGCTATATGATGTTTTCAACAGATTTGGAGGCTGACTTCTCGGCCTACTAGGTTGACGATGACGCTGTCCTAATTTTTTTTTGACGCGTATGCAAGGCTTTGTCAACTTAGTCAACACGGAAGCGTTGTTGTTGGATGTGCATCCGGCAGCCACCATGCTTCTTCAATCTCGATCTTCTGCTCGGCCGCCCAAACCCGGCACCGTGGACTGCCTACTCCCTCCTCCCGTAGCTGGATGTGCTGCCGCTAGGCCATCCCTCTACCAACCCACACATCCTGTTATTTTACGGCGACGTCAGCCTCACCCCACAGCCGACCAATCAGCGCTCGTACTCCCCTCAACGTGGGCTTCCGCTGTGGTGGCTTCGCCGGCTCTGGGTCGTTCCCTTCCTGGGCCTCGCCCTCGTCCACTGCATTTGTGCTCTCGGCGCGACAAGGTCAACGTGGTCAACAAACAATAGCCATCGGAAGAGGCTGACAGTAGGGGCCCACACAAGGAAATGCCTCCTTATTAGGCGCAAAATAATGATTCCTCCACCTGAAAGCTGGGACCCATCGGAAGGGCCTCTGTATTTCGCAAAAAAAAAAAGTTCCCCACGTTGTCAGCTCGGACCCACCAGCTATATCTTCACACGCAAGGAAGTGCCTTCTTATTACGCAAAAAAAATGAATACTCCCCCTGCTAGCTGGGACCCATCGTAGTGGGAGGCTGACTTGTGGGCCTACTAAATTGACGGGGCCGGAGGGGTTTTTTAACTGAGTCAATATGAACGATTCTAGCTCCAGTAACCATACGATGTCCATCCAACGACCGTAGTGCTTCTTCAACCTCTGGTCTTCTTGCTCCAGCCGCCAAAAGCAACCGGTCGTGGCACATGCCCCTGCCTCCCATGGCCGGCTGTGCTGCCACAGAGGCCTCACCGCCCCCTACTATTCCCACTGCTGGCCAGGCCCTTTGGCGACGACAGCCTGACACCACAACCGAACCAGTGAACCCTCGTACTCCTCTCCGCGTGGGCATCCACTGCCGCGTCTTCCCCGGCTCCGTGTCCTCCCCTTCCTAGGCCTCGCCGTCGTCCACCGCCTTGGTGCTCTCGGCACGGCCTCGTCAATGTGGTCAATGAACGACTTCCATTTGGAAGAGTACTATACATGGAGAGGCTGACAGCTGGGTCCATGTGCGCAGCAAGGAAGTGTTTCCTTATTACGCGGAAAATAATGATTCCTGCACCTAACAGCAGGGACCCACCGGACGGGCGACCATATTTCACGAAAAAACGTTTCCTCCCTGACTGTTGGGACCCACCAGCTACATCTTCACACGCAAGGAAGTGCGTCCATATTACGGGCAAAAAAAATGATTCGCCCCTGACTGCTAGGACACACCAGCTACATCTTCGCACGCAAGGAAGTGCCTGACACTCGGGACCCACCTGGTCAAAGCGTACGTAGCGTTGTCATTCTGGTCGCGAACGTGTACATAAATACTGGTTGATCGGTCTGCCTGCAGGCTGCAGAGATGAAGTGTGGCCGTGTAAGGAAGGGCACGTGTCGTAGTAGAAGCGCGCACGTAGCATGTCACGCAGTCCCGTTACTATCGTCTACACGTAATACAGTGGCTAGGGTGCAAGAAAGTAAATACGACCACGTAGGTACATACGGGCGGGGTCTCGAACGCCTACTCGCGCATACGTACGGCCAGGGCTCGTGTACATGTCTAGGTCGGAATGGAGAAACTATGTCATCGTCGTGATCATAGGGAGGCAACGGAATGCATCGTGTTCATCGGGAGGCAACGAAATACGCCGTGTTCATTGGGAGCCAACCGGATTTGACGGAATAGCCGATTGAAACAGGGCCTGGCGTACCACAGAATGGAGGAAACGGCCTTGTGTTCAACCGGCCACGGTCGAAACGGGATCCTATTCATTGGGAGGGGTCTGGCGTACCGCAAAATGGAGGAAATGGACTTCTCCTGGACCTCCAACGATCGAAACGGGCCCCTGTTGATCGGGAGGGGTGTGGCATACCGCAAAACGGAGGAAACTGACTTGTGTTGGAGCGCTACGGTCGAAACAGGGGTCCTGTTCATCGGGAGGGGTGTGGCGTAACACAAAACGGGGTTCCACGAGATACTGTGCATCTCCACCATCGACCTCCTCCAGCCTCCACGGGCTACTATGCATCTATCATCGACCTCCATCCTCCACCTGCGATTGTTCATCCACGGGATCCTGTTCATCCAGCCTCCACCGCACGCTCCTCCACCGGCTACTATTCAACCAGCCCTCTCCATGGGGTCCTGTTCAACCACCCCTCCACGAGCTACTGTTCATCCAGCCCTCCACCCGCTACTGTTCAACCAGCCCTCCACGGGGTCATCCTGTTCATCCAGCCCTCCATGGGGTCCTGTTCATCCACCCCCAACCGGCTCGATCGGGGTCCTGTTCATCGAGAGGCAACACCAGAGAAGGAGGTAGTAGGGTTCATCCAAACCCCCCAACAACACTCACTGTTCACCAAGGGAAGGAGGCAGTAGGGTCCAATCGGCTTCAGTTAGCAGAAGTACCGAAGGAATCACTCGAGTTCAGTTAACAGCAAGGGATCGATCGCTCAGGTTCAGTAACGTAGCTAGTGCAATCGCTCGGGTTCAGTTAGAGCCCAACACCTCGCACACACGCGCATATGTGTACGAGATAAAAGCGCATCGCTCGGCCCCCAACCACCCACCATAACCGGGAACTCCCCGAAATTATCCTCGCCCTTGCTTCTACCACAGTTTTTTCCGTCATGGACGGCCCAAAGAATGTCATGCAGCTGCGTCTCCGGCCCGCCCAGGATGAAAAGCCAATTTTCTGTCATGATTTTTTGTCATAGAAGTAGGAGCCCACCACATCTATGATGATACCGAGTTTTGTCACAATTATCGTCATAGAAGTGTCATAAGCATGACAAAAAAATTTGGTTCGGCCCAAAATGTCACGGATTTGTCTTTTTTTGTAGTGTGATCCATCTCCAGAGAAAGTACTGACGCAACAACCTTGCCAGGCCTATCGTTGACGGCACCACGGCGTCAGACAACGCCACCATCTTGCGTGTGTCCATCCACACGCACCCATCACCGAAACTCCGCAACTCCTTGACGCCGTGATCCACTATCGGCCATGCGGTAGATGTAACGCTGCTCCTCCTCTTTTCATCTCCAGCCAGCACTTGATCCAAAACGATGCCCTCAGAAGGGAGAGAGATACTAAGAACGCCACCATCATCTGATTCGGAAGACCCAGATCTAGGGTTTCCCCCGGAGCATCCTGGGCCTGATGACGCAAACTACAACGACAATGCCTCAACAAGGAAACAACATCAAAGATGCCTCCATCATCTGCCATGACCGTAGTCGACGCGATTTTCAACGGCAGTTACACCACCAGGCGTGCGCTGCCGGCGTCGTTGATCCGTTAAAATGGAGCAAACTCCAAAATGATGCCCTGAAGAGGGACAATGATGCAAAAGCACCACCATCGCTTGATCCCAAGGAGATCTAGGGTTCCCCCCGGAGTTTCCTCCGCTGTCAAGGACAAGACAAGGGCGGAATCACGCAGATCCGCCCATCTGCCAACGTGTCGCACCCGCCACCACGCCGGCCGCGACCCGGTGACCAAGCCCACGCCTGGGCCAAGATCCGACCGTGCCGTCGCCGATCCGGTCATGCCGCCTCTGTCCCTAGCGATGATGATGCCCCTTGATAACCCACAAGTGTAGGGGATCGCAACAACTTTCGAGGGTAGAGTATTCATCCCAAATTTATTGATTCGACACAAGGGGAGCCAAAGTATATTCTTAAGTAATAGCAGTTGAGTTGTCAATTCAACCACACCTGGATAACTTAGTATCTGCAGCAAAGTGTTTAGTAGCAAAGTGGTATGATAATAAAGGTAACAGTGGCAAAAGTAAAGATAATAGTTTCGTAGTAGATGTAACGATAGCAGCGGAAAAGTAAATAAGCGAAGCACAATATGTGAAAAGCTTCGTAGGCATTGGATCAGTGATGGATAATTATGTCGGATGCAATTCCTCATGTAATAGCTATAACATAGGGTGACACAGAACTAGCTCCAGTTCATCAATGTAATCTAGGCATGTATTCCGAATATAGTCATACGTGCTTATGGAAAAGAACTTGCATGACATCTTTTGTCCTACCCTCTCATGGCAGCGGGGTCCTAGCGGAAACTAAGGGATATTAAGGCCTCCTTTTAATAGAGAACCGAAACAAAGCATTAGCACGTAGTGAATACATGAACTCCTCAAACTATGGTCATCACCGAGAAGTATCCCGATTATTGTCACTTCGGGGTTGTCGGATCATAACACATAATAGGTGACTATAGACTTGGATCGGATCAAGAACACACATCTATTCATGAAAACATAATAGGTTCAGATCGGAAATCATGGCACTCGGGCCCTAGTGACAAGCATTAAGCATAGCAAAGTCATAGCAACATCAATCTCGAACATAGTGGATACTGGGATCAATCCCTAACAAAACTAACTTGATTACATGGTAAATCTCATCCAACCCATCACCGTCCAGCAAGCCTACGATGGAATTACTCATGCACGGCGGTGAGCATGATGAAATTGGTGATGGAGGATGGTTGATGATGACGACGGCGACGAATCCCCCTCTCTGAAGCCCTGAATGGACTCTAGATCAGCCCTCCCGAGAGAGATTAGGGCTTGGCGGCGGCTCCGTATCATAAAACGCGATGAAACTTTCTCCCTGATTTTTTTCTCCGCGAAACGGAATGAGTTGAGGTCGGTGGAGCCTCAGGGGGCCCACGAGACGGCAGGTGCGCCCCCCCACCCTTGTGGACAGGGTGTGGGCCCCCTAGTCTTGATTCTTTCGCCAGTATTTTTTATATTTTCCAAAACTTATCTCCGTGGATTTTTAGGTCATTCCGAGAACTTTTGATTTCTGCACATAAAATAACATCATGGCAGTTCTGCTGAAAATAGCACCAGTCCGGGTTAGTTTCATTCAAATCATGCAAGTTAGAGTCCAAAACAAGGGCAAAAGTGTTTGGAAAAGTAGATACGTTGGAGACGTATCAACTCCCCCAAGCTTAAACCTTTGCTTGTCCTCAAGCAATTCAGTTGATAAACTGAAAGTGATAAAGAAAAACTTTTACAGACTCTATTTGATCTTGTTGTTGTAAACATGTAAAGCCAGCATTCAGGTTTTTAGCAAGTATTATGAACTAACCATACTCACAATAATACTTAGGTCTCACAATTACTCATATCAATGGCATAATCAGCTAGTGAGCGATAATAATAAAACTCGGATGACAACACTTTCTCAAAACAATCATAATATGATATAATAAAATGGTATCTCGCTAGCCCTTTCTGAGACCGCAAAAGATAAATGCAGAGCACCTTTAAAGATCAAGGGCTGACTAAACATTGTAATTCATGGTAAAAGAGATCCAGTCCAGTCATACCCAATATAAACCAATAGTAATGAGTGCAAATGACAGTGTGGTCTCCAGCGGATGCTTTTTAATAAGAGGGTGATGACTCAACATAAAAGTAAATAGATAGGCCCTTCGCAGAGGGAAGCAGGGATTTATAAAGGTGCCAGAGCTCGATTTTAAAATAGAGATGAATAACATTTTGAGCGGCATACTTTCCTTTATCAGCGCATAACAACTATGAGATGGCGATATCTTCCATACTACATGCATTATAGGCAGTTCCCAAACAGAATATAAAAGTTTATACTCCCCCACCTCCAACAGGCATCAATCCATGGCTTGCTCGAAACAACGAGTGCCTCCAACTAACAACAACCCCGGGGGAGTTTTGTTTAATTAATTTGATTTGCTTTGATCTTTTTGGATCATGGGACTGGGCATCCCGGTTACCGGCCCTTTCTCGTGAATGAGGAGCGGAGTCCACTCCTCTTGAGAATAACCCACCTAGCACGGAAGATATAGGCAGCCCTAGTTGAAACATGAGCTGCTTGAGCATACAAAACAGAATTTCATTTGAAGGTTTGGAGTTTGGCACATACAAATTTACTTGGAACAACAGGTAGATACCGCATATATGAAGGTACAGTGGACTCATATGGAATATCTTTGGGGTTTAAGGAGTTTGGATGCACAAGCATTATTCCCGCTTAGTACAGGTGAAGGCTAGCAAAAGACTGGGAAGCGACCAACTAAGAGAGCGACAACAGTCATAAACATGCATTAAAATTAATTCACACCGAGTACAAGCATGAGTAGGATATAATCCACCATGAACATAAATATCGTGAAGGCTATGTTGATTTGTTTCAACTACATGCGTGAACATGTGCCAAGTCGAGTCACTCAATTCATTCAAAAGAGGATACCATCCCCTCGTACCACATCATAATCATTTTAATAGCATTTTGGCACGCAAGGTAAACCATTATAACTCATAGCTAATCAAGCATGGCACAAGCAACTATAATGTCTAAATGTCATTGCAAATATGTTCACTTCATAATAGGCTGAATTAGGAACAATGAACTCATCATATTTACAAAAACAAGAGAGGTTGAGTTCATACCAGCTTTTATCATCTCAATCAGTCCATCATATATCGTCATTATTGCCTTTCACTTGCACGACCGAACGATGTGTATAATAATAATAGTGCACGTGCATTGGACTAAGCTGGAATCTGCAAGCATTCAACTCAAGAGAGAAGACATAGTAATATGGGCTTCAAGTTAAATTAAACTAACTAATTTTTTTTGTTTTGTTTTAAGGTTTATCAAACACACAAGAAGAAAGCTAAAAAAGAAAATTAAACTAGCATGGATAATACAATGAAAGAGTAAGAGAACCGACGACTAGAATAGTGTGTGAACATGAATGTAAAGTCGGTGAGAAATACGTACTCCCCCAAGCTTAGGCTTTTGGCCTAAGTTGGTCTAAGGCCAAGGGTAGCTTTGGTGATATCCGTAGTTATGGCTGGGTCGTCTTGAGATGCAGACAAATGCCCTCTTGAGCTGCGGCATGTTGGCGAGCCGCCTCCGCTCTCCCTCGTGTTGTTTGCTTCCTCCTGGTAACAACATATCTTCCTTTTGCACAGTAATCAAAAAGGAAAGGAGCGGGAAGAATAACATGGACAGAGCTATATACATCACAAAGATTAGCCGATCTTGGAGGAATTGTTCATTGCTCCTAAGAAAATGATGTTTGACCGTAGCGTCATAATCTAAATAAGCAGGAGGCAACACCATATCCCCCTCTCGTGGGGCTATACAGAGATAATTAGCCACACGGGTCGCATAAATTCCTCCAAATAAATCTCCAGCCCTACCATTATTATGCAACGTACGTGCAACTATTGCCCCCAAGTTATAATCCTTACAACCTAACACGGCACTCTTGAGGACACAAAGATCAAGGACACACATATGACATGCTTCATCTTTACCGTTAATGCATCTACCAATGAAGAGCGCAAAATAATGTGTAGCAGGAAAATGAATGCTCCCTATGGTAGCTTGTGCTATATCCCTAGATTCTCCCACAGTAATTCTAGCAAGAAAGTCTCTAAATTCAGATTTGTGGGGATCATTAACATTGCCCCACTTCGTAAGTTTGCAAGCAGTTGTAAAATCCTCTAAGTCCATGGTGTAAGATTTATCATAAATATCAAACAGGACACTCTGAGAATTACGTGAACATTTATATTTAAACCTTCTCACAAATGAATCAGTAAATAAATAGTACTGAGGACACTTATCTTGTAAGAAGTCCTCCAGATCGGCATTACGCACGTATGTGTCAAATTCCTCCTTAAAGCCTGCATTGACCATAAAATCGTCTGATGGCCACTCACAAGCTCGCACTTCTGCGTCCCTCGGTAGTTCATCGTCTTGCTCACGCATAGCAAGCCTGGGTCCTTTCTTTATTGAGGAACCACCTTGATACATTCTCCTAGACATGTTTATTTTTCTGAAAAATTTCCGAAATTTTAGTAACTTCAAAATAAAAGTGAATAAAACTAAACAAGATTGGTAGCAACTACTCCTGCAAGTGCATAGAGCCTATATCATGCATTAGAATTACTTGGTACCTCATAAATTTAACATGCAAGCTCAAGATAATGGTCACCTATGCAGCAAAAAATTCAATGAATAAAGCACTAGAACAAAAACTAATTGGACCAATGGAGGAGTCACATACCAAGCAACAATCTCCCAAAACAGTTTTGTGAATGGAGCTTTGAGCAAGGAGATCGAAAATCGCAGCAAAATGAGCTAAAACTCGTTCTTGAGGTGGATGGGGATTTTCTTGGGAAGAAGATGGAGTGTGTGGGTGCAGGAATAAGTGGAGGGGGGCCACCCTGGGCCCACAAGACAGGGGGGCACGCCCAGGGGGTGTGGGCGCACCCTCCAACCTTGTGGCCAGGTGCTTGCCCCTCCTGCAGTGTTTTCAGTGCCTAAAATCCTCAGATATTCCATAAAAAATCATAGTAAATTTGCAGGGCATTTGGAGCACTTTTATTTTCGGGATATTTTTTATTGCATGGATAATTCATAAAACAGACAGATAATACTATTTTTTCTTCATTTATTCTAAATAACAGAAAGTAAAAGGAGGGTACAGAAGGTTGTGCCTTCTAGTTTCATCCATCTCATGATCATCAAAATGAATCCACTAACAAGGTTGATCAAGTCTTGAACAAACTCATTCCGAATAACCAGAACCAAAGAAATTTTGAATAACACTAAGTTACCTCAACGGAGATATGAACATCCCCAATAATAAGAATATCATACTTTTTCTTGACAGTAGGAAGAGGAAATTCAAAACCTCCAATAATGATAGTTGGAACTTTTCCAATAGAATTGATGTTATGAACTTGAGGTTGTTTCCTCGGAAAGTGTACCATATGCTCGTTACCATTAACATGAAAAGTGACATTGTCTTTGTTGCAATCAATAACAGCCCCTGCAGTATTCAAAAAGGGTCTACCAAGGATAATCAACATACTATCATCCTCGGGAATATCAAGAATAACAAAGTCCGTTAAGATAGTGACATTTGCAACCACAACAGGCACATCTTCACAAATACTGACAGGTATAGCGGTTGATTTATCAGCCATTTGCAAAGATATTTCAGTAGGTGTCAACTTATTCAATTCAAGTCTGCGATATAAAGAGAGAGGCATAACACTAACACCGGCTCCAAGATCACATAAAGCAGTTTTAACATAATTTCTTTTAATGGAGCATGGTATAGTTGGTACCCCGGGGTCTCCAAGTTTTTTGGTATTCCACCCTTAAAAGTATAATTAGCAAGCATGGTGGAAATTTCAGCTTCAGGTATCTTTCTTTTATTTGTAATGATATCCTTCATATACTTAGCATAAGGGTTTACTTTAAGCATATCAGTTAAGCGCATACGTAAGAAGATAGGTCTAATCATTTCAGCAAAGCGCTCAAAATCCTCATCATCCTTTGTCTTGGATGGTTTAGGAGGAAAGGGCATGGGTTTCTGAACCCATGGTTCTCTTTCTTTACCGTGCTTCCTAGCAACAAAGTCTTTCTTATCATAACGTTGATTCTTTGATTGTGGGTTATCAAGATCAACATCAGGTTCAATCTCTACTTCATTATTTTTGCTAGGTTGAGCATCAACACGAACATTATCATTAACATTGGCACTAGGTTCATGTTCATCGCCTGATTGTGTTTCGGCATCGGAAACAGAAATATCATTGGGATTCTCAGGTGTGTCTACAACAGGTTCACTAGAAGCATGCCAAGTCCTATCTTTTTTCTTTTTCTTCTTTTTAGAAGAACTAGGTGCCTCTAAATTATTTCTTTGAGAATCCTGCTCGATTCTCTTAGGGTGGCCTTCAGGATACAAAGGTTCGTGAGTCATTTCTACCAGTTCTAGTAGCCACTCTAACAACAAAGTCATGTTTATTATTTAATTCATCGAGCAAATCATTTTGAGCTTTAAGTACTTGCTCAGCTTGAGTAGCAACCATAGAAGCATATTTGCTAATGAGTTTAAGTTCACCTTTAACTTTAGCCATATAATCACTCAAAGGCCCCTATCTCGAAAGCATTATTCTTTAATTCTCTACCAACATAAGCATTAAAACTTTCTTGTCTAGCCATAAAGTCATCAAATTCATCTAAACATGGGCTATGAAATTTAGTAGAAGAAATTTCAACTTTATCATATCTATAGAGAGAATTTACCTTTACTACCTGTGTCGGGTTATCAAGACAATGTGTTTCTTCAACAGGGAGTATATTAAGACCATGTATTTCTTCAATAGGTGGTAAATTCTTAACATCTTCAGCTTTTATACCTTTTTCTTTCATTGATTTCTTTGCCTCTTGCATATCTTCAGGACTGAGAAATAGAACGCCCCTCTTCTTCCGAGTAGGTTTAGGAATAGTCTCAGGAGTTGGCTTAATTGGCTCAGGAATTGCCTCGGGAATTGGCTCAGGAAGAGTCCAATTATTTTCATTAGTCAACATATTGTTCAATAGTAATTCAGCTTGGTCGACTGTTCTTTCCCTGAAAACACAACCAGCACAACTATCCAAGTAGTCCTTGGAAGCATCGATTAGTCCATTATAAAAGATATCAAGTATTTCATTTTTCTTAAGAGGATGGTCAGGCAAAGCATTAAGTAATCGGAGAAGCCTCCCCCAAGCTCGTGGGAGACTCTCTTCTTTGATTTGCACAAAATTATATATTTCCCGCAAGGCATATTGTTTCTTATGAGCAGGGAAATATTTAGCAAAGAGGTAATAAATCATATCCTGGGGACTACGCACACAACCAGGATCAAGAGAATTAAACCAAGCTAGTTTTAGCATCACCCTTTAATGAGAACGGAAATATCTTAAGAATATAATAATAGCGAGACTTCTCATCATTAGTAAACATGGTGGCTATATCATTCAACTTGGTAAGATGTGACGCAACAGTTTTAGATTCAAGGCCATAAAAAGGATCAGATTCAGCCAAAGTAATAATCTCAGGATCAACAGAGAATTCATAATCCTTATCAGTAACACAGATAGGTGAAGTAGGAAAAGCAGGGTTAGGTTTCATTCTAGCATTAAGAGATTGCTGCTTCCATTTAGCTCATAACTTGTTAAGATCATATCTATCTTTGCAAACAAAGATAGCTCTAGCAGCTTCCTCATCCATAACATAACCCTGAGGAACAACAGGTAATTCATAATCAGGGGGAGGACTTTCATCATCACTATCATCAATAATAGCATCTTCAATAATTTCATTCTCTCTAACCCTAGCAAGTTGTTCATCAAGAAATTCACCTAATGGCAAAGTAGTATCATGCACAGAAGTAGTTTCATCATAAGTATCATGCATAGCGAGTGGCATCATCAATAACATGCGACATATCAAAATTCATAGCAGTAGCAGGTTTAGGTGTCGCAAGCTTACTCAAAACAGAAGGAGAATCTAATGCAGAGCTCGATGGCAGTTCCTTACCTCCCCTCGTAGTTGAGGGAAAAATCTTGGTTCTTTAATATTTCAAGTTCCTCGTAGTGATCAACAGATATAAATCCCAAGTGACTCAAAGAATAGAGCTATGCTCCCGGGCAACGGCGCCAGAAATTAGTCTTGATAACCCACAAGTGTAGGGGATCGCAACAACTTTCGAGGGTAGAGTATTCAACCCAAATTTATTGATTCGACACAAGGGGAGCCAAAGAATATTCTTAAGTATTAGGAGTTGTATTGTCAATTCAACCACACCTGGATAACTTAGTATCTGCAGCAAAGTGTTTAGTAGCAAAGTGGTATGATAATAAATGTAACAGTAGCAAAAGTAAAGATAATAGTTTTGTAGTAGATGTAACAGTAGCAACGGAAAAGTAAATAAGCGAAGCACAATTTGTGAAAAGCTTGTAGACATTGGATCAGTGATGGATAATCATGTCGGATGCGATTCCTCATGTAATAGCTATAACATAGGGTGACACAGAACTAGCTCCAGTTCATCAATGTAATCTAGGCATGTATTCCGAATATAGTCATACGTGCTTATGGAAAAGAACTTGCATGACATCTTTTGTCCTACCCTCTCATGGCAGCGGGGTCCTAGCGGAAACTAAGGGATATTAAGGCCTCCTTTTAATAGAGAACCGAAACAAAGCATTAGCACATAGTGAATACATGAACTCCTCAAACTATGGTCATCACCGAGAAGTATCCCGATTATTGTCACTTCGGGGTTGTCGGATCATAACACATAATAGGTGACTATAGACTTGAAAGATCGGATCAAGAACACACATATATTCATGAAAACATAATAGGTTCAGATCTAAAATCATGGCACTCGGGCCCTAGTGACAAGCATTAAGCATAGCAAAGTCATAGCAACATCAATCTCAGAACATAGTGGATACTCGGGATCAATCCCTAACAAAACTAACTTGATTACATGGTAAATCTCATCCAACCCATCACCGTCCAGCAAGCCTACGATGGAATTACTCATGCACGGCGGTGAGCATGATGAAATTGGTGATGGAGGATGGTTGATGATGACGACGGCGATGAATCCCCCTCTCCGGAGCCCCGAATGGACTCTAGATCAGCCCTCCCGAGAGAGATTAGGGCTTGGCGGTGGCTCCGTATCATAAAACGCGATGAATCTTTCTCCCTGATTTTTTTCTCCGCGAAACGGAATATATGGAGTTGGATTTGAGGTCGGTGGAGCCTCAAGGGGCCCACGAGACAGGGGGGCGCAGGGGGAGGGCGCGCCCCCCACCCTCGTGGAAAGGGTGTGGGCCCACTGGTCTTGATTCTTTTGCTAGTATTTTTTATATTTTCCAAAACTTATCTCCGTGGATTTTCAGGTCATTCCGAGAACTTTTGTTTTCTGCACATAAAACAACATCATGGCAATTCTGCTGAAAACAGCGTCAGTCCGGGTTAGTTTCATTCAAATCATGCAAGTTTGAGTCCAAAACAAGGGCAAAAGTGTCTGGAAAAGTAGATACGTTGGAGACGTATCACCCCTGACCTTGAAGCCGCCTGCCTCGAAGGTACGAGATCACCTAAGTGACACCCAGCCGCATGCCATGCTCCGGCCCGGGGGGCGGCCTGCGCCTGCCCCTCACGAGCAGGAGGGCCCGAGTCCCCTCCGCCGCCAATGACGGTAAGGCTTCGCCTGGCCATGCCCTCGGGCGGAGGCATGGGAGAAGGAGGAGTAGAGGTGGAGGCAGGCCGATGGGATCTGGGGGCCTCCCGATAGCCACGCGGGGGCGACTCGGGAGGAGGAGGGGGAGGAGGGTACTATTGATGGGATTTTGATTGTTGAACTAATTCCAAACATAACCAATTCAACGTTTCAGAAGGTTTATTTGGCTTGAATATTTCTTGGGACTTATTAGGGATAGCCTTATGCCAGTTAATATTTCAAAATGGTTTGGGTTCCTACTAAAGGCTAACTAGGTTTCAACTAGTTGTATTGGGATTGTATCCCTTCTACGCAATCAATGAAGCAAGAAAAAGCAATTCAATGTAAATGACAAGCAAACATAGCAAAATTTTAATCTCCGTGAATTTTTCAACATACCAGATTTGAGAAAAATCTAGAATGTGACATATTATGAGTTATGTGATGGCATGTGGACTAGCATTAAGTAATCGGTGAGCTAGCTGCAAATCGATATGTGGGGCTAGCTCACAGTCAAAAATAAATAACCCTCACGGTTATTAGGGAATAATCCCCGCTCCTTCTCACATGTGCGGTTGCACACTTTCACCAACCGTCATGGCGGTTCCTGGAACGACGTCCCATGGACCATCACATCCCTCGAAGGCGACCGTTCAAATTGTATATAAGTGTTCATTCATCATCAATAAAGAACAGTTGAATCATTTGTTATCTCTCTCGATTGTCTCCCGATTTTACATTCAAAATATGTGATCAACACGCTCCTGAGAGCGATTTGGCCGAGAGAAGGCAACGGGAGGTGGCGTTCTCGACACGGTTTGAGAGACGCTCATCCGTTCCATGATCACAGAGAGGAATCAAAGAACATCGGACGAACCGTGGTGTCGCGACACGAATAGAAGCAACTATGCCCTTCCCGACGGTACCGATGGTGAAGAACGACACGACATCTCACACCTCCCGCAAGCGGTGCTCTTCCTCCCGGCGCATGGCACTGCGACGCTCGACAACAAGTGAAACTTGTTGGCATGCACTCCTGCACGATAAGAAATCAACTAATTGATTGGCCACAATTATCAATCAAGGAAGGTAAGAGATAGCGAACTGCAACAGATTGATCCTTGTTAAACCAGTCATCTCTAATGGCCAGGAATCGGGACAATGTTTTCAACCTTCCATTGACAAGACATAAATGCAGGAAAAGACGAATGGAAACCACACCCTCGATCAATGGATTGAAAATCCAAACAAGACTGTAAGCATGCAGGTAGTCTTCTTCAATTCGTGATGTTCTTACCTCTTAGCGGATCGACGCAGTCGATTCCTAATGGCTCGAGCGGCCTATGGCCTCCGTCCACGCTACGTCTACAGACTACGCGAGCGCGACTGGCCGCGACCGATCACTTCAACCTTCAACCCAACATCACCAACGGTGACAGGACCCTATGGGCACGGAGAACATGATGGTTGAATATGACTAAACTAACATGTTTGAAGACTCCGTCTAGTCTCTCAATCTCCTGAGTGGTTAGTCTAATTTATGTCCATTTCTGATTTTCTAATAAGAACATAAGTATTGTGTCCTCATATATTATATATCACAATATTTTGTATCAGCACTTTGGTACAATACATTTGTATGTATTCTATATATTTGACAGTGATTTTCATATTGAGAATCTTCCAGTCTATATATAGATTTCTACGGGAGTCAATCTGATGAAAGATGATATGTGCCTTGTGGACATATGCACCAAGAACTCTATACTTAGCGAAGTGAAACGTTTCCACTCTTGCTGAGAGAAAAGGAGATATTTTAACTATCGCTAGACGCGATGATGTAATTGTTGGCTCAACTCGAGTCAAATTTACTATCGCTATGGGTACTCATGAAGAATCATGGATGCTTTATCGTGTCCGGGTCAACTCGTACCCTTCTAAACTACAGAGGTATCCGTCAAATAGTTTCCATCGCGAAAATTAAGATTACAATAAAGAGGAATATCTTCTCTTTACCATATGCAATGGATATGGCAAGCACATTCTCTATGTATCTTTAGGATTTTAGTACACATACTGTAAAACCCATAGCACATGTTGCGTACAAGATAGTTTTCCCAAATGTCTTGTACATGACAAACTTGGCATATTCTCCTTGGTCATCTAGACATTGCGTTGACCGAAACTATCAGCAATTCCATTATGAGTATTATAATACTAAGTTCTAACAATATTTATATTTTATGTGCACTACAAGTGAAGCAGGGAAGCTAATTTTAAGGCTCGTGCACCTTATAGTCTATGCCGAACCACTCAGACTCGTTGAATGCATCAAGTCGAGGTAAGTGGCTCTTCCCAACCATTGACTAGACTATTCAGGTATCCATGGTTTTTTAAAGACAATTCTACATGACGATCTCAAGTGTGTCTTTATCCACACGAAAAAAAATTGTTGATTGTCCTCACCATCGATTTCAAGCAAATTGAATGGGCAATGTTTCAAAACTCTCCTTTGTGCCTTTAATATGGCTCTAGGATAGAAGTTTAGCACTTTGTCCTAATTAATGTCTAGACTCAAAATGGTTTGGTGGAATCCTTTGTCCAAAGAATTAATCTCATTGCATTGTTTTTACTTTGAATTGCAACTTACCAACTTTACATTGGAGTCATGTAGTTTTACACGCTCATAAGCAAACTGCATAATATTATTCCCCTCTATCTTTGATATGTGGAAATCTACCAAGTATTTCCCATCTGCGGTAATTCGGTTACAAACCGATATCGCCACGCCAGCATACATCATTGGCCCCTCAACATATAGTTGGGATCTATGTGTGGAATAACTGTATTTCCGTCAATACTTCAAGCCCTTCATATGGGGAGTTATTCAAGGCTAGTATGTTGATTCAATGAGTAACATTTCCAGGCATTAGGGGGAGAGTTCAAGTACCATAAAGAATGCCAGGAAATTAGTGAAATGTTTAACACATTTCGGCATCAAATTCACGTACTCAAAGATATGAACCATGCATTCAAAAGATTTGCAACACAATGCAACTAACCTGCTAGATTTTTTTACTGACTATAAAGGTGTCACACACCCCTACAGTCCTGCAAAAAATGCCTGAAAGAGTGAAAGTACCAACACAATCCACTCCAGTCCCGTTCGAATCAACAGAGGAGATGTATGGAAAAAGTACATCACAATTCAGCTTCTCGCAAGCAAGGATAGCAAGGCCTCTAAATCAGTAAATGCAAGTCAACTTTGCGTTGACAGACACATAATGGGTAGTATACACCCAATGGATGGGAAATCTCCACCCACCCAAGTCATAGTGCACACAATGACTGGGACATCAGAATACCCAACTCAATCCCATTGGGAAATCGTGAGCAGTCACCATGGGTAACGATATTTCCATCAACTATATATTGATATGTACATTCTGGAGAAACATATAATCGGAAGACTTCAACTATCGACATTCATTTCTCAACTAGATTGCAAACACCTTTCAAATGATTCAGATCCAAAGACCATGGCCATGGCAAAGTGTGAACAACATTTGGACTGAACTCAAGCAAAGGATACAATCTAGGTAGAATTAATCTTGCTTAATAATGGGAAGGTATTCATAAGTAATATCTACACCAATTTTCTTACGGAAACAGAATTGAGAACAATGAGGTGGTGAAACAGAGAGCAAGTATTGTAGCACAAGGGTTCTTGCAGATACCCAACTATTCTCTAGAGGTGGAATCTCTTTCGGATAACTTATATCATTGGCAGTACAAAATTTTCTATCTTTGCGGTTGATAGATGTAGTGATTACATATCCATGTGGATCACTAGATTCAGATATAGATGGTTCCCGATGGAATCTCACTTGTGAATCGAAATGCAAAACGCAACATACATTGTGTAAAATTAATAAGTCGCCATATGGCTTATTATTGTCGGTATATTTGGTACAAGTGACGTAATGAGATCCTTACGCACAGGGATTACTCCTACACTTATGATCAACCATATATGTTAAGCATGTGATCATCAAAATGATGAAATTTAAGATGAAGGATATGGGTAAAAGCTCGAGCACCTTCACTCCTACATGTTGGTACACCATGTTGTCTATATCCAGATTATATTGGAGAAATTGATTGTGTACAAGTCTTATCCATACATAAGTTCCATGGTTATTTGTTCTCTAGAGGTAGAGAAAGATTCATCTAGACCATGAGGAGATGGAAATAAGATGTTGGGACCTAAGGTTCCATATCCTAGTGCCATTGGACCCACCAACATAATTGGTTGGGAATGAAGAATATATTTTCATATCTCCAAGGCATAACACATTTTGTCCTAATCTTTCAGTTTTAGAGAAATCTAGACACCAATACATTGGATACATCGACCAGATCCCTACTGTCGGATTTCGTGTTCCGCAAACCCTTGAGAGGTTCTAACTCTGGGGTGCGTGCGGAGATCTCAACCTGCCTAGCCTGCCAACTCGCGAAACCTCACAGCCTAGCGCGTCGAGCTCGAAGGGAAAGAGAGACACGACAGTTTACCCAGGTTCGGGCCACCTTGCGGTGTAAAACCCTACTCCTGCTTTGAGGTGGATTTGCCTCGAGGGGCTGAGGAAGAACTAGTACAGTGGGAGAACAACCTCAGGAGGTGTGTTCTTGAGCTCACGTGAGCTGGTGAGGGTGGAATGGATCTGATCTCTCTCCATCTCTCTCTCTATATTCGACCCCTCTCATCGATGGAGGCTAGGTCCTATTTATAGTGGACTTGGTCCACTTCCCAAATGTTGGCGGGAAGGGATCCCACAACGCCAGATTTGAAGGGGGACAACAAGTACATCCTATCCTGACTAAAGTGGTCTTCGCCTGCAAAAGCCTATGGTCGTGACGCTGTGGTGGGTTCGGCGATGACTTCCGTCCTGGCGGTCTTGGTCTTGTTGCACCACAACGGAAACCTTTGGTTGTTTCCCCGGGACTCTGCGCCTGCTGCTTGCCTCCTTTGCACCGAAGAGGAAACTAGTACTCTGCGCCCGCTGGTGCCTGCCTAAGCCTGCTTGGCCTTGGTCGTCATGGCTCACGTCAGCCGAACCTCATGAGGTGTGCCTTGCATAGAAATCTCCGCTCCTCGGGAGCCAGCCGGGGGTGGCCGATCCCCTCAGAGGTCTTGGCATTGTCCACCTCGCGAGTGATGTCTTCTACACAACTTTATTCTTGTAGACACGTGTTGGGCCTCGAAGCACATAGTTTTGTAGGACAGTAGCAATTTTCCCTCAAGTGGATGACTTAAGGTTTATCAACCCGTGGGAGGCGTAGGATGAAGATAGTCTCTCTCAAGCAACCCTGCAATCAAATACAAGAAATCTCTTGTGTCCCCAACACACCCAATACAATGGCAAATTGTATAGGTGCACTAGTTTAGCAAAGAGATGGTGATAAAAGTGTAGTATGGATAGTAGATATGAGTTTTTGTAGTGCGAACAATAAAAAAAGAGCGATGTAGTAAATAGTAAAACGGTGGGTTGTGCCCCCCTCGGGGCACCCCCAGGTGCTGCTCTGGCCCATCCTGGGTGTTCTGGTCCATAAAAATTCTCAAAGGAGTTTCGCGGTGTTTGCACTCCGTTTGATATTGATTTCCTGCGATGTAACAAATAAGAAAAAAAGCAACAGGCACTGGGTCAATAGGTTAGTCCCAAAAATGATATAAAGTTGCTATAAAATGATTGTAAAACACCCAAGAATGATAATATAACAGCATGAATGCTTCATAAATTATAGATACGTTGGAGATGTATCAGCGAGGCTTGACCCCTCGCGAGGGTCTTGAATTGTTGATGTCGTAGCTGGGCCGTACCTGGCCACCGATGGAGCCACGCCGTGGGCCGCAGTCAGGCAAGTCTAGGTACCCCCATATCCAGAATGCCGACAGTAGCCCCTGGGCCCATGGCACGCTCGGACTTGGCTTCTAAACGAAGCCAAGGGGCAAGTGTGGAGCCCCGTGGGCCCTATCCGCGTGCGGCCTTGGACAACACATGGCGATTGATGGGACATGGCCATCTCCGCTTCCCCACGCTACCTCGGCAACCGCTCCTGGTTGACAAAAAGGCTGGCCCCTGCCGCTTAGTCTTCATTGCCTTCCTTTCGTCTTTCTCCAGATCCCCTTGTCTCCCTACGCCGGAAAAATCCAGATCTGCCGATCCTCCCCACCAAGCTTTCGCCCGATGGCCGTCGATAAAGCTAAAGCTCCAGCCTCGGCTGCCGGCCCTGCCGCCTAGTTCGCGCCAGCGCTGAGCGCGCCCACCGTCCCAAGGAGAAGCTCCAGACCGCGCTTCTCCCGAAGGCAAGCAACGGCAGTGAAGGGGGGAGGACAGTGCTCCAGGTTGGCTCCGCCAAGACGGAATCCGCGAATAGCACCTTCTACCCCTTCTTCCTGCACAGCGTCTATGCGGGGCTGATTCCTTCGTTCTCCCACTTCTTCTATGCCGTCCTCGACCATTATGGTCTCCACACGCTCCATCTTCATCCCAATTCCATCCTCTTGCTATCAATCTTCACCTTCTACTACGAGGCATTCGTTGGGGTGATGCCCTCCATCACGATGCTCTGCCACTTCTTCTACATCCGGGTGAGCAGCCACCAGCTCACAGGGTGTGCTTGCCTCATCGCGGCTAATGGAAGCAATGCGATTTCCCGCGCTGGGAAGAAGGTGGAGGACCTCCAGAACAGATGGGTCCTCATGGACGCCAAGTGCTCCCACGTCCTCCTGGAGCTGCCAACCGGGTTCCCGTCATCCGAGAAAGGGTGGACTAGTGAGAACCTTACCGACCCCCAGGCGAGGCCGCTGATGAAGCAGATGGAGGATGACTTGAAGGCGGAGAAGTTGACAGGGGCCATCATAATTAAGGAGATCCTGCATGCAGCACCTGGCGCCGCTCAAGAGCTCGCGCCTTGTGGAAGCTTGGGGGTGCCGACGACAAGCTCCGGCTGCGCCAAGACACCTTGCCCGATGAGGAGCTGAGCAAGGTTTTGCACTCCTTGCACGGGAAGGACCTGGGGAGAAGATGGGGAGGAGATTGCCTCCCACTGTACCGCCGAGAAGATGGGGAGGAGATTGCCGCTGCCATGCGTGTCTTCAACAAGCGCGGGCTCGTGTCGATGGAGACTCCCCCGCCGGCTGCCTCCCTAGTGAACTTGTCCTCGGTGACCCCTCCTCAAAGCCACCGAGGAGGGGAGGGAGACCTCTGCCCGAGGCGGAGCGACCTCCTCCATGACTTGTCGGACGGCGACAACGCAGGGTGCGCATCCGGTCGGGAGTTGGCTCAAATCTGCCGGGGGTCACTGCTACGTCTTGAGCTTGCGTTAGTTTTCCTTGAAGAGGAAAGGGTGATGCAACAATAGTAGCGTAATTATTTCCCTCAGTTTTTGAGAACCAAGGTATCAATACAGTAGGAGGCTCCTCAAAAGTCCCACGAACCTACACAAACAAACTGAGAACTCGCAACCAACGCAATAAAGGGGTTGTCAATCCCTTCACGGCCACTTGCGAAAGTGAGATCTAATAAAGATAGTATGATAAGATAAATATATTTTTGGTATTTTATAATATAGATGCAAAAAGTAAAGATGCAAATAAAAGTAGATTGAAAGCAAATATGATAAGAGATAGACCCGGGGGCCATAGGTTTAACTAGAGGCTTCTCTCAAGATAGCATAAGTATTACGGTGGGTGAACAAATTACTGTCGACCAATTGATAGAAAAGCGCATAGTTATGAGATTATCTAGGCATCATCATGTATATAGGCATCACGTTCATAACAAGTAGACCGGCTCCTGCCTGCATCTGCTACTATTACTCCACACGTCTACCGACTCCTACCTGCATCTAGAGTATTAAGTTCATAAGAGCAGAGTAACGCATTAAGCAAGATGACATGATGTAGAGGGATAAACTCAAGTAATATGATATAAAGCCCATCTTTTTATCCTCGATGGTAACAATACAATACGTGCCTTGCAGCCCTTTACATCCTTTGGGTAAGGACACATAAGATTGAACCCAAAGGTAAGCACTTCTCCCATGGCAAGAAAGATCAATCTAGTAGGCCAAACCAAACTGATAATTCGAAGAGACTTGCAAAGATAACTCAAGCACACATAAAAGAATTCAGAGGAGATTCAGATATTTCTCATAGATAAACTTGATCATAAACCCACAATTCATTAGATCTCGACAAACACACCGCAAAAAGAGTTTACATCAATAGATCTCCACAAGAGAGGGGGGAACATTGTATTGAGATCCAAAAAGAGAGAAGAAGCCATCTAGCTAATAACTATGGACCTGTAGGTCTGTGGTAAACTACTCACAACTCATCCGAGGGGCAAGAATGTTGATGTAGAGGCCCTCCATGGTCGATTCCCCCTCCGGCGGAGCGCCGACGAAGGCTCCAAGATGTGATCTCACGGATACAGAAGGTTACGGTGGTGGAAATTGTGTTTCGTTGGCTCCTTGTATGTTTTGAGTGCGTGAAGCTTATATAGGAGGAAGAAATGCGTCGGTGGGCCTTGAGGCCCCACGAGAGGCAGTGGCGCGCCCTATAGGGGGCGCCCTCCTATCTCGTGGAGGCCTCGGCTGCTTCTTGACTTGCACTCCAAGTCCTATGGATCACGTTTGTTCCAAAAATCACGCTTGAAGGTTTCATTCCGTTTGGACTCCGTTTGATATTCCTTTTCTTGAAATCTTGAAATAGGCAAAAAAACAGCAATACGGGTTGTGCCTCCGGTTAATAGGTTAGTCCCAAAAATGATATAAATGTGTAAAATAAAGCCCATAAACATCCAAAGGGGCTAATATAATAGCATGGAACAATCAAAAATTATAGATACGTTGGAGACGTATCAAGCATCCCCTAGCTTAATTCCTGCTCGTCCTCGAGTAGGTAAATGTTGAAAAAGAAATTTTTGATGTGGAATGCTACCTAGCATAAGTCTCAATGTAATATCCTTTATTGCGGCATGAATGTTCAGATCCAATTGATTCAAAATAAAAGTTCATATTGATAAAAGAAATAGTAACACTTCAAGCATACTAATCAAAGTAATCATGTCTTCTCAAAATAACATGGCAAAAGAAAGTCCATCCCTACAAAATCATATAGTTAGGCTATGCTTCATTTTCGTCACACAAAGATGTTCCCAACTTCTATACCCCCGACGACAAGCCAAGAAATTGTTTCATACTTAAATAATCTCAAACTTTTTCAACCTTCACGCAATACATGAGCGTGAGCCATGGATATAGCACTATGGGTGGAATAGAATATGATGATGGGGATTGTGTGGAGAAGACAAAAAAGGAGAAAGTATCACATTGACGAGGATAATCAACGGGCTATGGAGATGCCCATCAATTGATGTCAACATGAGGAGTAGGGATTGCCTCAAGCGGATGCACTAGAGCTATAAATGAACGCTCAACAAAGGAAAACTAGTGGGTGTGCATCCAACTTGCTTGCTCACGAAGACCTAGGGCATTTGAGGAAGCCCGTCGTAGGAATATACAAGCCAAGTTCTATAATGAAAAATTCCCACTAGTATGAAAAAGTCAACTTATGAGACTCACTATATGAAGAACAAGGTGCTACTTTGAAGCACAATATATGAGACTCACTACATGAAGAACAAAGTTCTACTTTGAAGCACAAGTGTGGAAAAAGAGATAGTAACATTCCCCTTTTTATTTTTTTTATTTTTTTTATTTTTTTTATTTTTTTATTTTTTTTATTTTTTTTGGCCTTTCTTCCCTTTTTTTGTTTGGGCAATGCTCTAATAATGATGATCATGACACTTCTATTGATTACAACATATGAATCACAACTCGAAACTAGAACAAGATATGACTCTATATGAATGCCTCCGGCGGTGTACCAGGATGGTGCAATGAATCAAGAGTGACATGTATGAAAAATAGTGCATGGTGGCTTTGCCACAAATACGATGTCAACTACATGATCATGCAATGCCAATATGACAATAGTAAAGTATGTCATGATGATGAACGGAACGGTGGAAAGTTGCGTGGCAATATATCTCGGAATGGCTATGGAAATGCCATAATAGGTAGGTATGGTGGCTGTTTTGAGGAAGATATAAGGAGGTTTATGTGTGATAGAGTGTATCGTATCACGGGGTTTGGATGCACTGGTGAAGTTTGCACCAACTCTCAAGGTGAGAAAGGGCAATGCACGGTACCGAAGAGGCTTGCAATGATGGAAAGGTAAAAGTGCGTATAACCCATGGACTCAACATTAGTCGAAAGAACTCATATACTTATTGCAAAAATTTAGAAGTCATCAAAAATCAAGTACTACACGCATGCTCCTAGGGGGATAGATTGGTAGGAAAAGACCATCGCTCGTCCCCGACCGCCACTCATAACACTACAAGAAAAATACACTTCCGTGATGATACGAGTTTGTCACAGTAGGTCGCGTTTTTTGTCATGCATGTACATCCATGACAAATTTATGACAGAATCAAGATAGTCATACACGTCTTTGTCAGAGAAGTGCTCGATGACATAACCAAAATTATCATCACGGAAGTGTCCACTTCCATGATGATAAATCGCGCGTCACAGAATTGCTTTCGTCAAGGGTGACCGACACGTGGCATCCACCGTAACGGAACGCTGTTAAGCTATCGGGTCGGGTTTTGGATCTGATAACCCGTTAACAGCCCCGACCAATGGGAATTTTCCACGTGTAAAATCATAATTGGCTGGAGGAAACACGTGTCGGCGCACCGTTGGGACAGATGTCATCCACTCATTGGACAGAAGGCGCGTATGATATGTCGACATGTGGCACGGCCCAATAGAGGCCCATTCCTGTGAAAAGGCCGGCCTGTTTGACTTGGTCAAAAGGTGGCGGGCCGGCCCATGGAAAGCCTGTTAACGGCCTGTTCACATATAGCCCATTTAGAGCCCGCTAACCCAAGGCCCGTTACGCCCTATCCGAATTAGGCCCAGTAGTGTCATCTGTGCCATCCAATATGATTCCAGCCTGTTTTCACTTCTGGCCCATGTATGGCCCATGACGTCTTTCGGCCCATATGAGGCCCTATGTAACTCTTGGCCTATTAATGGCCCGTGGTGAAACTGGCCCGCAATGAACAGTGTATCACTTTACACCGACTAACGGCCCGAGGTGAAACTGGCCCGTAATGAACAGTATATCACTTTATACCCATTAAGGGCACGTTATTCAGTTGGGCCGTTTCTAGCAAATGTTATCTTTCGGCCTTCTCAGAGCCCATTTATTCTTGGGCTCATTTCCAGCAATCGTTTACTTACGACCCGTTACTGTCATTTTCTGCTCGTGGGCCAAATTCAGCCCGTGGTTACATCGGCCCGTTTGTGGTCCATTAATACGTTGGGACGTTTTCATAGCGTCATCAAATACGGCCTATTAACGATGGCCCGTTATGGTCATACGACCCGTATAAGGCCCATTGATGATACGGCCCGTAGAAGGCCCATTGTTTCTATGGCCCGTAGAAGGCCCATTGTTTCTACGGCCCGTAGAAGGCCCATTGTTTCTCTGACCCGTAGAAGGCCTCTTGTTCTCTGACCCGTAGAAGGCCCACTATTTCTATGGCCCGTAGGAGGCCGGTGTCACTCTGAAGAAATATTAGCCCATGGTTACTATGGCCTAGTTTTAAAAAAGAACTGCGACTACAAGCAAACAAATAAACAAGACAACAAGGAAATAAATAAGCAAGCAACTTATGCTAGGCTATCACGATCATTACACATATTACATCCTTTGGGCATCAAAGTTCGCCACCGGTGCAAATATAGGGAAGAAAGCGACATATCATATACCTTTGGTTTTCAAAGTTGGCGACCAGTATAAATAAACGCCGCGGCAAAACAAATCCAGAACTGAAACCACTTGAAGATCTCAAGAAACAATATCACAGGTACCCATAATGTCGGCAAGATGCTTAGCAAGCTTATTAACTTTCTCTTGTTTGGCGCTTAAATCCTCCAGTAACTTGTCATTGCACCAGAAAATATGCATCTGAATTCTGCAGGGACTTCCTCAGTCCTTCAGCTTCCTGTCGCAGCACATCTGATCGATGTCTTTCTACTTGAAGTTGAGACTCAAGAAGACGAACTGATTCAGGCAGCAAGTTCGAAGAGCTTGTGCCAGCAGTGGCGATAACTTTCGAACACTACATCAAGACAGGACTTTTGGGCTCCCTCGCTGTCGTCAAGATAGTTTTTATCAGCTTTCTTGGAGACCAACAGGGATGTCTCACTATCTTGAACCTTATCTGCATTACTTCCTTTACCTTTGGATAATGCGGTACTGTTCTCCAATATTTTGTCCGCATTCTAAAAGAGAAACAAGCAGAACCTGACACATGTTTACCATGTTGTATATGAAACTCATTTTGGTAAATGAGTTTAGTAGTAAAGTGGACAGGATAACAACATGAAACAAACATATATCTATGTGCCATGGTCACTTTATGGTCTATATCATTCTAGTTTTTGTTGCCAAATAAAGATAGAGACACAGTTCAAATAATATTTGTTCAAGACAAAGCAGAATAGACAGAATATAAGTGTGGGTAACTATAGAGCAATAACAACACTTGTAATGTGCATGACATGAGAACATAATTGTTTATTCAATTGAAACTGAAATGAACATAGAGCAGGTTACAACAACAAACCAGTTAAAGAAACAGGTTTAAAACATACCTGTTGCGCCATTGGAGTTTCAATTCCATCCTTCAAATTTGAAAATAGTTGGTGTGAGTAAATACAGTAATGCAAGACCAAAGGAGTATGAACCATAGCTACAGAACCTGACCTGAGAACAAATCTTCTTCTCCTTTAAGCGTTGAGTTGGGATTCAGAGTGGTGGTCCTCGTGCTTTGGGCACTGCAGTTCCCATTCTAACCGCTCGTGTTTGGGTGCTTTGTGGTGGATACGGTGCTGTGTCAAATGAAACTGGGTTACTATCTGCCGTGGTTGGGGTTAGAAGGGGTGTAGCTGGTTCTCTGTCCAACTGGGTAGGGGTACAATCTGTGAGAGTTTGGTTTATGTGTGGTGGATCTGGTCCTTGGGCAGGTACAACCGTGTTTCTATCTGCATCAACTGGTAGCACTATCTTTTCTGAAGACCGTGTTCTTAATCCCTTAGATACTGCCATCACGCTCTCCAATTCAAATGGCTGATAAACAAGAAAAGTAATTGAAAGTATAGACATGTGCAATTGATAGTGGGGAATAAAAGAGGGCATAATTCATATTTATATTTTCTAACCAAACAGGATAGCCTGACACAATTTCACATATATGATGGCTAACTAAACAGGATAGCATGACACAATTTCACATTATGATGGCTAACTAAAAAAGATGGAAAGACAGTTCAAAATATGAGACTATGTAAACAGGATGACATGACATAACTATATAATGTGTTTATTAAATAGGTTGGCATGCCATAATTCACATACATTCATGGATACAATGCCATAATTCTAAATATGATGACTGTAAACACTAAACAGGATGAGATGATATAACTATATGATGTCTTTATTAAATGGGTTGCCATGCTATAATTCAGATAGATGATGTGTATGTACTATGTAAACATGATGGCATGATATAATTCAAATATATGATTTATATAGCAAGTAAGTAAGCAGATGGCAATCTATATATGATGTAAAAACTAAGCAATGCAAGACAACATGCATGACATGGGTAATATAACCCTGCCAAGTTTGAGCATAGACCTCAGGGGGGAAATAGGACTGGTCATCAGTCTCTGAATCCTCCTCTGAGGAGCTCTCTGTAGCCAGCAAGATGTCTGCTTTAGCAGGTAGCATTGTCTGCTCTGAATACCTTGTTTTCACTCCAGATACTTCCATCACCGCTTCAAATGGCTGATGCACAGGAAGAGTAGTTGAATATACAAACGTTGTCGACAAATGGAACACGTAATACAAAAAATGATAGCATGATATAATTCACATACATGATGATTGGCTAAACAGCATGGCATTGCATAATTCACATATATAATGCCTTTGCAACAAGATAGCATTGTATTATTCACATATATAATGTTTTGCAACAATATGGCAATGCATAATTCACATATATGGTAATTAGACACTGAACAGGTGGCATTCACACAAAGCATGTCTATCAAATGGCATAGCAATGCGAGACACCATGCGCACGATATGAGCAACATAACCCTGCCAAGTTAGAGCATACACCTTGGGGGGGGGGAATAGGACTGGTCATCTGTCTTTGAATCCTCCTCTGAGGAGCTATCCGTAACCAGCGAGATATGCGCTTCGTCAGATAGCATAGTCTGCCTTTCGAAGACCTTTTTTCACTCCAAAATTTGCCATCACCGTGTCAAATGGCTGATGCACCTGAAGAGCGATTGAATGTACTAACATTGTTGACGAATGTAATATGTAACGAAAAAAAGGATGGCACGATATAATTTACATATAAGATGACTGGCTAAGCAGGATGGCATTGCAAAATTCACATATATGATGCCTGGCTAAACAAGGTGGCATTGCATAATTCACATAAATGATGAATAAAATAAAGAGATGGCATTCACACAAAGGATGTCTAAACTAAGCAGATGACATATTTGATGTATAAAGTAAGCAATGCAAGACACCATATGCATGATATAACCAACATCAGCATGCCAAGTTAGAGCGAAGACCTCAGGGGGTAAATAGGAGTTATCTTCTCCTTCTGAATACCCATCAGAATAGATATCTTCCTCTCGATTACAATCCGAAATGCGTGGAGGGGGGGCTGCCTTTGCGCCTACCATGGAGCGACGTCTGCATGAAATTTTATTACCACGCAAGGCTCGTCTCTTTTGCTCTACATGTTCAGTTCCATTGTTTACAATAACTGTCATGCATAGGAATAAAACATAGTGAGATTATGTAAGGAGTGCATGCAGAAATCCAGAGTGATGGTAGCAACCTGTGGATAGACCCAAAACCAATAATAGCAGGCAGATAATGGCTTCAGTTAATAAATACAGATAATGGGGTCTTTACTGTTTGTTTCCCACCCAACATGAAACTCATAGTAGACACCGGAGATTAACCAGATAGTAGATAGATACTATTGATAGCGACCTCGATATGTACCCCACCACCATTTAAAAACTCAAGCTTGACCATTAGTTTGGAGCTGACTCAGAGTCTAATCGGTGAACAGGACGATAAAATAGCATGTAATATTAAGCGATGCATAACGTGGCGGACACGAAGAGTGCGACCTCTCTTGCGGACCCGTGTAGTCCTCGAGGTCATCTGCCGGTTGATGATGGTAATGCAGTTTTCATGGCTACCGGCGGGGAAGAAGATGCGAGGCGGCAAAAGGCGATCTGGAGGCTGGATCCTGGCATCTTTGGACCCTTCTATCGTTGGAGCGGTGAAATTTGGGGTGGACGACGGCAAGAAGCAGGACCGGTACAAACCACGCAAGGTTTTCTTTGACAACTATTTGTAAGAGAAGTAATTCTGCAAGGGCTCGTTTGAATTGGAGGATTCCAACAATGCAGGGATAGGAAATAGACAGGAATAGGATAGGAATGCACGTGCAAAACAGACAATTTAAAAACACAGGATTTCTGCCAATCTGGGTGTTTGATTCACAACAATTGGAAGACCACAGGATGCAAAGAAGCATGGTGAGATTGAGTCAAACCACAAGAAAAATGTACGGTTATAATGCTATTATGCTACTATCTCTTAGTCTTGTGCGTCATGAGTAGGAATTTGAAAAGGAGGACAAGTGAAAATTAAAATTCCTATGTTTTTTCTTTCAAGGAGACACTAAAGGAACAAATCCATGTGCTCAGTGGACAATATATATAACATGTAGAGTAAAAAAGAGATGCAACATGTGTACAACCTCTTTGGCGAAGCCATGTCGATCTCAGCGTGATTGGGTTGGCCTGTGAGGATGCTCCGGCTGACTTTGCTGTCAGAGGAGGGGAAGAAGATCTTAGTCATCTGGATATGGAGCCCGAGGTACTGCTCCGATGTGATGGAGGGTTTCATTGTTGGAGCAGCTCCGGTGAGTTGTACGACGCCGAGCCTGAAGCAGGACAAGAGAGACAACGAACAACGTTAACCTGAGTGGAATCCTAATAGCATCTCCAATACATGACGTAAAATACATAACCACAAAGTGCTAGATGTAAAATACATCAGCCGCTCATCTCTAAGCTTAACTGTCGAAACTGAACTTAACTATCGAAACTGAACTTAACCGTCAAACTGAACCTAAGCCGAAAACTGAATTTTCTTTGTCGAAACTGAATTTTGCTGTCGAAACTGAATTTTGCTGTCGAAACTGAACGCACTAGCAAGGTGAGGCTACACGTCGGTCGACTGACTTTTTCATCACCGGTCAGTGGATTTTGCAGCCGTTGGATACGAAATCAAGGACATGCGGTTCATCTTCAACCTCCACCTCCCTGAGCCGCCAGCCACCACCGGCCAAATAGCAGCCCCCCGCCGCCCACGGCCGGCGGTGCGCCGCCCCGCCCGCCCCGAAAACACTCCCCACCGCCGGTCCACCGCCGCCCCGACCATCCCTCTAGGCCCCCCGTGCCGAGCTTTTTCTCCGGCGATCCCCACGCCACCGCCCCACCAACGCCCCGCCACCGCCGGCGACCACCGCCCCCAACCAGAACCCGAAGATAGATAGTGGGGTACCTCTCCGGCGAGCCCCCTCCCGCTGCGTCTAGTTCTTCCTTCACCCCTGGCGATCCCACCTTTGGAAATCGGTGACCCAAAAGTTGATTCGATCGGTGATGTGTAGCCAAATCGAGCAGCATCGCAAGAAAGAGCAGGAGCGAGAGCAGCAGAACGAGCAAGAGCAAGAGCAAGAGCAGACCAGGCAGGGGCCCGAGAGCAAGAGCAGAGCAGCAGCACAAGCGAGAGCTAAAGCAGCAACAGCTCCTACTGATGTGGACATCGCCACCGAGGGAGCGACACCATGGAGGAAGTGGCCGGCGACGTCGCCGTGGATGGAGCCGCGCTGTGTCGGCTCGAGACCGAGCGCCGGCAGCACCGTGAGATCGAATCAAAAAGAAAATGCGGCGATTAGTGTACAACCTCTTTGGTGGCGCCGATTAGGCCGCAGCTTCATCCGAGGAAACGGTGATGATGATGCTCTTTCGGTGGTGCAGGTGAAGATGGCAGTGTGGGAATGGAGGTGGCATGAAAGACGAGGGGAACGTCGGGGCAGCTCCTTGGAGGTGGAGGACAGGGTGGCTGAACCGGCGGGACGATGAGATCGACGACGGATCCTCATCCGGTACGGTGGATGAGGAACGTCGAGGTGTTGCTGTGGATGACGTTGTCGGGGAAGAAGCGCCGGCTGGGTGGCGGACGGAGCAGGGTGTGGGGTTTCGTCACGGGTTTTCGCGGTCTCACTGTACGAATTGGTGGGTTGATGGGATGGCAGTGGGGAACCATGGCTTAGAGACGCGCTTGTCCGAAATGTGGGGTAAGTTACGAAAGTACCCCCCACCGATTTGAGGCGGTTCTTTCGGTTCAGGGGTACCACGGGCATTTCGCATGTCGGGATTTCACAGGAGGTGGGAGTTTTCACGCGCGTTGTAATTTCCGAATAGCAAGGCGTGGGTTGAGATGGAGGGAGTTGTCGGAGCACAACGAGACAAAGATATATCTTAAATATTTCGGGCTAACAAGGCGCGGGTTGAAATTTCCGGACAAGCCTAACGTGTACTGTACCAAATCAATGCGCAGTAGAAATGTCATTCAAAACTTTGAATTCATGTTATGTTCAATTAAAATATTTCGCTACGTTTATAATGCATGCAACCTACTACTCAAATGAACGTTTTAGTGCATTCCAAACGTATATACTACCGCTTCAATATGAACTAAATTTGAATAAGATCTACAGTAATGATTGTTGTGAAGTCAAAGAATTTGAATTCGTTTCTCTCTTTTAATAAGATCTACAATCATCATTATTGTCAAGTTAAACCATCATTTGTGTATTATCTTCACAGCACACCACATGATCGATGTCGAGTTACATAAGAACTATGTGTACTATATGAACTCGAACTAGATTTTTGAATCCACTTTATTTTGATTTCAAATCACATTACATTTCTAGCTCTAGCTAGATCTTCATAATCTAAACCATGTCTCATATGTATAATGTGCTTATCACATTATGTATGGTGCCCCGCCCCCTACGCCTACAAGTATTTAGATGTGAGTTGCAAACACCACACATTACCACAAATTCAAATAAAATGTGAGAATGTTCGATATATAGTATTTTTTAGATTTCTCGATATTTAGTTGTAAGCTGCAAACGCCGCATATTATCACAAATTCAAATAAAATGTGAGATTTTTTGATGTATAGTATGGTTTAGATTGTTCGGCATTTAGCTGTGAGTTGCAAACGCCATGCATTATCACATTATGGTATAACATGTGCACAACACGTGTATCACCGCTATATTCATGCATGCAATGTTTAAAATACTATGATCTCCTATTCAAATATATGAATCCGCTTTTATATCAAATTATGATCTTTGTTAGTCTCTTACACCCACACAATCCTCTAACCTTTGTAGCTACCACTAACTTTCTCTCGTGAATGCACATGCCCTCCTCGCCCTCCCCCTCCCTCGGATTCTATCCACCGGGCACATTCATTTTTTTCTTTAGGTCGTTCTCCCAGAGTCTCCACAACTCCTTTCCGACACACACCGATCGATAAACCTCTCCAGCGATGCCTGCCTACAGAATGCAGACACAGCTTCAATCTCCTCCTTTATGTGTCCTTGCCTCGTGTCTCTCATATGGCCAGGCACACGTGTAAACTCTCACCCCTCTTTTAATCGATCTCACAACCGCACACTCCTCCCCCTATCTAGCTAGTAGTTGGGCCTCTCGCACCACCTCCTAGCTCCATTCTCTCTGTCTATCCGTCTCGCTGGGCCTTATTTGCCTCTAACAAATGGACGTACACCGACCAATCTCTCGCTATACATATAGCCAGCTAGGTCCTTATAACTCGTTTTTACCCACACATCGATCGATCTACCTCATTAGTTGTGTCTCTCCTTCCTCCGACAAACAACAATTGATCTACCGATATAGTTAGGTTTGCTTACCAAACACATGGTTCCCCTTCATCATCCATGGATGCGTCACAGCAGATCTATCACGCAGTACACACGTAAACACATCCCCACTCTTATTGATAACGTTGCAGTTCCACACTCAGTTTGTCTAGAAGGCCTCTCCCAACATCTCCGAGAAGCAACTCCATCACCCATCCAGCACTCTACCCTCTCCCTCCCTCTCCCTCCCTCACTCTCCTCTCTCTCTGTCCCATCATATTCCCGTCCTTGATTATGTATGGATGTCGTGATCTCCCCCATGACATAGTTGGGTCTCTCCTTCTCAACACATATACGAGTCGTTCTACCTCTATAGTTAGGCCTCTCCCTACCCCTCCCCCCACCCCCTCCCCCCCACACACACCGATACATCAAGCACTCTAGTCATGTCGCCCTATATATTTGACTTGCACACACACACGCAATTTCGATGGCTCTCTTCATCGA
This sequence comes from Aegilops bicornis, assembly GCA_021605145.1. Lineage (NCBI taxonomy): Eukaryota > Viridiplantae > Streptophyta > Magnoliopsida > Poales > Poaceae > Aegilops > Aegilops bicornis. The sequence continues at coordinate 155,955,628 of CM038673.1, forward strand.
TCTCGCACCCACCCGTACTTGATCCTCTCTTCGACTCTATCGATAGCTATGACCCCTCCCTCTCTTCTCGTGGATTGCCCGACCCTCTATGTATGATATGGATAGGCATCCATTTCACACACATTGCATGCAAAAATTTGTCTGAGATGTCATTGTCGGATTTCGGGTTCCGGCAGACCCGCAAGGTTCGAACTCTGGGGTGCACGCGGAGATCACACCCCCTGTCGACCCATGTTTCGCCGCCTCACAAGGATCTAAACCACACGAAGAACAACACAGAGGACACGAGGTTTATACTGGTTCAGGCCAACATTGTGGTGTAATACCCTACTCCAGTTTGTGGTGTGTGGATTGCCTCAGGGGCTGATGATGAACAGTACTGTCACGCCCAATATGTGATACTATCCTAAAGAGACTCGAAGGTCCCACCAAGGATAGAACCGCATATTGATACGCTTTTGCAAGGTGGATATCATTACATCAACATTACATAATAGATGGGGATACATACAAGAGGCATACAATGCCACACGAATACAACATCATCATACACAAGAGCACCATCCAACTATGCATGCAACACAAACAGAAACTCAAACGACATCCACCACCTTTAGCCGGGCTGCCGACCTGGAACCTATCCCCTGATCGAAGAAGAAGCAGAAGAAGAACTCCAAGACAAGCAAGCATCGCTCTCGCGTCATGATCATCGCATAACCTGTACCTGCAACTGTTGTTGTAGTAATATGTGAGCCACAAGGACTCAACAATCCCATTACCATGGGTATCAACACTAGGAAAGCTTAATGGGAAAGGAAGGGGTAAAGTGGTGAGGTTGCAGCAACGACTAAGCATGATATGGTGGCTAACATACGCAAATGAGAGCGAGAAGAGGAGCAAAGGAATGGTCGTCAACTAGTAATGATCAAGAAGTGATCTTGAACACCTACTTACGTCAAACATAACCCAAAACCGTGTTCACTTCCCGGACTCTGCCGAAAAGAGACCATCACGGCTACACACGCGGTTGATGCGTTTTAATTCGGATCTGATGCCAAGTTATCTACAACCGGACATTAACAAATTCCCATCCGCCACATAACTGCGGGCACGGCTCTCGAAAGTTTATACCCTGCAAGGATTATCCCAACTTAGCCCATGATAAGCTCTCGCGATTAACGAAGGATATACCTTCTCACAGGAAGACCCGATCAGTCTCAGAATCCCGGTTTACAAGACATTTCGACAATGGTAAAACAAGACCAGCAAAGCCGCCCGATGCGCCGACAATCCCGATAGGAGCTGCACATATCTCGTTCTCAGGGCAACACCGGATGAGACATCCTACGAGTAAAACCAGACCTCGAGTTTCCCCGAGGGGGCCCCGCAGTCCACTCCGTTCGGACCAACATTTAGACAAGCATTGGCCCGGGGGGGCTAAAATAAAGATGACCCTCGGGCTCCGGAAACCCAAGGGAAAAAGGGCTAGGTGAGGCAAATGGTAAAACCAAGGTTGGGCCTTGCTGGAGGAGTTTTATTCAAAGCGGACTGTCAAGGGGGTCCCATAAATCACCCAACCGCGTAAGGAACGCAAAATCCGGGAACATAACACCGGTATGACGGAAACTAGGGCGGCAAGAGTGGAACAAAACACCAGGCATAAGGCCAAGCCTTCCACCCTTTACCAAGTATATAGATGCATTAATAAAATAAGAGATATTGTGATATCCCAACATAATCCTGTCCATCATGGAGCAATCTTCAACTTCACCTGCTACTAACAACGCTATTAGAGGGGCTGAGCAAAGCAGTAACATAGCCAAGCAATGGTTTGCTAGGAAGGGTGAAAATGGTTAGAGGCGAACATGGCAATTTGGGGACGCTTGAAGAACAAGTGATAGGAAGCGCAGCAAAGCGATAGAACGAAGCAACTAGCATAGCAATGATAGTAATGAGATCAAAGGTGACGGTCATCTTGCCTGAAATCCCACTAGGAAGAAGAACGAGTCCATGAAGAATATGAAGCCATGAAGACGAACCAAGCGTAGACGAACGAATCCTCACGGTCGCAACGAAACGGGAACTATCGAGAAGAAGCACACAACATAGTAAACACACCACATGTATACATGACATGATGCACAGCCAAACATGATGCATGACAAGGCTACATGGAGCTACTCATGGCAAAAGATGATGCATACAAGACCAACACATCAAAGCAAGTTTAAATGAGGCTGGAAACAACATATAACAAATCCGGTAGGTCCTCATATGCAAGTTTCAAAGTTGGTCCAGATCTGAACAAACATTAAGTTGATTTTTTTAAACAGCAAGATAAAGAGCACCAAGAGGATCTACACGAAATTCTAGTCAAGTTACATATAAAGTTCATTTAGTTCGGAGCTACGGCCTAGAATATATGAGCAAAACAAGTTAAGCATGGCATTGATGCAAAAAGCATACAAACATCAAGCAAACACCTCAAAACAAGGATGCAACATGATAATATGAAACTTCATGCAAAATAAAAAAGGTTTCATATAGATCACACTCAAAACGGAGCAACGGTTCAACACATACACTATACAAGTTTAAAGGACAAGCTGTCCAAAATAGCAACTAGGCAAATTGCAAGCATCAAAACAATGTGCTACAGCACCTCAACATAAAAACAAAAGGCATGTACATGATGCACAGGTAAAGCACAACAAATCATAAACACTGAGCTATCTCCAGAAACCACTAGAACATTCTCAAAAGGACATGGCAAGATTGCAAATAATAACAGTTTCAGACTCAGCAGAAATAACATCAGGTTGCAATGTTTAGAGCTATCAAACAACATGTTACAGGAACTTAACATGGAAAACAAAGGCATGGCATGAATCTACTAATTTCATATAACTAAAATCCCTTACAGACCATGAGCCAAAAGGCCACAGAAAATATGATGGAACCCATGTAAACATGGCAAAAGATATGACAGATTTATACATGACAGGAACAACAATAAGTAGGCAAGTTGGTGAGCTTGAAACACTCACCGCAGAGAATTATCTGGCATGGAAAGGTAACCAACAGTAATAATACATGTTCCTCAAGCTAAGCATGGCAAGAGAGAGTTCATAGGGTGCATGGATCACTAGGAAAACTCATGGCAAAACTGAACTTAATGTTAACAGGCTGACATCAACATTATTTAGCAAGTTGAGAGCAAGATTACAACATATTAAAGCAGGCTATAAATGCAACCAGGGGCATGAATGGATAGATCAAGACATATATAACAAATCATCCTTAGTGAACATCTCCAGATTATGCATAAAATGACTTGTAGCAGCAGGTTTACATAGCATCACAAAATAACAGATTCAGACAAGCAAAACAGCAACAGCAAGTACCCCACTTAACAAGCTTGATGCACTCACTACACAATTCACAAAAATACATGGATTGCTCCACTATGAATATGGCATGACATAGTTCAAAACACATGTAGAGCTCATGCTCATAGGATGCACAAATCAAATGCAACAAAAATAACAAATCATCAAGTTATAACAGTTTTAGCAGATTAACATCATATAGCATTTTCGCAATGATGATAAGGGCATCAAGATGAACTCAAATGAACATGACACAATGGAATGAGTTAAAGAGAATCTCACAACGAACAATTTGATATATTACACGCACAAAACGGAGCTGGATGCACAGAGTTATGATGCGATGAACATGCAAAGATAATGTCAAAATCTCAGGGAGGGGATATTTTCGGGGTCAACCTCGTGGATCCGGATCTCGCACGGTTTTCGAAGATGGCCGGAGTAGTCACCGGAGCTCGCGAGGGGAGGCGGCCGGAGTCGAGGGAGGTGGCCGGAGAGGGTCGGGGCGCCGGATCCGGGGGCCGGCGAGGTCTGGGGCGGCGAGGCGCCCAAAGGATGTGGGCGGCGTGAGCGCGACCGAGGCGAAGCTGCCTGGCGCGGGCGAGATCCCGGCGGCGGGCCCCGGCGAGGCGGGCTACGGCGGGAGGCGCCGGGGGTGAAGGCGGCGCTACGGCCGTCGGTGGCGGGTGACGGGCCGAGGCGGGACGACGCCAAGGCAGGGCGGCGGGGATGGAGGCGGGCGAGGCCGGGCGGCGGCGGCGCTGGCTCAAGGCCTGATCCGGCCCATGGCCGCGGAGGTGGGAGGAGAGAGAGGGTGAGGTGGCGGCTCCGGATTGGGCGCGAAGGGGGTGGCGCTGAGGTGGCAGCCTGCCATTGGCCGGGGTGATGTGGAGGCTGGACGTGTCCGGCACGACATGGACGCGTCCGGCGGCGTGGGTAGGAGTTTGCTAGGGTTTCATGTGCGAATTTTTGGGGGGAGGGCATATTTATAGATAGAGGGAGCTAGGAGAGTCCAAATGGGGTGTGGTTTTCGCCCACACGATCGTGATCGAACGACCGCGAGCATGGATTGGAGTTTGCTGGGTTTTGGGCCACTTTGAAAGGGGTGTTGGGCTGCAAACAAAAGAGGCTTTGCGGTTACCCGGTTAACCGTAGGAGTATCAAACGACCTCCAAATAGCACGAAACTTGGCAGGCGGTCTACCGGTGCTATACCAAGGCTGCTTGGCAAACCTCGGGCCATTCCGAGAAAGTTTAACACCCGCTCAAAACAGGAGACAAAAGAGGGATATCGGAGGACATAGGAGCGCCGGATTGCAAAATGGACAACGGGGAAAAACCTCGGATGCATGAGACGAACACGTATGCAAAATGAGATGCACATGATGACATGATAAAATGCAACACGCAAGCAAATGACATGGCAATGACGGCGAATAATTGACAGACACCTGGCGCATCGAATCCGGGACGTTACAACTCTCCTCTACTAACAAGAGATCTCGTCCCGAGATCTTAAGACCAAGACGGAAGGGAAAAGGGATGAGGTGAAACAAGAACTCAAGAGAATAAGCAAAGAATCGAGAGCACTCGAGAAGAAGAGATAAACGACGAGAATGCCGAGAATCAAAAGGTCACGCAATCAGATAGACTATGAACCACTCCGGTTAGAACGAGATAAGAAACGAATAAGACTGAAAGGATTTAGGCATCACTCCGACTGAAACATGGAGGAATAGAACATGAGCTTGTGAGGATGGAATGATACTTGATGAAGACATGACACAAAACCTCCGGAAAGAATTGAAAGAGTTGAATGAAAAGAACGGAGAAGAAAATGACAACTTGTGTCACGAATGAAATTGAAAGCATCTTTAGAAGGAAGGTTTAAATGGAGTTGTTGAGACAATCAACAACGAAAAGAATAATCTTGTCGTGGACTTATGGATAACATCTCAAAAAATTTGAGGTGACAACCGGCCACAACCGGAAATGATTGGATAGCTGAGAAGAACGAAGAAATGCAAAACTCCACTTAAAAGAATACGGAGAATTAATTACACTTCAAGACGCGAGAAGAAAAGATGCTTGAATTTCTCCAAAAAAATCTTGATGAACTCTTGAAGAATGAATTAAATCATGAAGAACCACCATGAAGAACTCCGGTAAACAAAAGGACAATGAGATAGAATGAAGGATGAAAGAATAAGATTAAAGCCTTGCGTCGATTTAGATGAAGGTTTCGACGAGATGGCCGAGGAAATTTGAACTCCGGAAAAGAAAAGATGAAAACACTTGGAACTAGAATTTATTCATCAAGAACAAACTCCGACGGAAGGGGTTACTCACTTGGATGAAATAAGAATAAGATTTATTGTATGCTTATCCTTCATCAAATTAAATTGATGACAAGCGATGGATTTTTCATACTAGTTATTCTTCTTGAAAAGGATTGAGAAGTGACATATCGCAAACTTGAGAAGGTCTTCATGAACCACCGGTAGGATTGAAAAGAACGAATGAATTAATATGATAACAAAGGAAAAAGAATCTTGAACGAACCACTGTAAGAATTCGAAAATGACTGATGAAAGAGAAAGAATCACCAGGAAGAATTAGCAGAACAAATATGCTAGAGGGGATTTAGATGCAAGAGAATAAGCAGATCATAAGCTGATTAAAAAACACTTGAGCGAAACGCCGGGATAAATATAGAACAATAGCTGGAATGATGGCCTCCGGTGAAAATAAACGGAAAAAACAACTTTTGACATACTCCGGATGGGTAAGAAAAGAATATCTGACAAATGGAATAATTTGAGAGGATAATATGAAGCGAGAACCACGAAACTTCGATAGGACAGATAAGATTATGAGGAAAAACTCTTCTTCAGTCTTGAAATGACGACGAGGAACGCCGCAAAAATTACTGAGATACTTCGAGAGAATGAAAAGCGAAGAGGTTGAGGCAACAATGAAAATGAGTTGAAATCAATCTTGGAAAGGCATCTGATTGATGGAATCCATTCTTACATCACACTTGGAAAGAATTGAGAATAACTCCGGGGGAATTAGAAGAGTCAGGTAAGATCCTGGAAAAAACATGTGGGTTAAGGCCCACTAAAGAGATAACACCGTTGGAAAGGGATTGTTGGAGAGATAGATGATGCACCGGAACAATTGAAATATTTGAATGAGGTGACAACCTCGAATTAATTCAAACACAGACGAATCTCCTGAGATGTCTTGAGCACTCCGGAAGGATAAACTGGCGAGAGGCGAACGAGCAAGGGGAACACTTGATCCAGGGAAAAGAATATGATCAACCGAAAAACTTGAATTGGGTCCACCGGAAAAGAGATGAAGAATGTCGAATAAAAGAGAATTAACCGGTTGAAATAATTGAGGGAAGACTGAAGAGGCTCCGTATGAATGAAATTGACGCTCGAAATAGACTGAGGCTCCGGGAAGAGAAAGGGTGGGAGGGCGAAAAAAAAACAAAGGCAACTTGGAAGGGGAAATAGACAACTAACTTGAAGAGAAAGCACTGGTTGAAATAATTGAGGAAAGAAAACAAAGACTTCGCACGAGTAGGATGAATACTCGATAACAGACTCCGGTTCCGAGAAGAAAAGAGGTGGGCGGGTGCGAAAAAGAAAGACAACTTTAGATGGGGAAAAACAACGACGTCGGAGGAAGAACTGAGGATTGATCTCGCGGAAGACAAAGAGGTTCGAGTCGACTTGACGAGAGATGCACCAGACAGAAGAGGATGGATAACTCACCAAAACTAACCACGTGATCCTAAAGAAAAATTTGAACGGGAAGAGAAGTAATTCAAAACACCTATGTCAAGATTCCTCACCAGAGCAATGAAGAGGCTGAGGAGTAAAACGAATTCCTACTCTCCGATATAACTAGACTCCGAAAACAGTTTCCTTCTAGACTCAACAACGGCCAAACTACACGATCAATCAAGGGAGCTCCTAAGGTCGGTCGAGGCTCTGATACCAATTTGTCACGCCCAATATGCAATACTATCCTAAAGAGACTCGAAGGTCCCACCAAGGATAGAACCGCATATTGATACGCTTTTGCAAGGTGGATATCATTACATCAACATTACATAATAGATGGGGATACATACAAGAGGCATACAATGCCACACGAATACAACATCATCATACACAAGAGCACCATCCGACTACGGATGCAACACAAACAGAAACTCAAATGACATCCACCCTGCTAGCCCAAGCTGCCGACCTGGAACCTATCCCCTGATCGAAGAAGAAGCAGAAGAAGAACTCCAAGACAAGCGAGCATCGCTCTTGCGTCATGATCATCGCATAACCTGTACCTGCAACTGTTGTTGTAGTAATCTATGAGCCACGAGGACTCAGCAATCCCATTACCATGGGTATCAAGACTAGCAAAGCTTAATGGGAAAGGACGGGGTAAAGTGGTGAGGTTGCAGCAGCGACTAAGCATGATATGGTGGCTAATATACGCAAATGAGAGAGAGAAGAGGAGCAAAGGAATGCTCGTCAACTAGTAATGATCAAGAAGTGATCCTGAACACCTACTTACGTCAAACATAACCCAAAACCGTGTTCACTTCCCGGACTCCGCCGAAAAGAGACCATCACGGCTATACACGCGGTTGATGCGTTTTAATTCGGATCTGGTGTCAAGTTATCTACAGCTGGACATTAACATATTCCCATCTGCCACATAACCGCGGGCACGGCTCTCGAATGTTTATACCCTGCAGGGGTGTCCCAACTTAGCCCATGATAAGCTCTCGCGATCAACGAAGGATATACCTTCTCCCGGGAAGACCCGATCAGTCTCGGAATCCCAGTTTACAAGACATTTCGACAATGGTAAAACAAGACCAGCAAAGCCGCCCGATGCGCCGGCAATCCCGATAGGAGCTGCACATATCTCGTTCTTAGGGCAACACCGGATGAGACATCCTACGAGTAAAACCAGACCTCGAGTTTCCCCGAGGGGGCCCCGCAGTCTACTCCGTTCGGACCAACACTTAGACAAGCATTGGCCCGGGGGGGCTAAAATAAAGATGACCCTCGGGCTCCGGAAACCCAAGGGAAAAAGAGCTAGGTGAGGCAAATGGTAAAACCAAGGTTGGGCTTTGCTGGAGGAGTTTTATTCAAAGCGAACTGTCAAGGGGGTCCCATAAATCACCCAACCGCGTAAGGAGCATAAAATCCGGGAACATAACACCGGTATGACGGAAACTAGGGCAGCAAGAGTGGAACAAAACACCAGGCATAAGGCCGAGCCTTCCACCCTTTACCAAGTATATAGATGCATTAATAAAATAAGTGATATTGTGATATCCCAACATAATCCTGTCCATCATGGAGCAATCTTCAACTTCACCTGCAACTAACAACGCTATAAGAGGGGCTGAGCAAAGCAGTAACATAGCCAAGCAATGGTTTGCTAGGAAGGGTGAAAAAGGATAGAGGCTAACATGGCAAATTGGGGAGGCTTGAAGAAGAAGTGATAGGAAGCGCAGCAAAGCGATAGAACGAAGCAACTAGCATAGCAATGATAGTAATGAGATCGAAGGTGACGGTCATCTTGCCTGAAATCCCGCTAGGAAGAAGAACGAGTCCATGAAGAAGATGAAGCCACGTGAGCAGACCAAGCATGAGCGAGCGAATCCTCACGGTGCATAGCAAGCAGGAACTATCGAGAAGAAGCACACAACATAGTAAGCACACCACATATATACATGACATGATGCACAACCAAACATGATGCATGACAAGGCTACATGGAGCTACTCATGGCAAAAGATGATGCATACAAGACCAACACATCAAAGCAAGTTTAAATGAGGCTGGAAACAACATATAACAAATCCGGTAGGTCCTCATATGCAAGTTTCAAAGTTGGTCCAGATCTGAACAAACATTAAGTTGAAGTTGTTAAACAGCAAGTTAAAGAGCACCAAGAGGATCTACACGAAATTCTAGTCAAGTTACATATAAAGTTCATTTAGTTCGGAGCTACGGCCTAGAAGATATGAGCAAAACAAGTTAAGCATGGCATTGATGCAAAAAGCATACAAACATCAAGCAGACACCTCAAAACAAGGATGCAGCATGATAATATGAAACTTCATGCAAAATCAAGCAAGTTTCATATAGAGCACACTCAAAACGGAGCAACGGTTCTACACATACACTCTACAAGTTTAAAGGACAAGCTGTCCAAAATAGCAACTAGGCAACTTGCAAGTATGAAAACAATATGCTACAGCACCTGAACATAAAAACAAAATGCATGGAAATGATTTACAGGTAAAGCGCAACAAATCATGAACACTGAGCTATCTCCAGAAACCACTAGAACATGCTCAAAAGGGCATGGCAAAATTGCAAATAATAACAGTTTCAGACTCAGCAGAAATAACATCAGGTTGCAATGTTTAGAGCTATCAAACAACATGTTACAGGAACTTAACGTGGCAAAAAAAGGCATCGCATGAATCTACTAATTTCATATAACAAAAATCCCTTACTGACCATGAGCCAAAAGGGCACAGAAAATATGATGGAACCCATGTAAACATGGCAAAAGATATGACAGATTCATACATGGCAGGAACAACAATAAGTAGGCATGTTGGTGAGCTTTAACTACTCACCATAGAGCATTACATGGCATGTAAAGGTGGCCAACAGTAAGAATGCATGTTCATGAAGCTAATAATGGCAAGAGAAAGTTCATAGGGTGCATGGATCACTAGCAAAACTCATGGCAAAACTGAACTTAATGTTAACAGGCTGACGGCAACATTATTTAGCAAGTTGAGAGCAAGATTACAATATGTTACAGCAGGCTATAAATCCAACTAGGGGCATTAATGTATATACCAAGACATATATAACAAATCATCCTTAGTGAACATCTCCAGATTAAGCATAGAATGACTTGTAGCAGCAGGTTTACATAGCATCACAAAATAACAGATTCAGACAAGCAAAACAGCAACAGCAAGTACCCCACTTAACAAGCTTGATGCACTCACTACACAATTCACAAAAATACATGGATTGCACCACTATGAATATGGCATGACATAGTTCAAAACACATGTAGAGATCATGCTCATAGGATGCACACATCAAATGCAACAAAAATAACAAATCATCAAGTTATAACAGTTTCAGCAGATTAACATCATATAGCACTTTCCAAACGATGATAAGGGAATCAAGATGAACTCAAATGAAAATGGCAAGATGGAATGAAATGTAGAGAATCTCACAACAAACAGTTTGATATATTACACGCATGAAAAGGAGCAGTATGCACAGAGTTATGGTGCGATGAACATGGCATGATAATGTTAAAATCTCGGGGTCAACCTCATGGATCCGGATCTCGCACGGTTTTCGAAGATGGACGGAGTAGTCGCCAGAGCTCGCGAGGGGAGGCGGCCGGAGTCGAGGGAGGTGGCGGGAGAGAGGTCGGGGCGCCGGATGCTTGGGCCGGCGAGTTCCGGGGCGGCGCGGGCGCCCAAAGGATGGCGGCGGCAGAGCACGACCGAGGCGAGCGGCCTCGGGCGCGGGCGAGATCCCGGCGGTGGGGCCACGGCGGGAGGCGCCGGCGGGGTGAAGGCGGCGGGCGGTCGCCGTGGGCGGTGGGTTGACGGGGCCGAGCGGGGACGACGCCGGCGGCAGTATGGGCGATGGAGGCGCGGGCAGGCCGGGCGGAGGGCGCTTGGCGGACGGAGCGCGGCGGCGGCGTGGGCGGCGGATGGCGGCAGCGGCGCGCTGTGAGGCCGATCCGGGTCCCATGGCCGCATGGAGGTGGGAGAGAGAGGGTGAGGTGGCGGCTCCGGATTGGGCGTAGAGGCGGCGGCGCTGAGGTGGCAACCTGCGATTGGCCGGGTTGATGTGGAGGCTGGACGTGTCCGGCGCGACACGGACGCGTCCGGCGGCGCGGGGAGGAGTTTGCTAGGGTTTCATCTGCGAATTTTCTGGGGGAGGGCATATTTATAGATAGAGGGAGCTAGGAGAGTCCAAATGGGGTGTGGTTTTCGCCCAAACTATCGTGATCGAACGACCGAGAGCATGGAGGGGATTTTGCTGGGTTTTGGGCCACTTTGAAAGGGGTGTTGGGCTGCAAACAAAAGAGGCTGTGCGGTTACCCGGTTAACCGTAGGAGTATCAAACGACCTCAAATTGCACGAAACTTGACAGGCGGTCTACCGGTGCTATACCAAGGCCGCCTGGCAAACCTCGGGCCATTCCGAGAAAGTTTAACACCAGCTCACAACAGGAGACAAAAGAGGGACATCAGAGGACATAGGAGCGCCGAATTGCAAAACGGACAACGGGGAAAAAGCTCGGCTGCATGAGACGAACACGTATGCAAAATGAGATGCACATGATGACATGATAAAATGCAACACGCAAGCAAATGACATGGCAATGACGGCAAATAATTGACAGACACCTGGCGCATCGAATCCGGGGCGTTACAAGTACAAAGGGAGAACAGCCTCGCGAGGGTCTGTTCTTGGCTGGAGCGATGAACTGCTAGGGGAGTTCAGTCGCCTCTCTCTCTCTCTGTGTATCAGATGGCTCTAGTTTCCTCCATCTACAGATGCGGATCCCCTACCCTGTGGGTGGCTAGTCCCATTTATAGGCAAAGGCCCCGGGCCTCTTCCCAAATATTGAGCGGGAAGGGCGCCAACAATTGGCCATTTTGAAAGGGAACATCTAGTACACTTATCCTGACTAAAGTTGGTCCTCGCCTGCCAAAGACCCTGACGATGACGCCGGCTTGGGCTCCACGATGACCTCTGTTCTGCTGTCCTGCTGGTCTTGGTCTTGTTGCAACGAAATGGTTGCCTTTGCTTGATACTCTCGCCTGCGCTTGCCCCCTTTGCACCAAAGAGGAAACAAGGACTCTGCGCAGGTCGGCGCCCGCCTGGCCTTGGTCGTCATGGCTTGCGTCATGGGCACCTCGCAAGGTACCCCGCCTTGATCTCTCCACCTTCTCGTGAGCCAGCCTGACAAGGCCGTGCCCGAGGAAGCCTCCTGTCGTCCGCCCCCCGAGGCTTGGCCCCTCGCGAGGGTCTTGAGTATGAGTTGATGAAGATGGGCCGTACTGGGCCACTCCTTGAGCCATGCCGCGGGCCGCAGGCAGGCAAGTCTGCGTACCCCCATTCCCAGAACGCCGACAGTAGCCCCCGGGTCCAAGGCGCGCTTGGACTTGGCTTAGCAGAGAAGCAAAGGGGCAAGTGCGAAGCGCCGCGGGCCCCAATAGCCTGCAGACTTGGACGCCGCGTGGCGGTTGATTGGACGTGGGCATCCTGGGTCCCCCACGATGCCTCGGCAACTGCACGAGTTGATAAGTCCCTGCATGCAAAACGGGTCATGATTACCTGTGATCGTGGAAGTCGCCGGTTGGCCACCCTCGGCTATATGTACGGAACGGCACGAGCCCTTCCAGTCCATATCTTCCCGCTACTCTTCGTCTTCCTCTTCGTCCTCGCTCCTCCCTACGCCAATGGCACCGATCCGTCGGTTTTCTGCCGAAGAGAAGGGGAAGGCCCCCCGAGAGAATCATGTCCCGCTTCCTCCGAGGAAATGGCTCGTCTCTTGCCACGGGGAAGGGGGTGCTTGGCAGGAGGTGTCGAGGCCATGGTTCGAGCGGCCGCCGCCGGGATTCCCACTGCCCTTGTACGCCTGGATCGAGGGTCCTGAAGGCGCTCGCGCCGAGCGGCATCGCCAGAGGCACCGTCGCCGGCGGCGGATCACGGCGGTGCGCGTCGTTCCTCCTGGAGTTCACGCCAAGGGCTCTTCCCAAATGTCTTGTACATGACAAACTTGGCATATTCTCCTTGGTCATCTAGACATTTCATTGACCGAAACTATCAGCAATTCCATTATGATTATTATAATACTAAGTTCTAACAATATTTATATTTTATGTGCACTACAAGTGAAGCAGGGAAGCTAATTTTAAGGCTCGTGCACCTTATAGTCTATGCCAAACCACTCAGACTCGTTGAATGCATCAAGTCGAGGTAAGTGGCTCTTCCCAACCATTGACTAGACTATTCTGGTATCCATGGTTTTTTAAAGACAATTCTACATGATGATCTCAAGTGTGTCTTTATCCACACGAAAAACATTTGTTGATTGTCCTCACGATCGATTTCAAGCAAATCGAATGGGCAATGTTGCAAAACTCTCCTTTGTGCCTTTAATATGGCTCTAAGATAGAAGTTTAGCACTTTGTCCTAATTAATGTCTAGACTCAAAATGGTTTGGTGGAATCCTTTGTCCAAAGAATTAAGCTCGTTGCATTGTTTTTACTTTGAATTGCAACTTACCAACTTTACATTGGAGTCATGTAGTTTTACACGCTCATAAGAAAACTGCATAATATTATTCCCCTCTATCTTTGATACGTGGAAATCTACCAAGTATTTCCCATCTGCGGTAATTCGGTTACAAACCGATATCGCCACGCCAGCATACATCATTGGCCCCTCAACATATAGTTGGGATCTATGTGTGGAATAACTGTATTTCCGTCAATACTTCAAGCCCTTCATATGGGGAGTTATTCAAGGCTAGTATGTTGATTCAATGAGTAACATTTCCAGGCATTAGGGGGAGAGTTCAAGTACCATAAAGAATGCCAGGAAATTAGTGAAATTTTTAACACATTTCTGCATCAAATTCACGTACTCAAAGATATGAACCATGCATTCAAAATATTTGCAACACATTGCAACTAACCTGCTAGATTTATTTACTGACTATAAAGGTGTCACACAACCCTACAGTCCTGCAAAAAATGCCTGAAAGAGTGAAAGTACCAACACAATCCACTCCACTCCCGTTCAATCAACAGGGGAGATGTATGGCAAGAGTACATCACAATTCAGCTTCTCGCAAGCAAGGATAGCAAGGCCTCTAAATCAGTAAATGCAAGTCAACTTCGCATTGACAGACACATAATGGGTAGTATAGACCCAATGGATGGGAAATCTCCACCCACCCAAGTCATAGTGCACACAATGACTGGGACATCAGAATACCAGACTCAATCCCATTGGGAAATCGTGAGCAGTCACCATGGGTAACGATATTTCCATCAACTATATATTGATATGTAGATTCTGGAGAAACATATAACCGGAAGACTACAACTATGGACATTCATTTCTCAACTAGATTGCAAAAACCTTTCAAATGATTCAGATCCAAAGACCATGGCCATGGCAAAGTGTGAACAACATTTGGACTGAACTCAAGCAAAGGATACAATCTAGGTAGAAATAATCTTGCTCAATAATGGGACGGTATTCATAAGTAATATCTACACCAATTTTCTTACGGAAACAGAATTGAGAACAATGAGGTGGTGAAACAGAGAGCAAGTATTGTAGCACAAGGGTTCCTGCAGATACCCAACTATTCTCTAGAGGTGGAATCTCTTTCGGATAACTTATATCATTGGCAGTACAAAATTATCTATCTTTGCGGTTGATAGATGTAGTGATTACATATCCATGTGGATCACTAGATTCAGATATAGATGGTTCCCGATGGAATCTCACTTGTGAATTGAAATGCAAAACGCAACATACATTGTGTAAAATTAATAAGTCGCCATATGGCTTATTATTGTCGGTATATTTGGTACAAGTGACGTAATGAGATCCTTACTCACAGGGATTACTCCTACACTTATGATCAACCATATATGTTAAGCATGTGATCATCAAAATGATGAAATTTAAGATGAAGGATATGGGTAAAAGCTCGAGCACCTTCACTCCTACATGTTGGTACACCATGTTGTCTATATCCAAATTATATTGGAGAAATTGATTGTGTACAAGTCTTATCCATACATAAGTTCCATGGTTATTTGTTCTCTAGAGGTAGAGAAAGATTCATCTAGACCATGAGGAGATGGAAATAAGATGTTGGGACCTAAGGTTCCATATCCTAGTGCCATTGGACCCACCAACATAATTGGTTGGGAATGAAGAATATCTTTTCATATCTCCAAGGCATAACACATGTGGTCCTAATCTTTCAGTTTTAGAGAAATCTAGACACCAATACATTGGATACATCAACCAGATCCCTACTGTAGGATTCCGTGTTCCGCAAACCCTTGAGAGGTTCGAACTCTGGGTGCGTGCGGAGATCTCAACCTGCCTAGCCTGCCAACTCGCGAAACCTCACAGCGTAGCGCGTCGATCTCGAAGGGAAAGAGAGACACGACAGTTTACCCAGGTTCGGGCCACCTTGCGGTGTAAAACCCTACTCCTGCTTTGAGGTGGATTTGCCTCGAGGGGTTGAGGAAGAACTAGTACAGTGGGAGAACAACCTCAGGAGGTGTGTTCTTGATCTCACGTGAGCTGGTGAGGGTGGAATGGATCTGATCTCTCTCCATCTCTCTCTCTAGATTCGACCCCTCTCCTCGATGGAGGTTAGGTCCTATTTATAGTGGACTTGGTCCACTTCCCAAATGTTGGCGGGAATGGATCCCACAACGGCCAGATTTGAAGGGGGACAACAAGTACATCCTATCCTGACTAAAGTGGTCTTCGCCCGCAAAAGCCTCTGGTCGTGACGCTGCGGTGGGCTCGGTGATGACCTCCGTCCTGACGTCCTGGCGGTCTTGGTCTTGTTGCACCACAACGGAAACCTTTGGTTGTTTCCCCGGGACTCCACGCCTGCTGCTTGCCTCCTTTGCACCAAAGAGGAAACTAGTACTCTGCGCCCGCTGGTGCCTGCCTAGCGCCTGCTTGGCCTTGGTCGTCATGGCTCACGTCAGCCGAACCTCATGAGGTGTGCCTTGCATAGAAATCTCCGCTCCTCGGGAGCCAGCCGGGGGTGGCCGATCCCCTCAGAGGTCTTGGCATCGTCCGCCTCGCGAGTGATGTCTACTACACAACTTTATTCTTGTAGACACGTGTTGGGCCTCGAAGCACATAGTTTTGTAGGACAGTAGCAATTTTCCCTCAAGTGGATGACTTAAGGTTTATCAACCCGTGGGAGGCGTAGGATGAAGATAGTCTCTCTCAAGCAACCCTGCAATCAAATACAAGAAATCTCTTGTGTCCCCAACACACCCAATACAATGTCAAATTGTATAGGTGCACTAGTTCAGCAAAGAGATGGTGATAAAAGTGTAGTATGGATAGTAGATATGAGTTTTTGTAGTGCGAACAATAAAAAAAGAGCGATGTAGTAAATAGTAAAACGGTGGGTTGTGCCCCCCTCGGGGCACCCAGTCTTGCTGCTGGCCCATCACAGGTGTTACGGTCCATAAAAATTCTCAAAGGAGTTTCGCGGTGTTTGCACTCCGTTTGATATTGATTTCCTGCAATGTAACAAACAAGAAAAAAAAGCAACAGGCACTGGGCACTGGGTCAATAGGTTAGTCCCAAAAAATGATATAAAGTTGCTATAAAATGATTGTAAAACACCCGAGAATGATAATATAACAGCATGAATGCTTCATAAATTATAGATACGTTGGAGATGTATCAGCGAGGCTTCGCCCCTCGCGAGGGTCTTGAGTTGTTGATGTCATAGCTGGGCCGTACCTGGCCACCGATGGAGCCACGCCGTGGGCCGCAGTCAGGCAAGTCTAGGTACCCCCATATCCAAAATGCCGACAGTAGCCCCTGGGCCCATGGCGCGCTCGGACTTGGCTTCTAAGCGAAGCCAAGGGGCAAGTGTGGAGCCCCGTGGGCCCTATCCGTGTGCGGCCTTGGACAACACATGGCGATTGATGGGACATGGGCATCTCCGCTTCCCCACGCTGCCTCGGCAACCGCTCCTGGTTGACAAAAAGGCTGGCCCCTGCCGCTTAGTCTTCATTGCCTTCCTTTCGTGTTGCTCCAGATCCCCTTGTCTCCCTATGCCGGAAAAATCCAGATCTGCCGATCCTACCCACCAAGCTTTCGCCCGATGGCCGTCGATAAAGCTAAAGCTCCAGCCTCGGCTGTCGGCCCTGCCGCCTGGTTCGAGCTAGCGCTGAGCGCGCCCACCGTCGCCGAGGAGAAGCTCCAGACCGCGCTTCTCCCGACGGCAAGCAAAGGCAGTGAAGGGGGGAGGACAGTGCTCCAGGTTGGCTTCTCCTCGTTCTCCCGCTTCTTCTATGTCGTCCTCGACCATTATGGTCTCCACATGCTCCATCTTCATCCCAATTCCATCCTCTTGCTATCAATCTTCACCTTCTACTACGAGGCATTCGTTGGGGTGATGCCCTCCATCACGATGCTCTGCCACTTCTTCTACCTCTGGGTGAGCAGCCACCAGATCACAGGGTGTGCTTGCCTCGTCGCGGCTAACGGAAGCAATGTGATTTCCCGCGCCGGGAAGAAGGTGGAGACCTCCAGAACAAATGGGTCCTCATGGACGCCAAGTGCTGCCACGTCCTCCTGGAGCTGCCAACCGGGTTCCCGTCATCCGAGAAAGGGTGGACTAGTGAGAAGCTTACCGACCCCCAGACGAGGCCGCTGATGAAGAAGATGGAGGATGACTTGAAGGCGGAGAAGTTGACAGGGGCCATGATTTTTAAGGAGTTCCTGCATGCAGCACCTGGCGCCGCTCCAAGAGCGCTCGCGCCCCTTGTGGAAGCTTGGGGGTGCCGACGACAAGCTCCGGCTGCGCCAAGACACCCTGCCCGATGAGGAGCTGAGCAAGGTTTTGCACTCCTTGCACGGGAAGGACCTGGGCGGCCCTCCGGATGATTGCCTCCCACTGTACCGCCGAGAAGATGGGGAGGAGATTGCCGCTGCCATGCGTGTCTTCAACAAGCGCGGGCTCGTGTCGATGGAGACTCCCCCGCCGGCTGCCTCCCTAGTGAACTTGTCCTCCAGCGACCCCTCCTCCGAAGCCACCGAGGAGGGGGAGGGGGAGACCTCTGCTCCGAGGCGGAGCGACCTCCTCCATGACTTGTCGGACGACGACAACGCGGGTGCGCATCCGGTCAGGGAGTTGGCTCGTCCTGCCGGGGTCACTGCTACGTCTTGAGCTTGCGTTAGTTTTCCTTGAAGAGGAAAGGGTGATGCAACAATAGTAGCGTAATTATTTCCCTCAGTTTTTGAGAACCAAGGTATCAATACAGTAGGAGGCTCCTCAAAAGTCCCACGAACCTACACAAACAAGCGAGAACTGCATAACTAACGCAATAAAGGGATTGTCAATCCCTTCACGGCCACTTGCGAAAGTGAGATCTAATAAAGATAGTATGATAAGATAAATATATTTTTGGTATTTTGTAATATAGATGCAAAAAGTAAAGATGCAAATAAAAGTAGATTGAAAGCAAATATGATAAGAGATAGACCCGGGGGCCATAGGTTTAACTAGAGGCTTCTCTCAAGATAGCATAAGTATTACGGTGGGTGAACAAATTACTGTCGAGCAATTGATAGAAAAGCGCATAGTTATGAGATTATCTAGGCATGATCATGTATATAGGCATCACGTTCATAACAATTAGACCGGCTCATGCCTGCATCTGCTACTATTACTCCACACATTGACCGACTCCTACCTGTATCTAAAGTATTAAGTTCATAAGAACAGAGTAACGCATTAAGCAAGATGACATGATGTAGAGGGATAAACTCAAGCAATATGATATAAACCCCATCTTTTTTTCCTCGATGGAGACAATACAATACGTGCCTTGCAACCCTTTCTGTCACTGGGTAAGGACACCGCAAGATTGAACCCAAAGCTAAGCACTTCTCCCATGGCAAGAAAGATCAATCTAGTAGGCCAAACCAAACTGATAATTCGAAGAGACTTGCAAAGATAACTCAATCATACATAAAAGAATTTAGAGGAGATTCAGATATTTCTCATAGATAAACTTGCTCGTAAACCCACAATTCATCAGATCTCGACAAACACACCTCAAAAAGAGTTTACATCAATAGATCTCCACAAGAGAGGGGGGAACATTGTATTGAGATCCAAAAAGAGAGAAGAATCCATCTAGCTAATAACTATGGACCTATAGGTCTGTGGTAATCTACTCACAACTCATAGGAGGGGCAAGGATGTTGATGTAGAGGCCCTCCGTGGTTGATTCCCCCTCCGGCGGAGCACCGACGAAGGCTCCAAGATGTGATCTCACGGATACAGAAGGTTACGGTGGTGGAAATTGTGTTTCGTTGGCTCCTTGTATGTTTTCGGGGTACGTAGGCTTATATAGGAGGAAGAAGTACGTCGGTGGACGCCCGAGGGCCCCACGAGACAGGGCGGCGCGCCCTATAGGGGGGCGCCCTCCTATCTCGTGGAGGCCTCGGCTGCTTCTTGACTTGCACTCCAAGTCCTATGGATCACGTTTGTTCCAAAAATCACGCGCCCGAAGGTTTCATTCCGTTTGGACTCCGTTTGATATTCCTTTTCTTCGAAATACTGAAATAGGCAAAAAAACAGCAATACGGGCTGTGCCTCCGGTTAATAGGTTAGTCCCAAAAATGATATAAATGTGTAAAATAAAGCCCATAAACATCCAAAGGGGGTAATATAATAGCATGGAACAATAAAAAATTATAGATACGTTGGAGACGTATCAAGCATCCCCAAGCTTAATTCCTGCTCGTCCTCGAGTAGGTAAATGTTAAAAAAGAAATTTTTGATGTGGCATGAATGTTCAGGTCCAATTGATTCAAAATAAGAGTTCATATTGATAAAAGAAATAGTAACACTTCAAGCATACTAATCAAAGTAATCATGTCTTCTCAAAATAACATGGCAAAAGAAAGTTCATCCCTACAAAATCATATAGTTAGGCTATGCTTCATTTTCGTCACACAAAGATGTTCCCAACTTCTATACCCCCGATGACAAGCCAAGAAATTGTTCCATACTTAAATAATCTCAAACTTTTTCAACCTTCACGCAATACATGAGCGTGAGCCATGGATATAGCACTATGGATGGAATAGAATATGATGATGGGGATTGTGTGGAGAAGACAAAAAGGAGAAAGTCTCACATTGACGAGGATAATCAACGGGCTATGGAGATGCCCATCAATTGATGTCAACATGAGGAGTAGGGATTGCCATGCAACGGATGCACTAGAGCTATAAATGAATGCTCAACAAAGGAAAACTAGTGGGTGTGCATCCAACTTGCTTGCTCACGAAGACCTAGGGCATTTGAGGAAGCCCATCGTAGGAATATACAAGCCAAGTTCTATAATGAAAAATTCCCACTAGTATGAAAAAGACAACTTATGAGACTCACTATATGAATAACAAGGTGCTACTTTGAAGCACAATATATGAGACTCAGTACATGAAGAACAAAGTTCTACTTTGAAGCACAAGTGTGAAAAAAAAGATAGTAACATTCCCCTTTTTATTTTTTTTATTTTTTTATTTTCTTCTTCTTTTTTTGGCCTTTTTTTGGCCTTTCTTCCCTTTTTTTGTTTGGGCAATGCTCTAATAATGATGATCATCACACTTCTATTGATTACAACATATGAATTACAACTCGAAACTAGAACAAGATATGACTCTATATGAATGCCTCCGGCGGTGTACCATGATGGTGCAATGAATCAAGAGTGACATGTATGAAAAATAGTGCATGGTGGCTTTGCCACAAATACGATGTCAACTACATGATCATGCAATGGCAATATGACAAAAGTAAAGTATGTCATGATGATGAACGGAACGGTGGAATGTTGCATGGCAATATATCTCAGAATGGCTATGGAAATGCCATAATAGGTAGGTATGGTGGCTGTTGTGAGGAAGATATAAGGAGGTTTATGTGTGATAGAGCGTATCGTATCACGGGGTTTGGATGCACCGGTGAAGTTTGCACCAACTCTCAAGGTGAGAAAGGGCAATGCACGCATGCCGAAGAGGCTAGCAATGATGGAAAGGTAAAAGTGCGTATAATCCATGGACTCAACATTAGTCAAAAGAACTCATATAATTATTGCAAAAATTTAGAAGTCATCAAAAATCAAGTACTACACGCATGCTCCTAGGGGGATAGATTGGTAGGAAAAGACCATCGCTCGTCCCCGACCGCCACTCATAACACTACAAAATAAATACACTTCCGTGATGATACGTGTTTCTCACAGTAGGTCGCATTTTTTGTCATGCATGTACATCCATGACAAATTTATGACAGAATCAAGATAGTCATACATGTGCTGTCGTAGAAGTGCTCGATGACATTACCAAAATTATCATCACGGAAGTGTCCACTTCCATGATGATAAATCGCGTCCACGAAATTGCTTTCGTCAAGGGTGACCGACACGTGGCATCCACCGTAACGGAACGCTGTTAAGCTATCGGGTCGGGTTTTGGATCTGATAACCCGTTAACAGCCCGGACCAATGGGGATTTTCCACGTGTAAAATCATCATTGGCTGGAGGAAACACGTGTCGGCTCACCGTTGGGACAGATGTCATCAGCTCATTGGACAGAAGGCGCCTATGATACGTCGACATGTGGCACGGCCCAATAGAGGCCCATTCCTGTGAAAAGGCCGGCCCGTTTGACTTGGTCAAAAGGTGGCGGGCCGGCCCATGGAAAGCCTGTTAACGGCCTGTTCGCATATAGCCCATTTACAGCCCGCTAAACCAAGGCCCGTTACGCCCTATCCGAATTAGGCCCAGTAGTGTCATCTGTGCCATCCAATATGATTCCAGCCCGTTTTCACTTCTGGCCCATGTATGGACCATGACGTCTTTTGGCCCATATGAGGCCCTATGTAACTCTTGGCCTATTAACGGCCCGTGGTGAAAGCCAGCCCGCAATGAACAAAGTGTATCACTTTACACCGACTAACGGCCCGTGGTGGCGGCCCGTAATGAATAGTATATCACTTTATACCCATTAAGGGCCCGTTATTCAGTTGGGCGTTTCCGATAAATGTTATCTTTCGGCCTTCTCGAGCCCATTTATTCTTGGGCTCATTTCCGACGATTCGTTTACTTACGACCCGTTCTTGTCATTTTACGCTTGTGGGCCAAATTCAGCCCGTGGTTACATCGGCCCGTTTGTGGTCCGTTAATACGTTGGGGCGTTTGCATAGCGTCATCAACACGGCCTATTAACGATGGCCCGTTATGGTCATCTGACCCGTATAAGGCCCATTGATGATCTGACGATAGAAGGCCCATTGTTTCTATGGCCCGTAGAAGGCCCATTGTTTCTACGACCCGTAGAAGGCCCACTGTTTCTACGGCCCGTAGAAGGCCCACTGTTTCTATGGCCCGTAGGAGGCCGGTGTCACTCTGAAGAAATATTAGCCCATGGTTATTATGGCCTAGTTTTAAAAAAGAACTGCGACCGACTACAAGCAAACAAATAAACAAGACAACAAGGAAATAAATAAGCAAGCAACTTATGCTAGGCTATCACGGTATTACACATATTACATCCACTAGGCATCAAAGTTCGCCACCGGTGCAAATATAGGGAACAAAGCGGCATATCATATACACTTTGGTTTTCAAAGTTGGCGACCAAGCGCAAATACACGCCAACAAAACAAATCAGAACTGAAACCACTTGAAGATCTCAAGAAACAATATCACAGGTACCCATAATGCGGCAAGATGCTTAGCAAGCTTATTAACTTTCTCTTGTTTGGCGCTTAAATCCTCCGGTAACGCTTTGTTGCACCGAAAATATGCATCTGAATTCTGCAGGACTTCCTCGGTCCTTTAACTTCCTGTCATGACATCTCGATCGATGTCTTTCAACTTGAATTTGCGACTCAAGAAGCCGATCTTATTGAGGCAGCGAGTTCGATGTGCTTGTGCCCGGCAGTAGTGGCGATGCTTTCGAACACTGCATCAAGACAGGACTTTTGGGTTCCCTCATTGTCGTCAAGATAGTTTTTATCAGCTTTCTTGGAGACCAACAGGGATGTCTCACTATCTTGAACCTTATCTGCATTACTTCCTTTACCATTGGATAATGCGGTACTGTTCTCCAATATTTTGTCCGCATTCTAAAAGGGAAACAAGCAGACACATCACATGTTTACCATGCTGTATATGAAACTCATTTTGGTAAATGAGTTTAGTAGTAAAGTGGACAGGATAACAGTCTGAAACAAACATATATCTATGTGCCATTGTCACTTTATGGTCTATATCATTCTAGTTTTTGTTGCCAAATAAAGATAGAGACACAGTTCAAATAGTATTTGTTCAAGACAAAGCAGAATAGACAGAATATAAGTGTGGGTAACTATAGAGAAATAACAACACCTGTAATGTGCATGACATGAGAACATAATTGTTTATTCAATTGAAACTGAAATGAACATAGAGCAGGTTACAACAGCAAACCAGTTAAAGAAACAGGTTTAAAACATACCTATTGCGCCATTGGAGTTTCAATTCCATCCTTCAAATTTTAAAATAGTTGGTGTGAGTAAATACAGTAATGCAAGAGCAAAGGAGTATGAACCATAGCTACAGAACCTAACCTGAGAACAAATCTTCTTCTCCTTTAAGCGTTGAGTTGGGATTCGGAGTGATGGTCCTCATGCTTTGGGCACTGCAGTTCCCTTTCTAACCGCTCGTGTTTGGGTGCTCTGTGGTCGATACGGTGTTGTGTCAAATGGAACTGGGTTAGTATCTGCCGGGGTTGGGGTTAGAAGGGGTATAGCTGGTTCTCTGTCCAACTGGGTAGGGGTACAATCTGCGAGAGTCTGGTTTATGTGTGGTGGATCTGGTCCTTGGGCAGGTACAACCGTGTTTCTATCTGCATCAACTGGTAGCACTATCTTTTCTGAAGACCGTGTTCTTACTCCCTTAGATACTGCCATCGCGCTCTGCAATTCAAATGGCTGATAAACAAGAAAAGTAATTGAAAGTATAGACATTGTATGATAGACAGGTGCAATTGATAGTGGGGAATAAAAGAGGGCATTAAATAATTCATATTTATATTGTCTAACCAAACAGGATAGCCTGACACAATTTCACATATATGATGGCTAACTAAACAGGATAGCATGACACAATTTCACATTATGATGGCTAACTAAAAAAGATGGAAAGACACAGTTCAAAATATGAGACTATGTAAACAGGATGACATGACATAACTATATAATGTGTTTGTTAAATAGGTTGGCATGCCATAATTCACATACATTCATGGATAGAATGCCATAATTCTAAATATGATATTTGTAAACACTAAACAGGATGAGATGATATAACTATATGATGTATTTACTAAATGGGTTGCCATGCCATAATTAGGATAGATGATGTGTATGTACTATGTAAACATGATGGCATGATATAATTCAAATATATGATTTATATAGTAAGCAAGTAAGCAGATGGAAATCTATATATGATGTAAAAACTAAGCAATGCAAGACAACATGCATGACATGGGTAATATAACCCTGCCAAGTTTGAGCATAGACCTCAGGGGGGAAATAGGACTGGTCCACAGTCTCTGAATCCTCCTCTGAGGAGCTCTCTGTAGCCAGCAAGATGTTTGATTTAGCAGGTAGCATTGTCTGCTCTGAATACCTTGTTTTCACTCCAGATACTTCCATCACCGCTTCAAATGGCTGATGCACAGGAAGAGTAGTTGAATATACAAACATTGTCGGCAAATGGAACACGTAATACAAAAAAATGATAGTATGATACAATTCACATACATGATGATTGGCCAAACAGCATGGCATTGCATAATTCACATATATAATGCCTTTGCAACAAGATAGCATTGTATTATTCACATATATAATGTCCTGCAACAATATGGCAATGCATAATTCACATATATGGTAATTAGACACTGAACAGGTGCCATTCACACAAAGCATGTCTAAACTAATCAAATGGCATAGCAATGCGAGACACCATGCGCACGATATGAGCAACATAACCCTGACAAGTTAGAGCATACACCTCGGGGATAGGACTGGTCATCGTCTGCGAATCCTCCTCGGAGGAGCTATCCGTAACCAATGAGATATGCGCTTCGTCGAGATAGCATAGTCTCCGCTTTCAGACGACCTTGTTTTCACTCCAAAATTTGCCATCACCGTGTCAAATGGCTGATGCACACGAAGAAGCAGTTGAATGTACTAACATTGTTGTGAATGTAATATGTAACGAAAAAAAGGATGGCACGATATAATTTACATATAAGATGGTGGCTAAGAAGGATGGCATTGCAAAATTCACATATATGATGCCTGGCTAAACAAGGTGGCGTTGCATAATTCACATAAATGATGAATAAATTAAACAGATGGCATTCGCACAAAGGATGTCTAAACTAAGCAGATGACATATTTGATGTATAAAGTAAGCAAATGCAAGACACCATATGCATGATATAACCAACATCAGCATGCCAAGTTAGAGCGAAGACCTCAGGGGGTAAATAGGAGTTATCTTCTCGTTCTGAATCCCCCTCAGAACAGATACCTTCCTCTCGATTACAATCCGAAATACGTGGAGGGGGGGCTGCCTTTGCGCCTACTGTCGGTGTCAAAACCGGCGGATCTCGGGTAGGGGGTCCCGAACTGTGCGTCTAGGCGGATGGTAACAGGAGACAAGGGGCACTATGTTCTACCCAGGTTCGGGCCCTCTTGATGGAGGTAAAACCCTATGTCCTGCTTGATTAATATTGATGATGTGTATTACAAGAGTGGATCTACCACGAGATCAAGGAGGCTAAGCCCTAGAAGCTAGCCTATGGTATGATTGTTGTAATGGATCTTATGTCCTACGGACTAAAGCCCTCCGGTTTATATAGACACCGGGGAGGGCTAGGGTTACACAGAGTCGGTTACAATGGTAGGAGATCTACATATCCGTATTGCCAAGCTTGCCTTCCACGTAAGGAAAGTCCCATCCGGACACGGGACGAATTCTTCAATCTTGTATCTTCATAGTCTTGGAGTCCGTGGACGATGATAGTCCGACTGTCCGGACACCCCTAGTCCAGGACTCCCTCGGTAGCCCAGACACGGCTTCAATGACGATGAGTCCGACGCGCATAATGTTCGTCATTGCAAGGCGGGTTCCTCCTCCGAATAATCCATAGAAGATTGTGAACACCTGGATAGTGTCCGGCTCTGCAAAATAAATTCCACGTTCCACCGTAGTGAGAATAATATGTGCACAAGTTCAATCTGCTGACGTATTTTGCGGCATGACGTCACACCACTACCAAGCTTTTACTTGAATCGTTTTTTATACCACCTCGGTAGCGTTTGTGGCGGTTTCCTTGGCACGCGTCTTGTCGAAGCAGAGATCGTGTTCCCCTTATTCCGGATTCTCATCAATACGGACGTGGGTAACCCAACCGCGCCATTGATGGTGGCGCTTGGGAGATAAGCGAATTTTACCAGGCCAGTGGGGACGCATAGTCTTCGTCCGCCTATATATAAGGTATAAGGATTCACCTTTTCACCTACGCCTTCTTCCTCCTTTGCTTATCCATCTCCGCCAAGACTCGAGCTCCAGCGCCCAAGTTCGCGCATCTCGCCTCGAACTTCTCCGACCATGTCCGGAGCGGGAGGCAAGTGGTTGGCCTCCACCGTTAAGGAGGAGCACATTGCAAAGCTGCGCAGCGCCGGATACCTTTCCGGCGACATCGCGCACCGGCTGCCCGACAAGGGGCAGCTCATCCCCACCCCCAGGCCCCATGAGAGGGTCGTATTTCTCCCCCACTTCCTCCGCGGACTGGGCTTTCCTTCACCCCTTTGTCCGGGGGCTCATGTTCTACTACGGCCTGGATTTCCATGATCTGGCGCCGAACTTCATCCTCAGCATCTCGGCGTTCATCGTCGTGTGCGAGGCCTTCCTGCGCATCGATCCCACTACGGCTTATGGCTCAAGACCTTCAATGTCAAGCGAAGGTAGTGAAGAACGCAGCGGAGTCTTGGGCGCCATGTTGGGCAAGATGCCCAACGTCCTCTGGTTCGAAGGGGCCTTCGTGGAGTCCGTCAAGGGGTGGTAGTCGGGGTGGTTCTACATCACCGAGCCGCGCGACCCTACGTGGGCGGCGGCCCCCGAGTTCAGATCTGGTATCCCTGTGCAGCTCACCTCCTAGAAAGAGAAGGGCTTGCTATGGGGTAGTTCAAAGGAGCTGACGGGACTCCAAGCCTGTATCCAGAAGTTGGTGAACAAGAAGCTCAGGCTTGTTAACGTGGTCCAAGTCATGCTCGTCCGCCGGATTCTCCCCTGCCAACAACGGGCATTCAATCTGTGGGAGTTCGATCCGGAAAAACACCAGGCGTTGAGCGGGCTCTTTGACACGACGTACGAAGGCGCCTGGAGGGTGCTGTTTAAGGGCGCCGAAGCCCCCGCATCCGCGATGGAAGATCGCGGATTTCACTCGTAGCGTCCAGCTGACGAGGTAAGTGATTCTACCCATTTACGGGACACTTGTTGTTAATAGTTTGATTCTAAGCGGGTTTCAATCTCCCTTTATCTTTGACAGGACTGGATGAAGAAGGCCGAGCAGCTCATCTGCCCGGCTCCTATGCCAGAAAACCAGGTAGACGCCCGTCTAGCGGGGTTGCTGGTTCCGGCACCGCATGTGGTGCCGGAGAAGAAGGCCAAGAAGGTGGCCACGGGTACTCGAAAGAGTTCCCGTTTTCAGGTGTCCGACGACTCCGAGGCGGACTCCTCCACCGAAGGTGAGGAGGAGGAACAAGACTCTCTCCCAGAGGAGGGAGAGAGGAAGAGGAAGGCTTCCCCAACAGGGGAGACTGAAGGGTCCAAGAGGGGAAGAACTATTCCCCCGGACAGCTCTGCCAACACCAACGTTGGCGGCGAAGAGTGGCCTTCAAGGGCCAGGCCTCCGGCGAGATCATAAGTATCCGGATTCCTGAATGATTTATAATTTCTCTTTTGTGTCACATAGTGTCCTTCTAATGCCGCATACTGCATGCCGTCCGGCCGATGATGATCTCCCCGCTTCATCGAGCGGGTCGTTGGCTCCGTCGGATGTGGATTCCATCCCGACTGCCTCCACCCCTCGCGCCGCTGAGGACGCCGAGGTGGGATCCCAGGAAGGGACCCATCAGGAGGAGGCTCCGGAGGCGCCGCAAGGCAGCCTCCCGGACTTTGCGCCGGACTCCACACCGGAACCCGCAGTGGTTCCGGAGCCCGGCAGGCGGCCCCTTCGCAAGAAGGGCAAGACAGTGACGCCGGCGGCCTCCGTCCAACCGGAGGCGCAGGACAACTTGCTGGAGGCGCTCCAAGGCGCTTCCATCGAGGAAGAACACCGCACTGTTATGAGTGCGGTGATTCAGAAGGTTCAGCTCGCCAAGAGCGGGCTGACCGAAGCCTGAAGTAGCCTTCTAACAGGCTTTGAGGTAAGAAATTAAAATTATGTAATGTAATACCGCATAGACAGTATCCCCTGATGCTCAGTTCGGTGTTCGGAAAGAAAAGCCGGGCTGAGGATCTAAAAAGATATATGCAGGGTTGCTAAAAAGTATGTCAATATGGGTATGCAGGCTCATTTCTTGACCTCTGCCCGACCGACTGCGGAGGTTGGTGCATTGAAGCAAGATCTCGAACGGTCCGAGAGCAAGAGCTCGGCCGTGCCAAGCGGCTTCGAGGACAAAGAAGGTGAGTAACACCACTTTGAATAGTTACCTTGCTGAGAAAAGGATTTAGGTTGCAATAAAAGAATAACAAGGATAACATGGGTACTGCAGGGGCCCACGAGCGAGGTGGCAACCACGAAGGAGGCTGTGTCCATGACCGAACGCATAATCTTGAACAGGCAGAGCGAGAGAAGCAGGAGGCACGGGTGGCGGAGGTGCGGCAAGAGCTCCAGGCTCTCATGGAGAAGCATGAGAGTTTGGAGCGCGACTCAAAGACTCGAGAGTCCGAGCTCGCCTCGGCTCTCAAAAGTGCCAAGTCCGCCAAGGCCGAGGCCCGCAAGGCCCTTCAGGAGGTTGAAGATGTGAAGAAAATAGCGGCGGGTAAGGCATTTTTCATGCAAAGCAAGCATGTTAATGTAAACTACCTGACACTTACCCGAATTCGGAGCTCTCCAGGGGCGTTTGCAGATCTGCCACGCAGTGTGTCCGATGCCGCCGCATTCTACCGTGGCGAGGAGGGGAGCTCAACGGAGAAGGTCTTCTGGTCTCAGTACGCTGAGGCCGGCCATCCGGTGCCCCCTAGCGACCGGTGGGCGGTGGTCGAACACCACAAGGTAGCCGAGGAGGCCATGAAGGGCCTCATAGTCATTGTGGCTCGAGAGGCCATGCACAGGAGCTACTTCGGCCTCGTCTGGAAGCTGGTGGATGCGTGCCCACAGGTGGAGGTCATCAAGCGCTCCGCTTTGTATTGAACGTGCTTTCGGGCCCTTGCCAGCGCAAAGGTGCACCGGGCAAAATTTGGATGCGGAGAGGCTCATCAGCGACGCCGCCCGGTAAGGAGTATCGTTCGCCCGAGATGTACTATAAGACTGTCCTGAAGGGTGCCCGCAAGATTGCGGATGAGTGCCCCAAAGATGTAATTATTGAGTAAACTCGCTATGTATTATCCTGTGCGCTGAAAACTTTGTTCATATGCGCTAAGCAACGCTTGTTTAATTTATAATATTACCTTCTGTGCGGCCTTTTATAAAATCTGAGAGATGGCAAGTCGTCGGCTTCAGCCCCCATGCCACTAGTCTTTGGGGTGTTCGGGATAAATTTGAGCACTCTTGTTCCCATTTTGGGTCCATCTAGGGGCGCTCAACACAACGAACAAGGCAACCGGACTTATAATGCTTGAACACTCTCACTTAGCCATAGAATTCTATAATTTTAAATTTCGGCGAAGCCCCTAGTATTCGGAAGACCGAATTCGGGGCGCTATCCACGCCTTCGTCGGACATTATCCGGTTCTTCGCTCGAAGCGGCGTAAGTCTTTAGGGACTCGAAAAGACCTCTCGAACAACGACCAGTCTCTCGCCTTATCATGCCAGTCAGTTTTAGCTTTCTCCACTGAGGCGCTCGCCCAGCTCAACCGGGGCGCAATCGCAGTGGTTCTCCCAGTGCTACCTTAGACGACGGAACGGAACGTAAGGTACCAAAACATGGGAGCCGGGCAAACCCAACTATTGACCCAAGACATGATTCGAGCCGATTCATATAATGCTATAAGTTCGGGGTGCCGCACTTGTGAAAGTGTTCGGACTTATCACACCATAATGCGGGGAACATAAGCCCCTGGTGTATTCGGCCGTACCAAAATATACGGGTGCAAGATGTCATTAATGAACATACATGTAAAATGATGCAATTATAGGCAAAAAATGCTGCATAATTTATTTAAGGGATTCTGCTATGAGTGCGGAATGATACAAATAGTGCGGTAAGCAAGGGATTGGACTAATTAAAGATGTCCCCCTCCAGGGGTGGGCTGCGGACTGGTGTGTATAATCAAATTTAATGCTCGTAATGGAGACCACCTGAATGTTCGTCGCAGCCTTTTTCCCTCCCTGGCTGTTGCATCGTGAGTACGGCAGGTTCACCGCCGGACAGGGCCTCTGGAAAACGGAGTCCTGTATATAAAAGAAAAAAATAAGAAGAGTGACACACTTGGGAGCCCCTGGTGTGGTCGAGCCGCACTCTGGGTCTGTTGTGGTCGTGCCCCTCCCCCTATGCCCATGGTATCTCCAGAGCGTAATGATTTACGCGGAGGGTTGGTCTTGCAATCATGCGAGGCTGGGGTTGGGGCCGCATTGCTACGCATGCTCGGAACGTGCCAGGTGGTCTTGATTGATGTTGCTCCGGGCGCGTTTGGCCGTGTCCGGTCGTTTAACGGCCGGACTCGAAAATTGCCTTAGAAGGCTGCTCTGTACTTCTGCCGCGAGAGCCGCTGTATGTTCCTCCGTTCGGAGGGAGCGTTCCGTATTTCCGTTGACCGTAATGACTCCACGAGGGCCTGGCATCTTGAGCTTGAGGTATGCATAATGCGGCACCGCGTTGAACTTTGCAAACGCGGTTCGTCCAAGCGGAGCGTGATAGCCGCTGCGGAACGGGACTATGTCGAAGATTAACTCCTCGCTCCGGAAATTATCCGGGATCCAAGACCACTTCCAGCGTGGATCGAGCACATACAATTACCTTCAACACCTGGTATGGCGCCTTTGAAGGTCGTGCGTAGGTTTAATCCTTGAGGGGTCTATGCCCATCTTGCGCCTTTGTATCACGATAAAGCAGGTTCAGGCTACTGCCGTCGTCCATCAGGACTCTCGTGAGGTGAAATCCATCGACGATTGGGTCTAAAACCAATGCGGCGAATCCGCCATGGCGGATGCTGGTCCGATGGTCTCTTCGATCGAAAGTGATCAGACAAGAGGACCATGGATTAAACTTCGGGGCGACTGGCTCCATCGCGTATACGTCCCTTAGTGCACGCTTCCTCTCCCTCTTGGGTATATGGGTTGCGTATATCATGTTTACCGTCCGCACTTGTGGGGGGAAACCCTTCTGTCCTCTACTGTTCGGCGGCCGGGTCTCTTCCTCATCGTCGCTATGCAGCCCCTTGTCATTGTTTTCGGCAATTAACTTGCCTGCCTGTTTGAATACCCAACAATCTCTGTTGGTGTGGTTAGCTGGCTTTTCGGGGGTGCCATGTATCTGGCATGAGCGGTCGAGTATTCGGTCCAAATTGGACGGACCCGGAGTGGTTCTTTTAAATGGCTTCTTCCGCTGACCGGGTTTAGAGCCTCGGAATCCGGCGTTGACTGTCGTATCCTCCTTGTCGTCGCCGTTAACGCGGCGTTTATTTTTGCTTCGACGCGACCTGCCATTGTGGTCCTTGCTATTCGGACTGCCAGAATTTTTACTGAGGTTGTTGCTGCGAGCTAGCCAGCTGTCCTCTCCCGCATAGAAGCGGGTCATTAAGGATGTAAGGGCTGCCATGGATTTCGGCTTTTCCTGTCCTAGGTGCCGGGCTAGCCACTCGTCGCGGATGTTATGTTTGACGGCTGCGAGGGCCTCTGCATCCGGACAGTCGACGATTTGATTTTTCTTTGTTAAGAACCGTGTCCAGAACTGTCTGGCTGATTCGTCTAGCTGCTGAATTATGTGGCTTAGGTCATCGGCGTCTGGTGGTCGCACATATGTGCCCTGGAAGTTGTCGAGGAATGCGGCTTCAGTCTTCCCAACACCCAATTGACTCTGCGGGCAAGCTGTTAAGCCAATGCCGAGCTGGTCCTTTAAGCTTGAGTGGGAGATACTTGATGGTGTGGAGATCGTCGCCGCGGGCCATATGGATGTGAAGGAGATAATCTTTGATCCAAACCGCGGGGTCTGTCGTGCCATCGTAGGATTCTATGTTTACGGGTTTAAACCCTTCGGGGATTTGATGATCCATTACTTCGTCAGTGAAGCATAGCGGGTGTGCGGCGCCTCTGTATTGAGCAATATCACGACGTAGCTCAAGGGAGCGTTGTCTGCTGTGTTCGGCCCGGCCGGGGTTGTTGTATCCAGCGCGACGGTATTCGTCGCGGGTCGTGGGGCGCCCACGTGATCCATAGATGGATCTGGATTTCCTTGCTTTATCCTCCAGTATATCTCGCAAGTCCGGCGCGTTCCCTCGGTAACCCGTACTTTTGGAGCGATGTCGGGTACGGTCTTGGTGGAGGGCTGGATGCCTCTCTGCCGCGACCACGGGGTGGTCGGTCGGCCGTATTGTCCATCGGGTGATGAAGGTATGTATGCTTCCTCCGTAATCGGGGAGCAACTTGCGTTTGGGTAGCTCTTGGAGGCGTTCGAGTTCATACTCTTGACGCCGAGGACCTCGGTCCATCCGACGGCCCAGCAGGTCTTGATCAGCTTGAAGCTGCTGCTGCTTTTTCTTTAGGCTATTTGCCGTGGCCATTAGCCTGCGTTTGAAACGCTCTTGTTCGACGGGATCCTCGGGCACGATGAATTCGTCGTCGTCGAGGCTTGCCTCGTCTCCGGAGGGAGGTATTTAATTAGCATCCTCGACCTCTTCGTGTACCGCTCTTTCGTGAGGGCTTGCATCCTCCTCCGCTGAATCTTGCTGGAGGGGATTGTCTTCGGCACTTTCGGGGGTGTTATTATCTCCTGTGCCGGAATCTCCATTCTTGCTGTGGTGGGATTTAGAGCGGCGCCGCTGACGTCGGCGCTTGGGCTGTTTCTTTGAGGAATCTTCCTCCGCTGCTTCCTCGCTGTCCCCATCTTTTGGGGTGTCCACCATGTATATGTCATATGACGAGGTGGACTTCCAGTGCCCTGTAGGCGCTGGTTCTTGTTCGTCTCCGGCATCGTCGTCCATACCATCGATGTCTTCGGAGTCATAGTCTAGCATGTCGGTTAGATCGTCGACAGTGGCTACAAAGTGGGTGGTGGGTGGATTTTGAATTTCTTCGTCGTCCGCATCCCAACCCTCCTGGCCGTAGTCCAGCCAGGACTCTCCGGATAGTGAGAGATGCTTTAGCGAATTAAGGATATCGCCAAAGGGTGAATATTGGAAGATGTCCGCGGCGGTGAACTCCATGACCGGCGCCCAATCAGATTCGATTGGCAGGGGCGCGGGAGGTTCGAAGTCCGGCAGGGAGTCCGGCACCTCGGAGTCACGAGCATTACAAGGGACAAGGTTAGTGTTCGGCTCCATCGTCGTGGAAGTTGCAGCCCCCGAGGCGGTGTCCAGCCACCGGTCCTCGATCTGCGCAATCGCCTCCGGACTAAGGGCCGGAGCGGATTCGTGTGCGGCCACCAAGGCACTGTCCGGCGGCAGAGCTGAATCATGCCCATCGTGACAGCGCGGCACGCTCGGCTGTGGCTCGAGTCCGTCGAAGATCAAGTCCCCGCGGATGTCGGACGTGAAGTTTAGGCTTCCGAACCTGACCTGATGGCAAGGGGCGTAGCTTTCGATCTGCTCCAGATGGCTGCTTAATTGCCCTTGATGCGAAAGCCGCCGAATACGAAGATCTGTCCGGGAGAAAAGTCTCACCACAGGACAGCGTTGTTGTTGATTGAAGAAGCCATCAAGCCTATCGGTGACGACTGCAGGAACTCTCAATGAAAGCACCAATGTCGGTGTCAAAACCGGCGGATCTCGGGTAGGGGGTCCTGAATGCGTCTAGGCGGATGGTAACAGGAGACAAGGGCACTATGTTCTACCTGGAGTTCGGGCCCTCTTGATGGAGGTAAAACCCTATGTCCTGCTTGATTAATATTGATGATGTGTATTACAAGAGTGGATCTACCACGAGATCAAGGAGGCTAAGCCCTAGAAGCTAGCCTATGGTATGATTGTTGTAATGGATGTTATGTCCTACGGACTAAAGCCCTCCGGTTTATATAGAAATCGGGGAGGGCTAGGGTTACACAGAGTCGGTTACAATGGTAGTAGATCTACATATCTGTATTGCCAAGCTTGCCTTCCACGCCAAGGAAAGTCCCATCCGGACACGGGACGAAGTCTTCAATCTTGTATCTTCATAGTCTTGGAGTCCGGCGGACGATGATAGTCCAGCTGTCCGGACACCCCCTAGTCCAGGACTCCCTCACCTACCATGGAGCGACGTCTGCATGAAATTATATTGCCACGCAAGGCTCGTCTCTTTTGCTCTACATGTTCAGTTCCATTGTTTACAATAACTGTCATGCATAGGAATAAAACATAGTGAGATTATGTAAGGAGTGCATGCAGAAATCCAGAGTGATGGTAGCAATTTGTGGATAGACCCAAAACCAGTAATAGCGAGCGGATAATGGCTTCAGTTAATAAATACAGATAATGGCTTCTTTCTTTGTTTGTTTCCCACCCAACATGAAACTCATAGTAGACACCGGAGATTAACCGGAGATAGTACATAGATACTATTGATAGCGACCCGATATGTACCCCACAACCATTTAAAAACTCAAGCTTGACCATTAGTTTGGAGTGACTCGAGTCTAATCGGAGATCGTGACGATAAAGTAGCGATGTAATATTAAGTGATGCATAACGTGGCGGACACGAAAGAGTGCGACCTCTCTTGCGGACCCGTGTAGTCCTCGAGGTCATCTCGCTCGGTTGATGATGGTAATGCAGTTTTCATGGCTACCGGTGGCGGGAAGAAGATCCGAGGCGGCGAAAGGCGATCTGGAGGCGGATCCTCGCCGTCTTTGGACCCTTCTATCGTTGGAGCGGTGAGCTGGGGTGGAAGACGGCCTTGAGAGACCGGGACAAACCACGCAAGGTTTTCTTTGACAACTATCCGTAAGAGAAGTAATTCTGCAAGGGCTTGTTTGAATTGGAGGATTCCAACAATGCAGGGATAGGAAATAGACAGGAATAGGATAGGAATGCACGTGCAAAACAGACAATTTAAAAACAGGATTTACCGCTAACTGGGTGTTTGATTCACAACAATTGGAAGATCACAGGATGCAAAGAAGCATGGTGAGATTAAGTCAAACCACAAGAAAATGTACGGTTATAATGCTATTACGCTACTATCTCTTAGTCTTGTGCTCCATGAGTAGGAATTTGAAAAGGA
This sequence comes from Aegilops bicornis, assembly GCA_021605145.1. NCBI lineage: Eukaryota > Viridiplantae > Streptophyta > Magnoliopsida > Poales > Poaceae > Aegilops > Aegilops bicornis. Next base: position 155,991,574 of record CM038673.1, read on the forward strand.
GGACAAGTGAAAATTAAAATTCCTACGTTTTTTCTTTCAAGGAGACACTAAAGGAACAAATCCGTGTGCTCGATTGGACAATATATATAACATGTAGAGTAAAAAAGAGATGCAACAAGTGTACAACCTCTTTGGTGAAGCCATGTCGATCTTAAGCGTGATTGGGTTGGCTGTGAGGATGCTCCGGTGACTTCTTTGTCGGAGGAGGGGAAGAAGATCTTAGGCATCTGGAGATGGAGCCCGAGCTACTGCTCCGCTGTGATGGAGGGTTTCGTTGTTGCAGCAGCTCCGATGAGTTGTACGACGCCGAGGCTGAAGCAGGACAAGAGAGACAACGAACAACGTTAACCTGAGTGGAATTCTAATAGCATCTCCAATACATGACGTAAAATACATAACCACAAAGTGCTAGATGTAAAATACATCAGCCGCTCATCTCTAAACTTAAGCGTCGAAAACTGAACTTAATCGTCAAACCGAACTTAATCGTCAAACCGAACCTAACTATTGAAACTGAATTTTGCCGTCAAACTGAACGCACTAGCAAGGTGAGGCTACACGTCGGTCGACTGACTTTTTCATCCCTAGTCAGTCGATTTTGCGGCCGTTGGATACGAAATAAAGGACATGCGGTTCATCTTCAATCTCCAACCCCCTGAGCCGCCAGCCACCACCGGCAAAATAGCAGCCCCCGCCACGCCATGGCTGGCGTGCGCCGCCTCACCGCCCAAAAACACTCCCCACCGCCGGGTCCGCCGCCGCCCAGCCATCCCTCTAGGCCCCCTGCCGAGCTTTTTCTCCGTCGATCCCCATGCCACCGCCCCACCAACGCCCCGTCACCGCCTGCGACCACCGCCCCCTCCTGAACCCTAAGATAGATAGTGGGGTACATCTCCGGCGAGCCCCCCTCCCCACTGCGTCTAGTTCTTCCTTCACCCCGGCGAGCCCACCCCTTGGAAATCGACTGACCCAAAAGTTGATTCAGTCGACTGAAGTGTAGCCAAATCGGAGCAGCATCGCAAGCAAGAGCAAGAGCGAGAGCAGCAACGCGAGCAAGAGCAATAGCAAGAGCAGACCAGGCAGGGGACCGAGAGCAAGAGCAGAGCAGCAGCGCGAGCGAGAGCTAAAGTAGCAGCAGCTCCTACTGATGTGGACATCACCATCGAGGGAGCGACGCCATGGAGGAAGTGGCCAGCGACGCCGCCGTGGATGGAGCCGCGCCGTGTCGGCTCGGGACCGAGCGCCGGCAGCACCGTGAGATTGAATCAAGAAGAAAATGCAGCCATTAGTGTACAACCTCTTTGGTGGCGCCGATTAGGCCGCAGCTTCATCCGAGGAAACGGTGATGATGATGCTCTTTCGGTGGTGCAGGTGAAGACGGCGGTGTGGGAATGGAGGTGGCGCGAAAGACGAGGGGAACGTCAGGGCAGCTCCGTGGAGGTGGAGGACGGGGTGGCTGAACCGGCGGGATGATGAGATCGACGACGGATCCTCATCCGGTACGGTGGATGAGGGACGTCGAGGTGTTGCTGTGGATGACGTCGTCGAGGAAGAAGCTCCGGCTGGGTGGCGGACAGAGCAGGGTGTGGGGTTTCGTCGTGGGTTTTCGCGGCCTCAGTGTACGAATGTGTGGGCGGATGGGATGGTAGTGGGGAACCATGGCTTGGAGACGCGCTTGTCCGAAATGTGGGGTAAGTTACGAAAGTACCCCCCACCAATTTGGGGCGGTTCTTTCGGTTCAGGGGTACCACGGGCATTTCGTGTGTCGGGATTTCACAGGAGGTGGGAGTTTTCACGCGCGTTGTAATTTCCGAATAGCAAGGCGCGGGTTGAGATGGAGGGAGTTGTCGGAGCACAACGAGACAAAGATATATCTTAAATATTTCGGGCTAACAAGTCGCGGGTTGAAATTTCCAGACAAGCCTAACGTGTACTGTACCAAATCAATGCGCACTACAAATGTCATTCAAAACTTTGAATTCATGTTATGTTCAATTAAAATATTTCGCTATGTTTATAATGCATGCAACCTACTACTCAAATGAACGATTTAGTGCATTCCAAACGTATATACTACCGCTTCAATATGAACTATATTTGAATAAGATCTCTGAGAATGATTGTTGTGAAGTCAAAGCATTTGAATTCGTTTCTCTGTTTTAATAAGATCTACAATCATCATTATTGTCAAGTTAAACCATTGTTTGTGTATTATCTTCACAGCACACCACATGATCAATATCGAGTTACATATGAACTATGTGTACTATATGAACTCGAACTAGATTTTTTGAATCCTCTTTATTTTGATTTCAAATCACATTACATTTCTAGCTCTAGCTATATCTTCATAATCTAAACCATGTCTCATATGTATAATATGTTTATCACATTATGTATGGTGCCCCACCCTCTACGCCTACAAGTATTTAGATGTGAGTTGCAAACACCACACATTACCACAAATTCAAATAAAATGTGAGAATGTTCGATATATAGTATTGTTTAGATTGCTCGATATTTAGTTGTAAGCTGCAAATGCCGCATATTATCACAAATTCAAATAAAATGTGAGATTGTTTGATGTATAGTATGGTTTAGATTGTTCGGCATTTAGGTGTGAGTTACAAACGCCATGCATTATCACATTATGTTATAACATGTGCACAACACGTGTATCACCGCTATATTCATGCATGCAATGTTTAAAATACTATGATCTCCTATTCAAATATATGAATCCGCTTTCATACAAAATTATGATCTTTGTTAGTCTCTTACAACCACACAATCCTCTAACCTTTGTAGCTACCACTAACTTTTTCTCGTGAATGCACATGCCCTCCTCGCCCTCCCCCTCCCTCGGCATTCTATCCACCGGGCACATTCATTTTTTTCTTTAGGTCGTTCTCCCAGAGTCTCCACAACTCCTTCCCGACACACACCGATCGATAAACCTCTCCAGCGATGCCTGCCTAAAGCATGCACACACAGCTTCAATCTCCTCCTTTATGTGTCCTTGCCTCGTGTCTCTCATATGGTCAGGCACACGTGTAAACTCTCACCCCTCTTTTAATCGATCTCACAACCGCACACTCCTCCCCCTATCTAGCTAGTAGTTGGGCCTCTCGCACCACCTCCTAGCTCCATTCTCTCTGTCTATCCGTCTCGCTGGGCCTTATTTGCCTCTAACAAATGGACGTACACCGACCAATCTCTCGCTATACATATAGCCAGCTAGGTCCTTACAACTCGTTTTTACCCACACATCGATTGATCTACCTCATTAGTTGTGTCTCTCCCTTCCTCCGACAAACAACAATTGATCTACCGATCTAGTTAGGTTTTCTTACCAAACACATGGTTCCCCTTCATCATCCATGGATGCGTCCCGACAGATCTATCACGCACAGGCACACACAGAAACACATCCCCACTCTTATTGATAACATTGCAGTTCCACCCTCAGTTTGTCTAGTAGGCCTCTCCCAACATCTCCGAGAAGCAATTCCATGACCCATCCAGCACACTACCCCTCTCCCTCCCTCTCCCTCCCTCTCTCTCTCCTCTCTCTCTCTCTCTCTATCCCATCATATTTCCCGTCCTTCAGTTATGTATGGATGTCGACCGATCTCCCTCATGACATAGCTGGGTCTCTCCTTCTCAACACATATACGAGTCGTTCTACCTCTATAGTTAGGCCTCTTCCTACCTCTCCCCCACCCCCTCCACCCCACACACACCGATACATCACGCGCTCTAGGCATGTCTCTCTGCCACACACACTTGACATGTGCCCTCTAATCGTTCAGTAGGCCAGTCGCCCAATATCTTTGACTTGCACACACACACGCAATTTCGATGGCTCTCTTCATCGATCTCGCACCCACCCGTACTGGATCCTCTCTTCGACTCTATCGATAGCTATGACCCCTCCCTCTCTTCTCGCGGATTGCCCGACCCTCTATGTACGATATGGATAGGCCTCCATTACACACACATTGCATGCAAAAATTTGTCTGAGATGTCATTGTCGGATTTCGGGTTCCAGCAGACCCGCAAGGTTCGAACTCTGGGGTGCACGCGGAGATCACACCCCCTGCCGACCCATGTCTCGCCGCCTCGCAAGGATCTAAACTACACGAAGAACAACACAGAGGATACGAGGTTTATACTGGTTCAGGCCAACATTGTGGTGTAATACCCTACTCCAGTTTGTGGTGTGTGGATTGCCTCAGGGGCTAATGATGAACAGTACTGTCACGCCCAATATATGATACTATCCTAAAGAGACTCGAAGGTCCCACCAAGGATAGAACCGCATATTGATACGCTTTTGCAAGGTGGATATCATTACATCAACATTACATAATAGCTGGGGATACATACAAGAGGCATGCAATGCCACACGAATACCACATCATCATACACAAGAGCACCATCCGACTACGGATGCAACACAAACAGAAACTCAAACGACATCCACCCTGCTAGCCCAGGCTGCCGACCTGGAACCTATCCCCTGATCGAAGAAGAAGCAGAAGAAGAACTCCAAGACAAGAAAGCATCGCTCTCGCGTCATGATCATCGCATAACCTGTACCTGCAAATGTTGTTGTAGTAATCTGTGAGCCACGAGGACTCAGCAATCCCATTACCATGGGTATCAAGACTAGCAAAGCTTAATGGGAAAGGAAGGGGTAAAGTGGTGAGGTTGCAGCAGCGACTAAGCATGATATGGTGGCTAACATACGCAAATGAGAGCGAGAAGAGGAGCAAAGAAACGGTCGTCAACTAGTAATGATCAAGAAGTGATCCTGAACACCTACTTACGTCAAACATAACCCAAAACCGTGTTCACTTCCCGGACTCCGCCGAAAAGAGACCATCACGGCTACACACGCGGTTGATGCGTTTTAATTCGTATCTGGTGTCAAGTTATCTACAACCGGACATTAACAAATTCCCATCTGCCACATAACCGCGGGCACGGCTCTCGAAAGTTTATACCCTGCAGGGGTGTCCCAACTTAGCCCATGATAAGCTCTCGCGATCAACAAAGGATTTTCCTTCTCCCGGGAAGACCCGATCAGTCTCGGAATCCCGGTTTACAAGACATTTCGACAATGGTAAAACAAGACCAGCAAAGCCGCCCGATGCGCCGACAATCCCGATAGAAGCTGCACATATCTCGTTCTCAGGGCAACACCGGACGAGACATCCTACGAGTAAAACCAGACCTCGAGTTTCCCCGATGGGGCCCCGCAGTCTACTCCGTTCGGACCAACACTTAGACAAGCATTGGCCCGGGGGGGGCTAAAATAAAGATGACCCTCGGGCTCCGGAAACCGAAGGGAAAAAGGGCTAGGTGAGGCAAATGGTAAAACCAAGGTTGGGCCTTGCTGGAGGAGTTTTATTCAAAGCGAACTGTCAAGGGGGTCCCATAAATCACCCAACCGCGTAAGGAACGCAAAATCCGGGAAAATAACACCGGTATGACGGAAACTAGGGCGGCAAGAGTGGAACAAAACACCAGGCATAAGGCCGAGCCTTCCACCCTTTACCAAGTATATAGATGCATTAATAAAATAAGAGATATTGTGATATCCCAACATAATGTTGTCCATCATGGACCAATCTTCAACTTCACCTGCAACTAACAACGCTATAAGAGGGGCTGAGCAAAGCAGTAACATAGCCAAGCAATGGTTTGCTAGGAAGGGTGAAAAAGGTTAGAGACTAACATGGCAATTTGGGGAGGCTTGAAGAACAAGTGATAGGAAGCGCAGCAAAGCGATAGAATGAAGCAACTAGCATAGCAATGATAGTAATGAGATCAAAGGTGACGGTCATCTTGCCTGAAATCCCGCTAGGAAGAAGAACGAGTCCATGAAGAAGATGAAGCCACGAAGACGAACCAAGCGTAGACGAACGAATCCTCACTGATGCAACGAAGCAGAACTATCGAGAAGAAGCACACAACATAGTAAACACACCACATATATACATGACATGATGCACAACCAAGCATTATGCATGACAAGGCTACATGGAGCTACTCATGGCAAAAGATGATGCATACAATACCAACACATCAAAGCAAGTTTAAATGAGGCTGGAAACAACATATAACAAATCCGGTAGGTCCTCATATGTAAGTTTCAAAGTTGGTCCAAATCTGAACAAACATTAAGTTGAAGTTGTTAAACAACAAGTTAAAGAGCACCAAGAGGATCTACATGAAATTCTAGTCAAGTTACATATAAAGTTCATTTAGTTCGGAGCTACGGCCTAGAAGATATGAGCAAAATAAGTTAAGCATGGCATTGATGCAAAAAGCATACAAACATCAAGCAAACACCTCAAAACAAGCATGCAACATGATAATATGAAACTTCATGCAAAATCAATCAAGTTTCATATAGAGCACACTCAAAACGGAGCAACGGTTCGACACATACACTATACAAGTTTAAAGGACAAGCTGTCCAAAATAGCAACTAGGCAACTTGCAAGTATGAAAACAATATGCTACAGCACATGAACATAAATAAAAAAGGCATGGACATGATTTACAGGTAAAGCACAACAAATCATGAACACTGAGATATCTCCAGAAACCACTAGAACATGCTCAATAGGACATGGCAAGATTGCAAATAATAACAGTTTCAGACTCAGCAGAAATAACATCAGGTTGCAATGTTTAGAGCTATCAAACAACATGTTACAGGAACTTACCATGGCAAAAAAAGGCATGGAATGAATCTACTAATTGCATATAACAAAAATACCTTACTGACCATGAGCCAAAAGGGCATAGAAAATATGATGGAACCCATGTAAACATGGCAAAAGAAATGACAGATTCATACATGGCAGGAACAATAAGTAGGCTTGTTGGTGAGCTTGAACTACTCATCACGGAGCATTACATGGCATGGAAAGGTGGCCAACAGTAATAATGCATGTTCATGAAGCTAAGCATGGCAAGAGAAAGTTCATAGGGTGCATGGATCACTAGCAAAACTCATGGCATAACTGAACTTAATGTTAACAGGCTGACAGCAACATTATTTAGCAAGTTGAGAGCAAGATTACAACATGTTACAGCAGGCTATAAATGCAACTAGGGGAATTAATGGATAGATCAAGACATATATAACAAATCATCCTTAGTGAACATCTCTAGATTAAGCATAGAATAACTTGTAGCAGCAGGTTTACATAGCATCACAAAATAACAGATTCAGACAGCAAAACAGCAACAGCAAGTACCCCACTTAACAAGCTTGGTGCACTCACTACACAACTCACAAAAATATATGGATTGCACCACTGTGAAGATGGCATGACATAATTCAAAACACATGTAGAGCTCATGCTCATAGGATGCACACATCAAATGCAACGAAAATAAAAAATCATCAATTTATAACAGTTTCAGCAGATTAACATCATATAGCACTTCCGCAACAATGATAAGGGCATCAAGATGAACACAAATTAACATGAAAAAATGGAATGAAATGAAGAGAATCTCACAACGAACAGTTTGATATATTACACGCATGAAACGGAGCAGTATGCACAGAGTTATGGTGCGATGAACATGGCATGATAATGTCAAAATCTCGGGGACGAAGTTCACAACGAACAGTTTGATATATTTTCGGGGTCAACCTCATGGATCCGGATCTCTCACGGTTTTCTAAGATGGACGAAGTAGTCAGCGGAGCTCGCGGGGGAGGCGGCCGGAGTCGAGGGAGGTGGCCAGAGAGGGGTCGGGGCGCCGGATCCGGGGGCCGGCGAGGTCCGGGGCGGCGGGCGCCCAAAGGGACACGGCGGCGGCAGAGCGCGACCGAGTCGAGAGGCCTCGGCGCGGCGAGGATCCCGAGCGGCGGGGCCCCGTGAGGCGGGCTATGGCGGGAGGCGCCAAGGGGTGAAGGCGGGCGGCTGTCGCCGCGGGCGGCGGGGCTGACGGGGCCGAGGCGGGGACGATGCGGGTGGCGGCGGGGATGGAGGCGCGGCGGGCCGGGCGGAGGGCGCGAGGGCGGATGGGCGTGGCGGCGCGCTGGCCCGATCCGGAGCCTCAAGGCGCGCGGAGGTAGGAGGAGAGAGAGGGTGAGGTGGCGGCTCTGGATTGGGCGTAGAGGCGGCGACGCTGAGGTGGCAGCCTGCGATTGGCCGGGTTGATGTGGAGGCTGGACGTGTCCGGCGCGACACGGACGCGTCGGGCGGCGCGGGGAGGAGTTTGCTAGGGTTTCATCTGCGAATTTTCGGGGGAGGGCATATTTATAGATAGAGGGAGCTAGGAGAGTCCAAATGGGGTGCGGTTTTCGCCCACACGATCGTTATCGAACGACCGACAGCATGGAGGGGAGTTTGCTGGGTTTTGGGCCACTTTGAAAGGGGTGTTGGGCTGCAAACAAAAGAGGCTGTGCGGTTACCCGGTTAACCGTAGGAGTATCAAACGACCTCGAAATGGCACGGAACTTGACAGGCGGTCTACCGGTGCTATACCAAGGCTGCTTAGCAAACCTCGGGCCATTCCGAGAATATTTAACACCCGCTCATAACAGGAGACAAAAGAGGGACATCGGAGGACATAGGAGCGCCGGATTGCAAAACGGACAACGGGGAAAAAGCTCGGATGCATGAGACGAACACGTATGCAAAATGAGATGCACATGATGACATGATAAAATGAAACACGCAAGCAAATGATATGGCAATGACGGCGAATAATTGACAGACACCTGGCGCATCGAATCCGGGGCGTTACAAGTACAAAGGGAGAACAGCCTCACGAGGGTCTGTTCTTGGCTGGAGCGATGAACTGCTACGGGAGTTCAGTCGCCTCTCTCTCTCTCTGTATCAGATGCCTCTAGTCTCCTCCGTCTACAAATGCGGATCCCCCTACCCTGTGGGTGGCTAGTCCCATTTATAGGCTAAGGCCCCGGGCCTCTTCCCAAAGATTGAGCGGGAAGGGCGCCACAATTGGCCATTTTGAAGGGGAACATCTAGTACACTTATCCTGACTAAAGTTGGTCCTCGCCTGCCAAAGACCTTGACGATGACGCCGGCTTGGGCTCCACGATGACCTCCGTTCTGCTGTCCTGCTGGTCTTGGTCTTGTTGCACCGAAATGGTTGCCTTTGCTTGATACTCTCGCATGCGCTTGCCCCCTTTGCACCAAAGAGGAAACAAGGACTCTGCGCAGGCCGGCGCCGCCTGGCGCCCGCCTGGCCTTGGTCGTCATGGCTTTTGTCATGGGCACCTCGCAAGGTACCCCGCCTTGATCTCTCCGCCACGGGCCAGCCTGACGAGGCCGTGCCCGAGGAAGCCTCCTGTCGTCCGCCCCGCGAGGCTTGGCCCCTCACGAGGGTCTTGAGTATGAGTTGATGAAGATGGGCCGTGCTGGGCCACTCCTTGAGCCATGCCATGGGCCGCAGGCAGGCAAGTCTGGGTACCCCCGTTCCCAGAACACCGACAGTAGCCCCCGGGCCCAAGGCGCACTTGGACTTGGCTTAGCAGAGAAGCAAAGGGGCAAGTGCAAAGCGCCGCAGGCCCCAATAGCCTGCAGCCTTGGACGCCGCGTGGCGGTTGATTGGACGTGGGCATCCTGGCTCCCCCATGACGCCTCGGCAACTGCACGAGTTGACAAGTCCCTGCATGCAAAACGGGTCATGATTACCTGTGATCGTGGAAGTCGCCGGTTGGCCTCCCTCGGCTATATGTACGGAACGACACGAGCCCTTCGAGTCCATATCTTCCCGCTACTCTTCGTCTTCCTCTTCGTCCTCGCTCCTCCCTACGCCAATGGCACCGATCCATCGGTTTTCTGCCGAAGAGAAGGGGAAGGCCCCCCGAGAGAGTCTTGTCCCGCTTCCTCCGAAGAAACGGCTCGTCTCTTGCCACGGGGAAGGGGGTGCTTGGCAGGAGGTGTCGAGGCCATGGTTCGAGCGGCCGCCGCTGGGATTCCCACTGCCCTTGTACGCCCGGATCGAGGGTCCTGAAGGCGCTCGCGCCGAGCGGCATCGCCAGAAGCGCCGTCGCCGCCGCCGGATCACGGCGGTGCGTGTCGTTATTCCTAGAGTTCACGCCAAGGGCTCTTCTCTCGAGCTCGTGCTTCACACCGCCATGCCTCCTCGGTCCTGGATTCGCCTCCCTCCTTCCTTCGCCATCGAGATCCCGCCGAGGGGGCCTATCGAGCTTTGGATGCAGCATGCTGACTGCAATACCCCTGCGACCGAAGCGGAGGTCGAGGTCGTCGCTACGGGCAGGGTCTACCTGACCCGTGGTTGGGGCGAGATCGCCCGGGTCTGCAGGACGGGTGGTGCCCTCGCAATCCACCACGAGTACGACGGCGCCTCCCTGATGCTCTTCAAGGTCTTCGACGTGGAGGGACGCCGGCTGGAGTGCTGCCCCGAGAAAGGCGGCCGAGGCCCTGCCGCGGCAAGGACTAGGCTCGCCAATCGCTTCCCCAGCAGCTCCTCAGGCAGCGGAGGTGTCGGAGGATCCAGCGACTCCGTCGAGCTCCTCGCGACTACGGAGACAAGCGACGACAGCTACGAGCCCCCGAGCTTGCGTCGCTCTCGGAGTAGGGCGGGCTCGTCAGGCCGCCGTCGCCACTGATCTGTATGGGGTTGGCGCCGGTGGCTGACGGCCCACTGTTGATGATGGCGTCTCTTGCGGAGGTGCGCATAGTTAGCACTCTTTAGGATTTGCTCCTTTTGTTCCCTGCGAGGAATCGAAGAACACACTCCGTGGGGGTTTGTAAAGTGCTTGTAGTTCCATTTGTTAATATGATCCTTATCATGAAGCGGTGAGGGATGCTCGTCCTGTCTTTGCTTAGTTCCTCCTTTCCAACCTCGCGAGGACTCGACACTCTGCGCTGACAGGTCCCGGTCCCAAGGCAGGCTTCAGCCGTCGCTGGTATGCCAGGTCGCGATGCCGTGGTCAAGGCCAGGAGGTGAGCGGCCCGGGGTCCAGTAAGAGCCCCTGAGTTGCGATGCTCAGGAGGTCCCCTTTAGCGCTCAAGCAGCCATCGTTCGGTGAGAAAGGAGCGTGACATCACCAAAATGGAACTGCGTTAGGTGTGAGGTTGGTGCTGCGATAGCTAGTGTTTCCGGAGGATGACTTATCTCGGGGGTCAGAAACCACTCCTTGGCGCGGCGCCGGGCCCGCGCGTTGACAGCTGAGGAGTTGCCTGGCGAGGTCCCCACGTGCCTCTTCCCTCTCGCCTTTGCTCCCCCTCGTGCTCTATGTCCTCAGGTCCCGGCCCTCAAGCGAGCTCAGCCGTCGCTGGGATGCCAGGTCGCGATGCTGTGGTCAAGGCCAGAGGGTGAGGGCTGGAGAGCCAGTAAGATCCCATGAGTCGCGATGCTCAGGTACCCCCCCTTTAACGTGCAAGCGGTTCGCGCGGACGAGAGCAAAGGAGACGCTGTGGAGGCCTCGCCCGATGCTGCTCCTTAAAGCGATCCTGCGAGTTCATCATGAGAAAAGCAAGGGTTTGTCGTTACAATTGCCGGCCAGCTACTGGTTGCTCTGGGAAGGTGACGAGGCACTGAAGGCTTGGTGAGGTGGCGCCCTGCGGGGTTGCCGCGGCCAGAGCTCAGCCATCCAGGTTTGTCAACGTTGTAGGGACGGACCCATGCGCAAGCGTCATGCCGTGAGGGAGCAACTCCATCAGTTGGTGTCAATAGAGCGGGCAATTAAGTCAAGCACGTTAATCATGAAGGAGCAAATCCATTTAGATAGGCGCAGAAAAAGTCGTTCACCGTTGGGTCGGGCCCGAGCGACTTTGGGGACGCTGCAGCCCGAGGGGCGCCCCTAATAAAGTAAGCTAAAAACATGAATCAAAGGGATACATGACGTAGGGACGGACCCACGCGACCTGGGAATGACGCAGCCCTGGGGGGCGCTCCCAGCTGAAAATGAAACTCGAAGGATGTCACCTGATGATGCTGAAGATGAAGAAATGCTGAAGTAGCGGACGGCGTGCGCTGTGGGAGACGATCTTCATGAGCCCCAGGCCCAGGGGCCTCGGGAGGCTCCGGAGGCGCTCGTGGCTCCTTGCGGACCATCTCCATCTCCTCCAGGACTGCGGAATGCCTGACCGCTTGAGCCTCCAGGACGCTCCTCATGAGGCGCTGACGCGCGGCAGCCGCTTTCGGTAGATCGTAAGGCGTGCGAACATAGCTGTGGGGTGGACCTTCCAAGCGTCCCACGGTGTGAGGGCCAGTGGCGCTCCTGAGAGGCGGCTCAGTTGAGACCTGGTATGTCGATGCAGACACGCAGCCCACCATCCTCGCCTGGATGGGGAGCTACAGTGGGCAAGCGGCGGCTGCCACTCATGACTCTTGACTCCTGCAGCTTCTGAATGATCTCGCTGACGAACTCCCGAGGGTTTGGCCCTCCTTGCCTTGCTCCTTCCTGAGGGAAACATGCGTTGAAGCACGCCTCCAAGAGGTGCCCGGGCACCTCCCTTGTGATCCTAGCAAAGTCGATGGCCCTCCAGGAGAGAGCCCCCGAGCCTTGCTCGAGGAGGGCGTCGGGCGCGCCTTCCTATGCGACGGAAGGAGGTGCCCTAATGTAGCGCGACCACGAGGGGCCTGCCTCTCGAGGGGTCGGGCCAGGCGATGTCTTCTTCTTCTTAGGAGCAGCCTCAGGAAGCCTCCCGCTCCTGTGATCTGGGTCTTCAATTGACGCGGCTTGGAAAGCACGCTCCAGAGAACACACAACGTCTCTCTCTTCACAAGGCACCGTGATGACTCCACCGCTTCCTGGCATCTTGAGGACATTGTAACCGTTATGGGTCAAGGCCATGAACTTGGCCAGGGCTGGGTACCCGAGGATGGCATTGTACGGCAGGCGGATGTGAGCGACGTCGAAGTCAATGAGCTCGGTGTGGTAGTTGTCGTGCTTCCCGAAGGTAACAGGAAGGCGGACCTGCCCTATCGGAACCATGGAACCATCAGTGACTCATAAGAAAGGCTTGGTCGGCTGCAGCTGATTGTAGGGCACTTGGAGATTGTTGAACGTCTCGACGGACAGGACACTGAGCCCTGCTCCGCCATCGATGAGGGTCCTGGTGACTTGCACATTGCTGATGATTGGGGAACAAAGCATCGGGAGGACTCCGGCTGTGGCGGTGCACTTGAGCTGATCCGCTGAGATGAACGTGATAGCGCACGCCGACCACCTGAGAGGGCGTGTGGGCTCAAGCTTGGGGAGGACTACATTCACTTCATGAGCAAACTGCTTGAAGATGCACTGAGAGGCCGGGGCTTGAGCGCCACCCAAGATGCAAGTGATTGCACGCGGCTCCTGGAAGCCTCCAGCCCCCTCGTCCTGATGATGGTCTTCATTCCTCCTCGGCTGTGGTGGCAGAGGAGGGAGGCCCGCGTTGCCTTGTGGGCGATCCTCACGAGGCTGATCCCTCCAACCCCCCTCGCGAGGTGGGTCCTCCAACCTCCATCACGAGGTTGTTCCTGCCAGCGGTCCTCGCGAGGTCGGTCATGCCGCCCTTGGCGAGGGCCACGGTCCTCCCATCATCCTCCACCTCTTCCTCCTCCTCGGCCATAGCCCCGGTCGCTGCGCTCGGGGCATCGGCCGGCACGCACGTCTCGCACGGCCCTGAGCTCTTGGCATTCGTTGGTGTTGTGGGTGTGGAGGTTGTGGTACATGCAGTACCAGCTGCCCTTGGATGACTCAGGCTGATCCCTGCCGCGCTTGGTGTCCGGCTCTGCTGCAAGCATGGCAGTCCCCTTGCGCTTCACGTCTTTGGCCTTGGGCTTCTTCTCTTCTGGGTCAGCAGCTGGCAGCTCGAGAAGGGAAAGGCGCCCTTCCTCAGCCCTAGCGCACTTGGTCGCCAGGTTGAATAGCTCCAAGGAGGTGCACATGTCCTCATGGATCGCAAGCTCCTCCGTCATCTTGACGTCACACACGCCATCGGAGAAGGCTGAGATGATGGCCTCCTCAGATACCCTGGGGATCTTAAGGCGAGTGCTGTTGAAGCGCTGGATGAACTTCTGCAGGGTCTCTCCCGGCTGCTGCTTGATGCGGCACAAGTCGCTCAAGGACGGGGGCCGGTCGCGGGTGCCCTGGAAGTTGGCGATGAATCGGGTGCGCATCTCATCCCAGGAGGATATCGTGCCAGGAGCCAGGTTCAGGAGCCAGGTGCGGGCGCCGTCCTTGAGCGCCATGGGGAACCAGTGTGCCATGACCTTCTCGTCCCCGTTGGCGGCTTCGATGCCCAGCTCATAGAGCTGGAGGTACTCCGCGGGGTCAGCCGTGCCATCGTAGCGCGGGGGCAGGTCTGGCTTGAACTTTCCCGGGCAGGCCACGCTGCGCAGCTCGGCGGTGAAGGCACGGCAGCCTGTAGTGGCCGCGGGAGGCCATGGGTGACGGAGAGCTTGATCGTGAGGGTCTTTGTGCGCTGCCGCCAGGAGCAGCGCGGGGTCTTGATGCACTGGAGCAGGAGCGCGTTCGTGCCGGGCCGTTGCGGGGAGCACACGGGGCGGCTTCTTGGGGACGAGGGATCTCTTGGCAGCTCTTCTCTTGCTATGCTGGCGCCGGGCGGAGTGGGTTCCGCCCAGGGGCCATGCGCCTTGGGGCCAAGGCGCCATCTTGAGGGGGAGGCGGCTGAGGCGCCCCCGGAGCTTCGTCGCCCGCGCAGGGCGGGGCGCGATGCAGCGAGAGGGATGGCACAGGGGAGCTACCGGCGGCGCTGACGAGCTCGGTGATGCGGGCAAGCCATTCATCGTAGAGGTCGTCGACGGGACGGTAGTGCAGGAGCTCCCGCGCCAGGAGCAGCGCGGCGTGCGCGTCCGCAGGAGCGCGACGGGCGTGGGAGGAGGAACCGGCTGGAGTTGCGACGGGGTGGCGGTGCGGCCTTCTCGCCGCACCGAAGGATGCAGGGACGACGCCTGCTGCTCGTTCCCCGCCGGGCCGGTGGCGGCGTTGACAGCAGGTGACGGGGAACAGCGGGGGCGACCACCGACGAGGGCCGTCTGGGCGACGCCAGTGGCGATAGCGGCCCGACGCTCGGCACGGGCCCGACGAGCGTCTGACATGGATGTGAGGGGCGGCGAAACACAAGGCGACGGAAGGCAGATTCCAGCGCACCCCTACCTGGCGCGCCAATGTCAGATTTCGGGTGCCGGCAAACCCTCAAGGTTCGAACTCTGGGGTGCACGCGGAGATCACACCCCCTGCCGACCCATGTCTCGCCGCTTCGCAAGGATCTAAACTACACGAAGAACTACACAGAGGACACGAGGTTTATATTGGTTCAGGCCACCATTGTGGTGTAATACCCTACTAAAGTTTGTGGTGTGTGGATTGCCTCAGGGGCTGATGATGAACAGTACAATGGAAGAACAGCCTCGCGAGGGTCTGTTCTTGGCTGGAGCGATGAACTGCTAGGGGAGTTCAGTCGCCTCTCTCTCTCTCCGTATCAGATGCCTCTAGTCTCCTCCGTCTACAGATGCGGATCCCCTACCCTGTGGGTGGCTAGTCCTATTTATAGGCGAAGGCCCCGGGCCTCTTCCCAAATATTGAGCGGGAAGGGCGCCAACAATTGGCCATTTTGAAGGGGAACATCTAGTACACTTATCCTGACTAAAGTTGGTCCTCGCCGCCAAAGTCCACGGCGATGGCCTTGGCTTGGGCTCCACGATGACCTCCGTTCTGCCGTCCTGCTGGTCTTGGTCTTGTTGCACCAAAATGGTTGCCTTTGCATGATACTCTCACCTGCGCTTGCCCCCTTTGCATCAAAGAGGAAACAAGGACTCTGCGCAGGCCGGCGCCTGCCTGGCCTTGGTCGTCATGGCTTGCGTCATGAGCACCTCGCGAGGTACCCCGCCTTGATATCTCCGCCTCCTCGTGAGCCAGCCTGACGAGGCCGTGCCCGAGGAAGCCTCCTGTCTCCGCCCGGCGAGGCTTGGCCCCTCGCGAGGGTCTTGAGTATGCGTTGATGAAGATGGGCCGTACTGGGGCACTCCTTAAGCCACGCCACGGGCCGCAGGCAGGCAAGTCTGGGTACCCCCGTTCCCAGAACGCCGACAGTCATCGACACATATTCCCACAAATAATTCACGAAATCAACCCCCACCCCACCCCCACCCCCACCACAAAACAAAAAACACTCACGAACGCAATTTTTATCTCTCACACACACCCACATAGGTGGGGGACGTGCACGAAGAGAAGAGGTGCATGCACGCGCACATACTCCTGTCTCTTTCCCAACCACACCCGCTGGGTACACGGTGGAGCTCATTTACGTATGAAAAAGGCAGCCTGTGTGGTAATTTGGCACGTGTACTGGTTGTCCACTTGGTGGAGGGAGGATCTTCTACCTCGGGTGAACAAATAAATTGCGACTTGACGCGTTATGTTAAATTAAAAAAAGAGGCAAACCATGTGGGGCCTACCTTAGAGGAAAGGCTCTATACACTGGAGTACTTTTGATGTGTCCCGTCAACTCACAGAACGAGGAGAATCTTGCTTATTATGCCGTCTCCCCCGCCCACGGGCGCGGTGGCTCGCAGGATGAGGTGAAGCTTGCTCCTCCCTCGCCCATCTTGCTGTGGCTCGCAGGAAGAGGAGAAAATTTTACTACTCCCTCCGTTTACTCCTCGTTCCCTACTACCTTGGTTATAGAGATTATATCATATTGTTTGGAATATATATGTCCTTAGTAGATTTCAATATGAACTACTAGTACATACTCCAAACAACGATGTATATAGATGTATTTTAGAGTGTACATTCAGTCATTTTGCTCAGTATGTAGTCGCATACTTGTCCCTCGCCTCGATCCGCATACGTGGTGGACGTGCAACAATTCATTCGGTCTCTTATAGCCAGAACGATATATACTGCACTACCATTATTGCTCGACTTCCCGAAGAGGCGAAGAGCCAATCGCAAGGTTAATATTTTGGAGACGCCAAGTGCAAGGTTATAGGAGAACGAGTAGTAGGTGCCGCGTCATTTATAAATATTTTTTTCTTCAGTGGCACATACGCAATATGATAGGTTCATATGGAGAGAAAAGGAAACCGCTCCACTATATACATAGTCAGGACGGGCCAGCCTACAAGGTTGCTTGCTGGGGTTGCTCTCTTCACACTCTCTCGCACAAAACGACTGTGGCCACATCTCTAACATCCCGGCGGATCACGTCCGCTTGGGGAAGGGGTGGATGCTTAGTGTAGATGCGATGGCCATCGCCGACGGCGAAAACCCACTGTCGGCACGTCCCGATCAGGGGTCCCCGCCGTTCTCTCTCACAAAGCCGGTGAGGTTGCCTTCGTCCCTTTCTCACTTTGTCGTGGCGTGGGCGATTGCCGCCTCCGCCGCCCTCCTCAAGGTCGAAGCTACGTCCCTGGTACAACTCCCTTCTGGCCGGCTTGCACCGCTGCTCCAGCTGCCCACATCACTCCCTGTGGATATTTCTCTACTTCTTTGCCCTGCACATACCTGATACCTCTACTGGCTTCTACGTACTATATTTGTGATTAGTTTATGTCTCATCAACTAGTCCTAGTAATCTTATTCTAATCACGCTTCTTCAATTTCTTTGCCACAGGGATGCTCATGTCGATTTTGGTGAAACTGCACAAAATGATATGATGGTCAAAAGGTTGCAAACTTCATTTATTAGGAAGCTCGAACGTTGCCAGCAAATTGAAGCCTGGTCAGGGTTCACGTTTCAAGGGCTAGGGACTGCATGGATCCTTTTTTTCTTTGGCTGCCTCTGTTCAAAAATAAGTGTCAACTTTGGTAGTAGTACAAATTTGTACTAAAGTTTGCACAAAGTTGAGACACTTATTTTGGGACGGAGGGACTACATATTTGCTATGATCTGTCAATCATTGAGATGCAATAGCATGCATGTTAGTCTCCTTTGTATTTGATGAAATGTTGCAACGGGCATCCTTGGACGCAAGATACATGTAACAGGAGCTGGAAGCTTCATAGCATTGTACAAATTTATCTCGCTGATAAATTACAAGATGCGTACTAGTACTATACTAGTACTTCCTCCGTTCCTAAATATAAGTCTTTGTAGAGATTTCACCATTAACCACATGCGGATGTATATAGATGCATTTTAAGTGTAGATTCATTCATTTTGTTCCGTATGTAGTTCACCTAGTGAAATCTCTACAAAGACTTATCTACTAGTAATACCTAGCCCCCACTACTAGGAATTGTCTATCCTCTCCTTGAGCCACATCATCAAAATTGAAGTAGCTGTTAGATGAAGTAAATCAGTCATAATAGCCGTCTGATCTAGACGTTGAGAGGCTCAGCACCAAGCCACATGCAAGCATGCAGAAATACCGTGGCACATGCATGTGAGTGGGTTTTAAATCACATCAACATGTCTGCATGCAAGCATGCACCCGTAGCATGCATGTAAGTGAGCTTTTAAGTCCCATTAAGATGTCAAAAAGAAAAATATAATCCCATTATGCAGTAGGAGTTGGCTGATCTTTTTTCCTTATGTGGCATGATCTAAATGATGATGGGAGTTTATTCAGTTTGGCTACCACATTTCTCATGCGGTTATAGATTTTTTTAGTTCTATGAAATCGATAATTTTCTTGTAGAGAGATATACCGCTGTTCATGCAACGAAGCGGGGACTCATCTTGTAATTTTTAGGAGCGGAGGGAGTACTATGTAAAGAGTTAGGTGTCGACGGTGATAGTGTGAGGTGGGCCATGTAATCACCGAGCTGCGTGTTTTCACCGCTCTTGCACTCCTCCATTTGTAAGAATGGAGAAAATTGTAATCTACTACCTCCTTTACGCCGAAAGCGTGGGACATCCAAAGCAGTCCTACCACCTCGGTAATAAAGACCAATGAGCCGTCAAATCACATAGACCCAGCGATAAGTTGAATGAACGAAGAAACCATCACCCTTGCGCCCGGTGAGAGGTCGCGTCCGCTCTGCCCGGGCATGAATGCGACATCGATTCTTTGGGCGGCGCTGACCGTTTGAGGCGGGAAGCCTTGGCGGTGGAGGGGCTTTGGGTGGGCCAGGCTGGTCGAGAGCGGGCGTGCGGCTGTCCGCATGTCCCTCTGGACACGCCCGGAAGCGAGAGGATGCACCGACTCGCGGCTAAAATCGTACACTACACACCATATCTCTGTAGGAGTAGGTCGATCTGTCGCACTCTCTAACACACACATGTTGAACACACACACGCACACGCACGCACCTTGGTCCCGTTGCACATTCTAACGTGACTTATTACACCTAGACGAAGAGAGTAGTAAGTATACGAGATACGGTGGCACACTGACTTAAGTGAAATACAAGTGCCCAAAATTTGTGTGCATGTTATAATAAGGATTCACTTAAAATAGTACGTGAGCAAATAGAGGGATCAATTGGAAAGTGTTCCCGAGAAGTAGCGAGATGTGTGAGGTAGTAAGATACACCGCTGGCGCTTTTAAATTTTCTTATTAATTTGTTTGTTTCACCTCCTCATTGGTGGGACCCAATGTACTACGTGGAGAGAGGTAAGGTGACTAAGGCTGCATTAATTCTGCACCACTGTGGATAGTCTTACCACCAAAGCCACATGACACAATTATGATTGAAATCCTAATGACTCCCACACACACAAAAAAACACGGCATGCCTGTCACACGAATGCAGGAATGTATAAAAGGTTTTTTCCTCTCGTTGAACATAATGGGAGGGTTGTGTAGCTGGTTAGCATGTTCGCTCATCAAACTTGAGGTCTCGGGTTCGATAACTACACTTGAGCATAATTTTTGCCAGGAGGATTCTTTGACTGGTCAAAATGTTTTCTAGGGTTTGCACGCTTCACACTCTCTCGCCAGTATATATATACACGCTGGAGCCTCAACGCTTGTAGTTGCTCTCTTCACACTCTCTCGCCCTCTCCCGCTGGATCCTCAGCGCTTGTAGTTGCTCTCTTCACACTCTCTCGCCCTCTCCGGATCTAAACAAGACTTCGTTGGCCTCTCTCTCCCCTCACTGCTGCTCAAAGAGCCGGCAGGAACCGTCCGCCGGGAAGGGAAGGAGGCTTAACGCTGTCGCCATCGGCGAGGGAGGGAATCCACTACCGGTGCTGTTGTTCACTTTCCACCCAGCAGCGGTGCGGGAGGGCCTCCGACCCCTTCTTCTTCGCCGCCATCCCGTCGCCCACCGACCACGCCCCAAGAACCTTAAGGTATATTTTACTTACTCCACATGCATTGCTCTAGCTGCATGTATACCATGAATCTAGGACGTGGTCCAAAGAGGAAAGGAGTGGGGGAAAGTAGTGGGAAAATTTGTATATAGCATGAATCTGGGACGTGGTTCAAAGAGGAAATGAAGGGGGAAAGTTGTATAGCATGAATCTAGGACGTGGTTCAAAGAGGAAAGGAATGGGGGAAAGTAGTGGGGAAAGTTGTATCGCATAAGTCTAGGAAGTGGTTCAAAGAGGAAAGGAAGGGCGAAAGTACTAGTTCAAAAGGAAAGGAAGGGACAAGGTCAGAGTTTGAGCAGGACTAGATTTGCTGCGCTCACATAGGGGTGTCTAAAGATAACAAAACTGGGACCAACACAAATATGCTCCTTGGTTGTTTGTTCTTTGTTGCAACAGACTGTGCATGACCACGGTACATCGGTAGATGCACATGGTGCTGGTGCGTCCACTGTCCCGTGCAACTCATTAGCTGTTGTTAATCTATGGCCCTGTTTGGTTAAAAACACCCTTAGTCCCTACCTGCTTGGTTCTAGGGACTAAACATGGACTAGAGGTTATTAAATGACATGATAAAAGACCATCTTAACCCTAGTAATGAACTAATAGAAACAAGGTGCGATGCGTGGCAGGGGCAACTGTTGGAAAAAGTCCCAAAAAGACTCCCTCGGGGTCTTCTTTCTTTAGTCCCAAATGCCCACTTTTAGTCCCAAAAAGTCCCTCCTGTTTGGTTTAGATGTGATTGACATGGAGTTTTTTTAGTCCCTACACCAAAATGTCCCTGTAAACAAACACCCTCTAATAATGCCGCTGGAAAATTGATGCAATGCCATAGTTAAAAGCAAATTACATGTTTAACAAATTTTATTGTTAATATAATCCCTATGTTAATATTAATCAATGCCACCGTTTGAGAAATTCTACTGTCTTGCTTTCTTTCCCATTTAGATAAGGTAGATGCTTCTTTTTGTTGGCTTCTTTGTCATCCACCGTTATTGAGCACTAATTGTTTCCTTTGCACCTCTATGTAAACAGGGTTATCTACTTCACCTCGTTGCCATTGTGACCTTCTATTGCACTACACAAAACACTTTTGTTTTAAGAGTGTTTTGTGCAGCTCAACCAAAATGTCACACCGACAACGTTGCTTGATTGCTTGATCTTAGTGGAACTGCACAAGAGGATATCTTACTTCTTATCCGTTAAGGCGAATTTGGTTCAGATCTTCTTCTTGTGAGTTGTTTGAATTCCGCATCATGAGAGGTAAGTACTAGCCTTCTTTCACAAGAATCTGCAGTGTGCTTTCATATGTTGTGCTACTTGTACGATAATGTTGCTTGATTTTAGTGAACTGCACAAATGGAGACAAGACTTCTCAATCTGTATGTGCATCGTAATATCCCATTGTGGCAAGATAAGGATATTTCACAACTGCTGGCCTGTATTTTGCCACTTTCATCAGAAAATTAAGTTTAGTACTATACTTGTGCTCCCTAATTGACATGCCAAATCTTACATTGAAGGCGAAGCTTGTCTGTTATTGAACCAAGTGATGACGGGGAAGAACAAGCGGAAGAAAAACAAAAATCAACTCCTGGTGCTGTAATGAAGCACTTGAACTGTGATGACACAAGTAATGATATAGTTTTGCATCTTAATTTATTGCTATGGCTGGAACGAGCAATTGTTTTGCCACTGATTTGATGCCATACGTAATTATCTCTACTTGTGCAAACAGGGATCTTCTTTGAAGATACCATATATTTTAGTGGAACTGCACAAGAAGATGTTGGAAACATTAAACTAATCAAGGAGTATATAGTAAGCATGGCTACCCCCGTAGATAGCAACAGATGGTTCCCGAGAAGTGCTTCATCTGTATGCTCTATACAATCAGCCTCCTGACAAAGGTTGGTACTCGCCCACTGATTTCATCCATATGATTGAGCTTTGTCATCTCTATTGGTGTTGTGCTACTGTTTAGATATTGTCATGAAAAAGTGGTGTTGTCCTTGGAAGTGCTTCATATGTGCTGTTTTAAATATTTCATTTCCTTTTTTTCGAGCAAACATGGATGCTAGCATTTAGAAGTCCTCTTGTCTTTGCACAACAGGATCATCTTCCTCTGAAGAAGAATATGGAGTATGTGAAGTGACTAGTTCCGATTATGCCAGGATGAAGAAGCACTGTCTATCTTCTCATCAGAAGGAGCAGTTGAAGGATGGTTACATTACTCCCCACAAGACCAAACTAACTTCAGCTCAGAAGGACTGACAAATCTCCATTTTTTTGTTGTGATGCGCGAGTACAATGTTGTTCTAGGATTCTTTCTCGTGAATTCAATTTTTCTAAAAGTGTGCTCTACATGGACCATGTATGTGCCTGTTGAAACTGTCAATTCATAGTACAGTTTGCTTTATACTAATCACTTTTTTGTATTTTTCCAAACAGGGGTGCTCAGCTTGATTTCAACGGGAACTGCACAAAATGTTCATGAATATATCGAATCATTCATTTCCACCACAAGAAAGGAGGTGCCCATAAGTTCAAGGCGTTGCAACATATAAGGGCGAAATCATACAAGCTTCTTGTGAATTTGGTTGATTTTGGTGGAACTGCACAAAAAGAACAGCTGGTTTATTTAGCACGAGGTGCCATGTCAATGTCCAAACTAATGGCAAACCGTGCCCATTCCACAATCGTAGGCATTTGATATTTTGGAATGGGACAACCTTGTCAAATTTTGCTCATTGATTTTAGCAAGATATGCGTTTGATATTTTCCAATGGGACGCCCTTTGCTGTCAGCAGCGGCGATCATTTTTTTCTTTATTCTTTAGTTGTGAAGTAAATATTGCCTCTGACATGTGAGTCGCTGAGATGCATAATCATCGATTGTTTGTAATGTTCTCTATGAATTCGAGGCCTGTGTGTTTGATTGCAATGTACAGAAACACTAAAAAGGTGCTCAAACTCTTTGTACTCCTTCTGTTCCTTTTTACTTCGCACATTGTGAAAGTGCATACTTTTTTGTATAAGATTGGTCAAAGTAGAGATACTTTGACTGCAGACAAAACTTGTATGCAGACTAGAAAGGACCAGAGGGAGTACATGTGAAATCGCTGCAAAGCGTGGTGATCACCACAGGAATAATGCTAGTACGTATTGTTTTGCATGTTCATCCAATGCCAGTGATACAGGAATTCGAACTAATCGAAATAAATTCATTCATACACGGTCGGATTTCATATAAACATGCTGGATTTCATTAGATTTCGTACATTCTTCAACTAAAAAGGGGTGTTTGTGGCCGCATGCATCTCCGGAATGCAGAGGCCGGGGATCATCCTCCTTTTCGAAAAAAAACTAAAAAGAGGTGCGCTGGAGGTATAATTAATTAACCGAAGCTACCCACCTGTGTCCCGCTGAGCCGAACAGAAGCTTCAGTGATTTAATCATGGGTGCAGGTGCGGTGAATCGACATGTGGCTGTTGGGCCCACGTGTCGCCACCAACCGCACCCAGGCTAAGTAGAAGCAGCGTTCTTCTCCAGCAGCTCTCCGACTCCACGCTATGCCAAGAAGCTAACCGCCGTCAATGGTCAACCCGCCTAGCTTGGCTTCAACCGGAGGGTAGCGGTGGCCTTACTTGGACCCGAGCGGCGGCGACCTACCGTGTTCTACTCTTCCTCGTTTTCTGTGTGGCGCGGCCTCGTTGGCAGCGGGGCGGGGCCTCGGCGGAGCCGGCGATGCCCTTGTCTTGTTGCCGGCGGGCGGTGCCTCAGCGGAGCGGTGGAAATCCTCCCCCACGTTGCCGGCACGGTGGGTCCTCGGTTGAGCCGGCGATGTCCTCTGCCTCATTGCTGCAGGGGCGGGGCCTCGGTAGAGCCAGCGGTGTCCTCTGCCTCGTTTTTGGCGCCGCGAGGCCTCGGCGGAGCCGGCGGTGTCCTCTGCCTCGTTGTTGGCGCCACGGGGCGTCGGCGGAGCAGGGAGTCGTCGAGCCAGCGGAGTGGGGACTCGTCGGAGCCGGCATTGTACTCTGCCTCGTCGTCGGTCTCGCCAAATAGCGCCTCGCCCGCTTCATCGCCCTCTTTGCTAGCCTCTTTGTAGGCGGCTGCAGCCTCCACCACCCGCATGCGGTACCGCTTAGCTCGAGGCGGCCTTTTGCGGGCGGAGCGGCACGAGTCGAGCGGGCGCCTCGCCGCTCGGGCCCGCTGGCGATCTCGCTTCCTCTGCCTCGCAGTGCTCCTGGATGAGATGGTGGTTGTAGGCGGCGTTGGCCTGCGCCTCGAACTGCTCCTCACGCATCCGCCTCACCCTGTCCATATATTGGGCACGGGCCTCGCCGATGGTCATGGTGCAATGCACCCGGCGAGGATGGCCTTGAAGGAGGGGTTGGCGCCGGATCGTCGACTACCATGTTCTCCATTGGGACGTCGTCCTCCTCCGGCTGCCTGCCGACCAGCCGGTCGGCAGCAATGGCTGCTATCTCATTGTGGTCCGTCGTCCGCCCATCCCGAAGAGCGTTGGAGCGCGAGGAAGCCATGGTGGGCAGTAGTGGTGTGGACAGGACAAAGGCAACGGATGCGGATGACTGAGCTATGGCCGGCGGAGTAGTTTATATAGCAATGATGGGCGGGCAGAGGTACGGACGTGTGACGCCGGAGTAGCCGCCTCGGCAACCGCGTATCATTAATATGTGCGGTAGATGGATGGACGGACAACACTTGTGTCATTTGAAGGCGGAGCAATCCGTCAAGACCGGAAGGAAGCGGGCCGGGCGCCGATCAAGGCGGAAAGCGCAGCGAGGAGATCACTTTACTTGGATAGGATGACAATGGGGACCCACCAGGTCCATAGCCTCACGTACGCAAGTGCCTCCTTATTACATATATATATATATAACTATAATTTATTTTGCTTCCTCCTGGTTTCCTCACATCACGGTCCCACACCATTGTCTACCTATGTACCCCCTCCTTTCCGGTTTATAGGGGTTATCTCAAAACTTTAGTTTTTCCATTTTATAAGGCTCAATTTGGTTCTTTTCCATCACATGTTCATATTCCAAGGTGCATTAAATCATTGGATGCAAGTATTAAGAGAAAATTGACCAATGCATGTACTTTATGCATGCATGCATTGCAATTAATGCATTGATAAACATAATTTTTTGAGGATAACAAGAGCATTAATTAGGTGCTTTTGCAAAACTGGAAAACGTATTCCACCACTCGCCATCTACCTTGATTGGTGAGATTTTTGAATTGAGCATTATAAACCGGAAAGGAGGGAGTAGTCAATAAACGAGAGAATTGCACAAGAAGTGGCCGGCTATTTGGGACCAAGCAGCTCGAGCAGTATTTGTGTTTTTGAGGTCTCGAGCAATCGCAGAAGTTTTTCGATGTTTAGCCCAGATATTAATTTTTCTCATCGAACAACAACGAAAACATCGCTGCAGGTATTAATCGGGCAGTGCTATGGCCCGTCTAGCCGAACCGGATATCCAGCCAGATATTAATTTTTTAAGCTTAAAATGGCTAGCCCAGCTATACTTTTTTAGGAATACCCGAGCAAGGTCAAGTTGTTATTCTCCGCTTGTTGGCTGCAAGTCTTTCCTAGGAGGGATGCATTAGGCTTAACAAGAAAATGGGCTTTAAGAAATAATAAATGGGATGTAATTATAAAGACTGGGTAGTAACTATAAAAAAAATACACCAAACAGTGATTACTTTATAAAATATTATTTTGGAATATTGAAAATTTTAATTTCATTAATTGTTGCGAGCGGAATGTTTCATTGGATTTTTATGCAATATAAATTTATATTGAAATTGTATTTAATCTGACTAAAATTTCGTTATAAAAATATTCGGATCCCATCAAAATGTGGGAAATTTTATTGAATTCTGTTTTGAACGGTTGGTTGAAATGGGTTGTACTTTTAACAAACTGTAAATGGGCAGTAGTAAATTCCATTAGAATTAAAAAATGGGCTACACATGCTTACAAATCTCAAATGGGCTATAAGTTCTCTGCCACACACTTCTGGCCTTACTAAGTTGACGCGTCCCCTAAAAAAACAGAGTTGACGGGTATGCAAGGCTTTGTCAACTTATAGTTAACACACGGTTCTAGCAGCAGTGGCCGTTGGATGTCCATCAATGGATGCCGTGCTTCTTCTTCAATCTCGGATATTCTAGCTTCACCTGCCCAAAAAATGATTCATCCCCCTGACATCTGGGGCGCACCATTTCGGAAGCTGACCTATGGGCCTACTAAGTTGACGTACCATGGGCTTTGTCAACTTAGTCAATATAAGCGATTCTAGCTGCAGTGACCGTTCGATGTCCATCCAATGGCCGTCGTGCTTCTTCAACCTCTGGTCTTCTTGCTCCAGCTGCCCAAAGCAGCACCGGTCGTGCTGCCTGCTCCTGCCTCCCATGGCCGGTTGTGCTACCGCCCCCTACTACTCCCACCGCTGGCCAGGCCATCCCTCCACTCACCCACACCCTCGTTATTCTCAAGGGCAACGGCAAATGGCCGAACCAAAGTGAACCCTCGTACTACTCTCCGCGTGTGCATCCCTGCCGCGTCTTCCCCGGCTCGCGTCGTCCCCTTCCTAGGCCTGCGCCGTCGTCCCATCGCCTCGGTGCTCTCGGGCGTGGCGTGGTCAGCGTGGTCAAGGAATGGCTTCCATCGGACGTGGATCAGACGTGGAGAGGTGACAACTGGGTCCACGACCACGGCAAGGAAGTGACTCCTTATTATGCGCAAAATAATTATTCCTCCACGGCGACAAAGGACACACCGGACGGGCCACCGTATGAAGCGAAAAAAGCGTTTCCCCATGCTCTGGGACCCACCAATTACATCTTCGCACGCAAGGAAGTGCGTCCGAAAAAAAACAATTCGCCCCCTGACTGCTGGGACCCACCAGCTACATCTTCGCATGCAAGGAAGTGCATGACAGTCGGGACCCACCTGGTCGAAGCATATGTAGCGTTGTCATTCTGGTCGTGACGATATGCGATACATATATCTTGGTGGATGTAGGGGCGCGACGTGTCGTAGTAGAGGCGCTGCGACGTAGCATGTACATGTACGTCTGTTGGCGAGGGTGCAACAAAGAAAATCTGACGCCACGTCACGTTACATACGGCAGGGTCTCTAACGCCTATCGTGCATACGTACATGGCTGGGTAGGAACGGAGAAACAATGTCGCCGTCGTGTTCATGGGGAGCCAACCGCTGGTCGGAACGAGAATGCGTGGTCGTGTTCATCGGGAGGGCTTGGGCCGGAACAGGCGATGAAACGAGGCTGGCGTACCGCACAACGGAGGAAAGCGGACCTCCTACATTCGGAACAGGGTCCTGTTGATCGGGAGGGTGTGGCGCACCGCAAAAGCGGAGGAAGCGGACCTCCCTCACGGTCGAAACGGGGTCCTGTTGATCGGGAGGGTGTGGCGTACCGCCAAAAGCGGAGAAAAGCGGACCTCCTACGGTCGAAAGCAGGGGTCCTGTTGATCGGGAGGGTGTGGCGTGCCAAAAGCAGACGAAACGGACCTCCTATGGTCGAAATGGGGTCCTGTTCATCGGGAGGGTGTGGCGCATCGTAAAACGGATTTAAACGGACCTCCCACGATCAAACGGGGGTCCTGTTCATCGGGAGGGTGTGGCGTACCGCAAAACGGGACTCCATGGGATACTGTTCATCTCCACCGTCGACCTCCTCCAGCCTCCACGGGCTCGTGTTCATCCAGCCTCCACCGCGCGCTACTCCATCGGCTACTGTTCAACCACCCCTCCACGGGCACCCCTCCATCGTATACTGTTCATCTAGCCCTCCACACCATGGGGTCCTGTTCAACCACCCCTCCACGGGCACCCCTCCACCGTCTACTGTTCATCCAGCCCTCCACACCACATGTTCCTGTTCATCCAGAGGCAACGCCACCGCTCACTGTTCATCCAACCCCCCCCCCCCCCCGCAACGCTCACTGTTCATCCAATCGATCGGCTTCAGTTAATAGTAGTAGCGAAGGAATCGCTCCATCAGGTTCAGTTAACAGCCATCGATCGATCCCTCGGGTTCAGTAACAAGTAGCCTGCAGTGCAATCGCTCGGGTTCAGTTAGAGCCCAACGCCTCGCTCGGGATCAGTTAGAGCCAATGCCTCGCACACACGCGCGTACCTGTATGATAGAAACGCGCATCGCTCTCCCACCGTAACCGACAACTCCCCGAAATTTTCCTCCCCCTCGCTTCTACCACGGTTTTTTCCGTCATGGACGGCCCAAAGAATGTCATGCAACAAGGCCTCCGGCCCGCCCAGATTTAAAAACCCATTTTACATCATGATTTTTGTCATAGAAGTAGGAGCCCACCACATCTATGATGATACCGGGTTTTGTCACAATTATCGTCATAGAAGTGTCATATGTATGACAGAAAAAAATTTCGTTCGGCCCAAAATGTAGCTTAATAATGTAGACACACAAAAACAGTAAGGGTAAATATTGGGTTGTCTCCCAACAAGCACTTTTCTTTAATGCCTTTTAGCTAGGCATGATGATTTCAATGATGCTCACTTTAAAGATAGGGATTGAAACACAAAGAGAGCATCTTGACGAATATGACTAGCATATTTAAATCTAACACACTTCCTATGCCTAGGGATTTTGTGAGCACACAACTTATAAGAACAACAATCAACTAGCATAGGAAGGCGAAACAAGTATAACTTCAAAACTTTAAGCACATAGAGAGGAAACTTGATATTATTGCAACACCTACAAGCATGTATTCCTCTCTCATAATATTTTTCAGAGGAATCATGGATAACAACTTTGTTCTCATACTCAATTGGAACCTCTTCCGAAATAGTGAAATCATTACTAACTAAAGTTGACACTCTTCCAAATCCACTTTAATAAATATCACACTGAGATTCAATATCTTCCGAAATAGTGGGATCACTAATTCCTAAAATTGACACTCTTCAAAATCCACTTTAAATGATAGTATTATTCATACTCCAAAAGGTATAAGTTACGTTAATGGAGCTTTCTACAACTGACCAATATCCAAGCTCAAAATGTATAAGTGAAGGACATGAAGCATTCTATAAAACCATACTCAAAAGATTTAAGTGAAGCACAAAGAGCAATTCTATAAGATCATACTTAAAAGATTTAAGTGAAGCACATGAAGTATTCTATAAATCAATTAAGGGCTATCTCATGCTAGCATGGTTCTAGAAGAAAAAAAGAAAAACACAAAGGACACAAATCATGCGAACAAAACAAAACCCGAGGTATACCGATAATTGTTGAAGAAGAAAGATGGGATGCCAACCGGGGCATCCCCAAGCTTAAATGCTTGAGTATCCTTGGATTATTTACTTGGGGTGCCTTGGGCATCCCCAAGCTTGAACTCTTTCCTCTCTTTGTTCTTCTCATATTGATAGCTCCTCGACCTTCGGACACTTCATCCACACAAAACTTTAACAAAAACTTGTGAGATCCATTAGTGTAATAAAGTAAATCACTACCTTTAGGTACTGTAATGAACTCATTCCTTATTTGTATTGATTTTAAATCTACTGTATTCCAACTTCTCTATGGTTCATACCTTCCGATACTACTCATAGATTCATCAAAATAAGCAAACAACACATGCAAAACAGAATCTGTTAAAAACAGAACAGTCTATAGTAATCTGGAAGTTTGGCAAACTTCTGTAACTCCTGAAATTATACATTAAATTTTAAAATTTGGAAACTTTGTACAGAAGTAATGTGAAAAAAGAATCAGAACCATTTGACCTTCCAATTAAAAAACGTAAATTCATGCACTACAGCCAAAGTTTCTGTTTTTGTTCTGCACATAGCAATCAAGCAATCTTATCATCCTAACACCAAGGCTTGGCACATTATTTTTATAATACAATGAATATATACAAGGGGATAATTATTTACAGAGAAACTTCCAGGAAAAATTCTACATTGTTTCCGTGAGCATGAGCACAAGTGCTCAAGGTCGACCCTCACTTCTTCAATGCAAAACCTTCCAATCACTTCTCTTTTGCAAAAACTTTTTAGGCATGAGAGGCAAGTAATAATCTTTTTTGTATTTTCATTTTTTATTTTTTTGTATGTTTCACCCACAACTAAACAGAAACAAAAAGGAAAAACAAAATCTAAATAGTGAAGGAAGCAAACAAGCACACACGAGAATATCAACCCCACGCTATTGCTCCCCGAAAGCGGCGCTTGAGAAAAAGAGCTTGATAATCCTGAAGTGCAAGGAATCATCGTAGCACTCTCCAAAGGTGGAAGTGATAAGTATGGAGTGTTGAACCCACAAGGAGCTAAAGGTAAGATCAATATTCTCTCAAGCCCTATCTGCCACTGATACGGCTCTACGTGCACCGAACGTTTGGTCAACTAGCAACGAGAAATAAACTACGTTGTGGGTATGAAAAGGATAACTTTGTATGATATCGGAGAGCTAAAACATAAAAGTAGGTGCTGTTATCACTAAGTTAGAATATAATACTAGATAATATAAATAGCGAGTGTGGAATAATGGTGAATCATGTGCGGAATTGTCCTAGGCAATTGTCAACAAGACCGATAATCACTATTGCAGTTTCATACGAGGGAGAGGCATAAGCTAACATACTTTCTCTACTTGTTTCATATGCTCTTATGATTGGAACTATAGCAAGCATCCGCAACTACTAAAGATCATTAAGGTAAAACCCAACCATAGCATTAAAGCATCAAGTCCTCTTTATTCCCATATGCAACAATCCCTCTTACTCAGGTTTGTGTTTCAGTCACTCACCAACCCACTATAAGCAAATCATGAACGTATTGCAACACCCTACAGCGGGAATCCCTAACGCTTGCGCGACATGGAGGGCACCATAGGACAGCACCAAAGTAAAACATACAACTCCAAAGTAAAACATACAACTCATACCAATCTAGATCATCAATCAACCCAAGGACAAAAGATAACTACTCAAAACATCATAGGATGGCAACACATCATTGGATCAGAATATGTAGCATAAAGCACCATGTTCAAGTAGGGATTACAGAGGTGTGCGGGAGAGTGGACAGCGTAAAAGAGATGAGGATGGTGATGATGATGGTGATGTTGATGAACACGATCACCGTGGCGATGATTCCCCTCCCGATGGCACTCCAGCGCCACCGGAAGACAGGAGGAGAGGTTCTCCCCCTTGTAATTCCTCCTCCATGGCCTCCGCCTTCTGGTCCTTGGCCTTCATGGTGATGAAGACCCCTCCGAGATACTCCTCCGTGGCCACCGGTGATGATGGCCCCCCTCGTGGGGTCTTGGGAGAGGGACCCGATTGGTTTTTCGTGGCTACAGAGGCTTGCGGTGGCGGAACTTCTGATCTAATCTCTGTTCTGGAAGTTTTAGGGTACGAGCGTATATATAGGTGCAGGGGGTACGTCGGTGGACCTCCGGGGTGCTCACGAGGCAGGGGGCGCGCCCAGGGGGGTGGGCGCGCCCCCACCCTCGTGGGCAGCCCGGGACTCCCTTGACGTGCACTCCAAGTCTATTCGGTTGCTTTCCTTCCAAAAATAACTTCTCCAGTTGATTTCGTTCCGTTTTGACTCCGTCTGATATTCCTTTTCCTCAAAACACTGAAATAGGCTAAAAACATCAATTCTGGGTTGGGCCTCCGGTTAATAGGTTAGTCCCAAAAATAATATAAAAGTGGAAAATAAAGCCCAATATTGCCCGAAACAGTAGATAGTATAGCATGGAGCAATAAAAAATTATAGATACGTTGGAGACGTATCAGTGATCGCAGCCGTGCTTCATCTCTGGTTCATCTGCGAGCACTGTCGGTCCCTTGCGCTTCACGTCCTTGGCCTTGGCCTTCTTGTCTTCTGGGTCTGCATTGGGGAGCTCGAGGAGGGAGAGGCGTCCCTCCTCGGCCCTCTCGCACTTGTTCGTCATGTTGAACATTTCCAGGGCTATGCAAAGGTCTTCATGTATGGAGAGCTCCTCCTTCATCTTGACGTTGCGGACGCCATCAGAGAACGCTGAGATGATGGCCTCGTCCGACACCTTGGGGATCTTGAGGCGAACATTGTTGAAGCGCTGGATGTACTTCTACCGGGTCTCTCCTGGCTACTGCCTGATGCATTGCAGGTCACTCGTGGCCAGTCGGCAGTCATGCGTGCCCTGGAAGTTGGCGATGAAGTGCTCGCACATCTCGTCCTAGGAGGAGACCGATCCCACAGGGAGGTTCAGGAGCCAGGAGCGCACGCCGTCCTTGAGGGCCATGGGGAACCAGTTCGCCATGATCTTCTCGTCACCGCTGGCTGCCTCGATGCTCAGCTCGTAGAGCAGCAGGAACTCAGCGGGGTCGGCGGTGCCGTCATAGCACGGGGGAAGGTCAGGCTTGAACTTCCCCAGCCAGATGACGTTGCGCAGCTCAGGGGTGAATGCGCGGCACCCTGCTGTGGTCATGGGTGCCCGTCGGGGCGGTGGGGCCTGGTCTTGGTGCTCGCACGCCACCACCATAGACGGCGCACGGTCTTGACGTGGAGGTGCGGGAAGCGCACGTGCATCTTCTTGTGGCCGCTGCACCACTTGACAGCTTGCTTCTTCGCATGCGGGCGCCTGACGCTGCGGGTCATGTCGTGGCTCTACCCGCCTCGGCTCGACGATGGCGCCCTGCACTGGAGGCGGAGGAGGTGCCCCGTGAGCCACATCGCCCGCAGCAGGCGGCTACTGAGGCAGTGAGCGGGCCGGCGCAGCGGAGTCTCGGGCAGCACTGACGAGCTCGACGATGCGCTCGAGCCACTCCTCGTAAAAGTCGTCGATGGGGCGGTAGCGCAGGAGCTCCCACGCCATGAGCAGAGCGGCCTGCGCGTTCGACAGGCCACAGTGCGTGTGGGTGGATGAAGCGGCTGGAGTCAGCGACAGAGTGGCGGTGCGTCCGTCACGGCGCATGAAGGGGTGCAACGATGAAGCTTGTTGCTCGTGGCCAGCAGGGCATGTGGCGGCCTTAGCCGCTGGTGATGGGGGACGACGAGGACAGCCGTCGCCCGCCGGTGCCGTCTGAGCGACGCGGGCGGCAACCGCGGCTGCGTCAACCATGAAAGCATCGGAGTAGCGGTGGATCGATCGACGGAAGAGAAGATCTGACGCACCCCTACCTGGCGCGCCAAATGTTGGATTTCGTGTTCCGCAAACCCTTAAGAGGTTCGAAATCTAGGATGCGTGTGGAGATCTCAACCTGCCCAGCCTGCCAACTTGTGAAACCTCGCAGCCTAGCGTGTCGAGCTCGAAGGGAAAGAGAGACACGACAGTTTACCCAGGTTCGGTCCACCTTGCGGTGTAAAACCCTACTCCTGCTTTGTGGTGGATTTGCCTCGAGGGTCTGAGGAAGAACTAGTACAGGGGTGGAATGGATCTGATCTCTCTCTCCCTCTCTCTCTCTCTAGATTCGACCCCTCTCCTCGATGGAGGCTAGGTCCTATTTATAGTGGCCTTGGTCCTCTTCCCAAGTGTTGGCGGGAAGGGATCCCACAATGGCCAGATTTGAAGGGGACAACAAGTACATCCTATCCTGACTAAAGTGGTCTTTGCCTGCAAAAGCCTCTGGTCGTGATGCTGCGGTGGGCTCGGTGATGACCTCAGTCCTGCCGTCCTGGCGTTCTTGATCTTGTTGCACCAGGACGGAAACCTTTGGTTGATTCCTCGGGACTACGCGCCTGCTGCTTGCCTCCTTTGCACCAAAGAGGAAACTTGTATTCTGCGCACGCTGGCGCCCGCCTGGCCTTGGTCGTCATGGCTCACGTCAGCCGAACCTCGTGAGGTGCGCCTTGCATAAAAATCTTCGCTCCTCGGGAGCCAGCCAGGGGTGGCCGATCTCCTTAGAGGTCTTGCCATCATCCGCCTCGCGAGTGATGTCTACTACACAACTTTATTCTGGTATACACAACTGTTATATGTTGCAGCATTTTATCCTTATTTTTCCCACCGGGTTGGCAGGAGTTTTAGCAACATACCAAACACTATGTTTCTCATATTTTACCCATGGGGTTTTGAAGGAGACTTAGTAAGATGATGAACTCTCATTTGATCAAGCGATGATTAGGGGGGGTGTTAAAAATAAATAACCCTCCGGTTATTAGGGAATAATCCCCGCTCCTTCTCACATGTGCGGTTGCACACTTTCACCAACTGTCATGGCGGTTCCTGGAACGATGTCTCTATGGACCATCGCATCCCTTAGGCGATCGTTCCCATTGTAGGACGCTGCTACATCGTGCGCGCGCCCCGTGCGGTGCAATCTCGCGGCCTGCTATTTCAGGAAGTTGCCCACGTGCGGATCCCCCACCTGTGCTAAGAAAGGAAATCTCGCCCCTCACTCGCGTGTCACGTCACGACTAAAAATATAGCGACTCCCTCCAATCTCTCCCCACCAAACGAGAAAACCCTACGACCCAGCGCAGATCCTTCCTCCTCTCCCCTTCCCCCCAGCTATTTCTCCCAGCCGTGCCGCACGCCATGGCCTAGCTGGGGGATCTCCCTTGCATGAAGAAAAAACACCATAAAAGGGGGGGACCAGACCAAATCCTGAAGAACGCATATCTGGATGCAACTCTTTGTTGTGCATTAGGCAAAACTCTGAGACAACTCCGGCAAGAATACCACCAGAAACTGGGCAAATTTTCTCCCTTCAAAAACACCAAGGTAAAAACACAGGATTCTTCATCATTTTTTCTATTTTTTTCTTGGGCAAAAGCATGATACTACTAGGTTACACCAGAAATTGGATCTTGCCAACAAATCTGCTCTCCACCTGTAGTTGTCCTCCCATTCCCCATGTTGAATCTGGATCCAAGATAGAAGATGCCGTGCTCTTGAAACTTGTTATTATCTTGCCTATTGTCTTGCACCAGGCCTCTGCATTAAAAATAGGAGATAAGAAAACTGGTTGATATAAACTGTGTGTAGTTATTCTATGTGGCTACAAAAGGAGAGAGAAACCTTGCCTACATCCCTGATAAAAAAAGTAGATGAATTGACAAGGGACTAGTTTCTTACAAAACAAAAGGCTAGAAAAAAAGTGTGAGCTAGTAGTACAAGCAAAAACTAATGCACGCATCCTGCAAATTCATGAGCTGGCATTTTCCTGCCAACTAATAGTAAACATGATCTGCCAACCTGACTAGCAGTTAAAAAGAAAGAAAAAAGAGAAGTTTGTATGTTTTCATTTGCATTATGTCACTTACACAAGAATTTATGTTCTATCTTCTAAAAATGTGCAGATGGCTGAGCATGATCTCTAAACTACCTGATGACTTTGATGATTGTGATGGAGGCCCATTATACTGTACACAAGTCCCTCCTGGGTATCGAAGGGGTGGGCGAGTCACCAGATTTGCTTTCTGCTCCTGTCCAAAATGTCCTCGGTGTGGAGTTTCCTATTGCGGTGACTGCTGCTGACTCGTCTAATGCGACAACAACTGACACTGTTGTGCACGCCCCTGCCGTGTTCTGCCCGGCTTTAACTCTGCCTACAATGGTGGGCAAGGTCACCAGGGGGTAGGCGAGTATGTTTTTCATCTTAGGCGATTTGGACGGTGTACGGTGATTTAGACGACACTGTTCGACCGGTGGGGCGACCTAGGTCGCCGGGGGTAGGCGAGTATTTTTTCCGTCTTCGGCAATTTATAAGGTGTACGGTGGTTTAGGAGACTTGGTTCGACCGGTGGGGCGGCCTAGGTCGTTGGGGGTAGGCGAGTAAGTTTTCCATCTTAGGCAATTTAGAAGGTGTGCGGTGATTTAGGCGACACTGTTCGATGGGTGGGGTGACCTAGGTCGCCGGCGGTAGGCGAGTATGTTTTCCATCTTAGGCGATTTGGAAGGTGTACGGTGGTTTGGGCGACTTGGTTCGACCGGTGGTGCGACCTAGGTCACAGGGGGTAGGCGAGTATGTTTTCCATCCTAGGCGATTTGGAAGGTGTACAGTGGTTTGGGCGACTTGGTTTGACCGGTGGGGCGACCTAGGTCGCCGGGGGTAGGCGAGTATGTTTCCCCTCTTAGGCGATTTGGAATGTGTACGGTGGTTTAGGAGACTTGGTTCGAACGGTGGGGCGACCTAGGTCGTTGAGGGTAGGCGAGTATGTTTTCCGTCTTAGACGATTTGGAAGGTGTACGGTGGTTTGGGCGACTTGGTTCGACCGGTGGTGCGACCTAGGTCGCAGGGGGTAGGCGAGTATGTTTTCCATCTTAGGCGATTTGGAAGGTGTACGGTGGTTTGGGCGACTTGGTTCGACCGGTGGGGCGACCTAGGTTGCGGGGGGTAGGCAAGTATGTTTCCCCTCTTAGACGATTTGGAAGGTATACAGTGGTTTGGGCGACTTGGTTCGACCAGTGGGGCGACCTAGGTCGTTGGTGGTAAGCGAGTATGTTTTCCGTCTTAGGAGATTTAGAAGGTGTACGGTGGTTTGGAGACTTGGTTCGACCGATGGGGCGACCTAGGTCCCCAAGGGTAGGTGAGTATGTTTTCTGTCTTAGGCGATTTACAAGGTGTATGGTGGTTTAGGCGACTTGGTTTGATGGGTGGCGCGACCCAGGTCACCGGGGGTAGGCGAGTATGTTTTCCGTCTTAGGCGATTTGGTAGGTATACGGTGGTTTAGGCGACTTGGTTCGACGGGTGGGGCGACCTGGGTGACCGGGGGTAGGCGAGTATGTTTCCCCTCTTAGGCGATTTGGAAGGTGTACAATGGTTTAGGCGACTTGGTTCGATGGGTGGGGCGACCTAGGTCAGTGGGGTAGGCGACTATGTTTCTGTCTTAAGCGATTTGGAAGATGCACGGTGGTTTAGGCGACTTGGTTCGACGTGTGGAGCGACCTAGATGACCGAGGGTAGGCAAGTATGTTTTCCGTCTTGGGCAATTTCTGGTGGGCTTGGTCGAGTAAGCGCTCGTCGACCACATGGTGGACATAATTATGGATAGATATGTTACCCCCCCCCCTCAGTTAGCCTACTTTGTGGGCACGTCGAGGCGACTACGCGTAGGGACTAAGCGAATCTTTGTGTGATTGGGGCTTTTGGGTGACTTGGTGGTCTGTGATACTCTTGATTCACCGTTGGGGACAACACGTATGTGTGCGTTGGTAGGTGACTCCGTGACAAGATTTTAAGGGTGTGTGAGAGGCTTTAGAATGTTAGGCTTGGTCGAGTTGGCTTAGAGAGGGTGCATTGTGGGGCGGTTGTGGTAGGTGGGGAGGCGAGTTAGTTCCCTCCCGCTTAGCCGACGTTGTAGTCGTGTCGAGGCGACTATTTGTAGGGGCTTAGGCGGCTCTTTTTGAGTGATTTGGTGGTTTGGGCGAATTAGTGTATTGGGATACTCTAAGATTGGCCGTTTTGGTGCAGCGACTTTGTGTGTGTTAGGGTTGTTTGAGCAACTTTAACATGTGAGCTTGGTAGAGTAGGCTCTCGACAAGGGCACGATGGGGCGACTGTTGTAGGGGGGTGGCGAGTTAGTTCGCCCCGTTAGCCAACTTTGTGGTCGCATCAAGGCGACTAAGCACAAGGGCTTAGGTAGCTCTTTTTGTGTGGTTGGGGATATGGGCGACTTGGTGTATTAGGATACTCTGGGATTCGCCGTTGTGTGTGTTGGTAGGCGACTTCGTGTCGTGATTGGGGCTTTGGGCGACTTAGTGTACTCGGATGTTGTAAGATTCATCGTTTGGTGCCGCGAATGAGTGTCATGATTTTAGGGGTGTTGTGAGCGTTTTCAACGTGTAGCTTGGTCAAGTAGGCTCTCCGCATGCACATGGTGGGCACGGCTATGGTTGGCTAGGGCGACATAGTTCCCTCTAGTTAGCCCATTTTGTTGTCGCGTGTCTAGGCGACTACGTGCAAGGGCTTACAGCAACTCCAATAGATCTTGTATTTATAGAATAAAACTACCGTTTAAGGGAAGTTTGGGCAAAAAAAAGTCTCCAACAGATCCTGTAAACATGGAATAAATTTACAGGATCCCGTAGACTTGACCCCACCTTCCGTGTGGTTTAGAGGAAGTTTTGCTTCCCGTAAACTTTTGGCAGCAAGGAACCTGCTTGAAAACTTCCGGACGCGTTACTGGTACGCCGCCGCTGCCCCGCCGGAATGCGGAGCGTTGCCTGCCCCGCCAAAATGCGGCCGCGCCGCCACCCACCCCGCCGTGTTGCCTTTCACTGCCATACCAGCCCCCGCCCCCGCATCACCACACGACCTCTCGCCGACGGCCACCACACTTCCTCACGCCGCCCTCGCCAGAGGCCGTCCCGCGTGTCACCAACTAGCTCTCAAGTAGCTCTCAAGAAACTTCCCCTAAAATTTACAGAAGTTTTTTAGGGGAACTGCTGACGTTGCTCTTAGCAAGGTCTTTTGTGTGATTGGGGCTTTGGGCGACTTAGTGTACTGGGATGCTCTAGATTTTTCCTTTGGGTGGAATGACTGTGTGTGTTGGTAGGCGACTCCGTACCGTGATTTTAGGGATACTGTGTGCAACCCAGAACTGTTGTGTGTATACTAGAAAGATCCATACTTAAACTGCTGTTTGTATTGATTCAGTTGCAGACTACTTCACAAAATTGACATGGTAGCAGCCCAGAAACGAACAAGATAAACTAGCACACAAAACAGGTGCACAACAGGTCACACCAAAAATCACATTGATAGGCGACGACCAAAAATCTAGCAAACAATAGGTATGAATATTTCAGTGACATAATACCACATTCCGGACTAAGTTTTTTCTCATAGTGACCTGAACCTGTACTATTGTAGCCTGCAGCTAAATATCGACCTTAGTAGGCTAACATTGCGCAACATGTCAATTAACAAACTAATATATCAGAATCTGCACAAGTATACTAGAAAGATCAATACCAAACTGCAGTTTATATTGGTTAGTTCAACACTCCGAGTTAGGCCTATTGGATTTAGATGCAGACTACCTTTGTTGTTCCCTACAAATTATTCAGTGTTGTTGCCTATCCATTGTGCCCTACAGTATCATTCTGGTAGAAAAACTTGCCTATATCCTACTACTATCATTTGATAGAGTAAACTTGCCTATACCTGGCAAAAAATTGCATGCCCTCGGTGTGCAAAATTGCACGCGCTAGGTGAGTGATTTGCACGCAGGGGCTTGTGGGCGATTTCGGTGATTCCGTGCCGGTAGATTTCCCTACCCAGCACGCGATTCCGGCCACCCCACCCTCTCCCTTCCTCCGATTCCGGTGACCTCACCCTGTCCCCCCCCCCCCCCCCCTCCCAGTTCGAGAGATGAAAAATAGACTAGGCTACGGTCTTACCTTCTCTCCCAATCGATGTAGTGGTTCGCCACGCCATCGTCGTTCACCTGCCCTCGCGTCATGGGCGGCATCCCCCTCCTCCTTCTCCCTCCCCTTTCTCTCTTCGGCGCGTGATCCACTTGGTCGTCTGGTGGTGCTCGCTCCCCGCGTAGTGGTAGCTGCCGCCGGGTGCTGGCTCCCGGCCCCCTTGATCCTCGCCGTCGTCGGGCTCCCGCTGGCCTCGGCCGCCGACGAACCCTAGGGATTGCTCTCCTCTCTCTGTTCTGTCTTTTTTTAGGGCACTCTCTCTGGTCTGTCGACTGTAATCAGAGAGGAATGGACAGGAGGAGCTGAGGGGGCAGCGTTGTCCCAAAAAATCAAAGCACAAGACGACGAAACCCACCACTCTCTCTCCCTTGTGTGGTCGGGCTTATCTGTTACGTGGCGTGATCGTGAGCCGATGGAATGTCCAGCGTCGGCCGCTCGTGACGCCCGGATCGCGCGCGCGCGTCGTGCAGCGATTGGGTTGTATATAAGT
The DNA here is from genome assembly GCA_021605145.1 of Aegilops bicornis. Lineage (NCBI taxonomy): Eukaryota > Viridiplantae > Streptophyta > Magnoliopsida > Poales > Poaceae > Aegilops > Aegilops bicornis. The sequence goes on from CM038673.1 coordinate 156,031,707, forward strand.
GTTCATTCATCATCAATAAAGAACTTCGAATCATTTGTTATCTCCCTCGATTGTCTCCCGATTCTACATTCAAAATACTCACAACAAAACATGGGGGGGCATATAAAGCACACCCACATGTCAGAGTGGAGTTTGGGTGTTGGGATAGATCATGTCAATCAAGACAAATGAATTTGTTAGAGTGTAGAGAGTGTAGAGTGTATGTATACGCGTATAGAGCACTACCTTCGGTCAGTGCGTGCGTGTGAGTAGTGGGCATGTCGCCTACGATCAGCCAGGTAGTGGCGCACAAGGATCTCTGTAACCTGTATATAGTTTCAGCCAGCAGAGCTAATAGATGTGCGTTGATTCCTATAGCTACTCTCTCCTCTTCATGGTATCAGATACCGGCAACCGGCTCAATCCCTTTGCTCCGGTCGACGATCCCACTTCCGCCGCTGTGGAGAACAACCCGCCTTCCCCCTCCTCCCCTGCTCCGGATGGCTCCGGTGTTCCTGCCGCCGTGGTCGTGCCACCTCCACCCGCTCTCCTTCCGGCCGCACCGGTGGCTCCTGCTACGGTTGTGACAACCGTCTACCCCAGTCTTTGCAAACCATTGACATCCGTCGCTACGTTCCGATCACCCTCGACCTCCTCGCCGGCAACTACGCGAAGTGGCGTCGCCACTTCGACATGGCGATCGGCATGTTCGGGCTCCGCGATCACGTGGACGCCGCGGCTGCCCCGCGCTTTGATGATCCCGAATGGGCCATGGCGGATCATGCTGTGGTTCACTGGCTCAACGCCACTATCGTGCCTGATCTCCTCGACGCGGTGATGGCGGACGAGGACACGGCCCTCACTTTCTGGACGGCCATCGACGGGCTCTTCCGCGACAACCAACTCACCCGGGCGGTGTACATCGACGCTGAGTACCACGCCGTCGTGCAAGGCGACATGACGGTCATGCAGTATTGCACCAAACTGAAGACGTACGCCGACCAGCTTTGCGATCTCGGCCAGCCCGTGTCGGAGCCACGCCAAGTCTTCCACCTCCTGCGTGGCCTCAACCGTCAATACCACGGTGCCATTCCCCACATCACGTTGCAATCGCCGCTGCCCTCGCTCCTCCAGACGCGCTCCTTCCTGCTCCTTGAGGAGCACCGCTGATCGGGCCAAGACGTCTCCGAAGTGCGCGCAGCGCTCTACGCCGGGCGTGGTGCCGCCGCCGCCTCGCTTCGCCTTACCACGCCTTCCCGGTCATGCTCGACATCGCTGGGTGGCGGCCGTGCGCGGTGGCCGTGGGCGCCGCCATGGACACGGCATCTGGGGCGGCTTCGCCCGTCCTCACCTGCGCCCCCACGGGCACCCGGCCTGCCCGCTCCCTCCCCCAGCACCAACTCCTGGACGGGGCTGGTTCAGGCCTGGCCCATGTCGTGGTGCGCGCCGGGCTCTTTTGTGCTTGGCCCGCGCCCTGGCACGCCACCCCAACAGTCTATGTACACCGCTCCCACCGCTCCCGGTGCGTACGGCTACGGGCCTCCGCCTGCTTATGCACCTCTGTACGGCTACGCTCCGACCCCGGCCTATGCTGCTCCTCCTGGCACACAACAGCAGCAGCCGCTGGACATGGCCTCTCTCCAGGCCGCGCTTCACAGCGCCACAGCGGGGCCGTCGTCCTCTGGCAGCGCCTTCGAGTGGTACATGGACTCTGGTGCGGCGTCCCACATGACCAACTCCCCCGGTACACTTCAAACTATCCTTCCCTCTTCTTCCTCCTCTCATATTGTCGTTGGTAGTGGCGAGCATCTGCCCATCACACACACAGGCACCGGCTCGCTCATCTCCGGCACCTCTCCCATACAACTGCGCAACATCCTTGTCTCTCCCTCCCTGATCAAAAACCTTTTCTCCGTTCGTCAGATTTGTCGTGCCAATCCTGTTTCAGTGGAGTTTGACTTATTTGGTTTCTCTGTCAAGGACCTCCGAACTCGGGCGGTGATCCTGCACTGTGATTCCACTGGTGACCTCTACTCCGTGACGGCGGCGACCAAGCACCCTGCGCCTCCCTTTGCCGGCGTCGTCACTGCTGCTCGCCTTCACCAGCGCCTCGGTCACCTTGGTTCAGCCCAACTTCAGCTCGTCGACAGTAGCTTTCTTTTCAGTAAAACTGCGTCGCATCCTTGCCACACTTGTCGCCTTGGTAAGCATGTGCGCCTCCCATTTTCAGATTCTGTCAGTTGTACTTATTTTCCCTATCAACTACTGCATCTTGATGTATGGACATCTCCGGTTCCCAGTGTTTCTGGTTATCAGTTCTACTTAGTGGTTCTTGACGATTACACACACTATGTTTGGACCTTCCCCCTCAAACACAAATCTGAAGTTACGCGCCTATATTGCGCGATTTCTATGCCTATGCCCAAGACGCAATTTCAGCTGCCCGATGTTCTCTGTCCAAGCAGACATAACGGCCATGAAGTTCGATAGCCATGCCTCACGAGAGCTTCTTGCCTCCCACGGCACCGTACTCCGTTTGTCGTGCCCCTACACCAGTCACCAGAACTGCAAGGCTGAATGCATCCTCCGCACGCTCAACGATAGCGTGCGCGCGCTTCTTTTTCATGCCTCGATGCCGCTGCGGTTTTGGGCTGAAGCTCTGAACACTGCAACTTTTCTGCTGAACCAGCACCCCTGTCAACACAGCGCGCCGCGGACGCCCCATGACCTTTTGCTCTGCGTTGCCCATGATTACAGCATCCTGCTAGTGTTCGGCTGCCTATGCTACCCCAACCTCACCTCCACTGCTCGCCACAAACTTAATTGTCGCTCCGCCGCGTGTGTTTTTCTCGGCTATCCAGCCGATCACCGTGGGTATCGGTGCTTCGATCTCCAGTCCAAGCGAGTCATCACCTCGCGCCATGTTCTCTTCCACGAGGATGTCTTCCCCTTCTCGCGCCATGAGCCTGCCGTCCCGCCTGCTCCACTGCCACTTGGGGCTCCACCGATCCTGTAGCTCCTTCCACCTGTGTCGCATCTGATTCCCCTTGGACGGCTCCCCTGGCGACGCCACTCGCGCGCGCTTCGCTCATTCAACTGAGGCCGCTCGATCCTCATCCAGCTGCTCTGGCTCTTCGTTGTCTCTGGTGCGGTGTTCTGATTCAGTTTCAACTGCGGCCTCGGGTTCAGAAACTGGTGCGCTCGCACCAGCTCCGGCCCCTCGTCGCCCGGTGACCCGCGCGCAGGCCGGCGTCTTCAAGCCCAATCCAAAGTACTATGATGCCGCTGCTGCCTCCTCCACCAACTCGCTCTCACCGCTACCCAGCTCCGTTCGGATTGCCGTGCGCGATCCCAACTGGTTAGCTGCTATGACGACTTTGATGCGCTGGTCGCAACCGGACCTGGGAGCTGGTTCCTCACCCATCCAACGCCAACCTGATCAGCGGAAAATGGATCTTCAAACACAAATTTCGCGCGGATGGCTCCCTCGAACGGTACAAGGCACGGTGGGTGGTCTGAGGCTTCAATCAGCGCGCTGGCGTGGACTACGGCGAGACTTTCTCGCCGGTGGTCAAGCCGGCGACGTACCGCTCCGTCCTCACCATTGCTGCCTTGCGCGGCTGGCCCGTCCATCAACTGGACGTCAAGAACGCGTTCCTGCACGGTGCGCTTGTGGAGGAGGTTTACTGTCTCCAGCCGGCTGGCTTCGTCGACGAGGACCGTCCTCAGCATGTCTGCCGCCTCAACAAGTCATTGTATGGAAGCCGCGGCCCAGCTACGCTGGTTTCAGACGTTCACCGCCTTCATCAACACGATCGGCTTCACCGCGACGCGCTCTGACTCCTCTCTATTCACCTACACGCGCGGCGCTGACGCGGCCTTCCTCCTCCTCTACGTCGACGATATCGTGCTCACCGCGTCGACTCCGACTCTTCTCCAACGGATCATCCACGCCCTCACCAGTGAGTTTGCCACGAAGGACCTCAGCGCCCTGCGCTTCTTCCTCGGCATCCAAGTGACGCGCACCACGTCGGGCTTCTTCCTCTGTCAGCAGCAGTACGCTCCAGTACCTCACCATCACCCGGCCTGAGCTAGCGTACGCCGTGCAATAGATATGTCTGCACATGCACGATCCGCGGGAATGCCATCAGGCCCTCATCAAGCGCGTGCTGCGCTACAACCGGGGGTCGCCCGCGCACGGCCTCCATCTTTGCGCTTCCTCGGGCTGGATCTCGGCTTCTGGCCGACGCTGACTGGGCCGGCTGCCCGGACACCCGTCATTCGATGTCTGGGTTCTGCGTCTACCTCGGCGACGCGCTCGTCTCCTGGTCCTCCAAGCGTCAGGCCACCGTGTTGTTGGGGAACGCAGTAATTTCAAAAAATTTCCTACGATCACGCAAGACCATGGTGATGGCATAGCAACGAGAGGGGAGAGTGTCCGTCCACGTACCCTCGTAGACCGAAAGCGGGCGTTATAACAACGCGGTTGATGTAGTCGTGCGTCTTCACGATCCGACCGATCCAAGCACCGAGCGTCGGCACCTCCGAGTTACGCACACGTTCAGCTCGATGACGATCCCGGACTTCGATCCAGCAAAGTGTCGGGGATGAGTTCCGTCGGCCTGACGGCGTGGTGGCGATGTTGATGCTCCACCGACGCGAGGCTTCGCCTAAGCTCCACGACGATATGACTTCTCCGGCGCAGGGCTTCGCCTAAGCTCTCTGACGATATGACCGAAGTGGAATATGGTGGAAGGGGCACCGCGACACGGCTAAGGAAAGATCCGTAGATCAACTTGTGTGTCATGGGGTGCCCTTGCCCCGTATATAAAGGAGCCAAGGGGAGGTGGCCGCCCAAGGGGGAGAGCAAGATTAAGGAGTCCTACTCCTCGGGAGTAGGACTCCCCTCAATCCTAGTTGGATTAGGATTCCGGAGGAAAGAGAGAGAGGGGCGGCCCACCTTTCCTAGTCCTAATAGGACTAGGGAAGAAGGCGACCACCTAGGGCTGGCCCTCTCTCCTTTCCACTAAGGCCCACTATGGCCCATGTAGTTCCCGGGGGGTTCCGTAACCTCCGGTACTCGATTAAATTCGATTTCACTCGGAACCCTTCCAAGTCCAAACATAGGCTTCCAATATATCAATCTTTATGTCTCGACCATTTCGAGACTCCTCGTCATGTCCGTGATCACATCCGGGACTCAACAAACTTCGTGCATCAATACTTATAAACTCATTATGAGCGTCACATCGAAGCGTTAAGCGTGCGGACCCTACGGGTTCGAGAACTATGTAGACATGACCTAGAACCATTCTCGGTCAATAACCAATAGCGGAACCTGGATGCCCATATTGGTTCCTACATATTCTACGAAGATCTTTATCGGTCAAACCGCATAACGACATACGTTGTTCCCTTTGTCATCGGTATGTTACTTACCCGAGATTCGATCGTCGGTATCCAATACCTAGTTCAATCTAGATTATCGGTAAGTCTCTTTACTCGTTCCGTAATACATCATCTCACAACTAACTCATTAGTTGTAATGCTTACAAGGCTTAAGTGATGTGCATTACCGAGAAGGCACGGAGATACCTTTCCGACAATCGGAGTGACAAAACCTAATCTCGAAATACGCCAACCCAACAAGTACCTTTGGAGACACCTGTAGTACTCCTTTATAATCACCCGATTACGTTGTGACGTTTGGTAGTACCAAAGTGTTCCTCCGGTGGCAGGAGTTGCATAATCTCATAGTTACAGGAACATGTATGGGTCATGAAGAAAGCATTAACATACTAAACGATCAAGTGTTAAGCTGACGGAATGGGTCATGTCAATCAGATCATTCTACTAATGATGTGACCTTGTTAATCAAATAACAACTCCTTGTTCATGGTTAGGAAACATAACCATCTTTGATTAACAAGCTAGTCAAGTAGAGGCATACTAGTGACATCTTGTTTGTCTATATATTCACACATGTATTATGTTTCCGGTTAATACAATTCTAGCATGAATAATAAACATTTATCATGATATAAGGAAATAAATAATAACTTTATTATTGCCTCTAGGGCATATTTCCTTCAGTCTCCCACTTGCACTAGAGTCAATAATCTAGATTACAAAGTAATGATCCTAACACCCATGGAGTCTTGGTGCTGATCATGTTTTGCTCGTGGAAGAGGCTTAGTCAGCGGGTTACGCAACATTCAGATCCGTATGTATTTTGCAAATTTCTATGTCTCCCACTTGGACTTGGTCCCGAATGGAATTGAAGGCGTCTCTTGATGTGCTTGGTCCTCTTGTGAAATCTGGATTCCTTTGCCAAGGCAATTGCACCAAGTATTGTCACAGAAGATCTTCATCGGTCCCGATGCACTAGGTATGACACCTAGATCGGAAATGAACTCTTTCATCAGACTCCTTCATTTGCCGCTTCCAAGCAGCTATGTACTCCGCTTCACATGTAGATCCCGCCACGACGCTTTGTTTAGAATCGCACCAACCGACAGCTCCACCGTTTAATAAAACACGTATCCGGTTTGCGATTTAGAATCGTCCGGATCGATGTCAAAGCTATGCGTCGACGTAACCATTTACGACTAGCTCTTTGTCACCTCCATATACGAGAAACATATCCTTAGTCCTTTTCGGTATTTCGGGATGTTCTTGACCGCTGTCGATGATCCATTCCTGGATTACTTTGGTACCTTCTGCCAAGCTTATAGCTAAGCATACGTCGGTGCGGTACACAGCATTGCATACATGATAGAGCCTATGGCTGAAGCATATGGAACATATTTCTTTTTCTCTCTATCTTCTTCTGTGGTGGGGCATTGAGTCTTACTCAATCTTACACCTTGCAACACAGGCAAAAAACCTTTCTTTGCTTGATCCATTTTGAACTTTTTCAAAATTTTATCAAGGTATGTGCTTTGTGAAAGTCCAATTAAGCGTCTTGATCTATCTCTATAGATCTTGATGCCCAATATGTAAGCGACTTCACCGAGGTCTTTCATTGAAAAACTTTTATTCAAGTATCCTTTTATGCCATCCAGAAATTCTATATCATTTCCAATTAATAATATGTCGTCCACATATAATATCGGAAATGCTTCTGAGCTCCCACTCACTTTCTTGTAAATATGAGGCTTCTCCAAAAGTCTGTACAAACCCATATGCTTTGATCACACTATCAAAACGTTTATTCCAACTCCGAGAGGCTTGCACCGCACCATAAATTGATCGTTGGAGCTTGCACACTTTGTTAGCACCTTTTGGATCGACAAAACCTTACGGTTGCATCATATACAACTCTTCTTCTAGAAATCCATTCAAGAATGCGGTTTTACATCCATTTGCCAAATTTCATAATTATAAAATGCGGCAATTGCTAACATGATTCAGACGGACTTAAGCATCGCTTCTGGTGAGAAAGTCTCATCGTAGTCAACCCCTTGAACTTGTCGAAAACCTTTTGCAACAAGTCGAGCTTTGTAGAACGATTACATTACCATCGGCGTCAGTCTTCTTCTTAAAGATCCACTTATTTTCAATGGCTTGCCGATCATCGGGCAAGTCAATCAAAGTCCATACTTTGTTCTCATACATGGATCCCATCTCAGATTTCATGGCTTCCAGCCATTTTGCGGAATCTGGGCTCACCATCGCTTCTTCATAGTTTGTAGGTTCGCCATGGTCAAGTAACATGACTTCGAGAATAGGATTACCGTACCACTCTGGTGCGTATTTTACTCTGGTTGACCTACGAGGTTCAGTAGTAACTTGATCACGAAACTTCATGATCATCATCATTAGTTTCCTCACTAATTGGTGTAGTTGTCACGGGAACCATTTCTTGTGATGAACTACTTTCCAATAAGGGAGTAGATACACGATTATCTCATCAAGTTCCACTTTCCTCCCACTCACTTCTTTCGAGAGAAACTCCTTCTCTAGAAAGGATCCGAATTTAGCAACAAAAATCTTGCCTTCAGATCTGTGATAGAAGGTGTACCCAACAGTCTCCTTTGGGTATCCTATGAAGACACATTTTTCCGATTTGGGTTCGAGCTTATCTGGTTGAAGTTTCTTTACATAAGTATCGCAGCCCCAAACTTTAAGAAACGACAACTTTGGTTTCTTGCCAAACCACAGTTCATAAGGCGTCGTCTCAACGGATTTTGACGGTGTCCTATTTAACGTGAATGCGGCCGTCTCTAAAGCATAACCCCAAAAACGATAGCGGTAAATCGGAAATCGACATCATAGATCGCACCATATCTAGTAAAGTACGATTCTGACGTTCGGACACACCATTTCTCCGTGGTGTTCGGGTGGCGTGAGTTGTGAAACTATTCCACATTGTTTCAAATGTAAACCAAACTCGTAACTCAAATATTCTCCTCCACGATCAGATCGTAGAAACTTTATTTTCTTGTTACGATGATTTTCCACTTCACTCTGAAATTCTTTGAACTTTTCAAATGTTTCAGATTTGTGTTTCATTAAGTAGATATACCCATATCTGCTCAAATCATCTGTGAAGGTGAGAAAATAACTTGATACCGCCAAGCGTGCTTCAATATTCATTGGACCACAAACATCGGTATGTATGATTTCCAACAAATCGGTTTACGCTCCATAGTTAGGAGAACGGCGTTTTGGTCATCTTGCCCATGAGGCACGGTTCATAAGTACCAAGTGATTCATAATCAAGTGATTCCGTAAGTCCATCAAGATGGAGTTTCTTCATGCGTTTTACACCGATATGACCTAAGCGGCGGTGCCACAAATAAGTTGCACTATCATTATCAACTCTGCATCTTTTGGTTTCAACATTATGAATATGTGTATCACTACTGCCGAGATTCAACAAGAATAGACCATTCTTCAAGGGTGCATGACCATAAAAGATATTACTCATATAAATAGAACAACCATTATTCTCGATTTAAATGAATAACCGTCTCGCATTAAACAAGATCCAGATATAATGTTCATGCTCAACGCCGGCACCAAATAACAATTATTTAGGTCTAAAACTAATCCCGAAGGTAGATGTAGAGGTAGCGTGCCGATTGCGATCACATCGACTTTGGAACCATTTCCAACGCGCATCGTCACCTCGTCCTTAGCCAATCTTCGCTTAATCCGTAGTTCTGCTTTGAGTTGCAAATATTAGCAATGTAACCGATATCAAATACCTGGTACTACTGCGAGTATTAGTAAGGTACACATCAATAACATGTATATCACATATACCTTTGTTCACCTTGCCATCCTTTTTATCCGCCAAATACTTGGGGCAGTTCCGCTTCCGATGTCCGATGCGCTTGCGGTAAAAACACTTTCGATTTCAGGGCTTAGGTCCAGACTTGGGTTTCTTCTCTTGATCAGCAACTTTCTTGCTGTTCTTTTTGAAGTTCCCTTCTTCTTCCCTTTGCCCTTTTTCTTGAAACTAGTGGTCTTGCTGACCATCAACACTTGATGCTCTTTCTTGATTTCTACCTCCATGACTTCAAAGATCGCGAAGAGCTCGAGGAATTGTCTTAGTCATCCCTTGCATATTATAGTTCATCACTGAAGCTCTTGTAGCTTGGTGGCGATGATTGGAGAATTACATCGATGACACTATCATCAGGAAGATTAACTCCCGGCTGAATTAAGTGATTGTTATACCCGGACATTACGAGTATGTGCTCACCGACAGAACTATTCTCCTCCATCTTGCAGCTATAGAACTTGTTGGAGACTTCATATCTCTCAATCGGGCATTTGCTTGAAATATTAACTTCAACTCACGGAACATCTCATATGCTCCATGACGTTCAAAGCGTCGTTGAAGACCCGGTTCTAAGCCGTAAAGCATGGCACATCGAACTATAGAGTAGTCATCGGCTACTTTGCGGACGTTCATAACTTCGGCTCGGCATCTGCAGGCGAACTGTCACCCAGCGGTGCTTCCAGGGCGTAATTTTTACGTGCAGCAATGAGGATAATCCTCGGGTTACGGACCCGATCCGTGTAATTGCTACCATCATCTTTCAACTTTGCTTTCTCAAGGAAGCATTAAAATTCAACGGAACAACAAAGACGAGCCATCTATCTACATCAAACATAGACAAGCAAAATACTATCAGGTACTAAGTTCATGATAAATTTAAGTTTGATTAATCATATTAAAAACCTCCCACTTAGACGAGACATCTCTCTAGTCATCTAAGTGATCACGTGATCCAAATCAACTAAACCATGTCCGATCATCACGTGAGATGGAGTAGTTTCAATGGTGAACATCACTATGTTGATCATATCTACTATATGATTCACGCCGACCTTTCGGTCTCTACGTGTTCGAGGCCATATACATTATATGCTAGGCTCGTCAAGTTTAACTCGAGTATTACTGCGTGTGCAACTGTTTTGCACCCGTTGTATTTGAGCGTAGAGCCTATCACACCCGATCATCACGTGGTGTCTCAAAGACGAAGAACTTTCATAGCGGTGCATACTCGGGAGAACACTTCTTGATAATTTTTTAGTGAGAGATCATCTTATAATGCTACCGTCAATCAAAGCAAGATAAGATGCATAAAGGATAAACATCACATGCAATCAATATAAGTGATATGATATGGTCATCATCATCTTGTGCTTGTGATCTCCATCGCCAAGCACCGTCATGATCACCATCGCCACCGGTAGCGACACCTTGATCTCCATCGTAGCATCGTTGTCGTCTCGCCAATCTTATGCTTCCACGACTATCACTACCGCTTAGTAATAAAGTAAAGCATTACATCGCGATTTGCATTGCATACAATAAAGCGACAACCATATGGCTTCTGCCGATTGCCGATAACTTCGGTTACAAAACATGATCATCTCATACAATAAAATATAGCATCACGTCTTGACCATATCACATCACAACATGCCTGCAAAAACAAGTTAGACGTCCTCTACTTTGTTGTTGCAAGTTTTACGTGGCTGCTACGGGCTGAGCAAGAACCGTTCTTACCTACGCATCAAAACCACAACGATAGTTTGTCAAATAGACTCGTTTTAACCTTCTCAAGGACCGGGCGTAGCCACTCGGTTCAACTAAAGTTGGAGAGACAGTCTTCCGCAAGCCATCTATGTGCAAAAGCACGTCGAGAACCGGTCTCGGCGTAAGCGTCACGCGTAAGGTTGGTCCGGATCGTCTCGCCCAACAATACCGCTGAACCAAAGTATGACATCTTTGGTAGGCAGTATGACTTGTATCGTCCACAACTCACTTGTGTTCTACTCGTGCATATGACATCTACGCATAAAACGGGCTCGATTCCACTTTGTTGGGGAACGCAGTAATTTCAAAAATTTCCTACGATCACGCAAGACCATGGTGATGGCATAGCAACGAGAGGAGAGTGTCCGCCCACGTGCCCTCGTGACCGAAAGCGGAAGCGTTATAACAACGCGGTTGATGTAGTCGCACGTCTTCACGATCCGACCGATCCAAAGCACCGAACGTCACGGCACCTCCGAGTTACGCACACGTTCATTTCGATGGCGATCCCGGACTTCGATCCGGCAAAGTGTCGGGGATGAGTTCCGTCGACCTGACGGCGTGGTGACGATGTTGATGCTCCACCGACGCAGGGCTTCGCCTAAGCTCCATGACGATATGACTTCTCCGGTATGAGGCTTCGCCTAAGCTCTCTGACGATATGACCGAAGTGGAATATGGTGGAAGGGGCACCGCACGGCTAAGGAAAGATCCGTAGATCAACTTGTGTGTCATGGGGTGCCCCTTGCCCCGTGATATAAAGGAGCCAAGGGGAGGTGGCGGCCCAAGGGGGAGGCGACTAAGGAGTCCTACTCCCTCCGGGAGTAGGACTCCCCTCAATCCTAGTTGGATTAGGATTCCGGAGGAAGAGAGAGAGAGGCGGCCCACCTTTCCTAGTCCTAATAGGACTAGGGGAAGGGGCGCAAGGCCACCTAGGGCTGGCCCTCTCTCCCTTTCCACTAAGGCCCACTATGGCCCATGTAGTTCGGGGGTTCCGGTAACCTCCCGGTACTCGATAAATTCGATTTCACTCGGAACCCTTCGAAGTCCAAACATAGGCTTCCAATATATCAATCTTTATGTCTCGACCATTTCGAGACTCCTCGTCATGTCCGTGATCACATCCGGGACTCGAACAAACTTCGGTGCATCAATACTTATAAACTCATTATGAACTGTCATCGAAGCGTTAAGCGTGCGGACCCTACGGGTTCGAGAACTATGTAGACATGACCTAGAACCATTCTCGGTCAATAACCAATAAGCGGAACCTGGATGCCCATATTGGTTCCTACATATTCTACGAAGATCTTTATCGGTCAAACCGCATAACGACATACGTTGTTCCCTTTGTCATCGGTATGTTACTTACCCGAGATTCGATCGTCGGTATCCAATACCTAGTTCAATCTCGTTATCGGTGAAGTCTCTTTACTCGTTCCGTAATACATCATCTCACAACTAACTCATTAGTTGTAATGCTTGCAAGGCTTAAGTGATGTGCATTACCGAGAAGGCCTGGAGATACCTTTCCGACAATCGGAGTGACAAAACCTAATCTCGAAATACGCCAACCCAACAAGTACCTTTGGAGACACCTGTAGTACTCCTTTATAATCACCCGATTACGTTGTGACGTTTGGTAGTACCTAAAGTGTTCCTCCGGTAAGCAGGAGTTGCATAATCTCATAGTTACAGGAACATGTATGGGTCATGAAGAAAGCATTAACATACTAAGCGATCAAGTGTTAAGGCGACGGAATGGGTCATGTCAATCAGATCATTCTACTAATGATGTGACCTTGTTAATCAAATAACAACTCCTTGTTCATGGTTAGGAAACATAACCATCTTTGATTAACAAGCTAGTCAAGTAGAGGCATACTAGTGACATCTTGTTTGTCTATATATTCACACATGTATTATGTTTCCGGTTAATACAATTCTAGCATGAATAATAAACATTTATCATGATATAAGGAAATAAATAATAACTTTATTATTGCCTCTAGGGCATATTTCCTTCACGTGTCTCGCTCGAGCGCTGAAGCTGAGTACCGCGGCGTTGCCAACGTCGTCGCCAAATGCGTCTGGCGACGTCAACTTCTCAGCGAGCTTCTTCTTCCCGTCCGCTCGACGACCGTGGTTTAGTGCGACAACGTGTCCGCCTGCTACCTCTCCGCCAACCCCGTGCACCACCGCCGCACCAAGCATGTCGTACTCGACATCCATTTTGTGCGGGAACGCGTGGCGCTCGACCAGTTTCGCATCCTTCACATCCCCACCACATAACAGCTCGCTGATGTCATGATGAAAGGCTTGCCCACGGATATTTTCCTTCAGTTCAGGGCCAGTCTTTGTGTCGCGCAGGCCGACACCAACACTGGGGGGGGGGGTGGGTGTTAGAGTGTGGAGAGTGTAGAGTGTATGTATACGCGTATAGAGCACTACCTTCGGTCAGTGCGTGCGTGTGAGTAGTGGGCATGTCGCCCACGATCAGCCAGGTAGTGGCGCACAAGGATCTCTGTAACCTATCTATAGTTCCAGACAGCAGAGCTAATAGATGTGCGTTGATTCCTATAGCTACTCTCTCCTCTTCAGAATTAATGTGACAAACTATTTAGGTAGTACTCCCTCCGTCCCAGAAAAGTTGTCTCCGCCGATGTTTTACAAAAACCCCCTCCCCTTTCTTTCGACAAGCCATGCAGCCCATCGCGCCTGCTCTGTCGCCTCGCCACGCACCGGCGGCCTGCTCCGCCGCCTGCTCCGCCGCCTTGCCGCCTGCTCTGCCGGCTCTCCACCTGCTCCGTCTCCACGCCACGCGCTGGTGGCCTCCTCCCCCTCGTCTCGCCGCTTTTCTTCCTTCGCACCAGGAGATCCAGAGGGAAGGATCCCCTTTTTCCGCAAAGCCCGCGGCTTCCGGCTCGGGCGGCGCTCATGTCCTGGAGGGAGTTGGGGCTCGATCTGGAGGCATGGAAGATCCTCGAGCTCCTCGTCCTCGAGCTCCTCATCCACCAGTTCCTCCTCCAGACGACGAGCGGCTGCTGCAGAAGTCAACGGCGTGGGGAAGACGACCACGGCATGGGGAAGACGAAGACTTGCTCGACCACATGCCACTGCCCGTGCTTATCTTGCCATCGCCATTTCCCTCCTCGGTGGCGGGTGATGATGGAGGACCCGCCCTCTTCATTCCACCGGGCGCCCGTCGCTGCCGCTTTTGCTTCGCTTTTGCTGCCCGCTCGCCACGGTAGCACAGGTCCATCTTCTAGCTGCTGATTTACATGCGGTGAAGCAAGCGGTGAGCTGGTTTTGTTCTTGTCCTCTTGGATTGTGCAGCGATTGGAGGAGGACTTGGTGCAGAAGGAATGAAATGCAGTATGGATGCTACTTCCGTTGATCTCGGTGAGCTTGCTAGATGAGTACAAATGTGCCCTTGATGATTTTAAAACTATTGTTAGCCATGGAATTCAGTAAGATAAGATATGCTTGAGATGAACATGCCACCTTTGTCGATAAGATAAGATAAAACCATGACAATTTTGACTAGGAAGCATGACAATCTCAAACTAATTGAGTAAAAATTCAGTAAACTTGTGCATCTAGGAATCAAAACCTGAACATCAACTTGACAGATCAAAAGTTCAACTAATTGAGTAAAAATTCAGTAAACTTGACAGATCAAAACCCGACAGAAATTGATAGGTTTTGGAAGAAAATGACAGGTTACGAACATCAACTTGGTGAACAAAGATCTTGTTGAATAATACGATTAATTACGAAACTTCAAAAGTTAACTAAAATTTTTGTCCTCTTGGATTCAGCTCTTGAACATGATCACTATTGAACATGATCATATTACTGATTGTACTTGTGTTCAAAAGTTCACTTTGAAATTTTTGTGAAGTTTTAAACAAAATGATTACTATTGCATCTAGGAATCATTGTTCTGCTCCTATATGTAGTGCCGCTGCAGTAAATTTTATACTCTCACTTTGAAGACTGTGTTGCTAAATCAACATCAAGTTTAGGAACAAGTGTGTTCCTAAATAATCTTCGATTTCCATATATTTCTTGTCAAGTCTGAAATTTTGATCTTTCTTGTCAAGTCTGATTTGTCTCTGAACATTGGTTCTGATAAATTAGTGGTTAATTGGACATAAGGATTAGATCTTAGCTGGTGCTCTTTTCAGATGGCTTGTTCTCAAATTTTGGTACTCCATTTAGAGTAACTTAATTCTGATATACGTAATGTAGGAGGAGGATCATGTTTTCGGTGCCTTAGTACACAAAAAGTAGGCAAACTTTCTGTAAGAATATACTTAAATCAAGTTTATTCAGTTAACTAAATCAAGTTTATTCAGTTAAGGACAGAATTATTTTGATCAAGTAATTACTGTGACAACATTGCAACATTTCTTGAGTACATGATCAGGTTTTGCCTTTTCGGTAAAGGGGTGCAGCAACTTTCGGGATTTACAAAGCTGTAGTGTGTGTCTAGATGCCCTTGATACTCCATCTAGATTCTCTTGATGTATTTGAATTTTTCTGTATTTATATGCCCTTGATACTCCATCTCATTTGTTGTTAGTTTAGGTACACCTACCAAAATCACTGCTATCAAGAGTGCAAAATGGATCTGAATTCTGAAACTACACCATGTTCCTGTTAATCATAAGAATAAGAATAAGAATAAGAATAAGAATAAGAATAAGAAAGAGAATAAGAAGGAGAAGGAGAAGGAGAAGGAGAAGGAGAAGAATAGGAAGAAGAAGAAGAAGAAGAAGAAGAAGAAGAAGAAGGAGAAGGAGAAGGTGAAGGAGAAGAAGAAGGAGAAGAAGAAGGAGAAGAAGAATGAGAAGAAGAAGAGGAAGAAGAAGAAGAAGAAGAAGAAGAGCTCCTAGCATAGAAGAAGGATCTCTTCTTCTTCTTACAAGTAAATTAAATAAAAACAAGTAAATTAAAAAAAATCAAATAATTCACATGACACACTCCAATCTTTTCTCATTGAACACATGACACAAAGACATACACATGACACAATATATGACACATGACATACACACGACATACACATGACACAAGACATACACATGACATACACATGACATACTCCTATCATTTCTTTTTCCTTTCCCTATATACTCCTTTCCCTTTCCTTTTCCTGAGCTCTATTCCCCTTGTTCTATAATGGCCATCAAAACTCAAAATTTATGTGGAATTCCAAAACTCAAAATTTATGTGGAATTCCAAAACTCAAAATTTGATTTTACTAAGCGTTGATCTGTGTTAGCATTTTCTGTTCTTTTGAATTTATTGGTGTATGTAATTCTGGTCAGCGCCGCTCTTTGGAGGCGATGAGCGTTTTGCACAATAAGGTGCCGCAAGTCATCAAAGCACAGATAGAGGGACTCCATGAGGGCTGCTCTGCCCAGAGGTGGGACGGACAGGTCTCAACGAAGTTCATCCAGCTGCTGGACCAAGTACAGTCTTATCATAAACCAAAGTAAGTTTCACAACACAAATTCTCAGGCTCCTTATCATAAATCAGAGGATATCATTCCTAGCATTAAGCCATAGTTTAAGGACTTACAGCAGCTAAGTTGATTTCAGTTTGTAAAACAGAGAAAATTAGATGTTTGAAGTGGGATTGTCTGATTGTACAGACATTTTGTAACACCTACTCCATCTAGCATCTAGCAACTCTGCAGTCTGATTGTACAGGCATTTTGTAACACCTACTCCATCTAGCATCTAGCAACTCTGCAGTCTGATTGTACAGGCATTTTGTTTGGAACTGAATTAAGTATGCAGTCTTGAAGTGGTGATTATTTGAAGCAATTAAGTGTGCTATGTTTCATCTATCCGGTATTACCAAATCTTGCAATCTTGTCATTGGCTTGAATGAGCATTATCGAAATCAAACACTTTGCATCATTACTAACATCTGAGTTTAGTGTCAGGTACTGCATCATCACAGTTTGCATCATTACACACTATTCCTAATCCACTGCACAATTTCACAGGAGGAGTAATTGAACAAACTATTCCTGTTCCACTGCTCAATTTCACATCAATAATACATTTTGAGAGTAATTTCACATCAATTTTGCAGAGGTAGCAGAGGAGGCGGGAGGAAAACATGGAGTGGTACCAGCAGAGGTAGGAGAGGCGGGAAGCAGAGGCAGCAGCGGAGGTGGGAGGCGGCACTCGTCACAGGAGCTACGCAGGTGGGAGGCGGCTGGGCCCGACAGATGGATGCGCTGGTCACCTCCATGGCGGCGGTGGAGCAATGGCCAGGCTTGCCCAACTCCCGCCGGAGTGGGTGGCAGCTGGCGCGAGCAAGGCCGGGGACGCGAGCAGCACAACAAGGAGGAGCCGCTCTTGACCGTGGAGCCGCCGCCCGTCGGCCCGTGTCGCCGCCGCCCGTCAGGTCGCCCGTCGGTAGTGGAAGCGAGTGGCGGCGGCGCAAATTGGCGCAGTGCGGTGGGCGGCGGCGGCCTTGGTGGGCCGTCGCGGCTAAGCCCTCGGCGGCTGGGTAGCGCCCGTGCCTGGGCGACGGTGGCTGAGGCGTGCGTTGCAGCTGCAACGGGAGGTGGAAGAAGCAGATTGGGTTGATTAGCAGCAGTTTTAAAAGGATAAGGGGCTTTTTGCAAAATTACATTTGAATTAAGCTGATGACAACTTTTCTGGGACGGAGGGAGTATTATAGATAGATAGATGATCGACCGGTTCCTTACCGCCATGACCCGCGGGCATTGAAGAGCCGAAAAAGATCTCTGAATTGTTAATGCAACTAGCCGCACCGTCAGTCAGGTAGATTCGCACGTACACGCGCGCACAGGGGTTCACGCGTGCTATATATACGAGAGTGTCCACTAATTGCCAGCATCATTCAGAACTACACGTTCATCACACTAGCTAGCTATGCAGATGGCCCGCGCCGGAGCTACCCTTCTCGGCGTCCTCCTCTTTGCATCGCTGGCCGGTTTAGCGGCCGGCAAGAAAGACTGCTACCACGACATCGTACAATGCTGCAACCAGACGATCAAGAAGGAGGGTCCCTACATCTCCCCTAGTCAGCTCTGCCGCCGCGAGGCGAGGAAGGCGAACATGCCCTGCGTCTGCCACATCCTCACCGCCTACGACGAGCGGATCGTCAGCCCAGAGAAGCTCGTCCGCTGCGCCCACGACTCCGGCGTCGACCTCCCCGTCGGGAGCAAATGCGGAAGTAAGCAGACCCGCTCCTCCAACTGGCGCCATCAGCCTCCGCAGCCCCATTACCAGCCCCCTGACGCATTCAACAGGCACACTTTTCGCCATCCACCGCCGCCGCCCCCTCACCACCACCCGCCTACTTCTTGGAACCGTCACTCCTTTCGCCATCCGCCGCCGCCGCCCCCGAACCACCACCCGCCTGCCTCTTGGAACGGTCACTCATTTCGCTATCCGCCGCCGCCGCCGCCCCACCACCACCCTCCTGCAACACTGAACGGACAGTCGTTTCGCTAACCGCCGCCGCCGCCCCCACACCACCAGCCAGCTGCTTCTTGAAACGGACAGTCGTTTCGCCATCCGCCGCTTCCACCGCCCCATCACCAGCCGCCGCGGTCGCTCCGCTCCTCCATCCGGCGCGGACCAGCGCCTCCTTACTCCAAGCCCCACGCGTGAGAAGTTTAGATGTGGAGGTTGATATGATGGCAGAAGAACTAAACAAGTGAGCGCGTGCCTACATGTACGCTGATATGATGTGGAGTAATTGTCTTTGTCCGGACCATCTATGTACTATTATTCGAACCGCCAGTCAAAATAAAGTGTGCCCACATAAAATTGACTTGAGACTGAAATCAATGTGGTGATGGAATCATGTGTGTGGCCGCTTGTTTTGGAATCGTGTGTTGATGGAATCATGTGTCGGCGGAATCATGCGTTGATAGCTGTGTCGCTAGCGACAAAGAAAGAACTTTTAATCATATTCAGAAGGCAGTGGAATGGGGTATTAACTCATAACAGAGATGTCAATAGCAATGTTCTAATTTTCCTCACAACTAAATAGCTGCATTTCACCCCGAAAAAAAAAAGATGCATTTCAGTTAAGAACTTAGCACTATATAGTATGATTTCTAAGGGTTTACCAACAAAAATGTCATAGGGCGACCAACTGGCCTAATTTCACAACACGACTTACTGTTGAAAAAAAAATAACTATTAGCTAATAAGCCAATACATGGAGTACAATATAGTGCATGACCATACTGTCATAAAGTAAATAGTAGCATACCGTTCCTAAGAAGTCTTCTGTCGATTTTAAGCATCCTCACTTGTTAGGCCTTCAGTGTATTCTTTTCTTGTTGTCCATTTACTACCTGAAAGAAAAGAATTAACCTTTAAGATGACATATACCCAACTATGCAAGCATACACACAATCAGCCATGAACACTATACATCTACGCAAGCATAAATTATCATACACAAAATCCTTTCTCTTGTTGTGCATTCACAATAGTAAACATTAATTATGTTCATCTGTGGACTACAATTAACCATGCAATCGTTGAAACACACATACATGAGTATACACACAATCAAACACATACACGGGAATTCACCAAAGAAAAGCGGCAATGATAAATCCCGAACGTTCGTATTTTAAGCATGGCAACCCGAACGTTTTTTATGACAACTTTAGTTCACGTGAGGTTGGCAAACATTGCAATTTTCTGACAAAAAAATGAACTCGGACAAAGTTGCCATGTCTTAGAGCAACTCTAGCAGTCTGCACAAAATCTCGACCCGCATAACACGTTTGCAGATCCACGAAGATCTTGTTTACGGGTCGAAAATTAGCGCGTCCGAACAGAAACCGTAGATGAAACTGCATAATTTGAAAATATAGTTTCGCGGGAAGTTCATACTACATACTAATATATTTTACATGATCAAGCACTGCAAACACTAGTTCATACTACATACTACATCAGTACTAGTACTAGGGGGGTGGGGATCTCACGGCGGCGAGCTCGCGGCCATGGACGACGCCTCCGAGGAGCTCAATCCTCCTCGCCGGAGCTACAGAGATCGATGTACTTCGCCCTCTGCTCCTCGCGGATGCGCTGTCACTCGTCGTCCTTCGCCTTGGTGGCGAGGTTGGCCGCGACCGCCTGCCGCCATTGGAGGTCTTCGATCTCCTCGTCGTGGTGCCGGCGCTCCTCCTCCTCCTCGTGCATACTCCGCTCGGCAATGACGGCCGCAACCGCGTCCACGTCGGCGACGAAGTCCTCCGGCCAGACGACTCCGCGGCGGCCGAGCTCTTTGGGCTCCTCCTTGACGGGGACGAACTCGACGTCCTCCGGCTCCTCCGGTCCTCCGACTACTCCCTCTTCACGGGAGAAGGCGCGCGCCGGAAGAGGAGGAGCTCCCGGTGTAGGAAGAAGCTCTCGCCGCCGAGGACGAGCCCACGGCCGAGGACGGCGTACGGCCATGCCGACGGTCGTACTCCTCGGTGTGCCGGACGAGAAAGCTTGGCGGCGGCGAGAGGCCGCGGTTGGTCCATCTCTTCGCCCCGCGCTTCCTCGAGCCGTCCGACCGGACGGGCCGCTCGCGCTCGGGGTCACTGCCGCCGTCGGACTTGTTGCCGGAGCCGCGTCCGGAGCTCCACATGCGGCCCCACATGCCGGCTGGAGGCGGAAGGTGGTCACCGGCGGCGAGAAATGCGGAGAAGGGGGGTGGGGAATTGCGTGGCCCGGCGGCGGCGAGGGATAGGGTTTCGACCCGCAAACGCGCCGCGGAACCGTAGATGTAGTGGTCAGAGCGTGCGGTTTGCGGGCCCCGGCAAATTTTTTTACGGGTCGGGCGAGTATGCAGGCTTTGTTCTGACCGAAAAAATGGGCCGAACCCACATACTCGCCGGAATTTTGCGGGTTCGCGTCTTTTGCGGGGTCTGCTAAAGTTGCTCTTAACAACTAAAGTTGTCACCTCGGGACAACTAAAGTTGCCATGTAAAAACGTTCGGGATGAAATGCTTAAAATCCGAACGTTTAGATTTTATCGGGGTCCAAGAAAAGAGATGCCTTGTTCTTACTGGTCGTTCGCTCGCTATTGGTGTCTAGATTGCTTGCTTCGAGCTATAGGTAATAGTATAGGAAAATGGTTGTGTACTTCTCAGAGTACGTACTCTCGCTCCTCATATACCACATAAATGAATCTTCTATATCTTATTATTATTTTTAATATATTTCACTAATAATTATTGGATGCCTCAAAATGAGTTTCATGAAAAAAAATCATGTGTCTCATATTTTTGAAGGTTTACATATATACTGATTTATTTTTATGCGAAAAAGGTATATATATGGAAAATTCATCCTACCACTTGGGGGTAGTTACCCCACATGTTTCATACACTACCATGTAGTAGTATATATTCTACTTTATCATTTTATTCTACATGAAAAAAATGCAGGTTGGCCCATGGTCTTTATTATATTTGTGAAATATGTATATATTTGTATGTAAAAAAAAGCATACTCAAAATACGATACATAGTACCAAAAAAGTAGTATATATACTACATAAACATTCTTACATACTACTGTAGGAACGAAGTATGTCTACGCGGGGGGGGGGGGGTGGTGAATGGGAGTTTTAAATTTTCTTCAGAAAACTTAAATCTCTCATATAACCCAACAGCGGAATAAACAACAAACAGACTAATAAGAACTACAATAGATGACCCAAGGAAAACTAAAGCATGCATCAAAGCAAAATACATGAACAAAATGCATTGAAGGTAAATTCGAGGAATAGAGGTAACCGATGGTGCTCGAAGGCGACAATATATTTGTTCGACCAGTTCGTCCTTCTGCACAAGAACTACGTCTGGTTGGAGGGGCTGTGACTTAACACGAAAGATAAACTCTCTTCACCCTATTCTCCTCGACAGTCCATTCGTCAACCGATGCCGATCACTCGTGGTAGATACTTGAAGGCGATCTCCAAACCTTTACAGACTTCTTCTTCGAGAACCACAATTACTCTTGGTCTCTGAAAAAATTGACACCTAACCGTCTAGAGAGTTTGCATCTCTCAAGAGTAATAGGCGGAGCATACTAAACTTAGATTCCAGTGATGCTGAACCCCTATCTAATTCTTAGGCTCTACGGTTTTTCTCTTGGTAGATTTTAAACTCAAATCGCTCAAAGAGGGGGTTGCTCAACAATCTTCTCATAATCAAATGCAGCAGCCACCGGACAAAGCCGGTGCGGTGTGACTATTTATAGCCGCAGCCTTCCCAGATGGGAAATGACCATTTTGGACATGAGGTCCAGCCAATGGCCAACCGACACCTTCTCAACGGTCGGATTTCTTGAGCAACGGTATCATTACTTGAGAAACATGTAATGCTAACTCCTTGGTCCAAGGCAAATCTCTTGCAACAAAGAAGATCATAATCTCTTGCTGGCAAGTATTTGGTCGAAGCACAAAGAGATTTCTCTCACAGCTTTCATAGGATTGGGTTTAGCATCAGAGAATCAAAGCTTTGAAATGCTATACCCCTCATAATAGTACGGTGGTCCTATGACTCAGTCAAAGAAGAAGAAAAACGAAATAAATACAATGTCTTCACTTCGTCTTCATGCTACCTCGAGTGCAGTCATTTGCTTCGTACAGTCATCGATCCAATTTCTTAAACTTCAGCAATTTTTAGGGGTCACTCTCATTAGCTTTATCTTCAGCGATAACCTTCGCTGCCTCGCATGAAGATATCTTCGGCGTTTTTCATCAAACTCCTCGATAACTCCAAGGACCTGTTACTCTGTGTGCACTAGCAAACACATAATTCCCGAACTGTTTATGTCAACAAACTCCAAAATATAATGGGCCTATCATTGCACCAACAATCTCCCCATTTTTGGACGGTTGTTGACAAAACAGATAATCATCAAAGTGAAGATAGATAAGTAAATGGTAATTCAAACAAGAAAGAATTTGCATTACTTGATTCGATGATGAAATATAGTCCCCCTGGATGTATGCAAGTTCAATTGATATAATATAGAATTCCTTGCAATTCATTTGAGAGTGTGGAGAATTTTCAATCATATGAGGTAATGATTCGCATCGATGAAGAATAATCCAATGAAAAAAAGTGCAATCATTCATAATTTTGTTAACAATTTTACCTGCAAAACAAAGAACTATGGGAGAGAGCAGTGCAGCAGGTGGGGTTATTAATATTACAACGCATAACAGAAGTTTTACATCAGAACACATGAAATGGCGCGAAAGTCTCAAAGATAGAGCGAGAGAAAAAAATAAACACCAAATACAGCAGAGCAAATCTATTAAACTCTCGATGTTATTCTCCCCCTTTTTGTCAACTAGTGTAAAAAAGGTGATGAAACACCATGAGTGGAAAACTGCGAATATGATTCACTCTGAGCACTGCAAAAAAAGACAAATCCGTGACATTTTGGGCCGAACGAAACTTTTTTCTGTCATACATATGACACTTCTATGACGATAATTGTGAAAAAACCTGGTATCATCATAGATGTGGTGGGCTCCTACTTCTATGACAGAAAATTGGCTTTTCGTCCTCGGCGGGCCGGAGACGCAGCTCCATGACATTCTTTGGGCCGTCCATGACGGAAAAAACCATGGTAGAAGCGAGGGCGAGGAAAATTTCGGGGGTTCCTGGTTACGGTGGGAGGTCGGGTGCCGAGCGATGCACGTTTGTCTCGTATACGTACGCATGTGTGTGTGCGAGGCGTTGGCTCTAACTCACCCCGAGCGAGGCGTTGGGCTCTAACTGAACCCGAGCGACAGACCGCAGTTACGCGTTCATCGAACCCGAGCGATCGATCGATGGCTGTTAATCGAACCCGATCGAAGCGATTCTTCGCCATCGCCGCTAATCAAGCCGATCGATGCTGCCTCTCTGGATGAACAGTTAGCGTTGCAGGAGGGGTTGGTTGAACAGTGAGCGGTGGGGGTGGATGTAGGACCCCGTGTCGTTGCCTCTAGATGAATAGGACGACCCCGTGGAGGGCTGGATGAACAGTAGACAGTGGAGGGGTGCCCGTGGAGGGGTGGTTGAACAGTAGCCGGTGGAGTAGTGCGCGGTGGAGGCTGGATGAACAGGAGCCCATGGAGGCTGGAGGAGGACGACGGTAGCCCGTGGAGGCTGGAGGAGGTCGTCGGTGGAGATGAACAGTATCCCATGGAGTCCCGTTTTGTGCTATGCCACACCCCTCCCGATGAACAGGACACCCGTTTCGACCGTAGCGCTCCAACACAAGTCTGTTTCGTCCGTTTTGCGGTACGCCACACCCCTCCCGGTCAACAGGACCCCCGTTTCGACCGTAGGAGGTCCGTTTCCTCCGTTTTGCGGTACGCCAGACCCCTCCCGTTGAACAGGACCCCGTTTCGAACGTGGCCGGTCTAACATAAGGCTGTTTCCTCCGTTCTGCGGTACGCCAGGCCTCGTTTCGATCGCCTGTTCCGTCCAAGCCCCCCCGATGAACATGACGAAGCATTCCGTTCCAACCCAGCCGGTTGGCTCCCACGCGTTCCGTTGCCTCTCGATGAAGACGACGCATTCCGTTGCCTCCCCATGAACACGACGCATTCCGTTGCCTCCCCATGAACACGACGACGCAGTTTCTCCGTTCCGACCCAGCCATGTACATGAGCCCTGGCCGTACGTATGCGCGAGTAGGCTTTCGAGACCCCGCCCGTATGTACACATACGTGACCGTATTTTCTTTCTTGCAGCCTGGCCGCTGTACGTACGTGTAAATGCTACGTGCGCGCCTCTACTACGACACTTGTGCACCTCTACATCGACACGTGCGCGCCTCTACATCCACCAGTATATATGTACATACACGTTCGCAATCAGAATGACAACGCTACATACGCTTTGACCAGGTCGGTCCCGACTGTCAGGCACTTCCTTGCGTGCGAAGATGTAGCTGGTGGGTCCCAACAGTCAGGGGGGCGAATCATTTTTTTTTGCCCGGACGCACTTCCTTGCGTGCGAAGGTGTAGCTGGTGGGTCCCAGCAGTCAGGGGGGCGAATCGTTTTTTTTTGCCTAGATGCACTTCCTTGCGTGCAAAGGTGTAGCTGGTGGGTCCTAGTAGTCAGGGGGAAACATTTTTTTTGCAAAATATGGTGGCCCGTCCGGTGGATCCCTGCTGTTAGGTGGGGGAAACGTTTTTTGCGTAATAAGGAGGCACTTCCTTGCGGCGGCCGTGGACCCAGCTGTCAGACTCTCCACGTACAGTCCATGTTCGATGGAAGTCGTTCCTTGACCACGTTGACCACGCCGCGCCGAGAGCACCAGGGCGATGGACGATGGTGAGGCTAGGAAGGGGATGACGCGGAGCCGGGGAAGACGCGGCAGTGGATGCCCACACGTAGAGGAGTATGAGGGTTCACTCGTTCGGCTGCGGTGTGAGGCTGCTGTCGTCGTAGAATAACAGGGGGTGTGGGTGCGTAGAGGGATGGACTGGCCAGCAGTGGGAGTAGTAGGGGGCGGTGTGGGCTCCGCGGCATCACTGACCCGACCGCAGGAGCGGGAAGCGGCACGACCGGCGCTGCTTTGGGCGGCTGGAGCAAGAAGACCAGAGGATGAAGAAGCACTACGGTCATTGGATGGACATCGTACAGTCACTTGAGCTAGAATCGTTCATATTGACTAAGTTGACAAAGCCCTTCGTCCCCGTCAACTTAGTAGGCCCACAAGTCAGCCTCCCACCAAGGTGGGTCCCAGCTAGCAGGGGGTATTTGTTTTTTTGTGCGTAATAAGGAGGCACTTCCGGTGGGTCCGAGCTGACAGTGGGGGGAACTTTTTTTTCACGAAATACGGTGGCCCGTCCGGTGGGTCCCAGCAGTCAGGGGGAAACGTTTTTTTCACGAAATACTGGTTGCCCGTCCAGTGGGTCCCTGCTGTCAGGTGGAGGAATAATTATTTTCCTCTTAATAAGGAGGCACTTCCCTGCGGCTGCCATGGACCCAAATGTCGACCTCCATCGCACAAAGACTCTTCCGATGGAAGTTGGTCGTTGACCACATTGACCACGCTGCGCCGAGAGCACCACGGCGGTGGATGACGGCGAGGCCTAGGAAGGGGACTACACGGAGCCGGGGAAGACACGGCAATGGAAGCCGTGCGGAGAGGAGTACGAGGGTTCACTGGTTTGGCTGCGGTGTGCGGCTTCCGCCGCCGCAGAATAACAGGGGGTGTGGGTGAGTAGAGGGATGCCCTGGCCAGCGGTGGGAGTAGTAGGGGGCGCTGAGGCCTGCATGGCAAAGACAACCGCCACCGGAGGCGAACAAGCGGTCCCTTGGCGGCCGCTGGTTTGGAGCAAGAAGATCAGAGATTGAAGAAACACAACGGCCATTGGATTGACATCCAACGGTTACGTCAGCTAGAATCGTTTGTTGACGTATATAATAACTAAAAAAATCTTGCATACGTGTCAACTAAACAGGCCCACAAGTCAGACCACTTCCTCTTTTTTTAATAATTTATATATAGCTCATGGCAACTTCTTATGCAATTTATTGCAGTCGTTTTTGGTTGGCGGGGCCAATTTCGCATATTTCTGTGGGTCCCAAACTATTTTTAATACCGAAATGTCAAGCCAGATTTAAAGTACTTTGAAGATATATTTAAATTAGGTTAATTCCCAGTGAAATAGGAATCTGAAAATGTGAAAAAATTCAGAAATTATAAAGTAATTGCCAATTTGTCATCTTTTTTTATATTTACAACCCATTTCATATTACTTTCAAGATTTGCAGGTGTCTTGAAAGAGTTGCAGCCCATCAGAGCGTAAAAAAATAAGTAGGCCTGGATTGGGTATTCTTCAGAAAAAATAAAGTGAGCTCATTTTCACAAAGAAAAAATAGCTGGGCTAGTCACATGGTGAACATAAAATATAAGCCTGGGCTAGACGGGCCACAACCCAGTTCAAACCCAGCTCCGTCTCAACAATAACAAAAAAAATACTGCTCAAGTAGCTACGTCCCAGGTGTCAGCCGATCTTGTGTTGTTCTCTTGTCTATTGACTATATACGCTCACAATGTCGTGGGCTCCACATGTCAGGAAAACACTAGGAGGAAGCATTTTACTTTTCCATACGCTGATGTGATGGGCCCCTACTATCATCCTCTCCACGTACTTCTGCCGATTCCTGTTGTTTGTTGACCATGTTGACAACGCGAGAGGGCGGCGCCGCGGCGAGCGCACCAGAGCGCGCGGAGGACGTTGGCGTTAACGATTTAGGAGACAGTGGGGCGGCGATGCGTGCGCTGAGGCGCAACCAGCCGTGGGAGGCGGAAGTAGGCGGCTAATGTCTACTACACAACCTTCTTCTTGTAGACGTTGTTGGGCCTGCAAGTGCACAGGTTTGTAGGACAGTAGCAAATTCCCCTCAAGTGGATGGCCTAAGGTTTATCAATCCGTGGGAGGCGTAGGATGAAGATGGTCTCTGTCAAACAACCCTGCAACCAAATAACAAAGAGTCTCTTGTGTCCCCAACACACCCAATACAATGGTAAATTGTATAGGTGCACTAGTTCGGCGAAGAGATGGTGATACAAGTGCAATATGGATAGTAGATATAGGTTTTTGTAATCTGAAAATATAAAAACAGTAAGGTAACTAATGATAAAAGTGAGCATAAATGGTATTGCAATGGAAGGAAACAAGGCATAGGGTTCATACTTACACTAGTGCAAGTTCTCTCAGCAATAATAACATACTTGGATCATATAACAATCCCTAGACATGCAACAAAGAGTCACTCCGAAGCCACTAATAGCGGAGAACAAACGAAGAGATTATGGTAGGGTACGAAACCACCTCAAAGCTATTCTTTCGAATCAATCTATTCAAGAGTTCGTACTAGAATAACACCTTAAGACACAAATCAACCAAAACCCTAATGTCACCTCAAGTATCCGTGGGCATCATTATACGATATGCATCACACAATCTCAGATTCATCTATTCAACCAACACAAAGTACTTCAAAGAGGGCCCCAAAGTTTCTACCAGAGAGTCAAGACGAAAACGTGTGCCAACCCCTATGCATAGGTTCATGGGCGAAACCCGCAAGTTGATCACCAAAACATACATCAAGTGGCACGTGATATCTCATTGTCACCACAGATAAACACGGCAAGACATACATCAAGTGTTCTCAAATCATTAAAGACTCAATCCGATAAGACAACTTCAAAGGGAAAACTCAATTCATCACAAGAGAGTAGAGGGGGAGAAACATCATAAGATCCAACTATAATAGCAAAGCTCGCGATACATCAAGATCGTGCCATAGAGAGAACACGAGAGAGAGAGAGATCAAACACATAGCTATCTTGGTACATACCCTCAGCCCCGAGGGTGAACTACTCCCTCCTCGTCATGGAGAGCGCCGAGATGATGAAGATGGCCACCGGTGATGGGTTCCCCCAGTGAGGTGGGAACGGACTCCCGAGAGGTTTTGGTGGCTACAGAGGCTTGTGGCGGCGGAACTCCCGATCTATCTTCTGTCTTGATGTTTCTAGGGTACGTAGGCTTATATAGGCGAAAGAAGTCGGCCGGGGGAGCCTCGAGGGGCCCACGAGAGGGTAGGGTGCACCCAGGGGGTGGGTGCGCCCCCCCCTATCTTGGCTTCCTCGATGCTCCCCTGGCTTGCACTCCAAGTTTCCTGGGTCACGTTCGTTCCAAAAATCACGCTGCCGAAGGTTTCATTCCGTTTGGACTTCGTTTGTTATTCCTTTTCTTGAAATAATCAAATCGCAATAAAAAGCAATATGGGCTGGGCCTCCGGTTAATAGGTTAGTCCCAAAAGTAATATAGAAGTGTATAATAAAGCCCGTAATCATTCAAAACAGATAATAAAATAGCATGAATGCTTCATAAATTATAGATACGTTGGAGACGATCAATGACCCCGTATTTGGTTTTAGTTTTGGTAATTTGGAGGAAGACAGGATCAAGAAACATGATGATCGTAAAAGCAGCAGGAGTACTTAACAACCTTAATCAAAACCAGAATTGGCACTTAACAACCAAACACGAAAGCAATATGAGTACTTATCACAGGTGCAACCGCATAAAGCACACCTCGAACAGTGCTACTTTGCCTCTGACTAACCAAGGGTGAGGCCGCCAAGCCCCAGGACAAGACCCAGGCGCCACCCCGCGCATCCACAACCTTCTGAAAGTGGCTTCATCTCGCAATGTGGTCAATAAACAGGATATTCGCTTTAGAGCCATGGAAAAGCATGCACATAATCTTCTGTCCTATTCTCCATGATGGACGGGCCTTCATTATTTGAGACCACCCATGAATAAGTATCTTTTCACCTCCAAGGGGAATTGAGTAGGTCGACATAAACATCATGTTGTGACCAAGCACAAGTCTGACCCGACCATGGTCAGTCATCTGTATAGGAACAATAGAACTGGGCAGTTCCTTTTTCAAGAAGATCACAGCTGTAAAACTGTGTATAAGCAATAGTTTATGAACAACACATATAACAGAAAACAGGTCGTACCATAAGTTTCTCGACACAGTTGGACCTATTCTACGAGTGCAACAGTGGCACACATATCCCACGTGGCCTTCCACCATTGAAATGCCTCACAAGGACCTCAAGACGATCAATAAAGTGTAGGAACTTGTGGATGTCGACCCAGTCAACTTCAGTGCCATCAGTAATGGTCGAGTTATTACAGAGTAACAAACGAGCAGACTGCTTAACTCTGAAAAAACCTACACGTGCAACCAACTATAAGAAAATATTAGTTAGAAGTAGCATCTTCATGAGAGATTCGTTGCTAGTTCTAAAGTTAAATTGTGATTAGTTAGACAAAATAGGTGGATCAATAAGTAATCGAGGCAACAAGCAAGAACCAGATACAAAACTAACATGGATGAACAATTGGAACGACGTCGGGGTGGAAGATCGCAGTGAAGATCAGACCAGGTTCTGTTATTTCCATCAACATTCGTGCGCCAACTTTCAGTCCATAACACTTGAGAAAGTTTATCCAAGTTCGGCCATAAAAAAGAAGCAATCTTCTTGGTTCATGAACCCAACACGAAACTTATATCCATGGCTTGTCTTCACTGTGACCATTAAACTAGTGTATTCAGTTATGGCTAGGCCGAGCATCTTGAGTACATGTGTTCTGGCAGAGCAAATAATACACTGCAGGAAAAATAATATGAGAACACATCATGTTAAAAAAAACCACCCTCCCGGATAGAGAAGAGGATTCTAGGAACATACTGTGCGTGTTTCAAAATGTTGTGTTAGGATGAGAAGCAACAAGTGTGGCATCTCGCCGAGGGCACAGAAACCTGCAGGGTACTCGCACTTTGGGCACTGCAAATGAAACACGCTAGATTTAGTAGGAAGAAAAATGCATCAACGGCGGCGGCTGCCATCCTAGGATTAACTGCGACCAAGGGACTTGGATTTATCGGGGATGGATGAAGAATTCGTACCTGGTTCTCCATGAGAAAACCCTATGCAATCACCGAGAGGGGGTTTTCTCTGAACAAGTAGACGATGGAGAAGGGGATTCAGGCCCAGTGAAATATTGCCGCTTCGTCCGTCCAGCTTACTGCTAAAGCTGGAAGGGGGGGGGGTTGTGATTTGACGGCTCATTGGGCATTACTGCGGCGCTACGACCGGGGTGTGTCTACCGTGAAGTTGTGCACTCTAATTTGTGCATATGGCACGTGGACCCCATTGCCGGTTGCCCCACATATCAGCGAAAGGAAGTGGAAAGACAGGAGTAATTAGTTACACATAAATATATTTTTGACAGAGAGATATTCCCTCTGTAAAGAAATATACAAATCTTTTATATCCCAGACAAGCTCACCTTGCCGAGAAATATACTCCCTCTGCAACGCACGGGCATTATGGGGGTTCAGCTGAGAAAATAATACTCAGATAGGCTCACGGTTCTGGACTTTGGGCCGCAGGCCGACCCTGCATGTTTGGGAGCCCATGTGTTCTACCTCAGCACTTTTAATATTGCAAGCGATATGTACGGCGCTGGTTTTAGATGTTGTCGCAAGGCGAATACACAAAATTGAATAAAGCACGACAACTGTTGGAAGGAAATTGAACGACAGATCCTAACCAGCAATCAGAGTTGCAATTCTATCAACGATATACCATGTGATAAATAATACTGCCGTACTACTTATACACACAGGACACTTGTTTCACCATGCCAGATTATTACATCAAAATCTCTCGGAGGATAGATCAGTTCGGCGATATGCGGTTTGCCATCTTGAAGAATTTCAAAGTTGATTTGGACCAGCTCTCCTTGCTGAGAAAGTTCGATTTTGACATCATCCCCTACCGTAAGATGTGATTTAGATTTGAACCTTGACCATCCTTTAGCATCAATCATCATGCGACCATCCTTTGTACTTATGGTATATTGAGCAGGTTCATTCACACCAAGGCTGCGCATGGTAAGAGAAACTTGGCCACGGTCGCTTGAACGACTCCCTCGTTGCTCTAGGAATTCTCTGTTTGGAAACAAGAATACATACCCAAACAGTTAGATCAACACAGTGAATCATGTGAAACAACATGGAAAGAAAAAAGAACGAAGCACTTGGGCGGCCAATGCTTACCAAGAAGGTGGACATGTCGGTTTTTGTAAGGACTTTGGTATATGAAGTGTGAACTACAGCCCAGTCTATTGCCGGTGCAACTGCATGGGCCGGAGCAGATGCAAGTGCAAGTGTTGGTGGAGGTGCCGAAGCCGCTGCTGCTGCCGGAGATGGTGTTCCCTGTAGAGCTAGTGCCGGTGTCGGAGCAGGTGCCTGTGTCGATGCCCGATCCTCCGGTAGATCAGACTGATCCGCTGACGCGGTCGGTGCCCAATCCTCGGCTGGATAGGACTGAGTTGCTGCCGCTGTCAGTGCTAGAGCAACTGCCGATGCTCGATCCGTTGCTGAAGGTGGTACTGATGTGCGAGACAGCGGCGATCGTGTCTGGTCTACTATGATCAGCTTTCTAACTTGACTAGGATCCGTGACCGTGATCCCTTTTTTTCTTCATTTCATTTAAACGCGAGGAGGACTAATTGTGGCGTTTTTGTTAAACCAAACTGTAGTTCATCATAGGGATTCAGCTTGTACTCAGACAACAGATTGATCCAATTTTTTCCAGTAATATAAGTGATGGACAGTGCCTTTGTTACTGACACGACATAAGAAGTGAAACCTGCAAAAATAGCCATCGTAGAGCAAACCAAACGGTTTATTCTGTGATGAATGTCACATGGCAAAACCTGCATCGTAAAATTGCAGGAAAAGAAAGAAAACATGACATTAAATCAACAAGATTTAGACAGTAAATCAATAAGATTTACTTGATGTGACACGAGTGAATCCTTACCAGGAAATCACTATGTTGAAGTACTAAACAGAAGATTGATTGTCCAACTACGGGTGGCATGCAGGGGCCCCGCCTACTCCCATAAGCAGGACAGTCCAAAGGCCGTGACAAATCGTATGGACCGAACATCCATTGGACTGGAAATCCCGGTGGGTGCGATAAACCCTGCAATGCATACAAATATTGGACTGTAACCATAATTGATAAACCGTCCTAAAAAAATATGATCTGGATACTTCAAAATATACAGACTGAATTGAGTGGACAGACATTACATAGTCCGTTCTCAGGACTGACCACACACCAAAAGCGGCAGTACTAATAAACAATACAGGGTTCACAAACACAAATCACGTACTGAACAATAGTACTTACTACAGAGAAGCAAAGTTGCACTAACTAAACTCTGCAGACTATTTCTTGCCACCGACCTACGGGATGAACCCCGCATAACTGACTAGGCCATGGACTTCGTGTGAGATGTCTACATGCACCATCACCATCTTGTCAACCTTGGAGAACCTAACAGAGTGGTCTTTCCACTCATCAACATGATGATGAAGACATGCCACATCAACTTTGTTGGGAAGCTTTACAAGAACCACACCCTTCGTAATCGAAGGCACAGCCAGGAAATTGTTGTGGTCAAGTACAGCCTCGAGAACACGCCTGACAATAAAGCTACAGTAAAACACTAGTTTAGGACACGTGGCGACAAGGACACAATAGCTGGATAGTTCAAAGAAGAGAACTCATCATCGTGTCTTCCAGTTCACACGTCATGACTTTGAGAACTTCATCTCCACCGCGGACCTGGTTCTAATTCAAACAGAAACCATATTTTATTACTACCTCCGTTCAGAAATATAGGATGATTTTCGATATTATACTCCATATATGACTACATATACGCATAGAAATGAGTGAACAAAGACACCAGAACATGTCTTCAAAGGCATGAGAGCAGAGGGATTACTTGCAATATCCATAACACAAGTTACTGAGGCAAATATACCCTCTTCAAAGGTAGCATTGATGTTCATAAAGTATTCCCTCTGTCCCAAAATTCTTGTCTTAGATTTGTCTCAATACGGATGTAGTCTAGATACGGATGTATCAAGTCACATTTTAGTATTAGATACATCCGTATCTAGACAAATCTAAGACAAGAAATTTGGGACAGAGGGAGTAGTTGAAAGTAATCTATAAGAAATCAGTGTCAACCTCTCGCATGTTTTGGTCAAAAGAGGAATTTAGAACCGTCATTTGGCACACTAAAATCACATGCAAGATCACCCGAGAAAGTTGTACTACCGGTACTAGTACCGCGTGTTAGATGAAAAAACACGATCAAGATCGAGAAAAAGATCGTCAACAAGAGACATTACCTGGACTTGCTTAATGAGGGATCCCGGAGAGAGGGGCTTGGACAAGGCGATGGCTTTGAGCTTGTCTGCGGTAGTGTCGGCGGGGTGCTTGCGCTTCTTCGTACCATGAGCCTTGACGGTTTTCGCCAGAGCCATAGACATCACGTCGGCCGGTGCTCCAGCGTCCATCAAGAGAGGAAGCTGAGAGAGAAGAGTGAAAGGAGGAACGAGATGAGGGAGAAGCGAAGCGAGTGGTGGTATTCTTCAAGAGAGGAGGTTGAGAGAGAAGAGTGAAATGATGGTTGCTTCATCCGTCCAACTTACTGCTGGAAAGGAGGGGGTTTTGTGATTTGGCGGCTCATTGGGCATTACTGCGGCGCTCGATCGTGGTAGTTCACCGTCACTCTACTACGGAGTAATTTAGTGCATGGCTGGTGGACCCAGGTGCTGGCTGTCCCACACGTCGGCGAAAGTGAGTAATTTAGTGCATGGCTGGAGGAGGATCCACACGGTAGAGCGTGTCCATTGTTTTTCTGAAGAAAAAAATGATTACAGCAAGCGTTTCCACTCTTACAACGGAGGAGTGCAAAACACGGCAGCCACTTGAACATACACAGTGCTCCTACTACTAGGCATTTGCAGTGGTTCATACGTACGTCAGTACTACACAATCTTGTTGCTAGTGTAGTAAGATATGACGATAACAAATGATGTTGTGCGCATGTCAACTACTCCTATATGTAACATAGTACCGCTTTTTTGACTGTCCGGTCGAGAATGAACGGTGAGATCAATGTTAGCGTAACTAGGTCCACAAGACGGAGAGTACGGTGCTACAAGACTCCATGAAACACGAACCATATGAAGCACGAATAGTGTTAAGGTGGTGTATGAAGGGTGCACGGATGGGAGCAAAAGTTCCCTTCTCGACCCACTTTTGGGTGTTTGGCGAGTGCATGAAGGGTGCATGAGTCCACACTAGTAGGTTGATAAAAATACACGAAGAGGAAACAACTATATTGAGATGAGAATGCAACCAAACACACCCACATGCTTTGTGCTCTGATGGTGATCTGCCCCGTCTGAGTTTGACCCAACGGTCATGTTGCGCCGAGACATGGACATGCCCATGCAGAGGGCGCCTAAACACCACCAAAGTCCATCTGCTTCTCGAGGCGCACGGCGTTGATGATGCAAGGTGCAACCACCCGCAGAGCCCGCTCCCGGTCGATGGGAGCCAGCTCATCAAAGACGGCGTCCAATGGCACGAATGGATTCCGGTGACGGAGCCCTGAAAGGATTCTCCCGGCAACGGCGACGGCAGCCCACAACCCCTCCTTGTCCAGCTCAGCCCCCACGATCGCGCGGAGATGGCTTAGCTCCTCGGAGATATAGGTGAAGAAGGAGACCAGGTCAGGAAGCCGCAGCTCGTTAAAGTCGACCGGGTGGTTGAACGGGTTTAGCCCGACGGGCGGCATCGTCGCGCTGGCACGACCGTAGGCATCACGCAGCCGCAACACGTGCGTGGCAACTTGGTTCACCAAGTGGCCGAGGTGATCCTGGACCACATCACGATCGGCCCGCTCGCGCTCCAGCCAGCTCCCCTGACGGCCTATCGTATCTCCTGCTTTTTGCACCAACGTCGCCGACGCCTCGAGAATCTTTGTGGTGGACGCCTGCCGCTTTTGAAGCTCCGTGAACTCCCGCACATAACGGAGGAGCATGGCACTCCTCTCCTCCTTGAGCTCGTGGAGCTCCACGTCCTTCGCCCTAAGATCCACATCCTTGGCATGGAGCTCCTGTGTAAGGCGCCTCACATCGGACTCCGTGATCTGCTGCGCCTCCATGGCACCAGGTAGAAGCAATGGGGAGAGGAAGCAAAGGGGGCGAAACGGCTGAAAGGCAATGCAATCTACGGGAAGGCGGAGGGATCCAGCCGAGGAGCGGGGAATCTTTTGGTTTTCACCACGGTAAAACACCAGTCGACGACTTCTCACATCAGGGAGCAGTGGGTTTTACAGGCGGAGTCATCATGACTAATTGCTGCCATGCCTGCTCCCGTCAATCAAAAAATTAAAAATCCTGCCGCGCCTGCTCCTGTCAAACAAAAAATTAAAAATCCTGCCACACCCAAACACCAGAGCAAAGCCGCGGTTGATATTTACATTTACCTGCCGGCAAGTAGATAAAAAAGGGGTGAAAAAACAAATGTGGCAGCAGCCTAGCTAATCGGTCGAACTAGCCCAACTAGCTAGCCACTGTGCTTCACTGATGTACTCGGCGGGAAAGGTGGTCTTTTGTGATTTGACGACTCATTTACTAGCTTCGGCGCTACGACCAAGGAGGACCCAGAAAACGCGCGGTAGGGCGTCCCACGTCAGGAAGAATATATGTGTGCACCACCCAGGAGGACCCCGAAACCGCACGGTAGGGTGTGCCACGTCTCGGCACGGAGGAAAAATGTGCGTGTAAAAATATACTGTATCAGACGTCGGGACCTAGCCAGTCGGTCGAAAACACCCCACTAGCCACACAGCTTCATCATGCAAACGTGCCACGGAGGATAGATGTGGTTAGCTCCATCTCGATCAACCACAACATCTCTTGTTCTAGGAGATTCTTCTATTTTCCAAGCTTTTTTTAGTTGTAATAACACCACGGCAAGCTAGTGCCGCTCTTCGTGTGTGCCCGTGCAAAGGTTAGATGATGGAGAGAAGAGAGATTGAGATCGCAGACCTGGGACCCACCAGTAAGTGAGACAACGGTCATGCACGTGTTGACGAGGCACTCACTCTACTCTACTCAAAGCAAGTAGTGTATAAAATCAAGTTATGGGACAAAGCCAACAACCGTTGTTGTTTCAGGCTATCGACTTACGCTTTGTAGTCCAGGTTGCCAGTTCGAATCTTGTCTTTCAGATTTGTTAGTTTTAGGTCCAAATTTGATTAATGACAAGTGGAACCCCCGTGTGTTGTCCGATATTTCAGTGTAGGATGGTTTTTTTGAACAAACACTTTGCGCGGTTAGACAAGTAACGGCATGAGTTACACATATTTTGCAAGTTTACAAACAAAAATGACAGCGGCATAGAATATCACATCCACCCCGCAGCTTAGATACTATGGTGATATGAGTTTTTACACCGTTGGAAGTGAGATCCAATGGCTTGGGAGTAGTCTTTGTAATTATGCGCAATTTCCAAATTCTCCAAAGGTTTTTTTTGCAAATAAAACATTCAGGCCTCGTGTGTGCCGCTGCATCTTCGATCCAACGGCTCCCCGTTGCTCATATTAGGTGCTCCCCGTAGCTTAATTACCCGCTACAGTGATATGAGCATCTAGGTCGTATGGTCAGTGATCAGATGGCACATGCGTAGTACTTTTACCTTTTGCGCATTTCCCAAACTCTATCATCTGTATATTGCAAAAACATTCAAACCTCCTACTGTGGGCCGTTAGATCTAAGTGAACTCGTATCACCATAGAATCTACGGTGCGGGAGCACCTCATATTCTCCCTTGCGATAAAACATAAGGTGCTATCACAGCTTGGATGCTACGGTGATACGAGCTTGGAGGTTGTTTGATCTGAGGTCCAATGGCATTTGAGCAGTCTTTGTACTTGTAAGAACTGGCCAAACTCTTTTGGGGCTTTTCTACAAAAAACCATTCGAACCACCGAGGAGGTGTTGGGTCACAAATCCAACGGCTCCGAAGAGCTTGTATCACCAAAGCATCTAAGGTGTGGTAGCACATGATATTCTTACATACAGGAGAATATGATGTCCTCCTTCATCTTAGATGCTACGGTGATCTGAGCTTCGAGGTCGTTGGATATGGGTTCCAAGGGCATCTGAGTAGTTTTGTACAAATTGTGTGCAATTCTCAAACTCATCAAGGTTTCTGCAAAAATATTAAGACACATCATGTGAGCTGCTATATCTCAGATCTACAAGCTCCAAGCAACTTGTATCGGCATATAGCATCTAATGTATGGGGGCACATGATATTCTCCCGGGGAGGAGGGGTGGGGGGTGCACAACCAATCGGTGGTTGGGAGGGTGGGGCAAATATAATCTAAACAACCCTAAACAGAGCTCCACAATTTTGTCTAAGGTCGAGGGGTTGACCCCCGACAATGATAGCTCCGCCTAAACACAACATTTGCATGTACTATAGTACTAGACTTAATATTCATGTTTTAGTTTCATGTTCATTTTATATATTGAACTGAGGACCATGGATGTCTTACATTTTACTCCCTTCGTTCCTAAATATTAGTCTTTTTAGAGGTTTCAAATGGGCTGGCACATACGGATGTATATAGACATATTTTAGAGTCTAGATTCACCCATTTTGCTCCGTATGTAGTCACTTGTTGAACTCTCTAAAAGACTAATATTTAGGAATAGGAGTATTTTTGAATTCATGTCATACATGCATGGTTTGGAAAAAATAGATGCACTATACTTATTGGATTGTTGTTGTGTTCGTGCGTCTCTCTCTCTCTCTCTCTCTCTCTCTCTCTCTGTGTGTGTGTGTGGTCATATGCTTGATAAATGCAAAGTTTTCTCACCTCCATATTGTTCATATTCTAAATTTGAATTTGCATTGGAAAACTTACTAGGGATACCATGAAATGTAAAATCCACGTTGAGATCACTATATCACAAACTCACTCTAATTCAACAACTCGTCATAAATCAATTACCACCTTGAGATTAGTATTTGCAAAGAAAATACGGGTATTGTAATACACATAGATTCATTCCGCAATTTAAAAGGTTCCTTTCGTATTCTTGAATGGTAGGACCCAACGGCGTACCAGCCTGACCTTGGCTCGTGTTGATCCTAAAAAACAGGCTCATGTCCTTCGGTGGCGTGCGTGGTATGCACATTAGGCAACCCCAACCAGTCGAGCCTCAGCGTTTCAAGTCGAAATATCTGGCGGCCAGAATTCCAGCCCTAGGAAATTCCCGTCATGTCCCCGGTCCATAATGACTCCCTATGAACAATGGAGGGATGCTTTAGTAACTAGACAACGTTACCTACCGTGCCGAGCGCGGTTCAACTCCCTCGGTCGCCGCTCGTCAAGGTCACCCGTCAACTACATTGCCTAGTACTACTACTACTACACCGGGATGAGCACATAATTGAGCCCGTTTGTTCGTGCCTAGTACTTGAGTTAATATATCAGGCAATGCACAGGTACGGAGGGATTATCCTTTTACTCTGCATATATAATTTGTCTGAAGTCTAACTAAGCAAAATGTTTGACCAAATCCTTTCTTAAGAAATACAACAGATGTATGTACAGCTTGAAAATTTATTGCATGATGCAGGTTATGATATTGTTTCGATCCTGGATCTTAAATTTCAGAAAATCCAAAAGTGAGCATAAATTCTTGAAACTGAGCATGGTCACGTGATATGGCACAAATATTACTTCGTAAGTTTTTTCTTCAATTTGAGACAAGCTTCTTATGACAAGTTGCACAAATGAAGATCCAAGGTATTTTGGAACACAGACCTGTCACGTTAAGGCGAACGCTTTCACTATAAAAAACCATGGGCGTTTACGTGCCGCCACGAGTCCCCGCTTCTCATCGGCAGGTGTCGTCCGAGCAAGCGTGTGAGTCGACGAGAGGCGTGTGAGCAGACCGCTGCGCCGACTGTTAGGGAGGCGTGCGAGCAAACCGTTGTGCAGGCTCACCGAGAGGCGAGCCCTTTGACCAGGCTCCGTCGCCCACTGTCGTCCCAACTGCTCCCACTTTTAATGTCGCCGGTGCCGCAGTTTCAAATCAACCCCGCACTACCCAGTATCGCTACAATCTTCTCTCTTCTTCTCCGATTCTCCTGTCGTCTACCTCCAACTAGCCTGACCTAAACGTACGCCACGCTGCATCACGATGGTCTGCCCTTAGTGTTCCAGTTTCCTGAGGAAGACACCCAGCCGGAGTGACAAGAACATAAGGCGCTTTGGGACGAGCTTGAACTGGCCTTGCGGGAAGACGCCGCTGTCCCCGCCTCCTGCTCCGCTCTTCCGTCAGCCTAATCAAGGCCGGCGCCATCTCCGTGGCATTGATGGGCTGGGAGTTGTACATTGTTGCGAGCTTGATCCCACGGGGTTCCACGAGGTCCCGGCCGACTTTCACGCGCCCGTGCACGTGCCAGCGCATGCGCCTGCGTGTGTGCTATGTCTTGAGCTTGCGTTGGTTTTCCTCGAAGAGGAGAGGTGATGCAGCAAAGTGTAGCGTAAGTATTTCCCTCAGTTTTGAGAACCAAGGTATCAATCCAGTAGGGGGCTCCTCATAAGTCCCACGCACCTACACAAACAAACTGAGAACTCGCAACCAACACAATAAAGGGGTTGTCAATCCCTTCACGGCCACTTGCGAAAGTGAGATCTAATAAAGATAGTATGATAAGATAAATATATTTTTGGTATTTTGTAAGATAGATGCAAAAAGCAAAGATGCAAATAAAGTAGATGGAAAGCAAATATGATAAGATATTGACCCGGGGGCCATAGGTTTCACTAGAGGCTTCTCTCAAGATAGCATAAGTATTACGGTGGGTGAACAAATTACTGTCGAGCAATTGATAGAAAAGCGCATAGTTATGAGACTATCTAGGCATGATCATGTATATAGGCATCACGTCCATAACAAGTAGACCGACTCCTACCTGCATCTACTACTATTACTCCACACATCGACCGCTATCCAGCATGCATCTAGAGTATTAAGTTCATAAGAACAGAGCAACGCATTAAGCAAGATGACCATGATGTAGAGGGATAAACACATGCAATATGATATAAACCCCATCTTGTTATCCTCGATGGCAACAATACAATACGTGTCTTGCAACCCTTTACATCCTGGGTAAAAACACCGCAAGATTGAACCCAAAGCTAATCACTTCTCCCATGGCAAGAAGATCAATCTAGTAGGCCAAACCAAACTGATAATTCGAAGAGACTTGCAAAGATAACTCAATCATACATAAAAGAATTCAGAGAAGATTCAAATATTATTCATAGATAAACTTGATCATAAACCCACAATTCATCGGATCTCGACAGACACACAACAAAAAGAGATTACATCAAATAGATCTCCACAAGAGAGGGGGAGAACATTGTATTGAGATCCAAAAAGAGAGAAGAAGCCATGTAGCTAATAACTATGGACCCGTAGGTCTGTGGTAAACTACTCACAACTCATCGGAGGGGCAAGGATGTTGATGTAGAGGCCCTCCATGGTTGCTTCCCCTCGTGAGTGCAAGAAGGGCTCCAAGATGGGATCTCATGGATCTGAGAAGGATTCTGGCGGTGGAAATTGTGTTTCATGGTACTCCTGTATGTTTTCGGGGTACGTAAGTATATATAGGAGGAAGAAGTATGTCGGTGGCCGCCCAAGGGGCCCATGAGACAGGGGGGCGCACCCTACAGGGGGGGGGCGCCCTCCTATCTCGTGGGGCCCTCGGGGCTTTCTTGACT
This sequence comes from Aegilops bicornis, assembly GCA_021605145.1. Taxonomy (NCBI): domain Eukaryota; kingdom Viridiplantae; phylum Streptophyta; class Magnoliopsida; order Poales; family Poaceae; genus Aegilops; species Aegilops bicornis. The sequence continues at coordinate 156,073,070 of CM038673.1, forward strand.
TGCACTCCAGGCTCTCCGGATCAGATTTGTTCCAAAAATAACGCTCCCAAAGGTTTCATTCTGTTTGGACTCCGTTTGATATTCCTTTTCTTTGAAATACTAAAATAGGCAAAAAAACAGCTATATGGGCTGGGACTCCGGTTAGTAGGTTAGTCCCAAAAATGATATAAATGTGTAAAATAAAGCCCATAAACATCCAAAAGGGGTAATATAATAGCATGGAACAATAAAAAATTATAGATACGTTGGAGATGTATCAAGCATCCCCAAGCTTCATTCCTGCTCGTCCTCGAGTAGGTAAATGATATAAAAGAAATTTTTGATGTGGAATGCTACCTAGCATAATTCATAATGTAATTTTCTTTATTGCGGCATGAATGTTCAGATCCAAATGAATACAAAATAAAAGTTCATATTGACATAAGAAATAGTAATACTTCAAGCATACTAATCAAAGTAATCATGTCTTCTCAAAATAACATGGCTAAAGAAAGTTATCCCTACAAAATCATATAGTCTGGCTATGCTCTATCTTCATCACATAAAGTATTTAATCATGCATAACCCCGATGACAAGCCAAGCAATTGTTTCATACTTTAATAATCTCAAACTTTTTCGACTTTCACGCAATACATGAGCGTGAGCCATGGACATAGCACTATATGTGGAATAGAATGGTGGTTGTGGAGAAGAAAAAAAGGAGAAGATAGTCTCACATCAACTAGGCGTATCAACGGGCTATGGAGATGCCCATTAATAGATATCAATGTGAGTGAGTAGGGATTGCCATGCAACAGATGCACTAGAGCTATAAATATATGAAAGCTCAACAAAAGAAACTAAGTGGGGTGCATCCAACTTGCTTGCTCACGAAGACCTAGGGGACTTTTGAGGAAGCCCATCATTGGAATATACAAGCCAAGTTCTATAATGAAAAATTCCCACTAGTATATGAAAGTGACAACATATGAGACTCTCTATCATGAAGATCATGGTGCTATTCTGAAGCACAAGTGTGGAAAAAGAGATAGTAGCATTGTACCTTCTCTCTTTTTCTCTCATTTTATTTATTTTTCTTTTTTTCTTTCTTTCTTTGGCCTTTTTTTTCTTTTTGGCCTTTCTCTTTTTTTCGTTCCTCTATTTCTTTTGTAAAGTCCGAAGTCTCATCCCGACTTGTGGGGGAATCATAGTCTTCATCATCCCTTCCTCACTAGGACAATGCTCTAATAATGAAGATCATCACACTTTTATGGATTTACAACTCAAAGCTAGAACAAGATATGACTCTATATGAATGCCTCCGGCGGTGTACCGGGATATGCAATGAATCAAGAGCGACATGTATGAAAATTATGAAGGTGGCCTTGCCATAAATACAATTTCAACTACATGATCATGCAAAAAGCAATATGACAAAAGTAATGTGTGTCATATAAACGGAACGGTGGAAAGTTGCATGGCAATATATCTCGGAATGGCTATGGAAATGCCATAATAGGTAGGTACGGTGGCTGTTTTGAGGAAGGTAAATGGTGTGTGTATGGTTCCGGCGAAAGTTGCGCCGTACAAGAGAGGCTAGCAATGGTGGAAGGGTGAAAGAGTGCATATAATCCATGGACTCAACATTAATCAAAAGAACTCATATACGTGTTGCAAAAATTTAAAAGTCATAAAAACCAAAGTACTATGCGCATGCTCCTAGGGGGGATAGATTGGTAGGAAAAGACCATCGCTCGTCCCCGACTGCCAATCATAAGGAAGACAATCAATAAATTAAATTGTGCTCCAACTTCATCACAAAGCGGTTCACCATACGTGCATGCTACGGGAATCACAAGCTTCAACACAAGCATTCTTTAAATTCATAATCACCAAACTAGCATGAGTTTAATATCACTACCTCCATATCTCAAAACAATTATCGAGCATCAAATTGATCATAGCATCCAATTCACTTTCTATGATAGTTTTTATTATACCCAACTTGGATGCTCATCATTCTAGGACCAACTTTATGATCATAGCAAATACCATGCTATTCTAAAAGACTCTCAAAATTATATAAGTGAAGCATGAGAGACTAGCAATTTCTTCAAAATTAAGACACCACCTTGCTCTAAAAGATATAAGTGAAGCACTAGAGCTAAAACTATCAAGCTCAAAAGATATAAGTGAAGCACATAGAGTATTCTAGAAAATTGTAATCAAATAAGGTTCTCCAAAAAGGTGTGTACAGAAAGGATGAATGTGGTAAACTAAAAAGCAAAGACTAATATAATACACGACGCTCCAAGCAAAACACATATCATGTGGCGAATAAAAATATAGCTCCAAGTAAAGTTACCAATGAACAAAGACGAAAGAGGGGATGCCTTCCCGGGGCATCCCCAAGCTTAGGCTTTTGACTATTCTTGAATATCTTGGGGTTCCATGGGCATCCCCAAGCTTAGGCTCTTGCCACCCTTTATTCCATAGGCCATAAAAGCTTTACCCAAAACTTAAAAACTTCACAACACAAAACTCAACAGGAAATCTTATAAGCTCCATCAGTGAAAGCAAACAAAACCACCACATAAGGTACTGCAATGAACTCATTATTTATTTATATTGGTGTTAAACCTACTGTATTCCAACTTCTTTATGGTTTATAAACTAATTTACTAGCCATAGATGCATTGAAATGAGCAAACAACACACGAAAAACAGAATCTGTCAAAAACAGAACAGTCTGTAGCAATCTGTAACTAATGCAAACTTCTGGAACTCTAAAATCCTACCAAAATAGGACGTCCTGGACAATTTTTCTATTGAACAGCAGAAAAAATAATCAACGAAAAATCACGTTCCTGTGATTTAAAAAAATTATATTCGTCCGTGCAAAGTTTCTGTTTTTCAGCAGAATCAAATCAACTATCATCGTAGGTTATCCTATAGGTTCTACTTGGCACAAAATCTAATTAAAAGATAAAAACACATCTATCCAGAAGGTAGATGCAAGATTTATTAAATAACAGCAAGGAAAAATATTAGGTTGTCTCCCAACAAGCGCTTTTCTTTAAAGCCTTTTTAGCTAGGCATTGAGATTTCAATGATGCTCACATGAAAGACAAGAATTGAAGCACAAAGAGAGCATCATAAAACACGTGACAAACACATCTAAGTCTAACACACTTCCTATGCATATGCATATTATAAGAAAACAAATTTGCAAGGCAAGCAAAAACTAGTATACGCAAGGAAGAAGAAAGAGACCATAGCAATCTCAACATGATGAGAGGTAATTTAATAAGATAAAAATTTCTACGACCATATTTTCCTCTCTCATAATAATTACATGTAGGATCATAGGCAAGTTCAACAAAATAGCTATCACAAAACATTTTCTCAACATGATCCACATGCATGCAAAGTTGACACTCTTCCAAGATAGCGGGATTAACATTAACTAAAGTCATGACCTTTCCGAACCCACTTTTATCAAAAATATCATAAGGTTGAACATACTCCAAATATGTGGGATCTAAATTTGAAACTCTTCAAAACCCACTTTCAATATTATTTCAAACACTATTATCAATCTCATATTTATCATGGGGCTTAAATAAAATTTCAAGGTTATAAGAAGAATCACCCCAATCATGATCATTGAAACAAGTAGTAGACATAGCAAAACTAGCATCCCCAAGCTTAGGGTTTTGCATATTATTAGCAGAATTGACATCAAGAGAATTTATAGGAAAATCATTGCAATCATGCTTTTTATTCAAGGAGTTATTGTGAATCTCTTCATAAATTTCTTCATCGTAATTTTCAGATTCACGAATTTTAAGCAAAGCTTCATAAAGATAATCTAGCGCACAAAACTCACTAGCAATTGGTTCATCATAATTGGATCTCTTAAAAAGATTATCAAGCGTATGAGGATCCATAGATCTTAGGTTATCTGTTTAGCAATAAATAAGCATCTAATCCAACCAAACAAGCAAACAAAAGGGCAAGCGAAAGAGAGAGGAGGAGATTGGGAAAGAGAGGGCGATTAAAACGGCAAGGGTGAAGTGGCGGAGAGGAAAACGAGAGGCAAATGGCAAATAATGTAAATGCAAGGGAGATGGATTTGTGATGGGTACTTGGTATGTCTTGACTTGAGCGAAGACCTCCCCGGCAACGGCGCCAGAAATCCTTCTTGCTACGTCTTGAGCTTGCGTTGGTTTTCCTCGAAGAGGAGAGGGTGATGCAGCAAAGTGTAGCGTAGCTATTTCCCTCAGTTTTGAGAACCAAGGTATCAATCCAGTAGGAGGATCCTCAAAAGTCCCACGCACCTACACAAACAAACTGAGAACTCGCAACCAACCCAATAAAGGGGTTGTCAATCCCTTCACGGCCACTTGCGAAAGTGAGATCTAATAAAGATAGTATGATAAGATAAATATGTTTTTGGTATTTTGTAACACTAGTGCAGAACCGGGCAATAGCACCGGTTCGTAAGGCCCTTTAGTGCCGGTTCCACAGCCGGCACTAAAGTGTGGTCACTAAAGGCCCCCCCCTTTAGTACCGGTTCAGCACGAACCGGTGCTAAAGGCCAACCACATGGCACGAGGAAGCTCGGGGAGGGGTTTTAGTACCGGTTGGTAACACCAACCGGTACTAAATGTTTGTGGGTTTTGTTTTATTTTTATTTTTCAATTAAATTTGTGTTATCAATTTAATTCTTTTTCGCTTTCTGGTATTTTACGATACTACACATTGTACACGTTATGCATATATATATATATATATATATATATATATATATATATATATATATATATATAGAATTTCTAGTAGAACCAATCATGCATATATATATATATATATATATATCATCAATGTCTCACAAACCATCATATTAATTAATTCACACATACACACATGTATAGCTATATACAATTTCTCCTACATATGCATGTTGCCTTGAGCCAAGTGGCATTAGCCTAATTGGTGCCTTGAGCACGATGGGGGCGGTAGCGGGTAATAGTATTCTCCCTTGGATTTATGACCTGGTCGAGCAAAAATCCCGCTTATTTCCTCTTGAAGTGCTTCTACGCGCTCCGTTTCTAGGAGCTTCTCCCGCACCTCTGTGAACTGTTAAGAAGGAGATCAATATGCATGTGTATTAGTTGTGTGACTAGATATCGATAATGGTGTAAAATTTTTGAATAGTGTTTTGACAAGCGTACCCATTCCTGTCTTTGAGATCTCCTCCTTTCGGACGCCATCATGCGAATGTTATCGCAAACGCAGAATGCACACAGACCAGTCCCCTGCGCCTGCTTCAGGGCCTTTACGAGAATGGAATTTGATCAGATAATAATTAATCAAGCATGATAATTAAAGAGATGGCAGCTAGCTAGCTAGCTAGTACTACTTAATTACTTACCTTGGGTCGAAACCATTTAAGCTTTTGTTTCCATTCGCCTATACGTGACGCCGATGAACCTTGCCCAAGCCCTGCCCGCCGACAAAGAAAAATGAATAAAGGGGTTATTAAATAGTTCATATCATGAAAATGACGAACTAAATAGGCCGAGATATATAGTTAATAATGATTGAAATTACACATTGACTATCCCAAACAAGATGTTATAGTCAGTTTTTTCTTTGAGTAGTGAGTCCAGATTTCAACCTGTTCCGGCATCAACTTTAATGATACACAAGACCCAGTGAAATCTGCATGCACACACGTTTGCATGTCTTAATTAAGCGGGCATATGTAAAGCAAAAACATGTAGCTAGCTAGTAGGCAAAAACAGAGAATTTGTAGTACAAGACAGTGTGACTCACTGGAAGTTATAAGGAAGTAATATATCTTCATTGTATTTGAAGCGCTTCAAGAACTCTAGCATGTTGTCCTCTACGTCCTTTTGATAACGTGGATTTAGTTTCCATGTGTATTCATTAAGGGTGTTTGGGTCAATGAACCCAATGCCAAAGCGTCCACCTTTTCTCATTTCATATATCTTCATCACGCATATAATACCACGAGAAAAGAATATAGTGAGGATAATTACAGGTAATGATTGATCAAAAGGATCAAGATCTGACTAGCTTGAGACTTAAATTATAGAAAGAAATCACTTACGTACAATAGCAATCGATTTATAGATTTGTCGAGTGCGTCTTGTTTGTATAACTGAAACAGTTCAGAATACTCAACGGACACAACTTTCTCATGGAAGTAATGCTCCTCCTTGACATTCACCATGAGGGACAATCGATCGGAAACCTTGGTAATGTTCATGTACCATTGATGCAATTCATACATTCTCGTTGGGAGGTTCTTGACCTTGTCTGGATGGACCAAAGGTTGGCCCCGGACATATTTCCGTTTTATTTCATCCTCTCTAAGCACAGGCATGGGCTTGATCTCGAGGAGTTGTCCAACAGTGATTTTGAGAACTTCAGCCTGCATTATATGGTCCTCCGTTATTACCACATTGCCCACCTCAGGAACGTAAACTGTTTGCCCACAATAATATTGGGCGCGCGTCGTCACGTGTTGTTGGCACAACAAGCGAGGGATCGATTGCGCATACTTGTTCTCCCATTGGGAATGGTTTTCCGCATTTTTGACAGCTGCTTCTTGTTTGCTCGATCCCGAGCTCGCCTCCTTACGTAGGCGTGCTCGATTTAACTTCCCGATGTGGCGCTCATAGTCTGTGTCAACAGGCTTGGGAGCTGGTGGTTGATCCATACGAATGAAGTGGTCAATCATTTCCTCGTGCACTTTCTCCCTTGGCGGCGGTGGCGGTTTGGTGCAAAATGGGCTTCCACCTCGGACTTCAATATGGCTGCGATTTCCTCCTCGGACCTGTCATAAGACCTCTGCGGAAGAGGCGTGAGGCTTGGACCATATTTATATCGCTTGCCTCCGCCTGTACTTCCTGTACTACCTCGACTCGTACCACGCACCATAGCTGCGGGTGTCTCTTCTGCGATTGCCGAGGCGGCGGAGACGCAGCCGACGGGGGCTGAGTTGGACGAGGAGGAGTGGCCGCTGAAGATGTGCCGGACTTGGAGGAGGAGTGGCCCGAGGTTGTGCCGGACTTGGAGGAGGAGTGGACGTCCTGACGCTGTGGTGGACTTGGAGGAGGAGGAGTGGCTCGACACTTTGCCGGACTTGGAGGAGGAGTGGCCTGACACTTTGCCGGACTTGGTGGACTTGCAGGAGGCGGGAGATCGCTGACTCGGTGGCGGACTTGACGAGGAGTCGGATGACGCGTGTCGGTGGCCTTGAAGATGATGCAATCCTTTTTCCATAGGATGATACGATGGTTGGCGTCTCAGAAAGCGCCGCCTCACCTCCAGAATGTCAAGCTCTCGCCCCAAATATGGCTGCACCACCTCGTCAACCATGACAAGAGCATAGCCCTCTGGAATCGGGATGCAATGGTAGGTTGCTTTGGGGTTAACTGGAAAAGCAACGTCGTCCGCCACCTTCATGGATATGTTCTTCATTTTAACGTGTAGCTTCAGCTAGTGTTCTCCGTGATGTCATCCACGGGTATCTACCCGGCATTGCGTCATCCGGGTGGAACCCACGCTGCTTCTCTGCATGGATGGGGCAGTGCTATCCAATCTTGGAACATCCGCTTAGCTGCTGCAGCTGCCGAGACCCCTTTGCTGGCTAAGTGAGTCGATCTGCTCCTGCCGCCATTGGAATTTGACTGCCAAGTCCGCTTGACTTGCTTCTAGGCCTTGAAGGCGTTCATAGTCCCGCTTCCTCTGCTCCTCCTCCATCTTCCTCTTCTTCTCCTCGGCAATCTTCTTTCTCGCACGGGTTCTGTAGTCGTTTTTCCAGTCTGAAAACCGCTCATACCACAGAATAGCGCCCTTGCTTTGTGTTCTTCCCGGGTGTTCAGGATTTCCCAAGGCACGCGTAAGCTCGTCGTTCTCTCTGTTGGGCTGGAACACCCCCGATCGTGCCTCTTCTATTGCAACAAGTATCGCATCGTCGGCTCCGTTCAGACATGCCTTCGTCGAAACTTTGCTTGTCTTCGGGTCCAACTCCCCCCCATGCGCATAGAACCAAGTCCTCGCACTGGGGCCAGCTCTTAGTATCCGGAGTGACACCTGCATCCTCCATCTCTTTCTCGGACTTATCCCACTTAGGCATTGCCACCGTGATAGCCACCTGGCCCCACTTATGGAACTTATCCTTTTTTCGGCATTCTTCTTGTTTATTCTCGACTGCCTTAGCTAATTCCGAATCCTTGAATTTCATGAAATCGTCCCAATGAGCACGTCGGTTCTCTAGTGTTCCCTCGAGTAATCGGAGTCTTCCTTCCTCCCTTGACGCATTTGTCCCATTCACGATTCTTGTGGTTCTTGAATGCAACCGCCATCTTCCTAAGAGCAGCGTCCTTGACTTTCTGCACATCTCGCTTCGTGGAAATGATCCGGTAGGGTGAAATGTTCCATGAGAGTATCCCAAAGCAGATCTTTTTTATTCTTGTCGACAAAAGTAACATCCGGACATGGAGCAACGTCCTCTTTGCCTTTTGTCCTTTGTCTTTTGCTGGCTCTCTCCATTCTTGAAGGGAGATCGGGAGTTGGTCCTTCACAAGAACTCCGTGACCGACGAATGAACTTTTCCGCAATCTCCTTAGGGCGCTAATGGTTCGCCATTAGGTCCGATCGCCTCGTTATTGTACTTTACGCCTCCTTCAACTTTTTGTTCGGGCCTCGTTTCGTCCTTTTGCTCAAGATTTGCTCGATCCGGATGGCTGAAAGAACAAAGATCGATTCGTTAATATATCTTCAAGTCATTTAAAACATGTGATGATCACCGTAAACCTGCTTATATAAATATATATACCTCGCCGGTCTTTGTTGTTTCAGGATCAACATGTTTTTCGTCATCGCCATAATCGTAGTTCATGACTTCATCAATTCGGTCGTCGCGATCGAATATCATATCACCCTCTCCGGTGTTGTTTAGAAATTCGAGCCGTCATAATCTTCTTCATTCTCGATTATCATCCGCCCACAGATCATATCGAACATGGTCTGTTCTTCCTCTCTGTCGGTATTATGCGCCATAGCTTTTATTTAACTAATTCAAAAGAAATATAAAACAATTTAGTATTCAAATTACATCGTCTCGAATAATAGATATAATCTCAATACTTCGCCTAGAATAATAGATACAATCTCAATACATCGTCTCGAATAATATATAATATTGAATAGTACATCAACGGCTAGCTAATTAAATATCAAATACTATGAAGAATCTAGGACACTCATGCGGTTCTCGCGTCATGGGCGGTGGACACCCAAAGAGAAGGAACCTCACAGGATCATAGCTGAAGTGAGATCCTCAAGATACTGTCGGTATTGGAGAACCTGCCGCCTTCTAACGCAACCATGTAGCGATGGGCGTGCTCGCCCTCCTCCCCGACACGGCGACGTACCTTCCTCAAGGGCCGGTCCCTCCACACCGAAACTGGCCCACGCGAACGCCACCAAACGAGATCAGGGTCGACGACGGGACCCGGGGCCGGGTTCCTCATCAAGCGGCGCACCCCTCTAGGCAGCACCTCCTAGTGCCAGCCCGGCGGAGCCCAGTCCCGGACATGGGCCGGCTGGACGTCGTCGCGGACGGGTCCACGGCGAGGATGCGGGCTGGGCATCGCCGAGAACAAATACTAGCTATATGCCCGCAAAAAATAATATTTTTTTAATGATTGGATTTTGATAACTAAAATTTCTAACATTTCTACTATTTCAAAAATCTATATACCATTTCATACTAATTAAGCATCTAACACTAAAAACAGAAAAAACAATTTCTATACATCCATTAAAAAACAGAAAAACAACATTATATAAAAAAATTCCATACTAATTAAACACTAATTATATCCATCTAACATGCATTCATACATATATACTAGTGAAAAAACAATAATCTAAAAAATCTAAACTAATTAAACATACAAAATACGTATATACTAATATATACATGCATTCATACATATATACGTGTATGTGTGTGTGTGTTCATCATGCTTGTGTGTGTGTGTGTATGGGCTCGGGGAGGGGCGGCGCCCATGGTGGCCGCCAGGCGAGAGAGGGGTCGAGGGGAGAGCTCACAGCGGGCGACGGCGACGCGGCGACGGCGAGGCGACGGCGGGGCAGCGACGGGCGGGCGTGATCTTGGGCGGCGACGCAGGACGGCGCGACGGGACGGGCCCGGGCGGCGACGGAGACAAGGGCGGCGACGGGACGGGCGGCCACGGCGACGGGCGGCGACGGGGACGAGGGCGGCGACGGTGACGGGCCGCGACGGGATTTGGCAGCGACGGCGACGGGTCGGTGGACGGCGTCGATCGATCAAGGCGGTTCAATGGGGAAACTAAGGAAGAAACAGTTGGAGAATGAAATTTTTCGATGTGTTGTATATATAGAAGGCACCTTTAGTACCGGTTGGAGCCACCAACCGGTACTAAAGGTCTGTTTTGGCCAGCCCAAGCAGCGGAAAGCGACCCCCTTTAGTACCGAGTGGTGGCACAAACCGGTACTAAAGGCCCCCCCTTTAGTACCGGTTTGTGCCACCACCCGGTACTAAAGAAGTGCGCTGGGCAGGTGCGGTGCGGCAAGTTTAGTCCCACCTCGCTAGCCGAGGGGCGACCGTGACCGGTTTATAAACCCTGTGCGGTCGCCTCTCGAGCTCCTCTCCAAAGCAGGCCTCACTGGGCCTCTGGCGTTCTTGCTGCCTGTGGGCCCACCAGCCTTTATGGGCCTGCATCCCGCCCAACAACAGGTTGGGTTTCTAGCCGTATGCAGGCCGCCACGGCCTAGTAGGCGGGCTTTTTTGCTTTATTTATTTTTGTGTTGTTTTTGTGTATTTAGAGTTTCTTTGTGAATATTTTTGCTTTAGGTACAAAAATTACAAACTTTCGTTAGTGCCCGTAGTTTTCAAATTTGAATAGTTTAAATTTTGAATTATTTGAAATTAGTGTGAATCACTAGTTTGTGAATAATTTAACTTTAAAAATCAGTAAAGGCATGAAAGAATTTGTTTGCACATAAAATTTCTTCGCGTTTCAAATGCCAAAACACATAAATACCCTAACTATTACAGAGATTCCCTCTGGGTGTGAAACATGTAAGAAAGTGATGATAGTGAAGCCGATCACATCCCAGATCTTTGGGTGTGAAACTTTTTCTTCGCGTGTGTCCCTTTCCGCCGTAACCATGGAAAATATTCATCATTTAACGGGATGCTCGGGTCAATATTCACTGTGAATGGAGAAATTTCATCAAACTTTTCATAATCTTCTGACTTGTCTATCTTGTCATCCACTCCCACGATGTTTCCCTTCCCAGAAAGAACTATGTGCCGCTTTGGCTCATCAGACGATGCATTCGCTTCCTTATCTTTTCTTTTTCTTGGCTTGGTAGACATGTCCTTCACATAGAAAACCTGTGCCACATCATTGGCTAGGACGAATGGTTCGATACGCATACATAAGATTGTTGAGATCCACTTTGTCATTCCGCATCGCGGGTCTTCCGTTACCCTGCCTTGTGTCATATTGACCCATTTGCACCGAAACAAAGGGACCTTTAAACCACGCCGATAGTCAAGTTCCCATATGTCCTGTATATAACCATAATATGTTTCCTTTCCGTCTTGGTTTACGCATCAAATCGGACACCACTTTTTTGTTTGGTGCTCTTCTTATCTTGCGCGATCGTGTAAAATGTATTACCATTTATCTCGTACCCTTTGAAAGTCATTATATTCGAAGATGGTAACTGGGACAGCAAGTACCGGTCATCTTCAATAGAGGTGTCATGCATGGTACGTGTCTGCAACCAGCTGGCGAAACTCCTGGTTTGTTCACGTGTAATCCAGTCATCAGACCGCTCCGGGTATTACCATATACGAAGCCACCAAGGCGGAATTCTGTAGAACTGTGTAGTGTGCTTCAGTGAGAGAATGTCCGTCCATACATATTATTTGTTCCTCCTAGCGTGCCTTTTCCATCCAGTCTGCCCTTATGCCGCGATTCAGAACACCAATCGGCTTAAGGTCGGGAATAAAGTCAATACAAAACTCAATGACCTCCTCATTTTGATGGCCCTTGGAGATGCTTCCTTCGGCCTAGCACGGTTATGAACATATTTCTTTAATACTCCCATGAACCTCTCAAAGGGAACATATTGTGTAGAAATACAGGACCCAAAACGTTAATCTCTTCAAGATAGGTGAACTAGGACGCAAGGCCATGATGTTGAAGAAGGATGGTGGGAACACCAACTCGAAACTGACAAGACATAGTACCAAGTCATTCTGTAACCTTGGTATGATTTTTGGAGCGATTACCTTTTGAGAGATTGCATTGAGAAATGCACATAGCTTCACAATGGCTAATCGAACATTTTCCGGTAGAAGCCCCTCAATGCAACGGAAGCGATGCGTCATAATCACGTGGCAGTCATGAGACTTTAGGTTCGGAACTTTTTCTCTGCCATGTTTATTATTCCCATTATATTCGACGAGAAGCCGACGGTACCTTAATATCTGCGCAGGCATTCAAAGAAGATTTCCTTCTCTTCTTTGGTAAGAGCGTAGCTTGCATGACCTCGATATATGCCGCCTTCTCCGTGCATATGTTGCTGGTCCTCCGTGCCTCGTGTGTATCTTTTGTCTTCCCATACACGCCTAAGAAGCCAAGCAGTGGTCGCATAAAGATTCTTCGTCACGTGCATCATGTCGATTATGGAGCGGACCTCTAGGTCATTCCAATATGGCAGGTCCCAAAATATAGATTTCTTCTTCCACATGGAGTGCGCGTCCGTCGGCGTCCTTTGGAACAGGTTGTCCGCCAGACCCTTTCCAAATATCACCTTCAAATCCTTGACCATATCATGTACATCAGCACCAAGATGCGGTGGCGAGGCTTCGTCCGGTGATCCGCCTCACCTTTGAAACGCTTGCCTTTCTTTCTTACGGGATGCCTGCTCGGAAGAAATCGGCGATGTCCTGGTACACATTCTTCATACAACTATTCAAATATATACTGTCGGTATCATCCAAACAGTGCGTGCATCCGCGGTATCCCTTGTTTTTCTGTCACGAAAGGTTCTTGAGAGCAGGCCAATCATTGATGGTCACGAACAGCAACGCCTTTAGGTCGATTCTTCCCCATGTGCTCATCCCACGCACGTACACTTGTTCCATTCCACAGTTGTAAGAGTTCTTCAACTAATGGCCTTAGGTACACATCAATGTCGTTGCCGGGTTGCTTAGGGCCTTGGATGAGCAATCGGCATCATAATGAACTTCGCTTCATGCACAACCAAGGAGGAAGGTTATACAAACATAGAGTCACAGGCCAGGTGCTATGGTTGCTGCTCTGCTCCCCAAAAGGATTAATGCCATCTACGCTTAGACCAAACCATACGCTCCTTGCGTCATCTGCAAACTCCTTCCCATACTTTCTTTCGGTTTTTCTCCACTGCGACCCGTCAGCTGGTACTCTCAACTTTCCGTCTTTCTTACGGTCTTCTCTGTGCCATCTCATCGCCTTGGCATGCTCTTTGTTTTGGATCGAACGTTTCAACCGTGGTATTATAGTAGAATACCACATCACCTTGGCAGGAATCTTCTTCCTAGGGCGCTCGCCCTCGACATCACCATGCTCATCGCGGCTGATCTTATAGCGCAATGCACCACATACCGGGCAAGCGTTCAAATCCTCGTACTCACCGCGGTAGAGGATGCAATCATTAGGGCAGGCATGTATCTTACGCACCTCTAACCCTAGAGGGCAGACAACCTTCTTTGCTTCAGACGTACTCTCGGGCAATTCGTTGTCCTTTGGAAGCATATCCTTTATCATTACCAAAGAACTTTCCAAATCCCTTGTCAGATACACCATTCTAAGCCTTCCATTGCAGCAATTCCAGTGTGGTGCCCAGCTTTTTCTTGTCACCTACGCAATTCGGGTACAACAATTTTTTGTGATACTCTAACATGCGCTGCAACTTCTTCTTCTCCAAATCACTTGTGCAGTTTCTCTTTGCATCGGCAATGGCCCGACCTAGATCATCAACGGGCTCATCTGATGCCTCTTCTTCGACTTCTTCCCGCATTGCCGGCCCAGCTTCTTCCCGTGACACGGCTCAGCTTCTTCCCCCATTGTTGTATCATCGTATTCAGGGAACCCATGGCCAGGGATAGCTGTCGTCGTCCTCTTCTTCTTCATTGTCTTCCATCATAACCCCTCTTTCTGCATGCTTGGTCCAAACATTATAGTGGGGCATGAAACCGGACTCAAACAGGTGGACGTGAATGGTTCTTGACGTAGAGTAATTGCGACAATTCTTACAGCCAGCACATGGACAAGGCATAAAACCATCCGCCCGCTTGTTTGCCTCAGCCGCAAGCATAAAAGTATGCACGCCTCAACGAATCGGGAGAGCATCGGTCATCGTACATCCATTGCGGCTCATCTTCATTACACAACACCGAATAGACCAAATTAATACAAGTTCATACATAAAGTTCATACAACACTTAAATGCAACAAACAAATAACTCTCTAGCTAAAGCATTTAAATGCAACAACAAATGCGATCAAGATCGCAACTAAGGTAACAATTGATCCAACAAAGCATAATGATACCAAGCCTCACTATCAATAGCATATTTTCTAATCTTTCTAATCTTCAAGCGCATTTTCTCCATCTTGATCTTGTGATCATCGACGACATCGGCAACATGCAACTCCAATTCCATCTTCTCCCCTCAATTCTTTTCAATTTTTCTTTCAAGTACTCGCTTTCTCTTTCAACTAAATTTAACCTCTCGACAATAGGGTCGGTTGGAATTTCTGGTTCACATACCTCCTAGATAAAAATATCTATGTCAACTTGATGGGCATAATTTGTCATAAACACGAAATGCAACAAATAGTTTTAAAAGATAATATACCACATCCGAATCATAACAAGGACGAGGGCCGACGGGGACGGATATCAAAACCATGGCACTATGTATAACAAACAACGTACGGGTAAGATAATTATTATACGAGTAACTATATATCCAAATCACACAAACATCAATTTTTTATATAAAATTTCATGAACAAGAGGCTCACCACAAGGTGGTGCCAGCGACGGGAGACGGTCTTGAGGCGATCGGCGGTGGTTCTGACAGAGATTTAGAAGGCACTAAGTAAACCACACCTACATATGCAAACTAAGTGTTATTTTGACCTCAAATTGCATATAAATCAAATACTAGCACATATATATATATTTCCTCCCAAATTACTAAACTCACAAATTAATAACTATATAAACCAATGCAAGAGCTAATCTAGCAATGAGAGATGAAAGGACAAAGTTGCTAACCTTTGTGATCACTTGAATGGATGGGGGCCTTCAAATCTTGACAAATTTTGGGCAAAATGTGTGATGAGCTCGAGGGGAGAAGAGGAAGAACAGAGAGGAGAGGAGAGGGAAAGGGGAAGAACAGAGCGAGCTGGACGAAGGGTTTATATGCAGGAGGACCTATAGTCTTGGTTCGTGGCACGAACCGGTACTAAAGGTGCCGGAGGGGGCCCAGATCGACAACATCCTGCCACCACCCTCATTAGTACCGGTTCTTGGCACGAACCAGTGCTAAAGGTTAGCCACGAACCGGTGCTAAAGGCTAGCTGTTGGAACCGGCACTAATGTATACATTTGTGCCGGCTCTAATACAAACCGGCACTAATGTGCTTCACGTTTGACCCTTTTTCTACTAGTGTAAGATAGATGCAAAAAGTAAACATGCAAATAAAGTAGATGGAAAGCAAATATGATAAGAGATAGACCCGGGGGACATAGGTTTCACTAGAGGCTTCTCTCAAGATAGCATAAGTATTACGGTGGGTGAACAAATTACTGTCGAGCAATTGATAGAAAAGCGCATAGTTATGAGATTATCTAGGCATGATCATGTATATAGGCATCACGTCCATAACAAGTAGACCGACTCCTGCCTGCATCTACTACTATTACTCCAGACATCGACCGCTATCCAGCATGGATCTAGAGTATTAAGTTCATAAGAACAGAGCAACGCATTAAGCAAGATGACATGATGTAGAGGGATAAACACATGCAATATGATATGAACCCCATCTTGTTATCCTCGATGGCAACAATACAATACGTGTCTTGCAACCCTTTCTGTCACTGGGTAAGAACACCGCAAGATTGAACCCAAAGCTAATGACTTCTCCCATGGCAAGAAGATCAATCTAGTAGGCCAAACCAAACTGATAATTCGAAGAGACTTGCAAAGATAACTCAATCATACATAAAAGAATTCAGAGAAGATTCAAATATTATTCATAGATAAACTTGATCATAAACCCACGATTCATCGGATCTCGACAAACACACCGCAAAAAGAGATTACATCGAATAGATCTCCACAAGAGAGGGGAGAACATTGTATTGAGATCCAAAAGAGAGAAGAAGCCATCTAGCTAATAACTATGGACCCGTAGGTCTGTGGTAAACTACTCACAACTCATCGGAGGGGCAAGGATGTTGATGTAGAGGCCCTCCGTGGTTGCTTGCCCATCCGGCAGAGTGCCGGCAAGGGCTCCAAGATGGGATCTCGCGGATACAGAAGGTTACGGCAGTGGAAATTGTGTTTCGTGGTGCTCCTGGATGTTTTCGGGTTACGTAGGTATATATAGGTGGAAGAAGTACGTCGGTGGCCGCCCGAGGGGCCCACGAGACAGGGGCGCGCCCTACAAAGGGGGGGGGGGGCGCCCTCCTATCTCGTGGGGCCCTCGGAGCTTTCTTGACTTGCACTCCAGGCTCTCCGGATCTGATTTGTTCCAAAAATAATGCTCCCGAAGGTTTCATTCCGTTTGTACTCCGTTTGATATATTCCTTTTCTTCGAAATACTGAAATAGGCAAAAAATCAGCAATATGGACTGGGCCTCCTGTTAGTAGGTTAGTCCCCAAAAATGATATAAATGTGTAAAATAAAGCCCATGAACATCCAAAAGGGGTAATATAATAGCATGGAACAATCAAAAATTATGGATACGTTGGAGACGTATCTGTGTGCACTAACGCGCACGCCCGTGCCGGTTTCCGTGCACCTGCCGGCACATGCACCCGGTGCCCGTGCACACGAATGTCTCCGCCGCGTCGTTGACAGTGCCTGTCCCCGTGTGGGTGCCAGTGCCCCCTCTGCGGCATGGATGGTCGCCGTCGACCGCTTCCTTGCACCAACGCCAGTCGCCTCCTCCCGCCAGTTGGCTCGCTCCGAAGTCCAGAACATTTTGGCCTTCCTTGAAGCTAGGCCAATGTCCAAGAGTATGCCAACAACGACGCAAGACGCCGCCGTCAACGTCGGTCAGTGGCCTGACGACACACAGAGCACGGCAGAGGTGCCGCTTCCCACCGCGAGACGCCCCCACCGCCGCCGCGTAATCTAAATTTGCCATGAAAAACGTTCGGATTGCCATGCTTAAAATTCGAACGTTTATCATTTCCGTTTATTTTATATCGATCGTCGTATAATTTAAAGTCGGAGCCAGACTGAACGAAATCTATGGTTTGATCGATTGAATGTTCTGCTAGAGCCGTATCAAATTAAATATAAAGCGTCATCAAGCCACATGTATTCCTTGTCATCCAACGACCTAGACTGCTTCAATGTCGAGCGCTCAACACGTTTAGCGTGTAGTTAATTTCATGCCAAAAATAGTGCTAATCACATAATAACACGCAAATAATATCCTAGTACTTAATATCCGCATGCACTTAATATACTTCCAAATTAACGTGCATTGCACGTACACAGTGCTGCTACTACGTGAAACTGGTGCCGTGACTTGTGAACGCGTCGAGATATGGTCAACGGCAACATCGCCAGGAAGTTCTTTCAGAGCTTTTCCCGCGCCTAAACGCAGAAGGGGAGGAGAGAGAGAGAGAGCACACATGGAACCCACCAGTAAGTGAAGGCGAATAGTACTTAGAATAATATTACATGTTAACCATTAATTAGGCTGTGGTAATATAAAAACATTATGTGAACAAAGGGGTACAACAAACATTGTTGTTCTACGTACGTTGCCTATTGACGTGCGGCTTGAAGGCCCGGTCGCATGTTCGATCCTCGTCCTTTATTTTTTAATTTGTATATGGGTCCAAATTTGTTTCATGACATGTGGGCCCCTCGGTGTGTAGTTTGTAGCACTTCAATTTGTGGGTCGAAATTTGTTCCATTCCAAGTGGGCTATCGATGTGTAGTTTTGTAGCTTATTTATAATAATTAAAGAGAACAACATAGTTTTTTCAATAATACCATAGTGCGATGTTGAAGGCGAGAAAGTACGTGCGAGAGAGTGATGACCGAGCCAGAGGGAAATCAACTAGGGGAGTTGCGTGGGTTGCAACGGTGTTTGGAGTAGTTGTGGGCCGAATGCTACGAAAATATAATCTAAACCGACCGTAATAAATGCCTACACAAATTAATCCAAGGTTGGAGTGCCCCTGGCAATGTAAATAGCTCCGGCTTTGCGAGGGATGGAGTGGTAGTAGCTTCAATGCGTGGAAGATACGGTGTGAGAAAGCGAGGTCAATCGATGGACATATAGATAGAGAGAAAAACACTAGTAGAAAAAGGACCTATTGTCCCAGTTCGTAAGGGCCATTTGTCCCGGTTTTTGAACCGGAACTAAAGTGTCGGTACTAATGCCATAGACCTTTAGTCCCGGTTCTTGCATAAACCGGGACAGATGGGCCTCCACGTGGCCGGTGCGGGCGAAGCCCAGTAGAAAGTTTGGTCCCGGTTGGTGGCACCAACCGGGACCAATAGGCATCCACGCGTCAGCATTTCAGGTGCTGGGGTTTTTGTTTTTGTTTTGAAAGGGGGGGGGGGGGTTGGGGGTTTTGGGGGGTTAATTTAGGTGTTTCATATATTGTGTGAGCTGGCTAATTAATAGAGAGAAGTGTCCTCTCTTATCTCCGTGCTTGGTCGACGCTACGTACTATACGTATAGAGAGGACTAGACACGCTAGCTAGTAAGCAAATGAAGGAAACAGAAGATCGTCATTAACATATGCATATAGAGAGAAGTGATATTGACCATCTCTCCTTCTCTGAGAGATTGGTCGAACAACAAGTTCTCGTATATCTATCCGACGCTACGTACTGGCTACATATATACAATATAAGTATCTCTTACAATATAATCTCCTAGTTAAAAACGAGCTGATTAGGGTCCACATGGTATTCTCCGTCTTTAGTGATCACGTGGTCAAGAAAGAATCCTGCCAATTCCTCTTGAATTCCTCGCATACGATCTGGTGGTAGGAGTTCATCCTGCATCCGAAATATCTAATTTGAAGAAGGGGGGTCAATACATATATATGAATAAATGAAACTGAACAGAAATGATGGTAATAAAATAAAATTGTGAATATTATTATTTACGCACTTCATATTGTTTGTCAGAGTAGCCCCACTCACAGGTCGTGTGGCGGATGGACTCGCAAATGTAGTATCCACAGTAATCATTCCCTTGTTCCTGCCACAACCACTATACAAGAAATAGAGGTCAATCAAACTGATAATTAGCAAGCATGCTAAATGGTATTGATGAAACTAGCGCTTGAATCACTAGGAGATGCGTGGAACATGATACTATAGTACTTACTTTCGGGTGTCTAAATTGCAGCTTCTTCGGCAGTCCCGGAGTTTTTGAGGTGAATTTTTTCCAAACCCTGCCAGACAAAGAAAACAATTACTTGATATCAGCAAATGAACAAAGTTTTCGATATGGTACGATAATGATCGATTTAACTTACTTCTCTAGAATTTCAGTCATGTCCGCATACTCCTTGGGATCTTTTCGTCTCGAGTCTAAGACGGTTACTAGTCCCTGCTCAAGCTTAATCTCTAGGAGAATATAGTGGAACCTGCGCACGCATGCATAACTCATCAATTACATTACTATAACCTCGACTAATAAGGGAAACGGAATATGCACAAGACAGTAACACTCACTTGAATTCGTAAGGGAAGAGTATTATACCTTTGTTTTGATTTAATACAAACGATTGTAACAGCTTGGCCTCGGTATCTTTGGCCTGAAATTTAACCATATATGCATCTATGAGATTTGTGTTAATGAACCCACTATCACCGATTTGTTGTTTCTTCAATTTGGCGATCTTGAATCTGCATAATATAGTGAGGATAATTAAAAATACATGCAATGAAAGAGCTGACCTATATATAGAAACTTAATGACAGAAGTAGTACTGTATTGACAGGCTGTAGCAAGTGATCATTAATTTATTGAGGGCCTTTAGATTGAAAAACGCGAAGAATTCCTCAAATGGAACATTCAACAGTTCAATTCCAACGAGGTCATGCTCCTCTCTGACTCTCAGCGTCAAAATATTCGTCCCCTCAGACTCTCTGACCAATCATGGAATCTGAACATCATCATTGGTAGAGATCTTTCATCTTTGACGAGAGGCTTCCCGTACACGTATTTGTGTTCGTCCACCTTCAAGAAATCCTAATGTACATCGTCGGGCAGGTAATCTGCAAGATTGTTATAACCGGGCACCATCCCGCCCGGAACATTAGCGACGATATCGCTAGACACTTGGAGCGGGGGGAACGATTGGTTCGCTTGTTCGCCGAGATGGGAAACTTTTTTCCCAGCTCGTCGTTGACCACTGATAGTACTTCCCGACCGCGACGCTTCCATAAATGACTTTGTAAGAATGCACTCATAGTTGCCTTTCGCTAGAGACTTTGGTGATTTCTTCAGGGCAGCCAGAGTACGCTTCACTTTTACCAGATCTATCTTCTCCTCCGAAGGTGGATGTATCTTTGCTTTCACCCCTTCAAAGAAGTTATTCACTTCGGCTTGCACGATCTGCGTGTTTTCCTCCACGGTCCTCTCATATGGTAACTTCTCTGGAGTCTTGAGAGAAGGACCGAATTTGTATTGCCTCCCGACTCTGGCTGTGCTGCTAGATGCCGGAGCAGACGGAGCGGCTGTGGCTGTCTTTCCTTTCTTACGAGGCGGAGGAGAAGGACTACGACGTGCCGGAGCAGCCAGAGCAGCGGCGGGTCTCTTGATCCGCCCTTGTTGACGAGGCAGAGAAGGAGGAGGCTGGCTGCTCGGGCGCGCCAACACAGGCGGAGAAGGAGGCGGAGTGCCGCCACGCGCCGGAGAAGGAGGCTGAGTGCCCTAATCACTCGCCGGAGGAGGAGGAGGAGGAGGAGGAGGAGGAGGAGGAGGAGGCGGATTTCCCTGACTCGCCGAAGGAGGAGGAGGTGGAGGCGTCCAGTTCGGAAGGTTGATGAGCTCCTTCCACCATAGGCATGGAGTCTTCAGAGAAGAACCCAGCCGAATCTCCCCTTCACCCGTAGGGTGGTCAAGCTTAAGGTCCTCAAATCCGTCCGTTATTTGATCCACCATCACCCTAGCATATCCTTCTGGAATCGACTAGCCGTGGTAGGTTGCGCCAGGTTCATTAGGTAAAACAGAGCCAACAGCCACCTTGACTTTTAATGTCATCCATCGCGTCATAAGATGGCAATGTTGAGACTCCGTGATAGCATCCACGGGGTAGCTAGCAGGAGCCATGAAGACAGGCTCCACTGGCCGAGTTCGCTTTCGGTGGAAGCCACGCCGCTTCTCCGCTGAGATGGCGGGGTAGCTTCAGGGAAGCTTCGGCGGTCGTTTGCTGCAATCCGCTTCTCGTTCCTCTAGCCCTTGTACACTTTCGTGCAGCGCTGCGATTGGCTATGCTCCACTTTCTTCCTCCTCTCCACGGGTTTTATAACCCCTCGCGTCCGAAACCCAGCCTTCCACAGAACGGAGCCTGGCGTTCCTCGTGTCCGTCCAGGGTGCTCAGGATTCCCGAGGGACATTGTGAGCTCGTCCTTCTCTCTCTCTGGGACGAACGTCCCTTGCTGCGCTTTCTCGATATACTCCTGAAGCCTTGTGACGGGTATTCACAGTTGCTCTTCCGTCCAAACGCACTTCCCTGTTACAGGGTCCAAGGTTCCGCCAACCCCGAAGAACCAAGTCCGGCAACGGTGCAGCGATTCAATGTCTCTGGTTCGACCCCTTTAGCAATCAGGTCATTCTCAGCCTTGTCCCACAAAGGTCGGGCTTTGAGGTACCCACCTGACCCCGTGCGATGGTGATGCTTCTTCTTCGCAGCATTTTTCTTGTTTATTGCTGACATGTTCTTACTCTTTGCCGATGTCTTGTGGGCCACAAATGCGGGCCAGTGATCCCTGATCTTCACATACTTTCCGGTGAATTCTGGTGTCAAATCTTCGTCGACAAACTCTGTTTTCAGCTCACTCTTCCACCTCCTGAATAGTTCTGCCATCTTCTTAAGAGCATGAGACTTGATCAATTGCTCTTTAACTAGCTTCTCCGGATCCTCCTCTGGCGGTAGGGTGAAATTTGCCTTAAGCAATGTCCAGAGATCTTCTTTCTGCATATCAGAGACATAAGACACCTCAGTGTCTTCATTCTTAGGCTTTAACCATTGCTGGATACTGATCGGGATCTTGTCCCTAACAAGAACCCCACACTGAGCATGAAATGCATCCATTGTCTAGATGGGTTCAATCGGCTTGCCATCGCGCGCGATTGCTGTGATCTCAAACCTTTCATCCGAGCGCAACTTTTTCTTCGGGCCTCGTTTCTTTACCGAAGTTGTGCTCGATTCGGAGGGCTAGAGAAAAGAAGAAAGACGAGAGTTAATTAATATGTGTACATACGAAAACAATGAATGCATCAAGTAGCTAGTCAGCACAGGCTTAACTAATATATATACCTGGCCGGACTAGGTTCGGTCACCGGAGCCATCATGACGGTCTACTTCTTGTACCGGCATTGGGTCACCGGAGCCATCATAATCATAACCTTCTTCTTCACTACCCTGTCCTTCCAGACCATCGGTGTCATTGAGAAACGACATAACAACATCACTTCCTTTTGCGATTATATCCCCCAACATCTCTTCTATTTCTTTGTCTCGGGGGTGCTCCATAGTTTCTGCAAATATTTACAACATGGCAATTATTATTCGAACATGACAGATGGATATATTAATTAGTGGCAAACGTAGAACTAGCTAGCTAATATAATCACAATAAGGAATCATATTAGTGGCCTCGATGCTGCTTCTCTAGGGTTTGGGGTGGCCTCGACAACGCTTCAAGGATTTGGGGTGGCCTCGACGACAACGCTCTTTTAACTTGGTAAATTTGGGTGGCCTCGAGAGAGTTTGTCGGGTAGGGGCGCAGCGGGAGGGGGTAGGAGACCAACATTGTTTTTTTCTAGGGTTTGGGTGTCCTCGAGACTTTTGGTCGAGCGAGAGGGCCGGGGGGGGGGGGGTTGCTCCTGTGGTATAAGTTATCACGGTCGAGAGGGGGTATATATGAAGGAAATATGCCCTAGAGGCAATAATAAAGTTATTATTTATTTCCTCATATCATGATAAATGTTTATTATTCATGCTAGAATTGTATTAACCGGAAACATGATACATGTGTGAATACATAGACAAAACTATAGTCACTAGTATGCCTCTACTTGACTAGCTCATTAATGAAAGATGGTTATGTTTCCTAACCATAGACATGTGTTGTCATTTGATTAGTGGGATCACATCATTAGGAGAATGATGTGATTGACATGACCCATTCCGTTAGCCTAGCACTTGATCGTTTAGTATACTGCTATTGCTTTCTTCATGACTTATACAAAGTTCCTGTAACTATGAGATTGTGCAACTACCATTTACCGGAAGAACACTTTGTGTGCTACCAAACGTCACAACGTAACTCGGTGATTATAAAGGTGCTCTACAGGTGTTTCCGAAGGTACATGTTGGGTTGGCATAATTCGAGATTAGGTTTTTGTCACTCCGATTGTCGGAGAGGTATCTCTGGGCCCTCTCGATAATACTCATCACCTAAGCCTTGCAAGCATTGTAACTAATGAGTTAGTTATGAGATGATGTATTACGGAACAAGTAAAGAGACTTGCGATGCTTGAGATTGAACTAGGTATTGGATACCGACGATCAAATCTCGGGCAAGTAACATACCGATGACAAAGGGAACAACGTATGTTGTTATGCGGTTTGAACGATAAAGATCTTCGTAGAATATGTAGGAACCAATATGGGCATCCAGGTCCCGCTATTGGTTATTAACCGAGAATGGTTCTAGGTCATGTCTACATAGTTCTCGAACCCGTAGGGTCCGCACGCTTAACGTTACGATGACAGTTTTATTATGAGTTTATAAGTTTTGATGTACCGAAGTTTTTTTGGAGTCCCGGATATGATCACGGACATGACGAGGAATCTCGAAATGGTCGAGACATAAAGATTGATATATTGGAAGCCTATATTTGGACATCGGAATCGTTCCGGGTGAAATCGGCATTTTTCCGGAGTACCGGGAGGTTACCGGAACCCCCCCGGGGGGTTATTGGGCCTACATGGGCCAGGAGGGAGAAGACGGAAGGAGCCAGGAGGGGGCCGCGCGCCCCTCCCCCTCCTAGTCCGAATAGGACAAGGGAAGGGGGGCGGCGCCCCCCCTTTCCTTCCCCTCTTCCTCCTCTTTCCCCCCCTTCTCCTACTCCTACTTGGAAAGAAGGGAGTCCTACTCCCGGTGGGAGTAGGACTCCCTCCTTGGCGCGCCCTCCTTGGCCGGCCGCCTCCTCCCCCCTGGCTCCTTTATATACTCTGAGGCGGAAGAGTGTGAGACACACAAGTTGATCTACAGATCGTTCCTTACCAGCATGTCATACTTTGGTTCGGCGGTATTGTGAGATGAAGCGGCCCGGACCGACATTACGCGTACGCTTACGCGAGACTGGTTTCACCGTTACGAGCACTCATGCTTAAAGGTGGTTGGCGGGTGTCTGTCTCTCTCACTTTAGCTGAATCGAGTGTGGCTACGCCCGGTCCTTGCGAAGGTTAAAACAACACCAACTTGACAAACTATCGTTGTGGTTTTCATGCGTAGGTAAGAACGGTTCTTGCTAAGCCCGTAGCAGCCACGTAAAACTTGCAACAACAAAGTAGATGACGTCTAACTTGTTTTTGCAGGGCATGTTGTGATGTGATATGGTCAAGACGTGATGCTATATTTTATTGTATGAGATGATCATGTTTTGTAACCGAAGTTACACTACTAGAAAAAGGCCTACTAATGGCGCACCGGTTTTGCCTACTAATGGCGCACTACCGGTGCGCCATTAGTATTTTTTACTAATGGCGCACCACTGGTGCGCCATTAGTATCTGGTATACTAATGGCGCACCATGTAGTGCGCCATTAGTATAGCCTACGGTGCGCATTAGTAACATTTTTTTTTCAAATTTTTTTTTTCAAATTTTTTTCAGAATTTTTTTTCAAATTTTTTTTTCATTTTTTTTTCAGAATTTTTTTTCCAAATTTTTCTTAATCTCAGTTCACTATGGCTTAATCTCGGGTCAATATGCTTAATCTCAGGTCAAATCGCACTCCGTGGTCAAACTTCCCGAAAGGTCACCCATCCTCACACTACTCCAGCCCAAGCACGCTTAACTTCAGAGTTCTATCCAACCCCAAAGACTCACTTCACGAGGCACTTGTTGATATATCTAGCATATCAATCCTGTTATACCTTGTTGATGTCTAGGACTTTGTTCATGTTCATGACTATGATGAAATTTTGAAAAATATTTCAAACTTCCGGTCATATTACGTATCATTTTTGAAAAAAATTCAAAAAAAATTGAAACCAATTTTTTTTCTGTTACTAGTGGCGCACCACATCCAACGGTGCGCCACTAGTAAGTTTGAAATTTTGTGAATTTTTTTGCCGCTAGATCGTGAAACCGTAACTTTTTTCTGTTAGGTTTTTGGGGATTTTGAAAATGTTTAACGGGGTTCCCCCCGTTAAATTTGGATGTAACTTTTCGAGTAGGTGATTTTTCATATAAAAAAACTTTTTCATCCGAGTTCGTATGCAAAAGTTATGCCCATTTTACAAATTTCCAGAGACATTTTGCAAATATGAGATGTTCCAGGAGTTGAAGTTAATATTTCAAGCAAATGCCCGGATTGAGAGATATGAAGTCTCCAATAAGTTCTATAGCTGCAAGATGGAGGAGAATAGTTCTGTCAGTGAACACATACTCGGAATGTACTGGTATAATAATCACTTGATTCAACCGGGAGTTAATCTTCACGATGATAGTGTTATTGATGTAATTCTCCAGTCACTGCCACCAAGCTACAAGAGCTTTGTGATGAACTATAATATGCAAGGGATGAACAAGACTATTCCCGAGCTCTTCGCAATGCTAAAAGCTGCGGAGGTAGAAATCAAGAAGGAGCATCAAGTGTTGATGGTCAACAAGACCACTAGTTTCAAGAAAAAGGGCAAAGGGAAGAAGAAGGAGAACTTCAAAAAGAACGGCAAGCAAGTTGCTGCTCAAGAGAAGAAACCCAAGTCTGGACCTAAGCCTGAAACTGAGTGCTTCTAATGCAAGCAGACTGGTCACTGGAAGCGGAACTGCCCCAAGTATTTGGCGGATAAGAAGGATGGCAAAGTGAACAAAGGTATATGTGATATACATGTTATTGATGTGTACCTAACTAGAGCTCGTAGTAGCACCTGGGTATTTGATCTTTGGTTACATTGCTAATATTTGCAACTCGAAGCAGGGACTACGGAATAAGCGAGCACTGGCTAAGGACGAGGTGATGATGCGCGTGGTAAACGGTTCCAAAGTCGATGTGATCGCGGTCGGCACGCTACCTCTACATCTACCTTTGGGATTAGTTTTAGACCTGAATAATTGTTATTTGGTGCCAGCGTTGAGCATGAACATTATATCTGGATCTTGTTTAATGCGAGACGGTTATTCATTTAAATCGGAGAATAATGGTTGTTCTATTTATATGAGTAATATCTTTTATGGTCATGCACCCTTGAAGAGTGGTCTATTTTATTGAATCTCGATAGTAGTGATACACATATTCATAATGTTGAAGCCAAAAGATGCAGAGTTGATAATGATAGTGCAACTTATTTGTGGCACTTGCCGTTTAGGTCATATCGATTGTAAAACGCATGAAGAAACTCCATACTGATGGACTTCTGGAATCATTTGATTATGAATCACTTGGTACTTGCGAACCGTGCCTCATGGGCAAGATGACTAAAACATCGTTCTCCGGTACTATGGAGAGAGCAACAGATTTGTTGGAAATCATACATACAGATGTATGTGTTCCGATGAATGTTGAGGCTCGTGGCGGATATCATTATTTTCTCACCTTCACAGATGATTTGAGAAGATATGGGTATATCTACTTAATGAAGCACAAGTCTGAAACATTTGAAAAGTTCAAAGAATTCAGAGTGAAGTAGAAAATCATCATAACAAGAAAATAAAGTTTCTACGATCTGATCGTGGAGGAGAATATTTGAGTTACGAGTTTGGTTTACATTTGAAACAATGCGGAATAGTTTTGCAACTCACGCCACCTGGAACACCGCAACGAAATGGTGTGTCCGAACGTCGTAATCGTACTTTACTTGATATGGTGCGATCTATGATGTCTCTTACCGATTTACCGCTATCGTTTTGGGGTTATGCTTTAGAGACGGCCGCATTCACGTTAAATAGGGCACCATCAAAATCCGTTGAGATGACGCCTTATGAACTGTGGTTTGGCAAGAAACCAAAGTTGTCGTTTCTTAAAGTTTGGGGCTGCGGTGCTTATGTGAAGAAACTTCAACCAGATAAGCTCGAACCCAAATCCGAGAAATGTGTCTTCATAGGATACCCAAAAGAAACTGTTGGGCAAGACATTCGTTGCTAAGAATGGATCCTTTCTAGAGAAGGAGTTTCTCTCGAAAGAAGTGAGTGGGAGGAAAGTAGAATTTGATGAGATAACTGTATCTACTCCCTTATTGGAAAGTAGTTCATCACGAGAACCGGTTCCTGTGACGACTACACCAATTAGTGAGGAAGCTAATGATATTGATCATGAAACTTCGGATCAAGTTTCTACTGAACCTCGTAGGTCTACCAGAGTAAGATCCGCACCAGAGTGGTACGGTAATCCTATTCTGGAAGTCATGTTACTTGACCATGATGAACCTACGAACTATGAGGAAGCGATGATGAGCCCAGATTCCGCAAAATGGCTAGAAGCCATGAAATCTGAGATGGGATCCATGTATGAAAACAAAGTATGGATTTTGGTTGACTTGCCCGATGATCGGCAAGCCATTGAGAATAAATGGATCTTTAAGAAGACTGACGCTGATGGTAATATAACTGTCTATAAAGCTCGACTTGTTGCAAAAGGTTTTCGACAAGTTCAAGGAGTTGACTACGATGAGACTTTCTCACCCGTAGCGATGCTTAAGTCTGTCCGAATCATGTTGGCTATTGCTACATTTCATGATTATGAAATTTGGCAAATGGATGTCAAGACTGCATTCTTGAATGGATTTCTAGAAGAAGAGTTGTATATGATGTAGCCAGAAGGTTTTGTTGATCCAAAAGGTGCTAACAAAGTGTGCAAGCTCCAGCGTTCCATTTATGGACTGGTGCAAGCATCTCGGAGTTGGAATAAACGCTTTGATAGTGTGATAAAAGCATATGGTTTTATCTGAGACTTTTGGAGAAGCTTGTATTTACAAGAAAGTGAGTGGGAGCTCTGTAGCATTTCTAGTTTTATATGTAGATGACATATTATTAATTGGAAATGATATAGAATTTCTGGATAGCATAAAGGGATACTTGAATAAAAGTTTTTCAATGAAAGACCTCGGTGAAGCTGCTTACATATTGGGCATCAAGATCTATAGAGATAGATCAATACGCTTAATAGGACTTTCACAAAGCACATACCTTGACAAAATTTTGAAAAAGTTCAAAATGGATCAGGCAAAGAAAGGATTCTTGCCTGTGCTACAAGGTGTGAAGTTGAGTCAAACTCAATGCCCGACCACAGCAGAAGATAGAAAATGAAAAATGTTCCCTATGCTTCAGCCATAGGCTCTATCATGTATGCAATGCTGTGTACCAGACCTGACGTATGCTTAGCAATAAGCTTGGCAGGAAGGTACCAAAGTAATCCAGGAGTGGATCCTTTGGACAGCGTCAAGAACATCTGAAATACACGAAAAGGACTAAGGATATGTTTCTCGTATATGGAGGTGACAAAGAGCTAGTCGTAAATGGTTACGTCGATGCAAGCTTTGACACTGATCCGGACGATTCTAAATCGCAAACCGGATACGTGTTTTTATTAAACAGTGGAGTTGTAAGTTGGTGCAATTCTAAACAAAGCGTCGTGGCGGGATCTACATGTGAAGCGGAATACATAGCTGCTTCAGAAGCAGCAAATGAAGGAGTCTGGATGAAGGAGTTCATTTCCGATCTAGGTGTCATACCTAGTGCATCGGGACCAATGAAGATCTTCTGTGATAATCTTGGTGCAATTGCCTTGGCAAAGGAATCCAGACTTCACAAGAGGACCAAGCACATCAAGAGACGCTTCAATTCCATTCGGGACCAAGTCCAAGTGGGAGACATAGAGATTTGCAAAATACATACGGATCTGAATGTGGCAGACCCGTTGACTAAGCCTCTCTCACGAGCAAAACATGATCAGCACCAAGACTCCATGGATGTTAGAATCATTACTATGTAATCTAGATTATTGACTCTAGTGCAAGTGGGAGACTGAAGGAAATATGCCCTAGAGGCAATAATAAAGTTATTATTTATTTCCTCATATCATGATAAATGTTTATTATTCATGCTATAATTGTATTAACCAGAAACATGATACATGTGTGAATACATAGACAAAACTATAGTCACTAGTATGCCTCTACTTGAATAGCTCATTAATCAAAGATGGTTATGTTTCCTAACCATAGACATGTGTTGTCATTTGATTAGTGGGATCACATCATTAGGAGAATGGTGTGATTGACATGACCCATTCCGTTAGCCTAGCACTTGATCGTTTAGTATACTGCTATTGCTTTCTTCATGACTTATACAAATTTCCTGTAACTATGAGATTGTGCAACTCCCGTTTACCGGAAGAACATTTTGTGTGCTACCAAACGTCACAACGTAACTGGGTGATTATAAAGGTGCTCTACAGGTGTTTCCGAAGGTACATGTTGGTTGGCATAATTCGAGATTAGGTTTTGTCACTCCGATTGAAGGAGAGGTATCTCTGGGCCCTCTCAGTAATACTCATCACCTAAGCCTTGCAAGCATTGTAACTAATGAGTTAGTTATGAGATGATATATTACGGAACGAGTAAAGAGACTTGCCGGTAACGAGATTGAACTAGGTATTAGATACCGACGATCAAATCTCAGGCAAGTAACATACCGATGACAAAGGGAACAACGTATGTTGTTATGCGGTTTGACGGATAAAGATCTTCATAGAATATGTAGGAACCAATATGGGCATCCAGGTCCCGCTATTGGTTATTAACCGAGAATGGTTCTAGGTCATGTCTACATAGTTCTCAAACACATAGGGTCCGCACGCTTAACGTTACGATGACAATTTTATTATGAGTTTATAAGTTTTGATGTACCGAAGTTTGTTCGGAGTCCCGGATATGATCACGGACATGACGAGGAGTCTCGAAATGGTCGAGACATAAAGATTGATATATTGGAAGCCTATATTTGGACATCGGAATCGTTAAAGGGTGAAATCGGCATTTTACCGAGATGCTGGGAGGTTCTGGAACCCCGGGGTTATTGGGCCTACATGGGCCACGAGGGAGAAGAGGGAAGGAGCCGGGAGGGGGCGCGCCCTCCCTCCTAGTCCGAATAGGACAAGGGAAGGGGGGCGGCGCCCCCCTTTCCTTCCCCTCTTCCTCCTCTTTCCCCCCTTCTCCTACTCCTACTTGGAAAGAAGGGAGTCCAACTCCCGGTGGGAGTAGGATTCCCCCCTTGGCGCGCCCTCCTTGGCCGGCCGCCTCCTCCCCTCTGGCTCCTTTATATACGGAGGCGTGGGGGGGCACCCCAGAGACACACAAGTTGATCTACGGATCGTTCCTCAGCCGTGTGTGGTGCCCCCCTCCACCATATTCCACCTCGGTCATATCGTCGCGGAGTTTAGGCAAAGCCCTACACCGGTAGAACATCATCATCGTCACCACGCCTTCGTGCTGACAGAACTCATCCCCGACGCTTTGCTGGATCGGAGACCGGGGATCGTCATCGAGCTGAACGTATGCTGAACTCGGAGGTGCCGTACGTTCGGTATTTGGATCGGTCGGATCGTGAAGACGTACGACTACATAAACCGCGCTGTCATAACGCTTCCGCTTACGGTCTACGAGGGTACGTG
The DNA here is from genome assembly GCA_021605145.1 of Aegilops bicornis. Lineage (NCBI taxonomy): Eukaryota > Viridiplantae > Streptophyta > Magnoliopsida > Poales > Poaceae > Aegilops > Aegilops bicornis. Next base: position 156,104,548 of record CM038673.1, read on the forward strand.
GACAACACTCTCCCCTCTCGTTGCTATGCCATCACCATGATCTTGCGTGTGCGTAGGAAATTTTTGAAATTACTACGTTCCCCAACAATATATATCGACCGCCCCTCATGTCGAAGTTATCCGGGAGGGGGTTATATCGACAACAATGCGACATACATACATGGGAAAATAATGTTATCAGGGAGGGGGTATATCGACCCCCCCTCGTGTTGAAGTTATCGGGAGGGGGTATATCGACAACGACATACCCGATAAAAAATGAGAAGACAAAAGAAGAAATAAAAAGAGGAGAAGAAGAAAGGAATAGAAGAGAAGCAATCGAAGAAAAAAAGAAGAAGAAAAAGGTCTATTCCTTTCTTCTTCTCCTCTTCTTCTTCTTCTTTTTTCCTCTTCTTATTTATTTCTCCTCTTCTTCCTCTCCTCTTCTTCTTTCTTCCTCTTCTTATTTTCGTTTTTCCTATCCTTCTTTTTCTTCTTCTTCCTTCTTAATATCACTTAGCAAATTTTGCAACGATAGGGGGGGGGGGGGTGTGCTCCCGTGGTCTAAAATCGGTCTATGCACGATAGAAAATTCTAAAAATTACATCTATGATCCCTCGACGTCCCTGCCTCTCTCATGAAAAAAAAAATCTATGAAAAAAAAACATCATGTTCTATGAACAAAAAAAAAATCATATTTCATCCACATCCATGCATACATCATATATGTGATCATCTATGAAAAAAAACATCATATTCTATAAAAAAATCATCATATATATATGAACAAAAACAATTATGATAACAAGCATATATATCATCATATATATGAAAAAACAAGCATATACATGAAAAAAACCAAGCATATATATGAAAAAAATGCTAGGGATGGCGCCGGCCGCACTAAGGTGAGGAGGAGCGCGGGGTGATACGTCTCCAACGTATCTATAATTTTTGATTGTTCCATGTTATTATATTACCCCTTTTGATGTTTATGGGCTTTATTTTACACATTTATATCATTTATGGGACTAACCTACTAACCGGAGGCCCAGCCCTCATTGCTGTTTTTTTTTGCCTATTTCAGTATTTCGAAGAAAAGAAATATCAAACGGAGTCCAAACGGAATGAAACCTTCAGGAGCAAGATTTTTGGAACGAACGTGATCCGGAGAACTTGGAGTGCAAGTCAAGAAGCTCGCGAGGCGGCCAGGAGACAGGAGGGCGCACCCACCCCCTTTTGGCGCGCCCCTATCTCCTCGGCCCCACAGGTTGCCACCGACGTACTTCTTCCTCCTATATATACCTACGTACCCCGAAAACATCTAGGGAGCCAACAAAACACAATTTCCACTAACATAACCTTCTGTATCCGCGAGGTCCCATCTTGGAGCCTTTACCGGCGCTCCGCCGGAGGGGGAATCGACCACGGAGGGCTTCTACATCAACACCATAGCCCCTCCGATGAGTTGTGAGTAGTTTACCACAGACCTTCGGGTCCATAGTTATTAGCTAGATGGCTTCTTCTCTCTTTTTGGATCTCAATACAATGTTCTCCCCCTCTCCTATGGAGATCCATTCGATGTAAACTCTTTTTGCGGTGTGTTTGTTGAGATCCGATGAATTGTGGGTTTATGATCAAGTTTATCTATGAGAAATATTTGAATCTCCTCTGAATTCTTTTATGTATGACTGAGTTATCTTTGCAAGTCTATTCGAATTATCAATTTGGTTTGGCCTACTAGATTGATATTTCTTGCCATGGGAGAAGTGCTTAGCATTGGGTTCAATCTTGTGGTATCCTTACCCAATGACAGAAAGGGTTGCAAGGCACGTATTGTATTGTTGCCATCGAGGATAAAAAGATGGGGTTTATATCATATTGCTTGAGTTTATCCCTCTACATCATGTCATCTTTCTTAATGCGTTACTCTGTTCTTATGAACTTAATACTCTAGATGCATGCTGGACAGCGGTCGATGTGTGGACTAATAGTTGTAGATGGAGGCAGGGGTCGGTCTACTTGTCACGGACGTGATGCCTATATACATGATCATGCCTAGATAATGTCATAATTATTCGCTTTTCTATCAATTGCTCGACAGTAATTTGTTCACCCACCGTAATACTTATGCTATGTTGAGAGAAGCCACTAGTGAAACCTATGGCCCCCTGGTCTATCTTTTATCATATAAGCTTTCAATTTACTTTTATTTGCATCTTTACTTTTTGCATCTATATTATAAAATACAAAAAATATATTTATCTTATCATACTATCTTTATCGGATCTCACTTTCGCAAGTGGCCGCGAAGGGAATGACAACCCCTTTATTGCGTTGGTTGCGAGTTCTCTGTTCGTTTGTGTATGTGCGTGGGACTTTTGAGGAGCCTCCTACTGGATTGATGCCTTGGTTCTCAAAAAATGAGGGAAATACTTACGCTACTATTGCTGCATCACCCTTTCCTCTTCAAGGAAAACCAGCATAAGCTCAAGGCGTAGCAAGAAGGATTTCTGGCGCCGTTGCCGGGGAGGTCTTTGCTCAAGTCAAGACATACCAAGTACCCATCACAAACTCATCTCCCTCGCATTTACATTATTTTCCATTTGCCTCTCGTTTTCCTCTCTCCCACTTCACATTTGCCTTTTCTTCGCCCCTCTTCCGTTTGATCTTGTGTCTCCATGTGCCTTCCTTTTGCTTGCATCTTTGCTTGCTAGAAGTTTATGGATCCTCATCCACTTGCTAATCTCTTTAAGAGATCCACTTATGTTGAACCAATTGCTAGTGAGTTGTGTGCACTAGATTATCTTTATGAGGTTTTGCTTGAAATCCATGAATCTGAAAATTGTGATGAAGAAATTTATGAAGAGATTCACGATAGCTCCTTGAAGAAAAAGCATGATTGCAATGATTTTACTATAAATCCTCTTGATGTCAATTGTGCTAAGAATATGCAAAACCCTAAGCTTGGGGATGCTAGTTTTGCTATGTCTAATACTTGTTGGAATGATCATGATTGGGATGATTCTTCTTACGATCTTGAAAATTTATTTGAGCCCTTCATGAATATTATATTGATAATAATGTTATAAATAATATTGAAAGTGGGTTTGGAAGAGTGTCAACTTTAGATCTCACATATTTGGAGATTGTTCAATCTTATGAAGTTTTTGATAAAAGTGGGTTTGGAGAGGTCATGACTTTAGTCAATGTTAATCCCTCTTGGAAGAGTGTCAACTTTGCATACATGTAGATAGTGTTAAGAATATGTTTTGTGATAGCTATTTTGTTGAATTTTCCTATGATCCTACATGTAATTATTATGAGAGAGGAAAATATGGTTGTAGAAATTTTCATGTTACTAAATTACCTCTCTTCATGTTGAGATTGCTATCATCTCTTTGTTCTTCCTTGCATATGCTAGTTTTTGCTTGCCTTGATAATTTATTTGCTTACAAGATGCCTATGCATAGGAAGTATGTTAGACTTAAGTGTGTTTGTCACATATTTTATGATGCTCTCTTTGTGCTTCAATTCTTGTCTTTCATGTGAGCATCATTGAAATCTCAATGCCTATCTAAAAGGCTTTAAAGAAAGGCGCTTGTTGGGAGACAACCCAATATTTTTCCTTTCTGGTATTCAATAAATTTTGCATCTACCTTCTGTTTAGATGTGTTTTTATGTTTTAATTAGTGTTTGTGCCAAGTAGAACCTATAGGATGACCTATGATGATAGTTAATTTGATTCTGCTGAAAAACAGAAACTTTGCACACACGAATTTAGTTTTGTTAAATCATAGAAACGTGCTTTTGCGTTGATTCTTTTTTCTGCTGATCAATAGGCAAATTTTCAAAGACTTCCTATTTTGGTAGGAGTTTTAGGGTTCCAGAAGTTTGCGTTAGTTACAGATTTCTACAGACTGTTCTGTTTTTGACAGATTCTGTTTTTTCGTGTGTGGTTTGCTTATTTTGATGCATCTATGGCTAGTAAAATAGTTTATAAACCATAGATAATTTGGAATACAGTAGGTTTAACACCAAAATAAATAAATAATGAGTTCATTCTAGTACCTTATGTGGTGGTTGTGTTTTCTTTCACTAACGGAGCTTATAAGATTTCCTGTTGAGTTTTGTGTTGTGATGTTTTCAAGTTTTGGGTAAAGCTTTGATGGACTATGAAATAAGGAGTGGCAAAAGCCTAAGCTTGGGGATGCCCATGGAACCCCAAGATATTCAATAATAGCCAAAATCCTAAGCTTGGGGATGCCCCGGGAAGGCATCCCCTCTTTCGTCTTCATTCATTGGTAACTTTACTTGGAGCTATATTTTTATTCGCCACATGATATGTGTTTTGCTTGGAGCGTTGTGTATTATATTAGTCTTTGCCTTTTAGTTTAACACAATCATCCTTGCTGTACACACCTTTTGGGAGAAGGCCACTTGATTAGAATTTGCTAGAATACTCTATGTGCTTCACTTATATCTTTTGAGCTTGATAATTTTTGCTCTAGTGCTTCACTTACATATTTTAGAGCACGGCGGTGACTTAATTTTGAGGAAATTGCTAGTCTCTCATGCTTCACTTATATTATTTTGAGAGTATTTTAGAACAGCATGGTATTTGCTATGGTTATAAAATTGGTCCTAGAATGGTAGGCATCCAAGTTGGGTATAATAAAAACTATCATAGGAAGTGAATTGGAGGCTATGATCAATTTGGTGCTTGATAATTGTTTTGAGATATAAACGTAGTAATGTTAGAGTCATGCTAGTGGGTAATTATGAAATTGAGAAATACTTGTGTTGAAGTTGGCAAGTCCCGTAGCATGCACGTACGCTAAAAGTTATGTGACAAATTTGTTGCATGAGGTGCTCTTTTAATTGCCTTCCTTATGAGTGGAGGTCGGGATGACACGATGGTTAACTCCTACCAACCCTTCCCCTAGGAGCATGCGTAGTAGTACTTTGCTTCGAGGGCAAGTAGACTTTTCCAATAAGTATATGAGTTCTTTATGACTAATGTGAGTCCATGGATATACGCACACTCATCCTTCCACTTTGCTAGCCTCTATTATACCGTGCAACTTCCGCCGGTATCATGCACCCATTATTTACCTTCCTCAAAACAGCCACCATACCTACCTATTATGGCATTTCCATAGCCATTCCGAGATATATTGCCATGCAACTTTCCACCGTTCCGTTTATTATGACACACTCATCATTGTCATATTGCTCTTTGCATGATCATGTAGTTGACATCGTATTTGTGGCAAGGCCACCTTCATAATTTTCATACATGTCGCTCTTGATTCATTGCATATCCCGGTACACCGCTAGAGGCATTCATATAGAGTCATATCTTGTTCTAGCTTTGAGTTGTAATTCTTGAGTTGTAAATCAATAAAAGTGTGATGATCTTCATTATTAGAGCATTGTCTCAGTGAGGAAAGAATGATGAAGACTATGATTCCCCCACAAGTCGGGATGAGACTTCGGACTTTAAAAAAAGAAAAAAAGAGAAAGGCCAAAAAGAAAAAAGTGAGGCCAAATAAAAAAAGAAAAAAGAGAAAAAAGAGAAAAAAAGAAGAAAAAAAATGAAATGAGAGAAAAAGAGAGAAGGGACAATGCTACTATCTCTTTTTCCACACTTGTGCTTCAAAGTAGCACCATGATCTTCATGACAGAGAGTTTCCTATGTTGTCACTTTCATATACTAAGTGGGAATATTTCATTATAGAACTTGGATTGTATATTCCAATGATTGGCTTCCTCAAAATGCCCTAGGTCTTCGTGAGCAAGCAAGTTGGATGCACACCCATTAGTTTCTTTTGTTGAGCTTTCATATATTGATAGCTCTAGTGCGTCCGTTGCATGGCAATCCCAACTCACTCACATTGATATCTATTGATGGGCATCTTCATAGCCCGTTGATAAGCCTAGTTGATGTGAGACTATCTTCTCCCTCTTTTTGTCCTCACAACGACCACCTTATACAACCATAGTGCTATGTCCATGGCTTGCGCTCATGTATTGCGTAAGAGTTGAAAAAGCTGAAGCACGTTAAAAAGTATGAACCAATTGCTAGGCTGAAACCGGGGTTGTGCATGATGGGGGTATTTTGTGTAATGAAAATGAAGCATGGCCTAACTATATGGTTTTGTAGGGATAAGCTTTCTTTGGCTATGCTATTTTGATAGGACATGATTATTTGTTAGTATGCTTCGAAGCATTATTATTTTTATGTTTTATAAGCTTTTATCTTGAATCATTTGGATCTGAACATTCATGCCACAATAAATAAAATTACATTGAGAATTATGCTAGGTAGCATTCCACATCAAAAATTCTATTTTTATCATTTACCTACTGGAGGACGAGCAGGAATTAAGCTCGGGGATGCTTGATACGTCTCCAACGTATCTATAATTTTTGACTGTTCCATGCTATTATATTACCGCTTTTGATGTTTATGGGCTTTATTTTACACATTTATATCATTTTTGGGACTAACCTACTAACCGAAGGCCCAGCCCGCATTACTGTTTTTTTGCCTATTTCAGTATTTCGAAGAAAAGGAATATCAAACGGAGTCCAAACGGAATGAAACCTTCGGGAGCTTGATTTTTGGAACAAACATGATCCAGAGAACTTGGAGTGCAAGTCAAGAAGCTTGTGAGGCGGCCAGGAGACAGGAGGGCGCGTCCACCCCCTCTTGGTGCGCCCCTATCTCCTGGGCCCCACAGGCGGCCACCGACATACTTCTTCCTCCTATATATACCTACGTACCCCGAAAACATCCAGGGAGCCAACGAAACACAATTTCCACCACGTAACCTTTTGTATCCATGAGATCCCATCTTGGAGCCTTCGCGGCGTCATGCGGAGGAATCGACCACGGAGGGCTTCTACATCAACACCATAGCCCCTCCGATGAGTTGTGAGTAGTTTACCACAGACCTTCGGGTCCATAGTTATTAGCTAGATGGTTTCTTCTCTCTTTTTGGATCTCAATAGAATGTTCTCCCCCTCTCTTGTGGAGATCCATTCGATGTAAACTCTTTTTGCGGTGTGATTGTCGAGATCCGATGAATTGTGGGTTTATGATCAAGTTTATCTATGAGAAATATTTGAAGCTCCTCTGAATTGTTTTATGTATGATTGAGTTATCTTTGCAAGTCTCTTTGAATTATCAATTTGGTTTGGCCTACTAGATTGTTCATTTTTGCCATGGGAGAAGTGCTTAGCTTTGGGCTCAATCTTGCAGTGTCCTTACCCAGTGATAGAAAGGGTTGCAAGGCACGTATTGTACTGTTGCCATCGAGGATAAAAAGATGGGGTTTATATCATATTGCTTGAGTTTATCCCTCTACATCATGTTATCTTTCTTAATGTGTTACTCTGTTCTTATGAACTTAATACTCTAGATGCATCTTTGGACAGCGGTCGATGTGTGGAGTAATAGTAGCAGATGCAGGCGAGTCGGTCTACTTGTCACAGACGTGATGCCTATATACATGATCATGCCTAGATAATGTCATTATTATTAGATTTTCTATCAATTGCTCGACAGTAATTTATTCACCCACCGTAATACTTATGCTATCTTGAGAGAAGCCACTAGTGAAACCTATGGCCCCCGGCTCTATGTTTTATCATATAAGCTTTCAATATACTTTTATTTGCATCTTTACTTTTTGCATCTATATTATAAAATACCAAAAATATATTTATCTTATCATACTATCTTTATCACATCTCACTTTCGCAAGTGGCCGTGAAGGGATTGACAACCCCTTTATTGCGTTGGTTGCGAGTCCTTTGTTTGATTGTGTAGGTGCGTGGGACTTTTGAGGAGCCTCCTCTTTGGATTGATACCTTGGTTCTCAAAAACTGAGGGAAATACTTACGCTACTATTGCTGCATCACCCTTTCCTCTTCAAGGAAAACCAATGCAAGCTCAAGACGTAGCAAGAAGGATTTCTGGCGCCATTGCCGGGGAGGTCTTTGCTCAAGTCAAGACATACCAAGTACCCATCACAAACTCATCTCCCTCACATTTACATTATTTGCCATTTGCCTCTCGTTTTCCTCTCCCCCACTTCACATTTGCCTTTTCTTCGCCCCTCTTCCGTTTGATCTTGTGTCTCCATGTGCCTTCCTTTTGCTTGCATCTTTGCTTGCTAGAAGTTTATGGATCCTCATCCACTTGCTAATCTCTTTAAGAGATCCAATTATGTTCAACCAATTGCTAGTGAGTTGTGTGCACTAGATTATCTTTATGAGGTTTTGCTTGAAATCCATGAATCTGAAATTGTGATGAAGAAATTTATGAAGAGATTCACGATAGCTCCTTGAAGAAAAAGCGTGATTGCAATGATTTTACTATAAATTCTCTTGATGTCAATTGTGCTAAGAATATGCAAAACCATAAGCTTGGAGATGCTAGTTTTGCTATGTCTAATACTTGTTGCAATGATCATGATTGGGATGATTCTTCTTACGATCTTGAAAATTTATTTGAGCCCCTTCATGAATATGAGATTGATAATAATGTTAGCAATAATATTGGAAGTGGGTTTGGAAGAGTGTCAACTTTAGATCTCACATATTTATGAGGGCGCGGGCCACAGCGACGGCGGTATGACAGCGGCAATGAGGCGGCGGCAGCGGCGACGAAGCGGCGACAGCGACGGCAATGACGGCGGTGTCGGGACAACCTGGCGGCGTCGATGTCGTCGGCGTCATCGGGGCGGCAACTACGAGATGAGAGTGAAAATTTCCTAAGTGTGAACTTATATAGCAAAGCCTTTAGTCCCGGTTGGTGCCACGAACCAGGACTAAAGGGTGCATTAGTCCCGGTTGGTGCCGCCAACCGGGACCAAAGGCCTCTTTTCAGCAGCCCAAAGGGCGGGAAGCGTGCCAACCAATACCAGTGACCCCCCAATAGTCCCGGTTGGTGCCACCAACCGGGACTAAAACCTCTCTTATTGGCAGCGGTGCGGTGGGATGTTTAGTCCCACCTCGCTAGCTGAGAGGGGCGCGCAGTGGTTTATAAGCCCCACTGCCGCACCCCTCTCGACCTCCTCTCCATTGCAGGCTTACGTGCCTAATTGTGATTGCTATGCCTGATGGGCCTACTGAGCCTTCTGCGGGCCCAAAATGCTGGCCCATTGATTGGTTTCTAGTCGTATTCAGGCCGTGGTGGCCCAGTAGGTGGCAAATTTTTTATTTTTTCCAAGTTTTTTTGTTTTCTTTTTTGCTTTATTTATTTTGTTTTGTTTCTACTTACAACAAAATACTTATTTTTTTATTTTATTTTGTTTCTAATTACTTATTTTTTTTATTTTATGATAATTCTTTTTGCTATTAAAGTTTCTAACAAAAAACAGTTCTTTATGAAAATTCTTTTTGCTTTTAATGATTTTGAATAGAAAATACGTTGATAATTTTAGTTGCATCAGTTTTATATAATTTTAGTTTCAATAATACTAGAGGTTGCTTCTAATGTTTTGAACAGGAAATACTTTGATAATTTTAGTTTCATAAATTTTATTTATGTTATTAAAGTTTATTTTATTTTATTTCTACTTATATATTTTATTGAAGTTTTTATTATTTTGTTTCAAATGACTTATTTATTTTATTTTATGATAATAGGTGTACAAAACTTATTTATTTTTGTCGGGGTACTAGAGTAGGGGTACCCTAGTATCCCGTACTAGTACCTGCAGACAGTTGTAGCACCCATGGCGGGGTTTGCCTAAATCACCGCCAAGGTCCTCCGTGGCTCCTCTAGAGCCATTCAAGAACAAAGTATTTGATTAAGAAAACAAGGCCCGGCAAGAGGAGCTTGTCGGGAAGGCCACTCAAGGCATGCAGAAGACAAGGCCCGGCAAGAGGAGCTTGCTTGGGAAGGCTCAGGCGCGACAAGCCTCCGGACACGACAAGGATTCGGCGCGGCAAGGCGCTTGCATGACAAGCAACCTCTCTCCATCTCCGCTCCAGCTCATCCAGCAGCGTGTCGCCATGGGACCGTTCCATGCGCGATGTCGAGAGGTCTGTGCAGCCATGGAGAGCAGCGATAAGCGGCCCGACAAGCTTGCCATCGTGGCAAGCGGAGGCGCACTGACAGTCTCTGTTGCCTTTGTTTGGGCGACAACGGCGGGCATTTATTGCTTTTGTCCCTTGCCGTCGAGTTAGGTATTTTGCACTGTATAATCGCTCGGTAGGTGTACCAACTCCTTTTTTACATTTGTACCCTCATCTATGTTGCCACAGCCGGAGACCCTTGAGCATATAAAAGGAGGCCCATGTGCAGCGTGGGGGGTTCGGTTCATTCGACTCACTCGAGACCAGATACACCCACGCTAGGTTTTGTAGCTCTCATCGCTCCCTAGCAAGAACACAACACATCAAACAAGCAGCAGTAGGAGTTTTATCTCTCCGGAGAGCTCCAAAGCTGGGTAAACTGCTCATGTGCCTCGCCTCGATCCGCTCTTCGTGCGATCTCCGCCCCCTCCGAACCACAAAGGGGCCTGGTCCGCCCGGCCCCATAGGTGTCCGTGGAGTGCGATCAGCCTCCCGACATCTTTGGCGCGCCCGGTAGAAGCGTCGAGGCCGTGTGAATTTGATCCGGCGTTCACGAGCAGCGACATCAACATCTTCCTCAACATGCCACCGAAGAAGAAGGCTTGGCGGCAGCAGAGCCGTCCGCATCGTACCCACCCTCACCGCAGCAAGCGGGTGGTGGGGCAGACGGCGGAGGAACGGGCGCCCGGCGAAGGTGTCGCGGCGTTGCCAAGTCCAAGGACAAGGCCCCGCAAACCTCGGCGTCCGCACATCCCCGCGCGCCCATCACGAGGCAGCGGGACCAACAACGTCATGGCGTTCACAATGCCATACGTTCGTTGGATCGAGACCCTCAAGACCAGCATGCGGCGCCAACATGCCGGCACGAGTGAGATCTGGTCGCCGGACGAGTGCTGCTCCTTCTAACGTAGTTAGAAGTCCGAGCATATCCGCTCCTCGCCGCGATTCGCCAATGCCACCCACTACTCCAGTAGAAGCTCTGGCGAGAGCTCAGTTGCTCCTCGACTACCCTCCAACGGCCGACAAGGTCGACGAGTGGAGGGCCACTCTCCAGAGCCTCATCGGCTTTGCCAACGGCGATGCTCCGCGGCAACCAAGGCCATCGTTCCCGTGGCGAGACGACAAAACGCGAGCGGTGGCGGCAGGACTGTCGGAGGTGCAACCACCGTGCACTCTCTCCGCGCGAAGGCCAAGATCGCCGACTCACCGGATCCACCTCGGCAGCGACTCCACCGCGTCGTCCGGATCCATGGCTTCGCCGCGATCGGCGCCAAGTTCTTCATGGCGACAACAAGAGGACGCTCGAACTCGCAACGAGCGCGGAGAGAAGCGCGACGTCGATCCGACAAAGCGCTTGGGCCTTCTGTTGACATGCGGCGCTCTGGAGGAGCCAGCGACTTGCCGTCTGCGGTAGGTTGCCCTGCGTTCACTCGTGAGCTGCGGCAAGTCGATGGCCCAGCCGTAAAAACTTCAAACCAGGCGTGCGGAGAAGTATGATGGCAGGGCGCATCCGTCGAGTTCCTCGGCATCTACACTATCGCGGTGCAGGCTGCGGGGACGGGACGACAAGATCCTCGCCAACTACTTCCCGCTCGTGCTCAAGTCCAACGTCAGATCTTGGCTCATGCACTTGCCGGATAGCTCCATATCCTCTTGGGCAGATCTGTGCCATCAGTTTGTTGGCGCCTTCATAGGTGGCCACAAGCTTCATGGCCAAGAGAGTGACCTTCATCTGCTCGCCCAGAAGGAAGGAGAGTCCCTACGCAAGTTCATTCAGAGATTCAACCGTGTGCACTACAACATCCCAGACGTCCACCTGCCGCGGTGATCAGCGCATTTCATCGAGAATGTGCGGAACCGCAGGATGAGGGAGGAGATGGCGATGTGCAAAGTCAAGGACGTCGGTGAGCTGTACGCCTTGGCTGACAAGTGCCTGTGTTGAGGAAGGAGGAGACTCGAGGAGAGAATCTGAAGCAGGATCCGACGGTGAGGACACCGCCCGGCAAAGAAGGGCGTGGCGAGGCAATAGGAAGAAGAAAGGTAGAGAAGTGCTAGCTGTTGAGCAGTCCGCAACGGAGGTGGCGACAAGAACGCCAAGGCTGGTGGCTCCGGCATGGAGGTTGCCGCTGGCGCCAACCACCGGTCGGTGTGACGGCCGACAAGCGTGACAGCTCCGGCAAGCGATCTTGCAAGATCCACCGCACCAAGGGCCACGACCTCCGAGAGATGCAAGAAGGTCGAGCAGCTTGTCGTAACAGCAGAGAGCTGAGTCTGGCTGACACGACAAGGAGAAGGCCCAGGAAGGTGCTTTGGGGAGCAAGCAAGAAACGCCCGGTCGGGGACGACGCCGTAACAAGGCCAAGAAGCGGCAAGGAGATAGACCTCCCAGCGGCGCGACAAGGATGAAGATGATGACAACGGCGAAGATATGGAAGACGCAATGACGCTGATGAGCAGGAGTTTCAGAAAGCCACGGAGGTCCTCTGCGTTGTGGAGGTGCTTCCTGCATACCTCCACCGCCAACTCAAGCAATGGATGCGGGAGGTCAATGCAGCGGAACCATCCGTAGAGTCACGCAAGCCTCTGAAGTGGTCCATACGCCTATCATTTTTGATATTGAGGACCACCACGATCGCATAAGCTGCGGTCGGGTGCTTGCCGATGTTGGTCTCACCAACCATCCGCAACCTCAAGGTCACCAAAATGCTAGTTGACGGCGGGGCGGCTTGAATCTGATCTCCTCCGCGGTACTCGAAGCTTCAAATCCACGACAGCGGGCTCGAAGAGACCGGCACTCAAGGAATCAATCCGGGAAGGAGCAAGCGAAGGGGAAGATTACGTTGCGGTAACATTTGGCGACAAGCTGAACTTTAGGACTGAGAGGGTCACATTCGGCGTTGCCGATTTCCCATTGCCTTACAATGGGATACTTGCCCAAATCGGCACTCGCCAAGTTCATGGCAGCCGCTCACTACGCCTACAACCTACTCAAGATGCCAGGCCCGATAAGCGTTATTTCTGTCCATGGCGACAAGAAGGATGCCCATATCTGTGCCGACAGGATCTACCGGGATGCAGCAGCCGCGACAGATTGCCAGACACTTGCCGCTGAAGCTCCCGGGGGAAAAAGACAAAGTCCAAGTCCGGCAAGGGCTCTGATGCTCACTCCGGCAAGCGCACCTCTTGGTGCCGCGCTACCGTCGAGGACGCACCATCGAGCTCCACCGGCAAGTGCAAGAAGATGGTAGCTCCGCCAAAGACCAAGAAGGTGCCCGCCAAGGAGGGCGGCCTTTGGTGGTACCTTTACCATTAGTGCCTCTCTCGACCCTAAATAGGAAGGCGGCTCGTTGCTTTCCTGCGAGGCGAATGTCGGCGTGTTTGCATGGCAACCGTCGATATCCCGGTGTTCCCAGGAAAGTGATTGAGCACCGCTTTGGCCGTTTGTCCTCATCTTGCGCGCCCGTCAAGCAAAAAGTCGGGGAAGCAAGCGGTGGGCGCCAAGAATTCATAGCGAAGAGATCAAGAAGCTGGAAGCGGCAGGCCTAGTCGGAGGAGTGCTCCATCCTACGTGGTTGGCCAATCCACGTAGTCGTGCGCCAAAGCAAATGGAAAATGGAGACTTTGTATTGACTTCACGGATGTTAATAAAGCTTGTCCCAAAGATCCATTTCCCTTGCCGCGCATTGACCAGATTGTTGACTCCACGGCTGGATGTGATTTGCTTTCATTTCTTGATGCATACTCAGGATACCATCAGACCTTCATGGCTGAAGAAGATGAGGAGAAGACCACATTCATTACACCATGTGGCACATACTGTTTCATACGGATGCCTTTCGGTTTGAAGAATGCTGGTTCAACATTTGCAAGGGTAGTCCATGACGCTTTTGAGCCGCAAAATCACAGAAATGTAGAATCAGACATGGAAGACATAGTGGTCAAAAGGAAGGACAAAGCAACTACGGTTCGAGATTTGGGCGAGACCTTTGCAAATCTGCGCAAGATCAACCTCAAGCTCAACCCCGAGAAGTGCGTGTTTGGAGTCCCTTCCGGCAAGCTTCTCGGGTTCTTCGTGTCTCAACGAGGGATTGAAGCTAATCCCGACAAGATCAAGGCCATTGAGCGGATTGAAGCACCAAAGCGCGTCAAGGATGTCACGAAGACTTGCGGTTGCGTAGCTGCCCTCGGCAGGTTTATTTCCGGGATGTCTGAAGACTTGCGGGCCGCGCCCGCCATTTTTCAAGATTTTGAAAAAGGCAGGTCCAATGAAATGGACTCCCGAAGCGGAGGCTGCGTTGCGAGGACTTAAAGAGATACCTGTCCTCCACTCCAACACTTGTCGCACCTAAGCCACAAGAAAAGTTGCTGCTGTATATAGCGGCAACCAATCAAGTGGTTAGTGCTGCGTTAGTAGCGGATAGGGAGGCGGATGACGAAACCGACAACCACGGCAAGCACATCCGGCGACAAACAGGGGGCTTCACGACAAGCTCTGGTCCCGACAAGGACGAATCCAGCGCAGACGCATGACCAGATGCGTAAAAGGATGGTGCGGCCCAGATCTACTTTTGTCGATTCCCTCCTGCAGGGGCAGAAATTGCTTTTCGGCCTCCTCATGGCCTCGAAAGCTGCGCCATTACTTCCAAGCACATGAGATCACGGTTGTCACTCGCTTTCCGCTGAAGAGGATCTGCAGAATCCGAAGCAGCGGGCAGGATTGTCGAGTGGGCGTTGGAGCTGTCAAGCTTCGGTCTCAAGTTTGAAAGCACATCAACTATCCAAAGCAGAGCGTTGGCAGAATTAGCGTAATGGGCGCCAACACCAGATGAAGAGAATCCGGAGACGAGCATTACCGTCAAGGAAGCAGGCAAAGAGTGGCTGATGTACTTAGTTCGTGCATTATCGCTGCAAGTCGCCGGTGCCGGCGTGCAGCTTGTCGCACCCAACGGAGAGCACCTCAAGAACGAAGTCCAGATTCACTATCCCATGGAGCAAGCAACAAACAATCCTGCGAGTATGAAGGTTTGCTTGCGGTCTCGTGGATCGCAATGGACCTTGGGATCAAAAAGCTTATTGTCGGGGTGACTCGCAACTTGTCGTCCGCCAAGTGAACAAAAGATTACCAGAGTCCGTTGATGGAAGCCTATGTTGATGAAGTGAGGAAGCTAGAAGAGCACTTTGACGGCCGCAAATGGAACATGTTCCAAGAGCTCGAGAATGATATTCTTGACGGCTTTGTCAAATTGTGTCGCACTTAAGTTGCCTGTGGAACCAGGGATTTTCGTGCTCAAGCTGACTCAGCCAACCGTAACACCATCAATTGGACAAAGCAAAAAGAGGAAGTTCACCTCTGGTGACTACTTTCTGACAGAGCTTCCCGAAGCCGTCGTTGCAAAGGTCCCCAGGATCAAGACCAACAGTCTTTGAGGCGGTCTGCTCAAGCGGGCCCTGAGGTTTGTTTCGTTGAAGCGGGCGCTCCCGACAAGTCTTGCTCCGGCAAGCTTGCCGGAGCATCAAGCTCCGGCGAGGGCGCGAGTTCTTGCCGTGGAAGCTGATGTTCCGCAGCGGAGATGTGCCTTTAGTCCTTGTTGTCGAGCCGCAAGCTCCGGCATGGGCGCGGCAGATTGTCCATTTCCTTCAGACAGAGAACTTCACGAAGAGCAAGAAGAAGCGGAAAGAGTAGCCCGGCGGTCAAGTATGTACCGGTTTGTCGATAGCATCTTGCATGAAGAAGACTCAATGGTGTGAAATTGAAGTGTATTCCGGGGAAGATGGATGAAGCTGTTGGCAGAGATACACGGAGGCATATGTGGTCACCACATTGGCGCAAGAGCACTTGCCGGCAAAGCTTTCCGGCAAGGTTTCTTCTGGCCGTCAGCCCTCCAGGATGCAACTGCACAAGTAACCAAGTGTGAAGTGTGCTAGTTCCATTCCAAACAGATACACCAGCCAGCTCAAGCTCTCCAGACGATCCCTTTATCCTGGCCATTTTCGGTCTGGGGGCTCGACATCCTCAGCCCCTTCCCCGAGCTGTCGGGGCTTTGAGTACTTATGCGTCGCCATCGACAAGTTCACAAAGTGGTCGGAAGTGGAAGCGATGAGGAAGGTGACGGCACGGTCGTGATCAAGTTCTTGGTCGATTGTTTGCCGTTTGGAATCCCTAACGGGATCATCACCGACAACGGCACACAATTCTGAGTCGCACCTTCATGCAAAGACGTCCGGGATCTTGGCGCCAAGGTCTGCTTTGCTTCCGTTGCTCACCCGAGAAGCAACGGTCAAGCGAAGAGGGCAAATGCTGAACTGCTGCAGCGGGCTCAAGACCAGGACTTTCGACAGGCTGCACAAGTGCGGAAGAAAGCTGGATCGAGGCTGCCGGTGGTTCTTTGGTCGATCAGACGACGCCAAATCGAGCCACCGGCGGACACCTTTGCTCTAGTCTATGGAGCAGAGGCAGTTCTCCCCACGGAACTTCGTATCACGGATCGCCTCGAGTGCTCGCTTATGATGAGCTTGAGCAAGAGCAGCTGCGACAAGATGACGCTTGCTCCTTGAGGAGGATCGTCTTGAGTCATTGTGCGAGCCGCTCGCTACTGACAAGCTTTGCGTCGCTACCATAGCCGCAGAGTTAGTGCCGAAGTCTCGAGGAAGGCAACCTTGTTCTTGGTAGCGTTCGATCCACCAAGAATTCAAACAAGTTGGCCTTGAAGTGGGAAGGCCCTTATCGGGTGAAACGAGTCACTAGGCTGGCGCTGTCCGCCTTTGAGACCGAAGATGGCATCCCGGTGAGCAACTCCTGGAACATTGAGCATCTTCGCAAGTTTTACCCATAGGGCGCGGTTGCCGGAACCCGTTCCGGCAACCACCTTTTGTACAAGCCTTGCCGATGTTGCATGTAATCCTTTGTACAAAGCCGGGCGCAGACCCCGTGCATCAGTAAAGCTCATGTGTTCCGCACAAATTGTCAAATTCATGCTTTCATCATTTTATTGCATGTTTTGACTAACACTTTGTGCAGCAACCACACTCGGTAAGCAAAATCGAGCCGCTGGGCTCCATCACGTTATTTCCTCTTCTTTCTCTTTTCTCAAAGAAAGGAAGACTCCCTCGCGCACAAGTTAACCAGGGGAAAGAGGAGATAATACTATGGACCGTGCACCGCCGAGGAAGTTTAAGCCTCATCGGGAAGCAAGAGATGAAAAGCTAAGTTGCCAAAGTTTGAGCAGTCAATTTTAAATTTTGAAGTTATCTTCCTCGAGCGATAGTACTTTGTATGGAAAACACGTGCAGAGAGGAACCAACTCGCTTGACTAGTCGG
Source organism: Aegilops bicornis (assembly GCA_021605145.1). Taxonomy (NCBI): domain Eukaryota; kingdom Viridiplantae; phylum Streptophyta; class Magnoliopsida; order Poales; family Poaceae; genus Aegilops; species Aegilops bicornis. The sequence goes on from CM038673.1 coordinate 156,121,937, forward strand.
CGCCCTTACTTTGTTTCAGTCTGCTCAACAATTTAAGTGAGCATGGCTAGTCGCGACAAGGTTGCTTTGTCGGAGGCGACCTTGCCAAAGAAGTGGCGATGTTCCGCACTCAGCGCTCGCGGCGAAAGTGCCTGCACCGACAAGTCCCCCAAATGCGTAAGGCAGAAACATACAAAGGAAGGAATCAAGTAGAGGAAAATAACGCTGCATTGATCGCCTAAGATAGAGTATATTACAAAATAACTTGTCGCTGATCTAACAAAGTGTTCTAAACATGATCAGCAGCGACAAGGGAAAGATAAAGTTGGCAGCCTAGTCTACGCGGTCGCCCTCAATCCGCTTGATCTTGTTCACCTTGTCCACAATGGGTGCGACAAGGGCTTTGAGCTCCTCCACGTTGGCATCTGGCGGCAAGGATCTGAGGGCGCCGTTAAGGTTGAGGCCCGGATTGCGGAAGGCCACGTTTATCAACACCTTCTCGAGGGCTCTGCCTGCAGATCTGGCGTGATTCCTCGGCCCGGCTGCTTTGGGACCTCTTCTCGAGTCGGCTGGAGACCCGTCCACCACGCCTTTGAAGAATAAACTGAGTTTGGCGCTGGGTTGGAGATGCAAGTCGGGAGGAGTATGCGGATCCGCCATCCCGGCTCCATCATTTCGTTGTGGATGTCGTGGCGGTGTCCACAAGACCTTGATCCAGTGCTCCACGCTCTCCCTCAAGGTGCTGCAGGTGGAGGCAGCATTCGCTAGCAGCTCCTCCTTGGCCTTGATCGCCTCCAACAAGCCCACCTCCCGCTCTCTGGCGCCGGTACAGCAACGTCTGCGTCAGAGTGGTCAGCTTCAGCTCAAGATCCGCCTTGGAATCCTTGGCGGCGTCGAGCTCCTTGCCTCTATCAGCGAGACGGCTCTGCAGCTCGCCAAGGGTGTAGGCGTCCCTCTCGCGTTCACGCTTGAGCGTGGCAAGCCCTTCACCGCTCTTCTTGAGGCTGGCCTCCAGCTGTGCCACCTTCGCCTTCAGCTCTTCCTTGGCGGCCTCGGCGGCTGCGGCAGCATCCTTCGCTTCCTTAAGCGCCCCGCCAAGTGACTCCTCGCGCGCGGCAAGGTCTTCTTCGTGGCTGTCCAGGTTGACCTTCCGCTGCGCCAGCTCGCTTTCCTGCGCGGAGAGCTTCTCGGCAGCCAGCCGCTGCTCCTCCTCAGCCGCGGCCTTCTCAAGGATAAAGGCCGTGCGCTCCTCTGCAAGTTGCCCCCGCGCGCGCTTTCGTCGCGGAGAGCTTCTTGGTTGGCGCTCGGAGCTGTTCTGGCGCTTCTCCATGTCCGCTCCTGCCCTCGCGACAAGTGCCTCCGGGACTCCAACTTGGCTTGCCGGCGCGGTAGAGCGACAGCAGCTTCTTCATTGCTCCTCCTCGAACTTCGCCCTTGCTGCTTTGCTTGGCGCGTCCACCAGCGTCGGCCAGCAGAGGAGAGTAGATCGCCGTCGAAGGTCTCTCCCTCGACCAGCGCCTGGGCTTCGGTTCGGGGAGCTTGATGAAGACACCCTCGCCCGGCCTTACGGTAGGCGCGGTGGGAGCTCCTTGGAGCTGGCGCCTTGTGGCCAGAAGGAGTCGGCTGTCGGTGTGGCGCTTGGCGCTCCCTGCGACCTCGGGGCCATCGGTCGCGATCGCCCGAGCCCCTCGCTGGCCTCTGCGTCGGCAGCCTCGGTGGCCTCCTCGCCAACAGGCTCGTCGGCGACGGCCTCTTCTTCCACAACAACGACCTCTTCTTCCTCGACGGCGGCCTCGTCGGTATTGCCGCGCGCTTCCTCCTCGCCGGCGGCCTCGACCTCCATCGGCTCTGCGTCAGACGAAGAAAGAGCAGTCAAGCAGATGTTCAAAAAGAGAAACAAAAGAAAGCAAGCCCAAGGGAGATTTTCATGTAAGGAAATTACTTGCAACGGGATCCGCAACCATGGCCTCGACCACTGGAGGGTCACTAGCGCCGTCCCTTGCCGGGGTAGCCTCCCTTGCCGGAGTGGCCTCCCTTGTCGGAGGGCGCTCCCTTGCCGGAGAATCCTCCCTTGGCAGCGTAGTGGCAGCAGACGGGATCTCGGGGGCAGCTTCCGAGCCCTCCTGATGAGGCTGCTCTGCTCCTATACAAGCACACAGTCAGGTATCAACGAAGAAAGGGCACCCTTGCACACCTAATAATAAGGAGAAAACTGCACACTTACTCTGGGGGCTGTCTTTGGGGGCTGCTACGAGGAAGGGTTCTTGGGTCCGGCGAGGGAGTCTCGGGCCGGCGTCACTTTGTTGCCCGCAGGGAGAATCGTCCTCAACGACGACCGTCGGGATCTTGGCCCTCTTCGACGCTCTCTGGGCCAGCATCCTGAAAAGGAAAGAGTCCAGAACGAAGCAAATCAGATTCAAGATGAAGCAATAAAAATTGAAGAAATACAAGCACAATCTCAAGAGCTTACTCTTCGCCTTCCTCCTCGGAGTTGAGCGCGGAGAAGTCAAACTCCGGCTCACCTCCGGTGCGACGAGGCGGGGGAGTGGGCTCTCTTGGCCGCTTGGCGGAGGCGTCGGCGGTGGCCTGAGTAGATCCCGCCCCAGTTGTCGCGGCAGTGTGGGCGCTCCTTGGCAACCTCGCTTGCCCGCGGTGGAGCAACGTCATGGCGCTTCTTCTTGTGGGCGATCTGCCGCCCCGACTCGTCTCCAGCCTTGTGGAGACACCTCTTCGGCGGAGCCGGGGGCTCCGCTGGTGGCAAGTCGCTGGGTGGTGGAGAAGAAGCGTGTCAGGACCCCGATCCTAAGTCACACCAATCTAGCATGTAACACATCATATCACTTTGCGGCCTCACGCACGGTATTCCCACGGGTGTCGCCTTACCATGGCCCGGGACCGTTTGCGCCTTTTGGCTCACGTATATGATAGTGTCGCCAGCATCCACATGACAGAGAACCCGGGCCGACAGGGCTAGTCGTGAACCCAAAGCGGCGCTAACCCATGGGGACAGGCATACATGAATCACATCGAGCATGTCGGTCATCAACGTATAAATTCGGGCTGTAGCCTTTGGGCTAACAGGACTCCGGTATCCCGGGCTGTAGCGAGCTAGACAGGACTCCGAATAACACCGCGTGACATTTCCCGAAGGGACGGACATAGGAACGAAGTGAAACACATGCCGCCAGATCAAGTGTCCAAGCAGTAGTGCTGGGCTAGCAGGACTCCGTGAACCGGGACTGTAGCGGACTACTATCGCCGTAAGCACGAGACTACATTTCCCCATATGAGAGGCTGCCAAGGATAAACAACTATTTTGTCGGATCCCACACATACCAAGCATTTCAAACATACACACAATATGCTCAATATGTGTAGATACAACATGGCATCACAACATAACTCTACGACTCAAATATTTATTCAATAGGCTCAGGAGGCGAGATATTACAAACATGGGTCTCATGACCCAACACTCGAGCATACAAGTCAAAGCACAAGCGGAAGCTAATCATGTCTCGAGTGCATAACTATAAATGAAAAAGGCCGAGAAGCCCGACTATCTACCGAGATCCTGCCGAGGGCACAAGATCGTAGCTGAGGTAACAAGCTAAGCGTCAAGTCCAAGCGGAACTACTAAGCGAGACCGACGTCTCTCGCAAAACATAAAATAAGCAAGCGTGAGTACAAACGTACTTTCGGCAAGACTTACATCAGAACTAACTACATATGCATCATTATCAAAAAGGGGATGGTGGAGTTTGACCGCAGCAAGCCAGCTTTGACTCGGTGGCTATCACGAACTACTTTGCAAGTAACTCTTTTGAGGTGGAGCACACGAGTCCACATATTCACCATATCAATACACCACTATGGATCTGCTCCCGTCTCCCTACGAGAACGCCATCCATAGCACTCACGCTTATCTTGCGCATTTTAGAGTATCAACTTTCACTTGTCTATGAACTGATATAAGCAACCCAGAAGTCCTTCTCCGTGGACACGGCTATTAGAATAGATCATATTAACCTGCGGGGGTGTACTTCTTCACACACGCTCTCACCACTTACCGCCGTTTACACGACATGTACTCGGCAACCTTCAAGTGGAAGCCCAGCGTGGGTGTCGGCCACGACCTACCTAAACACACAAGTCCCAAGTCCGGGTTGATCGCCTATTCAGGTTCCATCCATGAGGAGTCCGTGAGGTTTCCCATACGGCCCCGAACGATGTGTACAGGTTCCCGAGACACCAAGCAGGCGAATCGGTACATCAACACGGTGCCTACCGCAGCACAACCCACCCCTATGGTCAGCGTTGCGTGCGGCCCCGACATGCTACAAACACGTAAACTACTTGCAACTCCGGACTGAGGACAAGAGTGGTTAAGAAGCCGAGAGGGTCCATTGGTTTCAGGCCCAATGCGTGGTAATGCTTGTTTCATGGATCACATACACAGATCTCAGTTCACGAGGGCGGCTGCAATTAGACAACCCACCATGTACTCCTACATGGCCTCCCACCGCTACCTTTACCAAATCGTGTTCACACACTTAGCTCACACACGCTAAAGAGGACATGTTCGGACACCTCCGATTCATCCCCAATGAATCGGACCTGACTCAACTCTAAGCAGTAGCAGGCATGACAACAAGCATGAATGAGTAGGCACAACATGGCTCAAACAACTCCTACTCATGCTAGTGGGTTTCATCTAATTACTATGGAATGACGGTCATGCAGAGGATAAAGGGGTTCAGCTACATGCAGCAAGTAACACATGAGTCGTTGTTGTCCTAATGCAATAAAATAGGGCAGGAGGCGAGAGAGTGGGATTATATCGGAATGAACAAGGGGTTTTGCTTGCACGGCACTTACGAAGATAATATAGTTCTTCATCGGTGTCGTCGAATTCATCGTCGATGCGCCGTCTCTTGAGAGGGGCGATTAAAGCAAACAAACAAGAGAGAACACAATCAATGCAATGCACATTCACATGAATGACATGTCATGTTAAGGTACTGAATTCACCTAATGCAATATCTAGCCAAGTTAATTGAAGTGGAATTCAAACAAGGTTAAACTCCAACTACAAATGTTATTTCATAATTTGCCCTAATCATGATTCATCCTATTCAGTGAGGTTAACTTGTTCAATCATGCATGAAAATGCCATAAACAGATTCTTCATATTTTTCTGATCATTTTCATATATAAATTATTTAATTTGGAGTTATGATTAAAAGTTATGAATATTTGAAATTTGGGGTATTTACGAAATTTCCTGAATTAATTTATATCCGGAAAGGGGTTTATGCGTCACAAGATGACGTAGGTGTGACGTCAGCAGGTCAACAGGGCTGGTCCGGGTCAAACGACCAGGGGTCCCACATGTCAGTGTGATTAGCTTAACTGAAATTAATTAAGCTTAATTCTAAATAGTCAGTAGTGGGCCCCACATCATTGACTCGGCAGTCAAACCGGGGCCCACCGGTCAAAGTCAAGGTCGGTTGCCGGCGTTTAACCGCTGGCGAGCCCAGCGGCCAATGAGTGGTTTTGCCGTTCCGGCCACCAAAAGGGTCGCGGAGGGTATCTACGTGGAGCTGGGGATGAGCTGAGGCTCTTGGTGGAGTGGCTTGAGCTCGGGGCGGCCGGAATTGGCGCCGGCGACGTCGTAGGTGGCCGCCGGAGTTCGGCCGACGGCGGGTTAGGCGATGCAGGGCGCTAGGGGGGTGTTGGTGCGTGCTACGTGCTCCTGGTGAGGTGTGGAGCACGGTGGTGTGCCCGACTTCGAGCCACGGTGGCTCTGGCCACGACGGCGACGAGGCACGGCGGCGGTGAGCCTCGGCCATGGCGGAGAGTGGGGCTAGAGCATGCAAACGAGGGGAGAAGAGGGATCGACGCAGCAGCTCACAGCGATGATGACGACGGACGCTTCAGCGAGGTCGACGGCCCGTAGCGAAATCGAGCGGCAATGACCGCGGGGTCCGAGAAGGGGAAAGGCGTCGGCGGCGCCTGGGCTTCTCCGGTCCACAGTGACGGCGGGGAGGGCGAGATGGAGTAAGCGCGGGCTTGTGGGCTGGTCGGGAGGAGAGGTGGCGGTGGCATGGCGCAGTGCACGCCGGGCGGCGGCAGCCTTGGTGAGAGAGAATGAGGCGGAGGAAACGAGGGAGAGGAGAGAGCGAGGGGTCCAGGGTTAGGCGGCGCCGAGGAGAAGGCGCGAGGCGTCTCGGTGAGGCGGCAGCAGGGAGGAGGCGTGGCGAGCTTCGGCGCGTCGCGTCGTGTCCCTCCTCGCCCTCTTGGCGGAGGTAGGCGGCAATGGCGAGGTGGTTGGTGGGCTGGGCCAACTGGGCCAGGCGAGGAAGCTGGGCGGTTGGTGGCGCCTGTAAGTTATTCTCTCTCTCTCTTATTTCTGTTTTCTATTTTACGTAATTTGTTTTGATTTAGCTTAGCACCAAATCATTTAAATAAATCCTGAAAATAATTGTGGGCATTAACTGAATTATTACAGAGGGCCTTAACTATTTTCAGAATTGTTGGAGCATTTAAAAATATTAATAGTATTTAAATGCCCCAATTCAAATACAATATGGTTTATTCAAAAATCCAAAAATGTCATGGAAAAATATCCATCATCTCTGGATATGGTTTTCACCCTTTTCCATTAATCATGAACATTTTTGCAAACCAATTTGGGTTCTTTGAAAATATCTTGAAGTTGAACCTATTTGCATTGTTTTAGTGCTAGGGCTTGGTCATCCCATTTCAAATTTCATGGAAATTAAACATGATGCATGGATGCTAAAGCAAAAACAAACAAGGGCTGATCTGGGGCTGTGACAACTCACCCCCACTAAACAAGAATCTCGCCCCGAGATTCAAGACGTGAGGTAAGAGGAAAAAAAGGGGAGTCACAAAACTATCGCAATCTTCATGATCCATTTGCCCTTCTCGAAGATGTTGATTCACTCCATCATCTTGGTCTTGACGTCTTTGCTTTCGAGATCTTCACTCGACACGACAACGGAAAGAAGGGGAAACCCTACAGGATTTAATCTTCTTGAAGATCGAGCAACTCAAGATCAGTTCATGGAGAGGCGTAAGAACAACTCTTGAGTTGAGACACCAAACACACATTAGTAATGATGGAGAAGCAATGGATGACGAAGGTTCAAATTGGTAGGCAACCATTCCACGCTTAAGTAAAATGGTGCATGTTTCAAAGTAACAAGGAGATGATTGCCATGATTCCATAACTGGACACCTTAGGAAAGGTGACGCAAAGAACTATACCCTTAAGTGGCAAAAAGAATAACTTTTGAAACAAGATCATTGAAACTCTTTATACCAGCCTAAAGGCAATCACAAGCGATCGCTTGGTGGAGTGCAAAGGAATGGTACACCGGACTAGAATGGATGATGTGGACTACCTTGTTGAAGACAACGCAATGGATGACTTTTGCTTATCACCGGAAATGGATGAGACCCATGGTAAGTCCACTTTTGAGGATGATCCTAGACAACAATTGCTGAGAAGGCAACCCAAGGGAGATTGGCACAATGGGATGCGAGCTGGGACCAAAATGCAAATGCTGGGAATGTTCCAACCATCATATCTGCCTGAGATTCAGATCTTGTTGGTGTTAAGATATTCCAGACTCATCGAGTCTAGAAGAAAAATGAAAGTTTGCAACACAAATCGACGAGAAGATGTTGCGAGATTCTCGGGATATGAACTACGATAGCAAGCTCCAAAACATGAGCTGGTTCTGCTACACACATGTGAACACGTTGTCCCAGACAAGCATGACCACAAGGTAGTCTTACAACAAAACACTAGCGAGTTCAGGTGGGGAACCATCAACGAGGATATCGAAATCCTTGCATAAGTCATATGATTAGCTCTTATGAAGAAACTTCTTGTCCCTGCACCAATCAATCAGTGGCTTGGTGTGCTATGGAATTCATATGGAATGAAGATGATCAGTCTATCAGACCATAGAATACTTCGCACGTGCATGACTGACTTGGAATGATTCCAAAGGAAACAAAACAAACCTTTCTCAAATTCATGGCGGCAACTTACACCTAAAGCACATGAATTCGACGAAGTCACTACTTCCATCCAAACATATGCTTCATGAATGAAACACGAAGACATTGCTTATAAAGTTTCCAACACTAGATTGATGTTCAACATGACTCATGGGGGGGAGACAAAATGCTACTGATGGGCTCAACAACAACTCATCGGAATTTCCATATCACTGGACTTCCACCATCATGTGAACATGGTAATAGTATAGGTCAGACCAAAAGATGTAATGGTGTATGCCCGAGGGGTCAACCACGAGTAAGACAACATTACGAGCATCGTTGGTACTGATTTGATTTGACGATATCCCACACTCAAATCAAATGATTGATAAGACAGTAGGTCCAGCAACTGATCACAGGGACCAATTGATGAACATATCATCTTTCTTCAACACACACTACGCAAGAATGTCCCTTTGGAACGAACTAGGTTAGGCAAACTTTTATCTTCCAACTCTCCAAGTTGTTGTCTAGCTTAACCAACTAGCTCAGGGATATTCAACACAGATTCTTGGGGAAAGGGTGGTTCTAAGAAACCAACTTGATCACGAGCTCAACATAACGGTCGAGGGGACAACCTGGTAATACTTCGAGAAGATATTCGGAAAATCACAAACCACCGATATGTTACTAAGCTCGAGAACAACCTTGCTTTTGAGGGCAAGACGATATGATCAAATGAGTGAGGACTTAATATAATCCTAACTCATCAATCGAAGTGTGCACCAGAAATAAGGACTAGGTAGCACGATCAATCTTAGGATGATGATTTAATAACCAACACGCTAAGTGTGAGGATATTGTCCACTAGCTGCCAAGCAACGAGTTGCTCGGAGTATTGATTTCACACATCACAATTCACTCGTCGGCATTCCGGTTTCAACAACTCGGAACCGAAGAATGAATAATGATGGCGAGAAGTATCACTGTATCAAGAATTCATAAGAGAAGGTGCAATTCTCATGACATTCTTGACATAAGATGGTAACACTCCAGGTGGAACAGAATCAAAAGTGGGATGGCATTTTGACCTGCGGAATACAACTGCTTTGACCCAATCCTAGATATGGATGAGATACTGGAGTTTGTTTCTCCTAGTCATTCCGGAATAGAATGGCTTGACGGACCACAAGGATAAAAGGCATTGATGATTTAATGCACGCCTACTCCTGACTATCAATTGATAGACGAAGGTCGGAATACAACTGAAGAGAGCAACTCAGAGGAACATATAATTTCCTGAGTTGTGGATGCATGGATTAGTATATCGAGCAAAGCTCAACATTTCTCCCGGATAACCCATGCAGAAAGGTAGAATTGGCAGATTCACAATTATGAATGGAGAACTCCTCAAGAGTACTCTTATTGTGATGTTTTGGTTCAACAAGGAACTTCTGCCATAAGCGGTTCGTAGTATTTGGAAGAAGGAGATACCACGGACCTCGAGGACTAATGCAAAGGTTACTAATATCCTAAGGAACTAGCAACACTATCAACAGGAAGTAAGTAGGGTGAGTCTCGGGTTCAAGAACCCTAGGAATAGAATGCCTACTAACTAATAACATCACGGGATTCTTTCAAGAATAATGGCCAGAATCATCACACTGGGGATACAAAAGCATTGCTAAATTGCTAGGTGACTTCCTAAACACCTAGGGTCATAATAATAACTCCAACATATATGTTGAGGCAGCGGAGTACCCCAACATACTAATTTGTGTGATTAATCTGGTCAAAAGGACATCGGAACGGAGGGAAAGAATTTGCAAATGCATCAGACTATTTAGAGACCTGGGATGACTCGGACAGCATAACGGCTGTAAATGCTCACAATGATTTGAGACATCCTGCAAAAATGGTGGCATCACCACTCAACATCACAATATCAAGGTTCCGAGATCAACAATTATCATTCAATAGTAGTAGGAACTGAACTGAGGCTTAAAACCAACAATCTTAAGGTATATGGATTAGTAACACGTCATCCTGATAGATAGATGAGAATCCTAGTCCTTAAACCTCGTAGAAGAGAAGAGGATGACTCAGATCAGAAGGCCATGAGGTATAAGGAGTAAAAAGAGCCTTACGTTCCCTTCCACAATCAATTCCCTTACATAGCTAAAGCATTTCTAGACACAACCGACCAGTTTGGCTTGGTAATCCTCTGAGAAGTCAGCTCGATACCAACGCTGTCGGGACCCCGATCCTAAGTCACACCGATCTAGCATGTAACACATCATATCACTTTGCGGCCTCACGCACGGTATTCCCACGGTGTCGCCTTACCATGGCCCGGGACCGTTTATGCCTTTTGGCTCACGTATATGATAGTGTCGCTAGCATCCACATGACAAAGAACCGGGCCGACATGGCTAGTCGTGGAACCCAAAGCGGCGCTAACCCATGGGGACAGGCATACATGAATCACATCGAGCATGTCGGTCATCAACGTATAAATTCGGGCTGTAGCACTGGGCTATGAGGACTCCGGTATCCCGGCATGGTGCAGGCTAGACAGGACTCGAATAACACCGCGTGACATTTCCCGAAGGGACAGACATAGGAACGAAGTGAAACACATGCCGGCTAGTCAAGTGTCCAAGCGGTAGTCTTGGGCTAGCAGGACTCCGTTGAACCGGTCATGGCGGACTACTACCGCTCGAGAAGCACGAGACTACATTTCCCCATATGAGAGGCTGCCAAGGATAAACAACTAGTTTGTCGGATCCCACACATACCAAGCATTTCAAACATACACACAATATGCTCAATATGTGTAGATACAACATGGCATCACAACATAACTCTATGACTCAAATATTTATTCAATAGGCTCCGAGGAGCGAGATATTACAAACATGGGCCTCATGACCCAACACTCGTGAGCATACAAGTCAAAGCACAAGCGGAAGCTAATCATGTCCGAAAGTATGCATAACTATAAATGAAAAAGGCTGAGAAGCCCGACTATCTACCGAGATCTGCCGAGGGCACAAGATCGTAATGAGGTAACAAGCTAAACGTCGAAGTCCAAGCGGAACTACTAGAGAGACTGACGTCTCTCTGCAAAACATAAAATAAGCAAACGTGAGTACAAACGTACTCAGCAAGACTTACATCAGAACTAACTACATATGCATCATTATCAAAAGGGGGTGGTGGAGTTTGACTGCAGCAAGCCAGCTTTGACTCGGTGGCTATCCTGAACTACGACTGCAAGTAACTCTTTTGAGGTGGCGCACACGAGTCCACATATTCACCATATCAATACAACACTATGGATCCGCTCCCGTCTCCCTACGAGAACGCCATCCATAGCACTCACGCTTATCTTGCTCATTTTAGAGTATCCACTTTCACTTGTCTATGAACTGATATAAGCAACCCAGAAGTCCTTCTCCGTGGACACGGCTATTCGAATAGATCATATTAACCTGCGGGGTGTACTTCTTCACACGCTCTCACCACTTACCGCCGTTTACACGACATGTACTCGGCAACCTTCAAGCGGAAGCCCAACGTGGGTGTCGGCCACAGCCTACCTAAACACACAAGTCCCAAGTCCAGGTTGATCGCCTATTCGGGTTCCATCCGCAGGAGTCCGCCGAGGTTTCCCATCTGACCCCGAACGATGTGTCTGTGGTTCCCGAGACACCAAGCAGGCGAATCGGTAGGCACCGTGCCTACTGCAGCACAACCCACCCCTATGGTCAGCGCTATGCGGCCCCCAAAGATGCTACAAACACCGAAACTACTTGCAACTCCGGACTAAGGACAATAGTGGTTAAGATTTGAGAGGGTCCATTGGTTTCGGCCCAATGCGTGGTACTAACTGTTTCATGGATCACATACAGATCTCGGTTCTCGAGGACGGCTGCAATGAGACAACCCACCATGTACTCCTACATGGCCTCCCACCGCTACCTTTACCAAATCGTGTTCACACACTTAGCTCACACCTGTGATGGGACATGTTCACACACCTCCGATTCATCCTCGATGAATCGGACCTGACTCAACTCTAAGCGATGGCAGGCATGACAACAAGCATGAATGAGTAGGCACAACATGGCTCAAACAACTCCTACTCATGCTAGTGGGTTTCATCTAATTCTTGTGGAATGACAGGTCATGCAGAGAGGATAAAGGGTTCAGCTACCGCAACAAGTAACACATGAGTCGTTGTTGTCCTAATGCAATAAAATAGAGCAGGAGGCGAGAGTGGGATTATATCGGAATGAACAAGGGGTTTTGCTTGCCCGGCACTTCAAGATAATATAGTTCTTCATCGGTGTCATCGAATTCATCGTCGATACGCCGTCTCATCGAGAGGGGACGATTCTGCAAACAAACAAGAGAGAACACAATCAATGCAATGCACATTCACATGAATGACATGTCATGTTAAGGTACTGAATTCACCTAATGCAATATCTAGCCAAGTTAATTGAAGTGGAATTCAAACAAGGTTAAACTCCAACTACAAATGTTATTTCATAATTTGCCCTAATCATGATTCATCCTATTCAGTGAGGTTAACTTGTTCAATCATGCATGAAAATGCCATAAACAGATTCTTCATATTTTTCTGATCATTTTTCATATATAAATTATTTAATTTGGAGTTACAGATTAAAAGTTATGAATATTTGAAATTTGGGGTATTTTCTGAAATTTCCTGAATTAATTTATATCCAGAAAAGGGGTTTACTGCGTCAGCATGACGTAGGTGTGACGTCAGCAGGTCAACAGGGCTGGTCCGGGTCAAACCTGACCAGGGGGTCCCACATGTCGGTGTGATTAGCTTAAGCGAAATTAATTAAGCTAATTCTAAATAGTCAGCGAAATTTGGGCCCCACTGTCATTGACTCAGAGAGTCAACCGGGGCCCACCGGTCAAAGTCAAGGTCGGCTGCGGTGTTTAACCGCCGGCGAGCCCGGCTGGCGCGGAGTGGTTTTGCCGTTCCGGCCACCAAAAGGGTCGCGGAGGTATCTACGTGGAGCTGGGGATGAGCTGAGGCTCTTGGTGGAGTGGCTTGAGCTCGGGGCGGCCGGAATCGGCGCCGGCGACGTCGTAGGTGGCCGCCGGAGTTCGGCCAACGGCGGGTTAGGCGATGCAGGGCGTTATGGGGGGTGTTGGTGCGTGCTACGTGCTCCTGGTGAGGTGTGGAGCACGGTGGTGTGCCCGGCTTCAAGCCACGGTGGCTTCAGCCACGACGGGCGACGAGGCACGCGGCGGTGAGCCTCGGCCATGGCGGAGAGTGGGGCTAGAGCATGCAAACGCGAGGGGAGAAGAGGGATCGACGCAGCAGCTCACAAATGACGACGGACGCCGGGCGAGGTCGGGACGGCCCGGAGCCGACGACCGGGCGACGGCATCAAGTGGTCCGAGAAGGGGAAAGGCGTCGGGGCGGCGCCTCGGGGCTTCTCCGGTCGCGAGTGACGGCGGGGAGGGCGAGGATGGAGTGGCGGGGCTTGTGGGCTAGTCGGGGAGGAGAGGGGGTGGCGGTGGCCGCGGTGGTGCACGTCGGTGGCGGCGGGCACGTTCGGGTGCGAGAGAGAATGCGGCAGAGGAGGGAACGAGGGAGAGGGAGAGAGCGAGGGGGTCCAGGGGGGTTGGGGCGGCGCCGAGGAGAAGGCGCGAGGCGTCTCGGTGAGGCAAAGCGGTGGAGGAGGCGTGGCGAGCTCGGCGCGTGCGTCGTGTCCCTCCTCTGCCTACTGGCAGAGGTAGGCGACGACTGGCGAGGTGGTTGGTGGGCTGGACCAACTGGGCCAGCGAGGGGGAAGCTGGGCCGGTTGGTGGCGCCAGGTAAGTTATTCTCTCTCTCTCTTATTTCTGTTTTTCTATTTTCTGTAATTTGTTTTGACTTAGCTTAGCACCAAATCATTTAAATAAATCCTGAAAATAATTGTGGGCATTAACTGAATTATTACAGAGGCCCTTAACTATTTTCAGAATTGTTGGAGCATTTAAAAATATTAATAGTATTTAAATGCCCCAATTCAAACTACAATATGGTTTATTCAAAAATCCAAAAATGTCATGGAAAAATATCCATCATCTCTGGATATGGTTTTCACCCTTTTCCATTAATCATGAACATTTTTGCAAACCAATTTGGGTTCTTTGAAAATATCTTGAAGTTGAACCTATTTGCATTGTTTTAGTGCTAGGGCTTGGTCATCCCCATTTCAAATTTCATGGAAATTAAACATGATGCATGGATGCTAAAGCAAAAACAAACAAGGGTTGATCTGGGGCTGTGACAAAGCGCCCTCGGCGGGTCCACTCGACCCGGCCTCGGGCTCGACAAGCTCGTCCTCGCCGACGACTTCCCCTTGCTCGGCAAGGCTTGCCCCCTTCGCAGCATCCGCCTCCTCCACGGTGAACCCAAAGGCTCCAGCGGCAGCGGCTGCTGCCGCCTCCTCCACCCTGGTGGCAATCCGCGCCATCTCCTCGTCGGTGGTGTCGCGGGTGAGCCTTTTTCTCGTCGGAGCGGATTGGCACTTCTTCCAAGTCATCGAAGAACTGCTGCACGACCTCATCGGGGCTCTCGCCAGTTGGGGCGATCCCATGGGAGTCGCTGGCGGCATCATGGCGTGGATGCGGTCGGCGCCGAGTTGTTGCACAATGGGGCGACCCCACGGCAACCTAAACCTCTCGGGGTGGTCGGGTCGTTCTTGAACAGCTCGAGCGGCATCGCATCCAGCTCCAAGACGGTGAAGTTCGGTTCGGGCCCGGCGCAACCTCATAAGGTCTGCCGCATTTTGGAACTCCTGGCAGGCCTCCTCCTTTCCTGCAAGGGAGCGTCTGGCGGCGAAGGAAATCGCGCCAATCGCCTCTACGGTTAACCCGGCAAGCCCGAGGCGCAAAATCCGAACCACGACTATCTTGACCGCATCCTCCGGCGCCAAGTTGCTCCAATCTCGCCGCGCACTATTGGAGTTTGGCGACGGCGGTGAAGGGCTGCGGTTCTCCTCACGACCCAACACCAATTGGCTCTCCACTCCTCCCACTTGTTGCGGAACTCCCCTTCCAGATACGCTTCTTTCTTGCCGATCCTGGAGACCCAAGCTATCCCTCCGGCAAGTGGCTCTCCTCTCTCGACGCGAGGCACGAAGAAATGGCGGAAGAGTGCCACATTTGGGTGGACTCCAACAAAGTTTTCGCAAAGATGCGCGAAAACTGCCATGGTCAAGACGGCGTTGGGGGTGAAATCAAGGAGGCGGAGGCCAAACGGGTTCATGATGTCGCAGAAGAACTCGGAAAAGGGCGGGCAAAGCCCGCAATAGAAGAAAAGAGCAAAAAAGGGGTACCCTGTTGGGGCCAAATCAGAGGCGGAGGCGCGGAGTACCCTCGTGCGCGGATGCGCACGCGTCTCCGTCGACCAGAAGAGGTAGAAGACGTCTCGCAGCTCCCTTGCACCGAGCTGCGGGGGGAAGATGGCCCGCTCCTTGCGCAACGCCGCGAGCCGCTGCGCCTCGGCCGACTTGACGCGCCCTTCTCCTTGTCGGCTGGAGCCATGGCGAGGGCGGCGGAGGAGGCTTCACGGCGGTGAGCGCTTGCCAGGCGAAAGGTGGCGGGCGCTGCTCTCTTCGCACCGGAGAAAGAAGAGGGAGCGGCGGTGGTTTTCTTGACAAGACAGCGATGGCAGAGTGGACAGCCTGCCCTGTTTCCTCCGCTTATAAAGAGGGGGAGGCGGACGTTCCGCTTTTCCTAATAAAGAAACCCCACGACCACGCCCATGATCTCTCGCGGCGCCACGTCCGTGCGTGCCGTTAGTGGGGATCGTGTGGTGGGTCCGAGCGGGTTGCGGCGTGGTCGAGGCCGCGTGTGCCTGCAGATGCCTGTTTTTGGGCTGGCCCGACAGCGCTCGGCACCGTGTCTGACCCAGCCGGGGCTCTATCGGGGTACTAGAGTAGGGTACCCTAGTATCCCGTACTCGTGCACGGACGATTGTAGCACCCAGCGAGGTTTGCCTCGTCACCGCCAAGGTCCTCCGTGGCTCCTCTAGAGCCATTCAAGAACAAAGTATTTGATTAAGAAAACAAGGCCCCGGCAAGAGGAGCTTGTCGGGAAGGCCACTCAAGGCATGCAGAAGACAAGGCCCCGGCAAGAGGAGCTTGCCGGGAAGGCTCGGAGCGCGACAAGCCTCCGGACGCAACAAGGATTCGGCCTCGGCAAGGCACTTGCCGCGGCAAGCAACCTCTCTCCATCTCCGCTCCAGCTCATCCAGCGACGTGTCGCCATGGGACCGTTCCATGCGCGCGTGTCAAGAGGCTGTGCAGCCAGCGGAGAGCAGCGATAAGCGGCGCTGACAAGCTTGCCATCGTGGCGAGCGGATGCGCACCAGACGATCTCTGTTGCCTTTGTTTGGGCGACACTAACGGGCATTTATTGCTTTTGTCCCTTGCCGTCGAGTTAGGTATTTTGCACCGTATACCTTTGTTCGAGTAGGTGTACCAACTCCTGTTTTTACATTTGTACCCTCATCTATGTTGCCACCTGCCGGAGACCCCTTGAGCATATAAAAGGAGGCCCATGTGCAACGTAGAGGGGGTTCGGTTCATTCGACTCACTCGAGACCAGATACACCCACGCTAGGTTTTGTAGCTCTCATCGCTCCCTAGCAAGAACACAATATATCAAACAAGCAACAATAGGAGTTTTATCTCTCCGGAGAGCTCCGAAGCTGGGTAAACTGCTCGTGTGCCTCGCCTCGATCCGCTCTTCATGCGATCTCCGCCCCCCTCCGAACCACAAAGGGGCCTGGTCCGCCGGCCCCATAGGTGTCCATGGCTTTTCGTGTACAAAACGGACAATCTCTTTCGAAGTATCAGGGTTTCATACAGAAATTCGTCTGTTACAAAGGGATTTCATTTTATTGAACTTATATTAACTCCATAGTTTTTCCGTGTTCAAAATGCACCATTCAACGCCACATCATCAATTTACAACCCTTCGACTTCATTTGTTATTTTTCATGCATTCTTGATTATTTTGAGCTATAAGACCATGAAATTGAAAAGCATTTGAAATGAACTCTGAAAAGGTTCCAAGTTGGCATGGTATCATCATTTCACCCACATAGCATGTGCGAGAAAGTAGAGAGGGTTGAGAAAAACTGGATGCACTTCGTGTACAAAGCGGACAATCTCTTTCAAGTATCGTGGTTTCATACGGAAACTCATCTGTTACAAAGGGATTTCATTTTTGAACTTATTTGAACTCCATAGTTTTCCTGTGTTCGAATGCACCATTCAAAGCCACATCATCAATTTACAACCCTTTCTGACTTCATTTGTTATTTTTCATGCATTTACTGATTATTTTGAGCTATAAGACCATGAAATTGAAAAGCATTTGAAATGAACTCTGAAAAGGTTCCAAGTTGACATGGTATCATCATTTCACCCACATAGCCTGTGCGAGAAAGTAGAGAGGGTTACGGCAAAAACTGGATGCACTTCATGTACAAAACGGACAATCTCTTTCGAAGTATCAGGGTTTCATACGGAAACTTGTCTGTTACAAAGGGATTTCATTTTTTTTGAACTTATTTGAACTCCATAGTTTTTCTGTGTTCAAAATGCACCATTCAAAGCAACATCATCAATTTACAACCCTCTCTGACTTCATTTGTTATTTTTCATGCATTTACTGATTATTTTGATCTATAAGACCATGAAATTGAAAAGCATTTGAAATGAACTCTGAAAGGTTCCATGTTGGCATGGTATCATCATTTCACCCACATAGCATGTGAGAGAAAGTAGAGAGGGTTACGGCAAAAACTGGATGCACTTCGTGTACAAAACGGACAATCTCTTTCGAAGTATCAGGGTTTCATACGGAAACTCGTCTGTTACAAAGGGATTTCATTTTTTGAACTTATTTGAACTCCATAGTTTTTCGGTGTTCAAAATGACCATTCAAAGCCACATCATCAATTTACAACCCTTTCTGACTTCATTTGTTATTTTTCATGCATTTACTAATTATTTTGAGCTATAAGACCATGAAATTGAAAAGCATTTGAAATGAACTCGGAAAAGGTTCCAAGTTGGCATGGTATCATCATTTCACCCACATAGCATGTACGAGAAAGTAGAGAGGGTTACGGCAAAAACTGGATGCACTTCGTGTACAAAACGGACAATCTCTTTCGAAGTATCAGGGTTTCATACAGAAATTCGTCTGTTACAAAGGGATTTCATTTTATTGAACTTATATTAACTCCATAGTTTTTCTGTGTTCAAAATGCACCATTCAACGCCACATCATCAATTTACAACCCTTTCTGACTTCATTTGTTATTTTTCATGCATTTACTGATTATTTTGAGCTATAAGACCATGAAATTGAAAAGCATTTGAAATGAACTCTAAAAAGGTTCCAAGTTGGCATGGTATCATCATTTCACCCACATAGCATGTGAGAGAAAGTAGAGAGGGTTACGGCAAAAACTGGATGCACTTCATGTACAAAACGGACAATCTCTTTCTAAGTATTAATGTTTCGTACGGAAACTCGTCTGTTACAAATGGATTTCATTTTTTTGAACTTATTTGAACTCCATAGTTTTTCTGTGTTCAAAATGGACCAATCAAAGCCACATCATCAATTTACAACCCTTTATGACTACATTTGTTATTTTTCATGCATTTACTGATTAGTTTGAGCTATAAGACCATGAAATTGAAAAGCATTTGAAATAAACTTTGAAAAGGTTCCAAGTTGGCATGGTATCATCATTTCACCCACATATCATCATTAATAAAAGTTCATCATCACATTAAAACCAAAGTACATACATAGTTCTCATTGAACAACATATAGCTCTCCAGAGCATTTAATTAAACCATAGATTGAAATTATGTAATACATTTCAATGCAACAACAAATGCGATCATAATCGCAACCAATGTAACAACTGATCCAACTGCATAATGGTACCAAGCCTCGGTATGAATGGCATATTTTCTAATCTATTTAATCTTCAACCGCATTGCATTCATCTTGATCTTGTGATCATCGACGACATCCGCAACATGAAACTCCAATATCATCTTCTCCTCCTCAAATTTTCTTATTTTTTCCTTCAAGTAATAGTTTTCTTCTTCAACTAAATTTAACCTCTCGACAATAGGGACGGTTGGAATTTTCGGTTCAACAACCTCCTAGATAAATAAAATATGTCACGTTGGTCGGCATAATTGTCATAAACAATAAATGAACCAAATAGTTATGAAAAGATAATATATACCACATCTGAATCATAGACAGGATGAGGGCCAACGGGGGCGGATACCAAAACCATCGCACTATATAATAACAAGGAATAATAAAAGTAAGAAAATTAGACAAGCATCTATCTGAAGTAAGAATTTTTTTCTTTCAGAAAGAAGATAAGAACAAGAGGCTCACCACGGTGGTGCCGGCGACGAGATCGGCGCGGGCGATCGACGGCGGTGAAGATGGTGATGGGACGTGACGGACCGCTAAATCTAGACAAATCTCGGGGAAAATGGAGCTCGGAGGTTGAGTTTCGAGAGGAGAAAGATTAACTAGTGTGGCTCGGGCATTTCATCGAACACCTCATGTGCGTAGGAGGTGAACTAGAACACCCAAATGCCCTCCCCTCGCTGCGGCGATGGGTATATATAGGCAAATTATTTGTCCCGGTTCGTGGCATGAACCGGGACTAAAGCCACCCCTTCTACACCGGTTCAAGGCATGAACCGATACCAATGGCTGTGGGCCAGGAGCGCGGCCCATTGGTCCCGGTTCGTGCCGAAAACCGGGACAAATAGATCCAGACGAACCGGGACTAATGCCCTCGAGGCCCCGACCGGCCCCCTGGGCTCATGAACCGGGACTAATCCCACCCATGGGTCCCGGTTCATAAGGAATAGGGACTAATGGGCTGGCCAGGCCCGAACGATAGCCCTGTTTTCTACTAGTGAAAGTGAGTGTGGTCCGACATTCATTGACCAAATATATATGCTCTGGAGAGATATTGTCCGATTGAGCTCTTGGCAAGGGTGAGGGCTGTAAGATAGAGCTTGAGAGATGATCCAGTCACAGACGTGTAGATATATTTTGTGCGTGGGAGGAAGCAAGGTCAACCGATCACATAGGGTCGCTATGCGATCGAAAGAGTGAGACGGGTTGGAGAGAGTGACCTAGATAGACAATGTGCGTGAGAGAGTATACAATGTGAATAGGTCGAATTGGGCTCAAACATGGTGATATATCGGTTTTGTCTGAGAAAGAGCGAGGTCAATCGAGACATACAAACAGAGAGAGAGAGAGAGAGAGAGAGAGAGAGATAGATAGAGATAGAGAGAGAGAGATTGTGTGAGCGTGGCCCACCATGAGGTCGAAAGAGTGGCGGCGGCTTGGATGGACTGACCTAGATAGACAATCTGCGTGAGAGAGTATAGAGTGTGTCAATCGAGGCCCGAACAGGGAGATATATCATTTGTGTGTGAAAGAAAACGAGTTTAAACGAGACTCAGATAAAGAGAGCGAGATTGAGCAAGTGTGGCCCGCTGTGCGGAAGAAAGAGTGAGACAGTCTCGAGGGAGTGACCTAGATATACAACGTGCGTGCGTGCGCACGAGATGTTGGGGGGGCTAGATAGTCATGCATGTATTTAGCGCGAGAGGGTGAGAGAGAGAGAGAGAGAGAGAGAGAGAGCTCGACATGGGGTGCAATAGCGGGTGTGTGAGGTAAATACATTTGGTAACAGAGTGGAAAAAGGGGTTGTGTAGTTGAGAGACCTAGAGATCGAAACATGGAGAGAAAGAATGAACATGTGTTGGAAACCAATAGCTTCCTAAGGTGGTTAGGAGAGGAAGATTGACCGATACAGGAAGTATGTAGAGTTTGTGCGGGGGGGGGGGGGGGCTAAAAACAACATTTGAATGTACATAGTACAAGACTTAATATTGATGTTTTAATTCGGTGTACATTGTAAGATTTGAACCGAGGACAATGCATACGGGTAATTATTTCGAATTCGTGCATACTAAGTTTCGAAAAGTTGACATTGACGCAATTTGTTGTGCTTTTTTGTAGGTCATATGTTTGAATCCATCCAAAAGTTTTCTCACTACCATGGTGTTCATCATATACATATGAATCTGTATTAAAAAAGTAGGGTGGATACAGTGAAATGCGAAATCCACGTTAGAATTGGAGATCGCTATGTGACACACACTCTAATTCAAATAACTAATTATGTGACACACAGTCTAATCCATGTTAGCATGGATACCGTTTCAATTTTTTTCAAATAACTCCTCATTAATTAATTTATAGTACTCCCTCTGTTCACTTTTATAAGATCTTGAAGACATTTCAGACAATGTGCAAAACAATTCATTTTAAGTTGTCTGAAACGACTTAAAAAAGTGAACGGAGGGAGTATCTCATTTCGAATGACTAATTATTGCAAGGAAAACACAGGCATGGTAATATATACAGACTCGTTTGCAAATGAAAGAAGATTCATTTGCATTCTCAAATGTAGGCGCACCAGGCAGACTAGGGTCGTGTCGGAGTGGACGCTACTTCGGTGCCTTAAAGGCATGTGCCTTTGGGTCACTGACATGTGGGCTAGCCACCTGTTGGGCCCACATGTAATGGACACAAAGGCTGGTTCCTTAAGGCACCGAAGCATAGTCCTGTCGGGGTGGTCGCGTTTTGTTGGACGGACGCGTAGCACCCAGCCACAAACCCCCTCCCTCCCTCCCCAACTCCCCCCACCCCCACCCCCGAAAGGACGACGACAAAATAAGTTCGCGCTTCCACGTTTCGGATTGAAATATCTGGCGGCCCCAATTCCAGCCGTGCAAAATCTCTCTTCTCCACCGCCCCTTCCGCGCCCAGATTGCTCAAATCCCTAATTTGCCGCCAACCCAAGCAAAGTTCGAATCGCCCCTCGTCTCTTCTCTTTCCCCACCTCTGTGCCGGATGATGACGACGAATACGATGGTCGCGCTTCACCACCGCACCGGAGCTACCTCATCTATGCCCTCGTCCACCACACCGGGTGGTCCACCGACAACGTCGGCCGCCACAACTGATGTGCCTCACAGACACCGAGTTCCACCGCATCAGGTGCGCTTCACCGACGCCGTCTCCCATCTCACCGAGCCTACTTCACCGAGCACATTGTCGCACCTCCGCCCCCGAGGCCATTGGGGCTTCACCAACGGTCTCGTCCACCGCATCGTAGCACTCTGCTGCCACTCAAGATCTGCATCCGTATAACCTTTTACACATCTTGCACACCCGTATAACCTTGTAAGTATCTGTCCTCTGGTACAACATCAAGGTCGATTCCTCTTATTTGATCAACCATTCGCCGTGTCAAAAATGCATAGGGGATGTAAGGAGCACAAGGCCTGCACATCCAAGCAAGTGGTAACATGGACTTGTACATGGAACATCCCAAGCGCAAGCAGAGCTGTACAACGAGCTAGCGTAAGTCCCTACATTTCATTTAATTCGTACTGGCATTCGTGTATGATTTATGTGAAGTGGCGAATCCATGAATTCAAGTTACCGAAGTAACATTTAACTTAAAAATACGAAGGCACTTGCACTCCGGAAATCAACATAACTTGAGAAATGTGAAGCTACATGCACTTTGAAAACCATCTAATGATCCAAAGTAGTTCAGTTTATAAACAATAAATGATGCAAGCACCAAAAAACACAAAATGCAAAATGGTGTACAAGGACTACAAACATGGTCTGTACCTGCTTGAATTATTCGTTCTCTGGCTAAAAATATCGAAGTGTAATTGCACCTATAACCAAAGGTCATAAACTGCATATCAATATATCTATCCTGCACAAGTATGCCAATAGTTTCAAACAACATATTAGAAAAGTATTTATGCTATGTTGTCATGATACAGGGACTTTCTGGTAGATGGCCTCGACGTTTCCTCAAGCTATGAAAATGCATTATAATTTGCTTGTCATCAATTCCTGCAAATCTCTGTCTCTCTCAACATAGTAGATCATCATTAGGCACTAAATCCTTCAATGAGCTTGCAAAATGCTTGCATTAGATCCCTCATTAGACACTATATGTTCATCACCGTGAGCATGTAAAATGTTTGCATCAAATCCTTCATTAGCAAATTGCATTCATTAGACACTTGGTGAAAGAACAACATGAGCTTGTATGTTTACACCAGAAACTTGATTAGATACATCAGATTTAGTTAGTTCAATATTGATTGGGGGAGTTATAAAATAAGTAGAAATTGGTTTCATTTTCTCATAGATTCCCTACATACAAGCAGTTTTACAACACCGTCAGCTTTAACTATTGGCCAGAAATTGAAGAGTTGAATTAGATATAATCAGGGATGTGATGTACCTGCTCGTTGCGCATGCTACTCTTGCAAGTTCTTGTTGTCCGTTTATAAGCTTGATGCTGTGCCCGTCTTTGCCGCTGCCTCCCACGCAATCTACACCCAGGGTTGGATCTTCATCTTCTTGTCCTTTCGTTCGCTTGAAGCCCGGCGACCTCCCTCCAATGAGGGCACGAGGAAGTGCTGTGTTGGTCTATCCAGCGGCAGCTAGGTTAGGAGTGAACCAGACTGGAGGCTGGAGAGAATGGACTGGGATTTTTCCTGCTGTCAATCGATATGGGAGGCGCTCATTTGGGCCGTGAGCCTGCTATAGGGCCTACCTTGCACTTATGTTATTGGCCCATCCAAATTGAAACATTTTTCTTCATTTTTTACATTGCCTCTCGTGCGTTGGGAAGAACAAAACTAGCGTGGGCCAACCTGGACGACTCAAACTAGGTGCACACTTTCCAGCCACCTAAGGCGGGCGCCCATACCAGCCCCTATGGTGGCGTTGCCCCTTTTTGTGTGTATGATTGGATAGTGAAAAATATTCCAGTGGCACTTTTGATTTACCCACAGAATGGTTGAATTGCTTGTTTCTATGAACTGAGTTCGCCAATAACGTGAAGGATGCCAGTGTTTTCATCCTATTGTAGATTGCTTAGATCTCGATATGCCAAAAGTAATTGCATGAAATATACAAGTAAAAGCCGATTGTGATGTGTGTGGCTACAACTAGTCGACTACACGTCCTCATATAACATATCAAGGACACACCATCTTACGGATTAATCGATCGACTTACCAATGCGGTGTGGGAAGAAAGAAGTATTGGGACTGCGTATCCAAGCAATTGATGCCATGGACTCCTTCGTACAACCTTGTAAGCGAAAAAAGAAGTTGCGGTGTGCATAAAGAACTAGCGTAAGTTCAGTTACACGCTTCTCGAATTTTAGTTAGCCACTTATTGCAAAATTGTTCAATTATGTTGCTTGGCTTAATTTAGTTTGCTACTGATTACATAATACCACAGCCTGTTAATCATATTATAGACTGCGCCTATCTATGTGTTTGATACTTACTGTTAAGAATTACCTGTTTGCATTAACTTAAATATATACTTGTTTGTTTAACTGCTTTGTTGTTGCAACAGCGGGTTACAATGATGTTAATAACTACTTTTCAGCATCCAACTGAAACTCTTTAATTCCTTGTTTGTTTAACTGGTTTGCTATTATAACTCCCAGTTGAGATTTTTTGCTAACTTAAACTTTTCTGAATCCAATCGGAACTTTAATGGCAAAACAGGTTAGCCCAAGACCAAAGAGCGAGGTCCCCATGGACGTTGCATCATCCCACAAAGATGGAACCGCCCAATCGTGCATTATGAATTGCCAACTGCTGATGCTCTAGAGGCTAAACTGGTGGTAGAAAGAGATTCTGCTTCTGTACTTAGAGATGAAGTTGACATGTTGAGGAAGCAAACAACACAATCACAAGCAGTACTCAAGACAACCATTAAATATTTGGTGGATTTCGAAATGAAGCAAGCTGAGACTGACAAGATTGTTAAGGTCCTGAAGGAAAAAAAGGAAATTAGATTCCTACATGGTAAATCATAGGTGAAATGTTCTTTCCATCGTTGAATAACCTTTGTGTTGTCTGTTCATGTAATCAATCAAACCATTTGTTTTAGAGATCATGTAATAATTGTTTTTTTGTTTTTTGTTTTGTAATTTTATTTGAGCACAAGTGTGTATTAATTGATAAGACTCGGAGACATTTCATTTGGATTGCTGTGCTAGACCTACAAATATGCCAATCGGGCTGAATGTGCATTCAACAGTAGTAGTAGTATAGATGGACCATAAGTGGCACACATCGGAAAGGGCCAAGATGCTGGCTAAAAAAAGGATGCTATTGTAGCACAAAAAAAGTACAACGGCCTGGCTTATGTATGTTAGTTGATATTATTGATCCATACACTCTATAAGTGTTTATATGTCTGTTAGTTCTGTACATTCTTGGTTGATTGACTCGGATTTGAATCTTTTACATCGCTTGTGTACATATCTAAATGGGAGTACACATTATGCTGCGTGTGGCATTTGAGTTGGACATGAAGTGTTCCAAATATTCGAATTCACCTTAAACTGGATTCTAGCTTCTGAATTTGAGTATCGGCATTTGTAAACCAATATTCATATATGACAGTGGAATACATCTTTGTCGTCTTTTTGAAGATATATAAAAACACATAGAATGATTTATAAAGATTCATATAGGATGGATTCGAATTTAGTTGCCAGGGTAAACGTGGATGCTTATTGTCCCAAAATTCGAAAGAAGGGGCAAAATGTCCACTCCCACGTCGGCTGCCCGAAGCCAAGTGTTTGGGAGATGGAAATTACTGCCTACCCATTACACGGACAATCCATTGGCCCGATTTCCACTGCTCTAAATAGGGGTAGGTTAGTAACTTCAATTAGACGTGACATGACCGCCTCTGAGCCCATTCTGACACGGTGGGCGTCAAACATGGGCGGAAAAACACATTTGATTCAAGCTCGTCCAAAAGACCTCTGTTTCTACCTCCATTCCCCATTCATACACGGTGGGCGGCAAAACAAACTCGACTCAGCCAAAATTGATGTAGGCAAATATTTTCAATAGGGGCAGGTTTGTAACTTCACTCATACGTGACACAACTGCCCTACCTGTCAACCCCGTTCATACACCGTGGGTGCCAACCATGGGTGCCAACCACCCTCTCCTTGCCTGAAATCGCTCTGGGCAAATATTGGTGAGGTGCGAGATTACCATCCTATCCCCAACCGACGAGACGTCCATATTTTAAACGGGGGCTAAGTTCATAACTTTCCCATATTTCGTGACAAAGCGTCCTAAAACATGGTTCCCGTACCTCTCCCTCCATTTTCCCATTCATACACCATCCGCGCTAGAACACCCCATCCCCACACCAGCCTCCGTCCGCCACCGCATCCATCGCCGCCATCCTCCACCACCGTCCTCCACTATGCCGGAGCGCCTACCAAGACTGCGTCGTCCACTGTTAGAGATGGACGTTTCTCATCGATGGCGACCGACCAATAGCCTTGCATCGCGTCCTCTCGCTTCATCGGCACCGTCATCCTCTTTGTCGGGGCCGCTCACACGACCTTCTCTTCCACCGCAACGGGACTTATCCCCCGATGCACCCGCTTCACCGTCGCAGATCTGCTTCAACGCCATCGACAGCCATCGCACTTCGATGCCTACACGGCGCCGCAAGAGAGGTGGTACTTCATATCTCCTCAACTTTTGATCTCAACCAAAAAATAGATCTTAACTTGGTTACTCTACTTTCTTTTCAGCTCTTAGAATTTAGTTCTTAGTTCAAGCAAACAATGGATGCTACATATCATTTCTCCGGTTTGCGACTTCAAATCTGCCATCGCACAGCCATAATACGGTTTAATTGATCATGCTTAGGGTTTAATTGATCATGTTGGTTCCGTGGTGGTTTCTTTAATAGAAATCGGAGGGGAAACCCTCTTTTTCTAAAAAAATATGGTTAGAGTTTCCCCCTTTTATGATCACTATACGATCAGAATACGTGCTTCGTGTCATAATAACACTGCTTCACCCATCAAGCTAAACAAGCTTAGTTGTTCAAATACGAATCTGATATTATTAAAATAGAGTTGTTTAATTGGTCAGCTAAATGTTCCTAAATTAGTTTCGAAAATGCATGTTCGCCGCTCGGGTGTGTATCTCTACAGGGTGCCCACGGTGGGCCGGCCCACCCTGGGATTTTAGGTTGTCCCAGGCCCCGATTCCCCTCTATTGTGC
The DNA here is from genome assembly GCA_021605145.1 of Aegilops bicornis. Classification (NCBI taxonomy): domain Eukaryota; kingdom Viridiplantae; phylum Streptophyta; class Magnoliopsida; order Poales; family Poaceae; genus Aegilops; species Aegilops bicornis. The sequence goes on from CM038673.1 coordinate 156,149,245, forward strand.
TGCGCGCTTCCGATCTCTACTCTCCCCCGGCCACCTGCCTCGCTGGCAACTTGCCGTCCCCGGACGGCGTGACTCTAGGAGAGACGCCGGACTAACAGGAGGCTAGGAGCTGCTCGCCCAACAGCGTCACCGTTGCCTGGGCGTGCCGCCGTGCCTACCTTCCTAGTCCGTTCAGGGCTCAGGCGTGTTGCACCCACCAAGCCAACCCGATTTATCCTGAGATACGTCCTCAACACTCAGCAGCCACTCCTCATCACCCATTTTCTAATTGATTCATTACTCATTAGGCAGGAATTTGTCATTAGGGTTTGTTGTGTTCTCGGTGCTACCTACACTTAATGGTTCAGATGTATTTGGTAATCTTTAGTACCTCTAAAGTCCACAGGGGTTTTCAAAATTCCGGCCCTCGGAGCAGACACTAGTCATTTTGGATTGTTGGTCGTAGTGACATTGACCTGCATTACTCTGCAAGCCAGGTTTGTTGACAATTTTACTTGTCTTTCTTACTCATTCGATATAATATCCAATTATTCACGTCGATTAGTTGCAAACAATAAGTGCTAGACAAACTTCTTCATTCAGATTTTGGGCGGTCTCTTCTGCAGTTACAATTCTGCATACTTGTCCTAGTAAGCTCACAAGTAAATGATTGATTCACTACATCTATCCTTGCCTTGTCATATTAGTTGTCAATATTCTTTTAGGGTGGACCACCCTGTTTCTAAATACTGGAACCGTAGACATGAGTGAATAGTATTTCTCTATGTGATCTCTTCCATCATGTGTGGGCAACGAACTTTGCATTGTATAGAAAGAAAGTGTCATTTCCAGCTTTTACATAGGTTTTGATATTTTACATGGAATACAATCTGCCTACTTGCTTTGTGTCGCACTACCAACACTCCACCCTTGAAGCTAAAAATTATGCCACTCATAATTGCTTAGTTTATTTGTTCAAATACGAATTTCATATGATTCTAATGTTCCTACTCCAGTTTTGAAATGTGTGCCTACATTATAGAGACATAAGGGGTTTGTATTTCGTGTGGTCTGGTCAAGACAGTTGAAATGATAAACTTTGCATATGCAGGGGTTTATAGGGAGACACTCTGAGTTGAATCCGCAATGCATTCCATAGATAATCTGACTACTTTTTATGTTTTCATGAATCTCAGATTCTGAACAGCATCATAATGATTATGAGCTTGCGCGCATGAAAAGAATAAAGCAGAACAATGCCATGGCTGTCAAACTTGGCATCAAGGGACTCAAATCAAGTCCGGATGCAATGCAATGTAAACGCTCTCCACCTATAGATTCATGCTCAGAATATGATCCTAACCGTGATTCTGAGCTAGAGGGAGACCTAAGTCAATGTAGCTCCCTAGTGGAGGAGTCAGAGGAAGATGCCCTATCTTATTCACCCATCAAGGTAATTGTTCTAACTTTCCAAGGTTACATTGCTCGCACATATCTTGCAACTGATGCTTCTAATTTGTTGAACTCCCATTAGCTTCGTTTACTCATCGTGTATGTGAATACGCCCTGCCTATCCATTTTCAGTACATATTCTATCTGTCATCATACCATATTTATCCATTCAAATGTTGTTCTTGTGTATCAGACGTTCAAAAGGAAGATGGCGATTTATGATCGTGGAGGAGCACAAGCAAAGTATTTGGAAAAGGTAGTGGCACCTGATAAATCAAATAGCCCATTAGGTGTAGTTGCAATATCACCTGACCCACAAAACACCCCAACTCTAGCAGACTCTAGCCATACTACACTGGTCATTTCTGATGCCCCAACTCAGCAGACCCCAACTACAACAAACAGTATGATTATTCCAGTTGACATAGCACCAGCTGTACGACGCAAAACCCCATTCCAACAAAGAGTACACAAAATCCAGTTGCCAAATCCCTTTTCGAACTAGAGAGAGCGCCAATTGCAGCAAATAGGACCCCTGTTCCATTTCTTCCCAGTTTAGAAGACGAAGCTTATGTGGTTGTCAGGAACTTTGTGCGCATCTTTCCTTGATGGAAAGATTATACCATAGACACAGAACAATTTCCAGTCTTCCTCCGCAACTTACGCGTAAGTAATGTACTAATGTTATTCATGGTCATTACTGCATATGTTTCTGCTGACAGAAGACACAAGATTTCATTCTTTTAAATAGGCGAGGAGCAAACTGGATTGTGATGACGAGCAAGGGTTCATTGCGCTTTTCAAGCACTCATTGATGAAGTATCGTTCCTACCTGAGGCAAGCGCACTTCGATGGCAAGCCTCTGAACGAAATTTCTGTAGAGTCTCCGGTGCTACATTTATCCGACGGTGACTGGAATAATCTTGTTACACATTGGTCTCGGCTGCAACGTAAGGTAGTATCTATGATATCACATCACAATTTGAACTACATTTCTGCATTTGCCTTAATGTCTCACTTGTATGAAAACTGTTAGCAGAAGAACATTCGTTCTCAAGGGACCACAGAATCTCGCAACTATACTGCACACTGCATTGCTCTTGTGAGTACCTCTTTCCTTGTATGACCATACTTACTTTCATAGCTGCTTGATTATGTAGCATCACTGCACATGTTAGCCTCGTAATCATCCATTTGGTGGACATTATAAGATATGTATCGACTCTTACATCAATTTAGAATCAACCCAATGCTTTTGAAGTGGTTTAGCTCTGCAATCCTCTTTTAAGGACTGAACGTGGTCTATCACTGTACTTACATTAACAACTACTCCCTCTGTCCCATAATATAAGAACATTTTGTACAGTACACCAGTGTTCAAAACACTCTTGTATTATGGGAAGAGGGATTGGTTCATTTTGTAGCATTCTGCATCTTATCTCCCTCGCCCGCCATTTACTAAAAAAGACCAGATCTATATTTAATCTTACCAACAAGTAGAATACACATAAAATGCCAGTGTAGAAGTGTAGCCCATTTCTCTAGTTAGTACATTTTGTCCCGTAACGCTTGTACTTCCAGGGATTGGTAGTTCATTATGTAGCATCAATCTGCATCTTATCTTCATTATCCTCTATCCCTTCCAGTATTATCATATCTATAGTTACTCTCTGCAAAATGTAGAGTACAGGCAATGCTTATGGAGAAGATTATGTGCTGAAATTCTTGAGTTATCCTTCCCTTGACATGGAGAAGGGCATTATAAAGCCAGTGTTAACTGTTAATGTAAGTCAGTTCTTCTAAAGCCTTTATCCTCAAGTGCTATTTAATTTGCTCATACTCCCTATCGTTTACTGTTGTTAGTTTGCTGTTTCTACCAAAATGCATGTTCGCCAGAACCGTAAATTCTAAGTTTTACATGTAAAACCAAATTCCTTATTCATACCAAGCACATTACTTAATACTCCCTATATGTATGCTTGTTTTTGTGGATCTATAATCCAGTGTGTGGTGAAGCAGCCCATGTTCGCACCTTGTCATCTCCTGTTTTATCATACTAATGTGGCTGATGATATGAACAACACGCCATGCACATTATCCAAAATAGATACAATGATTTTCTTTGCCCTTCATCTATGCTTGTTATGCTGACATGGTAATCCAGTAGTGTGGAGAATCTCCCCGCATTATGAACAATGCCAAATTATGTTATTGATATTTTGAACTTACTCTTTATTTTCTAATTTGAAATTGGATGGAATTGACAAAGACAGTTATCATCTTTGTTTATACACGTGCAAAACCTGTCATCTCTACGCTTTGTTTTAGGGTGATATGCCCGATGGCATGCACAAGTCTCTTTGAAAGGCTGTGAGACAAACCCAACATATATTGCAGCAAAGAAGGCAAAACATATTGAAGATAGCGAGACAACCCTGAGTCTTGTCTTTATGCGATGTTCAAGTTACTTGAGACTAACTGTCAGACAAGCTCACAGAATTCGTTGTCTAAATCAGTTCGACTTCTTCAGTTCCAAGTTCTAGCAGAAAGGCATTCTGCAACTCAACTTCGACTTGAAGTCCTATCTCTAAGAAAGATTGCGGAGAACACCAATGAGAACCTCATCGCTAAACAATTACACCTGGAAGCTATGACCGACATGCTAGGCCGGTCTCACAGCTTTGCTCACCAGCTTGCGCAGCAGTTCCCCCGCAAGGCAAACCTTTCTTGAACTGTCTTGGAAGTGGTCTCGGTTCAGTATTATTTTGTTACACTTCAATGGTGCCCAGTTTTTGTAATTTGCTTCTTCGTTGCGCTTTATGATCACTGGTGGCGAACTTCGATGCCAAGTGGATGTAATATACCTGAAATCCTTTATTGTATAGTGTAGGTTTATTCTTATTTACTATGCCATAATTTCTTTATTGTATAGAGTAGGTTTGTTCTTAATTCCTACTAGTTACTGCCATCATTTTCTATCTGAAGAAAAATCAGATGTAGTAGACCGGGCTGAAACATTCGACTCTAACGGGCCTGGTTTTTAGCGGGCCACAATTGAGCCGGCCTGCGTCTTTCTTGGGCCCGAATGATTGGGTCCTTCACACATTGCGCCAGGCCCAAACTTACACCGGCCTATATTTTAGTTGGGCCTTTTGTCGACCAGTAACTTAGTTTGGCCCTGTAGCGTTGGGGCATTAACAGATGAATATTTTCTTGGCTTTACGGCCGAGATGAAACCACGGGCCTTTAGCAGGCCAAAATGCATGTTGGGCCTCAATTTTCACTAGTCGTCGACGGGCCTTTAGAAGGCCGAAATGTAAACCAGACCTTTTTGGGCCCAATTAGCTCACGGGCCGTTACTAGGCTGAAACATATCTCGGGCCTTAGTTTGCCCTCTGATATCATGGGCTTTTAAGAGGCCGAAAGCTTAGTACATGCATCAACAGGCCGAATTATGCGACAGGCCTTTAACAAGCCCAAAGTCACATTGGGCTTAACTGTTGCCACCTTTAGCACGGGCCGTTAGTGTGCCCGATGTCCCCTCGGACCATATATGGCCCATGGGCAGCACGAGCCATTCCCAGGCCGAAAGTCACACCGGGCCGAAATGGGCCCATGTCTACATCAGGCCTCTAACAGTCCGAAAGTCACTGGGCTGTAGTTGGGCCCAAATATTCGGCGAACAATTAATGGGCCAGATCTCGGCCAGTCATAAATGGGCCCAAATATTGGGCGAACAATTAACGGGCGAGATTTGGCTTCGGGCCGTAAATGGGCCCAAATATTGGGCGAATAATTAACGGGCCAGATCTGGCTTCGAGCCGTAAATGAGCCTTTATTAAGGAGGCCGTTATTGGGCTGGCCCACTAGTACCTGATTAAGTACTACGTGCCTTTGACTGGGACGGCCTTTTTAACCTATATGGGCCTCTATTGGTCCCAGCCACGTGTCGACGTATCATAGGCATGTGTCCTCCAAGGGACGGGCGACATCTAGCCCACTGACGAGCTGACAGGTGTTCCCTTCGGCCAATCCGAATTTTACACGTTGAAATTTCCCATTGGTCAGGGCTGTTAATGGGTTATCGGATCCAAAATCCGAGCCGATAGCTTAACGGCGTTCCATTACGGTGGATGCCACATGTCGGTCACCCTTGACGAAAGCACTTATGTGACACGCGATTTATCGTCATGGAAGTGAACAGTTCCGTGATGATAATTTTGGTAATGTCATGGAACACTTCTACGACAGCACATGTATGACTATCTTGATTCTGTCATAAAATCATCATGGATGTACATGCATGACAAAAAATGCGACCTACTGTGACAAACACGTATCATCACGGAAGTGTATTTTTTTTATAGTGGAGGCATCGCCTAAGGAACTGTCTGACGAAGTTTCTGATTCGGAAGTGTGTGGAACATCTTCATCTTCAGCAACAGTAGCAGCTGATCCTTCAATACTGACTTGGTGCTTGGACTAGGAAGGAATATTGGGGCCAGCCTCATCACACTTGCGAGACAGAGGATTTTCTTCAAAAGGCTTGAAAGTTGGTGAAGTGTCTTCTGATTCATCGAGCAATTTGCGCAGCTGTATTTGAAGTAAATTTGTTGTAGGTTCACGAGCTGGCAAAGGTGAAGTGGAACAATCGCGAAAATCTTCATCAGTAAAGCCTTGGTCAATATACTGATAGAGTTCTTGAAGGTGAGAGTTGCTAAGTTGCTTCTTGGAGAAAAATTTCCGAAGCAATTTCCATAAGCGCTTCTTGTTTTCTGCTGTTATCATATGCACAACTTTTGTTCGGATGTGAATGGCATTAAGTTTGGCTGCCAGATGTTCTTTCTCTTGGCGGTCTTCGGCCATATGCTTCAGTAGAAACTACTGGGTGCGCATGCTCACTTCAAGATGTGTAGAAGGTTGATTATTCGGCAGACGACCATGCTTGGGCAGCATTGGTCCATTGAAAGTGTTATGATAGTCAGAAGATCTTGACGCTGGTGCTTTCCTGAAGAAATATCTTCCATAACTTTCAATGTATCACGCACAGGAGGAATGAAGCTCCTGTGACTGACTTTAGCAAGATATACGGTCTTCATTGCATAGTCAACCACTTTCTGAATCCATGGTGAGAATATTTTGATGGTTTTAGGACACTGAGTTGAGTCCATTATAATGCGCAAGAACATGTCTTCGACATCAAAGATATAACCATGAGAGATGGCAAGCATGGTGTTCCGAAGAACATAAGATATTACATTGTTAGTGTTCATTCCAGCCAACGGACAGATGGTATATGTGAGGATGTGGTATAGAGTCTGATTGTCGATGGTTAAATATTCAGGCAGAGGATAACCATTGTAATCATGAATCTTTTCTTGATCCATTGTGCATCTGAAATCTTCATCAGTGACTGCATCAATGTTGTGAACTCGAATCTCAGTTTTTCCATGTTCAAATCGAGGTAAATAAAAATGGGAGATAAAGTCCATAACAAAGCATTTAAATCCTTTTCCTTCTGTCATCCATTCCGTTATCCATTTTGTGCTATTTGTTCATCGCTGGAGATATATAGAGTTGCATAAAACTAAAGAATAATCTCCCTGATCCAAGGATGTTTATAGCCTAAAACACTAGCGAGACCATAGTCTTTGATGTCTTGTACAATTTGATTGAAGCATCTGATGCTTTTCATTGCTACAAAGTCTAGGAACTCATGAGGGAAAATCTTCAGGTTGTCATACAGAATGCGAGAGTAGTAGATCGCCTATTCCTGAGTCCAAAAACAAGGAGAATCAGATGTTTTGGGCTTGCTATAAGGACTCTCTCGAAAGAAAAGTGGGTGATTATTTCTGTTGAACAACGGTCCTTTGATTCCAATACTGGTGGTAAACAAAGGTAGTCGCTCGCAAGGATAGGGGTACTTTAGTTCTTCTTCAACAGAAAGTAGTTCATCGACATAGATGACGGAATCCGAATGATGAGTTGATGGTGAGTTTGTTGTAGAAGGGTTAACATCTGAAGGTCATCGAGCTACAACGAGTGAAATCCTCAAGGGAGAGGGATTTTTCACTGGTGCAGGGGCAGATTCATGCACTGAAGCTTTATCATTCTGTTAGGGCAGTTGCGAATTCCTTCTAAAGTTTGTGGAGCAGAGGGAGGAACCGAATCTTTAGGTTCTTCAAAGACAGGAGAATCTCGTCGTTCTAATCGAGGAATTTCTCCTTCTTCGGACACTTGATGTTGAGTTGGATTTTCATCATGAGCGGGATTAACCACAGGAACTGCTTCAGTTGGCCTTGGTGAGGATGGCTCATGTATAGCTGGTTCTTGAGGAATCGAAGAACTAGCTTGCACAGGAGAATTTTTTTCTGAGTGTCAGCTTCTTGAGGAGGAGGAGCATTCTTCTTGGCAATTTTCCTCTTTTTCTTCTTTGAAGGATCAACGTGTCCTTTGACAAGATCATTATAACCTGTCACATTTGCTTCATGATCAAGGCAAATTTTAAGAACAATTTGGTCCAGATATGAATGAAATCCCAGCCTTGTGTGATGAAGAACTTTCAACTCCTTATCGATATCAGCATAGGATTCTTCAAGCTGCCTGATGACAAACTTGGACTTGGTAGCTTTCATGCGGTTATAAAGCTCTTTGAGTTGACTAATGAGGTCATTTTATCTCTACTGAATCATTTCTCATATCTTCGATCAGAACAGAAACTTGAGAGATAACTTCACAAGGAATTGGCAAATATGCCACTTCTCCATCAAATAAATTTTCAACAAAACGGTCTAGTTGCTCCATGATGAACTGATGATCAAAAGAATGTTGTGCATCATATCTTTTTCAGTCTAACCAGTCGATGCAACAGAGGGAGCAGTCTGAGCCATATTTTGTTCGGTCGGAGGCATAGACGCCAGAGGTTGAGTTAGTTTTGAAGCAAATTGAGCAACTTTTTCTTTCACAACATCAGACTTGGGAACTTCCTTCTTGGCATCAGTTCATTTGATTTTCTTCAGTTTGGCTTTTATAAGCTTTTCTCCTGGCTTTGCAGTGCGAACATGAGCTTTGACTACTAAATCTTGCAAGTTAATTGCATCAGGATGATGTTTGGTGTTCACCTTGTCAACCATGGTAACAGTGGTTGGTGGGGTCTTCCTCTTCAAGTTCTTCTTCTTCGGGGGAGCGACTGGAGCAGTGTCCACATGAAGATTTGGTAGAACAGTGGATGTGGTGACATTCACTTGTTCGGAGAGAGTTGCATCGATTTCCTCTCGGGTGAGCAGTGGATCATCCTGATCAAAGGAATCACTTTCAGGTTCGATTGGATTTGCAGGCCTCTTCCTCGGGGCACACTTTATCTTTGGAGCAGCAGATTTTGGATCATGCTTATTATTTGTTCTGTGCTCGTCTTTTCCTTCAGTCTTTCTCTTCTCGACGTCTGACTTGATGAGACGATGATTTTCTTCTTCTTTTTCCTGATCTTTTGCGGCCTTCTTGGCACATTTCTCAGCATTCTTGAGGCGCTTGGCCTTTTTTCGGGATAAGAATCTGGAGTCTTGATGAAAGAGTCATGAGCATCAGGAGGTGGTGGAGGTCTTACCGGAGGTCCACCTGCTCGAATGAGTCCAATCTCACGATAGTAACCCCATGGGGGATGGAAGTCAAAGTTCTTGGCGTACCGAGGATGATGATGGGGAACGGAGCATGCAATTTCCAAAAAAATCCTACACTCATGCAAGATCTATCTAGGAGATGCATAGCAACGACGGGGAGAGTGTGTCTACGTACCCTCATAGACCGTAAGCGGAAGCGTTTCACAAACACGGTTGATGTAGCCGAACTTTCTTCACGATCCACCGATCGAGTACTGAATGTACGGCACCTCCGAGTTCTGCACACGCTCAGCTCGGTGACGTCCCTCGCCTTCTTTATCCAGCAAGACATCGAGGTAGTAGATGAGTTCCGTCAGCAGGACGGCTTGGTGACGGTAATGGTGAAGAGATCTCTGCAGGGCTTCGCCTAAGCACTACGAAAATATGACCGGAAGTATATATATATATATATATATATATATATATATATATATATATATATATATATATATATATAGGGCTTGACTATTTTATTAATAGCAGAATATTATTCATTACCTCGGTCCATATAAGTGGCCTTGTGACAGACGAGGAGAAACTCCCCGGCCGGTCCCCAATCGAACCCGCCTCCTCACCGCCGACGGGCTCGCCGGCCACTCCCCGCGCGCCGCTCCCTCCGACGGGCGCCGCTCCCTCCATGCGCACCTCCCCATCGACGGCTGCCGTGGCCCGTCCCGCCTCCCGGCGGCTACATGCCGTCCCAGCCTCCCTCCGCGCGCGCGCCATCCCGCCCGCGTCGTCCCAGCCGCCGGCCGAATCCAGCCGCGCTACCGAGATTCGTCTTCTTCCTCGCCGAGACACGCGATACCACCCCGATTCAGGCGTAGTAAGTACCTCAAGTCTGAGTTAAAAAGCGATGGTCCGTTCGGAATAAAAGAAATGGCCGAAATTCAAATTGTAAAAATTCAAGCAAAAAAAAGCCCATGAAAATCCTTCTTAGTAAGTACGTCAGTACAAGTCATAAAATGAGGGAAGTTCAGAACATCGTTGTCAAAAAAATGTTGAGTTCAAAAAAGAAGAAGTGTATAGACTGTAGCTTAGCATTTGATAATTTTTTGCAACATGTACAACCTGTGGATGATTATGTAATTATTTTCATGCTTTACCATATGTCCAACAGTTCAGTATGTATTTTATAATCAGTTCAAAGGGCATATCAAATTCGGTATGGATTGTTGCATCAATGGTGACTATCACAAAACACAAAAACATTTCTTGGAGAAGAAAATTCAGCCAATTCAAGTATATAAACCATGCAAGTTCGATGATAATGACACATCGAAACACATTTTAAACTAAACCTAAAAGTTACATTTCTACAAGTTCAAGTGATCAACCCCCTGAACATTTCGGATTGTGAAAAATAGCTCAGTACAAACACGCACATATGTCAGTACGAGTACTTTGTTTATCAGACGGGAAAAGAACATGATGTGTCTTGCCGTATTGAAAACTTTTTAAATAAATACAAAATAATGTCTAGTATGTGGAAACACGCTCAGTACAAAATCATATGGACATCCATTTAAGTACTTTTTTTGGAACCATTCAAAACTACTGTGAAAAATATCTCAGTACAAACACACAAATATATCAGTACGAGTACTCTGTTTTTTTTGGAGGAAACACACCATGATGGGTCTCACCGTAATCCAAATTACTCTTCAACGGCTGCAAATATGAGAAAACGTTCAGCATGACTAAGTTTCGCATTTTCGATAGCTATCCAACGGTATATTATTTGCCCCATTTCGACAAACTTTTAAAAAAATCGCGTTCAAAATCAAATTTGACCGTATTTGAATTTGTTTTTAAACCGTACGGAATTAGAAAAACATTTCAATACAAAAAAGTTGCGCATTTTCTGTAGCTTTCCAACGCCATGTTATTTGCGTCAATCCGACAAACCGTTTGCAAAAAATCGCAAAAATACTTTTCGCCCAGAATTTCACCGTTTTTCAAATAACTTTTTAATGATATAGAATTAGAAAAAACAATACATATATGGAAGATGCGGATTTTCACCAGCTTTCCAACGCCATCTTATTTGCTCAATTCCGACAAACCGTTTGAAATTTGAGTCCAAAATACGATTCACATTTTCGGTTTTGAAAAAAAACGGTATTTTCAAAACTGCTCTTAAACCATAATGATTTTGGAAAAACGTTCAATATACTTGAAATATGGTTATCAAGAGCTTTCCAACGATATATTACACGCCCCGTTCCGACAAAAAAATTACAAAAAGTTTTTGAACTAAAGAAGACGATCTGTTAAACACAACTGAAAGTATCAGTTCAACTTCTTCGAAAAACATCACTACAACCACCCGAAATCGTCAGTTCAAAAAGGGTAACAGAATAATATTCTGTTTCGCGAAACAGAATAGCCTGCGAAACAGAATATTATTCTGTTACCCTACTTGAACTGACGAACGTGACAAGTTGGAGTGACGTAGGTTTTCAACATGAACTGATCTTCCTGCTTATTCAACAGGCGGAAACGGGTGACTCAACGGGGAGCTTTCGGGGGTTCTCCGGCGCGGTGCTACTGGCCATTTGTTGCTAGGGGAGACATGTGCGGGATTCCGCACGTGCACGCACTCAGCTGCTCGTGTTTCCCGATCTCAATTCACCGTAGTTGACGACTTGGGCATTTGGCGGCGAATGTGTTGCGAGTGTTGGTGTTTACCGTGGTGTTCATAGCGGTCAAATTTACGTCCGTTTTGTTGTTTTGTGTGTTATTTGGTGTGAGAATTATTGGTGTGTTAGAGTTTTTCGCAGATTCTTTCACTTTAATTTTTGATTAGAAGTTTCTGTGTTCTTGGTTGTTTTCCATGTCCGTCATGCAAACGCGTTCTTGTTTTTCTGATGTTTTATTTTCAAATTGGCCTTGCAGGAAGGGAGATGTATGAATAGATTTGTGTTGTCAATTTTGTTTCTAGAGTTGTTTCTACGTCGGCTTCCCATGTGTTTTGGTGGTTGTCGGACGTGGTTGGCGGATGTGATGTATGGTGGCTGAGTGTAGGCTGTGATTTCTTGTAATCTTGTCAAACTGTGTAATTAAGTTGCGTGTTTTTCAATGTTGTTTTGAATTGCTGCCGTATGTGTAGTTGGACTGCTTCGTGTGAAAACTGTATTTACTGTGTGTTGACATCGATGGCATACCTCTGCACTTTGAGTATAAAGTCTGAGCCGTTTGTCACTTTCATTTCACTAGCTGCCACAAAAGAAAAGCCAGATGGATCCTGAGCTGGGAGAGGTGACAGAGGAGGAGGGGGATCCCGTCAATGTGAGGGTTGTAGTAGCGGAGCAGAGTAGGAGGAGGAGGCGCATGCGCAGGCAGAGGGCACGACATGCTGCCGAGGAGGAAGTGGAGGCAGAGTTCAACAGATGCCTTGCGCGCGAGGTGATGGATACTTGCAACTCCAATGAACTGGAGCTTCTTTTCCCAGAGGCCAAGGGAAGGAACCATATTCAGATCATCAGTTGGGCTAGGGCGAGAGCAGCCACGGCTCCACATCCATCCACCAGGGCCCAATGGCGTCGTTTCTTTGATCGTTATGACCGAAGTACTGAATTTTTATGTTTTTAAGATTGTGTTGTGAGGGATCAGATGTCTTTATCTGAAGTTGAACTGTTGTTTTATTTGGAGTTGAACTGATTTGTGGTCAGATGTATAATAGCTATTTCCTACCAGTTGGCTGCCCACCTGCCTATTTATTATTTTTATAACCTGCGAGTATCCCTGGCTATAAATTCTATCCATCTGTGTGTGGTGTGTGGCTCAGTCTCCCCCTCCTTTTTCTTCTTTCTTCCAGAATCAGATCTAGGTTCCCCCCTCTACTCTCTGTTTGTTTTCTTCCCTATTCCCGTGTTTTCCATGGAGGATTGTTCATGCGGATGTTTGGCAAACATGGCACGCATAGCTGACGGCTGTGTGTACGAATCTGGTTTGGAGTTCACCAGGACTCAGCGACGTGGGCAACTTTCGTGTCTACTGTACAACAATCATGGGTTTCGTGCACCCTGTGTCTGTCGGCTGTCGGTTGGGGACTTGAAGGAATCATGGGTATGTGTTTCTTTTCGTTTTGTTTTCTTCTTGTTGTTGGTGTCATTTTGAATCGCATGGACCGAATCTGTAGTTTAGTTTTATCAATAGTTTGCTTATAATTTTTGTTTGGTTTAGTCAGAATTTAAGAGTAGGGATTTGTTTGTGTATTTGTTCATTACTTAACAGTATTTTAAACCGAAGAAATATACAGATCAATACACTTACACTTGTACTGAAGTATTTTTGGATGTCAATGGCAAACGCACTGGTTTGCTTTATATCATTTTTTCTTACTATTGTTAGGAATTTAGAGCCAAATTATTTTTTAATTGAATGATGATAGTTATAGTATTTTTTAAATAAAAACAATTTTATCTTGCTGCACAGTACATTTTTACTTGAACCTTCTGAATTTTAGTACTTGAAGTTTTTAAAATTTTGTTTGTGAAAATTTTGTTACAATCTTCTACGTTGAAGTATGCTTTTATATAGTTATATTTCAAAAAAGGTTTTTTTGTTTAGTTTTCTATTTTTTTTACAACTAACATGTGTTTGAACATTTGTAAATTATTTGTTTTATAATAATATTTATGAGGGTTATTTTTAAATTATATGCATTTGTTCCTTTTAATTTGGTTCGTGTGTGATCGGTATGAATTTTGTATTTTGGTTGTATTGTTGCATTGGGCCATTCCCTGGAGGCATTGTTTTCGGCCAAGATAGGTCGTCCGCCTGGCTGTGCAGTGCAGCGTGTGCATGTTGTTTGGGTTTAGTCCCACCTCGCTAGGCGAAGGGGCTCTCGACCTGTTTATAAGCTCTACCGAATCCCACCTGTCGAACTCCTCTGAACACTTACCTGAGCGCTTATACACGGCGCTCGCTATCTCTCATGACCTGTGGGCCCTTGACGGCAGGCCTTGCGTTGGGGCAATTTACTAGGGATTCGCCAACGGTATCCCCGTGGGCGCGAGTTCAAGTGTCAAGCTGTGCTAGGGCCTGTCTTTCTATGGGCAGTCAACTTTTTTTTTTTGGATTTGAATCTAGTACTTGACTCCATTAGTAACTTGGACTTATACTTTTGTTGTAGTTCTTGTGAGTTTTGTCAAACTATTCTTTTTTCATTGAGTTTTTGACTCTCTTTTTTTTGTTATGGTTGTGATTATTGTCAAAGGTTTTCTTGTTTTATTTGTTAGCATTATAGTACTTGCTTGTAAACTAAGTTGTACTGAGGGTTCATTCAAAGTAGAACTTCTGTGTTTAGGCACACGTTTTTTTTGATGGATTTGCAAACTGTTGGTTCTTTGTTCCTTATTTATACTAGTAAATCTGTACTGTGCGTTCAATTGTACTTGTACATTCATTTTTAGTCTGCTAGTGAGTAATATAAGCCGATTCTGATGCTTTTTAACTTTACTGTTGTAGTACTTGCTAATTTTCTAGCGGCTACATATGGATGAAAAACTAGGACCGCACCGAGGGGCATAGTTGTACTGACACATCTTCCTTGTATGTACTTTCACCCATTATCTATCTTAGGGGGGTGTGGGTGGGAGACAGAATAACCGCACTGCGCCTGTCAAACAAGCGCACTGCCGCGTTAGCGCGAGGCCGAGCCGGGGGAAGGGGGGTCGGGACCCTCTCCCCATCAGCGAGGCCGAGCCAGAACGAGCAGAGCAGCTGACGACAGCGGCGTACACGGGCGTCGCATGCGGAGGCAAGTCCATAACATGACTTGCCCCATTATCTATCTTAGCGGGTGTGGGTGCGTGGGGGTGGGAAACAGAAAAACCGCACTGCACCGAGGGGCATAGTTGTACTGACACATCTTCCTTGTATGGACTTGCCCCCATTATCTATCTTAGGGGGGTGTGGTTGCGAAACAGAATAACCGCACTGCACCGAGGGTCATAGTTGTACTGACACATATTCCTTGTATGGACTAACCCCCATTATCTATCTTAGGGGGACCTGTCAAACGAGCGCACAACCGCGTTAGCGCGAGGCCGGGAGGGGGGGGTGGGACCCCTCCCCATCCGGTGAGGCCGAGCTAGGAACGAGCCGTGGCAGGCGACGACACGACGTCTTGCATGACATTGCATGCGGAGGCAAGTCCATAACATGACTTGCCCCATTATCTACCTTTGGGGGGTGTGGGTGCGTGGGGGTGGGAAACAGAATAACCGCACTACACCAAGGGACATAGTTGTACTGACACATCTTCCTTGTATGGACTTGCCCCCATTATCTATCTTAGGGGTGGGGGTGTGGGTGCGTGGGGGTGGGAAACAGAATAACCACACTGCACCGAGGGGCATACTTGTACTGACACATCTTTCTTGTATGGAATTGCCCCCATTATCTATCTTAGGGGGTGTGTGGGTGGGAAAAAGAATAACATCACTGCACCGAGGGGCATAGTTGTACTGACACATCTTCCTTTTATGGACTTGCCCCCATTATCTATCTTAGGGGGGTGTGGGTGGGAAACAGAATAACCGCACTGCACCGAGGGTCATAGTTGTACTGACACATCTTCATTGTATGGACTTGCCCCCATCATCTATCTTAGGGGGGTGTGGGTTGATAACCCACAAGTGTAGGGCATCCGTTGTAGCCTCTTTCGATAAGTAAGAGTGCCGAACCCAACAAGGAGCAAAATGTAGAAAAAATATTCCCTCAAGTTCTATCGACCACCGATACAACTCTACGCACGCTTTACGTTCGCTTTACCTAGAATAAGTATGAAACTAGAAGTACTTTGTAGGTGTGATAGGATAGGTTCGGAAGATAATGAAGTGCATGTATATAAAAAGTAGGGGTTGTTTAGATGAAGACACAACTAAGTTAGTTTTAGTAGAGAGCTTTTTGTTACAAGAAATTTATTTGTCCCTAGGCAATCGATAACTAAACCGGTAATCACTATTGCAATTTTATTTGAGGGAGAGGCATAAGCTAACATACTTTCTCTTCTTGGATCATATGCACTTATGATTGGAACTCTAGCAAGCATCCGAAACTACTAAAGATCATTAAGGTAAAACCCAACCATAGCATTAAAGCATCAAGTCCCCTTTATCCCATACATGAAACAACCTACTTACTCGGGTGCAGCTTACGTAAGTCACGCCACCCACCATAAGCAAATGATGAACATATTGCAAACCCTACAGCGGGAATCCCTCACGCTTGCGTGACACGGAGGGCACAATAGGACAACACCAATAATAAAAAATGCAACTCAAACCAATCACGATCATCAATTAACCCAAAGGACAAAACAGATCTACTGAAACATCATAGGATAGCCATACATCATTGGTAAATAATATATAGCGTTGAGCACCATGTTTAAGTAGAGATTACAGCGGGTAAAAGAGAGGTTACACCGCTGCATAGAGGGGGGAAGAGTTGGTGATGAGGGCGGTGAAGTTGTTGGTGTAGATCGCGGTGATGATGATCGCCCCGGCGGCGTTCCGGCGCCACCGGAAGCAAGGGGGAGAGAGCCCCCCTTCTTCTTCTTCTTCCTTGACCTTCTCCCTAGATGGGAGGAGGGTTTCCCCTCTGGTCCTTGGCTCCCATGGCGTGGGAGGGGCAAGAGCCCCTCCGATATTGGATCTTTCTCTCTGTCTCTCTCTCTGTTTCTGGGTTCCCAGATTCTGCCCTTTCACCGTTTCTTTTATATCCGGAGATCCGTAACTCCGATTGGATTGAATATTTCGCCCTGATTTTTCTTCGAAAATTAGCTTTCTTGTGGCAAAAGAAGAGCATCAACCGCCTTACGGGGTGCCCACGAGGGTCAGGGGCGCGCCCCCTGCCTCGTGGCCCCCTCGGGCACCGTATCGCGTTGGTTTTCTTCCCAAAAATCATAAATATTCCAAAAATGATCTCCGTACGGTTTTATCCCGTTTGGACTCCGTTTGATATGGGGTTTCTGCGAAACATAAAACATGCAACAAACAGGAACTGACCTTTGAGCCTTTGGATCAATATGTTAGTCCCAAAAATAATATAAAAAGTTGCCAAAAGTATATGAAAATTGAATAATATTGGCATGGAACAATCAAAAATTATAGATACGACATAGACGTATCAGCATCCCCAAGCTTAATTTCTGCTCGTCCTCAAGTAGGTAAATGATAAAAAAGATAATTTTTGATGTGGAATGCTACCTAGCATAATCTTGATCATGTATGTAATTATTGCATGAATATTAACACACGAGTGATTCAAAGCAATAGTCTATCATTTGACATAAGAACAATAATACTCGAGCGTACTAATAAAGCAATCATGTCTTTTCAAAACAACATGGCCAAAGAAAGTTATCCCTACAAAATCATATAGTCTAGCTATGCTCCATCCTCATCACACAGAATATTCAAATCATGCACAACCCTGATGACAAGCCAAGCAATTGTGTCATACTTTTGACGTTCTCAAACCTTTTCAACTTTCACGCAATTGTGGAGGTTGTGTGGAGAAGACAGAAAGGGAGAAAGTCTCACATCGACGCGGCTAATCAACGGGCTATGGAGGTTCCCATCAATTGATGTCAATGCGAGGAGTAGGGATTGCCATGCACCGGATGCACTAAGAGCTATAAGTGTATGAAAGCTCAAACTGGAAACTAAGTGGGTGTGCATCCAACTTGCTTGCTCATGAGGACCTCGGGCGTTTGAGGAAGCCCATCATTGGAATATACAAGCCAAGTTCTATAATGAAAATTCCCACTAGTATATGAAAGTGATAACTCAAGAGACTCTCTATATGAAGAACATGGTGCTACTTTGAAGCACAAGTGTGGTAAAAGGATAGTAGCATTGCCCCTTCTCTCTTTTTCTCTCATTTTTTTGTTTTCTCTTTTTTTATTTTTTATTTTTTTGGTGGGCTTCTTTGGCCTCTTTTTTATTTGGGCTTCTTTGGCCTCTTTTATTTTTCATAAAGTCTGGAGTCTCATCCCGACTTGTGGGGGAATCATAGTCTCCATCATCCTTTCCCCACTGGGGCAATGCTCTAGTAATGATGATCATCACACTTTTATTTACTTACAACTCAATATTACAACTCGATATCTAGAACAAAGATATGACTCTACATGAATGCCTCCGGCGGTGTGCCGGGATGTGCAATGCTCTAGCGTAGCAATGACATCAAATACATGAAAACATCATGCTAGCTATCTTACGATCATGCAAAGCAATATGACAATGAATGATCAAGTCACGTATATGATGATGATGGAAGTTGCATGGCAATATACCTCGGAATGGCATGGAAATGCCATGATAGGTAGGTATGGTGGCTGTTTTGAGGTATCGTATCACGGGGTTTGGATGCACTGGCGAAGTTTGCACCAACTCTCGACGTGAGAAAGGGCAATGCACGGTACCGAACAGGCTATCAATGATGGAAGGGTGAGAGTACGTATAATCCATGGACTCAACATTAGTCATAAAGAACTCACATACTTGTTGCAAAAATCTATTGGTCATCGAAGCAAATTACTATGCGCATGCTCCTAGGGGGATAGATTGGTAGGAAAAGATCATCGCTCGTCCCCGACCGCCACTCATAAGTAAGACAATCAATAAATAAATCGTGCTCCGACTTCATCACATAACAGTTCACCATATGTGCATGCTATAGGAATCACAAACCTCAACACAAGTATTTCTACTAATCCACAGTCGCCCACTAGCATGACTCTAATATCACCACCTTTATATCGCAAAACTATTGCAAGGAATCAAACATATCATATTCAGCGATCTACAAGTTTATGTAGGATTTTACGACTAACCATGTGAATGACCAATTCCTGTTATCTTTCTATATAGATATAAGTGAAGCAAGAAAGTTTAATTATTTCTAACAAAAGATATGCCCATGCTCTCACAAATATAAGTGAAGCAAACGAGCATTCTACAAATGGCGGTTTTCTATGTGAAGAGAAACAGGCAATCCAAACTTCAAATGATATAAGTGAAGCACATGAAGCATTCTATAAAGGCATACTCAAAAGATTTAAGTGAAGTGCAATGAGCATTCTATAAATCAACCATGGACTATCTCATACCAGCATGGTGCATAAAATAAAAGTGAAAACTAAATGCAAAAGACGGTCCAAGTCTTGCACATATCGCATGAACGAAACGAATCCGAAAACATACCGATACTTGTTGACGAAAGAGGGGATGCCTTCCGGGGCATCCCCAAGCTTAGACGCTTGAATATCC
Organism: Aegilops bicornis; assembly: GCA_021605145.1. Classification (NCBI taxonomy): domain Eukaryota; kingdom Viridiplantae; phylum Streptophyta; class Magnoliopsida; order Poales; family Poaceae; genus Aegilops; species Aegilops bicornis. The sequence continues at coordinate 156,168,620 of CM038673.1, forward strand.
TTGAATATTTACTTGGGGTGCCTTGGGCATCCCCAAGATTGAGCTCTTGGCTCTCCTCCTTTTCCTCATATCGAGACCTTCTCGATCAAACACTTCATCCACACAAAACTTCAACAGAAAACTCGGTAAGATCCATTAGTATAATAAAGAAAATCACTACTCTAAGTACTGTTGCAAACCAATTCATATTTTGTTTTTGCATTATAGCTACTGTAATATAACTTTTCCATGGCTTAATCCACTGATAGGAATTGATAGTTTCATCAAAACAAGTAAACTATGCATCAAAAACAGAATCTGTCAAAAACAGAACAGTCTGTAGCAATCTGAACATTCACCATACTTATGGTACCTCAAAAATTCTACCAAAATTAGGAAAAATAATTTTTTTTACGGAAAGACAGTGCAAAAAGTTTCAGAACCGTTTGACGTTCTAGTAAAAAATGTAAAATCGCGCACTACAGCCAAAGTTTTTGTCTTGCACCGTACAAACCAACAAGCATTGTAAACATCCTAAAGGCAAACCTTAGCACATTATTTTTATAACACAATGGAATTGTACAGGGGGATAATTATTTTTGATGAAAAGTTTTTGTAACTAAGATTCACAAAGTTTCTGTGAGCATGAACAAAGTTCAAGGAGCTCTCCCACTTCAACAATGCTTGTCTCTTTCACTTTCACTTTCCTTTTTGAAAAGTTTTGGGTTCCCCTCTTTATTTTTTTGTTTTTAAACTAAATAAAAGCACTCAACAGAAATAGATGACTATCTAAAACTTCCGGGTTGTCTGCCTAGCAGCGCTTTCTTTAAAGCCATTAAGCTAGGCATATAGTGCTCATAATGGATCCACCCGGATCCCAAGGTATATCAAAGCCAATTTTAATTAACAATGATTTGTAATTTAGTAGTGAGCACAAAGTAACATTTATCATGCAACAACGAAGCCTAACTCTCTTCCTATGCATTGGCATGTCATAAAAGAACATTTCATGCACACATAGTAAAGGCCAATGCATTGTATAAGAAGTTTCTTGCAATTTTATCATATTGGAAACATAAAGAGGCAGATATGTAGTTCCTCTCTCATAATAATTTCAAGTAGGAGCAGCAAGCACATGCATATTACATTCATCAAAATTATCATGTGCAACGGTAAAAGGCAACCCATCAATATAATCCTTAATAAGCACAAACTTCTCCGATATAGTGTAGTCGGGAGAATTCAAAAGGATAATAGGACTATCATGCGTGGGTGCAATAGCAACAATTTCATGTTTAACATAAGGAACTTTAGCAAGTTCATCTCCATAAGCATAATTCATATTGGCATCTTGGCCACAAGCATAGCAAACATCATCAAAAAGGGATATTTCAAGAGAATCAACGGGATCATAACAATCATCATAGCAATCATCCTTGGTAAGCACGAAGGGAATTAAACAATGTATGAGTTGAAGAGTTACTCTCATTAGAAGGTGGGAACGGGTAGCTAATCCGCTCTTCCTCCTTTTGTTCTTCGCTCTCCTCATCATCTTTTTCATCCAATGAGCTCACAGTTTCATCAATTTCTTCTTCCATAGACTCCTGCAAAATATTAGTCTCTTCTTCGATAGCGGAGACTTTCTCAATAAATGCATCAATGTCGGAATTGAATTCATAATTCTCATAGCAATATTTAAGTATAGCAAAATTTTCAGGTCTGTAAACAGCATCATCGTGATTTTCAAACTCTTTAAACAAAGATTCAATCTCATAAACACACATAAAAGCAACGAATTCCTCTATTTGTTCCACATCATAGTAGTCATAAGTACCATTAGCATAAGAAGCCAAGGTTTTATCATCATTAAATTTGCATGAAAAGGGAAGGTGTGGAGCCTTCATCCTAGAGCAACAAGTATAATCATATCTCAAGCATAGTTCTTGAGCATACCGATGCAACATATGAATTTGATCCCATAATAGTTTCCCTTTTTGTGTCAAGCAATAATCCCTAAAGTATTCACGTTGATCCAACGTGTCTCCCATAACATAATTGAATGGGGTTTTCTCAGGATTATCAAAGTAGTACATAATATCTTTCACATAATGAGCATCAAGGGTTTTAGGAGGTTCCCCATCTCCATGAGTAGCAAGTACACCTAATATTTTTGGTACTTAGTGTTCCATATACATAACTAAAGATAGAGAACAACTAAGAACAGCAAATAAAAATTAATTATTAGTGATAAAGCAAACAAGCACACACGAGAATATTCACCCCACGCTATGACTCCCCGGCAACGGCGCTAGAAAAAGGTCTGGATAACCCACAATTGTAAGGGATCAGTTGTAGCCTCATTCGATATGTAAGAGTGTCGAACACAACGAGGAGCTAAAGGTAGAGCAAATATTCCCTCAAGTTCTATCGACCACCGATACAACTCTACGCACGCTTGACGCTCGCTTTACCTAGAATAAGTATGAAACTAGAAGTGCATTGTATGTGTGATAGGATAGGTTTGCAAGATAATAAAGAGCACGTAAATAAAAAGTAGGGGCTGCTTAGATGAAGACACAACTAAGTTATTTTTAGTAGAGAGCTTTTTTTCACAAGAAATTTATTTGTCCCTAGGCAATCGATAACTAAACCGGTAATCACTATTGCAGCTTTATTTGAGGGAGAGGCATAAGCTAACATACTTTCTCTTCTTGGATCATATGCACTTATGATTGGAACTCTAGCAAGCATCTGCAACTACTAAAGATCATTAATGTAAAACCCAACCCATAGCATTAAAGCATCAAGTCCCGTTAATCCCATATGCAAACAACCTACTTAGTGGAGTCAGTGCTTCTGTCACTCACACCACCCACCATAAGCAAATCATGAACATATTGCAAACCCTACAGCGGGAATCCCTCACGCTTGCGCGACACGGAGGGAACAATAGGACAACACCAATAATAAAAAATGCAACACAAACCAATCACGATCATCAATTAACCTAAAGGACAAAGCAGATCTACTCAAACATCATAGGATAGCCATACATCATTGGGAAATAATATATAGCGTTGAGCACCAGGTTTAAGTAGAGATTACAGCGGGTAAAAGAGAGGGTACACCGCTGCATAGAGGGGGGAAGAGGTTGTGATGAGGGCGGTGAAGTTGTTGGTGTAGATCGCGGTGATGATGATCGCCCCGGCGGCGTTCCGGCGCCACCGGAAGCAAGGGGGAGAGAGCCCCCCTTCTTCTTCTTCTTCTTCCTTGACCTTCTCCCTAGATGGGAGGAGGATTTCCCCTCTGGTCCTCGGCTCCCATGGCGTGGGAGGGGTGAGAGCGCAAGTGGGGGTGGGAAACAGAATAACCGCAATGCGCCTGTCAAACAAGCGCACTACCGCATTAGCGTGAGGCCGAACCCGGGGGGGAGGGGGGTCGGTACCCCCCTCCCCCATCCAGGCGAGGCCAAGCCAGGAACGAGCCGTAGCAGGCGATGACGCGGCGTGTCGCGGCGTCGCATGCGGAGGCGAGTCAGTAACATGATTTTCCCTATTATCTATCATAAGGGGTGTGGGTGCGTGGGTTGGGAAACAGAATAACCGCACTGCACCGAGGGGCATAGTTGTACTGACACATTTTCCTTGTATGGACTTGCCCCCATTATCTATCTTAGGGGGTGTGCGTGCATGGGGGTGGGAAACAGAATAACCGCACTGCACGGAGGGGCATAGTTGTATTGGCACATCTTCCTTGTATGGACTTGCCCCCATTATCTATCTTAGGGGGGTGTGGGTGGGAAACAGAATAACCGCACTGCACCAAGGGGCATAGTTATACTGACACATCTTCCTTGTATGGACTTGCCCCCATTATCTATCTTAGGGGGGTGTGGGTGCGTGGGGGTGGGAAACAGAATAAACGCACTGCGCCAGTCAAACGAGCGCACTACCGCGTTAGCGCGAGGACGAGCCGGGGGGGAAGGGAGTTCGGGACCAAGCTCCCCCATCCCAGAGAGGCCGAGCCAGGAACAAGCCGTAGCAGGCGATGATGCGGCGTGCCGCAGCATCGCATGAGGAGGCGAGTCCGTAACATGACTGGCCCCATTATCTATTTTAGGGGGTGTGGGTGCGTGGGGTGGGAAACAGAATAACCGCACTGTACCGAGGGGCATAGTTGTACTGACAAATCTTCTTTGTATGGACTTGCCCCCATTATCTATCTAAGGGGAGGTGTGGGTGGGAAACAGAATAACCGCACTGCACAGAGCGGCATAGTTGTGCTGACACATCTTCCTTGTATGGACTTGCCCCCACTATCTCTCTTAGGGGGGGTGTGGGTGCGAAACAGAATAACCGCACTGGACCGAGGGGCATAGTTGTACTGACAAATGTTCCTCGCATGGACATGCCCCCATTATCAATCTTGGGGGGTGTGGGTGGGAAACAGAATAACCGCACTGCACCGAGGGGCATAGTTCTACTGACACATCTTCCTTGTATGGACTTGCCCCCATTATCTATCTTAGGGGGGTGTGGGTGCGTGGGGCTAGGAAACAGAATAACCGCACTACGCTTGTTAAACGAGCGCAATGCTGCGTTAGCACGAGGCCGTGCTGGGGGGAGGGGCGTCGGGGCCCCCCCTCCCCCATCCTGGCAAGGCCGAGCCAGGAATGAGCCGTGTGACAGCGGCAGCGGCTGTCAGCGGTGTCGCATGCGGAGGCGAGTCCATAACATGACATGCCCCACTATCTATCTTAGGGGGTGTGGGTGCGTGGGGGTGGGAAACAGAATAACTTCACTGCACGAAGGGGCATAGTTGTACTGACACATCTTCCTTGTATGGACTTGCCCCATTATCAATCTTAGGGGGGTGTTGGTGGGAAACCGAATAACCGCACTGCACCGAGGGGCATAGTTGTACCGGCACATCTTCTTTGCATGGACTTTCCACCATTATCTATCATAAGGGGGTGTGGGTGCGTGGCGGTGGGAAATAGAATAACCGCGCTGTGCTTGTCAAACGAGCGCACTGCCGCATTAGCGCGAGGCCGAGCCGGGGGGGGGGGGAGGCGGTCGGGACCCCCCTCCCCCATCCCGGAAAGGCCGAGCCAAGAACGAGCCGTAGCAGGCGACGACTCGGCGTGCCACGGCGTCGCATGCGGAGGCGAGTTCGTAACATGACTTGCCCCATTATCTATATTAGGTGGGTGTGGGTGCGTGGGGGTGGGACACAGAATAACCGCACTGCACCGAGGGGCATAGTTGTACTGACACATTTTCCTTGTATGGACTTGCCCCCATTATCTATCTTAGGGGGTGTGGGTGCGTGGGGGTGAGAAACAGAATAACCGCACTGCACCGAGGGACATAGTTGTATTGACACATCTTCCTTGTATGGACTTGCCCCCATTATCTATCTTAGGGGGTGTGGGTGGGAAACAGAATAACCGCACTGCACCAAGGGGCATAGTTATACCGACACATCTTCCTTTATGGACTTGCCCCCATTATCTATCTTAGGGGGGTGTGGGTGCGTGGGTGTGGGAAAAAGAATAAACGCACTGCGCCAGTCAAACGAGCGCACTACCGCGTTAGCGCGAGGACGAGCCGGGGGGGAAGGGAGTTCGGGACCCGCTCCCCCATCCCAGCGAGGCCGAGCCAGGAACAAGCCGTAGCAGGCGACGACGCGGCGTGCCGTAGCATCGCATGAGGAGGCCGTCCGTAACATGACTGGCCCCATTATCTATTTTAGGGGGTGTGGGTGCGTGGGGGTGGGAAACAGAATAACCGTACTGCACCTAGGGGCATAGTTGTACTGACAAATCTTCTTTGTATGGACTTGCCCCCATTATCAATCTAAGGGGAGGTGTGGGTGGGAAACAGAATAACCGCCTTTGCCTGCAGGCGGCATAGTTGTCTTGACACATCTTCCTTGTATGGACTTGCCCCCACTATCTCTCTTACGGGGGGTGTGGGTGGGAAACAGAATAACCGCACTGGACCGAGGGGCATAGTTGTACTGACACATCTTCCTCGCATGGACATACCCCATTATCAATCTTGGGGGGTGTGGGTGGGAAACAGAATAACCGCACTGCACCGAGGGGCATAGTTCTACTGACACATCTTCCTTGTATGGACTTGCCCCCATTATCTATCTTAGGGGGGTGTGGGTGCGTGGGGCTGGGAAACAGAATAACCGCACTACGCTTGTTAAACGAGCGCAATGATGCGTTAGCACGAGGCCGTGCTGGGGGGAGGGGCGTCTGGACCCCCCTCCCCCATCCCGGCAAGGCCGAGCCAAGAATGAGCCGTAGCAGGCGACGACGCGGCCTGTCGCGGTGTCGCATGCGGAGGCGAGTCCGTAACATGACATGCCCCACTATCTATCTTAGGGGGTGTGGGTGCGTGGGGGTGGGAAACAGAATAACTGCACTGCACCAAGGAGCATAGTTGTACTGACACATCTTCCTTGTATGGACTTGCCCCCATTATCTATCTTAGGGGGGGTGTGGGTGGGAAACCGAATAACCGCACTGCACCGAGGGGCATAGTTGTACTGACACATCTTCTTTGCATGGACTTTCCACCAATATCTATCGTAAGGGGGTGTGGGTGCGTGGCGGTGGGAAGTAGAATAACCACACTGTGCTTGTCAAACGAGCGCACTGCCGCATTAGCGCGAGGCCGAGCCGGGGGGAGGGGGAGGCGGTCGGGACCCCCCTCCCCCATCCCGGAAAGGCCGAGCCAAGAACGAAGCCAGAAAGCGGCATTTACTCGGCGTGCCACGGCGTCGCATGCGGAGGCGAGTTCGTAACATGACTTGCCCCATTATCTATATTAGGTGGGTGTGGGTGCGTGGGGGTGGGAAACAGAATAACCGCACTGCACCGAGGGGCATAGTTGTACTGACACATTTTCCTTGTATGGACTTGCCCCCATTATCTATCTTAGGGGTGTGGGTGCGTGGGGGTGAGAAGCAGAATAACCGCAGACCGCACCGAGGGACATAGTTGTATTGACACATCTTCCTTGTATGGACTTGCCCCATTATCTATCTTAGGGGTGTGGGTGGGAAACCGAATAACCGACCTGCACCATGGGGCATAGTTATACTGACACATCTTCCTTGTATGGACTTGCCCCCATTATCTATCTTAGGGGGGTGTGGGTGCGTGGGGGTGGGAAACAGCATAACCGCACTGCGCCTGTCAAACGAGCGCACTGCCACTTTAGCGCGAGGCCGAGCCGGGGGGAAGGGAGTTCGGGACCCCCCTCCCCCATCCCAGCGAGGCCGAGCTAGGAACAAGCCGTGTGATGACGCCAGCGTGCAAAGACATCGCATGAGGAGGCGAGTCCGTAACATGACTTGCCCCATTATCTATTTTAGGGGGTGTGGGTGCGTGGGGGTGGGAAACAGAATAACCGCATTGCACCAAGGGGCATAGTTGTACTGACAAATCTTCTTTTTATGGACTTTCCCCCATTATCTATCTCAGGGGGGTGTGGGTGGGAAACATAATAACCGGACTGCACCAAGGGGCATAGTTGTACTGACACATCTTCCTTGTATTGACTTGCCCCCACTATCTCTCTTAGGGGGGTGTGGGTGGGAAACAGAATAACCGCACTGTACCAAGGGGCATAGTTGTACTGACACATCTTCCTCGCATGGACATGCCCCCATTATCTATCTTGGGGGGGTGTGGGTGGGACGCAGTATAACCGCACTGCACCGAGGGGCTTAGTTATCTTGACACATCTTCCTTGTATGGACTTGCCCCAATTATCTATCTTAGGGGGGGGGGATAGAATAACCGCACTGCACCAAGGGGCATAGTTGTACGGACACATCTTCCTTGTATGGACTTGCCCCCATTATCTATCTTAGGGGGGTGTGGGTGCGCGGGGCTGGGAAACGGAATAACCACACTACGCTTGTTAAACGAGCGTAGTGCTGTGCTAGCACGAGGTCTTGGAAGGGGGTCGGGACCCCTCCCCCATCTTGGCATGTCTGAGCCAGAACGAAAGAGTAGCTTGACGACGCTGCCCGCCATTGTCGCATGCGGAGGCGAGTCCGTAACATGACATGCCCCACTATCTATCTTAGGGGGTGTGGGTGCGTGGGGGTGGGAAACAGAATAACTGCACTGCACCAAGGGTCATAGTTGTACTGACACATCTTCCTTGTATGGACTTGCCCCCATTATCTATCTTAGGGGGGTGTGGGTGGGAAACCGAATAACCGCACTGCACCGAGGGCCATAGTTGTACTGACACATCTTCTTTGCATGGACTTTCCACCATTATCTATCTTAAGGGGGTGTGGGTGCGTGGCGGTGGGAAATAGAATAACCGCGCACTGTCGCAATAGCGCGAGGCCGAGTCGGGGGGGGGGGGAGGCGGTCGGGAGCCCCCTCCCCCATCCCGGCAAGGCCGAGCCAAGAACAAGCCGTAGCAGGCGACGACGTGGCGTGCCACGGCGTCGCATGCGGAGGCGAGTTCGTAACATGAGTTGCCCCATTATCTATCTTAGGTGGGTGTGGGTGCGTGGGGGTGGGAAACAGAATAACCGCAGTGCACCAAGGGTCATAGTTTTACTGACACATCTTCCATGTATGGACTTGCCCCCATTATCTATCTTAGGGGGGTGTGGGTGGGAAATAGAATAACCGCACTGCATCGAGGGGCATAATTGTACTGACACATCTTCCTTGTATGGACTTGCCCCCATTATCTATATTAGGGGGTGTGGGTGCGTGGGGGTGGGGAACAGAATAACTGCACTGCGCGTATCAAACAAGGGCACTTCCACGTTAGCGCGAGGCCGAGCCGGGGAGGAGGGGTGTTCAGGACCCCCTCCCCCATGCCAGCGACGCTGAGCCAGGAACGGTCCGTAGCAGGCGACGACGCGGCATGCCACGGCGTCGCATGCGGAAGCGAATCCATTACATGAATTGCCCCATTATCTATCTTAGGGGGTGTGGGTGCGTGGGGGTGAGAAACAGAATAACCGCACTGCACCGAGGGGCATAGTTATACTGACACATCTTCCTTGTATGGACTTGCCCCAATTATCTATCTTAGGGGGGGTGTGGGTGGGAAATAGAATAACCGCACTGCACTAAGGGGCATAGTTGTAATGACACATCTTCCTTGTTTGGACTTGCCCCCATTATCTATCTTAGGGGGGGTGGGTGGGAAACAGAATAACCGCATTGCACCGAGAGGCATAGTTGTACTGACACATCTTCTTTGTATGGACTTGCCCCCATTATCTATATTAGGGGGATGTGGGTGCATGGGGGTGGGAAACAGAATAACGGCACTGCGCCTGTCTAACGAGTGCACTTCCGCGTTAGCGCGAGGCCGAGCTAGGGGGGAGGGGAGTTCAGGACTCCCTCCCCCATCCCAGCGACGCCGAGCCAGGAACAAGCCAGGCGATGACGCAGCGTGCCGTGGCGTCGCATGCGGAAGCGAGTCCATTACATGACTTGACCCATTATCTAAGTTAGGATACAGAATAACCAAACTACACCGAGGGTGTGGGTGCGTCGTGGTGGGATACAGAATAACTGCACTACACCGAGGGGCATAGTTGTACTGACACATCTTCCTGGTATGGACTTGCCCCCATTATCTATCTTAGGGGGGTGTGGGTGGGAAACAGAATAACCGCACTGCACCGAGGGGCATAGTTGTATTGACACATCTTCCTTGTGTGGACTTGCCCCCATTATCTCTCTTATGGGGGTGTGGGTGGGAAACAGAATAACCAAACGGCACCGAGGGGCATAGTTGTACTGACACATCTTCCTTGTATAGACTTGCCCCCATTATCTATCTTAGGGGGGTGTGGGTGGGAAACAGAATAACCGCACTGCACCGAGGGGCATAGTTGTACTGACACACCTTCTTAGTATGGACTAGCCCCCATTATCTATCTTAGGGGGGTGCGTGGGGGTGGGAAACAGAATAACCGCACTGCGCTTGTTAAACGAACGCACTGTCGCGTTAGCGCGAGGACGAGCCGGGGGGAGGGGGGGTCGGGACCCCCCCACCCCCAACCCGTCGAGGCCCAGCCAGGAACGAGCAGAAAGCGTGATTTACGACGGCGGCATCTTTAGTGTCGCATGCGGAGGCGAGTCCGTAACATGACTTGCCCCATTATCTATCTTAGGGGGGTGTGGGTGTGTGGGGGTGGGAAATAGAATAACCGCACTACACCGAGGGGCATAGTTGTATTGACACATCTTCCTTGTATGGACTTGCCCCCATTATCTATCTTAGGGGGTGTGGGTGGGAAATAGAATAACCGCACTGCACCGAGGGGCATTGTTGTACTGACACAACTTCCTTGTATGGACTTGCCCCAATTATCTATCTTAGGGGTGTGTGGGTTAGTGGGGGTGGGAAACAGAATAACCGCACTGCACCGAGGGGCATAGTTGTACTGACACATCTTGCTTGTATGGACTTGCCCCCATAATCTATCTTAGGTGGGGTGTGGTTGGGAAACAGAATAACCGCACTGCACCGAGGGGCATAGTTGTACTGACACATCTTCCTTGTGTGGACTTTCCCTCAATATCTAACTTAGGGGGGTGTGGGTGCGTGGGGGTGGGAAACAGAATAACCGTGATGCGCTTTGTCAAACGCCTGATGCATTAAGCATAAGGCCGAGCCGGGGAGGGGGTGGGACCCTCCCCCATCCCGGCGAGGCCGAGCCAAGAACGAGCCGTAGAAGGCCATGATGCGGCCTGCCGCGGCGTTGCATGCGGAGGCGAATATGCAACATGACTTGCACAATTATCTATCTTAGGGGGTGTGGGTGCGTGGGGGTGGGAAACAAAATAACCACACTGCACCGAGGGGCGTAGTTGTACGTGAAGGAAATATGCCCTAGAGGCAATAATAAAGTTATTATTTATTTCCTTGTTTCATTATAAATGTTTATTATTCATGCTAGAATTGTATTAACCGGAAACATAATACATGTGTGAATACATAGACAAACAAAGTGTCACTAGTATGCCTCTACTTGACTAGCTCGTTAATTAAAGATGGTTATGTTTCCTAACCATAGACGTGAGTTGTCATTTGATTAACGGGATCACATCATTAGGAGAATGATGTGATTGACTTGACCCATAGCACTTGATCGTTTAGTATGTTGCTATTGCTTTCTTCATGACTTATACATGTTCCTGTAACTATGAGATTATGCAACTCCCGTTTACCGGAGGAACACTTTGGGTGCTACCAAACGTCACAATGTAACTGGGTGATTATAAAGGAGTAATACAGGTGTCTCCAAAGGTACATGTTGGGTTGGCGTATTTCGAGATTAGGTTTTGTCACTCCGATTGTCGGAGAGGTATCTCTGGGCCCTCTCGGTAATGCACATCACTATAAGCCTTGCAAGCAATGCAGCTAATGAGTTAGTTACGGAATGATGCATTACGTAACAAGTAAAGAGACTTGCCGGTAACAAGATTGAACTAGGTATTGGATACCGCGATCGAATCTCGGGCAAGTAACATACCGATGACAAAGGGAACAACGTATGTTGTTATGCGGTTTGACCGATAAAGATCTTCGTAGAATATGTACGAACCAATATGGGCATCCAGGTTCCGCTATTGGTTATTGACCGAGAATAGTTCTAGGTCATGTCTACATAGTTCTCGAACCCGTAGGGTCCGCACGCTTAAGTTTTGATGATAGTTTTATTATGAGTTTATGAGTTTTGATGTACCGAAGGAGTTCGGAGTCCCGGATGAGATCGGGGACATGACGAGGAGTCTCGAAATGGTCGAGACGAAAGATCGATATATTGGACGACTATATTCGGAGTTCGGAAAGGTTCCGAGTGATTCGGTATTTTTCGAGTACCAGGAGGATTACGAGAATTCGTATTGGGCCTCAATGGGCCATACGGGAAAGGAGAGAAAGGGCCAAAGGGTGGCGCACCCTCCCCTTGGACTAGTCCGAATTGGACTAGGGAGGCGCCCGCGTCCTTCCTTCCCCTTCTCCCTTCCCTTTCCTTCTCTCCTACTCCTACTACATGGAAGGGCTCCTAGTTCTACTAGGAAAGGGGGAATCCTACTCCCGGTGGGAGTAGGACTCCCCTAGGGCGCGCCATAGAGAGGGCCGGCCCTCCCCCTCATTCACTCCTTTATATACGGGGGCAGGGGGCACCCCATAGACACACAATTTGATCTACGGATCGTTCCTTAGCCGTGTGCGGTGCCCCCCTCCACCATATTCCACCTTGGTCATATCGTCGTGGAGTTTAGGCGAAGCCCTGCGCCGGTAGAACATCATCATCGTCACCACGCCATCGTCTTGTGGAACTCATCCCCGACGCTTTCTTTGGATTGGAGCCCGGGGAACATCATCGAGCTGAACGTGTGCTGAGCACGGAGGTGCCGTACGTTCGGTGCTTGGATCGGTCGGATCGTGAAGACGTACGACTACATCAACCGCGTTGTCATAACGCTTCTGCTTAGGGTCTACGAGGGTACGTGGACATCACTCTCCCCTCTCGTTGCTATGCCATCACCATGATCTTACTACGTTCCCCAAGAGTATGGACACATCTTCGTTCTATGCACTTGCCCCCATTATCTATCTTAGGGGGGTGTGGGTGCGTGGGGGTGGGAAACAGAATAACCGCACTGCACCGAGGGGCATAGTTGTACCGACACATCTTCCTTGTATGGACTTGCCCCCATTATCTATCTTAGGGGGGTGTGGGTGCATGGGGGTGGGAAACAGAATAACCGCACTGCACCGAGGGGCATAGTTGTACTGTCACATCTTCCTTGTATGGACTTTCCCCCATTATCACTAGTAGAAAAAGGGTCAAACGTGAAGCACATTAGTCCCGGTTTGTATTAGAGCCGGCACAAATGTATACATTAGTGCCGGTTCCAACGGCTAGCCGGTCCGCTCTCATTAGTACCGGTTCGTGGCTAACCTTTAGCACTGGTTCATGCCACGAACCGGTACTAATGAGAGTGGTGGCAGGATGTTGTCTGTCTGGGCCCCCTCCAGCACCTTTAGTACCGGTTCTTGGCACGAACCGGTACTAAAGGTCGTCCTACATAAACCCTTCGTCCACCCGAGCTCGCTCTGTTCTTCCCCTTTCCCTCTCCTCTCTGTTCTTCCCTCTTCCTCTGAGCTCATCACACATTTTGCCCAAAATTTGTCAAGATTTGAAGGCTCCCATCCATTCAAATGATCACAAAGGTTAGCAACTTTGTCCTTTCATCTCTCATTGCTAGATTAGCTCTTGCAATGCTTTATATAGATATTAATTTGTGAGTTTAGTAATTTGGGAGGAAATATATATATGTGCTAGTATTTGATTTATATGCAATTTGAGGTCAAAAATAACACTTAGTTTGCATATGTAGGTGTGGTTTACTTAGTGCCTTCTAAATCTCCATCGTAACCACCGTCGATCGCCCGCACCGTCCCGTCGCCGGCACCACCTTGTGGTGAGCCTCTTGTTCATGAAATTTTATATAAAAAATTGATGTTTGTGTGATTTGGATATATAGTTACTCGTATAATAATTATCTTACCCGTACGTTGTTTGTTATACATAGTGCCATGGTTTTGATATCCATCCCCGTCGGCCCTCGTCCTTGTTATGATTCGGATGTGGTATATTCTCTTTTCAAACTATTTGTTGCATTTCGTGTTTATGACAAATTATGCCCATCAAGTTGAAATAGATATTTTTATCTAGGAGGTATGTGAACCGGAAATTCCAACCGACCCTATTGTCGAGAGGTTAAATTTAGTTGAAAGAGAAAACGAGTACTTGAAAGAAAAATTGAAAAGAATTGAGGGGGAGAAGATGAAATTGGAGTTGCATGTTGCCGATGTCGTCGATGATCACAAGATCAAGATGGAGAAAATGCGCTTGAAGATTAGAAAGATTAGAAAATATGCCATCGATAGTGAGGCTTGGTATGATTATGTTGTTGGATCAATTGTTACCTTAGTTGCGATCTTGATCGCATTTGTTGTTGCATTTAAATGCTTTAGCTAGAGAGTTATTTGTTTGTTGCATTTAAGTGGTTTATGAACTTTATGTGTGAACTTGTATGAATTTGCTCTATTCGGTGTTGTGTAATGAAGATGAGCCGGCAATGGATGTACAATGACCGATGCTCTCCCCAGTTCGTTGAGGACGTGCATACTTTTCTGCTTGCGGCTGAGGCAAACAAGCGGGCGGATGGTTTTATGCCTTGTCAATGTGCTAGCTGTAAGAATGCTCGCAATTACTCTACGTCAAGAACCATTCACGTCCACCTGTTTGAGTCTAGTTTCATGCCCCACTATAATGTTTGGACCAAGCACGGAGAAAGAGGGGTTATGATGGAAGACAATGAAGAAGAAGAGGACGACGACAGCTATCCTGGCCATGGGTTCCCTGAATACGATGATACAACAATGGTTGAAGAAGCTGAGCCGGTAATGCGGGAAGAAGCTGAGCCGGCAATGCGGGAAGAAGCTGAAGAAGCGGCATTAAATGAGCCCGTTGATGATCTAGGTCGGGCCATTGCCGATGCAAAGAGAAACTGTGCAAGTGATTTGGAGAAGAAGAAGTTGCAGCGCATTTTAGAGGATCACAAAAAATTGTTGTACCCGAATTGCGTAGGTGACAAGAAAAAGCTGGGCACCAAATCGGAATTGCTGCAATGGAAGGCGAGAATGGTGTATCGACAAGGGATTTGGAAAGTTCCTGGTAATGATAAAGGATATCCTTCCAAAGGACAACGAATTGCCGAGAGTACGTCTGAAGCAAAGAAGGTTATACGCCCTCTAGGGTTAGAGGTGCGAAGATACATGCATGCCCTAATGATCGCATCCTCTACCGCGGTGAGTACGAGGATTTGAACGCTTGCGGTATGTGGTGCATTGCGCTATAAGATCAGCCGCAATGAGCATGGTGATGTCGAGGGCGAGCGCCCGGAAGAAGATTCCTGCCAAGGTGATGTGGTATTCTCCTACAATACCACGGTTGAAACGTTGTTCCAAAACAAAGAGCATGCCAAAGGCGATGCGATGGCACGAAGAAGACCGTAAGAAAGGCGGAAAGTTGAGAGTACCCGACGGGTCGCAGTGGAGAAAAATCGAAAGAAAGTACGGGAAGGAGTTTGCAGATGACGCAAGGAGCGTATGGTTTGGTCTAAGCGTAGATGGCATTAATCCTTTTGGGGAGCAGAGCAGCAACCATAGCACCTGGACTGTGACTCTATGTTTGTATAACCTTCCTCCTTGGTTGTGCATGAAGCGGAAGTTCATTATGATGCCAATGCTCATCCAAGGCCCTAAGCAACCCAACAACGACATTGATGTGTACCTAAGGCCATTAGTTGAAGAACTCTTACAACTGTGGAATGGAACAGGTGTACGTGCGTGGGATGAGCACATGGGGGAAGAATTTGACCTAAAGGCGTTGCTGTTCATGACCATCAATGATTGGCCTGCTCTCAGTAACCTTTCAGGACAGACAAACAAGGGATACCGCGGATGCACGCACTGTTTGGATGATACCGATAGTATATATTTGAATAGTTGTAAGAAGAATGTGTACAGGACATCGCCGATTTCTTCCGAAGCGGGCATCCCGTAAGAATGAAAGGCAAGCATTTCAAAGGTGAGGTGGATCACCGGACGAAGCCTCGCCACCGTACTAGTGCTGATGTACATGATATGGTCAAGGATTTGAAGGTGATATTTGGAAAGGGTCCTGGCGGACAACTTGTTCCGATGGACGCTGACGGACGCGCACCCATGTGGAAGAAGAAATCTATATTTTGGGACCTGCCATATTGGAAAGACCTAGAGGTCCGCTCCGCAATCGACGTGATGCACGTGACGAAAAATCTTTGCGTGACCCTGCTTGGCTTCTTGGGCGTGTATGGGAAGACAAAAGATACACTTGAGGCACGGGAGGCCCAGCAACGTATGCACGGAAAAGACGGCATACCTCAGGGTCATGCAAGCTACGCTCTTACCAAAGAAGAGAAGGAAATCTTCTTTGAATGCCTGCTCGATATTAAGGTCTTTATCGGCTTCTCGTCGAATATAAAGGAATAATAAACATGGCGGAGAAAAAGTTCCAGAACCTAAAGTCTCATGACATCACGTGATTATGACGCAACTGCTTCTGGTTGCATTGAGGGGGCTTCTACCAAAAAACGTTCGATTAGCCATTGTGAAGCTATGTGCATTTCTCAATGCAATCTCTCAGAAGGTAATCGATCCAGAAATCATACCAAGGTTACAAAATGATTTGGTGCAATGTCTTGTCGATTTCGAGTTGGTGTTCCCACCATCCTTCTTCAACATCATGACGCTACGTCCCTAGTTCACCTACGCGAAGAGATTAACGTTTTGGGTCCTGTATTTCTACACAATATGTTCCCCTTTGAGAGGTTCATGGGAGTCTTAAAGAAATATGTTCATAAGCATGCTAGGGACGAGAAGGAAGCATCTCCAAGGGCCATCAAAATGAGGAGGTCATTGAGTTTTGTATTGACTTTCCTGACCTTAAGCCGATTGGTGTTCCTGAATCGCGGCTTAAGGGCAGACTGGATGGAAAAGGCACGCTAGGAGGGGAACAAATAATATGTATGGACGGACATTCTCTCACTGAAGCACACTACACAATTCTACAGAATTCCACCTTGGTGTCTCCGTATATGGATGAACAAAAGAATTTGCTACGCTCCAAACACCCGGAGCGGTCTGATGACTGGATTACACGTGAACAAACCAGGAGTTTCGCCAGCTGGTTGCAGACACGTACCATGCATGAGACCTCTATTGAAGATGACCTGTACTTGTTGTCCCAGTTACCATCTTTGAATATAATGACTTTCAAAGGGTACGAGATAAATGGTAATACATTTTACACGATCGCCCAAGATAAGAAGAGCACCAACCAAAACAGTGGTGTCCGCTTTGATGCGAAACCAAGACGGGAAAGGAAACATATTATGGTTATATACAGGGACATATGGGAACTTGACTATCGACGTGGTTTAAAGGTCCCTTTGTTTCGGTGCAAATGGGTCAATATGACACGAGGCGGGGTAACGGAAGACCCGCAGTACGGAATGACAACGGTGGATCTCAACAATCTTGCGTATGCAGACGAACCATTCGTCCTAGCCAATGATGTGGCACAGGTTTTCTATGTGAAGGACATGTCTACCAAGCCAAGAAAAAGAAAAGATAAGGAAGCGAATGCATCGTACGATGAGCCAAAGCGGCACATAGTTCTTTATGGGAAGAGAAACATCGTGGGAGTGGCTGGCAAGACAGACAAGTCAGAAGATTATGAAAAGTTTGATGAAATTGCTCCATTCACCGTGAATACTGACCCGAGCATCCCGTTAAATGATGAAGATTTTCCATGGTTACGGCGCAAAGGGACACACGCGAAGAAAAAGTTTCACACCCAAAGATCTGGGATGTGAGCGGCTTCACTATCATCACTTTCTTCGGTGTTTCACTCCCAGGAGGGAATGACTGTAATAGTTAGGGTAGTTATGTGTTTTGGCATTTGAAACGCGAAGAAATTTTATGTTCCAACAAATTCTTTTTATGCATTTACTGATTTTTTTCCCAGCTAAATGACCCTGAAATTGAAAAGCATTCCAAATGAACTCAGAAAAGGTTGAAAGTTGGCATGGTATCATAATTTCATACAAATAGCATGTGCAAGAAAGTAGAGAGGGTTACGGCAAAAACTGGATGCACTTCGTGTATAAAATGGACAATCTCTTTCAAAGTATCGGGGTTTAAAAAACTGAACTGTTACAAAGGCATTTCATTTTTAAATAACCTAAGCATTACTAAATTGAATATAATGATAAAACACACTAATATTAAAAATAAGAAAAAGAATCACTGAAAAACTTTTTCAAAGTTAAGTTATTCACAAACTAGTGATTCACACTAATTTCAAATAATTCAAAATTTAAACTATTCAAATTTGAAAACTACGGGCACTAACAGAAAGTTTGTAATTTTTTGTACCTAAAGCAAAAATATTCACAAAGAAACTCTAAATACACAAAAAACACAACACAAAAATAAATAAAGCAAAAAAAATAAAAAATAATGCAGAAAGGAAAAAAATTATAAAAAAATGTTGGGGCGCTGCCCGGTGGGCCTACCAGACCTAGGGTGTGCAAATGCAGGCCCAGAAGGGCCAGCAGGCTCACAGGGCAGCGCGCCCTAGTTAGGCCCAGAAGCCTGCTATATAGAGGAGTTCGAAAGGGCAGCCACGGCTGGGTTTATAAACCAGTGCGGCTGCCCTTCGCTCGGCGAGGTGGGACTAAACATAGCGCACCGCTAGTGGCAGCGCACGGCCATTAGTACAGGTTGGTGGCTCCAACCGGTACTAAAGGGGGGGCCTTTAGTACCGGTTGGTGCCACGACCCGGTACTAAAGGGGTGCGGTTGCCGCCGCTTGGCCTGGCCAAAACAGGCCTTTAGTACCGGTTGGTGGCTCCAACCGGTACTAAAGGTGCCTTCTATATATACAACAGGTACGAAAATTTCATTTTCCCTCTGTTTGTTCCTCTGTTTCCGTCGTCTCCGTCGCCGTCACCGCCCCCGTCCCCGTCGCCGCTCGTCTCCGTCGCCGCCCCGTCCCCCTCGCCACCCCGTCCCGTCGTCGCCGCCCCGGGCCATCCCGTCGCCGTCCCAGCGTCGCCGCCCAGCGTCACACCCCGGCCCGTCACCGCCCCCGACCGTCGCCTCGCCGTCGCCTCGCCATCGCCTCGCCGTCGCCCCGCTGTGAGCTCTCCCCCTCTAACCCCTCTCCCTGCCCCATGGCCACCATGGGCGCCGCCCCTCCCCGAGCCCATACACACACACACACACAAGCATGCATGATGAACACACATACACACACACATACATATGTATGAATTAATGCATGTATATATTAGTATATACGTATTTTGTATGTTTAATTAGTTTAGATTATTTAGATTATTATTTTTTCATTATTATATATGTATGAATGCATGTTAGATGAATATAATTAGTGTTTAATTAGTATGGAAATTTTTTATGTAATGTTGTTTTTCAGTTTTTTAATGGATGTATATAAGTTGTGTTTTCTGTTTTTAGTGTTAGATGCTTAATTAATATGAAATAGTATATAGATTTTTTACATATGCAATGATAGCATAATTAGTGTTATATAGAAATATTAGAAATTTTAGTTATCAAAACCCAATCATTAAAAAAATATTACTTTTTGCGGGCATATAGCTAGTATTTGTTCTCGACGATGCCCGACCCGCATCCTCGCCGTCGACCCGTCATGACGACGTCCAGCCGACCCATGTCCGGACTGGGCTCCCGGGCTGGCACCGGGAGGTGCTGCTGGAGGGGCGCGCCGCTTGATGAGGAACCCGGCCCCGGGTCCCGTCGTCGACCCTGATCTCGTTTGGTGGCGTTCGCGTGGGCCACTCGGTGCGAAGGGACCCGGCCCCGCCGGAGGAGGTACGTCGCCGTGTCAGGGAGGAGGATGAGCACGTCCATCGCTACATGGTTGCGTTAGAGGGCGGCAGGTTCTCCAATACCTGGCAGTTTCTTCGGGGATCTCACTTCAGCTATGATCATGTAAGGGTTCCTTCTCTTTGGGTGTCCACCGCCCGCGCCGCAGGAACCGCGAGTGTCCTAAATTCTTCTGTAGTATTCGATCTTTATTAGCTACCTAGCCAGTGATGTACTATTCAATATTACATATTATTCGAGACGATGTATTCGAGATTATATCTATTATTCTAGACGATGTATTCGAGATTATATCAATTATTCGAGACGATGTAATTTGAATACTAAATTGTTTTATATTTCTTTTAGATTAGTTAAATAAAAGCTATGGCAGACAATACCGACAGAGAGGGAGAACATACCATGTTCGATATGATCTGTGAGCCGATGATGATCAGAATGAAGAAGATTATGACGGCTCCGAATTTCTAAACAACACCGGAGTGGGTGATATGATATTCGATCGCGACGACCGAATTGATGAAGTCATGAACTACGATTATGACGATGACGAAGAACATGTTGATCCTGAAACAACAAAGACTGGCGAGGTATATATATTTATATAAGCAGGCATCTGGTGATCATCACATGTTTTAAATGACTTGAAGATATATTAACGAATCGATCTTTGTTCTTTCAGCCATCCGGATCGAGCAAATCTTTAGGCAAAAGGACGAAACGAGGCCCGAACAAAAAGTTGAAGCAGGGCGTAAAGTACAATATCGAGGCATGCAACCCTACTGGCGAACCATTAGCGCCTAAGAAGATTGCGGACAAGTTCGTTCGTCAGTGCGGAGTTCTTGCGAAGGACCAACTCCCGATCAAACTTCAAGAATGGAGAGAGCCAGCAAAGCCACGTCCAGATGTTACTTTTGTTGACAAGAATCAAAAAGATCTGCTTTGGGATACTCTCATGGAATATTTCACCCTACCAGATCATTTCACAGAAGCAGATGTGCAGAAAGTCAAGGACGCTGCTCTTAGGAAGATGGCGGTCGCATTCAAGAACCACAAGAATCGTGAATGGAACAAGTACGTCAACGAAGGAAGGATGTAACATCCCAAAATTCTAAATTTTGGAATGTTATAATAATTAAAATATATGATTGTTTGATTGATTGTTGAGTGATAGATGGAGTGAAATTGATTGTAATTTTAAACTTTTGAAGTTTTGTTGAGAGGGAATAAAAGGACTTTCCAAAAAAAAGTTTCTGTTTGAAAATATTTGAATTTGGAAATATTTCAAACTTCATGCCACTCAATGATCCTCAAGAATTATTCAATGAAAGATAGTGGGAAGTAAAGAAAAATTTCATTTTGAATTTGTCATTTAAATTTTGTTTTCAACTCAAAGTGGCATTTGAGTTTTATTTAAAAACTTTTCTGACAAAGAACACTTGAAGAAAAGTGTTGAGAGGGAGTAACATGACACCCCAAAAATGTTGGAATAAATTTTCCACGGAGTTTTGAAAGACATTTTGATTTTTTTTTGAATTTAAAAAAAATGATTTTTCAAAAAGTATTTTATTTGCCCCTGGAAAATATCCCATTAAATTGGGATTTTTTTCTGATCATTTTGATATATAATACTCCTATATTTTATTTTTTAAATGATTTTTATTCGCGGATTCTTTTTAAAAAGTAAAGGTATTTTTGTTTTGGGCCAAATCCGGCCCAATCGCGCCAGATCATCTCCTTCCTCACGAACAGGATTTCCTTCCCGACCACAGCCACGTCGGCCATCGATGGAGATCGCGGGGTTCGCGAAATCCCTTGCCCCCTCCTCCAAACCGACCTGCCCCCCCCTATAAATGGCCACCTCGCGCATCCATTCCCCCCTAGTCCCTCCTCTCCTCACCCCACGTCGATGTGCCGCCTCGCCGGAGTTCGCCGGACCACCGCCGCCATTGCCGCCCCGCCCCACCACCTCCGGCCATCCTAGCCACCCACCGACCCAACCACTCGCTCCGCCCCGATCTGCCGCCCCCTACCGTCCCTTCCCCGACGCCAGAGGTCCACCGGAGGACGTCGCCGGAGCTCCACCAGGACCCCATCATCGGAATTGCTACAGTAAATCCCGGCCTACTTTTTTTTTCGTTCCGTTTTTAAAACAGAATAGTTTCAATCTTGTAAAATCCATAGTTAATTATCTACGAGGTATTTTTGAGTGATTCCAACTGCCTTGGATCACAAATTTTATGAAGTTTCTGTTAGTTCAATTTTATTTCACATTTGAGCAGTTTAAATTTGTGTTTAGATGAATTTGCTCAAATCACTAGATTTGAGCCATTTTGAATTAGGAATATTATTTTTGACCGATTCTTTTTGCTCCTGGTCTCTAGGACCTTTGTTTATCCAGTAGTATTTAGTATTTTATTTCTAGGTTAATTTAAATAAGGTTTTTAGCAAAACAGTATTGTTTTATTATTAGTTCTGTTTTAGCTTCTTCTTTATTGTTTTTATTAGTTTTAAATTATTTCTTTTTGTCACTTTTGACAAAATTAGTTTTAAACTTCATGTATAGGTTTAAAAAAAAATTATTTTCCTTAGTTTTGTATGAAACCTTCTATAGGTCATAGTTAGAGTTTTATAAAAGCTTTTTTATTTGTTTCTTTTTGCAAATAAAATTTCATGAAAAAAATACTTTCTGTTAACTTAGTTGTTTTACTTTTTATTTTATGTTAAATTATTAGTTTAGTGTTTTAATTGCTGTTATGTTTTTTTTTACTTAGGGCAAAACTATGTTAGATGCTTGTAGCAAAGTCATAGATTTTCGTTAGTAGTTTTTCTTTCTAGTTTTATTTGTAGCTTCTTTGGAATTTGTTGGAGTTTTATTATTGAGTTTTTTTTGTTTTAATTGTTATTCTGAGTGTTAGTATTGCTTTCTAGAGTGATTGCTTATGTGAATGCTATGTTTGACTTGTATAGAGTTTCTTCGGAGAGTGACGAATAGTCCTATCAAATTTTGTGAGAGCGTTGTTATCTTCATCAAGGTACCAGGCAAGTTCACTTTGACCATGCTTTCATACCTATGTTTTATTGCATTTAGTGGCATCTTTGCAACCACCCTCCAAAGAGGTGATATTGAATTCTTGTAGTTGATTAGTATGCATGAGGTAGGAACCCATCACCCTGTTACCAAGCCCGGGACATTATTTATTTTAATGCTACGCTATAGTAGACGGGGTTTGGTATGAGTGCACGAGAGTGGTCTGAAGAAGGAGGACTCTATGTCGATGATGACAACTCCATGATGACATCTGCAAGGACTGCATCTTCAAGGCCTCAAGACTTCAAGACTCGAGACAAGAATTCAATACACACTACTAGGTGAAGGACGGTTGACGGGCACCCTGGAGAAACCAGTGGATGGCCGGGATGCATGGAGAAGCGCCATGACATCTTGCGGAAAGCTTCACCCAGACTCAAAGAGACGGAAGAATACTTCATGCCCTAAGCTTACCTGCAACCGCAAGTCACTATAGGCTCTGGCTTGGTTGACCTTAGTTGTGACTCTGGCCGACGGTGCTAGCAGATGTAGAACTACGGTAGGATTGGATGAGCACCGGACGGTGGTCGGGGAACTCTTCGAAGACCATGTTTCGTCATCTTGTTCTCAAACACCACGAAGTGCGAGAACGTAAAAAGAGGGATCGAATCTTGCGGGTAAAGTGTACAAACCTCCGCAGAGGGTTTAAACCTAATCGATTAGCCATGTCCCCGGTTACGGACAATTTGAGCCTCTGGACTTGGATCTATCTCGGAACTCTCAACACCGGACTGATAACTTAATTGTGGGCAACTTATGATGAATTTGGGCTATGAGACATCGGTTGGCGGAACCATGTCATGATAGAAAACTCTATAGTACAGACTTCATTTATTCCTTTGATGTAGGGAAAATAAAACCAGCTTTTACGCATAAACAAAACTTCAGATACAAAGCCACAAAGCCATACCGCATATAGTATAGTTTATCATCTGTTTTCTCTTATTGTGATCTTGCGGTACATTCAATGTAATCGATTACACGGCTGCAACGTATCATGTTGCAGATATTTCCTCGACGAGTAAGAGTTACGATACAGGGTTACGGTCTACACTCAACCTGCCGATGGCGTTGATGGGACTCCACACCCGTTGTTGTTTCCGCTGAGACATATGAGGTATATATTAGTTTTACGTTATTTATACATGTGATTGCACTTTGATATATACATTGATGTACTGTGTGTGCCAGCATACTGATCCAGGGATGACACAAATACACAGAGACTTGACCGTCTGAGGTCGGGTCGCTCTGTATATGGTATCAGAGCACATGTTGACTGTAGAACGTGACCCTAGAAATCGGAAAGCCCCTAGGACAGGATGTCTAAAAAAAAACTTTATTTTCAAAAGGATCCTTTACTTATCATCTTTTTTTATCAAGTAGTTCCTCTGACCTCAAATAGTTAGAATATACACCTTTCCCTTTTGACCACACGGAAGATCAACTGAAGTCACTCCAAGAATTAAAGATATCGGACAACTGATGGCCATTTCAGAGTAAAGAGGATTTCACCATGCGTTGGAAGAATTGCAGCTTCAACAATTGAAGACTCTGAAGACTTGAAGAATTTGAAGTTCCTGAAGAATTATTTGACCTTTAGAGACCAAACCCCTGTTATACACCTACGTTAGATGCAATGATTTGTGAGTTGTCATTTGTTTGATGTTTTCCGACAGCACCAAAATAAAACTTGTTTCTTCAAAACTATTGTTTGTATTGTGTATATTCTTCCCCACCTCTCTCATATCTCATCCCAAAACTTTTGGACCCCATAGACGATGAATGAAGTTGGTCTGCTATTCTACGGACCGATGACTAAGTTGGAGGCAAGAGCTATGGATTCAAAACATGGAGGATCAATTTAGAAAAAATTGATTCCAAGGAAGTATGAGGTTCAATACGCTCTTGATTGCTTACGTAAAGTGCTGCAACCTGGTGGAAAATGCATCAAGCCATACAAGAATTTAATGGAGCAAGAACTTGGGAGGAATTCAAGAAGACCCTGTTGAGATCACGTCTCATCCGGAAGCACTATGATAACCCGAAGAAGAAACCTTGTGCCTGCAAGATTTGCGGAGAAATAGGACACACCGGGAGGAACACAAGGATGGATGCCCTCATTGTGAGGAGAAACACCCACTGAGGAATGCCCAACTAGTCGGTGACTTGTTTCTTGTGTGAAGGAACCAGCCACTACCCGACTCAGTGTCACATTTACCCCATGGTGCAACAAACTATTCAGGAGCAGGAAGAAGGAATGAAAGAAGCGCCCGAGAAGTTATGAAAGAACCTGTGATGAAGGAATGTGTTGAAGACCACGATGGAGAAGGCCTCAACAGATTTTACTCCAATGCCTGCTATTCATGTGGAGAAGAAGGACATTTTCACAAGATTGCACCAAGGAAAGAAAAGAGTATCCGGGATACTTCTCGTGGAAGCAATAGAGTTTGATCCACAGGGAATAAAAGGTCTGATCATAACGAAGAAACCCGGAAGAGAAAACAAAGACACCCTCGTAACAACCCAATTTCTGCAAAGAGGGACAAGAGTCATATTACCTGTTTTGAATGTAAGGACGTCGGGCATTATGCCAATCATTGTCTTGAAAGGAAGCAAGGAACTCAAGCAGCAGGCACCATCTCCAAGAAGCCCAAAGACTTATCAAAAGTTATGTGTTTTCATTGCAAGGAAGCAGGACATTATGCTACTAAATGTTCCTACAAGAAGGAAGCTGGAGTTGAGTAGTTGGAATTTTGATATGGATAATAAGAGTGGTAGAAACCAATTTTTTCATGATTACAATAAGTTGAGTTATGTAATGGGTGCTCAGAGTTTGTAATGGATTCATGAAATCAATAAAGTTAAGGTGACATGTTTTCATATGTTTAATCGTATGAGTTGTTACTCTATGAACACGGATTTTGACCATTTTCGAGGATATGAGAAATATGGTCTATGGATGGATTTGTGAATTTAATTTTAAGGGTGATAGTACCCTATGAAGAACACTAGACCAATGGAAATGGAAATGTGTCCCACAGGTTGGAGTTTGGGAAAAAATGAGTTGAAGTTTTATCTTTGATATGATGGTATTAAGAAATGAAATGTTATTGGATTTAAAGTGGTGTAATGTTGGCAAATGGAGCAATTGTAACTCCAAGGATGAGTGAAATTGGTACAAGTGTTGAAGTGGGCTCATAACCCACAGGCCCAGGAATTAATAAGGGTCAAGTACCCACTGGAAGAAGAAATTTTGGGAAGACTGCGATTTGATCAGCAGACGTTTCGTAGGAGGTTACGCAAAAACCTGAGAGTGGTGAAGTAACGATAGATGTTTTGTTTGGCTTGCAGAACCAAAGGATTTACCGATCCTGCTCAATACAAGAGAAATTCTGCAATGCTTGTGAGAATGCCCGAGTGTTAGAAATACGAGATTCGCTAAACCTTATACAGTGGTAATGATCTGGTGCGGAATGGATTGATCACCATACCGACTTACTCGTATCATTCGCTCTTGCTATTTGGAATGGTAAATCTGAGAGACTTACCCATAGTAAAGTGACGACGCTTCGTTGAAGCCTTGCTTAAGCCTTAGAATGATATGATGATAAACCCATGTACATGGCAGTTGTTGCCAATCGTAGATTATACGGTGAGAATGAAGCCAAGGCCCTTTTTCTGCAGAAACCATTAATGGTAGACCACCATGAGTATTTCCATAGTTGTCTAGAATGGACACAGACCTATCAGCTAAGAAGATCCAGTCTCGGATGAACTTCAACTTTGATGAACCGACCCAAGATTTTGAGGAAAACGCTATGCTTCTGACAGAAGAGCGTTAATGAAGGAGCTATTGTAAGATATGTGAAGAGACATATATTGTCGGCACTCCAGAGGAAGTATCCGAGTTTATTGGAACTGTAACCTTGTTTTTAAGTGTGGTAGCACCCCTGACCTTTCCGACCAAAATATTTGCTAAAAGACCCCGAGCCCCTAACCTTTTCTTGTTAGTTCGCTCAATCTCGAGGATCTAGATTCATTTTAAGTGTAGAAGTTTGTAACATCCCAAAATTCTAAATTTTGGAATGTTATAATAATTAAAATATATGATTGTTTGATTGATTGTTGAGTGATCGATGGAGTGAAATTGATTGGAATTTTAAACTTTTGAAGTTTTGTTGAGAGGGAATAAAAGGATTTTCCAAAAAAAAAAGTTCCTCTTTGAAAATATTTGAATTTGGAAATATTTCAAACTTCATGCCACTCAATGATCCTCATGAATTATTCAATGAAAGAGAGTGGGAAGTAAAGAAAAATTTCATTTTGAATTTTTCATTTAAATTTTGTTTTCAACTCAAAGTGGCATTTGAGTTTTATTTAAAAACTTTTCTGACAAAGAACACTTGAACAAAAGTGTTGAGAGGGAGTAACATGACACCCCAAAAATGTTGGAATAAATTTTCCATGGAGTTTTGAAAGTCATTTTGATTTTTGTTTGAATTTTAAAAAATGATTTTTCAAAAGTATTTTATTTGCCTCGGAAAATATCCCATTAAATTGGGATTATTTTTCTGATCATTTTGATATATAATACTCCTATATTTTATTTTTTAAATGATTTTTATTCGCGGGTTCTTTTTAAAAAGGAAAGGTATTTTTGTTTTGGGCCAAATCCGGCCCAATCGCGCCAGATCATCTCCTTCCTCATGAACAGGATTTCGTTCCCCAGCACAGCCACGTCGGCCATCGCCGGAGATCGCGGGATTCGCGAAATCCCTTGCCCCCTCCTCCAAACCGACCTGCCCCCCCCCCTATAAATGGCCACCTCGCGCATCCATTCCCCCCCTAGTCCCTCCTCTCCTCACCCCACGTCGCTGTGCCGCCTCGCCGGAGTTCGCCGGACCACCGCCGCCATTGCCGCCCCGCCCCACCACCTCCGGCCATCCTAGCCACCCACCGACCCAACCACTCGCTCCGCCCCGATCTGCCGCCCCCTAACGTCCCTTCCCCGACGCCAGAGGGCCACCGGAGGACGTCGCCGGAGCTCCACTAGGACCCCATCATCGGAACTGCTACAGTAAATCCTGACCTACTTTTTTTTCGTTCTGTTTTTAAAACAGAATAGTTTTAATCTTGTAAAATCCATAGTTAATTATCTACGAGGTATTTTTGAGTGATTCCAACTGCCTTGGATCACAAATTTTATGAAGTTTCTGTTAGTTCAATTTTATTTCACATTTGAGCAGTTTAAATTTGTGTTTGTATGAATTTACTCAAATCACTAGATTTGATCTATTTTGAGTTAGGAATATTATTTTTGACCAATTCTTTTTGCTCCTGGTCTCTAGGACCTTTGTTTATCCAGTAGTATTTAGTATTTTATTTCTAGGTTAATTTAAATTAGGTTTTTAGCAAAACAGCACTGTTTTATTATTAGTTTTGTTTTAGCTTCTTCTTTATTGTTTTTATTAGTTTTAAATTATTTTTTTTGTCACTTTTGACAAAATTAGTTGTGTTTCTGTTAGACAACAGGATAAAATTTTATTTTTATTTTAAAAAATTTATTTTCCTTAGTTTTGTATGAAACCTTCTATAGGTCATAGTTAGAGTTTTATAAAAGCTTTTTATTTGTTTCTTTTTGCAAATAAAATTTTATGAAAAAAATACTTTCTGTTAACTTAGTTGTTTTACTCTTTATTTTCTGTTAAATTATTAGTTTAGTGTTTTAATTGCTGTTATGTTTTGTTGTACTTAGGGCAAAACAATGTTAGATGCTTGTAGCAAAGTCATAGATTTTTGTTAGTAGTTTTTCTTTCTAGTTTTATTTGTAGCTTCTTTGGAATTTGTTGGAGTTTTATTATTGATTTTTTTTTTGTTTTAATTGTTATTCTGAGTGTTAGTATCGCTTGCTAGAGCGATTGCTTATGTGAATGCTATGTTTGACTTGTATAGAGTTTCTTCGGAGAGTGACGAATAGTCCTATCAAATTTTGTGAGAGCGTTGTTATCTTCATCAACGTACCAGGCAAGTTCACTTTGACCATGCTTTCATACCTATGTTTTATTGCATTTAGTGGCATCTTTGCAACCACCCTCCAAAGAGTGATATTGAATTCTTGTAGTTGATTAGTATGCATGAGGTAGGAACCCATCACCCTGTTACCAAGCCCGGACGTTATTTATTTTAATGCTACGCTATAGTAGACGGGTTTGGTATGAGTGCATGAGAGTGGTGTGAAGAAGGAGGACTCTACGTCGATGATGACAACTCCATGATGACATCTGCAAGGACTGCATCTTCAAGGCCTCAAGACTTCAAGACTCGAGACAAGAATTCAATACACACTCTTTGGGTGAAGGATTGGTTGACGGGCACCTGGAGAAACCAGTGGATGGTCGGGATGCATGGAGAAGCGCCATGACATCTTGCGTAAAGCTTCACCCAGACTCAAAGAGACGGAAGAATACTTCATGCCTGGAAGCTTACCTGCAACCGCAAGTCACTATGGGCTCTGGCTTGGTTGACCTTAGTTGTGACTCTGGCTGGGACGGTGCTAGCGGATGTAGAACTACGATAGGATTGGATGAGCACCAGACGGTGGTCGGGGAACTCTTCGAAGACCATGTTTGGTCATCTTGTTCTCAAACACCACGAAGTGCGAGAACGTAAAAGAGGGATCGAATCTTGCGGGTAAAGTGTACAAACCTCTGCAGAGGGTTTAAACCTAATCGATTAGCCGTGTCCCCGATTACGGACAATTTGAGCCTCGGACTTGGATCTATCTCGGAACTCTCAACACCGGACTGATAACTTAATTGTGGGCAACTTATGATGAATTTGGGCTATGAGACATCGGTTGGCGGAACCATGTCATGATAGAAAACTCTGTAGTACAGACTTCATTTATTCCTTTGATGTAGGGAAAATAAAACCAGCTTTTACGCAAACAAAACTCAGATACGGAGCCACAAAGCCATACTGCATATAGTATAGTTTATCATCTGTTTTCTCTTATTGTGATCTTGCCGGTACATTCAATGTACTGACCTACACGGCTGCAACGTATCATGTTGCAGATATTTCCTCGACGAGTAAGAGTTACGATACAGGGTTACGGTCTACACTCAACTCCGCCGATGGCGTTGATGGGACTCCACACCCGTTGTTGTTTCACTGAGACATATGAGGTATATATCAGTTTTACGTTATTTATACATGTGATTGCACTTTGATATATACATTGATGTACTGTGTGTGCCAGCATACTGATCAAGGGATGGCACAAATACACAGAGACTTGACCGTCTGAGGTCGGGTCGCTACAAAGGAAGACTCCAGTATTCGAGGGAACACTAGAGAACCAACGTGCTCATTGGGACGATTTTGTGAAATTCAAAGATTCGGAATTAGCTAAGGAACGGTCGAGAATAAACAAGAATAATGCCGAAAAAAAGGATAAGTTCCATAAGCTGGGGCCAGGTGGCTATGCGGTGGCAATGCCTAAGTGGGATAAGTCTGAGAAAGAGATGGAGGATGCGGTGTCACTCCGGTTACTAAGAGCTGGCCCCTGTGGTCGTGGACTTGGTTCTATGCGCATGGGGGAGTTGGACCAGAGAGGCAATGTTTCGACGAGGGCAAGTCTGAAGGGAGCCGACGATGCGATACTTGTTGCAATAGAAGAGGCACGATCGGGGGTGTTCCAGCCCAACAGAGAGAACGACGAGCTTAGGCGTGCCCTGGGAAATCCTGAACACCCGGGAAGAACACGAGGCAAGGGCGCTATTCCGTGGTATGAGGAGTTTTCAGAATGGAACACCGACTACAGAACCCATGCGAGAAAGAATATTGCGGAGGAGAAGAAGAGGAAGATGGAGGAGGAGAAGAGGAAGCGGGACTATGAACTCCTTCAAGGCCTAGAAGCAAGTCAAGCGGAATTGGTAGTCAAATTCCAACGGCAACAGGAGCAGATCGACTCACTTACCCAGCAAAGGGGGGTCTCGGCTGCAATAGCTAGCGGATGATCCAAAGATTGGATAGCACCGCCCATCCATGCCGAGAAGCGGCGTGGGTTCCGTCGAGACGACGCAATGCTGGGTAGATACCCCGTGGATGACATCACGGAGAACACTAACTGCGAGCTACACGTCAAAATGAAGAACATATCCATGAAGGTGGCGGACGGCGTTGCTTTTACAAATCCCCCCGAGGCAACCTTCCATTGCAACCCGATTCCAGCGGGCTATGCTCGTGTCTTGGTTGATGAGGTGGTGGACCCACCATATTCGGAGCTACAGCTTGACATTCCTGGAGGTGACGGCGAGCGCTTTCTCGGAGAGGCCAAACATCGTATCATCCTATGGAAAAAGGATTGCATCATCTTTCGAAGGCCACCGACACCGCGTCAGCCGACTCCTCGTCGAAGTCCGCCACCGAGTCAGCAGACTCCCGCTCCTGCAAGTCCACCAAGTCCGGCAAAGTGTCAGACCACTCCTCCTCCAAGTCCGGCAAAGTGTCAGGCCACTCCTCCTCCTCCAAGTCCGCCACGGCGTCAGACGTCCACTCCTCCTCCAAGTCCGGCACAACCACAGGCCACTCGTCGTCCAACTCAGCCCCGTCAGCCGTCTCCGCCGCCTCAGCAATCGCAGAAGAGACACCCCGCAGCTATGGTGCGTAGCGGTACGAGTCGAGGTAGTACATGAAGTACAGGTGGAGGCAAGCGATATAAATATGGTCCAAGCCTCACGCCTCTTCCGCAGAGGGCTTATGACAGGTCCGAGGAGGAAATCGCAACCATATCGAAGGCCGAGGTGGAGCCCATTTTGCACCCAAACCGCCACCGCCGCCAATGGAGAAACTGCCTGAGTAAGATTGACCACTTCATTCGTATGGCTCAACCACCAGCTCCCAAGCCTGTTGACACAGACTATGAGCGCCACATCAAGAAGTTAAATCGAGCACTTCTACGAAAGGAGGCGAGCAGGTCTACATCGGGATCGAGCAAACAAGAAGCAGCTGTCAAAAAATGCGGGAAAACCATTCCCCAGCTGGGAGAACAGGCGGCGCAATCGATCCCCTCGCTTGTTGTGCCAACAACACATGACAGTACGCGCGCCCAATATTATTGTGGGCAAACAATGCATGTTCCCGAGGTGGGCAATGTGGTAATAACAGAGGAGCATATAATGTAGGCTGAAGTTCTCAACATCACTGTTGGACAACTCCTCGAGATCGAGCCCATGCCTTTGCTTAGAGAGGATGAAATAAAACGGAAATATGTCCGGGGCCAACCTTTGGTCGAGCTGACATAAGGTCAAGAACCTCCCAACGAGAATGTATGAATTGCATCAATGGTACATGAACATTACCAAGATTTCAGATCGATTGTCCCTCATGGTGAATGCCAAGGAGGAGCATTACTTCCATGAGAAAGTTGTGTTCATTGAGTATTCTGAACTGTTTCAGTTATACAATCAAGACGCACTTGACAAATCTATCGTCAGTTGCTATTGTCTGTAAGTGATTTCTTTCTGTAATTTAAGTCTCAAGCTAGCTGTAGTGATCCTTTTGATCAATCATTACCTGTAATTATCCTCACTATATTCTTTTCTGTGGTATTATGCAGGATGAAGATGTATGAAATGAGAAAAGGTGGACGCTTTGGCATTTGGTTCATTGACCCAAACACCGTTAATGAATACACATGGCTAATAAATCCACGTCAACAAAAGAACGTAGAGGACAACATGCTAGAGTTCTTGAAGCGCCTCAAATACAATGAAGATATACTACTTCCTTACAACTTCCAGTGAGTCACAATCGCCTTGTACTACAAATTCTCTGTTTTTGCCTACTAGCTAGCTACATGTTTTTGCTTACATATGCCCGCTTAACTAAGACATGCAAACGTGTGTGCATGCAGATTTCACTGGTCTTGTGTATCATTAAAGTTGACGCCGAACAGTTGAAGTAATCGGACTCACTACTCAAAGAAAAACTGACTATAACATCTTGTTTGGGATAGTCAACAGTAATTTCAATCATTATTAACTATATAGCTCGGCCTATTTAGTTCGTCATTTCATGATATGAACTATTTAATAACCCCTTTATTCATTTTCTTTGTCGGCGGGCAGGTGGCTTCGCAAGGTTCATCGGCGTCACCAAGGCGAATGGAAAAAAAAGCTTAAATGGTTTCGACCCAAGGTAAGTAATTAAGTAGTACTAGCTAGCTAGCTAGCTGCCATCTCTTTAATTATCATGCTTGATTAATTATTATCTAATCAAATTCCATTCTCGTAGAGGCCCTGAAGCAGGCGCAGGGGACTGATCTGTGTGCATTCTGCGTTTGCAAGAACATTCGCATGATGGCGTCCGAAAGGAGCAGATCTCAAAGACAGGAATGGGTACGCTTGTCAGAACACTATTCACAATTTTTACACCATTATCGATATCTAGTCACACAACTAATACACATGCATATTGATCTCCTTCTTAACAGTTCAAAGAGGTGCGGAGAAGCTCCTAGAAACGGAGCGCGTAGAAGCACTTCAAGAGGAAATAGTGGGATTTTTGCTCGACCAGGTCATAAATCCAAGGGAGAATACTATTACCTGCTACCGCCCCCATGAAAACCACTTCCAATTGTCATCGTGGTTCAAGGCACCAATTAGGCTAATGCCACTGGCTCAAGGCAACATGCATATGTAGGAGAAATTGTATATAGCTATACATGTGTGTATGTGTGAATTAATTTATATGGTGGTTTGTGAGACATTGATGAGATATATATATATGCATGATTGGTTCTACTAGAATTATATATATATATATATATATATATATATATATGCATAACGTGTACAATGTGTAGTATCGTAAAATACCAGCAAACGAAAAGAATTAAAATGGAAACACAAAATTAAATGAAAAGAAATCATAAAACTAAAATCCCCCCAAACCTTATAGTACCGGTTGGTCTTACCCACCGGGACTAATGGGCTCCCGGACCCCGGAGATGGCTCGGGCATCGTGGTTGCCCTTTAGCACCGGTTCGTGCTGGACAGGTACTAAAGGGGGGGGGCTTTAGTGACCACAATTTAGTGCCGGTTATGGAACCGGCACTAAAGGGCCTTACGAACCGGTGCTATTGCCCGGTTCTGCACTAGTGTATCTATCTTAGGGGGGGTGTGGGTGGGAAACAGAATAACCACACTGTGCCTGTCAAACAAGGGCGCTGCCGCGTTAGCGCGAGGTCGAGCCGGGGGAAGGGGGTCGGGACACCCCTCCCCCATCCCGGCGATGCCGAGCCAGGAACAAGTCGTAGCAGGTGGCCGCGGCGTCACATGCGGAGGTGAGTCCGTAACATGACTTTCCCCATTATTTATCTTAGGGGGGTGTGGGTGCGTGGGTGCGGGAAACACAATAACCTAACTGCACTGAGGGGCATAGTTGTACTGACACATCTTCCTTGTATGAACTTGCCCCCATTATCTATCTTAGGGGGGGGTGTGGGTGCGTGGGGGTGGGAAACAGAATAATCGCACTGCACCGAGGGGCGTAGTTGTATTGACACATCTCCACAAATCGATTCCTTTGTTTCTCCTCCCCTCCTCTTCTCGCCTGTATGTTGCTTCTCCTGTTTCGCCGCGGGAGCATCGACCGACGGGTTGAACACCAGGGGTGAACTTCTCTGTGCTCTGTTTGCTCTTTTTGCTCTGCCATTGACTCCCCTTCCTTCTCCTTATGTACAGATTTTCACTGTATTTCTTAGTTATTGCTCTGGTGTTGTCTCAGGGTGGATTTGTTAGGGTTCCTTTGCTCTTGAACGAATGGTTCGCGTTAGTGATACTGGATTCGGTGGTGGATTTTGTGTTTGCTTGTAAGAGTTTTGCTTTGTATGGCGTGCTTCGTTTCTGAAATAGGTAAGAGCCCTAATTTCTGTTCATGTGTGTTACAGATCTGGTTCGGCATATTTTAGGTCTGTAGATCTCAATGGGTACATCATCCAGTCTAGACAAGTTGAATGCAGGTAATTTTTCCTGCAATTCTGATAATGTTTTATCAGATCTGGTGCTTAATAGGTTTTTATTTGTATAGGTGTTGTCTTATGGACTTTACAAGTTGTATGGATTTTGATTGTTGTTAATTTTTGCCCTGGAATGTGTGGTGTTTCTAGTTTTTAGGTTTTTGTGCGCTATGAGGCTTATGCGTCTTGATCGACATGTGTAGTTTGAACTGTTCTCCTGGCATTTGAATAGATTGTATCAGTCTGAGAAGAACTACTATGATGTTGAAAGTGTCGTCTTTTTGAAGTTTGGTGTGCCAGTGGTGGGGTGATATTGTTTTATTGGGTGTACTTGTAGTGTTCATATAGTTGAACTGATTGCTTGTTCATGTACTTTTTTTTTACCTTTTTGCTGATTATGATGTTGTTGCAGATGTTGGAGTGCCGGTGCCTACTGATTCTGACATATCAGAACGCTTTCAAGATCTTGTGAATGTTATTTTTGAGATACCAAATCCTCTAGAAGAACTTGCAAGTGTTGCTGGTGTTTACCTTTTATTTGCTTTTATTAACATCCTTGCATACATAAATTTGTTTAGTTACATCAGTATTTTCTTTTGTTTATGTCTGACGATATGTTCCTTGTTTTACTTGTCTGTGCAATGTTAATTGTTTTTAATTCTATATGTGTGTTCTTCTATTTTTTGATTTATGCAGTTAATGATAGTCATGGTACTACTGAGGACATTACAGACGTTCTGAAAGATATTAATGATAGTCATGGGAGCTTGCAGTTGTCGGTTACTCAGTCACAAAGCGTTGATGGAACTGAGCCTGTTACTCAGGCTGAGGATGTTCCTATGCAGCTACAGTTGGAGGACGAAAGGAAAAGAAAGAAGAAGTCGGATTTTCTAAGGAAAAAGGAGTTGGAATGGTGAAAAGAGGCTGCTTGCGTGCAACGAAGTGCTGAGGATGTTGCTCAAGTTGCTCAAGGTGGAGATGATGAAGGTGGTGACGCAACCATTGCAACTGGTGATGCTGGATCTCATGGAACTGATAGGCCTGTGAAGACAAATCCGTTGCAGACTCACTTGACGCAAGTGTTTCCTCATGATGCAGTTAAGGAAAAGAAAGATATTTTGAAGAGTAAGATGGCATATCCGAATGCTGATGGCAGACAGAGGCGTAGCCCCCATGTGAAAGTTGCTTCGCAACCCAGTAATAGCAAAGCTAATGCAGATAGTGTTGCTGTGAAGATTGGTCCAAGCACACTTGGTGGCTCTCCTGTTCGTCAGAGTCCATGAGTTTTGACAAATAAGAAGACTTCTTCGTCTCCTCTTCCAGAGCGCTCTTTGTTGAAGCAAAATAAGAAGTGTAAAGTTCCTCCTGCGAAGGTGAACAAAGGTGTGAAGAAGCGTGCTCGTGTCAAACTTGAAGATCCTATATCTGAAGAAGATGATATCGAAGTTAAGTCCGAAGATGAATATGAAGTGGTACGTGTTTGTGCTGTATGTGACTTACTAGTGGTGCTTGCAATGATTTAATTGTGATGTTGTTTTAAGAGCTGGGCAGGTTAGGGCTGGTCATTGTTTGCAACAATATAGGTTGTACTGATGTTGTTTTAAGAGTTGAACTTGTGCAATCTTTCTTTTTTCTTTCTTGCCTTCATATGCTTGTTTTGTTTTCTATATTCATTTAATTAAGCTGTGCCTTCTTTATTTTGATTTACAGCCTGTTAGCGTTATGGGTCCGATGAAGCCGGTGAGAGGCAAAGCCGGAAAAGTTGCTTTGGATGAAGGTGACCTATAGCAATTGAACTTAACTGTGCGATGTTCATTGAGAGAGATTGATGCTTGTGCTAAATTGCTTGAGAGTCGCCATGTGGCTTGGGTCTAAACAGCTGGTTTTAGTTCTATCTTCAAGTGGAAGGTGAAGTCTAACATTTCCCACCCTCTGATGGGAGTTTTGTATCGGAGGATAGATTCTGAAACGATGACCCTTTACATGGGTGAGGCTAATAAGAAGCTTCGCATCACTAGCGATGGTATACATCAACTATTTGGGTTCCCTCGTGGTGGTCGTTCTGCACCAAGACCGTTAGAGGACGGATATGACGAAGCTCTGATGAAGTTAAAATCGGAGTTTGACATTAGCAGGAACAAGGATATCAACACAAAGGATTTGAGGGATAGGGTCAAGATGCTTGTCAAGGATCCTAGAAAAGATGACCTTGCTCTCAAAGTGTTCTTCATTATTGTGTTTATGAAGGTTGTGTTGCCTAGTGCCGCCCCGCGTGTTTCCAGAGAGGCAGCAATGTTTGAGGATCTCGTCATTGAGGACATGGCTAATATGGATTATTTCCAGCTGATGGTTGATGAGCTTAGAATGGCTATACTCAGGTACCAAGATGGTGTTACCATGGGGAAGGCAATCACAGGCTGTGCTATAGGGCCTGTACTAATGTACCTTGACTGCCTTATCCATGGCAATACTCCGGAACCTGACATGCGAGTCCCCCGCATATGCTTCATGGATCCTGAGAAGCTTTTCGATCTAGCTGATGCAGATTTGATAAAAAAAGGCAACGAAGATCCAAAGACTTGTGTGTTTGGGGAGCTTCCAGTGAGTTTTATTTCTGTCGTGTCTTGCAGACCTTTTTTATTTAGGTATAGCTATTTTTGCTAGAGTGAATATGTGTACTGCAGAGTTACCTATTTAGATTTTGTCATTTCTTATGCTTTGTGAGGTTTAGGTACGATTTTTTAGTACTGTTGTTTTATGTTTGGTTGAACTAAATCTCTTTGTTCAACTGACATGTTTGTAAAAACTAACAAATTGGCACTGATAGTGAAAGATCGTTATAGCTATTGATTTGAATCTTTTAATATAATGTTTATTTTTCCCTACGTGTTGCATTGATTAATTTACTCTTTTTTGCCTTCTTCGTAGTGGAAAACTCAAGAGGAGGTTGTCTTTTTCCGAGTGTATAAACGGCCAGTCCTGGAGATGTCGTGGTCTCAGGTTCCCAAGATTTCATCTCTGCATGATGAGGTGAGAGATGACCGTGGTGTTGAGGGTTCTGGCTATGTTCCCCCTGGCCCTAGTAAGGCTAGTACTTCACAGAGGCAGGGTTTTGGTATTGATGTAGTTGTTTCTGCGTTGGAGCGCGCTGAGCATATTTTTAGTAATGTGTGTTCTGAGCTGAAGAAGGTCCCAACTACAGTTGAGCGTCTAAGCTGTATCGATGGTATCCTTCCTGAAGGTCGTCAACTTAATGTTGAGGAAGCAGTGGAATATATTAAGATGAAGAGAATTTTAATTAGTGACATGCGTGATGGTGCTGCTCAACTAATTCAGAGCTCTGTTCGTCTGTTGAACAACATGAAGCGTTTCAAAAGTATGCAAGACTCTCGCTGCAAGCCATATGAAGAAAGTGCAAATTTTGTTATTAGGCAGATTGAGCAAGATGAGTGTGCTGCCACCGACAGCAGTGCTGGGGATGGTTCTGAGACTAATATTTCTGATCACCATATTAATGATGTTGGCTTGGAGCGCCCTGTTGTTGATGTGAGTCAGTCCTCGATGTTTGCAATTTTTACTATGTTGTTCTGCTGTCAGTATTGTAGTTGAACTTACTCAACTTCATCTGATTATTAATTTTCTTTCATGCAGGATGAGGCTGCTGCCACTGACAGCAGGGCTGGTGATGGTACTGAGGCTAATGTTCCTGATCACCATATGAATGATGTTGGCTTAGAGCCTCCTGTTGTTGATGTGAGTCAGTCCTCGATGTTTGCAATTATTACTATGTTGTTCTGCTGTCAGTATTGTAGTTGAACTTACTCTTATTCATCTGTTTATTAATTTTTCTTTCATGCAGGAGACCACTCATAATGTTGAGGCTACTGTTGACCGTGGAATTAATGATCCATCTACTGATAAGTGCAAGGTTATTTTTATTTTTATTTTGTTTATATTTATTTTTGAATTTTCATGCGCACCAATGTGCCTTACATGTTCATTTTTCTATCCCACGCCGTTAGTGTGATTTAATTCCTTGTGTTTATTGTTGCTAATAATAGCATTGATTTTTTCGCTTCATTACTATGAGTCCGGGTCCTGTTGTTGGCGACGAGCCTTGTTCGACCATTTGTGATGTTCCTTTGAATGTTAGTAGCAGCAAGATCGATGATGTTGCTGTGAATGCTGCTAAGGTTTGTTTTTCTGTGCACCTCTTGCTAGCTTTTTTTATTATTAGTTTTTGCTCATATCATTCACTTATTCTGAATTTTCTTTCCGATGACTAATGTTGAGCGTGAGGCTGCCGTTAGTGGTCGAGATGATGCTTGTGGTGTTCCATTGAGTAGTGGGCGTGATGTTGGTACCAAAGTTGGTGATGAGGTTGCTGGCGCTGCCAGCATACTTTATGCCAAATCGTCTGGTGTTGGTATTGCTGGGAATGAAAATCTTTCTGATTGTGATGATTTCCCGCCAGAAAATTTCCCGCCTAGAGGGGTTGATTACGGTGAGGCATTGCTAGATGCCTCTAGCGTGGAGGAGGTACCATCCGAGGATCCCTACTGGAATCAGGATCTTTGCCGTCAGCTAGATCTTTGTTGTGTGCTAGCCGACGGCAAAGAAGGTCTTTGACCTCAACTTGATAGAAGCTGACGGCAAAGATCCTGCTGACCGCAAAGATCATGTTTGCCGTCATCTAACCCTTTGTCGTCCGCTGGATAATGAGGGTGGCCCACTAACGAGTAACACCTAACGGACACTTTCTTTGTCGTCCGCTAGCTGACGGCAAAGAAAGTGGCCAAACTAACGTCCGTTAGCTAGGATCTTTGTCGCTCACAGCGCACGGCAAAGAACCGTGGCGCTAACTATAATCCATCGACGCCGCTTCGCCCACATCTCTATCATCCCTCTCTCTCTCCGCCATGATCCGAGCCGCAGCCGCATACGCCACCCCCATGCCGCCGCCTCGCCACACCCTGGGCCATCCGCGCCACCAAAGAGCTCTGGTGACCCCTTCCCCGCTTCACGCCATCCTCGTTGCCACGCCACGCCGCCCCAGCCCGGCCGCGTTCGAGCTACCGCCGCCCCACGCCACCCACGTCGCCGCAGCACCCCCTCCTCCACCCCGGCGGCCCCCGCGCCCCTCTGCTCCACCACCGCCGCAGCCCCGCCGCTCCGGTGCCCCCTCCTCCACCCGGTGGCCCCGTCGCCCCTCTGCTCCACCACCACGACGCGTTGTCGCTCTGGCGCCCCTCCTCCACCGGGCCGCCTCGGCGCCCCTCTCCTCCACCACTACGGCGCCCCACCGCTCCGGTGCCCCCTCCTCCACCCGGTGAGACCTCTTGTATTTTTTTCTATTTTTGTTTCTGTATTTTAAGTTTAATTTAGGTTTACTTTAGGTTTGGTTTAGTTTAGATTTGGTTTAGTTTAGGTTTGTTTCTATGTAAAATTTGTCAGGGGTACAAACAAATGTTTGTCTGAAATTTGACATTGTTATGTGATTAAATTCATTATATTGATTGATTGATTCACTCACTGAGATTGGCTGATCAAGCAAGCAGTGTTCCCCTCTTCTTAGGTTGTCAACAACTGATTAATTTGAATGTTGAATAGTAGTACAATGTGTGAGAGTGTGATGATCATGATGAGCTAGATTGCAATTCATCACGTAAAGGGAGCTGTGATCTTCCTCTTCCTCTTCATATTCTTCTCTGTCTCTGTATCACCATGCATCATCAGCATCCGCATCAGCACCATGGAAATAATCTAGGAGTATCTATCTATCTTTGTGTTGTGCAAGGGGAATTAGAGAATATGTTTTTATGTGTGTGTGTGGTTCGCTTGGGTACTGGTGGTCTGGCTGGCTGGCTGGCTGTTGCTCTACCACCAAGAAAGGAAGGACTCACTCCCCACACCTCCCCCCTGCTTATTTGCCTTATATGCCTGGAAATGTAGTACATATTTGTGTAGTGAAGACAAAACTTGAACCAATATCAACCGGGACAATATTGGATTTATGTGATGTGAATTCATAATTACAAATAAGTATGTTTTTGGTATCATTGACACCAATTTGCCGCGGATAGTGATAACAAGCTCTTGGTAACTTCACCTATATATTGCCAACCAGAGTTGCTTCACCTTAGGAATTAACAATCAAGAAGAAGAAGAAGAAGATAATTAAAGAGGAGGAAGAAGAAGTGTATTTTCCCTATTTTAGATTACTATGCTCTTTTATTCAACATTTTCAGTTTTCTTTCACGTCTAAACAAATCCCTAGTTTTAAAGGGTGCCAATTGCCATTGCCAACTACCTACCAAATTAATTAAGTATTGTTGATGTTGTTGAGCACAAATGCATTGCTTTTTTTGCTCAGTTTTCTTTCATGCCTACAAACTTGGCTCTGTGTTTATAGATATGCTTCTAGATACTAATTGGTCTCTTCTGCTGCTTATTAGAGATGGGGAGAGGCCGTCACTGCAGGCTCTGCTTTGCCACACCGGAGTACGAGTTCTTCAGTATCATATTGAGACATCCTCCGAGAGGCAGGTATATAAAAGGAGAGATCTCCCCTTCACCCATCTCATTGTGATAACTCTGCTGTTTGCTACATCACTCCTTGTCTCAAACTGCAGAGGTTGCCTGACACTTTTATGACGATGCTGGACGGCTATCGGCCAAAGCATGTGAAGCTGCGATAGGCCGGCAGCGGGCTACGCAGGCTTTGGGACGTGGAGTTGGTGATCAGGTACAACCACATGTACCTATGTCATGGCTGGGAGTAGTTCTACTGTGCCTACGACATGTGGCACGGGTACTTCCTTCTCTTCAGGTACGACGGCGACGCCATGCTCACCGTGAAGGTGTTCAACACGACTATGTGTCGCATGCGCTACTAGGACGACGATGATGCCAGTACGTTCTGCCTCTTCTTCCTCTACATTTTGCTTTGTCTCACATCTATTATTAACGGTCATTGTTGCATTTGGTCAGGCAATGGGAGTAGCAGCAGCGACTCTGGCTACAGCCAAAGTAGCAGCGACTCTGGCTGCAGCAAAAGCAGCAGCGAGGATGATCCGGAATGCAGTGGGGAAGAAGAGGAGCAGAGTGGGGATGAGGAGGTGCAGGCTGAAGATGGGCAACAGATGGTGGTGGCTGACGATGGGCAAGAGATGGTGGTGGCTGAGGATGACCTAGGGATGGTGCTGCCTGAAGATGGCCTCGCGGTGCTGGTGGTGCCTAACAATGACCTCGCGATGGTGGTGGTGTTGGCGATCCCACAGTCGGGCGACATGACCATGCCAATTGTGGTAGAAGAATACATCCCACTGCCTCCACTGCCTCTCCACTCTTGGCGCATCAGGATGAGGAAGGAGAAGGAGAAAGGAGGAGTGAACTATGCCAGGTATGTCAGATCTCCAGAATGATCTATATATACTTAGCTTTGTTTCCTCCGAAATGACATAAGTTAGCTCTAATATGCTAAGTTATCTCTAATGTGCTTAGTTTCCTAGGTTTGCTCAATAATGACATATACACTTGGCTTACTTGTGTAAAAAATGGCATAATTATGCTTAGTTAACTAAAAAATGGCATAATTAGTTAAGTTAGCTCCAAAATGACCCATTTAACCCAGGTTAACTCCAATATGATCCATTTTACCTAGGTGTGCTCCAAAATGACCAAGTTTA
Organism: Aegilops bicornis; assembly: GCA_021605145.1. Lineage (NCBI taxonomy): Eukaryota > Viridiplantae > Streptophyta > Magnoliopsida > Poales > Poaceae > Aegilops > Aegilops bicornis. The sequence continues at coordinate 156,210,973 of CM038673.1, forward strand.
CCTAGGTTAGCTCCAATTTGATCCATTTTAGCTAGGTTAGCTCCAAAATGACCTACTTTATCTAGGTTAGCTCAAAATGACCAAGTTTACCTAGGTTAGCTCCAATATGATCCATTTTAGCTAGGTTAGCTCCAAAATGATCAAGTTTACCTAGGTTAGCTCCAATATGATCCATTTGAGCTAGGTTAGCTCCAAAATGATCAAGTTTACCTAGGTTAGCTCCAATATGGTCCATTTTAGCTAGGTTAGCTCCAAAATGATCAAGTTTTACCTAGGTTAGATCCAATATGATCCATTTTAGCTAGGTTAGCTCCAAAATGACCTAGTTTACCTAGGTTAGCTCCAAAATGATCAAGTTTACCTAGGTTAGCTCCAAAATGACCTAGTTTACCTAGGTTAGCTCCAAAATGACCAAGTTGGCATAATATGCTTAGTTCACTCAAAGATGGCATAATTAGGTAGGTTAGCTCCATTTTACCTAAGTATATGCTTACTTCTTATTCTAGTCTTCTTCTTCTTCATTTTCTTCTTCTTCTTCTCACTTTCTTGTTTCCCATTTTGTAGATCTCATTTTATTCACGGAAGCTTGCATGGATGGAGTGCTTCTTTTCCCTTTCTGCTTTTATTTTCTATCGATGAACTTGCATGGATGGAACTTGTTATATGGATGGATGGATAACGGTGTTGGATGAACAATGTGAAACTTTTGTAATATGTATGGATGGAACAATGTACCTGTTGGTTATGTATGTATATATGATGAAACTTGTGTGTTGGATATGTCTTTTGTGAAATTTGTGTGTTGAAACTTGTGTGTTCAAATTGAATGAATTTAAGAAATAACAGAAAAAACTGGGGCTACACAGGATCTTTGCCGTTCGCCAGCGGACGGCAAAGCATTTTGCCATCAACCAGCGGACGGCAAAGATGCCACGTGGCAGCTCCCTGTTCAACCTGAGGCTGTTCTATTTGGTTACTTTGCCGTCTGCCAGCTAGTGGCAAAGCTCATCGTTAGCCCCTAGCGGCCGGACGTTGTCACGTGTGCCGTCCAGGACCGTTGCCGTCAGCCGGCTGACGGCAAAGATCGTTTCATGTTTGCCGTCCGCCAGCTGATGGCAAAGAAGCCTTTGTCGTATCCCATTCAGCCGGACCTGTTGCCGTCAGCTAACGGACGACAAAGGTCTTTGCCGTCTGCCATGTATGCCTTTTCCGTCCGCCATGGCGGACGGCAAAGAAGCTGATTCCAGTAGTGGATGATGATTTACTTCTGTCGATTACTTCTGGCCCTTGATGCACGAGGCACTCGTGTCCTCCCAGGATTTTCTTTCTTCAGAGCCTGAAAGCGCAGCCATAATGCTATTGTCACACCCTGATTTTCATGGCACAACACTTAAGATAATAAATCATGATAAAATGTGGTTTGATAATTTTTTTTGCATTATCTGACTTTTTATTTGGAGTTGGTTTTCTCTTTGTGTTTTTTTTTCAAGTGCTCTTTAAAGTCAACACAACTCCACCTTCTATACCCCATCTCCTTGCCCCAAGCTTCTTCCCAATGATCATGCCATGTGTATAGAGCAATATAGTATTTTCTTACAAAAATAATTTGGCCAAAAAGTATTTTCTAAAATTAGTTTTCCAAAAACCCCTGAATTGAGGTTTGCACTGCAAGTACTTGATTGGGGTATGAAAAATCTTTAAAAGAGTATATTTGAATCCTATTAGATATTTAGGACTCCCAAAAACCACAAAAATATAATTTTAGAAGTTATTTTCCTATTTTATTTAAAGGCTTTTTCTTTAGGCCAGAAATGGCCTTCAATAGGTTAAAATTATTTTAATACTTTAAAAATATTTGTGAAACTTTAGGGAAGCTCACTGGACATATATTGTCCATATATAAGAGTTTCAACACATGGTCATGTTCAAAATATTGGTCAAACCCCTCAAAAACCCTTTCTGGATATTTCAAGCTTTTGAAATATTTACAAAGGAAATATTATCTAAAAATTCCAAGAAAATTCTATCATGTCACATATGACATATTAGATGATCTTGCCAAGTTTCATGACTTGGAGAACAATATAACATCATCAAATCCCCTCAAAACCATTTCTGTCCATTTTGAAGTTTGAGCAACTTTACATTGCCAAACATTTCCAACTGTTCTCAAACCTTGTGAACATGATCAAATGTTCTAGTTATTCATCTAGACCAAGTGGCACAAGTTGGAGAACAAGTTAACTTGATCAAAGGGCCCCAAAACCCTTCCTGTCCAGAACCAAATTTGAACAACTCTACATTGGCAACTTTCTCCTTTTGATCTCAACTTTTGTGGGCATGTTCATAACCTCAAATGATGACACTACACCAAGTGGTGCATCAAGGAGAACAGATTTGCATGACTAAATCTTAGAGAGTCCATTTCTGCTGATTTCTAGGGTTTACAAAAGTTGCATTGGCAACTTTTCCCAAATGAACTCAATCTTGGTGGAACCACTTAGTTTCTCATACCATTTGACCCTGTCAAGCCTCATGACAAATGGAGATCAACTACTTGCCCAAACCTATATCAAACACCTTCTGCCATTTTACTAAAACCCCTGTTTTGACCACTTCCACTCTTCTCCATGGCCTCAACTTTTTACCACAGCCCCTCAGAGTCCCCTTGCAGCTCTAGTAACACTTCCCTAGCCTCAACTCAATGATTGAAGGGTGAAACATCCTCATTTACCCCTCTGGACAGCCCCTTTCCCTCTCTCTCTCTCGACCCCACTCCTCTCCTACTAGCTCCCCAGGGCACCCAATGCTCCTCCCCTCTTCTTTACTCCCCCCTAGAGCTACCAGACATCTTTGCCCGCACCCACATTGCATAGAAAATGGCCATGCCGGCCATTTGGCGCTTCGAGCTGCTACAATGCGCCTCAAGACTGTAGCCGCCCCCTTCCAGGCACCTCCGGCCACCTCGGCTCTCCCCCTCACGCCAGCCGATGCTCCTCGACGTCCTCAGCTCGCCACGCCTCTGTCCCCCTCCTCCTTCTCCCTCCTTCCGCCCTTGCTCGCATGCGCACCATCCGCCCGAGAGCTCCAATGAGCGGCCTCACACGTGTGGCTCCTCTGGCCCCTCCTGCTTCCTCTCTCTTCCTTCCCTCGCTCTGGACCGAACCCACGAGCACCCCAGGCATGCCCATCGCCCGCGTGACTCCACAAAGAACGACAATGACCTCGCGGCCAAGACGGGTTCACGGTGAGCCGTGGCTCGCCTACTTAAAGGCCTCCCGAACCTCTCCTCACCACCACTGGCCCTATCACACTCCAACTAGCCCCCCGCACCCCAGTTCATCTCCAAAAGCGCCCGAGCTCGAGATCGAGGTCGAGCTCACGCCACTGGTCGCCACGATCTCACGGCATGTGCCACCCGGCCCTCTTTATTGCTTCTCTAGAACACCCATAGCTCACCTATCGATTCCCCCTCTTTCCCGCTCGTTTTGCAGTCGGAAACAGCTAGAGCCATCAACGCCCGACGCTCCTCCACCATGAACCTCGTCGCTGGCGAACCACTGCTCCCCTCCGGCCAACTCCGACACCACCCGAACGGCGACAGGGCGAGGAGTCCAACGGTGCCATCTGCTCACCCCGTCGTGCCCGGAAACGTCGCCGGTGAGCTCGCCGGCCCTCTGTCGCAGGGTTAGGGATGACAGGCGGGCCCCGCTTGTCAGCCTCTCCCCTCCATCGCCCCCTCTCTCTCTCGCTGACGCCGGGGCCCTGCCCGTCAGTTTTAAACCTGGCGCGTGCGCGTGCACCAGTGCGCTGGGCCACCTCTCTGGCTGGGCCTGCTGCGCTACGGCTGTTCTGGCCCAGCAAGCACAGTGCTCCTTTTCCTTTTTCTTTTCTCTCAAATTTGGAAAAATTCCAGAGGATTAAATATTCATCCAATTGCAACAATTCCAACTCCCATATTTTTCTAAAAATCCCACCTATTTAATGGTATAAATTTCATTCATGACCAACCAACTTTTATGTACTGTTCATATTTAAATTCAAATTTGAATATATTTAAACCCCTCTGAAAATCCATTTCTTCTATTATGCTACTCCAAATCCAAAACTAGGAATTTTCCCCTTCTTAGTTTTCACCTTAGTATTTAACAAAAATAAGTTGACACTTTTCTAAGCACTTTGGTTTTTCTGTTTTACTATTGCCTTATTTTCTCGTTATTTTTTTGCAACGATTAGATCCCGTACTAGACGAAGTTGCTGAAGAAGAAGAAGGAGAAGGATTTCGAGAACTTGAAGACCAAGGCAAGCAGCCCTTTGACCATGTCTATGAAACCCTTTTTATGCATGTCATATAGCACCATATTGTTGTTGCAACGGAATCATGATGAGGTGGTAACCACCTTGATGGTTTGCCACCGTACTTCCTCGTTGATACCTGCATTGTGCATGACCCTACCTTCTTATGAGGGTTATGCCGGTGGGAGTAGATAGGATGCTAAAGTAGATGCTACGCAAAAAGGGACGTGTATACGCATGATGAAGGAGACAAAGTATTTTCAAAAGACTTTTCGAAAACCCCGTCGGGTGCCACTTATGCCCGAGGGAGATGATGAGATGGGTAACCACTTGATGACAAAGTGGTGTACCAAGGCAAGTGCGTGCTGTTTTCGAAAACGGATTAGATTTAAGATTTGTCGACTGTCCCAACCTTACATGCGCAACCACTCTACCCTTATATGGGAAAGGGCATTATTGATTACCTATGTTGATACTAGCTTGGAGCCCGCATTAGTAGTGACGGGGGAGAGTTGGTGCTCTCTCTCGAGACAGGGTCGTGCCAGGTAGGGCGGCCCTGACTGTTTTCACGGGGCACCGGATACACCGTTGTGTCCCCTCTTGGATGTTACGATCCCGAGTGAGTCTCGTATGAAACAACGAGTGGACTCCTTGTTAGTGTCCTCTAGGGAAAGATAGTGATCGGGTGCTTACCCAGGGTACTTGAGGTATCGCGGGTCGTGGATGACACGGAAGTTCCTCGGATCTTGTGGGTAAAGTGTGCAACCTCTGCAGAGTGTCAAACTATTCTAATAGCCGTGTCCACGGTCAAGGACAGTTGGGCGGTGTTGCTTAAACTATGTCTAGAGTTTTACAAGTCGTGTGTGTGTGTTGATAAAACTACTTGGGTCAAGTCAAGGGACTTGACAAGATTGAGTTGGGTTGGTGCCCACTCTATTTATGATGATATCTGTAACCTGTCCTCTGGTTACTTGAATTCTCCTGATGCACGTCTTACAAGTTGTTGAACATGTCATTGCACTCAAAACTAGCTTTCTGCAAAAATTTACCTATATAATGTATTGTTACATCTTGGACCAAAACATGGGTTGCTTGCGAGTACATTCAAAGTACTCATTGGCTTTCCACTGGTTATATAATTGACCAGGCCTGGAAGAACCGGAGTTCGAAGAAGAGTTCTTTGGAGACGAACATGCGAACTAGGACGTTTCCCAGTTAGAATGCCTGTATGGTTAAGGCAGATGGAATGGGCTCTACTTATCGATGAAGATTTCTGTTGTTTGTGTTTCATTTGATGTTCAACCCTTAAGGCTTTATCAATGTAAGACTTGACCATAATGGTCATAATTTGTGTAAGACGGTATGTATGGATGTAAGACTCTTGTTATTCAGCTTTTGTGTGTTCAGTGAGCATTGATCTCTGGGATCACTATACACGTGCATTCGGTGATCTCGACTTATGAGTCGTGGTCCCTACAACTATCCTCACAAGATCTTCCATCATCAAACCCTGAAACTGGAGGCATATTGGTGTCATGACAGGAACTCCCATCGTCAAACTCTGATAGTGCAGGTAAGGACATGTAAATGAGGCGTACTTCTCATTTATGGCATTTTGGACATGTTCACTTGTAGTGCTTGAACTTATTATTTTTATTCTTTTTCTGCAAGCAGAAGGTGCTAATGTGATTAAGGTTGATTTGTTTTTCTTCGTTATTACGAGGTTGCGCACGAACTGTGCGAAATGGTTAGTATGGGATTTTGCTTGTATCATTTTCGTCTTTTTTTCCTCTCATATGACTATTGTTGTTATTGTAGTAGTTTTAATTCATGTCATCTTTTGTCTTTTCCTATTGAAAAGCCAATGTTTCAAAATCGCGAATGTTATGCCAATGTTGGTTCTATTGCTAAAGCGTTTGTCCCCACTGGCATGCTCAACTCAGACAGTGCTGACGTTGTTTTATATTCTCTACGTCAGAAGTACCGAGACACTGACAAGTTGATAGTTCCTAGATGGGTGACGGTCAGTATTTTCTTTTGTAGATAGGATGATAACTTACTTTGGCAATTTTCTAACTGTTTTTGTTCTTTTTGTACAACAGACCAAAATCTGTGATGGAAATATTGATGGCAGTGTGCTACAGTGGTTCATGAGATCAGGGGCTGATGGTTTTGACCAGGTAGGTGAACTTGAACTTATTGTACTCATGAAGTAGAACTGCCATGTTTTTTTCAAGTTTGGGAGGTGGGAATGAACTTGAGTAGGCTGCTTTTTATCCCGTTACTTATGAATGATTTGTTCTTGTTTTTTTAGAGTTGCACTTAGTGTCGCAAGGAAATTGAACTGATATGTTTGTTGCAAGTTTGGGCGGTGGATATAAACTTGAGTATGATTTTTTTGTAGTGGGTTGCTTACTCAACTTCCCTTTTTTGTCAGCTTCTTTTCCCTACTTTTGATCCGCCGTCATTTGCGGCTGCCATGAAGCCTAGTGACGAATCTGGGCATTGGTGCTTGATTGTTCTGAATTTGAGGTTCCATCATTTTGAGTGTCTTGATTCACTCTGTGATGAAACCTGGAGTGATGCAGTTAGTTTTTTAAGGACTATGACAGATAACATAAAGAAGCTTTGGAGGGAGTCCAGCATAGACAAGGCCAAACCGTTCTTGCCGCCGAATATTGATGGTTTCTCTTGCGAGTTTGTGCGGGTGCCGCAGCAGAGAAACATGTGAGTATCTATTTTTAATCATTTTTCTTAGTTGTTTTTGTTGCTGGGAGGATGGTGTTCCTGTTTCTCGAATTTGTGATGTACCCTTTTGTGTTTTCTTTTGTTAACAGGCATGATTGTGGCTTCTTTATGCTACAAAACTGCAAGACCTATCATTGCCGGGAGGATGGTATGGTTGAAATGTTGGATTACAGCCATGAAGACATTCTTGACATTAGGAAGACTTTTCTGTATACCTGCGCAACTAGCGATGTGTTTGATGTTGACTTCCGGGGTTTGTTTGGCATCGAACCCTGTACGTATGCATCACCTTTTGTAATTTTTTGCAGCTTGTGCTTCTTGATTAGTACTGTCATGAATTATTTATTTGTACTTACCCTTGATGCGGTCCTTTCTTTTTTAATTTTGCAGGTGAGTGGTTGGATCTTGGTGAGCATGACTACAGGATCTTTGGCAGCCAGTTCTCGGAGCTCGAGCATGTAGCTATTGATTTTAGCCAGGGGCGTTCTCTCGAAAAGACAAGATCTGGTGTTATGAAGGGGCGGTTGGGAGCTCTGAAAGGTTCTACGGCTGCTTGTGCAGAGAGCCCCTCTACACCCAAGAATCCCATTGTGGAATTGATAGACAGCGACGATGACGCGTTTGACCAGATTGCTGGCATGGGAAGAGTCACCAGGAGTGCTGCTGCCAAGGGTTTACCCCCTTGCTGGAATAGTGTCCCGTAGAGCTGGTGCTGCTAGGAAGGATCCTGCTATGGATTCTAGCAATGTTACAAGCACGAAGCGTGCACCCAGAGCTCCTATAAAGTTTTTGCTCCCCTGTGCAGCAGCTTCACCCTCATAAATTCACTCACCTGAACAAGGCTCGCAAGTTGTATAATCTGTTTCTTAGTGATAAATGGCGTGAGAAGTATGTCGAGTGAGTATCTCTCATTATGCTTCCTCTTCTTATCTTCTATTGTTTCTAACTGCTAGATAAATATGACCCGAACTGTTCCTTTTTATAAAACTTGAACTGCTATGAATGCCTTATGTTGCTTCCCCTGTTTTTTGTTCTTGTATGTGCTGAAGGAATGTGTTCTCAATGATACCTCATCCTGATGATAGCATAACTAGCTTCACTGGGAAACGAATCTGGGAAGTTTTTTCACCTGGGAAAATGATGGAGGGTGATATAATGGACTTCCTCATTGATTATTGGAAGCAAGATCCCGAGAGAAATGTTGATTTCGCATCTGGAAAAAGGGTATTGCTGAGTCCATATTTCATCACGGTAATCAATCAGATCATTTCTTTCTGTTAAACAAGACTGCCTATTGTTTTACGAGTTTTGATAATACTTTGCTTGTTGATCCTTTCCTCCTGTATATATTTCTTTTTTGGCTTTTTACAGGTTGTGCTTGATTGTACGTTTTACGGTGATGAAGATAAGGAGTTTAATGTGGAGAGTGCATCGAGAGATTTCAAGAGCTATGTTAAAGATGAGGAAGACTTGCTCAGTGCCGACCTTGTGAGTTCTACTAGCTGATTTTTGGTTTTATTTGTTTGTTGTCATGCTGGTTTATTTTGAATATTTAATATGTCTTTTTTGGTCATTTGTTTTTTAGTTCTTGATGCCTCTATTCAAACCTATGATTTTACCAAGGGATAGGAAAGTGAACCACGTTTCCTTATATGTCATGAATCGGTACCGGAGTAGTATCGACATCCTTGACTCTTTACCTTATCCGAAGAACCATCGTCCGTCAAAGAACACCTATCATAAAGACTGCGAGAAGATTGTGAGTGACATTTATTTTCTGTACTGGATTAATTTTTCCGCATCTTTGTTTCTGTTTTTCTGAGACCTGAAAATGTGTGGTTTGTTTTCTTTTTTTTACAGATTTCTAGATTGGTCCAGGTAATGAAGGATGTGAATGGTGATGCTCAGTACAATGGGAGCAATCAGCCCAAATGGGATGTTTTTGCAAAGAAACCAACATTTGTCAAGGTTCCACTTCAAGGGCCGAATGAATGTGGCCATTATACTCTGAAGTATGCGGGGTCCTATGATGGTGAAAAGATTGTTGAGAACATTTGAAATAATGACGTGGGTTCTAGATGAGCTTTTTCACTTTCTGTGTTTGGATTATTGTGTATTCTTTTTTTATGTGTCATGGTTTTTATTAATTTGTTTTATTGTTTTGCAGCCTCATATTGTTGATTGGAACACCGAGGATCTGTATAGAGTTGTGTTCAACCAGAATAACCATCTTCTGGTGACGGAGCTTCCCGAGGAGGTTCAGGCTTTGGCTCCTGGTGCATAGAAGAAATGGTCATCATTTCCGTAGTGAATGGGATAGTTGTGTGATATATCTCTTAAAAGCACTGTAGGCTTTGTTTGTAGTGTTTGAATGTCTTGTCAAGTACTATGTAATAACTGGTATATTTTGTGTTGTGTTTAAGTGTGGCACAATGTTTAACAAACTTTTTTTCCATGATGATAGTGTGGTTGAATAGCTGTTTCATTTGTGTATGTTTCATTGGGAATTTGTTTTGGTTAAGTTTTATTTTTTGTACTAAAGACTTATATACTAGTTGAACTGAAAACACATTTTTTTCAAGTGCACTACGAGTTGTTGCTGAGAAAGCGAGATTTATTTTATTTTTATCTGTTTCCAACCTAAGTTGGACCTTTATAGTTTCTGTACCCTCGTTTCTTGTACTTATCATATAGTTCTATTAGTACTGAATTAATCTCATTCAGCGTAATGCTTTTAAAATTTGGTGCCAAATTTTTGTTTGAACTTCATGAACTTTAGTAGTTGAACTTCATAGTAAAAGTTAAAGCACTGCTTTAAATTAGCTATGTTTAAGAGATAGCCCTATTAAGTTCATAACTACTTCACTAGTCTATGTGGACTGATGCTTCTATTGTTTTCTTTTGTGAATTTTTGTCCTTGGTCGAACTATAATCTATTTGGTTGAGTCTTGGCCTTCTTTCTCAAGGCATTAATTGGTATCATCATAGCACTTACCGAATAAACTGAGTTGTACTGAGATTTCAATTGTGCTAGTACTTTGATTATTTATATATATTTTTTTGTGTTGTTTGAAACTAGTACCTCACTGGTCAATGTGGGCTGATGCTTCTATTGTCTTTCTTGTGATTTTTCTCCTTGGTTGAACTGATATCTTTTTCATATAGTTTTGGTCTTCTTTTTGTAGGATGTGGTTTTTCTCAAGGCAATATTTGGTATCATCATAGTACTTGCCGTATAGACTAAGTTGTACTAATATTCCAATTTTACTATTACTGTTATTCTTTGTGTATCACTTTGTTAGGGAATGCGAACTGAAGCTTCCCGTTCCTTCTTATTTTTGTAGAATAAATGCACTGTGTGTTCAAGTGTACCAGTACTTTCTATCCTAGCATGCTAGTGACTAGGAAATACCTACTGATGGTTCTTTGCTTTTCCTATTGGAGTACTAAGTAATTTTCTAACTACTATTAGAATGATTCTTTTAGTACTGAATGATGTCCTCGGCTGGAACTTACTCTTTTTAGTGTTCTTCTGAAACTAAAAACTGATTTTTAGTGTGGTAGTACTACCGTACATGTCTAAGATGTACTGAGGGTCCAAGGCTACTATTTGCTGTTGTCCTTAGTTAGTCTGCCACTGTTTGTTTGTGAAAATATCCATGTGTGATTTGTTGCTCCATGACTAGTGCTGCATAGTAGCCATCAAGTTTCATTTACAACCTACTTCAACTTCAAATGATGGAATAGGAAGCTAGCAAACTTGTCGAACAACATAAGCAAACGATGTACTTGATAGACATAGGCAAACTTGTTCAAACCCTGACACACATAACATAAGGAAGCTGGTTCAACCTAACGAAAGCAACCTACAAATCTGAAACAACAAGATTAAGGAAAAGCAGAAGCGCGAGCAACACGAAGGCAGACTTTCATGACTCTTCATCCTGCAAAGTTGCAGTGGTAGTAGGGGTCAGCCTCCTGCTCTTGTGCAATATCCCAACCTGTCACGATGTTGTCGATTATCTTCCATGACTTGTACGTGGCGTACGCATATTTTCCTGCGTACTCGATGAGGTTGTCTGGCAGCGGGCTGGTCCCCCAAAGTTTGTGGTCTTCCTCCTTGTTGATGTTCTGCTTCATGCCTTTATAGAACGGGTGGATGACGCTGGCTGCAACATCGACCAAGGAGTCGTAGAATTTGTTTGTGGTTGTAACTTTCCACTTGCGTTGCATGTCGATGAAGTTGTTGGGGTTGATCTCCAAACCGGACTTGTTCAGCATCTTCTTGTCACCTTCAATGCTGAAACCGGCAAATGTGTACAATTTCTCCTCCTGCAGGAACTGTTTGAGGTGCTTGGGCTTGCAAGGGGGGAGATACATATTGAAGATTAGTGTTTTTTTGAATATTTAGTTCTCCTGCCTTTTTCGTTTACAAGTGATAATCCATGAGGTAGATGCTTATATAGTACGAGTCATGGATGAATGTAGTTCACAAACTAGTACACAAAGTCTTGTAATTAAATTCAACTATACCATGTTATTTTTATTTTTTGGTATCTTTAGTGCTTCACCAAGTTCAAGAACCTATTTACCAGAGTTGATGATATATGTGCTGCTTATTTCAAGCACTACAAAAAAATACACTTCCGTGATGATACGTGTTTGTCAAAGCAGGTCACGTTTTTTGTCATGCATGTACATCCATGACGATTTTATGACAGATCAAGATAGTCATACCTGTGCTGTCGTAGAAGTGTTCCATGACATTACAAAAATTATCATCATGGACGTGTCCACTTCCATGACAATAAATCGCGCATCACAGAAGTGCTTTCGTCAAGGGTGACCGACACATGGCATCCACCATAATGGAACGCCGTTAAGCTATCGGGTCCGGTTTTGGATCCGATAACCCGTTAACAGCCCGGACCAATGGGCATTTTCCACATGTAAAATCATCATTGGGTGGAGGAAACACGTGTCAGCTCTGCGTTGGCACAGGTGTCACTCATCCAATGGGCCAGATGCGCCTATGATATGTTGACACGTGGACCGGCCCATAAAGTTTAAATGGGCCGGCCCAACTAAAGGCCCACAAGATTTTGCGGACCATAATGGGCCGGCCCAGCTAAAGGCCCATGAGATTTTGCGGACAATAATTGGCTAGCCCAGCTAAAGGCCTACAAGATTTTGCGGGCCATAATGGGTCGGCCCGGGTAAAGGCCCACAAGATTTTTGTGGGCCATAATGGGCCGGCCCAGGTAAAGGCCAACAAGATTTTTGTGGATCATAATGGGCTGGCCCAGCTAAAGGCCCACGAGATTTCGCCGCCATTAATGGGCCGGGCAGCCATAGGCCCACAAGATTTTGAGGACTCTAGTAGGCCGGCCCATTAACTGGCTGCCATGTTTTGGGCCAAATGTCGGCCCATATTTGATCCGGTCCATTAATGACCTGCCATGTTTCGGGCCTAATAATGGCCCATATGAGATCCGACCCATTAAATGCCTACCATGTTCTGGGCCAAATTATGGCCCAGATCAGGTCTGGCCCTTTAAGAGGCTTTGGGCTAAATTATGGCCCATACCAGATTCGGCCCGTCGACTGGACGCTATGCTTTTGGGCCCACTTGATAAAGGCCCATTTAGTAATTAGGCCTGATATTAGTTTTGGCCTGTTAAGGGCCCGTTTAACATTTTGGCCCTATATTAATATTAGCATGTTAAAAGCCCGTCATATAGTTGGGCCTAACTACGGCCCGGTTTGCATCCGGCCTGCTCGCATCTGATAATCTGATTGGGCCAAACAAGGACCGTGACAATTTTGTCCTGTTAAAAGCCCGTGATTTGATTCGCACAATCATGGGTCGGGGTCCATTATGGGCTGCGCCGGCCCGTGAGCTGTTTGGCACGTTTCAGGCCCAACCTACTTCTCAGCCTCCTAAAAGCCCATTGAGTTTTCTTGTGAAAAGAGGGTCGGTGGTTTACTCGGCCTATTAAAGGCACGACTCTACTAGTGGGCATGTTTACATTTAGGCCTTTTAATGGACCAAGATGATGGGGCCCATGATGCGGATCATACATCATGATTGCATGACGGCCCGATTATGTACCGTAATTTTACGGTTTGGCCGGTTTACTACGAAGACAAGATATATATATATATATATAGTAAAATAACTGCAGCATCGTGAATAAGAAAAAACCTAGACTATACAACAAAGAAATTACGGCATATTGCATCCACTGGGCATGAAAGTTCGCCACTATGATAATAAAGCACGAGTAGACAGCAGATTACATACACTGGGCATCAAAGATCGCCACCAGTGCAAATAATCACGCCGACAAAATAATATACAAAACCGACAGCACTTCAATAGAGCTCAAGAAAGGTTAGCCTATTTGGGAGTTGTATAGCGGTAGCTGAGCAAGCTGATGAGACTGCGCTTGTTTAACACTTATATCCTCCTCACTCTGAAAGATAAACAAGCACACAGATGACAGGTTTTGCATATAAAAGTATCAGTGCTGACAATTCATCACATTTCTTACTCACGAATAAAGTGACACAGTTTAAAATTGTATTAACACAATATGGTATTGTTTAGGTCAAGACATGGCCGGAAATGTCATTGTGAAGGAGTTGGCAGCTTCACGACACCACTGGATTACAGATCAATAACTCATAGGTATTAATGGTTAGTGTGCTGTCAATTTATCCCATTTCAGATTGGCAAATAAAGAGACGGTTTAAATAATAGTAGAATGATCTGACATTGTTCATAGTAAAGACATTGCAGAATATGACATTGTGTTGTAGTGGGTAGGTTCACCACACCACTTGATTACGGATCAAGAACAGAAGCATACATGCAGTGGAAAAGAAGATCACTTGCTCTGTATAGTTTAATTTACATTGTATGAAGAAGGAACTTGGTTGTACAACTGAAAACTTAAATTGAGAAGGACAAACTATTGTTTATGAACTACATAATAAACTTTGAACATGCAATTTGATGCAAACACCAAAAATAAACAACTGTTGCCGTCATGCCTAACCAAATATACACAACAAAGTTTGAAGGTTTGATAAGGACAAACTTACATTATTGGTGAAGACAAGCTCTATAAAGCCCTTGTCCATGCTGATGGGGGGGGGGCAATTCAAGAAGTTTACCACAGAATCTTCTTCATAAGCATTGCCTTTATTCTACATTTTGTTAAGAGTAAATATAGATGTGATAATATAAGAAAAAATGGAGAATATTTAAGATAAGATGAAGAGTGATGCTACATAACCAAGTAGCTATAAATGTAAGTGCAGCGATACGGGCAAAAGGTATATCCAAGACCAATGCACAGCTAAACTTCTTCAGTGCCATCGGTGTTATCCAGCCTTATGGTAAGAGTAAATATAGATCTGATGTGTAGAAAATGGAGGGCAAAGGAAAATAAGCTACAGAGTGATGGTACATGAACAACTACCTGTCAATATAAGTACACTAATAAAGGACAACATGTACTTACAAGAACAATGCAGAGCTGAAAAAATCATTGGCATTGGATATATTCTACACTAATGTAACCATTCATACAGATCAGATAATTTGGAGCGAAAAATTGATAAGCAAGTTATCACACATACTGCTGTCACATAATGAACCAGTTATGTATGCAAGTATAGTGATACAGGACAACATGTACTAACAAGAGCAAAGCAGCGGGCATCATATTTGCGATATCCTATCGTTCTTTTCAAACCGGAATTCTTCTTCGAGCAGATTTCCTGCAAAAAAGATCCGTAAGGCACATGTGGAAAAGTAGAAGTTCAAATTGTCATGTGATTTCATAGACAGTACCTCATCCTGGGAACAAGACCAGTGCATAACAAGGTTTTTCCATTCAATGTCTTCTAAAGTTAGCATAGGAGACTTCACCGGAAATTCGTTTATAGACTTGCCATCAAAGTGTGATTTCCTCAGGTAACATCGATACTGCTGCAATGCTTCCTTGAAAAGCACAAGCAAGCTTTGCTCGTCATGACTATCCAGATTGACCCTCACCTACTTACAACAATGTAATGTAAATCATTGATGTGTTCAATCAGCAGAAAAAAGGAAAATAATAACCGTGAATGATAGCACTTACACGTAAGTTGGACAGGAAGATGTGAAAATGGTGTTTGTCTTCACTATAATCTTCCCATGATGGGAATATATGCACGTTGTCCCTAACAACGTTGAAATCATTGTCTTTTAAACTGGGAATAACTGGAATGGGGTTCCAATCTGTAGGACTTGGCCGTCTCTGCAGTTGGGATAGGTCTTCGGCTGGTGGACTTATTGTACTTTTTGCTGGAGTGGGATTTTTTGTGGTACGGCTGGTGCTATGGCAACTGCAATCGGTATACCTTTTGCTCTAGTGCAGGTCCTGTGTGGTGGGGCTAGTGGTGTGGCTAGTGAAGTATGGGTACAGTCTGTTGGAATCGGTCCTATGTTTTGTGTCACTGGTTGTACAACCAATATGTCGGGTGCTGTCCGATTTCTACGGCACCACCACGTTTTTCAAGGACTTTGCTGGTGCTCCTTCAGGTTCAGTAATCACCCTCTTCCTTTTTGATGTCTGATGCACAAGAACAACATTTGAGTGAAAAAACATGGTATGATGACAGATGGAATATGTATTGATAATGGATGGGCATGGCATCTTGACATAAATGATGAGTAAACTAAGCAGATGGCGGTGCAACAAAGT
Organism: Aegilops bicornis; assembly: GCA_021605145.1. NCBI lineage: Eukaryota > Viridiplantae > Streptophyta > Magnoliopsida > Poales > Poaceae > Aegilops > Aegilops bicornis. Next base: position 156,226,773 of record CM038673.1, read on the forward strand.
AGAAGAAATGCAACACAACATATGCAAGATACGCGCAATCAATAAAACCTTGCCAAATTAGAACATGCACCTTTGTTGGGGATATTACTACTAGGCATGAACCGGCCTACCTGGGCCGGGTTAACTTCATTAGTAGTATAAACATGATTAAGTAGATGAAGGCCCAAGGCCTGTAGTCGGTTTAGAACCTGTAGCCGTAAACCAGCTTGATATGTAAACTTGTATTGTAAGATAGGAATAGAGAGAGACCAACCGGGATACGAATATGAACCGGTGTGGGACTCTATGAACCGACGGGCGTCACCCATGTATATAAGGGGACGATCCGGCGGCGGTTCAAGGACGGACAACAACAACTCGAGGCCTAGGCGAAGCTTATTTGCTCCCTAGTCATCGAAACCACATCAATCCCATCACAACTAGACGTAGGCTTTTACCTTCATCGAAGGGGCCGAACTAGTATAAATCCTTGTGTCTTTGTGTCCACTTTAACCCCGTCAAGTTAACCCGTAGCGATGGCTCCACGACTAAGTCCTTTCACGAGGACATCTACCGTGACAAAACCACGACAGTTGGCGCCCACCGTGGGGCTATCGCACGACGGTTTGATGATCTTGGAGGGCAAGTTCGAAGGACTCGAAGGCTATGCTGTGAGCCGGATGACCAAGAGTCGTCGCGGCAAGCTCTACATCGACGACGCAGGATGGGGTCCCGAAGCCGGCTCGATTGAGTACAGGTACCGGGTCCCCTTTGGTGGCATACACGTTTTTATCGGCAAGATTGGTGAGCCTGGGCCCTGAGACGGACATCTGCACCGACCTCGTCGAGATGGCTCAGCGTGCGAGATCTGCCCAGGTTAAACCAGCCGTGAAGCGTGCCTTCGTGGGAGTTATCCACGGAGGAGAGCATGAGGACGAGTCGGAATACGGTAGCGAGACCGTCGTCTATTCTGGCGACGAGTCGTCGACCGGGGAGACTGAATCATTGTACCAGTTGCAAGACGACCAGATTAGGGGCTGTTCCGATGGCGACACTATTTCGGACCCCCCTGATTAGATCAACCGGGTTGGAATATTCATGGCCGGCACGCAGGCGGCGAATCACTCCTCAACCGCAGCAGCAATGTTCTCCGGATCAGCAGCGGCAGCGGCAGCAGGGGCAGGAGGCCTCGTGCACCCACCGGTTCAGGTTCTATCTGACTTGTTTGATGCACTAGTTGTACTTATGGCAGAGGCCAATCCGGCGGATCAGGAGGCCCATGATGCAGAGGTTGCAAAGGTGAGAGAGCAGATCGTACAGGCCAAAGCCGACCTAGCAGCAGAGAAGGATAGGATGGCCACAGAGCGGGCCGCTTTGGACGCCCAGGCCTATAAGCTCATGCTCGACCAGAATGCATCACAGGAGGTCTTGAAGCGGAAGCACAGATCACGCCTGCCGTTAGGGTTCGACCCTCGAAATCTCTTTCACACTCCGGAAGCTCGAACCAGTAATCCGCCGGGGCACCAGGAGGTAAACCGGGTCGAGGCACCAGGGCCAGGAGCGACGGTCCAACCCCGCCTGATGGAACCTCCTCGGCAGAACATTGTGATTCCTCCGCCGGTCCAGACACCTCCGGGTCATTATTCTAATCCTATGGACAATCTTGTCGCCGCTGCTGCGCGATTAGAAGCTATTCCGTTCGAAGGAGACTCTCCGCAAGCAATAGAGACGCGCCGGGTTAAGGAACTTCTCTAGATCGCTTTGATTCAGCAGGAGGCATACTCATACAGCCGCGATCGGATTCATTCCACACCTCGTCCAAGCTGGAGCTATAGTAGGCGCATGGATGAACCGGCCGTATCAAGCAATACGCGGAGCTGTGAAGCGGCCCATGGCAATAACCCGGTAGGTGGTGTTCGCGACGCTCAGGATGTAGTGGACCGGGCCCGGGCACGAAGGGAGGCCGAGTTAGCAGCACAGAACGAGGCGGATCAGCCTACACCGGTTCGTCCTACCACCTCTGCTGGACCAAGGGTCGCATCTAGCTTGGGAGTGCCCTGTTTAGTCCCCGCTTTACGCAATGTACGCCTATCCAAAGACTTCAAGGGTCCGCGCAAGGTGCCGAATTACACCGCTGATTTATCTCCAGAAGCATGGGTAGAGAGTTATGAGATGGCCATGGAGATGCTGGATGTGGATGAGACCGCGTGTGCAAAGTACTTCACCATGATGCTTGAAGGCACGGCCCATACTTGGTTGAAGAGCCTTCCGCCTAATTCTATCAGTTCATGGGCCCAGTTGCGGGCCCGTTTTATCCAGAATTCCAAAGATACGTGTAAGCAGCCTAAGTCCATAGTGGACTTGGGGGCTTGTGTTCAGGAGGACGGAGAGTCAACAACCCATTGGGTACGCCGCGTTTCGGAAGTCTTGCACTCGTCTGACAGGATCAATCCTGACTCTGCGATCTTAACCCTGGAGGGCAACTGCCGGTTTAAGCCTCTAAAGTTGAAGTTGGGGCGCATGAAGCGGTTCTGTAATGACATGGGAACTCTCATGGCCGCTTTAGTGAAGTATGCTGATTCTGATAGTACCAAGGATCCCGAGACTGACGATGACGAAGCAGGGAAGGGAAAGAAGAACAGCAACTCCAAGGGGCATCAACACAAACCGGCGAGCCATGGGAACGGAGGCAAGCGTAAAGCGGATGGCAGCATGGACTTTGTGGCTAACACTAATGCGCAGGACAAAGGTCAGCGGCGCAGAGGAATTTAAAAACTCTAATGCCTTCCGGTATGACCGTGGGTCAGGTGGTGGCTCAGGATCCGGTTTCCATGGGCCGGGTCACGATGGAGCTTCCGGTTCAGGTTTCAATCAGGGCGGTCACAACAACCAGAACAATCAGAGTGGTCCAGGGGGTTACAACCAGCAGCAGCAGCAGTCAGGTTATCAGAGCCATCCAAAACAGTTGAACAATGGGCAGTATCACGTTTTCACAACTAGCTTGGATAAGCGCGACCGGAAACTTCACAAGCGAGCGGTGAACTCTGTTGAACCAGCCGTACCACGTTACTTACGCTGATCAGAGCAGCCTATCGTGTGGAGCAGGGAGGATCACCCACCCCGGGTTGACAATCCGGGCCAGTTGGCATTAGTGGTAGACCCTCAGGTGGGAGGTTATAAATTCACCAAGGTGCTCATGGATGGAGGGAGTAGTATTAACATCCTGTACTATGAGACATTCCGCCACATGGGACTAACAGACAAAGATCTCAGACCGTCTAATACGGTGTTCCATGGTGTGGTGCCTGGCAAATCAGCATATCCTGTTGGTAAGATAGCCCTGGAGGTGGCTTTTGGGGACGAGCATGATTCCCGATCCGAAACGCTAACCTTTGAGGTGGTGAAAATCCGGAGCCCGTATCACGCCTTGTTTGGGCGGCCGGCTTATGCCAAATTCATGGCACGGCCTTGTTATGTCTAACAGCTCAAGATGCCGGGTCACAAAGGGACAATAACGGTTCATGGGAGCCGCAAGATTGCTTTGGAATGTGAGGAAGGTGATGCGGCCTATGCAGAGTCGGTTTGTGCCACGGAGGAGTTGAAATATTATAGGGACAATGTTGATCCGGCGGACATGACCCCATTGAAGAAGCCAACTACGGAGCATGATTCAGATCTGAAGTTCAAATCAGCGGCTGAGACCAAGCTTGTTGACTTCGTGCCCGGCGATTCGTCCAAGCAGTTCACTGTCAGTGCCAACTTGGACCCTAAATAGGAAGGCGCGCTCAACGAGTTCATCCGTCAGAATCGGGACATTTTTGCATGGAAGCCTTCTCACATGCCAGGTGTACCGAGTGAACTCGCTGAGCACACTCTTAATGTTGATCCCAAGTATAAACCGGTAAAGCAGTTTCCCCGCCGGTTTAACGAAGAAAGGTGCAAAGCTATTGGAGAGGAGGTGGCCAGGCTCTTAGCAGCTGGTTTTATCATTGAAGTGTTCCACCCAGAATTGGCACTTGGCGTATGTGTGTGGCTTACACGGATCTTAACAACGCTTGTCCAGCGGATCCTTTTGCCCTCCCCCGCATTGACCAGATTATTGATGCCACGACGGGTTGTGAGCGTTTGAGTTTTCTGGATGCGTATTCTGGGTACCATCAGATCAAAATGGCTGTTAAGGACCAGGAGAAGACGGTGTTTATTACTCTCTTTGGAGCCTTCTGCTATGTATCTATGCCTTTTGGGCTCAAGAGCGCCCAAGCCACTTATCAGCGGTGTGTACAGAACTGCTTGCATAAACAGATCGGCCGTAATGTGCATGCCTATGTGGATGATATTGTAGTCAAGTCAAGGCAGAAGGAGACGCTGGTTGATGATTTGAAGGAAACCTTTGACAACTTGCAGGTTTACAAGATGATGATTAACCCGGCCAAGTGTGTCTTTGGTGTTCCGGCAGGCAAGTTACTGGGTTTTCTTGTGTCCAACAGAGGAATTGAAGCTAATCCGGAGAAGATTACGGCTATCACCTCCCTGGCTAAACCAAAGTGTATCAACGATTTTCAGCGTTTGGCGGGTCGGATTGCCGCGTTGAGCCGGTTTATCAGCCGCCTCGGAGAGAAGGCCATCCCTTTATACCAGATGCTGAGAAAGACAGATCAATTCAACTGGAGTCCGGCTGCTGATGAAGCGTTGGAGGACTTGAAGCGGCAGTTAGCCAATCCGCCCGTTCTTGCAGCTCCGGTCGACAAGGAGCCGTTATTGCTATACGTAGCGGCCAATGCTCGCGTAGTTAGCGTGGCTATTGTGGTAGAACGCAAGGAGGCGGGCAAGGAGTATCCGGTTCAGCGGCCGGTTTACTATATCAGCGAGGTGCTTATTGAATCCAAGCAAAGGTATCCGCATTGGCAGAAGCTGGTATATGGAGTTTTCATGGCAAGCCGGAAGTTGAAGCAGTATTTCCAAGGGCACCCCATCACAGTGGTCAGTTCAGCTCCCTTGGGCGATATCATACAGAACCGGGAGGCGACTGGCCGGATTGCCAAGTGGGCTATCGAACTTGAGCCTCACGGATTGAAGTACGTGCCTCGGACGGCGGTGAAGTCTCAAGCACTTGTTGATTTCATCAATGATTGGACGGAGTTGCAAGCCCTAGAGGAGAAGCCGGATCACACATATTGGACTATCCATTTTGATGGATCCAGGCAATTGGAGGGCTCGGGGGCTGGAGTCGTGTTAACTTCCCCACGAGGTGATAAGTTTTGTTATGTTCTCCGCTTAATGTTCCCTTGTACTAATAATGCAGCTGAGTATGAAGCTTTGCTCCATGGTCTTCGGATGGCTAAGGAGATGAATTTAAGTCGGGTCAAGTGCTTCGGTGACTCGGACCTCGTGGCTCAACAGGTGTCCGGCACTTGGGATTCTAAAGACCCACTTATGGCTGCATATCGTCGTGAGGTGGATATGGTTGTGTGTCACTTCAAGGGTTATCAGGTGGATCACGTGGATCGTCGAAAAAATGAAGCGGCGGACGCTTTAAGCTGGTTGGGCTCTCAGCGTAAACCTGTCCCGCCTAATATCTTTCTTGATGTGTTGCACAACCCGTCAGTCAAGCTCCCGGGTGAAGCGGATTTGGCTATTCCTGATCCGGAGGCTCAATTGGTGGCAGCCCTGCACATTATACCGGATTGGACAGTTCCTTATCTTGCGTACATGAACCAGGGAGAGTTGCCAGAGGATGAGACTCTAGCCAGGCAGATAGTCCGGTGATCCAAGTCTATGACCATTGTCAATGGCGAATTGCATCATTGCAGTGTATCAGGGGCGTTTCAACGCTGCATCTCTCCTGAGGAAGGCTGTGAAATTTTATGCGAAATCCATGAAGGAGATTGTGGTCACCATGCCGGTTCAAAGTATCTGGTGGCTAAGGCGTTTGGTCACGGGTTCTACTGGTTGACAGCTCATGCTGATGCGGAGGACTTGGTTAAACGGTGTGATGGCTGTCAGAAATTTTCAAGGCGTGCTCATGTGCCGGCTCAAGAATTGAGGATGATTCCAATTACTTGGCCGTTTGCAACATGGGGTCTGGATATGGTCGGACCCTTTAAAAGGTCCAAGGATAAGAAAACCCACCTTTCGGTGGCAGTTGACAAATTTACCAAGTGGGTTGAAGCGGAGCCTGTTAGCAAGTGTGATGCGGCTACAGCGGTGTAGTTCATTAAAAAGGTGATTTTCCGGTTTGGCTTTCCACACAGTATTATTACTGACAATGGCACCAATTTATCCAAGGGCGCTATAAAGGAATTCTGTGAGCGTGAGCACATCCAACTTGACGTATCGTCCGTGGCTCAACCCCAGTCCAATGGGCAGGCAGAACGAGCTAATCAAGAGATCTTGCGAGGCATCAAACCCCGGCTTATGGTTCCGTTGCAAAGAACGCCGGGTTGTTGGGTTGAAGAGCTACCGTCTGTGCTATGGAGTATCAATACTACACCCAACCGATCTACAAGATACACGCCGTTTTTCATGGTCTACGGAGCAGAGGCGGTTCTACCTAGTGATATCCGGCATGATTCGCCTCGTGTGGCGGCGTACGTTGAAGCGGACAATGAGACAGCACGGCAAGATGCTTTGGACCTATTAGATGAGGAGCGTGACATAGCAGCTGCCCGCTCGGCGATTTATCAACAGGATCTTCGTCGCTATCACAGTCGCCGGGTCAGAACCAGAGCTTTTCAAGAAGGAGATTTGGTGCTTCGGCTCATCCAAGACCAGACGGATATGCACAAGTTATCCCCACCTTGGGAGGGACCTTTCGTGGTCAGCAAGAATCTGCACAACGGGTCGTACTATCTGATTGATATTCGAGAGCATAAAGACTCACGCACATCAGAGGAGGAGACCAACAGGCCGTGGAACATAGCTCATCTTCGGCCTTACTACACTTGAGACATTGGCTCTATCTATGTACATATTATGACAGTGTATATATTATCATTGATATAATAAAACCGGAGCCTCAGCTAATGCGGGGTCTCTGTCATTTCATATCATGTGTGGTTACATGGAGTTGTTCTGTCTTAAAGCGGCCTCCGGTTTACCCCTTGAAATTTGCTTTTCAAAAAAAGCTTTGTGATATCACTTGGGGGCTTGGTCGTGTTTGAACCAATGCAACACCTCTTGATAGGCGAAAGCCACCAGATCACTTGGTGACATGGTCAAGTCTGAACCAGTCACGCCTCTTGATCGGCCTAAGGCCACAGAATCACTTGGGGGCTTGGTCGAACCCGAACCATTGCCACGCCTTTTGATCGGCATAAATGCCACGGTTTCATTTGGGGACCTGGCTGACTTGAACCATCGCCACACCTATTGGGGGCTTGGTCTTGTCCGACCATGGTAACACCATCTGATCAGCTCAGTAAAGCATGTTTTTGCAAACGGTTTTATCATTGCCTTTGCTTCCATATTTCTTTTACGACTATTCTTCAATTTTTGTTGTGTTTCCTTTAAACCAACAACACTTTTTACTGGTTCAGCTGACGGAATTCAGTTCATTTTTAATCCAGAGAAATATGCCCGGTTTAACTTTCCTGTTAAACTCATGCAGTAGCAGGGGGGCTTATAATGACCCAGCACGGTTTACATGGTAAGCCAGCATTTTAAAACACGGGAGTTGTTTTCTCCCCTTTGATGGTAATGGTTTATAAAACCTCCATTTCAAGCCTGGCTAAGCCAACTTCATGCCCAGCGATGGCAGGTATTTTGTATCGCATATTTGATTATATGTCTTAAATACATTGATGATATATATATAAAGGTCATAAACCGGTTGGCGGTATAACCGCCACCGCAGTTCAAGATTTTCTGATTGCAGGAAATATAAATTGAGGATTTCAAGCAAAAGCATCATTACTTATACACGAAGGCATATTTAAAGCAGAAGTATTGGCTATTCTATTACAAGGCAACACGGTGCCCAAATAAGATCATTGTTATTCTGGCGGATCATAATAAGGCAGCTATATAAACCGGCTTCCGGTTCAAGCCTGCTCGCACCGGTCTGATGGTTGTGGGTCGTCCCGTGCCGCTTCAGCCTCCTCATCTCTATCCATTGGCTGGAAATCAACAGTGGTCCAGTCGATTCCCATTAAAGCTTGAAAGACAGCCTCTTCATGGATCAGAGAAGACGGTTCAATATCAGGAGTGTAAGTATGCTTACGGATTGGAGGAACCAGATTCTCCGCTTCAGGAATTGGTGCAGCCACTCATTTGTTCTGATCATTATACTGAGCTTGATAAAGCGACAAGTCTACCTCTTCAGCCAATTGACAAGCAAGAGGGCGCACTGCACGGTTTATCGCCCTCAGATCGTCTTCATTGAACTCGGAGCCATCTTCCTTCAAACTGGGATAGCCTTGAGCTGCCTCAACAGGATCGAAATCCGGCACCTATGCTTTTGCCCGGATCAAGGCATTAATGGCTCCGGTTCGAGCAGCAGATTTTTTCAGCTCTTCAATCCGAGCAGGAATCATTGACAACCTCATCAGACTATCTTGGATTAAAGTGGGTGCCGGATTGTTATGAGATGCACTGGTGATGATCCGCTGCGCTCCGGTATACAGTTGTTCAATTAAAGTGTAGGTAGCCTTCAACTTCTTCCGAACATCTGACCCTAAGTGACCAATACGTGTGCCTGCAACAATACAGGAAAGATCACAAACCGGATTTATTATAAGAAGGCCAAAGTTGTCAAAGAAACCAAAAGGAGCTTACCAAAGATAGCAGCGGTCATGGCATGCACTTGCCGCTTTACGGCGGTCAGCTCATCTACCACCGGTTTAAGGGAAGCTTCAGCGTTTTCAGCTCTTTTTATTAAAACGGCCTTCTCAGTGGCCCAATCATCCCGCTCCTTTTTGAAGCCCTCCTTCAGCTGTTCCGTGATGCTTAAAGCGCTGGTTAATTCTTCCCTTGCTTTGTCGGTTTCGGCTTGTTGGGTTTTCAACGTTTCTTGCAGATCAGTAATCCGGTCCTCTTTGATCTTCACTTCAACCTGCATAAAGACAGTGCTTGGCTTTAAACAAACGGTACAAGAATTTAAAGTACCAACCACATAACAAGTTATACGCTTGATACTTGGGGGATAATGCATCTTCAATCTTCATCTATTACTAAATCGCAAAGTCCCAAGCTCAATACAAGTATTCAACTTGGCACTTGGGGGCTAATGGCTATTTGCTCAGTTATGTTCTGATGTTAGAATCTTTATTGGAGTCCCGGTTTAACTATACTAAGTTGAACCGGCCCTTGGGGGCTACATTGATGGATTTCAAAGTATTGAGGACTATATTAAAGTACCAGCTTGAAAAAGGTTACAAACCGGCCCTTGGGGGCTAGGAGGATCAATAAAGTGGCAGTAATTAAAGAAAGAAGAAGCACAAGGAAGTTACCTCAAATTTATTTCTCATCATATTTACCAGACCAGCTTCACAGTCACGGCTAGTATATAGCCGGTTCAAGTAACCAGAATGAAGATCTTGGGCATTCAGATCAGCATATGTTTCTAGATCAACATCCCATTTGCCTTTGTTCATGGCAGAAAAATCTTCTTTGACAGTATGCTTAGTTAAAGCGACAGGATTCCCTGGTTCAAAGCGACTTACGCCGGTAATTACAACGTCATCATCCTTGGACTCGCCGGTTTGCATTGGCGCGATCGGTTTATCGGCAGGTTTTGAAGGACTGCGGGATCTTTCAATCCGGACGGAACTGGCAGACTGGTCAACAGGGACTGAAGTATTGATAGGCCTTTTATCAGTAATAGTATCATCTTGCAAGGGAGGATCATTGGGAATATCTTCATGAACGAACGCTTCAAGATCTGGTGCTTTATCCTGTTCAGGGGCAACATCTTCCTCGGTCGCTTTATCCAGGCGGGCGCTCGGTTTAGGTTTAGCCCTGAAAGAGAAACAAAGAGTCAAGGAACAGCATAAGTTATAACACAGTATACCAGAAGCATATGTTCAGCCTAGCTTACCCAAGAACCGTTTTCAGTGGTGGCATCTGAGTGGCCGATGATTCACCAGAGGAGGAATGAGAAGTAACCTGATAATCAGAGTCGGACGGATTAAGAGGTTGACGGATGAAACCCGCTTTAGGATAGAAATTAATAAAAAGGTCGGAGACCTCGGAGCGGCGTTTTCGAACCGGACTGTTTGGTAAACCGGCGAAGGTAACTACCTGGCCGCTGTGCCGGGTTGTGCGGCAAGCTTCATGTTGCTGAGTCTTCATAAGAAATTTGGGATCCAAGTAAGCAATAGGATGAGAAAATTTAACTTTCCGGTTTGCCTGGCGAAGTTTTGGCAAAGGCAAAGGATCTGAATCGGAAGAGAGAATAGTTACCTCAGCGACATCAGCATTACTGGCTTCAGCGTCGTCCTGACAAGTATCATCATCAATAAGGCGTGTAAAAAGTAAGCCTAGTGAATCGAGTTCTACCTCAAGGTCCGAGTTACCCACATCATCGTCAACAGCCGGATCAGATGAAGCGGTGGTTTTCCTCTTTTTAGCAGGCTTCTTGATAACCTTGGTCTTGGGCCGGGTTGACCGTTCCGCTTTCTCTGGTTTGTCTTGTGGAAGCTTCTTGCTCCAAAACGGATTATCACCCTGATTAAGCAGCAATTGATGTCAGACAGAGATAGCAATAACAGGTTCAGTAAAAAGTACAATCAAAATCTTACAGCTGACGGTTTGTTGGTAGCACAGAAAGGGAGCAGGCCGGTTTGAGCGCAGAGGTGTTCCGGTACGTTCAACATTTTCTTCACAGCCTCTGTGACTTCATCATCGGAGAGCTGGATGTTGGTGTGTCGGAGTGGGTCATCAACGCTACCAGTATACTTGCACATTAAACCGGAGCGCCGGCTGAGAGGCAGTATGCTCCATGATATCCAACAGCGTGCGAGATCAACTCCTGTTAAATCGTTGGCCATAAAGGTTCGGAGATTGGATAATTGCGGAGCGTATTTACTCCTCTCCTTGGCACTTAACCTTTGTGGGAAGGGGTGTGTATTGCTGAGCCGCTCCGTACGAAAGCCAGGCAAAGGACATTCATCACCAGGAACCCTCCAGTGGATAGTATCTTTGCTGTCTAAAGCGCCGATCGAGACTAAATTATCCAACTGAGTTTCTGTGACTTGAGAAGGAACCCAGTTGCACTCATATACTTGTTTGGCCATGGTGAGATCTACAAGAAATAGGTGATTCCGGTTCAAGAATATGTTGGATAAAAGAAGGAGCTGGAATGAACAATGCTAAATTGGAGGCAGTATATTTAAACCGGATTTCTATGAAGTGGCATCATATGGCTAAAGAGTTCTGGCGGTTCAACAAGGGGACTAATGGTATATACCGGTTTATTAACTTTTTCTATATTAAGTTAAATCGCCTGATCTAAACATTGAAAGCAATTGAGGTTGCGGATGGCTAAGTATGCGTAAACAGGTTTCACAAGGTCTTATTGCGACAATGGATGCAAGCAAGTTCGGAAAAGCGAAAATATTCAAAAGATTAAAGCGAGCGGAAGTGAATCAATGGGCAGGTATGTAGATGAGATCTATGGACTTGAGCGTGAAACTACAGCGGATGCTAAAAGTTCACGCTAATCGAGCGAGGGTTTCACAGATCTATCCAGAGTGCTGCACGAGCATGAACAAGTGATGAACACGGCTAGAACACGAAACCCTAGAACAGATCTATGTTAAGAAGAATAGAAGGCTTACCAGAATCGAGGAAGACGCGGAAAGCTACCGCAGTGCTCTGGAGCGTTCAGGTTGATGCAGCAGCCCAAGACGGTGCAGAGGTCAACGGCGGCGGCGGAGCTCCGAGGCTGGCGACGCGAGGAAGACGAAGAGAAAGAGACGAAGGGGAGAAAAGGAAATGACCCTTCGGTCCTATTTATAAGGCAAAGGACGTGTGTCAGGTGCGCGAATCCAGGAACCACAAAATTCGGAAGTGGAGCTGCTGCCTTGGGTATCGCAGATCTATCAATGAAAGAAGGCGTCATAAATGTTAACTTCATGATGACGTCATGCCGGTTTACAGCAACCAGAGATGATGACGACATGGCGGTTTACCAATTACCAGAAGATGTTGAAGACAAAGATTTTTGTGAAGGATTGACATGAACCAGTTCAAATCAATCTAGGGCTTAATGTTGGGGATATTACTACTAGGCGTGAACCGGCCTACTTAGGCCGGGTTAACTTCATTATTAGTATAAAGGTGATTAAGCAAATGAAGGCCCAAGGCCTGTAGTCGGTTTAGAACCTGTAGCCGTAAACCGGCTTGATATGTAAACTTGTATTGTAAGATAGGAATAGAGAGAGACCAACCGGGATACGAATATGAACCGGTGTGGGACTCTATGAACCGACGGGCGTCACCCGTGTATATAAGGGGACGATCCGGCGGCGCTTCAAGGACAGACAACAACAACTCGAGGCCTAGGCGAAGCTTATTTGCTCCCTAGTCATCGAAACCACATCAATCCCATCACAACTAGACGTAGGCTTTTACCTTCATCGAAGGGGACGAACTAGTATAAATCCTTGTGTCTTTGTGTCCGCTCTAACCCCTTCAAGTTAACCCGTAGCGATGGCTCCACGACTAAGTCCTTTCACGAGGACATCTGCCGTGACAAAACCACGACAACCTTGATGGGTGAACAGGACAGGCCATCTGCCTTTGACTCCTCGAGGTTAGAATAGTCATTAGGATCATATTCTGAACAAGAATCAATAGGTGGATGTAACTTTTCGAGTAGATGATTTTTCTTTTTAATCCGAGTTCGTATGCAAAAGTTATGCCCATTTTACAAATTTCCGGAGAACTTTTGCAAATAAAGTCGAAATTCATATTTGTAAATTTTCCCAACAACTAGACCACATATCACATGGGAAACTTATTTTCTTTTATTTTATTGACATTTCCATCATTTTCTTTTAGTTTTTTCAAAACTGAAAAGGCGGTCCACAGGGGGGGTGCATTCGGTGTTAACTAGTAATGGCGCACCACCCCACGGTGCGCCATTACTTGTTTTGAAAAAAAATTGAAAGTTTTTTTGAATTTTTTTTTTGAAAAAAACTTAGTAATGGCGCACCAGTTGACAGTGCGCCATTACTAGTTAAAACTAGTAATGGCGCACTGTCCACAGGTGTGCCATTACTAACAAATTTTTTTATATTTTTTTTACTTTTTTTTCAAAACTACTTATGGCGCACGGTGGGTCTGGTGCGCCATTACTATGTCAATTAGTAATGGCGCACCACTCCCACGGTGCACCATTAGTAGTTTTGAAAAAATTAAAAAAAAATTTTACTAAGGGTGCACCGTGGGATGTGGTGCGCCATTAGTATTTGCACACTAATGGCGCACCAACACATGGTGCGCCATTAGTATTTAGTAATGGCGCACCACATGTACAGTGCGCCATTAGTGTCCATCCCATCTATAGCCCTTTTCCTAGTAGTGTCATGGTTACTTGAATTCTCCTGATGCATGTCTTACAAGTTGTTGAACATGTCATTGCACTCAAAACTAGCTTTCTGCAAAAATTTACCTATATCATGTATTGTTACATCTTGGACCAAAACATGGGTTGCTTGCGAGTACATTCAAAGTACTAATTGGCTTGCCACTGGTTATTTAATTGACCAGGCATGGAAGAACCGGAGTTCGAAGAAGAGTTCTTTGGAGACAAACATGCGAACTAGGACGTTTCCCAGTTAGAATGCCTGTAGGGTTAAGGCAGATGGCATGGGTTCTACTTATCGATGAAGATTTCCGCTGTTTGTGTTTCATTTGATGTTCAGCCCTTAAGGCTTTATCAATGTAAGACTTGACCATAATGGTCATAATTTGTGTAAGACGGTATGTATGGATGTAAGACTCTTGTTATTCAGCTTCTGTGTGTTCAGTGAGCATTGATCTCTGGGATCACTGTACATGTGCATTCGGTGATCTCCACTTATGAGTCGGGGTCGCCACAGCTATCCTCACAAGATCTTCCATCATCAAACCCTAAAACTGGAGGCATATTGGTGTCATGACAGGAACTCCCATCGTCAAACTCTGATAGTGCAGGTAAGGACATGTAAATGAGGCGTACTTCTCATTTATGGCATTTTGGACATGTTCACTTGTAGTGCTTGAACTTATTATTTTGATTCTTTTTCTGCAAGCAGAACGTGCTAATGTGATTAAGGTTGATTTGTTTTTCTTCGCTGTTACGAGGTTGCGCACGAACCGTGCGAAATGGTTAGTTTGGGGTTTTGCTTGTATCATTTTCGTCTTTTTTTCCTCTCATATGACTATTGTTGTTATTGCAGTAGTTTTAATTCATGTCATCTTTTGTCTTTTCCTATTGACAAGCCAATGTTCCAAAATCGCGAATGTGATGCCAATGTTGGTTCTATTGCTAAAGCGTTTGTCCCCACTTGCATGCTCAACTCAGATAGTGCTGACGTTGTTTTATATTCTCTACATCAGAAGCACCGAGACACTGACAAGTTGATAGTTCCCAGATGGGTGACGGTCAGTATTTTTTTTTTGTAGATAGGATGATAACTTACTTTGGCAATTTTCTAACTGTTTTTGTTCTTTTTGTACAACAGACCAAAATCTTTGATGGAAATATTGATGGCAGTGTGCTACAGTGGTTCACGAGATCAGGGGCTGATGGTTTTGACCAAGTAGGTGAACTTGAACTTATTGTACTCATGAAGTAGAACTGCCATGTTTTTTTCAAGTTTGGGAGGTGGGAATGAACTTGAGTAGGCTGCTTTTTATCCCGTTACTTACGAATGATTTGTGCTTCTTTTTTCAAAGCTGCACTTAGTGTCGCAAGGAAATTGAACTGATATGTTTGTTGCAAGTTTGGGCGGTGGATATAAACTTGAGTATGATTTTTTTGTAGTTGGTTGCTTACTCAACTTCCCTTTTTGTCGACTTCTTTTCCCTACTTTTGATCCGCCGTCATTTGCGGCTGCCATGAAGCCTAGTGACGAATCTGGGCATTGGTGCTTGATTGTTCTGAATTTGAGGTTCCATCATTTTGAGTGTCTTGATTCACTCCGTGATGAAACCTGGAGTGATGCAGTTAGTTTCTTAAGGACTATGACAGATAACATAAAGAAGCTTTGGAGGGAGTCCAGCGTAGACAGGGCCAAACCGTTCTCGCCGCCGCATATTGATGGTTTCTCTTGCGAGTTTGTGCGGGTGCCGCAGCAGAGAAACATGTGAGTATCTGTTTTTAATGATTTTTCTTAGGTGTTTTTGTTGCTGGGAGGATGGTGTTCCTGTTTTTTCGAATTTGTGATGTACCCTTTTGTGTTTTCTTTTGTTAACAGGCATGATTGTGGCTTCTTTATGCTACAAAACTGCAAGACCTATCATTGCCGGGAGGATGGTATGGTTGAAATGTTGGATTACAGCCATGAAGACATTCTTGACATTAGGAAGACTTTTCTGTATACCTGCGCAACTAGCGATGTGTTTGATGTTGACTTCCGGGGTTTGTTTGGCATCGAACCCTGTACATATGCATCACCTTTTGTAATTTTTTGCATCTTGTGCTTCTTGATTAGTACTGTCATGAATTATTTATTTGTACTTACCCTTGATGCGGTCCTTTCTTTTTTAATTTTGCAGGTGAGTGGTTGGATCTTGGTGAGCATGACTACGGGATCTTTGGCAGCCAGTTCTCGGAGCTCGAGCATGTAGCTATTGATTTTAGCCGTGGCGTTCTCTCGAAAAGACAAGATCTGGTGTTATGAAGGGGCGGTTGGGAGCTACGAAAGGTTCTCTGACTGCTTGGGCAGGAGCCCTCTACACCCAAGAATCCCATTGTGGAATTGATAGACAGCGACAATGATGCGTTTGACAAGATTGCTGGCATGGGAAGAGTCACCAGGAGTGCTGCTGCCAAGGGTTTACCCCCCCTTGCTGGAATAGTGGCCCGTAGAGCTGGTGCTGCTAGGAAGGATCCTGCTACGGATTCTAGCAATGTTACAAGCACGAAGCGTGTACCCAGAGCTCCTATAAAGTTTTTGCTCCCCTGTGCAGCAGCTTCACCCTCATAAATTCACTCACCTGAACAAGGCTCGCAAGTTGTATAATCAGTTGCTTAGTGATAAATGGCGTGAGAAGTATGTCGCGTGAGTATCTCTCATTATGCTTCCTCTTCTTATCTTCTGTTGTTTCTAACTGCTAGATAAATATGACCCGAACTGTTCCTTTTTATACAACTTGAACTGCTATGAATGCCTTATGTTGCTTCCCCTGTTTTTTGTTCTTGTATGTGCTCAAGGAATGTGTTCTAAATGATACCTCATCCTGATGATAGCGTAACTAGCTTCACTAGGAAACGAATATGGGAAGTTTTTTCACCTGGGCAAATGATGGAGGGTGATATAATGGACTTCCTCATTGATTATTGGAAGCAAGATCCCAAGAGAAATGTTGATTTCGCATCTGGAAAAAGGGTATTGCCGAGTCCATATTTCATCACGGTAATCAATCAGATCATTTCTTTCTTTTAAACAAGACTGCCTATTGTTTTACGAGTTTTAATAATACTTTGCTTGGTGATCCTTTCCTCCTGTATATATTTCTTTTTTGGCTTTTTACAGGTTGTGCTTGATTGTACGTTTTACGGTGATGAAGATATGGAGTTTAATGTGGAGAGTGCAGCGAGAGATTTCAAGAGCTATGTTAAAGATGAGGAAGACTTGCTCAGTGCCGACCTTGTGAGTTCTACTAGCTGATTTTTGGTTTTATTTGTTTGTTGTCATGTTGGTTTTTATTTTGAATATTTAATATGTCTTTTTTGGTAATTTGTTTTTTAGTTCTTGATGCCTCTATTCAAAACTATGATTTTACAAAGGGATAGGAAAGTGAACCACGTTTCCTTAGATGTCATGAATCGGTACCGGAGTAGTATCGACATCCTTGACTCTTTACCTTATCCGAAGAACCATCGTCCGTCAAAGAACACCTATCATAAAGACTGCGAGAAGATTGTGAGTGACATTTATTTTCTGTACTGCATTAATTTTTCCGCATCTTTTTTTCTGTTTTTCTGAGACCTGAAAATGTGTGGTTTGTTTTCTTTTTTTTACAGATTTCTAGATTGGTCCAGGTAATGAAGGTTGTGAATGGTGATGCTCAGTACAATGCGAGCAAGCAGCCCAAATGGGTGGTTTTTGCAAAGAAACCAACATTTGTCAAGGTTCCACTTCAAGGGCCGAATGAATGTGGCCATTATACTCTAAAGTATGCGGGGTCCTATGATGGTGAAAAGATTGTTGAGAACATTTGAAATAATGACGTGGGTTCTAGATGAGCTTTTTCACTTTCTGTGTTTGGCTTATTGTGTATTCTTTTTTATGTGTCATGGTTTTTATTAATTTGTTTAATTGTTTTGCAGCCTCATATTGTTGATTGGAGCACCGAGGATCTGTATAGAGTTGTGTTCAACCAGAATAACCATCTTCTGGTGATGGAGCTTCCCAAGGAGGTTCAGGCTTTGGCTCCTGGTGCATAGAAGAAATGGTCATCATTTCCGTAGTGAATGGGATAGTTGTGTGATATATCTCTTAAAAGCACTGTAGGCTTTGTTTGTAGTGTTTGAATGTCTTGTCAAGTACTATGTAATAACTGGTATATTTTGTGTTGTGCTTAAGTGTGGCACAATGTTTAACAAACATTTTTTCCATGATGATAGTGTGGTTGAATAGCTGTTTCAGTTGTGTATGTTTCATTGGGAATTTGTTTTGGTTAAGTTTTATTTTTTGTACTAAAGACTTATATACTAGTTGAACTGAAAACACATTTTTTTCAAGTGCACTACGAGTTGTTGCTGAGAAAGTGAGATTTTTTTATTTTTATCTGTTTCCAACCTAAGTTGGACCTTTATAGTTTCTGTACCCTCGTTTCTTGTACTTATCATATATTTCTATTAGTACTAAATTGTAATCTCATTCAGCGTAATGCTTTTAAAATTTGGTGCCAAATTTTTTTTTGAACTTCATGAACTTTAGTAGTTGAACTTCATAGTAAAAGTTAAAGAACTGCTTTAAATTAGCTACGTTTAAGAGATAGCCCTATTAAGTTCATAACTACTTCACTAGTCAATGTGGACTGATGCTTCTGTTGTTTTCTTTTGTGAATTTTTGTCCTTGGTCGAACTGTAATCTATTTGGTTGAGTCTTGGCCTTCTTTCTCAAGGAATTAATTGGTATCATCATAGCACTTACCGAATAAACTGAGTTGTACTGAGATTTCAATTGTGCTAGTACTTTAATTATTTATATATATATATTTGTGTTGTTTGAAACTAGTACCTCACTGGTCAATGTGGGGTGATGCTTCTATTGTCTTTCTTGTGATTTTTCTCCTTGGTTGAACTGATATCTTTTTGATTTAGTTTTGGCCTTCTTTTTGTAGGCTGTGGTTTTTCTCAAGGCAATATTTGGTATCACCATAGTACTTGCCGTATAGACCAAGTTGTAGTGATATTCCAATTTTACTATTACTGTTATTCTTTGTGTGTCACTGTGTTAGGGAATTTGAACTGAAGCTTCCCGTTCCTTCTTATTTTTGTAGAATGAATGCACTGTGTGTTCAAGTGTACTAGTACTTTCAATCCTAGCATGCTAGTTACTAGGAAATACCTACTGATGGTTCTTTGCTTTTCCTATTGCAGTACTAAGTAATTTTCTAACTACTATTAGAATGATTCTGTTAGTACTGAATGATGTCCTCGGCTGAAACTTAGTCTTTTTAGTGTTCTTCTGAAACTAAAAACTGATTTTTAGTGTGGTAGTACTACCGTACATGTCCAAGTTGTACTGAGGGTCCAAGGCTACTATTTGTTGTTGTCCTTAGTTAGTCTGCCACTGTTTTTTTGTGAAAATATCCATGTGTGATTTGTTGCTCCATGACTAGTGCTGCATAGTAGCCATCAAGTTTCATTTACAACCTACTTCAACTTCAAATGATGGAATAGGAAGCTAGCAAACTTGTCGAACGACATAAGCAAACGATGTACTTGATAGACATAGGCAAACTTGTTCAAACCTTGACACATATAACATAAGGAAGCTGGTTCAACCTAACGAAAGCAACCTACAAATCTGAAACAACAAGATTAAGGAAAAGCAGAAGCGCGAGCAACACGAAGGCAGACTTTCATGACTCTTCATCCTGCAAAGTTGCAGTGGTAGTAGGGGTCAGCCTCCTGCTCTTGTGCAATATCCCAACCTGCCACGATGTTGTCGATTATCTTCCATGACTTGTACGTGGCGTACGCATATTTTCCTGCGTACTCGATGAGGTTGTCTGGCAGCGGGCTGGTCCCCCAAAGTTTGTGGTCTTCCTCCTTGTTGATGTTCTGCTTCATGCCTTTATAGAACGGGTGGATGAAGCTGGCTGCAACATCGACCAAGGAGTCGTAGAATTTGTTTGTGGTTGGAACTTTCCACTTGCGTTGCATGTCGCTGAAGTGTACATGCTGAAACCGGCAAATGTGTACAATTTCTCCTCCTGCAGGAACTGTTTGAGGTGCTTGGGCTTGCAAGGGGGAAGACACATATTCAAGATTAGTGTTTTTTTTTGAATATTTAGTTCTCCTTCTTTTTTTTGTTTACAAGTGATAATCCATGAGGTAGATGCTTATATAGTACAAGTCATGGATGAATGTAGTTCACAAACTAGTACACAAAGTCTTGTAATTAAATTCAACTACACCATGTTATTTTTCTTTTTTGGTATCTTTAGTGCTTCACCAAGTTCAAGAACCTATTTACCAGAGTCGATGATATATGTGCTGCTTACTTCAAGCACTACAAAAAAATACACTTCCATGATGATACGTGTTTGTCAAAGTAGGTCAAGTTTTTTGTCATGCATGTACATCCATGATGATTTTATGACAGATCAAGATAGTCATACCTGTGCTGTCGTAGAAGTGTTCCATGACATTACCACAATTATCATCATGGATGTGTCCACTTCCATGACAATAAATCGCGCATCACAGAAGTGCTTCCGTCAAGGGTGACCGACACATGGCATCCACCATAATGGAACCCCGTTAAGCTATCGGGTCCGGTTTTGGATCCGATAACCCGTTAACAGACCAGACTAATGGGGATTTTCCACATGTAAAATCATCATTGGGTGGAGGAAACACGTGTCAGCTCCGCGTTGGCACATGTGTCACTCATCCAATGGGCGAGATGCGCCTATGTATGTTGACACGTGGACCGGCCAATAAAGTTTAAATAGGCCGGCCCAACTAAAGGCCCACAAGATTTTGCGGACCATAATGGGCCGGCCCAGCTAAAGGCCCATGAGATTTTGCGGACAATAATTGGCTAGCCCAGCTAAAGGCCTACAAGATTTTGCGGGCCATAATGGGCCGGCCCGGGTAAAGGCCCAAAAGATTTTTGTGGGCCATAATGGGCCGGCCCAAGTAAAGGCCAACAAGATTTTTGTGGATCATAATGGGCTGGCCCAGCTAAAGGCCCACGAGATTTCGCCGCCATTAATGGGCCGAGCAGCTATAGGCCCACAAGATTTTGAGGACTCTAGTAGGCCAGCCCATTAACTGGCTGTCATGTTTTGGGCCAAATGCCGGCCCATATTAGATCCGGTCCATTAATGACCTGCCATGTTTCGGGCCTAATAATGGCCCCTATGAGATCCGGCCCATTAAATGCCTACCACGTTCTGGGCCAAATTACGGCCCAGATCAGGTCCGGCCCTTTAAGAGGCTTTTGGCTAAATTATGGCCCATATCAGATTCGGCCCGTCGACTGGACGCTATGCTTTTGGGCCCACTTTATAAAGGCCCATTTAGTAATTAGGCCTGATATTAGTTTTGGCGTGTTAAGGGCCCGTTTAACATTTCGGCCCTATATTAATATTAGCATGTTAAAAGCCCGTCATATAGTTGGGCCTAACTACGGCCCGGTTTGCATCCGGCCTGCTCGCATCCGATAATCTGATTTGGCCAAACAAGGACCGTGACAATTTTGGCCTGTTAAAAGCCTGTGATTTCATTCGCACAATCATGGGTCGGGGTCCATTTCGAGCTGCGCCGGCCCGTGAGCTGTTCGGCACGTTTCAGGCCCAACCTACTTCTCAGCCTCCTAAAAGCCCATTGAGTTTTCTTGCGAAAAGAGGGTCGGCGGTTTACTCGGCCTATTAAAGGCACGACTCTACTAGTGGGCCTGTTTACATTTAGGGCTTTTAATGGACCAAGATGATGGGGCCCATGATGCGGATCATATATCGTGATTGCATGACGGCCCGATCACTACTAGGAAAAGGCCTACTAATGGCACACCTAATTTGGCCATTAATGGCACATTAGTGGTGCGCCATTAGTGCCACGCCATTAGTATATTTTACTAATGGCGCACCACTGGTGCGCCATTAGTATCTGGTGTACTAATGGCGCACCAGTGGATGTGCCATTAGTATATACAACAGTGTGCCATTAGTATGCCTCCCAGGGGGCCATGTATACCCAGGTGCTTTGGCATACTAATGGCGCACAACGGCAAGATGCGCCATTAGTAACTTCGGCATACTAATGGCGCCTTTGTTTAATGATGCGCCATTAGTACCCTTTGGCATACAAATGGCGCCTTTGTGATGTGATGCGCCATTAGTATGAATATTAGGTTTTTTATTTTTTATTTTCTGTTTTTGCACAGGTTACAAAATGTATAATTGGACAAAATATAGACAGCACACAACAACAACAGATTCATCGAATACAATAGAAGATTAGTCTCTGAATACAATTCATCATATTACTCTCTGAATACAATTCATCATATTAGTCTCGAATTGAAAAGACCGAACAAAGATAGAACATTATATTACAAGTCTCGAGACGCGAGTAGCGAGTTTGTCTTCACATTACAAGTCGATATCGATCATCTAAACTACCATCACATAGAAGAGAGCTGCGGTCAACACGATGAGCATCATCACGATGAAACTCGCCTTCATTCGATTCCTCCAACGCTCCCTCCCCTCTCCCGCTTAGATAGCGGGCGTATCTAGATTCGGCCTCGGCCCTAGTGGTGTACCCTTTGTAATCATTACCGCTGAATCGGTGAACCTGTCTCCGACACTCCTCCCGATCGTCAGAGACTCCGGAACCTTACCCTTGTACCACGACATACGACGGCATCGCTATGCACTAGCCAAACGAAACGTTAGTACCAATTCACGAGACAATACATAAGCAATATATAAGTATGCAGCAGAATGATCGGAAGAGAAAAGCAAGACATTAATAGCATCGATTACATCTAAGTTGAGCGACTCTCGAAACCAAAGAGACATACTACAAGTTCATTAAAGTTTAATTACAACATGAGCCAATCGATGTTTGAACTAGACACGACATCACCGCTTTCGACTCAACTCAAGGGGCTGGAGGCGTGGATGAAGCCGCCGTCTATCGTGGGAGTCATGAAAGAACGGGCGTTGTCAGCCTGCATTTGTAGCATTGTGTCGATGTCACTTTTGGACGGTTGATTTCTGAGGTAGAACTGGCCCGAGGTACGAAGGACATCTTGATGGATGATTTCCGCAAACTCCGACTGGATGCGAAAGAATTCTTGTCTGATGTCCGCGTCGTGGATTGCCGACACGCTCGCGGCCCAATCTTCTTCTCCTCCCTATCCGCGTGCTAACGCAGGAGCTTTGCTACCTTAGGGTCCACGAAATACCGCTGCAGACGAGGAGTGATCGGAAAGTACCACACCACTTTTCGAGGAGCTTTCTTCCTCCTGTTGTATCGAGTGACGCCGCACACCGGACATATGGTAGACTCCGCGTGCTCGTCCCGATAAATGATGCAATTGTTCATGCACACATGGTATTTCACGTGCGGTAAATCGAGAGGACACACGATTTTCTTCGCCTCCTCCAAACTGGTCGGGCACTTGTTCCCCTTGGGAAGACGTTCGTGCGAATGACATGTTCTCGTCGAAGCACGCGTCGGTCATTTTGTGTTTTACCTTCATCTCGAGCCATGAGCGTTACTTTCGGTGGGTATCCTCGGGCCTGCATCCTTCATACAATGGAGTAACCGCGTCTAACTCAAGTTGATCCATCTTGGCTTTCTCTCGGGCGGCAGCTCTGGCGTTATCCGCCCCGCTTGAGAAGCAGCTCTTGAATATGAGGGTCCTGCACCCAGAACATCGATGGTCCAGCGTAAATGCGCTCCACGGCATCATCATCTTCATGATCATGCCCGTAAATGCGCTCCGGCATCTTCCTCATCATCATGTCCTGCATCTTCTACATGATGACTATGTACGGCATCACCATCGTGATCATCTCACGGGATTCTTCGTCTTCTCGCCCGCCCGAGCCGCGGTGGTTGTCTTGCTGCCCTTCCTCATTTCTTGCCCGGCCCCATGGACGACTTCGTAGTCATCTTCATCACCTTGCCACCGATAGCCATCCATGAAACCACGCAAGAGCAGGTGGTCCCGCACCTGCCGGAATCCGACTCCGCAATAAGGCTCTTGACTTGCATCTTCGACACGGACATCTTATCTCCGTCTCGTTCTTTTGAAGCATCTCGGCCTTAGCGGACCTCAAAACCTATTCAGGATGCCTTCGGTCATCGTCATGCGGACCATGGTCGCTCAAGGGTAGAGCAAAAGCGATATTTTAGAACCAAACAAAAATTTGGCATGACTTTCCCTAAAAATAGGACCAAAAAGAATGCTTAATGCCAAAATTCTACTTGAAACGGAAATGAATCAACATTCGGCAAAATATTGGCAACTATCGCATTTCAAATACCGGTACACCTCCAAACACAAACACATATGCAACACCACAAACATATGCAACACCACGAACATACATAGATCTAGCTAGGCCATAAAAAGTGCATGTGCACATTGTTGTAGGGAGAACAACATAAATATAGCTTCCCCCCTTACTTACGTATTAAAACAAGGTAATTTAACCACTTAATTTGAATGAATCTATGGTGGAAATGAGGTGAAAAAGAGGAGGCACCCGAGACAAGGAGGAGGTGGAGAGAATGAAGTGGGGAGAAACTGAGTGTGGGTAGGAGAGGTTGTCCAAAATATCTAGTTGCTGCCCACTTACTAATGGCGCACCAGCAATAAATGCGCCATTAGTAATCCAGGTTACTAATGGCGCACCTTACGGCGGTGCGCCATTAGTAGTTTTAAAAAAAAATACTAATGGCGCACTGATCGCGATGGCGCCATTACTAGTTTAAACTAGTAATGGCGCACGGTTGATCAGTGCGCCATTAGTAGTATTGCAAAAAAAGGAATAAAAAATATAAGCAAAAAAAACAACATTAGTGGCGCACATGCGGAAGGGTGCGCCATTAGTAGTTACAACTACTAATGGCGTACTTTATCTGGATGCGCCATTAGTATGTTTGGACAGGCGCACTAGTTCGAAAAAAAAATTGATACTAATGGCGCACCCTTTGCCTGGTGCGCCATTAGTAGTTTCAACACTAATGGTGTATCAGCAGGTGGTGCGCCATTAGTATATACTAATGGCGCACCAACTGTCTGGTGCGCCATTAGTGTCAATCCCATCTATAGCCCTTTTTCTAGTAGTGGATTATGTACTGTAATTTTACGGTTTGGCCGGTTTACTGTGAAGACAGGATATATATATAGTAAAATAACTGCAGCATCATGAATAAGAAAAAACCTAGACTATACAATAAAGAAATTACGGCATATTGCATCCACTGGGCATGAAAGTTCGCCACTATGATAATAAAGCACGAGTAGACAGCAGATTACATACAGTGGGCATCAAAGATCGCAAACAGTGGAAATAAACACGTCGACAAAATAATATACAAAACCGACAGCACTTCAATAGAGCTCAAGAAAGGTTAGCCTCATTGGGAGTCAGCGCAAGCAGCTGCAAGGTGATGAGGCTAGCGCTTGTTTAACACTTATATCCTCCTCACTCACGAAAGATAAACAAGCACCACAGATGAGTGTTACGCACATAAAAGTATCAAGGTCTTGACAATTCATCACATTTCTTACTCACGAATAAAGTGACACAGTTTAAAATTGTATTAACACAATATGGTATTGTTCAGGTCAAGACATGGCAGGAAATGTCATTGTGAAGGAGTTGGCAGCTTCACGACACCACTGGATTACAGATCAATAACTCATAGGTATTAATGGTTAGTGTGCTGTCAATTTATCCCATTTCAGATTGGCAAATAAAGATACGGTTTAAATAATAGTAGAATGATATGACATTGTTCATAGTTAAGACATTGCAGAATATGACATTGTGTTGTAGTGGGTAGGTTCACCACACCACTTGATTACGGATCAAGAACAGAAGCATACATGCAGTGCAAAAGAAGATCACTTGCTCTGTATAGTTTAATTAACATGGTATGAAGAAGGAACTTGGTTGTACAACTGAAAACTTAAATTGAGAAGGACAAACTATTGTTTATGAACTACATAATAAACTTTAAACATGCAATTTGATGCAAACACCAAAAATAAACAACTGTTGCAGTCATGCCTAACCAAATATACACAACAAAGTTTGAAGGTTTGAGAAGGACAAACTTACATTATTGGTGAAGACAAGCTCTATAAAGCCCTTGTCCATGCTGATGGGCGGGGGGGCAATTCAAGAAGTTTACCACAGAATCTTCTTCATAAGCATTGCCTTTATTCTACATTTTGTTAAGAGTAAATTTAGATGTGATAATATAAGAAAAAATGGAGAATATTTAAGATAAGATGAAGAGTGATGCTACATAACCAAGTAGCTATAAATGTAAGTGCAGCGATACAGCCAAAAGGTATATCCAAGAACAATGCACAGCTAAACTTCTTCAGTGCCATCGGTGTTATCCAGCCTTATGGTAAGAGTAAATATAGATCTGATGTGTAGAAAATGGAGGGCAAAGGAAAATAAGCTACAGAGTGATGGTACATGAACAACTACCTGTCAATATAAGTACACTAATAAAGGACAACATGTACTTACAAGTACAATGCAGAGCTTAAAAAGTCATTGGCATTGGATATATTCTACACTAATGTAACCATTCATACAGATCAGATAATTTGGAGCGAAAAATTGATAAGCAAGCTATCACGCATACTGCTGTTACATAATGAACCAGTTATGTATGCAAGTACACTGATACAGGACAACATGTACTAACAAGAGCAAAGCAGCGGGCATCATATTTGCGATATCCTATCGTTCTTTTCAAACCGGAATTCTTCTTCGAGCAGATTTCCTACAAAAAAGATCCATAAGGTACATGTGGAAAAGTAGAAGTTCAAATTGTCATGTAATTTCATAGACAGTACCTCATCCTGGGAACAAGACCAGTGCATAACAAGGTTTTTCCATTCAATGTCTTCTAAATTTAGCATAGGAGACTTCATCGGAAATTCGTTTATAGACTTGCCATCAAAGTGTTATAGACTTTCCATCAAAGTGTGATTTCCTCAGGTAACACCGATACTGCTGCAATGCTTCCTTGAAAAGCACAAGCAAGCTTTGCTCGTCATGACTATCCAGATTGATCCTCACCTACTTACAACAATTTGTAAATCATTGATGTGTTCAATCAGCAGAAAAAAGGAAAATAATAACCATGAATGATAGCTGTCGGTGTACTAGAGTAGGGGTACCCTAGTATCCCGTACTAGTGCGCCAGACGATTACACCCCGCGGCAAGGTTTGCTTCGTCACCGCCAATATCCTCCGTGGCTCCCTTGGAGCCATTCAAGAACAAAGTATTAGATTGAGAAGACAAGGTCCCGACAAGAGGAGCTTGTCGGGAAGGCCACTCCAGGCACGCAGAAGACAAGGCCCCGGCAAGAGGAGCTTGCCGGGAAGACTCGGGGCGCGACAAGCCTCCGGGCGCGACAAGGATTCGGCCGCGGCAAGGCGCTGCCGCTGACATGCAACTTCTCTCCGTCTCGCTCCAGCTCACCCGGTGACGTGTCGCCATGGGACCGTTCCATGGGCGGCGTGTCGGCGGCTGTGCAGCCAGCGGAGAGCAGCGATAAGCGGCGCGACAGGCTCGCCATCGTGGCGGCGAAGGCACACTGACGGTCTCATTACCTTTGTTTGGGCGACAACGACGGGCATTTATTGCTTTTGTCCCTTGCCGTCGAGTTAGGTATTTTACCTGTACCTTTGTTCAAGTAGGTGTACCAACTCCTGTTTTTACATTTGTACCCCCGTCTATGTTGCCACTTGTCGGAGACCCCTTGAGCATATAAAAGTAGGCCCGAGTGCAACGTAGAGGGGGTTCGCGTTTTTGGCAAGGTTTCGTTCGGTTCGGAAGGTCGTAGGTTCGTCGGGTTGGGTTCATTCGACCCACTCGAGACCAGATAGACTCACGCTAGGTTTTGTAGCCCGCATTGCTCCCTAGCAAGAACACAATAGATCAAACAAGCAGCAGTAGGAGTTTTATCTCTCCGGAGAGCTCCGAAGCTGGGTAAACTGCCCGCGTGCATCGCCTCGATCCGCTCTTCGTGCGACCTCCACCCCCTCCGAACCACAAAGGGGCCTGCTCCGTCGGCCCCATAGGTGTCCGTGGGTACGATCAGCCTCCCGACATCTACAGCGCGCCCGGTAGAAGCGTCGAGGCCGTGTGAATCCGATCCGGCGTTCACGCGAGCAGCATCATCAACATCTTCCTCAACATGCCACCGAAGAAGAAGGCTTCGGCGGCAGCAGAGCCGTCCGTGTCGTACCCACCCTCACCACAGCAAACGGGTGGTGGGGCAGACTCTGGCGGAGGGACGGGCACCGACGAAGGTTCTTGCAACGTCGCCAAGTCCAAGGACAAGGCACCGCAAACCTCGGCGTCCGCGCATCCCCCGCGCCCGTCTCAGGAGACGCAGGACCAACAACGTCATGGCGTTCACAACGCCATACGTTCGTTGGATCGAGACCCTCAAGACCAGCATGCGCGCCAACATGCTGGCGCTGCTCCTTCTAACGTAGTTAGAAGTCCGAGCGTGTCCCGCTCCTCACACCGTTCTCCAATGCCTCCTACTACTCCAGCAGAAGCTCTGGCGAGAGCTCAACTGCTCCTCGACTACCCTCCAACGGCCGACAAGGTCGACGAGTGGAGGGCCACTATCCAGCCTCATCGGCTTTGCTAACGGCGACGCTCGCGGACAACCAACGCCATCGTTGCCGCGGCGTGACGACAAGGCACGAGCCGGTGGCGACGAGACTGTCGGAGGTGCAACCACCGTGCACTCTCCGCCAAGAAGGCCAAGATCGCCAACTCGTCGAATCCACCTCGACAGCGACTCCACTGCGTCGTCGGATCCGCGAGCTCGCCGCGATCAGCGCCAAGTTCTTCATGAGCGACAACAAGAGGACACTCGAACTTCGCATCAGCGCTCAAGAGAAGCGCGACGTCGATCCGACTGCCGCGCGCTGGGCCTTCTGTTGACATGCACGCGCCGGAGGGGCCAGGCGACTTGCCGTACGCGGTAGGTTGCCCTGCGTTCACTCGTGAGCTGCGGCAAGTCCAGTGGCCCAGCTAGAAAAACTTCAAACCAGACGTGCCGGAGAAGTATGATGGCCGGACGCACTCGTCGGAGTTCCTCAGCATCTACACCATCGCGGTGCAGGCTGCGGGGGGACGGGACGACAAGATCCTCGCCAACTACTTCCCGCTCGTGCTCAAGCCCAACGTCAGATCTTGGCTCATGCACTTGCCGGACAGCTCCATATCCTCTTGGGCAGATCTGTGCCATCAGTTTTTGCGCCTTCACAGGTGGCCACAAACCTCATGGCCAAGAGAGCGACCTTCACTTGCTCGCCCAGAAGGAAGGAGAGTCCCTGCGCAAGTTCATTCAGAGATTCAGCCGTGTGCACTACAACATCCCAGACGTCCACCCCGCGCGGTGATCAGCGCATTTCATCGTAATGTGCGGAACCGCGGGATGAGGGAGGAGATGGCGATGTGCAAAGTCAGGGCGTCGTGAAGCTGTACGCCTTGGCCGACAAGTGTCTTGTGTGGCCCGAGGAAGGAGGAGACTCGGGAGAGAATGCAGAATCAGGATCTGACAGTGATGACACCGCCCCGGCAAAGAAGGGTCGGCGGCGAGGCAACAGGAAGAAGAAAAGCAGAGAAGTGCTAGTTGTCGAGCAGTCTGGCAACGGAGGCGGCGACAAGAACGCCAAGGCTGGTGGCTCGGCAAGGAGGTTGTCACGACGCCAACCACCGGTCGGTGGCGGCCGCCCGACAAGCGGGGCGGCTCCGCAAGCGATCTTGCAAAATCCACCGCACCAAGGGCCACGATCTCCAGAGCTGCAAGAAGGTCGAGCAGCTCGTCGAACAGCAGAGAGCTGAGTACGAGCGGCGAGACAAGGAGAAGGCCCAGGAAGGTGCTGGGGGAGCAAGCAAGAAACATCCCGGCCGGGGAGGACGCCGCGGCAAAGTCAAGCAGCGACAAGGAGATCGACCTCCCCGCGGCCGCGACAAGGATGAAGATGATGATGACGCGAAGATATGGAGGACGCACGACGCCCGATGAGCAGGAGTTTGAAAGCCACAGAGGTTCTCTGCGTTGACAGAGGTGCTTCTGCATACCTCCCACCGCCAACTCAAGCAATGGATGCGGAGGTCAATGCAGCGGAACCATCCGTAGAGTCACGCAAAACTCTGAAGTGGTCCAAGACGCCTATCATTTTTGATATTGAGGACCACCACGATCGCATAATCGCGGTCGGGTGCTTGCCAATGTTGGTCTCTCCAACCATCCGCAACCTCAAGGTCACAAAAATGTTAGTTGACGGCGGGCCGGCTTGAATCTGATCTCCTCCGCGGTGCTCGAAGCTTCAAATCCACGATAGCGAGCTCGAAGAGACCGGAACCTTCCAAGGAATCAATCCGGAAGGAGCAAGCGAAGGGGAAGATTACGTTGCGGTCACATTTGGCAGTGAGCTGAACTTCAGGACTGAGAGGGTTACGTTTGACGTCGCCGATTTCCCATTGCCTTACAATGGGATACTTGGCCGTCCAGCACTCGCCAAGTTCATGGCAGCCTCTCACTACGCCTACAACCTACTCAAGATGCCGGGCCCGATAAGCGTCATCTCTGTCCATGGCGACAAGAAAGATGCCCTTGTCTGTGCCGACAAGATCTTCCGGGATGCAGCAGCCATGACAGATGGCCAGACACTTGCTGCTGAAGCTCCCGGGGGGAAGAAGACCAAGTCCAAGTCCGGCAAGGGCTCTGATGCTCACTCCGGCAAGCGCACCTCTTCGGAGTGCTGCGCTACCGTCGAGGACGCACCATCGAGCTCCACCGGCAAGTGCAAGAAGATGGTGGCTCCGCCGAAGACCAAGAAGGTGCCCGCCAAGGAGGACATCGCTGGTGGTACCTTCACCATCAGTGCCTCTCTCGACCCCAAATAGGAAGGCGCGCTCGTTGCTTTCCTGCGGGCGAATGTCGACGTGTTTGCATGGCAACCGTCTGATATCCCCGGTGTTCCCTGTAAAGTTATTGAGGACCGTCTGGCCGTTTGTCCTCATGTGCGGCCCGTCAAGCAGAAAGTCAGGAAACTAGCAGTGGAGCGCCAAGAATTCATAGCCGAAGAGATCAAGAAACTGGAAGCGGCAGGCCTTGTCAGAGGAGTGCTCCATCCTACGTGGTTGGCCAATCCTGTAGTCGTGCGCAAGGCAAATGGGAAATGGAGGCTTTGTATTGACTTCACGGATGTTAATAAAGCTTGTCCCAAAGATCCATTTCCCTTGCCGCGCATTGACCAGATTGTTGACTCCACGGCTGGATGTGATTTGCTTTCGTTTCTTGATGCCTACTCAGGATACCATCAGATCTTCATGGCTGAAGAAGATGAGGAGAAGACCGCATTCATCACACCATGTGGCACATCTTGTTTCATACGGATGCCTTCGGTTTGAAGAATGCTTGTTCAACATTTGCAAGGGTAGTCCATGCCGCTTTTGAGCCTCAAATGCACAGAAATGTAGAAGCCTACATGGATGACATAGTGGTCAAGAGCAAGGACAAAGCAACTTTGGTTCAAGATTTGGACGAGACCTTTGCAAATCTGCGCAATATCAACCTCAAGCTCAACCCCGAGAAGTGCGTGTTTGGAGTCCCTTCCGGCAAGCTTCTCGGGTTCTTCGTGTCTCAGCGGGGATTGAAGCTAATCCCGACAAGATCAAGGCCATTGAGCAGATTGAAGCACCAAAGCGGCGTCAAGGATGTCACGAAGACTTGCGGTTGCGTGGCTGCTCTCAGAGGTTTATTTCTAGGTCTGCTGAGCGCGCCTGCCATTTTTCAAGATTTTGAAAAAGGCAGGTCCAGTAAAATGGACTCCCGAAGCGGAGGCTGCGCTGCAGGACTTAAAGAGATACCTGTCCTCCACTCCAACACTTGTCGCGCCTAGGCCACAAGAGAAAATGATGCTATATATAGCGGCAACCAATCAAGTGGTTAGTGTTGCGTTAGTGGCGGAGAGGGAGGCGGATGACGAGCCAGCAACCGCGGCAAGCACATCCAGTGACAAGCACGGGGCTTCGCCGACAAGCTCTGGTCCCGACAAGGACGAATCCGCGCAGACACATGAACAGATACAGAAAAGGATGGTGCAGCGCCTAGTCTACTTTGTCAGTTCCCTCCTGCAAGGGGCTAGGTCGAGGTACTCTGGTGTGCAAAAATTGCTTTTCGGCCTCCTCATGGCCTCGAGAAAGCTGCCATTACTTCCAAGCACATGAGATCACAGTTGTCACTCGCTTTCCCCTTAAGAGGATACTGCAGAATCCAGAAGCGACAGGCAGGATTGTCGAGTGGGCCTCGGAGCTGTCAAGCTTTGGTCTCAAGTTTGAAAGCACATCAACTATCCAGGCGAGCATTGGCAGAATTCATAGCGTAATGGACGCCAACGCCAGATGAAGAGATTCCGAGACGAGCATTCCCGTCGAAGAAGCAAGCAAAGAGTGGCTGATGTACTTTGATGGTGCCTTCTCGCTGCAAAGGCGCCCGGTGCAGCGTCTTTGCTTATCGCACCCACCGGAGAGCACCTCAAGTACGTCCTCTAGATGCACTTTCCCAAGGAGCAAGCGACAAACAATACTGCAGAGTATGAAGGATTGCTTGCCGGTCTCAGGATCGCAGTGGACCTTGGGATCAAGAAGCTTATTGTCAGGGGTGACTCGCAACTCGTCGTCCGCCAAGTCAACAAAGATCACCAGAGTTCGTTGATGGAAGCCTACGTTGATGAAGTGAGGAAGCTGGAAGAGCACTTTGACGGCCTGCAAATGGAACATGTTCCAAGAGCTCGAGAATGATATTGCCGATGGCTTGTCAAAGTGCGCAAGACTCAAGCTACCCGTGGAACCACGGATCTTTGTGCTCAAGCTGACTCAACCAACCGTAACACCATCAACAGGGCAGAATAAGAAGAGGAAGTTGGCCTCTGGTGACTACTTTCCGACAGAGCTTCCCGAAGCCGTCGTTGCAAAGGTCCCCAAGATCAACACCAATAGTGCTGAGGAGCAGTCTGCTCCGACAGACCCCAGGGTTTGTTTCGTTGAAGCAGACATTCCCGACAAGTCTTGCTCCGGCAAGCTTGTCGGGGAGCATCAAGCTCCGGCAGGCCGCAGGTTCTTGCCGCGGAAGCTGATGTTCCCGCAGCGATAGATGTGCCTTTAGTCCTTGTTGTCGAGCCACAAGCTCCAGCATGGGCGCAGCAGATTGTCCATTTCCTTCAGACAGGAGAACTTCCTGAAGAGCAGGAAGAAGCGGAAAGAGTAGCCCGGCAGTCAAGTATGTACCAGTTTGTCGACAGCATACTGTACAGAAGACTCAGCGGTGGGACTTTGTAGTGTATTCCCCGGGAAGATGGACGAAGCTGTTGGCGAGAGATACATGGAGGCATATGTGGTCACCACATTGGCGCAAGAGCACTTGCCGGCAAAGCTTTCCGGCAAGGTTTCTTCCGCCGACAGCCCTCCGAGGATGCAATCGCACAAGTAACCAAGTGAGAAGCGTGCGGTTCCATTCCAAACAGATACACCACCAGCTCAAGCTCTCCAGACGATCCCTTTATCCTG
This sequence comes from Aegilops bicornis, assembly GCA_021605145.1. Lineage (NCBI taxonomy): Eukaryota > Viridiplantae > Streptophyta > Magnoliopsida > Poales > Poaceae > Aegilops > Aegilops bicornis. Next base: position 156,259,957 of record CM038673.1, read on the forward strand.
GCCATTTTCGGTGCTGGGGCTCGACATCCTCGGCCCCTTCCCCGAAGTGTCGGGGGCTTTGAGTACTTGTACGCCGCCATCGACAAGTTCACAAAGTGGCGGAAGTGGAAGCGATGAGGAAGGTGACAGCGGTCGGCGATCAAGTTCTTCAGGTCGATTGTTTGCCGTTTCGGAATCCCTAACAGGATCATCACCGACAACGGCACACAATTTACGAGTCGCACCTTCATGCAGTACGTCCAAGACCTTGGCGCCAAGGTCTGCTTTGCTTCCATTGCTCACCCGAGAAGCAACGGTCAAGCAGAGAGGGCAAATGCTGAAGTGCTGCGCGGGCTCAAGACCAGAACTTTCGAGGCTGCACAAGTGCGGAAGAAAGCTGGATCGAGGAGCTGCCGGTGGTTCTTTGGTCGATCAGACGACGCCAAATCGAGCCAACGGCGGGCACCCTTTGCTCTAGTCTATGGGCAGAGGCAGTTCTCCCCACGGAACTCAGATACGGATCACCTCGAGTACTCACTTATGATGAGCTTGAGCAAGAGCAGCTGCGACAAGATGACGCTGCTCCTCGAGGAGGATCGTCTTCGGCCAGGCGAGCCGCTCGCTTCTGACAAGCCTGCGTCGCTACCATAGCCGCAGGGTTAGTGCGGAAGTCTCGAGGAAGGCGACCTTGTTCTTCGCTGCGTTCAGTCCGCCAAGAATTCAAACAAGTTGACGCTTGAAGTGGGAAGGCCCTTATCGGGGAAGCGAGTCACTAGGCCTGGCGCTGTCCGGCTTTGAGACCGAAGATGGCATTCCGGTGAGCAACTCCTGGAACATTGAGCATCTTCGTAAGTTTTACCCATAAGGCGCGGTTGTCGGAATCCGTTTCGGCAACCACCTTTTGTACAAGTCTTGCCGCTGTTGCATGTAATCCTTCGTACAAAGCCGGGCGCAGACCCCGTGCATTAGTAAAGCTCATGTGTTGCGCACAGCTTGTCAAGTTCATGGTTTCATCATTTTATTGCATGCTTTGGCTAACACTTTGTGCAGCAACCATACCCGGTAAGCAGAATCGAGCCGATAGGCTCCATAATGTTATTTCCTCTTCGTTTTCTTTTCTCAAAGGAAAGAAGGCTCCCCCGCGCACAAGTTAACCAGGGGGAAGGTGGAGATAATACTATGGACCAGGCACCGCTCGAGGAAGTTTCACCTCATCGGGAAGCAAGAAACAGAAAAGCTAAGTTGCCAAAGTTTGAGCAATCAATTTTTAAGTTTTCAAGTTATCTTCCTCGAACGATAGTACTTTGTATGGAAAACCTGTGCGCAGAGGAACCAAATCGTGACTGGTCGCACCCTTACTTTGTTTCGAGTCCGCTCAACAACTTAAGTGAGCTGCGGCTAGTCCGCGACAAGGTTGCTTGTCGATAGCGACCCGCCAAAGAAGGAGCTGAAGTTCACTTTTCGGCTCGCGGCAAGGGTGCCTGCACCGGCAAGTTTCCCTGAAAAGCATAGGGCAATAACGTACAAAGGAAGAAATCAAGTAGAGGAAATAACGTTGCATTGATCGATTCACCTAAGATAGAGTATACTACAGAATAACTTGTCGCTGATCTAACAAAGTTTTCTAAACATGATCAGCAGCGACAAGGGAAAGATAAGGCTGGCAGCCTAGTCCACGCGGTCGCCCTCAATCCGCTTGATCTTGTTCACCTTGTCCACAATGGGTGCGACAAGGGCTTTGAGCTCCTCCACGTTGGCTTCGTCCGGCAAAGATCGGAGGACGCCGTTAAGGTTGAGGCTCGGGTTGCGGAAGGCCACCTTCATCAACACCTTCTCGAGGGCCCCTGCACAAACCTGGCGAGATTCCTCGGCAAGCTGCTTCGGGACCTCCTCCCGGAGTCGCCGGAGGCCCGTCACCACGCCTTTGAAGAATAGTCTAAGCTTGACACTGGGTTGGAGATGCTCGTCGGAGGAGTACGCGAGGTCCGCCATCCCCAGCTCCATCAGCTCGTTGTGGATGTCGGCAGCGGTGTCCACAAGAACTTCGGTCCAGTGCTCCACGCTCTCCCTCAAGGTGTTACAGGCGGAGGCAGCATTCGCCAGCAGCTCCTCCTTGTCCTTGATCGCCTCCAACAAGCCCACCTCCCGCTCTGGCACCATCCAACGTCTGCGTCGAGTGGTGATTTCAGCTCAGATCCGCCTTGGAGTCCTTGGCGGCGTCGAGCTCCTTGGCCCTGTCGTGAGACGGACCTGCAGCTTCGCCCGGCGTGTGGGCGTCCTTCTCGCTCACGCTTGAGCACGGCAAGCTCTTCGCCGCTCTTCTTGAGGGTGGCCTCCAGCTGTGCCACTTTCGCCTTCAGCTCTTCCTTGGCGGCCTCGGCGGCTGCGGCAGCGTCTTTCGCTTCCTGAAGCGCCCCGCCAAGCGACTCCTCACGCGCGGCAAGATCCTCCTCGTGGCTGTCCAGGTTCACCTTCCGCTGCGCCAACTCGCTTTCCTGCGCGGCGAGCTTCTCGGCAGCCAGCCGCTGCTCCTCATCAGCTGCGGCCTTCTCAAGGATGAAGGCCGTGCGCTCTTCTGCGAGTTGCCCCCGCGCTTCCGCCACGTCGCGGAGGGCTTCTTTATTGGCGCTCTGGAGCTCCTCGTCGCGCTTCTCCATGTCCGCTCCCGCCCTCGCGACAAGGGCTTCCCGGGTCTCTAACTTGGCCTGGCGGGTGCGGTAGAGAGACAGCAGCTTCTTCAGCAGCTGCTCCTCCTCGGACTCGCATTGCGCTGCTTGGCGCATCCACGGCGTCAGCCAATGGCCTTGAGTAGCTTCGCCGTCGAAGGTCTCGCCCTCGACCGGCGCCTGAATTTCGGTTCCCGGGGAGCTTGATGAAGACGCCGCCCGGCCTTCAAGTAGGCGCCCGGGCTGGGGCTCCTCGAACTGGCCTTGGCAGCGTGGGGAATCATTTGTCGGTGTGGCGCTTGCCGCTCCTGCGGCCCTCAAGGCGTCGAAGACGACCGCCCGACCCCTCGCCGGCCTCTGCGTCGGCAGCCTCGGTGGCCTCCTCGCCAACAGGCTCGTCGGCGACGGCCTCTTCTTCCACGACGATGACCTCTTCTTCCTCGACGGCGGCCTCGTCGGTGTTGCCGCGCGTCTCCTCCTCGCCGGCGGCCTCGACCTCCATTGGGTCTGCGTCGGACGAAGAAGGGTCAGTCAAGCAGATGTTCAAAAAGAGAAAGAAAAGAAAGCAAGCCCAAGGGAAAATTCCATGTAAGGGAGTTACCTGCAACGGGATCCGCAGCCATGGCCTCGACCACTGGAGGGCCGCTGGCGCCATCCTTGCCGGGTAGCCTCCCTTGCGGAGTGGCCTCCCTTGTCGGAGGGAGCTCCTTGCCGAGGAGTTCTCCCTTGGCGGCGAGTGGCGATGGGCAGGATCTCGGAGGCGGCTTCCGAGCCTCCCCGATGAGGCTGCTCCGGCTCCTACACAAACAAACAGTCGAGAAATCAACGAAGAAAGGGCACCCTGCAGACCAAGTAGTAAGGAGAAAAACTGCAAACTTACTGCAGGGGGCTGTCTTGAGAGGCTGCCCAGAAGGAAGGGTTGCCGGGTCCGGCAAAGGCGGTCTCGGTAGCGTCCCAGTCGCCACAGGAGAATCGTCCCTCAACGACGACCGTCCGGGATCTTAGCCCTCTTCGCCGCTCTCTGGGCCAGCGTCCTGAAAAGGAAAGAGTCCAGAGCAAAGCAAATCAGATTCAAGATGAAGGAATAAAAATTGAAGAAATACAAGCACAATCGCGAGAAGCTTACTCTTCGCCTTCCTCCTCGGAGCTGAGCGTGGAGAAATCAAACTTCGGCCCGCCTCCGGTGCGATGAGGCGGGGGAGTGGGCTCTCTTGGCCGCTTAAGCGGAGGCGTCGGGCGGCGGCTTTGAGAAGATTCCGCCCCAGCTTGTCGCTGCAGTTTGGGCGCCTCATGGCGACCTCGCTTGCCGCGGTGGAGTGCATCGGCGGTGCTGCTTCTTTGTGGGCGGTCTGCCGCCCGACTTCGTCTCAACCCTGGAGAGCGCCTCCTCGGCGAGCCAGGGGCTCCCGGGCGGCAAGTCGCTTGGCGGAGGAGAAGAAGCGCCCTCGGCGGGTCCACTCGACCCAGCCTCGGTCCCGACAAGCTCGTCCTCGCTGGCGATCTCCCCTCGCTCGGCAAGGCTTGCCGCCTTCGCCGCCTCCGCCTCCTCCACGGTGAACCCGAAGGCTCCAGCGGCAGTGGCTGCTGCCGCCTCCTCCACCCTGGTGGCAATCCGTGCCATCTCCTGCTCGGTGGTGTCTCGGGTGAGCCTCTTCTGCTCGTCGGAGCGGATCGGCACCTCTTGCAAGTCGTCGAAGAATTGCTGCACGACCTCGTCGGGGGGCTCCTGCCAGGTCGGGACGATCCGTGGGAGTCGCCGCAGTGGCATCATGGCGCGGATGCGGTCGGCGCCGAGTTGTTGCACAATGGGGCGACCCCGCGGCAACCTGAACCACTTTCGGGATGTTCGGGGTCGTTCTTGAACAGCTCGAGCACCTTGAATCCAGCTCCATGACGGTGAAGTTCCAATTCAGGCCAGGCGCAGCCTCATGATGTCCGGGCCAGATTCGAACTCCCAAGCAGGCCTCCTCCTCTCCTGCAAGGGAGCGATGCGGCGGCGAATGAAGTCTGCACCAACTGCTCCTACTGTCAACCCGGCAAGCCTGAGGCGCAGAATTCGGGTCACAGCTATCTTCACCTTCGCATCCTCCGGCGCCAAGTTACTCCAATCCTTTCCGCGCGCAATTGGGGTTTGGCGCACGGCGGTGAAGGGCTGTGGGTTCTCCTCCACGACCCAGCACCAGTTGGCTCTCCACTCCTCCCACTTGTTCCGGAATTCCCCCTCTAGGTAGGCCTCCTTCTTGCCGATCCTAGAGACCCAGCTATTCCTCCGGCAAGTGGCTCTCCTCTCGACGCTGGGAACAAAGAAATGGCGGAAGAGTGCCACGTTCGGTGGACCCCAAAAGTTTCGCACAAATGTGCGGCAGCCATGGTCAAGATGGCGTTGGGGGTGAAATCAAGGAGGTGGAGGCCGAAGGTGTTCATTATGTCGCAAAAGAACTCGGAAAACGGCGGGCAAAGACCGCAATAGAAGAACAGGGCGAAGAAAGGGTACCCTGTTGGGGCCAGATCAGCGGCGGAGGCGGGGAGCACCCTCGTGCGCGGATGCGCACGAGTCTCCGTCGACCAGAAAAGGTAGAAGACGTCCCGCAGCTCCCGCGCGCCGAGCTGCAGGGGGAAGACCGCGCCTTGCTGGCCATGAGCCGCTGCGCCTCGGCCGACTTGACGCCCTTCTCTTTATCGGCCTTCGGAGCCATGGCGAGGAGGGAGGAGGAGGTCGACGGCGGTGAGTGTGCTTGCGGCGAAAGGGGGGGCGGGGCACTGCTCTCTTCGCACCGGAGAAGACGAGGGGAGCGGCGGTGGTTTTTTGACAAGACGGCAATGGCAGGGACGGTCGGCCTGCCTCTGTTTCCTCCGCTTATAAAGGGGAGGAGGGGGCGGACGTTCCGCTTATATTAATAAAGAACTCCCCCACGACTGCGCCCACGATCTCTCGCACGACGCCACGTCCGGTGCGTGCCGTTGGTGGGGATCGTGGTGGGTCCGGGCGAAGGCGGGCGTGGTCGAAGCCGCGAGTCCGTCTGCAGATTCTGGGCCTGGCCCGACAAGTGCTCAGCACAATCTGCGGCCCAGGCCGGGGCTCTGCCGGTGTACTAGAGTAGGGTACCCTAGTATCCCGTACTCGTGGACGAGACGATTGCAGCACCTCGGCAAGGTTTGCCTCGTCACCGCCAATCCCCTCCGTGGCTCCCTTGGAGCCATTCAAGAACAAAGTATTATATTGAGAAGACAAGGTCCCGACAAGAGGAGCTTGTCGGGAAGGCCACTCCAGGCACGCAGAAGACAAGGCCCCGGCAAGAGGAGCTTGCCGGGAAGGCTCGGGGCGCGACAAGCCTCCGGGCGCGACAAGGATTCGGCCGCGGCATGCAACTTCTCTCCGTCTCCGCTCCAGCTCACCCAGCGACGTGTCGCCATGGGACCGTTCCATGCGCGCGTGTCGAGCGGCTGTGCAGCCAGCGGAGAGCAGCGATAAGCGGCGCTGACAGGCTCGCCATCGTGGCGGCGGAGGCGCACTGACGGTCTCTGTTACACTTTTGGGCGACAACGACGGGCATTTATTGCTTTGTCCCTTGCCGTCGAGTTAGGTATTTTGCACTGCATACCTTTGTTCAAGTAGGTGTACCAACTCCTGTTTTTACATTTGTACCCCCGTCTATGTTGCCACCTGTCGGAGACCCCTTGGGCATATAAAAGGAGGCCCGAGTGCAACGTAGAGGGGGTTTGCGTTTTTGGCAAGGTTCCGTTCGGTTCGGAAGGCCGTAGGTTCGTCGGGTTGGGTTCATTCGACCCACTCGAGACCAGATAGACTCACGCTAGGTTTTGTAGCCCGCATTGCTCCCTAGCAAGAACACAATAGATCAAACAAGCAGCAGTAGGAGTTTTATCTCTCGGAGAGCTCCGAAGCTGGGTAAACTGCCCGCGTGCATCGCCTCGATCCGCTCTTCGTGCGACCTCCGCCCCCCTCCGAACCACAAAGGGGCCTGCTCCGCCGGCCCCATAGGTGTCCGTGGGTACAATCAGCCTCCCCGACAATAGCACTTACACGTAAGTTGGACAGGAAGATGTGAAAATGGTGTTTGTCTTCACTATAATCTTCCCATGATGGGAATATATGCACGTAGTCCCTAACAACATTGAAAGCATTGTCTTTTAAACTGCGAATAACTGGAATGGGGTTCCAATCTGCAGGACTTGGCCGTCTCTGCAGTTGGGATAGGTCTTCGGCTGGTGGACTTGTTGTACTTTTTGCTGGAGTGGGATTTTTTTGTGGTGTGGCTGGTGCTATGGAAACTGCAATCGGTATACCTTTTGCTAGAGTGCAGGTCCTGTGTGGTGGGGCTAGTGGTGTGGCCAGTGAAGTATGGGTACAGTCTGTTGGAATTGGTCCTATGTTTTGTGTCACTGGTTGTACAACCAATATGTCGGGTGCTGTCCGATTTCTCCGGCACCACCATGTTTTTCAAGGACTTTGCTGGTGCTCCTTCAGGTCCTATGTCTGATGCACAAGAACAACATTTGAGTGAAAAAACATGGTATGATGACAGATGGAATATGTATTGATAATGGATGGGCATGGCATCTCGACATAAATGATGAGTAAACTAAGCAGATGGCGGTGCAACAAAGTAGAAGAAATGCAACACAACATATGCAAGATACCGCAATCAATAAAACCTTGCCAAATAAGAACAGGCACCTTGATGGGTGACCAGGACAGGCCATCTTCCTTTGATTCCTCGAGGTTAGAATAGTCATTAGGATCATATTCTGAACAAGAATCAATAGGTGGGGAGCGTATGAGTTTCATTGTATCTAGAATGGCACTCAATGCCTTGGTGCCAATTTTTTAAGTCATTGCAGTGTTTAGCTTCAAGAGTGGACTGCTGCTAGTGCGACACATAGCAGCTACACAGATCATAGTGTAGATATAACGGGAAAACCGTAAGCATCAGAGTAAAATCAGCAAAGTGGAACTTGCTGGAATATTTGTGCTAGTATTTCTGGTACAGCTAGAAAGGCTTTGGATACCAGTTCTCTTCAACTGAAGGTGCGGTACTGTTAATATCAGTGTAACTCTCAAAGGCGACACAGCTCCCCGCATTTCCTTTCTATTCTTATAGGATTCAAGTGGGCAGGCCACTACAAATCCTATTCCTATGTTTACAAAATCCTACGAATCAAAGAGGCTCAAAGTGTCCATCACAACCGACCGTATAGACCTCTACACTGCAAATGTCCCTGCTTATCTTCACTACAAGGAACATATTGTTCTACTATCATACTCCATCCGTTCCAAAATATAAGTCTTGGTAGGGATTTCCACTATGGATCACATACAGATGTATCCAGATACATTTTAGAGTGTAGATTCACTCATTTTGCTCCATATGTAGTCCATGGTGGAATCTATACAAAGACTTGTATTTAGGAACAGAGAGAGTACTTATTGAAGAAGAACGGAATAGGAACATGGTAAAGAAGAGCAAGCAGATTTTGGATAATAAAATGTTCGTTGCGCAGTGCCCACACATGATGAACCAGAGCATATTAAGAATGCAACTCCCTGCTGTCTCTCGACCATTTCAGGCGGTTGGATGAAGATCCTACGTCTCCTAACCCTTCTTCTTCCTCGTCTCTGATTCTTCCCATACAGAACACCCTTGACGGGCCGCCGGCCGACCACTGCCCCACCGCTGTCTTCCTCCGCCACCCCGCCCCCACCCGCCGAGTTTCCCTCGGGCGAGGCCCCACCACCGCCCCACAACCACCGTCCCACTCGAGCCCCTTCGTCAAGATCGGCGAACTCCATGAAGCTCAAAAATCGATTGACCCAATTTTGAAATTTAGTCTACGATGATTTAACTAGTGTGGAATATAAAAGGGAAAACCATAAGCATTGGGAGTCTGATGTTGAGCGTGCCATGGCGGATCTGAAGGTGCAAACCGGACAAAGGCAACTTCGCAACCAATGTTAGCTTTCAACTAGCAGGTAAGTGATGGACAAGAAATCAGAGTAAAGCAGTGGTGATCTATTTTCTTGCTGCGATAAATAAGTTGAGCAGATATGAAAGAGTACCGCCTCTGGTGCGGCGCTGCGTATGCATCTGCTGAGAATTTTATGGTGCGCGGTGGACGAGACGGTCATAGGAGCGGCGCCGGCAAGGTGGACGGCGGCGGGGATGAAGCGAGAGGACGAGATGCAAGGATCCCGGTCTGAAGCCGTGGATGAGAGAGGTCGATCTCTTGTAATGGACGGCGGCGTCGTGGTATCAGCTCCGGCATGGTGGAGGAGGACGGCGGTGGATGGGGTGGCGGACGCAGGAGGCTGGGGTGGAGAGGGTTTTTTGGCACCCACGGAGTACGAAATGGGAAAAGGGAGGTAGAGAGGAAGGGGGGAACCATGTATTAAGGCGCACTTGTCTCAAATGCAAGGAAATTTACAAACTTAGCCCCCGTTTCAAATTTCCTACATCGCAGCAATATTAGTCAGTTGGGGATAGGACGGTAATCTCGCATACACCAAATATTTGCCGACGAGAGTTAGTTTTTGGCGCCCACCATTTATGAATCGGGGAGGGAGTCGATTTCAGACAAGGACACACTGTGTTTTGGCGCCCACCGTGTATGAATCCGGGTGAGAGGCGGTTATGTCATGTTTGGGTAAAATTACAAACCTACCCCTATCGAAACCTATAGAAATCGAGTAGATAGGCTTTGCGTGGCAGGGATAGGCAGTAGTAATTTTCATCTCGCAGATTTTGGTTTCGGGCGGTTACTGCGACTTTCCTCGCTTCTTTCAAATTTTGCAGAGTGCACGTTTACCGTGCCAACTCAATTCGAATCCCGTTTGTATTCTTTTTTTGGGCGGGATCCATTTTCGATTGGAATAAAATTCTATATACATCAATTTTTTATATATACTTTCAAAAGCACAACAAAGAATTCTGCTCCTTTATATGTATAATATGATTTACAAATACAATGATCTCAAAATCATAACGTTGAATTCAAAAAATTTAAACCAAATTATGTTCTACAAAAATGTACGGATCAGTAATATCTACATATTAAATAACATAGATGCGCACGAATTCATATGAGTACGCATGTTTGATAGATCAATTTTGGTTCGAGTATGGATTACATGTATCATCATCTCGAATTCAAATATTTGAATCCCTTTTATGTTCACTCCTTTCACGCCCATCTCTCTCGCCTGCATGCTCCTTCATGTAGCTATCACTCTCTTTTCTCCAGCTCACCCACACGCTCACTTCATATTTCTCATATCCTCGCAAACATGGTCTCTCGACGTCTCCCTTGAGAAGTGTCACACTCTCCCTATCATTATACATTACACGGTTTTGATTATCTCTCACGTCTCTACTGTTCTCTGGTATCACTAGGTACCTAAGCTTTCTTTTTCACCGCCACACACACAGTCTCCACTCGTCTTTCACTTTGTCTTTCTCTCTATGGGATTCTCTCACACACCTTATATGTCTCTAGATATGACTCATCCCACTAAAATTACTCTCTCTCCTGTAGACACAACATTTGTTGCGGTCTCCTTTTCATCTCCATCCCAGACTGACATTATTCATTTGTTTATCGGTCAGACAAACTCCCCCTCCTCTATCTCTCTCTCTCTCTCTCTCTCTCTCTCTCTCTCTCTCTGTCTCTCGCACACACACACACACACACACAACTCCTGCTTCCACTCCCCTTCCCGACTACCGTCTCTCTCTCACACACACAAAACTCTCGCTTTCGCACCCCCGACTCTTATTTCTCTCACAAAAATTTATCGACTAGCCTCTAGATAGGTTTATACACCCGCACAATCATGCTTCCACTATCGCATACATGTCTCTCTCCCCTCCTTGTATCTATGTAGATTTTTGTTCCCTTCTTGAGACACGCCCTCTCGATCGTGCACACACACACTATCGCCTCATTTTAAGCTGATACCTCTCGCACGCACACTCTTTGTGTCTTTGTCACACATGTACTCCGTCCTCCTCCTCTCTCCCTCTCTCTCTCACACACACATGGGATTTTTTGCAACAACTAGTAAGATGCCCATGCGTTGCACGGAACATCAAGATGCATTTGTATGAGTAGTTTATCTTGTGGGAGAAAAGGATGAACGAGGGAAGGCCTTATTTGCAAATGTGGAGAGGGGTGTGGGTATCTTTTTGCAAAATTGCCATAGTTTCCTTCCTATTCGTCAGATATAGATCGTACGGCCTATATTGCAGGATGTCAGGCACACGATCATCACCGACTATGCTTTTTATAAGAGTAGGGATACAAACCAGAGTTGGTGATGATGGTGGGCCTGCCATCCTGCAATGTAGGCCGTCCGATTTATATCTGATGGATAGGAAGGAAAATATGGCAATTTACCCGCACTTCTCTCCACATTTGCAGATAAGGCCTTCCCTCGTTCATCCTTTTCTCCCACAAGATCTTGATGTTCCGTGCAACGCACGGGCATCTTGCTAGTAAGAGTATAAATTAGACATATACCACTTCTCGAATCTTGAAACCAACAACATTCCTCCCTTACCTCATTAAAACCGCCAAAGGAATATATTTTGAGTGAAACATAACATATTTTTAGTGATATACGTATTTCAAAACTAGACTTTTTTTCTATCAAATAGGTGAATATGTATTAATCTACTTTGATCGTGTGGCAACGCATTAGCACATTGCTAGTAGTTATTATAATTTTTTGGACACCAGACAAACGGTGGAGTACATATACGAAGAGAAGAGGTGCACGCACGCAGTCGGTCTCTCGTTGTCTCACACACATGAGTGTTACTTAAAGGCAACATTAACAAATAAACACTAAAACCCTAGGTGCACGATTGTTGCATTCACGGGTACCGGGTACGTGGTGGAGCACCTTTGTAGGAATAGTCAGCTCGCGTGAGAATTTGATCCTTAGGAGTTGATGGTCGGGACCACAGGTGAACGACTTGGAGGCGGTGGCTCGCCAGTTTCCACAGATCAAGTAGCCACGTTTAAAATATCATTTTTAGCGGGGTTAAGAGTTCCGATTTTCAATGGCGCGTTATAAGTATTAAGTAGTATTTAGAACAATTGGTATGGAGCAAAAATGGAATTGATAGTACTACGTACCTCCTTGGCGTATGGTTGTATGGGTTTATGTTGCGAGATGTTGAACCTGGTAGTTCTAGGGCAAATACTATGGTTTAGATTTAGATGCTGGTTTTCAGTAATGAATATCAGAAGGGGAAACCCTTCTTTGATTAAAAAAACTACTACCTCCGTTCTGGTTTACTAGTCCCCATCGTATTTTGGGTCAAAGTTTGTCCATGAATTTTACTTGTAAAATGTGAATGGAAAACGAGACTTTGTTATACCAAAAAAAAGGACTGGAGGGAGTGATTTCTCTGACACGGACGCGACCTCTCATAGCGCAGGCATTGAACCGGCGCGCCGGCCAAGAGGGCCCCACTCGCTGCAGGCCCGGCTGAGCATGCCTCCTCGCCGCATGCAACCAGCTTCAAACTGCCCCGCGTGCCTTCATTGAATCCGCGCGTGTGTCGGCAACACGTCCTTCCGCTAGCCGACTAGCATTTTAGAACACAAAAAATGACCAAAATATAATTAATTTACGCATGGTCTTGACTTGTGCTCGCACTGGTAGGAGAAACTAGTAGAGGTTTTTCTTTGTTTATAACTCTCCTCAGAGTTTTTTGGCTTTGAAGTGAATCATGGTTGTGGACATTATGTACGAATGTGCAGATATCTGTGAACAAGAGTTTGATGTGGAAGTTGAACTTGGAATGTTGGGCTTGCGCGTGAACTATAGCATGTCCAATGCTTAAATGCATTATTGTTTGGAAAGTAATTGCTGTTATTACATGACCCGAAAAAATATATTTTGTGCCACATCAGTAGATGCACGGACATCACAACAGGCATGTTGACTGGATAAACATTTGAACCTAGCTATTATGAAGGAAATTTTGTATTGACAACAGTTTTAGAGCAGGAGACGCCTACCCTGCTCTGTCTCTGCTAGCCAATTTCTGGGTTCTTCCATCTCTTCTTTGGCTTGGGTGAAGTGAGCATCTGATTGCTCTTTTCGCTTCTTCAGGAACTCGGCTATATTCTCAAGGGTTGCTGCATGCTCTCTTTTAGCCTTTACTGGAGCCATGAGGACATGAACAACTGACGACTCCACCTGGCTTGTGTGTAATCCAGCATCATCTGGGAACTTGCACCTTGTGTCTAATCCAGCATCATTAGGGAACTAGCACCTTTTGTGTAATCCAGCCTCATTTTGGAAACATGATCTCGAGGTTGACCATACTTCCCTCCTCGCAGGAACTGCATCCTGACATGAAGTTGCTTCTTTTTTAGATCAATACGCAGAGCAACCCAGATCCATTTATTAGAAGCCATATAAACAGAACTCAGAGAAGTGAATTCAAAAGGAAAAATAAAAATATAAGCAGACTATAAGGTGAGAACACCCACTTTCTACATCAAGCTAAAAACAAAAGCATTAGGACGATTAAGACTCTTCTTATGACACATCGAAGAACACGAGGCTTAAGAGAAACAGAAACTACAACATATACACATCGAAGAACACGAGGCTAAACATAAGTAATTGAAAGGGTGTTACTTACCAAAGCTCGTTTTACAGGTTCGGTGCAGCTCCTCTTTAACTTGCCACTCTCCTTGAAGATGTCCCCAATATCCCGTGTTTGGTCTTCATTGCTCCTCTTCATGTTCGCGCTCGTTGTTTTAAAATCTCAACATGGCAAGAAAAATATACTACTAGTAATACTCACACATCTTGTGGGAAACATTAAAGCACTCGCCTGCCATCTTAGAGCATCTCCAACAGAATCGCAATGCGCAGCGCTTTAAAAAAGCGTTTACAGTGCTGAGGTCGAGAAGTAGAGAGACTAGAGAGTAGAGGATAGTTCTCAGCATAGATAGATAAAAAATAGATAATTCAACTACTCCTCGTCGTCGGACTCCTCCTTGGTGATGTCCTCCTCTAACGTCTGACTGTAGGTGTGAAGATACCAATCATCGTCGAATTCCCAGGGCGACGCTGCTCCTAGCCTCATGTTGAATTGAGCGTCCGCTTTTTGCCTACGCTTGTCCTCGTGATAGGCGGCTCACTCCGCCCTCCTCTTATGCCTCTCCGCCCTCCTTTGCGCGTAGAACTCGCGCTCGATGATGATGTCCTATGGGAAGTGTTGGCGCCACAGCGCCATGGCTTCCTCGTCCATCTCGGCGATGCCGAGACGGTGCTCCTCCCTGCGGTTGTCGTGACGATCCTCGTCGGTGCTAAGCCGCAGCAGAGGCACGAGCTCCTGCGCCCGCTCCCGTGTCGGCACGTTGGGGAAGTTCAATGTTCTGTGAGGCCACTTGAGGCGCCACGCCGCCGCGTCGTGCGCGCGGGCGGCCTCGTTGGTGGTGTTGAAATTGCCGAGGCCGAGGCACATCCCGCGGAATCGGATCTCGGGGGAGAAGCCGCCGGAGGGGCGCGCGCGGACGCCGCGGTATCCCCAAGTCTCCCGGCGACGCGGCGGCATGGTAGCGCGGCGGCGGCGAGGCGAGAAAGAGTGGAGAGAAAGCGGTGGCGAGGCAGAGAGCGGTGAGAGAGCGGTGGCAAGGCACAGAGCGGTGGGAGGGTGTTGGATTTTATAAAGAGCGCCGGACGCCACGCGCCAAAACTAGCGCATCCCCGGCAGCTTTTTCCCGCACACGCGCGATCCTTTCCCGACGTCTCTGCTATCTCTACTCTCTTCTCTACTGTTATATTTATTTTATATTTAATATTTATCTCTACTTCTCTATTGTCTACTTTTTTTTCTCTATACTTCTTATAAAAAGCAGAGTTGTTGATGATGGTGTGCCTCCCGTCCTGCAACATAGGCCGTCCGATTTATATCTGACAGATAGGAAGGAAACAATGGGAACTTTGCAAAAAGATACCCACAACCCTCTCCAGATTTGCAAATAAGGCCTTCCCTCATTCATCCTTTTCTCCCACAAGATAAACTACTCATACAAATGCATCTTGATGCGTGCAACGCATGGGCATCTTGCTAGTTCTAAAAAAATTTCCATACTTTGCCACACTACTGGTTGCAGATGAGAAACCTACCCAAGCACAACGCGATACAGGAGCGACGCACAATTACAAGTTGATATTCTGTTGGATAATGGAGGCTATATCCAATTACTTTTACGGGAACAATAGCACCCAGGAAATCTGAAGGGTAGGTATGAACAAAATTGGAACTGCACATGTACTGCTAAGTCATCCAATACACACATTACCAATCGAGGAGGAGAACGATGGTCATGGCGGCCTCTGTCAGTCATGGTCGGCAATGGGAGTCAATTCATTGTCCACGACGGTGGTGCTTCTATGCTTGGTGTCGGCTTCCGGGAAGCAGATCCGAGACCGTGGAAGACGGTGCCAGGTAAGAGGCTCTGTGTACGACGACGACGGTGGACCGGCTCTAGTGCGGCGTACGAGGTCATTGATGAGGCAGGTCCGCTGCGGTGGACGAGTGTGCCGATGTAGAAGGGGAGGAGCACGAAGGCTGCGGTGCCGTGGAGAAGTCTATTTTGTGGTGCGGATAGAAAATGGGGAGTATTCAGGTGTACTACTCTGGGTGCCGGGGTGGGGTTGGCTGGGTAGGGTGAACCTGAAGTTATGTAAACAGCCCCCTACCAAGCGTCATCCGTAGGCCTGTTCTGAAGGCTATGATGGTAACTTCCCACTGCTCGAATCAGGGTCACGGGAGATTTTCCCGCCGACCTCAAAATTTTGTGACACTGAACTCCCCGTGTGGCATGTTGGGTGATTTGGCTAAGCAACTAGCGAGTAGTACTAGTAAACTCTGCATATTAGGTTTGACGAAAGTCAAACTTCCTAAAGTTTGACCAAGTTTATAGAAAAATATAAACATTTTCCATAACAAATATGTATGATGTGAAAGTACATTCAATAATGAATCTAATGGTATTTATTTGTAATTGTATATGCTAATATTTTTTGTTATAAACTTTCTGAGAGTTTATAAAACTTGACTTTGACCAATGCTAATGCACGGACTTAAATAAAAACGGAGGGAGTACACATTTGTTTTCTTAGTTTGCAGTGAACTAATCATTTGTTGAAATTGCAAAATAAATATATTAGGCTACTGACTT
This sequence comes from Aegilops bicornis, assembly GCA_021605145.1. NCBI lineage: Eukaryota > Viridiplantae > Streptophyta > Magnoliopsida > Poales > Poaceae > Aegilops > Aegilops bicornis. The sequence continues at coordinate 156,275,832 of CM038673.1, forward strand.
CGAATGTAATGGTCTATACAATTCAATAGTTACAATCATTGTCGAATTCCAAGATGTATACGAGGTCTATAGTACTTCACAACATGTTCAAACTCACATAATCCCAGTGAAATGAGAATCTAAATGCCTTTCATAGTTATTACTTTGTAGGATGCAACAAAACCAACCATAACTCCACATCAGCCATTATAAAAGCAACATGTTGAACATATCCCAATGTGTGAATGAAACGTGCAGAGAGAGCTTGAGAAGATGGAGCAGATAGGGCGGGAAAGATTGTATGTATGTGGACAAGAGAGTAGGAGACAAGCCTAACGAGATAGAGAGAGAGAGATAGAGAGACAAAGAGAGAGGAAGAAGTTAGGTCTGTGAGAAAGATGGAGACATGTAATATACGTGACTTGCGTGTGCATCGGGATTCTGTATACGTGGAAGGAGAAGTGACAACAGGATTGATGAGAGAGCTGGAAAAACATGGACGAGAGGGGAAGGATCTCATGGGTTGAGGGATTGATAATTTTGTGCGGGCGAGAGAGGGATTGGTAATTTTGTGCGAGAGAGAGGGTGGGGGGAGGAGACAGTCAGCCGTTGTCACATCATCCTGCTTCCAAATGGCCCCGCATTCTCTAGCGCAGTGTGGTCGCTGTCTTCGATCTCCTCGATGCCCTCTTTAAAGATTGAGGTGTTGTGCATGGTGGGGTGCAAAGAAGCACAAGCGAGAGTGGTCCCCATATAACCTTAGATGGGGATGAATTGTGTGCTATGGGGAGTGTGTGTGTGTGTGTGCGTGTGTGTGTGTGTGTGTCAGATAGTGAGAGAAAACAAACCTAAGGAGAGAAATGGGTGTGTATGTGATGAAAAGCTACATGCTAAACAGGGTTTTCACGAAGAGATTGTGCGGGCCTTGAGGTGGGCAGGGGCCGGGTGAGGATGTCAAAAGGTGCGCGTTGATGCATGTGTTACATGCGATCGTGCGAGGGACGGACGAATCGAGATAGATGGTTGTTGTGTTACGGATGCTCCTCTCTCTCTCTCTCTCTCTCTCTCTCTCAAACACAAATACACACACACAAGTAAAATAGAAGACCGTTCTCTCATGTATACACAACGTATTGGCATCTGTCTATGTCTCTAAGGGAGTCCCGGACTAGGTGGTGTCCGGATAGCCGAACTATCATCTTTGGCCGGACTCCTGGACTATGAAGATACAAGATTGAAGACTTCGTTCCGTGTTCGGATGGGACTTTCCTTGGCGTGGAAGGCAAGCTTGGGGATGCGGATATGTAGATCTCCTACCATTGTAACCGACTCAGGTAACCCTAACCCTCTTCGGTGCCTATATAAACCGGAGGGTTTTAGTCCGTAGGACGAACAACAATCATACCATAGGCTAGCTTCTAGGATTTAGCCTCTCTGATCTCGTGGTAGATCTACTCTTGTACTACCCATATGATCAATATCAATCAAGCAGGAGTAGGGTTTTACCTCCATCGAGAGGGCCCGAACCTGGGTAAAAACATCGTGTCCCTTGTCTCCTGTTACCATCCGCCTAGACGCATAGTCGGGACCCCCTACCCGAGATCCGCCGGTTTTGACACCGACATTGGTGCTCTCATTGAGAGTTCCTCTGTGTCGTCATCTTTAGGCTCGATGGCTCCTTCGATCATCAACAACGATACGGTCCTGGGTGAGACTTTTCTCCCTGGACAGATCTTCGTATTCGGCGGCTTTGCATTGCGGGCCAATTCGCTTGGCCATCTGGAGCAGATTGAAAGCTACGCCCCTGGCCATCAGGTCAGATTTGGAAGTTTGAACAGCACGGCCGACGTCCGCGGAGACTTGATCTTCGACGGGTTCGCGCTTACAGCCAAGCGCGCCAAGATCACACGATAGGCATGATCTAGCTCGCCAATCAACAAAGGCTCGAGGCCGCACTAGTGTCCGCTCTGACCCTTAGCTCGGAGCCGACTGCGCCGATCGAGGACGGGTGGCTGGACACCGCCTTGGGGGCTGCTATCTCTGCGGCGATTGAGCCGAACACCAACCCTATCCTTTGCGAAGCCTGTGACTCTAAGGTGCCGGACTCCTCTCCGGACTCCGAACCTGCCGCGCCCCTGCCAACAGAATCCGATTGGGCGCCAATCATGGAGTTCTCTGCTGCGGACATCTTTCAGCACTCGCCCTTTGGCGACATCCTAAATTCACTAAAGTCTCTCTCTCTCTATCAGGAGAGTCCTGGCCGGACTATGGTCAGGAAGGTTGGGATGAGGACGACGAAGAAATTTGAAGCCCACCCACCACCCACTTCGTAGCCACTGTCGAAATTTAAACGACGTGCTCGACTTCGATTCCTAAGACATCGACGGTGTGGACGACAATGTAGAAGACAAACATGAACCAGCACCTATAGGGCACTGGACAGCCACCTCATCTCACGATGTATACATGGTGGACACACCTAAAGGAAGCGACGATGAGGAACAACGGGACGCCACGAGGGATCATTCCCTCGAAAAGCAGTCAAAACGGCAACGTAAGCGCCGCTCAAAATCCCGCCTTGACGCAGAACGCAGCCACACAGACCCAGCAATAGAGTAGGGCGAACCGGTGACGACGAACATGCTATCGTGCATACGTCTGAACAGGACAATCCAGATAAACAACACGTCCCTGACAAAGATAACAGTCCGGACGATCTCACGCCGGACAAGTTACTGGAGCAGAAGAACCTCCACAAAAGGCTCGTCGCCACTTCACGTAGCCTGAAAAAGCAGAAGCGGAACCTCAAAACAGCGGAAGATGCGCTCAGAATCAGATGGAGCAAAGTACTCAACACCGCACACAAATACGGCGACAGTCGCCGAACAAAGAGCTACCCGAAGCGAAAACTACTGCCAGAATTTGATGAGGAGGCCGTAGAGCGACCACAATCAAAGAACAAGGAGACCACCCGGTCGGATAGACGACCCCATGGCAAACATAGAGCGGCAAACGGCGCCAAGACATTAAAGCCGCACGCGATCCGCACACGGATTCGCATCAAAAAGATGGCCCAGTTAGATCCATCTACGGGCCAAGAAAGCAAGCTCTAGTAAGCAATGCAACACGTCAAGTATCCGAATATTACGTTACACCTAAATATAGGGGTGCCGCACATCCCCTATGTTTCACCAATGAGGTTCTGGATCATGAATTTCCAGCGGGATTCAAGCCCGTAAACATAGCGGCATACGACGGAACAACAGACCCTGAAGTCTGGATTGAGGATTACATCCTCCAGATACACATGGCTAGAGGAGATGACCTCCACGCCATAAAATACTTACCCCTCAAGCTCAAAGGGCCAGCCCGACATTGGCTCAAAAGCCTCCCCGAAACCACCATTGGAAGTTGGGAAGAGCTCGAGGATGCTTTTCGGGCAAATTTGCATGGGACCTATGTCCAACCTCCGGATGTAGACTATCTAAGTCACATAACTCAACAACCCGGAGAGTCAGCCCGCAAATTCTGGAACAGATTCCTTACTAAAAAGAACCAAATAGTCGACTGTCCGGACGCTGAAGCCTTAGCAGCTTTCAAACACAACGTCCGAGACGAATGGCTCGCCAGACATATCGGCCAAGAAAAGCCAAGAACAATGGCCGCATTAACAAGCCTCATGACCCACTTTTGCGCGGGAGAGGATAGCTGGCTGGCAAGATGCAGTACCAGCGACCCAAGTACATCCGAAGTTAGGGATGGAAACGGGAAACCGCGAAGCAGCAAGGACCAGCGCCGGACCAAGGGCAACAGCCCGAAGAGCATGACAGTCAACGCCGGATTCAAAAGCTCACGACAGAATCATAAAAAACTGCCCCCTAAGGATAATAGGGACGAGCTATCTAACTTAAACAAAATCCTGGACAAGGTATGCCAAATCCATAGTACCCCCGGGAAGCCTGCAAATCATACCCACAGAGATTGTTGGGTCTTCAAGGAGTCCGGCAAACTCAACGCCGAACACAAGGGGCTCGACACACCAAGCGAGGACGATGACGAACCCCACAAGCAGAGCACTGGAAAACAAAAGAACTTCCCACAAGAAGTCAAAATAGTAAACTCACTTTACGTAACAAAAGGGAAAAACAGAACGGCGCCCATAGAGATACGCGCCATACGGCCTATCCCAGAGGAGTCCCGCCACTGGTTGTCAAAACCAATCACCTTCGACCATCAGGATTACTCTAGAAGTATCCGGAATACAGGATGGACTGCCTTGATATTAGATCCGATAATCGACGGACTCCAATTTACACAAGTCCTAATCGACGGCGGCAGTGATCTAAACCTGCTATATCAGGACTCAATCCGCAAAATGGGGATAGACCCAACCAAAATTCGCCATAGCAACACTTCCTTTCAAGGGGTAATGCCAGGCCGATATGCCCATTGTACGGGCTCTCTATTGCTAGAAGTTGTGTTCGGCTCACCCGACAACTTCCGCCGCGAAAAGTTAACGTTCCACCTCGCCCCATTTACAAGTATCTATCAAGCACTACTGGAGCGCGAAGCTTTCACCCACTTTAACGCAATACCGCATTATGCATCCCTCACTCTTAAAATGCCCGGTCCACGAGGCATCATCTCCTTAAAGGGAAATATCGAGTGTTCCTTGAGCATGGAAGATTGTGTGACTTCCACACAATAAACCGGCCTCACTAATCCAAGCACCTAAACAGGTCGTTCAGACCCCGGACACGGTTAGACGAGTCCGGCGTAAACATACAGGGGCTTACCAGCCGCACACCCCCGCACAAGGGGCTCCATGCATATACAACGAGAGACAATAAAGCTCAATTTTATTCATTTTCTGAAACGTACTTTGTTTATTTAATATATCGTACATTTTCGCACGATCTTTTTCAATTAAGTTCCTCTCTTTTACAGATGAACACCGTGCGACACCCGTCCAGGATACGGCACAACGGAGACACAGGCGCAGACGTGCAGCAGGGACCCGTTGCCAGGATTCTCTTTAGATTAAGACCCTGCGTAAACCTTTTTTACTATCTCTTGTTGATACACATCCCCTGGTTTCTTACTATAACCAAGGAGGAGGCTGGCATTTTGGCATAGGCCACGTTAGAATTTTGCACGTACCTGGACACCAGGGGCTTATTATCAAGGGCGTTGTTCGGCCCGTTTTCATTAAGACCGAATACCTTAGGGAGTGTTCGGCGTCTCGAGTTAGGCCTTATATGCATCAGCTCCGAATCATGTCTTTGGTCAAATGTTGGGTTTGCCCGGCTCCTGTGTTTTGCTGCCTTACGTTCCGCTCTATCGGCTAACGCGGCACTAGGAGAACTACTGCGGTTGTGCCCCGGTTCGGCCAGGCGAGCACCTCAGTAGAGAAAGCCGAAAACTGACTGTCATGATATAGCGTGAGACTGGTCAACCACTCCATGACCCGCAGGAATCTATAAGATTCCTTCGCATTGACGAAGGGCCGTTTCCCTGTTAGGCACATACGCGCCCCGAATTCGAGTGAGCGCGGTGCCCCTAGGGGCTATATAGTAGCCCCATTGTTAAGCTCCTATGGCTAAGTGAAAGTGATAAAGCATTATAGTCCAGTTGCCTAGTTTGCTACTCTACCACCTCCTTTATAGGACCAATACGTTGGATCAAGTGTGAAAATGCGCCTTTTGCAAACACCCCCACATTATATGCGTGGGGTCTGAAGCCAAAGACTGCCATCTTTCAGGTTATATACACATATACATTAACGGCCGCACATGAGGTATTTTAATTCTTGAAAGCACAAGTATAAAAAGATTTTATATTTCATCGAAACATTGTTTCACAATAGATACATGTTATTCGAACATAATATCCTTCGAGCACAGCGTCTCTATTAAACGAGCGCCCTGCAGAACTTTCTGAAAATAGTGCTCGACAGGTACTCGGCTTCCGTCCGAATCTTGGGATGCAACATCGGTGGCGTTCATCTCCGCCCAGTATGTCTTGACACGGGCAAGAGCCATCCGCGCACCCTCTATGCATGCCGACCTCCTCATTGCATTGATATGCGGCACCGCACCAAGGAACTACTGCACCAAGCCAAAATAACTCTTCGGCTTGGGCCTCTTCGGTCACAAAAGACTCACGACATCCTTCATGGCAAGTCCGGATAACCTATTCAGCTCCGCCCATTCGTCCAAGCGATCGGTTAATGGAAGTGGGCGCTCTAGATTATGGAACTGCGACCAAAAAACCTTTCCCGTTTCGTGATCCTCTTGATCTCGGAAGTGTTCAGCCGCGTCCGGCGCACTTGCCACCAAGTCCAGATAAGCATCTTCCGCACTCCACAGCCGGTCCAACTGAGCATAATTAGGGTCCATGAAATTCCTCCACAGCAGGAAAGGCTTTCCAGCCGCGATATCTCCGGCCTGACGCAGCTCCTCCTTCATAGCTCTCATCGCAGAGCGAGCATCCTTGGCCTCGGCAGTGGCCTTCTTCAGGTCCTCTCGTACCGTCCGATCATCTTTTTCAAGAAGCTTGCAGCGGTCGGCAGCATTCTTCAACTCCCCGGCCATCTCGGCCATCTCCTTCTTGCTTCGGCAGTGAGCAGCCTGTTCGGCTTTTAGCTCTTTAGCCGCCTTTAAGGCAGCCGCGTCACTCTTTCTGGCCTGCTCCTTGGCTTGGGCGAGCTCCGCCCGCAGGTTCTCCAGGGCAGCGACACCATCTGCGTCAAGCATACTTGTTGTAAGGCACGGGCATCAAGCTCCCTTACCAGGTGTCCGCGGGGAAATTGCATACCTTGTGACTCGTCAAGTCGCCTATTGACAAGCGCGATGTCGACATCCGCCACGTCAAGTTGCCGCTTTAGTTTGGCAACTTCATCAGTCCGGCCAGCCATCGGACACTTCGCCACCTGCATAGGTAGGGCGACACATTATACCTGGGATTATGATGCTCGGTGCACTGTCATTTTTGACAACACACCGAGCCTCACGGGCTACTATCTACACAGGGCGCATTTTATATGCGGAACTGTCACAAGGTACATCATTTTGTGCACCTCAAAACATGTCAGTAAACTTCTGACGTCTTCATGCAATCCGCTCTCAGCGGATGAAATCCTTTCAATCACTGTACCCAATAACGCACGGTGATCTTATGAGATAGATGCTTGCCCGAGCAGATCCTTCAGCTCCTCCGACCGTATACCAGGTGGTGCCGCACTCGTCCGATGGCCTTTTTCGAAGGCCGGACGCGGAGGGCTTTGAGGGGAAAATGACTGCCTTCCGGCCCCGCCAGACTCGGAGAAACCCTCCGCAACGACACCTCAGGGTCGCCCGCCTCGCACGACGGTACGGCAGGGGGAGCCGATTCGCTCCCTATCATCTCCGGACAAAGATCCCCCGAAGATGATCTCTGATGACAAGGGCTGAGATCCGAACTACAAGGAAAAACTCCGGTTATCTTCATCAGAAATAGGGCAGGGATATCCTTTATTTTAATAAAAACTCCCCTTTTTACTTACGGCTCGGTGGAGGGCTGATCCCCTTGGGGGCATAATGCGGCCGAGGCATCTCTCGGCGCCGGACCTTCTGACGAAGATTTCTTCCCCCGCTTTGAGACCATGGTCTCTGGGTCTTCAGAGGCGGTCCTCTTCTTCCCTTGGATGGAGGGATTCTCGATCCCTCCTTTCCTGGCAGCCTCCTTCATGGAGGCGGTAGCTTCCTTGTTCCCCCCCTTCACCTTCTCCCGAAGGCGCATCCTCCAGCATCCTGGTTAACACGGGATCCGGCGTGGTCTCACGGAGGGGGGTCGGACACCTGATTAACTTTGCTTTCGCTATCCACTCCTGTTCAAGGGACCGTTCTTTTAAAGGGCAAGTTTGTGATAAATATAGGATAGCGTGTCCGGGTACAGGGCTACTTACTGGAGTATCCGGGTGATTGCAACTCAGACCTGCGTCCTTGGTCAAGTCCGGACACATCTCTTGTGATCCGAAGAAAAGCTTGTACATCTCCACGGGCGTCGCGCCCGTAAAATGTTGGAGAGCTCGTCGTCCCTCCGGGTTAAATTCCCACAAGCGGAGGGGGCGACGTCTGCAGGGCAGGATGCGACGAATCAGCATGACCTGCGCTAGTACGACCAAAGAGATCTCTCTCTCTCTCTAGAAGGTCTCGAATGCAGCCCTGCAGCAAGGGCACATCCTTGGACAGCCCCCAGTCAAGCCCTTTATTGACCCATGACGCCAGCCGCGGTGGAGGACCCAAGCGAAAGGCTGGTGGCGCCACCCATTTGGTGCCCCTGGGAGCTATGATATAAAACCACTCTTGTTGCCATAAACTGAGTTCCTCTCGAAAAGAGCCCTCGGGCTACGGAGCATCAACATTCTTGATTATAACAGCCCCTCCGCACTCTGCCTGTTTCCCCTTGATCATCTTCGTCTCCACTTTGAAGGTCTTGAGCCACAATCCAAAGTGATGGGTAATGCGGAGGAAGGCTTCGCACACGACAATGAACGATGAGATGTGGAGGATGGACTCCGGATCCAAGACATGAAATTCCAACCCGTAGTAAAACATGAGCCCCCTCACAAAGGGGTCCGTTGGGAAGCTTAGCCCCCGAAGGAACTGAGACGCGAACACAACGCTTACACTAGGCTTGGGAGTGGGAATAACTTGCCCTTGGGCAGGCAGCCTATGCGAAATTTCGTCGGTTAAATACCTGGCATATCTTAGCTTTAGCACGTCTTCTTCCGTAACGGAGGAGGGCATCCACCGGCCTTGCAGGTCGGAGCCGGACATCATCGAAGGTCCGAAGCGCCTGAATCTGGAGCTTTGGGTGTTGGAACTCAAGGCGAGGGGCGGATTCGATTGAGATTGAAAGAAGGGGGTGGAGCCTTGGTCTCTTTATAAAGAGGTTGAATACCAAGAGCCTCCCCCGTGACTGTTCAGGACTTGCCTTCGATAGAGGAGACGTGCCAATGGGCACGGTTGGGTTACCCACGCCCGTATTGACGAGAATCCCGGAATAAGGGGACACGATCTCTGCTTTGACAAGACGTGCCAAGGAAACCGCCTCGCTAAACCCGCTGAGGTGGAACAGTAAAAACGATTCGAATAAAGGCTTGGCCGTGGAGTGATGTCACGCCATGGAATACGCAACAGATTGAATTTGTGTAAATATTATTCTCTCTACGGTGGTATGTGGAACTTATTTTGTAGAGCCGGACACTACCCTTGTGTTCAAAATCTTCTATGAAGTATTCAGAGGAGGAACCCGCCTTGCAATGCCGAATACAATATGCGCGCCGGACTCGTCATCATTGAAGCCTGGTTCAGGGGCTCCGAGGGAGTCGGACTAGGGGTGTCCGGATAGCGAACTATAATCTTCGGCGGACTCTGGACTATGAAGATACAAGATTGAAGACTTCGTCCCGTGTCCGGATGGGACTTTCCTTGGCGTGGAAGGCAAGCTTGGCGACACGGATATGTAGATCTGCTATCATTGTAACCGACTTCAGTGTAACCCTAACCCTCTTCGGTGCCTATATAAACCGGAGGGTTTTAGTCCGTAGGATCTAACAACAATCATACCATAGGTTAGCTTCTAGGGTTTAGCCTCTACGATCTCGTGGTAGATCTACTCTTGTACTACCCATATCATCAATATCAATCAAGCAGGAGTAGGGTTTTACCTCCATCGAGAGGGCCCCAACCTGGGTAAAAACATCGTGTCCCTTGTCTCCTGTTACCATCCGCCTAGAGCACAGTTCGGGACCCCCTACCCGAGATCCGCCGGTTTTGACACCGACAGTCTCACTCATGCATGATCATTTGCACATTCACACCTCTCTATGTATCTATCACATGCACACCGTCTCCACATTGCCCTTCCGCCACAACACACATATGGACACATACACACGTTCTCTCTCAGTCACACACACAAAATCAGTTTTAAGAAAACTAGGGCGCACCTAAAATGTCCAAATCAAAATAAACACGAACAGGAGCTAAATTCAAATATATGGAAATATTGTAGCATTAAGAACTTTTCCAGGAAAAAAGTTTAGTAATATTCGGGGATTGTTTTCACACACACAAAAAGGTTCGGTGGATGTCCTTCAAGCGCGACACGGTGACACACCGTTTGATCGACCGCGCGGCCGTGGTTCACGCATTTCCACAGGATTCCGTATCGTGGATGTGGTAACTAATAAAAGTGCTGCATAAGTCTAATGTTTACGTGTACTAGTATGGTTTTCTTTTAAGTTTGACCAACCCTATAGAAAACTAAGTAAGCTCCTATACGCGCACTCATCAATATGCCACTACCGCTGTTGCGCATGCTGGCGCCCGCCTGCTCCGGCCAAGAATTTCTCGCGCCATCACCGACGTGTCGCCGCCATCCCTGTGCCATGAAGCCGAAGGATCGCCCGCTCACATCGTCTGCAGTCCCTCCTCGCGATGCCGCCGCGCTGCCAAGCACGCGAGTAGCTGGTGGAGGCGTGTCTATGCACACAACATACGAGGAGGAGGATGAGCGCGTGCTCTAGCACACCGACGAGGAGGAACTAGCGTGTCATTGTCGTCTCCGCCTGCGTGGAGGAGGCGCGCATGGTGGCTGTCTCGGCAGAAGCCGGTCGCGCGAGCATCGAGCCCGCAAATCGGGTGCGGACGCGGAATCTACCTTCGAGACCTTGAATGCCACGTGGATCCTGCAATCTGAAGGAGCAATTTGGGTCAGTCGACTCTTGTGAGCCGTTTGATGCAACATGGATGGCTAGAAGGGCTTCCTCAACCTCCGAAATTGATGCATGATTCATCTTCTCAGCCCGCCACACGCCTAACCGCCTTTGCCGCCGCCCGCTTCTCCCTCGAACGGCCTGCCACCGCCATGCTCCCCCACTCCCGCCATCCGTTTAACCCCAGGCACGATCCATTTTTTCCGGCGAACTGCATTCCACACCCAACACTCATAAGATAGATCATGGGCACCCTGCCACCCTAATATTGATACTGGGGTAGCTTCTCCGCCGTCTTCTTCCTTCGCTCCGTCGAACTTCTTTCACAAATCGACTGACCCAAATTATACTAGTACAAACGTATTAAGTACAGTAGGAACACGGAGATACGAGCAGTAGTACCAACTACAAGAAGAACAGTAGTAAGACATAGTACTAGTACTACTATACATACTAAAGAGTTGAAATAACGAGAAAGACCATAAACATAGTTCTACTGGGGCCTTAGCACAACACACCCTTGAAAATAAACTAAGAACTAGTCTGCTTGACACTGCAGTAGAACCATCATGAGCGACGGCAGTGCCACCTACTCGGAGTCCGAGTCCACGTCCTTGACTTCATCCTCGTCCCTCTTCCCCTTCCTCTTCGCCAACGCTTCTTTGCTTGAACCGGACACTGGGTTCTGCTTCTTCATCCAACCCTTTTAGATATTAAACAAAGGTAGGCATCCATTGCTGCATACAGGATGTGATCTTCATCTAATGTCTTCGACTCCCATGCATGATGAAACTCGTGATGAGTTTTCTTTAGTTTAGCTTACAAGGATCAATCATGGCTGCTGCCAGGGTCAGCATTCAAGGCTTAGAGGAGGACACCAGGCTTGCCTTCTGGAGATCGAAGGGCTGGCCTACAACGAGGCCTATCCGACGCAGGACATCCCTGTCGTTCCTAAAGTCTACAATAACGAATTTCACTCTTTCGTCCTTGATGAAGTTCTTAAAATCCTGGCACTCAATGTCGGCATGGCATATGTGGTAGACCAAGCACACGTTATGTACGCAAACCTGGATCACGGCGGGTTTCTTCCTCTCTGCCTCCTTTAGAATCTTCTCTCTTTCCAGGACTGTGGTGTACTCAACATTTTGCCCAGCGACCCACTGATCCGTTGAACTGTTGAACATGCGTAGGAAGCGAGCAAGGCATGCTTTCACCATTGCGGATCCACGTGTGTAGATGACGATGAACTCATCGCCGGTGATGGCTCTAACCTTGTACTCAGCAGCGACCATGGAGATTTGGGAGGACATGGATTTTGGAGGAGGGTTAGGAGAAGTTGAACTGGTGTACCCCGCAAAAAAAGTTGAACTAGTGTAATTTGAAAGACGGGACGACTAGGAGCGAACTCTTGTAAGGTTGAAGACGGGGACGAGTAGGGCGTGCGAACGGCGTGGGGTTGCTGGCTTGCCCGATGGATAAATGACTGCAAGCCCCCAAAGAGTTCTCGAGAACTATGCTGGACCCATTAGATGTCATGTCTACTAGACCCATATCGTAGGCCTGACGGTATAGCTTCTGCCTGTTTGCACGCCATGCCGGCGCGTGGATTTAACTTCACTTAATTCCATCAACCGTCGCACCTCCCATGACCTTCGCCTCCCTCGCGCGGTCGTGCCCTTTGAGACTTCGACCGGCTATAAATGAGAAATTATTTTTGCCTACTCCGCATGCATGGTACTCCCTCCAGTCCTTTTTACTTCCGTCAACCATTTGCAAAGTGTTTGACCAAATTTATACTAAAAATATCACTATCTACAATACTGAATATAATGAGTATAAGAATTACGTTTTATGATAAGTATAAAAATATTGATTTGACATTGTGAATGTTGATACATTTTTCTATAAGTTTGGTCAAAGTAGAGGTACATTGACTTCAGACAAAACTTAAATGCACAATGCAGACTAGTTCCTCTTTCCAGGTGCGTGCCATGTCCTATCTTGTCATCACAACAAGGTTAGATATTAGAGTACTACTACCTCCCTTCTAGTGTAAAGGGCTCGATTCAAAAATTTCACCTACTCTTAGCAAGATAGAGGCAGTGGAATAGTTTTTGTAGTCTGCAAAAGTACTCAACTAATGTTGTCATTCGTCACAAAAAAAATATGTTTACCAATGCATGCATGAACACTAGATATTCTAACCCCCCCTCTCTTCTTTAATTCTTTTCCACATCAGCATGTTTGTTATTCCCGTGTGCATGATACCAGCTAAGATACCACCATTATGGCCAGCCTTAATCAACTCATGCAATAATATAGTGCACCTTGAAATATGAACATGTGTGGGGCGTGTATGTGTTTATTGACTTGAGACTATACCTAGCCCGGCATGCAAGATGACTTATTATGCACCGTTCCCCATACCTGCAGGAAGCCCGTTCGTCTCCAAGTCTTTTCCTCTCCATGTGTGGAAACAATATGCTTTCCAGAATCTCCTTCTCCCTCCGGCGGTCTCACCACTCCATCACGTGTGGAAAAAATCTGCATGCATGAATCTCCCCCCCCACGCTCGTCCAATCCGTTGTGACCAGCAATATTTCCACCCCTTCCCTCCACCGTAATTTACTCCAACAAATATGCCCACATAGCTATTACGTTAATCATGCAACATATCTTCTGGGACACTGCTTCAGTTAGTTAACTGCAGGTGCATTGGGTCACTGACATATGGCCCAACAGGGGTCTGGCCCACATGTCAGTGACACAACTGGACCTGCAGTTAAGTTAGTGCAGCTCAGTCCATATCTTACGTAGGTGTGCCATTGCTCGCTATAAATACTGCGCCTCCCACGTCATTCGGAAGAACGCTCACGTTCATCGCTATCTCCTCCCCCTCCCTCTCACGTCGACCTCCATAGCATCGCCCCTCGTAAGCCCTAGGCGCCCCTCGCTGCACTGCTCGGACGGTCACGCGCCGCTGTTCCGTTCCTCGCCACCACTAGTCGAGGAGGACGCGTTGGCGTTCCACTCCTCGCCGCGACGCGTTGAGGTGGACGCGTCGGTGTTCCCAATCTCACCAGCAAGCGCGTCGGAGGACGTGTCGGCTCCCCGCTACAAGGAGAACGCTGCGCCACCCGCCGAGCCCCCCAACCTTGAGGAGCTTTGGAAAGAAATCGATGTCGCCATGTGGGAGGCTTTGCCGCTGGCAGAGCACGCCAAAATAGAGGCGGAGAAGAAGGCCGAGGAAGATAAGCGCGTTGGGGGGCAAGCTGCCTGGCAGGTCTATGTCGCGTCCGAGAGAGTCAGGCAATTGGCTCTTTGGCAGAAGGCTCGTGCAAGGGCCGTGAGGGTGGCGGAGGACGCCCGTGCCAAAGCCTCATCTACGCTTGGTGGTACGTGGATCGGGTGCACGCTTCCAGCGAGGAGGAGTACCTACTGGCGCCGGATCACCACAGTCGTGAGATCGCGCTCGCCCGTCGGCAAGCCGCCAATCAGCACCTCGCGAGTTGCGAGGCTAAGGAAGAGGCGTTGTCTCGGCACACTGGGAAACGGCCGCGCACCAGGGCACTGGTGGTGCGTCGCAAGCGCTCCTGCCAGTGCCGTGGCTTTTAGTAGGAGTATAATTTAGTTTTGTAAGGTGATCTCATTAGTTTTGGGACGCAAATGATAAATCTCGAACGTTCGGGAATTATTTGCGTCCTTAATTAAGTATGTAAGAGGGAATGTTTGGAAATCGTGTGTATCCGTAAGCATCTTGTAAGTAGGTGCATATAGCACAAACTTTACTACTATATACTATCGCACTACACGTCTCTCTCTACATATGCTTGCAGACTATGCTACTCCCTCCGTCCAGGTGAATAAGTCATCTTTGGTTGTGCACCGTGACCAAGAAGGAGGGAAGACTTTATACACCTAGACAGAGGGAGTACTACTATTGCCTATGCGTGTAATGCAAATGCACGCTTTTAACATTACGATGCGGTTTTTGTAAAAGTAGAAAAACAGCACTAGTCAAGCTTGTGAAACGATTCAATGCAAAACAAATGCAAAAATGCTCGTTTGATTGTTTACTTTTAGCTTCCTTCTCTGTGTTATTTCTCTGTCATCCTTTGTACAGAGTATCTCACTTGTCGGAAAGGCATGCAAATTCCCAAACCGCTTCCTACACCCTGTATCGAATTTTTTGCCTAACAAGTTGTGCCGTGCAATTGGAATTCCAACTTGAGTACTAGTACTACTAGTAGGAGTACCGAGGGCGATTCGTTTAAGCTTCTAGATTAGTAGTAATCCCATTACTACTAGCTCAAATCCTAGTTTATTGGTCCCCATTGTAATCTGTGTCAAATTTTGATCATAAATTGAACTAATGAAATGTTTGTGCATGTCACATGCACTAACATTTTATCAGTTAAATCTTTGGTAAAAATTTACCACAAATTACAATGGTGAGGAATAAACCAGGACGGAGGTACTAGTAGTAGTTTATAAGCCCAAATAAATGAGTGAGGCGCCTTAATGTTACACTCCACTGTGACTAGTCTTATGGGAAAAGTTGGCGAAGAGAGGGCTTATTTTTTAATTAAGCCGCTAAAAGAACTGGCCCTAGGAGTAGTAGCTAGGGATCGAGTGTGTGAGATGAACCGGAGAAAGTAAATGCAGAGAGATGAAATGCAAAAAAGATGGAGGAATGTGATGGTTGCTTGTCCATTTATTTTACCAGGCCACTTATTACTGGCAGTGGTTGGGCTTTGTGATATAGCGGCTTTACTGCCGCACTACGAGCGGGGTGAGACTTCCGTGCAGCGCCGCCCTCTACACTTGTATTACATCGGTCGTGGTTTATTAGTCCCCCATTAAATTTGACTGAAGATTTAACTGACAAAATGTTAGTGCATGTCAACAAAAACTATATCGTTGGGTTCGTATGTGAACCTAGTTTTCAGTGATATAATTTTAGGTGACACGCATCAACATTTATCATACTATATATAATGTTAGTTCAATTTTGGGTCGTACTAATCTATAGTGGTAAGGTGCCCGCGCGTTGCACGAAAGAGTGGAATGCATTGATCGGGGAGTTATTTATTTTGACAAAGGATGTGTGGGTCATCTCATGTGTAAAGGGTATCGATAGCACTACAAGAAATATGCTCGAATGTGACCTTCTGGCAGTGACCATGGAAGAAATCGTCATAAATCTATGACCATTTCAATCCAATTGGTCGTGGCCTGTTTAGGAGAGTCAAAACCAAAAACCATAATGACTATTTTGGTCAAAAAGGTCGTAATTGCCTCACACAAAATGGTCATAAGCAGTCAACAGTGGTCGACAGCCTTATTTCTAGCTGATTACGACCAATCCAGATGGTCATGGTGTTGTAACATGGATGACTGGACGTCCACATCATCAATTTTACCTATATGTCGTGTCATTTTGGCTTATGTGTCGGTTGTAGCGTTTGTCCGTTCATAGATTGACTTGTTGACTAAACTGTGTCTGCATTTACAGATGGGGCCAACTAACACAGTACAAATGACATGTGGGACCTGTCCCACAAAGGTGAATAAAGCAGAAAAAGGCGAAAATTCATTTTGGCTCACAGGTGTATATGCACCCATTTTCTAAATACATATTTTAAAAAGTTAAAAAAAAGCGAGAAAAAATCCCTCGTGTAAATCCGGACACTATATGTGTGTGCACAAAGTTTCGATGAAAAATGACATTTTTTGTGGCTTGTGTAAAAAAGACAATTTTTGATGCCTGATTACAACAATTCAGAAGCCATTTTTTAATCTTTTCTACACATGCAAGAAAAATGTCCTTGTTCACCAAAATTTTGTGTGCGAACATAGGATGTCCGGATGTACACATGAGATTTATTTCCATACATATTTCATAATAGGTGTATCTACACCTAAGAGCCAAAACGCCACTCTCAAAGCAAAATAGGACCCGTCCCACAAAGGTGAGTAAAGCAAAAAAGAAAGGCCACCGCGCCAAAACGCTGCTCTCAAAGAAAAAAGGACCAGTCCCACAAAGGTGAATAATGCAAAAAAGAAACCACGCCGCGTGAATTCAAACTAGCAACCGGTCGAGTTCCCCTAAGGAGACAAACCACCACACCGTAACAAAGATACTGGTACATACTCGCCCATAACCTATTTAATGGGTAGTGTCGAGTGGGCTTGGGCCTTGGTGGGACAAGGGCACCTTTTTTTTCTTTTGTATTTTTCGTCCGCCGAGTGGGCCAACTACTGGGCCGCGGCTCTTTTTTGGTCTTTTTTTGTTCGTTCATTTTTTTACTTTTGTTTGTTATTTATACTTCCAATTATTCTATATATATATATATTGAAAAATAAACTTCACATAAAACGTTTGAAAAAATGTTAACCAAGAAGTTGAAAATCTTACATGTGTATAAACAAAATGATTACCATATGTACAAAAAATATACAATGTGTGTGGAAAAAGTTGATCATGTATTTAAAATTGTTAATCGAGCATTTAAAAAAATGTTAAACAATTATCTAAAAATGGAAATCTTCCATTTGAAAATGTTAAAATGTTTAAATAAAAATTATTAACCATCTATTAAAAATATTAATCTTGTATTTAAAAAGTATTTAAATTTTGTATATAAAGATGTTTCTAGTATTCAAGCGATAGTAAGTTTCTAGTATTCTCTACCATGTTGATGTGGGTCATTTACCTCGTCCTTGCTACACTTGATCGCATTATATGATTTCTGCTCAAGGATCTGATAGAGATGGTTAGTTCAAAGTAGTAGAGTATATGATTCATGTTTTGTTATAGTTTGTTTGTTTGTCCCGTCCTCTATTTCATGGCTAATATGTTTCCTTTCCTAATCGCATTGCACATATTTTTGGTACTCGAAATGACACTGGTAATTAAGAAAGAGTGTTGTATACTCTCTGATTATTTTTCTAGTGATTGCATGGAAGTATCTATCTTACGCTTTTAGAGTGGAGAAACTCGTGTCATTTCATATATGACCTGAATGAAATGATTAGGACTTGTTGCAGTGGATTTATTTGATACTATATATTGTACTAAAGAAACAACATATGTGCTCCTGAAACATACTACGTTCTTGTCTGCTACATGTTCCCATTTAAGCTACGTGCCTGATTTAAATTTCAACAATGGTTTGTTTTGAATGCTTACATGTTTAGTAAACTTGGTGCCATGCTTATTTCATGTAGCTAATAGTAACCAGCAAAAAAATGTAATGCCAAGATTGATTTGTTCTGCTTGCCAACTACAAACTTTTCAAATAACTACTACTCCCTCCATTCCATATTACTCGTCGCTGATTTAGTACAAAGTTGTACTAAATCAGACTTTGAACTAAATCAACGACGAGTAATATGAAACGGAGGGAGTACTTAATTAGTAGCATGTATACTGGATTATTATTTTTTCAACATTCTATTCCAGAGATATATACAAAAGCATGTGTTGTCCATCCCATGTGTTAATCACTGCTAGTCTGTATTGAGTAAACAGTGCACCACACTGTAGCTATTCTCGTCTGGCTTTGCCTCCGGGGCGCGGGTGTGCGTCGTGTGTAGTTTAGATTTTCCAGTCTTTCTTTCAAAATGTCAGGTGTTGTATTAGTATCATGATGTTAGCTTCTTAAATTCTGCTACTAGGACATCTATTCTTGAACAGATTGCTTATAAAGTTTCCTAGTCATTCAGAACCAGCTGCAATATATTGATGGACATAGTACTCTGCTCATGTGTACATCTTTCTTTAAATGTCAGGCCAACATGGAAAGTTCTATGGAACAAGAGGTACCAGAAGGTGGAGAACCAAAGAGTGATGTTGCTGTTGTTGCTGACGTTTTCTCACTAAAGAATGGCCCTCCAGCAAATTCCCCCACTGGCTGTGTTGTTTTGGTTGGTGCCATCTTATGTTACTGGTTACTAGTGCACAATATGGACATGTGCTATCTTATGAACATGGGGTAATAATACTAAGCTACTAGTTGTGTTATATTGGTTGGTGCATCTTATGAACCTATGGTGTAATGATACTGCTGGGCCTAACTTATTGAAATCCTGGAGAATTATATTATTATTATCATCATTATATTCTCATGTGTTGGCTGACTGCGAAATTGCCCAATGTATTTTTGTTTTTGAGATACTGTTGGTTGTTGTTGGTCACCCTTCAATAAGGGCTGGATTGAAGACACTAAATTGTGTGAGTGGGCTGGACCGTTTCAAGACCAAATATAGTTTTTTTATGGAAAAAATCAAAATGTTTTTTGGTAGATAAAAGGGCTGGCCCAGTTAATGATGGATTAAATAAGTGGGTTGCACACCACAGCCCAAGAACTGATCTGTTGGGCTCGGCCCATGCTTGTGGCCCAAAAGTAAATTTAAAAGTGGGCTGAATTATTGGGCTCAGCCCATTAAAACAACTGATTTGGACCGATCCTACATGGCATCCATGTCATCGCATGTGCCACGTTGGCTCGGCCACATCAGATCCTACGTGGTCTAGGCTCGTTAGTAGTGACCATAATTTTCGTCAAAGATTTAACGACCAAAATTTTGGTCAAGGGCGGCCATGACCAAAACTCCAGAGAAGGTCATGTTTGTTTGTTCTTGACGGCCAACTGTTGACCTTCCAAATTTGGTCAAAAAAGGTCAATAAACAAAAACAATGACAAAATAACGACCAAAATGGGAAGTCATAATTGGCCGTATTTCTTGTAGTGTAGGTTCCTTCGGATATTATTTCATCTCTAGAGCTCACAAACATCCAGGTGAAATAGATAAAAAGGTATCTTTTGCAAACAAAAGCGTTCAACTATTCAACCTGCATCCAAAACTTGTGAAGAAATAATACTTATTGTGCTTTGCAAGAAATGATCTTTCAGAATTAGTTTTTTGAGTATCGATTGTTATACATGTTGGCTACAGATGACATGGCACTTTCTTGTAGTCAACAGTTGGCTATACTATTAAGTATTAACCATGCCTTTATACACCTAGACGGAGGGACTAAATCAGGATGACTTGGGAGGGGTAGAGGAGATGTAAGAAATAGTTCATAGCACTACAAAAAAATACACTACTGTGATGATACGTGTTTGTCGTAGTAGGTCGCGTTTTCTGTCATGCATGTACATTCATGACGATTTTATGACAGAATCAAGATAGTCATACATGTGTTGTCGTAGAAGTGTTCCATGACATTACCAAAATTATCATCACGGAAGTGTCCACTTCCTTGACGATAAATCAGGCGTCACAGAAGTGCTTTCGTCAAGGGTGACCGACACGTGGCATCCACCGTAATCGAACGTCGTTAAGCTATCGGGTCGGGTTTGGATCCGATAACCCGTTAACAGCCCCGACCAATGCGGATTTTCCACGTGAAAAATCATCATTGGCTGGAGGAAACACGTGTCGGCTCATCGCTGGGACAGATGTCATCCACTCATTGGAGAGAAGGCGCCTATGATACTTCAACACATGGCACGACCCAATAGAGGCCCATTCCTGTGAAAAGGCCGGCCCATTTGACTTGGTCAAAAGGTGGCGTGCCGGTCCATGGAAAGCCTGTTTACAGCCCGCTAATCCAAGACCAGTTACACCCTATTCGAATTAGGCCCAGTAGCGTCATCTGGGCCATCCAATATGTTTCCAGCACGTTTTCACTTCTGGCCCATGTATGGCCCATGACGTCTTTCGGCCCATATGAGGCCCTATGTAACTCTTGGCCTATTAACGGCCCGTGGTGAAACTGGCCCGTAATGAACAGTGTATCACTTTACACCCATTAACGGCCCGTGGTGAAACTGGCCCGTAAAGAACAGTGTATCACTTAACGGCCCGTTATTCCGTTGGGCCGTTTCCAGCCCATATTATATTTCGGCCTTCTCAGAGCCCATTTATTCTTGGGCTCCTTTCCAGCATTCATTTACTTACGGCCCGTTACTGTCATTTTCTTCTTGTGGGCCAAATTCAGCCCGAGGTTACAGTCAGTCCGTTTGTGGTCCGTTAATACGTTGGGCCGTTTTCATAGCATCATCAAATACGGCCTATTAACGATGGCCCGTTATGGTCGGCCTATGAACGAACGATTCCAACTCTAGCCCGTTTACGGCCAGAATGCGGTCTGTTTGGCCCATGTTTGGCCAATCGATCATATGGCTCGTATAAGGCCCGTTGATGATACAACCCGTAGAAGGCCCATTGTTTCTACGGCCAATAGAAGGACCATTGTTTCTACGGCCCATAGAAGGCCCACTGTTTCTACGGCCCGTAGAAGGCCCACTATTTATACGGCCCGTAGAAGGCCCACTGTTTCTACGGCCCATAGGAGGCCCAGTGTCACTACAGTAAATATTTTCCCATGGTTATTGTGGCCTAGTTTTAAAAAATAGGTTATTGCAGCCACTAGCAAACCGCAGAAAAAGAACTGCACTGACTACAAGCAAACAAATAAACAAGACAACAAGGAAATAAATAAGAAAGCAACTTACACTAGGATATCACGACTATTACACATATTACATCCACTGGGCATCAAAGTTCGCCACCAGTGCAAATATAGGGAACACAACAGCATATAAACGCCGCAGCAAAACAAGTCCAAAACTGAAACCACTTCAGAAGAGCTCAAGAAACAATATCCTGGGTACCCATAATGCTAGCAATATGCTTAGCAAGCTTATTAGCTTTCCTTGTTTGGCGCTTAAGTCCTCCTGCGCTTGCTGTTGCACCAGAAAGTATGCATCTGAATTCTGCAGGGACTTCGTCAGTGCTTCGACTTCCTGCCGCATAACATTTGATCGATGGCTTTCAACTTGAAGTTGAGACTCAAGAAGCCGAACTGATTCAGGCAACGAGTTCGAAGAGCTGGTGCCAAAGATGGTAGCCAAGAATTTGAACACTACATCAAGACAGGACTTTGGGGTTGTCTCAGTGTCTTCAATATAGTTTTTGTCAGCTTTCTTGGAGACCAACATGGATGTCTCACTATCTTGAACCTTATCTTCATTACTTCCTTTACCATTGCATAACAGGGTACTCTTCTCCAATATTTTATCCGCGTTCTAAAAGAGAAACAAACAAAGACATATCAGGTTTACAATGTACTATATGAAACTCATTTTGGTAAACCAGTTCAGTAGTAAGGTGGACAGGATAACAGCATGAAACAAACATATATCTATGTAGTATGGTCACTGTATGGTCTATATCATTCTAGTTTATGTTGCCAAATCAAGATAGATGCAGTTCGAATCATATCTATTTAAGACAAAGCAGCATAGACAAAATATAAGTGTGGGAAACTACACAGCAATAACAACACTTGTAATGTGCATGGCATGAGAACATAATTGTTTATTCAATTGAAACAGAAATCAACATAGAGCAAGTTACAACACCAAACAGCCAAACACGTTGAAGAAACAGGTTTAAAACATACCTGTTGCACCATTGGAGTTTCAATTGCATCCTTCAAATTTGAAATTAGTTCAGATCAAGAAATCTGATGATGCAAGAGCAAAGTAGTATGAACCATAGCTACGGAACCTGACCTGAGAACAATTCTTCTTCTGCTTTAAGCGTTGACTTCAGGTTCGTAGTGGTGGTCCTCGTGATTTGGGCACTGCAGTTGCCTTACTAACTGCTCGTGTTTGGGTGCTCTGTGGTGGATACGGTGCTGTGTCAACGAGAACTGGGTGTCTATCTGCTGGGGTTGGGGTTAGAAGGGGTGTAGCTGGTTCTCTGTCCAACTGGGTAGGGGTACAATCTGCATGAGTGTGGGTTATGTGTGGTGGGGCTGGTTCTTGGGAAGTACAACCATGGTTCTATCTGCATCGACAGGTAGCACGATCTTTTCTGAAGACCGTGTTTTTACTCCCACAGATACTGCCATCACTCCCTCCAATCAAAATGGCTGATAAACAAGAGAAGTAATGGAATGTACAGACATTGTAAGATAGACATGTGCAATGTATAGTACGGAAGAAAACAAGGCATGAAATAATTCACATTTATGTTGTCTAGCAAACAGAATAGCAGGACATAATTTCACATATATGATGGCTAATTAAACAGGATAGCATGACACAATTTCACATGTATGATGGCTAACTAAACAGGATAGAATGACATACTTCAAAATATGATGACTATGTAAACAGGATGACATGATATAACTATACGATGTGTCTATTAAAGTGGTCGGCATGCCATAAATCACAAACATGTCGTCGGTGGAAACATGATGGCATGATATAATTCACGGATAGAATGACATAATTTAAAATATGATGACTATGTAAACAGGATGAGATGATATAACTATATTATGTCTTTAGAAAATGGGTTGGCATGCCATAATTCAGATACATGCTGTCTATGTAAACATCATGGCATGGCATAATTCAAATATATGATTTATATACTAAGGAAGTGAGCACAGGGGAATCGCATATATGATGTGTCAACTAAGGAGATGGCATTACTAAGCATTGCAATACAACATATGCATTATATGAGTAATATAACCCTGCCAAGTTTGAGCAAACACCTTAGGGGGATAATAGGACTGGTCATCTGCCTTTGAATCCTCCTCTGAAGAGCTATCTGTAACTAGCAAGATATCTGCTTGACGAGTAGCATTGTACCTCACGATGACCTTGTTTTCACTCCAGATTTCTCCATCACCAATTCAAATGGCCGATGCGGGAAGAGCAGTTGAATATACAAACATTGTCGACAAAAGCAATGAGAAATACAAAAAAAGGACGGCATGATATAATTCACATATATGACGCTTGCCTAAACAACATGGCATTGCATAACTCACATACATAATGCCTTGCAACAAGATAACATTGTATAATTCACATATATAATGTCTTGCAATAAGATCACATTGCATAATTCACACATATGGTAATTAGACACTAAACAGGTGGCATTCACACAAAGCATGTCTAAACTAAGCAAATGACATAGCAATGCAAGATACCATATGCATGATATGAGCAACATAACCCTGACAAGTTAGGGCATGCACCTCGGGGGGGAAATATGACTAGTCATCTGTCTCTGAATCCTCCTCACGAGGAGCTATCGGTAACCAAAGAAGACATGCGCTTCGTCAGATAGCATTGTCTGCTCTGAAGACCTTGTTTCCACTCCAGATTTTTCCATGACCGCGCAGAATGGCTAATGCACAGGAAGAGTAATTGAATGTACTAAAATTGTTGACAAATTTAAAACGTAATAAAAAATGATGGCATGATATAATTCACATATATGACTGGCTAACCAGGGTGGCATTCCCAAATTCACATATATGATGCCTGGCTAGACAAGATGGCATTGCATGATTCACATATACGATAAAGAAACTAAACAGATGGCATTGACACAAAGCATGTCTAAACTAAGCAGATGACATGTTTAATGTATACAGTAAGCAATGCAAGGCACCATATGCGTGATATTACCAACATCACCATGCCAAGTTAGAGCGAAGACCTCAGGGGGTAAATAGGAGTAGTCTTCCTTCATACGAATCCCCTCGAACAGTTATCTTCCTCTTGATTACGATCCGAAATGGGTGGAGGGGGCTGCCTTTGCGCCCACCATGGAGCAGCGTCTACATGGAATTTTATTGCCACGCAAGGCTCGTATCTTTTGCTCTACATGATCAGTTCCATTGTGTACAATAACTGGCATGCATAGGACTAAACCATAGTGAGATTATGTAAGGAGTGCATGCACAAATCCAGAGTGATGGTAGCAAACTGTGGATAGACCCAAAACCAATGATAGCAGGCAGATAACAACTTTAGTTAAAAAATACAGATAATTGCTCCTTTAATGTTTGTTTGCACCCAACATGAAACTCATAGTAGACACCGGAGATTAACCAAATAGGAGATAGATAGTACTGATTGCTGCCCCAATATGTACCCCACAACAATTTAAAAACTCAAGACTTCTGCCAATCTGGGTGTTTGATTCACAACAATTGGAAGATCACAGGATGCAAAAAAGCATGGTGAGATTAAGTCAAAGCACAAGAAAATGTACGGTTATAATGCTATTATGCTACTATCTCTTAGTCTTGTGCTTGATGAATAGGAATCTGAAAAGGAGGAGAAGTGGAAATTAGAATTCCTACGGTTTTTCTTTCAAGGAGACACTAAAGGAACAAATCCTACAGTTTTCTTTTTCTCCATTCCTTTGCACCAAATTCATGAAAAGTAGTACCATAGGAAACTTTCCAATTCCTATGTTTTTCATTCACTTTTCCTTTCAAGCACTGGCGATTCTAGTAGGCAGGCTTGAGCAAGGAAAATCCTACACTAAAAAAATGTTTTTGTGATACTTCTATTACTTGGGACCCAGGCCACTGCATTCTAGCTCAACTCCCAGGCCCATCGTCAAATGCACAGCTCAAACACGTAGAGATAAATAATGATGGCATTCAAGAGAGTCCATCACGGATAGCTAAGTTGCCTGGTACCTCACTGCTTGTCATATAGTAGGATAAAATAATCATATTTCCCGTTACTACGAGTGCTCAGTGGACAATATATATAACATGTAGAGTAAAAATAGAGGCAACAAGTGTACAATCTCTTTGGCGAAGCCATGTCGATCTTAGCGTGATTGGGTTGGCCGGTGAGGATGCTCCGGCTGACTTTGCTGTCGGAGGAGGGGAAGAAGATCTTAGGCGTCTGGAGATGGAGCCTGAGGTACTGCTCCGCTGTGATGGAACGTTTCGTCGTTGGAGCAGCTCCGGTGAGTTGTACGACGCCGAGGCTGAAGCAGGACAAGAGAGACAACGAACAGCATTAACCTGAGTGGAATTCTAATAGCATCTCCAATACATGGCATAAAATACATAACCACAAAGTGCTAGATGTAAAATACATCAGCCGCTCATCTCTGAAATTAATTGTCGAAACTCAACTTTACTGTCGAAACTGAACTTAACTGTCGAAACTAAATTTTGCTGTCGAAACTGAATTTTGCTGTTGAAACTGAACGCACTAGAAAGGTGAGGCTACACGTCCATCGACTGACTTTTTCATCTCTGGTCAGTCGATTTTGCAGCCGTTGGATACGAAATCAAGGGCCTGCAGTTCATCTTCAACCTCCACCCCCCTGAGCCGCCAGCCACCCCCGGCCAAATAGCAGCTCCCCGCCGTCCGCGGCCGACGGTGCGCCGCCCCGCCCGCCCTGAAAACACTCCCCACCGCCGGTCCGCCGCCGCCCCGGCCATCCCTCTAGTCCCCCCCCATGCGGAGCTTTTTCTCCGGCGATGCCCACGCCACTGCCCTGCTAACGCCCCGCCACCACCGGCGACCACCGCCCCATCCTGAACCCTAAGATAGATAGTGGGGTACCTCTCCGGCGAGCCCCCCTCCCCGCTGCGGCGGGTTGTTCCGTCACCTGGCGAGCCCCCCAATCCCTAAAATTGATCGACCCAAAAGTCGATTCAGTCGGTGAAGTGTAGCTAAATCGGAGCAGCATCGCAAGCAACAGCAAGAGTGAGAGCAGCAGCGCGAGCAAGAGCAATAGCAAGAGCAGACCAGGCAGGGGGACCGAGAGCAAGAGCAGAGCAGCAGCGCGAGCGAGAGCTAAAGCAGCAGCAGCTCATCGATGTGGGCGTCGCCGCCGAGGGAGCGGCGTCGTGGGCAGTGCGGCGACGCCACCGTGGATGGAGCCGCGCCATGTCGTCTCGGGACCGAGCGCCGGCAGCACTGTGAGATCGAATCAAGAAGAAAATGCGGCGATTAGGGTACAACCTCTTTGGTGGCGCCTATTAGGCCGCAGCTTCATCCGAGGAAACGGTGATGATGATGCTCTTCCGGTGGTACAACGGAAGACGGTAGTGTGGGAATGGACGTGGCGCGAAAGACGAGGGGAACGTCGGGGCAGCTCCTTGGAGGTGGAGGACGGGGTGGCTGAACCAGTGGGACAATGAGATCGACGACGGATCCTCAGCCGGTACGGTTGATGAGGGACGTTGAGATGTTGCTATGGACGACGTCATCGGGGAAGATGCTCCGGTTGGGTGGCGGACGGAGCAGGGTGTGGGGTTTCGCCGCGGGTTTTCGCGGCCTCGGTGTACGAATGGGTGGGCGGATGGGACGACAGTGGGGAACCATCGCTTAGAGACGCGCTTGTCCGAAATGTGGGGTAAGTTACAAAAGTACCCCCTACCGATTTGAGGCGGTTCTTTCGGTTCAGGGGTACCACGGGCATTTCATGTGTCGGGATTTCACAGGAGGTGGGAGTTTTCCCGCGCGTTGTAATTTCATAATAGCAAGGCGCGGGTTGAGATGGAGGGAGTTGTCGGAGCACAACGAGACAAAGATATATCTTAAATATTTCGGGCTAGCAAGGTGCGGGTTGAAGAGGCGAGAGTTTCGCAGCATGATAGACAGAGACGCTAGCTTGAATTTTCGGCATAACAAGGCGCGGCTTAAAATTTCGGAAGAACAAGCTTAACGTGTAACCAAAAAAAGACAATTTGCACCTCAACACGCACAACACACACACAAACACCATTTAGACTGGAATAAGGTACACGTGCATTTCACGCATGAGATTTGGCAACCAAATTATGAATAAATACTACATTATAGCATGCAAGCTTTGAGTCATATATGCATGATGTAGATGTTCGTTTAATTCTTATAGTTCATTTCATTCAAAATAATCTAGTTTTTATAAGAAAGCTAATCTATTTTAAGATTCATGGAATTGTGCGTCGTAAGACATAAAGTAAAAACAAATAATGGCAAATCATGTAGAAAAACATTTGGGCAATTACGATACGGAAGATTCTAGAACAAATAAGAAGTGCTTGTGTTTTGATGTTTGTGCATTATGCTTAAGGTCAACCATGGAGTCTTCTAGATTATACATGTGGCGAAATCTGGTGGAATCTAGATGATATCCAACGACCAGTAGTGCTTCAATTTGCCATCTTTGGACCATCGGATTCGCCTCATCCAACGACCATTTTTCAAAGTTAAAGTTACCCGCACACAATATAAAAAAATATATAATATAATATATATATATAGGGGTATAGATATAGATATGTGATGTGAAAGCCGCCCATCATCTCCAATTAGAATAGTGTGTCCATGCACGGAGGCGACGTGGCCAAATGATGCCTGCCATCGGTATCTCAAATTCAAATCAGTCTGACCTTGTTCAATGTGTATACATTACAACATCCTCGTTTACAAACTCCACCGTGCAGATCTCCATTATATTCATGCATGCATGGGTTTCAAACATCAGGATCTCTTATTCAAATATTTGAATTCAACTTTACATTGATTATGACCTCACCTATTCGTTTACACCCACACAGTAGTCTTCTCTTTATAATTGTACCACTAACTTTCTCTCGTGCATGCATGCACACACACTACCAGTCGGCATTATCCATCGCACACATGCAATCTTTTTCTTCAGGTCGGTCTCCCATGAAGTCACACACCCACACACATCCCCCTCTCCATCATATCGGGCATTCTTTATCTCTCACGCGTGCATGTGCAGCGATCGATGTTCCTCTATGTATGTGTGTGTATAGCTAGGTCTTTCATAGTTTCCCACGCAAACCGATCAATCGATATATCCAATGAGGTCTCACCCTCTTTCCCACGTCCACATCGATCAATCTATACCTCTCTATATAGGATTAACATATATAGCTAATACACCCACATTAATTATATATCCAACGTCCCCCTCTCATCATCCATGCCTTCCGCTTCATCTCTCAGACGCGTGCACAATGGCGAAGACAGGGGCAGTAAGGGCCCTGCCCCCCCTAACATCACTATATATCGAGGCTAATATGACAATTGCTGCTAAAAATGGTTTAAGTTCATGAATTGACCCTCCTCGTAAAGGATTAGCAATGCTTGGCCCCCTATCTCATTTATTTTTCATGGCTCCATACTGCGTTACAACAGCGCGCGTGTTCGCCCCTCTCTCTAAATATCGATCTCGCACTTGTGCATTCCTTCATAGTCTCCCTCCACTCGGCCCCTGGCACCATCTTCTAGCCCCCCCGACGGATTTTGCCACATGTACAATCTAGCAGACTCCATGGTTGAACTTAAGCATAATGCACAAACATCAAAACAACAGTGGTTCTCTTTTGTTCTAGAATCTTCCGTATCATAACTGCCCAAACTTTTCTTCTAGTTGAATTGCCATTATTTGTTTTTACTTTATGCTTTACACACAATTCCATGAATCATAAAATATATTAAGGGCTTCTTTGATTCAAAGGATTCTCAAAGGAATTTTGGAGGATTCTAATCATTAGGAATTTTTCCTATCTTGGTTGTTTGATTACTAAGATTGTAAACCATAGGAATTTTTTCATATGATTCATTTGCACTAGATTTCATAGGAAACATCCCATCCACTCAAACCTCTTTGAAAGAATTCTGCGTTTTTTCTATGCACAATCAAACACTCGTACAATCCAGTAGGATTCAAGACGACATTCCACTATAATCCCATGTTTTTCCTATTCCGCGTTCTTAGCTTTTTGTAGAAACTAATTGATTTTGAATGAGATGAACTATAAGAATTAAGCGAAGGGCTACATCAGGCATATATGACTCGGAGCTTACATGCTATAGTGTGGTATTTATTCATAATTTGGTTGCAAAATCTGATGCGTGCAATGCACGTGTACCTTACTAGTACTTCGAGTATGTGCAAAACACGTAAATTAGAATACCAATGGCACGCTACACAGTGTCTCTCTTACAGTTCATGAAGCCACGTGGCACATGTGGAGGAGTTGTCGTGACCTCCTTGTGTGGATTGATCACAGTGACGTGCTGCTGGTTCCAGAAGAATGTACTCGTCCACCCTGAGCCATACTGGCGGTACATGCACGAAGCGAAGATGTGCACGCACGCCATGCATGCACTCATTCCCTCACACGCACACGCGGGTACACGGGCGGACGCAATTTTGTACCAAGATCCACCCCATTTGATAATTTGACGCGTGTAAAGTCGTTCACTTCATTGATGGTCAATTAATACAGCGCATGCAAATTGAGTGGACGTGAGGGCGGAAGAAAGACATTATTACTCCACTGCGCACATGCGAGTAGTTAAATTGTGGGTTTCTAGTAGTACTTCCATTGGTCTCCTTCGTATTTTGTGCCAATTTTTGATTGTAACATAATATTTACGCATTTGAGCAGTGTAGTACTTGAAATTTATGTTCCGCTAAACTCATCGGGAGCCGTTTTGGGCCTCATAACCAAAACCATCAATTAATCTTTACCTTGTTCCCATCACATTCGAAAGCCTGCTCACACCTACTAGTACGTATCAAACCTGAATGTGTTCTCACTATGCAAGTATTAGTACTAGTGCTAGTACTTAGGTTATAAAAAGGGGAACTACCTAACCGAAAATTACTCTACCTTTCCTCCTCATAAGTGCTTCTTCTTATTCCGTCGTTGCCATGGCCGGTGAGCAGAGCTCTAGGTCAAGAACTACTCGTAACAAGGGAGCGGCAACCAAGGCTGCGGAAAAAAAAGAGAGGGCTCGCCGCCACGCAGAGACCTCGAAAGATCTCTCACGGGCAGGCGATGGCTCCCAGGAGCCCTAGCATGAGGCGAACATGCCGAGCCGGAGGAGCTGGAGTCATTATCCCTCGACGGCATGCCTGATCAGCTCAATAAGCACATCAATAAGCAGAAGGAGTTCATCCAAGGCTTGATGTAGTTGCTGAAGGAGAGCCTCGACGACATGCCCGCTGAGCTCAATCAGCAGGGGGAGTTGACCGCCGGCTTGGTGATGCTGCTGAAGAAGAGCATTGGCTCGGAGAAGAAGGCGACCGACAAAATCCTGCGACTTCAGGAGGACAAGGCGAAGCTCTGCCACGAGATCGACCTGTTGAAGGAGAA
Source organism: Aegilops bicornis (assembly GCA_021605145.1). Taxonomy (NCBI): domain Eukaryota; kingdom Viridiplantae; phylum Streptophyta; class Magnoliopsida; order Poales; family Poaceae; genus Aegilops; species Aegilops bicornis. Next base: position 156,306,566 of record CM038673.1, read on the forward strand.
GAACGCCGGCTGGAAGAAGATGCATGAGAATAGTAGTTCCTCGATGAAGATGCTACAGGCCCTCGTCATGGAACAGAAGGAGGAGTTATCGAAGCTCCACATTGAGCACCCGGCTGCTGTCAAGGTATGTAATGCAGCCGTGGAACAGATGATGAAGGCTCATGTCGAGAAATCCCGCGTCATGGACAGAATGAAGAAGATGGCGGAGGAGACTCGCAAGGAGATGGAGGTCGTGGAGGCGATGAATAAGCAGTTACGACTCTGCGGCGAATTAGATCATTTGGGGTGATAATCTTCCTTCTTCTTTTGCTCCTGTGTTTCATCTTTTGCTTCCAGTGTTTCGCCCCACGTGTCACGTTTTCTACGAGGCATGAATAGAACAATGATTTTTTTGAGGGAATGAATAGAACAATGCTAACAATGAGATGACTAGCAAATTAGATCATTTTTATCGCCATATGGCACTGGGCTGCCGTGTTTTGTGCTCCTCCGTCGCAGTACTACTCCAGTTGAAAATTTGAGTATACCGCACGGTTCTTTGCTCCTCCTGGATCAGGTCGTCGGTGCATTTATATGAGTAGTCAAATCACAAGGCCCCGCCTTCCAGCAGTAATGAGCCGTCAAGTCACAAAGGGCCTCGCCTCTCATGAAACCGACCAAGCTAGACTGCCCCGCCCTCTAGCCTTTTAAAAAATGTATACTTTTGTATAGTAGTAGTATCGATGGATTGCGCCATGGAGCCAAACTTGAAATTAAAAAAAAGGTGGTACATATAGAGAGCGCTCGTCGCCAAATTATGCATATAGTACTATGAAAAAGTCTAGTCACAATAATGATGTCCAGCACAACCCACCCCTCAAATAAAACTAAGCATCCTGGAATTCTTTGACAAAACTAAGCACCCTGAAATTCTTTGACAACTATACTGCTGGCTATATGATGTTGGCCATATATATTGTACGTATATAATGTGAAGAAAGCAGTGGTAGTACTATACCAACTAAAAGATGAAATGTAAGAAATAGTAGTATGTACGTCTTTGAAGAGTTAAAGTAACGAGAAGAAACATAACATAGTTCAGTGGGGCTCAGCACAACACACCCTCAAATTAAATTAAGCACACCTGAAATTAAACTTTGCAACTATTCCGGTGAACCTTTGCATTAGAACCACCATGAGCAACGACACTGCCACCTTACTCGGAGTCCTCGTCCACGTCCTCGACTTCGTCCTTCTCCCTCTTCCTCTTGGCCGATTCTTCTTTGCTTGAACCGCACACTTGGCTATTGCTCTTCATTCAACCCTTGTAGATATTGAAGCAAAGGTAGCCATCCATTGCAGCGTAGTGGATGTGGTCTATATCTAGTACTTTCTGCTGCCATGCATGATTATGAAACCTGTATGGAGGTTTCTCCAGTTTACCGTACGAAGAATGAACCATGGCTCCTGCCGGGGGCAGCATTGAAGGCTGACGAGAGGACACCAGCCGATTCTTCTAGAGGTCGAAGGTGTTGCCTACAACGAGGCCTATCCGACGTAGGACTTCTTTGTCGTTACCAAAGTCTACAGTAACGAATTTGACTAGGTTGCTCTCGAGGAAGTCCTTAAAATCCTGGCACTCAACGTCGGCATGGCATATGTGGTAGACCAAGCATAAGTCATGCACGCAAACCTGGATCATGGTGGGCTTCTTCCTCTCTTCGTTCTTTAGATCCTTCTCTCATCCCAGGACCGTGGTGTACTCAACGTCTAGCCCAGCGACCCACTCATCATCTGAGTCTTTGAACATGCGTCTGAAGCAAGAAAGGCATCCTTTCACCGTCGTGGAAGAACGGGTGTAGATGACATCGAACTCATCGCCGGTGATGGTTCTAACCTTGTACTCACCACCGATCGGGGAGATTTGGGACGTCATGGATTTGGGTGGAGGGTTAGGATTAGTGGAACTGCCGTAATGTGAATGGACGGGACGACTAGGAGCGAACCGCCGTAGTATTAAAGGACGTGCGGGAACGAGTAGGAGCGAACTGCCAGCGTGCGAACGACAAGGTAGTGGCTTTCCATTCTCCCATGGTACGGCCTTTCGAGAGCCCTTGGATCTGAGATCGAACGGTTGCATGGCGTGATTCTATACCTATGGGTGAATATCCTATCCTGGAGGGTTATTCTGCAAATTTTCAGCAACTTAGCATGCGACCGTTTCATCTCAGATCCAAGGGCTGCTAGCAGCCCGTATCATGGTCGCGCCTACCACGACCGTCGCGTCGCTCGTGCGCTCGCACCCTTGGAGATTTAACACGGTGCGTTAGGCTATCTGATGTTGGCATGTCATACATAGTCATCACTTAGTCACTCATACTACAACAAGGTTTTGGCTATAAGGTTGGCTATAAGTGTATTTTTTTACTTCTCTCTATCTCTTTCTTCGTACTCCCTCCGTCCCATAATATAAGAATGTTTTTGACACTAGTGTAGTGCCAAAAACGTTCTTATATTATGGGACATGTGAGTACTAGTATTTATTGCATTTGCCATGGAGTGACCTCTTCCAATGAAATGGTGTTGCTAAGTTTGCTTCATTTAATTAGCTATTGACTCAAAATTGTCTTTTCACCTAGGTACACGCGCTTAGCACCGTTTCTTACATGGGTCACCAAACTAGTCTCTCTCTTCTTGATTAACTTGCCACATCAGACTTTATGCCTATGTGGCAAGCTTAAGCACCTGTAGGAGCAAGTAAGTACAATAGTGCGCTTTACATGGCATTTTTGCATATGTGGAGGAAAGAGAGGCAAGGAAAAAGTGGAGAAATGGGCTCTCATGCAAGAGCCAGCCTCTACTACATGGTGGAGCATTGGGAGAGGCACCTGTACGGAGGTGGTCAGGAATCGGGAGACTCACGCGGTCGTGGCGCCCATGATTAAAATGATAATGGCAAGTCAAATCACGGGGCCCCACCTGTCCAGCAGTAACTTGTTGTCAAATCACACAGCCCTACGTTTGCAGTAGCCTACTCCCTCGTCTTCTCGCGTCTCTGTCGAACCGACTAGGCAGAACTGCCCCGCCTACAGCAGAAAAGCCCGCCCTTGACTTTTAAATAGTATATAGTATACTAATTTTGTATCCATGGATTGCGCTGCGCCATGGAGCAAAGTTTCTAAGCGGCGATACACATGTACGGAGTATACAAGACGCCCGTCGCATTCGTCGCACCCTGCACGGTCGGTCGGTCTGGCATGCTGCTCTCCGAATGGAACGCGCGTCATATTGCGTTTGCACACACATGTGGGACGACAATTGAGAACTGACCATAGGCACACTCCCCGGCCCCGCAAGTCCGGTGACTTAATAGAAGAGGGAGACGAGCGATAGTACTAGAGAAGTGTTGTACTACGTTGGTACCTGGATGATCCCTGCAAGACACGGAAGATCAGTTCGTCCATGCATGTGACCAGACTCCAGCAGACACGCCTGGATTGGCTATCGTCTACATATCGTGCAGGCTGTGTTGTACATGGCTGTAGTTGTGGTGAGAAATCTAAAAAAAAGTTTCTTGTTATCTCGCAAAAATAGGTGTCATGTGCTTTCGATCACTGCGAGGGTTAAACAACGACAACTGAGTTGGGCTAGTCATTGGGGGCACATGCACGAATAGTGACTACTCGGCTGCCATCTAGGTCGGCTATGTTAATTAGGACATCTATCGACAGACCCCTTTTCTATGAGTTTATCTTTAATTTGAGCTTTGTTCCTCGTCTAGTTTGTCCGTCGGGATTCATGTTGTCTCCTTTGGGCAGTGAGGTTATGATTTCTTGTCATGTGACATTTTTTCGTGTTATATGTTATAATCCGGCACTTCAGATCAAAATGACGACAACTGCGCCTCCGGGCCACGTGCATGAAAACTTCTCGACAGTCATTGACGAGGTCAAGCCGGCTCCGGTAGACAAAAGAAAACTAGTACTAATCCACTATATAGGCAGGAGCCTCCGCGCTTGCTTGCTAGTGTTGCTCTCTTCACACTGTCTCGGCCTCTCCAGATCTAAACACGACAGCGGTGGCCACTCTCTCCCTCTCTCTCTCTCTCTCTCTCTCTCTCTTTCTCTCTCTCTCTCTCCCTCTCTCTCTCTGCTCAATGCTGGTCACAGATCCAGCTAGATCCTCTCCGCCGGGGAAGGTGAGAAGGTGCAACGTTCACGCAGTCGTCCTCGGCGACGACTCTTACCCACTATTGGGCGTGTCCCGAACATCCTGCCTTGTCGTTCTCTCCCAAGCACCGCTGGCAAGGGAGGGCCTCCGACCCCTTCTTCCTCGATGTCATAGTGTGGGCAGATCTGGCCTCCCGCCGCCCACCTAGCGACATCCCGGCGACCATCAGGTATAACTTCCTTCGAAACCGGCCTTGCTCTATTTCCCGAGCTCCAGACATCGCTGCATTTGTATCTTTTACTATTTCTCAGGGCCCCTCGTAGATAGGATCGATCTGTTGTTCGAAAACCACCTAAATTTTTTACGTTTAAGAGGTAAAACTAGTTCATGCACTCGAATCTAGTACTACTTGGTTCAAACAAGGAAGAAAGGGGGTGGGGTGGGGAGGATTTGTTACACGAATCTAGGACTTGGTCGAAAGAGGAAATAATGGGGGCGAAAAGTAGCGAGACTAGCTATCCAACTGGTCTCTAGGTCTAGTAGGGAAATAAAGGGAAGCAGCAGTACAAACTCAATATAAACCCGATCTATTGGTTGAAAAATGAAAGAAAGTGGGGATCGGGGACAAGTCAGCGAGTAAGTCCAGCACTAGATTTGCTAGCCTCACACGATTATAAGGTGGCTATACCGAACAAAAATGGGACCAACCGGATATCCTGTTACGATGTTTGTTGCCCGAGCCACTCTTATGTAATGCCCTTTGGTAAAATGTAGCGATCGCCTTGTTATGATGAGGACACGTTAAACCAATGTTTTTTTCAATGTAATGCCTCCAGTAATATGAATCAATGTCACTTCTTTACATGTCCTGTTAAAATTTCCCATTAAGATAAGTTGGTTCTTTTCGTTAGAAATGCAACTGTCCTGGTCTGCCTACTCTCTCGTGCCCAAAGTAATGTCGTATTTAACAGTTGTCATAGTTAATCGTAATGCCCACACTAATATCTAGCAATGTCACTGCTTTAGAAATTGCTACTGTCCTTGTAGGATTTGTAGGTTGGTAGGTGCAACATATGCCAACGGGTGGCTTATCATTGTGGGAGCCAATAAGACATCGCCGGTGCCTGGAAACGGGATAAGGCGAAGTCATGCACGCCGGCGAATCTTACCCAGGTTCGGCACTCTCCATGGAGATAACACCCCTAGTCCTGCTCTGCGGGGTCTCCACATGATCACTAGATCGACAAGTAGCTACAAGAGGCTCCTTGAGCTGTTTGGCGAGAGGAGGAAGAAGGGGCAAGGCTAGCTCTCTTCTCCTCTGAAAGTTGTGTCTAAAACTATCAAAGTCCAACCCTTTGCATGGGTGCCCTGGGGGTTTATATAGGCCTACCCCTGTGGGTACAATGGTAATCCGGTGGGCGTGGGCCCACTGTCGGCGTCTCGTTAGCGGCTTCTCCTACTTTGGGGCCCGCCATTGGTGGGTCCCGCCCGACCTCTGATAGACAGGTAGGTCCCACCGCTTGGGGGTCTTGTCGGGGGCTAGTTACTGTTACCTCACCCTTGATGACAACGGCTTTGTCGAGGTAAGCGTGGCTACAGTGCCACCCCCTTGCGGGCGCTCACTGTAGCCTTACCTCGTCTTGTCTCCTTAATGGGGCAATTTCTTTGAGGGAGGAAGCGAGCCGGCTGGGGAGAGCCGGCTTCATCCCTGGCCGACTAGGGGAAGCGTGACCGCCTTCGGGTGTCTCTCTGACTAAAGGGACCCGCCGCCCGCGGGCCGTACTGACAGCCTGCCGTGGGTGATGTCATGGTCAACATGGCAACAGTGCCTTGCCCCCGCCGACCAGCGCGGTGCCCTTGGCGCCTCCCCTCTACTGCCGTCCTCCCCTACGCCGCGGTCCCCATGAGCTCGGCTGGAGGAGCTTCGCCCGGCGCGCCTCTCCTTCGTCGGCCCGAGCCGCCCGGATCCGGCGACCCCGCGGCCCCCCGCCGCCTCGCCCGCTCGCCACCGGCCGGATCCGGCGAGATCCGGCCCGGAGGAGCCTCGCCATCGCATCCCGAGCTCGCCGGAGGAGCTCGTCGCCCGCGTTGACTTCCCTCGAGGTCGATTTTCCACCAAGTCCCTGAGATTATTTACATTAGTATGCCATGTTCATCGCATCATAACTCCATGCATACGGCTCCGTTTCGTGCGTGTAATATACCAAATTGTTTGACTCAATGAGTAAATCATTTCATTCCATTGCACCATGTTCATTTGAGTCCATCTTGATGTCTGAATCTTCATTGCAAGAGTGCTATGTGATGTTAATCTGCTGAAACTGTTATAACATGCTCATTTGTCATTTTTGTCATATTTGATGTGTGCATCCTATGAGGTTGATGTCTACATGTGTTTTGATCTATGTCATGCCAGCTTTCCAGTGGTGCCATCCATGTATTTTTTTGGGTCTTGTACTGAGTGCATTGAGCTCGTGAAGTAGGGTACTTCCTGTTGCTGTTTTGCTAGGCTGATTCTGTTATATTTTGTTGCTAGGTAAACCTGCTGCTACAAGTCATTCTATACATAATCTGGAGATGTTAACTAAGGATGATTTGTTATACAAGTCAATAAATGGTTTGATTTATTTTGTTGGTTGCCTTTTAATGCCATTTATTGCTCTGTGGTGAGTGGTTCAAGCTCACCAACATGCCTACTTATTGTTGTTCCTGCCATGTATGAATCTGTCATATAACTTGCCATATTTACATGGGTGCCATCATATCTTCTGTGCCTTTTTGGCTTATGGTCAGTAAAGGACTTTTGTTATATGCAATTAGTAGATTTATTACATAGCTTTGTTTGCCATGATAAGTTCCTGTAACATGTTGTTTGATAGCTCTAAACATTGCAACCTGATGTTATTCCTGCTAAGTCTGTAAACTGTTATTGTATGCAATCTGGCCATGTGTTTTTGAGCATGTTCTAGTAGTTTCTGGAGATAGCTCAGTGTACATGTTTTGTCATGATTTACCTGTATTTCATGCTCATGCCTTTTGTTCTTATGTTGGGGTGCTGTAGCTTATTGTTATGATGCTTGCAAGATGCCTAGTTGCTGTTTTGGACAGATTGTCCTTTAAACTTGTAGTGTATGTGTTGAACCATTGCTCCGTTTTGAGTGTGCTCTATATGAAACTTGCTTGATTTTGCATGAGGTTTCATATTATCATGATGCATCCTTGTTTTGAGGTGTTTTCTTGATGTTAGGATGCATTTAACATCAATGCCATGCTTAAATTGTTTTGCCCATATCTTCTAGGCCGTAGCTCCAAATCTAATGAACTTTATATGTATCTTGACTAGAATCTCGTGTAGATCATCTTGGTGCATCTTAACTTGCTGTTTAACAACTTGAACATAAAGTTTATTCAGATCTGGACCAATTTCGAAATTTGCATATGAGGACTTACCGGAATTGTAATATGTTGTTTCCGGCCTTATTTAAACTTGCCTTGATGTGTTGCTCTTGTTTGCATCATCTCTTGCCATGAGTAGCCTCATCTAGCTTTGTCATGCATCATGCTTGTTGTGCATCATGTCTTGTCTATGTGTGGTGTGTTTACCATGTTGTGTGCTTCTTCTCGATAGTTCCCGTTTCGTTGCGATCGTGAGGATTCGTTCGTCTACGCTTGGTTCGTCTTCGTGGCTTTATCTTCTTCATGGAATCGTTCTTCTTCCTTGCGGGATTTCAGGCAAGATGACCGTCACCTTGGATCTCATTACTATCATTGCTATGCTAGTTGCTTCGTTCTATCGCTTTGCTGCGCTACCTATCATTTGTTCTTCAAGCCTCCCAAATTGCCATGAACCTCTAACCTTTGACACCCTTCCTAGCAAACCGTTGTTTGGCTATGTTACCGCTTTGCTCAGTCCCTCTTATAGCGTTGTTAGTTGCAGGTGAAGTTGAAGATTGCTCCAGGGTGGACATGGTTATGTTAGGATATCACAATATCTCTTATTTAATTAATGCATCTATATATTTGGTAAAGGGTGGAAGGCTCGGCCTTATGCCTGGTGTTTTGTTCCACTCTTGCCACCCTAGTTTCCGTCATACCGGTGTTATGTTCCCGGATTTTGCGTTCCTTACGCGGTCGGGTGATTTATGGGACCCCCATGACAGTTCGCTTTGAATAAAACTCCTCCAGCAAGGCCAAACCTTGGTTTTACCATTTTCCTCACCACCACCTACCTTTCCCTTGGGAGTAATTGACCCAAGGGTCATCTTTATTTTAGCGCCCCTCCCCGGGCCAGTGCTTCTCTAAGTGTTGGTCCAAACCGAGCCGCCTGCGGGGCCCCCTCGGGGCAACTCGAGGTCTGGTTTTACTCGTAGCCTATCTCATCCGGTGTTGCCCTGAGAACGAGATATGTGCAGCTCCTGTCGGGATTGTCGGCGCATCAGGCGGCTTTGCTGGTCTTGTTTTACCATTGTCGAAATGTCTTGTAAACCGGGATTCCGAGACTGATCGGGTCTTCCTGGTAGAAGGAATATCCTTCGTTGATCGCGAGAGCTTATCATGGGCTAAGTTGGGACACCCTGCAGGGTATAAACTTTCGAAAGACGTGCCCGCGGTTATGTGGCAGATGGGAATTTGTTAATGTCCGGTTGTAGATAACTCGACACGGATCCGAATTAAACGCATCAACGCGTGTGTAGCCATGATGGTCTCTTCTCGTGAGTCCGGAAGTGAACACGGTCTTTGGGTTATGTTTGATGTAAGTAGGAGTTCAGGATCACCTCTTGATCATTGCTAGCTTCACGACCGTTCCTTTTGCTCTCTTCTCGCTCTTATTTGCGTATGTTAGCCACCATATATGCTTAGTCACTGCTGCAACCTTACCACTTTACCCCTTCCTTTCCCATTAAGCTTTGCTAGTGTTTATGCCCATGGTAATGGGATTGCTGAGTCCTCGTGGCTCACAGATTACTACAACAACAGTTGCAGGTACAAGTTACGGGATGATCATGATGCGAGAGCGATGTTTACTTGTTCTGGAGTTCTTCTCGTGCTTCTTCTTCGATCAGGGGATAGGTTCCAGGTCGGCAGCCTAGGATAGCAGGGTGGATGTCGTTTGAGTTTCTGTTTGTGTTCCATCCGTAGTCGGATGGTGCTCTTATGTAAGATGTTGTTTTATTCTTGTGGCATTGTATGCCTTTTGTATGTATCCCCATCTATTATGTAATGTTGATGTAATGATATCCACCTTGTAAAAGCGTTTCAATATGCGGGTCTATCCTTGGTGGGACCTTCGAGTTCCTTTTGGATAGGGTCGCATATTGGGCGTGAGAAGTTGGTATCAGGGCCTCGACCGACCCTAGGAGCCCCCTTGATTGATCGCGTAGTTTGGCCGTTGTTGAGTCTAGAAGAAAACTGTTTTCGAAGTCTAGTTATATCAGAGAGTAGGAATTCTTTTTACTCCTCAGCCCCTTCGTCGCTCTGGTGAGGAATCGTGACGTAGGTGTTTTGTATTACTCCTCTTCCCATTCAAATTTTTCTGTAGGTTCACGCAGTTGGTTTTCCGGTCGTTGGTTCTCATCTCTTTTCATCCGGTGCATTTCTCGTCAAGTTGACTCGAGCCTCTTCATCTTTGCCAAGTTCAATCCTTAGTTGTTTTCTTTTCCCACCCGCCCACCCCTTTTTCATCTCGGAGTCCGAGTCTGTAATCGAGTATCCATCCTACTCGTGTGAAGTTTTTTTTGCATTCTCCCCTCAATCATTTCAACCGGTGTTTTCTCTTCAAGAAATTCGTCGGCTTTCCCCTTCCAAGTTGCCTTTGTTTTTCCCGCCCTCTCACCCTCTTCTTCCCGGAGCCTAAGTCTGTTTCGAGTATCAATTTCATTCATGCGGAGTCTCTTTAGTCTTCCCTCAATTATTCCAACCGGTGAATTCTCGTCTCGTTTGACATTCTTCATCTCTTTTCTTTTCCGGTGCACTCAATTCAAGTTTTTCGGGTTGATCACATTCTTTTCCTTGGATCAAGTGTTCTCCTCGCTCGTTTTGCCTCTCGCCATTTAATCATTCCGGAGTTCGGAAGACATCTCAGGAGATTCGTCTGTGTTCCAATTAATTTGAGGTTGTCAACTCATTCAAATATTTCAATTGTTCCGGTGCATCATCTATCTGCTCATCATCCCTTTCCAACGGTGTTTTTTAGTGGGCCCTAACCCACAGGTCTTTTCCCAGGATCTTACCTGGCTCTTCTAATTCTGCCGGAGCTATTCCCAATTTTCTTGTCAAAGTGTGACGTAAGAATGGATTCCATCAGTCACATGCTTTCTCCAAGATCGTTTTCAAATTCTTTTCATTGTTGGCTCAACCTCTTCGCTTTTCATTCTCCCGGAGTATCTCAGTAATTTTGGTGGTGTTTCTCGTTGTCAGCTCAAGATTGAAGAAGAGTTTTCCTCTAAATCTTGCCCGTTCTCTCGAAGTTTCATGGTTCTAGCTTCATGTTATCCTCTCAAATTATTCCGTTTGTCAGATATTCTTTCTTACCCATCCGGAGTATGTCAGGAGTTGTTTTCCCGTTTCTTTCACCGGAGGCCATCATTCCTGTTATCGTTCTCTATTTATCCCGACGCTTTGTTCAACTGTTCTTTAATCAGCTAATGATCTCTTTGTTCTTTTGCATCTGAATCCCCTCAAGCATATTTGTTCTTCTAATTCTTCCCGGTGATTCATTCTCTTTCATCAGTCATTTTGAATTCTTACGGTGGTTCGTTCAAGATTCTTTTTCCTTCATTATCATTTTTAATCCATTCGTTCTTTTCAATCCTATCGGTGGTTCATGAAGACCTTCTCAAGTTTGCGATATGTCACTTCTCAATCCCTTTTCAAGAAGAATAAGTAGTATGCAAAATCCATTATGTCATCAATTTAATTTTGATGAAGGATAAGCATACAATAAATCTTATTCTTATTTCCTCGTAGCGAGTAATCCCTTCCTTCGGAGTTTGTTCTTGATGAATAAATTCTATTTTCAAGTGATTCATCTTTTCTTTTCTGGAGTTCAAATTTTCCTCGGCCATCTCGTCGGAAACCCCATCTAAATCATCACAAGGCTTTAATCTTATTCTTTCATCCTTCATTTTATCTCGTCATCCGTTTGTTACCGGAGTTCTTATGGTGGTTCATCATGATTTAATTATTTCTTCAAGAATTCATCAAGATTCTTCTCGAAGGAGCTCAAGTATCTTTTCTTCTCTTGTCTCGAAGTGCAATTAATTCTCCATACTCTTTTGAAGTGGAGTTTTGCATCTCTTCGTTCTTCTTAGCTATCCAATCATTTTCCGTTTGTGGTCGGTTATCACCTCATAATCTCTGAGAGGTTATCCATAAGTCCACAACAAGCTTATTTTTATCGTTGTTGAATTCCTCAACAACTCTGTTTAAACATTCCTTCTAAAGATGCTTTCAATTTAATTCGTGGCACAAGTTGTCATTTTCTTCTCCATTCTTTTCATTCAACTTTTTCAATTCTTCAGGAGGCATCGTGTTGTTCCTCTCGTCAACTATCGTTCCATTTTGTCAAACTCAGTTCCAACTCCTTCCATGTTCAGCCGGAGTGCTGCCTAAGTCCTTTCAGTCTTATTCGTTTCTTATCTCGTTCTAACCGGAGTGGTTTCATAGTCTATCTGATTCCGTGAGCTTTCGATTCTCGTCATCCCCGTCGTTCCTCTCTTCTTCACGAATGCTCTCGATTCTTTGCTTCTTCTCTCGAGTTCTTATCTCACCTCATCCCTTTTCCCGTCCGTCTCGGTCCTAAGATCTCGGGACGAGATCTCTTGTTAGTGGAGGAGAGTTGTAACGCCCCAGATTCGATGCGCCAGGTGTCTGCCAGTTATTCGCCGTCGTTGCCACGTCATTTGCTTGCGTGTTGCATTTTATCATGTCATCATGTGCATTTCATTTTGCATACGTGTTCGTCTCATGCATCCGAGCATTTTCCCCGTTGTCCGTTTTGCAATCCGGCACTCCTATGTCATCCGGCGTCCCCTTTTTGCCTCTTCTCTTGTGTGGGTGTTAAACGTTCTCGGAATGGACCGAGGTTTGCCAAGCGGCCTTGCTATAGCACCGGTAGACCGGCTGTCAAGTTTCGTGCCATTTGGAGGTCGTTTGGTACTCCAGCAGTTAGCAAGGTAACCGTAATGTGACCTCTTTTGTGTGCAGCCCAACACCCCTCCAAAGTGGCCCAAAACCCAGCAAACTCCCCTCCATGCTCTCGGTCATTCGATCACGATCGTGTGGGTGAAAACCACACCTCATTTGGACTCTCCTAGCTCCTTCTACCTATAAATATGTGCCCCTCCCAGATTTTCACGCAGTCCAAACCCTAGCCCCTTCTCCTCGCGGCGCCGAACGAAAACGCCGCCGCCGGACATGTCCGCCGGACACGTCGCCTCGACCAACCATAGGCCGCCACGTCACCCCCGCCGCCTCCTGGACCAACCAACGCCCACCACCTCACCCGCGCCCGCGCCCGCCCATATGAGCCCATACTGCCATGCCAGCGCCCGGCCCGGCTACCTCCGTCGCGGGCGCTTCGCGAACCCGCCACAGCTTCGCCCGCCGCCCGTCGGGACCTCGCCGCCCGTCGCGCTGCGTGTCACCCGGCCTGCCGCCCGTGCGCCCGCGCGCCCTACGCCCCGCCGACGCGCCCGTGCCCGGCGCATCGCTTCGCTGAATCCTCCTCGCCGCCGCGGTCCCCACGGCTCGCCGGCGCGCCTCTCCTTCGTCGGCCCCGAGCCGCCGCCCGGATCCAGCGACCCAGCGCCGGAGGAGCCTCGCTGTCGCATCCCGAGCTCGCCGGAGGAGCTCGTCGCCCGCGTTGACTTCCCTTGAGGTCGATTTTCCACCAAGTCCCTGAGATTATTTACATTATTATGCTATGTTCATCGCATCATAACTCCATGCATACTGCTCCGCTTCGCGCGTGTAATATGTCAAATTATTCGCCTCAACGAGTTCTGCATTTCATTCCATAGCACCATGTTGATTTGAGTCCATCTTGATACCCGAATCTTTGTTGCAAGAGTGCTATGTGATGTTAATCTGCTGAAACTGTTATAACATGCTCATTTGTCATTTTTGCCATGTTTGATGTGTGCATCCTATGAGGTTGATGTCTACACGTGTTTTGATCTATGTCATGGCCTCTTTCCAGTGGTGCCATCTATGTATTTTTGTGAGTCATGTACTGAGTGCATCGAGCTCGTGAAGTAGGGTAGTTGTTGTTGCTGTTTTGCTAGGCTGATTCTGTTATATTTTATTGCTATGTAAACCTGCTGCTACAAGTCATTCTATGCATAATCTGGAGATGTTAACTAAGGATGATTTGTTATACATGTCATGCGCTATACATTTATGCCCCTGGTTTCATTTATAGCCTGCTGTAGCTTGTTGTTATATTGCCATCAATGTTGCTAAATAATGTTGCTAAATAATGTTGTTGTCAGCCTGTTAACATTAAGTTCAATGTTGCCATGTTTTTTGCTAGTGATCCATTCACCCTATAAACTTTATCTTCCCATGCTTAGCTTCATAAACATGTATTCTTTCTGTTGGTTTCCTTGCCATGCCATGTCCAGCTGTGTGGTGAGTGGTTCAAGCTCACCAACATGCCTACTTATTGTTGTTCCTGCCATGTATGAATTTGTCATATAACTTACCATGTTTACATGGGTGCCATCATATCTTCTGTGCCTTTTTGGCTCATGGTTAGTAAAGTACATTTGTTATATGCAATTAGTAGATTCAGTCCGTGGCTTTGTTTGCCATGATAAGGTCCTGCAACATGTTGTCTGATAGCTCTAAACATTCCAACCTGATGTTATTCCTGCTAAGTGTGTAAACTGTTATTATATGGAATCTTGCCATGTGTTTCTGAGCATGTTCTAGTAGTTTCTGGAGATAGCTCAGTGTTCATGTTTTGTCATGATTTACCTGTACTTCATACTCATGCCTTTTGTTCTTATGTTGGGGTGCTGTAGCTTATTGTTTTGATGCTTGCAAGATGCCTAGTTGCTGTTTTGGACATCTTGTCCTTTAAACTTGTATAGAGTGTGTGTTGAACCGTTGCTCCGTTTCGGGTGTGCTCTATATGAAACTTGCTTGATTTTGCATGAGGTTTCATATTATCATGTTGCATCCTTGTTTTGAGGTGTTTGCTTGCTGTTTGGGTGCATTTAAAATCAATGCCATGCTTAAATTGTTTTGCCCATATCTTCTAGGCCGTAGCTCCAAATCTAATGAACTTTATATGTAACTTGACTAGAATCTCGTGTAGATCATCTTGGTGCATCTTAACTTGCTTTTCAACAACTTGAACATAAGGTTTATTCAGATCTGGACCAATTTCAAAATTTGCATATGAGGACTTACCGGAATTGTTATATGTTGTTTCCGGCCTCATTTAAACTTGCCTTGATGTGTTGCTCTTGTTTGCATCATCTCTTGCTATGAGTAGCCTCATCTAGCTTTGTCATGCATCATGCTTGTTGTGCATCATATCTTGTCTATGTGTGGTGTGTTTACCATGTTGTGTGCTTCTTCTCGATAGTTCCTGTTTCGTTGCGCTCGTGAGGATTCGTTCGTCTACGCTTGGTTCGTCTTCGTGGCTTCATCTTCTTCATGGACTCGTTCTTCTTCCTTGCGGGATTTCAGGCAGGATGACCGTCACCTTGGATCTCATTACTATCATTCCTATGCTACTTGCTTCATTCTATCGCTTTGCTGCGCTACCTATCATTTGTTCTTCAAGCCTCCCAAATTGCCATGAACCTCTAACCTTTGACACCCTTCCTAGCAAACCGTTGTTTGGCTATGTTACCGGTTTGCTCAGCCCCTCTTATAGTGTTGTTAGTTGCAGGTGAAGTTGAAGATTGCTCCAGGGTGGACAGGGTTATGTTAGGATATCACAATATCTCTTATTTAATTAATGCATCTATATATTTGGTAAAGGGTGGAAGGCTCGGCCTTATGCCTGGTGTTTTGTTCCACTCTTGCCACCCTAGTTTCCGTCATACCGGTGTTATGTTCCCGGATTTTGCGTTCCTTACGCGGTCGGGTGATTTATGGGACCCCCATGACAGTTTGCTTTGAATAAAACTCCTCCAGCAAGGCCAAACCTTGGTTTTACCATTTGCCTCACCACCACCTACCTTTCCCTTGGGAGTAATTAACCCAAGGGTCATCTTTATTTTAGCCCCCCCGGGCCAGTGCTTCTCTAAGTGTTGGTCCAAACCGAGCCGCCTGCGGGGCCCCCTCGGGGTAACTCGAGGTCTGGTTTTACTCGTAGCTTGTCTCATCCGGTGTTGCCCTGAGAACGAGATATGTGCAGCTCCTATCGGGATTGTCGGCGCATCGGGCGGCTATGCTGGTCTTGTTTTACCATTGTTGAAATGTCTTGTAAACCGGGATTCCGAGACTGATCGGGTCTTCCTGGTAGAAGGAATATCCTTCGTTGAACGCGAGAGCTTATCATGGGCTAAGTTGGGACACCCCTGTAGGGTATAAACTTTCTAAAGCCGTGCCCGCGGTTATGTGGCAGATGGGAATTTGTTAATGTCCGGTTGTAGATAACTCGACACCAGATCCGAATTAAAACGCATCAACCGCGTGTGTAGCCATGATGATCTCTTCTCGGCGGAGTCCGGGAAGTGGACACGGTCTTTGGGTTATGTTTGACGTAAGTAGGAGTTCAGGATCACCTCTTGATCATTGCTAGCTTCACGACCATTCCTTTTGCTCTCTTCCCGCTCTTATTTGCGTATGTTAGCCACCATATATGTTTAGTCGCTGCTGCAACCTCACCACTTTACCCCTTCCTTTCCCATTAAGCTTTGCTAGTCTTGATACCCATGGTAATGGGATTCTTTGAGTCCTCGTGGCTCACAGATTACTACAACAACGATTGCGGTATAGGTTACTGGGATGATCGGGGCCTTGAGAGCGATGTTTACTTGTTCGAGTTCTTCTCCTGCTTCATCTTCGATCGGGGATAGGTTCGGTCGGCAGCCTGGCTAGCGGTGGTGGATGTCGTTTGCGTTTCTGTTTGTGTTCCATCCGTAGTCGGATGGTGCTCTTATGTAAGATGTTGTTGTATTCGTGTGGCATTGTATGCCTTTTGTATGTATCCCCATCTATTATGTAATGTTGATGTAATGATATCCACCTTGTAAAAGCATTTCAATATGCGGGTCTATCCTTGGTGGGACCTTCGAGTTCCTTTTGGATAGGGTCGCATATTGGGCGTGACAAGTTGGTATCAGAGCCTCGACCGACCCTAGGAGCCGCCTTGATTGATCGCATAGTTTGGCCGTTGTTGAGTCTAGAAGAAAACTGTTTTTGGAGTCTAGTTATATCGGAGAGTAGGAATTCTTTTTACTCCTCAGCCCCTTCGTCGCTCTGGTGAAGAATCTTGACGTAGGTGTTTTGTATTACTCCTCTTCCCATTCAAATTTTTCTTTAGGTTCACGCAGTTGGTTTTCCGGTCGTTGGTTCTCATCTCTTTTCAGCCGGTGCATTTCTCATCAAGTTGACTCGAGCCTCTTCATCTTTGCCAAGTTCAATCCTCAGTTGTTTTCTTTTACCACCCGCCCACCCCTTTTTCATCTCGGAGTCCGAGTCCGTAATCGAGTATCCATCCTACTCTTGCGAAGTTTTTTTTGCATTCTCCCCTCAATCATTTCAACCGGTGTTTTCTCTTCAAGAAAATCGTCGGCTTTCCCCTTCCAAGTTGCCTTTGTTTTTCCTGCCCTCCCACCCTCTTCTTATCGGAGCCTAAGTGTAACGCCCCGGATCCGATGCGCCGGGTGTCCGTCAGTTATTCGCCGTCTTTGCCATGTCATGTGCTTGCGTGTCTCACTTTGCCATGTCATCATCTACATTTTATATCATGTCATCATGTGCATCGCATTTGCATACGTGTTCGTCTCATGCATCCGAGCATTTTCCCCGTTGTCCGTTTTGCAATCCGGCACTCCTATGTCTCCCGGCGCCCCCTTTTGCCTCTTTTCGTGTGCGGGTGTTAAACGGTCTCAAAATGGACTGAGGTTTGTCAAGCGGCCTTGGTATAGCACCGGTAGACCGCCTGTCAAGTTTCGGGTCATTTGGAGGTCGTTTGATACCCCGACGGTTAACCGGGTAACCGCAAAAGCCTTCTTCTCCTTGAAGCCCAACACCCCTTCTAAAGTGGCCCAAAACCCATCCAAACCCCGTCCATGCTCTCGGTCGTTCGATCACGATCGTGTGGGCGAAAACCGCACTCCATTTGGACTCTCCTAGCTCCCTCCACCTATATAAATGTGCCTCCCCCGAAATTTTCGCGGATGAAACCCTAGCTCCTCCTACCTCGCGCCACCGGACATGTCCGCCCCACCGCGCCGGACCAATCCGCCGCCGCCACGTCGCCCTTGCGCCGTCTCCGCGCCCGATCCAGCAAGGCCAGATCCGGCCCACAGGGCCCCGCGCCGCCGAAACGCCGCCGCCCTTGTCGCGCCTCCCGCCCGCTGGCCCGGCCGCCCGCCGCCCGGCGCCTCACGCCGGCCGCGCGCCCAGCCGCCGCCTCACGCCCGGCCGGCGCCCGGCCGCCCAGTCGCCATGGCGCCTCCTCCGGCCGCCGCCCGCGCCTCCTCCTCCTCGCCCGCCTCTCCGGCCTCCTCCCCGGCCGGATCCGCCCAGCTCCGGCGACATCCCGGCTGTCCTCGTCGTCCGCGCCCTCGGTTGACTTCTTCTCCCCCGAATCCACTAAGTCCCCATTCTGTTAGAAGGATATTTTCATGCATATTCATGATGCCATAACTTTGCATCCGTAGCTCCGTTTCGTGCGTGTAATATGTCAAATTGTTCGCCTCGAAGAGTAGATGATTTCATCTCATTGCATCATTTTCATTTGAGCTCATCTTGATGCCCGAGATGCTGTTAGAAAAGGGCTATGTGATGTTAGTTTCAGATTCTTATCAGAACATGCACTTTTGTCATTTTTGCCATGATTGATGTGTGCATCCTATGAACTTGAGTCCTACATGTGTTTTGTAATATGCCATGCCATCTTTACAGGTGTGTATGCCATGTATTTTTGTGATCTCTGTGGTGAATAGCACAAGCATGCAAACTAGGCTTCATGATGTTGCTGATTTCAGCCCCTGTTCTGCTGATATTTTTATGCCATGTTAATTTGATGCTACCGAGAGATCCATGCATATTTTGAAATACTTCAGTAAGGATGTTTTGAACATATGGTTGTGATCTATCCATCCATGCCCTTGTTTGAAATTATGGAGTGCCATAGCTTTAGTAAATCGAGCTCTACTTTTGCTATAAAATGTTTCCTGGCAGATTGTTTACATGTTATTCAATTTTGCCAAGGTTGTTGGAGTTGATCCGTGTATGCTATGATGTTGTTCTTGCCATGTATAGCTTCTATGCCATGTCTTCTTACTGTGAGTTGCCTTGCCATGCCATGTATTGCTCTGTGGTGAGTGGTTCAAGCTTCCCAACATGCCTACTTATTGTTGTTCCTGCCATGTATGAATTTGTAGTATCACTTGCCATGTTTACATGGGTGCCATCATATTTTCTGTTCCTTTTTTAGCTCATGGCCACTAAAGGACTTTTGTTCTATGCAATTAGTAGAATCATGCGGTTCCTTTTTTTGCCATGTTAAGTTCCTGTAGCATGTTGTTTGATAGCTCTAAACATTGCAACCTGATGTTATTTCCTGATAAGTCTGAAACTGTTATTATTTTCTATCTTGCCATGTCATTTTGAGCATGTTCTTTTGATTTCTGGATATAGCTCAGTGTTCATGTTTTGTAATACTTTACCTGTACATCTTGCCCATGCATTTGTTTATTATGTTAAGGTGCTGTAGCATGTTGTTTTGATGCTTGCAATATGCCTAGTTGCTGTTTTGGACAGCTTGTCCTTTAAACTTGTAGAGTGTATGTGTTGAACCGTTGCTCCGTTTTGAGTGTGCTCTATATGAAACTTGCTTGATTTTGCATGTAGTTCCATATTATCATGTTGCATCCTTGTTCTGAGGTGTTTGCTTGATGTTTGGATGCATTTTACATCAATGCCATGTTTAACTTGTTTTGCTCATATCTTTTAGGCCGTAGCTCCGAATTTAATGAACTTCATATGTAACTTGACTAGAATTTCGTGTGGATCATCTTGGTGCATCTTAACTTGCTATTTAACAACTTGAACATAAGGTTTATTCAGATCTGGACCAATTTCGAAATTTGCATATGAGGACTTACCGGAATTGTTATATGTTGTTCCCGGCCTCATTTAAACTTGGTTTGACGTGTTGCTCTTGTTTGCATCATCTCTTGCCATGAGTATCTTCATGTAGCTTTGTCATGCATCATGCTTGGTTGTGCATCATGTCTTGTCTATGTGTGGTGTGTTTACTATGTTGTGTGCTTTTCTTGTTAGTTCTGTTTCGTTGCGATCGTGAGGATTAGATTCGTCTACGCTTGGTTCGGCTTCATCCGTTCGTCTTCTTCATGGACTTGTTCTTCTTCCTTGCGGGATTTCAGGCAAGATGACCGCTACCTGGATCTTACTACTATCATTGCTATGCTAGTTGCTTCGTTCTATCGCTATGCTGCGCTACCTATTACCTGTTTATCAAGCCATCCCAAATTGCCATGAACCTCTAACCTTTGTCACCCTTCCTAGCAAACCGTTGTTTGGCTATGTTACCGCTTTGCTCAGCCCCTCTTATAGCATTGTTAGTTGCAGGTGAAGATGAAGTTTGTTCCTTGTTGGAACATGGATATGTTGTTCCTTGTTGGAACATGTTTACTTGTTGGGATATCACAATATATCTTATATTACTAATGCATCTATATACTTGGTAAAGAGTGGAAGGCTCGGCCTTATGCCTGGTGTTTTGTTCCACTCTTGCCGCCCTAGTTTTCCGTCATATCGGTATTATGTTCCCGGATTTTGCGTCCCTAACGGTCGGGTGATTTATGGGACCCCTTGACAATTCGCTTTGAATAAGACTCCTCGGCAAGGCCCAATATTGGTTTTACCATTTGCCTCACCTAGCCTTTTTTTCCCTTGGGTTTAGGAGCCCAAGGGTCATCTTTATTTAGCCCCGGGCCGGTGCTTCTCTAAGTCTGGTTCGAACCGAAACGCACTGCTTGAAACCACCAGAATCTCGAGGCTTGGTTTTACTCGTAGCTTTGTCTCATCCGGTGTTGTCACGAGAGCGAGATATGTGCAGCTCCTATCGGGATTGTCGGCGCATCGGGCGGCTTTGCTGGTCTTGTTTTATTGCTTTGTCGAAATGTCTTGTAGCAGGATTCCGAGACTGATCGGGTCTTTCCGGGAGAAGGTATATCCTTCGTTGATCGCGAGAGCTTATCATGGGCTAAGTTGGGACACCTGCAGGGGTATAAACTTTCGAGAGCCGTGCCCGGTTATGTGGCATATGGGAATTTGTTAATATCCGGTTGTAGTAAACTTGAAGCAAACTCTTCTAAAATACACCAACCGTGTAATGCGTAACCGTGAGTGTCTCTTTTCGGGGTTGATCGAGAGGAGAACACGGTTTACGGGTTATGTTTGGCGTAAGTAGGAGTTCGAGGATCACTTGTTGATCATTACTAGTTGACGACCGTTCCTTTGTTTCTCTTCTCGCTCTCATTTGCGGATGTTAGCCACCATATATGCTTAGCCGCTGCTGCAACCTCACCACTTTACCCCTTCCTTTCCCATTAAGCTTTGCTAGTCTTGATACCCATGGTAATGGGATTCTTTGAGTCCTCGTGGCTCACAGATTTCTACAACACCGATTGCAAGTACAGGTTATCACGATGATCATGGCCTTGAGGCGATGTTTGCTTGTATTGGAGTTCTTCTTCTACTTCTTCTTGATCGGGGATAGGTTCGGGTCGGCGATGCAGGCTAGCTTGAGGTGGATGTCGTTTGAGTTTCTGTTTATGTCTCATCCGTAGTCGGATGTCGATCTTGTATTTGATGTTGATGGATTCTTGTGGCATTTGTGCCTTTTGTATGTATCCCTATGTATTATGTAATGTTGATGTAATGATATCCACCTTGCAAAAGCGTTTCAATATGCAGGTCTATCCTTGGTGGGACCTTCTAGTTCCTTTTGGATATGGTCGCATATTGGGCGTGACACTAAGTCTGTTTCGAGCATCAATTTCATTCATGCGGAGTCTCTTCAGTCTTCCCTCAATTATTCCAACCGGTGAATTCTCGTCTCGTTTGACATTCTTCATCTCTTTTCTTTTCCGGTGCACTTAATTCAATTTTTTCGGGTTGATCACATTCTTTTCCTTGGATCAAGTGTTCTCCTCGCTCGTTTTGCCTCTCGCCATTTAATCATTCCGGAGTTCGGAAGACATCTCAGGAGATTCGTCTGTGTTCCAATTAATTTGAGGTTGTCACCTCATTCAAATATTTCAATTGTTCCGGTGCATCATCTATCTGTTCATCATCCCTTTCCAATGGTGTTTTTTTAGTGGGCCCTAACCCACAGGTCTTTTCCCAGGATCTTACCTGGCTCTTCTAATTCTCCCGGAGCTATTCCCAATTTTCTTGTCAAAGTGTGACGTAAGAATGGATTCCATCAGTCACATGCTTTCTCCAAGATCGTTTTAAAATTATTTTCATTGTTGGCTCAACCTCTTCGCTTTTCATTCTCCCGGAGTATCTCAGTAATTTTGGTGGTGTTTCTCGTTGTCAGCTCAAGATTGAAGAAGAGTTTTTCCTCTAAATCTTGCCCGTTCTCTCGAAGTTTCGTGGTTCTAGCTTCATGTTATCCTCTCAAATTATTCCGTTTGTCAGATATTCCTTCTTACCCATCTGGAGTATGTCAGGAGTTGTTTTCCCGTTTATTTCACCGGAGGCCATCATTCCTGTTATCGTTCTCTATTTATCCCGGCGCTTCGTTCAACTGTACTTTAATCAGCTATCATTTCTTTGTTCTTTTCCATCGAAATCCCCTCAAGCATATTTGTTCTTCTAATTCTTCCCGGTGATTCATTCTCTTTCATCAGTCATTTCGAATTCTTACGGTGGTTCGTTCAAGATTCTTTTTCCTTCATTATCATTTTTAATCCATTCGTTCTTTTCAATCGTACCGGTGGTTCATGAAGACCTTCTCAAGTTTGCGATATGTCACTTCTCAATCCCTTTTCAGGAAGAATAAGTAGTACGCAAAATCCATTATGTCATCAATTTAATTTCGATAAAGGATAAGCATAAAATAAATCTTATTCTTATTTCCTCGTAGTGAGTAATCCCTTCCTTCGGAGTTTGTTCTTGATGAATAAATTCTAGTTTCAAGTGATTCATCTTTTCTTTTCCGGAGTTCAAATTTTCCTCAGCCATCTCGTCGGAAACCCCATCTAAATCATCGCAAGGCTTTAATCTTATTCTTTCAGCCTTAATTTTATCTCGTCATCCGTTTGTTACCGGAGTTCCTATGGTGGTTCATCACGATTTAATTATTTCTTCAATAATTCATCAAGATTCTTCACGAAGGAGCTCAAGTATCTTTTCTTCTCGCGTCTCGAAGTGCAACTAATTCTCCATACTCTTTTGAAGTGGAGTTTTGCATCTCTTCGTTCTTCTCAGCTATCCAATCATTTTCCGTTTGTGGTCGGTTATCACCTCATAATCTTTGAGAGGTTATCCATAAGTCCACAACAAGCTTATTCTTTTTGTTGTTCAATTCCTCAACAACTCCGTTTAAACATTCCTTCTAAAGATGCTTTCAATTTAATTCGTGGCACAAGTTGTCATTTTCTTCTCTGTTCTTTTCATTCAACTATTTCAATTCTTCCAGAGGCATTGTGTTATTCCTCTCGTCAACTATCGTTCCATTTTGTCAAACTTAGTTCCAACTCCTTCCATGTTCAGCCGGAGTGCTGCCTAAATCCTTTCAGTCTTATTCGTTTCTTATCTCGTTCTAACCGGAGTGGTTTCATAGTCTATCTGATTCCGTGAGCTTTCGATTCTCGTCATCCTCATCCTTCCTCTCTTCTTCTCGAATGCTCCCGATTCTTTGCTTCTTCTCTCGAGTTCTTATCTCACCTCATCCCTTTTCCCTTCCGTCTCGGTCCTAAGATCTCGAGACGAGATCTCTTGTTTGTGGAGGAGAGTTGTAACGCCCCGGAATCGATGCGCCAGGTGTCTGCCAGTTATTCGCCGTCGTTGCCACCTCATTTGCTTGCGTGTTGCATTTTATCATGTCAATCATGTGCATTTAATTTTGCATACGTGTTCGTCTCATGCATCTGAGCATTTTCCCCGTTGTCCATTTTGCAATCCGGCACTCCTATGTCATCCGGCATCCCCTTTTTGCCTCTTCTCTTTTGCGGGTGTTAAACGTTCTCGGAATGGACCGAGGTTTGCCAAGCGGCCTTTGTATAGCACCAGTAGACCGCATGTCAGGTTTCGTGCCATTTGGAGGTCGTTTGGTACTCCAACGGTTAACCGGGTAACCGTAAAAGCCTCTTTTGTGTGCAGCCCAACACCCTCTAAAGTGGCCCAAAACCCAGCAAACTCCCCTCCATGCTCTCGGTCGTTCGATCACGATCGTGTGGGCGAAAACCACACCTCATTTGGACTCTCCTAGCTCCTTCTATCTATAAATATGTGCCCCTCCCAGATTTTCGCGCAGTCCAAACCCTAGCCCCTTCTCCTCGCGCCACGGGCAACGCCCGCCGCGGGCGTGGCCGCCACGTCACCCAGGCGCCTCCTGGAGCAACCACCGCCCGCCACCTCACACGCGCCCGCGCCAACCCGCCCGCGGCCCGCGGAGCCATCGCCGCCCGGCCAGCGAAAAGCGCCAGCTCCCTCCGCCGCCCGGGCGCTTTCGCCCGAATAGCGCCGCCCGGCTCACCCGCGCCGTCGGGACCTCGCCCGCCGTCCGCGCTGCGTCGCCCGACCCGCCGCCCGTCGCCCAGCGCGCCCTCGCCCCGCCGCCGACGCGCCCGTGCCCGCCAGCGCCTCCCCTTCGCTGCCGTCCTCCCCGCCGCGGTCCCCACGCGCTTCGCCGGAGGCTTCGCCGGCCGCGCCTCTCCATCGTCGGCCCGAGCCGCCGCCCGGATCCAGCGACCCGCCCCCACCCCCGCCGCCTCGTCCGCTCGCCACCGGCCGGATCCGCGGAGATCCGGCCCGGAGGAGCCTCGCCGTCGCATCCCGAGCTGCCGAAGGAGCTCGTCGCCCGCGTTGACTTCCCTCGAGGTCGATTTTCCACCAAGTCCCTGAGATTATTTACATTATTATGCCATGTTCATCGCATCATAACTCCATGCATACTGCTTTGTTTCGTGCGTGTAATATGTCTAATTGTTTGCCTCGATGATTACAGCATTTCATTCCATGCACCATGTTAATTTGAGTCCATCTTGATGCCTGAATCTTCGTTGCAAGACTGCTATGTGATGTTAATCTGCTGAAACTGTTATAACATGCTCATTTGTCATTTTTGCCATGTTTGATGTGTGCATCCTATGAGGTTGATGTCTACATGTGTTTTGATCTATGTCATGCTATATTTCCAGTGGTGACATCCATGTATTTTTGTGAGTCTTGTACTGAGTGCATTGAGCTCGTGAAGTAGGGCACTTGCTGTTGCTGTTTTGCTAGGCTGATTCTGTTATATTTTGTTGGTATGTAAACCTGCTGCTACAAGTCATTCTATGCATAATCTAGAGATGTTCACTAAGGATGATTTGTCAAACATGTCATGCTATATCCATTCATGCCCCTGGTTGCATTTATAGCATGTTGTAGCTTGTTCCTATCTTGCCCTCAAAGTTTGCTAAACAATGTTGCTGTCAGCCTGTTAACATTAAGTTCAATGTTGCCATGTTTGTTGCTAGTGATCCATGCACCCTATGAACTTGATGTTGCCATTATTAGCTTTATAAACATGTATTCTTTCTTTTGGTTGCCTTGCCATGCCATGTATTGCTCTGTGGTGAGTGGTTCAAGCTCACCAACATGCCTACTTATTGTTGTTCCTGCCATGTATGAATCTGTCATAGAACTTGCCATGTTTACGTGGGTGCCATCATATCTTCTGTGCCTTTTTGGATCATGGTCAGTAAAGGACTTTTCTTATATGAAATTAGTAGATTCATTCCATGCCTTTTTTTGCCATGATAAGTTCCTGTAACATGTTGTTTGATAGCTCTAAACATTGCAACCTGATGTTATTCCTGCTAAGTCTGTAAACTGTTATTATATGCAATCTTGCCATGTGTTTTTGAGCATGTTCTATTAGTTTCTGGAGATAGCTCAGTGTTCATGTTTTGTCATGCTTTACCTCTACTTAATTATCATGCATTTTGTTCTTATGTTGGGTGCTGTAGCTTATTGTTTTGATACTTGCAAGATGCCTAGTTGCTGTTTTGGACAGCTTGTCCTTTAAACTTGTATAGTGTATGTGTTGAACCATTGCTCCGTTTTGAGTGTGCTCTATATGAAACTTGCTTGATTTTGCATGAAGTTTCATATTATCATGTTGCATCCTTGGTTTGAGGTGTTTTGCTTGATGTTTGGATGCATTTAGCATCAATGCCATGCTTAAATTGTTTTGCCCATATCTTCTAGGCCGTAGCTCCAAATCTAATGAACTTTATATGTATCTTGACTAGAATCTCGTGCAGATCATCTTGGTGCATCTTAACTTGCTTTTTAACAACTTGAACATAAGGTTTATTCAGATCTGGACCAATTTCGAAATTTGCATATGAGGACTTACCGGAATTGTTATATGTTGTTTCCGGCCTCATTTAGACTTGCCTTGATGTGTTGCTCTTGTTTGCATCATCTCTTGCCATGAGTAGCCTCATCTAGCTTTGTCATGCATCATGCTTGTTGTGCATCATGTCTTGTCTATGTGTGGTGTGTTTACCATGTTGTGTGCTTCTTCTCGATAGTTCCTGTTTCGTTGCGATCGTGAGGATTCGTTCGTCTACGCTTGGTTCGTCTTCGTTGATTCATCTTCTTCATGGACTCGTTCTTCTTCCTTGCGGGATTTCAGGCAAGATGACCGTCACCTTGGATCTCATTACTATCATTGCTATGCTAGTTGCTTCGTTCTATCGCTTTGCTGTGCTACCTATCATTTGTTCTTCAAGCCTCCCAAATTGCCATGAACCTCTAACCTTTGACACCCTTCCTAGCAACCCGTTGTTTGGCTATGTTACCGCTTTTCTCAGCCCCTCTTATAGCGTTGTTAGTTGCAGGTGAAGTTGAAGATTGCTCCATGGTGGACAGGGTTATGTTGGGATATCACAATATCTCTTATTTAATTAATGCATCTATATATTTGGTAAAGGGTGGAAGGCTCGACCTTATGCCTGGTGTTTTGTTCCACTCTTGCCGCCCTAGTTTCCATCATACCGGTGTTATGTTCCTGGATTTTGCGTTCCTTACGCGGTCGGGTGATTTATGGGACCCCCTTGACAGTTCGCTTTGAATAAAACTCCTCCAGCAAGGCCAAACCTTGGTTTTACCATTTGCCTCACCACCACGTACCTTTCCCTTCGGAGTAATTAACCCAAGGGTCATCTTTATTTCAGCCCCACCTGGGCTAGTGTTTCTCTAAGTGTTTGTCCAAACCGAGCCGCCTGCGGGGCCCCCTCGGGGCAACTCGAGGTCTGGTTTTATTCGTAGCGGGTCTCATCCGGTGTTGCCCTGAGAACGAGATATGTGCAGCTCCTATCGGGATTGCCGGCGCATCGGGCGGCTTTGCTGGTCTTGTTTTACCATTGTCGAAATGTCTTGTAAACCGGGATTCCGAGACTGATCGGGTCTTCCTGGGAGAAGGAATATCCTTCGTTGATCTTGAGAGCTTATCATGGGCTAAGTTGGGACACCCCTGCAGGGTATAAACTTTCGAAAGCCGTGCCTGCAGTTATTTGCCAGATGGGAATTTGTTAATGTCCGGTTGTAGATAACTTGACACCAGATCCGAATTAAAACGCATCAACCACGTGTGTAGCCGTGATGGTCTCTTCTCGGCGGAGTCCGGGAAGTGAACACGGTCTTTGTGTTATGTTTGACGTAAGTAGGAGTTCAGGATCACCTCTTGATCATTGCTAGCTTCACGACCGTTCCTTTTGCTCTCTTCTCGCTCTTATTTGCGTATGTTAGCCACCATATATGCTTAGTCGCTGCTGCAACCTCACCACTTTACCTTCCTTTCCCATTAAGCTTTGCTAGTCTTGATACCCATGGTAATGGGATTGCTTTGAGTCCTCGTGGCTCATGATTACTACAACAACGATTGCGAGTACGAATTCTGGGATGATCATGACGCGAGAGCGATGTTTACTTGTTTTGGAGTTCTTCTCCTGCTTCTTCTTCGATCAGGGGATAGGTTCTAGGTCGGCAGCGTGGGCTAGCAGGGTGGATGTCGTTTGAGTTTCTGTTTGTGTTCCATCCGTAGTCGGATGGTGCTCTTATGTAAGATGTTGTTGTATTCGTGTGGCATTGTATGCCTTTTGTATGTATCCCCATCTATTATATAATGTTGATGTAATGATATCCACCTAGTAAAAATGTTTCAATATGCGGTTCTATCCTTGGTGGGACCTTCGAGTTCCTTTTGGATAGGGTCGCATATTGGGCGTGACAGAGGGCCTGACCAGGCCCGATCTAATTGCTGCCTTCGTGGAACACCGGGTGCTCCAGCTCCAAGGCCGCCCTCATCTGATTTGCCAGATGAGCGGCTGCTTGGATCCAAGCCGGCTAAGCACCAAGGAGATGCCTCACGACGAGGTATTTTACATGGTGAACTACATAGCCAACTGCAAGCTCACCTAGGATTGGCGGTAAGGCAAGTAGCCGTATTCTCACGCCGATCCCCCGCCTGTGGTAAGCTTTCCTTCTTTCCTTCTTCTCTTGTGGCCGAGTTCTCTCTAGCCGGATTCTGACCAGTCGGCTTATCTTTTTCTTTTAATCAGAACCCCCTCCTTCATCCGTCGGTCGGGACCGCGGTGGCGGAACGCGAGTTCGCTCCCGACCGTGCAGCAGACGACTTTGACGACCCCAACTTGGGAGCGGCTGCCTTGGATGACGACACCGTGGGGGGAGGCGGCAAGGCAGGCGGCTCCGGGCTCTCCGCCACCTTCGAGGACTGGCCGGACGACGACAAAGCCGAGCCGATTCCGCACTGCCAGCCGGCGCCCGACCATCAAGGGCGGGCTCATCTGCCGGGCCGGCTGCCCGAGGCGGCACACGGAAACGTCGGGCGCCGCCGACTCTCTTCGACAGCCGGCCGAAGAAGCCCAAGGGTACGTGGCGTCGACCAAGCAGGACGAGGCGGCCGCGAAGGCAGCCCCCTTCCGCAAGGCGGTGAAGTAGCCGACGGCGGTTTCGGCGTAAGTATTAACTCTCGCATGCCTTTCTTCTTTCTTCTCTTCAGTCGGCATCCTCCTGAGCCTTTCTTAATTTACTGAACAGGGCTCCGCTCTCTCTCGAGCGAACTACAGCCGCCTCCATAGTCGGAGGGGCGGGAGGATCTTCAAGCTCCCGCCGCATGGACCCCTGTGCCGAGCTCCTGGCGGCGATGGAGCGAAACGCGCGGGAGGCGCGGGAGGAGCGGGAGGCGGAGGAGCAGAGGGCATCCGCCGTCAGGGCAGCCCAGGAGACGACGGCGGAGTCGGCAGAGACGCAGGCTTATGCGGCGGCCAAGGCTCAGGCGGAGGCCGCGGCCGCAGAGAGGGCGGCGGAGGCCCTGCGCAACCAGCCTCCGCAACTCATCATCCCCCTCCGCACCGTGGCCCCCGATATCCCGGTGCCCCCGCCAGAGGAAGCCGGCCGAGACCAACCGGCGATGGAGGGGGAGGGGGGCGACATGGTCGTCCCGGAGGGAGAAGCGGCATCTTGCCGTCGGCCGAGGGAGAGACCAAGGCGGCCAGCCAGGTGCACGCAGTCGGCCGGGAGGCGAGCCGGCTGTGGGGGCGGATCTTGTGGTCCTGTCGCCTACTGGTCGGCACCCAGGGAAGGCGACTTCGGAGCTGGAGCCGCAGAGGGCCGCGGGCTCCAGCTCGTTGGCCCATGATCTGGAGACGGCCAGCGTCAGCTCACCAAGGTGGACGCCGGGCGGTGGGACGGCCGTGCTGAACGTGGCGACGGAGGATGTTCGGAGCCGGCTTCAGTCCCAGGCCGTCACGCTGAAGCAATACACCCAAGAGTTTCTCGCGACGCGGTTGGCCATCCGGGTAAGCTTTCTTGATTTCTTCCGTGGGGGCGCGTCAGTGCACCCACTGGGTGTAGTCCCCGAGTTCCGAGTCGGCTGCTGAGCAGGCGGCTTGGAACTTCTCAGAAGACTTTGATTTAACAATTTGTTGTTCGCACCTTCGTCCTATTCGCCGGACTATCACAATCTCCATGCTGCTACCTTCAACTCCCAGGCTCGGGAGAGGAGCCAGAATGCCGCCGATCTGACGGAGAGCCGGAGTAAGTGCTTTATTTTTTACCTCATGTGGGGGCGCGCCAGCGCACCCACTGGGTGTAGTCCCCGAGATTCGGGCCGACTGCTGAGTAGTCGGGTCGGATCTTTCCTGATGACTTCTTCCTTATTTTCTTCTTCTTCATGTCTGCAGGGGCCAATGCCGACTCGAGGGAGCAGCTCGGCATAGCTCAGACCGCCCTTGGCGCCAAGGAGACCGACTGCAGCGCCTTGGCCCAGGAACGTGATCGCCTGGCCAAGAAACTGGCCGACCAGGAGGAGAGCCATAAGGCGGCCCTGAAGACGGTGCAGGACAGCGAGGCCGCCCTCAAAGCTGAGTACGAGACTGAGGCGGCGAGCTGGGCCGAGGCGAGGCAGGCGCTAAGAGAGGGCTACGGCCGGGTTGAGGATTTGATCGACGGTAGGCCGCCTTCCTCTACGTCCCTTTGCCTGCCCCCGTCATTTGATCTGTCTTCTGACTTGTTCTACTTCTTTCTTCTTTTGCACAATACTTCCCCGGCTACTCCGTTGCCGCCAACCAAGCCATCGAAGCTCACCGCGAGGTCCGACGGCAGGCTGGGGCTAAGATCGCACCGGGTGCCAACCGGACGCTTGAAGAGCAGCTTCTGGCGATTCAAGCGCACCTCCAGCCGGCTTACCGCATGCTCCGCCATCTTCAACGTGCTGGAGCGCAGGTGCTGGCCGCCCTTTGGCCCGATGAGGTGATTCCCCGCACCCCAGTCGGACTGCCGACTGGTTGGAGGTAGAAGTCGGCCGCTTCGAGGCCTAGAAGGATTCTGCTCGATGCGGGGCTTGGCGGGCGCTAGAGTTCGTCCGGGCTTGGTATCCTGGGCTGAGATTGGACCAGCTGCGCACCTGGCGGCAGGAGGCTGGCGAGGAGCTGGAGGCAGTGCGGCCGGCTATCATCCAGCGTGCCTCGGTGATCGCCGACTTCACTGACACCAGCGCCTTTCCCCTGAGGTGAATGAAGACGGCGTCGCCCAGCCGGAGATGTGGTTCGGGCTGAACACGGCAAAGGGAGAGGACTCGGCGGAGGAGATCTACTCCAGCGATGAGGGCGAAGAGGAGGAGGAGGATGGCGAAGACATTGTGCCAGATGGCGGAGCAACCAGCCAGCCTCATCCTGATCGTGCTTCCGACAGTAGGCGTCTTGACAACGCCGCTGCCGGCAGGTGACGATCAGGCCGAGAATCGCCAGCCGGCCACTTCTCCAGCCGACATTGTCGTCTCTGCCAACCTGCCCGACACGCCTGTTGCTCCCTTGGCCTGACTCGTCATCTTTTACTTTCCTGCTTGCTGCACTTTCAACAACTTTTCTATTAAATTTGTGCAATTCCACCCACTGGGGGTGTATTCAAACTATGTTGAATGCCGGCCTTTCGAAGGCTTTTTGTGTAAATATAATTATGCATGTGCTTGGCTTCCATTCCTACTTGCTTTTCATCTTTTGGCCGTTTTCCTTTTCCGCCCTCTCTTGGTCGCCGCCTTCCCAGCCGGACAACTGCTCTGCAGTCTGTGGTCGGGTAAGGGATTGGCCGTCTGGGAGGGCAAGTACTCGAGCTTTCTTAGATTGTAGCAAAGTGAGAAGGGAAGCCGGCCAGTCGGCTGCTCTAACAACCGGTTGGCGGGGGGGGGGGGGGGGAGGCCGGCTTGAGTTATATAAGTTCGTTAGTCCTTAGCTGTTTTTCGTGTGGGTATCCTTTCCTGC
Organism: Aegilops bicornis; assembly: GCA_021605145.1. Taxonomy (NCBI): domain Eukaryota; kingdom Viridiplantae; phylum Streptophyta; class Magnoliopsida; order Poales; family Poaceae; genus Aegilops; species Aegilops bicornis. Next base: position 156,337,939 of record CM038673.1, read on the forward strand.
CTTTGACTCTTGTTAGTCGGACAATCGATTCTTCGAGCTGCGACTTTCAACAAGAGAGGGCTTGGGTGCCGGCACACTACTTGTCTGACTGCAGGTAGAACTTAGGTCTAACACAAGGTGGCAAGTCCCCAGGCCAACTGATTGAACCCGGTGCCGGACAAGAGGTGAATGTAATAACATAACCATGGGCGTGATACCCGTTATTCATAGATAAAAGAGGATAGTCCCCAAGTACTCCTCGAGTGGCCCGTTGTCTCATACTTAGTACAAAAGGTAGCAAGGTACATACTGCATTTTAACTGTAAAATCTTCGGAGGAGATTGGCGTTCCATGGTCGTTCCGACTCCTTGCCGGAATCATCCCTCTTGCGTGCCTTCGACTTCTGCGCGTCGATCAGGTAGTAGGAGTCATTGCCTAGAGCTCGGCTGATGACGAATGGGCCTTCCCAAGGGGCCGAGAGCTTGTGATGGCCGGCTGTTCGCTGGATCAGCCGAAGCACAAGGTCGCCCTCTTGGAAGGATCTTGGTTTGACCTTCCGGCTGTGGTAACGGGGTAGACCTTGCTGGTAGATGGCGGACCGGCTGAGGGCTAGCAGCCGGCCCTCTTCCAGCAGATCGACACCGTCTTCTCGCGCTTCCTTGGCCTCCGGCTCCGTGTGCATGGTGACCCGAGGTGAGTCGAACTCAATGTCAGTTGGGATGATGGCCTCGACACCATATACAAGGAAGAAAGGGGTGAAGCCAGTTGATTTGTTTGGAGTAGTGCGCAAGCTCCAGAGGACGGCCGGCAGCTCGTCGAGCCAACAGCCGGCCGAACGCTCCAATGGCACGACCAGTCGGGGCTTGATGCTGGAGAGGATGAGGCCGTTTGCTCGTTCGACTAGGCCGTTTGAATGTGGGTGGGCAACGGACGCTAAGTCAAGTCGGATGCCCTGTGTCGCACAGAAACGTGCGAGTGCTCCCCTGGCGAAATTCGTGCCATTGTCAGTGATGATGTTTTGTGGTATGCCATACCGGGTTGTAATATCTGCAATGAATGTTATGGTAGTCGGCCCATTCAGCTTCTTGATCGGCTTCGCTTCAATCCACTTGGTAAATTTGTCCACGGCGACAAGCAGATGTGTCATGCCGCCACCCGCCATCTTGAATGGGACCACCATGTCCAATCCCCAGACGGCAAAGGGCCAAGTGAGGGGAATGGTTTTGAGTGCAGAAGCCGGCAGGTGTTGCTTGGAGCTGAAGACTTGGCACCCTTTGAAGTGTTTGACTAATTCCTTGGCGTCATCCAGCGATCGGCGGAAGAATCCATGGAGGAAAGCTTTGGCGACGAGTGATCTTGAGGCTGCGTGGTGGCCGCATTCGCCTTGGTGTATGTCCTTGAGGATTGATAATGCCCTTCTCTGGCTCGACGCAGCGTTGGAAGACTCTAGCGACACTGCGCCTAACAAACTCTCGGTTCACTATTGTGTATGCTCCGGCTCGGCGTTGGACTTGTCTCGACGAGATCTCGTCAGTAGGCAGCTCTCTGTTAACCAGGAAATTGTGGATGGGCTGGGCCCATGATGGAGCTCTGACTTCTTTACATTGTCGAAGCAGCTCTTTGCGACAGGCGGGTGGGCTGGGTGGTGAAGAGTTGGAGTCAGCCTCTACCTGCCATGTCGACGTAGTCGTCGGGCCGGCTGAAGTAGTCCCCGGGCCGGGTTCTGAAGTCCCCGGGCCGGGTGCGACTACAGTAGTCCCCGAGCCCCCTGTCGAAGTCCCCGAGCCGCCTTCCTGGCCCCCCAAGCCGGATCCGACTGCATCAGGGTCAGGCGGCATGAAAATGGAATCAGACTCTGGAGACGACTTGACAGACGGCTTGAGGAGGCGTTGGAGAGAGACGCCGGTTGGTATAGCTTGTCGGGTGGAGCCTATTCGTGCCAGGGCATCTGCTTGCTCGTTATCGGCCCGTGGCACGTGGAGGAACTCGCACCCTTCAAAATATCCGCTGAGTTGCTGAACAAGGAAGCGGTAGCTCGCCATGTTTGCGTCCTTGGCGTCCCAGTCGCCGGATGATTGCTCGACTACCAAGTCCGAGTCGCCATAGCACAGGATCTGGCGGCTGCTGAGTTCTTTTGCTAGCCGGAGCCTGTGTATGAGCGCCTCGTACTCGGCCACATTATTGGAGGCGGCAAAATGAATTTGCAATGTGTATCTGAGCTTGTCGCCTTTGGGAGAGGTGAGGACGATGCCGGTTCCCAAGCCGGTGCGCATCTTGGATCCATCGAAGTGCATCCACCAATGAGTGGAGTCGTGCGCAGGTGGCAGGTAATGGGTCTCGGCCCAGTCAACGAGGAAGTCGGCCAATGCCTGGGACTTGATGGCGGTGCGGGGTTGGTAGAAGATCGTGTAGGGAGCCAGCGCAATTGCCCATTTTGCCACCCGGCCGGATGCATCCTGGCTGCCTATGATCTCGGCCAGCGGGGCAGTACATACGACCGTGATGGGGTGTTCTTGAAAATAGGGCTTGAGCTTCTTGGCGGCGAAGTACACACCATAGCACATCTTCTGATAGTGTGGGTAGTTCTGCTTCGAGGTGGACAACACTTCACTCAGATAATACACCGGCCTCTGGACTAGCTGAACTCGGCCTTCTTCTAGGCGTTGAACCACGATAACGGTGCTGACCACCCGGCTAGTGGCGGCAATATAAAGGAGCATGGGCTCTTTCTCAATCGGTGCTGCCAAGACAGGCGGCGTGGACAGCATCTTCTTTAACTCGTGGAAAGCTTGGTCTGCTTGGTCATTCCACTCAAAGTGAGTGGATTTCTTCATGAGTCGGTAGAGTGGGAGAGCCTTCTCTCCGAGCCGGCCGATGAAGCGGTTGAGGGAGGCCAAGCATCCAGTAAACTTTTGGACGTCTCTCAGCTTGGTAGGAATTTCCATTCTCTCTATGGCCTTGATCTTCACTGGGTTGCATTCGATGATGCGTTCGGAGACCAGGAAGCCTAGGAGTTGGCCGGCTGGTACTCCGAACACGCATTTCTCGGGATTGAGCTTGATCTGAAATTGGCGCAGGTTTTCAATTGTCTCTTTGAGGTCTTCCAGCAGGGTGCCGCGCTTCTCCATCTTCACCACAATATCGTCTACATAGACGTGGGCATTTCTGCCGAGTTGCTTGAGGAGGCATTTCTGCATACAACGCTGAAAAGTGGCACCAGCATTTCTCAGGCCGAATGTCATAGTCAGGTAACAGAAAGCTCCGAATGGTGTGATGAAGGCGGTCTTCAGGCGGTCAGTTGGGTCCAACTTTATCTGGTGGTAGCCCGAGTAAGCATCCAAGAAGCTCAACAACTCGCATCCGGCTGTGGTGTCTATCACTTGATCAATCCTTGGCAGGGCAAAAGGATCCTTGGGGCAGGCCTTGTTGAGGATGGTGTAGTCAATGCTCATGCTCCACTTTTTGTTCTTCTTCAACACCAGGACCGGGTTGGCGAGCCACTCAGGGAAGAAAACTTCCATAATAAAGTCGGCTGCCAGGAGCCGGGCTATTTCTTCTCCGACTACTCTTCTCTTCTCTTCTGACAGGCGGCGCAAAGGCTGCTTGACCGGCTTGGCATTTGATTAGACGTGTAGCCTGTGCTCGGCGACATCCGTCGGAACACCCGTCATGTCTTTGGGAGACCATGCAAAGATGTCCCGATTCTCACGGAGGAAATCTACGAGCTCGCTTTCCTATTTGCTGTCAAGGCCGGTTCCCATGACAGCGTACCTCTCCGGGTGCTCTGGGTCCAGAGGTATCTTCTTCGTTTCTTTGGCCGGCTGGAAGGAACACTGAGCCTCATATTCCTTGGGGTCGGGGGACAAGGCCGGCTGCTTGCCGGCCATGGCCACGACTCGGTCCAGCATCTTCTTCTCTTCAGCGATCACGAGGGACTCGGCCAGCCGGCTGCTAGCTGCCGCACACTCAGAGGACTTCTTATAGTCTCCGGCTATCGTGATGATGCCCTTGGAACTCAGCATATTCATCTTGAGGTAGGCGTAGTGGGGCACAGCCATGAACTTGGCCAGAACAGGTCGGCCAAGCAGTGTGTGGTACGGGCTCTCCAGATCCACCACTTCAAACCATATTGCTTCTCGGCAGAAATGATCTTTGTCTCCAAAGAGGACATCTATCCTGATCTTGCCGATTGGTGCACAAGACAGGCCGGGTACGATGCCGTGGAACACAGTACGACTCGGCATGAGCTGCTTTGTCTTGATATTCAGCTTCTCCATGGTGTCATGGTACAGTATGTTGATGCTGCTTCCACCATCTATCAGTACGCGGGAGAATCGGGCAGCTCGCCTGTCTGCCGCGAGGGTGGCATCCAAAACCAATGCATAAGAGCCGGGCGACGGCACCACCTCTGGGTGATCGGCCCGGCTCCAACTGATGGGCTTCTCCGACCAGTGCATGAACTCATGGTTGTTGGAGTCGACTGCGCTGACTTCTTGGTGTTGTCGGCGCCGGCTTCGTCGGTCTTCTGGCTGAATTGTAAAGACGACGTAGGCGGTATGCTCACCAGGGAACTCGTCTTGAATAGCTCCGACTGCTGGCCGAGCGGCCGGCTGCTGAGGAGCCGGAGGCGGCTGACCAGCAGGTGGAGGCGGCACCAGCCCTTCGCCCTTGGAGATTCGTGTGAGCCAATGGCATTTCCGAGTAGTGTGGTTGGAGGCCTTCATGCCGCTGTCGAACTTGCAAGGGGCATCAAGGGCTTGCTCGTTGGAGAAAGCCGGCTGCCAAGCCGGCCTACCGGCCTTCTGCTTCTTGGGCGCGGGCCGCCCTTCGGGTTTTTCGTCTTCGACTGTGGCCACTTGTTGACTGGTGGAAGTCGGCATAGGAGCCTTGCGCTTGTTGGCGTTCTGGTACAGGCGTCGGTTGGAGTCTCCAGCCGGCGTCTTGGGAGCCGGCGTGAGCACCTTCCCGGAGGCGTCTACTCGGAGCTCGGTCTTCATGGAGGAGTCGTCCGTGGCGTACTTGTCTGCGATGACTAGCAACTCGTCGAGGGTAGTCGGCTCGTCGCAGAGGAGTCAGTGCTTGAGGAGGGTGCCTTCTCGGCACCCGGCCGTGAAGTATTCTATGGCTTGAACCTCGTGCACTCCTTCGTAGGAGTTTCGGAGCTCGGCCCAACGCGTGAGATAGTCGCGGGTTGATTCGTTGGGCCCTTGTACACACAAGGAGAGTTGTCGGGGCTTGGGAGCCCGTTTGTAGGTGCTGGTGAAGTTGCGAATGAAGGCTTCGGTGAAGTATAGCTAGTTGTTGATGCTGTAAGGCTTGAGGCTGTTGAGCCAGGTGCGCGCCGTGCCTTGGAGCATGAGGGGAACATATTTCACGGCAACACGCCTGTTGCCGTTAGCTACGCGGACTGCGGTGGAGTTGTCGATCAACCAATCTTCAGGATTCAAGGAGCCGTTATACTTGGGCGTGTCTCTTGGGAGCGAGAACCCTTTGGGGAAGGGCTCGTCGCGGATGCGGGGGCCGAAGCGAGGCGGGCCGACATCATCTTCTTCTTCTAACGCCAGGGATCGCGCAAGGCGGTCGATCCGGTGGCGGGCATCGTTTTCGTCGACTCCTTCGCGGCGACCTATTCGGCCGCTGAGAGTCGGATGCGTGACAGGCGGCGGGGTGGGATATCTCTCCCCACGAAGCGGAGGAGGCTGATTGCCTCGTCGCTCCACAGCTCGAGGGCGGCCTTCTGCGTCACGCTCGATGGTGACTCGAGTCCAACTCCGACTACTAGCCGGCTCCTTTTCCTGCCTTGTGAAGGGCTGCGCCCGCAGTCGGCGTTCGTGACGTTACGCCGTGCTCTCGGCATGGGGGAGGGCATTCGGCGCGGACGCCGGCTTCGTGCTGCTTCATGGCCGCGTCGATCAGCTGCTCGATGTGCCTGGTCATGTAGGGGAGCTCGTCGGCCCCTACTCCGTTCAGCTCGTGTACGACTGACTGGGCGGCGTGTAGGTTGTCAAGAGGCGTGGCGTAGACTGGGCATTCTGCTCCCAGCATGTTGGCGATTGCTGCTCCGGTTTCTGGACGACGCCGGCCTGGCTTGGCCCGTCGGCAGGCGGCGTGCCAAAGGCGGCACGGTCGACTTCACGCTGGTGAGCCTCGGTGAGGCGTCTCATGGTGGCTAGCTTCTGGCCCTCCGCAATGAGGGCAAGGCGGCGTGCCTCCAGCGCCTCGGCGTTGTAGTCGGCCGGGATGGGGGCGGACAAGTCATGCAGCGCTGCTTACAGGGCGTCGTGGGTGTTCTCGCCAGAGGTGACTACATGGCTGATGATCAGCACCTCGGTGACAGTGCTGCCGCCACTATTGGCTCGAGGGAGAGGATCGTCGAAGACCACCACGTTGGTGGGGTAAGCGTCGAGCGATGCGGTGTCGGAGTCGACAAGCATCGGTTCGGTGGAGCCAACCGACTCCAAATCCATAGCAGGCTCGCTGGAGACGTGGAGTTGGTCGAGGAGGCTGACGAGGCGGCTCTCGAGGCAGCTGGTGCGTGCGTCGGACGCGTGCTCGTCGGAGATGCGAGCCTTGCCAAGAAGATCGGCGAGGCAGCTTGCCGCGCAGGCATCGTCGACACCTTGCAGCACGTCGGGGCAAGCGCCATCGGGCGTGCCGGGCTGGCTACGCTCGCGGGGGAGGAAGAGGGTTCCCATCCAGAACAGGTCTCGGGACAACGGTGCACCTGGCCCCACGGTGGGTGCCAAATGTCGGGTGGTAGGTGCGACATATGCCAACGGGTGGCTTGTCATTGTGGGAGCCAATAAGACATCGCCGGTGCCTGGAAACGTGATAAGGCGAAGACATGCACGCCGGCGAATCTTACCCAGGTTCGGGGTTCTCCGTGGACCTGGTCTGCGGGGTCTCCGCATGATCACTAGATCGACAAGTAGCTACAAGAGGCTCCTTGAGCTGTTTGGCGAGAGGAGGAAGAAGGGGCAAGGCTAGCTCTCTTCTCCTCTCAAAGTTGTGTCTAAAACTATCAAAGTCCAACCCTTTGCATGGGTGCCCTGGGGGATTTATATAGTCCTACCCCCCAGGGGTACAATGGTAATCCGGCTGGGCATGGGCCGAGCCGTCAGCGTCGTTAAATCGGCTTCTCCGCCCGCCGGGCGCCGCCGATCGGTGGGTCCGCTTGGCCGGCCTCCTGGTAGACAGGTAGGTCCCATCGCTCGGGGGTCTTGTCGGGGGCTGGTTACTGTTGCCTCACCCTTGATGACGAGGGCTTTGTTGAGGTAAGCGTGGCTACAGTGCCGCCGCCCTGCGGGCGCTCACTGTAGCCTTACCTCGTCTTGTCTCCTTAATGGGGCACATTCTTTGAGGGAGGAAGCGACCCGGCTTTGTCCGTAGCCGACTAGGGGAAGCGTGACCGCCTTCGGGTGTCTCTCTGACTTAAGTGGCCCGCCGCCCGCGGGCCGTACTGACAGCCGGCCATGGGTGATGTCATGGTCAGCATGGCAACAGTGCCACGCCGGACGGGTCATGGCTGCCTGTACGGCGTACTGTAGCCATGCATATTTCGGTATTTGGGGGCAGCATGTTTCACTGTTGCCACACATCGTCCCATCGCCATTACGTTGGTGCAAACTTTGAGGGCACGATCTGGGCCGCCTGTTGGGGGCCGGCTTCTTGGAGTCGGTCATGCTGTGGCCGGCTTTCTTGGAGTCAGCCATGTTGTGGCCGGCTTTCTAGAGTCGGCCCTTATACGGCTTTCTTCATGAGGATTCTAGTGCCGGGCAACCTTCTGGTAGCCGGTTAATGGGGTAGCCGGCCGGGGGAAGGCGGCCCCGTGCCTTGTGTGCTCGAAGGTTTGATCGGTCCATTATTTTTTTTGAAGAGCCAGGGGGGCCGGCTAGGCTACCCGTGGTCATTTACTCCGACAGGATTGCCATTCAGATAAGGAACATGCTTCTTTTCATTTGATGCATGTTTCATCACTTGTTAGTCGCCCTCCTTTCCACCTTTTTTGTGCATACAGAGATATACATTTCACGCTCGTTCTTAGTTGAACTGCACAAATGATATCAAAATTATAGTTGAGCATTCCAGGAGCTTCACAACCAACCTTGATGTTGCTCAATTTTATTGCAACTAATGAAGAAGAAGCTACAGGGTTTCATTTTCCGATGGAAATGGAACCGGGCTGGAGCCCTTTTCTTAAAAAATTGAAGAAGAAGCTGCTAGCTCACGGGACATTCCTTCATTTTAGGTGAACTGCACCAAAAGGTCCCATGAATTGAATCATCCATGTTGGTGGTGAAAGAGCCAGCTTGACATCGATCTAAGCACCCGGCCTCCATCCTTGCGACGCATAGTACACCTCGTTTGCCACCTGCTCGACCCCAGTGTCACTGATAAAATGAAGTAATAATACAATTAAAATAGAGTGAGTGTCATCTATCATTTCATTTCCAATGTAGATAAAGAAAGTGCTTCTCTTTGTTAATGTATGTTTCATCAACTAGTCCCATTGTTAATGTTTAAGCGTTTCTGCAAACTGAGGTGCTTAATTTTAGTTGATATGTACAAAAATAGAGATTTGAATGTCTCAAGGCTCCTCCTTCTACTACCGTTGTACACGGATGTTCATCACTGGCAGAAGGTGTATCTGGGAGACTTGGGATGATGTCCAGTATGAGGCGTACCGTATGAGGCGTCGCAGGGCCCATCTCGCCCTCGAGATAACCCACAAGTGTAGGGGATTGCAACAGCTTTTGAGGGTAAAGTATTCAACCCAAATTTATTGATTCGACACAAGGGGAGCCAAAGAATATTCTTGAGTATTAGCAGTTGAGTTTTCAATTCAAACACACCTGGATAACTTAGTATCTGCAGCAAAGTATTTAGTAGCAAAGTAGTATGATAATAAAGGTAACGGTGGCAAAGGTAAAGATAATAGTTTTTGGGTTTTTGTAGTAGTTTTAACAGCAGCAACAGAAAAGTAAATATACGAAGAACAATATGTGAAAAGCTCGTAGGCAATGGATCAGTGATGGATAATTATGCTGGATGCGATTCCTCATGTAATAGCTATAACATAGGGTGACATAGAACTAGCTCCAGTTCATCAATGTAATGTAGGCATGTATTCGTAAATAGTCATATGTGCTTATGGAAAAGAACTTGCATGACATCTTTTGTCCTACCCTCCCGTGGCAGCGGGGTCCTAGTGGAAACTAAGGGATATTAAGGCCTCCTTTTAACAGAGAACCGGAACAAAGCATTAGCACACAGTGAATACATGAACTCCTCAAACTACGGTCATCACCGAGAAGTATCCCGATTATTGTCACTTCGGGGTTGTCGGATCATAACACATAATAGGTGACTATAGACATGCAAGATAGGATCAAGGACACACATATATTCATGAAAACATAATAGGTTCAAATCTGAAATCATGGCACTCGGGCCCTAGTGACAAGCATTAAGCATAGCAAAGTCATAGCAACATCAATCTCAGAACATAGTGGATACTAGGGATCAAACCCTAACAAAACTAACTTGATTACATGGTAAATCTCATCCAACCCATCACCGTCCAGCAAGCCTCACGATGGAATTACTCACGCATGGCGGTGAGCATCATGAAATTGGTGATGGAGGATGGTTGATGATGACGACGGCGACGAATCCCCCTCTCCGGGGCCCCGAACGGACTCCAGATCAGCCCTCCCGAGAGAGATTAGGGCTTGGCGGCAGCTCCGCGTCGTAAAACGCGATGAAACTTTCTCTCTGATTTTTTCTCCCCGAACGTGAATATATGGAGTTGGAGTTGAGGTCGGTGGAGGTCCAGGGGGCCCACGAGATAGGGGGGCACACCCAGGAGGAGGGGGCGCGCCCCCCTGTCTCATGGAGAGGGTGTGGGCCCCCTGGTGTATTTCTTTCGCCCAATAATTCTTATTAACTCCAAAAAGTGCCTCCATGGATTTTCAGGACATTTCGAGAACTTCTCTTTTCTACAGATAAAACAACATCATGGCAGTTCTGCTGAAAACAGCGTCAGTCCGGGTTAGTTTCATTCAAATCATGCAATTTAGAGTCCAAAACAAGGGCAAAAGTGTTTGGAAAAATAGATACGTTGGAGACGTATCAACTCCTCCAAGCTTAAACCTTTGCTTGTCCTCAAGCAATTCAGTTGATAAACTGAAAGTGATAAAGAAAAACTTTTACAAACTCTGTTTGCTCTTGTTGTTGTAACATGAAAAGCCAGCATTCAAGTTTCAGCAAATATTATGAACTAACCATACTAACAATAACACTTAGGTCTCACAATTACTCATATCAATACCATAATCAGCTAGCGAGCCATAATAATAAAACTCGGATGACAACACTTTCTCAAAATAATCATAACATGATATAACAAAATGGTATCTCGCTAGCCCTTCCTGAGACCGCAAAACATAAATGCAGAGCACATTTAAAGATCAAGGACTGACTAAACATTGTAATTCATGGCAAAAGAGATCCAGTCAAGTCATACCCAATATATATCAATAGTAATGAATGCAAATGGCAGTGTGCTCTCTAGCGGATGCTTTTTAGTAAGAGGGATGATGACTCAACATAAAAGTAAATAGATAGGCCCTTCACAGATGGAAGCAGGGATTTGTAGAGGTGCTAGAGCTCGATTTTAAAATGGAGATTGAATAACATTTTGAGCGGCATACTTTGGCTGTCAACGCAACAACTATGAGATGGCTGTATCTTCCATACTACATGCATTATAGGCAGTTCCCAAATAGAACGGTAAAGGTTTATACTCCCCCAACCACCAACAAGCATCAATCCATGGCTTGCTCGAAACAATGAGTGCCTCCAACTAACAACAGCCCTGGGGGAGTTTTGTTTAATTATTTGATTTGCTTTGATCTTTTGGATCATGGGATTTGGGCGTCCCTGCACCGCCCTTTCTCGTGAATGAGGAGCAGAGTCCACTCCTCTTGAGAATAACCCACCTACCATGGAAGATATAGGCAGCATACAAATTTCATTTGAAGGTTCGGAGTTTGGCACATACAAATTTACTTGGAACGGCAGGTAAATACCACATATAGGTAGGTATGGTGGACTCATATGGAACAACTTTGGGGTTTAAAGAGTTTGGATGCACAAGCAGTATTCCTGCTTAGTACAGGTGAAGACTAGCAAAAGACTGGGAAGCGACTGTCGGGGAGGCTGATCGTACCCACGGACACCTATGGGGCCGGCGGAGCAGACCCCTTGTGGTTCCGAGGGGGGCGGATATCGCACGAAGAGCGGATCGAGGCGATGCACACGAGCAGTTTACCCAGCTTCGAAGCTCTCCGGAGAGATAAAACTCCTACTGCTGCTTGTTTGATGTATTGTGTTCTTGCTAGGGAGCAATGCACGCTACAAAACCTAGCGTGAGTGTCTCTGGTCTCGAGTGAGTCGAATAAACCGAACCAGCCAAACCTTTTCTACGTTGCACATGGGCCTCCTTTTATATGCTCAAGGGGTCTCCGACAGGTGGAAACATAGGCGGGGGTACAAATGTAAAAACAGGAGTTGGTACACCTACCGAGCAAAGGTATGCGATGCAAAATACCTAACTCGACAGCAAGGGACAAAAGCAATAAATGCCCGTCATTGTCGCCTAAACAAAGGCGAGAGACCGTCAGTGCGCCCGCCGCCACGATGGCGAAGCTTGTCGCCGCCGCTTATCGCTGCTCTTTCGCCGGTTGTGCTGACCTCGACACGCCGCCATGGAACGGTCCCATGGCGACACGCCGTTGGATGAGCTGGAGCGGAGATGGAGAGAAGTTGCATGCCGCGGCAAAGCGCCTTGCAGCGGCCGAATCTTGTCGCGCCGGAGGCTTGTTGCGCTCGGGCCTTCCCGCAAGCTCCTCTTGCCGGGGCCTTGTCTTCTGCGTGCCTGGAGTGGCCTTCCCGACAAGCTCCTCTTGTCGGGGCCTTGTCTTCTTAATCAAATACTTTGTTCTTGAATGGCTCCAAAGGAGCCACGGAGGATCTTGGCGGTGACGAGGCAAACCTTGTCGCGGTGTGCTGCAACCGTCCGTGCACGAGTACGGGATACTAGGGTACCCCTACTCTAGTACACCGACAGGAGCCCCCGGGCCTGGGCCGTACACGGTGCCGAGCGCTTGCCGGGCCAGGCCCAAAACTGTGCATGGACACACGCGGCCTCGATCACGTCGCAACTCGCCCCGGACCCACCACGATCCCCACTAACGGCATGCACCGGACGTGGCGTCGCGCGAGAGATCGTGGGCGCGGTCGTGGGGGGTTTCTTTATTAGTATAAGCGGAACGTCCGCCCCCTCCCCCTCTTTATAAGCGGAGGAAACAGAGGCAGGCCGCCCACTCGTGCCATTGCTGTCTTGTCAAGAAAACCACCGCCGCTCCCTTCTTCTTCTCCAGTGCAAAGAGAGCAGCGCCCCGCCCCCTTTCGCCACAAGCGCGCTCACCGCCGTCGGCCTCCTCCGCCGTCCTCGCCATGGCCCTGAAAGCCGACAAGGAGAAGGGCGTCAAGTCGGCCGAGGCGCAGCGGCTCGCGGCGCTGCGCAAGGAGCGGGCCATCTTCCCCGCAGCTCGGGCGCAAGGGAGCTGCGGACGTCTTCTACCTCTTCGTCGACGGAGACGCAGCGTGCGCATCCAGCGCACGAGGGTACTCCCGCCTCCGCCTACGATTTGGCCCCAACAGGGTACCCTTTCTTCGCCCTTTTTCTTCTATTGCGGGCTTTGCCCGCCTTTTTCAGTTCTTTGCGACATCATGAACACCTTTAGCCTCCGCCTCCTTGATTTCACCCCAACGCCATCTTGACCATGGCAGTTTTCGCGTATTTGTGCGAAAACTTTGTCGGAGTCCACCCGAACGTGGCACTCTTCCGCCATTTCTTTGTTCCCCGCGTCGAGAGAGGAGAGCCACTTGCCGGAGGGATAGCTTGGGTCTCTAGGATCGGCAAAAAAGAGGCCTACCTAGAGGGAGAGTTTCGCAACAAGTGGGAGGAGTGGAGAGCCAAGTGGTGCTGGGTCGTAGAGGAGAACCCGCAGCCCTTTCAGTCAGGCGCCAAACCCCAATAGTCTTGTGGCAGGGATTGGAGTAACTTGGCGCCGGAGGATGCGGCTGAAGATAGCCGTGACCGAATCCTGCGCCTCGGGCTTGCCGGGTTGACCGTGAGGCGCAGTTCACAGAGACTTCCTTTCGCCGCGCCAGACGCTTCCCTTTGCAGGAAAGGAGGAGGCCTGCTTGGGAGTTCCAAATGCGGGACATCATGAGGCTGCGCCTCGGCCTGAATTGGAACTTCACCGCCTTGGAGCTGGACTCGATACTGCTCGAGTTGTTCAAGAGCGACCCGACCACCCAGTGGTTTAGGTTGCCGCTGGGGTCGTCCCATTGTGCAACAACTCGGCGCTCGACTGCATCCGCGCCATGATGCCACTGTGCGACTCCCACGGAATCGTCCCAACCTGGCAGGAGCCCCCCGACGAGGTCGTGCAGCAATTCTTTGATGATTTGCAAGAAGTGCCGATCCGCTCCGACGAGCAGAAAAGGCTCACCATGACACCACCGACCGTGAGATGGCGCGGATTGCCACCAGGTGGAGGAGGCGGCAGCAGCTGGCCGCTGGAGCCTTCGGGTTCACCGTGGAGGAGGCGGACGCGCGAAGGCGGCAAGCCTTGCCGAGCGAGGAGGTCGCGGAGAGGACGAGCATGTCGAGCCCGAGGCCGGGTCGAGTGGACCCGCCGAGGGCACTTCTTCCCCACCGCCAAGCGACTTGCCGCCAGCGGAGCCCCCGGCTCCACCGAGGAGGCGTCTCCGCAGGGTTGGAGGCAGTCGGGCGGCAGACTGCCCACAGCAGCAGCGCGCCATGGCGACGCCGCTTCCACCGCTGACAAGCGAGGTTGCAGCTGAGCGCCTAAACTGCAGCGACAACTGGGCGGAATCTTCTCAGGCCACTGACGCCTCCGCCAAGCGGCCAAGGAGCCCACTCCCCGCCGCACCGGAGGCGAGCCGAGTTGACTTCTCTGCGCCAGCCCGAGGAAGAAGGCGAAGAGTAAGCCCTTGAGATTTTTGCTTGTATTTCTTCAATTTTTATTGCTTCATCTTGAATCTGATTTGCTTGCTTACGGACTCTTTCCTTTTCGTGACGCCGCCTGTAGAGCGGCGAAGAGGGCCAAGATCCCGACGGTCGTCGTTGAGGACGATTCTCCCGTGGCGATGGGGGACACGTCCGAGACTCCCCTGCCAGACCCGGCAACCCTTCCTCTGAGCAGCCCCCAGCACAGGCCCCAGAGTAAGTGTGCAGTTTTCTTCTTACTATTGCGTGTGTAGGGGCGCCCCTTCTGCGTTGATATCTGATTGTTTGCTTGTGTAGGAGCAGAGCAGTCTCATCAGGAGGGTTCGGAAGCCGCCTCCGAGATCCTGCCCGCTGCCGCTACTGTTGGAAATATGCCCTAGAGGCAATAATAAAAGCATTATTATTATATTTCCTTGTTCATGATAATTGTCTTTATTCATGCTATAACTGTATTATCCGGAAATCGTAATACACGTGTGAATACATAGACTACAATACGTCCCTAGTAAGCCTCTAGTAGACTAGCTCGTTGGTCAACAGATAGTCATGAGTTCCTGACTATGGACATCAGATGTCATTGACAACGGGATCACGTCATTAGGAGAATGACGTGATGGACAAGACCCAATCCTAAGCATAGCACAAAGATCGTGTAGTTCGCTTTTGCTAGAGCTTTTCCAATGTCAAGTATCTCTTCCTTAGACCGTGAGATCGTGTAACTCCCGGATACCGTAGGAATGCTTTGGGTGTACCAAACATCACAACGTAACTGGGTGACTATAAAGGTGCACTACAGGTATCTCCGAAAGTGTGCATTGGGTTGAACGGATCGAGACAGGGATTTGTCACTCCGTATGACGGAGAGGTATCACTAGGCCCACTCGGTAATGCATCATCATAATGAGCTCAAAGTGATCAAGTGTCTGGTCACGAGATCATGCATTACGGTACGAGTAAAGTGACTTGCGAACTTGAGACTAAACGAGGTATTGGGATACCGACGATCGAGTCTCGGGCAAGTAACATACCGTCTGACAAAGGGAATAGCATACGGGGTTGTTTGAACCCTCGACATCGTGGTTCATCCGATGACAACATCGAGGAGCATGTGGGAACCAACATGGGTATCCAGATCCCGCTGTTGGTTATTGACCGGAGAGCGTCTCGGTCATGTCTACATGTCTCCGAGCCCGTGAGGGTCTACACACTTAAGTTTCGGTGATGCTAGGGTTAATAGGAAGACAAGTATGTGATTACCGAATGTTGTTCGAGTCCGGATGAGATCTCGGACGTCACGAGGAGTTCCGGAATGGTCCGGAGGTAAAGATTTATATATGGAAAGTGGTTAAACGGACTCGGAAAGTTTGAGGGGTATGCTTTAATGTACCGGGGCCACCGGAGAGTTGCGGAGGTCCACGGGAGGGGCCACCTCCTCGGGGGCCACATGGGCTAAGTGGGAGAGGGAGCCAGCCTGGTGGGCTGGGCGCACCTCCCCACCTAGGCCCATGCTTGGCTAGGGCATGGGGAGGAAACCCTAAAGGGGCGCCCCTAGCTTGGGGGCAAGCCACCTCCCTCCTCTCCTTTGGCCGCCGCCCCATCTAGGGTTTCCCTAGATGGCCGGCCCCCTGCCCTCTCCTCCTATAAATAGAGGGGTGGGGGAGGGCAGCACACACCATTAAAGGCGCAGCCCCTCCCATCCCCAACACCTCTCTTTCTCCACGCGAGCTTGGCGAAGCCCTGCCGGAGAACTGTCGTACCAACTGCATCACGCCGTTGTGCTGCCATTGGGTTGTCTTCCTCAACCTCTCCTTCATCCTTGCTGGATCAAGACGGAGGAGACGCCATCGTCCCGTACGTGTGTTGAACGCGGAGGTGCTGTCCGTTCAGCACTTGGTCATCGGTGATCGGAATCACGTTGGGGAACGTCTTCATCATCACCACTCCCTCGAACGCTTCCGTACTCGATCTACAAGTGGTATGTAGATGCAAACTCTCTCTCTTGACTCGTTGCTTAGATGAACTCATAGATAGATCTTGGTGAAACCGTAGGAAAATTTTAATTTTCTGTAACGTTCCCCAACAGTGGCATCATGAGCTAGGTCTATGCGTAGTTCTCTTTGCACGAGTAGAACACAATTTAGTTGTGGGCGTGGATCTTGTCAACTTACTTGCCGCTACTAGTCTTATCTTGCTTCCAGCGGTATTGTGGGATGAAGCGGCCCGGACCAACCTTACGTGCACGCTTACGTGAGACCGGTTCCACCGACTAACATGCACTAGTTGCATAAGGTGGCTGGCGGGTGTCCTGTCTCTCCCACTTTAGCCGGAGCGGATTCGATGAAAAGGGTCCCACGAAGGGTAAATAGAAGTTGACAAGATCACGTTGTGGTTATTCGTAGGTAAGAAAACGTTCTTGCTAGAACCCAATTGCAGCCACGTAAAAGATGCAACAACAATTAGAGGACGTCTAACTTGTTTTTGCAGCAATTGACATGTGATGTGATATGGCCAAGTTGTGATGAATGATGAATGACATATTGTGATGTATGAGATCATGTTCTTGTAATAGGAATCACAACTTGCATGTCGATGAGTATGACAACCGGCAGGAGAATATAGGAGTTGTCTTTATTTTTTGTATGACCTGCGTGTCATTGAAGAAAGCCATGTAATTTACTTTACTTTATTGCTAAAACGCGTTTAGCCATAGTAGTAGAAGTAGTCATTGGC
The DNA here is from genome assembly GCA_021605145.1 of Aegilops bicornis. Taxonomy (NCBI): domain Eukaryota; kingdom Viridiplantae; phylum Streptophyta; class Magnoliopsida; order Poales; family Poaceae; genus Aegilops; species Aegilops bicornis. Next base: position 156,354,752 of record CM038673.1, read on the forward strand.
GTGACAACTTCATGGAGGCACGATGATGGAGATCATGATGATGGAGATCATGGTGCCATGCCGGTGACAAGATGATCATGGAGCCCTCAAGATGGAGATCAATGGAGTTTTATGATATTGGCCATATCATGTCGATTACTATATAATTGCATGTGATGTTTATTATGTTTATACATCTTGTTTACTTAGAACGACGGTAGTAAATAAGATGATCCTTACAACAATTTCAAGAAGTGTTCTCCCCTAACCGTGCACCGTTGCTAAAGTTCGTCGCTTCTAAGCACCACGTGATGATCGGGTGTGATGGATTCTTACGTTCACATACAACGGGTGTAAGACAGATTTACACACGCAAAACACTTAGGGTTAACTTGACGAGCCTAGCATGTACAGACATGGCCTCGGAACACGGAGACCGAAAGGTCGAACACGAGTCGTATAGAAGATATGATCAACATGAGAATGTTCACCGACGATGGCTAGTCCGTCTCACGTGATGATCGGACACGGCCTAGTCGACTCGGATCGTGTAACACTTAGATGACTAGAGGGATGTCTAATCTGAGTGGGAGTTCATTGAAATAATTTGATTAGATGAACTTAATTATCATGAACTTAGTCTAAAACTTTTGCATAATATGTCTTGTAGATCCAATGGCCAACGCTCATGTCAACTTGAACTTCAGCGTTCCTAGAGAAAACCAAGCTGAAAGATGACGACGGCAACTATACGGACTGGGTCCGGAACCCGAGGATCATCCTCATAGCTGCCAGAAACAATATGTCCTAGAAGGACCGCTAGGTGATGCTCCGTCCCAGAGAACCAAGACATTATGAATGCTTGGCAAACTTCATGGCCGATGATTACTCCCTCGTTCGATGCGGCATGCTTCTGACTTAGAACCGGGGCTCCAAAAGCGTTTTGAGCAACCACGGAGCATATGAGATGTTCGAAGAGCTGAAACTGGTTTTCCAAGCTCACGCCGGGTCGAGAGATATGACATCTCCGACAAGTTCTATAGTTGTAAGATGGAGGAAAATAGTTATGTCGGTGAGCACATTACGAAGATGTGCAGGTTGCACAACCGTATGACCCAGCTGAATATTAACCTCCCCGATGAGGCGGTCATTGACAGAATCCTCGGTCGCTCCCACCAAGCTACAAGAGCTTTGTGATGAACTACAACATGCAGGGGATGGTAAAGACCATTCCTGAAGTGTTCTCTATGATGAAGTCAGCTGAGGTTGAAATCAAGAAAGAACATCAAGTGTTGATGGTCCATAAGACCACTAAGTTCTAGAAGGGCAAGGGTAAGAAGAACTTCAAGAAGGACGGCAAGGAGGTTGCTGCGCCCGGTAAGCAAGTTGCCGGGAAGAAGTCAAAGAATGGACCCAAGCCTGAAACTGAGTGCTTTTATTGCAAGGGGAAGGGTCACTGGAAGCGGAACTGCCCCAAATACTTAGCGGATAAGAAGGCCGGCAACACCAAAGGTATATTTGATATACATGTAATTGATGTGTACCTTACCGATTACTCGTAGTAACTCACGGTATTTGATACGGTGCCGTTGCTCATATTTGTAACTCACAGCAGGAGTTGCGGAATAAGCGAGAGGCTAGAAGGACGAGGTGACGATGCTGGCGTCGGGAATGGTTCGAGTCGATGTGATCGCCGTCGGCACGCTACCTCTTCATTTACCTACGGGATTAGTTTTGAACCTTAATAATTGTTATTTGGTGCCAAGTTTGAGCATGAACATTGTATCTGGATCTCGTTTAATGCGAGATGGCTACTCATTTAAATCCGAGAATAATGGTTGTTCTATTTATATGAGAGACATGTTTTATGGTCATGCTCCGATGGCCAATGGTTTATTCTTAATGAATCTCGGCGTAATGTTACACATATTCATAGCGTGAATACCAAAAGATGTAAAGTTGATAACGATAGTCCCACATACTTGTGGCACTGCCGCCTTGGTCACATTGGTGTCAAGCGCATGAAGAAGCTCCATGCTGATGGACTTTTGGAGTCTCTAGATTATGAATCATTTGACACATGCGAACCATGCCTTATGGGCAAGATGACCAAGACTCCGTTCTTCGGAACAATGGAGCAAGCAACCAACTTATTGGAAATCATACATACCGATGTGTGCGGTCCAATGAGTGTTGAGGCTCGCGGAGGATATCGTTATGTTCTCTCACTGATGACTTGAGTAGATATGGGTATGTCTACTTAATGAAACACAAGTCTGAGACCTTTGAAAAGTTCAAGGAATTTCAGAGTGAGGTAGAGAATCAACGTGACCGAAAAATAAAATTCCTACGATCAGATCGTGGAGGAGAATATTTAAGTCACGAATTTGGTACACACTTAAGAAAATGTGGAATCGTTTCACAACTCACGCCGCCTGGAACACCTCGGTAAACGGTGTGTCCGAACGTCGTGTCGCACTCTATTGGATATGGTGCGATCTATGATGTCTCTTACCGATTTACCGCTATCATTTTGGGGATACGCTCTAGAGACAGCTACATTCACTTTAAATAGGGCACCGTCTAAATCCGTTGAGACGACACCGTATGAATTATGGTTTGGGAAGAAACCTAAGTATCGTTTCTAAAAGTTTGGGGATGCGATGCTTATGTCAAGAAACTTCAACCTGAAAAGCTCGAACCCAAGTCGGAAAAATGCGTCTTCATAGGATACCCTGAAGAAACCATTGGGTATACCTTCTACTTAAGATCCGAGGGCAAGATTTTTGTTGCCAAGAACGGAACCTTTACGGAAAAGAGTTTCTCTCGAAAGAAGTAAGTGGGAGGAAAGTAGAACTCGATGAAGTACTACCTCTTGAACAGGATAGTAGTGCAGCTCGGAAAATGTTCTGTGATGCCTACACCAACTGAAGAGGAAATTCATGATGATGATCAAGGTACTTCGGATCAAGTTGCTACTGAACTTCAGAGGTCCACTAGGACGCGTTCCGCACTGTGAGTGGTACGGCAACCCTGTCTTTGGAAATCAAGTTGTTAGACAACAATGAACCTTGAACTATGAAGAAGCGATGGCGGGCCCAGATTCCAACAAATGGCTAGAAGCCATGAAGTCCGAGATAGAATCCATGTATGAAAACAAATTGTGGACTTTGACTGACTTGCCCGATGATCGGCGAGCGATAGAAAACAAATGGATTTTTAAGAAGAAGACAGACGCGGATGGTAATGTCACCATCTATAAAGCTCGACTTGTCGCTAAAGGTTATCGGCAAGTTCAAGGGCTTGACTACGATGAGACTTTCTCTCCCGTAGCGAAGCTTAAGTCCGTCCGAATCATGTTAGCAATTGCTGCATACTATGATTATGAGATATGGCAGATGGACGTCAAAACAGCGTTCCTTAACGGATATCTTAAGGAAGAGCTGTATATGATGCAGCCGGAAGGTTTTGTCGATCCTAAGAATGCTAACAAAGTATGCAAGCTCCAGCGATCCATTTATGGGCTGGTGCAAGCATCTCGGAGTTGGAACATTCGCTTTGATGAGATGATCAAAGCGTTTGGGTTTATGCAGACTTATGGAGAAGCCTGCGTTTACAAGAAAGTGAGTGGGAGCTCTGTGGCATTTCTCATATTATATGTAGATGACATACTTTTGATGGGAAATGATATAGAATTCTTGGACAGCATTAAGGCCTACTTGAATAAGTGTTTTTCAATGAAGGACCTTGGAGAAGCTGCTTATATATTAGGCATCAAGATCTATAGGGATAGATCGAGACGCCTCATAGGTCTTTCACAAAGCACATACCTTGATAAGATTTTGAAGAAGTTCAAAATGGATCAGTCCAAGAAGGGGTTCTTGCCTGTGTTGCAAGGTGTGAGATTGAGCTCAGCTCAATGCCCGACCACGGCAAAAGATAAAGAAGAGATGAGTGTCATCCCTATGCCTCAGCCATAGGATCTATTATGTATGCCATGCTGTGTACCAGACCTGATGTAAACCTTGCCGTAAGTTTGGTAGGAAGGTACCAAAGTAATCCCGCAAGGAACACCGGACAGCGGTCAAGAATATCCTGAAATACACGAAAAGGACAAAGGACATGTTTCTCGTTTATGGAGGTACGAAGAGCTCGTCAGAAGGGTTACGTCGACGCTAGCTTCGACACAGATCTGGATGACTCTAAGTCACAAACCGTATCGTGTATATGTTGAATGGTGGAGCAAGAGCTGGTGCAGCTGCAAGCAGAAGCGTCGTGGCGGGATCTACATGTGAAGCGGAGTACATGGCAGCCTCGGAGGCAGCGCATGAAGCAATTTGGGTGAAGGAGTTCATCACCGACCTAGGAGTCATACCCAATGCGTCGGGGCCGATCAAACTCTTCTGTGACAACACCGGAGCTATTGCCCTTGCCAAGGAGCCAGGTTTCACAAGAAGACCAGGCACATCAAGTTGCCGCTTCAACTCCATCCATGAAAATGTTCAAGATGGAGACATAGAAATTTATAAAGTGCACACGGATCTGAATGTCGCAGATCCGTTGACTAAACTTTCTCTCTCATGGGCAAAACATGATCAACACCGTAACTCTATGGGTGTTCGATTCATCACAATGTAAACTAGATTATTGACTCTAGTGCAAGTGGGAGACTGTTGGAAATATTCCTAGAGAAAATAATAAAAGCATTATTATTATATTTCCTTGTTCATGATAATTGTCTTTATTCATGCTATAAGCTGTATTATCCGGAAATCGTAATACACGTGTGAATACATAGACTACAATACGTCCCTAGTAAGCCTCTAGTAGACTAGCTCGTTGGTCAACAGATAGTCATGGTTTCGACTATGGACATCGGATGTCATTGACAAGCGGGATCACGTCATTAGGAGAATGACGTGATGGACAAGACCCAATCCTAAGCATAGCGAGAAAGATCGTGTAGTTCGCTTTTGCTAGAGCTTTTCCAATGTCAAGTATCTCTTCCTTAGACCGTGAGATCGTGTAACTCTCGGATACCGTAGGAATGCTTTGGGTGTACCAAACGCCACAACGTAATCGGGTGACTATAAAGGTGCACTACGGTATCTCCGAAAGTGTCTGTTGGGTTGACACGGATCGAGACAGGATTTGTCACTCCGCATGACGGAGAGGTATCATCGGGGCCCACTCGGTAATGCATCATCATAATGAGCTCAAAGTGATCAAGTGTCTGGTCACGGGATCATGCATTACGGTACGAGTAAAGTGACTTGCCGTAACGAGACTAAACGAGGTATTGGGATACCGACGATCGAAGTCTCGGGCAAGTAACATACCGTCGACAAAGGGAATAGCATACGGGTTGTTCGAACCCTCGACATCGTGGTTCATCCGATGACAACATCGAGGAGCATGTGGGAACCAACATGGGTATCCAGATCCCGCTGTTGGTTATTGACCGGAGAGCGTCTCGGTCATGTCTACATGTCTCCCGAGCCCGTAGGGTCTACACACTTAAGTTTCGGTGATGCTAGGGTTAATAGGAAGACAAGTATGTGATTACCGAATGTTGTTCGGAGTCCCGGATGAGATCTCGGACGTCATGAGGAGTTCCGGAATGGTCCGGAGGTAAAGATTTATATATGGAAAGTGGTTAAACGGACTCAGGAAAGTTTCGGGGTATGCCGGTAATGTACACAGGCCACCGGGAGAGTTATGGAGGTCCACCGAGGGGCCACCTCTCGGGGGCCACATGGGCTAAGTGGGAGAGGGAGCCAGCCCCTGGTGGGCTGGGCGCACCTCCCACCTAGGCCCATGCGGCTAGGGCATGGGGAGGGAAACCCAAAGGGGCGCCTCAGGTTGGGGGCAAGCCACCCTCCCCTCCTCTCCTTTGGCCGCCGCCCCCATCTAGGGTTTCCCCTAGATGGCCGGCCCCCTTGCCCTCTCCTCCTATAAATAGAGGGGTGGGGGGGAGGGCTGCACACACCATTAAAGGCGCAGCCCCTCCCATCCCCAACACCTCTCTTTCTCCACGCGAGCTTGGCGAAGCCCTGCCGGAGAACTGCCGTACCAACTGCATCACGCCGTTGTGCTGCCATTGGGTTGTCTTCCTCAACCTCTCCTTCATCCTTGCTGGATCAAGACGGAGGAGACGCCATCGTCCCGTACGTGTGTTGAACGCGGAGGTGCTGTCCGTTCAGCACTTGGTCATCGGTGATCGGAATCACGTTGGGAACGTCTTCATCATCACCACTCCCTCGAACGCTTCCGTACTCGATCTACAAGTGGTATGTAGATGCAAACTCTCTCTTCTGACTCGTTGCTTAGATGAACTCATAGATAGATCTTGGTGAAACCGTAGGAAAATTTTAATTTTCTGCAACGTTCCCCAACAGCTACGCCGCCAAGGGAGAATTCCCCGGCAAGGGAGCGCCCTCCGACAAGGGAGGCCACTCCGGCAAGGGAGGCCACTCCGGCAAGGGAGGTTACCCCGGCAAGGGACAGCGCCAGCGACCCTCCAGTGGTCGAGGCCATGGCCGCGGATCCCGTTGCAGGTAATTCCCTTACACTAAAATCTCCCTTGGGCTTGCTTTCTTTTGTTTCTCTTCTTGAACAATCGCTTGACTTCTCTTTCTTCGTCTGACGCAGAGCCGATGGAGGTCGAGGCTGCCGGCGAGGAGGAAGCGCGCGGCAACAACGACGAGGCCGCCGTCGAGGAAGAAGAGGTCGTGGTCGTGGAAAAAGAGGCCGTCGCCGACGAGCCTGTTGGCGAGGAGGCCACCGAGGCTGCCGACGCAGAGGCCGACGAGGGGTCGGGCGATCGCACTGACGGCCCTGAGGCCGCAGGAGGCTGCAAGCGCTTCTGTGACAGCCGACTCCCCGCCGCTGGCGTCAGCTCGAGGAGCCCCAGGCCAGTGCCTACACGAAGGCCGGGCGGCGTCTTCATCAAGCTCCCCTGGGAACCGAGCTCCAGGGTGCCGGTCGAGGGCGAGACCTTCGACGGCGAGCTACTCGCCTCCGCTGGGCTGACGCTGGTGGACGCGCCAAGCAGCAGCAGCAGCGAGTCCGAGGAGGAGCAGCTGCTGAAGAAGCTGCTGTCGCTCTACCGCGCCCGGCAGGCCAAGTTAGAGACCCGGGAAGCCCTTGCCGCGAGGGCGGGAGCGGACATGGAGAAACGCGCCGAGGAGCTCCGGAGCGCCAACAAGGAAGCCCTCCGCGACGTAGCAGAAGCGCTGGGCAACTTGCGAGGAGCGCACGCCTTCATCCTTGAGAAGGCCGCGGTGAGGAGGAGCAGCGGCTGGCTGCCGAGAAGCGCGCCGCAGGAAAGCGAGCCGGGCGCAGCGGAAGGTCAACCTGGACAGTCACGAAGAAGACCTTGCAGCTGCGAGGAGTCACTTGGCGGGCGCTCAGAAGCGGGCGACGCTGCCGCAGCCGCCGAGGCCGCCAAGGAGGAGTTGAAGGCGAAGGTGGCGCAGCTGGAGGCCACCCTCAAGAAGAGCGGCGAAGAGCTTGCCGTGCTCAAGCGTGAGTGCGAGAAGGACGCCTACACTCTGGGCGAGCTGCAGAGTCGTCTCGCTGATAGGGCCAAGGAGCTCGACGCCGCCAAGGATTCTAAGGCGGATCTTGAGCTGAAGCTGACCACTCTGACGCAGACGTTGGATGGCGCCAGAGAGCGGGAGCTGGGCTTGTTGGAGGCGATCAAGGCCAAGGAGGAGCTGCTGGCGAATGCTGCCTCCGTCCAGAACACATTGAGGGAGAGCGTGGAGCACTGGACCGAAGGTCTTGTGGACACCGCCGCCGCCATCCACAACGAGATGATGTAGCTGGGGATGGCGGACCTTGCATTCCTCCGACGAGCATCTCCAACCCAGCGCCAAGCTCAGCTTATTCTTCAAAGGCGTGGCGACGGGCCTCCAGCGACTCCGGGAAGAGGTCCCAAAGCAGCTGGCCGAGGAATCACGCCAGGTCTATGCAGGAGCCCTCGAGAAGGTGTTGATCAAGGTGGCCTTCCGCAATCCGGGCCTCAACCTTAACGGGCGTCCTCGAGATCCTGCCGCCCGATGCCAACGTGGAGGAGCTCAAAGCCCTTGTCGCACCCATTGTGGACAAGTTGAACAAGATCAAGCGGATTGAGGGCGACCGCGTAGACTAGGCCGCCAACCTTATTTTTCCCTTGCCGCTGCTAGATCATGTTTAGAAAACTTTGTTAGATCAGCGACAAGTTATTCTGTAATATACTCTATCTTAGGTGAACGATCAATGCAACTTTATTTCCTCTACTTGATTCCTTCCTTGTATGCGTTTACGCCTTACGCATTTAGGGGACTTGTCGGTGCGGGCACTTGTCATGAAGTCTTGAGTGCGAACGTCGGCTGACTTCTTGGCAGTGCCGCCTCCGACAAGCAACCTTGTCGCGACTAGCCGCAGCTCACCTAAGTTGTTGAGCGGACTCGAAACAAAGTAAGGGCGTGACTAGCCGGCGAGTTGGTTCCTCTGTGCACAGGTTTTCCATACAAAGTACTATCGTTCGAGGAAGATAACTTAAAAATTTAAAAATTGATTGCTCAAACTTTGGCAACTTAGCTTTACATCTCTTGCTTCCGATGAGGTGAAACTTCCTCGGCAAAGGCTCGGTCCATAATATTATCATATTATCTCCTCCTTCCCCCTGGTTAACTTGTGCGCGAGGGAGCCTTCCTTTCTTTGAGAAAAGAAAAGAAGAGGAAATAACGTTATGGAGCCCAATGACTCGATTACGCTTACCGGTGTGGTTGCTGCAGAAAGTGTTAGCTAAAACATGCAATAAAATGATGAAAGTATGGATTTGACAAGTTGTGCGCAACACATGAGCTTTACTGATGCACGGGGTTTGCGCCCGGCTTTGTACAAAGGATCACATGCAACTGCGGCAAGACTTGTACAAAAGGTGGTTCTTTAACGGGTTACGACAACCGCGCCCTATGGGTAAAACTTACGAAGATGTTCAATGTTCCAGGAGTTGCTCACCGGAATGCCATCTTCGGTCTCAAGGCGGACAGCGCCAGGCCTAGTGACTCGTTTCACCCGATAAGGGCCTTCACTCTTCGGCGTCAACTTGTTTGAATTCTTGGTGGACTGAACGCGCCGAAGAACAAGGTCGCCTTCCTCGAGACTTCTGGCACTAACCTTGCGGCTATGGTAGCGACGCAAAGCTTGCTGGTAGCGAGCGGCTCGCACAGCGGCCTGAAGACGATCCTCCTCAAGGAGCAGCGCGTCATCTTGTCGCAGCTGCTCTTGCTCAAGCTCATCATAAGCGAGCACTCGAGGCGATCCGTATACGAGTTCCGTGGGGAGAACTGCCTCTGCTCCATAGACTAGAGCAAAGGGTGTCTGGCCGATGGCTCGATTTGCCGTCGTCCTGATCGACCAAAGAACCACCGGTAGCTCCTCGATCCAGTTTCTTCCGCACTTGTGCAGCCTGTCGAAAGTTCTGGTCTTGAGCCCGTGCAGCACTTCAACATTTGTCCTCTCTGCTTGACCGTTGCTTCTCGGGTGAGCAACAGAAGCAAAGCAGACCTTGGCGCCAAGGTCTTGGACGTAATGCATGAAGGTGCGACTCGTGAATTGTGTGCCGTTGTCGGTGATGATCCGGTTAGGGATTCAAAGCGGCAAACAATTGACTTTGAAGAACTTGACTGCTGACTGTGCCGTCACCTTCCTCACTGCTTCCACTTCCAGCCACTTTGTGAACTTGTCGATGGCGACGTACAAGTACTCAAAGCCCCCGGCAGCTCGGGGGAAGGGGCCGAGGATGTCGATCCCCCAGACCGAAAATGGCCAGGATAAAGGGATCGTCTGGAGAGCTTGAGCTGGCTGGTGTATCTGTTTGGAATGGAACTGGCACGCTTCACACTTGGTTACTTGTGCGATTGCATCACGGAGGGCTGTCGTCAGAAGAAACCTTGCCGGAAAGCTTTGCTTGCAAGTGCTCTTCTTGCCAATGTGGTGACCACATATGCCTCCATGTATCTCTGCCAACAGCTTACATCCATCTTCCCCGGAATACACTTCAATTTCACACCGTTGAGTCTTCTTCTATATGATTATCTTTGTCGACAAACTGGTACATACTTGACTGCCGGGCTACTCTTTCCGCTTCTTCTTGCTCTTCGGGAAGTTCTCCTGTCTAAAGGAAATGGACAATCTGTTGCGCCCATGCTGGAGCTTGCGGCTCGACAACAAGGACTAAAGGCACATCTGCTGCTGCGGGAACATCAGCTTCCGCGGCAAGAACCTGCGGTTCTGCCGGAGCTTGATGCTCCCCAACAAGCTTGCCGGAGCAAGACTTGTCGGGAGCGTCTGCTTCAACGAAACAAACCACAGGGTCTGCCGGAGTAGTTGCTCCTCGGCCTTTGTTGGTGTTGATCTTGGGGACCTTTGCAACGACGGCTTCGAGAAGCTCTGTCGGAAAGTAGTCACCAGAGGCCAACTTCCACTTCTTGCTTTGTCCAGTTGATGGTGTTACGGTTGGCTGAGTCAGCTTGAGCACGAAAATCCCTGGTTCCACAGGCAACTTAAGTGCGTCACACTTTGACAGGCCGTCAGCAATATTATTCTGAGTTCTTGGAACATGTTCCATTTGCAGGCCGTCAACGTGCTCTTCTAGCTTCCTCACTTCATCGACGTATGCTTCCATCAACGGACTCTGGTAAGCTTTGTTCACTTGGCGGACGACAAGCTGCGAGTCACCCCTGACAATAAGCTTTTTGATCCCAAGGTCCACGGCGATCCTGAGACTGGCAAGCAAACCTTCATACTCTGCAGTATTGTTTGTCGCTTGCTGCTTGGGAAAGTGCATCTGGACGACGTACTTGAGGTGCTCTCCGGTGGGTGCGATAAGCGACGCCAACCGGGCGCCTTGCAGCGAGAAGGCACCATCAAAGTACATCAGCCACTCTTTGCTTGCTTCTTTGACGGGAATGCTCGTCTCCGGAATCTCTTCATCTGGTGTTGGCGTCCATTCTGCTATGAATTCTGCCAACGCTCTGCTTTGGATAGTTGATGTGCTTTCAAACTTGAGACCAAAGCTTGACAGCTCCAGTGCCCACTCGACAATCCTGCATGTCGCTTCTGGATTCTGCAGTATCCTCTTCAGCGGAAAGCGAGTGACAACTGTGATCTCATGTGCTTGGAAGTAATGGTGCAGCTTTCTCGAGGCCATGAGGAGGCCGAAAAGCAATTTCTGCACACGAGAGTACCTTGACCTAGCCCCCTGCAGTAGGGAACTGACAAAGTAGACTGGGCGCTGCACCATCCTTTTCTGTATCTGATCATGCGTCTTCGCGGACTCGTCCTTGTCGGGACCAGAGCTTGTCGGCGAAGCCCCCTGCTTGTCGCTGGATGTGCTTGCCGTGGTTGCTGGCTCGTAATCCCCCTCCCTCTCCGCTACTAACGCAACACTAACCACTTGATTGGTTGCCGCTATATATAGCAACAACTTCTCTTGTGGCTTAGGTGCGACAAGTGTTGGAGTGGAGGACAGGTATCTCTTCAAGTCCTGCAGCGCAGCCTCCGCTTCGGGAGTCCATTTCATTGGACCTGCCTTTTTCAAAATCTTCAAAAATGGCAGGGCGCGCTCAGCAGACCTAGAAATAAACCTGCTGAAAGAAGCCATGCAGCGGCAAGTCTTCGTACATCCTTGACGCGCTTTGGTGATTCAATCTGCTCAATGGCCTTGATCTTGTCGGGATTAGCTTCGATCCCTCGCTGAGACACGAAGAACCCGAGAAGCTTGCCGGAAGGGACTCCAAACACGCACTTCTCGGGGTTGAGCTTGAGGTTGATCTTGCGCAGATTTGCAAAGGTCTCGTCCAAATCTTGAACCAGAGTTGCTTTGTCCTTGCTTTTGACCACTATGTCATCCATGTAGGCTTCTACATTTCTGTGCATTTGCGGCTCAAAAGCGTCGTGGACTACCCTTACAAACGTTGAACCAGCATTCTTCAAACCGAAAGGCATCCGTATGAAACAGTATGTGCCACATGGTGTGATGAATGCGGTCTTCTCCTCATCTTCTTCAGCCATGAAGATCTGATGGTATCTCGAGTATGCATCAAAAGCGAAAGCAAATCACATCCAGCCGTGGAGTTAACAATCTGGTCAATGCGCGGCAAGGGAAATGGATCTTTGGGACAAGCTTTATTAACATCCGTGAAGTCAATACAAAGTCTCCATTTCCCATTTGCTTTGCGCACGACTACAGGATTGGCCAACCACGTTGGGTGGAGCACTCCTCTGACAAGGCCTGCTGCTTCCAGTTTCTTGATCTCTTCTGCTATGAATTCTTGGCGCTCCACTGCTTGCTTCCTGAATTTTTGCTTGACGGGCCGCGCATGAGGACAAACGGCCAGGCGGTGCTCACTCACTTTCCTAGGAACACCGGGGATATCAGACGGTTGCCCTGCAAACACGTCGTCAGTCGCCCGAGGAAAGCAACGAGCCGCCTTCCTATTTAGGGTCTAGAGAGGCACTGATGGTGAAGGTACCACCAGTGCCGTCCTCCTTGGCGGGCACCTTCTTGGTCTTTGGCGGAGCTACCATCTTCTTGCACTTGCCGGTGGAGCTCGATGGTGCGTCCTCGACAGTAGCGCAGCACTCCGAAGAGGTGCGCTTGCCGGAGTGAGCATCAGAGCCCTTGCCGGACTTGGACTTGGTCTTCTTCCCGACGGGAGCTTCAGCGGCAAGTGTCTGGCAATCCGTCGCGGCTGCTGCATCCCGGTAGATCTTGTCGGCACAGATAAGGGCATCCTTCTTCTCGCCGTGGACAGAGATGACGCTTATCGGGCCTGGCATCTTGAGTAGGTTGTAGGCGTAGTGAGAGGCTGCCATGAACTTGGCGAGTCTTTGGGCGGCCAAGTATCCCATTGTAAGGCAATGGGAAATCGGCAACGTCGAATGTGACCCTCTCGCCCTAAAGTTCAGCTCGCTGCCAAATGTGACCGCAACGTAATCTTCCCTTGCTTGCTCCTTCCCGGATTGATTCCTTGGAAGGTACCGGTCTCTTCGAGCTCATTGTCGTGGATTTGAAGCTTCGGAGCACCACCGAGGAGATCAGATTCAAGACGGCCCGCCGTCAACTAACATTTTTGTGACCTTGAGGTTGCGGATGGTTGGTGAGACCAACATCGGCAAGCACCCGACCGCAGATTATGCGATCGGGTGGTCCTCATTATAAAAAATGATAGGCAGGCTGGACCCCTTGCGAGGCTGGCGTGACGCCACGGCTGGTTCCGCTGCAGTGACCTCCCGCAGCCCTTGCTTGAGTTGGCGGTGGGCGGTCTGCAGGGCAGCACCTCCGTCAACGCAGAGAACCTCTGTGGCTTTCTGAAACTCCTGCTCGTCAGCGTCGTCGTCTTCCATATCTTCGTCGTCGTCATCATTTTCATCCTTGTCGCGGCCGCGGGGAGGTCTGTCTCCTTGCCGCTGCTTGGCCTTGCCGCGGCGTCCTCCCCGGCTGAGACGTTTCTTGCTTGCTCCCCCAGCACCTTCCTGGGCCTTCTCCTTGTCGCGCCGCTCGTACTCAGCTCTCTGTTGCTCAACAAGCTGCTCGACCTTCTTGCAGCTTTGGAGGTCATGGCCCTTGGTGCGGTGGATCTTGCAATACTGCTTGCCGGAGTTGTCCTGCTTGTCGGCGGCCGCCACCGACTGGTGGTTGGCGTCGTGACAACCTCCTTGCCGGAGCCACCAGCCTTGGTGTTCTTTGTCGCCACCTCCATTGCCGGACTACTCATTGCTAGCACTTCTCTGGCTTTCTTCTTCCTGTTGCCTCGCCGCTTGGCCCTTCTTTCTTGGGCGGTGTCATCCTTGTCAGATCCTGCTTCGCATTCTCTCCTGAGTCTCCAACCTTCCTCGCCACAAGACACTTGTCGACCAAGGCGTACAGCTCACCGACGTCCTTGACTTTGCACATCGCCATCTCCTCCTCATCCTGTGGTTCCGCACATTACGGTGAAATGCGCTGATCACCGCGGCAGGGTGGACGTCTGGATGTTGTAGTGCACATGGCTGAATCTCTGAATGAACTTGCGCAGGGACTCTCCTTCCTTCTGGGCGAGCAGGTGAAGGTCACTCTCTTGGCCATGAGGTTTGTGGCCGCCTGTGAAGGCGCCAACAAACTGATGGCACAGATCTGCCCAAGAGGATATGGAGCTGTCCGGCAAGTGCATGAGCCAAGATCTGACGTTGGGCTTGAGCATGAGCGGGAAGTAGTTGGCGAGGATCTTGTCGTCCCGTCCTCCCGCAGCCTGCACCGCGATGGTGTAGATGCTGAGGAACTCCGACGGATGCGTCCTGCCATCATACTTCTCCGGCACGCGTCTGGTTTGAAGTTTTTACGGCTGGGCCACTGGACTTGCCGCACCTCACGAAAGTGAACGCAGGGCAACCTACCGCGACGGCAAGTCGCTGGCTCCTCCGGCGCGCATGTCAATAGAAGGCCCAGCGGCGCTTGTCGGATCGACGTCGCGCTTCTCTTCGGGCGCCGATGCGAGTTCGGCGTCCTCCTATTGTCGCTCATGAAGAACTTGGCGCTGATCGCGGCGAAGCTTCGCGGATCCGACGACGCGGTGGAGTCGCTGTCGAGGTGGATCCGGTGAGTCGGCGATCTTGGCCTTCATGGCGGAGAGTGCACGGTGGTTGCACCTCCGACAGTCTCGTCGCCACCGGCTCGTGCCTTGTCGTCTCGCCGCAGAAATGATGGCGTTGGTTGCCGCGGAGCGTCGCCGTTGGCAAAGCCGATGAGGCTCTGGATAGTGGCCCTCCACTCGTCGACCTTGTCGGCCGTTGGAGGGTAGTCGAGGAGCAGCTGAGCTCTCGCCAGAGCTTCTGCTGGAGTAGTGGGCGGCATTGGAGAACGGTGCGAGGAGCGGGACACGCTCGGACTTCTAACTACATTAGAAGGAGCAGCACCCCGTCCGGGCGACCGTATCTCACTCGTGCCAGCATGTTGGCGCGCATGCTGGTCTTGAGGGTCTCGATCCAACAAACATATGGCATTGTGAACGCCATGACGTTGTTGGTCCCGCGTCTCCTGAGATGGACGCGGGGGGATGCGCGGACGCTGAGGTTTGCGGTGCCTTGTCCTTGGACTTGGCAACGTCGCGAACACCTTCGTCGGTGCCCGTTCCTCCGCCAGCGTCTGCCCCACCACCCGTTTGTTGCGGTGAGGGTGGGTACGCAGCAGCGACGGCTCTGCTGCCGCCGAAGCCTTCTTCTTCGGTGGCATGTTGAGGAAGATGTTGATGACGCTGCTCGCGTGAACGCCGGATCAGATTCACACGGCCTCGACGCCCCCTAGCTGGCACGCCAAAGATGTCGGGAAGGCTGACCGTACCCACGGACACCTATGGGGCCGGCGGAGCAGGCCCCTTGTGGTTCGGAGGGGGGCGGAGATCGCACGAAGAGCGGATCGAGGCGATGCACACGAGCAGTTTACCCAACTTCGGAGCTCTCCGGAGAGATAAAACTCCTACTGCTGCTTGTTTGATGTATTGTGTTCTTGCTAGGGAGCAATGCAAGCTACAAAACCTAGCGTGAGTGTCTCTGGTCTCGAGTGAGTCGAATGAACCGAACCAGCCGAACCCTTTCTACGTTGCACATGGGCCTCCTTTTATATGCTCAAGGGGTCTCCGACAGGTGGCAACATAGGCGGGGGTACAAATGTAAAAACAGGAGTTGGTACACCTACTCGAACAGTGTACAGTGCAAAATACCTAACTCTGACGGCAAGGGACAAAAGCAATAAATGCCCGTCATTGTCGCCCAAACAGTGCAACAGAGACCGTCAGGTGCGCCTCCGCTCGCCATGATGGCGAGCTTGTCAGCGCCGCTTATCGCTGCTCTCCGCTGGCTGCAGAGCCTCTCGACACACGCCTATGGAACGGTCCCATGGCGACACGTCGCTGGATGAGCTGGAGCGGAGATGGAGAGAAGTTGCATGCCGCGGCAAGCGCCTTGCCGCGGCCGAATCCTTGTCGCGCCCGGAGGCTTGTCGCGCTCCGGGCCTTCCCGGCAAGCTCCTCTTGCCGGGGCCTTGTCTTCTACGTGCCTGGAGTGGCCTTCCCGACAAGCTCCTCTTGTCGGGGCCTTGTCTTCTTAACCAAATACTTTGTTCTTGAATGGCTCCAAAGGAGCCACAGAGGATCTTGGCGGTGACGAGGCAAACCTTGCAGCGAGGTGCTGCAACCGTCCGTGCATCTAGCACGGGATACTAGGGTACCCTACTCTAGTACAATCGACAAATAATTAACCGAGAGAGAGCGACAACAGTCATAAACATGCATTAAAATTAATTCACACTGAATACAACCATGAGTAGGATATAATCCACCATGAACATAAATATCATGAAGGCTATATTGATTTGATTCAACTACATGTGTGAACATGTGCCAAGTCGAGTCACTTAATTAATTCAAAGGAGGATACCATCCCATCATACCACATCATAATCATTCTAATAGCATGTTGGCACGCAAGGTAAACCATTATAACTCATAGCTAATCAAGCTTGGCACAAGCAACTATAATCTCTAAATGTCACTGCAAATATGTTTACTTCATAATAAGCTGACTCAGAAACGATGAGCTCATCATATTTACAAAAACAAGATAGGTCGAGTTCATGCCAGCTTTTCTCATCCCAATAAGTCCATCATATATCGTCATTATTGCCTTTCACTTGCACGACCGAACAATGTGTATAATAATAAGAGTGCACGTGCATTGGACTAAGCTGGAATCTGCAAGCATTCAACTCAAGAAAGAATACAAGTAATATGGGCTCTAAGTTAAATAAACAATCATGTATGTGAGAGCCACTAAACATTTTCGATATGGTCTTCTCGACCCCCAAAGGAAAGAAAAGAAAATAAAACTATTTACACGGGAAATCTCCCAACAATTAAAAAGAAGAACTAGAAATCTTTTTGGGTTTTCATTTTAATTTATACTACAAGCATGGAAATTCAACTAACTAATTCTATTTTTTGGTTTTTCTTAATGTTTATCAAACACATAAGAGGAAAACTAGAAAAAGAAAATTAAACTAGCATGGATAATACAATGAAAGAGTATGAGCACTGACGACTAGTGCGTGAACATGAATGTAAAGTCGGTGAGAAATACGTACTCCCCCAAGCTTAGGCTTTTGGCCTAAGTTGGTCTAGTACCAAGGACCTCCGCTACTCTCCCTGGTATACTGGGAGGTATAATCAGGATACCATTGGCTGGTCATCTCCGGATCCCACTGGACAGATGATGCATGATAAGGGTCCAGTTCAGGTTCCGGCTCAGGTTCAGGTTCTGGAGTAAAAGCTTGGGCTCGATGATTGTTCACCGCTTCCGGTGTGACAAGAAAATTTTCTGCAAGCAAATCAACAATAGAGGTGTAGGCAAAATAATAATCTCAAAGTGTTTCTTATTAAATCTAAGTTTATACAAGGGCATCCTCTCTTCGTTGTCAACAATAAACTTGTGTGCTACCATGCTCTTGTAATCTAAAATGTGAGGAGGCAATGTTGTCTCCTCTTTCTCATGGTGCCTAATGGGTATCTGAAAATGTCTAGCAAGACGTGCAGCATAGATACCTCCAAATATGGGGCCTTTTTTACGATTCAGGGCTAGCTGTTTAGCAACGACGGCACCCATACTAAAAGTATTGTCTCCAAGCAAGGCATGTTGAAGAATGATAATATTAGGAACACTAAAGCTTCCACTATTTCCATGACCAATCAAGCATCTACTAGCAAATATGGCAAAGTAGCGTAAAACAGGAAAGTGTATGCTAGAGATTTTTGCCTCGGAACGCTTCTTCGACTCCTCTATAGCGATAGTATTAACAAAGCCATCCACATCTTTACGATGGGGTTCCTCTAATTCTCCCTCATAAGGTATCCTACATACCGCGCAAAAATTACGTAAAGACATTTCTTTAAATTCATCATATAAAGGAAATGATACTGCAGGCGGTGACTTCTTAGGATAATATTAAAAATTTTGCATGAAAGTATTGGTGAGTAAGAGATACTGATCGATCCGGTCATTGATGAAACCGGCGAGGCCTGCAGTCTCGATCGAAGAATAAAAATCTTCATGAGTTCCAGCTTCTTTCAAGAAATCATTGCATGGCCATTCACACGACCGCATTTCCGCTAAGCGAGGAAGATTATACTTGGCTTTTTCCTTCTCTTTGGCTTGTTTTTCCTGAGAGCTTTGGCTAGAAGAGCCCCTCAAAAAATTCCTTAACGTTTTCTGAAAATTTTCGAAATTTTAGTAACTTCAAAATAAAAGTGAATAAAAATAAACAAGATTGATAGCAACCACTCCTACAAGTGCCTAGAGCCAATATCATGCATTAGAATTGCTTGGGACCTCATAAATTTAACATGCAAGCTCAAGAACATGGTCACCTATGCAGCAAAAATTTGCAATGAATAAAGCACTAGAACAAAAACTAATTGTACCAATGGAGGAGTCACATGCCAAGCAACAATATCCCAAAGCAGTTTTGTGAATGAGCTTTCAGCAAGGAGATCGAAAATCGCAGCAAAATGAGCTAGAACTCGTGCTTGAGCTGGATGGGGATTTTTTGGGTGGAAGATGAAGTGTGTGGGTGCTGGCATAAGTGGAGGGGGGCCACCAGGGGCCCACGAGACAGGGGGCGCGCGCAGGTGGGGTGGGCGCGCCCTCCACTCTTGTCGCCTGGTGCTTGCCCCTCCTGCAATGTTTTCAGTGCCTAAAATCCTCAAATATTCCATAAAAAATCATACTAAATTTGTAGGGCATTTGGAGCACTTTTATTTTCGAGATATTTTTTAATGCATGGATAATTCAGAAAACAGACAGATAATACTATTTTTGCTTTATTTATTGTAAATAACAGAAAGTAAAAAGTGGGTACAGAAGGTTGTTCCTTCTAGTTTCATCCATCTCATGATCATCAAAATGAATCCACTAACAAGGTTGATCAAGTCTTGTTAACAAACTCATTCCGAATAACACGGAACCGGAGAAATTTCGAATAACACTAAGTTACCTCAACGGGGATATGAAAATCCCCAAAAATAAGAATATCATACTTTTCCTTGACAGTAGGGAGAGGAAATTCAAAACCTCCAATAATAATAGTTGGAACTTTTCCAATATAATTGATGCTATGAACTTGAGATTGTTTCCTCGGAAAGAGTACCGTATGCTCATTACCATTAACATGAAAAGTGACATTGCCTTTGTTGCAATCAATAACAGCCCCTGCAGTATTAAGAAAAGGTCTACCGAGGATAATCGACATACTATCGTCCTCGGGAATATCAAGAATAACAAAGTCCGTTAAGATAGTGACATTTGCAACCACAACAGGCACATCCTCACAAATACCGGCAATTATAGCAGTTGATTTATCAGCCATTTGCAAGGATATTTCAGTAGGTGTCAACTTATTCAATTCAAGTCTACGACATAAAGAGAGAGGCATAACACTAACACCGGCTCCAAGATCACATATAGCAGTTCTAACAATATTTCTTTTAATGGAGCATGGTATAGTTGGTACCCCCGGATCTCCAAGTTTCTCTGGTATTCCACCCTTAAAAGTGTAATTAGCAAGCATGGCGGAAATTTCAGCTTCTGGTATCTTTCTTTTATTTGTGATGATATCCTTCATATACTTAGCATAAGGATTTACTTTCAGCATATCAGTTAAGCGCATACGTAAGAAAATAGGTCTAATCATATCAGCAAAGCGCTCAAAATCCTCATCATCCTTTGTCTTGGATGGTTTAGGAGGAAAGGGCATGGGCTTCTGAACCCATGGTTCTCTTTCTCTACCGTGCTTCCTAGCAACAAAATCTCTCTTATCATAACGTTGATTCTTTGATTGTGGGTTATCAAGATCAACACCAGGTTCAATCTCTACTTCATTGTATTTGCTAGGTTGAGCATCGACATGAACATTATCATTAACATTATCACTAGGTTCATGTTCATCACCTGATTGTGTTTCAGCATCAGAAATAGAAATATCATTGGGATTCTTAGGTGTGTCTACAGTGGGTCCACTAGAAGCATGCAAAGTTCCATCGTTTTTCTTTTTCTTCTTTTTAGAAGAACTAAGTGCCTCTAAATTGTTTCACTGAGAATCTTGCTCGATTCTCTTAGGGTGGCCTTCAGGATACAAAGGTTCCTGAGTCATTCTACCAGTTCTAGTAGCCACTCTAACAGCAAAGTCATTTTTATTATTTAATTCATCAAGCAAATCATTTTGAGCTTTGAGTACTTGCTCAGCTTGAGTAGCAACCATAGAAGTATATTTGCTAATGAGTTTGAGTTCACCTTTAACTCTAGCCATATTATCGCTCACGCGTCCTATCTCGAAAGCATTATTCTTTAACACTCTACCAACATAAGCATTAAAACTTTCTTGTCTAGCCATAGAGTCATCAAATTCATCTAAGCATGGGCTATGATATTTAGTAGAGGGGATTTCAATTTTTTCATATCTATAGAGAGAATTTACCTTTACTACCTGTGTTGGGTTATCAAGACAATGTGGTTCTTCAACAGGCGGTATATTAAGACCATTTCTTCAATAGGAGGTAAATTGTTAACATCTTTAGCTTTAATACCTTTTTGTTTCATTGATTTATTTGCCTCTTGCATATCTTCAGGACTGAGAAATAAAACACCTCTCTTCTTCGGAGTGGGTTTAGGAATAGGCTCAGGAGTTGGCTCAATTGGTTCAGGAATTGCTTCAGGAATTGGCTCAGGAAGAGTCCAATTATTTTCATTAGTCAACATATTATTCAATAATATCTCAGCTTAAATCGACTATTCTTTCCCTGAAAACACAACCAGCACAACTATCCAAGTAGTCCTTGGAAGCATCGGTTAGTCCATTATAAAAGATATCAAGTATTTCATTTTTCTTGAGAGGATGATCAGGCAAAGCATTAAGTAATCGGAGAAGCCTCCCCCAAGCTTGTGGGAGACTCTCTTCTTTGATTTGCACAAAATTATATATTTCCATAAGGCAGCTTGTTTCTTATGAGCAGGGAAATATTTAGCAGAGAAGTAATAAATCATATCCTGGGGACTACACACACAACCAGGAGCAAGAGAATTATACCAAGTCTTAGCATCACCCTTTAATGAGAACGGAAATATCTTAAGGATATAATAATAGCGAGACTTCTCATCATGAGTAAACAGGGTAGCTATATCATTTAACTTGGTAAGATGTGCCACAACAGTTTTAGATTCAAGGCCATAAAAAGGATCAGATTCAACTAAAGTAATAATCTCAGGATCAACAGAGAATTCATAATCCTTATCAGTAACACAGATAGGTGAAGTTGCAAAAGCAGGGTCAGGTTTCATTTTAGCATTAAGAGACTGCTGCTTCCATTTAGCTAAAAAAAATTTAAGATCATATCTATCATTGCAAGCAAAGATAGCTCTAGCAGCTTCTTCCTTCATAACATAACCCTCAGGAACAACAGGCAATTTATAATTGTTGGGAGAATTTTCATCATCACTATCATCAATAATAGCATCTTCAATCATTTCATTCCCCCTAACTCTAGCAAGTTGTTCATCAAGAAATTCACCTAATGGCAAAGTAGTACCACGCACAGAAGTAGTTTCATCATGCATAGCAGAAGTGGCATCATCAATAACATGCGACATAACAGAATTCATAGCAGTAGCAGGTTTAGGTGTCGCAAGCTTACTAATAACGGAAGGACAATCTAGTGCAGAGCTAGATGGCAGTTCCTTACCTCCCCTCATAGTTGAGGGAAAAAACTTAATTTTGTCGTCTTTCAAGTTCTTCAAAGTGATCAGTAGATATAAATCCCAAGTGACTCAGAGAATAGAGCTATGCTCCCCGGCAACGGCGCCAGAAATTAGTCTTGATAACCCACAAGTGTAGGGGATCGCAACAGCTTTCAGGGAAAATTATTCAACCCAAATTTATTGATTCGACACAAGGGGAGCCAAAGAATATTCTTGAGTATTAGCAGTTGAGTTGTCAATTCAACCACACCTGGATAACTTAGTATCCGCAACAAAGTATTTAGTAGCAAAGTAGTATGATAATAAATGTAACGGTGGCAAAAGTAAAGATAATAGTTTTTGGGTTTTTGTAGTAGTTGTAACAGCAGCAAGGGAAAAGTAAATAAGCGAAGGACAATATGTGAAAAGCTCGTAGGCAATGGATCAGTGATGGATAATTATGCCTGAAATCACAAGTGCTCCCTAGGTGGTTTTGGTAATTAATGTCGACATAAATCTTGTTGGACTAACACTTTTATCTAGTATGTTTCAGATAAGTTCAACTATGGAGTGGCATGGACAAAAGAATGTGGGAACTCCTTCAAGATGCTAAGGACAAAGGATTGGCTCAAGCTTCAAGCTCAAGACTCTTCATTTTACATTTTAGTGATCCAAGATCACATTGAGTCTATAGGAAAAGCCAATACTATCAAGAAGGGATGAGGAGTTGCTTAATGAGTTTCTTGCTCCACAGTGCTTAGTGATATGCTCCAAAACCCTCAACTACTTTCCCACTTCCACACATATGTCCTAAAACCTAAAGTCAAACTCGGCCCCACTGATTCTTTCTATCCGGCGTCACCGAGTTAGGATGTCATAGCCATTGCCACAAACCCTAGGCAAATCGGTCTCACCGATAGGGATCTCAGTTTCACCGAGATGGGATTGTAATCTCTCTGTGTATGTCCATTACCAAAATCGGTCTCACTGAGTTTGAGCAATCGGTACTATCGAGATTACAATGCAAACTTCCTGGTTGACTCATTACCAAAATCGGTCCTACCGAGTTTGTGTAATCGGTCAAACCGAGTTTGCCTGACCAACTCTCTCGAAAGCTTATTACCAAATCAGTCTCACCGAGTTAGTGTAATCGGTCTTACCGAGATTACGTTATGCCCTAACCCTAACCAAATCGGTCCTACTGAGTTGCATGTCAGTCCCACCGAAAATCCTAACGGTCACTAGATTTGCTAAATCGGTCCGACCGAGTTTGTTGATTCGGTCCCACCGAGTTTGGTAAATTGTGTGTGACGGTTAGATTTTGGGTGGAGGCTCTATATACCCCTCCACCTCCTCTTCATTCGTGGAGAGAGCCATCAGACTGAACCTACACTTCCAGCATACATTTTCTAAGAGAGAACTACCTACTCATGTGTTGAGGCCAAGATATTCCATTCCTACCATATGAATCTTGATCTCTAGCCTTCCCCAAGTTACTTTCCACTCAAATCTTCTTTCCACCAGATCCAAATCCTATGAGAGAGAGTTGAGTGTTGGGGAGACTATCATTTGAAGCACAAGAGCAAGGAGTTCATCATCAACGCACCATTTGTTACTTCTTGGAGAGTGGTGTCTCCTAGATTGGCTAGGTGTCACTTGGGAGCCTCCGACAAGATTGTGGAGTTGAACCAAGGAGTTTGTAAGGGCAAGGAGATCGCCTGCTTCATGAAGATCTACCGCTAGTGAGGCAAGTCCTTCGTGGGCGACGGCCATGGTGGGATAGACAAGGTTGCTTCTTCGTGGACCCTTTGTGGGTGGAGCCCTCCATGGACTCGCTGCAAGAACGTTACCCTTTGTGGGTTGAAGTCTCCATCAACGTGGATGTACGATAGCACCACCTATCGAAACCACGCCAAAAACATCCGTGTCTCCAATTGCGTTCGAATCCTTCAAAACCCTTCCCCTTACATTCTTGCAAATTGCATGCTTTACTTTCCGCTGCTCATATACTCTTTGCATGCTTGCTTGATATGTATTGTGAATGTTAAACTTGTGCCTAAACTCCACTTAAACTTAAAGATCTTAAAAACTAGAACTTTGATACTTAGTGTCTAATCACCCTCCCCCCTCTAGACACCTCTTCTCAAGGTCCTACAAGTGGTATCAGAGCCTTGGTCTCCATTGCCTTGGTTTAATCACCATTGGAGGAAGATGGATGAGTCTACTTTGGGAGTCTTAGACATAGAGTGCCTATTCTTGATGGAGAGTATTTTCATGAGTGGAAAAATGAGATGCTTGTAATTTTCAATCAATATCATTTGAACAAGTACATTGCTAGCCCTTTTGCACCTCATGTTGATCCTATGCATCCTACCCATGATGAGTCAATTAACATGATTAGGAATCTTAGAACTGCCGAACTTATCATTAGAGGATTGCCTAGAAACTTGATTGGATGTTTGCCTACTCTTAAGTGTGCCTACACCATATGGAAATTTCTTGAGGAACGCTTTCCAAATTATTCCTTGAAAAGTCTTGATGAAATTCTCCATAAGTCCATTGCTTTGAGTAAGATGAATACTAGTGATCCTATGTTTGGTGATCGTCTATTTGAGCTTACTAACCTTATACGTGCCAAAGGAGATCTTGGAATTATTAGTGATATTATTTCCGAAGCTATAAAAATTCATAAGCAAGATCATTGTCAAACTCATTCTAATGAATCACCCTCTCTAGGATTTGATCCACCACATGATGATGTTGAACATGGATACTATGATGAGGATGATGATAGTGACTTCGATCTTGATGATGCAATGAGACATTTTGGTCTTATGGCAAATTTTCGGGGATATATGTCAGGAGGAAAGGAATGGGTTCTCGATAGTGGATGTACCGATCACATGACCGGAGATAAAGACATGTTTCGTGAGCTTTCTGAAAATGATAGTCCTCGAAAGTATGTCACTTTCGGTGACAACTCAAAGGGTAAGGTGGTTGGCCTCGGTAAGGTGGCCATATCACATGATAGCTCCATACAAAATGTCATGCTCGTTGAATCTCTTGGATACAACTTACTTTCAGTATCTAGACTTGCTGATTTCGGTTTCAATGTCGTATTTACTGAAGTAGATTGCCAAGTGTTTCTTCAAGATAATCATAAAATGGTCTTTGCCGGTGTGCGTAGAGGTGATCTATACATTGTTGATTTCACTAAAAAGGCCCAACCTAAAACTTGCTTCATTGCTAAATCCTCAAAAGGTTGGTTATGGCATGGACGACTAGGTCATGTTGGTATGCGAAACCTTGACAAGATTATTAAAGGAAATCATATCCTTGGTGTTAAAGATGTCATATTTAATAAGGATAGACTTTGCAGCGCTTGTCAGGCAGGTAAACAGGATGGAGGAAGGCATCCCGTGAAGAACATCATGACCATAAGGAGGCCACTCCAGCTACTTCACATGGATCTTTTTGGTCCCAACTCTTACAAGAGTGTCGGTGTACTAGAGTAGGGGTACCCTAGTATCCCGTGCACTGCCGCACGGACGATTGCACGACACCAGCGGCAAGGTTTGCCTCGTCACCGCTAAGATCCTCCGTGGCTCCTTTGGAGCCATTCAAGAACAAAGTATTTGATTGAGAAGACAAGGCCCGACAAGAGGAGCTTGTCGGGAAGGCCACCTCGAGCATACGAAAGACAAGGCCCGGCAAGAGAAGCTTGTCGGGAAGGCTCGAGCGACAAGTCTCGAGCGCGACAAGGATTGACGCGGC
Source organism: Aegilops bicornis (assembly GCA_021605145.1). Lineage (NCBI taxonomy): Eukaryota > Viridiplantae > Streptophyta > Magnoliopsida > Poales > Poaceae > Aegilops > Aegilops bicornis. The sequence goes on from CM038673.1 coordinate 156,380,315, forward strand.
AAGGCGCTTGCCGCGGCATGCAACTTCTCTCCGTCTCCGCTCCAGCTCACCCAGCGGCGTGTTGCCATGGGACCGTTCCATGCGCGCGTGTCGAGCGGCTGTGCAGCCAGCGGAGAGCAGCGATAAGCGGCGCTGACAGGCTCGCCATCGTGGCGAGCGGAGGCGCACCTGACTGCCTCTGTTACACTGTTTGGGCGACAATGATGGCCATTTATTGCTTTTGTCCCTTGCCGTCAGAGTTAGGTATTTTGCACTGCATGTACCTTTGTTCAAGTAGGTGTACCAACTCCTGTTTTTACATTTGTACCCTCATCTATGTTGCCACCTGTCGGAGACCCCTTGAGCATATAAAAGGAGGCCCATGCGCAACGTAGAAGGGGTTCGGCTGGTTCGATTCATTCGACCCACCAGAGACTAGAGACACTCACGCTAGGTTTTGTAGCCCGCATTGCTCCCTAGCAAGAACACAATAGATCAAACAAGCAGCAGTAGGAGTTTTATCTCTCCGGAGAACTCCGAAGCTGGGTAAACTGCTCGTGTGCCTCGCCTCGATCCGCTCTTCGTGCGATCTCCGCCCCCCTCCGAACCAAAAGGGGCCTGGTCCGCCGGGCCCATAGGTGTCCGTGGGTACGATCAGCCTCCCGACATCTTTGGCGCGCCCGAGGTAAAGGCGTCGAGGCCCGTGTGAATCTGATCCGGCGTTCACACGAGCAGCGTCTTCGACATCTTCCCCAACATGCCACCGAAGAAGAAGGCTTGGCGGCGGCAGAAACCGTCGCGTCGTACCCACCCTCACCGCAGCAAGCGGGTGGTGGGGTAAACTGTTGGCGGAAGAAACGGCGCCGATGAAGGTGCTCGCGACGTTGCCAAGTCCAAGGACAAGGCACCGCAAACCTCGGCGTCCACGCATCCCCCGCGTCCATATCAGGAGACGCGGGACCAACAACGTCATGGCGTTCACAACTCCATACGTTCGTTGGATCGAGACCCTCAAGACCAGCATGCGGCGTAACATGCTGTACGAGTGAGATCTGGTCGCCCGGACGGGCGCTGCTCCTTCTAACGTAGTTAGAAGTCGGCGTCATCCCACTCCTCGCGCCGTTCTCCAATGCCACCCACTACTCCAGCGAGAAGCTGGCGAGAGCTCGGCTGCTCCTCGACTACCCTCCAACGGCCGACAAGGTCGACGGTGGAAGGCCACTATCGAGCCTCATCGGCTTTGCCAACGGCGACCCTCTGCGGCAACCAACGCCATCATTGCAGCGGCGAGACGACAAAACGCGAGCCGGTGGCGACGAGACTGTCGGAGGTGCAACCACCGTGCACTCTCCGCCAAGAAGGCCAAGATCGCCGACTCACCGGATCCACCTCGACAGCGACTCCACCGCGTCGCCGGATCCGCGAGCTCACCGAGATCAGCGCCAAGTTCTTCATGAGCGACAACAAGAAGGCGCTTCGTACCGCATCGGCGCCCGAAGAAAGCGCGACGTCAGCCGACAAGAGCGCTGGGCCTTACGTTGACTGCAGCAGCGCCCGGAGGAGCAGGCGACTTACCGTCTGCGGTAGGTTGCCCGGCATTCACTTTCGTGAGCTGCGGCAAGTCCGGTGGCCCAGCGGAAAAACATCAAACCGTGACGTGCGGAGAAGTATGATGGCAGGGCGCATCCGTCGGGTTCCTTAGCATCTACACCATCGCGGTGCGAGCTGCGGGGGGCGGGACGACAAGATCCTCGCCAACTACTTCCCGCCGTGCTCAAGCCTAACGTCAGGTCTTGGCTCATGCACTTGCGGACAGCTCCATATCCTCTTGGGCAGACTGTGCCATCAGTTTGTTGGCGCCTTCACGGTGGCCACAAACCTCATGGCCAAGAGTGACCTTCACTTGCTCGCCCGGAAGGAAGGAGAGTCCCTACGCTAGTTCATTCAGAGGTTCAGCCGTGTGCACTACAACATCCCAGCGTCCACCTGCCGCGGTGATCGGCGCATTTCATCGAATGTGCGGAACCGCAGGATGAGGGAGGAGATGGCGATGTGCAAAGTCAAGGACGTCGGTGAGCTGTACGCCTTGGCCGACAAGTGTGCCTGTGGCTGAGGAAGGGAGGAGACTCCCAGGAGAGAATGCGGAAGCAGGATCTGACAGTGAGGACACCGCCTCGGCAAAGAAGGGCCGGCGGCGAGGCAACAGGAAGAAGAAGGCCAGAGAAGTGCTAGCTGTTGAGCAGTCCGGCAATGGAAGTGGTCACAAGAACGCCAAGGCTGGTGGCTCCGGCAAGGAGGTTGCCGCTGACGCCAACCACCAGTCGGTGGCGGCCGCCGACAAGAAGGACAGCTCCGACAGCGGTATGTGCAAGATCCACCGCACCAAGGGCCCACGATCTCGAGCTGCAAGAAGGTCGAGGAGCTCGTCGAATATGAAGAGCTGAGTACGGCGGCGCGACAAGGAGAAGGCCAGGGAAGGTCTTTGGGGAGCAAGCAAGAAAGCGTCCGGCCGGGAGGACGCCGCCAGCAAAAGCCATGCAGCGGCAAGGAGATCGACCTCCAGCGGCGCGACAAGGATGAAGATGATGGCGATGGCGAAGATATGGAGGACGGCACGACGCTGATGAGCAGGAGTTTGAGAAAGCCATCGAGGTTCTCTGCGTTGACGGAGGTGCTTCCCTGCATACCTCCCACCGCCAACTCAAGCAATGGATGCGGGAGGTCAATGCAGTGGAACCATCCATAGAGTCACGCAAGCCCCTGAAGTGGTCCAGCACGCCTATCATTTTTGATATTGAGGACCACCCTGATCGCATAACTGCGGTCGGGTGCTTGCCGATGTTGGTCTCACCAACCATCCGCAACCTCAAGGTCACAAAAATGTTAGTTGATGGCGGGGCCGGCTTGAATCTGATCTCCTCCGCGGTGCTCCAGAAGCTTCAAATCCCTGACAGCGAGCTCGAAGAGACTGGTACCTTCAAGGAATCAATCCGGGAAGGAGCAAGCGAAGGGAAGATTACGTTCTTTGGCGACATTTGGCGTGAACTGAACTTCAGGACTGAGAGGGTCACGTTCGGCGTTGCCGATTTCCCATTGCCTTACAATGGGATACTTGGCAAATCCAGCACTCGCCAAGTTCATGGCAGCCTCTCACTACGCTTACAACCTACTGAAGATGCCAGGCCCGATAAGTGTCATCTCTGTCCACGGCGACAAGAAGGATGCCCTTATCTGTGCCGACAAGATCTACCGGGATGCAGCAGCCGCAACAGACTGCCCAACACTTGCCGATGAAGCTCCCGGGGGGAAGAAGGCCAAGTCCAAGTCCGGCAAGGGCTCTGATGCTCACTCCGGCAAGCGCACCTCCTCGGAGTGCTGCGCTACCGTCGAGGACGCACCATCGAGCTCCACCGGCAAGTGCAAGAAGATGGTAGCTCCGCCGAAGACCAAGAAGGTGCCCGCCAAGGAGGGCGGCACTAGTGGTACCTTTACCATCAGTGCCTCTCTCGACCCTAAATAGGAAGGCGCGCTCGTTGCTTTCCTGCGGGCGAATGTCGACGTGTTTGCATGGCAACCGTCGATATCCCGGTGTTCCTGTGAAAGTGATTGAGCACCGCCTGGCCGTTTGTCCTCATCGCGGCCCGTCAAGCGAAAGTCAGGAATTAAGCGGTGGGCGCCAAGAATTCATAGCCGAAGAGATCAAGAAAGCTGGAAGCAGCAGGCCCTCGTCGGAAGGCGCTCCATCCTACGTGGTTGGCCAATCACAGTAGTCGTCGCGCAAAGCAAATGGGAAATGGAGACTTTGTATTGACTTCACGGATGTTAATAAAGCTTGTCCCAAAGATCCATTTCCCTTGCCGCGCATTGACCAGATTGTTGACTCCACGGCTGGATGTGATTTCCATTCGTTTCTTGATGCATACTCAGGATACCATCGGATCTTCATGGCTGAAGAAGATGAGGAGAAGACTGCATTCATCACACCATGTGGCACATCTTTATTTCATACGGATGCCTTTCGGTTTGAAGAATGCTGGTTCAAGCAAGGGTAGTCCATGACGCTTTTGAGCCGCAAATGCACAGAAATGTAGAAGCCTACATGGATGACATAGTGGTCAAAAGCAAGGACAAAGCAACTCTGGTTCAAGATTTGGGCGAGACCTTTGCAAATCTGCGCAAGATCAACCTCAAGCTCAACCCCGAGAAGTGCGTGTTTGGAGTCCCTTCCGGCAAGCTTCTCGGGTTCTTCGTGTCTCAACGAGGGATTGAAGCTAATCCCGACCAGATCAAGGCCATTGAGCAGATTGAAGCACCAAAGCGCGTCAAGGATGTACGAAGACTTGCCGGTTGCGTAGCTGCTCTCGGCGAGTTTATTTATAGGTCTGCTGAGCGCGCCCTGCCATTTTTCAAGATTTTGAAAAAGGCAGGTCCAGTAAAATGGACTCCGGAAGCGGAGGCTGCGCTGCAGGACTTAAAGAGATACCTGTCCTCCACTCCAACACTTGTCGCACCTAGGCCACAAGAGAAGTTGCTGCTATATATAGCGGCAACCAATAAAGTGGTTAGTGCTGCGTTAGTAGCGGAGAGGGAGGCGGATGACGAGCCAGCAACCATGGCAAGCACATCCAGCGACAAGCAGGGGGCTTCGCCGACAAGCTCTGGTCCCGACAAGGATGAATCCGCGCGGACACACGAAGGTTTACAGAAAAGGATGGTGCAGCGCCCAGTCTACTTTGTCAGTTCCCTCCTGCAGGGGGCTAGGGGCAAGATACTACGGTGTGCAAAAATTGCTTCGGCCTCCTCATGGCCTCGAGAAAGTTGCGCCATTACTTCCAAGCACATGAGATCACAGTTGTCACTCGCTTTCCGCTGAAGAGGATCTTGCAGAATCCGAAGCGGCAGGCAGGATTGTCGAGTGGGCCTTTGGAGCTGTCAAGCTTTGGTCTTAAGTTTGAAAGCACATCAACTATCCAAAGCGAGGCGTTGGCAAAATTCATAGCAGAATGGGCGCCAACACGGATGAAGAGATTAGGAGGCGAGCATTCCCGTCAAAGAAGCAAGAAAAGAGTGGTTGATGTACTTTGATGGTGCCTTCTCGCTGCAAAGGCGCGGTGCGGCGTGTTGCTTATCGCACCCACCGGAGAGCACCTCAAATGCGTCGTCCGGATGCACTTTCCCAAGGAGCAAGCGACAAGCGATCTTGCAGAGTATGAAGGTTTGCTTGCCGGTCTCAGGATCGCAGTGGACCTTGGGATCAAGAAGCTTATTGTCAGGGGTGACTCGCAACTTGTCGTCCGACAAGGCCCCAGAGTCCAACAAGGATTACCAGAGTCCGTTGATGGAAGCCTACGTCGATGAAGTGAGGAAGCTAGAAGAGCACTTTGACGGCCTGCAAATGGAACATGTTCCAAGAGCTCAGAATGATATTGCTGACGGCCTGTCAAAGTGCGATCGCGCTTAAGTTGCACAATGGAACCAGGGATCTTCGTGCTCAAGCTGACTCAACCAACCGTAACACCATCAACCGGACAAAGCAAGAAGAGGAAGTTGGCCTCTGGTGACTACTTTCCGACAGAGCTTCCCGGCCGTCGTTGCAAAGGTCCCCAAGATCAACACCAGCAGTCTTTGAGGAGCGATCTGCTCCGATAGGCCCCGAGGTTTGTTTCGTTGAAGCGACGCTCGAAAAGTCTTGCTCCGGCAAGCCTGTCGGGAGCATCAAGCTCCGGCGAGACGCGAGTTCTTGCCGTGGAAGCTGATGTTCCCGCAGCGGCAGATGTGCCTTTAGTCCTTGATGTCGAGCCGCAAGCTCCGGCATGGGCGCAGCAGATTGTCCATTTCCTTGAGACGGAGAACTTCCGAAGAAGCGGGAAGAAGCGGAAAGAGTAGCCCGGCAGTCAAGTATGTACCGGTTTGTCGACAGACATCTTTATGCGAGAAGAAGACTCAACGGTGTGAAATTGAAGTGTATTCCCGGGGAAGATGGACGAAGCTGTTGGCGAGAGATACATGGAGGCGTATGTGGTCACCACATTGGCGCAAGAGCACTTGCCGGCAAAGCTTTCGGCAAGGTTTCTTCTGGCCGACAGCCCTCCGAGGATGCAACTGTACAAGTAACCAAGTGTGAAGCGTGCAGTTCCATTCCAAGCAGATACACCAGCCAGCTCAAGCTCTCCGGGCGATCCCTTTATCACGGCCATTTTGATGCAGGGGCTCGACATCCTCGGCCCCTTCCCCGAGCTGTCGGGGCTTTGAGTACTTGTATGCGTCGCCATCGACAAGTTCACAAAGTGGCCGGAAGTGGAAGCGATGAGGAAGGTGACAGCACGATCGGCGGTCAAGTTCTTGAGGTCAATTGTTTGCGTTTGGGATCCCCAACCGGATCATCACCGACAACGGCACACAGTCCACGAAGTCGCACCTTCATGCGATCGTCCAAGACCTTGGCGCCTAGGTCTGCTTTGCTTACATTGCTCACCCGAGAAGCAGCGGTCAGCGAGAGAGGGCAAATCTTTGAAGTGCTGCAGCGGGCTCAAGACCAGAACTTCGACAGGCTGCACAAGTGCAGAAGAAAGCTGGATCGAGGAGCTGCCGGTGGTTCTTTGGTCGATCGGGGACGCCAAATCGAGCCAGCGGCGGACACCCTTTGCTCTAGTCTATGGAGCGAGAGGCATTTCTCCCCACGGAACTTCGTGATCTGAGATCGCCTCGAGTGCTCGCTTATGATGAGCTCGAGCAAGAGCAGCTGCGACAAGATGACACACTGCTCCTTGAGGAGGATCGTCTTAGGAGCCATTTGTGCGAAACCGCATTTCGCTTCTGACAAGCTCTGCGTCGCTACCATAGCCGCAGGGTTAATGCGAAGTCTCGAGGAAGGCGACCTTGTTCTTGGCGCGTTCAGTCCGCCAAGAATTCAAACAAGTTGACGCCAAAGTGGGAAGGCCCTTATCGGGTGAAAGCGAGTCACTAGGCACGCTGTCCGCCTTTGAGAGACCGAAGATGGCATTCGGTGAGCAACTCTGGAACATTGAGCATCTTCGTAAGTTTTACCCATAAAGGCGCGGTTGTCGGAACCTGTTCCGGCAACCACCTTTATACAAGTCTTGCCGCTGTTGCATGTAATCCTTTGTACAAAGCGGACCTTGCAGACCCGTGCATCGATAAAGCTCATGTGTTGCGCACAACTTGTCAAGTTCATGCTTTCATCAATTTATTGCATGCTTTGGCTAACACTTTGTGCAGCAACCACACCCGGTAAGCAGAATCGAGCCGTTAGGCTCCATAACGTTATTTCCTCTTCTTTTTCTTTTATCAAAGAAAGGAAGGCTTCCTCGCGCACAAGTTAACCAGGGGGGAAGGAGGAGATAATATTATGGACCAGGCACCGCTCGAGGAAGTTTCACCTCATCGGGAAGCAAGAGACAGAAAAGCTAAGTTGCCAAAGTTTGAGCAATCAATTTTAAATTTCTAAGTTATCTTCCTCGAGCGATAGTACTTTGTATGGAAAAACTGTGCGCGAGAGGAACCAACTTCGCCCGGCTAGTCGCGCCCTTACTTTGTTTCGAGTCCGCTCCACGACTTAAGTGAGCTGCGGCTAGTCGCGACAAGGTAGCTTGTCGAGGCGGCACTGCCCGGCAGGCTTGACGTTCACTTTCGGCTTTCGCGGCAAAAGTGCCCGCACCGACAAGTCCCCTAAATGCGTAAGGCAGAAACGTACAAAGGAAGGAATCAAGTAGAGGAAATAACGTTGCATTGATCGATCGCCTAAGATAGAGTATATTACAAAATAACTTGTCACTGATCTAACAAAGTGTTCTAAACATGATCAGCAGCGACAAGGGAAAGATAAGGTTGGCGGCCTAGTCCACGCGGTCGCCCTCAATCCGCTTGATCTTGTTCACCTTGTCCACAATGGGTGCGGCAAGGGCTTTGAGCTCCTCCACGTTGGCTTGGTGGCGGGGGATCGAGGGCGCCGTTAAGGTTGAGGCCCGGATTGCGGAAGGCCACCTTGATCAACACCTTCTCGAGGGCTCCTGCACAGACCTGGCGTGACTCCTCGGCCAGCTGCTTTGGGACCTCTTCCCGGAGTCGCTGAAGGCCTGTCGCCACGCCTTTGAAGAATAAGCTGAGCTTGGCGCTGGGTTGGAGATGCTCGTCGGAGGAGTACGCAAGGTCCGCCATCCCCAGCTCCATCAGCTCGTTGTGGATGTCGGTGGCGGTGTCCACAAGACCTTCGGTCCAGTGCTCCACGCTCTCCCTCAAGGTCTTACGGGCGGAGACAGCATTCGCCAGCAGCTCCTCCTTGGCCTTGATCACCTCCAACAAGCCCACCTCCCACTCTCTGGCGCCATCCAACGTCTGCGTCAGAGTGGTCAGTTTCAGCTCCAGATCCGCCTTGGAATCCTTGGTAGCGTTGAGCTCCTTAGCCCTGTCAGCGAGACGGCTCTGCAGCTTGCCAAGGGTGAAGGCGTCCTTCTCGCGCTCACGCTTGAGCACGGCAAGCTCTTCGCCGCTCTTCTTGAGGGTGGCCTCCAGCTGTGCCACCCTCGCCTTCAGATCTTCCTTGGCGGCCTCGGCGGCTGCGGCAGCGTCGCCGCTTCTGAAGCGCCTGCATAGCGACTCCTCGCGGCGACAAGGTCTTCCTCGTGGCTGTCCAGGTTGACCTTCCGCTGCGCCGCTTCGCTTTCCTGCAGCTGAAGCTTCTCGGCAGCCAGCCGCTGCTCCTCATCAGCTGCGGCCTTCTCAAGGATGAAGGCCGTGCGCTCTTCTGCGAGCTGCCCCCGCGCTTCCGCCACGTCGCGGAAGGCTTCCTTGTTGGCGCTCCGGAGCTCCTCGGTGCGCTTCTCCATGTCCGCTCCCGCCCTCGCGACAAGGGCTTCCCGGGTCTCTAACTTGGCCTGCCGGAGTGCGGTAGGCGACAACAGCTTCTTCTTGATAGCTGCTCCTCCTCGGACTCGCGCTTCTGCTGCTTGGCGCGTCCACCGGCGTCGGCCAAGCGGAGAGCAAGTAGCTTCGCCGTCGAAAGTTTCTCCCTCGACCCGGCGCCACAGAGCTAGGCTCCAGGGGAGCTTGATGAAGACGCCCGTCGGCCTTGAGTAGGCCGGCTGGGGCTCACAGGAACTGACGCCAGCGGCGGCCAGGAAATCGCTGTCGGTGTGGCGCTTGCGCTCCTGCGGACCTCGGGGCGTCGATGCGATCGCCCGACCCCTCGCCCGGCCTCTGCGTCGGCAGCCTCGGTGGCCTCTCGCCCGGCAGGCTCGTCGGCGGCAACCTCTTCGTCTCCACAGCGATGACCTCTTCTTCTTGGCCAGCGGCCTCGTCGGTGTTGCCGCAGCGTTTCCTCCTCGCGGCAGCCTCGACCTCCATCAGTCTGCGTCGGGCGAAGAAGAAGGCGATCAAGCAGATGTTCAAAAAGAGAAACAAAAAAGAAAACAAGCCCAAGGGAGATTTTCGCGTAAGGGAGTTACCTGCAATGGGATCCGCAGCCATGGCCTCGACCACTGGAGGGTCACTGGCGTCATCCCTTGCCGGGGTAGCCTCCCTTGCCGGAATGGCCTCCCTTGCCGGGGTGGCCTCCCTTGTCGGAGGGAGCTCCCTTGCCGGGAAGTTCCCCCTTGGCGGCGTAGTGGCAGCGGGCAGGATCTTGGAGGCGGCTTCCGAGCCCTCCTGATGAGGCTGCTCTGCTCCTACACAAGCACTGATCAGGATATCAACGAAGAAAGGGCACCCTGCGCACCCAATAGTAAGAAGAAAACTGCACACTTACTGCAGGGGGCTGTCTTTGGGGCTGCTTCTGAGGGAAGGGTTGCGGGTCCGGCAAAGCGGTCTCGGGCCGCGTCCCCGTCGCCCGCAGGAGAATCATCCTCAACGACGACCGTCGGGATCTTAGCCCTCTTCGCGCTCTACGGGCCAGCGTCACGAAAAGGAAAGAGTTCGAGCAGAAGCAAATCAGATTCAAGATGAAGCAATAAAAATTGAAGAAACACAAGCACAATCCCGAGAAGCTTACTCTTCGCCTTCTTCCTCGGAGCTGAGCGCGGAGAAGTCGAACTCCGGCTCGCCCCCGGTGCGACGAGGCGGAGGCGTGGACTCTCTGGGCCGCTTGGCGGAGGCGTCGGCGGTGGCCTGAGAAGATTCCCCCCAGTTGTCGCTGCAGTGTGGGGCGCTCCCGCGGCAACCTCGCTTGCCGCGGTGGAGCACGTCGAGCGGCGCTGCTGCTGTGGGCCGGTCTGCCGCCCCGACTCGTCTCCAACCTTGCGGAGACGCCTCCTCGGCGGGCAGGGGCTCACTGGCGGCAAGTCGCTTGGCAGTGGGGAAGAAGCGCCCTCGGCGGGTCCACTCGTAAATGCCTCGGGCTCGACAAGCTCGTCCTCGCCGGCGACCTCCCCTCGCTCGGCAGAGCTTGCCGCCCTCGCCGCGTCCGCCTCCTCCACGGTGAACCCGAAGGCTCCAGCGGCAGCGGCTGCTGCCGCCTCCTCCACCCAGGTGGCGATCCTCGCCATCTCCTAGTCGGTGGTGTCGCGGGTGAGCCTCTTTTGCTCGTCGGCGCGGATCGGCACTTCTTCTAAGTCATCAAAGAATTGTTGCACGATCTCGTCGGGGGGCTCCTGCCAGGTTGGGACGATCCCGTGGGAGTCGCACAGTGGCATCATGGCGCGGATGCGGTCGAGCGCCGAAGTTGTTGCACAATGGGGCGACCCCAGCGGCAACCTAAACCACTCTGGATGTTCGGGGTCGTTCTTGAACAACTCGAGCAGCATTGAATCCAGCTCCATGACGGTGAAGTTCCAATTCAGGCCCGGGCGCAACCTCATGATGTCCGCCGCATTCTGGAACTCCCAAGCAGGCCTCCTCCTTTCCTGCAAGGGAGCAATGCGGCGGCGAATGAAGTTCGCGCCAACTGCTTCCCATTGTCAACCCGGCAAGCCCGAGGCGCAGAATTCGGTCACAGCTATCTTCAACCGCATCCTCCGGCGCCAAGTTACTGCAATCCTGCCGCGCACTATTGGGGTTTAGGCGCCTGCAGCGGTGAAGGCTGTGGGTTCTCCTCTCGACCCAGCACCAGTTGGCTCTCCACTCCTCCAACTTGTTGGAACTCCCCCTCTAGGTAGGCCTCTTTCTTGCCGATCCTAGAGACCCAAGCTATCCCTCGGCAAGGGCTCTCCTCTCTCGGCGCTGGGAACAAAGAAATGGCGGAAGAGTGCCACGTTCGGGTGGACTCCGACAAAGTTGTCGCACAAATGCGCGAAAACGTCCATGGTCAAGATGGCGTTGGGGGTGAAATCAAGGAGGCGGAGGCTAAAGGTGTTCATAATGTCGCAAAAGAACTTGGAAAACGGCGGGCAAAGACCGCAATAGAAGAAAAGAGCGAAGAAAGGGTACCCTGTTGGGGCCAAATCAGCGGCGGAGGCGGGGAGCACCCTCGTGCGCGGATGCGCCTGAGTCTCCGTCGACCAAAAAGGTAGAAAGGCGTCCGCAGCTCCCGTGCGCCGAGCTGCGGGGGAAGATGGCTTCGCTCCTTGCGCAGCGCCGCGAAACCGCTGCGCCTCGGCCGACTTTGACGCCCTTCTCCTTATCGGCTTCCGGAGCCATGGCGAGGAGGCGGAGGAGGCCGACGGCGGTGAGTGTGCTTGTGGCGAAAGAAGTGGGCGCTGCTCTCTTCGCCGGAGAAGAAGAGGGAGCGGCGGTGGTTTCTTGACAAGACAGCAATGGCAGGGTGGTCGGCCTGCCTCTGTTTCGTCTGCTTATAAAGGGGAGGAGGCGGACGTTCGCTTATATTAATAAAGAACCCCCACGACCGCGCCCACGATCTTCGCACGACGCCACGCGTCCGATGCGTGCCGTTAGTGGGGATCGTGGTGGGTCCGGGCGAAATGCGGCGTGGTCGAGGCAGCGTGTCCGTGCACAGTTCGGGCCTGGCCCGACAAGCGCTTCGGCACCGTGTCACGGCCCAGGCCCGGGGGCTCTGTCGGTGTACTAGAGTAGGGTACCCTAGTATCCCGTACTCGTGCCTGCAGACGATTGCACCTTTCTGCGGCAAGGTTTGCCTCGTCACCGCCAAGATCCTCCGTGGCTCCTTTGGAGCCATTCAAGAACAAAGTATTTGATTGAGAAGACAAGGCCCCGACAAGAGGAGCTTGTCGGGAAGGCCACTCCAGGCATACGAAAGACAAGGCCCCGGCAAGAGAAGCTTGTCGGGAAGGCTCGGAGCGCGACAAGTCTCCAGGCGCGACAAGGATTCGGCCGCGGCAAAGCGCTTGCCGCGGCATGCAACTTCTCTCCGTCTCCGCTCCAGCTCACCCAGCGACGTGTCGCCATGGGACCGTTCCATGCGCGCGTGTCGGCGGTACATGCAGCCAGCGGAGAGCAGCGATAAGCGGCTGACAGGCTCGCCATCGTGGCGGCGGAGGCGCACTGACGACCTCTGTTACACTGTTTGGGCGACAATGGCGGGCATTTATTGCTTTTGTCCCTTGCCGTCGAGTTAGGTATTTTGCACTGCATACCTTTGTTCAAGTAGGTGTACCAACTCCTGTTTTTACATTTGTACCCTCATCTATGTTGCCACTGTCGGAGACCCTTGAGCATATAAAAGGAGGCCCATGCATAGCGTAGAAGGGGTTCGGCTGGTTCGATTCATTCGACCCACCAGAGACTAGAGACACTCACGCTAGGTTTTGTAGCCCGCATTGCTCCCTAGCAAGAACACAATAGATCAAACAAGCAACAGTAGGAGTTTTATCTCTCCGGAGAGCTCCGAAGCTGGGTAAACTGCTCGTGTGCCTCGCCTCGATCCGCTCTTCGTGCGATCTCCGCCCCCCTCCGAACCAAAAGGGGTCTGGTCCGCCGGCCCCATAGGTGTCCGTGGGTACGATCAGCCTTCGTGCGATAAGAGTCTCGGTGGAAATTCTTTTGGTCTAGTTATAGTTGATGATTTTCCAAGATTTACGTGGGTGTTCTTTCTCGATGATAAATCGCAGGTCCAAAAGATCTTCAAAAACTTCGCTAGGAAGGCTCAAAATCAATTTGAAGTGAAGATCAAGAAGGTTCGCAGCGACAATGGAACGGAGTTCAAGAACGCAAATGTGGACACCTTTCTTGACGAAGAAGGGATTTCACACCAGTTCTCGGCCACGTACACACCTCACCCAAACAGAGTTATTGAGAGGAAGAACCCGACGCTCATCAAAATGGCGAGAACGATGCTTGATTAGTACAAGACACCGAAGCACTTTTGGGCAGAAGCGGTTGAGACAGCTTGTCATGCAACAAATCGCTTGTATCTTCACAAGCTACTCGGCAAGACGGCACACGAGCTCATCACCAGTAACAAACCCCAAGTTGGATACTTTCGAGTATTCGGCTCAAAGTGCTACATTCTTGATAAGCATCGTCGTTCTAAAGTTGCTCCTAATTCTCACGAAGGTTTCCTACTAGGTTATGGCTCAAACTCTCACACTTACCGTGTCTACAACAATTTCACCTGAAAGGTTGAAGAGACGGTAGATGTGAAGTTTGATGAATCTAACGGCTCGCAAGTAGAGAAATTGCCAATTGATGTAGGAGACAAAGATCCTTCGGAAGAAATCCAAGATTTGTCCATTGGCAAGGTCCGTCCAACGGAGGTGAAGGAGAGTACCTCGTTCGTCCAAGTGGAAGCTTCTACTTCAAGACAAGGTGAACCAAGAGTTGATACGGAAGCATCTACAAGTGGGACACACCAAGATGAAGAAAACGAGGAAGTGCATCAAGATGAACGTCAACGACCTCCTTCTCCACCACGACAAGAGAACGACAACGCCAACAATGAACAAGGCTGTCGGTGTCAAAACCGGCGGATCTCGGGTAGGGGGTCCCGAACTGTGCGTCTAGGCGGATGGTAACAGGAGACAAGGGACATGATGTTTTTACCCAGGTTCGGGCCGTCTCGGTGGAGGTAAAACCCTACTCCTGCTTGATTAATATTGATGATATGGGTAGTACAAGAGTAGATCTACCACGAGATCAAGGAGGCTAAACCCTAGAAGCTAGTCTATGGTATGATTGTTGTTCAGCCTACGGACTAAAACCCTCCGGTTTATATAGACACCGGAGAGGGCTAGGGTTACACAGAGTCGGTTACAATAGTAGGAGATCTACATATCCGTATCGCCAAGCTTGCCTTCCACGCCAAGGAAAGTCCCATCCGGACACGGGACGAGGTCTTCAATCTTGTATCTTCATAGTCTTGGAGTCCGGCCAATGATGATAGTTCGGCTATCCAGACACCCCCTAGTCCAGGACTCCCTCAGTAGCCCCCGAACCAGGCTTCAATGACGACGAGTCCGGCGTGCATATTGTCTTCGGCATTGCAAGGCGGGTTCTCCTCCAAATTCCATGTGCTTGCTGAATGGTGTCCGGCTTCTTATAAATGATGCGCTTCTTGGCTTCCACGTCCAATAATGGCCATCCCCCACATGTCGTATGAATGCGAAAAGCCAGGGTATTTTTACACTTTACCCCCTAGCTGCGCGAATAATCTGCCTATAAAGAGAGGCGAGGATCTAGATCCGAATCACACCATCCTCCTTCCGTGAATATTCATCGCAGCGCCTCTCACAAAAATCCACTCCATTATGGACAGTCGACGCGGCTCCTCCTCTCGCACTCCCAGCCCTCAGCCAAGAGATTGGGGGAGATGCTTAGTCCCGCATAGTGAGCTAGTGACGCTCCAAGCCGAGGGATTTCTTCCCCCAGCCTTTATGGTTCCGGTTCGAGCCGGACTTGCCACTTACAAGGGCGGAAAGCAGGCGGAGAGCGTCCCCAATCCCTCCAAAGGAGAGCTGGTATGCTTCGTCCCTTATCTAATAAGGGGACTCGGATTTCCCATACATCCGTTTCTCCGGGGGCTCCGGGAGTTCTATGGGCTCCAGCTTCACCACCTTACGCCTGCCTCCATCCTGCACATCGCGGGCTTCGTGGCCCTTTGCGAGCTGTTCTTGGGCGTCGAGGCCCATTTTGCGCTGTGGAAGAGATTATTTTGCCTCGTACCCCATTCTCATGAGGGGTCGATATATCAAGTAGGCGGAGCCGAACTATGGCGCATCGCCCCGGATATCTATCCAGAACCCCGAAGAAGGCGTCCGAAGACTGGCCTTCGGAATGGTTTTACATGGAAGACGCCTCGCTACCGGATCCAGTTCAGATCGGCCTCCCGGAGTTCAGCAACGCTCCTCTGAAGAAACACCTGAGTTGGCTCCCGCGGAGCCCTCAACGGGAGAATGATAGGGACGTCCAATATCTGATGGGCCAAATAAGGTTATTGGCTCATTTCGGATTGACATGGCCGCATGCATTATGCAAGGGGTGCAGCCGCTCCAGTATAGGGGACACCCCATGTGGGATTTCAACGGGGAGGATGATGCCACCCGTCATGGCCGCAAGGGGCCGAGATCGGTCGCCGATCTGGTGAAGATCCTGTCCGGCCTATACAAAGGGGAAAAGGAGGACTCCCTCCGTGCTAGTCCATTGAATGGATTTTACATGAACAACCCTCGGAGCTGGGTAAGCGGACGTTTTTCTATCCGATCCATATTCCCAAAGTTAAGTGTCTCACTTTGTGATTTCGACGCAGGAACTGTGCCGGGCCGTAGAGGATATACACAGCCTGGCTCCACAACCCGAGGATCCGTAACGATCCCTCGATCCGGCCTCCGAAGAGGATCCAGACATAAAGGTGGAGCTGATCGATGGGGTGTTCCACCAACTTAGCATTGACAATGCTTTGGTCGCCATTACGGCCGACTACCCCGGAATATCTCCGGTTTCCCAAGTAACCGTGACCGGAGTCCTGATACCCTTACTCATCCATGCTTATCTCTGACCACCGTATACCAATGGTGTTCCGCAAGAGGTGCCTTCGAGGCGGGAAGCCGAACCTGCGGCGGCTGGCCAACAAGGGTCAGCTGGGCCCAGCAGGCGGAAAAGAAGTGCGGCGCGAATCGAGACGTCGCCGCAACGGTATGGCATGCCACCATGTTTCCGGGGAAGATTCCTGGAAGGCATATTAACGCTCGTGGTTTTTTCAGGAGAAAGAGCGCTCGCCGAACTGTGTCCGGAGAGATTGCCAATCAAGCCTCCGCCGGCCAGGCTCCAACGCTAGGTCTGGAGGGGGAGGCGAACGCAAGGCGCGCGTCGGGTGCTCCTCCAACGGAGGACGCCGACAGGTTGTCCGCCACCAGATCGGAGGTGGAGAGCGCCATGAATCACAGGCGCCGCCGAACAGTTCTTCGTGACGCATGCTTCTCCCCAGAGGCGTTAAATGCCTTTAATTCGGGAGATGCGCACCTCCTTGCTGCTCAAGATGGTCTAGCCAGAGCCACGGAGCAGTATGTAAAAGACATACGGGTGAGGAAATTTGACAGTTATATATGCCAGTAGCCCCCGAGACTTAAAATAGTTAGAATAACTGATTTAAGGATCATTTGTTATGCAGGATCTTACGGAGAAGAATACCCACCTGTCCCAGGAGCTTCAAGAGTGCAAGGCCCAACTTGAGGCCGCACTAGCCGCCACAGGGGGAGCCACAGAGACCCCCTCTGGTAATATATACTTCGAAAGATAAGTAGTTTGTGAAGTGCGGCGTGTGTGTATGTCTGACAATAATATTGCAGATGGTGCCGGACTAGATCCAGACAAGCAACAACTACTGCGCCAGCTGAAGGCCGGCGAGAAGGTGCTTACGAGGGTGCGGCAAGAGAAGAATAAGCTCCAGGATGCCAACACCCAACTGGGCGAGGAACTAAAAGATGTTCGGGCCCAGCTGTCAGACTCCGTGAAGGAGAATCGGCGGCTTCGTCGCGGCATTTATAGTAAGTGCTTGAGTGAACTTTTGAAAAGAAGAGTTCAGCGAGGAAGTCGATTGACAGAAATATGTCTGTAGGCGTGCTCACAGGTCGTCCTGCGGAGCAAATGCCCGGTTCAACGGGTGACCTACTTCCCGAGCTGCTGCAACTGCACGAACGAGTTCGGTAGGTGATGAGCGGAGTCGCCCAGGCCTTGTGTCCATCCATGTCCCTACCCGAAGGTCTTGGAGATCTTGCGAAGAAGCTTCAGGGAGCACGGCGGCGCTTCCGGTTGTGGAAGATATCGGCCTGCCGTCAAGGCGCCAGGGAGGCCTGGGCCATGGTGAAGACACGGTATGCGAAGGCTGACCCAAACTACATGGCCGAGGTCGGACCTATGGGGCCCGATGGGAAGAAGATCCTTGTGAGCTTAGTGTACGACCAAGTAGAGTTGGCCGTCAAGTATTGACAGCGGGACTGTAAACTAGACAGTTTATTAGATGGTATCGAAGAGGAATACCATCATTCAGCTTGACTGTGTAATTTAAAATGACATGAGAAATGCCTTCTAGCCGGATTGTAGATCGTTTGTTATTGCGGACCTTTTCGCTTCGACCTCAGGACCCGACAGTCCGGAGTGTGTCCGAATACCCTCATGGTTATGTAAAAAACCGGGGTATGCATGGAGACCAGGCGTAGGGGTCATTAGTGCTTTATCAGACAAGTGCCCAACTAGTTATGTTATATTACATGGTTAGTAAGAAACATCTTCCAGGGAGAATAATTCCATTAGGGGTTCCTTTCCCTGGGAGGCATGCCCTAAAGTGCATGCCCGGACTGCGAAAAAAAAGCAGGAAAGCATCTGGGGGCAGATAAATAAATAGGTAAGAAATCATCTTTCAATTCACCGACCGAATATTCCCTTAAGGACGCTAGCTTTCGGCTTCACCTAGTCTGAGGTACACATCCGGTGACCAGCGGTAACAATCGCAGAGGTGCTCCCTTTACCTCCTAGCCGAACAATCGGGAACGTAGGGGTAAGCACACGAGCCAGGCAACCCAGCTTGGCCAAAACTAAGTCATATCGATGCATATAATGGTGAATAAAAGGTACATGCGGAAGTGTGACACATGTGTTGGGTATAAGGCCCGTATAAATAAGCTTCTGTTAGAGAAGCCCCCAGGTATAATGAGTGCGAGTAGCACGTCAAGTGTGTGCAAACAATGCGCAGGCGAGCCACCAAAGGCCCGCGAGAGAAGAAAGGGGGGGGGGAAATAAAAGACAGTTAAAGTATAAAATATAGACGGGGGAGGGAGACGAACTCAGAGTCCGGCGCTAGGCGTAGAATCTACGGAGACGGGCTCCGTTCCATGGGTTTGGCTCGAGTCGGTTATCCGATGCGTTTAGCGAGCAGTGCGCTCCTTGGTCGGACTTAGTCGATGATGAAGGGACCTTCCCATTTGGGCTTGAGTTTGTCCTTTTTCTTGTCCGGCAGGCGTAGAACTAGTTCGCCTGGCCGGTACTTCTCTGCTTTGATATCTTCGAGCCTGCTGTTGATAGAATGCGGGACGAGCTTTTGTCACATCACTCTCCTCCTCCAAGGCGTCCAAACTGTCCTACTGATCCAGCTCGGCTTCTCTTTCTTCGTACATGCGCACGCGAGGTGAGTCATGAATTATGTCGCAGGGCAAAACTGCCTCTGCGCCGTATACCATAAAAAATGGTGTGAATCCGGTAGTGCGATTTGGCATGGTCCGCAGCCCCCAGAGTACGAAGTCGAGCTCCTCTACCCAGTGCGTGTTAGATTCCCTAAGGGACCTCACTAGTCTGGGTTTGATGCCGCTCATGATTAGACCATTTGCTCGTTCGACTTGCCCGTTAGTTTGAGGGTGATAGACTGAAGCATAGTCGAGCTTGATGCCCATGTTTTTGCACCAGAGTTTAACCTCGTCGGCCGTGAAGTTCGTTCCGTTATCAGTGATGATGCTATGGGGGACGCCGTAATGGTGTACTACCCCAGATATGAAGTCTATCACAGGTCCGGATTCGACCATCTTAACTGGCTTGGCCTCTATCCATTTGGTGAATTTGTCCACCATGACCAATAGGTATTTTTGCTTGTGGGTTCCTCCTTTAAGGGGTCCAACCATGTCAAGCCCCCAGACCGCGAACGGCCAGGTAATGGGTATACTTTTCAGGGCGGTGGGAGGCATGTGGCTTTGATTAGCAAAGAGCTGGCAACCGACGCATTGTTGGACTAAATCCTGAGCGTCTGCCCGGGCTGTTGGCCAATAAAATCCTGTACGGAAGGCCTTGCTTGTTGGGGAACGCAGTAATTTCAAAAAATTTCCTACGCACACACAGGACCATGGTGATGGCATAGCAACGAGATGGGAGAGTGTTGTCTACGTACCCTCGTAGACCAAAGCGGAAGCGATCACAACGTAGAGGAAGTAGGCGTACGTTCTCCTCGCGAGCCTGCCGATACCAGCGCCGTTACTCCGGCACCTCCGAGTCGATCACGGCGTAGAGGAAGTAGTCGTCACGTTGTCCTCGCGATCGGCCGATCCTAGTGCCGTTACTCCGGCGCCTCGAGTTCTTGGCACACGTACAGCTCGGTGGCGCTCCTCGGGCTCCGATCCAGCAAAGCTCCGGGAGAGAGAGTTCCATCAAGACGACGGCGTGGTGGCGATCTTGATGTTCTACCAACGAGGGCTTCGCCTAAGCACTGCTATGATTTGACCGAGGTGGAATATGGTGGAGGGGGCACCGCTGCGGCTGAGAGCGATCTCAAGGATCAACTTGTGTGTGCTAGGGTGCCCCCCACCCCGTATATAAAGGAGGGAGGGAGGAGGTGGCCTGGCCACAAGGGGCGCACCATAGAGGGAGGAAACCTACTCCAAGTAGGTTTCCCTCTCTTCCTTATCTTATTTGGAGGGAAGGAAGGAGTACTAGTATTAGGAAGTAGTACTAGTAGTAGGAATAGGAAGAGGGGAAGGAGAAAGGAAGGGGCGGCCCCCTCCCCAGTCGGATTGGGCTTGGGGGCACGCCCCCCTTATTCCTTCTCCCTTCCTCCTACATGGGCCCAATAAGGCCCATATACTTCCCGGAGGGTTCCAGTAACCTCCAGGAGCTCCAAACTTCTCGGAACCTGTCCGGTGTCCATATATATCCGTCCAATATATTAATCTTTTTGTCTCGACCTTTTCGAGACTCCTCGTCATGTCAGTGATCACATCCGGGACTACGAACTCCTTCGGTACATCAAAATACACAAACTCATAATATAACCGTCATCGAAACCTTAAGCGTGCGGACCCTACGGTTCGAGAACAATGTAGACATGACCGAGACACATCTCCGGTCAATAACCAATAGCGGGACCTGGTTGCCCATATTGGTTCCTACATTTTCACGAAGATCTTTATCGGTCCGGACCGCATAACAACATACGTTGTTCCCTTTGTCATCGGTATGTTACTTGCCCGAGATTCGATCGTCGGTATCCAATACCTAGTTCAATCTCGTTACCGGCAAGTCTCTTTACTCATTCCGTAATGCATCATTCCGTAACTAACTCATTAGTTACATTGCTTGCAAGGCTTATAGTGATGTTCATTACCGAGATGGCCCAGAGATACCTCTCCGACAATCGGAGTGACAAATCCTAATCTCGAAATACGCCAACCCAACATACGCCTTTGGAGACACTTGTAATACTCCTTTATAATCACCCGATTCGTTGTGACGTTTGGTAGTACCCAAAGTGTTCCTCGTGCAAGCGGAAGTTGCATAATCTCATAGTCATAGGAACATGTATAAGTCACGGATAAAAGCAATAGCAACATACTAAACGATCGGGTGCTAAGCTAATGGAATAGGTCATGTCAATCAGATCATTCAACCAATGATGTGACCTTGTTAATCAAATGACAACTCCTTTGTCTACGGTCAGGAAACTTAACCATCTTTGATTAACAAGCTAGTCTAGTAGAGGCATACTAGTGACACTCTGTTTGTCTATGTATTCACACATGTATTATGTTTCCGGTTAATACATTTCTAGCATGAACAATAAACATTTATCATGATATAAGGAAATAAATAATAACTTTATTATTGCCTCTAGGGCATATTTCCTTCAGTCTCCCACTTGCACTAGAGTCAATAATCTAGATTACACATAATGATTCTAACACCCATGGAGTCTTGGTGCTGATCATGTTTTGCTCGTGGAAGAGGCTTAGTTAACGGGTCTGCTACATTCAGATCCGTATGTATCTTGCAAATCTCTATGTCTCCCACCTGGACTAAGTCCCGGATGGAATTGAAGCGTCTTTTGATATGCTTGGTCCTCTTGTGAAATCTGGATTCCTTTGCCAAGGCAATTGCACCAGTATTGTCACAGAAGATCTTCATTGGTACCGATCCACTAGGTATGACACCTAGATCGGAAATGAACTCTTTCATCCAGACGCCTTCATTTGCTGCTTCCGAAGCAGCTATGTACTCCGCTTCACATGTAGATCCCGCCACGACGCTTTGTTTAGAACTGCACCAACTGACAGCTCCACCGTTTAACAAAAACACGTATCCGGTTTGCGATTTAGAATCGTCCGGATCGGTGTCAAAGCTTGCATCGGCGTAACCATTTACGACTAGCTCTTTGTCACCTCCATATCTGAGAAACATATCCTTAGTCCTTTTCGTATTTCGGGATGTTCTTGACCGCTGTCCGATGATCCATTCCTGGATTACTTTGGTACCTTCCTGCCAAGCTTACTGACTAAGCATACGTCAGTGCGGTACACAGCATTGCATACATGATAGAGCCTATGGCTGAGGCATAGGGAACATCTTTCATTTTCTCTCTATCTTCTGCGGTGGTCGGGCATTGAGTCTTACTCAACTTCATACCTTGCAATGTCTGAGCAAGAACCCTTTCTTGGCTTGATCCATTTTGAACTTCTTCAAAATCTTGTCAAGGTATGTGCATTGTGAAAGTCCAATTAAGCGTCTTGATCTATCTCTATAGATTTTTATGCCTAATATGTAAGCATCTTCACCGAGGTCCTTCATTGAAAAACTCTTGTTCAAGTATCCCTTTATGCTATCCAGAAATTCTATATCATTTCCGATCAGTAATATGTCATCTACATATAATATCAGAAATGCTACAGAGCTCCCACTCACTTTCTTGTAAATACAGGCTTCTCCAAAAGTCCGTATAAACCCAAATACTTTGATCACACTATCAAAGCGTTTATTCCAACTCCGAGATGCTTGCACCAGTCCATAAATGGATCGCTGGAGCTTGCACACTTTGTTAGCTCCCTTTGGATCGATAAAACCTTCGGTTGCATCATATACAACTCTTCTTCCGAAACCCATTCAGGAATGCGGTCTTTACATCCATTTGCCAAATTTCATAATCATAAAATGCGGCAATTGCTAACATGATTCGGACGGACTTAAGCATCGCTCTGGTGAGAAGGTCTCATCGTAGTCAATCCCTTGAACTTGTCGAAATCCCTTTGCGACAAGTCGAGCTTTAATGAACAACAATATTACCGTCGGCGTCGGTCTTCTTCTTGAAGATCCACTTGTTTTCTATTGCTTGCCGACCCTCGGCAAGTCAACCAAAGTCCACACTTTGTTTTCATACATGGATCCCATCTCAGATTTCATGGCCTCAAGCCATTTTGCGGAATCTGGGCTCACCATCGCTTCTTCATAGTTCGTAGGTTCATCATGATCTAGTAGCATGACTTCGAACAGGATTGCCGTACCACTCTGGTGCGGATTTTATTCTGGTTGATCTACGAGGTTCTGTAATAACTTGATTTGAAGTTTCATGATCAACATCATCAACTTCCTCACTATTTGGTGTAGATATCGCAGAAACTGGTTTCTGTGATAAACTACTTTCAAATAAGGGAGAAGGTGCGATTACCTCATCAAGTTCTACTTTCCTCCCACTCACTTCTTTCGAAAGAAACTCCTTCTCTAGAAAGGATCCATTCTTAGCAACAAATGTCTTGCCTTCGGATCTGTGATAGAAGGTGTACCCAACTGTCTCCTTTGGGTATCCTATGAAGATATATTTCTCCGATTTAGGTTCGAGCTTATCAGGTTGAAGCTTTTTCACATAAGCATCGCATCCCCAAACTTTAAGAAACGACAACTTTGGTTTCTTGCTAAACCACAATTCATAAGGTGTCGTCTCAACGGATTTTGACGGTGTTCTATTCAACGTGAATGCGGCCGTCTCAAGAGCATAACCCCAAAACGATAGCGGTAAATCTGTAAGAGACATCATATATCGCACCATATCTAGTAAAGTGCGATTCTGACGTTCGGACACACCATTGCGCTGTGGTGTTCCGGGTGGCGTGAGTTCTTGAAACTATTCCGCATTGTTTCAAATGTAGACCAAACTCAGTAACTCAAATATTCGCCTCCACGATCAGATCGTAGAAACTTTATTTTCTTATTACGATGATTTTCAACTTCACTCTGAAATTCTTTGAACTTTTCAAATGTTTCAGACTTATGTTTCATTAAGAAGATATACCCATATCTGCTTAAATCATCTGTGAAGGTGAGAAAATAACGATATCATACGAGCCTCAACATTCATTGGACCACACACATCTGTATGTATGATTTCCAACAAACCTGTTGCTCTCTCCATAGTACCGGAGAACGGGGTTTTAGTCATCTTGCCCATGAGGCACGGTTACTTAAGTGCCAAGTGATTCATAATCAAGTGACTCCAAAATTCCATCGATATGGAGTTTCTTCATGCGCTTTATACCGATATGACCTAAACGGCAATGCCACAAATAAGTCGCACTATCATTATCAACTCTGCATCTTTTGGTTTCAACATTATGAATATGTGTATCACTACTATCGAGATTCATTAAAAATAGACCACTCTTCAAGGGTGCATGACCATAAAAGATATTATTCATATAAATAGAACAACCTTTATTCTCTCGATTTAAATGAATAACCGTCTCGCATCAAACAAGATCCAGATATAATGTTCATGTAAGCGGCACCAAATAACAATTATTTAGGTCTAAAACTAATCCCGAAGGTAGATGTAGAGGTAGCGTGCCGACCGCGATCACATCGACTTTGGAACCGCTTCCACGCCGCATTGTCACCTCGTCCTTTGCGGTGTTCTCTTAATCTGTAGTCCCTGTTTCGAGTTGCAAATATTAGCAATGTAACCCGATTATCAAATACCTAGGTGCTACTGTGAGCTCTGGTAAGGTACACATCAATAACATGTATATCACATATACCTTTGTTCACCTTGCCATCCTTCTTATCCGCCAAATACTTGGGGCAGTTCCGCTTCCAGTGACCAGTCTGCTTGTAGTAGAAGCACTCAGTTTCAGGCTTAGGTCCAGACTTGGGTTTCTTCTCCTGAGCAGCAACTTGTTTGTTGTTCTTCTTGAAGTTCCCCTTCTTCTTCCCTTTGCCTTTCTTCTTGAAACTAGTGGTCTTATTGACCATCAACACTTGATGCTCCTTCTTGATTTCTACCTCCGCAGCCTTGAAAGATTGCGAAGAGCTCAGGCATAGTCTTTACTAACCCTTGCATATTATAGTTCATCACGAAGCCTTTGTAGCTTGGTGGCGGTGATTGAAGAATTCTGTCAATGACACAATTATCCGGAAGATCAACTCCCGGTTGAGTCAAGTGATTGTAATACCCGGACATTACGAGTATGTGCTCACTGACAGACCCATTCTCCTCCATTTTGCAGCTATAGAACTTATTGGAGACTTCATATCTCTCAATCCGGGCATTCTGTTGAAATATCAACTTCAACTCCTGGAACATCTCATATGCTCCACGACTTTCAAAACGTCGTTGAAGACCCGGTTCTAAGCCGTAAATCATGGCACACTGAACTATAGAGTAGTCATCAGCTTTGCTCTGCCAGACATTCTTAACGTCGTCGGTAGCATCGGCCGAGGCACTGGCACCTAGCGGTGCATCCGGGGCGTAACTTTTACGTGCAGCAATGAGGATAATCCTCGGGTTACGGACCCGATCCGTGTAATTGCTACCATCATCTTTCAACTTTGCTTTCTCAAGGAACGCATTAAAATTCAACGGAACAACAAAGACGAGCCATCTATCTACAAGCAGACATAGACAAGCAAGATACTATCGGTACTAAGTTCATGATAAATTTAAGTTCAATTAATCATATTACTTAAGAACTCCCACTTAGGCGGACATCTCTCTAGTTATCTAAGTGATCACGTGATCCAAATCAACTAAACCATAACCGATCATCACGTGAGATGGAGTAGTTTTCAATGGTGAACATCTTATGTTGATCATATCTACTATATGATTCACGCTCGACCTTTCGGTCTCCGTGTTCCGAGGCCATATCTGCATATGCTAGGCTCGTCAAGTATAACTTGAGTATTCTGCGTGTGCAAAACTGGCTTGCACCCGTTGTAGATGGACGTAGAGCTTATCACACCCGATCATCACGTGGTGTCTCGGCACGACGAACTTTGGCAACGGTGCATACTCAGGGAGAACATTACTTGATAATTTTAGTGAGAGATCATCTTAAAATGCTACCGTCAATCAAAGCAAAATAAGATGCATAAAGGATAAACATCACATGCAATCAATATAAGTGATATGATATGGCCATCATCATCTTGTGCTTGTGATCTCCATCTCCGAAGTACCATCATGATCACCATCGTCACCGGCGTGACACCTTGATCTCCATCGTAGCATCGTTGTCGTTTACGCCATCTATTGCTTCTACGACTATCGCTACTGCTTAGTGATAAAGTAAAGCAATTAAAGGGCGTTTGCATTTCATACAATAAAGCGACAACCATATGGCTACTGCCGATTGCCGATAACTTCGGTTACAAAACATGATCATCTCATACAATAAAATATAGCATCACGTCTTGACCATATCACATCACAACATGCCCTGCAAAAACAAGTTAGGCGTCCTCTACTTTGTTGTTGCAAGTTTTACGTGGCTGCTACGGGCTGAGCAAGAACCGTTCTTACCTACGCATTAAAACCACAACGATACTTCGTCAAATAGACTCCGTTTTAACCTTCTCAAGGACCGGGCGTAGCTTTCAGTTCAACTAAAGTGAGAGAGACAGACACCCGCCAGCCACCTTTAAGCACGAGTGCTCGTAGCAGTGAAACCAGTCTCGCGTAAAGCGTCTGGCGTAATGTCGGTCGGGCCGCTTCATCTCACAATACCGCTGAACCAAAGTATGACATGCTTTGGTAGGTAGTATGACTTGTATCGCCCACAACTCACTTGTGTTCTACTCGTGCATATGACATCAACGCATAAAACCAGGCTCGGATGCCCTTTGTTGGGGAACGCAGTAATTTCAAAAAATTTCCCTCGCACACGAGGACCATGGTGATGGCATAGCAACAAGATGGGAGAGTGTTGTCTACGTACCCTCGTAGACCAAAGCGGAAGCGATCACAACGTAGAGGAAGTAGTCGACGTTCTCCTCGCGATCCTGCCGATCCAGCGCCGTTACTCGGCACCTCCGAGTCGATCACGGCGTAGAGGAAGTAGTCGTGACGTTGTCCTCGCGATCCAGCCGATCCTAAGCGCCCGT
The DNA here is from genome assembly GCA_021605145.1 of Aegilops bicornis. Taxonomy (NCBI): domain Eukaryota; kingdom Viridiplantae; phylum Streptophyta; class Magnoliopsida; order Poales; family Poaceae; genus Aegilops; species Aegilops bicornis. The sequence goes on from CM038673.1 coordinate 156,406,775, forward strand.
TACTCCGGCGCCTCCGAGTTCTTGGCACAAGTACAGCTCGGTGGCGCTCCTCGGCTCCGATCCAGCAAAGCTCCGGAGAGAGAGTTCCATCGACGGCGCAGGCGTGGTGGCGTTCTTGATGTTCTACCAACGCAGGCTTCGCCTAAGCACTGCTATGATTTGACCGGGTGGAATATGGTGGAGGGGGCACCGCACGGCTAAGAGCGATCTCAAGGATCAACTTGTGTGTGCTAGGGTGCCCCCACCCCGTATATAAAGGAGGGAGGGAGGAGGTGGCCGGCCACAAGGGGGCCGCACCATAGGGAGGGAAACCTACTCCAAGTAGGTTTCCCTCTCTTTCCTTATCTTATTTGGAGGGGAAGGAAGGAGTACTAGTATTAGGAAGTAGTACTAGTAGTAGGAATAGGAAGAGGGGAAGGAGAAAGGAAGGGGGCGGCCCCTCCCCAGTCGGATTGGGCTTGGGGGCGCCCCTCCCTTATTCCTTCTCCTTCCTCCTACATGGGCCCAATAAGGCCCATATACTTCCCGGGGTTCCGGTAACCTCCCGGAGCTCCAAACTTCTCCGGAACCTTTTCGGTGTCCAAATATATCCGTCCAATATATTAATCTTTATGTCTCGACCATTTCGAGACTCCTCGTCATGTCCGTGATCACATCCGGGACTCCAAACTCCTTCGGTACATCAAAATACACAAACTCATAATATAACCGTCATCGAAACCTTAAGCGTGCGGACCCTACGGTTCGAGAACAATGTAGACATGACCGAGACACATCTCCGGTCAATAACCAATAGCGGGACCTGGATGCCCATATTGGTTCCTACATTTTCTACGAAGATCTTTATCGGTCGGACCGCATAACAACATACGTTGTTCCCTTTGTCATCGGTATGTTACTTGCCCGAGATTCGATCGTCGGTATCCAATACCTAGTTCAATCTCGTTACCGGCAAGTCTCTTTACTCGTTCCGTAATGCATCATTCCGTAGCTAACTCATTAGTTACATTGCTTGCAAGGCTTATAGTGATGTGCATTACCGAGATGGCCCAGAGATACCTCTCCGACAATCGGAGTGACAAATCCTAATCTCGAAATCGCCAACCCAACATCTGCCTTTGGAGACACTTGTAATACTCCTTTATAATCACCCGATTCACGTTGTGACGTTTGGTAGTACCAAAAGTGTTCCTCGTGCAAACGGGAGTTGCATAATCTCATAGTCATAGGAACATGTATAAGTCATGGATAAAAGCAATAGCAACATACTAAACGATCGGGTGCTAAGCTAATGGAATAGGTCATGTCAATCAGATCATTCAACCAACGATGTGACCTTGTTAATCAAATGACAACTCCTTTGTCTATGGTCAGGAAACTTAACCATCTTTGATTAACAAGCTAGTCTAGTAGAGGCATACTAGTGACACTCTGTTTGTCTATGTATTCACACATGTATTATGTTTCCGGTTAATACATTTCTAGCATGAACAATAAACATTTATCATGATATAAGGAAATAAATAATAACTTTATTATTGCCTCTAGGGCATATTTCCTTCATTGCTTACAAGGGCCCGGGCTGCGGTGTGGTGCCCACCGAGTCCGGCATGAATTTCAGCCAGAAGATTTCGCCCTTCCTCTTCGGAGATACACCTTTGAAGGACTCCGGTTGTGCTTTTCTTATAGAGCTCTCCCTCATGGACCTTATAGGCATTAGATCGCCGTACTATGCAGCGGGCCTCATTTTGGTCCTTGGGAAGTCCCTGCCTAGTTAAGTAAGCTAGGAATGGCTTGGTCCATGGGGCAATGACTGCCATTATTTCGTGGGCTGAAGGTGTTATTTCATTGGCAGAACCACCGATTGTGTCAGAATGTGCGGTGTCGGGCGGTGCGGTTGGGTCCGGATTGTTTTTTTCGGACTCCCTTCCCATAGTACGGATGGCTTAAAAAGCCGTTCCAGGAAGATGCTGGGAGGGACGGCATCGCGCTTTGCGCCGGTGCGTGCCAATACGTCCGCCCCTTGATTATTATCCCGGGCTATATGGTGAAATTTGAGCCCTTCAAACCGAGCTGACATTTTCAGAACGGCATTACGGTAAGCTGCCATTTTTGGATCCTTGGCGTCGAAGTCTCCATTTATTTGGAATATCGCAAGGTTCGAATCCCCTCGCACCTCTAGGCGTTTAATGCCCATGGAGACCGCCATCCGGAGGCCATGTAGAAGGGCCTCGTATTCGGCTGCATTGTTGGAGTCCGTGTACATTATCTGGAGTACGAATTGGACTGTGTCTCCGGTTGGGGACGTCAGGATGACGCCAGCCCCGAGGCCGGCCAAAATTTTGGAGCTGTCGAAGTGCATGATCCAATTAGAGTATGTGCCGTACTCTTTAGGAAGTTCGGCTTCAGTCCATTCGGCGATGAAGTCGGCCAAAACTTGCGACATGATAGCTCGTCGTGGTTTATAGGTTATGTCGAATGGTAGGAGCTCGATGGCCCATTTTGCAATCCTGCCAGTCGTGTCGCGGTTGTTTATAATGTCATTAAGAGGTACTTTGGAAGCTACTGTTATCAAACACTCTTGAAAGTAGTGTCGCAGCTTCCAGGATGTCATGAAGACTGCGTACGCTATCTTTTGATAATGTGGATACCGGGACTTGCATGGAGTTAGGACAGTGGATACGTAGTACACTGGTTTTTGAAGACGGAACTTGTTTCCGTCCGTTTCTCGTTCGACGACGAGCACCGCGCTTACAACTTGATGTGTTGCTGCGATATATAATAACATTGGTTCGCCCAAGTTGGGCGCGGCCAGGACCGGATTTGTTGCCAATATGGCCTTTATTTCTTCGAGTCCGCCTGGTAAGCATCAAATCCACTCGAAGTGTTTGGTGCGCCGGAGGAGGCGATAAAGGGGTAATGCCTTTTCTCCTAAGCGGGAGATGAAGCGGCTTAGAGCCGCCACGCATCCAGTCAATTTTTGTATTTGCTTGAGGTCTTTTGGGATATCCAATTGTGACAAAGCTCGGATCTTGGCTGGGTTTGCTTCAATTCCTCTACCGGATACAATGAAGCCCAAGAGCTTTCCGGCTGGTACGCCGAAAACGCATTTTCCCTGGTTGAGCTTAATGTCATATGCTCAGAGATTGTCGAATGTGAGCCTCAAGTCGTCTACTAGAGTTTCGACGTGTTTGGACTTGACGACCACATCGTCTATGTATGCCTCCACTGTTTTGCCGATCTGGTTTGCCAGACATGTCTGAATCATGCGTTGATATGTTGCGCCGGCATTTTTGAGCCCGAAGGGCATTGTGTTGAAGCAGAATGGTCCGTATGGAGTAATGAATGCCGTTGCGGCTTGGTGTGGCTCCGCCATCTTGATTTGATGGTAGCCGGAGTATGCGTCGAGGAAGCACAATGAATCGTGCCCTGCGGTAGCGTCGATAATTTGATCGATGCGGGGAAGGGGGAAGGGATCCTTTGGACAAGCCTTGTTAAGGTCCTTCAAATCGACACACACACGCCAGGATTTGTCCTTCTTTGGTACCATTACCAGGTTTGCTAGCCAGTCCGGATGTTTTATATCTCTGATGAATCCGGCTTCTAATAGTTTGGCTATCTCCTCTCCCATTGCCTGTCTTTTGGGTTCGGAAAATCGCCGAAGAGCCTGTTTGACTAGCTTGAATCCTTTTAGGATATTTAGGCTGTGCTCTGCCAGCCGGCGTGGGATTCCTGGCATGTCTGAAGGGTGCCAGGCAAAAATGTCCCAATTTTCCCGTAGGAATTCTCGTAGTGCGGCGTCTACATCAGGGTTTAATTGTGCCCCAATGGAGGCCGTCTTTGTAGGGTCCGTTGGATGGACTTGGAATTTGACTATTTCGTCCGCTGGCTTAAAAGAGGTGGACATGGATCTTTTGTCAAGTATCACGTCGTCCCTATTTACCATGGAGCGCAGCGCCGTGAGTTCCTCGGCCGCTAGGGCTTCAGATAGCGCCTCTAGGGCTAGTGCGGCCGTCTTATTTTCGGCGCGGAGAGCTACGTCCGGATCACTGGCAAGGGTGATGATTCCGTTGGGCCCGGGCATTTTGAGCTTCATGTACCCGTAATGGGGTATAGCTTGAAAAATTGTGAATGCCTCTCATCCTAATAAAGAGTGATATTCGCTGTTGAACGGGGCCACATGGAACGTGATCTCCTCGGACCTGTAGTTGTCTGGCGATCCGAATACTACATCAAGTGTCATTTTTCCAGTGCAACATGCTTCCCGACTAGGGATTATTCCTCTGAAGGTTGTGTTGCTTCGCTCAATGCGGCTCCAGTCTACTTCCATTTTTCGAAGGGTTTCCTCGTAGATGAGGTTTAATCCGCTGCCGCCATCCATGAGTACCTTAGTAAGGCGAAAGCCGTCCACTATTGGACTGAGGACCAATGCGGCTGGTGCTTGGGCTGTTCGGAATTTAGGTTCGTCACTGGCGTTAAAGGTAATAGCCGTGTCGCTCCATGGATTTATTGTTGCTCCTTGGTAGATTTCGGCGAGGCTGCGAGTGTTCGTTTCCGCATATTATTTGATGCGAAAGTCTCGAAGACTGTTAATACCGTACTGGTACTGCTGGGCTGGTTCTCTGGGGCTAGAAGCTCTTCACCACTTTTGGCCACCTGCCGTAGTATCCAACATGCTCGATGGCTATGTGTTGGAGTGGCGCCCTCTGTACTATGGATTTTGTAGGGTCCGCTGAGCCATCCCTCCAGTATGGTTCCGTGCCCTTTAGGGGGTTTTTGCTTTTTGGTTTTCAACCCAGGTGCCTGAATATGATGCACCCTTTTATTTCGGACTAGGGTTGTGTTCGGAGCTGGATTGTCCCAAAATTTGGTTTCGGTTTTCCAGGCACTCTCCATCGCACAGTACTTTCGTACTATGGACGCCAAGTCAGCGAAGCGTGTAATTTCGCAACGACTTATGGCGTTCATAATTCCCTTGTCCGTGCAATTATTGCAGAAGATTGAGATTGCGCTTTCTTCATGGAAGTCCTTTATCCTATCCATAACCAGGAGGAATCTGGCCCAGTAATGGTGTACTGTTTCAGCGGGCTCCTGCCGGATTCGTGATAGATCGCTTGTGTTTGGGCAGGCGGCTGGAATTAAATTCGGAACCCTGTCCAATCTAAGACTCAAGGGCCGAAAAGTTTCCGAACTTGGAAGCTTGGGTTGTTGGATGTTGTCCAACGAATCAGGCCCGCTGCCTAACTTTAGGTTCAGTGCTTGACTGACGTCCATCTCTCCGCGGGAATCCGGCATGGAGGGGTCAGGAATTCGGACATGGCTTGTCCTTAATGTAGAAGAAGAGTCGCCGTGTTGTTCCTCCACCACCGCAACATGGTGGGACGCCTAGGGAGAGTTGATCTCTCTCAGATCGGTTTTAGGCCCAATCTGATCATAGTCTATAGAGACTCCCAGGGCGGCGATGCAATCCAAGAGCTCGTTTTAGGAGGAGAGCTCCATCGGATCTAGCTGCTCGGTGAGTTCCGAGTTGACGTGAAGATCGCTTTTGATGACCCGAGAGGTCATCGTCGGCGCGGCGGCCGAACAGGCGGTCATAAGAAAACCGCCTAGCCGGATAGTTTGGCCGATGGCCAAAGCTCCTTTGGCAACGGTGCCGCCTTTAAAGACGGGACGAGGCATCCTTCCTGATTGCGACGCCACAGAGGAACTCTCAATGAAAGCACCAATGTCGGTGTCAAAACCGGCGGATCTCGCGTAGGGGGTCCCGAACTATGCGTCTAGGCGGATGGTAACAGGAGACAAGGGACACGATGTTTTTACCCAGGTTAGGGCCCTCTCGGTGGAGGTAAAACCCTACTCCTGCTTGATTAATATTGAGAATATGGGTAGTACAAGAGTAGATCTACCACGAGACCAAGGAGGCTAAACCCTAGAAGCTAGCCTATGGTACGATTGTTGTTCGTCCTACGGACTAAAACCCCTCCGGTTTATATAGACACCAGAGAGGGCTAGGGTTACACAGAGTCGGTTACAATGGTAGGAGATCTACATATCCGTATTGCCAAGCTTGCCTTCCTCGCTAAGGAAAGTCCCATCCGGACACAGGACGAAGTCTTCAATCTTGTATCTTCATAGTCTTGGAGTCCGGCCAATGATGATAGTTCAGCTATCCGGACACCCCCTAGTCCAGGACTCCCTCAATCGATCTACGGATCACGGGGGCGCGCCCCAACGCGTGACGATGACCGTCACGCCAGATATACCAATAAATCCGGTCGGACCGAATACAATGTAGCCCGGCACAGAGGCGCCGCACACTCCCAATGCTTCACTGATGAAGTAATGGATCATGAATTCCCAGAAGAGTTTAAACCCATGAACATTGAATCATATGATGGTACTACAGACCCCGCTGTATGGATAGAATATTTCTTCCTCTACATTCAGATGGCCCGCAGAGATGATCTACACGCCATCAAGTACCTCCCACTAAAACTCAAGGGACCGGCTCGGCATTGGCTGAATAGCTGGCCAACAAACTCCATCGGGAGTTGGGAGAACCTGGCAGAAGCATTCCTGGACAACTTCCAGGGCACTTATGTGCGACCACCGGATGCTGATGATCTAAGTCACATAACCCAACAGCCCGGAGAGTCAGCCAGGAAATTTTGGACTCGGTTCCTAACCAAAAAGAACCAAATTGTCGACTGTCCGGATGCCGAAGCCCTAGCGGCCTTTAAGCATAACATCCGTGATGAGTGGCTTGCCCGACATCTCGGCCAAGAAAAGCCAAAATCCATGGCAGCCCTGACGACACTCATGACCCGCTTCCGTGCGGGCGAGGATAGCTGGTTGGCCCGCAACAACAACACAACAAGCAATCTTGGCTCATCAAAAGCCAGAGATAGCAACGACAAACCACGACGCAACAAACACAAGCGTCGCAAAAATGGAGATAGCGCCGAAGACACAGCAGTGAATGCCGGATTCAGTGACTCCAAATCCGGTCAGCGGAAAAAACAATTCAACAAAAACAATTCGGGTCCGTCCAGTTTGGACCGCATACTCGACCGTCCATGCCAAATTCATGGCGCCCCAGGAACACCGGCCAATCATACCAATAGAGAATGTTGGGTCTTCAGATAAGCCGGCAGGTCAGGTGCTGAAAACAAGGGAAAGGGGTCTCAAAGCGACAATGACGATGAGGACCCCCGATCACCGAAAATAGGAGGGCAAAAGAAATTTCCCCCGCAAATCAAAACGGTGAACATGATAAACGCCACCCACATTCCCAAGCTAGAGCGAACGTGCACTCTTAGGGATGTTGACTTAACGAAGCCAGTCGCCCCACAATACAACCTATGGCCGATCACCATCGATCATAAAGATCGTCCGGCCAATAACAACCAGGGCAATCCAGCCGCACTCGTCCTTGACCCAATAATTGATGGATTCCACCTAACATGAGTCCTTATGGACGGAGGCAGCAGTCTAAACCTATTGTATCAGGACACAGTGCGCAAGATGGGTGTCGATCATTCGATGATCAAGCCCACTAAAACCACCTTTAAAGGTGTTATACCAGGTGTGGAGGCCAATTTTACAGGCTCCATCACTCTGGAGGTAGTCTTCGGATCACCAAACAACTACCGTACCGATGTGTTAGTCTTCAACATCGTCCCCTTTCGCAGTGACTATCAAGCACTGCTCGAACGAACCACGTTCGCTCCATTCAACGCGGTGCCACATTATGCCTACTGTAAGCTCAAGATGCCCGGTCCACGTGGCGTCATCACAGTTAATGGCAGGGCAGAACTTCCCCTCAATATCGAAGAGTCTATCGTCGCTTTAACAGCAGAAGCAACGAATGGCACCTTTCAATCAAACCTCGAGCCGACGGCCAAGCTCCCGGACACCGCCAACGAAGTCCGAACTACTGTGCGGCAGGATAGCCCGGCTCGTCCGGAGTTCAATTAAACACTCCGGCAAAAGTTAAGACAGGCCACATACTGCGGCTCAACCGCTCTGTGGCACAAAACCATTTCTTGCATTTTCTTTGCAGGTTCACCTTTGCGTAGGCCAGGACGGATTCGTCGAAACAGTTTAAGCGCGTAAGGGAATCTCTAGATATTCCCCTCGATGATCATCCGACTACACTCCGGATCCGCATACAGCTTCCTCCCGCCTGGTCTCAGCAGGTTCCGCAGTCATATTTCTTTTCATCACATTACCTATACTCATACGCATCGACGTATTACTCAAATATAACATGTGGATTTATATGATGCTTATCTGCTGTTATTTCTTACTGAAAATATTTTGTCAACAGGCAGCGGCATGTCGCGTTATGCCTTAATACGCCAGGGGCTTCATTATACCCATAATATGGCAATAATGTCCGAACACCTTCACGGCAGTTCGGCACCCCGAACTTATAGCATTATATGCATCAGCTCCGAATCATGTCTTGGGTCAATAGTTGGGTTTGCCCGGCTCCCATGTTTTGGTACCTTACGTTCCACTATATTGGCTAAGGTAGAACAGGGAGAAATACTGCGATTGTGTCCCGGTTCTTCCGGACGAGCACCTCAGTAGAGAAGGCCGAAAACTTATTGTCATGATACGGCGAGAGACTGGTCAGCTGTTCAAGAGGTTGTAAAATCTTTAAGGATTTCTTCCGCATAATGCCATAACCAATGCAGCGTCCGATGGATCGGCTGTTTTCCGATCAGGTGCTTATAGAGCCCCTCGTGCGGTCTTTCAAACACCAGGGGCTGCGCCTACCTTCCTTTTGTTAAAACTCCTATGGCTAAGTGAGAGTGATAAAGCCCTATAGTTGATTGCCTGGTTCGTTGTGCTGAACACCTCCTTCAAGGACCCAACACTATGATAAAGAGTGCTCAGGTTTATCCCGAACACCCCCGTACTTACTACGTGGGGGCAGAAGCCGACGACTGGCCAACTCTCAGGATTAATATATAAAAACGGCCGCACAGGAGGAGAAGCTTTCAAATAACAAGCAATAAATAATATAAATGACCTTGTTCAACATTACAAAGGACAACATGACTGTATTCATGGAACTATAATGTCCTTGGTACATTGCTCCGCCGCAAGGAGGGCCCCTTTCAAAACACCATCATAATATAATTTAGGCTTGCGGTGCTCCTTTCCCTCCGGCGGTCCCTCGGTCATCAGCTTTTCCGCATCCATCTTCCCCCAATGCACCTTTGCACGGGCGAAGGCCATTCATGCACCCTCCATACAGACCGACCGCTTGATGACTTTGAGTCGAGGGCAAGCACTCACAAGCCGCTTCCCAAGCCTGAAGTAACTGCTCGGAATCGGCTTGGCGGGACATAGCCGGATAATCAAATCCTTCATGGCTAGCTCGGCTGCCTTATGCAGTTCGATCTGCTGCTTTAGTTGATCGATAAAAAGCACCGGATAATTCGGCGCCAGATATTGCATCCAGAAGAGCTTATCTGCAGTGTTCCTTTCTTCGGCTCGGTAGAATTGTGCGGCATCAGATATGCTGCATGGCAGCTCCACAAATACCCTTGGAGAAATCAGAATTCAAACTATTAACTTGATTTTCTCCTTTCAAATACCCGCTTTGTATAGAAAAAGCCTTACCAGCCACAACTTTCCTCACCTCCTGGATTTCCTTCAGGGCACCTTGGGCATCCCCCCGGGCATCACTTGCGGCTTGGCGAGCTTGGGCGAGTTCGGATTCTTTCGTTGATAAACTCTGCTCCAAAGTCTCGCATTTTATCACGGCCTATTGAAGCTCTCGCTCAGCTTCAATAACTCGGGCCTCGTGCTTTTCGCGAAGAGCCTGCTCTGCGCTACCTTCTTCTCGGCTTCGGCCACAACCTTCTTAAGAGCCTCAATTTCGGTCGTCGCCCCTAGAGCACATCATAGAAATATTTTCATCATGCACACTTAATCATTTGTGCTCAATGAACAAGGTCTCTGCATACCTTGGTTATCCTCCAGTTGTTTCTTCACTTGGCCAAGTTCTCCTTCGGCCCGCTCCAGACTATGCCTCAGTCCGGATACTTCTGCTGCATGAGAGGCGGCAGTCGCTACAAACGCCTTCTTATTAAAAGAGATAGATGTCATCAAGTGAGTCTACTGCGAACATAAAATTGATCCTCTGTCGGTTCTTCTTTTCACCGAACAGTGTATCAAGGGCTGCTATCTATACTATGACACTCTTCCAAACCTCATAAAACATACCTCAAAGCCTCTTATAAGGCTGATACAGGATTCATTCAGTCCACTCTCAGCGGAATGAATCTTCTCAATCACCGCACCCACAAGGGCACGGTGTTCATCAATGATGGAGGCGCCCTTCAGCGCCGCCAATCAAGCATCCGGCACCTCTGGTTGGACAGAGGTCGTCGGTGGAACAGCCAATGGAGGCCGCCTACCTGATTCTGGGGCCTTATTTGTCTACGGGATCGTGTCTGGCTGGGGGCCGGATTCAAGATGACCCCCACCGTCGAAGTCCACGAGAGCCTTCTCTCCCGTGTGTCCGGGCCCTGAAGTCTAGCCTCCAGGCGTCGCCTTTGCGATCTTTCCCCCTCCTCTGTGGCCTGGGTCCTTCTGGGATCAAACCTAGGTGTCATTCACATGTTTGGGGGAGGGGGCCTTCGGGGGTGTCCCGCTCTCCATTGCATTCGAACCCAACGAATCCTCCAACGAGGATTGCTCGGCGCGGGACCTCGCCGGGCTGTAAAAAGTACGACTCAGATTAAAATATTATGCCATGACAAGTCTGGACGAATATGCGTGTTCGGATGTTATACTCACGAGTTCACCAGGCGCTGGGCCCTGGGATCCCACTCCGGGCTGCTACCGGCGGCGGCGGTGGACTCCTCTGGAAGAGGAGTTTTTCCCCTCTTAGGCGACTCAGCCTCCAAAGATGTGGAGGCCGTCCTTTTATTTCTTCCCCCCACTGGGGATTCATCTTCCTCCTCCTCCTCGTCCTCTTTGGAGGAGGAATGGGCATTGGAGTCTTCGGATTTTGTGTCTGAAGCGCCACGACGACGGAGGCTGCCCCTGGTCTTCTTGGCCTCCTTCTCGGCCTTCTTCTTCGGCGCCTTGTAAGGCGCCAGGACCAGCATCTTCGTGAGAAGAGGGCTGGCCGGTTCTTCTGGCAGCGGGGCCGGACAGTAGATCCGCCCCGCCTTCTTCGCCCAGCCCTAGGAGAGTTGTGGGAAACACATTAAGCATTTTCCTAAGGATATGCGAATAAAACATGTGAATTGTCAGCATAGAGTGACTTACCGAACTTGCAGGGCGGGACAATTGTTACCCGCGGTCCTCGGTGGAGTCCGGTTGTCGGTGGGAAATGACACCTATGGGATCATGAGGATCCCTTCTGCGGTTGCGGGGTGCGGGGCTGTGAGAAGAGCAGGATTAGCAGTAAACACAACACTACAAAAAAAAGAAACATCCGTGACATTTTGGGCCGAACGAATTTTTTTTCTGTCATACATATGACACTTCTATGACGATAATTGTGACAAAACCCGGTATCATCATAGATGTGGTGGGCTCCTACTTCTATGATAAAAATCATGACAGAAAATGGGCTTTTTCGTCTGCCTTGGCGGGCCGGAGACGCAGCTGCATGACATTCTTTGGGCCGTCCATGATGTAAAAACCGTGGTAGAAGCGAGGGGAGGAAAATTTCGGGAGTTGTCGGTTACGGTGGGAGAAGCGTCGCGCGTTTCTCTCGTCTGTGCACGCTGCGTGTGTGAGGCGTTGGCTCTAACTGAACCCGAGCGAGGCACTGAACCCGAGCGATTGCACTGCAGGCTACGCGTTACTGAACCCGAGCGATTGGTCGATGGCTGTTAACTGAAACCGATGGAGCGATTCCTTCGCTACTGCTGCTAATTGAAGCCGATCGATGCTGCCTCTGGGATGAACAGTCAGCGTTGCAGGGGGGTTGGATGAACAGTGAGTGGTGGCGTTGCCTCTGGATGAACAGGAACCCGTGGTGTGGACTGCCGGATGAGCGATGAAGCGGTGGAGGGGTGGCCGTGGAGGGTGGTTCAACGGGACCCCACGTCTTTGTGGAGGGCTGGATGAAGAGTAGACGGTGGAGGGGTGGCTGTGGAGGGGTGGTTGAACAGGACCCCGTGGTGTGGAGGGCTGGATGAACAGTAGACGGTGGAGGGGTGCCCGTGGAGGGGTGGTTGAACAGTAGCCGGTGGAGTAGCGCGGTGTGGAGGCTGGATGAACAGGAGCCCGTGGAGGCTGGAGGAGGTCGACGGTAGCCCGTGGAGGCTGGAGGAGGTCGACGGTGGAGATGAACAGTATCCCGTGGAGTCCCGTTTTGCGGTACGCCACACCCCTTCCCCCCACCCCGTTTCGACCGTAGTGCTCCAACACAAGTCCGTTTCGTCCGTTTTGCAATACGCCACACCCCTCCCGATGAACAGGACCCCCGTTTCGACCGTAGGAGGTCCGTTTCCTCCATTTTGCGGTACGCCACACCCCTGCCGATCAACAGGACCCCTGTTTCGATCGTAGGAGGTCCGTTTCCTCTGTTTTGCGGTACGCCAGGACCCTCCCGTACAACATGACCCCATTTCTAACATGGCCGGTCGAACACAAGGCCGTTTTCTCCGTTGTGCGGTACGCCAGGCCTCGTTTCCATCGCCTGTTTCGTCCAAGCCCTCCCGATGAACACGACCACGCATTCCGTTCCGACCCAGCCGGTTGGCTCCCCATGAACACGACGATGACGTTGTTTCTCCATTCCGACCCAGCCATGTACGTATGCGCGATAGGCGTTAGAGACCCTGCCCGTATGTACGTACGTGGCCGTATTTTATTTCTTGCACCCTCGCCGTTGTACGTACGTGTACATGCTACGTGTGCGCCTCTACTACGACGCGTGCGCGCCTCTACATCCACCAGTATATATGTATGTACACGTTCGCGACCAGAATGACAATGCTACGTACGCTTCGACCAGGTTGGTCCCGACTGTCAGGCAGTTCCTTGCGTGCGAAAATGTAGTTGGTGGGTCCCATCAGTCAGAGGGGCGAATCATTTTTTTTGCCCGGACGCACTTCCTTTGCGTGCGAAGATGTAGCTGGTGGGTCCCAGCGATCGTGGGGTGAATCATTTTTTACCGGACGCACTTCCTTGTGTGCGGTTGTAGCTGGTGGGTCCCAGCGATCGGGGCGAATCGTTTTTTTGCTCGACGCACTTCCTTGCGTGCGAAGGTGTAGCTGGTGGGTCCCAGCGATGGGAAACATTTTTTTTCACGAAATATGGTGGCCCGTCCGGTGGGTCCCCGCTGTCAGGTGGAGGAATAATCATTTTGCGCGTAATAAGGAGGCACTTCCTTGCTGCGGACGTGGACCCAGCTATCAGCCTCTCCACGTACAGTCCACGTCCGATGGAAGTCGTTCCTTGACCATGTTGACCACGCCGCGCCGAGAGCACCACGGCGGTGGACGACGGCGAGGCCTAGGAAGGGGACGACTCGGAGCCGGGGAAGACGCAACAGTGGATGCCCACGCGAAGAGGAGTACGAGGGTTCACTGGTTCGGCTGCGGTGTGAGGCTGTTGTCGCCGTAGATTAACAGGGGGTGTGGGTGAGTAGAGGGATGGCCTGGCCAGCGGTGGGAGTAGTAGGGGGCGGTGAGGCCTCCGCGGCATCCTGGCCCGACCACGGGAGGCAGGAGCACGCGACACGACCGACGCTGGTTTGGGCGGCTGGAGCAAGAAGACCAGAGGTTGAAGAAGCACTACAACCGTTGGATGAACATCATATGGTAACAGGAGCTAGAATCGTTCATATTGACTAAGTTGACAAAGCCCTCCGTCCCCGTCAACTTGGTAGGCCCACAAGTCAGCCTCCCAAAGGTATCGGGTTCCACTTGGCAGGGGGAGTATTCATTTTTTTGTGCATAATAAGGAGGCACTTCCTTGCATGCGAAGATAGCTGGTGGGTCCGACAAGTCAGCGGGGGGCACGTTTTTTTCACGAAATATAGAGGCCCGTCCGGTGGGTCCCAGATGTCAGGTGGAGGAATCATTATTTTGCGCGTAATAAGGAGGCATTTCCTTGTGTGCGGCCGTGGAACCAGCTGTCAGCCTTTCCACGCACAGCCTACTTCCGATGGTGTCGTTCGTTGACCACGCCGCGTCGAGCGCATCCCGACGGCGAGGCCCCGGACTGCAACGAGCTGGAGATGGGAAGACGCGGGAGTAGAGTCACAGACGAAGAGGTGTACGAGGGTTAACTGGTTCGAGTGCGGTGTGGTTCGGCAGTCGTTGGAGAAGAACAGGTGGTGTGGAGGGTTGGAGGGATGGCCTGGCCAACAGTGGAGTAGCGCTTCATAGCGAAGCGTGCTAAGCAGAGCTGCTAGCAGCAGGAGGCGGGAGGTGGTCCCGGCGGCGCTGGAGGAAGAAGACGAGAGGTTGAAGATGGATGCTGGCCGTTGGATATAAATCCAACGGCTAACATGTCAGAATCATTTGTTGACTAAATTTACAACGACTTGCGTTGTCTTCGACCTATTGGCCCACATTTCAGCCTCCAAAAATGTGGCACGTATTCAACCAATTTTTCAGAATTTACAGTCTTTTTTTTGCGCGGTAGAATTTATAGTCAATTTGATCTTTTTTTGTTTGAATTACAACCATTAGCTGGGCTGGGTGAACAATTAATGTAGTTTTCATGTGGCCCATCTATCTATCTATTATATACTTAAAACAGAAGTAAAATAAGACACCGCGTTCTTCCACATACGTTAAAATAATATGCACCATTGATCTGTAATAATTACGGCTGAGATTTAAAGATATTACGTTACGTGCCTAAAGCGTGTATTGAACCGACACGTCTAAGGTGTGTTAATAAAAAGCTGGAAAAAATAGATGATTCGAACCGACACGTCTAAGGTGTGTTAATAAAAAGCTGGAAAAAATAGATGATTCATGAATCGGCAAGTAACTAGCAGGTATGGGTGATTTCTAGAAAAACAAAACACGGATGGTTAATTTCAAGAAAAATATAGCACGTGGAACATACCAAAGCTGTCACGTACATGTATCTTTGTTGAAAAAGTGCAACCACCGTCACGTGGATCAGATGGACAGCTAAAAGTTTATAATCCCAACTACGTGGAAATAGAGTTGTGCGTGGAAAGAAAGGAACAAGTAATCAACTCTGATTTGGATTCTAATGAGAAGAAAAAAAGAGGCACGCCACACATACCTATACCAATATCATGTACTGTACGTCTGTACATAATTAAAACGAAAGCCGGATAAACAGATAAGCCACCAAATTAAATATTTAAATTAAAATATATACTTTTATATATACTTCTATAATTCATCTGTAGTGCTTAAATATAAATTTTAACTCATAAGGTCGAACATGTATTTAAATTTGAATAAATCATTATTTGATTCCAGCCAGATTAGAATATAAGTTGACGAGAACAATACGTAAACAAAAAAACCTACGAAAAGATTCAACAAGATAATAAAAATTAATACAAACTCTTTAAGATACACACTAATAGTGTTAAAGGAATTTTCATTATATAAAATTTATCTATAGAGCTAAAATACAAAAATTACCCATAAATGTGAACATGTAATTTCAAGCAAATCTTATGTGATTCTAGCCCATTCAGACTATAAATTTGTGAAGAATAGACAAAAGAATCTATCACAAGATTCAGGAAGACCAAATATTAAATACTAACTTTTTATGATATACACAAATAGTTACTTAGGCTCAGAGTAAGAGGGTAGTGTCATGGGCATTTAGAAGCATGTGTGGAAGATCTACGTGCATGGTATTGTGCCATCTCAAAACAAAGTTGCAAGACAGTGATGAAGATAGAGGAAGATGACATAAAATCTATACATTTAATTATGGATGAGATGATTTCGCTTGGTAGGAGGCTAAGCTATCAGAAGTCACCACTTATCACACGCCAATGACTTTAACAATAATAATACATTTACCATAATGATTTCAGCGGAGTTTGATCATGTTTCCCCAAGATAATATATCAATTGTAACGTCGCAACTTGGTTAACACTAGGCTACGTGAGGGGAATTGCAAATTGACATAGAGTAGTCGAAGAGAGAAATCAGAAGATAATTATGGAATTATAAATATTTTTTATTGTACGGCGCTGACCTTTATCACAGTCCAATATGTCTTCCAAGAATAATACAATTAAATGCAGAGTCCCCGGGTCTTATCTTTTTTGAAGATGCACATTTTATATATTATAATTTTTATAAAATTAAATATTGCTAGAGAAATACGGGTGGTTAATAGAAAATCAAATATAATAAATAGAGTATAGTGAGCGATAGAGAATACTACGGTAAAAATGAAGAACTAATTCATGTCAAATGTGAAGTGCCTCATTTTTTCTAAAAAATACAATTACATGCAAAGAAAGTAGGCATCATTAGTTACAAGCTCTGGCTAGATCCGGTGAAAGAACATTATAGCCAATTTACCCACCATTCATCATTATGTTTGTTCAGACTTGGAATCAGTATACATAATTACATTATGATGAGAAGATGTGGAAGCCCATATGTGGATATGTGGATATATGATATCAAACTAATAAAAGAATACATCCAAAATATGATTGTCAATGACTTAGACAGTGCAACACATAACAAGGTGATTGTTAAGAAAAAGCTGGAGCAATGAAATCTAGCGATTAATTATTACAAAAAGCCTATGGTTTGGCATGCCATTGTTTGTTTTGATCTTTGTTTTTCACACAACCAAAGATGTACCTATACCTTTATACAAATAATAGAAATATGTGTAGCAGGTTTAACAGTGTTTACTGTAGATACAAATATTACCTACATTTTTAAATAAATAAGCTATAGCGATAGATCAAATGAAATAATGTTGGTAGATAAAACCCGCCAATATATGAAAAACTTTCTGAGACATCTAGCCGCGCAAATGCGCGGGTCACACCGCTAGTTTATTTTATTTCCTAAAAAATTACAGGCCATTTGCACTTTATCTAGATACACGATTTTGTTGGGCTGATTCTAATTATAATGTTAGGCTGGGCCAGCAATGTTATCAAAAAATAAAAAAGGGCTGAGCATTTTGTTATAAATATATTTAAATAATAAGTGATATTATTACATTCGTCCTTAAATCTTACCAAGCTTTTGTAAACAATCACTAGGATTTTCGTGCCAAAACAATCCAGGATTTTATTTGTTAAGAAATTATTTTTATAAGTTAATAAGATGTGGGATATTGTTTTCTTACATATATAAGTATCTGTTAAACATATGATTACAATAAAAATAATATATAATAACATATAAAATAATTTAAATATATATAATATAGTTAAAAGGGAAACATAAGTTGTACCTTGCGTTCCTATTCTTATATAGAAAAATAGAACAAAACGCTGCGTTTTCTTCAAAAAAAATACATAAATTGGGCTGTCGAAAATAAAACCTCGGATGGGAGGTCCATAGGCCGGTCGATACATGACGGCCCTAAAAAAATACAAAGAGGCCCTCCCATCTGAGGTCGTGGGCTACGCATGTTAAAAATGAAAGCCTAGACGGGGCAGCCCAAAACCACGTCCAACACTTGCCAAAACTCCGTCCCTCATTTTCTCTTTGTTTCACACACTCAACATTGTGTGGGCATTTTGACTGTGCATCATATAAGATGTGCTATGCATGAATGTTGATCAGCATGATATTAACTGGCTGGTAGTTCCATTTTCGACCACGAATAAAACTTCGAACATGATGTTAACCCTGTTTGAAAAGGCCGTGTTAATATAAATGCTCTGCCTCTGAAAGTTGCAGTTTCTTATCTGAAACTGAACTTGCAGTTTCTTATCTGAAACTGAAACTTGCAGTTTCTTATCTGAAACTGAAACTTGCAGTTTCTTCTCACCTGCACTTTTATACTCCTATGAAACTACATTTTTTTAAGTGCTAAAAATAGATCTCTAGAATTCATAAAATTCTTCATATGCTCAATACTGCAAATCTGAAATTCAAAAGACATTCATATCTGAAAGTACTCTCAAAATACACAATACAAAACACAATTCACAACCTGCAAATACTGACAACCCTAAGCTCCTCCTGACAATTCACAACTTGCCCGACTATTGGGCTGGGGGGTAGTCCCATCCTATTCCTGGGCGGCAGACAGTCGCCCCGTGAGACGATGTGAACGGCGAGGGAGACGATGGCGGGGAAGCGTCATCGGGCCAACTGCTTTTCTCCTCTTGCAGTTGGGTTCGGTCGACGAAGACTCCACTGGCTCGCTCTGGCAGGACACCCTCACAAACGGCACCCTGTAGATGCTCGATCCTTCAATCTCTGGTGGATGCTCCATCTGGGATCGATACTCCCATCACTGCTCCCTCACGATCGGATTCGGTGAATCTGTTTGCTCCCTGGCCTAGAGGAGCAGCTCAATGTACCCCGGCGCGACTCCCTCCGGGAGTATCGCCTCCTTTTCGCTCTGTTGCAGATATTTGGCCATGGATGTCGCCGTCGCCGCTAGTTGGTCCTTATTGTCAAACCAAGACTGTATCTCCAACATCCTAGCTAGCTTCACAGGGTCGCCGTCGCCGCTAGTTGGTCCTTATTGTCAAACCAAGACTGTATCTCCAACATCCTAGCTAGCTTCACAGGGTCGCCGTCTGCGATCCTCACGTATCGGTTGTACTCCTCCATCGATCTACTTCTCCACAACACCTTCACTACTTGGCGGTGGTTTTTGAATGGAAGAGGAGAGGAGCGGCGCTTGGTTTTGGATTAGAACGGGAGAGGAGCGACGCTGGTTTTGGACTGGAGCAGGAGAGAGGAGGGACGGTGGTTTTGAAATGGAAGAGGATAGGAGCGGCGCTGGATTTAGATTGGAACAGGAGAGGAGCGGCGGTGGATTTAGATTGGAACAGGAGAAGAGCGGAAGAGCGGCGCTGGTCTTGGAAGTATGTTTTTGTTGTTTTGCGTATTTTGGGTCAAAGTTTGACCACGTACTGTATGTGACAAGAAAAATGTGAATGCATGTCACCAAAAATTGTATCATTTGGTTCGTATCTGAATGTACTTTCAAATTATATTATTTTTGCAACGTACAACATATATTTTATGTGCAAAAATCATGGTCAATTATGACCCAGAATAGAAGGGAGACTAGTTAATGTGGGGTCGCTTTCTTAATTGAAGGGTAAATTTATTTTCATTTTGATCCAGTCACAGCGCGCCGGCCTTCTCACCCAATCCTAAATCGCTGCCGCACGCTCCTCTCCCTCTTCTCCATTGCAAAACCACCGCCTCTCCTCTCCATCATCTCCATTCCAAAACCACCGTCTCGCCTCTCCCTCTTCTGATCTTATACATTGCAAAACCACCTCCTCTCCTCTCCATCATCTCCATTCCAAAACCACCTCCTCTCCTCTCCATCATCTCCATTCCAAAACCACCGTCTCTCCTCTCCCTCTTCTGATCTTCTCTCCATTGCAAAACCACCTCCTCTCCTCTCCATCATCTCCATTCCGAAACCACCTCCTCTCCTCTCCCTCTTCTATATTGCAAGACCACCGTCTCTCCTCCCATCTTCCAAAGCTAGCACCGGACCACTCAGAACGACATCTATGGAGAGGATGCAGCAGCGAATCAGGCAGATCGCCGGTGGCGACCAGGCAAAGTTAGCCAGGTTGAAGGAGATCCTTAGTTGGTTTGACAATGAGTGGCAGATTTCGAGGATGGCGCGGGCCATGTGGCAATGTATGCGAAAGAGCGAGACGGAGGCGATGAGGGCGGCGATGTACATGTACTCCTCGGCGGCAGTCATGCTGCAGTCCTCCGAGTTCATCGAGTATCTCCTATGGGCGATGGAGAAGACAGATTCGCCATAGGCGACAGTCAGGCGGAGGTGGTGGGCGTATAGGTCGAAGGTCGAGCACCCAGAGGATAACGAATCGATCGAGTATGGTGTGTTGTTCCTGAGGGTGCAGAGCCAGCTGGAGTCACAGGAGTATTCGTTCTCCCACCACAAGAGGAGGCCGTATGGCGCGACGTCGCTTCCTCGACGTTCTCCACGGTTCCCTCGACGATCGCCTCATTTCAACGGCGGCGGTAGGGTTTAAGGTAAGCTTCGCACTAACCTAATCTTCCACCTGCTCATGCTTACAATCAGTGTGACAGCTAATGAAAATCATGCTTACAATCAGTCTCCCAAGATTACGCCAATCACCCTAAAATAGCTCTGGACCTTTGGGTCAAAGTTGTGACACAGTGTACAAATAAAGAAAAATAGATTGGTGCTTCTTTCACAAAAGAGTACTCCCTAGAAAACTGCCAATATAAGCTACTAGTATTTGGTTAGATGATTTGTTGCCGAGAAAGATCCATCCACAGAGAGCGCCACACATCCCACTGGTTGTGGTGGATGCCAATACGTGCATGCAACATGGTTGGTGTCGGTAATTTTTACTTGGCACACCTCGCACTCTGCATATATGCCGGTTCCATACGTACATTTGTGCAGTTCCACCAAAATGCAGCTGAATAACCCTGTTTGCATAGATAATGAAAAATCGTGATTACATTATAGTGGCACTAGTAGATGAAACACACAAAATAAATAGAAGAAAATATTGCGATAGTATCATAGTATGCCATGCTGCGAGGGAGAGATGGGCCCTGCGACGCCTCATACGGTATGCCTCATACTGGACATCGTCCCAAGTCTCCTAGATACACCTTCTGCCAGTGATGAACAGCAGTGTATAGCAGTAGTACAAGGAGGCGCCTTGAGACATTCAAATCTCTATTTATGTACATATCAACTAAAATTAAGCACCCCAGTTTGCAGAAATGCTTAAACATTAACAATGGGACTAGTTGATGAAACATACTTTAACAAAGAGAAGCACTTTCTTTATCTACATTGGAAATGAAATGGTAGAGATGACACTCGCTCTATTTTAACTGTATTATTACTTCATTTTATCAGTGACACTAGGGTCGAGCAGGTGGCAAACGAGATGTATCGTGCGTCGCAAGGATGGAGGCCGGGGTGCTTAGGCTGGGATCTTTGTCAAGCTGGCTCTTTCAGTCACCAACATGGATGATTCAATTCATGGGACCTTTTGGTGCAGTTCACCTAAAATGAAGCAATGTCCCGTGAGCTAGCAGCTTCTTCTTCAATTTTTTTTTAAGAAAAGGGCTCCAGCACCGCTTCCATTTCCATCGGAAAACGAAACCCACAGAGCTTCTTCTTCATTACTTGCAATAAAATTGAGCAACATCAAGGTTGGTTGTGAAGCTCCTGGAATGCTCAACTATAATTTGGATATCATTTGTGCAGTTCAACTAAGATCGAGCGTGAAATGTATATCTCTGTTTGCACAAAAAGGTGGAAAGGAGGGTGACTAACAAGTAACAAGTGATGAAACATGCATCAAATTAAAAGAAGCATGTTCCTTATCTGAATGGAAATCCTACAAGGACAGTAGCAATTTCAAAAGCAGTGGCATTGCTAGATATTAGTGTGGGCATCAGGATTAACTATGACAACCGTTAAATACGACATTACTTTGGGCACAGGAGAGTAGGCGGACCAGGACAGTTGCATTTCTAACGAAAAGAACCAACTTATCTTAATGGGAAATTTTAGCAGGACATGTAAAGAAGTGCCATTGATTCATATTACTAGAGGCATTACATTGAAAACAACATTGGTTTAACGTGTCCTTACTTTTAACAAAGACGATCGCTACATTTTACCAGTGGCATTACATAAGAGTGGCTCGGGGCAACAAACATCAGAACAGGATATCTGGTTGGTCCCATTTTTGTTCGGTATAGCCACCTTATACTGTGTGAGGCTAGCAAATCTAGTGCTGGACTTACTCTGTTGACTTGTCCCCCAGTCCCCACTTTTTTCCTTTTTCAACCAATAGATCGGGTTTATATTGAGTTTGTACTACGTTTCCCTTTATTTCCCTATTAGACCTAGAGACCAGTTGGATAGCCAGTCTCTGCTACTTTTCACCCCCATTATTTCCTCTTTCGACCAAGTCCTAGATTCAGGTAACAAATCCTCCCCCACCCCCACCCCCTTTCTTCCTTGTTTGAACCAAGTAGTACTAGATTCGAGTGCATGAACTAGTTTTACCTCTTAAACGTAAAAACGTTAGGTGGTTTTCGAACAGCCGATCGATCCTATCTACGAGGGATCCTGAGAAATAGTAAAAGTTACAAATGCGGCGACGTCAGAGCTCGGAAATGAAACAAGGCCGGTTTGAAGGAAGTTATACGATGGTCGGCTGGGATGTCGCTAGGTGGGCGGCGGGAGGCCGGGTCTGCCCACACTACGGCAGCGAGGAAGAAGGTCGGAGGCCCTCCCTCGCCAATGTGCTTGGGAGAGAGCGGCAAGGCAGGATGATCGGGACGCGCCCAGCAGTGGGTAAGAGCCGTCGCCGAGGACGACCGCGTGAACGTTGCACCTTCTCACCTTCCCCGGTGGAGAGGATCCGACTGGATCTGTGACCAGCGGTGAGCAGAGAGAGAGAGTGTGTGGCCACCGGTGTCGTGTTTAGATCTGGAGAGGCCGAGACGGTGTGAAGAGAGCAACACTAGCAAGCAAGTGCGGAGGCTCCTGCCTATATAGTGGAGTAGTACTTAGTTTTCTTTTGTCTACCGGAGCCGGCTTGACCTCGTCAATGACTGTCGAGAAGTCTTCATGCACGTGGCCTGGAGGCGCAGTTGTCGTCATTTTGATCTGAAGCGCCGGATTATAACATATAACACGAAAAAATGCCACATGACAAGAAATCATAACCTCACTGCCCAAAGGAGACAACATGAATCCCGACGGACAAACTAGACGAGGAACAAAGCTCAAATTAAAGATAAACTCGTAGAAAAGGGGTCCGTCGATAGATGTCCTAATTAGCATAGCCGGCTTGACCTAGATGCCAGCCGAGTAGTCACTGTTTGTGCATGTGCCCCCAATGACTAGCCCAACTCAGTTGTCGCTGTTTAACCCTCGCGATGATCCAAGCACATGACACATAATTTTGCGAGATGACAAGAAAACTTTTTTTAGATTTCTCACCACAGCTACAGCCATGTACAACACAGCCTGCACGATATGTAGACGATAGCCAATCTAGGCGTGTCTGCTAGAATCTGGTCACATGCATGGACGAACCGATCTTCCATGTCTTGCAGGGATCGTCCAGGCACCAACGTAGTACAACACTTCTCTAGTACTATTGCTCGTCTCCCTCTTCTATTAAGTCACCCGACTTGCGGGGCCGGGGAGTGTGCCTATGGTCGGTTCTCAATTGCCGTCCCACATGTGTATGCGAATGCAATATGACGCGCGTTCAATTCGGAGAGCAGTGTGCCAGACCGACCAACCGTCTGGGGTGCGACGCGAACGCGATGTGCGTGCTGTATACTCCGTACATGTGTACCGCCATTTTCTAGACGCTTTGCTCCATGGTGCGGGTGCAATCCATGGATACAAAATTAGTATACTATATACTATTTAAAAGTCGAGGGCGGGGCTTTTCCTGCCTGGTAGGCGGCGGGACAGTTCCGCCTAGTCGGTTCGACAGAGACGCGAGAAGACGAGGGAGTAGGCTGCTGCAAACGTAGGGTTGTGTGATTTGACAGCCAGTTAGTGCTGGACAAGTGGGGCCCCGTGATTTGACTTGCCATTATCATTTTAACTGTGGTGCTACGACCGGTGTGAGTCTCCTGATTCCTGACCTCCTCCAAATAGGTGCCTCTCCCAATGCTCCACCATGTAGTAGTAGAGGCTGGCTCTTGCATGAGAGCCCACTTCTCCACTTTTTCCTTGCCTCTCTTTCCTCCACATATGCAAAAATGCCATGTAAAGCGCACCCTCCGTCTAGGTGTGTAAGTCATCTTACTAAAAATCAAATAATCCCAAAACACTTAGGGCGGTGCAGTAACTTCTACCTCGTTTCTTGTTTCTTGACATATCAACCAATAAGAGATAAAGGGTGTGCATGCTTTTAATGACTTGAGACTATCAAACACGACATGCAGTGGTTAGTTCATTTCATGCAATACTATTAATTAGCAAATAAACGTTAACGTTTCCCGTTTTCTCCTCCTCCTTGGTCACGGTGCATAGCCTAAGATGGTATTGTACTTACTTGCTCCTACAGGTGCTTAAGCTTGCCACATAGGCATAAAGTCTGATGTGGCAAGTTAATCAAGAAGAGAGAGACTAGTTTGGTGACCCAAGGAAGAAACGGTGCTAAGCGCGTGTACCTAGGTGAAAAGACAATTTTGATTCTATAGCTAATTAAATGAAGCAAACTTAGTAACACCATTTCATTGGAAGAGGTCACTCCTTGGCAAATGCAATAAATACTAGTACTCCCTGTGTCCCATTATATAAGAACGTTTTTGACACTACACTAGCTAGTCTCAAAAACGTTCTTATATTATGGGACGGAGGGAGTAATGAAGAAAGAGATAGAGAGGAGTAAAAAAATACACTTATAGCCAACCTTATAGCCAACCTTGTTGTAGTATGAGTGACTAAGTGATGACTATGTATGACATGCCAACATCAGATAGCCTAACGCACCGTGTTAAATATCCAAGGGCGCGACCGCGCGAGCGACGCGACGGTCGTGGTAGGTGCGACCATGATACGGGCTGCTGGCAGCCCTTGGATCTGAGATCAAACGGTCGCACGCTAAGTTGCTGAAAATTTTAATAATAACCCTCCAGGATAGGATATTCACCCATAGGTCTAGAATCACGCCATGCAACCGTTCGATCTCATATCCAAGGGCTCTCGGAAGCCCGTATCATGGGAAAATGGAAAGCCACTACCCTGCCGTTCGCACGCTGCCAGTTCGCTCCTACTCTTTCCCTCACGTCCTTTAATACTACGACAGTTCGCTCCTAGTCTTCCCGTCCATTCACATTACGGCAGTTCCACTAATCCTAACCCTCCTCCCAAATCCATGGCGTCCCAAATCTCCCTCATCAGCGGTGAGTACAAGGTTAGAACCATCACCGGCGATGAGTTCGACGTCATCTACACCTGCATTTCATGACGGTGAAAGGATGCCTTTCTTGCTTCAGAGGCATGTTCGAAAACTCACATGATGAGTGGGTCGCTGGGCTAGATGTTGAGTACACCATAGTCCTAGGACGAGAGAAGGATCTAAAGGACGAAGAGAGGAAGAAGCCCGCCGTGATCCAGGTTTGCGTACATAACGTTTTCTTGGTCTACCACATATGTCATCCGACGTTGAGTGCTAGGATTTTAAGAACTTCCTCGAGGAAAAAATAGTCAAATTCGTTACTGTAGACTTTAAGAACGACAAAGAAGTCCTGCGTCAGATAGGCCTCATTGTAGGCAACCCCTTCGACCTCCAGAAGAATTGGCTGGTGCCCTCTCGTCAGCCCTCAATGCTGACCCTGGCAGGAGCCATGGTTCATCCTTCGTACCGCAAACTGGAGAAACCTCATTACACGTTTCATCGTCATGCATGGCAGCGGAATGTGCTAGATATAGACCACATCCAGTATGCTGCAATGGATGGCTACCTTTGTTTCAATATCTACAAGGGATGGATAAAGAGCAACAGCCAAGTTGGCGGTTCAAGCAAAGAAGTATCGGCCAAGAGGAAGGGGGACAAGGAAGAAGTCGAGGACGTGGACGAGGACTCCGAGTAAGGTGGCAGTGTTGTTGCTCATGGCGGTTCTAAACTTCTAATGCAGTGTCTACCGGATTAGTTGCATAGTTTAATTTCAGGTGTGCTTAGTTTAATTTGAGGGGTGTGTTGTGCTGAGCCCCCAATGTAACTATGTTATGTTTCTTCTCGTTACTTTAACTCTTCAGTATGTACATACTAGTACTAGTGTTTCTTTAATAGAATTTAGCACCTCAATTAAGCACGTACTACCTTTTTTAATAGTACTATATGCATAATTTGGCGACGAGCGCTCTCTATATGTACCACCTTTTCTTAAAATTTCAATTTTTGCTCCATGGCGCAATCCATCGATAGTGGAGTACTATTGTACAAAAGTATACATTTTTAAAAGGCTAGCGTACTGTTCATCACATATATATATATATATATATATATATATAGCCAGTTAAATTCTCAACCTAGAACGACATGCATGCCATGTATTAAACCGATCCAGAGGAAGTATAGTAAAAATGAGATGATTTTACCCAGCGATCGGCGGGGGAGCATGACCTATCATGCGGTCCCACGTGTCATGATGTACCACGGCGATGCGCGTGTCCCTCTTGAGGCAGAAGCAATACTAGTACGTGCTTTGAGATGATGTCGAACCGAAGTGTGAAATAATGGTTGCTTCGTCCGTCTGGGAAGGTGCGGCATTGTGATTTGACGTCTCATTGCTCATTACTACCACTGGGCCGGTACGAGTGGGGTGCGTCCCCCCTGCTGTTCTGCACTGTTATTTCATGCTTGACACGTCGACCCAGTTGCACATGAGATGACCCCCACATCCTTTGTCAAAATAAACAACACCCCGTTCAATGCATTTCACTCTTCCGTGCAATGGACGTGCACCTTACTTGCTCCTACAGGTGCTTAAGCTTGCCACATAGGCATAAAGTCTGATGTGGCAAGTTAATCAAGAAGAGAGAGACTAGTTTGGTGACCCAAGGTAGAAACTTTGCTAAGCGCGTGTACCTAGGTGAAAAGACAATTTTGAGTCTATAGCTAATTAAATGAAGCAAACTTAGCAACACCATTTCATTGGAAGAGGTCACTCCTTAGCAAATGCAATAAATACTAGTACTCCCTGTGTCCCATTATATAAGAACGTTTTTGACACTACACTAGCTAGTCTCAAAAACGTTCTTATATTATGGGACGGAGGGAGTACGAAGAAAGAGATAGAGAGGACTAAAAAAATACACTTATAGCCAACCTTATAGCCAACCTTGTTGTAGTATGAGTGACTAAGTGATGACTATGTATGACATGCCAACATCAGATAGCCTAACGCACCGTGTTAAATATCCAAGGGCGCGACCACGCGAGCGACGCGACGGTCATGGTAGGCGCGACCATGATACGGGCTGCTGGCAGCCCTTGGATCTGAGATCAAACGGTCGCATGCTAAGTTGCTGAAAATTTTAATAATAACCCTCCAGGATAGGATATTCACCCATAGGTCTAGAATCACGCCATGCAACCGTTCGATCTCAGATCCAAGGGCTCTCGGAAGCCCGTATCATGGGAAAGTGGAAAGCCACTACCCTGCCGTTCGCACGCTGGCAGTTCGCTCCTACTCTTTCCCGCACGTCCTTTAATACTACGGCGGTTCGCTCCTAGGCTTCCCGTCCATTCATGTTACGGCAGTTCCACTAATCCTAACCCTCCTCCCAAATCCATGGCGTCCCAAATCTCCCCGATCGGCGGTGAGTACAAGGTTAGAACCATCACAGGCGATGAGTTCGACGTCATCTACACCCGTACTTCCGCGACGGTGAAAGGATGCCTTTCTCGCTTCAGACGTATGTTCGAAAACTCACATGATGAGTGGGTCGCTGGGCTAGATGTTGAGTACACCATAGTCCTAGGACAAGAGAAGGATCTAAAGGACTAAGAGAGAAATAAGCCCGCCGTGAACCAGGTTTGCGTACATAACGTTTGCTTCGTCTACCACATATACCATGCCGACCTTGAGTGCTAGGATTTTAAGAACTTCCTCGAGGACAAAACAGTCAAATTTGTTACTGTAGACTTTAAGAACGACAAAGAAGTCCTGCGTTGGATAGGCCTCATTGTAGGCAACCCCTTCGACCTCTAGAAGAATTGGCTGGTGCCCTCTCGTCAGCCCTCAATGCTGACCCTGGCAGGAGCCATTGTTCATCCTTCGTACCGTAACCTGGAGAAACCTCATTACACGTTTCATCGTCATGCATGGCAGCGGAATGTGCTAGATATAGACCACATCCAGTATGCTGCAACGGATGGCTTCCTTTGTTTCAATATCTACAAGGGTTGGATGAAGAGCAACAGCCAAGTTGGCGGTTGAAGCAAAGAAGTATCGGCCAAGAGGAAGAGGGACAAGGACGAAGTCGAGGACGTGGACGAGGACTCGAGTAAGGTGGCGGTCAATAGGTTTGCTCATGGCGGTTCTAAACTTCTAATGCAAAGGTGTCTACCGGATTAGTTGCATAGTTTAATTTCAGGTGTGCTTAGTTTAATTTCAGGGGTGTGTTGTGCCGAGCCCCAGCAGAACTATGTTATGTTTCTTCTCGTTACTTTAAATCTTCAGTATGTACATACTAGTACTAGTATTTCTTTAATAGAATTTAGCAACCAATTAAGCATGTACTAGCTTTTTAAATAGTACTATATGCATAATTTGGTGACGAGCGCTCTCTATATGTACCATCTTTTTTTAAAATTTCAATTTTAGCTCCATGGCGCAATCCATCGATAGTGGAGTACTACTGTACAAAAGTATACATTTTTTAAAAGGGTAGCATACTATTCATCATATATATATATAGCCAGTTAAATTCTCAACCTAGAACGACGTGCATGCCATGTAGTAAACCGCTCCGGAGGAAGTATAGTAAAAATGAGGTGATTTTACCCAGCGATCGGCGGGGGAGCATGGCCTGTCATGCGGTCCCACGTGTCATGATGTACCAAGGCGATGCGCGTGTCCCTCTTGAGGCAGAAGCAATACTAGTACGTGCTTTGAGATGATGTCGAACCGAAGTGTGAAATAATGGTTGCTTCGTCCGTCTGGGAAGGTGCGGCATTGTGATTTGACGTCTCATTGCTCATTACTAACACTGGGCCGGTACGAGTGGGGTGCGTCCCCCCTGCTGTTCTGCACTGTTATTTCGTGCTTGACACGTCGACCCGGTTGCACATGAGATGACCCCCACATCCTTTGTCAAAATAAACAACACCCCGATAAATGCATTTCACTCTTTCGTGCAACGGACGGGCACCTTACTTGCTCCTACAGGTGCTTAAGCTTGCCACATAGGCATAAAGTCCGATGTGGCAAGTTAATCAAGAAGAGAGAGACTAGTTTGGTGACCCAAGGTAGAAACTTTGCTAAGCGCGTGTACCTAGGTGAAAAGACAATTTTGAGTCTATAGCTAATTAAATGAAGCAAACTTAGCAACACCATTTCATTGGAAGAGGTCACTCCTTAGCAAATGCAATAAATACTAGTACTCCCTGTGTCCCATTATATAAGAACGTTTTTGACACTACACTAGCTAGTCTCAAAACGTTCTTATATTATGGGACGGAGGGAGTACGAAGAAAGAGATAGAGAGGAGTAAAAAAAATACACTTATAGAAAACCTTATAGCCAACCTTGTTGTAGTATGAGTGACTAAGTGATGACTATGTATGACATGCCAACATCAATAGCCTAACGCACCGTGTTAAATCTCCAAGGGCGCGACCGCGCGAGCGACGCGACGGTCGTGGTAGGCGCGACCATGATACGGGCTGCTGGCAGCCCTTGGATCTGAGATCAAACGGTCGCATGCTAAGTTGCTGAAAAATTTAAGAATAACCCTCCAGGATAGGATATTCACCCATAGGTCTAGAATCACGCCATGCAACCGTTCGATCTAAGATCGAAGGGCTCTCGGAAGCCCGTATCATGGGAGAATGGAAAGCCACTACCCTGCCGTTCGCACGCTGGCAGTTCACTCCTACTCTTTCCCGCACGTCCTTTAATACTACGGCGGTTCGCTCCTAGTCGTCCCGTCCATTCACGTTATGGCAGTTCCACTAATCCTAACCCTCCTCCCAAATCTATGGCGTCCCAAATATCCCCGATCGGCGGTGAGTACAAGGTTAGAACCATCACCGGCGATGAGTTCGACGTCATCTACACCCGTACTTCCGCGACAGTGAAAGGATGCCTTTCTCGCTTCAGACGCATGTTTGAAAAATCACATGATGAGTGGGTCGCTGGGCTAGATGTTGAGTACACCGTAGTCCTGGGACAAGAGAAGGATCTAAAGGACTAAGAGAGAAATAAGCCCGCCGTGAACCAGGTTTGCGTACATAACGTTTGCTTGGTCTTCCACATATGCCATGCCGACGTTGAGTGCCAGGATTTTAAGAACTTCCTCGAGGACAAAACAGTCAAATTTGTTACTGTAGACTTTAAGAACGACAAAGAAGTCCTGCGTTGGATAGGCCTCATTGTAGGCAACCCCTTCGACCTCTAGAAGAATTGGCTGGTGCCCTCTCGTCAGCCCTCAATGCTGACCCTGGCAGGAGCCATTGTTCATCCTTCGTACCGTAACCTGGAGAAACCTCATTACATCGTTTCATCGTCATGCATGGCAGCGGAATGTGCTAGATATAGACCACATCCAAAGATGCTGCAACGGATGGCTTCCTTTGTTTCAATATCTACAAGGGTTGGATGAAGAGCAACAGCCAAGTTGGCGGTTGAAGCAAAGAAGTATCGGCCAAGAGGAAGAGGGACAAGGACGAAGTCGAGGACGTGGACGAGGACTCCGAGTAAGGTGGCAGTGTCGTTGCTCATGGCGGTTCTAAACTTCTAATGCAGTGTCTACCGGATTAGATGCATAGTTTAATTTCAGGTGTGCTTAGTTTAATTTCAGGGGTGTGTTGTGCTGAGCCCCCAGCAGAACTATGTTATGTTTCTTCTCGTTACTTTAAATCTTCAGTATGTACATACTAGTACTAGTATTTCTTTAGTAGAATTTAGCAACCAATTAAGCACGTACTAGCTTTTTAAATAGTACTATATGCATAATTTGGTGACGAGCGCTCTCTATATGTACCACCTTTTTTTAAAATTTCAATTTTAGCTCCATGGCGCAATCCATCGATAGTGGAGTACTACTGTACAAAAGTATACATTTTTTAAAAGGGTAGCATACTATTCATCATATATATATATATATATAGCCAGTTAAATTCTCAACCTAGAACGACGTGCATGCCATGTAGTAAACCGCTCCGGAGGAAGTATAGTAAAAATGAGGTGATTTTACCCAATGATCATGGGGAGCATGGCCTGTCATGCGGTCCCACGTGTCATGATGTACCAAGGCGATGCGCGTGTCCCTCTTGAGGCGTATAATACTAGTACGTGGTTTGAGATGATGTCGAACCGAAGTGTGAAATAATGGTTGCTTCGTCCGTCTGGGAAGGTGTGGAATTGTGATTTGACGTCTCATTGCTCATTACTAACACTGGGCCGGTACGAGTGGGGTGCGTCCCCCCTACTGTTCTGCACTATTATTTCGTGCTTGACGCGTCGACCCGGTTGCACATGAGATGACCCCCACATCCTTTGTCAAAATAAACAACACCCCGATCAATGCATTTCACTCTTCCGGCAAATCTGACGGGCACCTTACTTGCTCCTACATGTGCTTAAGTTT
Source organism: Aegilops bicornis (assembly GCA_021605145.1). Taxonomy (NCBI): domain Eukaryota; kingdom Viridiplantae; phylum Streptophyta; class Magnoliopsida; order Poales; family Poaceae; genus Aegilops; species Aegilops bicornis. Next base: position 156,438,273 of record CM038673.1, read on the forward strand.
GCCACATAGGCATAAAGTCCGATGTGGCAAGTTAATCAAGAAGAGAGAGACTAGTTTGGTGACCCAAGGAAGAAATGGTGCTAAGCGCGTGTACCTAGGTGAAAAGACAATTTTGAGTCTATAGCTAATTAAATGAAGCAAACTTAGCAACACCATTTCATTGGAAGAGGTCACTCCTTGGCAAATGCAATAATACTAGTACTCCTGTGTCCCATAATATAAGAACGTTTTGGCACTACACTAGTGTCAAAACGTTCTTATATTATGGGACGGAGGGAGTACGAAGAAAGAGATAGAGAGGAGTAAAAAATACACTTATAGCCAACCATGTTGTAGTATGAGTGACTAAGTGATGACTATGTATGACATGCCAACATCAGATAGCCTAACACACCGTGTTAAATGTCCAAGGGAGCGACCGTGCGAGCGACGCGATGGTCGTGGTGGGCGCGACCATGATACGGGCTGCTGGCAGCCCTTAGATCTGAGATCAAACGGTCGCATGCTAAGTTGCAGAAAATTTGCAGAATAACCCTCCAGGATAGGATTTTCACCCATTGGTCTAGAATCACGCCATGCAACCGTTCGATCTCCGATCCAAGGGCTCTCGGAAGCCCGTATCATGGGAGAATGGAAAGCCACTACCCTGCCGTTCGCAGACGGCAGTTCGCTCCTATTCTTTCCCGCACGTCCTTTAATACTACGGCGGTTCGCTCCTAGTCGTCCCGTCCATTCACATTACGGCAGTTCCACTAATCCTAACCCTCCTTCCAAATCCATGGCGTCCCAAATCTCCCCGATCGGCGGTGAGTACAAGGTTAGAACCATCACCGGCAATGAGTTCGACGTCATCTACACCCGTTCTTCCGCGACGGTGAAAGGATGCCTTTCTCGCTTCAGACGCATGTTCGAAGACTCACATGATGAGTGGGTCGCCGGGCTAGATGTTGAGTACACCATAGTCGTGGGACATGAGAAGGTTCTAAAGGACGAAGAGAGGAAGAAGCCCGCCGTGACCCAGGTTTGCGTGCATGACTTATGCTTGGTCTACCACATATGCCATGCCGACGTTGAGTGCCAGGATTTTAAGGACTTCCTCGAGAGCAACCTAGTCAAATTCGTTACTATAGACTTTGGTAACGACAAGGAAGTCCTGCGTTGGATAGGCCTCATTGTAGGCAACACCTTCGACCTCCAAAAGAATCAGTTGGTGTCCTCTCGTCAGCGTTCAATGCTGACCCTGGCAGGAGCCATGGTTCATCCTTCGTACGGTAAACTGGAGAAACCTCCATACACGTTTCATCGTCATGCATGGTAGCAGAATGTGCTAGATATAGACCACATCCAGTACGCTGCAATGGATGGCTACCTTTGTTTCAATATCTACAAGGGTTGGATGAAGAGCAACAGCCAAGTTGGCGGTTCAAGCAAAGAAGTATCGGCCAAGAGGAAGTGGGACAAGGACGAAGTCGAGGACGTGGACGAGGACTCCGAGTAAGGTGGCAGTGTCATTGCCCATGGTGGTTCTAATGCAAAGGTTCACCGGAATAGTTGCAAAGTTTAATTTCAGGGGTGCTTAATTTAAGTTGAGGGGTGTGTTTTGCTGAGCCCCCGGCAGAACTATGGTGTGTTTCTTCTTGTTACTTTTACTCTTGATGAAGTACATACTAGTATTTCTTACATTTCATCTTTTAGTTGGTATAGTACTACCACTGCTTATTCACATTATATACATTACTATATATATGGCCAACATCATATAGCCAGCAGTTTAGTTGTCAAAGAATTTCATGGTGCTTAGTTTTGTCAAAGAATTCTGTGGTGCTTAGTTTTATTTGAGGGGTGGGTTGTGCTGGACACCATTATTGTGACTAGCCTTTTTAATAGTACTATATGCATAATTTGGCGACGAGCGCTCTCTATATGTACCACTTTTTTGTAATTTCATGTTTTTCTCCATGGCGGAATCCATCGATACTACTGCTGTACAAAAGTATACATTTTTTAAAAGGCTAGAGGGCGGGGCAGTCTAGCTTGGTCGGTTTCACGAGAGGCGAGGGCCTTTGTGATTTGACAGCTCATTACTGCCGGAAGAGGGGGCCTTGTGATTTGACTTTCAGATAAATGCTTTAAGCGACCTGATCGAGGAGGTGCAAAGAACCGTGCGGTATACTCAAGTTTTCCACTGGAGTAGTACTGCGACGAAGGAGCACGAAAGACAGCAGCCCAGTGCCATATGGCGATAAAAAATGATCTAATTTGCTAGTCATCTCATTGTTAGCATTTTTCTATTCATTCCTTCAAAAAACAAAAACCATTGTTCTATTCATGCCTCGCAGAGAACTCCGACACGCGGCGTAAACACCAGAAGCAAAAGATGAAACATAGCAGCAAAAGAAGAAGGAAGATTATCACCCCAAATGATCTAATTCGCCGCGGAGTCGTAACTGCTTCTTCATCGCCTCCACGACCTCCATCTCCTTGCGCGTCTCCTCCTCCATCTTCTTCATTCTATCCATGACGTGGGATTTCTCGACGCGAGCCTTCATCATCTGTTCCACGGCCGCATTACGTACGTTGACAGCAGCCGGGTGCTCGATGCGGAGCTTCACCAACTCCTCCTTCTGTTCCATGACGAGGGCCTACGGCATCTTCATCGAGGAACTACTATTCTCACGCAGCTTCTTCCAGCCGGCGTTCTTCTCCTTCAACAGGTCGATCTCGTGGCAGAGCTTCGCCTTGTCCTCCTGAAGTCGCAGGATTTCGCCGGTCGCCTTCTTCTCCGAGGCAATGCTCTTCTTCAGTAGCATCACCAAGCCGGCGGTCAACTCCCCCTGCTGATTGAGCTCAGCGGGCATGTCGTCGAGGCTCTCCTTCAGCAACTCCGTCAAGCCTTGGATGAACTCCTTCTTCTTATTGAGGTGCTTATTGAGATGATCGGGCATGCCGTCGAGGGATAACGACTTCAGCCTCCGCTGCTCGGCATGTTCGCCTCATGGCTAGGGCGCCCCGGGAGCCATCGCCGCCTGTGAGAGATCTTTCGAGGTCTCTGCGTGGCGGCGAGCCCTCCTTTTTCTGTAGCCTTGGTTGCCGCCTCCTTGTTACGAGTAGTTCTCAACCTAGAGCTGTGCTCACCGCCATGGCAACCATCTGCATTTAAGAAGAAGCACTTATGAGGAGGAAAGGTAGAGTAATTTTTGGTTAGGTAGTTCCCTTTTTATAACCTAAGTACTAGCACTAGTAGTACTAATACCTGCATAGTGGGAACACGTTCAGTTTTGGTACGTACTAGTAGGTGTGAGCAGGCTTTCGAATGTGATGGGAACAAGGTAAAGATTAATTGATGGTTTTGGTTTCGAGGCCCAAAATGGCTCCCGATGAGTTTAGTGGAACATAAATTTCAAGTAGACTACACTGCTCAAATGCGTAAATATTATGTTACTCTCAAAAAATTGCACAAAATACGAAGGAGACCAATGGAAGTACTACTAGCAACCCACGATTTAACTACTCGCATGCGCGCAGTGGAGTAATAATGTCTTTCTTCCGCCCTCACGTCCACTCAATTTGCATGCGCTGTATTAATTGACCATCAATGAAGTGAACGACTTTACACGCGTCAAATTATCACATGGGGTGGATCTCGGTACAAAATTGCACCGCCCGTGTACCCGCGTGTGCGTGCGAGCGAATGAGTGCGTGCGTGGCATGCGTGCATATCTTTGCTTCGTGCATGTACCGCTAGTATGGCTCAGGGAGGACGATTACATTCTTATGGAACCAGCAGCACGTCACTGTGATCAATCCATGCAAGGAGGTCGCGACAACGCCTCCACATGTGCCACGTGGCTTCATGAACTGTAAGAGAGACACTGTAGGCGTGCCATTGGTATTCTAATTTACGTGTTTTGCACATACTCGAAGTACTAGTAATTTACACGTGCATTGCATGCATCAGATTTCGCAACCAAATTATGAATAAATACCACACTATAGCATGTAAGATCTTAGTCATATATGCATGATGTAGCCCTTCGTTTAATTCTTATAGTTCATCTCATTCAAAATCAAATTAGTTTTTATAAAAAAGCTAAGAATGCGTGAATAGGAAAAACATGGGATTATAGTGGAATGTCGTATTGAATCCTACAGGATTGTAAGAGTGTTTGATTGTGCATATAAAAAACGCAGAATTCTTTCAAAGAGGTTTGAGTGGATGGAATGTTTCCTATGAAATCTAGTGCAAATGAATCATATGGAAAAATTCCTATGGTTTACAATCCTATGAATCAAACAACCAAGATAGGAAAAATTCCTAATGATTAGAATCCTCCAAAATTCCTTTGAGAATCCTTTGAATCAAAGAAGCCCTTAATCTATTTTATGATTCATGGAATTGTGCGTTGTAAAGCATAAAGTAAAAACAAATAATGGCAATTCAACTAGAAAAAAGTTTGGGCAGTTATGATACGGAAGATTCTAGAACAAAAGAGAACCACTATTGTTTTGTGGTTTGTGCATTATGCTTAAGTTCAACCATGGAGTCTGCTAGATTGTACAAGTAGCAAAATCCGGTGGGGGCTAGAAGATGGTGCAAGGGGCCGAGTGGAGGGAGACTATGAAGGAATGCACAAGTGCGAGATCGATATTTAGAGAGAGGGAGAGAACACGTGAGCTGTTGCACGCAGTGGCGGAGCCATGAAAAATAAATGAGCTAGGGGGCCAAGTATTGCTAATCCTTTAGGAGGAGGGTCAATTCATGAAATTAAACCTTTTTTAGCAGCAATTGTCTAATGATCACATTCATATTAGCCTCGATATATAGTGATGTTGGGGGGGGGGCAGGGCCTTTACTGCCCCCTTTCTTCGCCATTGTGCACACATCTGAGAGATGAAGCGGAAGGCATGGATTGGCTATTTATGTTAATCCTATATAGGGAGGTATAGATTGATTGATGTGGACGTGGGAGAGGTATAGATTGATCGATGTGGACGTGGGAAAGAGGGGGAGACCTCACTGGATATATCAATTGATTGGTTTGCATGGAAAACTATGAAAGACCTAGCTATATACACACATACATAGAGGAACATCGATCGTTGCGCATGCACGCGTGAGAGATAAAGAATGCGCGGTATGAGGGAGAGGGGGATGTGTGTGGGTGTGTGCCTTCATGGGAGACCGACCTGAAGAAAAAGATTGCATGTGTGTGATAGATAATGCCGACTGGTAGTGTGTGTGCATGCATGCACGAGAGAAAGTTAGTGGTACAATTATAAAGAGAAGACTATTGTGTGGGTGTAAAAGAATAGGTGAGGTCATAATCAATGTAAAGTTGAATTCAAATATTTGAATAAGAGATCCTGATGTTTGAAACCCATGCATGCATGAATATAACGGAGATCTGCGCGGTGTGCTTTGGAAACGAGCATGTTGTAATGTATACACATTGAACAAGGTCAGACTGATTTGAATTTGAGATACCGATGGCAGACATCATTTGCCCGTGTTGCCTCCGTACATGTAATTGGAGATGATAGGCGGCTTTCGCATCGCATATCTATATCTATACCCCTATATATATTATATTATATATATTTTTATATTGTGAGCGGGTAACTTTAACTTTGAAAGATGGTCGTTGGATGAGGCGAATCCAAAGGTCCAAAGATGGCAAATTTGAGCACTATTGGCCGTTGGATATCATCTAGATTCCACCAGATTTCGCCACATGTATAATCTAGAAGACTCCATGGTTGAACTTAAGCATAATGCACAAACATCAAAACACAATCACTTCTTATTTGTTCTAGAATCTTCTGTATCATAATTGCCCAAATGTTTTTCTACATGATTTGCCAATATTTGTTTTTACTTTATGTCTTACAACGCACAATTCCATGAATCTTAAAATAGATTAGCTTTCTTATTAAAACTAGATGATTTTGAATGAAATGAACTATAAGAATTAAACAAACATCTACATCATGCATATATGACTCAAAGCTTGCATGCTATAATGTGGTATTTATTCATAATTTGGTTGCCGAATCTCATGCGTGCAATGCACGTGTACCTTACTCTAGTCTAAATGGTGTTTGTGTGTGTGTTGTGCGTGTTGAGGTGCAAATTGTCTTTTTGGGTACATGTTAAGCTTGTTCTTCCGAAATTTCAAGCCGCTACTTTGTTATGCTGAAAATTGAAGCTAACGCCTCGCTTCATCGTGGCCGTGAAACTCCCGCCTCTTCAACCCGCGCCTTTGTTAGCCCAAAATATTTAAGATATATCTTTTCTCAAGCAGTTCGGCTCAATCGCCTCCATCTCAACCCGCGCCTTGCTATTCCGAAATTACAACGCGCGCGAAAACTCCCACCTCCTGTGAAATCCCGACATGAGAAATGCCCGTGGTACCCCTGAACCGAAAGAACCGCCTCAAATCGGTGGGGGGTACTTTTGTAACTTACCCCACATTTCGTACAAGCGCGTCTCTAAGCCATGGTTCCCCACTGCCATCCCATCTGCCCACCCATTCGTACACCGAGGCCGCGAAAACCCGCGACGAAACCCCACACCCTGCTCCATCCGCCACCCAGCCGGAGCTTCTTCCCCGACGACGTTGTCCACAGCAACACCTCGACGTCCCTCATCCACCGTACTGGATGAGGATCCATCGTCGATCTCATCGTCCCGCCGGTTCAGCCACCCCATCCTCCACCTCCAAGGAGCTGCCCCGACGTTCCCCTCGTCTTTCGCGCCACCTCCATTCCCACACCGTTGTCTTCACCTGCACCATCGGAAGAGCATCATCATCACCGTTTCCTCGGATGAAGCTGCGGCCTAATCGGCGCCACCAAAGAGGTTGTACACTAATCGCCGCATTTTCTTCTTGTTCGATCTCACGGTGCTGCCGGCGCTCAGTCCCGAGCCGACACGGCGCGGCTCTGTCCACGGCGTCGCTCCCTCAGCGGCGACGTCCACATCAGTAGGAGTTGCTGCTGCTTTAGCTCTCGCTTCATACCGATGCTTTCGCTCTTGCTCTCGGTCCCCGCCTGGTCTCGCTTGCTATTGCTCTTGCTCGCTTGCTGCTCGCTCTCGCTTGCTCTTGCTTGCGATGCTTCTCCTATTTGGATACACTTCTTTCGACTTAATCGACTTTTGGGTCTTTCTATTTCCAAGGGGTGGGCTCGCCGGGTTGAAGGAATAACCAGCCGCTTGGGAGGGGGGCTCACGGAGAGGTACCCCACTATCTATCTTAGGGTTCGGGATGGGGCGGTGGTCGCCAGCCGTGGCGGGGTGTTGGCGGGCGGTGGCGTGGGGATCGTGGAGAAAAGCTCGCACGGGGCAAGTGGGTTGGCCGGGGCGGCGGCGGACCGGCGGTGGGGAGTGTTTTCGAGGCGGGCAGGGCGGCGCACCGCCGGCCGTGGGCGGCGGGGGGCTGCTGTTTGGCCGGTGGTGGCTGGCGGCTCAGGGGAGTGGAGGTTGAAGATGAACCGCAGGCCCTTGATTTCGTATCCAACGGCTGCAAAATCGACTGACGTGTAGCCTCACCTTGCTAGTGCGTCCAGTTTCGACAGCAAAATTCAGTTTCGACAGCAAAATTCAGTTTCGACAGTTAGGTTCAGTTTTGACAGTTAAGTTCAGTTTCGACAGTTAAGTTCAGAGATGAGCGGCTGATGTATTTTACATCTAGCACTTTGTGGTTATGTATTTTGCGTCATGTATTGGAGATGCTATTAGAATTCCACTTAGGTTAACGTTGTTCGTTGTCTCACTTGTCCTGCTTCAGCCTCGGCGTCGTACATCTCACCAGAGCTGCTCCAATGACTAAACCCTCCATCACAAAGGAGCAGGTACCTCGGGCTCCATCTCCGGACGCCTAAGATCTTCTTCCCTCCTCCGACAAAGAAAGTCATCCGGAGCATCCGCACCGCCAACCCAATCACGCTGAGATCGACATGGCTTCGCCAAAGAGGTTGTACACTTGTTGCATCTCTTTTTTACTCTACATGTTATATATATTGTCCATCGAGCACTTTCGTAGTAACGGGAACTACGATTATTTTATCCTACTATATGACAAGAAGTGAGGTACCAGGCAACTTAGCTATCCGTGATGGACTCTCTTGAACGCCATCATTATTTATCTCTACGCGTTTGAGCTGTGCATTTGTCGATGGTCCTGGGAGTTGAGCTAGTATGGTAGTGGCCTGGGTCCAAAGTAATAGAAGTAGCACAAAAACATTTTTTTAGTGTAGGATTTTCCTTGCTCAAGCTTACCTACTAGAATCGCCAGTGCTTGAAAGGAAAAGTGAATGAAAAACATTGGAATTGGAAAGTTTGCTATGGTACCGCTTTTCATGAATTTCGTGCAAAGGAATGGAGCAAAGGAAAACTGTAGGATTTGTCCTTTAGTGTCTCCTTGAAAGAAAAACTGTAGGAATTCTAATTTCCACTTCTCCTCCTTTTCATATTCATATTCATCAAGCACAAGACTAAGAGATAGTCGTGTAATAGCATTATAACCGTACATTTTATTGCGGTTTGACTTAATCTCACCATGCTTTTTTGCATCCTGTGATCTTCCAATTGTTGTGAATCAAACACCCAGATTGGCAGAAATCCTGTGTTTTTAAATTCTCTGTTTTGCACGTGCATTCCTATCCTATTCCTGTCTATTTCCTATCCTTGCATTGTTAGAATCCTCAAATTCAAACAAGCCCTTACTCAATTACTTCACATGAGATATGTGTCAAAGAAAACCTTGTGTGGTTTGTCCTGCTCCAGTTGCGTTGTGTTCCACCCCAGCTCAGCTGCTCCAACGACGGAAGGGTTCACCACAGCAGGGATCCGCTCTCCAGACTGTCTTTCGCCGCCTCAGATCTTCTTCCCCGCCGCCGGCAGCCACGACAACTGCATTACCATCATCAACTAAGAAGATGACCTTGAGGACTACACGGGTCCGCAAGAGAGGTCGCACTCTTCCGTGTCTGCTTACGTTATGCGTCTCTTAATATGATGACATGCTACATTATCGTCATGTTCACCTATTAGACTCCGAGTCAGGTCCAAACTAATGCTGAAACTTGAGTTTTTAAATGGTTCTGGGGTACATATTGTGGCAGCAATCAGTACTATGTGTCTACTATGTGGTTAATCTCCGGTGTCTACTATGAGTTTCATGTTGCATGCAAACAAACATTAAAGGAGCCATTATCTGTATTTTTAACTAAAGCTATTTTCTGCCTGCTATGATTGGTTTTGGGTCTATCCACAGTTTGCTACCATCACTCTGGATTCGTGCATGCACTCCTTACATAATCTCACTATGTTTTATTCCTATGCATGCCAGTTATTGTACACAATGGAACTAATCATGTAGAGCAACAGAGACGAGCCTTGCGTGGTAATAAAGTTTCATGCAGATGTCGTTCCATGGTGGGCGCAAAGGCAGCCCCCCTCCACCCATTTCGGATCGTAATCCAGAGGAAGATAACTGTTCAGGGGGGATTCGTATGAGAAGACCACTCCTATTTACCCCATGAGGTCTTCGCTCTAACTTGGCATGCCGATGTTGGTAATATCATGCATATGGTGCCTTGCATTGCTTATCAGATACATTAAAGATGTCATCTACTTAGTTTATACATGCTTTGTGTCAATGCCATCTGCTTTTGTTTCTTTATCGTATATGTGAATATGCAATGCCATCTTGTCTAGCCAGCATCATATATGTGAATTTTGCAATGCCACCCTGGTTAGCCACCATCTTATATGTGAATTATATCATGCCATCATTTTTTATTATGTGTTAAATTTGTCAACAGTTTTAGTACATTCAATTACTCTTCACATGCATCAGCCATTAAGCACGCTCATGGAAAAACCTCGAGTGGAAACAAGGTCTTCAGAGAAGACAATGCTATCCGACAAGCGCATGTCTTCTTGGTTACCGATAGCTCCTCAGAGGAGGATTCAGAGATAGATGACCAGTCATATTTCCCCCTGAGGTGCATGCCCTAACTTGGCAGGGTTATGTTACTCATATCGTGCGTATGGTATCTTGCATTTCTATGCCATTTGCTTAGTTTAGACATGCTTTGTGTGAATGCCACCTATTTAGTGTCTAATTACTATATATGTGAATTATGCAATGCCATCTTGTTGCAAGACATTATACATGTGAATTATGCAATGTTATCTTGTTGCAAGGCATTATGTATATGAATTATGCAATGCCATGTTGTTTAGGCAAGCGCCATATATGTGAATTATATCATGCCGTCCTCTTTTTGTAATAGGCCGTATTTCATGACGCTATGAAAACGGCCCGACGTGTTAACGGACCACAAACGGGCCGACTGTAACAACGGGCTGAATTTGGCCCATAAGCAGAAAATGACAGTAACGGGCCGTAAGTAAACGAATGCTGGAAATGAGCCCAAGAATAAATGGGCTCTGAGAAGGCCGAAAGATAACATGGGCTGGAAACGGCCCAACGGAATAACGGGCCCTTAATGGGTATAAAGTGATACACTGTTCATTACGGGCCAGTTTCACCACGGGCCGTTAATGGGTGTAAAGTAATACACTGTTCATTACGGGCCGCCACCACGGGTCGTTAATAGGCCAAGAGTTACATAGGGCCTGATATGGGCCGAAAGACGTCATGGGCCATACATGGGCTAGAAGTGAAAACGGGCTGGAATCATATTGGGTGGCCCAGATGATGCTACTGGGCCTAATTTGGATAGGGCGTAACGGGCCTTGGGTTAGCGGGCTGTAAAAGGGCTATATACGAACAGGCCTTTAACAGGCTTTACAAGGGCCGGCCCGCCTCCTTTTGACCAAGTCAAATGGGCGGGCCTTTTCACAGGAATGGGCCTCTGTTGGGTCGTGCCACGTGTCACGTATCATAGGCGCCTTCTGTCCAATGAGTGGATGACATCTGTCCCAATGGTGAGCCGACACGTGTCTCCTCCAGCCAATGATGATTTTATACATGGAAAATCCCCATTGGTCGGGGCTGTTAACAGGTTATTGGGTCCAAAACCCTACCCGATAGCTTAACGGCGTTCCGTTACGGTGGATGTCACGTGTTGGTCACCCTTGATGAAAGCACTTATGTGACGCGCGATTTATCGTCATGGAAGTGGACACTTCCGTGATGATAATTTTGGTAATGTCATGGAACACTTCTACGATAACACAGGTATGACTATCTTGATTCTGTCATAAATTTGTCATGCATGTACATGCATGACAAACAACGCGGCCTACTGTGACAAACACGTATCATCACGGAAGTGTATTTCTTTTGTAGTGCAAGGATCGTTTACCCAGGTTCGCGCCGCGAGGATGCGTAAAACCCTTGTCCTGCTTTGGTGGATCTATTGAGTGTTCTTGAGCTCTTGAACTAGCTGTCGTGGCTGCGTGGTTCCAAAGAGCCGAATCCCCCTCCAGTACGCCATGTTCCTCCTTTTATAGTCGAAAGGGGCTTCCACAGTGGCACACAGGAGGTGGAAAGGCCTATAGTGCTATGAGCTTATCGCTCGTATTACAGGACAAGACGCATTTAATGCGTAGCTTAGGTGTCCTCTTGCTTTATCGGGGACGAGAGCAAGGCCCATCCCGTCCGTCGCCGCTCCTTCTCGCTTTGACACGCGCCCTGGCTAGCGATGCATGCGGCGCCATGTAGGCAGGGAAGCAGCAGGGCTGGTGTGGTGGTGGAGCCTCCACGAAGATCTGCATGCCTCCACGCGGGCGTGTGCTGACTTGGTCTGGAAGCTGCATGTTGCCACGTAGGTGCCTGCCCAGCTAGTTGGGCTGGCAGCTGCATGTGAACTGCGGTGGAGACTTGGTTGGTGCGGGCCTGGCAGTGGCCCCGGTGACGCCCTTGGCAAGGGTCTTGCCGGGTGGCCCGGCAAGGGTCTTGACGCGGCGCGCTGTCGTCCCCGGGTTTCCTCAGCAAGAATCGTGTCGAGGATTGTTGCCTTCCAATCCTCATTTGATATTGAATATTCTTTGTCTTCACAAAGATCTGCATGCCACCATGGAGGTGCCTCCCGAGCCCTAGCCCAACGTGGTTGATGCTGTTGGAGACCGTGGGTTCGAGGGTGGCTCACTCCACTGGTGTGGGCGAGCCGCCCAGGCAAGGGGCTTGCCGGGGAAACCTGCTTCATCCATCTGCTCTCTGTGGTCTCGGTCTTTGGCGTTGTGCTGATCATCTTGCGGCTTCTCCTCCTCCCTTTTGCCCTGCTAAGTGTGGCTTCGGCCCGTGGCTCTGACTGCCCGTGCACAACTAAGGGGTACAAAGGAGTGCCCCTACTTTAGTACACCGACAGGAGCCCCCGGGCCTGGGCCACACATAGGCGCAACGTGTTGTTGGGCCAGGCCCAAAACGGTGCACGGGCAGGCGGGGCGGTTTTTACGCGGTAAAACTTTCTGTCTGTTGTGCTTCCCCATGACCCACGTTGAATGTGTCACGTGGGGGTCGCGCGCATGTGCGTGACCGAAGCACGCTGGCATCATCTTGCGGTGGATAGTAAAGAGGCGGCTTGCGTGTCCCCTTGAGATCGCAGGGCCACCGATCATTTACTGCCCTTACTTGGGAACCGTTGCTCCACGCGCCCCATTGCGCCCGTCTCTTGCACCATGTTTGCTGCATGCATGACGCATGGCAAATGACAGGCCTGTGGGATACGGGGATACGTGCGTGCGTGGGTCGATTCCCGCGCGCCTTCAATTGGGCGGGGAGGGCGGTCGACAGCCTCTTCCGCTGTCACCTTTAATGAGCTGGATTGGCCGAGAGGGGCGGCCGAGCCCCGCCCCCGCCCCTTTTTAAAGAGGGGTGCGGGAGGAATGGCACCTCTCGATCCTTCGTCATCTGCTTCTCACCATTCATGCTGCCTCCTTCGTTCTGCCATGGCGAGGGGGCATGGCGACGCTTCATCGGTGGCGGCAAGGGTCTTGGCTAGACAACGCATCGCTCCTCCCCAAGAGCTCGTGGCGGCAGAGCCAGCCATTAGAGGAAGGGGGAGGGGGCGAGGTCGAGGCCATCGCGGCGCCCGAGGAAGAGGAGGACGGGGCGGCAGATCGGCCTCACCTCCGCCACTGTCCCCTCCCCCGGTGGAGGGCCACATCACGGATAACCCTTACGAGTTCTTCATCAGGCTGCGCCAGCCGCCGCGTCGTCGTCTTCGCCTCCCGACCCCATTTGCGCGGGAGATGGAGCTGGACCCGTCGCAGGCGCTGCGGCTGCATATGAGGGGCTGTGGGAACAGCGGCACATGGGTCGACGTCGAGTTCCCCGCTGAGGGAGTCCTGGATTAAGGGGTCCTCGGACAGCCGGACTATATACTTTGGCCGGACTGTTGGACTATGAAGATACAAGATTAAAGACTTCGTCCCGTGTCCGGATGGGACTCTCCTTTGCGTGGAAGGAAAGCTTGGCAATTCGGATATGTAGATCTCCTTCTCTGTAACCGAGAAGATGGATCCAATGGAGCTCTCCTCCCTTAACGAGCTCTTGGACAGCATCGCCGCCCTAGGAGTCGCTACGGACTATGATCGGATCAGGCGTAAACCTGACCGAAGGGAGATTACTCTCCGCCGGTCACTCATCAGATAGCGGTGGTGGAGGAACAAAACATCGATTCTTCCTCTATTTTGAGGACGAACTATGTCTGGATTCCCGAGCTCTTTGAACCGGACACCCGTCTACGGGAGGACATGGCCCAAGCTCCGAACTTAGAATCAGGCAACGGGCTACAAATATTGGGCAACATCCCGGAGTCCGAGCTGCCAAGCTCGGGGGCTCCCTTGCCCCCGGGTCTCAGATCGGGTCAGGATTAGGATTTCAGTCTACCCACCCACCCAGACACAAGTGATCTTTCCCACATTAGACAAGATCCCCAAGAGACAGTACATCACTTCTGGGCCAGATTCCTCCTTGTAATGAGCAAGGTTCAGGACTGTCACGAGCAAGACGCAATCTCATTCTTTTGCAAGAATTGCACGGACAAGGGAATTCTCAACGCCATAAGTCACCGTGACATAGCACAATTTGCCGACTTGGCAGCCATAGTACAGAAGTACTGTGCGATGGAAAGCGCTTGGAAAACCCAAGTAAAATTCTGGGATCCTCCGGCTCTAACTAAACCCCTAGGCCGAACTGAAAGGGTGCGCTCTTGCAAGACACCCAATCCAATCACAAAGAAGCCAAACCCTCTACAGGGCGTGGAACCATACTGGAGGGATGGCTCAACAGGCCATGCAAAATTCACAGCACACCGGGCACCATAACAACACACAGCCTTAGAGCATGTTGGATACTCCGGCAGGTGGCCAAGAGCGGCAAGGACCTCCTCATCAACAATACCGCAGAGCACCATCCCACGGAGAATAACAATATAGTACTGACAGCCTTCGAGAATTTCGCCTCAAACAATAGGCGTAAGAGAGCACTCCGCAGCCTCGCCGAAGTCTGCCACGTCGCAGCAATGAATTCGCGGAACGATACGGCCATAACTTTCAACGCCAATGACGAACCTCAATTCCGAACAGTCCGAGCACCAGCCGCCTTGGTCCTTAGTCCAATTGTGGACGGTTTCCGGCTTACTAAAGTACTCATGGATGGCGGCAGCGGATTAAACCTCATCTATGAGGAAACGCTTAACAAAATGGAAATGATAAGAGCCGCATTGAGCAAAGGAGTACGACCTTCAGGGGAATCATCCCTAGTCGGGAGGCACGATGCGCAGGAAAAATTACACTGGATGTGGTATTCGGCACGCCGAAGAATTATAGGTCTGAAGAAATCACATTCCAAGTGGCCCCGTTTAACAGTGGATACCACGCCCTTTTAGGGCGGGATGCATTCACAAGCTTCCAAGCCATACCCCATTACGGGTACATGAAGCTTAAGATGCCTAGGCCCAATGGAATCATCACTCTAGCCAGTGATCCGGACATGGAACTCCGCGCCAAAAATAAAACCACCACACTAGCCCTGGAGGTATTATCCGAAGCCCTCGCGGCTGAACAGTTAACTGCGCTGCGCTCCACGGTGGACAGGGACGACGTGATACTCGACAAACGACCCAAGTCCACCTCTTTTAAACTAGCAGACGAAATAGTCAAATTCCAAGTCCACCCGACGGACCCTACAAGAACAACATCAATTGGGGCACAGCTAAACCCCACAATAGACGCCGCACTAGGAGAGTTCTTGCACGAAAATTGGGACATCTTCGCCTGGCATCCTTCAGACATGCCAGGTATCCCACGCAGGCTGGCCGGGCATAGCCTAAACATACTAAAGGGATACAAGCTGGGCAAGCGGACTCTTCGGCGCTTTCCAGAACCCAAGCGACAAGCCATGGGAGAAGAGCTAGCCAAACTACTCGGGTCGGATTCATCAGAGAAATAAAACATCCAGACTGGCTAGCAAGCCTGGTGATGGTACCAAAGAAGGACAAATCCTGGCGCCTATGCGTCGATTTCAAAGACCTCAATAAGGCTTGCCCTAAGGATCCATTCCCCCTCCCGCATCGATCAAAGCATCGATGCTACCGTAGGACACGACTCATTGTGCTTCCTCGACGCATACTCCGGATACCATCAAATCAAGATGGCGGAGTCCGATCAAGCCGCAACGGCATTTATCACTCCATACGGCCCCTTCTGTTTTAGCACCATGCCTTTAGGGCTCAAAAATGCTGGAGCAACCTATCAACGCATGATTCAGACATGCCTGGAAACACAGATCGGTAAAACAATGGAGGAATATGTGGATGATGTGGTCATCAAAACAAGACACGTCGAATCTTTAATAGACGACTTGAGGCTTACGTTTGACAATCTCCGAACATATGACATCAAGCTCAACCCGGAAAAATGCGTTTTCGGCGTACCTACCGGAAAGCTCTTGGGCTTTATCGTTTCCAATAGAGGAATCGAAGCAAACTCGGCTAAAATCCGAGCTCTGCCACAGTTGGCTACCCCAATAGACCTCAAGCAAATCCAGAAATTAAATGGATGTGTGGCCGCCTTAAGCCGCTTTATCTCCCGGTTGGGAGAAAAGGCACTGCATGTTTATCGCCTTCTTCGACACACCGAACACTTCGAGTGGATGGATGCGGCTACGGCTGGACTGGAAGAAATAAAAGACCTCTTGGCAACCAATCCAATCCTGGCCGCGCCAAATGTCGGTGAACCCATGCTGCTATATATAGCTGCAACACACCAGGTTGTAAGCACAGTGCTCGTCGTCGAACGAGAGACAGATGGACATAAGTTCCTACTTCAAAAGCCGGTATACTACGTATCCACTTTCCTCACTCCATGCAAGTCATGGTACCCACATTATCAAAAGATAGCATACGCGGTCTTCATGGCATCCCGAAAGCTATGACACTACTTTCAAGAGTGTTCAATCACGGTGGCCTCTGAAGTACGACTCAATGACATAATAAATAACCGCGATGCCACGGGCCGGATTGCTAAATTGGCTATCGAGCTCCTCCCGTTCAACATAACATACAAACCACGGTGAGCTATTAAGTCGCAAGTACTGGCTGACTTCATCGCCGAATGGACAGAAGCCGAACTCCCTAAAGAGTATGATGTGTACTCCAATTGGATGATGCACTTTGAAGGCTCTAAGATGCTGGCTTGTCTAGGGGCAGGCGTTGTCCTGACATCCCCCACCGGAGATACAATCCAATATGTACTCCAAATACTATACATAGATTCCAAAAACGCAGCTGAATACGAGGCCATGTTGCATGGTCTCCGGATGGCAGTCTCCATGGGCATTCAACGCCTAGAAGTACGTGGGGATTCAAACCTCGCAATATCTCAAATAAATGGAGACTTTGATGCCAAGGACCCAAAAATCGCGGCCTACCGCAATGTCGTCCTCAAAATGCCAGCTCGGTTCGAGGGGCTCGAATTCCACCATGTGGTCCGAGAAAACAACCAAGCGGCGGATATCCTTGCCCGCATAGGCGCTAAGCGCGACCCCGTCCCACCTAATATCTTTTTGGAAAGGCTGTTCAAGCCATCGATGGTATTGGAAGGGGAGACCGGCAATACCAGTCCAGATCCGAACACAACCCCAGATCCTGAACAATCTGACATAATCGGAGGTTCCGCCACCGAAGTAACACCTTCGGCCCACGTGATTATGGATGTCATCGCCCCGTGGACAGAACGCTTCTTAGCCTACTTAAATAGGCAAGATCTCCATGAGGACCAAAATGAGGCTCGTTGCATTGTGCGGCGCTCTAAAGCCTACAAGGTCCACGAGGGAGATCTTTATAGGAAAAGCACGACTGGAGTACTCCAAAGGTGCATCTTCGAAGAGGAAGGGCGGCAACTCTTGTCCGAAATTCATGCCGGACTCGGTGGCCATCACGCTGCAGCCCGGGCGCTCGTAAGCAAGGCCTTCCATACAGGTTTATACTGGCCGACAGCCCAGGCAGACGCACAGGACCTTGTCCAACATTGCGTCGGTTGCCAGCTTTTTGCAAACCAAAGCAATATGCCACCTACTGCTCTCTAAACAATCCCCATAACTTGGCCCTTTGCGGTCTGGGGGCTCGATATGGTCGGACCTCTTAAAGGAGTAAGCCATAAGAAGAAATACTTGTTGGTCATGGTCGATAAATTCACCAAATGGATGGAAGCCAAACCAGTTAAAATGGCTGACTCGGGACCAGTAATAGACTTCATATCCGAGGTCGTACACCGTTTCGGTGTTCCCCACAACATCATCACCGATAATGGCTCAAACTTCATAACCGACGAGGTGAAAACTTGGTGCGGTAAAATGGGAATAAAGCTCGATTACGCATCCGTCTATCACCCCCAAAAAAATGGTCAAGTCGAATGAGCGAATGGTCTTATTATGAGCGGTATTAAGCCTAGGCTAGTGCGATCCTTGAAGGGACCAGATACGCACTGGGTCGAGGATCTCGACACCGTACTATGGGGGCTGCGGACCACGCCAAATCGCATAACCGGATACACACCATTTTTTATGGTGTACGGCTCAGAGGCAGGGCTACCCTGCGATATCATCCATGACTCACCTCGAGTGTGCATGTACGAAGAGAGAGAAGCCAAGCTGGATCGGCAGGACGGCTTAGATTCTCTGGAGGAGGAACGTGACGTCGCAAAGGCCCGTTCCGCATTTTATCAATAGCAGGCTCGAAGGTATCAAAGCAGAGAAGTACGGGCCAAAACTTACAACATTGGCGAACTCGTTCTACGCCTACCAGAGAAGAAAAAGGACAAGCTCAAGCCCAAATGGGAAGGTCCCTTCATCATTGATAAAGTTCTCACTGGAGGAGCGTACCGTCTACGTGATGCATCCAATAATCGACTCGAGCCGAACCCATGGAATGCGGCCAGGCTCCGAAGATTCTACGCCTAGTGCCGAACTCTGTGTTTTTCTCCTTACCTTCGTCTTCCCTTTTAAATTATATGCTCTCTCTCCTTTATATATATAGCCTTAAAAGCTTCAAGTATGTTTTGACCGCACACTCCTGCCGCGCTATGCGCGCTCAATATACCTAGGGGCTTCTTACACAGAAGCTTAATATAATTGTCTTCTGGGCTTTATGCCCACCACATATGCGTCATTTCTCCGTATGTGCCTTTTTTCACCAATGTATGCATCGATATGACTGAAGTTTTGGCCAAGTTGGGTTGCCTGGCTCTTGTGTTTATGCCCTACGTTCCCGTTAATTCGGCTAGGGCATAAGGGGAGCACCTCTACAATTGTTACGGCCGGGTCAGTCGGATGTGTACCCCAGACTGGGTGAAGCCAAAAGCTAGAGTTCTTAAGGGAATACTCGGTCAGTGAACGAAAGATGTCTTTTAACTATTACAAAACATGCCCCCAGATGCTTATATCCTGTGTAACTTTTAGCAATTCGGACATGCACATTAATGCAGGCACACCCAGGGAAAGGAACCCTTAACGGAACTATTATCCCTGGAAGATGTTTCTTACTACCCTGGTAATATAACATAGCTAGTTGGGTACTTGTCTGTTCAAGCACTTATGACCCCTACGCCTGGTTTCCATGCGTGCCCCGGTTTTCACATAACTGAGCGGGTATTCAGAGACACTCCGGACTATCGGGTCCAGAGGTTGAAGCGAAAAGGTCTGCCAAGACAAATGATCTACAATCCGGCTAGGGACAAAATGTGTACTTCAAAGTACAAAGTCACTTAGACTGACTAAATTCTTCTTCTATACCATCCAACAGACTGTCTAGCCTACAGTCTGGTTGGGAATACTTAGCGGCTAAAGCTACCTGGTCATAAACCAGACTTACAGGGATCTCTTTCCCATCTGACCCTACAGGTACGACCTCGGCCATATGGTTCGGGTCAGCCTTGGTGTACCGTGTCTTCACCATGGCCCAGGCTTCCCTCGCACCTTGTCGGCATGCCGATATCTTCCATAACCGAAAGCGCCGTCGTGCTCCCTTGAGCATCTCCACAAGCTTCCCCATGCCTCCTGGCAGGGAGGCGGATGGCCACAAGGCCTGGGCAATGCCCTGCATCACGTTCCAAACTTGTTCATGCAGGTGTGAGAACTCTTGTAGAAGATCGGCTGCAGATCCAGGCATCTCCTCTTCGGGACGACCTGTCAACATACCTACAGCCATAATTCTGTTAGGCCGCTTCTTTGCCGAACTTTATAGTGGTTCGTTAGCGCACTTACTAAAAATGCCGCGTCGAAGCCTCTTATTCTCCTTGACGGAGTCAGCAAGCTGGGCCCAAACATCCTTTAATTCGATGTCCAGTCGGGTGTTCGCGTCCTAGAGATTATTTTTCTCCTGTATAACCTTTGTAAGCACACGCTTGTCGGCCTTCAGCTGTCGTTGAGCAAATTGCTCATCCTCTGGTACAATCTCCGGATTGCATCCGGGATTGTCTGCAGAATCTATTGTTAGATTTGCATTCATGCCGAATACTAACTGATACATGCTTTTACATTACTCTCTATCAAAACAAGCATTACCAGATGGGGCCTTCATGGACTCTTCCATTCCGGCAACTGCGGCCCACAGGTAGGCCTTGCACTCCTCCAGCTCTTTAGACAGCTGAGTATTCTTCTCTATCAGAACCTATGCACACAAGGATCCTTAAATCAGTTGTGCCTATTGTTTCAAGTCTCAGGGGCTACTGATATACATACTTATCAAATTTTCTTACCCGTGTATCCTTTACGTACTGGTCCGTGGCTCCAGCGAGGCCATCTTGAGCAGCCCGGATCTACGCGTCCCCTGAGTTGAATGCATTGAACGCCTCGTTAGAGAAGTTAGGGTCACGTAGTGTGGCCCGTCAGCGCCTATGATTCATGGCACTCTCCACTTCGGTGTTTGTAGCGGAGAATCTATTTGCATCCTCTGTAGGAGGATTTTCCAGCGTTGTCCCCACGTTGACCTCCGCCCCTGAGTCCGGCCTCGGTGTTCGGGTAGTGGAGGTGTGGCCAGAAGGCTCGCCGGATATAGTCCGGCGAGCGCTTTTTCTGCCAAGAGACAATGGACATTGTTATATTTTAACAATAATAATTGAGTGGCAGGTTTTTAAAACATACCTTAGCGACGGTGTCTCGGTCCTGACCGCCTTCCTTTTAAGCCTACCAGGCTTCGGTGCCCCTTGTTGACGAGTCACCACGGGTTCGGCAGGGCGTCCCGATAGCCTTCCCTGTAAAACACAATATGTGCAGTGGGTAAGGCACAAAGAGGGAATCCTTCTTGGAAGTTGGGACTCCGGTTTTACTTACCTGAGACGCAGGGAGTAGGCCAGGATAATCAGCTATGATGGCCACCAACGCACCATCGTAGCTTAACTGATAAAATGTCATGTCGACGAGCTTCAAAAATGTGTATGGATCTTCTTTGAGTCCGGGGTCGAGGGCCCGGTTGGGGTCCTATAGTTGTGGAGATGGGCTGTGAACCTCCCTCATAGCTCTTCGCTGTTCCTGCTACGAATTGACAAGGTAAACATTTGTGCTAAAAAATGCAGGAAAGACTGGAATAAAAGATGGCAGCTCACCCAGCTTGGGGGTTGTACATGGAGAATCCATCCCGTGGCTTGATACGGGCGAACTCCTCTTCTTCTCCTTTGTACAAATCGGACAATATCTTCGTCAGAGCGGCGGTGAAGTCCGGGCCTTTTACGGCCGCAACGGGTGGCGTCGTCTTCTTCATTGTAGTGCCACATGGGTTTCCCCCGATATTGAAGTGGCTGCACTCCCCGCATTATACATATGGACATAACCTCAATTATTGTCAGTCCGGATTTGGCCAGTGTCTTTATCCTGTCCATCAGGAAAAGGATCTCTCTGTTGACTTCCTCCTGGGGGCTCCGGGGGCGCCAGCTGTGGCGTTTCTTCAACGGGGCATTTACAAACTCGGGAAGGCCCTTCTCAATAGGGTCCGGAAGAGGGACGTCCTCCATGTAGAACCACTCCGAAGGCCATTCTTCTTCGGGGTACCGGACAGGTATCCGGACACGGCGATGCGCCATATTTCGGCTCCGCCCACTCGATATACTGACCCCTCCTGAGTGCGGGGTACGAGGCAGAATAGCCTCTTCCACAGCTTGAAATGAGCTTCACAACCCATAAATAGCTCGCAGAAGGCGACATAGCCTGTGATGTGCAGTATGGAGGCTAGGGTAAAATTATGCAGCTGGAGGCCATAGAACTCCAGGAGCCCGCGGAGGAAAGGGTGGATTAGAAATCCAAGTCCCCTCAGCAAATAGGGGACAAAGCATACTCGCTCCCCCTTGGATGGGTTTGGAGAACTCTCCGCTTGCTCCCCGCCATTGTAAGTGGCTAGTCCAGCTCGGACGGGGACCATGTACGCAGGCGGGAGAAACCCCTTGGTCTGCAACTCTACTAATCGGTTGTGGGGGACAGAATATTTCTCCCAATCGCCTGGCCTAGTGCTATGGGAGCGAGAGGAGGAGCTACGGCGGCCGGCCATGATGGGATGGTTTCTTCCAGGCGTGCTCTGATGGATACTCGCTGGGAGGAGATGGTGTGATTTGGATCTGAGGATCCTCAACTCTTTAAATAGACGATTTACTTGTATGATCAGGGTGGAAAATGAAAAAATGCACCGACTTCTCACATTCGCCGACATGTGGAGATAGCCATTATTGAAGCACATCAGCCGAGGAGTGCGACATTGATGGGGAGCCGGACACTGCTCGCTACAACAGATACTCTGGAGAATTTGGAGAAGAACCCGCCTTGCAATGCCGAAGACAATCTGTGCGCCGGACTCATTGTCATTGAAGCCTGGTTCGGGGGCTACTGAGGGAGTCTAGGATTAAGGGGTCCTCGGACAGCCGGACTATATACTTTGGCTGGACTGTTGGACTATGAAGATACAATATTGAAGACTTCGTCCCGTGTTCGGATGGGACTCTCCTTTGCATGGAAGGAAAGCTTGGCAATTCAGATATGTAGATCTCGTTCTCTGTAACCGACTCTGTGTAACCCTAGCCCCTCCGGTGTCTATATAAACTGGAGGGTTTAGTCCGTAGGACAACAACAATCATAATCATAAGCTAGCTTCTAGGGTTTAGCCACTACGATCTCGTGGTAGATCAACTCTTGTAATACTCATATCATAATCATAAGCAGCAAGCAGGGTATTACCTCCATCGAGAGGGCCCGAACCAGGGTAAAACATCATGTCCCCTGCCTCCTGTTACCATTAGCCTTAGACGCATAGTCGGGACCCCCTACCCGAGATCTGCTGGTTTTGACACCGTCACCCGCCCCTCACGTCATGTATCTTCGCCGAGGGTGGAAGACTTTTGCCCGCATCCACAACCTGATGGAGGGGCTCACTCTCCATTTCAAATTAATATAGAGCGACCTCCTCTCCGTCAAGGTCTTTGGGCACTTCGGGACTCACGTAAGGTGCTGCGTGGAGAGCTCCTCTGATGATGAAGATTCCTCCTCGAGCGAGAGTGGCATGGAGGACAGCGGCAGCGATGACGAGGGTAGCGGGCGGGAGGATGACGGGTCCGACTAAGCGTTGGGCACCACTCCAGGCGACACCGGCGACCTCATCATCCGTGTTGCCAGCTCCTTGAACTTCTCGGGGTCACCTCCTTGGGCGGCTGGCGTAGGGAGGCCGGAGAAGGCGAAGAAGGCGGGTGGCGGGCCGTCAAGTCGGAGTACGATGGCACCGACGCCTTCATAGCGTATTGATGGACCACTGCCTCATCGTCCAGCTCTTCCTCCAGCGCCACCACCGCCAACTCTCTCCTAGGCGACCACCGGCATGTTCTCCTGGCGCCTTCTGCTGCTCGTACCTCGCCTAGGCGCTCCTTCTGCCCTTGTGCCTTCCTTTTTCATTTCCTGAGGAGAGGGACAAGAAAGGATTACGGGCATCTTATCATTTTTTAATTCGTAAGCCACTGGCCTTATTTAGATCTAAAACCTATAATCTTCATGTTCATGTTCATATTTCATACAACTATACGTGTGTGGAATGTATTAATGGAAAAGGGGGCTTGTGTGAGCATGTGGGCAAAGCCCCATACCAAGGAACAAACCCTTGTTATTTTTAATATAAACACCACCGCCCGACAGCAGGCCTTGCTGTTCCCCCACTCCGTTCGTCCATACCCACGCCTTTGGCGGAGGTAGGGAAGAAGTGGGGGTGGGCCCTATGCTTGCTTCATTACCGCCGCGGATACAACCATATTCCGAACCAAGAAGCTCTTGGGTGATAGGAACGAGGGGAGCACAACAACTTTGGAACAAAACGAGGTTCCATACGTCCCAAGTTTTATACGGAAATGCATGACAAGGAATGGGAAAACTTATCTGAATCTGCAGCCCCCGGCAACCCTGACTTGCCGTGAGTGGATCCTCCTGTCTTTAGCCCTCGGCAAGCTTGGCTTGCCGGGTCCAGAGCGCCGGCTTGTTCTCTTCCTTCCACTTGGCTTGGCGGAAACATTCATGTACCCTACGCACCAAAGAGGATAGATATGAACAAAATGACGCAAGATCGACCTCTATGCTAGGGGTTAGTCACTGCTAAGCACTATCAACCCTAACCGAGGGAGGGACTCAATCTAGCATGCATGCTATAACTTAGGGCGCCAGCGCTTCGTTTATTTATGCTCAGGGTCTGCGCCTAGCTTTGTATAATGGGTTACATGCCTTGCCGGCAAGACTCGTACAAAAGGTGGCTTGCCGGGAGGCCCGGTAGCCGCGCCTTATGGGTAAAACTTGCGAAGATGCTCGATGTTCCAGGAATTGCTCACTGGAATGGCATCTTCGGTCTCCAAGCGGATTGCGCCGGGCCTTGTGACTCGTGTTACCCGATAAGGGCCTTCCCACTTTTGCGTCAACTTGTTGGAATTCTTAGCCGACTGAATGTGCTGAAGAACAAGGTCGCCTTCCTCAAAGCTCCGGGCATGAACCTTGCAGCTATGGTAGCTGCGCAAGGCTTGCTGGTAGTGTACTGCTCTCACAGCCACCCGGAGACGATCTTCCTCAAGGAGCGTTGTGTCATCTTGCCGCAATCGCTCTTACTCAAGCTCATCATAAGCGAGCACTCGAGGTGACCCGTATAAGAGTTCCATGGGGAGAATTGCTTCTGCCCCATAGACCAGGGCAAAGGGTGTCTAGCCAGTGGCTCGATTTGGCGTCGTTCTGATCGACCAAAGGACCACCGGCAATTCGTCAATACAGCGCCTTCCGCTCTTCCGCAGCCTGTCAAAAGTCTTCGTTCTTAAGCCTCACAGAACCTCAGCATTTGCTCTCTCTGCTTGGCCGTTGCTCCGTGCGTGTACCACGGAAGCAAAACATACCTTGCTGCCGAGATCCTCAATGTACTGCATGAAAGCGTGGCTTGTGAACTACGTGCCGTTGTCAGTGATGATCCTGTTGGGTACCCCAAAACGGCAAACTAGCCCCTTGAAGAACTTTATGGCGGACTGCGCTGTCACCTTCCTCACTGCCTCCACCTTTGGACACTTTGTGAAATTGTCGATTGCAACGTACAAGTACTCAAAGCCCCCGACGGCACGAGGGAAAGGGCCCAATATGTCGAGCCCCCAGACCGAGAAGGGCCAGGAGAGAGGGATGGTTTGAAGGGCTTGAGCTGGTTGATGAAGCTTCTTTGAATGGAACTGGCACGCTTCACACTTGGTTACTAGTGCTGTCGCATCCTGGAGGGCGGTGGGCCAGAAGAAACCTTGCCGAAAAGCCTTGCCAGCAAGGGCCCTCGACCCTATGTGGGAGCCACATATGCCTCCATGTATCTCTGCCAACAGCTCTAGTCCTTTCTCCCGGAAGATGCACTTCAATTTCACCCCATTCGGTCTTTTTCTGTACAAGACGTTGTCAACGAATTGGTACAGAGTAGACCGGAGGGCTACTCTCTCTTCCTATTCCTGCTCCTCAGGAAGCTCTCCTTTTTGGAGGAATTGGACGGTGTGCTGCGCCCATGCCGGAGCCCGTGGCTCGACGACAAGGACCAAAGGCATTTCTTCCACCACGGGAGCGGCCGTCTCTACGGCCATGGCCTGAGGCCCTGCCGGAGTCGGTTGCCCCGCGGCAGGATCGGCATCCACGGCAACATCTTTGCCAGCGGTTCCGGGGAGCTCGGTGGGGAAGTACTTGTCGGGGCCTAGCTTCCTCCGCTTATTCTGCCCGGTTGATGGTTCGACGGATGGTTGAGTTAACCGAAGCACAAAAGTACTTGGTTCCACAGGTAGCTTGAGGGCAGCGCGATTTGATAGGTAGTCGGCAATGTCGTTTCCCGTCCGAGGGACATGCTCTGCTCGTATATCGTCAAAGCGCTCCTCTAGTTTCCTCACTTCATCCACATAAGCTTCCATCAACGGGCTTTGATAATCTTTGTTGATCTGCCTGACGACGAGCTACGAATCACCCCTGACGATGATCCTTTTGACTCTGTGGTCCTCCGCGATCCTGAGACCGGCGAGCAGGCCCTCATACTAGGCGGTGCTGTTAGTGGACATCTCCCGAGGAAAGTGCATTTGGATGACATACTTGAGGTGCTCTCCGGTGGGTGCGACAAGCAAGACATCAAAGACCGGGCGCCTTTGCAAAAAAAAAAGCCCCATCAAAGTACAGGATCCAGTTGCGGCTCGTTTCCATGCCGGGGAGAGTGGTCTCCTATACCTCTTCCTCAAGCGTCGAGGTCCATTCTACAACGAACTCCGCCAAGACTCTCCTCTGAATCGTCGAGGTGCTTTCGAACTTTAAACCAAAACTCGACAGCTCCAGGGCCCATTCCACGATCCTCCCCGTTGCATCTGGGTTATGCAATATCCGTTGCAACGGGAGGCGGGTAACCATGGAGATCTCGTGCTCTTGGAAGTAATGACGCAACTTCCTCGAGGCCATAAGGAGGCCGAAGAGCAATTTTTGCACACCTGAGTACCTCGACCTAGCCCCCTGCAAGAGGGAGCTGACGAAGTAAACTGGGAGCTGCACCATTTTCTTCTTCTGAGCCACTTCACCTAGTCGCGCGGGCCCTGTCGCACTGGCGTCAGCCTCTGTCGGGGACTTGGTCTTGCCAGGACCGAGCCCAGCCGGGACTCCATCCGCAGGAGCGGGTGCCTTGGCGGCAGCTGCTGCAACTGCTTCCCGGTAGAGTTGGTCGGCGCAAATCAATGCATCTTTCTTGTCGGAGGGGACGGTGATGATGTTCATCGGCCCGGGCATCTTCAGTGTGTTGTAGGCGTAAAGTGAAGCTGCCATGAACTTGGCTAGTGCCGGGTAGCCAAGGATCCTGTTGTAGGGCAAGGGGATCTCGGCTACATCAAAGACAATCCTCTCCATCCTGTAGTTCAGCTCGCCTCCGAATGTCACGGGCAGCGTGACCTTTCCCTTCGGCTGGCTCCTCTCCCGGTTGACCCCTTGGAACGTGCCCGTCCCCTCGAGGTCTCCATAAGGGATCTGTAGCCTCTTGATCACAACAGGCGAGATCAAGTTCAGACCGGCCCCGCCGTCAACCAGCATCTTTGTCACCTTGAGGTTGCGGATTGTTGGTGAAACCAACAACGGCAAGCACCCGACCGCAGTAGTGCGGTCAGGATGGTCGTCGGTGTCAAATATGATAGGCGTGCTGCAACACTTCAGCGCCTTCCGTGCGTCGAGCGATGGCTCCACGCTGTGATCTCACGCGCCCACTGCTTGAATTGGCGGTGGGATGTATGCAGCGAGGCGCCACCATCGACGCACATGGCTTCTGTGGCTTTCTGGAACTCGTGGTCGCCGGACTCATCGTCCCGCCGCTCATACTCGGCTTTCTGCTTCTCAGTGAGTAGCTCCACTTGCCGGCCGTTCTGGAGGTCATGACCCTTGGTGCGGTGGATCTTCCAATACTGCTTGTCGGAGCCCCTGGCTTATCGGCAGCCGCCAAGGCCCGGCAAGCGACACACCCGACAACCTCCTTGCCGGGGTCACTCTCCTTGGGTTTCTTGGTGGCGCCGGTATCGTCGGAACCCTCGATGGCAAGCACGGTGTTGCCCTTGCGCTTCTTGTTATGGTGCCGGCCCTTCTTTTCCGGGGTCGCGGTATCATCCGTGGAGTCGGTTTCCGCGCCGGCATCTTCGTCGGGGTACTTCCTTCCCTCTTCAGCGCGAGCGCACTGATCGGCTAGAACATAAAGCTCGGCCACATCCTTGACCTTGTTCATCGCCAGCTCCTCACGCATCTTGCGGTTGCGCAGATTCTGATGGAATGCACTAATCACGGCGGTAGGATGAACGTCGGGAATGTTGTACTGCACTCGGTTGAACCTCTGGATGTACTTATGCAAGTTTTCTTCTTCTTTCTGAGGGATGATGTGCAAGTCGCTCGCCTGGCCATGAGCTTGGTGGCCTCCAGTAAAGGCGCCAACAAACTCATGACACAGATCTTCCCAAGAAGAAATGGAGTTCACCGGCAAGTGCATCAACCATGACATAACATTGGGCTTGAGTGCCAACGGGAAGTAGTTGGCAAGCACCTTATCGTCGCGGGACCCAGCAGCTTGCATCACGATGGTGTAGATGCTGAGGAACTCTGACGGGTGATTCTTGCCGTTGTACTTCTCGCCAACATCGAGCTTGAACGTGCAGTGGGAGGGCCACTGGAACTGCCGCAGCTAATGGGTGAAGGCCGGACAACCCACCTCGTAGGGTAGGCCACCGTAGCCTCCTGGTGCTGGGTGGTCCATAGTGGGCCCTGCCGGCCTGTCCGACTGGTGGCGCGCGTCACGCCGGCGCTCGATGGTGGTTCGAGCGTCTTCATGAGCTCGCTCCCGAAGAACTTGGCGTTGGTCGCGGTGGGTTCGCGGGTCGGACGACACTATGGAGATATCATCAAGAGCGTCGTCGCGACGGACCGACACCCGTGGTGGGCGGTATGGAGGAGGGGAGTGCATCGTAGCCGCATCGCCTCCGGCCCGACCTCCGCTGGCGTGCGGTGGCTCGACGGAGTGACGGCCTACGGGTCCTGCCGGCAGCAACTCGTTGTTGTTAGCGATGCCGACGAGGCTCCGGACGGTGGCCCTCCATTCGTCAAGCTTCTCTGCAACAGGAGGAAAGTCGAGGAGCAGTTGCGCGCGTGCTAGGGCTTCTCCTGGCGTGGGCGGCGACGAAAGCTGTGTGGAACGCGATGCGCTTCGACTTCTAACCGCTTTAGAAGGAGCCCCATCACGGCCTCGCAGCCGTCCGCCACCTTCGCCAGCACCTCGGCGTGCATGCTGGCCCTCCTCATCATGTTAAGGGCGCATGGGACTCTTCCCAGGGTGGCGCCCAAGGTCACCAGCAGGGCGGCGCGGCTCATCGCGCACGACCTGAGAAGAGCATGCCGTGGGCGCCAGTGTTGGTGTCTTGGAGGTTGCCGCGCCACCGTCTGGCGACACGACGACACCCCTGGAGGTCCCTGCGCTGTCTCCGGGGGGCGACTCGGTCCCTGGAGCCCGCGACGCGTGGCTCGTCGCCTGGCATATGAACGACGCTGCTCACCAGGCCTGGACTGCCAGGGTGATGTGGATGTTCGCGGGCTGCGCCACGGGTTCTCTCCGCGACTGGCCCGATACTGGTCCGCACCGGTACTGGCAGTCCAGTCCCGGACGAACCGATCACTGTGGTCGTCTTCTTCTTAGGAGCCATGGCGATCAAGAACTGCTGGGCCAACTACTAGACCAGATTCTCACAATTGCACCCCCTACCTGGCGCACCAAAGATGTCGGTGGGAAACGACACCTATGGGATCACGAGGATCCCTTCTGCGGTTGCGGCGCGTGGGGTTGTGAGAAGAGCAGGATTAGCAATCAGCACAAGGACCACCCAGGTTCCGGCCGCGAGGATGCGTAAAACCCTAGTCCTGCTTTGGTGGATGTATTGAGTGTTCTTGAGCTCTTGAACTAGCTGTCGTGGCTTCGTGGTTCCAAAGAGCCGAATCCCCCTCCAGTACGCCATGGGCCTCCTTTTATAGTCGAAAGGGGCTGCCACAGTGGCACACAGGAGGTGGAAAGGCCTACGGTGCTACGAGCTTATCGCTCGTATTACAGGACAAGAAGCATTTAATGTGTAGCTTAGGTGTCCTCTTACTTTATCAGGGACGGGAGCGAGGCCCGTCCCGTCCGTCGCCGCTCCTTCTCGCTTTGACATGCGCCTTGGCCAGTGATGCATGCGGCGCCATGTAGGCAGGGAGGCGGATGAGGTGGTGTGGTGGTGGAGCCTCCACGAAGATCTACATGCCGCCACGCAGGCGTGTGCTGAGTTGGCCTGGAAGCTGCATGTTGCCACGCAGGTACCTGCCCAGCTGGTTGGGCTGGCAGCTGCATGCCAACGGCGGTGGAGACTTGGTTGGTGCGGGCCTAGCAGTGTCCCTGCTGATGCCCTTGGCAAGTGTCTTGCCGGGTGGCCCGGCAAGGGTCTTGCCGCGGTGCGCTTTCGTCCCCGGCAAGGATCTTTCCGGGGGTCTTATGGGTTTCCTCGGCAATAATCTTGTCGAGGATTGTTGCCTTCCAATCCTCATCTGATCTTGAATATTCTTTGTCTTCACAAAGATCTGCATGCCACCATGGAGGTGCCTCCCGAGCCCTGACCCAACGTGGTTGATGGTTTTGGAGACCGTGGGTTCGAGGGTGGCTCACTCCGCTGGTGTGGGCGAGCCGCCCCGGCAAGGGTCTTGCCGGGGAAACCTGCTTCATCCATCTGCTCTCTGTGGTCTCGGTCTTTGGCATTGTGCTGATCATCTAGCGGCTTCGCCTCCTCCCTTTGGCCCTGCTAAGTGTGGCTTCGGCCCGTGGCTCTGACTGCCCATGCACAAGTAAGGGGTACAAAGGAGTACCCCTACTTTAGTACATCGACACCGGCCATGATTTGCCGGACTTGAAAAGCACCTTCTAGATGTCCTTGTGCAAGGAGCCGAAGAGCTCTAGCAGGGTCTGGTGCTTGGCCGGGTCAAACTCCCATAAATTGCAAGCCCAGTGTTGACAAGGTAGAATCCGGCGAACTAACATCACCTGGACTACATTGACGAGCTTGATGTTCTTGTCTTCCATACACTAGATGCGCGTCTGGAGCACCGATAGTTCATCGGACGAGGTCCAGTTCAGGCCCTTCTTCGGCCAGGCATGAGTCGCAGGGGGGCTCCGGATCTGAATTCCGGAGCAGCGGCCCATTCCTTGCCGCGCGGATCAGTGATGTAAAACCACTGCTGCTGCCACTCCTTGACGGAATCATTGGAAGTACCTGCTGGCCATGTAACGTTGGGCATCTTTCTCACCATGGCGCCTCCGCACTCGGCGTGCTCGCCGCTCACTACCTTGGGCTTCACATTAAAAACCTTCAACCATAAACCGAAGTGTGGCGGGATGCGGAGAAAGGCCTCGCACACGACAATGAATGTCGAGATGTTGAGGAAGGAATTGGGGGATAGATCATGAAAATCAATCCCGTAATAATACATGATGCCGTGAACGAATGGGTGGAGGGGAAACCCTAGCCTGCGGACAAAATGAGGGAGGAATACCACCCTCTCGTGGGGTCCTGGAGTAGGGACGATCTGTCCCTCTGTCGGAAGACGGTGGCCGATTCTCTTGGCATAAT
Organism: Aegilops bicornis; assembly: GCA_021605145.1. Taxonomy (NCBI): domain Eukaryota; kingdom Viridiplantae; phylum Streptophyta; class Magnoliopsida; order Poales; family Poaceae; genus Aegilops; species Aegilops bicornis. Next base: position 156,469,411 of record CM038673.1, read on the forward strand.
ACCCGGTCCCCCGAAGCTTCTTGATATCATTCTCCCGAATAGTAGAGGCCACCCACTTGCCTCCTGCTCCGGATCCAGACATTTTCAGGAAACCTTTTTGGGCGGAGAAGACGAACGCTTGGGCGTTAGGGCTCGAGCGAGAAGGAATGGATGAGCAGAGGAAAAAGAAGGCTTGGGTGAAAAAGGGAGTCCTTATCCCCTTATAAAGGAAGCAGAGATACTGCGCCTCCCCACTTGCCCGGTAAACTCGCTTATTTCCCAAGCGCCACGATTGATGGCGCAGTTGGGTTACCCACACCCGTATTGATGAGAATCCCATGTTAAGGGGACACGATCTCTGCTTCGACAAGACGTGTCAATAAAACCACCTCGCGATATGCGCGGTGGCAGGTTGGGAAAAATGGTTCGAATAATGACCGGGCCGCGACTTGATGTCATGCTGTGAAAAGTTGTTAGCAGATTAGATTTGTGGAATATTGTGCTCTCTACTATGGTATGTTGAAATTATTTTGCAGGGCCGGACACGATCCTCATGTTTAAAATCTTCTATGGAGTATTCGGAGAAGGAACCCGCCTTGCAATGTCGAAGACAATCTGCGCGCCGGACTCATCGTCATTGAAGCCTGGTTTAGGGGCTACTGAGGGAGTCCTGGATTAAAGGGTCCTCGGACAGCAGAACTATATACTTTGGCCGGACTGTTGGACTATGAAGATACAAGATTGAAGACTTCGTCCCGTGTCTGGATGGGACTCTCCTTTGCGTGGAAGGCAAGCTTGGCAATTCGGATATATAGATCTCCTTCTCTGTAACCGACTCTGTGTAACCCTAGCCCCCTCCGATGTCTATATAAACCGGAGGGCTTTGTCCGTAGGACAACAACAATCATAATCATAGGCTAGATTCTAGGGTTTAGCCTCTACGATCTCGTGGTAGATCAACTCTTGTAATACTCATATCATCAAGATCAATCAAGCAGGAAATAGGGTATTACCTCCATCGAGAGGGCTCGAACCTGGGTAAACATCGTGTCCCCCGCCTCCTGTTACTATTAGCCTTTGACGCATAGTTCGGGACCCCCTACCCGAGAACCGCAGGTTTTGACACCGACACACGCGGCGTCATAACAGTTAACAGCAAGGCCGGACTCCCGCTCTGTGTCGAGGAGTATACCGCCACCTTAAGAGCAGAAGCAACCAGTGGCATATTTCAATCAAACCTCAAGCCGACGGCCAAACTCCCGGACACCGTCAAGGGAGTCCGAACTACTTCGCGGCAGGATAGCCCGGCTCGCCCGGAGCTTAATTAAAACACTCTGGCAGTAAACGGAGGCAAAGCTTGGATCGACCAAGACTAGTGACATGGAAACAGCTTGAACGCACAAGGGAAACCTTAGATATTCCCCTCGATGACCATCTGACCACACTCCGGCCGATGCACACAGCCTCCTCCATCCTGGTCTAAGCAGGTTCCGAAGTCATATTCATTTTTATCACATTACCTGTACTCATATCCATCGACGTGTTATTTAATTATGACATGTTGCTTTATATGACGCTTATCTGCTGTTATTTCTTATTGACACTCTTTGTCAAATGGCATCCGTACATCATGATATGCCTTAATATGCTAGGGGCTTCATTATACCCATAATACGACAATAAAGTCCGACCACCTTCACGGTCGTTCGGCACCCCGAACTTATAGCATTATATGCATCACCTCCGAATCATGTCTTGGGTCAATAGTTGGGTTTGCCCGGCTCCTATGTTTTGCTACCTTACATTCCGCTATATCAGCTAGGGCGGCATAGGGAGAACTACTGCGATTATGTCCTGGTTTTTCCGGACGAGCGCCTCAGTAGAGAAATCCGAAAAATGACTGTCATGATACGGCGAGAGCTGGTCAGCTGTTCAAGAGGTTGTAAAATCTTTCAGGATTTCTTCCTCATTATGCGATAAATAATGCAAAAAGCGACGGATTGGCTTTTCTTCCGATCAGGTGCTTATAGAGCCCCTTGTGCGGTCTTCCGAACACCAGGGGCTGCGCCTACCTTCCTTTTGTCAAACTCCTATGGCTAAGTGAGAGTGACAAAGCCTTATAGTCCGATTGCCTAGTTCGTTGTGTTGAACACCTCCTTCAAGGACCCAAAACTGGGATAAAGAGTGCTCAGGTTTATCCCGAACACCCCTGTACTTCCTACATGTGGGCAAAAGCCGACGACTGGCCAACTCTCAGGATTAATATATAAAATGGCCGCACAGGAGGAAAAACTTTCAAATAACAGGCAATAAATAATAGAAATGACCTTGTTCCAACATTACAAAGGACAACATGACTGTATTCATGGAAATATAATGTCCTTGGTGCATTGCTCCGCCGCAAGGCGGGGTCCTTTCAGGACACTATCATAATATAATTTGGGCTTGCGGTACTCCTTCCCTTTCGGCGATCCCTCGGTCATCAGTTTTTCCGTATCCATCTTCCCACAGTGCACCTTTGCACAGGCGAAGGCCATTCGCGCACCCTCCATACAGACCGATAGCTTGATGACTTCAAGTCGAGGGCAGGCACTCACCAGCCGCTTCACGAGCCCGAAGTATCTGCTTGGAATCGGCTTAGCGGGCCAATGCTGGATAATTAAATCCTTCATGGCTAGTTCGTACGCCTTATGCAGTTCGATCAGCTGTTTTAGCTGATCGGCAAATGGCACTGGATAATTCGGCGACAGATACTATGACCAAAAGAGCTTCTCCGCAGTGCCCCTTTCCTCGGCTCAGTAGAATTGGGCTGCATCAGATATGCTGCATGGCAGCTCCACAAATACCCTTGGAGAAAGTCGAATTCAAATTAGTAAACATGATTTTCTCCCTTCAAATACCTGCTTTACATAGAAAAAGCCTGACCCGCCACGATCTTCCTCGCCTCCTAGATTTCCTTCAGGGCGCCTTGGGCTTACCCCCAGGCATCACATGCAGCTTGGCGAGCTTGGGAGAGTTCGGAGTCCTTCCCCGCTAAACTCTGCTCCAAGGTATCGCATTTCTTCACGGCCTCTTGAAGCTCTTGCTCAGCTTCAATAACCCTGGCCTCGTGCTTTTCGCAAAGAGCTTGCTCTGCGGCTACCTTCTTCTCGGCTTTGGCCACATCCTTCTTAAGAGCCTCAATTTCAGCCGTCGCCCCTAGAGCACATCATAAAAATAATTTTATCATGCTAACTTATTCATTCGCGCTGAATGCAAACAAGGTTTCTGCATACCTTGGTTATCCTCCAACTGCTTCTTCACTCGGCTGAGTTCTCCTTCGGCCTGCTCTAGACTCTGCCTCAATCCGGAGACTTCCGCAGTTTGAGAGGCGGCAGTTGCTACATACGCCTGCTTTTGAACAAAAGAGAGATGCCATAAAGTGAGTCTCCTGCGAACATATATTTGATCCTCTGTTCGGTTCTTTCTTGCACCGAACAGTGTATTAGGGGTTACTACCTATACTATGACACTCTTCGAAACCTCACAAAACATACCTCAAAGCCTGTTATAAGGTTGATGAAGGATTTATTCAGTCCACTCTCGGCGGACTGAATCTTCTCAATCACCGCACCCATAAGGGCATGGTGTTCATCGACGATGGAGGAGCTTTTCAGCGCCGCCGATAAAGTATCCGGCACCTCTTGTTGGACAAAGTTTGTCGGTGGAACAAGCACATCCCCTCCAGCCGAAAGAGGCCACCTGCCTGATTCTGGAGCCATATTGGTCTCCGGAACTATGTACGGCTGGGGGCCGAATTCAAGATAGCCCCCGTCATCGACGTCCATGGGAGCCTTCTCTCCCATGTGTCCGGCCCCTGAAGTTTGACCTCCTGGCGCCTCCATTACGATCTTTTCCCCCCTCCTTGGCTTGGGTCCTTCTGGGAAGATACCTCGGTATCGTTCATGTGCTGTGGGGAAAGGGCCTTCGGGGGTTTCCCGCTGTCCATAGCATCCTAGCGCAATGAATCCTCCGATGAGGATTGTTTGGTGCGGGACCTCGCCGGACTGCCAAAAAGCATGGATCAATGATTAAAACATCATGCCTTAGTGAGTCTAGATGCGCAAACGTGTTGGGATTTTGTATACTCACGAGTTCACCAGGGGCTGGGCCCTGGGATCCCACTCCAGGCTGCTGTCGGCAGCGGCAGCGGACTCCTCTGGAAGGGGATTTTTTTCCCTTCTTAGTCGACTCGGCCTCCAAAGATGTGGAGGCTGTCCTTTTCTTTCTTCCCCTCACTGGGGATTGGACTTCCTCCTCTTCCTCGACCTCTCCGGAGGAAGAGCGGGCATTGGAGTCTTCGGATATTGTGTCTGAAGTACCGCGGCGACGAAGGCTGCCCTTGGTCTTTTTGGCCACCTTCTCGGCCTTCTTCTTCGGCGCCTTGTAAGGCGCTGGGACCAGCATCTTCGTCAGAAGTGGGCCGGCCGGTTCTTCTGGCAGTGGGGCCGGATAGTAGATCCTCCCCGCCTTCTTCGTCCAACCCTAGGAGAGTTGTGGAAAACGCATTAAGCATTCCCCTAGGGTTATGCGAATAAAACGTGTGACTTGCCAACATACAATGACTTACCGGACTTGCGGGGCGGGACAGTTGGTACCCGCGGTCCTCGGCTGAGTCCGGCCACGATTTGCCGGACTTGAAAAGCACCTTCCATATGTCTTTGTGCAAGGAGCCAAAGAGCTCTAGCAGGGTCTGGTACTTGGCCGGGTCGAATTCCCATAAATTACAAGCCCTGTGTTGACAAGGCAGAATCCGGCGAACTAACATCACCTGGACTACATTGACAAGTTTGATATTCTTGTCTTCCATATCCTTGACGCGCTTCTGGAGCGCCAATAGTTCGTCGGACGAAGACCAGTTCAGGACTTTCTTGGGCCAGGACGTCAGCCGCAGGGGAGCTCCGAATCGGAATTTGGGAGCTGCAGCCCATTTTGGGTCGCGTGGCTCGGTGACGTAGAACCACTGTTGCTGCCACTCTTTGACGGAATCATTGAAAGTACCTGACGGCCATGTGACGTTGGGCATCTTGCTCACCATGGCACCTCCGCACTTTGCGTGCTCGCCACTCACCACCTTGGGCTTCACATTAAAAATCTTCAGCCATAAGTTGAAGTGTGGTGAGATGCGGAGAAAGGCCTCGCACACGACGATGAATGTCGACATGTTGAGGAAGGAATTGGGGTATAGATCATGAAAATCGATCCCGTAGTAATATATGATGCCACGAACGAATGGGTGGAGGGGAAACCATAGCCCGCGGACAAAGTGAGGGAGGAATACAACCCTCTCGTGGGGTTCCGGGGTTGGGACGATCTGTCCCGCCGTCGGGAGACGATGGCTAATGTTCTTACCCAGATACCCGGCCTCCCGAAGCTTTTTGATATCCTTCTCCCGGACGGTAGAGGCCATCCACTTGCCTCCTGCTCCGGATCTGGACATTTTCGGAGGGTTTGTGGGCAGAGAAGACGAATGCTTGGGTGCTAGAGCTAGGGCAAGATAGAATGGATAAGCAGAGGAAGAAGAAGGCATGGGTGAGGGAGTCCTGGATTAGGGGGTCCTCTGACAGCCGGACTATATACTTTGGCCGGACTGTTGGACTATGAAGATACAAGATTGAAGACTTCGTCCCATGTCCGGGTGGGACTCTCCTTTGCGTGGAAGGCAAGCATGGCAATTCGGATATGTAGATCTCCTTCTCTGTAACCGACTCTGTGCAACCCTAGCCCCCTCTTGTGCCTATATAAACCGGAGGGTTTAGTACGTAGGACAACGACAATCATAATCATAGGCTAGCTTCTAGGTTTTAGCCTCTATGATCTCGTGGTAGATAAACTCTTGTAATACTCATATCATCAAGATCAATCTAGCAGGAAGTAGGGTATTACCGCCATCGAGAGGGCCCGAACCTGGGTAAACATTGTGTCCCCCACCTCCTGTTACCATTAGCCTTAGACGCACAGTTCGGGACACCATACCTGAGATCCGCTAGTTTTGACACCGGCATTGGTGCTTTCAATGAGAGCTCCACTGTGTCGTCACGAAAAGGCTTGATGGCTCCTTGAATCGTATGCAATGATGCGATCCAGGGCGAGGTTTTCCTCCCCGGACAGATCTTCGTATTCGGTGGTTTCGTACTGCGGGCCAACTCGCTTGGCCATCTAGAGCAGATCGATAGCTACGCCCCTTTCCATCAGGTCAGGTTTGGAAGCTTGGACTACACTGCCGACATACGCGGAGACTTGATCTTCGACGGATTTGAACCCATGATAGGTGCACCGTACAATCACGATGAGCATGACTTAGATCTGCCATCAGACGGTGTTCAGGATAACGCGCCTACAACTGCCCTGGCCTTAGATCGGGTGCAGATCGCGCCATCCGAGGACGGGTGGATAGACAACGCCACGGAGGCCGCACACTCATCGGTGCTAGAGCCAAACACAGACTTCGCCTCCAAAGAGAGCTGTGTCATCGGACCCTCGGACTCGTCTTCGGTCATAGGTTCCGAACCACGTGCATCCGTGCCTATCGACTCTGATTGGGAACCGATCATGGAGTTTACCTCCGCTGATATCTTTCAGCACTCACCTTTGGGTGACGTGCTAAAGTTATTAAAGTCTCTCTCCCTATTAGGAGACTCTTGGCCGAACTAGTTCGGCTCGAGTGGGAAGCGGACGACGAAGAAATTCGTTCCCCGCCCACCACCCACTTAATAGCCACTACCGACGACTTAACCGACATGATTGATTTCTACTCCGAAGACATCGACGGTGTGCACGACGATGCAGGAGAAGAACAGGAACCACCGCCCACAGGGCGCTGGACAGCCACCTCATCATATGATATATACATGGTGGACACCCCCATGAAAGTGATGGCAATGAGGCAACGGAGGATAATTCCCTTGAGAAGCTATCTAAGCATCGGCGTCATCGGCGCCGCTCTAAGCCTCGTCATAGAAAAAATAGCGATACCGGCACAGGAGACAATGGCACTCCGGATGGTGCCGAATACGAAAACAATCCCGCCCAGCCAAGCTTGGAGCGAGCCGGACAGGAGGATGGGCAAGTTATCCCTGATAAGCAGGCAATGGATGGAGACTCGGAGGATGATAATTACATGCCCCTCTCCGAAGACAAGGTGAGCCTCGGCATTTAAAAAAATTCATCGTGCTCGAGGACCCTGCCGAAAGGTGAGCGCCAGCACCGCTTATAGCCACTGCCAAAAGCCTGAAGGAAAAGCAGCAGCAGCTTCAAGCTGATCAAGAGCTGCTAACTGATAGATGGACTGAGATCCTGGCAGCCGAGGAATACGGACTCGAGCGACCAACCAAAAGTTACCCAAAGCGCACGTTGCTACCTCAACTCGAGGACGAGGCATTAAAACCTACACTACCAGCGTAGGATGCGGCTGACCGGTGATACGTCTCCAACGTATCTATAATTTTTGATTGCTCCATGCTACTTTATCTACTGTTTTGGACTATATTGGGCTTTATTTTACACTTTTATATTACTTTTGGGACTAACCTATTAACCGGAGGCCCAGCCTGTAATTGTTGTTTTTTGCCTTTTTCAGTATTTCGAAGAAACAAAATATCAAACGGAGTCCAAACGGAATGAAACCTTCGGGATCGTGATTTTCCAACCGAACATGATCCAGGAGACTTGGACCCTACTCCAAGAAGTCTCCGAGGAGGTCACGAGGGTGGAGGGCGTGGCCCCCCCTGGGCGTGCCCCCCTACCTCGTGGGCCCCTCGGAGCTCCACCGACGTACTCCTTCCTCCTATATATACCTACGTACCCCCGAACGATCAGAACAGGAGCCAAAAACCTAATTCCACCGCCGCAACCTTCTGGATCCACGAGATCCCATCTTGGGGCCTGTTCCGGAGCTCCGCCGGAGGGGGCATCCACCACGGAGGGCTTCTACATCATCACCAAAGCCCCTCCGATGAAGTGTGAGTAGTTTACTTCAGACCTTCGGGTCCATAGCTAGTAGCTAGATGGCTTCTTCTCTCTTTTTGGATCTCAATACAATGTTCTCCCCCTCTCTCGTGGAGATCTATTCGAAGTCATCTTCTTTTTGCGGTGTGTTTGTTGAGACCGATGAATTGTGGGTTTATGGTCCAGTATTATCTATGGAAAATATTTGATTCTTCTCTGAATTCTTTTATGTATGATTGAGTTATCTTTGCAAGTCTCTTCGAATTATCTTTTTGGTTTGGCCAACTAGATTGGTAGTTCTTGCAATGGGAGAAGTGCTTAGCTTTGGGTTCAATCTTGCGGTGTCCTCACTAAGTGACAGAAAGAGTTGCAAGGCACGTATTGTATTGTTGCCATCGAGGATAGCAAGATGGGTTTTTTATCATATTGCATGAATTTATCCCTCTACATCATGTCATCTTGCTTACGGCGTTACTCTGTTCTTAACTTAATACTCTAGATGCATGCTGGATAGCGGTCGATGAGTGGAGTAATACTAGTATATGCAGAATCGTTTCGATCTACTTGTTTTGGACGTGATGCCTATATACATGATCATTGCCTAGATATACTCATAACTATGCTCAATTACATCAATTGCTCAACAGTAATTTGTTCACCCACCGTAGAATACTTATGCTCTTGAGAGAAGCCACTAGTGAAATCTATGGCCCCCGGGTCTATTCTCATCATATCAATCTGTATCACTTTATTTACTTGCTTTGTTTTTACTTTGCCTTTACCTTTTACTTTGCATCTATCTATCAAAAACACCAAAAATATTATCTCTATCAGATCTCACTCTCGTAAGTGACTGTGAAGGGATTGACAACCCCTAAGTGTTGGTTGCAAGCTGCTATCATTTTGTGTAGGTACGAGGGACTTGTGCGTGGTCTCCTACTAGATTGATACCTTGGTTCTCAAAAACTGAGGGAAATACTTACGCTACTTCACTGTATCATCCTCTCCTCTTCGGGGAAATCCAACGCAGTGCTCAAGAGGTAGCAAGAAGAGTTTCTGGTGCCGTTGCCGGGGAGGCTCACGCAAGCAAGTCAACTATACCAAGTACCAATCGCAATCCCTATCTCTCGCATTACATTATTTGCCATTTGCCTCTCGTTTTCCTCTCCCCCACTTCACCCTTGCCGTTTTATTTTCCCTCTCTTTCCCGTTTACATTTTCCCGTCGCCTTTCTGTTTGCTTGTGTGTTGGATTACTTGTTGCCATGGCGCAAGATAATACCAAATTGTGTGATTTCTCGAATACCAATAATAATGATTTCCTTAGTACTCCGATTGCTCCTCTTAATAATGATGAGTCTTGTGTAATCAATACCGATTTGTTGAATCTTGTTATGAAAGATCAATTCGCCGGCCTTCCTAGTGAAGATGCCGCTACTCATCTAAACATTTTTTTGATTTGTGTGATATGCAAAAGAAAAAAGATATGGATAACAATATTGTCAAATTGAAGTTATTTCCGTTTTCATTTAGAGATCGTGCTAAAGTTTGGTTTTCATCTTTGCCTAAAAATAGTATTGATTCTTGGAACAAGTGCAAAGATGCTTTTATCTCTAAGTATTTTCCTCCGCTAAGATTATCACTCTTAGGAACGACATCATGAATTTTAAACAACTTGATCATGAGCATGTTGCCCAATCTTGGGAAAGAATGAAATTAATGCTTCGCAGAATTGCCCTACTCATGGTTTGAATTTATGGATGATCATACAAAATTTTTATGCGGATTGAATTTTGCTTCTAGAAATCTTTTAGATTCAGCCGGGAGGCACTTTTATGGAAATTACGTTAGGGATGCTACCAAATTGCTTGATAATATTATGGCTAATTATTCTCAATGGCACAAGAAAGATCTTCTAGTAAAAAGAGCATGCTATAGAAGAAATCAATGTTTTAAGTGAAAAGATGGATGAACTTATGAAGATGTTTGCTCCTAAAAATACTCCTCTTGATCCCAATGATATGCCTTTATCTACCTTGCTTGAGAATAATAATGAATCTATGGATGTGAATTTTGTTGGTAGGAATAGTTTTGGAAACAACGCTTATAGAGGGAATTTTAATCCTAGGCCTTATCCTAGCAATCCTTCTAATAATTATGGAAATTCCTACAATAACTCTTATGGAAATTTTAATAAGATGCCCTCTGAATTTAAGAGTAGTGTTAAAGAGTTTATGAATGCACAAAAGTATTTTAATGCTTTGCTTGAAGAGAAATTGCTTAAAGTTGATGATTTGGCTAGGACCGTTGATAGAATTTCTCTTGAAACCGATTCTTTAAAGCTTAGATCTATTCCTCCTAAGCATGATATCAATGAGTCTCTCAAAGCCATGAGAATTTCCATTGATGAGTGCAAGGAAAGAACTACTAGGATGCGTGCTTCCAAAGATGCTTTTATAAAGCGTGTTCTTCCAATCCCTATGAAAATCAAGATGAAGATCTAAAAGTTATTGATGTGTCCCTCATTAAATCTTTGTTTTGCAATATGAATCTTGATGAATCTTAAGATTTTCTTCCTTTACCTAGAAGGCGTTCTAAGAATTGGGAGTTTCTAGATCTTGATGATGAAATTGATGAAAGTGGGATTGAAATAAATAAAAACCGTGATGTTGCTAAACCCACTATTTTGGATCTCAAGGAATTTCATTATGAAAATTGCTCTTTGATTGGTTGTATTTCCTTGTTGCAATCCGTGCTAGAATCTCCTCATGTTGATAGTCAAAATAAGGCCTTTACCGAACATATTGTTGATGCCTTGATGCAATCTTATGAAGAAAAACTTGAGTTGAAAGTTTCTATCCCTAGAAAACTCTATGATGAGTGGGAACCTACTATCAAAATTAAAATCAAAGATTTTGAGTTTCATGCTTTGTGTGATTTGGGTGCTAGTGTCTCTACTATCCCCAAAACTTTATGTGATTTGCTAGATTTCCGTGATTTTGATGATTGCTCTCTAAACTTGCATCTTGTGGATTCCACTATTAAAAAACCTATGGGAAGAATTAATGATGTTCTTATTGTTGCAAATAGGAATTATGTGCCCGTAGATTTTATCGTTCTTGATATAGATTGCAATCCTTCATGTCCTATTATTCTTGGTAGACCTTTCCTTAGAACGATTGGTGCAATTATTGATATGAAGGAAGGGAATATTAGATTCCAATTTCCCTTAAAGAAGGGTATGGAACACTTCCCTAGAAAGAAAATTACCATATGAATCTATCATGAGAGCCACTAATGGATTGCCTACCAAAGATGGCAATACCTAGATCTATCCTTGCTTTTATGCCTAGCTAAGGGCGTTAAACGATAGCGCGTGTTGGGAGGCAACCCAATTTTATTTTGTGTTTTTTGTTTTTGCTTCTGTTTAGGAATAAATAATCCATCTACCTTCTGTTTGTATGTGGTTTTATGTTCTAATTAGTGTTTGTGCCAAGTAGGACCTATAGGATAACCTATGATGATAGTTGATTTGATTCTGCCGAAAAACAGAAACTTTGCACGCACGAATTTAGTTATGATAAATCATAGGAACGTGATTTTGCGTTTATTATTTTTTATGCTGATCAATAAACAAATTTTCTAGGACTTCCTATTTTGGTAGAATTTTTAGAGTTCCAGAAGTTTGCGTTAGTTACAGATTTCTACAGACTGTTCTGTTTTCGACAGATTCTGTTTTTCGTGTGTTATTTGCTTATTTTGATGAATCTATGGCTAGTAAATTAGTGTATAAACCATAGAGAAGTTGTAATACAGTAGGTTTAACAACAATATAAATAAATAATGAGTTCATTACAGTACCTTGAAGTAGTGTTTTGTTTTCTTTCTCTAACGGAGCTCACGAGATTTCTGTTGAGTTTTGTGTTGTGAAGTTTTCATGTTTTGGGTGAATTCTTTTGATGGATTATGGAACAAGGAGTGGCAAGAGCCTAAGCTTGGGGATTCCCATGGCACATAATCCAAGGACACCAAAAAAGTCAAAGCTTGGGGATGCCCCGGAAGGCATCCCCTCTTTCGTCCACATCCATCGGTAATTTACTTGGAGCTATATTTTTATTCACCAACATGATATGTGTTTTGCTTGGAGCGTCTTGTATTATTTGTGTCTTTGCATGTTAGTCTACCACAATCATCCTTGCTGTACACACCTTTTGAGAGAGCCATACATGAATAGGAATTTGTTAGAATACTCTATGTGCTTCACTTATATCTTTTGAGCTTGATAGTTTTGCTCATAGTGCTTCACTTATATCTTTTGAGCGTGATAATTTTTGCTCTAGTACTTCACTCAGATCTTTTAGAGCACGGTGGTGGATTTGTTTTAAAGAAACTATTTGATCTCTCATGCTTCACTTAGATTATTTTGAGAGTCTTTAATAGCATGGTAATTTGCTTAATGTTAATATACTTGGTGTTCAAGATATGTGAAACTTTCTTTTGAGTGAATTGAATACTAAGATAAGTTTGATGCGCTTGATAATTGTTTTGAGATATGGAGGTGATAATATCAAAGTCGTGCTAGTTGGGTGATTATGAATTTGAGAAATACTTGTGTTGAAGTTTGCAAGTCCCGTAGCATGCACGTATGGTTAAAGTTATGTAACAAATTTGAAACATGAAGTGTACCTGGCTTGTGCATCCTTATGAGTGGCGGTCGGGGACGAGCGATGGTCTTTTCCTACCAATCTATCCCCCTAGGAGCATGCGTGTAGTACTTGAATTCTTGATGCCTTCTAAATTTTTGCAATAAGTATATGAGTTCTTTTGACTAATGTTGAGTCCATGGATTATACGCACTCCGACCTTTCCACCTTTGCTAGCCTCTTCGGTACCGTGCATTGCCCTTTCTCACCTTGAGAATTGGCACAAACTTCGCCGCTGCATCCAAACCCCGTGATACAATACGCTCTATCACACATAAACCTCCCTACATCTTCCTCAAAACAGCCACCATACCTACCTATCATGGCATTTCCATAGCTATTCCGAGATATATTGCCATGCAACTTCCACCATCATCATCATGACATACACTACTTTTGTCATATTGCCATTGCATGATCTTGTAGTTGACATCGTATTTGTGGCAAAGCCACAATGCATTATTTTCCATACATGTCACTCTTGATTCGTTGCACCATCCCGGTACACCGCCGGAGGCATTCATATAGAGTCATATCTTGTTCTAAGTTTTCGAGTTGTAATCCTTGTGTTGTAATCAATAGAAGTGTGATGATCATCATTATTAGAGCATTGCCCAAATAAAAAAGAGAGAAAGGCCAAAAATAAAAAAAGAAAAGGCCCAAAAAAAGGGCAATGCTACTATCTCTTTTTCCACACTTGTGCTTCAAAGTAGCACCTTGTTCTTCATGTAGTGAGTCTCATATATTGTGCTTCAAAGTAGCACCTTGTTCCTCATGTAGTGAGTCTCATAGTTGTCTTTTTATACTAGTGGGAATTTTTCATTATAGAACTTGGCTTGTATATTCCTACGATGGGCTTCCTCAAATGCGCTAGGTCTTCGTGAGCAAGCAAGTTGGATGCACACCCACTAGTTTTATTTTGTTGAGCATTCATAGCTCTAGTGCATCCGTTGCATGGCAATCCCTACTCACTCACATCGATATCTATTGATGGGCATCTCGATAGCCCGTTGATACGCCTAGTTGATGTGAGACTTTCTCCTTTTTTGTCTTCTCCACACAATCCCCATCATCATATTCTATTCCACCCATAGTGCTATATCCATGGCTCACGCTCATGTATTGCGTGAAGATTGAAAAAGTTTGAGATTATTTAAGTATGAAACAATTGCTTGGCTTGTCATCGGGGTATAGAAGTTGGGAACATCTTTGTGTGACGAAAATGAAGCATAGCCTAACTATATGATTTTGTAGGGATGAACTTTCTTTTGCCATGTTATTTTGAGAAGACATGATTGCTTTGATTAGTATGCTTGAAGTATTATTATTTTTGTGTCAATATGAACTTTTGTCTTGAATCTTTCGGATCTGAATATTCATATCACAATTAAGAAGATTTACATTGAAATTATGCCAAAGTATCACTCCGCATCAAAAATTCTTTTTTATCATTTACCTACTCGAGGACGAGCAGGAATTAAGCTTGGGGATGCTTGATACGTCTCCAATGTATCTATAATTTTTTATTGCTCCGTGCTACTTTATCTACTGTTTTGGACTATATTGGGCTTTATTTTACACTTTTATATTACTTTTGGCACTAACCTATTAACTGGAGGCCCAGCCCAGAATTGTTGTTTTTTGCCTTTTTCAGTATTTCGAAGAAACAGAATATCAAACAGAGTCCAAACGGAATGAAACCTTCAGGATCATGATTTTCCAACTGAACGTGATCCAAGAGACTTGGACCCTACTCCAAGAAGTCTCCGAGGAGGTCACGAGGGTGGAGGGCGCCCCCTGGGCGCGCCCCCCTACCTCGTGGGCCCCTCGGAGCTCCACCGACGTACTCCTTCCTCCTATATATACCTACGTACCCTCGAACGATCAGAACAGGAGCCAAAAACCTAATTCCATCGCCGCAACCTTCTGTATCCACGAGATCCCATCTTGGGGCCTGTTAGGAGCTCCGCGAAGGGCATCCACCATGGAGGGCTTCTACATCATCACCATAGCCCCTCCGATGAAGTGTGAGTAGTTTACTTCAGACCTTCGGGTCCATAGCTAGTAGCTAAATGGCTTCTTCTCTGTTTTTGGATCTCAATACAATGTTCTCCCCCTCTCTCTTGGAGATCTATTCGATGTAATCTTATTTTTGCGGTGTGTTTGTTGAGACCGATGAATTGTGGGTTAATGATCCAGTATTATCCATGGAAAATATTTGATTCTTCTCTGAATTCTTTTATGTATGATTGAGTTATCTTTGCAAGTCTCTTCGAATTATCTTTTTGGCTTGGCCAACTAGATTGGTAGTTCTTGCAATGGGAGAAGTGCTTAGCTTTGGGTTCAATCTTGCGGTGTCCTTACTTAGTGACAGAAAGAGTTGCAAGGCACGTATTGTATTGTTGCCATCGAGGATAACAAGATGGGGTTTTTATCATATTGCATGAATTGATCCCTCTACATCATGTCATCTTGCTTAAGGCGTTACTCTGTTCTTAACTTAATACTCTAGATGCATGCTGGATAGTGGTCGATGAGTGGAGTAATAGTAGTAGATGCAGAATTGTTTCGATCTACTTGTTTTGGACGTGATGCCTATATACATGATCATTGCCTAGATATACTCATAACTATGCTCAATTACATCAATTGCTCAACAGTAATTTGTTCACCCACCGTAGAATACTTATGCTCTTGAGAGAAGCCACTAGTGAAACCTATGGCCCCCGGGTCTATTCTCATCATATCAATCTATATCACTTTATTTACTTGCTTTGTTTTTACTTTGCCTTTACCTTTTACTTTGCATCTATCTATCAAAAATACCAAAATATTATCTCTATCAGATCTCACTCTCGTAAGTGACCGTGAAGGGATTGACAACCCCTAAGCGTTGGTTGCGAGGTGCTATCATTTTGTGTAGGTACGAGGGACTTGTGTGTGGTCTCCTACTGGATTGATACCTTGGTTCTCAAAAACTAAGGGAAATACTTACGCTACTTTACTGCATCATCCTCTCCTCTTCGGGGAAATCCAACGCAGTGCTCAAGAGGTAGCAACCGGCCACCTCGTGGCCGAGACAAAACGGCGTATAAGCCCGAACACCTTCCCTCGCCCTGTGGCCAACCAAACAAAAACACTAAGGCCCGGGGCTACACGCAGGACCTGTGAGACGTATTGGAAAACAAAGCAGGACTGTCAAGATCGATCTATGGATCACGAGGGCGCGCCCCAACGCGTGACAATGACCGTCACACCGGATATACGAAAAGCAAATCCGGTCGGGCGGAATACAACAGACCAGACTCATTGGAACGGCGTCGTGATGTAGCCCGGCATAGAGGCGCCGCACACCCCCTATGCTTCACTGGTGAAGTAATGGATCATGAATTCCCATAAGGGTTTAAGCCCGTAAACATTGAATCATATGATGGTACAACAGACCCCGCGGTATGGATTGAAGATTTCCTTCTCCACATTCACATGGCCCGCGGCGATGATCCACATGCCATCAAGTACCTCCCACTAAAACTCAAAGGACCGGCTCGGCATTGGCTGAACAGCCTGCTGGCAAACTCTATTGGTAGTTGGGAGAACCTGGAAGATGCGTTCCTTGACAACTTCCAGGGCACTTATGGGCGACCACCGGATGCTGATGACTTAAGTCACATAACCCAACAGCCCGGAGAGTCAGCCAGGAAATTATGGACTCGGTTCCTAACTAAAAAGAACCAAATTGTCGACTGTCCAGATACCGAAGACCTAGTGGCCTTTAAGCATAACATCCGCGACGAGTGGCTCGCCCGACACCTCGGCCAAGAGAAGCCGAAGTCCATGGCAGCCCTCACGACACTCATGACCTGCTTTTGTGCGGGCGAGGACAGCTGGCTGGCTCGCAGCAATAGCACATCAAGAAATCCTGGCACTTCAGATACCAGAGACAACAATGGCAAGCCACGACGCAACAGACACAAGCGTCGCAACAATGGCGACAACGTTGAAGACACGGCAGTAAATGCCGGATTCAGTGGCTCTAAGTCCGGTCAGTGGAAAAAGCCATTCAAAAGAAACAATCCGAGCCCGTCCAGTATGGACCACATACTCGATTGCTCTTGTCAAATTCATGGCACCCCTGATAAACCAGCCAACCGCACCAACAGAGAATGTTGGGTGTTCAAACAGGCCGGCAAGTTGAATGCCAAAAACAAGGAAAAGGGGCTGCATAGCGATGACGACGAGGAGCCCCGGCCGCCGAACACAGGAGGACAGAAGAAATTTCCTCCCCAGGTGAAAATGGTGAACATGATATACGCTACCCATATTCCCAAGCGGGAACGTAAGCGTGCACTAAGGGACGTCTATGCGATGGAGCCAGTCGCCCCAAAATTCAACCCATGGTCTTCTTGTCCAGTCACTCTCGATCGCAGGGACCATCCTACCAGTATTCATCATGGTTGTTCGGCCGCATTGGTCCTCGACCCCATCATTGATGGATTCCACCTCACACGAGTCCTTATGGACGGTGGCAGCAGCCTGAGCCTGCTCTATCAGGATACAGTGCGCAAAATGGGCATCGACCCCTCAAGGATCAAACCCACAAAAACCACCTTTAAAGGTGTCATGCCAGGTGTAGAGGCCTGTTGCACGGGCTAAATCACACTGGAAGTAGTCTTCGGATCTCCATACAACTTCCGAAGCGAGGAGTTAATCTTCGATATCGTCCCTTTCCGCAGTGGCTACCACGCACTGCTCGGACGAACCGCATTTGCCAGATTCAATGCGGTACCAAGTTATGCATACCTCAAGCTCAAAATGGAAGGACCTCGCGCGGTTATAACAGTTAATGGAAACACAGAGCACTCGCTCCGTACGGAGGAGCACACTGCGGCCCTCGCAGCAGAAGTACAGAGCAGCCTTCTTAGGCAGACCACCAATTCGGCAATAAAGCACCCAGACACCGTCAAGCGAGTCCGGAGTACCCTGCAACAGGATCGTCCGGCATGTCCAGAGCTTGCCTAGCAATTCGACCTCCGTCCTAGTCCCAGTCAAGCGGTGAAATTTGTGCCGCGCGTACATAATTACGCACTCAAAATACCATGGGCATAGGTAGAGGAATAGCTACGACACGGTCCACAATGCGGCTCAACAACCCCAAGATCCGTATATCTTCACACCTTTTCTTTTCAGGTCCTTATTTTCGGGAGGCTCTTCCGATAGTCCGACTATCGGACCCATCACGGGACGGAAACACCAAGGAGACAAGAAGCTTCGACGTACAAGGGAATCCCCAGGTGGTCTCTGATATCGATCGCTATACCTGTTTTACATACCCACACACAGCTCGCTATTGCTTAAGGACATGTCAAACAGTCCTATTTTGCTTCTCGCACCACTTGTACACATACGCCTTGACATATTATTCAAATAACAATGGAAAATAATGTACAGCATCACCTTACTATTACATTTCTTTATCCTTTTCCTTTACTGCTTATTTATTACAAATTGCACCCGTACATTTTGGTACGTCAAGCTCGCCAGGGGCTTCAGTGTACCCCATAACACGACAAGAAAATTCCGAACACTTTCAACAGTGCGGCACCCCGAACTTATAGCATTATATGCATCAGCTCCGCATCATGTCTTGGGTCAATAGTTAGGTTTGCCAGGCTCCCATGTTTTGGTGCCTTATGTTCCGCTATATAGGCTAAGGTAGCACAGGGAGAACTACTGTGATTGCGTTCCGGTTCTTCCGGATGAGCACCTCGGTAGAGAAAGCCAAAAACTGACTGTCATGATGTGGTGAGAGCTGGTCGCTGTTCGAGAGGTCTCAAATCCTTAAAGATTGATTCCGCTTCGGGCGAGGAATCGGCCTTGTCCGATTTATAGACGTGTATAGCGCCCCAAGTTCAGCCTTCCGAATACTAGGGGCTTTGCCAAAATTTAAAATTCTAGACTTCTATGGCTAAGTGAGAGTGATAAAGCAGTATAGTCCGATTGCCTTGTTCGCTGCGCTAAACACCTCCTTAAAGGACCAAAAATTTGGATAAAGAGTGTTTAGATTTATCCCGAACACCCCAGTACTAGTTACATGGGGGCAAAATACGACAACTGGCCAACTCTCAGATTTTATAAACGGCCGCACAGAAGGTAATATTTTAAATCAACAAGCGTTATATAGCGCACATGAACTCGTTTTCATATTACAGGATCACATGAGTACATTCATTCAAATATTACATCCTTAGCACATTCCTCCGCCACAAGGCAGGCACCCTTCAGGACACTATCATAATACTTTTTGGGGTGGCGATGCTCCTTGCCCTTCGGCGTCCCCTCCGTCACCAGCTTCTCGGCATCCATCTTCGCCCAGTGCACTTTTGCGCGGGCGAAGGCCCTGCGTGCACCTTCAATGCAGACTGGCCGCTTAATGGCTTCAAGCATGACGAGCACTCACCACCGCTTCACCAGGGCGAAGTAGGCTCTGGCAGGGCTCGGCAGGCCACATCCGGACTATGAGGCCCTTCATGGCCAGTTCGGCCGCCTTGTGAAGTTCGACCAGTTGCTTCAGCTGGTCGCTCAAGGGCATCGGATGTTCGGCCCCAATATACTGGGACCAGAACAACTTCTCCGTCGAGCTCCCTTCTTCAGCTCGGTAGAACTCTGCGGCATCAGATATGCTGCGCGGCAGATCTGCGAATGCTCCTGGAGAGCTCCAAATTCGGGTAAGTAAAAGGAAAGTCTCCTTCACATGCTTGCTTTGCATATTGAATGCCTTACCCGCCGCAATCTTCTTGGCCGCCTCAATCTCCTGGAGGGCCTTTTGGGCTTCGGCCTTGGCGTCTCGTGCGCTCTGGAGGGCCTTCGCAAGCTCGGACTCTTGTGTCTTGGAGTCACGCTCTAAGGACTCATATTTTTTGACAAAATCCTGGAGCTCTTGCTGGACCTCGCCGACTCGGGCCTCTTGCTTCTCGCGCTCGGCATGCTCCTTGGCCGCTTTGTCTTCGGCCTCGGTCAGCACCTTTTTAAGGGCCGCCACTTCGGTCATGGTCCCTATTAAAATTCATAACGCTTCGATGAGCTAAAACCATTCCTTCATTATCAATATACAGACGGGGTATTATGTACCTTTGTTCTCCTCGAGCTGCCTCTTCACGAGGTCGAGCTCTCCTTCGGTCCGCTCCAGGTCCCGCTTCAGTCCGGAGATCTCTGCAGTACGGGCGCCAGCGGCCAACAGCGACGCCTGCTTATACACATAGACACATTCTGTTAGACTCCTGTGGATTTTATTTGATCCTCTGTTTGGTCTTTCTTTCCGAACACCAAACAGAGCATCAGGGGCTACTGTCTATACTGTGATATTTTCTTATAATTTTACTACTTAACTTGAAGCCTGTTAGGAGGTTGACGCAGGCTTCAGTCAATCCACTTTTGGCGGACCGGACCTTCTCAATCACCGCACTCATGACGGTGCGTTGCTCTTTGTCAATGGAAGCGACGTGAAGTGCTTCCAGCAGGTTGTCCGATGCCTTTGGATGGACAGAGGTCATCGGCACAAGCGGCTCACCCTCCTTAGTGAGGGGCTGCCTACCTGAATCTGGAACCACTGGAGGTTCCGGCGCAGTATCCGGCTGGGGGCCATACTTATTGTGGCCCCTTTTGTCAGAATCCATGGGGGTCTTCCCCCCCCCCCATGTTCCCGCTGAGGGAGTCCTAGATTAGGGGGTACCCGGACAGCCGGACTGCATACATCGTCCGGATTATTGAAGCGTGAAGATACAAGACTCAAGACTTCGGCCTGTGTCCGGATGGGACTCTCCTTTGCGTGGAAGACAAGCTTGGCGATCCGGATATTGTGTTTCCTTCCTTGTAACCAACTCCATGTAAACCCTAGCCCTCTCCGGTGTCTATATAAACCGGAGAGGTTGGTCCTTAGAAGACCGATCATAATTACAATCATACCATCATAGCCTAGCTCTTAGGGTTTAGCCTCTACGATGTCGTGGTAGATCTACTCTTGTACTATCCACATCTTCAATATTAATCAAGAAGGAAGTAGGGTTTTACCTCCATCGAGAGGGCCCGAACCTGGGTAAACATATGTGTCCCTTGCTTCCTCTTACCATCCGCCTAGACACACATATTAGGACCCCCTACCCGAGATCCGCCGGTTTTGACACCGACATTGGTGCTTTCATTGAGAGTTCCTCTGTGACGTCGCCGCAAGGCTCGATGCCTCGTCTCGTCGTCAAGGACAACATTACCTCGGGGGGAGCTCTAGCTGTAGGCCAGACTCTCCGACTCGGTGGCCTTATCATGGCCACCCCATCGGCGGTAGCGCCGACGATGGCCTCTCGGGTCGTCAATCATAACCTTCACGTTAGTTCGGAACTCGCCGAACAGATGGATCCGATGGAGCTCTCCTCCCTCAACGAGCTCTTGGATCGCATCACCGCTTTGGGAGTCGCTACAGACTATGACTGCATCGGGCTTAAACCCGACCAAAGGGACATCAGATCCCCGTCGGCCACCCATGAGATAGCGGTAGTGGAGGAACCTCACACGGACCGTCCCTCGACTTTGAGGACGAATTATGTCCGGATCACCGAACTCCTTGAGCCGAATACCTGCTCAAAGGAAGACATGACCCAGGTCCCGGACTTAGAATCGGGCATTGGGCCGAAGAAATTGGGCGACACTCCGGATCCCGAGCTGTCAGGCTTGGAGCCTCCCACGCCCCTGGGTGTTAGATCGGATCAGAATCCGGATTCAGATAACAACACCTACCTGGACTTAAACCGTCTCTCCCGCATCAGGCAAGAGCCCCAGGAAACCGTACATCACTACTGGGCCAGATTCCTCCTTGCGTTTAACAAGGTCAAGGACTGCAGCGAGGAGAACGTGGTATCGCTCTTCTGCAAAAACTGCACGGACGAAGCACTCCTCAATGCTATAAGCCGCCGTGATATAGTACACTTCGCGGACTTGGCAATCATAGTACAGAAGTACTGTGCGATCGAAAGCGCCTGGAAAACCCAAACAAAATTTTGGAATAGTACTGCTCTCACCAAGACCTTTGTCCGAACTAAACGGGCGAACTCTCATAAGTCGGCCGATCCAATCCCCAAGAAACCAAAGCCCACCCCAGGGTGGGGAATCGTACTGGAAGAATGGCTCGACGGGCCATGTAAGCTCCATAGTACTCTGGATACAATACCAACTCATAGCCTTAGGGCATGTTGGATACTCCGGCAGGTGGCAAAAAGTGGCGACGATCTTCTTGTAAGCCAAAAAGCGGAACAACATCCTGCCAACGAACACAATACGGTACTAACAGTCTTCGAGACTTTTTCCTCGAACAATAGGCGCAAGCGAGCTCATCGAAGATCCACTGAAATTTGCCATGTGGCAAAAATAAACCCCTGGAATGACACTGCTATAACTTTTAATGCCAGTGATGAACCTCGATTCCAGACTGTCCGGGCACCAGCCGCTCTGGTCCTTAGCCCGATCGTAGATGGCTTTCGGCTCACTAAAGTACTCATGGACGGCGGAAGCGAATTAAATCTGATCTATGAAGAAACACTCAGCAAGGTGGAAATTGATAAAAGTCGCATTGAACAAAGCGGCACAACCTTCAGGGGAATTATCCCTAATCGGGAAGCGCGGTGTGCGGGAAAAATCACACTCGATGTGGTATTCGGCACCCCGGAGAAATATAGGTCCGAAGAAATCACATTCCAAGTGGCTCCCTTTAGCAGCGGATACCACACCCTTCTAGGGCGGGACGCGTTTACAAGCTTTAAAGTTGTACCCCATTACGGATACATGAAGCTTAAAATGCTCGGACCCAATGGAATCATCACTCTAGCTAGTGATCCAGACGTCGCACTTCGCGCCGAAAATAAAACCGTAGCACTAGCCCTGGAAGCATTATCTGAAGCCCTAGCAACCGAAGAGTTAACCACACTGCGGGCCACCGTGGACACAGATGATGTGATACTTGACAAGTGACCCAAGTCCACCTCATTTAAACCTGCAGATGAGATAGTCAAATTCCAAGTCCATCCAACAGACCCCATGAAGACAGCTTCCATCGGGACACAGTTGAGCCCCGCGATGGACGCCGCACTGCAAGATTTCTTACGCGAGAATTGGGACATTTTCGCCTGGCACCCATAGTACATGCCAGGCATCCCACGCAGGTTGGCCGAACACAGACTCAATATACTAAAAGGATACAAACCAGTCAAACAGACTCTAAGGCGGTTTTCAGAGCCCAAACGGCAACCCATGGGGGAGGAGCTAGCCAAGCTACTTGAGGCCGGATTCATCAGAGATATTAAACATCCGGATTGGCTGGCAAACTTAGTAATGGTACCAAAAAAGGAAAAATCCTGGCGCCTATGCGTCGACTTCAAAGACCTCAACAAGGCTTTCCCTAAGGATCCCTTTCCCCTCCCTCGCATTGATCAGATTATCGATGCAACAGCTGGACATGATTTGATGTGCTTTCTCGACGCATACTCTGGATACCATCAAATAAAGATGGCAGAGTCTAACCAGGCTGCAACAGCTTTTATAACGCCATAGGGCCCTTTTTGCTTCAACACTATGCCGTTTGGGCTTAAGAATGCCGATGCAACCTATCAACGCATGATTCAAACATGCCTGGAAAAACAAATCGGCAAAACAGTGGAAGCATATGTGGACAATGTGGTCATAAAAACCAGACACGTCGAAACCCTAATAGAGTACTTGAGGCTTACATTCGATAACCTCCGGACATACGACATCAAGTTGAATCCGGAAAAATGCGTCTTCGGCGTCCCCTCGGGGAAACTGCTGGGCTTCATAGTTTCCAATAGAGGAATTGAAGCGAATCCGGCAAAAATCTGAGCTCTGTCGCAGTTGGCTATACCAACATACCTCAAGCACATCCAGAAACTAGCTGGATGCATGGACGCTTTGAGCCGCTTTATCTCCAGGTTAGGAGAAAAAGCATTACCTCTTTACCGCCTCCTTCAGCGCACCGAACACTTCGTATGGATGGATGTAGCCGCGGCCGGACTCGATGAAATAAAGACCTTACTGGCCAGTAATCCAGTCCTAACAGCTCCAAATATCGGCGAACCTATGCTATTGTACATAGCTGCAACACATCAAGTGGTAAGCGCAGTGCTCGTCATCGAACGAGAGCCGGACGGATACAAATTCCCGCTTCAAAAGCTGGTTTATTACGTATCCACGGTCCTCACCCCATGCAAATCCCGATACCCACACTATCAAAAAATAGCATACGCGGTCTTCATGGCATCCCGGAAGCTGCGACACTACTTTCAAGAGTGTTCGATTATGGTGGCCTCTGAAGTACCACTCAATGACATAATAAATAACCGCGATGCTACGGGTCGGATTGCTAAATGGGCTATCGAGCTCCTTCCTTTCGACATAATATACAAACCATGGCGAGCCATTAAGTCACAAGTACTGGCTGACTTTGTCGCCGAATGGACAGAAGCCGAACTCCCTAAAGAATACGGTGCGTACTCCAACTGGATCATGCACTTCGACGGCTCTAAAATGCTGGCCGGATTGGGAGCAGGTGTAGTCCTGACATCTCCCACCGGAGACACGGTCTAGTACGTCCTTCAAATATTATACACAGACTCCAATAATCCAGCTGAATACGAGGCGCTCTTGCACAGTCTTCGGATGGCAGTCTCTATGGGCATCCAACGCTTGGAAGTGCGCGGGGATTCGAACCTCGCAATATCACAAATAAACGGAGACTTTGATGCCAAGGATCCGAAAATGGCGGCCTACCGCAATGCCGTCCTCAAAATGTGAGCTCGGTTCAAGGGGCTCGAATTCCACCATGTGGCTCGAGAAAACAATCAAGCGGCGGACGTCCTCGCCCGCACCGGCGCCAAACGAGACCCTGTCCCACCTAACATATTCCTGGAAAGGTTGTTCAAGCCATCCGTGGTATGGGAAGGGGAGTCCGGCAATACTAGCACGGATCCGAACACATCCCCAGATCCCGAACCATCAGACACAATCGAAGGCTCTGCCACTGAAATAATATCTTCGGCCCACGAAATCATGGCCGTAATCGCCTGCGGATCGAGCCTTTCTTGGCCTACCTAAATAGGCAGGAGCTCCCCGAAGACCAAAATGAAGCACGCTGCATAGTCCGACATTCTAAAGCTTACAAAGTCCACGAAGGGGAACTCTGCAAGAAAAGTGCTACCAGAGTGCTCCAAAGATGCATCACCAAAGTGGAAGGGCGGCAGCTCTTGGCTGAAATCCATGCCGAACTGGGCGGGCACCACGCCGCGGCTCGAGCGCTAGTCAGCAAGGCCTTCCGTGCAGGCTTCTATTGGCCGACGGCCCAAGCAGACGCACAGGACCTTGTCCAACATTGCGTCGGTTACCAGCTCTTCGCCAATCAGAGTCATATGC
Organism: Aegilops bicornis; assembly: GCA_021605145.1. NCBI lineage: Eukaryota > Viridiplantae > Streptophyta > Magnoliopsida > Poales > Poaceae > Aegilops > Aegilops bicornis. Next base: position 156,494,543 of record CM038673.1, read on the forward strand.
CCCCTACCGCTCTCCAAACAATCCCCATAACTTGGCCCTTCAGATGCAGGGGCTGGATATGGTCGGACCTCTCAAAGGGGGAAGCCATAAGGAAAAATACTTATTGGTCATGGTGGACAAGTTCACCAAATGGATAGAAGCCAAACCAGTCAAAATGGCCGAATCCGGACCAGTAATAGAGTTCATATCCGGGGTCGTACACCGCTACGGTGTCCCCCACAGCATCATCACTGATAATGGATCAAATTTCACAGCCGATGAACTGAAAACTTGGTTCGGAAAAATGGGCATTAAGCTTGATTACGCTTCCGTCTACCATCCGCAAACAAACGGCCAGGTAGAGCGGGCAAATGGTCTCATTATGAGCGGCATCAAACCCATACTAGTGCGATCCTTGACAGAGTCGGATACGCACTAGGTCGAAGAGCTCGACTCCGTACTCTGGGGGCTGCGGAGCACGCCGAATCGCGCTACTGGATATACACCATTTTTTATGGTGTACGGCACGGAGGCAGTACTACCCTGCGACAAAATACATGATTCGCCATGCGTACGCATGTACGAAGAGAAGGAGGCCGAGTTAGATCAGCAGGATAACTTGGATGCCCTGGAGGAGGAGCACAACGTCGCAAAAGCCCGCTCCGCATTCTATCAGCAGCAGGCTCGACGATATCAAAGCAGAGAAGTGCGGGCCAAAACTTACAATATTGGCGAGCTCGTTCTACGCCTACCGGAGAAGAAGGAGAAGCTCAAACCCAAGTGGGAGGGTCCCTTCGTCATTGACAAAGTTCTCACCGGAGGAGCGTACCGCTTACGTAACGCATCCGATAACAGACTCGAGCCGAACCCATGGAACACGGCCAGACTCCGGAGATTCTACGCCTAACGCCGAACTCAGTGTTCATCTCCTTACCCCTCCTTTTTAATTATGCTCCACCCCTTTCTCCTTTCTCGACCCTTTTTTTTCTCTTCACACAAAGTATTTAATATAGTGCGGACTCCCGGATCACTCCGGCCGTACTATGTGTGTAAGCTATACCTGGGGGCTTCCTATTCGGAAGCTAAACACAATTACTTTAAATGGCTTTTTGCCCATCACATATGCATTCTTTTTCCATATGTTCCTTTTCTTCACCATTATATGCATCGATATGACTTAAGATGTGGCCAAGCTGGGTTGCCTGGCTCTTGTGTTTATGCCCTACGTTCCCGTTAATTCGGCTAGGGCATAAGGGGAGCACCTCTGCGATTGTTACTGCCGGTTCAGCCGGATGTGTACCTCAGACTGGGTGAAGCCGAAAGCTAGTTTCCTTAAGAGAATATTCGATCGGTGAACAAAAGATGTATTCATTTATGACAACATAAATCCCCAGAAGTCTTGTACCCTGCGCCATCGTTCGCAGTCCGGACATATGCATTGTCGCATGCGTACCCAGGGAAAGGAACCCCTAACGGAACTATTCTCCCTGGAAGATGTTTCTTACTATCCATGTAATATAACATAACTAGTTGGGTACTTGTCTGTTCGAGCACTTATGACCCCTACGCCTTGTCTCCAGGCATACCCCGGTCTTATATAACTGAGCGGGTATATGGACACACCCCGGACTATAGGATCCGGGGGCTGAAGCGAAAAGGTCTGCCATGACAAATGATTTTAATCCGGCTAGGGACTAATTATGTGCATTAAGTTACATAGTCACTTGGACTGATTATATTCTTCCTCTATACCATCCAACAGGCTATCTAGCTTACAATCCTGTTGAGAATACTTGGCGGCTAACGCTACCTGGTCATATACCAGGCTCACGGGAATTTCTTGCCCATCGGGCCCCGCCGGTCCTACTCCAGCCATATGGTTCGGGTCCAGCTTGGTGTAGCGCGTCTTCACCATAGCCCAAGCTTCTCTTGCACCTTGCCAGCAGGCTGACATCTTCCACAATCGGATGCGCCGCCGTGCTCCTTGAAGCATATCCACAAGCTCCCCCATGCTGTTCGGCAATAAGCTTGATGGCCACAAGGCCTGAGCAACACCCTGCATCACTTGCCGAGCTCGCTCGTGTAGTTGCGAGAGGTCTTGCAGTAAATCACTTGCAGATGAGGGTATCTCCTCTTCAGGGTGACCTGTTAACATTCCTGCAAGCAAAATTCTTTCAATATACTTCCTCGCCGAACTATCATACAGTTTGTCTGGGCACTCACCATAAATGCCGCGTTGAAGCCTTTTATTCTCCTGCACAGAATCCGCCAGTTGAGCGCGGACGTCTTTTAATTCCACGTCCAGCCGAATATTGGCATCTTGAAGATTGTTCTTCTCTAGCTTAACTTGTGTAAGGATGCGCTCACCAGCCTTTAGCTGCCTTTTAAGATGCGAATCGTCATCTGTTACGCCCCCCGGATTCACCCCAGGATTCTCTGCAGAATTTTTTGTTAGACTAGTCATACCAGCCATTTACTAACCGGTGCATCTTCGTAAAATCGAGACAAATGTTACCATATGAGGCCTTCTGGGATTGCTCTAACTTGGCAGCCGTGCCCCTCAGCTGGGCCTTGCATTCCTCCAGCTCCAGAGCCAATTGTTCATTCTTCTCTACAAGGACCTGTGCATAAATGGATCCTTCAAACAGTTGCTCCAACTATTTTAAGTCTCAGGGGCTACTGTTATACATACTTATCAAAGCTTCTCACCCATATATCTTTGGTATACTGGTTCGTCGCTCAGGCGAGCCCGCCTTGAGCAGCTCGGATGTATGCGTCTGCCGAATTGAAGGCATTAAATGCCTCTTCGAAAAAGATGTTGTTCCGAAGCACGGCCCTCCGGCGCCGGTGATTCATGGCGCTCTCCACTTCGGAGTTTGTGGCCGAAAACATATCCGCATCCTCTGTCCGAGAACTATGCAGAACTGGCCCTGTGTCTGCCTCCGCCCTCGAAGCTGGCTCTGGAACCTGGCTGGTGGAGGCGTGATTGGCGGGATCCCCGGACATAGTCCGGCTGCTTCTCTTCCTGCAGACACAAAGGGCACTGTTATATTTTAAACACTATAATCACAGGACAGGTTATTACTTTACCTCTGTAGCGGTGTGTCGACCCTCACCGCCTTCCTCTTGAGCCTGCCCGTTCCGGACGCCCGTGGTTGGCGAGTCCCTAGGGGCTCGGCCCCGCGCTCCGACCGTCGTCTCTGCAAAAAGCACGATGCCTTAAGGGTAAGCATAATGCCTGAGGGCAGTCCTCTTCGGAGGATAGTTTTTTTTAGTTCGGCTTACATGCGACACAGGGAGTAGTCCGGGATAGTCGGCCGTAATGGCCACTGAGGCACCATCCCAGCTCGCCTGATAAAATACCCTGTTGACAAGCTCCACGGTAATATCCGGATCTTCTTTGAGTCCTGGATCTAGGGCCCTTCCGGGGTCCTCTGGCTGTGGGGAGGGGCTGAAAATTCCTTCTATGGCCCTCCTCAGTTCCTGCTCGGAAATATCGATGCGGGTAAACTTATCAGAAGAACGCTAAAGTAAGTAAAAATAGGGAAAGGAATGACGACTTACCCACTCTGGGGGGTTGTACATGGAGAATCCGTCCCGCGGTTTAATGCGAAGGAATTCCTCCTCTTCCCCTTTGTATAAATCGGACAATATTCTTGCCAGAGCAGCGGCAGAGTCCGGACCCTTACGGCCGCAGCGGGTGGCGTCATCTTCCCCGTTGAAATGCCACATGGGCTTCCCCCGATATTGAAGCGGTTGCACTCCTCGCATTATGCATATTGCCATGACCTCGACTATCATCGGTCCGGATTTGGCCAGTAACTTTATCCTGCTCATCAGGAAGTGTATTTCCCTCGTATCCTCTTCTTGAGGGCCCCGGGGGCGCCAGCTTAGGCGTGCCCTCGGCGGGGAGTTACTGAACTTGGGGAGGCCTGTCTGGACTGGATCCGGAAGGGGAACATCATCAATGTAAAACCACTCTAAAGGCCAGTTTTTTGGTGCCTTCTTAGGAGTGCCGGACGGGTATCCGGTCTCGGCAATTTGCCATACTTCGCCCCGCCCACTTGACATAGGGATTCTCCCTGGGTACGGGGGACGAGGCAGAACAGCTTCCTCCATAATCCGAAGTGAGGTTCGCAGCCTAAAAACAGCTCGCAAAGGGCGACGTACCCCGCTATATGCAGAATGGAGGCCGGGGTAAGATTGTGCAACTGGAGGCCGTAGAACTCCAGGAGGCCGCGAAGAAACAGGTGGATGGGAAACCCGACGCCCCGTAACAGATGCGGGATGAGGCATATACGCTCCTCTGGAGATGGATTTGCAGATCCCTCCACTTGTTCCCCTCCATCATAAGTAGCTATTCCGGCTCGGACAGGGACCATGAACGTCGGTGGGAGAAACCCTTGGGTTTGTAACTCTATCAAATGGCTATGAGGGATTGAACACTCTCCCCAATCCCCCGACTTGGAACGAGGAGGGCAAGCTGAAGAGCTGCGACGGCCGACCATGTTGGAATGGTTTTTCGCGGAGCGCACTATTGGATGCTAGCTCAGGGAGGGAGAGTGAGGTTTGGATCTGAGAATCCCCGTCCCTTCAAATAGGCGGTCAGCCCGGAGGATTGAGGGTGTCAAGTGCAAGAATGCCTCGGCTCCTCGCATTCGCTCGACACGTGGAGATGGCCATTATTGAGGCACTGAAGCCGAGGAGCACAACATTGATTGGAGGTCGGACGCTATTCGTCGTAATAGGTACTTTGGAGTATTCGGAGATGGAACCCGCCTTGCAATGCCGAAGACAATACTGCACGCCGGACTCATCGTCATTGAAGCCTGGTTCAGGGGCTACTGAGGGAGTCCTGGATTAGGGGATATCCGTACAGCCGGACTGTATACATCGTCCGGATTATTGAAGCGTGAAGATACAAGACTCAAGACTTCGGCCCATGTCCGGATGGGACTCTCCTTTGCGTGGAAGACAAGCTTGGCGATCCGGATATTGTGTTTCCTTCCTTGTAACCGACTCCATGTAAACCCTAGCCCTCGCCGGTGTCTATATAAACCAGAGAGGTTGGTCCTTAGAAGACTGATCACAATTACAATCATACCATCATAGGCTAGCTCTTAGGGTTTAGCCTCTATGATCTCGTGGTAGATCTACTCTTGTACTATCCACATCTTCAATATTATTCAAGCAGGAAGTAGGGTTTTACCTCCATCAAGAGGGCCCGGACCTGGGTAAACATCTGTGTCCCAAGCTTCTTGTTACCATCAGCCTAGACGCACAGATCGGGACCCCCTACCCGAGATCCGCCAGTTTTGACACCGACACCCGGCGTCTGGGATTTCGCCTTGGGGCGTCTCCAGAACTGTCTCCCCCTGGTCTGGTATCCTCTAAGACAACACCTCGGGTTCGTCCGCGGGCCGGGGGGTGGTGGCCGTCGGGAGTGAATCATTGTTCATCGCCGACTGGCTCAAAGACCCATCCGAGGAGGATACATCGATGTGGGCTTTGGACGGACTACACAATCATATTTGACATGATAAGAAGCAATAAAGCAAAACATACCGGAAGTATTATAGTGTCCGGATACTTACGACTTCACCAGGGGCTTGTCCCTGGGCAACCACTCCTCGTCACTCTAGGCGGCTGTTGTGGAGTGGTCCGGAGGGAGGATCCTTCCTTTTTTGGACCCTTCGGCCTCCCCGGACGGGGCGGCTTTCCTTTTCCTTCCCCCCCCCCCCGGTTGGGGGGAGGGATTTCCTCTTCCTCCTTCTCGTTTTTATTGGAGGAGCGCGCCTCGGTGTCTTCGGACGATGAGTCTGACACAACCTTGCGCCGGAGACCTTTCCTGGTCCCCATGGCCTTCTTCTTGGCCTTCTTCTCCGGCACCTCGTAGGGCGCCGGAAACAACATCTCCGTTAGGAGAGCCGTTGCTGGATCTTCATGTAGTGGAGCTGGACAGTTGATCCGCTCCGCTGTCGCTACCCAATACTATTAAATTGGCTTGGGGGCTTAGATTCCTCCCCCGAATATACTAGGAAAAGGAACATCTTGTAAAGTATAGAGAGCTTACCGGATTGGCGGGGCGCTTTGCGCTGAGCCCGCGATCCTCGGTAATGGGCGGAGGTACCTCGGCGGCCTTGAACAGCACCTTCCAAACGTCTTTGTGCATCGTGTCGAAGAGCTCTCGCAGCATCTGGTGTTCGGTCGGGTCGAACTCCCACATATTGAATGCCCGTCTTTGACACGGAAGGATCCGGTGGAAGAGCATGACCTGGACCACGTTGACAAGCTTGATTTTCTTGCTTATCATATTTTTGACACGGGTCTGGAGTCCGGTCAGCTCCACCGGTGAACCCCAGGCTAAGCCCTTCTCTTTCCAGGAGGTGAGCCGAATGGGGATGCCGGATCGAAATTTAGGGGTCGTCTCCCAGTTGGTGTCGCGCGGCTCGGTGATATAGAACCACCCCGATTGCCACCCCTTCACGGTCTCCACATAGGAGCCTTCGAGCTAGGTAACGTTGGGCATCTTGCCCACCATGGCGCCTCCGCAGTCCGCTTGCTGGCTGACCACCACCTTCGGCTTCACATTGAAGGTCTTCAGCCAGAGGCCGAAGTGGGGCTTGATGCGGAGGAAGGCCTCGCACACGACGATAAACGCCGAGATGTTGAGGATGAAATTGGGGGCCAGATCATGGAAGTCCAGCCCGTAGTAAAACATGAGCCCGCGAACAAATGGGTGGAGGGGGAATCCCAGTCCGCGGACGAAGTGAGGGAGAAACACTACCCTCTCCTGGGGCTCCGGGGTAGGGATGATCTGCCCTTCGATAGGGAGCCGGTGCGCGATGTCTGCGGACAGGTATCCGGCCTCCCGGAGCTTCGTGATGTCCTCCTCCTTAACGGAGGAGGCAATCCACTTGCCTCCCGCTCCGGACATGCTTGGAATGGCTTTGCGGAGAGGGTGAGAACTTGGGAACTGGAGCTCGAGCAAGGAAGAATGGATGAGAAGAGAAAGAAGAAGGCGTCGGTGAAAAGAAGGGAATCCTTATCTCTTTATAAATACGGTAGAAACCAAGTGTCTCCCCACTTGCCCGATAAACTCGCTTGTTCCCCAAGCGCCGTGTTGATGGCGTGGTTGGGTTACCCACACCCATATTGATGAGAATCCCGTGATAAGGGGACACGATCTCTGCTTCGACAAGACGTGCCAATGAAACCGCCTCGCAATATGTGCAGTAGCAGGTTGTGAAAAACGGTTCGAATAATGAACGGGCCGTGGCGCGATGTCGCGCCATGAAAAGTTGTTAGCGGATTAGATTTGTGGAATATTGTGCTCTCTATGGTGGTATGTGGAAATTATTTTGCAGAGCCGGACACGATCCTTATGTTCAAGATCTTCTATGGAGTATTCGGAGAAGGAACCCGTCTTGCAATGCCAAAGACAATCTGCGCGCCGGACTCATCGTCATTGAAGCCTGGTTCAGCGGATACTGAGGGAGTACTGGATTAGGGGGTCCTCGGACAGCCGGACTGTTGGACTATGAAGATACAAGATTGAAGACTTCGTCCCATGTCCGGGTGGGACTCTCCTTTGCGTGGAAGGCAAGCTTGGCAATTCGGATATGTAGATCTCCTTCTCTGTAACCGACTCTGTGTAACCCTAGCCCCGTCCGGTGTCTATATAAACCGGAGGGTTTGCTCCGTAGGACAACAACAATCATAATTATAGGCTAGCTTCTAGGGTTTAGCCTCTACGATCTCGTGGTAGATCAATTCTTGTAATACTCATATCAGCATGATCAATCTAGCAGGAAGTAGGGCATTACCTCCATCGAGAGGGCCCGAACCTGGGTAAACATTGTGTCCCCCGCCTCCTGTTACCATTAGCGTTAGACGCACAGTTCGGGACCCCCTACTCGAGATCCGCCGGTTTTGACACCGACAGTGGGTGAAAAAGGGGAGCCCTTATCTCTTTATAAAGGCTGCAGGGATCCTGCGCCACCCCACGTGCCCAGTAAAATCGCTTATTCCCCAAGCGCCGCGTTGATGGTGCGGTTGGGTTACCCACACCCGTATTGATGAGAATCCTGTGATAAGGGGACATGATCTTTGCTTCGACAAGACGTGCCAATAAAACTGCCTCGCAATATGTGCGGTAGCAGGTTGGAAAACGGTTCGAATAATGACCGGGCCGCAGCGTGATGTCACGCTATGAAAAATTGTCAGCAGATTAGATTTGTGGAATATTGTACTCTCTACGGTGGTATGTGGAATTTGTTTTGCAGAGCCGGACACGATCCTTGTGTTCAAAATCTTCTATGGAGTATTCGGAGAAGGAACCCGCCTTGCAATGCCGAAGACAATCTTCATGCCGGATTCATCGTAATTGAAGCCTAGTTCAGGGGCTACTGAATGAGTCCTGGATTAGGGGGTCCTCGGACAGCCGGACCATGTACTTGTGCCGGATTGTTAAACTATGAAGATACAAGATTGAAGATTTCGTTCCGTGTTCGAGTGAGACTCTCCTTTGCGTGGAAGGCAAGCTTGGCAATTCGGCTATGTAGATCTCCTTCTCCGTAACCGACTCTGTGTAACCCTAGCCCCCTCCGGTGTCTATATAAAATGGAGGGTTAAGTCCGTAGGACAAGGACAATCATAATCATAGGCTAGCTTCTAGGGTTTAGCCTCTACGATCTCGTGGTAGATCAACTCTTGTAATACTCATATCATCAAGATCAATCAAGCAGGAAGTAGGGTATTACCTCCATCGAGAGGGCCCGAACCTGGGTAAACATTGTGTCCCCCGCCTCCTGTTACCATTAGCCTTAGACACATAGTTCTGGACCCCCTACCCGAGATCCGCCGGTTTTGACACCGACAGCGGGGTCTCGAATGCCTACTCGCGCATACGTACGGCCAGGGCTTGTGTACATGGCTGGGTCGGAACGGAGAAACTACGTCGTCGTAGTGTTCATGGGGAGGCAACGGAATGCGTCGTGTTCATCGGGAGGCAACGAAATGCGTCGTGTTCATCGGGAGGCAACGGAATGCGTGGGAGCCAACCGGTTTGGACGGAAGAGCCAATGGAAACGAGGCCTGGCGTACCACAGAACGGAGGAAATGGCCTTGTGTTCGACCGGCCACATTCGGAACGGGATCCTGTTCATCGGGAGGGGTCTGGCGTACTGCAAAACGGAGGAAACAGACTTGTGTTGGACCTCCTATGGTTGAAACGGGGTCCTGTTGATCGGGAGGGGTGTGGCGTACCGCAAAACGGACGAAACGGACTTGTGTTGGAGCGCTATGGTCGAAACGGGGGTCCTGTTCATCGGGAGGGGTGTGGCGTACCGCAAAACGGGACTCCACGGGATACTGTTCATCTCCACCGTCGACCTCCTCTAGCCTCCACGGGCTACTGTTCATCCACCGTCGACCTCCTCTAGCCTCCACCTGTGACTGTTCATCCACGGGCTCCTATTCATCCAGCCTCCACCGCGCGCTACTCCACCGGCTACTGTTCAACCACCCCTCTCCACGGGCTCCTGTTCAACCACCCCTCCATGGGCTACTATTCATCCACCCCTCCACCGTCTACTGTTCATCCAGCCCTCCACGGGGTCTTGTTCATCCATCCCCAACTGGCTCGATCGATCAGGGTCCTGTTCATCCACAGGCAACACCACGGGGTCCTGTTCATCCACCCCCACCGCTCACTGGTGATCCAAACCCCCTAGCAACGCTCATTGTTCAGCATCGATCGGCTTCAGTTAGCAGCAGTAGCGAAGGAATTGCTCGATCGCCCGGGTTCAGTAACGCGTAGCCTGCAGTGCAATCGCTTGGGTTCAGTATAGGCGAACGTCTTGCTCAGGTTCAGTTAGAGCCCAACGCCTCGCACATGCGCGCATACATGTACGAGAGAAACGCGCATCACTCGCCCCCCGACCACCCACCGTAATCGGGAACTCCCCAAAATTTTCCTCGCCCTCGCTTCTACCATGGTTTTTTCCATCATGGACGGCCCAAAGAATGTCATGCAGCTGCATCTCCGGCCCGCCCAGGATGAAAAGCCCATTTTCTATCATGATTTTTTGTCATAGAAGTAGGATCCCATCACATCTATGATGATACCGGGTTTTGTCACAATTATCGTCATAGAAGTGTCATAAGTATGACAGAAAAAATTTCGTTCGGCCCAAAATGTCACGGATGTGTCTTTTTTTGTAGTGAAGTTCAGTTTTCTTTTTTATTGAATAGAAGACCTATACTAGTGCCTTATACCTCTTTGTTCATGAATTCTATATCAACGTCAGAAATTAATTTGAGAAACATGTGCATCAACATATGGACCTATATCACTTCACCAAACATCTTTTAATACATCAATTCTATAAACTATGCTGGTGCATCAAGATCATAATCTATGCTAATACATCAAGTTCAGAAATTAATTTGGTGAAACATTTTTCATATGCTAATCTAGTGCATGAGTTTCAGATGCTAATCTGGTGAAACAATCCACTTCACAATTTCAGAAATGCATGAAACTTGATAAACATGTACTCCTGCCTCCACTTCACAAACTATAGTAGTTCATTTAGTTGGGAAACAAGCTTAATGAAATTTTTAGGGAGTAGTACTAGTACATCAGATGAATGAACAGTAGTATGGGTTACCATTTTGTGGCCGCTGCGATGTGGTACACCAAGCAAAGTTCCTCGACGCACAACTGCAGGACTGCTGCCATCTGGGGAGGTTCATCTTCGCTGGTGTACTCCACATCAACTCCGATGAAGCTCGGATAAAAGCCACCGCCCTTCATCCTGAGCCTGCTCATCATCTCGTTGGCCTTGTCTGGTTCGCTGGTGCAGACGATCTCTAGCGTCTCTTTGACGTGGATCTCAACCCCTTTGAGCGTTCTGGTGTACGCGCGCTTCTCGCCGGGATGTGACGTCGAGGTTGCTGCTCTTGTCGGACATCTGCCATGATGATGCTTGGCGGACGGTTCCTCTGCCATCGCCCTCCTCCGGCGATTGTGGGCTTGGGAGAGAGAAGTTTGTGGTTTGTCTGCAGTGGAGATGGAAGCGGCGATGGTGGATCTGGGAATGAGGCAGAGATGGAAGACAATGGGTTATTTCCAGGGCATGGATGGGGATGTGTGGGAGGCGGTTCATCAGGGACGTGGGTGTAGTGGTCGTGGGTGTCGTGGTTTGCACTCCCTTGTGGCAACCGCCCACTGGGTGTCGCAGGTGGTGGCCTGGAAGAACAAACCGTCCAAGTCAAGGGTCTCTACTGTCACACTGATCCGTCTTGTCAAGCTGTACTTATCAGCTGCTTATCCCACTTGCAAGTCTCAGGGGTGGTGATGATGGCATTTTGCACTGTTTAAGTGACGTATGCTTTTTATGATGTTTATCCGTGTGGAGGTTATGTCTTGTTTTTCTACTGAAGTCTTATACACTAGTTGATCTCAAAACATTTTTCGGTGCCTCGGGAGTTGTTGCTCAAAACTAGGACTTATTTTAGTTTCATCTGTCCGAACCTAAGTTAGGCCTTTTATAGTTTTTGTATTCTCTTTTTAGTGCACTTATGGTTTAGTGTTGTGTGAACTGAACTGTAATTTCATACAGCGTACGGTTTTTGTCGGGGATATACCCCGCGGTTAAATTGCCGAGAACATCGTCTTCCTCTACTGCCTGTTTCCCACATGCGTCAAAAAAGGGGGGGTCAAACATGACCCGGAGGGTCCGTCTGAGTCGACCAGTGCAGTGCTTTAAGCCGCCACCTCGGTTGCGGTGAACGGATCATTCATCATCCAAAGCTGTTTGCAATCTACAAGCATCAGGTGCTATCCATCTCAAATTTGTTTTATTAACACATATTATTTCTATCAAAGGACAAATTACTTTGATTTGTGTATATTTTTATATACAGGACCATTATTCATTACAAATGTGGTTTATACCACGGATATGGAGCACGGATTGATAATGTTCCGCCTGGGGATAATCCGGGACATATCATATGATAAATGGACGCACACAAGCTGTTGCCCTTGCGGTCCGGTCCACATCAGCTTGCTGGGATCGCGTCTGTTCGTTGTCAATGGGCGTGCGCAAATCGCCGCCCCCGAGGCCTAATCTACATCAACATACCGGGCTGCACATGTCTGCACGAGCTGTTATTGAGTATGAGCAAGTCACAGCTTGGGTAGCCCGGTTTTCTTTCAACAAAATGAAGGCAAATTATCATATATTATCAACCGCCGCCTGACCGGATGGCTCAATGGGAAGGTGCACAAGTCGCCGCCACTACAGTTTGGTTAACTTCAAATCACTAGTTGGAAAGAACCATTGGCCGAGTTGCTGACACGGCTCATACGGGATCATTTACAACCCGCCGCAGTCACCTCAGCCTTCTGTGCATTTACATCGCGTTATCAACACCGATGATATATACCTTCTGCTATGGTAAAGTACGGAGAATCTCAAGACAACTCCTTGAGTCATCTTAAGACTCGGGGGCTACGATGATATGATGCAGCAAGTATTGCCAGCTTCAGCAAATTCAAAGTGCCCCAGGATGTTGAAGGGAAACCCGGTCCCGGAGGCTGCTGTTATATTGATGAAAATTTAAAGGCCGCCAGAAATATTCCGGCTCACAATGATGTTTCCGGTTTATAGTCCGGTTTAAGGGGAATCTCGTCTCCCACACAAAGCCGAAGCCCTTAGTATCTGGTTCAAATCCGGTTTAAAAATGTCCGGTTCAAAAAGGAATTAACTTCTCGCAAGTTCGAGTCTAAAGGCCGTCAGAAAATTTCTGGCTGAAAATGAAGATGCCGGTTTAAACATCCGGTTCAAGGGAAAGATGTCTCCCACAAAGCTTTGAAGCTCTCAATATCCCGGTTCAAGAAGGATTTATCTCTTGCAAAAATTAAAGGGTGCCAAAGAGGACCTGCTGCCATGATGCACGGTTCAAACATGGGTATCATGCCTTATTGGCTTATCATATTATTGATCACTTGGGGGCTTGGTCGTATACGAACCGTAGTCACACCTCTTGATCGGCGCAATGCCACAAGATCACTTGGGGGCCTTGGTCGTGTCCGAACCATAGCAACGCCCATTTGGTGGCGAAAAGCCACGGCATCACTTGGGGACTTGTGGTCACGCCCGAACCATAGTCACGCCTCTTGATCGGCCTAGTGCCACAAAGCATCACTTGGGGGCTTTGGTCGAACCCGAACCATCGCTACACCTCTTGATCGGCGTAATGCCAATGCATCATTTGGGGACTGGCTGACTCGAACCATAGCTACGCCTTTTTGGGGGCTTGGTCGTGTCCGACCATGGTAATGCCTCTTGATCGGCTCAAAGCCTCATTTGCAATGGTTTTATACTTGCCTTTGCTTGAATTTTGTTCTCTTTTAAATTATTTCTTTTGTTGTGTTTTCAAACCGACATTATTGATCCGGTTCAAACTGTCAATTACAAATTGGCGGAACACGGTCAAATCCTAATCCGGAGACTATTTGCCCGGTTTGATGTTACCATCTTATTATGGAGTAAACCGGTGTTCATTAACCCGGCTTGACTTTCAATTACAAGTTGTCAGTACATGATCAACTCATAATCCGGAGACTATCAGCCCGGTCTGGTTTGACTACGAGTCGCCAGTATTGTATATGGTTAAACCGGTGTTTATCACAACCCGGTACGGTTTATCATCAATCGACACAATATGAAAGGAGTTATTATTACTCAAGATTGGGGTTATCACTCTTACTACAAAAAGTTGGTAAAACCAGCAATGTGATTCAATATCACAGGTATGATATATCTCATATTTGATTATTCTTAAGTGCAACCTTGGTTATAAACCCAGGTTATATGTTGGGCATTGTGACCCGTCCGTGATAAACCGCCAGGACACTTTAAACTTGTTGTATGCAGAAACAGGTTGAATAAAGCATGATTGTAAATCAGCGACGTTTATTAAACCAGTTCGGCTTTCGGCTATGTGTCGCCCGATATGATGATAAATTATCCGGTGTTTGTTAAACCGGCTGGCTTTGGACTATAAGTCGCCAAGACATATTTGGATTGCGCCATTGGAATCACAGCTTATAAATCATTGGGTATATTATTCAAATAGCCAACATGGCTGGATTTCTATTATGGTTATCAATAACCAGTATTGTGATTACGGTTTTCAAAATTGCTTTGGAGCAATGGCTATCATATTATCAATGGATATAATTTTTATTCTACAATTGAAGGAATAGTCCCGAGTTGCTGCAGGCTTACAAACCCGGCACTTGGGGGCTACATTATTTAAGTTGAGATTACATCCAATATGCAAGTCCATGTCGCTGCAAGCATGCACCATGACACTTGGGGGCTAATGCAAAGTCATTCTTTGTTTATCTTATTGAAGACCCGACTCATCACATTATAATGAGCCGGCCCTTGGAGGGAATGACAACCCGGCACTTGGGGGCTACATATGTGGAATACTCAATTCTGACTAGTGATTGAGATGAACAACCTGGATTTCTTCAAGATTGTGATATTTAAGCAAGTCTCAAGCTGTTGCTATGCTACCTTCTTAAGACTTGGAGGCTACAAGTGATAGGCATATAAGAGCAAGGATAAACCGCAAGTTCTACGTCCTTAAACCGGTGAAGATCGGATGAGTATTTCAAGGACCAATATTGTTTTTAAGCATTGGGAGCGGAATCAAAGGAATTATTCTTCACAATATATTTCCTATGAGAAACCAACATCGACAAATCGGTTATGAAGCTGGTTATTGACCGGATTTTCTAGAAGAAGGAAATGACAAGGACGATCGGTGCCGGTCTACAAGAATTCTTAACCCGGAGTACAACCTGCCAAATTTGTTACGGTGTTTATTTTGCGGTAATAAGTTTACCATGGATAAATCCAAGCTAAACTTGGGGGCTAATGTCGGGATATACCTTGGTGTAAACCGCCTGAAGTTAACCCGGCGATGCGGGCGGCTCACTTTGGTAACCCGCCCGAGCTTGGCGGTTCACGGGCTACCCGCCCGGTCTTGGCGGTTCATTAGTAACCCGGCCGGCAGATCAGAAGGCCGGTTCAACTATTGTGGGCCGGTTTAAGAGGAAAGGCATGAGGAATATTTTACAAGGAGTTAAGACCAGGACTTGTATCCGGTTTGTATTAGAGATAGACTAGTCCTAATCCTAATAGGACTCTACATGTAACCCGCCCCTCAAACATATATAAGGAGGGGCAGGGCTCCCCAAAAGGGGACAAGTTCCACAAGTTGGACAAGTTCCACAAGTTGGACAAGTTAGGTTTAGACAATAGCTCTCGAGTTAGAGCACTCTTGTAACGATGATCATCATCATCAATATCAATGAAACAGGACGTAGGCTTTTACCTCCACCGTGAGGGGCCGAACCTGGGTAAAACCTCGCGTCTCTCGTCCCGCTCAACCCCTCTCAAGCTACCACATAGATGCGTTGGCCTCGCGACTAAGTCCTAAAACTAAGGACATCTGACGTGTTAATTCCACGACAGTTTTGAAATTTGGTGTCACAGTGGTGTGAGTGGCCTGACTGTTCCTTCTTTTTTAGAACTGATGTCATATGTATGTTTGTACTGAGTTCATTGGGGGGAGGGTTAGGGGTTGAGATTATTTACGACAAAATCGTTCGTTGAGGTGTTGACAGATTTTACATAAATAAGAAGTTTAGCAGAAAGGACAAAGAAAATCTATTTCAACTTCTTGCATTATAGTAGTTGAACTTGTCAGATTTTACATAAATAAGGAGTTTACCAGAAATGACAAAGAAAATCTATTTGAACTTCTTGCATTTTAGTAGTTGAACTTGTCGGATTTTACATAAATAAGGAGTTTAGCAGAAATGACAAAGAAAATCTATTTGAACTTCTTGCATTTTAGTAGTTGAACTTGCCAGATTTTACATAAATAAGGAGTTTAGCATAAATGACAAAGAAAATCTATTTGAACTTCTTGCATTTTAGTAGTTGAACTTGAAAGTAATATTTAATCCAGTGTTTTAAATTATAGGCGATTAAGTTCTCTGCTTTTTAGAGTTTCGTTGTTTTTGTATCATATTTTTTCGTTTTTTATCATCCGTGGTGCAGGGCTAAAATTATTTTTATTTCTATTTTTTGTATTTTAAAGTTATTGTCTACGAACTAATAGTTGAACTTTTATATTTTCAGTTTTTGAACATTTTTTTCTAGTTTATATTTCTTTGCACCGTGCTCTGCTTTGTTTAACTGGCCTTATTGGTGTGGTGTTTGTAGACGATGGAGGCTATTGGGCCGTTTTCCGGCCCAACTGGCCCGCGCGTGAATTTTGGGGACTACTGGATGTACGTGTGCTCTGATTTAGTCCCACCTCGCTAAGGGAGGAATCTCTCGACCTGTTTATAAGCGCGGCCGAGTCCTACTGGTCGAACTCCTCTGAATACTTACCTGAGCGCTTATACACGGCGCTCGCTCTCTCTCATGACCTATGGGCCCTGGTCGGCTGGCCCTGCGTTGTGCGGATTACTAGGGATGCGTCGACGGTTCCACCGTGGGCTCGATTTCAAGTATCTAGCAGAGTCAGGGCCTACCTGTCCTTGGGCAGTCAAAATTTTCTTTTTTTTGTTTGAATCTAGTACTTGACTCCACCAGTAACTTGGACTGGTCCATTTTTGTTCTAGTTCTGTGGAAGTGTTATTTTTTCATTTAAGTTTTTTGCCTTGTTTTTGTGTTTGTTTTTGTTATTATTCTCAAGTGTCTTCTGGTATCATTTTCAGCACTATGGTACTTGCGTGTAGACTAAGTTGTACTGATAGTCCATTAATAGTAGCACTTACGTTCTTAGTGTGACATTTTTTTGGGGGGATTACGAACTGATGCTTCTTTGTACTTTTTATTGTAGTAAGAATGTACTGTCCGATCAAGTGTACTAGTACTCCATTCTAAGTCCGCAATCCGCAAGTGACCAACATAAGTGTGTGCTGATGATTCTTAACTTTTTCTGTTTGTAGTACTTGTTAATTTTCTAGTAGCTACATATGTATGAGAACAGTACATGAAGTACTAACAATTTTTGCTTCAACTTTTGAAGCGTTCTTAAGCAACTCAAATTGTACTGATTGTTTCCAATGTTATGTTTTCTATACAATACTGAATTGAAACTACACATGTGTCGGATGTTGGGTTCCGGCAGACCCTTAAGGTTCGGACTCTGGGGTGCGCGCGAAGATCTTGCCCCTACCGATCCACGTCCGATCGCCTCGCGAGAATCTAAGCTAAACGGCGAACAACACGAGGGACACAAGATTTATACTGGTTCGGGCCACCGTTGTGGTGTAATACCCTATTCCAGTGTGTGGTGTGGTGGATTGCCTCAGGGGCTGATGATGAACAGTACAAAGGATGAACAGCCTCGCGAGAGGTGTTTTTTAGCTGGTGTGATGAACCACTTGGATGAGCTCGATCACCTCTCTATCTGATGAGGACTCGATGAGATGCTCTCCCCCCTCTGTGGTGGCTAGTCCTATTTATAGAGGCCCTGGTCCTCTTCCCAAATATTGAGCGGGAAAGACGCCAACAACGGCCATTTTGGAGGGGAACATCTAGTACAAGTTATCCTGACTAAAGTTGATCTTCGGTTGCCAAAGGCACTGGGGATGACGCCGTCTTGGGCTCCACGGTGACCTCCATCCTGCCGCTCTGCTGGTCTTGGTCTCGTTGCACCGAAATGGCAACCTTAGCCTGATGCCTCGGTACTCCATGCATGTGCTTTCCCCCTTTGCACCAAAGAGGAAAGAAGGACACTGCGTAGGCCGGCGCCCGCCTGGCGCCCGCTTGGGCTCAATCGTCATAGCTTGCGTCACGTGTACCTCGCGAGGTACCCTGCCTTGATCTCTCCGCCTCCTCGCGAGCTTGCTTGGCGAGGCCACTCCTGAGGAAGCCTCGTGTCATCTGCCCCGCGAGGCTTGGCCCCTCGCGAGGGTCTTGAGTCTTGCGTTGATGAAGATGGGCCGTACTAGGCCACCACTCGAGCCAAGCCGCAGGCCGCAGGCAGGCAAGTCTGGGGACCCCCGTTCCCAGAATGCCGACAGTAGCCCCCGGGCACAAGGTGCGCTCGGACTTGGCTTAGCGGAGAAGTGAAGGGGCAAGTGCAAAGCGCTGCGGGCCCCATCAGCCCGGCCTTGGGCGCCGCATGGCGGTTGATTGGACGTGGGCGTCTCTGCTTCCCCACGCCGCCTCGGCAACTGCTCGACTTGACAAGTCCCTGCATGCAAAAACGAGTCATGATTACCTGTGATCGTGGAGGTCGGCGGTTGGCCTCCTCCGGACTATAAGTACGGACGGGCGAGAGCCCCTGCAGTCCATCTCTTCCTGCTTCTTCCTCGCCCTTGCTCCACCTTACACCAATGGCGCCGATCTACCGGTTTTCGGCGGAAGAGAAGGGGAAGGCCCCCCGAGAGGGTCCCGACCCGCTTCTGCCGAAGAAACGGCTGGTACCCGGCCACCGCGACGTGGTTGCGTGGCAGGAGACATCGAGGCCCTGGTACGAGCGGCCGCCGCCTGGGTTTCCGCTGTCCTTGTACGCCCGAGCCGAGGGCCCTGGAGAAGAAGATGCCGAGCGGCACCGCTGGCGCCACCAGCGACGCCGACGAGTCACTGCGGTGCGCGTCGTCACCCCTGGAGTCCACGCCGAGGGCTCTTCTCGCGAGCTTGTGCTTCATGCCGCTATGCCTCCACGCTCTTGGATTCGCCTTCCTCCCTCCTTCGCCCTCGAGATGCCGCCAAGTGGGTCTCTGGAGCTCTGGCTGCAGCATACTGATTGCAGCACCCTTGCGACCGGAGCGGAGGTCGAGGTTGTCGCTCCGGGCAAGGTTTACATGACCTGGGGCTGGGGCGAGATTGCCCTGGTCCGCCGGACAGGGGGTGCCCTCGTAATTCATCTTTAATACGATGGCGCCTCCTTGATGTTCTTCAAGGTTTTCGATGCGGAAGGACGCCGACTGCAGTGCTGCCCCAAGGAAGGCGGTCGGGGCATCGAAGTGGCGAGGACCAGGCCTGCCAACCGCTTCCCCAGCAGCTCCTCTGGTAGCAGCGGAGAAGCCGGAGGGTCCAGCGACACTCCCGAGATTCACGTGACTCCGGAGACGAGCGATGACGGCTACAAGCCCCCGAGCTCGCGTCGCGCTCGGAGTGGGGCAGCTGCATCAGGCCGCCGACGCCACTGATCTGGATGGGGTTGGCGCCGATGCCTGACTGCCCACTGTTGATGATGGTGTCTCCTGTGGAGGCGCGCATAGTTAGCGTTCCTCAGGATTAACACATTTTGTTCCCTGCGAGGAATCGAAGAAACACCCCACGGGGGTATATAAGGCGCTTGCCATGTATTTTGTGAATATTATCCTTATTATGAACCGATGTGAGATGCTTGTCCTTTCTCGGCTCGGGTCCCCCTTTCTATCCCCGCGAGGGCTTGGTGCTCTACGCTAACAGGTCCCGGTCTTCAGGCAGGTTTCAGCCGTCGCTCGTATGCCAGGTCGCGATTCCGTGGTCAAGGCCAGGAGGTGAGCGGCCCAAGGTCCGGTAAGAGCTCCCGAGGCGCGATGCTCAGGAGGTCCCCTTTAGCGCTCAAGCAGCCTCCACTGGGCAAGAAAGGAAGGCAACGTCCTCGTGACAGAGCTGCACTAGGAAAGGGTTTGGCGTCGCGTTGATTTAGCTTTCGCTGAGGCGTGAGTAATCTCATGAGTTTGGAGTAGTTCTTCGGCGAGGTGCCAGGCCTACGCGCTGGCAGCTGGGGTGTCACTAGGTCAGGCCCTTGTGAGCTTCTCCCCTCTTCCCTGCACTTTCCTTCATGCTCTACGTCCTCAGGTCCCGGGCCTCGAGCGAGCTCAGCCGCCGCTGGTATGACAGGTCGCGATGCCGTGGGTCAAGGCTAGGGGGTGAGGGCTGGAGAGCCAGTAAGAGCCCACAGGCGCCCCCCTTTTAATGCGCGAGCCGATCATGAGGGAGAGAGAGGGAGGGATCTCACGACGCCCCCCATGCTATTCCTTAGGCGGATCCTGTACACCAACAGGAGGAAAACAAGGTCTGCCATTATGGTTGCCAGCCAGCCATTGGTTACTCCGAGGGGGTGATTGAGGCACTGAGGGCATGGTGAGGTAGTGATATGCGAGGCTGCCGCGGCCAGAGCTCGACCACTCAGATTTGTCGGTGTTGCAGGGACGGACCCATGCGCAAGCGCCATGCCAGAGCGAGTGGCTCCAAAGGTAGGTGTCAATCGAGCAGGCGATTATCTCAACCAGGTCAAGCATGAAGAAGCAAATCAACTTAGCTAGATGCAGAGAAAGGCAAACGCCACTGGGTCAGGCCCAAGCGGCTTGGGGATGATGCAGCCCGAGGGAGCCCCCAACAAAGTAAGCTGAAGACATAAGAAAAACAGATACATGCCGCGGGGACAGACCCACGCGACCTGGGAAAGATGCAGCCCTGAGGGCGCTCCCAGCTGAAATGAAACTTGAAAGAAGTCACCTGATACCATTGCAGAGCGAGTGTCGGAGTAGCTGACGGTGCGTGATGAAGAAGCCAATCCTCACGAGCCCTAGGAGCTCCGAGCCTCGAGGGGCTCGGGAGGTCCGGGCGGCTCGGCGAGGCCCATCTCCATTTCCTCCAGGAGCGCGCGATGCTTGGCCACCTGAGCTTCCAGAATGCTTCTCATCAGGCGCTGGTGAGCAGTAGCCGCGTTCGGCAGGCCGAAGGGCATGCGAACATAGCTGTGCGGTGGACCCTCGCAACGTCCCACGCGCGAAGGCTAGAAGCACTCCTGAGACGTGACTCGATTGAGCCCCGGGTAGTCGATGCAGACGCGCAGCCCGCCATCCTCGCCTGGATGGGGAGCTACGCTGGGCAGGCGGCAGTTGCCGCGCATGACTCTCGATTCCTGCAACTCCTGAGCGACCTTGGTGATGAACTCCTGAGGGTTGGGCCCTCCTTTTCTTACGCCTTCCTTAGGGAAACATGTCGCGAGGCATGCCTCCAAGTGGTGCCCGAGCGCCTCCCTCGTGATCTTGGCAAAGTCAGTGGCTCCCCAGGAGAGAGCCCCCAAGCCTTGCCCGAGGAGGGCGTCGGGCGCGCCTTCCTATGCAACGGAGGGTGGCACCCCTTGGACGGGCGCAGATCCCGATGTGGCGCCTCCGGAGGTGCCTGCCTCCCGAGGCCCTGAGCCAGGTGATGTCTTCTTCTTCTTGGAGCTGCTTCAGGAAGGTTTCCACTCTTCTTTGTCGGCTCGTCGGCCCGACACGGGCTTGGAAGGCGCGCTCGAGAGAGCACACCGCATACTTCTCTTCACAGGGGACCGTGATGACTCCGCCACTTCCTGGCATCTTGAGGACGTTGTAACCATGGTGAGTCACTGCCATGAACTTGGCCAGGGCTGGATACCCGAGGATGGCATTGTATGGCAGGCGAATATGTGCGACGTCGAGGTCAATGAGCTCGGTACGGTAGTTCTTGCGCTGCCCAAAGGTCACAGGGAGGCGGACCTGCCCTATCGGGACAGTGGAACCATAAGTGATTCCTGAGAAGGGCTTGGTTGGTTGAATCTGATCGTATGGCACTTGAAGATTGTTGAACGTCTCGACGGACAGGACATTGCGCCCTGCTCTGCCATCGATGAGGGTCCTGGTAACTTGCACATTGCTGATGACTGGGGAACAGAGCATCGGGAGGGCATCGGTCGTTGCCGCGCACTTGAGTTGATCCGCTGAGTGAACGTGATGGCGCACGCAGACCACCTGAGGGGGCGCGTGGCCTCAAGCTTGGGGAGGACTGCATTCACTTCGCGAGCAAACTGCTTGAAGATGCGCTGAGAGGCTGGGGCCTACGCGCCACCCAAGATGCAAGTGATCGCACACGGCTCCTGGAAGCCCCCAGCCCCCTCGTCCTGATGATGGTCGTCATTCCTTCTTGGTGGCGGTGGTAGAGGGGCAAGTCCTGCGTTGCCTTGCGGGCGATCCTCACGAGGCTGATCCCTCCAATCCCCCTCACGAGGCTGATCCAGTCAGCGGTCCTCGCGAGGCCGGTCACGCCACGCTTGGCGAGGGCCACGGTCGTCCCATCATCGTCCACCTCTTGCTCCGCCTCGTCCGTAGCCCCGATCGTTGCGCTCGGGGCGTCGACCGACACGGCTTTCTCGCACGGCCCTGAGCTCTTGGCATTCGTTGGTGTTGTGGGTATGGAGATGGTGGTACACACAGTACCGGCTGCAATTGGATGACTCCGGCTGGTCCCTGCCACGCTTCATGTCCGGCTCTGCTGCGAGCACGGCTGCTCCCTTGCGCTTCACATCCTTGGCCTTGGCTTTCTTCTCTTCTGGGTCTGCTGCTGGGAGCTCGAGAAGGGAGAGGTGTCCCTCCTCAGCCCTTGCGCACTTGGTCGCCAGGTTGAACAACTCCAGAGACGTACACAGATCTTCATGGATCGCCAGCTCCTCCTTCATCTTGACGTCGTGGACGCCATCACAGAAGGCCAAGATGATGGCCTCCTCGGTCACATTGGGAATCTTGAGGCGAGCGCTGTTGAAGCACTGGATGTACTT
Organism: Aegilops bicornis; assembly: GCA_021605145.1. NCBI lineage: Eukaryota > Viridiplantae > Streptophyta > Magnoliopsida > Poales > Poaceae > Aegilops > Aegilops bicornis. The sequence goes on from CM038673.1 coordinate 156,517,154, forward strand.
CTGCAAAGTTTCTCCGGGTTGCTGCTTGATGCGGCGCAGGTCACCCACGGCCGGCGGACGGTCGCGAGTGCCCTGGAAGTTGGCGATGAAGCGAATGCGCATCTCGTCCCAGGAGGAGATCGTGCCAGGAGGCAGGTTTAGGAGCCAGGTGCGGGCACCGTCCTTGAGTGCCTTGGGAAACCAATTCGCCATGACTTTTCGTCCCCGTTGGCGGCTTCGATGCCCAGCTCGTAGAGCTGTAGGAACTCTGCAGGGTCGGCAGTACCGTCGTAGCGAGGAGGCAGGTTAGGTTTGAACTTGCCTGGCCAGGCAACACTGCATAGCTCGATCTTTGAAGGCGCGGCGACTGCGGTGGCCACTGTGGCTCTCGCGTGATGCGGGCTTGCTCACAGGGATTCCAGCCACGCTGCTGCCGGGAGCATGCATGGGGTCTTGACGTGCTGGCGCAGGGATCCGATCAAGTGTACTAGTACTGTTATTCTAAGTCCGCAATCCGCAAGTGACCAACATAAGTGTGTGTTGATGCTTCTTAACTTTTTCTGTTTGTAGTACTTGTTAATTTTCTAGTAGCTACATATGTATGAGAACAGTACATGAAGTACTAAGAATTTCTGCTTCAACTTTTGAAGCGTTCTTAAGCAACTCAAATTGTACTGATTGTTTCCAATGTTATGTTTTCTATACAATACTGAATTGAAACTACACATGTGTCGGATGTTGGGTTCCGGCAGACCCTTAAGGTTCGAACTCTGGGGTGCGCGCGAAGATCTTCCCCCTACCAATCCACGTCCGATCGCCTCGCGAGAATCTAAGCTAAACGATGAACAACACGAGGGACACAAGATTTATACTGGTTCGGGCCACCGTTGTGGTGTAATACCCTACTCCAGTGTGTGGTGTGGTGGATTGCCTCAGGGGCTGGGTATGAACAGTACAAAGGATGAACAGCCTCGCGAGAGGTGTTCTTGAGCTGGTGCGATGAACCACTTGGATGAGCTTGATCGCCTCTCTATCTGATGAGGACTCGATGAGATGCTCTCCCCCCTCTGTGGTGGCTAGTCCTATTTATAGAGGCTCTGGTCCTCTTCCCAAATATTGAGCGGGAAGGGCGCCAACAACGGCCATTTTTTAGGGGAACATCTAGTACAAGTTATCCTGACTAAAGTTGGTCTTTGGCTGCCAAAGGCACTGGTGATGACGTTGTCTTGGGCTCCACGGTGACCTCCGTCATGCCGCTCTGCTGGTCTTGGTCTCGTTGCACCAAAATGGCAACATTTGCCTGATGCCTCGGTACTCCACGCCTATGCTTGCCCCCTTTGCACCAAAGAGGAAAGAACGACACTGCGCAGGTCGGCGCCCGCCTGGGCTCGATCGTCATGGCTTGCGTCACATGTACCTCGCGAGGTACCCTGCCTTGATCTCTCCGCCTCCTCGCGAGCTTTCCTGGCGAGGCCGCTCCTGAGGAAGCCTCGTGTCGTCCGCCCCGCGAGGCTTGGCCCCTCGCAAGGGTTTTGAGTCTTGCGTTGATGAAGATGGGCCGTACTGGGCCACAACTCGAGCCACACCACAGGCCGCGGGCAGGCAAGTCTGGGGACCCCCGTTCCCAGAACGCCGACAACATGGAACAACGTTGTGTGATTAGTAGCTTCATAACTAGTACTTTAGAGCAGCAACAAAGTTCCATTGAGAAGCTACTTTGAATTTGAAATGATGGATTAACAAAATACAAAGCTACCAAACTTATATAATGAGATAAGGAAGACAATGTACTTCATGACATAAGTAAACTTGTTCGAAAATGACAAGCACGGGATAGTCATACTGGTTCAACCCAACAAGAGCAAACTACGAATTTGAAACAACAAGATAAAAGGAAAGCACAAGCAAAAGCAAAGCGAAGGTAGACTATGATGTATCTTCATCCCAAAAAGGGGCGGAAGGGGCGGTCGTAGTAGTGGTCAACCTCCCGCGCTTCTGCAATTTCCCTAAAATTTGTGATGTTGTCGATTATCTTCCCTGACTTGAACGTGGCGTACGCGTCTTTTCCTGCATACTCGATGAGCTTTTCTGGCAGCGGGCTGATCACCCATAGTTTGTGGTCTACCTGCGTGTCGTTGTTCTTCTTCATGCCTTTGTAGAACGGGTGGATGAGGCTGGCTGCAACATCAGTCAAGGAGTCGTACTCTTTTTTGGTGTATGGAACTCTCCAGAAGCGCTGAATGTCGACATACTTGTTGGGATTGATCGTTGGAAGGCCAGACATCTTCATCTTCTCTTTGCCGCCTTCAATGTTGAAACCGGCAAATGTGAACAACTTCTCATGCTTCAGCATCTCGTTGAGGCGCTTGGGCCTGCAAGGGGAGAGACATTTTGAAGATTAGCATTGCTTTGATGTTTGAATTCTTCATTTTTGTTTATATTCTACAAGCGATGAATCCATGAAGTAGATGCTTATATAGCATAATTAATGGATGAATGTACTTCAGAAATTAGTAAACAAAGTTCTGAAATTTAATTCAAGTACATCATGTTATTTTTATTTTTGGATTATACATAGTTTGAGCCAATGTTGTATGTGCTGCTTTAGTACTAGTTTATTTACTTTTGTTGAATAGGACAACACATACCAGTGCTTCAGCAAATTCTTAGTTCATTTTCTTATGAAAATAACATTAGATCAAATTCAGATACTACTTCACTACATCAAGTTCAGAAACATCTTTTTAATACATTAAGTACAGAAACTACACTATCAGATCAAGATCAGATACTGCACTAGTACATCAACTTCAGAAATTAATCTTCTGCAAGATTTTTCAAATAGTAATCCAGTGCATCAGTTCAAAAATACATTTATGGTGTATCTCCTTGAGAAAATGCAGTAGTGCATCCACTTTCACAAACCACACTAGTACATCTAGTTGGGAAAAAAGTTTGAATTTGAATGAGTACTAATTAAACAGACGAACCAAACAGGGAAAATGAGTAGGATGGGTCACCATTTCGTGGCCGCTGCGATGTGGTACACCAGGCAGAGTTCATCCACGCACAACTGCAAGACTGCTGCCATCTGGGGAGGTTCGTCTTCCATGGTGTAGTTCACACCGCTCTGGTGATCATCTCGTCGGCCTTTTCTGGTTCGCTGGTGCAGACTATCTCCAGCGTCTCGTTGCCGTGGAGCTCAACCCCTTTGAGCATTCTGGTGTACGTGCGCTTCTCGTCGGGGACGTGAACGTCGTCGAGGTTGCAGCTCTTGTCGGACATCTCTCCATGATGATGCTTGGCGGATGGTTCCTTCGCCATTGCCTCTTCCGGCAACTGTGGGCTTGGAAGAGAGAAGTTTCTGGTTTGTCTGTGGTGTAGACGGAAGCGACGATGGTGGTTCTTGGAATGAGGAAGAGATGGAAGACAATGGGTTGTTTCCAGGGCGTGAACGGGGATGTGTGGGAGGCGGTTCGTTGGGGACGTGGGTGTAGTGGTCGTGGTGTTGCCGTTTGTAGTACCTTGTGGCAACCGCCCAGTGTGTGGTGCGGGCGGTGGCCTGGAAGAACCAACCGTCCAAGCCAATTTATTTGCCAGGGTATTAATCTAGTCGAACTGAGTAGTCTTGTCAAGCTGTACTTATCAGTTTCTTTATCCCACTGCGCTCGTCTTGGGGTCGGTGACGATGGTATTTTACTGTCGCACTTATCTGTCTTGTCAAGGTGTACTTATCAGCTTTTTATCCCACTTGCACGTGTGAGGGTTGGTGATGATGGAGGTTTGTACTTCTCTACTGCCGTACTTGGACTGGTGATTGAAGTGTAGTTGAACTTACCAAATACCAGTCGGACTGTGTGTGTCATGTTAATCTTTTTTAAAACATTTTTTTGTTTTTTTGAAAGGATTGTTTATATGAACATAATCTTTGAAAGCATTTTTATAGATAAAATAGTTTTTCATCAATACAGGTGTATTATATTTGCATTTGCTGGAGGTAATTATTATTCTGTACTGATGGACTTTCTGAACTAGGACTGGCAGAACCAGACATAGCTTGTTTTTTGAAACGATGTTTTTTGAGGATAATTTTGCGGAGTTACTGGTCGACAGTAATGTTGGCGTTACATAAATCCAGATAAGTTTTTTCAAATATATTTGTGACTGCATTCAAAAGGATCAAATCGTTTACATAATAATGTAACTGGTCTAGCGGGCACAAATCACAAATTATATCTTAACTACAGTACTGATTGAGAAATCGACTACAAAGCTAAATAAGTTCTGGTAATGACAGTGCTTCTGAAATGTTTCCTCATTGTGTACTACAGCAGCATAACCACTATGGAGTCTTTAGTCTTGAGCTCCTCCTAACTGGCCCCGAATGTTGTACCTTGTCGGCGCCCTTTACTAGTTGAGCCTTGGCAGCTTCATCGTCAGTTTCATTTTCCTCATCCCCAATACTGTCATCTTCATTGTCTTCGTCTGATTGGTCATCATTCTCGTCAAACTCTTCTTCTTCATCCTCTTCATTTGATTTTTTGGAACTCTAGACCTTGCCCTGTTTCTGTTCAGCTCCATCGGCCTCCTTGCCCACTTTGCATGTGCGGGCATTATGTCCATCTGTCCCCCCCACACTTGCTGCAAGTGTAGCTGCTACGTGTGTCGTCTCCATTGGTAGAGACCTGGGCAGCTACAATCTGCTTCTACAGCTTTTGCTTGTTGGCAATGGCATCTGTGCGGTAATTATGATTGGTCACCCAGTTGCAGAATCCGCATGCCCTTACCCCGAGAGGTTTCCCGTCCGGGCCGTATTCCACGCGTTTGATGGGGCGTGGTGGCTTTTTGGATTCTGCTTTTGCTTCTTTCGATGCCTGCGTCTTACTCTTCCTCCCCTTTGTGCATGAGTATATGGGTGGTTTAATTACCCTTTATTGCTGCTGCTGCTGGTAGGATCTCCCGTTGTCATGTCGTTCGCCTAGAGCACCGTCAAGTTCATGATCTTCCACATGAGCATGTTGCTGCTCTTGAGTGTGCTCATGGGGAAGCTCTGATTGGTGTTGCTCCTCCTCCTCGTTGTCGTATGGGTCAACATCTCCCATATGGTTCATATCGGATAAGATTGTAGCAATATCCTACTCAAGTTTTTCTGGTTCGTTGTCCACAACACCTCCATTTTCAGAAGAATGCATGGCGTCGAGTTCTTCTTCAAGTATTTCCATGACTACCCATGACCTCGCCATTTGGTTTGGCTTCTCAAGCTTTTCCTGTGCACTCTCAAAACCTGCTGCAGCAGAGCACTTTCAATGCAATATTGGGAGGCCTTGTTTGACGCTGCTGCCCTCAAGTCATTTCTGTTGAAGGTTGGCTGGATGTTTGGGCATTTGGTGTATCTCTTGACGATGTATTTCTCTGGAACGGTCTTAGCATTGTTTCCATCATGCATAGGACATGCACGCAGAAAATACCTGTTTTTTGGAAGAGGTGCATGTTTTCTGTCATTTCATTCGAACAAAAACTTTTGCAAAAATAAGTAGTACAGTGTGTAACATTTTTTTTTAATACTCACCTGTGTGGTCCCAGAGCTTGCACTCGCAGTCGTATATTTCTCCCACGGGGTCTGCAACCACCTGGAACGCGTGTTGAGACCAAGCAAACGATGTTTGCGGTTTGTTGTAGCGTACAAGGTACTTTGTGGGCTCTTCCGTGTCCGTCACCGTGAAGAGGGTGCTCAGCTTTAGCCGTTTTCTGATCTCGTTGTACACAGCTCATGAGCAAACTTTTTCCATCTGAGTGTCGAACCCATAGAGGGTCAGCGTGTTTGTTTTATTCTGCGCAAGCAAGAGTGTTGAACAAATTATTAGTTTTATTGCAACAAAAACTTGTCTAACTAAGAAAGAATTACTTTAGTAAGCACATTATTTGTCTTATGACAGGTGATAGAGCTATACCCGGTTACCCATTGTCTCCTTGTTTTTTGCCTGCCTCCTGCTTTTGACGCAGGTGTTTACCTGGCTGACAAACCGGTGCAAGTTTTGTCCCTCACATACGTAGTTCTTCTTCAGCACATAGTTCATGCTCTCACTCCGTTGTATCGATGTCATTCTGGCACAAAACATTTCTTTGAAGTAATTTTATATCCATTTCACGCGCTCGTTCCACATTGCCACCATCGTGGCATCATCATGGAGGTTGTACCTATCCATGAGATCTTTCCAGGCAGTCTCAAATTCAGTTGGCATGAGGGGCTAGTTGAGGATTGTTGTGAATTCATCCTTAAAGGTTTTTTGGAGGTCGTACAGGTACACGAGGTGTTCCCTGTACTTCTTCATAATGTGCCAGCAGCATAGCTTATGTACTATGTTCTTGAAAACATCTGGGATCGCCAAAGCCATTACCGGGCACTGGTCTGGTAATGAGAAAATAGACTCAGAGTGGTCAGCTAATGGTTGTGCATATATACAAATAGAAATGATACAACATTTTTAATGTGTTATTTTCCTTTTTTAGGTGTGGGTTTAGGGTTAGGGGTTTTTTGTGGTTGTACCTGTGAGGATGCATGTAGGAGCCTTCCCTCTCATGCATTTTAAAAATGTTTTGAAAATCCATCTGAATGAATCTGCATCCTCATCTCTTATCAGAGCGAAAGCAAAGATTGTAGTCTGAAAGTGGTTGTTGGTACCCACAAACACTCCAAGTGGCATATGGTATTTGTTGGTCTTATACGTGGTGTCAAACGTCACGCAGTCACTAAAGTCTTGGTATGCCCCTCGGCAGCTCGCGTTCACCTAGAATATGTTCTTCACTCTGTCGGACTCATCAAGTTGTATGTCGCAGAAGAATTCCCTGTTTATTGGTTTCATCTCCCTAAAGAAGTTGGCAGTCTTCAGGACATCGCCCACATCATCCATCCTTGAATTCTTTGCTTTGTTGCATATTAAAAGTGAATAGTCATTGCAAAAATGCATGTTGAACTGGCATCAGGTAATGCGTTGCGTAATATATTTGTACTGACAGTTGAAAAAGGACAAAGGGGGGTTTTGGGAGGAGAATAAGTTTGTACTTACATGTTAATTTGGTCTTTGGCATTCATTTCGAGGATATAGCTACCTGGGTCATCGCCGCCCAGTATGCTCATGATTTGCGCGTGTTCAATGCCTTTGAACTGCAGGTACTTGACGTACTCCAATATTGTCTTGTCAAAGTTTTTGTGGGAGTGCAAAAAGACAAGCATTTCTGTGGTGAGCTGTAGCCTGTGGTTGTGTTCCCAGATTATCTCTTTTATGACAAGTGTTCCATCTTTTCCTTCTTCATCCTAATTTTAGCCCCGCAGTTAGTCCTGGTTGTAATCTTGTTCCGCTGTCTATTTGCTTATGAAACCTTTGATTCATAGACTCCATAGCACGTGCAATAAAGGTAGACTCTGTTCTCAACCTTGGGGCCTTCCCTGATAGCAAAACCTGCATGCCTTGAATAGACGTTGTAGAAGTTCTTTGCTTCTTCGAAAGTTTCAAAGCGCATTTCTAGCCTTGGCAGAACGTAAGCTTCAATGTTAGGTGGCTGCACGCAATAGTGAGCAAACAAAAACACAGTGATGAAAATGTTAGATGGTGTTATCACAGTACTAGGGAGTGGACTGTCCTTGTATGTTTTTTTAATGGATACTTACATGTGTATAGCTTTGCGCTGCATCCGGTGTTTGTTGTTCACCCTTGTGTATGGGCGCGGGAGGTGTCACCCTACCCTAGGCACATGCAACAATGCATCTCTTGGAGGGAGCAATGTTGTTGAAGCTCTCAGTCTCTCATTGTACGGCCGTCTTGCCTCAGATTTGTTGTGAGGTTGCTCCTGTCTATATGGCTCATATCTTGTACTCTGCACCCTGCTATAGTGGTGGACATTCTTGTCTCTTTCGCCTGGTCTTCCCGTCGCAACCGTTTTTGCAGCACGGATGATTGTTGTTGATGGAGTAACTAGTGGAAGCCTGGGTGTCCTTGCTTTTCTGCATGTGCTAGGGAAGGAAAATATTTGTTTCTGGGGACATTGCAGACGTTGTTGCACTTCAGCAAGGGCAAAGCTTGAATACCCAGCAATCGATGTTTGCTGCAGAGAAGAACTAGACTGTGCTTCTGATGATTCTGGTGTAGCTTGAAATCTGCATGTATTGTTGAAGTATCCAGGTGGTATTTCTGGTGTTACCCAACCAGGCGGTGCCTTATATCTGCCTGGATCATCAAACCCTCGCTGCGTGTGCCGCCTTGTTTGTTTCTGCAATGGCATTCAACAGTTTTGGGATTAATCTTTTCTATAGTCGAACTAATGTATGGACATGTTAAGAACTGATGTACTGATGTAAAGTTTTTTGTTTTTTTCTCTATAACTGATGCATGAACATATGGTGCACTGCTTGGAAACTGAAAATTGAACTTTCAGACAACGTGGATTTATATAAACATGAATGGGTGTCTTCTCTTATTTTTTCATCTAGAACTTATGCATCTACATTACAAGTACTGCTAGTTTATGTATCATTGAACTTACTGAGTAACAATTTTATATTTTTTTCAGCAACAGTTTTTTTACTCGTTCGAACTAACACAACTACATGAAATGTACTCTTAGAAATAACAACATACAACTTTTAGTGGTAGCTGAACCTTAGTACTAGCTACTTGAACTGATGCATAAATTTAAGTTTTTTTTACTTGAACTGAAGCTACCATATTAGAGGTACTGACAGTAATCTCGACATCCTAATTATGCATCAAGTGGCAACGGTGTAAATGAACTGATGCAAGCATCTGCAATGTACTGATGCAGCACAAATGCAGCACACAATTTTGTACTGATGAACCTATAGTGTAACATGTAGGCGGAGCATAGCAGCACAGATGAACTGATGAACTGATGAATTGACACAAACGTGGTAACTATCTTCATTCAAACCCAGATCTGAAAAACTTGGTGTTGCTAGTAATTTGTGTGGGAAGGAGACATCACCTTCACCTTGTTGCATCTGACTTCTTCTTCGTCTCGTTGGCGGCGTATTGGCAAAAACTTGGAAGGCGGAGCCATTGTTATGGTGTAGACGACGATGCTTGTGGTGGAGCTCCGTCGACAAGGTCCGATGAGGGGTGGAGGCAGGAGGCGTGGATCATGGCCCAAGCGAATCTCCAGCACCAGGCGGCGGCGAGGCGCGCGGGGAAGCTCCGGCACCAGGCGGCGGGGAGGCTCCGGCGCCCGGCGGCGGGAGGTACGCGGGGAGGCTCCGGCTCCCGACGGCAGGGAGACTCCGGTGCCGGACGACGCGAGCGATGGTGGCGGCGGTCGGGCCAGCGGCATGGCTCGATGGCGGCGCATCGGGGGAGTGGTGGGTGTGGATCGGGGGTGGGTGGTGCAAACTCGCCGTCAGGCAGGTCACGACGCCGCGGGCTCCCTCGCTCCGACTATCGCCGTCGCTCGCTCGCCCGCGACGACTGCCTCCGGCGGTAGGAAGCGGGTCGGCTTGGGGCTGGGCCGGTCGGGGACGCGTCGCGCCCGCATAATATTCTGTTACCGTGGTACCATATATAGGACGGGCTGCGTTTTTCCCGAACTGTTACGCGAACAAGAACTGAAAAAGAAAAAACTCCCTCCTGGCCACCCCCACTAAATCTGGACCGGATCAACCCACCCTGACCCCGAGTACCATCGTGCCCACCTTCCTCCGACCGCCACGCCGCCACCTACCACCTTCCCCCGGCGGCAGCGCCTCCGGCCACCTTGCCCCGGCGGCCACGCCTCTGGCCACCTTTCCCTTGCGGCCGTGCCTCCGGTCACCTCTCCCCCCGCGGCCACGCCTCCGGCCACCTTCCCCCGGCAGCCGTGCCTCCGGCCACCTCTCCCCCTGCGGCCATGCCTCCGGCCACCTTCCCCCGGTGGTCGTGCCTCTGGCCACCTCTACCCCTGCGGCAACGCCTCCGGCCACCTTCCCCATACGGTCGTGCCTCTACTCACCTCTCCCCCGACCAACACGCCTCCGGTCACCTTCCCCCGCCACCGCCGCGATTTCAGCCACCTCCTTCCATAATCCCCAGCGCGCCTTTGATCCTGCCGTCCCCGGCGCCCAAGCATCGGTGACGCTCCTACCTGAGCCACGCCTCCGCCAATCTCGGTGACGCTCGCGCTCTCTCCGGGCACCTCGCCTCCTGCCGCTGAAGCGTAGCGGCCCAGCCCGGCGCGAGGCACTCGAGGTCCAGCACGTGGCCTGAATCTTGCGCGTCGACCATCTCCGAGGGAGGCGCCGCGACCACTTCCTCCTACCTGCTGCAGCATGACATGCCTCGCGCAGCCCTATGAGCTCTAGTCCTGTCACCGACCGTCCGCTCTCGGCTTCGCTCACCTGTCCGTGCTTGATGGAATCGAGCTTTTCCATGGTTTTGCAGTCAAACTTCAAGCTCCGCCTCCGGTCGCTCAATGAATCACGTGCAGGCCACCCCCGTGCTCCGCCCCTATATTAGGTTCGGCTGTTAGCTCCTGTTCCAGGTCCGGCATCCCCCATGTACTCCCTCAATCTCTCAAATTTGATTGAAGCTGACTGTACTTATTCTGATGCTCTGGTTGACCTTATGCTTGCAGCTGAATGTACTTGTTCTAATGCTCTGACTGACCTTGTGCATGCAGCTGAGTTGGAATGCCTCCTATTCTCTTGCAACTTTCAATTATGTTTTGTTCGAAAGCTATTTACTGTAAAGCAGTATATGTGCTAGCATTTTAGTATAGCTTCCAAACAAATGTGGTTCAAGTTCTCAATTTGTTTAGAAGAAGATAGGACAGGAAATCTTGAATGGAAAGCTCATATGAGTGGTAATGGTTTGAGTAAATTGGTGACTGGTGGAGATCATTCATGTTGATTATTTTTGACAATAATGATAAGTCCACTAGAGAATTTGCGATAACTTTGTAAGTACAGAGATAATCTTTATATGGACACTTGGGCTATAAACATTTGCTATAGTTCACCTTCAATAACTTTGTAAGTACAGAGATATCACCTAAATGTGATATGTAACTATGTATTGCAATCTGATCAATGGATGTGTATATTGTAGTCTATGCATGCATAGTCGAGATGTGTTCAGTCCAACCCCATGGCAGCAGGGAGGTCGAGTTCGTCATGAAAGCAAAGAAGACATGGTTGTCGGCGTCAACTTTCTTCCACCAAGGTGCTTTCACTCGGTGATGCAAGGATTGTAATCTTCTCCCTCATGAGCTCTCTCTCTCTCTCTCTCTCTCTGTCTCACTGTCCGTGTTCATGTTTACTACTACTTCAAATTCTTTGTGATGCAAATGTTGCCGGCGAACATACTTTGCGTAGAAAAAAGTTACAAAAAAATCACTTTTCTGGTTGTGAAATTTTCCAAATTGATCTAGTCTAGCAGTTCAACATGTATTGTATCATCAAAACACACTCATATGTATTTTATATATGCATCAACCTATACAGTTTAGTACATCAGTTCATAATAAACGAAAACAAATGAAGATCAGTGCGTGTCCAACAAAAACAAATGAAGATCAGTGGTTTTGATTGCTGCTAGTTTTGTATCTCATGGTGGTTCGCAGGTATAAGATGGGATTTTCATAGCTTTACATTGTTGTTTTGGTTTGTGGCACATAGATGCTTTTGAAAAATGTTCTGCACATGGTTTATTGGATTCAGTTCCCCCCAAAAAAAGCACTAAAGGAGGTTAAAAAATCATGGTTCTGCTTGCTTATGTCATTTTTCCGTTCACCGACAGAAAAACTAGTTCAACTACAAAACAATAAATCAGTTCAATGTCAGAAAAACAGCAGTTCAAAAAAAAATACTTAAGTATACGCCATCATGGAGCGCTTGCCTTCAAGATTTATCTCTTGTTCTTGTTTTTCCTTTTCCAGGTTTATGTTCTAGCATACCTTTTTTTTCTTATCAATTACTCCCTCCGTAAAGAAATATAAGAGCGTTTAGATTGCTACTTTAGTGAACTAAATGATCTTATATTTCTTTATAGAGGGAGTTGAAGGAAATATGCCCTAGAGGCAATAATAAAGTTATTATTTATTTCCTCATATCATGATAGATGTTTATTATTCATGCTAGAATTGTATTAACCGGAAACATAATACATGTGTGAATATATAGACAAACACAACGTCACTAGTATGCCTCTACTTGACTAGCTTATTAATCAAAGATGGTTATGTTTCCTAACCATAGACATGTGTTGTCATTTGATTAATGGGATCACTTCATTAGGAGAATGATGTGATTGACATGACCCATTCCGTTAGCCTAGCACTTGATCGTTTAGTATATTGCTATTGCTTTCTTCATGACTTATACATGTTCATGTAACTATGAGATTATGCAACTCCCGTTTACCGGAGGAACACTTTGGGTACTACCAAACGTCACAACGTAACTGGGTGATTATAAAGGAGTACTATAGGTGTCTTCAAAGGTACATGTTGAGTTGGCGTATTTCGAGATTAGGTTTTGTCACTCCGATTGTCGGAGAGGTATCTCTGGGCCCTCTCGGTAATGCACATCACTATAAGCCTTGCAAGCAATGTAGCTAATGAGTTAGTTACGGAATGATGCATTACGTAACAAGTAAAGCAACTTGCCGGTAACGAGATTGAACTAGGTATTGGATACCGACGATCGAATCTCAGGCAAGTAACATACCGATGACAAAGGGAACAACGTATGTTGTTATGCGGTTTGACCGATAAAGATCTTCGTAGAATATGTAGGAGCCAATATGGGCATCCAGGTTCCGCTGTTGGTTATTGACCGAGAATAGTTCTAGGTCATGTCTACATAGTTCTCGAACCCGTAGGGTCCGCACGCTTAACATTACGATGACAGTTTTATTATGATTTTATAAGTTTTAATGTACCGAAGTTTGTTCGGAGTCCCGGATGTGATCACGGACATGACGAGGAGTCTCGAAATGGTCGAGACATAAAGATTGATATTTTGGACGGCTATATTCGGACACCGGAAATGTTCCGGGCGTTTTTGGAGAAAACCGGAGTGTCGGAGGGTTACCGGAACCCCCCCGGGAGAAGTAATGGGCCTTATGGGCCTTAGTGGAGAGAGAGAGGGGCGGCCAGCATGGGCCGCAAGGCCTCCCCTCTGGGTCCAAATTGGACTAGGAGGGGGGGCGGCGCCCCCCTCTTTCCTTCTCCCTCTCCCCCTTCCTTTCCCCTCCTAGTAGGAGTAGGAAAGAGGGAGTCCTACTCCTACTAGGAGGAGGACTCCTCCTCCTTGGCACGCCCTCTAGGGCCGGCCGGCCTCCCCCCTTGCTCCTTTATATACGGGGGCAGGGGGCACCCTAGGACACACAAGTTGATCTATGGATTGTTCCTTAGCCGTGTGCGGTGCCCCCCTCCACTATATTCCACCTCGGTTATATCGTCGTGGAGTTTAGGCGAAGCCCTGCGCCGGTAGAACATCATCATCGTCACCATGCCGTCGTGCTGACGGAACTCATCCTCGACACTTTGCTGGATCGGAGTCCGGGGATCGTCATCGAGCTGAACGTGTGCTGAACTCGGAGGTGTCGTACGTTCGGTACTTGGATCGGTCGGATCGTGAAGACGTACCACTACATCAACCGCGTTGTCATAACGCTTCCGCTTACGGTCTACGAGGGTACGTGGACAACACTCTCCCTTCTCCTTGTTATGCCATCATCATGATCTTGTGTGTGCGTAGGAAATTTTTTGAAATTACTACGTTCCCCAACAGTGGCATCCGAGCCTAGGTTTTATGCGTTGATGTTATATGCACGAGTAGAACACAAGTGAGTTGTGGGCGATACAAGTCATACTGCTTACCAGCATGTCATAGTTTGGTTCGGCGGTATTGTTGGATGAAGCGGCCCAGACCGACATTACGCGTACGCTTACGCGAGACCGTTTTTACCGCCGTGCTTTGCACACAGGTGACTAGCGGGTGTCTGTTTCTCCAACTTTAGTTGAACGTAGTAACTTGACAAACTATCATTGTGGTTTTGATGCGTAGGTAAGAACGGTCCTTGCTAAGCCCGTAGCAGCCACGTAAAATTTGCAACAACAAAGTAGAGGACGTCTAACTTGTTTTTCCAGGGCATGTTGTGATGTGATATTGTCAAGACGTGATGCTATATTTTATTGTATGAGATGATCATGTTTTGTAACCGAAGTTATCGGCAACTAGTATGAGCCATATGGTTGTCGCTTTATTGTATGAAATGCAAACGCCCTGTAATTGCTTTACTTTATCACTAAGCGGTAGCGATAGTCGTAGAAGCAATAGATGGCGTAACGACAACGATGCTACGATGGAGATCAAGGTGTCGCGCTGGTGACGATGGTGATCACGATGGTGCCTTGAAGATGGAGATCACAAGCACAAGATGATGATGGCCATATCATATCACTTATATTGATTGCATGTGATGTTTATCCTTTATGCATCTTATCTTGCTTTGATTGACGGTAGCATTTTAAGATCATCTCTCACTAATTATCAAGAAGTGTTCTCCCTAAGTATGCACCGTTGCGAAAGTTCTTCGTGCTGAGACACCACGTGATGATCGGGTGTGATAGGCTCTACGTTCAAATACAACGGGTGCAAAACAGATGCACACGCAGAATACTCAGGTTAAACTTGACGAGCCTAGCATATACAAATATGGCCTCGGAACATGGAGACCGAAAGGTCGAACGTGAATCATATAGTAGATATGATCAACATAGTGATGTTCACCATTGAAATTACTCCATCTCACGTGATGATCGGACATGGTTTAGTTGATTTGGATCACGTAATCACTTAGATGACTAGAAATGGGAGTTCTTAAGTAATATGATTAATTGAACTTAAATTTATCATGAACTTAGTACCTGATAGTATTTTGCTTGTCTATGTTTGTTGTAGATAGATGGCTCGTGCTGTTGTTCCGTTGAATTTTAATGCGTTCCTTGAGAAAGCAAAGTTGAAAGATGATGGTAGCAATTACACGGATCGGGTCCGTAACACGAGGATTATCTCGGAAGATGATGGCTGCACGGAAGAATTACGCCCTGGAAGGACCGCTGGGTGCTGTGCCTGGCCGATGTAACCGACGTTAAGAACGCGTCTGGCGAGCAAAGCCGATGACTACTCGATAGTTCAGTGTGCCATGCTTTACGGCTTAGAACCGGGTCTTCAACGACGTTTTGAACGTCATGGAGCATATGAGATGTTCCAGAAGTTGAAGTTAATATTTCAAGCAAATGCCCGGATTGAGAGATATGAAGTCTCCAATAAGTTCTATAGCTGCAAGATGGAGGAGAATAGTTACAAGGTGAACACATACTCAAAATGTCTGGGTATAATAATCACTTGATTCAACCGGGAGTTAATCTTCCGATGATAGTGTCATTGATGTAATTCTTCAATCACTGCCACGAAGCTACAATAGCTTCGTGATGAACTATAATATTCAAGGGATGGACAAGACTATTCCCGAGCTCTTTGCAATGCTGAAAGCCACGGAGGTAGAAATCAAGAAGGAGCATCAAGTGTTGATGGTAAACAAGACCACCAGTTTCAAGAAAAAGGGCAAAGGGAAGAAGAAGGGGAACTTCAAGAAGAACAGCAAACAAGTTGCTGCTCAAGAGAAGAAACCCAAGTCTGGACCTAAGCCTGATAAGAAGGATGGCAAAGTGAACAAAGGTATATATGATATACATGTTATTGATGTGTAACTTACCAGTGCTCGCAGTAGTATCTGGGTATTTGATACTGGTTCTGTTGCTAATATTTGCAACTCCAAACAGGGACTACAGATTAAGTGAAGACTAGCTAAGGACGAGGTGACGATGCGCGTGGGAAATGGTTCCAAAGTCGATGTGATCGCGGTCGGCACGCTACCTCTACATCTACCATAGGGATTAGTTTTAGACCTAAATAATTGTTATTTGGTGCCAGCGTTGAGCATGAACATTATATCTGGATCTTGTTTGATGCGAGACGGTTATTCATTTAAATCAGAGAATAATGGTTGTTCTATTTATATGAGTAATATCTTTTATGGTCATGCACCCTTGAAGAGTGGTCTATTTTTATTGAATCTCGATAGTAGTGATACACATATTCATAGTGTTGAAACCAAAAGATGCAGAGTTGATAATGATAGTGCAACTTATTTGTGGCAATCGCCGTTTAGGTCATATCGATTGTAAAGCGCATGAAGAAACTCCATACTAATGGGCTTTTGGAATCACTTGATTATGAATCACTTGGTACTTGCGAACCGTGCCTCATGGGCAAGATGACTAAAACGCCATTCTCCGGAACTATGGAGCGAGCAACTGATTTGTTGGAAATCATACATACTGATGTTTGTGGTCCAATGAATGTTGAAGCTCGCAGCGGGTATCGTTATTTTCTCACCTTCACAGATGATTTGAGCAGATATGGGTATATCTACTTAATGAAACACAAGTCTGAAACATTTGAAAAGTTCAAAGAATTTCAGAGTGAAGTGGAAAATCATCGTAACAAGAAAATAAAGTTTCTACGATCTGATCATGGAGGAGAATATTTGAGTTACGAGTTTGATTTTCATTTGAAACAATGCGGAATAGTTTCGCAACTCGCGCCACCCGGAACACCACAACGAAATGGTGTGTCTGAACGTCGTAATCGTACTTTACTAGATATGGTGCGATCTATGATGTCTCTTACTGATTTACCGCTATCGTTCTGGGGTTATGCTTTAGAGACGGCCGCACTCACGTTGAATAGGGCACCATCAAAATCCGTTGAGACGACGCCTTATGAACTGTGGTTTGGCAAGAAACCATAGTTGTCATTTCTTAAAGTTTGGGGCTGCGATGCTTATGTGAAGAAACTTCAACCAGATAAGCTCGAACCTAAATCGGAGAAATGTGTCTTCAGAGGATACCCAAAAGAAACTATTGGGTACACCTTCTATCACAGATCTGAGGGCAAGATTTTCGTTGCTAAAATCGGATCCTTTCTAGAGAAGGAGTTTCTCTCAAAAGAAGTGAGTGGGAGGAAAGTAGAACTTGATGAGGTAACTGTACCTGCTCCCTTATTGGAAGGTAGTTCATCACAAGAACCGGTTCCTATGACAACTACACCAATTAGTGAGGAAGCTAATGATATTGATCATGAAACTTCAGATCAAGTTTCTACTGAACCTCGTAGGTCTACCAGAGTAAGATCCGCACCAGAGTGGTACGGTAATCCTATTCTGGAAGTCATGTTACTTGACCATGATGAACCTACGAACTATGAGGAAGTGATGAGGAGCCCAGATTCCGCAAAATGGCTAGAGGCCATGAAATCTGAGATGGGATCCATGTATGAGAACAAAGTATGGACTTTGGTTGACTTGCCGGATGAGCGGCAAGCTATTGAGAATAAATGGATCTTTAAGAAGAAGACTGACGCAGATGGTAATGTAACTGTCTATAAAGCTCGACTTGTTGCGAAAGGTTTTCGACAAGTTCAAGGGGTTGACTACGATGAGACTTTCTCACTCGTAGCGATGCTTAAGTCTGTCCGAATCATGTTAGCTATTGCTGCATTTTATGATTATGAAATTTGGCAAATGGATGTCAAAACTGCATTCTTGAATGGATTTCTGGAAGAAGAGTTGTATATGATGCAGCCAGAAGGTTTTGTTGATCCAAAAGGTGCTAACAAAGTGTGTAAGCTCCAGCGATCCATTTATGGACTGGTGCAAGCATCTCGGAGTTGGAATAAATGCTTTGATAGTGTGATCAAAGCATATGGTTTTATACAGACTTTTGGAGAAGCCTGTATTTACAAGAAAGTGAGTGGGAGCTCTGTAGCATTTCTGATATTATATGTAGATGACATATTACTAATTGGAAATGATATAGAATTTCTGGATAGCATAAAGGGATACTTGAATAAAAGTTTTTCAATGAAAGACCTCGGTGAAGCTGCTTATATATTGGGCATCAAGATTTATAGAGATAGATCAAGACGCTTAATAGGACTTTCACAAAGCACATACCTTGATAAAATTTTGAAAAATTTCAAAATGGATCAGGCAAAGAAAGGGTTCTTGCCCGTGCTACAAGGTGTGAAGTTGAGTCAGACTCAATGCGCGACCACAGCAGAAGATAGAGAGAAAATGAAAGATGTTCCCTATGCTTCAGCCATAGGCTCTATCATGTATGCAATGCTGTGTACCGCACCGACGTATGCTTAGCAATAAGCTTGACAGAAGGTACCAAAGTAATCCAGAGTGGATCATCGGACAGCGGTCAAGAACATCCTGAAATACACGAAAAGGACAAAGGATATGTTTCTCGTATATGGAGGTGACAAAGAGCTTGTCGTAAATGGTTACGTCGATGCAAGCTTTGACACTGATCCGGACGATTCTAAATCGCAAACCGGATACGTATTTTTATGAAATGGTGGAGCTGTAAGTTGGTGCAGTTCTAAACAAAGCGTCGTGGCGGGATCTACATGTGAAGCGGAGTACATAGCTGCTTCGGAAGCAGCAAATGAAGGAGTCTGGATGAAGGAGTTCATTTCCGATCTAGGTTTCATACCTAGTGCATCGGGACCAATGAAGATCTTCTGTGACAATACTGGTGCAATTGCCTTGGCAAAGGAATCCAGATTTCACAAGAGGACCAAGCGCATCAAGAGACGCTTCAATTCCATCCGGGACCAAGTCCAAGTGGGAGACATAGAAATTTGCAAGATACATACGGATCTGAATGTTGCATACCCATTGACTAAGCCTCTCTCACGAGCAAAACAGGATCAGCACCAAGACTCCATGGGTGTTAGAATCATTACTATGTAATCTAGATTATTGACTCTAGTGCAAGTGGGAGACTGAAGGAAATATGCCCTAGAGGCAATAATAAAGTTATTATTTATTTCCTCATATCATGATAGATGTTTATTATTCATACTAGGATTGTATTAACCGGAAACATAATACATGTGTGCATACATAGACAAACACAACGTCACTAGTATGCCTCTACTTGACTAGCTTATTAATCAAAGATGGTTATGTTTCCTAACCATATACATGTGTTGTCATTCGATTAATGGGATCACAACATTAGGAGAATGATGTGATTGACATGACCCATTCCGTTAGCCTAGCACTTGATCGTTTAGTATATTGCTATTGCTTTCTTCATGACTTATACATGTTCCTGTAACTATGAGATTATGCAACTCCCGTTTACCGGAGGAACACTTTGGGTACTACCAAACGTCACAACGTAACTCGGTGAATATAAAGGAGTACTACAGGTGTCTCCAAAGGTACATATTGAGTTGGCGTATTTCGAGATTAGGTTTTGTCACTCCGATTGTCGGAGAGGTATCTCTGGGCCCTCTCGATAATGCACATCACTATAAGCCTTGTAAGTAATGTAGCTAATGAGTTAGTTATGGAATGATGCATTACGTAACGAGTAAAGAGACTTGCCGGTAACAAGATTGAACTAGGTATTGGATACCGACGATCGAATCTCGGGCAAGTAACATACCGATGACAAAGGGAACAACGTATGTTGTTATGCGGTTTGACCGATAAAGATCTTCGTAGAATATGTAGGAGCCAATGTGGGCATCCAGGTTCCGTTGTTGGTTATTGGCCGAGAATAGTTCTAGGTCATGTCTACATAGTTCTCGAACCCGTAGGGTCCGCACGCTTAACGTTACGATGACAGTTTTATTATGAGTTTATAAGTTTTGATGTAGCGAAGTTTGTTCGGAGTCCCGGATGTGATCACGGACATGACGACGAGTCTCGAAATGGTCGAGACATAAAGATTGATATATTGGACGGCTATATTCGGACACCGGAAATTTTCCGGGCGTTTCCGGAGAAAACCGGAGTGCCGGTGGGGTACCGGAACCCCCCCCCCCCCCGGGAGAAGTAATCGGCCTTATGGGACTTAGTGGAGAGAGAGAGGGGCGGCCAGCATGGGCCGCGCGCCCCCTCCCCCTCTGGTCCGAATTGGACTAGGAGGGGGGGCGGCGCCCCCCTCTTTCCTTCTCCCTTTCCCCCTTCCTTTCCCCCTTCTAGTAGGAGTAGGAAAGAGGGAGTCCTATCCTACTAGGAGGAGGACTGCTCCTCCTTGGCGCGCCCTCTAGGGCCGGCCGGCCTCCCCCCTTGCTCCTTTATATACGGGGGCAGGGGGCACCCTAGGACACACAAGTTGATCTATGGATCGTTCCTTAGCCGTGTGCGGTGCCCCCCTCCACCATATTCCACCTCGGTCATATCATCGCGGAGTTTAGGCGAATCCTGCGCAGGTAGAACATCATCATCGTCCACCACGCCGTCGTCTTGTGGAACTCATCCCGACACTTTGCTTTGGATCGGAGTCCGGGATCGCCATCGAGCTGAACGTGTGCTGAACTCGGAGGTGTCGACGCTCGGTACTTGGATCGGTCGGATCGTGAAGACGACGACTACATCAACCGTGTTGTCATAACGCCTGCCATCGCTCACGAGGGTATGTGGACAACACTCTCCCTTCTCGTTGCTATGCCATCACCATGATCTTGTGTGTGCGTAGGAAATTTTTTGAAATTACTACGTTCCCCAACAGGAGTACCTCATCTATCCTTCCTTGTAGAAGGAGATGTGTGTATGTATACATGTGTTATGGAGAGAGAAGAACTTATCTGGTGGTGTCTGTGTGTGTGTGTGTGCTGCATCCTCGTCCGGCTGCTCTAATCCACACTCTCAGTACAACTTCTCTATGGCCTCATGTTCACAAATCTTGTAGTACATTTTTTTAATAAAAATCTTGTAGTACTATGCAAAGCAAAGCGTGGCCAACACATAGTTTAGGTGTCGCGGTAGTACGCACTATTGATGGTGGCCTTCCTTAGTGGTGCTACTACTTTGCCACCTAGAGTAGTACTGCTACTACTAATCATGTTGCTAAAACCTAGCAAACAATACATGTATTTGATTAACGATTATGTAGGAAGAAAAAGTTCACCAATATATAATCTCTAGGTTTAGTAAACCAATCTTTTTGTTTAGTAGATGATACAGCTCAAGTTTATTTTTTGTTGTACATATGATGTCCAATTTCTTCTTTCAGTTCGGTTTAATTTATAAATTTTATTCAATTCAATTCTTATTGTAGTTGGAGTTCAGTTTCTTATTTGAGTTCGATTCAGGCATGTCTTTGAACTTGCAACCTCACTGCCTTAAGCTACGATCTCAAATAGGACTGTACTAAATGCAGGTACTAGGTGGTGGCATTGCTTCACTTCTCTGGTTACGTTCTCTTCGCCCAAATTCGGAGGATCAAGAAAATAAAATATCATTGTTTTGACATGCACTACTCAAAAGAAGTCATTTCTGTTGAAAAATGGTTTCGCTTGACATGTATTTGCCAACAATTATGTATAATAAATCATGGCATTGTATGTAGAAAAAGATATATTGTGTGTTCTGCTATTGTATTGAGTTGCTATCTATTGCTAATGGTAGGACGTTACTATTGCTCTGTGTCATGTTACACAAGTTAACACCGATACACATTGGATGATATACTTATACAGTAAATAGCTAAAAACTGAATTCTTCTAGTTTTAATTTTTCGCCCTTGCCTGTTTGATGTTCTGACTACGTGAGCTGAAGCGTTATAAAATTTTTGGCAGAATAAATGTTGGTACGTTCATGGCAAAAAAAATCCATAAGTTCACAGATAAAATAATTTCATCTTCACGAATACTCTTTTTAAAAATTAGAAAAGAAAGAAATGAGATACATTACAGAAGAATTGAGGAGGTTTGGGTACAAGGAATCCAGAAAGTTCAAAGTTAAGAAAGCGAAAAGCTCGGAACCAAGAAAAAGAGAGGTCCGGAATAAAAGAGAACATTATGAAACATAAAAAGAATATCAACAAGAAAAAGTTCAAGTTGCAAAAAGAAACAAGTCCAGAACTACGTTGTAAAAATATTCAAGTTTCAAGAACACAGAAAAGAAAACAAAAATAGCGTTTTATTATTTTAAATCCAATCAATTCAACTAGCCATTCAAGTCCGGAGCTAACAACATCATCAGTTCGGACAGAGAAAGCAAAATTAAAATTAAAACCCAAAAACAATTGACTTCTATAAGTCCACATTATCAAACCGTTGAGAAAACTAAAATAAATTTTGAATTAAAAAACATAGAGAACATTTTGGTTTTGAAAAGAAAATGCCATTCAGTTCAATGATATAAACATGCAAATTCAGGCATGATAATATCGTAAACTGTTGGAACACTACAAGGAAAATCATACCAAAAAAGTCTAGTATGTTAAAACACGCTTAGTACAAAGCCATGCAGACATCAGTTCAAGTACTCTTCTTTTCGGAACCTTTCAAAATTACTCTCCGAAGAATACATCAGTATAAACACACACATAGATCAGTACAACTACTCTGTTTTTTCTGTTTTCCATAGCTCATCTATACTCATATAAGCCCATGCATATCTGGGTGTTTATTACTTCCAATTCTGAAGCTTGACATGCATATTTGGGGATGGTTTCAGGTACTAGTTTGGAACTGTATCTAACCCATACTATAAAATATTTCAGCATCTCGACAGGCGTTGCGGGGTTCAGTTCGACGATGACAGGAGGCCTTTTTATGTTTTCGTGTTGTCAAATAAAACCAATTTTTTTGGACATGCAGCGCTCAAGCCGTTCACCCTTACCACCACAAGCCGTTCACCTCCGCCATACGAGGCCGTGCGACGACGCAACTATCAGAACATTCACCTCTGCCACAGGAGGCCGATGCAACGCTAAGAATGTTTTGTTCTTTTTCAGTACATGTTTTGTGTGCTTTTTAGTACACCTACTTAACGATTCTATGTCCAATTTCCCCTCTTTATGTGTTCTTCCTATAGCACAACGGGAGTTGTGTGTTACGCCTTAATAAGCATTTGAGAAAACCTTGTATGGATCGAAACTAGCATATGTTATGTTCTATTATTGTAAATGAAGCTCCACTTTTGTTTTGTTTGAGGTTACTTGACATAAAAATTAGTACATGTTCTATTGTAAAAATATATCTAAAAGTGTCATGATGCATGCTAGCAGAAATCTAAAAATACACTCAGTTCAGTTCCTATATTTTATTTCAGTTCAATTTAGAACTATTTGCAACTGTTCAGACTCGAGTGTTCCTATATTTTATTTCAGTTCAATTTAGAAGTATTTACAACTATTCAGAGTTGAGTTTACAACGGAAAAACATTTGGAAGTTTAGCGAGCGAAAATACTTGTTAGATTCATTTAAAAAGTGTCATATAGTTCAACTTTTATATATAATAAATTCATAATGAAATGTGGGAACAATTGAAAATGTGTGTGTGTTAGAAACATAACAGTACAACGAAATTTGGTACATACTCGTCGAAAAAATCGCATCAGTTCGAGAGGAACGGAAAAGAAAATTTGGTGCCAATAAAGTTCGAGGGAAAAACAATTTTAAAAAGAAACGTGAGAAGCTCACAAATTAATTCTGTGACATTGACGTCCAAGTTCTACAACTGATACGTACAAACAAAAACGGTGGTCCGTTCTACAAAGGAAAATTAGTTTAATTAAAAATATTGATCAGTACAAGTTAAAAACGGTGGTCCGTTCGGAATAAAAGAAATGACGGAAATTCAAACTGTAAAAGTTCAAGCAAAGGGAAACCCCATGCAATTCAAATGGTAAAAGTACAAGTCATAAAATAAGAGAAGTCCAGAACATTGTTGTAAAAAAATGTTTAGTTTAAAAAAGAATAAAAAACATTTTCTTTTTGAAAAAAATATCATTCAGTTCGATGATATAAACCATGCAAGTACAGGGCCAACGATACAATAATATTTAGTTCAACAATATAAACCATGCAAGTTCAGGGCTAGGATACAGTAAACCGTTGAAAATTTACGAGAAAAATATTACCCAGAACCAGAGCAAAGTCTAGTTAGTGAAAATACGCTTAGTACAAACCCAAGCAAGCATAAGTACAAGTACCTTTTTTCGGAACCATTTAAAATTACTTTATAAAAAATAGCTCAGTACAAACATACACATATATCAGTACGACTACTCTATTTTTCAGACGAGAAAACAACAGGATCCGTCATGCCGTATTCAAGATACTCTTAAACGGTCGCGAAGTAGAGAAAACGTCCAACATGATTAAGTTCCGCATTTTCGATAGCTATCCAACGGTATATTATTTTCCCAATTTCGACAAACTTTTTAAAAAAACCACGTTCAAAACCAATTTTAACTGTATTTGAATTCGTATTTAAACTGTAAGGAATTAGAAAAAACTTTCTATAAGCAAAAGTTGCGCATTTCCCATAGCTTTCCAACACCGTATCATTTGTGTCAATTCGATATACCGTTTGCAATAAACAGTGAAAATACATTTCGCCCAGAATTTCACCGTTTTTTGAATTACTTTTAAATCATATAGAATTTGAAAAATAGTAGATATATGGAAGATGCGGATTTTCACAAGCTTTCCAACGCCATCTCATTTGCTCAATGCCGACAAACCGTTTGAAAATTAAGTCCAAAATACGATTCACGTTTTCGGTTTCGACAAAAACGGTTTTTTCAAAACTGCTCTTAAATCATAATTTTTTTGCAAAAACAAATTATAAGATTGTAATGTGGATGTCAAGATCTTTCCAATGATATATTACACGCCCCGTTTCGACAAAAATAAATTGCAAAAAAATTTGAACTAAACAAGACGATTTTTAACAGCAACAGAAAGCATCAGTTCAACCGCTCGAATTTCATCAGTTCAACCGCTTGAATTCATCAGTTCAAGTAGGGTAACAGAATAATATTACATTCTGCAGCGTATGTAATAGCCGAGATGTATGTATGTATATATATATATATATATATATATATATATATATATATATATATATATATATATACACCCACTAAGGATTTTAGTCCGTTAACTTTTAAAGGATCGGCTAGAGATGGCCTTATGCCTTGTTTATTTCAGTTCTTCACAATGTGATGCTCTATATGTGCAACTATTTGTTGTGCAATTCAATTTCATCAATAACAGTTTCAACAATACCACCATGAATTATGATATTTGGTTGTTGTTAAGGATGTTGCAATTAACATGCCTTTTCGTTTTCTTAACAATAACTAGTGTACTTTAGACCTGCACAATACCAGTTTGAGTGACTATTTGCTTGTTTTTAAATGTTATGTCTGATGTAGTTAACACACCTTTCCACTTCTTGTTTTGCTTAACTAGCGTGCTTAAACCTGCACACTGAAGATAGCATTTGTAGATTATGTTGTCTACCATGGGTATATTTGGTTGATGTTTAGCCTGTTGTGCTTAACATGCCTTTATATGAACTCATAGAGGACAATATTGAGAACAGTGTTGTTTTCCATCGAGGTTAGTTTCATCAAATTGCTTATATGTACTCACTGATCAGGATATCCATAGCTGGTACCATATAGCCTGGAGGCTAATAAGGGATTAATCATCGAATCAGACATTTCACTGCATATATCTGCAACCCATTTATCAGTAGGTTAACTAGGGCCATATTTAATATATCTGAGGCTACATAGCAACATGCATTATACTGAGTGACTAAATATGCAATCCCAGGCTACATAGCAACAAGGAAGAGTGTTACCTTAATGTTCTGATGATGTCTAGATATACATGTAATAAAATATTATATAATGAGAGGGAGGGAGTGTTGTACCACATCATTTTGCAATTGTTGTTTAGCTTCTAATATTAACTTGGTGCTTTTAGGTACATATGTCATTGCCCAAGATCCACACTTCGACCCTTTCTGCGTATGGGGCAATTAGATGTTCATGAACTAGCATCAAGTGAGGGAACTGATAAAGATTGTTGTTAAAATGGGTCAAAAGATGTCAATCGAACTATTTGTTTACACTTTATGCAAGACAACAGTGTATTGCAGGATGGTAAGTAAGAACTGTGTAGCCTTCTTTTTACTGCCCGTAATGAGTTGTGTTAGATGACAATGTGTGAATCCTTTTTCCTTTGCAGTGAATCCTGAAGCAATTTACTCAAGATTACCTCTCAAACTACATGATTGGCGGGCGTCCATCACAAGGGGTTGGACAAGAGCCTGCGTGCCTTTTGCATCCAGGAGAGCACAATAGGGTCATTCCGCTTCACCTTGTTCAGCAATCAGAATGTCTGTCGCCTCTTTCTTGACCATCTGTAATAGTACAAGTATAGAACCCTGGTTCATCATTCTTTATTTGGTGCTTATTTAATTTTTGAACATATGTACCTGTGAATCGAATAATGCATTGGTCGTTTGAACCTGATGGATATGAATAAAGCTATACCCTACTTTCAAATTCAAATTAGGTACAATTTTAAATAGTAGCAATTAAATTAGGGTGAAATTATGGTGTGCAGGTCATTACGGTGCACACGGTCTATAAAGCACAACTTGTGCGATATACATCATAATCCGACACGGTCCAAGGAGAGGAAACGTGTGTAACAATGCACACAGTTGCCGTCTGCAAAGCGTGTGTGATGATAGACACTATCACAAACAGTGCAGGAAAACTAAATGTGTGTGATTGTCTACCTATCATACACGGTTTACAATCATGAACTGTTTGTGATGTGCCAGACATCATAAACGTAGAGCCGGTTTGGTACGTGCCTGGAATGTGCCTGATTTTAGGTAACCACAAAACTCCGATTGCGATGGCAATGCGAGCACAAACGAGTAGCAAGGATGAAGCGTTTGGGATATTCGAGATATCAAAAATGGTTATATAGGGACAACTGTATGCATCAAGGCTCCCTATCCCAGACAGTTTCTGGGTCCTATGGGAAGGACCCCCCTATCACAGTCACTCACCAGGCGATGGTTCAGAACACCGTCGTGGAAAGGGGTTAAAACAGTTTGTATAGCACCTCGTTGTACCAGTGTAATGTCGGAGAAGTTTGAGATGTCTATGATGAGTGAATTCAAAAAAAAATCTTGGTTTGCAAATCAAGCAAACTAAGGAAGGTACCTTTGTCTCTCAGACAAAGTGTACCAAGGATCTTTTCAAGAAGTTCAACATGCAAGAAAGCAAAGGTATGAAAACACCCAGGCCAACTAGTGGGCATCTAGACTTGACTAAGGATGGCAAACTGGTTGACCAAAAGGTTTACCGCTCTATGATTGGTTCATTGTTATATCTATGTGCCTCCCGTACCGATATTATGCTACGTGTGTGCATGTGTGCACGATATCAAGCGGCCCCTAAAGAGTGTTGATAACCCACAAGTATAGGGGATCGCAACAGTTTTCGAGGGTAAATTATTCAACCCAAATTTATTGATTCCACACAAGGGGAGCCAAAGAATATTCTCAAGTATTAGTAGCTGAGTTGTCAATTCAACCACACCTGAAAGACTTAATATCTGCAGCAAAGTATTTAGTAACAAAGTAGTATGGAAGTAACGGTAACGGCGGCAGAAGTAACAGTAATAGTTTTCTAGTAATCGTAACAGTGGCAATGAAAAAGTAACTAAGCAAAGACCAATATGTGAAAAGCTCATAGGCAATGGATCAGTGATGGACAATTATGTCGGATGCAATTCATCATGCAACAGTTATAACATAGGATGACACAGAACTGATGACCCGCAAGTATACGGGATAGTTGTAGCCTCTTTCGATAAGTAAGAGTGTCGAACCCAACGAGGAGCTAAAGGTAGAACAAATACTCTCTCAAGTCCTATCAGCCACTGATACGACTCTACGCATGCTTGACGTTCGCTTTACCTAGAACAAGTATGAAACTAGAAGTACTTTGTAGGTGTTGTTGGATAGGTTTGCAAGATAATAAAGAACACGTAAATAAAAAGTAGGGGTTGTTTAGATAAAGATGCAATAAAGTAAATATAGCGAGTATGGAAAAGTGGTGGTAGGAGTTATGGAATTGTCCCTAAGAAATTGACTACGTTACTAGACCGGTAATCACTATTGCAATTCTATTTAAGGGAGAGGCATAAGCTAACATACTTTATCTACTTGGATCATATGCACTTATGATTGGAACTCTAGCAAACATCCGCAACTACTAAAGATTCATTAAGGTAAAACCCAACCATAGCATTAAAGTATCAAGTCCCCTTTATCCCATACGCAAACAGTCTACTTACTCGGGTTTGTGTTTCAGTCACTCACGCAACCCACTATAAGTGAATCATAAACATATTGCAAACCCTACAGCGGGAATCCCTCACGCTTGCGCGACATGGAGGGCACAATAGTATAGCACCAATAATAAAACATGCAACTCAAACCAATCATAGCAATTGATCAATCACCGATAGGACAACAAAAATCTACTCAGACATCATAGGATGGCAACACATCATTGGAAAATAATATGAAGCATAAAGCACCATGTTCAAGTAGAGGGTACAGCGGGTTGCGGGAGAGTGGACCGCTGGATATAGATGGGGGAAGGTGATGGAGATGTTTGTGAAGATGACGGTGGTGTTGGTGAAGATCGCGGTGATGATGATGGCCCCTGGCAGCGCTCCGGCACCACCGGAAGCAAGGGGGAGAGAGCCCCCTTCTTCTTCTTCCTTGACCTCCTCCCTAGATGGGAGAAGGGTTTCCCCTCAGGTCCTTGGCTCCCATGGCGTGGGAGGGGCGAGAGCCCCTCCGAGAATGGATCTATCTCTGTTTCTGTGTTCTCATATTCTTCCCCTTCACCATTTATTTTATATCCAGAGATCCGTAACTCCGATTGGGGTGAATCTTTTGCCCAGATCTTTCTCATAAAATTAGCTTTATTGCACCAAAAGAAGAGCATCAACCGCCTTACGGCGGGCCCAGGAGAGTCCAGGGCGCGCCTGCCTCCCTGGGGCGCGCCCCCCTGTAACATCCCAAATTTTGGAATGTTAATATAATTAATTGAATTGTTTGTTTGTTTGCTTGAGTGAATTAAACTTGAGTGAAATTTGAACCTTTTCAAAAACTTTTGAATGAGAGGGAATAAAATGACTTTCCCTTCTCCGTAAATTCAAATTCATCCTATTAAAATCAATGAGAGAAGATGACATGACTTCTTCAACTATAAAGAATTTGAGCGGAGTTTTGCAATTTAATTCTTTCAAATATTTGCATTTGCTTCTCTATTTTTCTTCCCCGAGAAATACCCCGAAAAATAAATTCTTGCAAGCAAGAAAGAGCGGAGGAGAATGACCCTCCAAAATCAGGGGCATTTTTGCAAATATTTGAGCCAAGAAAAACCAAAGTTTTTATTTAAAAATTATTTGCAAAAAGAAATAAAGCCTTTAGGGATTTTCTGAAAAACATTTTTTTTTTAGTTTTTATTTTGGCCGTGGAATAATGCTCATCATCTACATTTTATTTTTATGATAATTTTAGTATATAAAAACTCTTTATTCCGAATTGATTAGATTTCCTATTTATTGTTTTAGATTCCTAATTTTAAAAATAGTAATGGAATCGTTTTTATTAGGAAAACCTGCTGGACCATTAAGCACTTTCCAATTCTAGCCCAACAAGAGATCATATCCTTCCTCTGTTTCCTCTCACGTTCTGAAGCTTTCCATATCCATGGAGACAGGAATCTCCACCTTCCCGATCTCCTCGTCTTTCCATCCCAGGCGCCTCCCGAGACCGCCTATAAAACCCCCTCCTCTCCTCGTTCCATTTTTCCCATCACCACGCCCCTCCTGCCTGTAGCCTTCTCGCCACCGTCCTCCTTTTCCCTGCCTAGAACGCTCACCAGGAGCTCTCCCAGAGCCCGACGCCAGAGTGAGCAGCACTGAGGCGCCCAGCGCCACCTCCCAAGCGCCGACCCCTCCTCCGCCACCCCACCTCGCCCGGCGACCTCGCCCCTCGCCGGAGCAGCCCTCCACATCGCCGTCTCCTTCCCGCCATCTCTGCCTCACGTCTGAGTAACTCCCTTGTTGTTGTTTTTTCTCTTTCTTTTGTCTATTCCTGCATTCACCGTTAGATCTTGATCCTAAGGCCCCAAATAGATCACTTAATAGCCAAACCGTTTTCTTCAAATGTGCGGCCGTCCTCTAGATAGCCTAAAACGCAGCACACCGACAACCAATCAAATCTCGCCACGTCGCCGTTTTCGTTTTCAGATTTATTTCCGTAACAGATTTAGTTCCGTTCTTGTTTAGCTTATAACTTTTGATCTAGAAGTCCAATGATGCTGATTTGTTTTATGCGTTAGATCACAATTTTCTTGTAGTTTCCAAAAATATATAATTTGTCTATGTTTGGATTTATAAAAATTGAGTTAGATCAGATTTGAATTAAAGCTTGTTTTGCTTATTCGGGAGTTTAAAAATAGATTTTTATTTGATTCTTTTTTCTACTGATCACTAGTGATCATATTTACCAGTGGTAAAGATTTCAAAATTGTTTGAGTATTTTAGCTTATTACTTCATGTAAAACAAATTCTGTTTTAGTTCTATTCGAATTATAGCTACTTGTTTTTCTATAGTTGTT
Organism: Aegilops bicornis; assembly: GCA_021605145.1. Lineage (NCBI taxonomy): Eukaryota > Viridiplantae > Streptophyta > Magnoliopsida > Poales > Poaceae > Aegilops > Aegilops bicornis. Next base: position 156,547,745 of record CM038673.1, read on the forward strand.
TTTAAATTATTTTATTTTATATTTCAGAAAGTTTATGTTTGGTTTCTATTAGTTAAACAGTAGGTGTTCAACAAGTTTTTATATTTATTTTTATTTTGTTATCATGAAATCAATTCAAGTTCGCTAATAACTTGCAATGGATTTCTCTACTGTTTTAACTCCCAATTGAAAATACTTTCAAAATAGCTTTATGAAAAAATACTTTATTTTTTTCTTTGTCTTAACTAAATTTATATTTTATTCTCTGTTATTTTAGTGTTTTATTTTCCGTTAGACAAAACTATTTTTGTGAATGTTGTAGAAGAAGACTCCCTAGTTTTATTTGAAGTTCCTTCGGATTCTTATTCGCTCTCTCTTTTGTTTTGATTGTTAGTGTGAGTGCTTATGTGAATGATATGTTTGTTATATAGATTTCATCAGAGAGTGACGAGTAGTCTATCAAGTTATTTCTTGAGAACGATAATTCTTCTTCGTCAACATCACCAGCAAGTTCACTTTGACCATTGCTTTCATACCTATGTTTTATTGCATTTAGTGGCATCCTTGCAACCACACCTCAAGAGTGTTATTGAATCCTTGTAGTTGAGTAGTATGCATGAGGTAGGAACCCATCACCCTGTTACCAAGCCGGGACGTTTTATTTAAATGCTACGCTATAGTAGACGGGGTTTGGTATGAGTGTTCGGAGTGGTGTGAGAAAGGAGGACTCTACGTCAATGACGACAACTCCATGATGGCATCTGCAAGGACTGCATCTTCAAGACCTCAAGACTTCAAGACTCGAGACAGGAATTCAATACACACTCTTGGGTGAAGGGCGGTTGTGGGCACCTGGAGAACCCGGTGGTTGGACGGGATGCATGGAGAAGCGCCATGACATCTTGCGGAAAGCTTCACCCAGACTCAAAGAGACGGAAGAATACTTCATGCCCGGAAGCTTACCTGTTCAACCGCAAGTCATTATGGGCTCTGGCTTGGTTGACCTTAGTTGTGACTCTGGCTGGGACGGTGCTAGCAGATGTAGAACTACGGTAGGATTGGATGGGTACCGGACAGTGGTCAGAGGAACTCTTTGGAAGACCATGTTTGGTCATCTTGTTCTCAAACACTGAAGTGCGAGAACGTAAAGAGAGGGATCGAATCTTGCGGGTAAAGTGTACAAACCTCTGCAGAGGGTTTAAAACCTAATCGATTAGCCGTGTCCCGATTCACGGACAATTTGAGCATCTGGACTTGGATCTATCTCGGAACTCTCAACACCGGATTGATAACTTAATTGTGGGCAACTTATGATGATTTGGGCTATGAGACTTGGTTGGCGGAACCATGTCATGATAAAAAACTCCATAGTACAGACTTCATTTATTCCTTTGATGTAGGGAAAATAAAAATCAGCTTTTATGCAAACAAAACTCGAATCTGAGCCATAAAGCCATATTGCATATAGTATAGTTTTATCATCTATTTTCTCATATTGTGATCTTGCCGGTACATTCAATGTCTTGACCTACACGGCTGCAACGTATCATGTTGCAGATATTTCCTCGACAGTAAGAGTGCAGTGCAGGGTTACGGTCTACACTCAACCTGCCGATGGCGTTGATGGGACTCCACACTCGTTTGATTGTTTCCGCTGAGTATTATGAGGTATATATCATTTTACGTTATTTATACATGTGATTGCACTTTGATATATACATTGATGTACTGTGTGTGCCAAAGATATCGATCCGAGGATGGCACAAGAATACGTAGGCTTGACCATCCGAGGTCGGGTCGCTACAGAGATGGTATCAGAGCACATGTTGACTGTAGGACGTGACCCTAGAAACCGGAAAGCCCTTGGACAGGAAATTTCTAAAACTTTATTTTCAAAAGACTCTTACTTCTCATCTTTTCTGATTTTATCAAATAGACCCTCTCACCTCAAATAGTTAGAATATACCCTTTTCCCTTTTGATCACATGAAGAATCAAGCTGAAGCCGCTCCAAGAAGGACAAGATATCGGATAACTGATGGCCTCTGTGAGTAAAGAGGATTTGACCATGCATTAGAAGAGTTGAAGCTACAACAGTTGAAGACTCAAGATTTGAAGTTCCTAAAGAAATATTTGACCTTTAGAAGACCAAACCCTGTTACACACTTACGTTAGATGCGATGATGTGTGAGCTGTCATTTGTTTGATGTTTTTCCGACAGCCGCAAAGTAAAACTTGTTTCATCAAAAAAACTATAGTTTGTATTATGTGTATATCCCTCCCCACCTCTCTCTCATCTCACCTTAAAACCCTTGAACCCCATAGATGATGAATGAAGTTGGGTGATATTCTACGGACCGAAGACTTCGGTAGGAGGCGGAGCTATGGATGCGAACATGGAGAATCACTTCGGGAACAATTTGGTTTCAAGGAAGTATGAGGTCCAATACGCTCTTCAAGATTTACAGAAAGTGCTGCAACCTGGTGGAGAATGCATCAATCCATACAAGGATTTAAAGGAGCAAGAACTTGGGAGGAATTCAAGAAGACCACGATGAGATCACGTCTTATCCGGAAGCACAATGATACACCAAGAAATAAACCTTGTGCCTGCAAGATTTGCGGAGAAATAGGACACACCGGAAGGTTACATAAAAACCTAAGAGTGGTGAAGTAACGATAGATGTTTTGTTTGGCTTGCAGAAACCATGGATTTACTCGAACCCAATTTGAGGACAAGAGAAATTCTGCAATGCTTGTGAGTATGCCCAAGTGTTAGAATACGTGATTCACTGTTTACATATGTGGTAATGATTCAGAAATGCGGGATGGATTGGCCCCATACCGGAGACTTCTATCATGAACTATCATATGTTGATGGAAAATCAGAGAGCCTTGAAAAACTTAGAAGAGTGTCGACGCGATAAGCCATAAAACCATAAAATGGTAGGAGGATGGAACCCCATTACAGAAACCGCTGCCAAACGTAGGTTATCACGGTGAGGTTCGACCCAGACCCGCTTTCTGCAGGAGAAAACCATAAATTGTAGACCACCATGAGTGTTTCGATAGTTGTTTAGAATGGACACAGACCCATCAGCTAAGAAGATCCGGTCTCGGACGAACTTCAACTTTGACGAACCGACCCAAGCTTTTGAGGAAAACTCTATGCTTCCGACGTAAGAGCTTTAATGAAGGAGCTATTGTAAGATATGTGAAGAGACATACATTGTCAGCCCTCCAGAGGAAATATCTGAGTTTATTGGAACCATGACCTTGTTTTTAAGTGTGGTAGCACCCCTGTCCTTTCTGACCAAGACATTTGCTAGAAGACCCCAACCCCTAACCTTTTCTTGCTAGCCTCTTCGAATCTCGAGGACGAGATTCATTTTAAGTGTGGTAGGTTTGTAACATCCCAAATTTTGGAATGTTAATATAATTAATTGAATTGTTTGTTTGTTTGCTTGAGTGAATTAAACTTGAGTGAAATTTGAACCTTTTCAAAAACTTTTGAATGAGAGGGAATAAAATGACTTTCCCCTTCTCCGGTAAATTCAAATTCATCCTATTAAAATCAATGAGAGAAGATGACATGACTTCTTCAACTATAAAGAATTTGAACGGAGTTTTGCAATTTAATTCTTTCAAATATTTGCATTTGCTTCTCTATTTTTCTTCCCGAGAAATACCGAAAAATAAATTCTTGCAAGCAAGAAAGAGCGGAGGAGAATGACCCTCCAAAATCAGGGGCATTTTTGCAAATATTTGAGCCAAGAAAAACCAAAGTTTTTATTTAAAAATTATTTGCAAAAAGAAATAAAGCCTTTAGGGATTTTCTGAAAAAACATTTTTTTAGTTTTTATTTTGGCCGTGGAATAATGCTCATCATCTACATTTTATTTTTACGATAATTTTAGTATATAAAAACTCTTTATTCGAATTGATTTGATTTCCTTTTTATTGTTTTAGTTTCCTAATTTTAAAAATAGGAATGGAATCGTTTTATTAGGAAAACCTGCTGGCCCATTAAGCACTTTCCTATTCTAGCCCAACAAGAGATCATCTCCTTCCTCTGTTTCCTCTCACGTTCTGAAGCTTTCCATATCCATGGAGACAGGAATCTCCACCTTCCCGATCTCCCTCGTCTTTCCATCCCAGCGCCTCCCGAGACCGCCTATAAAACCCCTCCCTCTCCTCGTTCCATTTTTCCCATCACCACGCCCCTCCTGCCCGTAGCCTTCTCGCCACCGTCCTCCTTTTCCTGCCTAGAACGCTCACCAGAGCTCTCCCAGAGCCCGACGCCCGAGGAGTGAGCAGCACTGAGGCGCCCAGCGCCACCTCCCAAGCGCCGACCCCTCCTCCGCCACCCCACCTTGGCCGACCTCGCCCCCTCGCCGGAGCAGCCCTCCACATCGCCGTCTCCTTCCTGCCATCTCTGCCTCACGTACAGGTAACTCCCTTGTTGTTTTTTTTTCTCTTTCTTTTGTCTATTCCCGTACCACCGTTAGATCTTGATCCTAAGGCCCCAAATAGATCACTTAATAGCCAAACCGTTTTCTTCAAATGTGCGGCCGTCCTCTAGATAGCCTAAACGCGCACACCCGACAACCAATCAAATCTCGCCACGTCGCCGTTTTCGTTTTCAGATTTATTTCCGTAACAGATTTAGTTCCGTTCTTGTTTAGCTTATAACTTTTGATCTAGAAGCCCAATGATGATGATTTTTTTTGCGTTAGATCACAATTTTCTTGTAGTTTCCAAAAATATATAATTTGTCTATGTTTGGATTTATAAAAATTGAGTTAGATCAGATTTGAATTAAAGCTTGTTTTGCTTATTCCGGGAGTTTAAAAATAGATTTTTATTTGATTCTTTTTTCTACTGATCACTAGTGATCATATTTACCAGTGGTAAAGATTTCCAAATTGTTTGAGTATTTTAGCTTATTACTTCATGTAAAACAAATTCTGTTTTAGTTCTATTCGAATTATAGCTACTTGTTTTTCTATAGTTGTTTTTAAATTATTTTATTTTATATTTCAGAAAGTTTATGTTTGGTTTCTATTAGTTAAACAGTAGGTGTTCAACAAGTTTTTATATTTATTTTTATTTTGTTATCGTGAAATCAATTCAAGTTCGCTAATAACTTGCAATGGATTTCTCTACTGTTTAACTCCCAATTGAAAATACTTTCAAAATAGCTTTATGAAAAAAATACTTTATTTTTTTTCTTTGTCTTAACTAAATTTATATTTTATTCTCTGTTATTTTAGTGTTTTATTTTCCGTTAGACAAAACTATTTTTGTGAATGTTGTAGAAGAAGACTCCCTAGTTTTATTTGAAGTTCCTTTGGATTCTTATTCGCTCTCTCTTTTGTTTTGATTGTTAGTGTGAGTGCTTATGTGAATGATATGTTTGTTATATAGATTTCATCAGAGAGTGACGAGTAGTCTATCAAGTTATTTCTTGAGAACGATAATTCTTCTTCGTCAACATCACCGTGCAAGTTCACTTTGACCATTGCTTTCATACCTATGTTTTTATTGCATTTAGTGGCATCCTTGCAACCACACCTCGATGAGTGTTACTGAATCCTTGTAGTTGAGTAGTATGCATGAGGTAGGAACCCATCACCCTGTTACCAAGCCGGGACGTTTTATTTAAATGCTACGCTATAGTAGACGGGGTTTGATATGAGTGTTCGGGAGTGGTGTGAGAAAGGAGGACTCTACGTCAATGACGACAACTCCATGATGGCATCTGCAAGGACTGCATCTTCAAGACCTCAAGACTTCAAGACTCGAGACAGAATTCAATACACACTACTGGGTGAAGGGCGGTTGACGGGCACCCTGGAGAACCCAGTGGTTGGCTGGGATGCATGGAGAAGCGCCATGACATCTTGCGGAAAGCTTCACCCAGACTCAAAGAGACGGAAGAATACTTCATGCCCGGAAGCTTACCTGTGCAACCGCAAGTCATTATGGGCTCTGGCTTGGTTGACCTTAGTTGTGACTCTGGCTGGGTCGGTGCTAGCAGATGTAGAACTACGGTAGGACTGGATGGGTACCGACGGTGGTCGAGGAACTCTTTGGAAGACCATGTTTCGGTCATCTTGTTCTCAAACACTCAAGTGCGATAACGTAAAGAGAGGTATAGAATATATCGGGTAAAGTGTACAAACCTCTGCAGAGGGTTTAAAACCTAATCGATTAGCCGTGTCCCCGGTTACGGACAATTTGAGCATCTGGACTTGGATCTATCTCGGAACTCTCAACACCGGATTGATAACTTAATTGTGGGCAACTTATGATGATTTGGGCTATGAGACTTCGGTTGGCGGAACCATGTCATGATAGAAAACTCCATAGTACAGACTTCATTTATTCCTTTGATGTAGGGAAAATAAAAATCAGCTTTTATGCAAACAAAACTCAGATACAGAGCCATAAAGCCATATTGCATATAGTATAGTTTTATCATCTATTTTCTCATATTGTGATCTTGCGGTACATTCAATGTCTTGACCTACACGGCTGCAACGTATCATGTTGCAGATATTTCCTCGACAGTAAGAGTATGACAGGTTACGGTCTACACTCAACCCGCCGATGGCGTTGATGGGACTCCACACCCGTTTGATTGTTTCCGCTGAGTATTATGAGGTATATATCATTTTACGTTATTTATACATGTGATTGCACTTTGATATATACATTGATGTCTTGTGTGTGCCGACATCTTGATCTGAGGATGGCACAGTAACACAGAGGCTTGACCATCTGAGGTCGGGTCGCTACACCCCCTATCTCCTGGCCCCCTCGGGCACCGTCTCGCGTTGATTTTACTTCCCAAAAATCACAAATATTCCAAAATAATTCTCCGTCCGTTTTTTATCCCATTTGGATGCCGTTTGACATTGGGTTTCTTGAAACAAAAACATGCAATGACGAGGCGGCACTGGCAATCGGATCAATATGTTAGTCCCAAAAAATAGTATAAAAAGTTGCCAAAAGTAATAGAAGTTGAATAATATTGGCATGGAACAATCAAAAATTATAGATACGACGGAGACGTATCCACATCCCCAAGCTTAATTCCTGCTCGTCCTCGAGTAGGTAAATGATAAAAAATAATTTTTGATGTGGAATGCTACCTAGCATAATCTTGATCATATGTCTAATAATGGCATGAATATTTAGACACGAGTGATTCAAAGAAATAGTCTATCATTTGACATAAAAACAATAATACTTCGAGCGTACCAATAAAGCAATCATGTCTTTTCAAAACAACAAGGCCAAAGCAAGCTTATCCCTACAAAATCATACAGCTTGGCCATGCTTCATTTTCTTCACACAAAATGCCCCCATCATGCACAACCCCAATGACAAGCCAAGCAATTGGTTCATACTTTTTAACGCGCTTCAGCTTTTTTAACCTTCACGCAATACATGAGCGCAAGCCATGGAAATAGCATTATAGGTGGAATAGAATATAATGATGGAGGTTATGTGGAGAAGACAAAAAAGGAGAAAGTCTCACATCGACGCGGCTAATCAACGGGCTATGGAGATGCCCATCAATTGATGTCAATGCGAGGAGTAGGGATTGCCATGCAACGGATGCACTAAGAGCTATAAGTGTATGAAAGCTCAACAAAAGAAACTAAGTGGGTGTGCATCCAACTTGCTTGCTCATGAAGACCTAGGGCATTTGAGGAAGCCCATCGTTGGAATATACAAGCCAAGTTCTATAATGAAAATTCCCACTAGTATATGAAAGTGACAACATAGGAGACAATCTATATGAAGAACATGGTGCTACTTTGAAGCACAAGATATGAGACTCACTACATGAAGAACAAGGTGCTACTTTGAAGCACAAGTGTGGAAAAAGAGATAGTAACATTGCCCCTTTTTATTTATTTTCTTTTTTTCTTTTTCTTTCCTTTTTTTTCTTTTTTTCTTTGGCCTTTCTTTTTTTTCTTTTGGCCTTTCCTTTTTTATTTTTTTATTTTTCTTTTTTTATGGGGCAATGTTCTATAATGATGATCATCACACTTTATTTACTTACAACTCGATATTGGAACAAAGATATGACTCTATATGAATGCTTCTGGTGGTGTACCGGGATGTGCAATGATCTAGCGTAGCAATGACATCAAAAAATAAATGGACAAGCCATGAAAATCTCATGCTAGCTATCTTACGATCATGCAAAGCAATATGGCAATGAATGCTCAAGTCATGTATATGATGATGATGAAAGTTGCATGGCAATATATCTCGGAATGGCTATGGAAATGCCATGATTGGTAGGTATGGTGGCTGTTTTGAGGAAGATATAATGAGGATTATGTGTGATAGAGCGTATCATATCACGGGGTTTGGATGCACTGGCGAAGTTTGCGCCAACTCTTGAGGTGAGAAAAGGCAATGCACGGTACCGAAGAGGCTAGCACTGATGGAAAGGTAAAAGTGCGTATAATCCATGGACTCACATTAGTCATAAAGAACTCATATACTTATTGCAAAAGTTTATTAGCCCTCGAAGCAAAGTACTACTACGCATGCCCCTAGGGGGATAGATTGGTAGGAAAAGACCATCGCTCGTCCCCGACCGCCACTCATAAGGAAGACAATCAAAGAAACACCCCATGCTTCAAATTTGTCACTAGCAGTTTACCATACATGCATGCTACGGGACTTGCAAACCTCAACACAAGTGTCTCTACAATCCACAACCACCCACTAGCATGACTCTAATATCACCATCTTTATATCGCAAAACTATTGCAAGGAATCAAACATATCATATTCAGCGATCTACAAGTTTATGTAGGATTTTATGACTAACCATGTGATTGACTAATTCCTGTCATCTCTCTAAATAGATATAAGTGAAGCAGGAGAGTTTAATTCTTTCTACAAAAGATATGCCCACGCTCTAACAAATATAAGTGAAGCAAAAGACCATTCTACAAATGGCGGTTGTCTATATGAAGAGAAACAGGCAATCCAAACTTCAAATGATATAAGTGAAGCACATGAAGCATTCTATAAAGTCATACTCAAAAGATTTAAGTGAGGTGCAATGAGAATTCTATAAATCAACCAAGTACTATCTCATACCAGCATGGTGCATGAAAGAAAAGTGAAAACTAAATACAAAAGATGCTCCAAGACTTGCACATAATGCATGAACGAAACGAATTCGATAACATACCAATACTTGTTGAAGAAAGAGGGGATGCCCTCCGGGGCATCCCCAAGCTTAGACGCTTGAGTCTCCTTGAATATTTACTTGGGGTGCCTCGGGCATCCCCAAGATTATGCTCTTGCCTCTCTTCCTTTTCCTCATATCGAGACATCCTCGATTAGACACTACATCCACACAAAACTTCAACAGAAAACTCGGTAAGATCCGTTAGTATAATAAAGCAAATCACCACTCTAAGTACTATTGCAAACCAATTCATATTTTGTTTTTGCATTGTTTCTACTGTAATATAGCTTTTCCATGGCTTAATCCACTAGTATAAATTGATAGATTCATCAAAACAAGCAAACTATGCATCAAAAACAGAATTTGTCAAAAACAGAACAGTCTGTAGCAATCTGAACATCCACCATACTTATGTTAGCCCAAAAATTCTACCACAATTAGGAAAAATAAACAAGTTGTATAGAAAGACAGTGCAAAAGGAATCAGAACCAATTGACATTCCTGTTGAAAATGTAAAATCATGCACTACAGCCAAAGTTCCTGTCCTGCACCGTACAAACCAACAAGCATTGTAAACATCCTAAAGGCAAACCTTGGCACATTATTTTTATAATATAATGGAATTATACAAGGGGATAATTATTTTTGTTGAAAAGTTTCTGTAATCAAGATTCACAAAGTTTCCTGAGCATGAACAAAGTTCAAGGCTAGCTCCCACTTCAACAATGCTTGTCTTTCTCACTTTCACTTTCCTTTTTGAAAAGTTTTTAGGTTCCCCTCTTTATTTTTATTTTATTTTTAAACTAAATGAAAGCACTCAACAGAAATAAATGACTCTCTAAAAATTCTGGATTGTCTCCCAGGCAGCGCTTTCTTTAAAGCAATTAAGCTAGGCATAAAGTGCTCAAGTAATGGATCCACCCGGATCCCAATGTATATCAAAGCCAATTTTAATTAACAATGATTTGTAATTTAGTAGTGAGCACAAAGTAACATATATCATGCAACAACGAAGTCTAACTCTCTTCCTATGCATCGGCATGTCATAAAAGAACAATTCATGCACACCAAGTAAAGGCCAATGCATAGTATAAGCAGTTTCTTGCAATTTCATAGTATGGGAAACATAGAGAGGTGGAGAAATAGTTCCTCTCTCATAATAATTGCAAGTAGGAGCAGCAAGCACATGCATATTACATTCATCAAAATCATCATGTGCAATGGTAAAAGGCAACCCATCAATATAATCCTTAATAAGCACAATCTTCTCCGATATAGTGTAGTTTGGAGAATTCAAAAAGATAATAGGACTATCATGTGTGGGTGCAATAGCAAAAATTTCATGTTTAACATAAGGAACTATAGCAAGTTCATCTCCATAAGCATAATTCATATTGGCATATTGGCTACAAGCATAGCAAGCATCATCAAAAGGGTTATTTCAAACAAATTCAAGGGATCATGGCAATCATCATAGCAATCATCCTTCGGTAAGCACGAAGAGGAATTAAATAATGTATGAGTTGGAGGGTTACTCTCATTAGAAGGTGGTCACCGGTAGCTAATCCGCTCTTCCTCCTTTTGTTCTTCGCTCTCCTCATCATCTTTTTCATCCAATGAGCTCACAGTTTCATCAATTCCTTCTTCCATAGCTTCCTGCAAAATATTAGTCTCTTCTTGGACAGTGGAGACTTTCTCAATAAATGCATTAATATAGTAATTGTATTCATAATTTTCATAGCAATATCTAAGTATAGCAAGATTTTCAGGCCTATAAGCATCATCATCTAAAGCTTCATACTTTTCAAACAAAGATTCAATTTCATAAGCAGCCTTAAAAGCAACAAATTCTTCTATTTGTTCCACATCATAGTAATCATATATACCAATAGCATAAGAAGCTAAGGTTTCATTATCATTAAATTTGCATGAAAAGGGATACCAACGCAACATAATAAATTGATCCCATAATAGTTTCCCTTTTTGTTTTGAGCGATAATCCCTAAAGTATTCACGTTGATCCAACGTGTCTCCCATTATAAAGTTGAATGGGGTTTTCTCAGGATTATCAAAGTAGTACATAATATCTTTCGCATAATGAGAATCGATGGTTTTAGGAGTTACCCCATCTCCATGAGTAGCAAGTACACCTAATTTTTTTGGTATTTTGCGTTCCATATCCATAGCTAAAGATAGAAAACAACTAAGAACAGCAAATAAAAATTACTTAGTGATAAAGCAAACAAGCACACACGAGAATATACACCCCCACACTATGACTCCCCGGCAACGGCGCCAGAAAAAGGTCTAGATGACCTGCAAGTATACGGGATAGTTGTAGCCTCTTTTGATAAGTAACAGTGTCGAACCCAACGAGGAGCTAAAGGTAGAACAAATACTCTCTCAAGTCCTATCGGCCACTGATACAACTCTACGCACGCTTGACGTTCGCTTTACCTAGAACAAGTATGAAACTAGAAGTACTTTGTAGGTGTTGTTGGATAGGTTTGCAAGATAATAAAGAACACGTAAGTAAAAAGTAGGGGCTGTTTAGATAAAGATGCAATAAAGTAAATATAGCGAGTGTGCAAAAGTGGTGGTAGGAGTTGTGGAATTGTCCCTAAGCAATTGACTACGTTACTAGACCGGTAATCACTATTGCAATTCTATTTGAGGGAGAGGCATAAGCTAACATACTTTCTCTACTTGGATCATATGCACTTATGATTGGAACTCTAGCAAGCATCCGCAACTACTAAAGATTCATTAAGGTAAAACCCAACCATAGCATTAAAGTATCAAGTCCCCTTTATCCCATACGCAAACAATCTACTTACTCGGGTCTGTGTTTCAGTCACTCACGCAACTCACTATAAGAGGATCATAAACATATTGCAAACCCTACAACGGGAATCCCTCACGCTTGCGCGACACGGAGGGCACAATAGGACAGCACCAATTATAAAACATGCAACTCAAACTAATCATAGCAATTCATCAATCACCGATAGGACAACAAAAATCTACTCATACATCATAGGATGGCAACACATCATTGGGAAATAATATGAAGCATAAAGCACCATGTTCAAGTAGAGGGTACAGCGGGTTGCGGGAGAGTCGACCGCGGGAGATGGGGGAAGGTGATGGAGATGTTTGTGAAGATGACGGCGGTGTTGGTGAAGATCGCGGTGATGATGATGGCCCCCGGCAGTGCTCCGGCGCCACCGGAAGCAAGGGGGAGAGAGCCCCCCTTCTTCTTATTCTTCCTTGACCTCCTCCCTAGATGGGAGAAGGGTTTCCCCTCAGGTCCTTGGCTCCCATGGCGTGGGAGGGGCGAGAGCCCCTCCCAGAATGGATCTATCTCTCTGTTTCTCCGTTCTCAGATTCTTCCCCTTCATCGTTTCTTTTATATCCGGAGATCCGTCACTCCGATTGGGGTGAATCTTTCGCACAGATCTTTCTCATAAAATTAGCTTTCTTGCACCAAAAGAAGAGCATCAACCGCCTTACGGGGGGCCCAGGAGAGTCCAGGGCACGCCTGCCTCCCTGGGACGCGCCCCCCTATCTCCTGGCCCCCTCGGGCATCGTCTCGCATTGATTTTACTTCCCAAAAATCACAAATATTCCAAAATAACTCTCTGTCCGTTTTTATCCCATTTGGACTCCGTTTGATATTGGGTTTCTGCGAAACAAAAGAATGCAACATGTGAACCGCACTGGGCCTTTGGATCAATATGTTAGTCCCAAAAAATAGTATAAAAAGTTGCCAAAAGTATATAGAAGTTGAATAATATTGGCATGGAACAATCAAAAATTATAGATACGACGGAGACGTATCAAGAACTAGCTCCAGTTCATCAATGTAATGTAGGCATGTATTTCGAATATGGTCATACGTTCTTATGGAAAAGAACCTGCATGACATCTTTTTTCCTACCCTCCCGTGGCAGCGGGGTCCTATCGGAAACTAAGGGATATTAAGGCCTCTTTTTAATAGAGTACCGAACCAAAGCATTAGCACTTAGTGAATACACGAACTCCTCAAACTACGGTCATCACCGGGAGTGGTCCCGATTATTGTCACTTCGGTTGCGGATCATAACACATAGTAGGTGACTATTGACTTGCAAGATAGGATCAAAAACTCACATATATTCATGAAAACATAATAGGTTCAGATCTGAAATCATGGCACTCGGGCCCTAGTGACAAGAATTAAGCATGGCAAAGTCATAGCAACATCAATCTTAGAACATAATGGATACTAGGGATCAAACCCTAACAATACTAACTCGATTACATGGTAAATCTCATTCAACCCATCACCGTCCAGCAAGCCTACGATGGGATTACTCACGCACGGCGGTGAGCATCATGAAATTGGTGATGGAGGATGGTTGATGATGATGATGGCGACGGATTCCCCTCTCTAGAGCCCCGAAAGGACTCCAAATCAGCCATCCCGAGGAAGATTAGGGCTTGGCGGCTGATATGTCTCCAACGTATATACTTTTCCAGACACTTTTGCCCTTGTTTTGGACTCTAACTTGCATGATTTGAATGAAACTAACCCGGACTGACGCTGTTTTCAGCAGAACTGCCATGGTATTATTTATTGTGCAAAAAACAAAAGTTCTCGGAATGACCTGAAAATCCACAGAGATAACTTTTGGAAAATATAAAAATTACTGGCGAAAGAATCAAGGCGAGGGGGCCCACACCCTGTCCACGAGGGTGGGGGCACGCCCCCTCCCCCTGGGCGCACCCCTTGCCTCATGGGCCCCCTGGAGCTCCACCGACCTCAACTCCAACTCTATATATTTGGTTTCGCAGAGAAAAAATCAGAGAGAAAGTTTCATCGCGTTTTACGATACGGAGCCACCGCCAAGCCCTAATCTCTCTCGGGAGGGCTGATCTGGAGTCCGTTCGGGGCTCCTGAGAGGGGGGTTCGTCGTCATCGTCATCATCAACCATCCTCCATCACCAATTTCATGATGCTCACCGCCGTGCGTGAGTAATTCCATCGTAGGCTTGCTGGACGGTGATGGGTTGGATGAGATTTACCATGTAATCAAGTTAGTTTTGTTAGGGTTTGATGCCTAGTATCCACTATGTTCTGAGATTGATGTTGCTATGACTATGCTATGCTTAATGCTTGTCACTAGGGCCCAAGTGCCATGATTTCAGAACTGAACCTATTATGTTTTCATGAATATATGTGAGTTCTTGATCCTATCTTGCAAGTCTATAGTCACCTATTATATGTTAAGATCCGACAACCCCGAAGTGACAATAATCGGGATACTTCTCGGTGATGACCGTAGTTTGAGGAGTTCATGTATTCACTAAGTGCTAATGCTTTGGTCTGGTACTCTATTAAAAGGAGGCCTTAATATCACTTAGTTTCCATTAGGACCCCACTTCCATGGGAGGGTAGGAGAAAAGATGTTATGCAAGTTCTTTTCCATAAGCATGTATGACTATATTCGGAATACATGCCTACATTATATTGATGAATTGGAGCTAGTTCTGTGTCACCCTATGTTATAACTATTACATGAGGAAACGCATCCGACATAATTATCCATCACTGATCCAATGCCTATGAGCTTTTCACATATTGTGCCTTGCTTATTTACTTTTCCGTTGCTACTGTTACAATCATTACAAAACTGCTATCGTTACTTTTGCCACTGTTACCATTACTATCATACTACTTTGCTACTAAATACTTTGCTGCAGATACTAAGTTATCCAGGTGTGGTTGGATTGACAACTCAACTACTAATACTTGAGAATATTCTTTGGCTCCCCTTGTGTCGAATCAATAAATTTGGGTTGAATACTCTACCCTCGAAAATTGTTGCGATCCCCTATACTTGTGGGTTATCAAGACTATTTTCTGGCGCCGTTGCCGGGGAGCATAGCTCTATTCTTTGAGTCACTTGGGATTTATATCTGCTGGTCACTATGAAGAACTTGAAAGACGAAAGAACTAAGATTTTTCCCTCAACTACGAGGGGAGGTAAGGAACTGCCATCTAGCTCTGCACTAGATTCTCCTTCTGTTTTGAGTAAGCTTGCGACACCTAAACCTGCTACTGCTATGAATTCCAATATGTCGCATGTTATTGATGATGCCACTTCTGCTATGCATGATACTTATGATGAAACTACTTCTATGTTGGATACTACTTTGCCATTAGGTGAATTTTTAGATGAACAACTTGCTAGGGTTAGAGAGAATGAAATTATTGAAGATGATATTATTGAAGATAGTGATGATGAAGGTTCTCCCCCTAAATATGAATTGCATGTTGTTCCTGAGGGTTATGTTATGGGTGAAGAAACTGCTAGAGATCTTTTTGCTTGCAATGATAGATCTGATCTTAAGAAGTTATTAGCTAAACTTAAACAGAAAACTCTAAATGCTAGAATGAAATATGACCCTGCTTTTGCTACTTCACCTATCTTTGTTACTGATAAGGATTATGAATTCTCTGTTGATCCTGAGATAATTACTTTGGTTGAATCTGATCCTTTTTATGACAATGAATCTGAAACTGTTGTGGCACATCTTACTAAGTTAAATGATATAGCCACCCTATTCACTAATGATGAGAAGTCTCGCTATTATTATATCCTTTAGATATTTCCATTCTCATTAAAGGATGATGCTAAAACTTGGTTTAATTCTCTTGATCCTGGATGTGTGCGTAGTCCCCAGGATATGATTTATTACTACTCTGCTAAATATTTCCCTGCTCATAAGAAACAAGCTGCCCTGAGGGAAGTATATAATTTTGTGCAAATCGAAGAAGAGAGTCTCCCACAAGCTTGGGGGAGGCTTCTCCGATTACTTAATGCTTTTCCTGATCATCCTCTTAAGAAAAATGAAATACTTGATATCTTCTATAATGGACTAACCGATGCTTCCAAGGACCACTTGGATAATTGTGCTGGTTGTGTTTTCAGGGAAAGAACAGTCGACCAAGATGAATTGCTATTGAATAATATGTTGACTAATGCAAATAATTGGACTCTTCCTGAGCCAATTCCTGAGCCAATTCCTGAGTTAATTGAGCCAACTCCTGAACCTATTCCTAAACCAATTCCGAAGAAGAGGGGAATTCTATTTCTCAGTCTTAAAGATATGCAAGAGGCAAAGAAATCAATGAAAGAAAAAGGTATTAAAGCTGAAGATGTTAAGAATTTACCTTCCATTGAAGAAATACATGGTCTTAATATACCGCTTATCGAAGAAACACATTGTCTTGATAACCCGACACGGGTAGTAAAGGTAAATTCTCTCTGTAGATAGGATAAAGTTGAAATCCCGTCTACTAAATTTCCTAGCCCGTGTTTAGATGAATTTGATGACTTTATGGCTAGGCAAGAAAGTTTTAATGCTTATGTTGGTAGAGAACTAAAGAGTAATGCTCACATGATTGGGCGCTTGAGTGATTATATGGCTAGAGTTAAAGATGAACTTAAACTCATTAGTAAATATGCTTCTATGGTTACCACTCAAGCTGAACAAGTACTTAAAGCTCAAAGTGATTTGCTTGATGAAATAAATAATAAACATGATTTTGCTGTTAGAGTGGCTACTAGAACTGGTAGAATGACTCAGGAACCTTTGTATCCTGAAGGCCACCCTAAGAGAATCGAGCAGGATTCTCGGAGAAATAATGTAGATGCACGTAGTCCTTCTAAAAAGAAGAAAAAGAAAAATGATAGGACTTTGCATGCTTCTAGTGAACCTGTTATAGACACACCTGATAATCCCAATGGTATTTCTATTTCTTATGCATATTTCTATTTCTGATGCTGAAACACAATCTGGTGATGAACATGAACCTAGTGATAATGTTAATAATGATGTTCATGTTGATGCTCAACCTAGCAATAATAATGATGTAGAGATTGAACCTGTTGTTGATCTTGATAACCCACAATCAAGGAATCAACGTTACGATAAGAGAGATTTTGTTGCTAGGAAGCACGGTAAAGAAAGAGAACCATGGGTTTAAAAACCCATGCCTTTTCCTCCAAAGCCATCCAAGAAAAAGGATGATGAGGATTTTGAGCGCTTTGCTGAAATGAGTAGACCTATCTTCTTAAGTATGCACTTAACTGATATGCTTAAAGTAAATACTTATGCTAAATATATGAAGGATATCATTACAAATAAAAGAAAGATACCGGAAGCTGAAATTTCCACCATGCTTGCTAATTATACTTTTAAAGGTGGAATAACAAAGAAACTAGGAGACCCAGGAGTACCAACTATACCATGCTCCATTAAAAGAAACTATGTTAAAACTGCTTCATGTGGTCTTGGAGCCGGTGTTAGTGTTATGCCTCTCTCTTTATATCGTAGACTTGAATTGAATAAGTTGACAACTACTGAAATACCTTTGCAAATGGCTGATAAATCAACTGCTATACCTATCGGTATTTGTGAGGATGTGCCTGTTGTGGCTGCAAATGTCACTATCTTAACGGACTTTGTTATTCTTGATATTCCCGAGGACGATAGTATGTCGATTATCCTTGGTAGACCCTTTTTGAATTCTACAGGGGCTGTTATTGATTGCAACAAAGGCAATGTCACTTTTCATGTTAATGGTAATGGGCATACGGTACACTTTCCGAGGAAACAACCTCAAGTTCATAGCATCAATTCTATTGGAAAAATTCCAACTATCATTATTGGAGGTTTTGAATTTCCTCTTCCTACTGTCAAAAAGAAATATGATATTGTTATTGTCATGGATGTTCATATCCCCGTTGAGGTAACCTAGTGTTATTCGAAATTTCTCCGTTTCCATGTTATTCGGAATGAGTTTGTTAACAAGACTTGATCAACCTTGTTAGTGGATTCCTTTTGATGATCATGAGATGGATGAAACTAGAAGGCACAACCTTCTGTACCCTTCTTTTTACTCTCTATTATTTAGAATAAATAAAGCAAAAATAGTATTATCTGTTTGTTTTCTGAATTATCCATGCAATAAAAAATTATCCCGAAAATAGAAGTTCTCCAAATGCCCAGCAAATTTAGTATGATTTTTTATGGAATATTTGAGGATTTTAGGCATTGAGAACACAGCAGGGGGGGCAAGCACCTGGCCCTGCCTCGTGGGCCCACCCCCTGCCTCGTGGGCCCACGATGGGCCCCCTCCACTTATTCCTGCACCCACACACTCCATCTTCCTACCCAAAAAATCCCCATCCAGCTCAAGCATGAGTTCTAGCTCATTTTGCTGTGATTTTCGATCTCCTTGCTCAAAGCTCCATTCAGAAAGCTGCTTTGGGAGATTGTTCCTTGGTATGTGACTCCTCCAATGGTCCAATTAGTTTCTGTTCTAGTGCTTTATTCATTGCAAATTTTTGCTGCATAGGTGACCCTGTTCTTGAGCGTGCATGTCAAATTTAGGAGGTCCCAAGTAATTCTAATGCATGATATAGGCTCTAGGCACTTGTGGGAGTAGTTACTATCAGTTTTATTGAGTTTGATTCACTTTTATTTTGAAGTTACTAAAAATTTCAGAATTTGTTCAGAGGAAGAAATATGTCTAGGAAAATGTACCAAGGTGGTTCCTGAACGAAGAGAGGACCCAGGCGTGCTATGCGTGAGCAAGATGATGAACCACCAAGGGAAGCTGATGTGCGGCCTTGTGAATGGCCGTCAGAAGAGTTTATGGTCAATGCAGGCATCAAGGATGAATTTGACGCATATGTGCGTAATGCCAATCTTGAGGACTTCTTGCAAGATAAGTGTCCTCAGTACTACCAATTGACTAATTCATTCATGAGAAGGTTTAAATTTACATCTTCGCGTAATTCTCAGAATGTCTTGTTTGATATTTATGATCAATCTTATACCATGGACCTAGAAGATTTTACTACTGCTTGCAAACTCCCGCAGTGGGGCAATGTTATTGAACCCCGCAAATCTGAATATAAATACTTTCTTGCTACCATAGGGAGCATTCATTTTCCTGCTATACATTATTTTGCTCTCTTCATTGGTAGATGCATTAATGGTAAAGATGAAGCATGTCACATGTGTGTCCCTGATCTTTGTGTTCTTAAGAGTGCTGTATTAGGTAATAAAGATTACAACTTGGGGGCGACTGTTGCATGTAGGTTGCATAATAATGGTTTAGTTGGAGATTTATTTGGAGGGATATATGCGACCCGTGTTGCTAATTATCTTGGTATACCTCCACGTGAGGGTGATATGGAATTGCCTCCCGCTTATTTAGATTATGACGCTATGGTCAGTCATCGTTTTCTTGTGAGGAATGAACAATTCCTCCAGTATCGACTAATCTTTCACAGACGTCGCGCTGTCCATGTTACTCTCCCTGCTCCTTCCCATTTTGATTACTAGGCAAAAAGAAGATATGTTGTAACCAGGGAGGAGGCAACCGAACACGAGAGGAGAGCGGAGGCAGCTCGCCAAAATGCTGCAGCTCAGGAGGCATTGGCTGCTGCATCTCAGTATGACCCCAGTTATAACTTCGGATATCAGCCAAGCTTTCCATGGCAATTGACCAACTTAGGCCAAAAGCCTAAGCTTGGGGGAGTATGTATTTCTCACCGACATTACATTCATGTTCACACACTCATTCTAGTTGTCGGTGCTCATACTCTTTCATTGTACTATCTGCTACCTCTTGAGCACTGCGTTGGATTTCCCCGAAGAGGAGAGGATGATGCAGCAAAGTAGCGTAAGTATTTCCCTCGGTTTTTTAGAACCAAGGTATCAATCCAGTAGGAGACCACGCACAAGTCCCTCGTACCTACACAAAACAATAGCTCCTCACAACCAACGCGATTAGGGGTTGTCAATCCCTTCACGGTCACTTATGAGAGTAAGATCTGATAGAGATGATAAATAATATTTTTGGTATTTTTGGTATATAGATGCAAAATGAAAAGTAAAAGGCAAAGTAAAAACAAAGCAAGTAATAAAGTAATGGAGATTGGTATGATGAGAATAGACCCAGGGGCCATAGGTTTCACTAGTGGCTTCTCTCAAGAGCATAGATATTCTACGGTGGGTGAACAAATTACTGTTGAGCAATTGACAGAATTGAGCATAGTTATGAGTATATCTAGGTATCATCATGTATATAGGCATCACATCCAAGACAAGTAGATCGAAACGATCCTGCATCTACTACTATTACTCCACTCATCGACCGCTATCCAGCATGCATCTAGAGTATTAAGTTAAAACAGAGTAACGCCTTAAGCAAGATGACATGATGTAGAGGGATAAATGCATGCAATATGATAAAAACCCCATCTTGTTATCCTCGATGGCAACAATACAATACGTGCCTTTGCTGCCCTTACATCACTAAGAAAGGACACCGCAAGATTGAACCCAAAGCTAAGCACTTCTCCCATTGCAAGAACTACCAATCTAGTTGGCCAAACCAAACGGATAATTCGAAGAGACTTGCAAAGATAACTCAATCATACATAAAAGAATTCAGAGAAGATTCAAATATTATTCATAGATAAGCTGGATCATAAACCTGAAGGAAATATGCCCTAGAGGCAATAATAAAGTTATTATTTATTTCCTTATTTCATGATAAATGTTTATTATACATGCTAGAATTGTATTAACCGGAAACATAATACATGTGTGAATATATAGACAAACAGAGTGTCACTAGTATGCCTCTACTTGACTAGCTTGTTAATCAAAGATGGTTATGTTTCCTAACCATGGACAAAGAGTTGTTATTTGATTAACGGGATCACATCATTAGTTGAATGATCTGATTGACATGACCCATTCCGTTAGCTTAGCACCCGATCGTTTAGTATGTTGCTATTGCTTTCTTCATGACTTATACATGTTCCTATGACTATGAGATTATGCAACTCCCGTTTACGGGAGGAACACTTTGTGTTCTACCAAACGTCACAACGTAACTGGGTGATTATAAAGGTGCTCTACAGGTGTCTCCAAAGGTACTTGTTGGGTTGGCGTATTTCGAGATTAGGATTTGTTACTCCGAATGTCAGAGAGGTATCTTTGGGCCCTCTCGGTAATGCACATCACTTAAGCCTTGCAAGCATTGCAACTAATGAGTTACTTGCGAGATGATGTATTACGGAACGAGTAAAGAAACTTGCCGGTAACGAGATTGAACTAGGTATTGGATACCGACGATCGAATCTCGGGCAAGTAACATACCGATGACAAAGGGAACAACGTATGTTGTTATGCGGTCTGACCGATAAAGATCTTCGTAGAGAATATGTAGGAACCAATATGGGCATCCAGGTCCCGCTTATTGGTTATTGACCGGAGACGTGTCTCGGTCATGTCTACATTGTTCTCGAACCGTAGGGTCCGCACGCTTAAGGTTTCGATGACAGTTATATTATGAGTTTATGTGTTTTGATGTATCGAAGGAGTTCGGAGTCCCGGATGAGATCCGGGACATGATGAGGAGTCTCGAAATGGTCGAGACGTAAAGATCGATATATTGGACGACTATATTCGTAGTTCGGAAAGGTTCCGAGTGATTCGGGTATTTATCGGAGTACCGGAAAGTTACGGGAATTCGCCGGGAGAAGTATTGGGCCTTATTGGGCCATACGGGAAAGAGAGAGGGGCTTCCTAGGGCAGGCCGCGCGCCCCCCCATGGCCTAGTCCGAATTGGACTAAGGGGAGGGGCCGCACCCCCTCCTTCCTTCCCTTCTCTCTTCCCCTTCCTTGGCTCCTACTCCTACTACATGGAAGGACTCCTAGTTGGACTAGGAAAGGGGGAATCCTACTCCCGGTGGGAGTAGGACTCCCCTAGGGCGCGCCATAGAGGGCGGCCTCCCTCCTCCACTCCTTTAAATACAGGGGCAGGGGGCACCCCATAGACACACAAGTTGATCTTCGTGATCGTTCCTTAGCCGTGTGCGGTGCCCCCCTCCACGATATTACACCTCGGTCATATTGTAGCGGTGCTTAGGCGAAGCCCTGTGACAATTGAACATCAAGATCGTCACCACGCCGTCGTGCTGACGGAACACATCCCCGAAGCTTTGCTGGATCGGAGCCCGGGGTGCGTCATCGAGCTGTACGTGTGTCAAGAACTCAGAGGTGCCGGAGTAACGGTGCTTGGATCGGTTGGACCGGGAAGACGTACGACTACTTCCTCTATGTTGCGTCAACGCTTCCGCTTCGTTCTACGAGGGTACGTAGACAGCACTCTCCCCTCTCGTTGCTATGCATCACCATTATCTTGCGTGTGCGTAGGAATTTTTTTTAAATTACTACGTTCCCCAACAGTGGCATCAGAGCCTAGGTTTTATGGTTTGATGTTATATGCACGAGTAGAACACAAGTGAGTTTTGGGCGATATAAGTCATACTGCTTACCAGCATGTCATACTTTGGTTCGGCGGTATTGTTGGATGAAGCGGCCCGGACCGACATCACGCGTACGCTTACGCGAGACTGGTTTTACCGCCGTGCTTTGCACACAGGTGACTAGCGGGTGTCGGTTTCTCCAACTTTAGTTCAACCGAGTGTGGCTACGCCCGGTCCTTGCAAGGTTAAAACAACACTAACTTGACGAACTATCATTGTGGTTTTGATGCGTAGGTAAGAACGGTTCTTGCTAAGCCCGTAGCAGCCACGTAAAACTTGCAACAACAAAGTAGAGGACGCCTAACTTGTTTCTGCAGGGCATGTTGTGATGTGATATGGTCAAGACGTGATAAGATATAAGTTGTTGTATGAGATGATCATGTTTTGTTGAAGTTATCGGCAAGCTGGCGTAAGCCCTATGGATGTCTCTTTGTTGCATAAGATGCAAGTGCCAAATAATTGCTTTACTTTATCGCTATACGATAGCAATAGTTGCAAGAGCAATAGTTGGTGAGACAACCATGTGATGACACATTGATATAGATCAAGATGATGAAGATCATGGTGTCGTCTTTGGTGATGATAGAGATCATGACAGTACTTTGGAGATGGAGATCAAAGGCGCAAGATGATCATGGCCATATCATGTCACATATTTTGATTGCATATGATGTTTATCTATTATACATCTTATTCTTGCTTTGATTGACGGTAGCATTTTAAGATGATCTCTCACTAATTATCAAGAAGTGTTCTCCCTGAGTATGCACCGTTGCCAAAGTTCGTCGTGCCCAGACACCACGTGATGATCGGGTGTGATAAGCTCTACGTCCATCTACAACGGGTGCAAGCCAGTTTTGCACACGAGGAATACTCAGGTTAAACTTGACGAGCCTAGCATATGCGAGATATGGCCTCGGAGCACGGAGACCGAAAGGTCGAGCGTGAATCATATAGTAGATATGATCAACATAGTGATGTTCACCATTGAAAACTACTCCATCTCACGTGATGATCGGTTATGGTTTAGTTGATTTGGATCACGTGATCACTTAGATGACTAGAGAGATGTCTGTCTAAGTGGGAGTTCTTAAGTAATATGATTAATTGAACTTAAATTTATCATGAACTTAGTCCTGGTAGTATTTTGCAAATTATGTTGTAAGATCAATAGCTTGCGTTGTTGCTTTCATATGTTTATTTTGATATGTTCCTAGAGAAAATTGTGTTGAAAATGTTAGTAGCAATGATGCGGATTCGATCCGCGATCTGAGGTTTATCCTCATTGCTGCACAGAAGTATTATGTCCTTAATGCACCGCTAGGTGACAGACCTATTGCAGGAGCAGATGCAGACGTTATGAACGTTTGGCTAGCTCAATATGATGACTACTTGATAGTTTTGTGCACCATGCTTTATGGCTTAGAATCGGGACTTCAAAGATGTTTTGAACATCATGGACCATATGAGATGTTCCAGGAATTGAAGTTAATATTTCAAGCAAATACCCGAGTTGAGAGATATGAAGTCTCCAACAAGTTCTATGGCTAAAAGATGGAGGAGAATCGCTCAACTAGTGAGCATGTGTTCAGATTGTCTGGATACTACAATCGCTTGAATCAAGTGGGAGTTAATCTTCCAGATAAGATAGTGATTGATGTAATTCTCTAGTCACCATCACCAAGTTAGTAGAACTTCGTGATGAACTATAGTATGCAAGGGATGATGAAAATTATTCCCGAGTTTTTCATGATGATGAAATCGATGAAGGTAGAAATCAAGAAAGAACATCAAGTGTTGATGGTTAACAAGACCACTAGTTTCAAGAAAAGGGCAAAGGTATAGAAGGGAACTTCAAGAAGAACGACAAGCGAGTTGCTGCTCAAGTGAAGAAGCCCAAGTCTGGACCTAAGCCTGAGACTAAGTGCTTCTACTGCAAAGGGACTGGTCACTGGAAGCAGAACTACCCCAAGTATTAGGCGGATAAGAAGGATGGCAAAGTGAACAAAGGTATATTTGATATACATGTTATTGATGTGTACTTTACTAGTGTTTATAGGAACCCCTCGGTATTTGGTACTGGTTCAGTTGCTAAGGGTAGTAACTCGAAACGAGAGTTGCAGAATAAACAGAAACTAGTTAAGGGTGAAGTGACGATGTGTGTTGAAAATAGTTTCAAGATTGATATGATCATCATCGCACACTCCCTATACTTTAGGGATTAGTGTTGAACCTAAATAAATGTTATTTGGTGTTTGCGTTGAGCATGCATATGATTTGATCGTGTTTATTGCAATACGGTTATTCATTTAGGTAAGAGAATAAACTGTTGTTACATTTACATGAATAAAACCTTATATGGTTACACACCCAATGAAAATGGTTCATTGGATCTCGATCATAGTGATACACATATTCATAATATTGAAACCAAAATATGCAAAGTTAATAATGATAGTGCAACTTATTTGTGGCACTGCCGTTTAGGTCATATTGGTGTAAAGCGTATGAAGAAACTCCATGTTGATGGGATTTTGGAATCACTTGATTATAAATCACTTGATACTTGCGAACCATGCCTCATGGGCAAGATGGCTAAGACTCCGTTCTCCGGAACAGTGGAGCGAGCAATTGACTTATTGGAAATAATACATACTGATGTATGCGATCCGATGAGTGTTAAGGCTCACGGCGGGTATCGTTATTTTCTGACCTTCATAGATGATTTGAGCAGATATGGGTATATCTACTTGATGAAACATAAGTCTGAAACATTTGAAAAGTTCAAAGAATTTCAGAGTGAAGTGGAAAATCATCGTGACAAGAAAATAAGGTTTCTATGATCTGATCACAGAGACAAATATTTAAGTTACGAGTTTGGTCTTCAATTAAAACAATGTGGAATAGTTTCACAAATTCGTGCCACCTGGAACACCACAGCATAATGGTGTGTCCGAACGTCATAACCGTACTTTATTGGATATAGTACAATCTATGATGTTTCTTACCGATTTACCACTATCATTTTGGGTTCATGCATTAGAGACAGCTGCATTCACGTTAAAAAGGGGCACCATCTAAAGTCCGTTGAGACGACACAATATGAACTGTGGTTTGGCAAGAAACCAAAGTTGTCATTTCTTAAAGTTTGGGGTTGCGATGCTTATAAGAAAAAAGTTTCATCATGATAAGCTCAAACCCAAATCGGAGAAATGTGTCTTCATAGGATACCCAAAGGAGACAGTTGGGTACACCTTCTATCACAGATCCGAAGGCAAGACATTCGTTGCTGAGAATGGATCCTTTCCAGAGAAGGAGTTTCTCTCGAAAGAAGTGAGTGGGAGGAAAGTAGAACTTGATAAGGTAATTGTACCTTCTCCCTTATCGGAAAGTAGTTCATCACATAAATCTGTTCCTGTGACTACTACACCGATTAGTGAGGAAGCTAATGATGATGATCATGTAACTTCAGATCAAGTTACTACCGAACCTCGTAGGTCAACCAGAGTGAGATCCGCACCAGAGTGGTACGGTAATCCCATTTTGGAGGTCATGTTACTTGACCATGACGAACCTACGAACTATGAGGAAGCGATGATGAGCCCAGATTCCGCAAAATGGTTTGAGGCCATGAAATCTGAGATATGATCCATGTATGAGAACAAAGTATGGACTTTGATGGATTTGCCCGATGATCGGCAAACCATATAAAATAAATGGATCTTCAAGAGGAAGACGGACGTTGATAGTAGTGTTACTATCTACAAAGCTAGACTTGTCGAAAAAGGTTTTTGACAAAGTTCAAGGTGTTGACTAAGATGAAATTTTCTCACTCGTAGCAATGCTTAAGTCTGTCCAAATCATGTTAGCAATTGCCGCATTTTTATGAAATCTGGCAAATGGATAAACAAAACTACATTCCTTAATGTATTTAAAGAAGAGTTGTATATGATGCAACCAGAAGGTTTTGTCAATCCTAAAGGTGCTGACAAAATACGCAAGCTCCAGCGATCCATCTATGGACTGGTGCAAGCATCTTGGAGTTGGAATATACGCTTTGATAAGTTGATCAAAGCATATAGTTTTATACAGACTTGCGGTGAAGCCTGTATTTACTAGAAAGTGAGTGGGAGCACTACAGCATTTCTGATAAGTATATGTGAATGACATATTGTAGATCGGACATAATGTAGAATTATTCTACAAAGCATAAAGGAGTGTTTGAAAGGAGTTTCTCAAAGAAAGACCTCGGTGAAGCTGCTTACATATTGAGCATCAAGATCTATAGAGATAGATCAAGACGCTTGATAAGTTTTTTCAATGAGTACATACCTTGAAAAGATTTTGAAGTAGTTCAAAATGGAACAGTCAAAGAAAGAGTTATTGCCTGTGTTACAAGGTGTGAAATTGAGTAAGACTCAAAACCCGACCAAGGCAGAAGATAGAAAGAGAATGGAAGTCATTCCCTATGCTTTGGCCATAGGTTCTATAAAGTATGCCATGCTGTGTATCAGATCTATTGTATACCCTACACTGAGTTTGGCAAGGGAGTACAATAGTGATCTAGGAGTAGATCACTGGACAGCGGTCAAAATTATCCGTAGTGGAATAAGGATATGTTTCTCGATTATGGAAGGTACAAAAGGTTCGTCGTAAAGGGTTACGTCGATGCAAGTTTTTGACACCAATCCAGATGACTCTAAGTCTCAATCTGGATACATATTGAAAGTGGGAGCAATTAGCTAGAGTAGCTCCATGCAGAGCATTGTGGACATAGAATATTTGCAAAATACATACGGCTCACGAATGTGATGACCCGTTGACTAAACTTCTCTCACGAGCAAAACATGATCATACCTTTGTACTCTTTGGGTGTTAATCACATAGAGATGTGAACTAGATTACTGAATCTAGTAAACCCTTTGAGTGTTGGTCACATGACGATGTGAACTATGGTTGTTAATCATATACAGATATGATTATTGGTGTTAAATCACATGGCGATGTGAACAAGATTATTGACTCTAGTGCAAGTGGGAGACTGAAGGAAATGTGCCCTAGAGGCAATAATAAAGTTACCATTTATTTCCTTATTTCATGATAAATGTTTATTATTCATGCTAGATTTGTATTAACCGAAAACATAATACATGTGTGAATATATAGACAAACAGAGTGTCACTAGTATGCCTCTACTTGACTAGCTTGTTAATCAAAGATGGTTATGTTTCCTAACCCTGGACAAAGAGTTGTTATTTGATTAACGGGATCACATCATTAGTTGAATGATCTGATTGACATGACCCATTCCATTAGCTTAGCACCCGATCGTTTAGTATGTTGCTATTGCTTTCTTCATGACTTATACATGTTCCTATGACTATGAGATTATGCAACTCCCGTTTACGGAGGAACACTGTGCTACCAAACGTCACAACGAATCGGGTGATTATAAAGGTGCTCTCTGGTGTCTCCAAAGGTACTTGTTGGGTTGGCGTATTTCGAGATTAGGATTTGTTACTCCGAATGTCGGAGAGGTATCTCTGGGCCCTCTCGGTAATGCACATCACTTAAGCCTTGCAAGCATTGCAACTAATGAGTTACTTGCGAGATGATGTATTACGGAACGAGTAAAGAGACTTGCCGGTAACGAGATTGAACTAGGTATTGGATACCGACGATCGAATCTCGGGCAAGTAACATACCGATGACAAAGGGAACAACGTATGTTGTTATGCGGTGCGACCGATAAAGATCTTCGTAGAATATGTAGGAACCAATATGGGCATCCAGGTCCCGCTTATTGGTTATTGACCGGAGACATGTCTCGGTCATGTCTACATTGTTCTCGAACCGTAGGGTCCGCACGCTTAAGGTTTCGGCGATGCTTATATTATGAGTTTATGAGTTTTGATGTATCGAAGGAGTTCGGAGTCCCGGATGAGATCGGGGACATGACGAGGAGTCTCGAAATGGTCGAGACGTAAAGATCGATATATTGGACGACTATATTCGGAGTTCGGAAAGGTTCCGAGTGATTCGGGTATTTATCGGAGTACCGGAAAGTTACGGGAATTCGCCGGGAGAAGTATTGGGCCTTATTGGGCCATACGGGAAAGAGAGAGGGGCTGCCTAGGGCAGGCCGCGCGCCCCCCCATGGCCTAGTCTGAATTGGACTAAGGGGAGGGGCCGCACCCCCTCCTTCCTTCCCTTCTCTCTTCCCCTTCCTTGGCTCCTACTCCTACTACATGGAAGGACTCCTAGTTGGACTAGGAAAGGGGGAATCCTACTCCCGGTGGGAGTAGGACTCGCCTAGGGCGCGCCATAGAGAGGGCCGGCCCTCCCCTCCTCCACTCCTTTATATACGGGGGCAGGGGGCACCCCATAGACACACAAGTTGATCTTCGTGATCGTTCCTTAGCCGTATGCGGTGCCCCCCTCCACGGTATTACACGTCGGTCATATTGTAGCGGTGCTTAGGCGAAGCCCTGCGACAATTGAACATCAAGATCGTCACCACGCCGTCGTGCTGACGGAACTCGTCCCCGAAGCTTTGCTGGATCGGAGCCCGGGGTGCGTCATCGATCTGTACGTGTGTCAAGAACTCGGAGGTGCCGGAGTAACGGTGCTTGGATCGGTTGGACCGGGAAGACGTACGACTACTTCCTCTACGTTGCGTCAACGCTTCCGCTTCGGTCTACGAGGGTACGTACACAACACTCTCCCCTCTCGTTGCTATGCATCACCATGATCTTGCGTGTGCGTAGGAAATTTTTGAAATTACTACGGTCCCCAACAAAACCCACAATTCATCGATCTCAACAAACACACCGCAAAAAGAAGATTACATCGAATAGATCTCCACGAGAGAGGGTGAGAACATTGTATTGAGATCCAAAAAGAGAGAAGAAGCCATCTAGCTACTAGCTATGGACCCGAAGGTCTGAAGTAAACTACTCACACTTCATCGGAGGGGCTATGGTGTTGATGTAGAAGCCCTCCGTTGTGGATGCCCCTCCGGCGGAGCTCCGGAACAGGCCCCAAGATGGGATCTCGTGGATACAGAAGGTTGCGGCGGTGGAATTAGGATTTTGGCTCCTATTCTGATTGTTTGGGGATAGGTATGTATATATAGGAGGAAGGAGTACGTCGGTGGAGCAACGGGGGGGCCACGAGGCAGGGGGCGCGCCCTAGGAGGGGGGCGCCCCCCACCCTCGTGACCGCCTCTGATGTTCCTTGGAGCAGGGTCCAAGTCTCCTCGGTCACGTTCGGTGAGAAAATCACGTTCCCGAAGGTTTCATTCCGTTTGGACTCCGTTTGATATTCCGTTTCTTCGAAACACTGAAATAGGCAAAAAACAGCAATTCTGGGCTCGGCCTCCGGTTAATAGGTTAGTCCCAAAAATAATATAAAAGTGGAAAATAAATCCCAATATATTCCAAAACAGTAGATAAAGTAGCATGGAGCAATCAAAAATTATGGATATGTTGGAGACGTATCAGGCATCCCCAAGCTTAATTCATGCTCGTCCTCGAGTAGGTAAATGATAAAAAAAGAATTTTTGATGCGGAGTGATACTTTGGCATAATTTCAATGTAAATCTTCTTAATTGTGGCATGAATATTCAGATCCGAAAGCTTCAAGACAAAAGTTCATATTGACACAAAAATAATAATACTTCAAGCATACTAATCAAAGCAATCATGTCTTCTCAAAATAGCATGGCAAAAGAAAGTTCATCCCTACAAAATCATATAGTTAGGCTATGCTTCATTTTCGTCACACAAAGATGTTCCCAACTTCTATACCCCCGATGACAAGCCAAGCAATTGTTTCATACTTAAATAATCTCAAACTTTTTCAACTTTCACGCAATATATCAGCGTGAGCCATGGATATAGCAATATGAGTGGAATAGAATATGATGATGGGGATTGTGTGGAGAAGACAAAAAAGGAGAAAGTCTCACATTGACGAGGATAATCAACGGGCTATGGAGATGCCCATTAATTGATGTCAACACGAGGAGTAGGGATTGCCATGCAACGGATGCACTAGAGCTATGAATGCTCAACAAAAGAAAACTAGTGGGTGTGCATCCAACTCGTTTGCTCATGAAGACCTAGGGCATTTGAGGAAGCCCATCGTAGGAATATACAAGCCAAGTTCTATAATGAAAAATTCCCACTAGTATAAAAAGACAACTTATGAGACTCACTACATGAAGAACAAGGTGCTACTTTGAAGCACAAGATATGAGACTCACTACATGAAGAACAAGGTGCTACTTTGAAGCACAAGATATGAGACTCACTACATGAAGAACAAGGTGCTACTTTGAAGCACAAGATATGAGACTCACTACATGAAGAACAAGGTGCTACTTTGAAGCACAAGTGTGGAAAAAGAGATAGTAGCATTGCCCTTTTTATTTTTTTTATTTTTTTGGGCATTCCTATTTATCTTTTGGCCTTTCTCTTTTTTTTCTTTTTTTTGTTTGAGCAATGCTCTAATAATGATGATCATCACACTTCTATTGATTACAACATAAGGATTAATTACAACTCGAAACTTAGAACAAGATATGACTCTATATGAATGCCTCCGGCGGTGTACCGGGATAGTGCAATGAATCAAGAGTGACATGTATGAAACGTAGTGCATGGTTGCTTTGCCACAAATACGATGTCAACTACATGATCATGCAATGGCAATATGACAAAAGTAATGTATGTCATGATGATGATGATGGAAGTTGCATGGCAATATATCTCGGAATGGCTATGGAAATGCCATGATAGGTAGGTATGGTGGCTGTTTTGAGGAAGATATAAGGAGGTTTATGTGTGATAGAGCGTATCATATCACGGGGTTTGGATGCACCGGCGAAGTTTG
This sequence comes from Aegilops bicornis, assembly GCA_021605145.1. Lineage (NCBI taxonomy): Eukaryota > Viridiplantae > Streptophyta > Magnoliopsida > Poales > Poaceae > Aegilops > Aegilops bicornis. The sequence goes on from CM038673.1 coordinate 156,579,250, forward strand.
CACCAACTCTCAAGGTGAGAAAGGGCAATGTGCGGTACCGAAGAGGCTAGCAAAGGCGGAAAGATGAGAGTGCGTATAATCCATGGACTCAACATTAGTCAAAAGAACTCATATACTTATTGCAAAAATTTAGAAGTCATCAAAAATCAAGTACTACGCGCATGCTCCTAGGGGGATAGATTGGTAGGACAAGACCATCGCTCGTCCCCGACCGCCACTCATGAGGATGCACAAGCCAGGTACACTTCATGTTTCAAATTTGTTACACAACTTTAACCATACGTGCATGCTACGGGACTTGCAAACTTCAACACAAGAATTTCTCAAATTCACAATTACTCAACTAGCACGACTTTGATATTATCACCTCCATATCTCAAAACAATTATCAAGCATCAAACTTATCTTAGTATTCAACTCACTCAAAAGAAAGTTTCGCATATCTTGAATACCAAGTATATTAATATTAAGCAAATTACCATGCTATTAATGACTCTCAAAATAATCTAAGTGAAGCATGACAGATCAATAGTTTCTTTAAAACAAATCCACCACCATGCTCTAAAATATCTAAGTGAAGTACTAGAGCAAAAATGATCACGCTCAAAAGATATAAGTGAAGCACTATGAGCAAAACTATCAAGCTCAAAAGATATAAGTGAAGCACATAGAGTATTCTAACAAATTCCAATTCATGTATGGCTCTCTCAAAAGGTGTGTATAGAAAGGATGATTGTGGTAAACTAACAAGCAAAGACGCAAATAATACAAGACGCTCCAAGCAAAACACATATCATGTGGTGAATAAAAATATAGCTCCAAGTAAATTACCGATGGAAGTAGACGAAAGAGGCGATGCCTTCCGGGGCATCCCCAAGCTTTGCCTTTTTGGTGTCCTTGGATTATCTTGGGGGTGCCATGGGCATCCCCAAGCTTAGGCTCTTGCCACTCCTTGTTCCATAATCCATCAAAAGAATTCACCCAAAGCTTGAAAACTTCACAACACAAAACAAAAAGACTACTTAAGGTACTGTAATGAACTCATTATTTATTTATATTGGTGTTAAACCTACTGTATTCCGACTTCTCTATGGATTATAAACTATTTTACTAGCCATATATTCATTAAAATAAGCAAACAACACACGCAAAACAGAATCTGTCAAAAACAGAACAGTCTGTAGTAATCTGTAACTAACGCAAACTTCTGTAACTCTAAAAATTCTACCAAAATAGGAAGTCCTGGACAATTTGTTTATTGAACAGCAGCAAAAAAATCAATGCAAAATCACGTTTCTGTGATTTAACAAAATTATATTTGTGCGCGCAAAGTTTCTGTTTTTCAGCAGAATCAAATCAACTATCATCGTAGGTTATCCTATAGGTTCTACTTGGCACAAACACTAATTAAAACCACATCCAAACAAAGGCTAGATGGATTATTTATTCCTAAACAGAATCAAAAACAAAAAACAAAAATAAAATTGGGTTGCCTCCCAACAAGCGCTATCGTTTAACGCCCCTAGCTAGGCATAAAAGCAAGGATAGATCTAGGTATTGCCATCTTTGGTAGGCAATCCATAAGTGGCTCTCATGATAGATTCATATGGTAATTTTATTTTCTTTCTAGGGAAGTGTTCCATGCCCTTCTTTAAGGGAAATTGGAATCTAATACTCCCTTCCTTCATATCAATAATTGCACCAATCGTTCTAAGGAAAGTTCTACCAAGAATAATAGGACATGAAGGATTGCAATCTATATCAAGAACGATAGAATCTACGGGCACATAATTCCTATTTTCAACAATAAGAACATCATTAATTCTTCGCATAGGCTTTTTAATAGTGGAATCCGCAAGATGCAAGTTTAGAGAGCAATCATCAAAGTCACGGAAATCTAGCAAATCACACAAAGTTTTGGGAATAGTAGAGACACTAGCACCCAAATCACACAAAGCATGAAACTCATAATCTTTAATTTTAATTTTAATAGTAGGTTCCCACTCATCATAGAGTTTTCTAGGGATATAAACTTTCAACTCAAGTTTTTCTTCATAAGATTGCATCAAGGCATCAACAATGTGTTCGGTAAAGGCCTTATTTTGACTATAAGCATGAGGAGAATCTAGCACGGATTGCAACAAGGAAATACAACCAATTAAAGAGAAATTTTCATAATTAAATTCCTTGAGATCCAAAATAGTGGGTTTAGCAACATCTAGGTTTTTATTTCTTTCAATCCCACTTTCGTCAATTTCATCATCAAGATCTAGGAACTCCGAATTCTTAGAACGCCTTCTAGGTAAAGGAAGATCATATTCAGTTTCATCAAGATTCATAATGCAAAACAAAGATTTAATGGGTGACACATCAATAACTTTTAGATCTTCATCTTGTTTTTCATAGGAATTGGAAGAACACGCTTTAATAAAGGCATCTTTGGAAGAACGCACCCTAGCGGTTCTTTCTTTGCAATCATCAATGGAAATTCTCATGGCTTTGAGAGACTCATTGATATCATGCTTAGGAGGAATAGATGTAAGCTTTAAAGAATCAATTTCAAGAGAAATTCTATCAACATTCCTAGCCAAATCATCAACTTTAAGCAATTTCTCTTCAACCAAAGCATTAAAATTCTTTTGTGAATTCATAAACTCTTTAAAACTACTCTCAAATTCAGAGGACTTCTTATTAAAATTTCCATAAGAGTTGTTGTAGGAATTTCCATAATTATTATAAGGATTACTAGGATAAGGCCTAGGATTAAAATTCCCTCTATACGCGTTGTTTCCAAAACTATTCCTACCAACAAAATTCACATCCATAGATTCATTATTATTCTCAATCAAAGTAGACAAGGGAATATCATTGGGATCAAGAGAAGTATTTTTAGTAGCAAACATCTTCATAAGTTCATCCATCTTTTCACTCAAAACATTGATTTCTTCTATAGCATGCACTTTTTTACAAGAACATCTTTCGGTGTGCCATTGAGAATAATTAGCCATAATATTATCAAGAAGTTTTGTAGCATCTCCTAAAGTAATTTCCAGAAACGTGCCTCCCGCGGCCGAATCTAAAAGATTTTTAGAAGCAAAATTCAATTCGGCATAAAAATTTTGTATGATCATCCATAAATTCAAACCATGAGTAGGGCAATTGCGAAGCATCAATTTCATTCTTTCCCAAGATTGGGAAACATGCTCATGATCAAGTTGTTTAAAATTCATAATATCGTTCCTAAGAGTGATGATCTTAGCGGGAGGAAAATACTTAGAGATAAAAGCATCTTTGCACTTGTTCCAAGAATCAATACTATTTTTAGGCAAAGACGAAAACCAAACTTTAGCACGATCTCTAAGTGAAAACGGAAATAAATTCAATTTGACAATATTGTTATCCGTATCTTTCTTCTTTTGCATATCACACAAATCAACAAAATTGTTTAGATGAGTGGCGGCATCTTCACTAGGAAGGCCGGTGAATTGATCTTTCATAACAAGATTCAGCAAAGCGGTATTGATTTGACAAGACTCATCATTATTAAGAGGAGCAATCGGAGTACTAAGGAAATCATTATTATTGGTATTTGAGAAGTCACACAATTTGGTATTATCTTGCGCCATGGCAACAAGTAATCCAACACACAAGCAAATAGAAAGGCAACGGGAAAAGGCAAACGGGAAAAAGAGGAGGAGATTGGGAAAGAGAGGGCGAATAAAACGGCAAGGGTGAAGTGGGGGAGAGGAAAACGAGAGGCAAATGGCAAATAATGTAATGCGAGAGATAGGGATTGTGATGGGTACTTGGTATGGTTGACTTGCTCTTGCGTGAGCCTCCCCGGCAACAGCGCCAGAAATTCTTCTTGCTACCTCTTGAGCACTGCGTTGGATTTCCCCGAAGAGGTGAGGATGATGCAGCAAAGTAGCGTAAGTATTTCCCTCAGTTTTTGAGAACCAAGGTATCAATCCAGTAGGAGACCATGCACAAGTCCCTCGTACCTACACAAAACGATAGCTCCTCGCAACCAACGCGATTAGGGCTTGTCAATCCCTTCGCGGTCACTTACGAGAGTGAGATCTGATAGAGATGATAAATAATATTTTTGGTATTTTTGGTATATAGATGCAAAGTGAAAAGTAAAAGGCAAAGTAAAAAACAAAGCAAGTAATAAAGTAATGGAGATTGGTATGATGAGAATAGACCCGGGGGCCATAGGTTTCACTAGTGGCTTCTCTCAAGAGCATAGATATTCTACGGTGGGTGAACAAATTACTGTTGAGCAATTGACAGAATTGAGCATAGTTATGAGTATATCTAGGTATGATCATGTATATAGGCATCACGTCCAAGACAAGTAGATCGAAACGATTCTGCACCTACTACTATTACTCCACTCATCGACCACTATCCAACATGCATCTAGAGTATTAAGTTAAAACAGAGTAACGCCTTAATCAAGATGACATGATGTAGAGGGAGAAATTCATGCAATATGATAAAAACCCCATATTGTTATCCTCGATGGCAACAATACAATACGTGCCTTGCTGCCCCTTCTGTCACTTGGAAAGGACATCGCAAGATTGAACCCAAAGCTAAGCACTTCTCCCATTGCAAGAACTACCAATCTAGTTGGCCAAACCAAACGGATAATTCGAAGAGACTTGCAAAGATAACTCAATCATACATAAAAGAATTCAGAGAAGGTTCAAATATTATTCATAGATAAGCTGGATCATAAACCCACAATTCATCGATCTCAACAAACACACCGCAAAAAGAAGATTACATCGAATAGATCTCCACGAGAGAGTGGGAGAACATTGTATTGAGATCCAAAAAGAGAGAAGAAGGCATCTAGCTACTAGCTATGGACCCGAAGGTCTGAAGTAAACTATCACACTTCATCGGAGGGGCTGGTGTTGATGTAGAAGCCCTCCGTGGTGGATGCCCGCTCCAGCGGAGCTCCGGAAGAGGCCCCAAGATGGGATCTCGTGGATACAGAAGGTTGTGGCGGTGGAATTAGGTTTTTGGCTCCTGTTCTGATCCTTTCGGGATACGTAGGTATATATAGGAGGAAGGAGTACGTCGGTGGAGCAAGAGGGGGCCACGAGGCGGGGCGCCTAGGGGCGCCCCACCCTCGTGACCGCCTCTGTTGTTCCTTGGAGCAGGGTCCAAGTCTCCTGGGTCACGTTCGGTGAGAAAATTACGTTCCCGAAGGTTTCATTCCGTTTGGACTCCGTTTGATAATCCGTTTCTTCGAAACACTGAAATAGGCAAAAAAAACAACAATTCTGGGCTGGGCCTCCGGTCAATTGGTTAGTCCCAAAAATAATATAAAAGTGGAAAATAAAGCCCAATAGAGTCCAAAACAGTAGATAAAGTAGCATGGAGCAATCAAAAATTATAGATACGTTGGAGACGTATCACTATCCATGCTAGTTTAATTTCTTTTTCTAGTTTTCTTCTTGTGTGTTTGATAAACCTTAAGAAAAACCAAAAAAATAGTTAGTTTAATTTCCATGCTTGTAGTAGTAATTAAAAAAGAAAACCCAAAATATTTCTCGTTCTTCTTTTACTTGTTGGGAGCTTTCCCGTGTAAATAGTTTTATTTTAATTTCTTTCCTTTGGGGGTCGAGAGGAGAAGAACATAATGAAATTGCTTAGTGGCCCTTATATGCATAATTGCTAATTTAACCAAGAGCCCATATTACCTTGTCTTCTCCCTTGAATTGAATGCTTGCAGATTCCAGCTTAGTCCAATGCACATGTACTATTATTATTATACACATCATTCGGTCGTGCAAGTGAAAAGCAATAATGACGATATATGATAGACTGATTAAGATGAGAGAAGCTGGTATGAACTCAACCTCTCTTGTTTTTGTAAATATGAGGAGTTCATCGTTCCTGATTCAGCCTATTATGAATAAACATGTTTGCAATGACAATTAGAGATCATAGTTGCTTATGCCATGCTTAATTAGCTAGGAGCTTATAATGGTTTACCTTGCGTGCCAACATGCTATTAAAATGGTTGTGATGTGGTATGATAGGGTGGTATCCTCCTTTGAATGATTCAGTGCCTTGACTTGGCACATGTTCACGCATGTAGTTGAAAACAAATCAACATAGCCTTCACGATATTTATGTTCATGGTGGATTATATCCTACTCATGCTTGCACTCAGTGTTGATTAATTTTAATGCATGTTCATGACTGTTGTCGCTCCCTCAGTTGGTCGCCTCCCAGTCTTTTGCTAGACTTCAACTGTACTAAGCAGGAATACTACTTGTGCATCCAAAATCCATAAACCCCAAGGTTATTCCATATGAGTCCACCATACCTTCCTATATGCGGTATTTACCTGCCGTTCCAAGTAAATTTGTATGTGCCAAACTCCAAACCTTCAAATGAAATTTTGTTTTGTATGCTCGAGCAGCTCATGTTTCAACTAGGGATGTCTGTATCTTCCATGCTAGGTGGGTAATTCTCAAGGGGAGTGGACTCCACTCCTCATTCACGAGAAAATGGCTGGTAACCGGGATGCCCAGTCCCATGATCAAAAAGATCAAAGCAAATCGAAATAATTAAACAAAACTCCCCCAGGGCTGTTGCTAGTTGGAGGCACTCGTTGTTTTGAGCAAGCTATAGATTGATGCTTGTTGGTGGTGGGGGAGTATAAACTTTACCATTCTGTTTGGGAACCGCCTATAATGTATGTAGCATGGAAGAAATCGAGATCTCGTAGTTGTTGCGTTGATAGTGAAAGTATACCGCTCAAAATGCTATTCATCTCTATTTTAAATTCGAGCTCTGGCACCTCTTCAAATCCCTGCTTCCCTCTGCGAAGGGCCTATCTATTTACTTTTATGTTGAGTCATCATCCTCTTATTAAAAAGCACCCGCTAGAGAGCACACTGTCATTTGCATTCATTACTATTAGTTTATATTGGGTATGACCTGACTTGATCTCTTTTACCATGAATTACAATGTTTAGTCAGTCCTTGATCTTTAAAGGTGCTCTGCATTTATGTTTTGTGGTCTCAGAAAGGGCTAGCGAGATACCATCTTGTTATATCATATTATGATTGTTTTGAGAAAGTGTTGTCATCCAAGTTTTATTATTATTGCTCGCTAGTTGATTATGCCATTGATATGAGTAAACATGAGACCTAAGTGTTATTGTGAATGTGGTTAGTTCATAATCTTTGCTGAAAACTTGAATGTTGGCTTTACATATTTAAGACAACAAGAGCAAACAGAGTTTGTAAAAGTTTTTCTTTATCACTTTAAGTTTATCAACTGAATTGCTTGAGGACAAGCAAAGGTTTAAGCTTGGGGGAGTTGATACGTCTCCAACGTATCGACTTCTCCAAACACTTCTGCCCTTGTTTTGGACTCTAACTTGCATGATTTGAATGAAACTAACCCGGACTGACGTTGTTTTCAGCAGATGGTGTTATTTATTGTGCAGAAAACAAAAGTTCTCGGAATGACCTGAAAATCCACGGAGATAAATTTTGGAAAATATAAAAAATATTGGCGAAAGAATCAAGGCCAAGGGGCCCACACCCTGTCCACGAGGGTGGGGGCCCGCCCCCTTCCCCTGGGTGCGCCCCCCTGCCTCGTGGGCCCCCTGGAGCTCCACCAACCTCAACTCCAACTCTATATATTTGGTTTCACGGAGAAAAAAATCAGAGAGAAAGTTTCATCGCGTTTTACGATATGGAACCGCCGCCAAGCCCTAATCTCTCTCAGGAGGGCTGATCTGGAGTCCGTTCTGGGCTCCGGAGAGGGGGATTCATCGCTGTCGTCATCATCAACCATCCTCCATCACCAATTTCATGATGCTGACCGCCGTGCGTGAGTAATTCCATCGTAGGCTTGCTGGACGGTGATGGGTTGGATGAGCTTTACCATGTAATCAAGTTAGTTTTGTTAGGGTTTGATCCCTAGTATCCACTATGTTACGAGATTGATGTTGATATGACTTTGCTATGCTTAATGCTTGTCACTAGGGCCCGAGTGCCATGATTTCAGATCTGAACCTATTATGTTTTCATGAATACATGTGAGTTCTTGATCCTATCTTGCAAGTCTATAGTCACCTATTATGTGTTATGATCCGACCACCCCGAAGTGACAATAATCGGGATACTTCTCGGTGATGACCACAGTTTGAGAAGTTCATGTATTCACTAAGTGCTAATGCTTTGGTCCGGTACTCTATTAAAAGGAGGCCTTAATATCCCTTAGTTTCCATTAGGACTTTCCTGCCACGGGAGGGTAGGACAAAACATGTCATGCAAGTTCTTTTCCATAAGCATGTATGACTATATTCGGAATACATGCCTACATTGGAGCTAGTTCTGTGTCACCCTATGTTATAACTATTACATGAGGAATCACATCCGACATAATTATCCATCACTGATCCAATGCCTACGAGCTTTTCACATATTGTGCCTTGCTTATTTACTTTTCCGTTGCTACTGTTACAATCATTACAAAACTGCTATCGTTACTTTTGCCACTGTTACCATTACTCTCATACTACTTTGCTACTAAATACTTTGCTGCAGATACTAAGTTATCCAGGTGTGGTTGAATTGACAACTCAACTGCTAATACTTGAGAATATTCTTTGGCTCCCCTTGTGTGGAATCAATAAATTTGGGTTGAATACTCTACCCTCGAAAACTGTTGCGATCCCCTATACTTGTGGGTTATCAGCGGCGGCTCCGTATCGTAAAACGCGATGAATCCTTCTATCTGATTTTTTTCTCCCCGAAGTGAATATATGGAGTTGGAGTTGAGGTCGGTGGAGGTCCAGGGGGCCCACGAGGCAGGGGACGCGCCCCAGGGGGGTGGGCGTGCCCTGAACCCTCGTGGACAAGGTGTGGGGCCCCTACGCTGATTCTTTCACCAATATTTTTATTAATTCCAAAACGTGTCTCTGTGGATTCTTAGGTCATTCCGAGAAATTTTATTTCTGCACAAAAATAACACCATGGCAGTTCTGCTGAAGACAGCGTCAGTCCGGGTTAGTTCCATTCAAATCATGCAAGTTAGAGTCCAAAACAAGGGCAAAAGTGTTTGTAAAAGTAGATACGTTGGAGACGTATCAACTCCCCCAAGCTTAAACCTTTGCTTGTCCTCAAGCAATTCAGTTGAAAAACTGAAAGTGATAAATAAAAACTTATACAAACTCTGTTTGATCTTGTTGTTGCAAATATGTAAAGCCAGCATTGAAGTTTTCAGAAAAGATTATGAACTAATCATATTCACAATAACACTTAGGTCTCAGATTTACTCATATCAATGGCATAATCAACTAGCGAGCAATAATAATAAATCTCGGATGAAAACACTTTCTCAAAACAATCATAATATGATATAACAAGATGGTATCTCGCTAGCCTTTCTGAGACCGCAAAACATAAATGCAGAGCACCCCTGAAGATCAAGGACTAACTAGACATTGTAATTCATGGCAAAAGAGATCCAGTCACAGTCATACTCAATGTAAATTAATAGCAATGCATGCAAATGACAGCGGTGCTCTCCAATTGGTGCTTTTTAGTAAGAGGATGATGACTCAACATAAAAGTAAATAGATAGGCCCTTCGCAGAGGGAAGCACAGATTTGCAAAGGTGCCAGAGCTCAAGTTTTGAAACAGAGATAAATAATATTTTGAGTGGCATACTTTCATTGTCAACATAACAACCAAGAGATCTCGATATCTTCCATGCTACATACATTATAGGCGGTTCCCAAACAGAATGGTAAAGTTTATACTCCCCCACCACCAATGAACATCAATCCATGGCAGGCCTGAAACAATGGGTGTCGTCCAACTAACAACAATCCTGGGGGAGTTTTGTTTGAAATTATTTTGATTTGAGCGTGGGACTAGGCATCCCGGTTACCGGCCATTTTCTCGTGAATGATGACCGGAGTCCACTCATCGTGAGAATAACCCACCTAGCATGGAAGATATAGATAGCCCTAATTGATAAATGAGCTGTTCAAGCATACAAAACAAAATTTCATTTGGAGTTTGCCACATACAAATTTTCTTGGAACGGCAGGTAAATACCACATATAGGAAGGTATGGTGGACTCATAAGGCATAACTTTGGGGTTTATGGAAGTGGATGCACAAGCATTATTCCTGCTTAGTACAAGTGAAGGCTAGAAAGAGACTGGGAAGCGACCAACTAGAGAGCGACAACAGTCATGAACATGCACTAAGATTGACCAACAATAAGTGCAAGCATGAGTAGGATATAAATCGCCATGAATATATATATCGTGAAGGCTATGTAGATTTTGTTTCAACTACATGCGTGAACATGTGCCAAGTCAAGCCACTCGGATCATTCAAAGGAGGATGCCACCCTATCATACCACATCACAACCATTTTAATAGCATGTTGGCACGCAAGACAAACCATTATAAACTCCTAGCTAATTAAGCATGGCATGAGCAACTATAATCTCAAATTGTCATTGCAAACATGTTTCATTCATAATGGGCTAAATCCGGAACGATGAACTAATCATGTTTACAAAAACAAGATAGGTTGAGTTCATACCAGCTTCTCTCATCTCAATCATTTCATCATATATCGTCATTATTGCCTTTCACTTGCATGACCGAATGGTGTGGATAATAATAATAGTGCACGTGCATTGGACTAAGCTGGAATCTGTAAGCATTTAATTTAAAGGAGAAGACAAGGTAATATGGGCTCTTGGTTAGATCAACAATAGTGCATATGGGGGCCACTCAACATTTTCATCATGGTCTTCTCCTCTCGACCCCAAAGAAAGAAAAGAAATAAAACTATTTACACGGGAAAGTAAGCTAAAGGCTACAACTAATTTTCTTTTGTTTTTCTTAAGGTTTTTCAAACACACAAGAAGAAAGCAAGAAAATAAAATAAACTAGCATGGATAGTACAATGAAAAAGTATGAGCACCGACAACTAGAATGAGTGTGGAACATGAATGTAATGTCGGTGAGAAATACGTACTCTCCCAAGCTTAGGCTTTTGGCCCAAGTTGGTCTATGCCCACGGCTGGCCTGGCGGATATCCAAAGTCGTAGTCGGGGTTGTACTATGATGCAGGTGCTACTGCCTGCAGAGCTGCTGCTTGGAGGCGAGCTGCCTCCGTCCTCCTCTCATATTCGTTCACCTCCTCCCTAGTTATAAAATATCTCATTTTTGCCTAAAAGTTAAAGAACGTAGGAGCAGGGAGAGTAACATGGACAATACACCGTCTGTCAAAGATTAGTTGGTACTGGAGGAACTATTTATTCCTCTCAAGAAACTCATGGCGAACCATAGCACTATAATCTAGATAAGCAGGTGGCAACTCAATATCGTTCCCATTTATGGGTACACCAAGATAATTAGCTACACGAGTTGCATAAATTCCACCAAACAAATCTCCTCTTGTACCTTTAAGATGCAACCTCCATGAAACAATGGCCCCAAAGTTATATTGTTTATCACCTAATACTGCACTCTTGAGGACACTAAGATCTGGAACGCACATGTGACAAACCTCATCTTTCCCGTTAATGCATCTACCTATAAAGAGAGCAAAATAATGTATTGGAAGGGAAATGAATGCTCCCTATGGTAGCTTGTCTGATTTCACTAGTTTCTCCCAGAGTGATACTAGCAAGAAAGTCTTTATGTTTAGATTTGCGAGGTTCAGTAACATTGCCCCACTGCGGGATTTTACAAGAAGTATTAAAATCTTCAAGGTCCAAGGTATATGATTTATCATAGAGATCAAATAAAACAGTGTGAGTATTGCGCGAGGATGAAAATTTAAACCTCCTCACAAAGGAATCAGTGAGGTAGTAGTACTGTCGGCACTTCTCTGACATGAAGTCCTCAAGATCAGCATTACGTACATACGTATCAAATTCATCCTTGAAGCCTGCTTGGACCATAAACTCTTCTGACGGCCATTCACAAGGCCTCACTTGAGCTTCCCTTGGTGGTTCAACGTCCGGCTCACCTATCGCGAGCCTTGGTTCTTGCTTCCTTGAGGAACCACCTTGGTACATTTTCCTAAACATTTTTCTTCTTCCGAAAAATTTCTAAAATTTTAGTGACTCAAAATAAAAGCGTACCAAACTCAACAAGATTGATAGCAACTACTCTCACAAGTGCCTAGAGGCTATATCATGCATTAAAACTACTTTGGACCATATAAATTTGACATGGAAGCTCAAGAACAGGGTCACCTCAGCAGCAAAAATTTGCAATAAATAAAGCACTAGAACAAAAACTAATTGGACCATTGGAGGAGTCCCATACCGAAGAACAATCCCCCAAAGCAGTTTCGTGAATGGAGCTTTGAGCAAGGAGATCGAAAATGACAGCAAAACAAGCTAGAACACGGGTTTGAGCTATGGGATGATTTTTTCTGGAGGAAAACGAAGTATGTGGGTGCTGGGATAAGTGGAGGGGGTCCACGTGGGGCCCACGAGGCGGGGGGAGCACCCCAGGGGGTGGGCGCGCCCTGTGCCCTCGTGGCCAAATGGTGGGTCCCCCTGGTGTGTTCTAAGTGCCAGAAATTCTTAAATATTCTACCAAAAAACCATACTCCATTTTCAGTGCATTTGGAGAACTTTTATTTTTGGGGTATTTTTTATTGCATGGATAATTTAGAAAACAGACAGAAAATACTATTTTTGCTTTATTTATTCTAAATAATAGAAAGTAAAAGGTGGGTACAAAAGGTTGTGCTTTCTAACTTCATCCATCTCATGCTCATCAAAAGGAATCCACTAGCAAGGTTGATCAAGTCTTGTTAACAAACTTCTTTCGAATAACATGAAACCGGAGAATTTTCGAATAACACTAGGTTACCTCAATGGGGATATGCATGTCCCCAACAATAACAATATCATATTTCTTTTTGACAGTAGGAAGAGGGAATTCAAAACCTCCAATAATGATCGTTGAAATTTTTCCAATAGAATTTATACTATGAACTTGAGGTTGTTTCTTCGAAAAGTGTACCGTATGCTCATTACCATTGACATGAAAAGTGACATTGCCTTTGTTGCAAGCAATAACAGCCCCTGCAGTATTCAAAAAGAGTCTACCAAGGATGATCGACATACTGTCATCCTCGGGAATATCAAGAATGACAAAGTCCATTAAAATAGTAATGTTTGCAACCACAACAGGCACATCCACACAAATACCGACGGGTATAGCAGTTGATTTATCGGCCATTTGCAAAGAGATTTCAGTAGGTGTCAACTTATTCAAATCAAGTCTACGATACAAAGAGAGAGGCATAACACTAACACCGGCTCCAAGATCACATAAAGCAGTTTAACATAGTTTCTTTTAATGGAGCATGGTATAGTTGGTACTCCTGGATCTCCTAGTTTCTTTGGTATTCCACCCTTAAAAGTGTAATTAGCAAGCATGGTGGAAATTTCAGCTTCCGGTATCTTTCTTTTATTTGTAACAATATCTTTCATATGCTTAGCATAAGGATTCATTTTAAGCATATCAGTCAAACGCATACGCAAAAAGATAGGTCTAATCATTTTAGCAAAGCGCTCAAAATCCTCATCATCCTTTTATTGGATGGCTTAGGAGGAAAAGGCATGGGTTTGTGAACCCATGGTTCTCTTTCTTTACTGTGCTTCCTAGCAACGAAGTCTCTCTTGTCATACCGTTGATTCTTTGATTGTGGGTTATCAAGATCAACAGCAGGTTCAATTTCTGCATCATTGTTATTGCTAGGTTGAGCATCAACATGAACATCATCATTAACATTATCAGTAGGTTCTTGTTCATTACCAGATTGTGTTTCAACATCAGAACTAGAAATATCATTGGGATTCTCAGGTGTGTCTATAACAGGTTCACTAGAAGCATGCAAAGTACTATCATTTTTCTGTTTCTTTTTCTTAGAAGGACTAGGTGCATCAACATTAGTTCTATGAGAATCTTGCTCAACTCTCTTAGGATGGCCCTCAGGATACAAAGGTTCCTAAGTCATTCTACCACCTCTAGTCATAACTCTAACAGCATTCTCATTTTTCTTATTATCTAATTCATTGAGCAAATCATCTTGTGCTTTAAGTACTTGTTCTACTTGAGTGGTGACCATGGAGGCATGTTTACTAATAATCTTAAGATCACCTTTAACTCTAGACATATAATCACTCAAGTGTTCAACCATATAAGCATTACGTTTCAATTGTCTACCAACATAAGCATTGAAGTTTTCTTGTTTAACAATAAAATTATCGAACTCATCCAAGCATTGGCTAACAGACTTATTACAAGGGATATCACCTTCATCAAAATCTATAGAGAGAATTTACCTTTACTACCTGTGTCGGGTTATCAAGACCATGTATTTCTTCAATAGGTGGTAAATTCTTAACACCTTCAACTTTAATACTTTTTTTCTTTCATAGATTTCTTTGCCTCTTGCATATCTTCAGGACTGAGAAATAGAATACCCCTTTTCTTCAGAGTTGGCTTAGGAGTTGGTTCAGGAAGTGTCCAATCATTATCATTGCTCAATATATTATTCAATAGCAATTCAGCTTGCTCAACAGTTCTTTCCCTGAAAACACAGTCAACACAACTATCCAGGTGGTCTCTAGAAGACTCGGTTAGTCCATTATAAAAGATATCAAGTATTTCATTTTTCTTGAGAGGATGATCAGGCAAAGCATTAAGTAATCGGAGAAGCCTCCCCCAAGCTTGTGGGAGACTCTCTTCTTCAATTTGCACAAAATTAAATATTTCCCTTAAGGCAGCTTGCTTCTTATGAGCAGGGAAATATTTTGCAGAGAAGTAATAAATCATATCCTGGGGACTACGCACACAACGAGGAGCCAGAGAATTAAACCATATCTTAGCATCACCCTTTAATGAGAAAGGAAACAATTTAAGGATATAGTAATAGCGAATTTAAGGATATAGTAATCGTAACAGTGGCAACGGAAAAGTAACTAAGCAAAGATCAATATGTGAAAAGCTCATAGGCAATGGATCATTTATGGATAATTATGTCGGATGCAATTCATCATGCAACAGTTATAACATAGGGTGACACAGAATTAGCTCCATTTCATCAATGTACAGTAGGCATGTATTCTGAATATAGTCATACATGCTTATGGAAAAGAACTTGCATGACATCTTTTGTCCTAACCTCCCGTGGCAGCGGGGTCCTATCAGAAACTAAGGGATATTAAGGCCTCCTTTTAATAGAGTACCAGACCAAAGCATTAGCACATAGTGAATACATGAACTCCTCAAACTACGGTCATCACCGAGAGTGGTCCAGATTATTGTCACTTCGGGGTTGCCGGATCATAACACATAGTAGGTGACTATTGACTTGCAAGATAGGATCAAGAACTCAAAAATATTCATGAAAACATAGTAGGGTCAGATCTGAAATCATGGCACTCGGGCCCTAGTGACAAGCATTAAGCATGGCAAAGTCATAGCAACATCAATCTTAGAACATAATGGATACTAGGGATCAAGCCCTAACAATACTAACTCGATTACATGGTAAATCTCACCCAACCCATCACCGTCCAGCAAGCCTACGATGGGATTACTCACGCACGGCGGTGAGCATCATGAAATTGGTGGTGGAGGATGATTGATGATGATGATGGCGACGGATTCCCCTCTCTGGAGCCCCGAACGGACTCCAAATCAGCCCTCCCGAGGAAGATTAGGGTTTGGCGGTGGCTCCGTATCGTAAAACGTGATGAATCCTTCTCTCTGATTTTTTTTCTCCCCGAAAGTGAATATATGGAGTTGGAGTTGAGGTCGCGGAGGTCCAGGGGGCCCACGAGGCAGGAGGCATGCCCTAGGGGGGTGGGCGCGCCCTGCACCCTCGTGGACAGGGTGTGGGCCACCTTACGCTGATTCTTTCTCCAATATTATTTATTAATTCCAAAACGTGTCTCCGTGGATTTTCAGGTCATTCCGAGAACTTTTACTTCTGCACAAAAATAGACCATGGCAGTTCTGCTGAAAACAGCGTCAGTCCGGGTTAGTTCCGTTCAAATCATGCAAGTTAGAGTCCAAAACAAGGCCGAAAGTGTTTGTAAAAGTAGATACGTTGGAGATGTATCAAGTGTCATCTTAAGGCCGTGAAGAGGATAGTGAGATACTTAATTCATACACCATACTTTGGCATTTGGTATCCTAAGAGGTCATCCTTTGATCTTGTCGGCTACTCTGATTTGGACTATGCCGGTGACAAGGTTGATAGGAAGTCCACTTCGGGTACTTGTTAATTTCTTGGTAGATCCCTTGTGTCTTGGTCCTCCAAGAAACAAGACTCAGTATCCTTATCCACTGCCAAAGCGGAATACATTGCCGCCGGATCATGTTGCGCTCAATTACATTGGATGACCCAAACTCGTAAGGATTATGGGATACATGTGAAACATGTTCCATTGATTTGTGATAATGAAAGTGCTATTAAGATTGCTCATAATCCCGTGCAACATTCTCGAACTAAGCACATTGAAGTTCGTCATCATTTCATTCGAGATCATGTTGCTAAAGGAGACATTAATCTTAAGCATGTTCGAACCGATAAGCAATTGGCGGATATATTCACAAAATCGCTTGATGAGAAAGTATTTTTCCGTTTGAGAGATGAATTGAATATCATTGATGCCTCAAACTTCGAGTAGAAACTTCATCTGCATACATGCAAGGCATGAACCTTTTATGACTAATCCTTGACATTTATCTTATGATGATGATCATATGTCTTAGATCCATACTTGTACTCTTGCAGGTTATCTAACCTTTGTAGGTACTTGGATGAACCCAAATATATGAGATTGCAAGTCACCCACATTTTGAGCAATTTCTACATCACTAAGTTCCTATGATTTGATTGTTGAGTACAAGGAAGCATGAACTCACAATAGATATCCTCTGACTATTTCAATATATCAAATTTCAATTGGTATCAAATTTGATGATTTTCAATTTGGATATACAAGTGCTCTTCCTTGCAAGACTAATCCATGTAGGGAGATGAACTCAAACTACTAGTGGTGCTCCCAACTCTTGATGGACAACATCAACCTTGAGCATCCAACACAAGTTCGACTACATGATCAAGATCAACACCACAAACCCAAGGTATGTCATTCCACCTTAGAGAAGCTTTGCTCCAAGTCATGAGCTAAAGCAACTCAACAAGGTGTGAATACATCAAAACACTCAAACGAAAAATGGTAACCCCATTTTGAGCTTAAACGATGAGTACGACCTACGATCAAGTGCTATCACTTGATTCCTTAGTCAATATACTCTAACATAGGTGACCTTGTCGCCGACCTTTTCTAGATGAAGTTCTCGAATGCTCTTTAGTTCAGTTGATGGTTTGTCCATGTGTTTCTCTTGCCTTTGTATCTCTCTAAAAAAACTTCATCTAGATCTCTTTTCAATTTTCTGTTATTCTCTAAAAATTTTGATTTTAATTTATTGCAAATCTTTCTGTTATTTCCTTGCAAATCCTTGTGAGATTGCATTTGCCAAGTGAGCTGAGTTGGCAAAATCTTTATTCTGCTTTGAACTCGATCTCACGATCCAACCCTATCAGCTCGATCGAAATACAAAAAATCCCTTGTATATAGTTCATCGGTACCACCGACAAGGACTAGCTCGACCTCACTGATCGGGACCTTTTGTGACTCTGTCATCTCGGTGTCACCAACGGAGAACATATCGGCGTCACCGATTTCAACTCTGAGAAAATGTTTTGCCATTTCTTACTGCCTATTTTCTTCAACTACACTCAATGATTCTTTCTTCTATCAGCATCATAAACTACCTACTGCTTTGTAGTGACTCTCAAGGACCACACCCACTTGGCTCATGCTCCAAAGGTATCCTTCTTGGAAATTGATGTCAAAGGGGGAGAGAGAGCACATCAAAGCTTATCAAATGAGCACATCTATGCTCTTCCACAGATGCTTGTTAACAAAGAGGAGAGAAGTCACATGTCTTTAAGAGGGGAAAAACATGTCAATATGTTTGATCTTAAGCTATTGCTATGAAAATTCTTGTTGATTTGATTTTAGTTGCTATTACTCTATTTGCTCTGATTTTATCTCATTCTACCTTCTCCCATTATCAAATATATGTTTCAGCGGGAGAAAGAGTCTATGCCTAAGGGGAGAAAAATCCTTGGAATTCATTGCACATCTTTAAATCTTTGGGGACACATCTATATCTAAATGAAGTACTTAGTACTCACCCATTACATGTCATCCCAGTCTTGGTACTCTTGTGTTTCCTTAAAACTTCTTTACTTAGAGTGATCTTGTGTCATCTAACCTTGTTTTCTCAAGTCCATTCTTTTCAAAGTCAGCTCAAGACCACAAGGTAAGTATATGCATCACATTCATGTGCATGATGATCTCTTGATGCTGTACATAGTGTTTGCAAGAAGGATTCATAAACATGGAGATACATTTCTAAATCATATCATCTGCTCTGATGCATATAGCAAGATGCATGTAACTCTGTGCTTGCTCTGTCATGTTATGCATTCACATGTTAATTTATTCTATCATCACATGATTGCATACATGTAGGGGGAGCATATGCATGTTGCATGTTTCTCCAATGCTTTACTCGCTACTCTTCTATCATTTACCTAAAGCTTTGATGTATGTTGTCATCAATTACCAAAAGGAGACTGAAAGCTCAAGTGCCTCCTGGGTGGTTTTGGTAATTAATGTCAACATATCTCTTATTGGACTAATGCCTTTATCTAGTGTATTTCAGGCAAGTTCAACATTGGCATGGAAAGGATAAAAGGATGTGGAACCCCTTCAAAACCCTAAGGACACATATTGGCCAAAGCTCAAGACTCTTCATTTCTATTTTAGTGATCCAAGATCACATTGAGTCCATAGGAAAGCCAATACTATTAAAAGGGGATGAGGTGTTGGCTTGCTTGCTCAAATGCTTAGTGATATTGCTCCAAAACCCTCAACCACTTTCTCAGCCAAATATGTAAAAACCCTAAAACTCCAACTCGGCCCCACCGATTCATTCTATCCGGCGCCATCGAGTTCATACGACATAGCCACTGCCAAAAACCCTAATAGTTCGGTCACACCGATACGGATTTTGGTCTCACCGAGACGGCCTTGCCAATTCTCTATTGCATGTTGCAATTATTTCGGTCTCATGACGAGATGGCTTGACCAATTCTCTGTTGCCCTATTGCTTTACTTCGGTCTCACCTAGTTGATTCAATCGGCGCCACGGAGATGAGGTTTTCCCTAAGCCCCAGCACATCGGTCCCACCGAGTTGTTCCAGTAAATCGGTCTCATCGAGTTCATCTATTCGGTCTAACCGAGTTGGCTCAAATGTGTGTAAAAGTTGGATTTTGAGTGGAGGCTATATATATCCCTCTACCCCCTTCTTCATTTGTGAGAGACCATCAGACGTTCCTACACTTCCAGCATACATTTTCTGAGAGAGAACCACCTACTCATGTGTTGAGATCAAGATATTCCAATCCTACCACAAGATTCTTGATTTCTAGCCTTCCCTAAGTTGCTTTGCACTCAAATCATCTTTCCACCATATCCAAATCTGTGAGAGAGAGTTGATTGTTGGGGAGACTTTCATTTGAAGCACAAGAGCAAGGAGTTCATCATCAACACAACATCTATTACCTTTTGGAGAGTGGTGCCTCCTAGATTGGTTAGGTGTCGCTTGGGAGCCTCCGTCAAGTTGTGGAGTTGAACCAAGAAGTTTGTAAGGGCAAGGAGATCGCTTACTTCGTGAAGATCTAGCCAAGTGAGGCAAGTCCTTCGTGGGAGATGGCCATGATGGAATATACAAGGTTGCTTCTTCGTGGACCCTTCGTGGGTAGAGCCTTCCGTGGATTCGCGCAACCGTTACCCTTTGTGGGTTGAAGTTTCCATCAACGTGGATGTACGATAGCACCACCTATCGGAACCACGCCGAAAATCTCTGTGTCTACATTGCGTCTGCACGCTCCAATCCCATCCCTTTACTTTCTTGCAATTAGCATGCTTTACTCTTTCCGTTGCATGTACTCTTGTCATGCTTGCTTGAAATGTATTGTGAATGCTTAAAACTCCACCTTAACTTGAAGAACTTAAAAACTGTCACTTTTGCTTGTTGAGGGTCTTCACCCCCCCCCCCCCTCTAGACCTCTCTTCTCGATCCTTTTAGATATGGAGTGTGGTTTGATTTTCAAACAATAGAAGGACTATTTTGCAAATGTACCAAGCATCCATCTCTTTGGCCAGCTCATCCCCCTCTATTTTCTATCCAATGGCTCATCTAGCATTGGTGCATTGGGTGCATGAATTAGGCCGGTGCACTGGATACATCCTCCATAGGCTAGACCAGGAAAGAACCTACGCATGCACGCACCTCTCTATCTCGCTCAGCTCTCTCTCTCTCTATCTCTCTCTCTCTCATTTACATGTGCCTACTTTTAGCCAAACAGAGCCTTCCTACAGCTGATGTTGCGCATCATCGTAATATGGCCACAACCAGCGAGTGCATTGTGTGTGGACGAGAAGACTCATGGCAACATATCCTCATGGAGTGCAGGATGGCCCAGTGTGTATGGGTCCTAACTGATGAAGAAATGTATGATCGGATGAGAAGATGTGGTGCGCATGGGGCAAAACAGTGGCTATTTGAGATGGAGTCACAGCTAGATGATGTTGGAAATGTGAGCAATTTACCAAATAATTTTGCTAACGGAAATACTAGATAAAGCACGACTAAAATAGCAAATATAAAGCAAGTCATGCAATCTGACAGAGAGAAGGTAAACATCGTCTGCATATATGAACTTGAGGTAAACACATCTAGAACAGACACTAGATGAAGTTGCTTATATGACATAGAACCTAACATACATAGGGCAGAAACTAGAGCCAAGAACTGTAGCAGGACTTCTAATACAAAGGATAAGAACACGTACGGCACAGCAGCAGCATAAGCGTTGGACTTGGGGTCAGTGTCCTCGCCTGCCATGTCGTCGAGGAGGTCGTGGACGTCGGGGAAGAAGTCGTCGTCGGGGAAGTAGTCGTCGGCGACCGGATCGTCCGTGATGAAGCAGCCAGTAGTCGCGCTAAGTGCTCCCCAAAAACCTTATCACCCTTCTCCCGTACAGGACTCAAAAGGTGCGGTCTCGAAGGCCTACTGTCCCGATGTGCGGTGCACGCCGCAAGCCGGGATGAGGAAGACAAAGACAGCTTCGTAGATGGAACCGATGGCGAGGGAAGGAGTAGTTACGGTGCGTCTTCTTTGAGAGGAGCGACCTCCCTTTTATAGGAGCAAGAGAAGGAGGCGAGAGGGCAGCGCCGGAGCTGAAGGGAACGAGGGAGATGAAAGCGAGCATGACTGAGAAGGGTGCAGCGTTCGTATTCAATGTCCACTACAGCAAAAACTTTTCAGCTCCCGAGTGACCTTTCGTATACCCGTAGTGCGTGGCAAAAATTTATACATCGGCTCGGCTCGTTCCCGCAACCCGCTGCGCGTCGTGACGAGGCGTGGCGTGGCGTGGCGAGGCGCGTGGCGGAGGAGGAGCGCGCGTGGATGTCCCTCTTGTTCTCATGCTCATACAAGTGGGGAAGGAGCCTCCCTTATAAAGAGGTCCAACCCCCTCTAAATTAGCAATGTGGGACTAAACTTTAGTAGTATCCCTTGCCTTGCACAAATGGGCTAAGTGTGTCACGCCCAATATGCGATACTATCCTAAAGAGACTTGAAGGTCCCACCAAGGATAGAACCGCATATTGAAACACTTTTGCAAGGTGGATATCATTACATCAACATTACATAATAGATGGGGATACGTACAAAAGGCATACAATGCCACACGAATACAACATCATCATACATAAGAGCACCATCCGACTACGGATGAAACACAAACAGAAACTCAAACGACATCGACCCTGCTAGCCCAGGCTGCCGACCTGGAACCTATCCCCTGATCGAAGAAGGAGCAGAAGAAGAACTCAACGCAAGTAAACATCGCTCTAGCGTCATGATCATCGCATAACCTGTACCTGCAACTGTTGTTGTACTAATCTATGAGCCATGAGGACTCATCAATCCCATTACCATGGGTATCAAGACTAGCAAAGCTTAAAGGGAAAGGAAGGGGTAAAGTGGTGAGGTTGCAGCAGCGACTAAGCATATATGGTGGCTAACATACGCAAAAGAGAGCGAGAAGAGAGAAAACGGAACGGTCGTGAAGCTAGCAATGATCAAGAGGTGATCCTGAACTCCTACTTACGTCAAACATAACCCAAAACCGTGTTCACTTCCCGGACTCCGCCGAAAAGACACCTTCACGGCTACACACGCGGTTGATGCGTTTTAATTAAGTCAAGTGTCAAGTTATCTACAACCGGACATTAACAAATTCCCATCTGCCACATAACCGCGCGCATGGCTTTCGAAAGATAATACCCTGCAGGGGTGTCCCAACTTAGCCCATGATAAGCTCTCGCGATCAACGAAGGATATTCCTTCTCCCAGGAAGACCCGATCAGTCTCGGAATCCCGGTTTACAAGACATTTCGACAATGGTAAAACAAGACCAGCAAAGCCGCCCGAATGTGCCGACAAATCCTGATATGAGCTGCACATATGTCGTTCTCAGGGCACACCGGATTGTCCAAACTTCCGGTAGGCCATCCCAGAGTTGCCCCTGGTGGCCACCGGCGGCTGACAGGTTGGACCAACACTCACGACGTGCATTGGCCCGGGGGATAAATAAAGATGACCCTCGGAGCAATCTTGTCCACATAATCCTGTCCACCATGGAGCAATCTTCAACTTCACCTGCAACTAACAACGCTATAAGAGGGGCTGAGCAAAACGGTAACATAGCCAAACAACGGTTTGCTAGGAAGGGTGACAAAGGTTAGAGGCTGACATGGAAAATTGGGACGCTTGAAGAACAAGTGATAGGTAGCGCAGCAAAGCGATAGAACGAAGCAACTAGCATAGCAATGATAGTAGTGAGATCCAAGGTGACGGTCATCTTGCCTGAAATCCCGCTAGGAAGAAGAACGAGTCCATGAAGAAGACAAACTGGAGTAGTCGAACGAATCCTCACAATCGCAACATTACCGGAACTAAGAAGCAACACCGGAAAGAAACAAATAACATGGTAAACACACAAGCATAAACATGGCATGATGCACAAAACAAGTATGATGCATGTCCGGTTTAATGAGGCATGGCATGGCAAAGTGCAACAACCAATACTACAAGTTAAGTGGAGCTCAATATGCAATGAGTTGCATATTGACAAAACACCACATTCAATTATTTAGTTATCTCTCATTTAAGCTACCCAACAATATTAAATGTTGTTAAACATGGCAAGAGGTGAGGCATAAGTAAACTAACTATTTAGGCAAGTTTAAATGAGGCGGAACAACAAACAACAATTCCGGAAAATCCCCACATGCATATTTCGAATTTGGTACTGTTCTGCCCTAAACCATATTTTAATGTTGTTAAGCAGTAAAACAAAGTGCACCATGTTAATCTATGCATTTTTCTAGCCCATTTACATATAAAGTTTATTTAAAACCGAGCTACGGTTATTTAGTTATGAAATAAATCATTTTAGCATGCCATTTGAGCAAATTTAAACAAACAGCATTTTAAAACATTTTAAACACGGATGAGAGTTGGATATTATGAAAGTAGATGGAACTCTAAGCATTTTACATGTTTACAACATTTTAATCCGATGCACGGTTGATGAGTTATTAAATGCATGGACATTGAGGGTTTTTCTGTAAAACTGTAAATCCTCGGATAATAGCTAAATTCGTCCAGAGAAAAAAAAACAAGACACGGGCCGAAACTGCTGGGCTCTGGGCGCTCATCATGGGCTGAGGCCCAGGTCGGTGGTGGCGGCTGGGCAGATCTGGAGCAGGCCGGATCTGGAGGGGAAACAGGCTGGGCCTTGGAGCTGGCTGATGACGCGGGGCCCACGTGGAAGGTTGAAGCGGTCAATGGGCATGGGCGAGCATCGAACTTGGGGCTGCGTGCGCTCCAGGAAGACGAGTGGTGGCGGCGCTGGTCTCGAACGACGACGGCGGCAGCAGGAACTCCGGCCGGCGAGGGCGCAGCTTGAGGAGGCGGAGAAGCGGGACTTGGGGACGAGCGAAGAGGAGGCGGCCCAGGCATGTGCGGTCGCTCGAAGCTGAGGACGAGCGGGCGTCGCAGCTCCAAGAACATGGCGGGGGCGAGATCCGGCGGTCTTGGCGACGGGGATGGCGCGGAAGCAGCCGAAACGGGCGGAACGGAGCGCGGGGAAGCCGTGACGTGGGGTCGTGGGGACTGATTCGCCGAAGTGGCGCGGTGACGAGGCCAAGGCTGAATGCTTTCGGTCCCTGCGAGAAGACGCAGAGGCAGAGAGAGATGAGATGATGGAGATGGAAGCAGAGGGAAGAAGGAAAGGGAAAGGGCGAGGGAGGCTCATCTGCTGGTGGCGCTGCTTGCGGCCGGCGGCGACGCAAGGGAGCACAGCGATGGATCGGGCCCGGGCGCAGCGAGGCTGGCAGTTGCGGGCGCTGAGCTACGGGAGGGAGGCAGGGAGCTGCGAGAGGCTCCATCGGTCGTCGGATCTTCGATCGGATGGTTGGGATGGAAGGGCGGCCTGGATCAGATCTGGTTGACTGGATTGGAGGGGAGAGGTGGAGGAAGGGGGTTGGCTCGCTGCAGATTTCGAGGAGGAGACCAAGGGTGGCGGCGGCTCGGGAATGAGTGGATGGATGGGACAGGATCCTAGTTTCTAGGGTTAGACTATTTAAATAGCTAGGTGGACTAGCTTAGGGGCAAAACAGACCCTCCTATCAAAATCGAACGGTCGAGAAGAAAATAGGTAGGGAGTCCAAATAAGAAAACAGAGATGTTTTCGGGATGTTTGGGGATGATCCGGATCCAACGGTGACGACTGAGCGGGTCGGGTTCGGGGAAGTTTTCGGACGCGCACAAGAGGGGTTTGACAAAACGCCATGGAGATAAAGGGTTTTGATGGGCTCAGAAAAGAGAGAGAAGAGAGCGGTCCGGTTGATCTGAGAGGGGTCAACAGGGACAAGGAAGAAGCGGCAACTACGAGCGAATGCAAGTTAAAAAAACAATGATGGAAACGAGTGCCGATGCAATGCAAATGATGCGATGATGAAATGCATGACATGAATAAAATGCAAAACAAAAGACAAAAACCCAACCACGAAGGAAATATCATATCGCATCTCCGGAAAAGGCAAGAGTTGGAGTTACAAATATGGAAAGTTGTATCCGGGGCGTTACAAAGTGGGCCTCTAGGATTTATTAGGAATTTCTGAAATAGTTATTGGGCTGCCCAAATAGACTAAATTCCAGCAATCCCCCACCAGATCCCAGAGGCACACAGAAATTTGCCTTTGGTTCCAAAACACTGTTTTATATACCGTTATCGAAGTGGAGACCGTTAAGTTGAACTTCCACCTAGAACTCTATGCTACACTAGTAAGCAACTTGAACAGTGGACTGGGCCTTGAACTGCAAGTTTTCTGCGAATCTAGCATCACATAAAGCCTTGACCGATACGTGGCTACCGTGGGTCTTCCCCGCGGGTGGATCTTATGCGTCATACTCTGTGACCTTTCATGAGTTTACTAGAGAGAACCCTACTCTCATAGATTGCAACGTTTGACAATCAGACTCATATATGTGTGTTCTTCAAAAGATGTTCTGCAGGATAACATCTCTGCTTAAATGAGCCACTTAGAACACATTAAGATATACATCAACCTGCCATGCAGATTTGGAGAGTATTGCATCTTCATGGAGTGGTATTGTGAATAGTAAGGATACTCTCCTCTCAGTTGACCAACAGCTTGTCTTCCACATCTAATCCATGGGATCTCCGATCACATAGAATAGGTTACCACTGTGAACAACTCATATTGTGGGTCTCATTCCCATCTCCCTCGATGCACTATCTATCACATTACGTGATAGACCCTTAGTAAAAGGATCTGCCAGATTTTTAGATGTTTGGATATAATCCAATGCAATAACTCCAGAGTTTCTCATTTTCCTGACAGACTTTAACCTTCTCTGAACGTGTCTTGATGACTTCATCTTATCCTTTGAGCTGCTCACTTTAGTGATCACAGTTTGATTGTCACAGTTCATAAGGATACCCGGTACAGGTTTCTCAACTACCGACAAGTCATTCAAGAGCCGACGAAGCCAATCTGCTTTGACCGTAGCTGTATCTAATGATGTGAGTTCTACTTCCATTGTTAACCTCGTTAAGATGGTCTGCTTGCAAGACTTCCAAGAAACAGCGCCACCTCCATGAGTGAATACATATCCGCTCGTGGCCTTTATCTCATCAGCATCTGAGATCCAGTTTGAGTCACTATACCCTTCAAGCACCTTTGGGTGCCTAGTATAGTGAATTCCATAATTCGCAAAGGTTGCCTTTCAAATAACGCAAAAACTCTCTCTCGAGCTTTCCAATGCACATCTCCTGGTTTTGAGACAAACCGACTCGGTTTGCTAACAAAGAAA
The DNA here is from genome assembly GCA_021605145.1 of Aegilops bicornis. NCBI lineage: Eukaryota > Viridiplantae > Streptophyta > Magnoliopsida > Poales > Poaceae > Aegilops > Aegilops bicornis. The sequence goes on from CM038673.1 coordinate 156,605,915, forward strand.
AGAGATGTCGAGTCTTGTAGCACCGCTAAGTACATAAGCGAGCCAATAACTGAGAATACTTCAATTGATCCCTAGCAATTCTTCGATTCTTTCAAGCAAAGACGCTAGCATCATATGGTGTTGGAGAGGGCTTGCAGTCACTATAGCCAAAGTGACTCAAGATCTTTTCCACATAGTGAGATTGAAGCAATGTAATCCCACCATCATCATCTCTCAACAACTTGATGTTCGTAATGACATCACCACTCCTAAATCCTTCATCTCAAAACAATGAGATAGGAAATCCTTGACCTCCTTAATAACATTCAGATTAGTTCAAAATCAAGACGTCATCAACATACAAGCAAAGCATAACTCCCTCACCCCCACCATGGCGATAGTACACACATTTGTCAACCGTTTCACAACAAAGCCTGCAAAGTTAAAGTTTTTTCAACTTCTCATGCCACCGCTTGGGTGCTTCCTTGAGTCCATACAAAGACTTCAAAGAACTTGCACACTTTCCCTTCACGACCATCTATTACAAACCCATCTGGTTGTTCCATATAAATTTCCTCATCCAACTCTCCATTTAGGAAAGCAGTCTTAACATCCATTTGATGAACGAGAAGACCATGTGAGGCAGCTAGTGAAGGTAGAACTCGAATAGTGGTCAGTCGAGCCACAAGTGAGTAAGTATCAAAGAAGTCTTCACCTTCCTTTTGGGTATAACCTTTAGCCACGAGCCGAGCCTTGTACTTTTTGATAGTACCATCAGGCCTAAGCTTCTTATTGAATACCCATTTGCATCGTATAGGTTTGCACCCATAAGGACGATCAGTTATCTCCCAAGTTTCATTCACCAAGATGGAATCCATCTCGCTCCGAACCGCTTCCTTCCAAGAGTCAAGATCTTCGGATGCATAGGCCTCTGAAATAGAACTGGGAGTATCATCTATGAGATACACAAGAAAATCATCACCAAAGGACTTTGCAGTCCTCTGTCTCTTGCTCCTAGTAGGAACTTCTTCGTTCTCCTTCACAGGATTTCAAAGTGTTCCATCGAAATGGCAGGTTCAGTAATTGTAACTGGTTCCTGATTCGATGAACTAGGCATCTCCTGATTAGATTAGGTAGCCATATCCTTCATGGGAAATATATCTTCAAAGAAAGTCGCATCATTCGACTCCATGATCGCATTCGACATGCATGTCGTGTACCTCAGATTTTACAACCAAGAATCTATAGCCAATGCTATGAAAAGCATATCCTGTGAAAACACGATCCACAGTTTTTGGTCCCAGCTTCCGCTTCGTTGGAATTGGCACATTGACTTTCGCCAAACAACCCCAGGTTCGTAGATAAGAGAGCTTTAACCTTTTCTTCTCCCATTCCTTGAATGGAGTTATCTCTTTGTTCTTTGTGGGAACTCGGTTTAGGACATGACATGCAGTCAATATCGCCTCCCCCCACCATGCCTTGGAGAGACCCGATGTGTCTAACATGGCGTTAACCAAATCAGTTAGAGTACGGTTCTTTCTTTCGGCCACCCCATTTGACGAGGTGAGTAGGGAGGCGTCCTTTCATGGATTATACCATGTTCCGCAAAAAAGCATCAAATTCATTGGAAAAATACTCTCCACCACGGTCAGACCTAAGCCTCTTGATTTTTCGATCAAGTTGGTTTTCCACTTCAGCTTTATAGATCTTGAAAAAGTTCAAAGCCTCATCCTTAGATTTCAGAAGATACACACGGCAGTATCTAGTGGAGTCGTAAATTAACGTCATGAAATATTTATTTACACCTTTTGTCAAAACACCATTCATTTCACATAGATCTGAATGTAAAAGTTCTAGTGGTGCAATATTTTGCCTCCGCAATCATGTGAGACTTACGAGGTTGCTTAGCTTGCACACACACTTGACACTTAGATCCCTTGATGGTGGTGAAACTAGGGATTAAGTTCAACTTTGCTAGTCGCGACATGCAACCAAAGTTAACATGACAAAGACGTGAATGCCACACATTTGATCCACTATTGTTGCAAATATGATTAACAACTTTATTGCAAACGTCTGATAAGGATAAACGAAATAGGCCTCCTGACTCATAGCCTTTACCAACAAAGGTTCAATACTTGGATATTACAAATTTATTCGACTCAAAAACAAGCTTATCACCATCTCTACACAGAAGAGATCCGCTAACAAGATTTTTATTGACGGAGGGGACATAATGCACGTTCTTCAGCCGCACGATCTTCCCCGAAGTAAACTTCAGATCGACCGTGCCAACACCACGAACAGAAGCACTTGAACCGTTGCCCATCAAAGACGGTTGAAGTCCATGCGGTCCGATAAGACAAAAACATGGAAATATCACCGCATACATGCACATTAGCACCCGTGTCAATCAACCAATCAGAGAATGACATACCGAAAGAATAGTGGAAATATACCATACCCAGCATCCTTCATGTCGTTGTCTCCAATGAAAACATTAGCGGTCTTGCCGCCTTTCCTGTGATGACGCTTGTCATAGCGATTGGGGCAACTAGGAGCCCAATGATCAGGATCTCCACACACATGACAAGCACCTTTCTTCTTGTCACTCTTCTTCTTGAAGTTCGTATGTTGTACAGCCTTGTTCTTCCCATCAAACTTTGCTTTGCCATCAAGCTTGCCCTTGTTCTTGAACTTGTGGGACTGGAAGTTTTTCTTACATGCCAGATTGGCACTAGATCCTCCCTCAATACCTCGAGCACGTGTGTCCTCTGCTCTCGCCTTTTCTTCCACATCAAGAGTACCAATGAGATCCGGAACGGAAAACTCCTGTCTCTTATGCTTCAGTAAGGTAGCAAGGTTCCTCCATGAAGGAGGAAGCTTAGTGATGATACCCCTGGCAACAAACTTGTCCGGTAGCATGCAATTTAAGTGCTCAAGTTCTCTAGCAAATGACTGTATCTCATGAGCCTGCTCAACCACGGAGCGCTCTTCACCATCCTGTATTCATAGAATTGCTCCATGATGTACAGCTCAAGGTCTGCATCCGAGACCCCAAACTTGGCCTCGAAAAGGCCCCACATATCTTTTCCATTGTCAATTGACGCATAAGCATCAACTATGTTCTCACCAAAAACACTCAAGAGAGGAGCCTTAAACAGAGTATCCATTTTTTGAAAAGTTTGTGCCTGTTGGGCATCTTGCTCTCCTTCAGGTTTGCCAAGAGTGGCGTCATAACAGCTCATGGTCTGAAACCATAAGACTGCTCTCACGCGCCACCTCTTATAGTGGATACCTTCAAACATAGGAGGTCTCATGGAAGGAGCAAAACCACTCGGGGTAAATTGCCTATAATAAGGTTTTTGGATTGTTGGAAATGTGAGCAATTTACCAAATAATTTTACTAACGAAAATACTAGATAAAGCATGACTAAAATAGCAAATATAAAGCAAGTCATGCAATCTGACAGAGAGAAGGTAAACATCGTCTGCATATATGAACTTGAGGTAACACATCTAGAATGACACTAGATGAAGTTGCTTATACGACATAGAACCTAACATACGTAGGGCGTAAACTAGAGCCAAGAATCTGTAGCAGGACTTCTAATGAAAGGATAAGAACATGTACGCACAAAGCAGCAGCAGGTTACCGGACTTGGTCGGTGTCCTCGCCGCCATGTCGCCGAGGAGGTCGTGGACGTCGGGGAAGAAGTCTTCGTCGGGAAGTAGTCGTCGGCGACCGGATCGTCCGTGATGAAGCAGCCCGATGGTCGCTACCGAGCGCTCCCCAAAAACCTTATCACCCTTCTCCCATACATGACTCAAAAGGTGCGGTATCGGAGGCCTACTGTCCCGACGTGCGGTGCACGCCGCAAGCCGGGATGAGGAAGACAACATCAGCTCAGAGATGGAACCGATGGCGAGGGAAGGAGTAGTTCTGGTGCGTCTTGCTGAGAGGAGCGATCTCCCTTTTACAGGCGCAAGAGAAGGAGGCGAGAGGGCAGCGCCGGGAGCTGAAAGGAACGAGGGAGACGAAACAAACAGACAGCAGCCGAAGGATGCAGCGTTCGTATTCAATGTCCAGTACAGCAAAAACTTTTCAGCTTCCGAGTGACCTTTCGTATACCCATATACCCGTAGTGCATGGCAAAAATTTAGACATCGGCTCGTTCCCGTAACCCGCGGCGCGGCGGAGCACGCGTGGATGTCCCTCTTGTTCTCATGCTCATACAAGTGGGGAAGGAGCCTCCCTTATAAAGAGGTCCAACCCCCTCTAAATTAGCAATGTGGGACTATACTTTAGTAGTATCCCTTGCCTTGTACAAATGGGCTAAGTGGGCCTCTAGGATTTATTAGGAATTTCTGAAATAGTTATTGGGCTGCCCAAATAGACTAAATTCCAGCAGAGGCGTCATATGTCAAGATGATGGTGACCCTTTGGGCACTATGAAAGGCAAAACGAGATGTACTCCTTGAAAACAAGTTTCGAAGCCCCTATGCGACCTGCCATTTTGTTGCAGATTTTGTTTATGAAATACAGGTACTGAATGAAGTCCAAAGAGGCCCGGTAAGAATTTCAACGCCTGCTCAAGGTCGCTGGATCCCTCCGCCTCATGGAATGTCAAAGGGAAATGCTGATGGAGCTATAACAGAGGGAAGAAAAAAAGTGCAGCAGCTGCAATTTTTAGAGCAGCAGATGGAAAGTTTCTGGGTGCATCCGTGCTGGTCCTAGATGGGACTCTAGAATCATCGTGTGTGGAGGCCATTGCGTGACGGGAGGCACTGGGCCTTCGGAAAGATCTTTACTTGGGTGGGACGATCATAATTTCCGATTGTGCATCTGTTGTTAAAGCTCTGAAAGATAGAAGTGAAGGACAAAACACTGCAATCATAAAGGAGATCACGACTCTTCAGAATGATACTGCAAATGCTATTTTTTATCACGAGAGTAGAGTAGTTAACGTAGATGCTCATAATATAGCAAAATTTTCTCGGACGTGAATTTTTGAGACATAGTGGCATGCAAGGATGGATTCTGAGTTGTCCATATGTGCAATGAGATTAACACTTAATATAACAAATTAATGAAAGCAAAGTCATACGATGGATTAATTTGCCGAATACACATATGTGATACGCGAAGTACGTGGGTTGAGCAACCTCATCTTAAATGGGTTGGTGGGCTACACATCTGTTTTACTGGTGTTGTGTTAATGCGACTCGGGCCATTTAAATTGATGTTTAAACATGTGTCTCGAACCTGTACGCCTTGAATGACAATTAACAAGTGTGGGCTTGCTGTTTTGTTGTGTTTTGTTTTCCCAAATTTATTGTTGTGTCAGCATAACTGAGGTAAATTATCAGAGCCATGTGTTCATATTAATGCTGTATTACTACCACTCGCTCTACTGTTTCTTGCTGTCCATATGGCATGCACTCACTCTAGGCTATCATTTGCGATCCATATAATATGCACTCTACTGCTTCTTGCTGTTTGACAATGTTGGGATAGGATACTACTCCCTCCGTTCCTAAATATATGTCCATCTAGACATTTCAAATGGACTACCACATACGGATGTATGTAGACATATTTTAAAGTATAGATTCATTTATTTTGCTTTGTATATAGTCATTTGTTAAAATATCTAGAAAGACAAATATTTAGGAACAAAGGGAGTAGATGGAGCCTCGTTTACTGAATGGTGCCATTTGGATTCCACCAGTCATTGATTGTGCATGTTAAGAATATATTAACGCTCCCTCGCGAATATGGCTGTGTAGATGACAATATGGATTAGAGTGCTCATATGTTTTGCTTATAATTTCTAGAAAAAATTTAAATTTTCTCCTATGAATAAATAGTAACTCACACACATCTAATATGTATAAGAATATTTATAATTAACTTATAGGCAACTATTACATTTAGGCGGTTAGAGCATTAGCACTCGACGGGAATCAAGAATGATAAACTACTATGTCGCCCTAAGAATCCTAGATACATCTGCACGTTTGACTCCACAACATGAACCTCAACTTGTGGTGACAAGTGGGAGTAGAGGGAGTTTATCGCCATGGGTGTCACTGGATGAGCTAAAGAACCGCTCTGGGACATTGATGAACACCTAAACAGTGCTGGAGAAGCTGGTGCTATGAGAGAGAGAGAGAGGGGGGGGGGGGGGGGACGAGGAAAATCGACTGCAATATAGCTATGACTCTACATCTCCATTCTTTTCGAAAGGAGCTCTCTATATATATCTCCAAGGACGAGTTCTAGCGAGCTATGCACTTGAATAGTGTGCATGAACTAGAGAAGAAGGATGAACAGTGTGCATGAACTAGAGAAGAAGGATGAACAGTGTGCATGAACTAGAGAAGAAGGATGACAGTGTGTATAAACTAGGGAAGGATAAGTGAGAGAGGAGTTGTTGGATGAAAAAAGGATTGGGAGAAAATGCAGATGGTGGTTCAGTTAGAGCATGACTAATAGAAGAGCCCACTGCCGGCTCTATACCAATGCCACATCATCAAGGGCCTTCATGCAAGAATGCTTATATAATAGGCAGGCTGTAGATTAGTGACTACAGCATTCAATGCTTACATATGAAGTGGAGCATAGAAACGTAAATAAGTGGTAGGTGCGAAGAAGGCGCCCGCTTTTAGCTAGCAGGCCGGCTGCATGCTGGCTTTAGTTTCTCGTAGCTTGCGCCATAGCCGGGCGATATGCGAAGCGCCAGCTGCGCTCTCTCTCTTCGTTTCTCACTCTTCCAGTTAAAATTTTGCTGACATGGACCATGTTATAGCCAGCTAACTAGGACCTGTTATAATTGCTTTTATTGTCTCTTAATTGTAACGTCAAGGGACATGCAGGTGGTACAGGTTGCCAATTAACTCTTCTAAACAAATAGCGTTGGATCAGTGCACATTGTCTGATGGGGCATACACATTTATTGACTGTGAAATACATGGACTATATGACACTGATACGTTGCCAAGAAATCCTTATATGGGGCTCATTGTATACAACCTGCAGGAATCACGTGGCAATCGACGGGATGATACCAACCTCGCGTGGCACCACATGCATTTTCGGATTTTCTCTAGCTTTAGAGCCAGGACGCCATGTCTGGCTGGTTGACCCGCCGAATTTTGTAACAAACATTATTGAGATTTAATTACTATAGTTGGGCGGTCCTAAGAAAAAGCGCTCTCTCTCTCTCACACGCGATCCCCATTTGCCGCCGCCATGAACGCCGGCCGATTGAAGCTATCTCCGGCGGTCTCCGGCGCGTCCTAGCACCCCCCGAGCTCCATTTCCTTCGATCGACCTTCTCCACGGCGTCGATCCGACGCTCGCGTCCTCCTCTGCCGCCACGGTCTCCGGCGCACGGCGCCGTCATGGACGCTGGCGCTATCTCCTGCGCCACCGGCTGGACTTCCTCGACGCCGTCTGCGTACTTCCGTGCTGCTCCGCCTTCTTCCCCGTGGCCTGCTGCCCCACGTCCGTCGGCCTGCCCGACGAGGTGGTCGTCGGCGCCATCTCCTGCGCCTACATGTGGCCGTGATGCTCTGCCTCCGCTACAACCTCACCATGGTGAGCTCTTCTCCACTTCTTTTCTGTGTTCTGAGTCCGTGGCTGTTGAGCCACGGTTATGGTGGTCACTTGGGTTGCTGGCTAATGTTCTATGATCCTCTCTGGTTAGGATTTCGCACGGTAGTGATTCCTAGGTTCTAGGAATCATGTACTGTCGCTCCTAATTATAGTAGCCGGAAACAGGGAACGGTAGGTCGTCCCTCGATCCCGATTCATCGACCCGGAATCGGATTCGGGAACGAGGTCCGATTCGGTACGATTCGATGAAGATTCGGCGTCCCCGCAGCCTGCTCCTCGATTCAGGTTCGAGGATCCAACAGCCAAAACGCGAGGCATAATTTACTCAAGCCATCGTTTCTTTTCTTAAGGACTCCTCGTTCTTCCTCCAGTCCATTAATTGCAAGGGATCCATTAACAGCAAGGAATGCTAACCGTCAGGGAGTCGTCGTTCTTCAGGAACTGCGTTCCTCGACCCAGGGTACCGTACCGGGTTCATCGTACCCAAACGGATTGGATCGCGTCCCCGCTATAAAAAAATCGTTCGAGAGATGTATACCCTCGTTGTACCCTATTTTTTTCAACCACCGACTCTCGTCCCTCGTTCCTGCTCCTCGTTCCCACCGTACCGGAAACATGGCAACTTATTAACCTAATTGGTCACTGTGGAAGTACTATCCTGTGTTCATGGACCGGATATGGTGGATTTGATTGTTCCTGGTCAGTGTTGCACCTGTGGTTATCTGCCCTGTTTATGGTTTCGTCTAATTCTAGGTTTAGGAATATTCCTGTTTAAGCTAATAGCCACTGCTCAGGTCTAATTGTATTTATGGACTTGCTGTTGACCATGTGGTACTTGTTAGGAGCTATAGATCATGGTGGTCATGTGATGGCACTGGTTGGTTAATCCATTGGGTTTTCTCCTAAATTTCTAGGGTTCTCCCTACTGTACACATGTCATATGCCCCTGCTTATAGTTCACATATGAATGGTGTAATTGCCAAGGTTATTGTTAGGAGCTACTTGTTCTGTTGGTTCATTGTTGTCTCAAGCTTTCCCGACATATGTTCTACAACTTATGTATTTACTTAAGTACAGCTATGCTGTTGGTCATGTTATACTCCTGTAGATATACAAGTACTAGTTGTATTTAGTTATATGGCTACTGCCATACCATTGTACTTGTTTTTATACTACTATATTGTTTTAGTAGCATTGGTTTAAAGGATATAATAGTTCCTTTATTTGTAGAAATTATATTGCTTTACCTTGTTCAGTTTAGAATAGCTTCTATTACTGTATAATTTCTTTGTAATTAGTAACCCTTCCATGTCTTCGTATTGTTCTGCTTTTAATAAATCTGTACAACTATAGTTCTTGTTCTTGTATTTATTACAGCTATGATCTAGCCCAAGTGTTGTGAGGTGCTGGGTGTCCCTGCATACAGAAAAGTACCCCTGTGTATGTGGTGCAGATGTGTTCTGCATAGAAGCAGATCTGTTTATGTGAGCAACAATGGCCTAATTCTTCTACTGGTTATGGACTATATCTTTCTTTTCCAATTTTCCCTCTCCTAAAATCTGGTAATGAACAGATGCTATACTTGCTCTTCCCCACTCTTTCTTTCTCTCTTTCTCTCACTGATAAGAACAGGTGCTTTCTTGATTCTTAGCCAATGATGTTGCACTGAGGCTCTTCTCTGGGATTTAACAGGTGCTACACTTATATGCTCCGATGAGGACAGAGTCCTAGCATCTCTAGGCTGTCTGAGGACATCTCCTCCCCAAACCTACCTCAGGTTCTTGTGTAGCTTGGTCTTAGGGATTCTGGCAAAGCCTTCTTCTTGTGGTGTGCCTCCTCCTGGCTGCTTCACACTAGTTTCTCTGGTTTGGGTTTGGTCCAAGTCCTGTTTGGTACAGCTGTACCAGTGGCTATCAAACTCTCTCCACGGCTGCTGCTCTATTTAAAAGTGCTCTGGATGGGTGACTCAGCTGTGTGCTTGTTGTGTGTGCTGCTTGTGCTGTCCTTGCGTGAGTCTCTGGTGCTGGTGGTGTTGACAGCAGCTGCTTGCTGTTGTCAAGCTCTCCTTGATGTCTATCTTGTAAGCTGCTGGGTGGCTAATTGCGGTCCTGGCCGTCTGGGTTTGATCTATATCTACTTATGGCTTTATGCTGAGGCTGAACAGTGACTCATATCTATTGTCACTGGACAAAGGATATGCTACAATGGTGTAGTCTAATAATTGGCTTTATACATTACCTTTGGTGCCTTAATTCCCTGGAGCTGATTCTTATAGTTGGTCTTTGGTTTTGGCGCTTGATTCACTACTGAATGATGTTGCTTCTCTGGTTTGGCTCATTGGCTCTAAATTCTATGGTTTTCTCCATTTGGCTTCTCTGATCAAGATCACTTATGATCCAAGATCCTGACTATGATTGTCTGGATTCCAAGTGTTAGCTCCTACAGCTATGCATTTCCCCAAGTGGGAATGCTACAGTTTAATCCTAACCCAACACTCTTGAAGCAAAGAAGGAGAAGATCCAGAGAAGATCTTAGATACTATAGTTTTAGGAAATAGATAGATTAGTTTAGGATTTTTATTCTCAAGTCCTTTGTAACTCAAGAATGTAATTTTATTAATTGTTTTTTCTGGTTTCTTTATAATATGACTTTGTGTTATCCATTTGTATTATTTATTATTGAATTAATGTTGGAATCTTATTCATTTATTCTTAATTATTTAAATGCATTTCTATTTCATAAATGAAATGTAGTTTTGCACTTATGTCCTTTTTATTTCAACTATTTGAATTGTGGACCAATTACTCAAATAAGGTCAAAAGTCATGTCCAATTTCCATTTGAATCCAAACTGATTTTAAGTTTGAATGAAAGATTTAAAATTTCCTAGGTTTTTGCTTGCATGAATGCAATGCACAATCAAAAAAATCCCGCTCTCTCTAACTACGGGTCATTCATTACGATTCAGATTAGACTTGCGCATATGAGGGCATACTGTTTATCCATACGAATTGTTTGCGACGAGCAAAAAAAAAAACACAAATGGTTACCCATATCAAGTTGTGTGCGATAGACGACATACATGTCACTTAGGATCAATTGTTTGTGACTAGCAAAAAAGCACAAACGGTTACCCTCGGTCCAGATGTGTGCGATAGAGGGCATACAAGTCATTCGGATAAACTGTTTGCGATGATCCAGAAGAACATAAACGATTCGTCTTAACAAGATATGTGTGATACCCAACAAACGGGCCAGGAATCAGAATTGTGTGGGAAGACTGATAATAGCACAGATGATTCATCTAATAAGTTGTGTGTGTTGTGGGCAAACACTTCCTGGTAAACAATTGTCAGCGATTGATGAAATCATCACCGACGGGTTCCGTATTTAATCATATGCTATGTGATTTGCTCTGTCTGCACAACATCTATACTTTGTCTACATAACAACTACATACATTCTTATAACAACATGATTGCATAAGCAAAATAAACATCCAATTGCATAACTGACTACAGACAACATTTGCACACCTAAGTAAACAATGACATGCATAATAAACTATGAAAAACTATCATAAAATCATCTACTTCTTGTTGTGACACTTGCCCTTGCTCTGCTTCCCGTTGGATCCCTCACCGTCTTGGGGAAGGAGGCACTTCCTCATGTGAACAATCCACTTATACATCTCGTAGCTTGTGTACGCCTCCTTGGCCGCGTACTCGACATGATATTCGCCCAATTTCTCCATCCAAGACTGCTCTTGTTGTAGGCATCCCTTCATGTCTCTATAGTAGGGGTTGATGATGGCCGCATCAAGGTCAACCAAGGAGTCCTTTGCCTGCTTCTTGCTGTCCCAGATCATGTATTGGCCCAGGATGTCGGCAAGCTTCTAGCAAGCGATGCCCGAATTCTTGAGCACCTTTATATCGTTGGTGGTGTCCACCGCAGCGAAACTGTAGTCAGGACTATAGACAAATCTGGCGAAATGCTCGCAAGGCCTTATGGCCAGGAAGTAGTAGAGGACGAGGACATGATGGCGCACGCACATCTAAGCGACGAAGACCTTCCTCAACAAGCAACTGCTCCATAGTGTGGATGGAGTTCTCCACCCAGATCGGGTCGTTGGTGGATACCTCCGAGAGGTCCGTGAACCTTTTGTGGGTGTCCACTATGGCACACATGGTGAACTACTGCTCATCGTCAGCAGCCATTGGAAGCGCCATTGGAGTTGCACGGGATATCCTCTCTGTACTTGTCGCCGTGAGTGTGCTTCTTGTGTTATGAGGCACGATCAAAAGGTTGAAGAGAGACAATGGTTAAATGGCAGCTGGAATAAATGGGGGCCACGCGACCTGTAATCGGCACATCTTGTCACCGCGTTCCTGGCGGAGGATTCCTGTGCATGCTTGAGCACCGCACACACTTTTCAGTTGTCCATGCATCGGCTCGAAGAGGCGCCAATGTATCGTTAGTGAGCCCGTTCCCGCGCACAACCGCACAAGCTTCCCGCCTGACTCGTTTGGCCACGCGTCGGCTCAGAGTGGGGCCAATTGTGGGCGTTTATTGGCAAAAGCATTGAAAAAATGAAGTGTGTGGAATGACTTAAACAGTGCACACATTCGATGATAAGTTTACTCGTGTGTGATGAGGTCAAGGTTACACAGATGGGTAAAGAGGGACACTCATGTGCGACAATTCTCGACACTGCATACAATTGTTCGTTGTGAATTGTGCACTCTACAGGGCACATAGTTGAATAAACAAACTGTGTGCAATAATGTCAAAGATTGATATCGAGTCCGCAATATAGATCATTTGCGATGAGATCGACAGGCGAAACACATGCTAGAAATGGTAAATAAAATCAAGTCCATTACATATTGAAGGTCCAGATATTAATCGTCCTTTGCATAATAAGGTCAAAATAGTACTACCAATATACGAGTCTCATACAATATGATTTCAATGATTGTATCACAAAGGCCAAAAATATTGCAAGGTTTAAATTCCAGAATTACAAATATTACAAGGTTCAAACTGATAATAGAAATAAACTTCAGCTTATGTAGAACCTTTGTCATGCAGTTGTAGACGCCCGCGTTGATCAGCTGAACATGAACATATGAGAGGTTCAAACTGATATTAGAACTAATTTCGCCAGTTCAATATTTGTGCAAAGGGGTCGGCCACTAACAAGTCATGTATGGGCTTGACATAATGACTTCTTATTACTCTGTCACCTGAACTTCCAAAATGAAATTCACCTTCCGCAGAGCCTTTTCCATTCTTCTGTAGCCGCCAGCGCTGATCAGCAAACCATTCATTTTTGCACGCTAAATGTACGGCAAACCTCATTACCTTTAGCACACTTTCTCTCATAATAAAGAACCTTGCGAATATAATCTCCAGTAAGGTCCCTCGGTAGGAGTTCAAAGTAATTTCTGGGAGATGGAGATCAAGGCATTCGATGGGATTGTTATATTGCATCATATTATCCACTACCAGGCCTGATCGTATCTGTAGAAGAAGAGAACGTATTAGTGCCTACATGCAGTTTTGAACACTATGGGCCTCTTTGATTTGCAGGATTTAAAAAAATACACGATTAGAGTGACATGCCATCTTCGATCCTACATGATTACCATGGGTGTTTGATTACACTCTAGGAAAATGTAGGATTCTTCACAAGAGGTTGGAGTAGATGGAAATTTTCCTATGAAAACTAGTACAACTAAATCCAAAGACAAATACTTATGGATTGTAATCATATGAATCAAGCAACCACTATAGAAAAAAAATCTATGTATTGAAATCCAACAAAATTCCTTTAGTAATGGTAGTACATTCGTCATTGTAAACTTGGGAAAAGGTACCAAAAATTAAACTACCTTCTGGTTAACATTTAACAGGAAAAGGAGCATCACCTTGATATATAGCTTCTCTAGGCATGGAAAGCACCTCGGGAATCTAACAAATTGCTCCAGGCCAGGGCCGATAGATTCTAGTGCCAAGACCTTTACTGTGCGCGCAGATGGGGTCAAGCTTGTCAGAATCATTTTTTGGATGACAGACGAACATACATCTTGAAAATTAGAAAAATGTTATTTTCAAGAAGAAGGAGACTGTTGTACCTCATCGGCTATGGATCTAATAACAAGTTCAGAGAATTTGACAGACGCCCAACACTGTCCATTTCGGTGCATGAATGACCCTGATTCTTGTTGGACCTTGTTGATCAACTACAAGCAATCTCTCAAGTAAAGGCGCGTCCTGAATGACCATATCGTGATACACCTTTTGTGATCTCCTTTTGCAGCACAAGCAACACTGATAAATTGTCTGGAGATTCGTGGAGGCGATGTGGAGGCTACTCAACCCATTGATCACCTGAAGATGAATGTACTCTAGTGCAGTACAGCCGTAGAGTAGGCGCTCCATGTCCTCCTTGGGGATGCACATGGCGACGAGCTCGAGCTGCTTCAATCGAGGGAGAAAAAGAGAGGTCACAAATTAATTTGCGGGAAATGGCGGTTCATGAACCTGGCGCGCGTAGCAGGGGCGCAAGGTGGAGCACGGACAATGGTAGTGAGCGCATATGTCCATCATTAAAACTGAGCTCCTTGAGCTGATCTAGGGCAGGGGATAGGATTAAGTCATCAAGCTTGTCTTGGACCTTGTTGTTGGAATGGAACTTGCCCATGTTAAGGCCTCTGATTAGGCCATGGTGCGAGCTGAGGATCTGGGACAATGCATTCAAGCGTTTGCGATAGCCATGGCAAAGCTTGTGGTCGTCGATGAGGTTGAGAGGGGCGCCATAGGGGGCACCACACCCGGGAGAGGACATTTTTCTGCGCTCCAGATTTGATTTGGAGGAGGGAGATGATGAGTATCAACATATCATCGGGGAGGTTGTTGATGAAGTTCAGTGAAAGGATCGATACGGTCGACTAGAGGGGGGTTGATTAGAGACTACAAATTTTAATCTTCCTTGTCTATTTTAAGGTTTAGAGGATAAATAGGGTTCACTAGATATGTAACTAGGTGAACACAACGTATATGACAAGCAAGCTTAAAGCAAAGTATGCTAGGCAACAATCTTGAAAGCACAAGTGCTCCCTAGGTGATTTTGGTAATTAATGTCAACATATATCTTGTTGGACTAATGTTTTTATCAAGTACATTTCAGATGAGTTCAACAATGGAGTGGCATGACAAGAGGATGTGGAACCTCTTCAAAATGCCAAGGACAAAGATTGGCAAAGGCTCAAGACTCTGCTATTTCATTTTAGTGATCCAAGATCACATTGAGTCCATAGGAAAGACAATACTATTAAAAGGGGATGAGGTGTTGCTTAATGACTTGCTTGCTCAAGTGCTTAGTGATATTGCTCCAAAACCCTCCGCCACTTTCTCATTTCCACATATGTCCAAAACCTAAAGGCAATCTCGGCCCCACCGATTTGATCTATCTAGCGCCACTGAGTTCACCTGACATAGCCACTGCCAGAAACCCTAATCAATTCGGTCACACCGATACGGATCTCGGTCTCACCGAGATGGCCTTGTAAACTCTCTATTGCCTATTGCAATTATTTTGGTCTCACCGAAATGTGCAATCGGTCCCACCGAGTTTGTCTGACCAACTCTCTGTTTGATCAATTGCTGAAATCGGTCTCACCGAGTTCATGTGATCGGTCGCACCGAGATGAGGTTTGACCTAGCCCTAGCGATTTGATCTCGTCAGTCCCACCGAGATTCCTAATGTTCACATTTTGAACTAGATCGGTCTCACCGGGTTTCTCTGTTCGGTCTGACCAAGTTTGGTAAAATGTGTGTAATGGCTAGATTTTGTGTGGAGGATATTTATTATATACCCCTCCACCCCCTTCTCCATTTGTGAGAGAGCCATCAGAACGTGCCTAAACTTCCACTGCTCATTTTCTGAGAGAGAACCACCTACTCATGTGTTGAGACCAAGACATTCCAATCCAACCACAAAAATCTTGATCTCTAGCCTTCCCCAAGTTGGTTTCCACTCAAATCATCTTTCCACCATAGCCAAATCTGTGAGAGAGAGTTGAGTGTTGAGGATACTATCATTTGAAGCACAAGAGCAAGGAGTTCATCATCAACACACCATCTATTACCTTTTGGAGAGTGTTGTCTCGTAGATTGGTTAGGTGTCACTTGGGAGCCTCCGTCAAGATTGTGGAGTTGAACCAAGGAGTTTGTAAGGGCAAGGAGATCGCCTACTTCGTGAAGATCTACCCAAGTGAGGCAAGTCCTCTATGGGGAATGGCCATGGTGGGATAGACAAGGTTGCTCCTTCGTGGACCCTTCGTGTATGGAGCCCTTCATGGACTTGCACAACCGTTACCCTTCGTGGGTTGAAGTCTCCATCAACGTGGATGTACGATAGCACCACCTATCGGAACCACACCAAAAATCTCCGTGTCTTCATTGCGTTTGCACACTCCAATCCCCTCCCTTTACTTTCTTGCAACTAGCATGCTTTACTATTTCCGTTGCTTATACTCTTGCCATGCTTGCTTGAAGTGTGTTGGGAATGCTTAAAATTATGCTAATCTACAACCTCAACTTGAAGAACATAAAAATTGCCACCTTTACTTGTTGAGTTTCTAATCACCCCCCCCCCCCTCTAGACACCTCTCCTCGATCCTTTCAAATCTAATTAGCAAGCCGACAAGCATACACGACAAAGTAAAGTGCGGGAAAGGATTAACCACAAGTTAGGCGAGGACGCAGATTTTATCCTGAAGTTCACTCTTCCTTAGGGAAGAGCTACTCTCCGTTTAGAGCGGTGCCGGAGCCCAAGCTTGTGGAAAGCCACGAAGGCTCACCGTAGTCTCTTTCGAGTCACCCCCAATGGATGAGCCTCAAATCACTCGGGGTTGGTCTTGAAAGCGACCACCACACCTTTACAAACTTCTCCGGAGCACAGCACAAGCAAGGAAGCTTCCGGACAAACCTCTAACTACCTAGGATCCCAAGATCCAAGAGTAACAAGTCAATTGGGGACCACACATTTCTAACTTCTTTGGAGCACAACACAAGCAAGGAAGCTTCCGGAGGAACCTCTAACTTCCTAGGAGCCCAAGCTCCAAGAGTAATAAGTCAACGGGGAAGAAATGTTGCGGGGAACGCAATTTGGTTTGGTCAAGATGTAGATCGCGTCTTGCTCTCCCAATCCCCAAAGTTTCAACAAGTTTTGGTGGAGGGGTTGAGAGTATTGAGCAAAATGAGGTGTAGCAATGGTGGAGCTCAACAAGATATTAGGGTCGGGCATGGAGGAACAAGAAGGGGGCCTTTTATAGTGTTTGTGCTCGGGTGGCCGTTTCTGCCCGTTGGACCCCGTGCGCACGAGCTAAGTCAGCCCCGTGTGCACGGGGTACTCAAAGACTTTCACACCACCCCGTGCGCACGGGGGTCAAAAGACCCCGTGCGCACAGGGTACCCAAAGAGTTTACGCAGTACCCCGTGC
Source organism: Aegilops bicornis (assembly GCA_021605145.1). NCBI lineage: Eukaryota > Viridiplantae > Streptophyta > Magnoliopsida > Poales > Poaceae > Aegilops > Aegilops bicornis. The sequence goes on from CM038673.1 coordinate 156,623,022, forward strand.
GCACGGGGGTCAAAAGACCAGATGCGCACAGGGTACCGAGAGAGTTACGCAGTACCCCGTGCGCACGGGGGTCCAAAGACCCCGTGCACACGGGGTACCCAGTGACTTTCTGTTGCTGGCAAGTACCACATGCACGCACACTACGGATTTGAGTGGTAGGAATGGGTAGGCTAGTGTATATGGTTTGGCGATGGCATTCCCACACAACTTTTATCCACATCGACCCCTCTTAATAGTGCGGTCTTTCCTACGACTCAAAGCGAACCGAAACTAAAACCTTTGAATCACCGGTAGACCACGCCTTTGAACTTTCTGAATTGGGCGGTTGATGTAGTCGAACTTTCTTCATGAGCCACTGATCGAGTACCGAACGTACGACACCTCCGAGTTTTGCACACGTTCAGCTCGGTGACGTCCCTCCCCTTCTTGATCCAGCAAGATGTCGAGGTAGTAGATGAGTTCCGTCAGCACGACGGCGTGGTTGTAGGTGTCAAAACCGGCAGATCTCGGGTAGGGGGGCCCAAGCTATGCGTCTAAGGATCAATGGTAACAGGGGACCAGGGGACACAGTGTTTACCCAGGTTTGGGCCCTCTTAAAGGAGGTAAAACCCTACTCCTGCTTGATTATATTTGAAGAGTATGAATATTATAAGAGTTGATCTACCTCGAGATCGTGATGGCTAAACCCTAGATCTCTAGCCTATGAGTATCCTGATGATGGTAATTAAGATAGCCTCTACGGACTAACCCCTCCAGTTTATTACACACCGAAGGGGCCTAGGGTTTGTACATGGTCGGTTCATAAGGGAAGGAAACACCCGGACTCTAATCTTGCCGTTTACGTATGGAGAAGTCCCATCCGGACACGGAGAATAATCTTTAGCTTGATCTTTTACGGCACATCCACCCCGGCCCATACTCCTGGTCTGGACACATGAGAACCCCCGAATCCGGGACTCCCTCAGTAGCCCCCGAACTTGCCTTCAATGACGATGTAGTATGCGGATATAGGTCTTCGGCTTTGCAAGGCGGGTTCTCCACCATACTCCGGCTTAACGATAGTCCGGCATCGACTTCTGCGTCCAGTCTTTATGATTCCTTCCTGTCATCGCCTCGATTTCCACGCATCTGCGCGAATGCGAACGGTCCATTACCTTTATATTTTAATTTTTTCAATAGGAACAGGCGGTGCTTATATAATGAGGTTAGATCTCCAAAACGCCATCCCACATCGCCCCAAGAGCAACAGAGCAAACCACGAAAAAAAGCTCAAACCATGGCTAGTGTCCCTGGCTCCTCCTCGCGTCCTCATGGCCCTCAAGAGGGGGATTGGCAAAGTTGTTCTGTATCCCATCTTCAGCTCAATCGTCTCCAGATGCAAGGATATCTTCCCCCAGCGGATCTAGTCTATGTACGGGCAGGATTAACTTCTATGGACGATGATGCATTGGTAGAGAATTTCCCCAATCGCAGCCAAGGGGAGAGGGTGTGCTTCATCTCGTTCCTTTTGAGGGGCGTAGGATTCCTGATCCACCCTTTCCTCAGGAGTCTACTGCAATATTACGGGATCCAACTGCACAACCTCACACCAGGTTCCATTTTGCATATTTCTGGTTTTGTCGCCCTTTGCAAGTTATATCTAGGCTGTGAGGCTCATTTTGAACTATGGAAAAAGTTCTTTTGCCTCGTCCCCCACCACTAGGGCGGAGGGTCCATATTCAAAGTGGGCAGCGCCGAAGTATGGCGCATAGCCGGATCCGGTTACCCAGTCGGGACTCCAAAGAGGGGGTCCGACGAATGGTCTTCAGAATGGTTTTACATTGAGGATGTTCCTCTTCCGGACCCTGTTCGGCGCGAGCTTCCCGAATTCTCCAGTGCTCCTTTGAAGAAGCTATTCAGCTGGCTCCCCAAGTCCCCCAGACAAGAGGATAGTGCGAAAATGATGAGATTGGTCATCAAGGTCAGATTGTTGACTCATTTCGGACTCTCCATTGTTGAAGTCATGGCTATTGCGATAAAGCAATGTATCCGACCTCTTCAGTCCAGAGTGGGTCCTTTATGGAACTACAACAGGGAGGATGACATGTCTCGTTATACGTGAAAGGGTCTGGATAACCAAGCCGCATTGGCCGCCATGCTAGTGGACCTTTATAAGGGAGAGTAAGAAGACTTTTCCCATCTACATTGCCGAGACAGTTTCTCCATGTACAACCCCGTTGACTGGGTAAGTTTAGTCATTCAACACCTTTTTTTATCATTGGGATGCATTAACTGAATACTCTGGTTGCTTCAAAACAGTCATGGAGGAAGGTAGTCGAGAACATCTATTGCTCTCCTCCCCAACTAGAATACCACGCATGTCATGAAGACCCCGGATTCCATGAGGATCTGGATATATTCGTGGAATTTCAAGATGGAGTTTATTACCAGGCAAGCTTTGACGGCTCGAAAGTAGCCATCATGGCCGATTACCCCGATCTCTACCCCATCGTTAAAGTAAGTGTTCGGAAATAAAAAAGAATGACATTTCTGCTCATAACTTTACCCTTCGCACTGGGTCGTGTCTAGCAGGATCGACGCTCAGCGAGCCGTACCCAAGGTCGGGCAACAAGAAGAAGGACGACACCCTCAAGGAGTGGACGTGCGAAGCGAAAGGAAGCCGGGAGTGCCACTGAGCCTGCTCCATCACCAAAAAGATATATTCTTTATTTTATACTTGGGCGTAAGGCTGAATTGTCATTTTCATACTCCCTCTATCATCTCAGGAGAGGTATATGGCGAACCGTGCCAAAGATCCCAGCAAGCCGAGCCACAGCCAATGTGATGCTGAATTCGTCAACTAGGATGAGGGTGCATACAGGGGTGGCGCCGACTCGTCCACCTCAGGGAGATCCGAATGAAGTGTCCATCACTAACTCCGAGGTGGAGAGCGTGATGAATCACCATCGCTTAAAGGAGACACCGCGTGCCCCGGTCTTTTGGAGGAAGAGTTTACCGCTCTCAGCACCGTGGGCGCGTATATCCGAGCTGCCCGGGATGGACTTACGGGTGTTACTCGCCTATTCTCAAAGGATATCCAGGTGAAAATTTATGCAAATATAACATATAGATACCAGTAGCCCCCGAGACTTAAAGCGGTAGGAACCAACCGATTTGAGGATCGTTTATGACCGCATGTTCTCAAGGAGAAGAATAGCGTATTGTCCCAGGAGCTTGAGACAAGCCGGATACAGCTAAATGCCGATGTCACCGAGCTTGAAGAAATGAAGAGTGCCCCAATGACCGGGGAAAAGATAAAACACTAGAAGAAGAAGTGAAGAAGCAAGCCGAAGATATAAAGAGCTTAAAGGCTCAACTCTTAGAGGAACAACAGGAAAACCAAAAGCCGAAGGGCGGCATATTCGGTATGACTTTTTGAACCATCCGAAGTATTGATATAATCATATAATACAGAATGTTATAATTCAGTTCATACATGTATGTTGATCGGCCGCCATGAGGAGGAAGTGTCTGGGCTTCAAAGCGACGTTCTAAAAGAACTGGCTAAGCTGCACGAGCGTGCCCGGAAAGCCATGAAGAATATGGCCATCCGATGCCCCTCCAGAAAGCATGGAGGGGTTGGCAGACCTGTGAAAGGTTGCTCGGCGTCGCTTCGAGCTGTGGAAGACATTTGCGTGCCATGGAGGAGCGCGGGAGGCATGTGCCATGGTGAAGACACGCTACACCGGACTCGATCCGAATCATATGGCCTGAGTTGGACCTCAGGGACCAGACGGGAAGGAAATTCCTGTAAGCTTGGTATATGACCAAGTAATGATAGCGGCGAAGTATTCGCAACAAGATTGTAAGCTAGATAGCCTTTTAGATGGCGTAGAAAGAGAGTAGGCATTCGATTCTATGTATCAATGTACTTTATGACCGAACTTATCTCCTGCCGAACTTGTAAATTTTTTGTCATCGCAGACCTTCGACTTCCACCTCCGAACCAAGAAGTTGGAGTGTTTCCGTATAGTATGTTTAACTAAGAAACTTTTAGTGTCTTCGGAAATGAGGCAATCCGGTCATGTTGCTCGAACAGGCAAAATATGTTCAGGGAGTTATGTTATATTACTATTTAACGTAAGAAACATCTTCCAAGAAAAATAGTTCCGTTAGGGGTTCCTTTCCTTGGGCTAACATGCTAAATGATGCATGCCTAGGCTCGTATCTGAAGTACAAACAACCAATTCCGTAATTGTTCCCAAGAAACAGTCTATCATTTATTTGCCGACCAATTATTCCCTTAAGAATGCTAGCTTTCGGCTTCACCCATCTGAGGTACAGATCCGGATAACCCGGTTATAACAATCGCAGAGGTACTCCCTTTACACCCTAGCCGAACAATTGGGAACGTAGGGTATAAACACATGAGTAAGGCAACCCAGCTTGGCAAAAACCTAAGTCATAGAGGTGCATAAAATGGCAAAAGCAACAACCGTCATGGAGAAAGGTAGCTTATAAGCTTTTAATAATATGCTTCATTAAAGAAGCCCCCATGTAAGGTGGGGTGTATACATTTAAAGATGTGTACCCCAAATAATGCGGTTGATCGTAGATTGAGAAGGAAAACTAAAAAATCAAAAAAGAAGGGAGAGAAAAAGGGAAAAAACCTAGTTAAAGTGAAACCTAAGGAGGCCGAACTATGCGTAGAATTTTCGGAGCCGGGCAGCGTTCCATGGGTTCGGCTCAAGGCGATTATCCGCTGCATTACGAAGATGATAGGCTCCTCCAGTAAGGACTTCATCTATGACGAAGGGCCCCTCCCATTTGGGTTTGAGCTTGTCCTTTTTATTTTCCAGTAGGTGTAAAACAAGTTCTCTGACATTGTATGTCTTAGCCCGCACTTCTCTGCTTTGGTAACACTTGGCCTATTGTTAATAAAATGCGGAACGGGCTTTAGCAACATCGCGCTCCTCTTCGAGTCCGTCTAGTTCGGCTTCTCTCTCTTCGTACATGTGCACTCTAGGTGAGTCATGAATAATGTCGCAGGGCAATACGGCCTCTACGCCGTACACCATAAAGAAGGGTGTGTATTCGGTCGTTCGATTGGGCGTGGGCAGGAGTCCCCAGAGTATGGAATCGATTTCCTCAACCAAGTGCTTGTCTGATTCTCATAACGAGCGCACTAGTCTGGGCTTAATGCCACTCATGATCGGACCATTGGCCCTTTTGACTTGGCTGTTTGTTTGAGGGTGGTATACAGATGCATAGTCGAGTTTAATGCCCAACTTAGCGCACCAAGTATCGTGGTTCTAAGGCTGACAGTAGAAAGGGGGGTAGGTATGGAGAGGCAAGATCTCAGCTATGGTGAAGGTGTACTGTCGGTGTCAAAACCGGCGGATCTCGGGTAGGGGGTCCCGAACTGTGCGTCTAGGCGGATGGTAACATGAGACAAGGGACACGATGTTTTTACCTAGGTTCGGGCACTCTCGATGGAGGTAAAACCCTACTCCTGCTTGATTAATATTGATTATATGGGTAGTACTAGAGTAGATCTACCACGAGATCAGAGAGGCTAAACCCTAGAAGCTAGCCTATGGTATGATTGTTGTTCGTCCTACGGACTAAAACCCTCCGATTTATATAGGCACCGAAGAGGGTTAGGTTTACACAGAGTCGGTTACAATGGTAGGAGATCTACATATCCGTATCGCCAAGCTTGCCTTCCACGCCAAGGAAAATCCCATCCGGACACGGGACGAAGTCTTCAATCTTGTATCTTCATAGTCCAGGAGTCCGGCCAAAGGCTATAGTCCGCCATCCGGACACCCCTAATCCAGGACTCCCTCAAGAGCCCTGAACCAGGCTTCAATGACGACGAGTCCGGCGCGCATATTATCTTCGGCATTGCAAGGCGGGTTCCTCCTCCGAATACTTCATGGAAGATTTTGAACACAAGGATAGTGTCCGGCTCTGCAAAATAAGTTCCACATACCACCATAGGGAGAATAATATTTACACAAATTCAATCTGCTGACGTATTCCGTGGCGTGACATCACACCACGGCCAAGCGTTTATTCTAATCTTTTTTACTGTCCCACCTCAGCGCGTTTAGCGAGGCGGTTTCCTTGACACGTCTTGTCAAAGAAGAGATCGTGTCCCCTTATTCCGGGATTCTCATCAATACGGGCGTGGGTAACCCAACCGCGCCATTGATTACGGCGCTTGGGAGATAAGCGAGTTTTACCAGGCTGGTGGGGACGCATACCTTCGTCCGTCCATATAAGGGGATAAGGATCCACCTTTTTACCTATGCCTTCTTCCTCCTTTGCTCATCCATTTCCGCGCACTTGAGCTCCAGCGCCCAAGTCCGCACATCTCGCCTCAACCTTCCCCAGCCATGTCCGGAGCGGGAGGCAAGTGGATGGCCTCGTCCGTCACAGAGGGGCACATCAAAAGGCTGCGGAAGGCCGGATACTTGTCCAGCGACATCGCGCATCGGCTCCCCGACAAGGGGCAGCTTATCCCCACCCCCAGGCCCCATGAGAGGGTGGTGTTCCTCACCCACTTCCTCCGCGGACTAGGTTTTCCACTTCACCCATTTGTCCGGGGTCTCATGTTCTACTACAGCCTGGATTTCCACGATCTGGCCCCGAATTTCATCCTCAACATCTCGGCGTCGTCGTGTGCGAGGCCTTCCTCTGCATCCAGCCCCACTTCGGCTTATGGCTGAAGACCTTCAATGTCAAACCGAAGGTAGTGGGCGGCCGCCAGGCGGAGTGCGGAGGTGCCATGGTGGGCTAGATGGCCAACGTCCTATGGCTCGAGGGCTCCTTCGTGGAGACCATAAAGGGGTGGGAATCGGGGTGGTTCTACATCACCGAGCCGCGTGACCCTGAATGGGCAGCGGCCCCCGAATTCCGATCTGGCTTCCCTACACGGCTCACCTCCTGGAAAGAGACGGGCCTGACATGGGGTAATTCGGGAGAGCTAACCGGACTCCAAACCTGCGTCCAAAACCTGGTGAACAAGAAGCTCAAGCTTGTCAACGTAGTCTAGGTCATGCTCATCCGCCGGATCCTCCCGTGCCAACAACGGGCCTTCAACTTGTGGGATTTTGATCCAGCACAGCACCAAACCTTGAGCAGGCTCTTCGACACTACGCATAAAGATGCCCGAAGGTGCTGTTCAAGGCGCCGAGGCTCCGCATCCGCCATCAAGATCATGGATTCAGCTCGCAGCGTCAAGCCAGCGAGGTAAGCTATTTTACCCTTTACAGGACACTTGTTTTTCATAGTTTGACTCTATGTGGGATCTAAACTCCCCTACCTTTGACAGGCCTGGCAAAAGACGTCCGGGCAGGTTAACTGTCCGGCTCCCTTGCCAGAAGACCTAGCGGACGCTCGATTAATAGGGTTGCTGGTTCCGGCACCTCACGTGGTGCCGGAGAAGAAGGCCAAGAAGAAGGCCACGGGAACTCGAAGGAGTTCCCGGTGCCAGGTGTTGTCGGACTCATCGTCCGATGACTCCGAGGCGGACTCCTCTCACGAAGATGAGGAGGAGGAAAAAGAGGCCTCTCCCCCAGCGGGGGGAGAGAAGAAAAGGAAGGCCGCTCCAACTGGGGAGGCCGAAAGGTTTAAGAAGGGAAGGACCCTTCCTCTGGACTACTCCACCAACGCCGACAATGGTGGAGAGGAGTGGCCACCGAGGGCTAAGCCCCTGGCGAAATCGTAAGTGTCCGAATACCAGAATAACTCATGGCGTTTCATTTGTCATACAGAATCTCCTAACGCCGAATATAACCCTGCAGCCTGCCCAAGGACGGGCTCGACGCTTCAACAAGCAGCTCCCTGGATTCGTCGGACGTGAATAGCTCCTCACTTCCGGCTGCCTCCTCTCCTCGCGCTGCGGATGACGCTGAGGTGGGGTCCCAAAAGGGGCCCGACTAGGAGGAGGTGGTCCAGGAGGCGCCGCAAGGCAACCTCCCGGACTCCAGGCGCAAGGGGGATGAAACCCCAAAGGGTTCTAAGTCCGTCTGGGCGGACTCGACCGGAACCTTCAGTGGTTCCGGAGTCCCAGAGGGCAGCCCCTTCAGAAGAAGGACAAGATTGCGACACCGTGACCTCCGGCCCAACCGAGGCACCGGATAATTTGCTGGAGGTGCTTAACGACGCCTCCATCGACGAGGAGCACCGCTTGTTATTAGTGTGGTGATCCAGAAAGTTCGAGTCCGCCAAGAGCGGTGGCCGACTGAAGCTGCCACCTTCTAACAGGCTTTGAGGTATGTATTTAAGATATGTGAAAATGTTACCGCATAGACGGTAGAGCCCCACGATGCTCGGTTTGGTGTTCGGAAAGAAAAGCCGAATCGAGGATCTAAAAAGATGTATGCAGGAGTCTAACATAAGTATGTCAATATGGGAATGCAGTATTTCTTGACCTCTGCCGCACTGACTGCGGAGGTCAATGCATTGAAGCGGAGCCTCAAGCGGTCCGAGAACAAGCTCGGCCTTGCCAAAAAGCAGCTCGAGGACAAGGAAGGTAAGTAATACCTTATGGAAGTATATAAAAGATGTGGTTGCAAAAAATGACAGGAATAACGTGAGTATTGCAGGGGCCACGAACGAGGTGGCGACCCTGAAGGAAGCGGTGTCCAAGGCCGAAAGCAATGCGGCCGCGGAGCGCACCTAGAGAGAGAAGCAGGAGGTGCGGGTGGCAGAGGTGCGGCAAGAGCTCCAGGCTCTCGTGGAAAAACACGAGAGTTTGGAGCATGACTGAAAGACTCGAGAGTCCGAGCTCGCCTCGGCCCTTGAGAGCGCCAAAGCCGCTAAGGCCGAAGCCCAAAAAGCCCTCCAGGAAATTGAGGCAATGAAGAAGATAGCGGCGAGTAAGGCATTCTTTATGCAAAGCAAGCACGTGAAAGTGAATTACTTGTTACTTACCCGAATCCGGAGCTCTCCAGGAGCGTTCGTAGATCTGCCCCGCAGTGTGTCCTACGCTGCCGCATTCTACCGGGCCGAGGAGGGGAGCTCGACGAAGAAGGTGTTCTGGTCTCAAGATATCGAGGCCGGACACCCGGCAGTTTTTGAGCGACCAGTGAAGCAGTGGTCGAGCTCCATAAGGTGGCCGAACAGGCCATGAAGGGCCTCATAGTTCGGTGTGGCCCAAGGAAGCCATTCACAGGAGCTACTTCGGCTGGTGAGGCGGCTGGTGGACGCCTTTGTCCATGTATTGAAGTCGCCAGCGCTCCATACATGTCGAAGGTGCGGTAGGGGCCCTTGCCCGTGCTAAAGTGCACTGGGGCAAGTTGGCCGCTGAGAAGCTTGTGACGGACAGACCACCGCCGGGCAAGGAGTATTGCAAGCCCGAGATGTATTATGAGGGCGTCCTGAAGGGTGCCTGCCTTATAGCGGGTGAATGCTGCAAAGATGTAACTTTTGAGTAAACTCGCATTTGTAATCCTGTACGCTTGAAAACTTGTTCATATGCGCTAAGCAACGCTTGTGAATTTAAAATATTACCTTCTGTGCAGCCGTTTATTAAATTTGAGAGATGGCGAGTCGTCGGCTTCTGCCCCCATGCCACGAGTCTTTGGGGTGTTCGGGATAAACTTGAGCGCTCTTTTTCCCATTCTTGGGTCCTTCGAGGGAGGCGCTCAACACAACGAACAAGGCAACCGGACTATAATGCTTGAACACTCTCACTTAGCCATAGAGTTCTATAATTTTAAATTTCAGCGAAGCCCCTAGTATTCGGAAGACCGAATTCGGGGCGCTATCCACGCCTGGGCCGGACAAAGCCGACTCCTCGCTCTAAGCAGCATAAGTCTTTAGGGACTCGAGAACCTCTCGAACAGCGACCGGTTCTCGCCCTATCATGACGGTCAGTTTTAGCTTTCTCCACTGAGGTGCTTAACCCAGCTCAACCGGGGCACAATCGCAGTGGTTCTCCCAGCGCTACCTTAGCCGATATAACGGAACGTAAGGTACCAAAACATGGGAGCCGGGCAAACCCAACTATTGACCCAAGACATGATTCAGAGCCGATGCATATAATGCTATAAGTTCGGGGTGCCGCACTTGTGAAAGTTTTCGGACTTATCACACCATATTTTGGGGGTACTTAAGCCCCTGGTGTATTTGGCCGTACCAAAGTGTACGGGTGCAACATGTCATAAATGAACATATATGGATAGAAAAAGGAATGCAATAATAGGCAAAAGCTATGCATTGTTTATTCAAAAAGGCTGCAGTAAAAGCAGAATGATACAAATAGTGCGATAAGCAAGGGGACGGGACTATTTGACATGTCCCCCTCCAGGAGCGAGCTGCGGGATGATATGTGAAACAAGTATACTGCTTGTTATAGAGACCACCTGGACACTCGACGTAGCTTTCTGCTTCCCTGGCTGTTGCATCGTGTGTTCGGCGATTCTACTACCGGACAGGGCTTCTTGAGAATGGAGTCCTGGAAAGAAGAAGAAAAAGAAAAAAAAGAATGGGACAATATGCAGCCCCTGGTGCGGTTGAGCCGCATTCTGGGCCTGCCGTGGTCGCGCCCCTCCCCCTATGCCCATGGTATTTCCAGAGCGTAATTATGTACGCGTAGTACTGGTTTCGCAATTTCGCGAGGGCTGGGGTTGGGGCCGCATTTCTACGCGTGCTCGAAACATGCCAGGCGGTCTTGTTGTAGGTTACTTCGGGCGTTCTTGACGGTGTCCGGACGTTGAATAGCCGGACTTGAGAATTTCCTTGAGAGGCTGCTTTTTACTTCCGCCGCGAGGGCCGCCGTATGCTCCTCCGTTCGGAGAGAGCGTTCGGTGTTTCCGTTGACCGTAATGACTCCTTGAGGGCCTGGCATCTTGAGCTTGAGGTATGCGTAGTGCGGCACCGCATTGAACTTTGCAAATGCGGTTCGTCCGAGCAGTGCGTGATAGCCGCTACGGAACGGGACTATGTCGAAGATTAATTGCTCGCTACGGAAGTTATCCGGGGATCCGAAGACCACTTCAAGTGTAACTGAGCCTGTACAGTTGGCCTCTACACCTGGTATGACGCCTTTAAAGTTCTTTTTTGTGGGTTTAATCCTTGAGGGGTCTATGCCCATTTTGCGCACTGTATCTTGATAAAGCAGGTTCAGGCTGCTGCCGCCGTCCATCAGGACTCTGGTGAGGTGAAATTCGTCAATGATTGGGTCTAGAACCAATGCGGCAAATCCGCCATGGTGGATGCTAGTGGGGTGGTCCCTTCGATCAAAAGTGATCGGGCAGGAGGACCACGGATTGAACTTTGGGGCGACTGGCTCCATCGCATATACATCCCTTAGTGCACGCTTCCGCTCCCTTTTGGGTATGTGGGTTGCGTATATCATGTTCACCGTCCGCACTTGTAGGGGGAAGCCCTTCTGTCCTCTATTGTTCGGCGGCCGAGGCTCCTCCTCGTCTTCGCTATGCAACCCTTTGTCATTGTTTTTGGCATTTGACTTGCCTGCCTGCTTGAACACCCAACAATCCCTGTTGGTGTGATTGGCTGGTTTTTCGGGGGTGCCGTGTATCTAGCACGAGCGATCGAGTATTCGGTCCAAATTGGACGGGCCTGGAGTATTTCTTTTGAATGGCTTTTTCCGCTGACCGGGTTTAGAGCCTCTGAATCCGGCATTGACTGCCGTATCTTTAGCATTATCGCCATTAATGCGGCGCTTGTGCTTGTTGCGACGCCGACTTCATTCTTGTCTTTGGTATCCGAATTACGGGGCTCTTGGTCATGTTGTTACTACGAGCTAGCCAGCTGTCCTCTCCCGCAAAAGCGGGTCATGAGTGTTGTGAGGGCTGCCATGGATTTCGGCTTTTCCTGTCCTAGGTGCCGGGCAAGCCACTCGTCGCGGATGTTATGTTTGAAGGCTGCAAGGGGCTCTGCATCCGCATAGTCGATGATTTGATTTTTCTTGGTTAGGAACCGTGTCCAGAATTGTCCGGCCGATTCCTCTGGCTGCTGAATTATGTGGCTTAGGTCATCGGCGTCTGGTGGTCGCACATAAGTGCCCTGGAAATTGTCGAGGAATGCGGCTTCCAGGTCTTCCCAACAACCAATTGACTCTGCTGGCAAGCTGTTAAGCCAATGCCTAGCTGGTCCTTTAAGCTTGAGTGGGAGGTATTTGATGGCGTGTAGGTCATCACCGTGGGCCATGTGGATGTGAAGGAGATAGTCCTCGATCCAGACCGCAGGATCTGTTGTGCCATCGTATGATTCAATGTTTACGGGTTTGAAACCCTCAGGGATTTGATGATCCATCACTTCATCTGGGAAGCATAGTGGGTGTGCGGCGCCTCTGTATTGGGCTATATCACGACGTAGCTCAAATGAGATTTGTCTACTGTGTTCGGCCCGGCCGGAATTGCCATATCCGGCGTGACGGTTATCGTCACGTGTAGTGGGGCGCCCACGTGATCCGTAGATCGATCTTGTTTGCCTTGCCCTGTCCTCCAATATATCTCGCAGGTCTGGCGCACTTCCCCGTGCCTTGGTATTTTTTGAGCGGCGCCGAGGTGCGGCTTGAGTGGAGGGCCGAGAGGCCTCTCTGTCGTGGCCACGAGGTGGCTGGTCGGCCGTGTCATGCGCTGGTGATGTAGGTTTAGGTGCTTCCTCCTCTAATCGGGGTAGCAGCCTGCGTTTTGGGTAGCTCTTGGAGGGGCGTTCGAGTTCGTACTCTTCGGCCGCCAGGACTTCGGTCCATCTGTCGGCTAGCAAATCTTGGTCAGTTCTAAGCTGTTGCTGCTTTTTCTTGAGGCTGCTTGCCGTGGCCATAAGCCTGCGTTTGAAACGCTCTTGTTCGACGGGATCCTCAGGCACGACAAATCCGTCATCGTCGAGGCTTGCCTCGTCTTCAGAGGGAGGCATGTAATTATCGTCTTCTACCTCTCTGTCTGCCGCTCTCTCATGAGGGCTTGCTTCTCCATCCTCCTGCGCTTGAATCTGCTTTGGAGGGGTTGTCTTCAACCTTGTCCGGGGTGTTATTGTCTCCGTGCGGAATCACCATTTTTGCTGTGGCGGGATTTAAAGCGGCGCCGCTGACGCCGACGCTTAGGCTATTTCTTGGAGGGGTCATCCTCCGTTGTTCCATCGCCATTCCCATCTTTTGGGATGTCCACCATGTATATGTCGTATGATGAGGTGGCCTTCAAGTGCCCTGTAGGCGCTGGTTCTTGGTCGTCTCCTGCATCGTCGTCCATACAGTCGATGTCTTCGGAGTTGAAGTCGAGTGAGGGAGTCCTGGACTAGGGGGTGTCCGGATAGCCGAACTATCATCTTTGGCTGGACTCCAAGACTATGAAGATACAAGATTGAAGACTTCGTCCCGTGTCCGGATGGGACTTTCCTTGGCGTGGAAGGCAAGCTTGGCGATACGGATATGTAGATCTCCTACCATTGTAACCGACTCTGTGTAGCCCTAGCCCTCTCCTGTGTCTATATAAACCGGAGGGTTTTAGTCCGTAGGACGAACAACAATAATACCATAGGCTAGCTTCTAGGGTTTAGCCTCTCTGATCTCGTGGTAGATCTACTCTTGTACTACCCATATCATCAATATTAATCAAGCAGGAGTAGGGTTTTACCTCCACCGAGAGGGCCCGAACCTGGGTAAAAACATCGTGTCCCTTGTCTCCTGTTACCATCCGCCTAGACGCACAGTTCGGGACCCCTACCCGAGATCCGCCGGTTTTGACACCGACATTGGTGCTTTCATTGAGAGTTCCTCTGTGTCGTCACCTATAGGCCCGATGGCTCCTTCAATCATCAACAACGACATGGTCCAGGGTGAGACTTTTCTCCCCGGACAGATCTTCGTATTCGGCGGCTTTGCACTGCGGGCCAATTCACTTGGCCATCTGGAGCAGATCGAAAGCTACGCCCCTTGCCATCAGGTCAGATTTGGAAGTTTGAACTATACGGCTGACGTCCGCGGAGACTTGATCTTCGACGGGTTCGAGCCGCAGCCAAGCGCGCCGCACTGTCACGATGGGCATGATCTAGCTCTGCCGCCGGACAGTGCCTTGGAGGCCGCGCAAGTGTCTGCTCCGACCCTTAGCTCGGAGCCGACTGCGCCGATCGAGGACGGGTGGTTAGACAACGCCTTGGGGGCTGCTACCTCTACGTCGATAGAGCCGAATACCAATCTTGTCCTTTGCGAAGCCCGTGACTCCAAGGTGCCGGACTCCTCTCCGGACTCCGAACCTTCCGCGCCCCTGCCAGTCGAATCCGATTGGGCGCCGATCATGGAGTTCACCGCTACGGACATCTTTCAGCACTCGCCCTTTGGCGACATCCTGAATTCACTAAAGTCTCTCTCTTTATCGAGAGCCTGGCGGACTATGGTCAGGTAGGATGGGATGCGGACGACGAAGAAATTCAATGCCCACCCACCACCCACTTTGTAGCCACTATCGATGACTTAACGACATGCTAGACTTCGACTCCGAAGACATCGACGGTATGGACGATGATGCCGGAGACGACCAAGAACCAGCACCTACAGGGCACAGGAAAGCCACCTCAACTCACGATGTATATATGGTGGATACCCCTAAAGGAAGCGATAACGAGGAACAACAGGAGGCCGCGAAGGATAATCCCCTCGAAAAGCAGTCAAAACGGCGACGTAAGTGCCGCTCAAAGCCCCGCCTCGACAAAGACAGCACCCATACAGACCCAGCTATAGAGCAGGGCGAACCGGTGGACGACGAACATGCCCTCGAGCAACCATCCGAACATGATAACTTGGATAGACAATCCGTCCCCGGCGAAGATAACAGTCCGGACGATCTCACGCCGGACACATCGTTGGAGCAGAAGAACCTCCACAAAAGGCTTATCGCCACTGCACGTAGTCTGAAGAAGCAGAAGCGGAAGCTCAAAACAGCGGAAGACGCACTCAGAATGAGATGGAGCAAGGTACTCAACACCGCAGACAAATACGGCGATAGTCGCCAAACAAAGAGCTACCCGAAGCGCAAACTACTGCCCGAATTTGACAAGGAGGCCGTAGAGCCCCCACGATCAAAGAACAAAGAGGCTGCCTGGTCGGACAGACGACCACATGACAAACAAAGAGCGGCAATCGGCGCCGCACACAAGCCGGCACGCGATCTGCATAAGGATCCGCACCAAAAGGATGGCCCAGTCAGGTCTATCTATGTGCCAAGAAAGCAAGCTCTAGAAAGCAATACAACACGTCGAGTATGCGAACATCACGGCACACCCAAATACAGGGGCGCCGCACACCCCCTATGTTTCACTGATGAGGTGCTGGATCATGAATTTCCAGCGGGATTCATGTTGGGGAACGTAGTAATTTCAAAAAAATTCCTACGCACACGCAAGATCATGGTGATGCATAGCAATGAGAGGGGAGAGTGTGTCCACGTACCCTCGTAGACCGAAAGCGGAAGCGTTATGACAACGCGGTTGATGTAGTCATACGTCTTCACGATCTGACCGATCCAAGCACCGAACGTACGGCACCTCCGTGTTCTGCACACGTTCAGCTCGATGACATTCCCCGGACTCCGATCCAGCAGGATGTCGGGGAAGAGTTCCATCAGCACGACGCTGTGGTGACGGTGATGATGTTCTACTGGCGCAGGGCTTCGCCAAAATCCGCGACGATATGACCGACGTGGAATCTGGTGGAGGGGGGCACCGCACATGGCTAAGGAACGATCCATAGATCAACTTGTGTGTCTCTAGGGTGCCCCCTGCCCCCGTATATAAAGGAGCAAGGGGGAAGGCCGGCCGGCCCTAGGGGGCGCGCCAAGGAGGGGGGAGTCCTCCTCCTAGTGGGAGTAGGACTCCCCTTTCCTAGTCCCACTAGGAAGGAGGAAGGGGCAAGGAAAGAGAGGGAGAGGGAGAGGGAAAGGGGGGCCGCGCCCCCTCCCCTTGTCCAATTCGGACTCCTCAAGGGGGGCGTGCCACCTCCTGGGCTGCTGCCCTCTCTCTCCCCTCAGGCCCACTAAGGCCCATTACTTCTCCCGGGGGGGTTCCGGTAACCCTCCGGCACTCTGGTTTTCTCCGAAATCACCCGGAACACTTCCGGTGTCCGAATATAGTTGTCCAATATATCAATCTTTATGTCTCGACCATTTCGAGACTCCTCGTCCTGTCCATGATCACATCCGGGACTCCGAACAAACTTTGGTACATCAAAACTTATAAACTCATAATAAAACTGTCATCGTAACGTTAAGCGTGCGGACCCTACGGGTTCGAGAACTATGTAGACATGACCTAGAACTGTTTCCGGTCAATAACCAATAGTGGAAACTGGATGTTCATATTGGCTCCTACATATTCTACGAAGATCTTTATCGGTCAAACCGCATAACAACATACGTTGTTCCCTTTGTCATCGGTATGTTACTTGCCCGAGATTCGATCGTCGGTATCCAATACCTAGTTCAATATCGTTACTGGCAAGTCTCTTTACTCGTTCCGTAATACATCATTTCGTAACTAACTCATTAGTTACAATGCTTGCAAGGCTTAAGTGATGTGTATTACCGAGAGGGCCCAGAGATACCTCTCCGACAATCGGAGTGACAAAACCTAATCTCGAAATACGCCAACCCAACATGTACCTTCGGAGACACCTGTAGAGCACCTTTATAATCACCCAGTTACGTTGTGACATTTGGTAGCACACAAAGTGTTCCTCCGGTAAACGGGAGTTGCATAATCTCATAGTCATAGGAACATGTATAAGTCATGAAGAAAGCAATAGCAACATACTAAACGATCGAGTGCTAAGCTAACGGAATGGGTCAAGTCAATCACATCATTCTCCTAATGATGTGATCCCATTAATCAAATGACAACACATGTCTATGGTTAGGGAACATAACCATGTTTGATTAATGAGCTAGTCAAGTAGAGGCATACTAGTGACATTAAGTTTGTCTATGTATTCACACATGTATCATGTTTCCGGTTAATACAATTCTAGCATGAATAATAAACATTTATCATGAAATAAGGAAATAAATAATAACTTTATTATTGCCTCTAGGGCATATTTCCTTCAGTCTCCCACTTGCACTAGAGTCAATAATCTAGTTCACATCACCATGTGATTTAACACCAATAGTTCACATCTTTATGTGTTTAGTTCACATCTCCATGTGACTAACACCCAAAGGGTTTACTAGAGTCAGTAATCTAGTTCACATCGCGATGTGATTAACACTCAAAGAGTGATCATGTTTTGCTTGTGAGAGAAATTTAGTCAACAGGTCTGCCAAATTCAGATCCGTATGTATTTTGCAAAATTCTATGTCTACAATGATCTACACGGAGCTACTCTAGCTAATTGCTCCCACTTTCAATATGTATCTAGACTGAGACTTAGAGTCATCTAGATTAGTGTCAAAACTTGCATCGACGTAACCTTTTACGACGAATCTTTTTGTCACGTCCATAATCGAGAAACATATCCTTATTCCACTAAGGATAATTTTGACCGCTGTCCAGTGATCTACTCCTAGATCACTATTGTACTCCCTTGCTATAATCAGTGTAGGGTATACAATAGATCTGGTACACAGCATGGCATACTTTATAGAACCTATGGCTGAGGCATAGGGAATGACTTTCATTCTCTTTCTATCTTCTGCCGTGGTCGGGTTTTGAGTCTTACTCAATTTCACACCTTGTAACACAGGCAAGAAACTCTTTGTTTGACTGTTCCATTTTGAACTACTTCAAAATCTTGTCAAGGCATGTACTCATTGAAAAAACTTTTCAAGCGTCTTGATCTATCTCTATAGATCTTGATGCTCAATATGTAAGTAGCTTCACCGAGGTCTTTCTTTGAAAAACTCCTTTCAAACACTCCTTTATGCTTTCCAGAAAAATTCTACATTATTTCCGATCAACAATATGTCATTCACATATACTTATCAGAAATGTTGTAGTGCTCCCACTCACTTTCTTGTAAATACAAGCTTCACCGCAAGTCTGTATAAAACTATATGCTTTGATCAACTTATCAAAGCGTATATTCCAACTCCGAGATGCTTGCACCAGTCCATAGATGGATCCCTGGAGCTTGCACATTTTGTTAGCACCTTTAGGATTGACAAAACCTTCTGGTTGCATCATATACAACTCTTCTTTAAGAAAACCATTAAGGAATTCAGTTTTGACATCCATTTGCCAGATTTCATAAAACGTGGCAATTGTTAACATGATTCGGACAGATTTAAGCATCGCTACGGGTGAGAAGGTCTCATCGTAGTCAACTCCTTGAACTTGTCGAAAACCTTTTGCAACAAGTCGAGCTTTGTAGACAGTAACATTACCGTCAGCGTCAGTCTTCTTCTTGAAGATCCATTTATTCTCTATTGCTTGCCGATCATCGGGCGAGTCAACCCAAGACCATACTTTGTTCTCATACATGGATCCCATCTCAGATTTCATGGCTTCAAGACATTTTGCGGAATCTGGGCTCACCATCGCTTCTTCATAGTTCATAGGTTCACCATGATCTAGGAGCATGACTTCTAGAACTGGATTACCATACCACTCTGGTGCGGATCTTACTCTGTTTGATCTACGAAGTTCAGTAACAACTTGATCTGAAGTTTCATGATCATCATTATTAACTTCCTCACTAATTGGTGTAGGTGTCATAGAAACCGTTTTCTGTGATGAACTACTTTCCAATAAGGGAGTTGGTACTGTTACCTCATCAAGTTCTACTTTCCTCCCACTCACTTCTTTCGAGAGAAACTCCTTCTCTAGAAAGGATCCATTTTTAGCAACGAATATCTTGCCTTTGGATCAGTGATAGAAGGTGTACCCAACAATTTCCTTTGGGTATTCTATGAAGACGCACTTCTCCGATTTGGGTTTGAGCTTATCAGGATGAAACTTTTTTCACATAAGCATCGCAACCCCAAACTTTCAGAAACGACAACTTGGGTTTCTTGCCAAACCACAGTTCATATGGTGTCGTCTCAACGGATTTAGATGGTGCCCTTTTAATGTGAATGCAGCTGTCTCTAATGCATAACCCCAAAAAGATAATGGTAAATCAATAAGAGATATCATAGGTCGCACCATATCCAATAAAGTGCGGTTACGACGTTCGGACACACCATTACACTGTGGTGTTCCAGGTGGCGTGAGTAGTGAAACTATTTCACATTGTTTTAACTGAAGGCCAAACTCGCAACTCAAATATTTTCCCTCTGCGATCATATCGTAGAAACTTTTATTTTCTTGTTACGATGATTCTCCACTTCACTCTGAAATTCTTTGAACTTTTCAAATGTTTCAGACTTATGTTTCATCAAGTAGATATACCCATATCTGCTCAAATCATCTGTGAAGGTTAGAAAATAATGATACTTGTCGCGAGCCTTAATATTCATCGGACCACATACATCAATATGTATGATTTCCAACAAATCTGTTGCTCGCTCCATTGTTCCGGAGAACGGGGTCTTAGTCATCTTGCCCATGAGGCATGGTTTGCAAGCATCAAGTGATTCATAATCAAGTGATTCGAAAAGTTCATTAGCATGGAGTTTCTTCATGCACTTTACACCAATATGACCTAAACGGCAGTGCCACAAATAAGTTGCACTATCATTATTAACTTTGCATCTTTTGGCTTCAATATTATGAATATGTGTATCACATGATCGAGATCCAACAAACCATTTTCATTGGGTGTATGACCATAGAGGGTTTTATTCATGTAAACAGAACAACAATTATTCTCTAACTTACATGAATAACCGTATTGCAATAAACATGATCAAATCATATTCATGCTCAACGCAAACACCAAATAACACTTATTTAGGTTCAACACTAATCCCGAAAGTATAGGGAGTGTGCGATGATGATCATATCAATCTTTGAACTACTTCCAACACTCACCGACACCTCACCCTCAACTAGACTCTGTTTATTCTGTAACTCCTATTTCGAGTCACTAATTTTTAGCAACCGAACAAGTATCAAATACTCAGGGGCTACTATAAACACTAGTAAGGTACACATCAATAACCTGTATATCAAATATACCCTTGTTCACTCTGCCATCCTTCTTATCCACCAAATACTTGGGGTGGTTTCGCTTCTAGTGACCGGTCCCTTTGCAAGATAAGCACTTAGTCTCAGGCTTAGGTCCAGACTTGGGCTTCTTCACTTTGAGCAGCAACTTGCTTGCCGTTCTTCTTGAAGTTCCCCTTCTATCCCTTTTCCCTTTTATTGAAACTAGTGGTCTTGTTAACCATCAACACTTGATGTTTTTCTTGATTTCTACCTTCGTCGATTTCAGCATCACGAAGAGCTTGGGAATCACTTCCGTCATCCCTTGCATATTATAGTTCATCACGAAGTTCTACTAACTTGGTGATGGGTCTAGAGAATTCTGTCAATCACTATTTTATCTGGAAGATTAACTCCCACTTGATTCAAGCGATTGTAGTACCTGACAATCCGAGCACATGCTCACTAGTTGAGCAATTCTCCTCCATCTTTTAGCTATAGAACTTCTTTGGAGACTTCATATCTCTCAACTTGGGTATTTGCTTGAAATATTAACTTCAATTCCTGGATCATCTCATATGGTCCATGACGTTCAAAACGTCTTTGAAGTCCCGATTGTAAGCCGTTAAGCATGGTGCACTAAACTATCAAGTAGTCATCATATTGAGCTAGCCAAACGTTCATAACGTCTGCGTCTGCTCCTGCAATAGGTCTGTCACCTAGCGGTGCATTAAGGACATAATTCTTTTGTGCAGCAATGAGGATAAACCTCAGATCACGACTCCAATCCGCATCATTGCTACTAACATCTTTCAACACAGTTTTCTCTAGGAATATATCAAAATAAACATATGAAAGCAACAACGCGAGCTATTGATCTACAACATAATTTGCAAAATACTACGGGACTAAGTTCATGATAAATTTAAGTTCAATTAATCATATTACTTAAGAACTCCCACTTAGACAGACATCTCTCTAGTCATCTAAGTGATCACGTGATCCAAATCAACTAAACCATAACCGATCATCACGTGAGATGGAGTAGTTTTCAATGGTGAACATCACTATGTTGATCATATCTACTATATGATTCACGCTCGACCTTTCGGTCTCCGTGTTCCGAGGCCATATTTGCATATGCTAGGCTCGTCAAGTTTAACTTGAGTATTCCGCGTGTGCAAAACTGGCTTGCACCCGTTGTAGATGGATGTAGAGCTTATCACACCCGATCATCACGTGGTGTCTGGGCACGATGAACTTTGGCAACGGTGCATACTCAGGGATAACACTACTTGATAATTAGTGAGAGATCATCTTAAAATGCTACCATCAATCAAAGCAAGATAAGATGCATAAAAGATAAACATCACATGCAATCAATGTAAGTGATATGATATGGCCATCATCATATTGTGCTTGTGATCTCCATCTCCGAAGCACCGTCATGATCACCATCGTCACCGGCGCGACACCTTGATCTCCATCGTAGCTATCGTTGTCGTTTACGCCGTCTATTGCTTCTACGACTATCGCTACCGCTTAGAGATAAAGTAAAGCAATTACAGGGCGTTTGCATTTCATAAAATAAAGCGACAACCATATGGCTCCTGCGAGTTGCCGATAACTTCGGTTACAAAACATGATCATATCATACAATATAGCATCACGTCTTGACCATATCACATCACAACATGCCCTGTAAAAACAAGTTAGACGTCCTCTACTTTGTTGTTGCAAGTTTTACGTGGCTGCTACGGGATGAGCAAGAACCGTTCTTACCTACGCATCAAAACCACAACGATAGTTCGTCAAGTTAGTGCTGTTTTAACCTTCGCAAGGACCGGGCGTAGCACTTTTCAGTTCAACTAAAGTTGGAGAAACTGACACCCGCCAGCCACCTGTGTGCAAAGCACGTCGGTAGAACCAGTCTCGCGTAAGCGTACGGGTAATGTCGGTCCGGGCCGCTTCATCCAACAATACCGCCGAACCAAAGTATGACATGCTGGTAAGCAGTATGACTTGTATCGCCCACAACTCACTTGTGTTCTACTCGTGCGTAAAACATCAACGCATAAAACCTGGCTCGGATGCCACTGTTGGGGAACGTAGTAATTTCAAAAAATTTCCTACGCACACGCAAGATCATGGTGATGCATAGCAACGAGAGGGGAGAGTGTGTCCACGTACCCTCATAGACCGAAAGCGGAAGCGTTATGACAAAGCGGTTGATGTAGTCGTACGTCTACACGATCCGACCGATCCAAGCACCGAACGTACGACAATTCCGTTTTCTGCACACGTTCAACTCGATGACGTTCCCCGGACTCCGATCCAGCAGGGTGTCGGGGATGAGTTCCGTCAGCACGATGGTGTGGTGATGATGATGATGTTCTACCGGCGCAGGGCTTCGCCTAAACTCCGCGACGATATGACCGAGGTGGAATCTTGTGGAGGGGGGCACCGCACACGGCTAAGGAACGAACCGTAGATCAACTTGTGTGTCTCTAGGGTGCCCCCTGCCCCCGTATATAAAGGAGCAAGGGGGGAGGCCGGCCGGCCCTAGGGGGCGCGCCAAGGAGGGGGGAGTCCTCCTCCTAGTGGGAGTAGGACTCCCCTTTCCTAGTCCCACTAGGAAGGAGGAAGGGGGAAGGAAAGAGAGGGAGTGTCACGCCCAATATGCGATACTATCCTAAAGAGACTCGAAGGTCCCACCAAGGATAGAACCACATATTGAAACGCTTTTGCAAGGTGGATATCATTACATCAACATTATATAATAGATGGGGAAATATACATAAGGCACAAATGCCACAAGAATACATCAACATCATACAAGAGATCAACATCCGACTATGGATGAAACATAAACAGAAATTCAAACAACATCCACCCTGCTAGCCCAGGCTGCCGACCTGGAACCTATCCCCTGATCGAAGAAGAAGCAGAAGAAGAACTCCAACACAAGCAAACATCGCTGTCGCGTCATGATCATCGCAAAACCTGTACCTGCAACTGTTGGTGTAGTAATCTGTGAGCCACGAGGACTCAGCAATCCCATAACCATGGGTATCAAGACTAGCAAAGCTTAAAGGGAAAGGAAGGGGTAAAGTGGTGAGGTTGCAGTAGCGACTAAGCATATATGGTGGCTAACCAACGCAAATAAGAGCGAGAAGAGAGCAAGCGGAACGGTCGTCAACTAGTAATGATCAAGAAGTGATCCTGAACTCCTACTTACGCCGACATAACCCGAAACCGTGTTCTCCTCTCGATCAACCCGAAAATAGACACTCACGCAGTTACGCTACGGTTGGTGTATTTTAGAAGAGTTTGCTTCAAGTTTACTATAACCGGATATTAACAAATTCCCATCTCGCCACATAACCCGGGCACGGCTCTCGAAAGTTTATACCCTGCAGGGTGTCCCAACTTAGCCCATGATAAGCTCTCGCGATCAACGAAGGATATTCCTTCTCCCGGGAAGACCCGATCAGTCTCGGAATCCGGCTACAAGACATTTCGACGATAATAAAAACAAGACCAGCAAATCCGCCCGAATGTGCCGACAAATCCCGATAGGAGCTGCACATATCTCGTTCTCGGGGCACACCGGATGAGCAAGACGACGGGTTGGCATAGACCCTGGTTGCCTAGGGGGCGCCGGACATCGCTCTGTTTGGACCAGCACTCATAGGAGAACTGGCCCGGGGGGCTAAAATAAAGATGACCCTCAGGCTCCGGAAACCCAAGGGAAAAAGGGCATAGGTGAGGCAAATGGTAAAACCAATGTTGGGCCTTGCTGGAAAAGTCTTATTCAAAGCGAACTGTCAAGGGGGTCCCATAAATTACCCGACCGCGTTAGGGACGCAAAAGCCGGGAACATAGGAGTGCCGGATTGCAAAACGGACAACGGGGAAAATGCTCGGATGCATGAGACGAACACGTATGCAAATGCGATGCACATGATGACATGATATGAAAAGCAGATGATGACATGGCAAAGTGCAACACGCAAGCAAATGACATGGCAACGATGACGAATAACTGGCAGACACCTGGCGCATCGAATCCGGGGCGTTACAACACTCCTCCACTAACAAGAGATCTCGTCCGAGATCTTAGGACCGAGACGGAAGGGAAAGGGATGAGGTGAAACAAGAACTCAAGAGAAGAAGCAAAGAATCGAGAGCACTCGAGAAGAAGAGGGGAACGACAAAAATGACGAGAATCGAAAGATCACGGAATCAGATAGACTATGAAACCACTCGTTCTAACTGGAGTGGTTAGAATGAGAAAAGAAACGGATAAGACTGAAAGGATTTAGGCAGCACTCCGGCTAAAACATGGAGGAATAGAACACAAGCTTAAGAAGATGGAATGAAACTTGATGAAGACATGACACAAACCTCCGGAAAGACTTGAAAGAATATTGAATGAAAAGAATTTAGAAGGATTGAATTTAGTTGTTGAGAAAATCAACAACGAAAGAATAAGCTAGTTGTGGTCTTATAGGTAACATCTCAAGATCATAAGGTGATAACCGGCCACAAATGGAAATGATTGGATAGCTGAGAAGAACGAAGAAATGCAAAACTCCATTTCAAAAGAAAACGGAGATTTAGTTGCACTTCGAAAAGAAAGAAGGAAAGATACTTGAGCTCCTTCGATAAGAATCTTGATGAACTTTTGAAGAATGAATTAAATCATGAAGAACACCATGAAGAACTCCGGTAAACAAAAAGGATGATGAGATAGAATGAAGGAAGAAAGAATAAGATGAGCGTTGCGATGATTTAGATGGAGGTTCCGACGAAAAGGCCGAGTAAATTTGAACTCCGGAAAAGAAAAGATGAAAAGACTTAGAACCCAGAGATTATTCATCATGAACAATCTCCGAAGAAAAGAATTAATCAACTCGATGAAAGAAGAATAAGAATTACGTTATGCTTATCCTTCGTCAATTAAATTGATGAGAAGCAATGGATTGCATATCACTTGTCCACATTGGGAAAAGATTAAGGGGAGATATACCGCAAAATTTGGGGAGGTCTTCCTGAGCCACCGGTAGGATTAAAAGAACGAATGAATTGAATATGATGAAAACCGAAAAGAAATCTTCAACGAACCACCGTGAAAATGAAAATGAACAAAGAGAAGAGAACGGATCGCCGGAAAGAATTAGAAAAGCACGAAGATACTTGAGGGAATTTAGAGAAAAGAGATCGAGGAGATCGCGAACTGATTAACAAATGCTTTAACGCAGCACCGGAAGAATATTGAGACGAACGAAGGGGCACGGATATAGAATAATTGGAGAATGACTTTGAAAACTTGGAACGAAGAAATCTTCCGAAAAGATGGCCTCCGGATGATTGAGACGGAAAGTAACTCATGAAATACTCCGGATGGATGAAAAGAATTTGCATGACTGGAAACAATTAGATAGGATAACATCGAGCTATCACCATGAATCTCCGGGAACGGACAAGATTTAAGAGAAACTCTACTTGGGTCTTCAAGGAATGACGATAAACACCACCAAAATTGTTGAGATACTCCGGTAGAATGAAAAGCGAAGAGGTTGAGCCAATAATGAAAAGAATTTGAAAGAGATCTTGGGAAGGCGTCGATCGATGAAATTCATTCTTACGTCAAACTTCAAAAAGAACTTGAGAATAACTCCGGAATAATTAGAAGAGTCAGGTAAGATCCTGGGAAAAGACCTGTGGGTTAGGGCCCACTGAAAGAAAACACAGTTGGAAAGGGATGTTGAACAGATAGATGATGCACCAGAAGAACTGAAATATTAGAATGAGGTGACAACCTCGAATTAATTGGATGCAAACACGAATCTTCTGAGATGTCTTCCGAAATCCGGAATGATAAACTGGCGAGAGGCGAACGAGCAGGGAAAACACTTTACCCAAGGGAAAGAATGTGATCAACCCGAATCCACCGGAAAAGAAAGAGGTGAAGAATGACGAACGAGACGAGAATTCACCGGTTGAAAAAATTGATGAAAACCTGAAGAGGCTCCGTACGAATGAAATTGATGCTCGAAACAGACTCAGACTCCGGGAAGAAGAGGGTGGGAGGGCGGGAAAACAAAGGCAACTTGGAAGGGGGAGCCAACAAATATCTTGAAGAGAAAACACCGGTTGAAAGAAAGCAAAGACTTCACACGAGTAGGATGGATACTCGATTATGGACTCCGGTTACGAGAGGAAGAAGGATGGGCGGGTGGGAAAATAAGACAACTGAGGATTGAATTTGCAAAGATGAAGGGGTTCGAGTCGACTTGACGAGAAATGCACCAGATAAAAAGAGCTGAGGAACAACTACCGGAAAACCAACTGCGTGAACCTAAAGAAAAATTTGAAGGGGAAGAGGAGTAATTCAAAACACCTACGTCAAGATTCCTCACCAGAGCGACGAAGGGACTGAGGAGTAAAAAGAAATCCTACTCTCTGATATAACTAGACTCCGAAAACAGTTTTTATTCTAGACTCAACTGCGGCCAAACTACACGATCAATCAAGGGGGATCCTAGGGTCGGTCGAGGCTCTGATACCAACTTGTCACGCCCAATATGCGATACTATCCTAAAGAGACTCGAAGGTCCCAACAAGGATAGAACCGCATATTGAAACGCTTTTGCAAGGTGGATATCATTACATCAACATTACATAATAGATGGGGATACATACATAAGGCACAAATGCCACAAGAATACATCAACATCATACAAGAGATCAACATCCGACTATGGATGAAACATAAACAGAAATTCAAACAACATCCACCCTGCTAGCCGGGCTGCCGACACGAACCTATCCCTGATCGAAGAAGAAGCGTAAGAAGAACTCCAACACAAGCAAACATCATTTGTCGCGTCATGATCATCGCAAAACCTGTACCTGCAACTGTTGGTGTAGTAATCTGTGAGCCACGAGGACTCAGCAATCCCATAACCATGGGTATCAAGACTAGCAAAGCTTAAAGGGAAAGGAAGGGGTAAAGTGGTGAGGTTGCAGCAGCGACTAAGCATATATGGTGGCTAACCAACGCAAATAAGAGCGAGAAGAGAGCAAGCGGAACGGTCGTCAACTAGAAATGATCAAGAAGTGATCCTGAACTCCTACTTACGCCGACATAACCCGAAACCGTGTTCTCCTCTCGATCAACCCGAAAAGAGACACTCACGGTTACACACACGGTTGGTGTATTTTAGAAGAGTTTGCTTCAAGTTTAGTACAACCGGATATTAACAAATTCCCATACGCCACATAAAGCGGGCACGGCTCTCGAAAGTTTATACCTGCAGGGGTGTCCCAACTTAGCCCATGATAAGCTCTCGCGATCAACGAAGGATATTCCTTCTCCCGGGAAGACCCGATCAGTCTCGGAATCCGGCTACAAGACATTTCGACGATAATAAAAACAAGACCAGCAAAGCCGCCCGAATGTGCCGACAAATCCCGATAGGAGCTGCACATATCTCGTTCTCGGCACACCGGATGAGCAAGACGACGGGTTGGCATAGACCACGGTTGCCCGTGGGGCGCCGGACATCGCTTCGGTTTGGACCAGCACTTTCGAGGAGAAGCGGCCGGGGGCTAAAATAAAGATGACCCTCGGGCTCCGGAAACCCAAGGGAAAAAGGGCATAGGTGAGGCAAATAGTAAAACCAATGTTGGGCCTTGCTGGAAAAGTCTTATTCAAAGCGAACTGTCAAGGGGGTCCCATTAATCACCCGACCGCGTTAGGGACGCAAAATCCGAGAACATAGGAGTGCCGGATTGCAAAACGGACAACGGGGAAAATGCTCGGATGCATGAGACGAACACGTATGCAAATGCGATGCACATGATGACATGATATGAGAAGCAGATGATGACATGGCAAAGTGCAACACGCAAGCAAATGACATGGCAACGACGGCGAATAACTGGCAGACACCTGGCGCATCGAATCCGGGGCGTTACAGGGAGAGGGAGAGGGAAAGGGGGGGGGGCGCCCCCTCCCCTAGTCCAATTCAGACTCATCAAGGGGGGCGCACCACCTCTGAGCTGCTGCCCTCTCTCTCCCTCGGGCCCACTAAGGCCCATTACTTCTCCGGGGGGTTCGGTAACCCTCCAAAGCCTCCGGTTTTCTCCGAAATCACCCGGAACACTTCGGGTGTCCGAATATAGTCGTCCAATATATCAATCTTTATTTCTCGACCATTTCGAGACTGCTCGTCATGTCTGTGATCACATCCGGGACTCCGAACAAACTTTGGTACATCAAAACTTATAAACTCATAATAAAACTGTCATCGTAACATTAAGCGTGCGGACCCTACGGGTTCGAGAACTATGTAGACATGACCTAGAACTGTTTCCGGTCAATAACCAATAGTGGAACCTAGATGTTCATATTGGCTCCGACATATTCTACGAAGATCTTTATCGGTCAAACCGCATAACAACATACGTTGTTCCCTTTGTCATCGGTATGTTACTTGCCCGAGATTCGATCGTCGGTATCCAATACCTAGTTCAATCTCGTTACCGGCAAGTCTCTTTACTCGTTACATAATACATCATTTCTTAACTAACTCATTAGTTACAATGCTTGCAAGGCTTAAGTGATGTGTATTACCGAGAGGGCCCAGAGATACCTCTCCGACAATCGGAGTGACAAAACCTAATCTCGAAATACGCCAACCCAACATGTACCTTCGGAGACACCAGAGAGCACCTTTATAATCACCCGATTCACGTTGTAGACGTTTGGTAGCACACAAAGTGTTCCTCCGATAAACGGGAGTTGCATAATCTCATAGTCATAGGAACATGTATAAGTCATGAAGAAAGCAATAGCAACATACTAAATGATCGAGTGCTAAGCTAACGGAATGGGTCAAGTCAATCACATCAGTCTCCTAATGATGTGATCCCATTAATCAAATGACAACACATGTCTATGGTTAGGAAACATAACCATCTTCGATTAATGAGCTAGTCAAGTAGAGGCATACTAGTGACATTAATTTGTCTATGTATTCACACATGTATCATGTTTCCGGTTAATACAATTCTAGCATGAAATAAACATTTATCATGAAATAAGGAAATAAAAAATAACTTTATTATTGCCTCTAGGGCATATTTCCTTCAGTCTCCCACTTGCACTAGAGTCAATAATCTAGTTCACATCACCATGTGATTTGACACCAATAGTTCACATCTTTATGTGTTTAGTTCACATCTCCATGTCACTAACACCCAAAGGGTTTACTAGAGTCAGTAATCTAGTTCACATCGCGATGTGATTAACACTCAAAGAGTGATCATGTTTTGCTTGTGAGAGAAATTTAGTCAACAGGTCTGCCAAATTCAGATCCGTATGTATTTTGCAAAATTCTATGTCTACAATGATCTGCACGGAGCTACTCTAGCTAATTGCTCCCACTTTCAATATGTATCTAGACTGAGACTTAGAGTCATCTAGATTAGTGTCAAAACTTGCATCGACGTAACCTTTTACGTATTTAATCTTTTGTCACGTCCATAATCGAGAAACATATCCTTATTCCACTAAGGATAATTTTGATCATTGTCCGATGATCTACTCCTAGATCACTATTGTACTCCTTGCTAAAATCAGTGTAGGGTATAGAATAGATCTGGTACACAGCATGGCATACTTTATAGAACCTATGGCTGAGGCATAGGGAATGACTTTCATTCTCTTTCTATCTTCCGCCGTGGTCGGGTTTTGAGTCTTACTCAATTTCACACCTTGTAACACAGGCAAGAAACTCTTTGTTTGACTGTTCCATTTTGAACTACTTCAAAATCTTGTCAAGGCATGTACTCATTGAAAAAACTTTTCAAGCGTCTTGATCTATCTCTATAGATCTTGATGCTCAATATGTAAGCAGCTTCACCGAGGTCTTTCTTTGAAAAACTCCTTTCAAACACTCCTTTATGCTTTCCAAAAAATTCTACATTATTTCCGATCAACAATATGTCATTCACATATACTTATCAGAAATGTTGTAGTGCTCCCACTCACTTTCTTGTAAATACAGGCTTCACCGCAAGTCTGTATAAAACTATATGCTTTGATCAACTTATCAAAGCGTATATTCCAACTCCGAGATGCTTGCACCAGTCCATAGATGGATCGTCGGAGCTTGCACATTTTGTTAGCACCTTTAGGATTGACAAAACCTTCTGGTTGCATCATATACAACTCTTCTTTAAGAAAACCATTAAGGAATTCAGTTTTGACATCCATTTGCCAGATTTCATAAAACGTGGCAATTGTTAACATGATTCGGACAGACTTAAGCATCGCTACGGGTGAGAAGGTCTCATCGTAGTCAACTCCTTGAACTTGTCGAAAACCTTTTGCAACAAGTCGAGCTTTGTAAACAGTAACATTACCGTCAGCGTCAGTCTTCTTCTTGAAGATCCATTTATTCTCTATTGCTTGCCGATCATCGGGCGAGTCAACCAAAGACCATACTTTGTTCTCATACATGGATCCCATCTCAGATTTCATGGCTTCAAGCCATTTTGCAGAATCTGGGCTCACCATCGCTTCTTCATAGTTCATAGGTTCACCATGATCTAGGAGCATGACTTCCAGAACTGGATTACCGTACCACTCTGGTGCGGATCTTACTCTGTTTGATCTACGAAGTTCAGTAACAACTTGATCTGAAGTTTCATGATCATCATTATTAACTTCCTCACTAATTGGTGTAGGTGTCATAGAAACCGTTTTCTGTGATGAACTACTTTCCAATAAGGGAGTTGGTACTGTTACCTCATCAAGTTCTACTTTCCTCCCACTCACTTCTTTCGAGAGAAACTCCTTCTCTAGAAAGGATCCTTTTTAGCAACGAATATCTTGCCTTTGGATCTGTGATAGAAGGTGTACCCAACTGTTTCCTTTGGGTATTCTATGAAGACGCACTTCTCCGATTTGGGTTTGAGCTTATCAGGATGAAACTTTTTTCACATAAGCATTGCAACCCCAAACTTTCAGAAACGACAACTTGGGTTTCTTGCCAAAACACAGTTCATATGGTGTCGTCTCAACGGATTTAGATGGTGCCCTTTTAACGTGAATGCAACTGTCTCTAATGCATAACCCCAAAAAGATAATGGTAAATCAATAAGAGACATCATAGGTCGCACCATATCCAATAAAGTGCGGTTACGACGTTCGAACACACCATTACACTATGGTGTTCCAAGTGGCGTGAGTAGTGAAACTATTTCACATTGTTTTAACTGAAGGCCAAACTCGCAACTCAAATATTTTCCCTCTGCGATCATATCGTAGAAACTTTTATTTTCTTGTTACGATGACTCTCCACTTCACTATGAAATTCTTTGAACTTTTCAAATGTTTCAGACTTATGTTTCATCAAGTAGATATACCCATATCTGCTCAAATCATCTGTGAAGGTCAGAAAATAATGATACTTGTCGCGAGCCTTAATATTCATCGGACCACATACATCAGTATGTATGATTTCCAACAAATCTGTTGCTCGCTCCATTGTTCCGAGAACGGGTCTTAGTCATCTTGCCCATGAGGCATGGTTTGCAAGCATCAAGTGATTCATAATCAAGTGATTCGAAAAGTCCATTAGCATGGAGTTTCTTCATGCGCTTTACACCAATATGACCTAAACGGCAGTGCCACAAATAAGTTGCACTATCATTATTAACTTTGCATCTTTTGGCTTCAATATTATGAATATGTGTATCACACGATCGAGATCCAACAAACCATTTTCATTGGGTGTATGACCATAGAGGGTTTTATTCATGTAAACAGAACAACAATTATTCTCTAACTTACATGAATAACCGTATTGCAATAAACATGATCAAATCATATTCATGCTCAACGCAAACACCAAAAAACACTTATTTAGGTTCAACAATAATCCCGAAAGTATAGGGAGTCTGCGATGATGATCATATCAAACTTTGAACTACTTCCAACACTCACCGACACCTCACCCTCAACTAGTCTCTGTTTATTCTGTAACTCCTGTTTCGAGTCACTAATTTTTAGCAACCGAACAAGTATCAAATACTCAGGGGCTACTATAAACACTAGTAAGGTACACATCAATAACCTGTATATCAAATATACCCTTGTTCACTTTGCCATCCTTCTTATCCACCAAATACTTGGGGTGGTTTCGCTTCTAGTGACCAGTCCCTTTGCAGTATAAGCACTTAGTCTCAGGCTTAGGTCCAGACTTGGGCTTCTTCACTTTGAGCAGCAGCTTGCTTGCCGTTCTTCTTGAAGTTCCCCTTCTATCCCTTTGCCCTTTTATTGAAACTAGTGGTCTTGTTAACCATCAACACTTGATGTTTTTCTTGATTTCTACCTTCGTTGATTTCAGCATCACGAAGAGCTTGGGAATCACTTTCGTCATCCCTTGCATATTATAGTTCATCACGAAGTTCTACTAACTTGGTGATTGTGTCTAGATAATTCTGTCAATCACTATTTTATCTGGAAGATTAACTCCCACTTGATTCAATCGATTGTGGTACCCAGACAATCTATGCACATGCTCACTAGTTGAGCAATTCTCCTCCATCTTTTAGCTATAGAACTTGCTGGAGACTTCATATCTCTAACCTCGGGTATTTGCTTGAAATATTAACTTCAATTCCTGGATCATCTCATATGGTCCATGATGTTCAAAACGTGTTTGAAGTCCCGATTCTAAGCCGTTAAGCATGGTGCACTAAACCATCAAGTAGTCATCATATTGAGCTAGCCAAACGTTCATAATGTGCGCACCGCTCCTCGCAATAGGTACATCACCTAGCGGTGCATTAAGGACATAATTCTTCTATGCAGCAATGAGGATAAACCTCAGATCACGAATCCAATCCGCATCGTTGCTACTAACATCTTTCAACACAGTTTTCTCTAGGAACATATCAAAATAAACATATGAAAGCAACAACGCGAGCTATTGATCTACAACATAATTTGCAAAATACTACGGGACTAAGTTCATGATAAATTTAAGTTCAATTAATCATATTACTTAAGAACTCCCACTTAGACAGACATGTCTCTAGTCATCTAAGTGATCACGTGATCCAAATCAACTAAACCATAACCGATCATCACGTGAGATGGAGTAGTTTTCAATGGTGAACATCACTATGTTGATCATATCTACTATATGATTCACGCCGACCTTTCGGTCTCCGTGTTCCGAGGCCATATCTCGCATATGCTAGGCTCGTCAAGTTTAACCTGAGTATTCCGCGTGTGCAAAACTGGCTTGCACCCGTTGTAGATGGACGTAGAGCTTATCACACCCGATCATCATGTGGTGTCTGGGCACGACGAACTTTGGCAACGGTGCATACTCAGGGATAACACTACTTGATAATTAGTGAGAGATCATCTTAAAATGCTACCGTCAATCAAAGCAAGATAAGATGCATAAAAGATAAACATCACATGCAATCAATATAAGTGATATGACATGGCCATCATCATCTTGTGCTTGTGATCTCCATCTCCGAAGCACCGTCATGATCACCATTGTCACCGGCGCGACACCTTGATCTCCATTGTAGCATCATTGTCGTTTACACCGTCTATTGCTTCTACGACTATCGCCATCGCTTAGTGATAAAGTAAAGCAATTACAGTATGCGTTGCATTTCATACAATAAAGCGACAACCATATGGCTCCTGCGAGTTGCCGATAACTTCGGTTACAAAACATGATCATCTCATACAATATAGCATCACGTCTTGGCCATATCACATCACAACATGCCCTGCAAAAACAAGTTAGACGTCCTCTACTTTGTTGTTGCAAGTTTTACGTGGCTGCTACAGGATGAGCAAGAACCGTTCTTACATACGCATCAAAACCACAACGATAGTTCGTCAAGTTAGTGCTGTTTTAACCTTTGCAAGGACTGGGCGTAGCCACACTCGGTTCAACTAAAGTTGGAAAAACTGACACCCGCCAGCCACCTGTGTGCAAAGCACGTTGGTAGAACCAGTCTTGCGTAAGCGTACGCGTAATGTCGGTCCGGGCCGCTTCATCCAACAATACCGCCAAACCAAAGTATGACATGCTGGTAAGCAGTATGACTTGTATCGCCCACAACTCACTTGTGTTCTACTCGTGCATATAACATCAACGCATAAAACCTGGCTCGGATTCCACTGTTGGGGAACGTAGTAATTTCAATAAATTTCCTACGCACACGCAAGATCATGGTGATGCATAGCAACGAGAGGGGAGAGTGTGTCCACGTACCCTCGTAGACCGAAAGCGGAAGCGTTATGTCAACGCAGTTGATGTAGTCGTACGTATTCACGATCCGACCGATCCAAGCACCGAACGTGCGACACCTCCGTGTTCTGCACACGTTCAGCTCGATGACGTTCCCCGGACTCCGACCCAGCATGGTATCGGGGATGAGTTCCGTCAGCACGACGGTGTGGTGACAATGATGATGTTCTACCGGCGCAGGGCTTCTCCTAAACTCCGCGACGATATGACCGAGGTGGAATCTAGTGGAGGGGGGCACCGCACACGGCTAAGGAACGATCCGTAGATCAACTTGTGTGTCTCTAGGGTGCCCCCTGACCCCGTATATAAAGGAGCAAGGGGGGGAGGCCGGCCGGCCCTAGGGGGCACGCCTAGGAGGGGGGAGTCCTCCTCCTAGTGGGAGTAGGACTCCCCTTTCGTAGTCCCACTAGGAAGGAGGAAGGGGGAAGGAAAGAGAGGGAGAGGGAGAGGGAAAGGGGGGGCCGCGCCTCCCTAGTCCACCCGGACTCCTCAAGGGGGTGCGCCACCTCCGGCTGCTGCCCTCTCTCTCCACTAAGGCCCATAAGGCCCATTACTTCTCCCAGGGGTGTTTCGGTAACCCTCCGGCACTCCGGTTTTCTCCAAAATCACCCGGAACACTTCCGGTGTCCGAATATAGTCGTCCAATATATCAATCTTTATGTCTCGACCATTTCGAGACTCCTCGTCATGTCCGCGATCACATCCGGGACTCCGAACAAACTTCGGTACATCAAAACTTATAAACTCATAATAAAACTGTCATCGTAACGTTAAGCGTGCGGACCCTACGGGTTCGAGAACTATGTAGACATGACCTAGAACTGTTTCCGGTCAATAACCAATAGTGGAACCTGGATGTTCATATTGGCTCCTACATATTCTACGAAGATCTTTATCGGTCAAACCGCATAACAACATACGTTGTTCCCTTTGTCATCGGTATGTTACTTGCCCAAGATTCGATCGTCGGTATCCAATACCTAGTTCAATCTCGTTACCGGCAAGTCTCTTTACTCGTTCTGTAATACATCATTTCATAACTAACTCACTAGTTACAATGCTTGCAAGGCTTAGGTGATGAGTATTACCGAGAAGGCGAGAGATACCTCTCCGACAATCGGAGTGACAAAACCTAATCTCGAAATACGCCAACCCAACATGTACCTTCGGAGACACACAGAGAGCACCTTTATAATCACCCGTTACGTTAGACGTTTGGTAGCACACAAAGTGTTCCTCCGGTAAACGGAGTTGCATAATCTCATAGTCATAGGAACATGTATAAGTCATGAAGAAAGCAATAGCAACATACTAAACGATCGAGTGCTAAGCTAACGGAATGGGTCAAGTCAATCACATCATTCTCCTAATGATGTGATCCCATTAATCAAATGACAACACATGTCTATGGTTAGGGAACATAACCATCTTTGATTAATGAGCTAGTCAAGTAGAGGCATACTAGTGACATTAAGTTTGTCTATGTATTCACACATGTATCATGTTTCCGGTTAATACAATTCTAGCATGAATAATAAACATTTATCATGAAATAAGGAAATAAATAATAACTTTATTATTGCCTCTAGGGCATATTTCCTTCAATTCAAGCCCGTAAACATAGAAGCATACGACGGAACAACAGACCTGGGGTCTGGATTGAGTATTACATCCTGGACATAGATATGGCTAGAGGAGATGACCTCCACGCCATAAAATACTTACCCCTCAAGCTCAAAGTGCTAGCCCGGCATTGGCTCAAAAGCCTCCCAGAAAATACCATTGGAAGTTGGGAAGAGCTCGAGGATGCATTTCGGGAAAATTTTCAGGGGACTTATGTCCGCCCTCCGGATGCGCATTTATTTAAGTCACATAACTCAACAGCCGGAGAGTCACTGCAAATCGGAACAGGTTCCTCACCAAAAAGAACCAAATAGTCGACTGTCCGGACGCCGAAGCCTTAGGAGCTTTCAAACACAACATCCGAGACGAATGGCTCGCCAGACACCTTGGCTAAGAGAAGCCGAGAACAATGGCCGCACTAACAAGCCTCATGACCCGCTTATGCGAGGAGAGGATAATGGCTGGCAAGATGCAGCACCAACACCCAAGTACAACCGAGGTCAGGGGATGGAAATGGAAACCACGACGCAAGAAGGACCAAATACGACCAAGGGAAACAGCCCAAAGAGCACGGCAGTCAACGCCGGATTCAAAAGCTCTGGGCAGAACAACAAAAAACTGTCTCTTAAGGACAACAACGATGAGCTATCCAACCTAAACAAAATCTTGGACAAGACATGCCAAATCCACAGCACCCCCGGGAGGCCTGCAAACCATACCCACAGAGATTGTTGGGTCTTCAAACAGTCCGGCCGACTTAACGCCGAACACAAGGGGCTCGACACACCAAGTGAGGACGATGACGAACACCACAAGCAGAGCAACGGGAAACAAAAGAACTTCCCACAAGAGGTCAAAATAGTAAACTCACTTCAAGTGACAACAGGGAAAAATAGAGCGGCACCCATTAAAGTACGCGCCGCACGGTCCACCCCAGCGGAGTCCCGACACTGGATGTCAAAACCAATCACTTTCGACCATCAGGATTACTCCGGAAGTATCCGG
Organism: Aegilops bicornis; assembly: GCA_021605145.1. Taxonomy (NCBI): domain Eukaryota; kingdom Viridiplantae; phylum Streptophyta; class Magnoliopsida; order Poales; family Poaceae; genus Aegilops; species Aegilops bicornis. Next base: position 156,660,043 of record CM038673.1, read on the forward strand.
AACGCAGGATGGACTACTTTGATACTAGATCCTATAATCGACAAACTACAATTTACACAAGTCCTAATGGACGGCGGTAGTGATCTAAACCTGCTATATCAGGACACAATCCACAGAATGGGGATAGACCCAGCCAAAATTCGCCATAGCAACACTTCCTTTAAAGGAGTGATGCCAGGCCCATATGCCCATTGTACGGGCTCTCTACTACTAGAAGTTGTGTTCGGCTCATCCGACAACTTCCATCGCGAAAAGTTAGTCTTCCACATCGCCCCATTTAAAAGTAGCTATCAAGCACTATTGGGACGCGAAGCTTTCGCCCGCTTTAACGCAATACCGCATTATGCATCTCTCACACTTAAAATGCCCGGTCCACGCGGTATCATCTCATTAAAGGGAAACTTCGAGTGTTCCTCGAATACGGAAGAACGTGAGACTGCCTTGACAGCCACACACTAATCCGGCTTTGCTGATCAAAGCACCTAAACAGGTCATTCAGATCCCGGACACGGTTAGGCGAGTCCGGCATAAATAAGGGGCCTACTAGCCGCATACCCCCTTACAAGGGGCTGCACGCATGTACAATAAGAGACAATAAAGCTCAATTTTATTCATTTTTTGAATCATACTTTGTTTATACATTTTTTGCGCGATCCTTTTTTCCAACTAAGTTCTTCTTTTTTACAGATGAACACCGTGCTACACCTATCCAGGATACGGCACAACGGAGACACAGGCGCAGACGTGCAGTAGGGACCCGTTGCAAGGATTCTTTTCAGATTAAGACACTGCGTAAACCTTTTTTATTGTCTCTTGTTGATACACATCCCCCGGTTTCTTACTATAACCGAGGAGGAGGCTGGCGTTTTGGCATCGGCCGCGTCAGAAATTTTTGCGCGTACCTGGACCCTAGGGGCTTAGGGCATTGTTCCGCCCGTTTTCATAAAGACCGAATACCTTAGGGAGTGTTCGGCGTCTCGAGTTAGGCCTTATATGCATCAGCTCCGAATCATGTCTTTGGTCAAATGTTGGGTTTGCCCGGCTCGTGTTTTGCTGCCTTATGTTCCGCTCCGGCTAACGCGGCAGCAGGAGAACTATCGCGATTGTGCCCCGTTCGTCGGTGAGCACCTCAAAGAGAGAAAGCCAAAACCGACTGTCATGATATAGCGAGAGACTGGTCAACCACTCGATGGACCACCAGAATGTTTAGAATTCCTCCGCTTTAACGAAGGACCGTTTCCCGGTCAGGCACATAAGCGCCCCGAATTCGGAGAGCGCGGTGCCTCTAGGGGCTATATCGTAGCCCCACCATCGAACTCCTATGGCTAAGTGAAAGTGATAAAGCATTATAGTCCGGTTGCCTAGTTTGCTATTCTAGCACCTCCTTCACAGGACCAAGACGTTGGATTAAGTGTGAAAATGCGCTTCTTTGCAAACACCCCCGCACTATGTGCGTGGGGGCTGAAGCCGAAGGCTGCCATCTTTCAGGTTATATACACATATACATTAACGGCCGCACATGAGGTATTTCAATACTTGAACGCACAAGTATAAAAATCCCTTATATTATATTTGAAACATGGTTTCAGAAATCATACATTTCATTTGAACATAATATTCTTCGAGCACTGCGTCTCTATTAAACGAGCGCCCTGCAGGACTTCCTTAAAATAGTGCTCGGCAGGTACTCGGCTTCTGTCCGAATCCTGGGATGCAACGTCGGTGGCCTTCATCTCTGCCCAGTATGTTTCGACACGGGCAAGAGCCATCCGTGCACCCTCTATGCATGCCGACTGTTTCATTGCATCAATATGCGGCACCGCATCAAGGAACTGCTGCACCAAGCCAAAATAACTCTTCGGCTCGGGCCTTTTCGGCCACAAATGAGTCACAACATCCTTCATGGCAAGTCCGGACAACCTATTCACCTCAGCCCGTTCGGCTAACCGATCGGTTAATGGAAGTGGACGCTCTGGACTATGGATTTGCAACCAAAAAAGCTCTTCCATTCCGTGATCCTTTTGGCCTCGGAAGTGTGTAACCGCGTCTGCGGCACTCGCCACCAAATCCAGATAAGCATCCTCCGCACCCCACAGCTGGACCAACTGAGCATACTTCGGATCCGTGAACTTCCTCCGCAGCAGAAAGGGTTTTCCAGCCGCGATATCCCCGGCTTGACGTAGCTCCTCCTTTATAGCTCTCATCGCGGAGCGGACATCCTTGGCTTTGGCGGTGGCGTTCTTCAGGTCCTCTTGCCCCGCTCGACGTTCATTTTCAAGAAACTCGCAGCGGTCGGTAGCATTCTTCAACTTCCCGGCCATCTCGGCAATTTCCTCCCTGCTTCGGCAGTGAGCAGCCTGTTCGGCTTTTAGCCTCCTCGGCCGCCCTGAAGGTAGCCGCATCACTTTTTCCGGCTTGCTCCTTGACTCGGGCTATCTCCGCCCGAAGGTTCTCCATAGCAGCGGCACCATCTGCATAAAGCATACATGTTGTAAGGCATGGGCGTCAAGCTCCCTTACCAGGTGTCCGTGGAGAAGTTGCATACCTTGTGACTCGTCAAGCCGCTTATTGAAAAGCGAGATGTCCGCATCCGCCACGTCAAGTTGCCGCTTTAGTTCGGCAAATTGATCAGTCCGGCTGGCCACCGGACGCTTCACCACCAATATAGGACAGGCGACATCTTACAACTGAGATTATGATCCTCGGCATCCCGTCACTTTCGACAACGTACCGAGTCTCAGGGGCTACTATCTATACAGGGCGCATTCTATATGCAAAACTGTCAAAAGGTACATCATTTTCGCGTACCTCAAACCCCGTCAGTAAACTTCTGACGGCTTCATGAAATCCGCTCTCAGCGGATGAAATCCTTTCAATCACCGTACCCATTAATGCACGGTGATCTTCTGAGATAGATGCTTGCCCGAGCAGATCCTTCAGCTCCTCCGACCATACACCAGTTGGGGCCGGACCTTCCGGCGCCGCCGGACTCGGGGAAACCCTCCGCGACGACACCTCAGGGTCGTCCGCCCCGCATGACGGTGCGGCAGATGAAGGCGTTTCTCTCTCCATCATCTCCGGACGAAGATCCCCCGAAGATGAGCTCTGCTGAGAAGGGCTGAGATCCGAACTACAAGGTAAAACTTCGGTTATCTTCAGAAATAAAAACAGGGATGTCCCTTATTACAAAACTCCCCTTTCTACTTACGGCTCGCTGGAGGGCTGATCCCCTTGGGGAAATAGTGCGGCCGGGGCTTCTCCTGGCACAAGACCCTATGGTGAAGATTTCTTCCCCCGCTTTGAGGCCTTAGCCTCCGGATCTTCATAAGCGGTCCTCTTCTCCCCCTGGAGGGAGGGATTCTCGGTCCCCCCTTCTTGGCAAGCCTCCTTCACGGAGGCAGTAGTTTCCTTGTTCCCCCCTTTGCCCTCCTCCAAAGGCGCAGCCTCCAGCATCTTGATTAACACAGGATCCGGCGTGGTCTCAGGGAGGGGGACGGACACCTTATTAGTTTTGCTTTCGCTATCCACTCCTGTTCAAGGGACAGCCCTTTAAAGGGCAAGTTTATGACAAATGTACGGATAGCGTCCAGGCACATGACTACTTACTTGAGTATCCGGGCGATTGCAACTCAGACCTGCGTCCTCGGTCAAGTCCGGACACATCTCTTGTGATCCGAAGAACAGTTTATACATATCCACGGGTGTCACGCCCATGAAGTGTTGCAGAGCTCGTGGTCCCTCCAGATTGAATTCCCACAGGCGGAGGGGGCGACGTTTGCAGGGCAGAAGGCACCGAATCAGCATGACCTGCGCCACTACAACCAGATTGATCTCCCTCTCTTGGAGGTCTCGAATACGGCCCTGCAACAGAGGTACGTCCTTGGACGGCCCCCAGTCAAGCCCTTTGTTGACCCATGACGCCAACCGTTGTGGAGGACCCGAGCGAAAGGCAGGTGGCGCCACCCATCTGGTGCCCCTAGGAGCGGTGATGTAGAACCACTCCTGTTGCCACAAACCAAGCTCCTCTTGAAAAGATCCCTCGGGCCATGGAGCGTCAACACTCTTGCTTATAACAGCCCCTCCGCACTCTGCCTGCTGCCCCTCGATCATCTTCGGCTCCACATTGAAGGTCTTGAGCCACAATCCGAAGTGAGGGGTAATGCGGAGGAAGGCTTCACATATGACAATGAACGATGAGATGTGGAGGATGGACTCCGGATCCAAGTCATGAAATTCTAGCCCATAATAAAACATGGGCCCCCTCACGAAGGGGTCCGTCGGGAAGCCTAAACCCCGAAGGAAGTGAGACACGAACACCACGCTCTCACCAGGCTCGGGAGTAGGAACAACCTGCCCTTGGGCAGGCAGCCTATGCGAAATTTCGCCGGTTAGATACCTAGCATCTCTCAGCTTTAGCACGTCTTCTTCCATGATGGAAGAAGGCATCCACCGGCCTTGCAGGTCGAAGCCGGACATTGTCAAAGGTCCGAAGCGCCTGAATCTGGAGCTTTGGGTGTTGGAACTCGAGGCGAGGGGCGGATTCGATTGAGATTGAAAGAAAGGAGCATGCCTTGGTCTCGTTATAAAGAGGTTGAATACCAAGAGCCCTCCCCGTGGCCGTTTGGGACTCGCCTTCGATAGAGGGGGCGTTCCAACGGGCGCGGTTGGGTTACCCACGCCCGTATTCATGAGAATCCCAGAATAAGGGGACACGATCTCTGCTTTGACAAGACGTGCCAAGGAAACCGCTTCGCTAAATGTGCTGAGGTGGAACAGTAAAAACAATTCGAATAAAGGCTTTGCCGTGGTGTGACGTCACGCCACGAAATACGTCAGCATATTGAACTTGTGTAAATATTATTCTCTCTACGGTGGTATGTGGAAACTTATTTTGCAGAGCCGGACACTATCCTGGTGTTCAAAATCTTCTATGAAGTATTCGGAGGAGGAACCCGCCTTGCAATCCCGAAGACAATATGCGCGCCGGACTCGTCGTCATTGAAGCGTGGTTCAGGGGCTACTGAGGGAGTCCTGGACTAGGGGGTGTCCGGATAGCCGAACTATCATCTTTGGCCGGACACCAAGCCTATGAAGATACAAGATTGAAGACTTCGTCCCGTGTCAGGATGGGACTTTCCTTGGCGTGGAAGGCAAGCTTGGCGATACGGATATGTAGATCTCCTACCATTTTAACCGACTCTGTGTAACCCTAGCCCTCTCCGGTGTCTATATAAACCAGAGGGTTTTAGTCCGTAGGACGAACAACAATCATACCATAGGCTAGCTTCTAGGGTTTAGCCTCTCGATCTCGTGGTAGATCTACTCTTGTACTACCCATATCATCAATATTAATCAAGCAGGAGTAGGGTTTTACCTCCACGGAGAGGGCCCGAACCTGGGTAAAAACATCGTGTCCCTTGTCTCCTGTTACCATCCACCTAGACGCACAGTTCGGGACCCCCTACCCGAGATCCGCCGGTTTTGACACCGACATCGAGCATGTCGGTTAAATCATCGACAGTGGCTGTGAAGTGGGTTGTGGGTGGGCTTTGAATTTCTTCATCGTCCGCATCCCAACATTCCTGACCATAATCCGGCCAGGGCTCTCCTGATAAAGAGAGAGACTTTAGCGAATTCAGGATGTCGCCAAAGGGCGAGTGCTGAAAGATGTCCATGATAGTGAACTCCATGATCAGCGCCCAATCGGATTAGATTGGCAGGGGCGCGGAAGGTTCGGAGTCCGGAGAGGAGTCCGACACCTTGGAGTCACGAGCTTCGCAAAGGACAGGGTTGGTGTTCGGCTAGATCGCCGTAGAGATAGCAGCCCCCGAGGCGGTGTCCAACCACCCGTCCTCGATCGGCGCAGTCAGCTCCGAGCTAAGGGACGGAGCGAACACTGGTGCGACCTCCAGGGCACTGTCCAGCGGCAGAGCTAGATCATTCCCATTGTGACAGTGCGACACGCTTGGCTGTGGCTCGAACCCATCGAAGATCAAGTCTCCACGGACGTCAGCCGTATAGTTCAAACTTCCAAATCTGACCTGATGGCCAGGGGCGTAGCTTTCAATCTGCTCCAGATGGCCAAGCGAATTGGCCCGCAGTGCAAAGCCACCGATGTCAGGACCCCGATCCTAAGTCACACCGATCTAGCATGTAACACATCATATCACTTTGCGGCCTCACGCACGGTATTCCCACGGGTGTCGCCTTACCATGGCCCGGGACCGTTTGCGCCTTTTGGCTCACGTATATGATAGTGTCGCTAGCATCCATATGACAAAGAACCCGGGGGCCGACATGGCTAGTCGTGAACCCAAAGCGGCGCTAACCCATGGGGACAGGCATACATGAATCACATCGAGCATGTCGGTCATCAACGTATAAATTCGGGCTGTAGCACTGGGCTAACAGGACTCCGGTATCCCGGCATGTAGCAGGCTAGGCAGGACTCCGAATAACACCACGTGACATTTCCCCGAAGGGACAGACATAGGAACGAAGTGAAACACATGCCACCAGTCAAGTGTCCAAGCAGCGGTCTTTGAGCTAGCGAGACTCCGGTGAACCGGGTGTAGCGGACTACTATTGCTCGTAAGCACGAGACTACATTTCCCATATGAGAGGCTGCCAAGGATAAACAACTAGTTTGTCGGATCCCACACATACCAAGCATTTCAAACATACACACAATATGCTCAATATGTGTAGATACAACATGGCATCACAACATAACTCTACGACTCAAATATTTATTCATTAGGCTCCGAGGAGCGAGATATTACAAACATGGGTCTCATGACCCAACACTCAGAGCAAACAAGTCAAAGCACAAGCGGAAGATAAACATGTCTGAGTACAGACAACTATAAATGAAGAAGGCTGAGAAGCCTGACTATCTACCAGATCCTGCCGAGGGCACAAGATCGTAGCTGAGGTAACTAGCTAAACGTCGAAGTCCAAGCGGAACTACTAGCGAGAATGAAGTCTCTCTGCAAAACATAAAATAAGCAAACGTGAGTACAAACGTACTCAGCAAGACTTACATCAGAACTAGCTACATATGCATCATTATCAAAAGGGGGTGGTGGAGTTTGACTGCAGCAAGCCAGCTTTGACTGCAAGTAACTCTTTTGAGATGGCGCACACGAGTCCACATATTCACCATATCAATACACCACTATGGACCCGCTCCCGTCTCCCTACGAGAACGCCATCCATAGCACTCACGCTTATCTTGCGCATTTTAGAGTATCCACTTTCACTTGTCTATGAACTGGTATAGGCAACCCAGAAGTCCTTCTCCGTGGACACGGCTATTCGAATAGATCATATTAACCCTGCAGGGGTGTACTTCTTCACACACGCTCTCACCACTTACCGCCGTTTACACGACATGTACTCGGCAACCTTCAAGCAGAAGCCCAACGTGGGTGTCGGCCACGACCTACCTAAACACCCAAGTCCCTAGTCCAGGTTTATCGCCTATTCGGGTTCCATCCGCAGGGAGTCCGGCCGAGGTTTCCCATACAGCCCCGAACGATGTGTGAAGGGTTCCCGAGACACCAAACGGGCGATAAATTTTGCAGACCCACGGTGCCTACCGCAACACAACCCACCCCTACGGTCAGCGTTGTGCGGCCCCAAAGATACTACAAACACGAAACTACTTGCAACTCCTCGATCGAGGACAAGGGTGGTTAAGAAGCCGAGAGGGTCAATTAAGGATCCCAATGCGTGGTAGTAACTGTTTCATGGATCACAAACACAGAACTCCGCCTCAAGACGGCTGCAATGAGACAACCCACCATGTACTCCTACATGGCCTCTCACCGCTACCTTTACCAAATCGTGTTCACACACTTAGCTCACACCTGCAGTAGGACATGTTCACACACCTCCGATTCATCCCCGATGAATCGGACTGACTCAACTCTAAGCAGTAGCGGGCATGACAAACAAACATGAATGAGTAGGCACAACAGGGCTCAAACAACTCCTACTCATGCTAGTGGGTTTCATCTAATTCTTGTGGAATGACAGGTCATGCGAGAGGATAAAGGGGTTCAGCTACCGCAACAAGTAACACATGAATCGTTGTTGTCCTAATGCAAGAAAATAGAGCAGGGCGAGAGAGTGGGATTATATCGGAATGAACAAGGGGTTTTGCTTGCGGCACTTCTGAAGATAGTATAGTTCTTCATCAGTGTCATCGAATTCATCGTCGGTACGTCGTCTACCGAGAGGGGACAATTACCGGCAAACAAGAGAGAACTCAATCAATGCAATGCACATTCACATGGATGACATGCCATGTTAATGTACTGAATTCACCTAATGCAATGTCTAGCCAGGTTAATTGAAGTGGAATTCAAACAAGAACAAATTCCAACTCCAAATGTTATTTCATAAATTGCCCTAATGATGATTCATCCTATTTAGTGAGGTTAACTTGTTTAATCATGCATGAAAATGCCATAAACAGATTCTTCATATTTTCTGATCATTTTTCATATATAAATTATTTAATTTGGAGTTACAGATTTAAAGTTATGAATATTTGAAGTTTGGGGTATTTTCTGAAATTCCCTGAATTAAATTAAATCCAGAAAAGGTTATTACTGCGTCAGCCTGACGTTGGCATGACGTCAGCAGGTCAACAGGGCTGGTCCGGGTCAAACCTGACGGTGGGTCCCGCGTGTCAGCATAATTAGCCTAACTAAAATTAATTAAAACTAAACCTAAATAGTTAACAGGGCTGGGCCCCACCTGTCATTGACTTAGGAGAGTCAACCAGGGCCCACCCCTAGTCAAAGTCAAAGTCGGCTGCCGGCGTCTGGCCGCCGGCGAGCCCGACGTGGCGGCGGAAGTGAATTTCTCCATTCCGGCGACCAAATGGGTCGTGGAGGGCATCTACGTGTAGCTGGAGTCGAGCCGCAGCTCTTGGTGAAGTCAGTTGAGCTCGGGGTGGTCGGAATCGGCGCCGGCGACGACCTAGGCGGCCGCCGGAGCTCGGGCGAGCTCGGGCTCGACGATGCGGTGCACTAGAGGGGAAACAAAAGGGCGCAGCGGGCTCCTGGGAGGGCGGCGAACTTGGTAACGTGCTCGGGCGCAAGCTGGGGTGGCCCTGGCCACGGCGGCGCCATGGCCGGCGGCGAGGAGCAATCGGGTGAGGTGGAAACGGCTACAGAGGCCAAACAAACACGGGAGCCGGGGGAGAGGAAGAGGAGTTCACCGCAAGTTCAGAGGGGAGGGTAAGTGGGCTCGGGGTCGTCCTGTCGGGGTCGAATCGACGGCGGTGATCCTCGGTTGCCGTAGTGGGGAAAAGCGTCGGGGCGGCGCTTCGAGGCTTCCGGCGGGGCGTGGCTCTGTGAGGGGGTTGAGGACGGAGTGGCGGATCCTCTGGGCTGCTTGGCGAGGCGGGGAGGTGGCTGTGGCCGCGGCAAACGGCGAGGGCAGCGACGGTGGCGCTCGGTCCGGGCGAGAGAGAGGGAGCAGAGGAGAGAATGGGGTCCAGGGGGAGAGAGGAGAGGACGAGGGGGTCGGGGGGTGTGCGTGGCACCCTCGGGTGCCTCCAGCGGCGAGCAGGAGGTGGCAGGGCGTCGTCGGGCGTGTGCCATGCCTCGCCTCTGCCTACTGGCAGAGGAAGACGACGAGCGGCGAGGGGGTTTCCGGTGGTGGGCTGGGCCAGAACGGAAGCTGGGTCGGCGCTGCTGCAGGTAAGCGCCAGGTAAGAAGGCCCAGGTGGGTTTCCTTCTCTCCCTTTTTCTATTTATTTCAGTTTTCTATTATTCTGTAATTTTGTGGAGTTTATAAAAATACCAAAACAGTTTCAAAAATCACCAAACTGCTCCTGGTCCATTGTTGGAATATTTCCAACATGAAACATTTTGGTTTGGCAATATTTGGGCATTTGAAATATTTTATATAATTTTAAATGCCCAAACTCAAATACTTATGATTTAATTCAAAGACCTTAGGATGACCTAAAAAATAGTGCACCACTTTTGGCAGAGGCTCTGAACCAAAGCAAAAATGATGAGCATTTTTGAAGGGCATTTCAGGTTCATTGAAAATAATTTTAGTAAACCCTAGTTGGATTAAAAGGGGTTACGGGGTTTCTGTCTTCCCCATTTCAAATTTCATGAACATTAAATATGATGCATGGATGCAATGCCACTAGTTACAAGCAAGCTCTAGGGCTGTGACAACTCACCCCCACTAAACAAGAATCTCGCCCCGAGATTCAAGACGTGAGGTAAGAGGAAAAAGGGAGTCACAAAACTATCACAATCTTCATGATCCAGTTGCCCTTCTCGAAGATGTTGATTCATTCCATCATCTTGGTCTTGACGTCTTTGCTTTCGAGATCTTCACTCAACATGACAACAGAAAGAAGGGGGAAACCCTACAGGATTCGATCTTCACGAAGATCAAGTAAACATGATCGACTCACGGAGTGAGATTTAAAAACATCTCGAGTTGAGACACAAAACACATCGAGAGGGATGGAAGAACAAACAACGGTGTGATTAGTGGGCAACAATTCCACGCTTAGAAAGATGGTAGATGGTGTCAAGGTGGCGAGGAAAAAAATGCCACGACTCAATAACGGGGCACCCCAGGGGAGGTGACGCGAGGAACTATTCCCTTAAGTGGCAAAAAGAATTACTTTTGATATAACATCATTGAAACTCTTTATACCAGCCTAAGGCATTTGCAAACGATCTTTTGGTGGAGTGCAAAGAATGGCATACCCAGACAAGAATGGATGATGTGGACTACCTTGTTGAAGACAACGCAATGGATGAATTTTGCTTATCACCGGAGATGGATGGGACCCATGGTAGGACCATTTTTGAAGATAATATTGGACAGCAACTACCGAGAAAGGCAGCCTGTGGGGAGTTGGCACAATAGGGTGCAAGCTGGTAACAAAATGCAAATGCTGGGAATGTTCCAACCATCATATCTGCCTGAGATTCAGATCTGGTTGGTGTTAGGATATTCCAGACTCATCGAGTCTAGAGGAAAAATGAAAGTTTGCAACACAAATCGACGAGAAGATGTTGCGAGATTCTCGGGAATGAACTACGATAGCAAGCTCCAAAACATGAGCTGGTTCTGCTACAAACAAGTGAACACGCTGTCCTGCATAAGCATGACCACGTAGTATTCTTATAATACAACACTACCGAGTTCAGGTGGGGCACCATCAACAAGGATATCGAAGTCGTGTGCATGAACTAGTATTCGCACATCAACTCCTTTTCCTTGAACAATTCAACCAGTGGCTTAGTGTGCTATGGAATTCATATGGAATGAAGATGATCAGTCTATCAGACCATAGAGTACTTCGCACATGCATGACTGACTTGGGATGATTCCAAAGGAAACAAAACAAACCTTTCTCAAATTCATGGCGGCAACTTGCACCTAATGCACGTGAATTAGAGGAAGTCACTACTTTCATCCAAACATATGCTTCATGAGCGAAACATGAAGAAATGCTTACACAAGTTTCCAACACTAGGTTGATGTTCAACATGACTCATGGGGGAGACATAATGCTGCCGATGGGCTCAACAACAACTCATCGGAATTTCCATATCACTGGACTTCCACCATCATGTGAACACGGTGATAGTATTGGTCAGACCAAAAGATGTAATGGTGTATGCCCGAGGGGTCAAACACGAGTAAGACAACATTACGAGCATCGTTGGTACTGATTCGATTTGACGATAGCCCACACTCAAATCAAAGGATTAATAAGACAATAGGTCCGGCAACTGATCACAGGGACCAATTGATGAAGATATCATCTTTCTTCAACACACACTACACAAGAATATCCCTTTGGAACGAACTAAGTTAGGCAAGATTTTATCTTCCAACTCTCCAAGTTGTTGTCTAGCTCAACCAACTAGTTCAGGGATATCCGACACAGATTCTTGGAGAAATGATGGTTCACAGGAAACCAACTTGATCACGAGCTCAACATAACAGTCAGGAGACAACCCGGTAACACTTCCAAGAAGATATTTGGAAAGTCACGAACCACCGGTATGTTACTAAGCTCGAGATCAATCTTGCTTTTGAGGGCAAGGCAATATGATCAAATAAGCAAGGGATTGAATAATCCTATCTCATTGATCGAAGGGTGCACCAGAAATAAGGACTAGGTAGCACGATCAATCTTAGTATGATGATTTAATAACCAACACGCTAAGAGTGAAAATATTGTCCATTAACTACCAAGCAACGAGGTTGCTAGGAGTATCGATTTCACACATCACAATTCACTTGTCGACATTCCGGTTGCATCAACACGGGACCGAGGAATGAATAATGATAGCGAGAAGTATCACTACGTCAAGAATTCATAAGAGAAGGTGCGATTCTCATGACATTCCTGACATAAAGTGGGTAATACTTCAGGGTAGAACAGAACAAAAGCTGAATTGACATTTTGATCTGCGGAATACAACTGCTTTGACCCAATCCTAGAAATGGATGAGGTACTGGAGTTTGTTTCTCCTAGTCATTCCAGAACAGAATGGCTTGACGGACCACAAGGATAATAGGCATCGATAAACGAATGCATACATACTCCTGACTATCAATTGACAGACGGGGTCGGAATACAACTAAAAGAACAACTCGAAGGAACATATGTTTTACGAGTTGTGGATACATAGATTAGTGTGTCGAGTGAAGCTCAACATTTCTTAGGATAACCCATGCGGAAAGGTAGAATTGGCAGATTCACAATTATGAATGGAGAACTCCTCAAGAGCACTCTTATTGTGATGTTTTGGTTCAACAAGGAACTTCTGCCATAAGCGGTTCGTAGTATTTGGAAGAAGGAAATACCACGGACCTCGAGAACTATCACAAGTTTCTAGTATCCTAAAGGAGCTAGCAAAGACTATCAACATTAGGTGAGTAGGGTGAATCTCGGGTTCAAGAACCCATGAATAGAATGCCTACTAACTAATAACATCACGGGATGCTTTCAAGAATAATGGCCAGAATCATCACATTGGGGATACAAAAGCATTGCTAAATTGCTAGGTGACTTCCTAAACAACTAGGGTCATAATAATAGCTCCAACATCTATGCCGAGGCAACAAAGTACCTCAACTTACCGATTAGTGTGCTTATTATGACCATAAAGGACATCGGGAACGGAAGAAAAGGATTTGCAAATGCATCAGACTATTTAGAGACCTGGGATGACTCGGACAGCATAACGGCTGTAATTGCTCAAAATGATTTGAGACATCCTGCAAAATGGTGGCATAGCCACTTAACAACATCATATCGAGGTTCAGAAATCAACAATTATCATACAGAAATAGTAGGAACTGAACTGGGGCATAAAACCAACAATCTTAAAGGTCTATGGATTAGTAACACGTCATCCTGATAGATAGATGAGAAGCCTAGTTCTTAAACCCCGTAGAAGAGAAGAGGTTGACTCGGATCGAAGGCCATGAGGTATAAGGAGTAAAAAGAGCCTTACGTTCCTTCCACAATCAATTCCCTTACATAACTAAAGCATTTCTAGACACAACTTCGACCAGTTTGGCTTGGTAATCCTCTGATCAGTCGCTCGATAAAAAGCGCTGTCAGGACCGCGATCCTAAGTCACACCGATCTAGCATGTAACACATCATATCACTTTGCGGCCTCACGCACGGTATTCCCACGGTGTCGCCTTACCATGGCCCGGGACCGTTTGCGCCTTTTGGCTCACGTATATGATAGTGTCGCTAGCATCCATATGACAAAGAACCCGGCCCGACATGGCTAGTCGTGAACCCAAAGTGGCGCTAACCCATGGGGACAGGCATAGATGAATCACATCGAGCATGTCGGTCATCAACGATATAAATTGGGCTGTAGCACTGGGCTAACAGGACTCCGGTATCGGGCTGTAGCAAGCTAGGCAGGACTCGAATAACACCGCGTGACATTTCCCGAAGGGACAGACATAGGAACGAAGTGAAACACATGCCGCCGATCAAGTGTCCAAGCAAAGGTTGGCTAGCAGGACTCCGGTGAACCGGTCAGTAGCGGACTACTATCGCTCGAAGCACGAGACTACATTTCCCCATATGAGAGGCTGCCAAGGATAAACAACTAGTTTGTCGGATCCCACACATACCAAGCATTTCAAACATACACACAATATGCTCAATATGTGTAGATACAACATGGCATCACAACATAACTCTACGACTCAAATATTTATTCATTAGGCTCCGAGGAGCGAGATATTACAAACATGGGTCTCATGACCCAACACTCGAGCATACAAGTCAAAGCACAAGCGGAAGATAAACATGTCCGAGTACAGACAACTATAAATGAAGAAGGCTGAGAAGCTCGACTATCTACCGAGATCCCGCCGAGGGCACAAGATCGTAGCCGAGGTAACAAGCTAAACGTCAAGTCCAAGCGGAACTACTAGCGAGAATGAAGTCTCTACGCAAAACATAAAATAAGCAAACGTGAGTACAAACGCATTTCAAAGAAGACTTACATCGTAACTAGCTACATATGCATCATTATCAAAAGGGGTGGTGGAGTTTGTTGCAGCAAGCCAACTTTGACTCGATGGCTATCCTAAACTACATCGCAAGTAACTCTTTTGAGATGGCGCACGAGTCCACATATTCACCATATCAATACACCACTATGGACCCGCTCCCGTCTCCCTACGAGAACGCCATCCATAGCACTCACGCTTATCTTGCGCATTTTAGAGTATCCACTTTCACTTGTCTATGAACTGGTATAGGCAACCCAGAAGTCCTTCTCCGTGGACACGGCTATTCGAATAGATCATATTAACCCTGCAGAGGTGTACTTCTTCACACACGCTCTCACCACTTACCGCTGTTTACACGACATGTACTCGGCAACCTTCAAGCGGAAGCCCAACGTGGGTGTCGGCCACGACCTACCTAAACACTCAAGTCCCTAGTCCAGGTTTATCGCCTATTCGGGTTCCATCCGCAGGGAGTCCGCCGAGGTTTCCCATACAGCCCGAACGATGTGTGCAGGGTTCCCGAGACACCAAGCAGGCGAATCGGTACACCGACCACGGTGCCTACCGCAACACAACCCACCCCTACGGTCAGCTATGCAAGGCCCCAAAGATACTACAAACACCGAAACTACTTGCAACTCCTCGATCGAGGACAAGGGTGGTTAAGAAGCCGAGAGGGTCAATTAAGGATCCCAATGCGTGGTAGTAACTGTTTCATGGATCACAAACACGTAACTCAGTTCACGAGGACGGCTGCAATGAGACAACCCACCATGTACTCCTACATGGCCTCTCACCGCTACCTTTACCAAATCGTGTTCACACACTTAGCTCACACCCGCAGTAGGACATGTTCACACACCTCCGATTCATCCCCGATGAATCAGACCTAACTCAACTCTAAGCAGTAGCAGGCATGACAAACAAACATGAATGAGTAGGCACAACAGGGCTCAAACAACTCCTACTCATGCTAGTGGGTTTCATCTAATTACTGTGGAATGACAGGTCATGCAGAGGATAAAGGGGTTCAGCTACCGCAGCAAGTAACACATGAATCGTTGTTGTCCTAATGCAGTAAAATAGAGCAGGGGCGAGAGAGTGGGATTATATCGGAATGAACAAGGGGGTTTTGCTTGCCTGGCACTTCTGAAGATAGTATAGTTATTCATCGGTGTCATCGAATTCATCGCTTGCAGACGTCGCTCACCGAGAGGGACAATTACCGGCAAACAAGAGAGAACTCAATCAATGCAATGCACATTCACATGGATGACATGTCATGTTAATGTACTGAATTCACCTAATGCAATGTCTAGCCAGGTTAATTGAAGTGGAATTCAAACAAGAACAAATTCCAACTCCAAATGTTATTTCATAAATTGCCCTAATCATGATTCATCCTATTCAGTGAGGTTAACTTGTTTAATCATGCATGAAAATGCCATAAACAGATTCTTCATATTTTTCGATCATTTTCATATATAAATTATTTAATTTGGAGTTCTGATTTAAAGTTATGAATATTTGAAGTTTGGGGTATTTTCTGAAATTCCCTGAATTAAATTAAATCCAGAAAAGGTTATTACTGCGTCTGCCTGACGTTGGCATGACGTCAGCAGGTCAACAGGGTTGGTCCGGGTCAAACCTGATGGTGGGTCCCGCGTGTCAGCATAATTACCTAACTAAAATTAATTAAAACTAAACCTAAATAGTTAACAGGGCTGGGCCCCACCTGTCATTGACTCAGGAGAGTCAACCAGGGCCCACCCCTAGTCAAAGTCAAAGTCGGCTGCCGGCGTCTAGCCGCCCGCGAGCCCGACGCGGCGGCGGAAGTGAATTTCTCCATTCCGGCGACCAAATGGGTCGTGGAGGGCATCTACGTGTAGCTGGAGTCGAGCCGCAGCTCTTGGTGAAGTCAGTTGAGCTCGGGGTGGTCGGAATCGGCGCCGGCGACGACCTAGGCGGCCGCCGGAGCTCGGGCGAGCTCGGGCTCGACGCTGCAGTGCACTAGAGGGAAACGAAAGGGCGCTGCGGGCTGCTGGGAGGGCGGCGAACTTGGTAACGTGCTCGGGCGCAGCTGGGTGGCCACAGCCGCAGCGCGCCATGGCCGGGCGGCGAGGAGCAATCGGGTGAGGTGGAAACGGCGGCTACAGAGGCCAAACAAACACGGGAGCCAGGGGGAGAGGAAGAGGAGTTCACCGCAAGTTCGTAGGGAGGGTAAGTGGGCTCGGGGACGTCCTGTCGGCGGCGAATCGACGGCGGTGATCCTCGGTGGCCGAGGAGGGGAAAAGCATCGGGGCGGCGCTTCGAGGCTTCTGGCGGGGCGTGGCTCTGTGAGGGGGTCGAGGACGGAGTGGCGGATCCTCTGGGCTGCTCGGCGAGGCGGGGAGGTGGCTGTGGCAGCGAGCAGCGAGGGCAGCGGCAGTGGCGCTTCGGTCCGGGCGAGAGAGAGGGAGCAGAGGAGAGAATGGGGTCCAGGGGGAGAGAGGAGAGGACGAGGGGGTCGGGGGGTGTGCGTGGCACCCTCGGGTGCCTCCAGCGGCGAGCAGGAGGTGGCAGGGCGTCGTCGGGCGCGTGCCACGCCTCGCCTCTGCCTACTGGCAGAGGAAGACGACGAGGGGGTTTGCGGTCTTGGGCTGGGCGAGCAAGCTGGGCAAGGCTGCTGCTGGTGTGAGCGCCTGTAAGAAGGCCTAGGTGGGTTTCCTTCTCTCCCTTTTTCTATTTATTTCAGTTTTCTATTATTCTATAATTTTGTGGAGTTTATAAAAATACCAAAACAGTTTCAAAAATCACCAAACTGCTCCTGGTCCATTGTTGGAATATTTCCAACATGAAACATTTAGTTTGGCAATATTTGGGCATTTGAAATATTTTATATAATTTTAAATGCCCAAACTCAAATACTTATGATTTAATTCAAAGACCTTAGGATGACCTAAAAATAGTGCACCACTTTTGGCGGAGGCTACGAACCAAAGCAAAAGTGATGAGCATTTTTGAAGGGCATTTCAGGTTCATTGAAAATAATTTTAGTAAACCCTAGTTGGATTAAAAGGGGTTCTGGGGTTTCTTTCTTCCCCATTTCAAATTTCATGAAAATTAAATATGATGCATGGATGCAATGCCACTAGTTACAAGCAAGCTCTAGGGCTGTGACAACCGAATACGAAGATCTATCCGGGGAAAAAAGTCTCACCCTGGACCGCATCGTTGTTGATGATCGGAGGAGCCATCGGGCCTAAAGAGGACGATACAGAGGAACTCTCAATGAAAGCACCAATGTCGGTGTCAAAACCGGCGGATCTCGGGTAGGGGGTCCCGAACTGTGCGACCAGGCGGATGGTAACAGGAGACAAGGGGCACGATATTTTTACCCAGGTTCGGGCCCTCGCGATGGAGGTAAAACCCTGCTCCTGCTTGATTAATATTGATGATATGGGTAGTACAAGAGTAGATCTACCACGAGATCAGAGAGGCTAAACCCTAGAAGCTAGCCTATGGTATGATTGTTTTTCGTCCTACGGACTAAATGTTGGGGAACGTAGCAGAAATTCAAAATTTTCCTACGTGTCACCAAGATCTATCTATGGAGAAACCAGCAACGAGGGGAAGGAGAGTGCATCTACATACCCTTGTAGATCGCTAAGCGGAAGCGTTCAAGAGAACGGGGTTGAAGGAGTCAGATTGCCGTGATTCAAATCACCGATGATCCTAGTGCCGAACGGACGGCACCTCCGCGTTCAACACACGTACAGCCCGGTGACGTCTCCCACGCCTTGATCCAGCAAGGAGATAGGGAGAGGTTGAGGAAGACTCCATCCAGCAGCAGCACAACGGCATGGTGGTGGTGGAGGAGCGTGGTAATCCTGCAGGCTTCGCCCAAGCACTCACGGAGGAGAAGGAGGTGTTGGAGAGGGAGAGGGAGGCGCCAGGGCTCAAGTATTGCTGCCCTCCCTCCCCCCACTATATATAGGAGCAAGGGAGAGGGGGGAGGCGCAGCCTTGCCCCCTCCTCCAAGGGAGGGGTGCGGCCAAGAGGGGGGAGGAGTCCATCCTCCCCAAGGCACCTCGGAGGTGCCTTCCCCTCTATGGACTCTTCCTCTCCAAGTGTTTCATGCGCATGGGCCTCTTGGGGCTGGTTCCCCTTGGCCCATGCAGGCCTAAGCGCACCACCTAGGGCCCATGTGGCCCCCGGGCAGGTGGCCCCACCGGTGGGCCCAGGACCCCTCCGGTGGTCGTACAATACCGATAACCCCAAACTTGTCCCGATGGTCAAACAGCACTTCCCATATATAAATCTTTACCTCCGGACCATTCCGGAACTCCTCGTGACGTCCGGGATCTCATCCGGGACTCGAACAACATTCGGTAACCACATACAAGCTTCCTTTATAACCCTAGCGCCATCGAACCTTATGTGTAGACCCTACGGGTTCGGGAACCATGCAGACATGACCGAGACGTTCTCCGGTCAATAACCAACAGCGGATCTGGATACCCATGTTGGCTCTACATGTTCCACGATGATCTCATCGGATGAACCACGATGTCAAGGACTTTAATCAATCCGTATACAATTCCCTTTGTCTATCGATGCGATACTTGCCCGAGATTCGATCGTCGGTATCCCGATACCTTGTTCAATCTCGTTACCGGCAAGTCTCTTTACTCGCTCGTAACACATCATCCCGTGATCAACTCCTTGATCACATTGTGCACATTATGATGATGTCCTACCGAGTGGGCCCAGAGATACCTCTCCGTCACACGGAGTGACAAATCCAGTCTCGATTCGTGCCAACCCAACAGACACTTTCGGAGATACCCGTAGTGTACCTTTATAGCCACCAGATCACGTTGTGACGTTTGGCACACCCAAAAGCATTCCTACGGTATCCGGAGTTGCACAATCTCATGGTCTAAGGAAACGATACTTAACATTAGAAAAGCTTTAGCATATGAACTACATGATCTTGTGCTAGGCTTAGGATTGGGTCTTGTCCATCACATCATTCTCCTAATGATGTGATCCCGTTATCAATGACATCCAATGTCCATGGTCAGGAAACCGTAACCATCTATTGATCAACGAGCTAGTCAACTAGAGGCTTACTAGGGACATGGTGTTGTCTATGTATCCACACATGTATCTGAGTTTCCTATCAATACAATTCTAGCATGGATAATAAACGATTATCATGAACAAGGAAATATAATAATAATCAATTTATTATTGCCTCTAGGGCATATTTCCAACAGTCTCCCACTTGCACTAGAGTCAATAATCCAGTTCACATCGATATGTGATTGCAATGATTCCAACACCCAAGGTCACATCCCCATGTGACTAACACCCAAAGAGTTTATGGTTTGATCATGTTATGCTTGTGAGAGATGTTATAGTCAACGGGTCTGAACCTTTCAGATCCGTGTGTGCTTTACAAATCTCTATGTCATCTCCTAGATGCAGTTACCACGCTCTATTTGGAACTATTCCAAATAACTGATCTACTATACGAATCCAATTTACTACTTAGTATAATCTGGATCAGTGTCAAAGTTTGCATCGGCGTAACCCTTTACGACGAACTCTTTTACCACCTCCATAATCGAGAAAATTCCTTAGTCCACTAGTTACTAAGGATAACTTTGACCGCTGTCCTGTGATCCATTCTTGGATCACTCTTGTACCCCCTTGACTGACTCATGGCAAGGCACACTTCAGGTGCGGTACAACATAGCATACTTTAGAGCCTATGTCTAAGCATAGGGGACGACCTTCGTCCTTTCTCTCTATTCTGCTGTGGTCAGGTCTTGAGTTTTACTCAATACTCACACGTGTAATATAGCCAAGAACTCCTTCTTTGCTGATCTATTTTGAATTCCTTCAAAATCTTGTCACGGTATGTATTCATTTGAAAGTACTATTAAGCGATTTTGATCTATCCTTATAGATCTTGATGCTCAATGTTCAAGTAGCTTAATCCAGGTTTTCCATTGAAAACACTCTTCAAATAACCCTATATGCTTTCCAGAAATTCTACATCATTTCCGATCAACAATATGTCAACAACATATACTCATCAGAAATTCTATAGTGCTCCCACTCACTTCTTTGGAAATACAAGTTTCTCATAAACTTTGTATAAACCCAAAATCTTTGATCAACTCATCAAAGTGTTCATTCCAACTCCGAGATGCTTACTCCAGTCCTCAGGAGGATTGCTGGTGCTTTGCATACTTATTAGCATCTTTCAGGATTGACAAAACCTTCTGGCTGTATCACATACAACCTTTCCTCAAGAAAATCGTCGAGGAAACAATGTTTTGACATCCTATCTGCACAATTTCACAAATAATGCAGCAATCGCTAACATAATTCCAACAGACTCTTAGCATCGCTACGAGTGAGAAAGTCTCATCGCAGTCAACTCCTTGAACTTGTCGGAAAACATTTTACTGACAAGTCGAGCTTTCTTAATGGTGACATTTACCATCATTGTCCGTCTTCCTTTTAAAATCCATATGTACCTAACAGTCTTATGACCATCAAGTAGTTCTTCCAAAGTCTACACTTTGTTTTCATATATGGATCCTCTCTCGGATTATATGGCCTCGAGCCATTCATCGGAATCCGGGCCCACCATCGCTTCTCCATAGTTCATAGGTTCATTGTTGTCTAGCAACATGACTTCCAAGACAGGATTACGTACCACTCTGAAGTAATACGCATCCTTGTCACCCTACGAGGTTTGGGAGTGACTTGATCCGAAGTCTCATGATCACTATCATAAGCTTCTACTTCAATTGGTGTAGGTGCCACAGGAACAATCCTGTGCCTTGCTACACACTAGTTGAAGTGACGGTTCAATAACCTCATCAAGTCTCCACCATCCTCCCACTCAATTCTTTCGAGAGAAACTTTTCCTCGAGAAAGGACCCGATTCTAGAAACAATCCCTATTGCTTTCGGATCTGAGACAGGAGGTATACCCAACTGTTTTGGGTGTCCTATGAAGATGCAGTTATCCGCTTTGGGTTCGAGCTTATCAGCCTGAAACTTTTCACATAAGCGTCGTGACCCCAAACTTTTAAGAAACAACAGCTTAGGTTTCTCTAAACCATAGTTCATACGGTGTTGTCTCAACGGATTTGCGTGGTGCCCTATTTAAAGTGAATGCGGTTGTCTCTAATGCCTAACCCATGAACGATAGTGGTAATTCGATAAGAGACATCACGGTATGCATCATATCCAATAGGGTGCAGTTATGATGTTCGGACACACCATTGCACTATGGTGTTCCAGGCGGTACTAGTCGTGAAACAATTTCCACAATGTCTCAATTGTGTACCAAACTCGCAACTCAGATATTCATCTCTATGATCATATCATAGATATTTTATCCTCTTGTCACGATGATATTCAACTTCACTCTGAAATTACTTGAACCATTCAATAATTCAGACTTGTGTTTCATCAAGTAAATATGCTCAGTATCTACTCAAATCATACGTGAAGTAAGAGCATAACGATATCCATGCGTGCCTCGGCACTCATTGGACTGCACACATCAAAATGTGTTACTTCCAACAAGTTGCTTTCTTGTTCCATTTCTTTGAAAACCGAAGCTTTCAGTCATCTTGCCCATGTGGTATGATTTGCATATCTCAAGTGATTCAAAATCAAGTGAGTCCAAACGGTCCATCTGCATGGAGTTTCTTCATGCGTATATACCAACAGACATGGTTCACATGTCTCAATCTTTTCAGAAATGAGTGAGTTCAAAGATCCATCAACATGGAGCTTCTTCATGCGTATACACCAATAGACATGGTTCGCATGTCTCAAACTTTTCAAAAAACGAGTGAGTCCAAAGATCCATCAACATGGAGCTTCTTCATGCGTTTTATGACTTACATGGCAGTGCCACAAGTAAGTGGTACTATCATTACTATCTTATATCTTTTGGCATGAAAATGATTATCACTACGATCGAGATTCAATAGACCATTCATTTAGGTGCAAGACCATTGAAGGTATTATTCAAATAAATAGAGTAACCATTATTCTCCTTAAATGAATAACTGTATTGCGATAGACATGATCCAATCATGTCTATGCTCAACGTAAACACCAAATAACAATTATTTAGGTTTAACATCAATCTCGATGGTAGAGGGAGCGTGCGATGCTTGATTACACATATCGTCAGCTCACCTTTAGCTAGTCTCCGTTTATTCCGTAGCTTTTATTTCGAGTTACTAACACTTAGCAACCGAACCGGTATCTAATACCCTGGTGCTACTAGGAGTACTAGTAAAGTACACATTAACATAATGTATATCCAATATACTTCTATCGACCTTGCCAGCCTTCTTATCTACCAAGTATCTAGGGTAATTACATTTCCGGTGGTTGTTCCCCTTATTACGAAGCACTTAGTCTTGGGTTTGGGTTCGACCTTGGGTTTCTTCACTTTGGAGCAGCAACTTATTTGCCGTTTCATGAAGTGTCCCTTCTTGCCCTTGCCCTTCTTGAAACTAGTGGTTTCACCAACCATCAACAATTGATGCTCCTTCTTGATTTCTACTTTCGCGATTGTCAAACATCGCGAACACTTCAAGGATCATCATATCTATCCCTGATATGTTATAGTTCATCACGAAGCTCTAGTAGCTTGGTGGCAATGACTTTGGAGAAGCATCACTATCTAATCTGGAAGATCAACTCCCACTCGATTCAAGTGATTGTTGTACTCAGACAATCTGAGCACAAGCTCAACGATTGAGCTTTTCTCCCTTAGTTTGCAGGCCAAGAAAATCGTCGGAGGTCTTATACCTCTTGACGTGGGCACGAGCCTGAAATCCCAATTTCAGCCCTCAAAACATCTCATATGTTTCGCGACGCTTCAAAAACGTCTTCGGTGCCTCAATTCTAAACCGTTTAACTGAACTATCACGTAGTTATCAAAATGTGTATGTCAGATGTTCGCAACATCTACAGACCACGTTCGAGGTTCAAAGACATCGAGCGGTGCATTAAGGACATAAGCCTTTTCTTTATGCGCATAATTGCTACTATCAACTTTCAACTAATTTTCTCTAGGAACATATCTAAACAGAGAACTGAAGCGTGAGCTACGACATAATTTGCAAAATCTTTTTGACTATGTTCAGGATAATTAAGTTCATCTTATGAACTCCCACTCAGATAGACATCCCTCTAGTCATCTAAGTGATTACATGATCCGAATCAACTAGGCCGTGTCCGATCATCACGTGAGACGGACTAGTCAACGTCGGTGAACATCTTCATGTTGATCGTATCTTCCATACGACTCATGCTCGACCTTTCGGTCTTCTGTGTTCCGAGGCCATGTCTGTACATGCTAGGCTCGTCAAGTTAACCCTAAGTGTTTTGCATGTGTAAAACTGTCTTACACCCGTTGTATGTGAACGTAAGGATCTATCACACCCGATCATCACGTGGTGCTTGAAGCATTTAACCGCTGTAACGGTGCATGCTTAGGGAGAACACTTCTTGAAATTGTTGTAAGGGATCATCTTATTTACTACCGTCGTTCTAAGCAAATAAGATGTATAAACATGATAAACATCACATGCAATCAAATAGTGACATGATATGGCCATCATCACTTTGCTCCTTTTGATCTCCATCTTCGGGGCTCCATGATCATTATCGTCACCGGCATGACACCATGATCTCCATCATCATGATCTCCATCATCGTGTCTTCTTGAAGTTGTCACGTCATCTATTACTTCTACTACTACAGCTAACGGTTAGCAATAAAGTAAAGTAATTACATGACGTTTATGTTGACACGCAGGTCATGAATAAATAAAGACAACTCCTATGGCTCCTGCCGGTTGTCATACTCATCGACATGCAAGTCGTGATTCCTATTACAAGAACATGATCAATCTCATACATCACATATATCATTCATCACATCCTTTGGCCATATCACATCACATAGCATACCCTGCAAAAACAAGTTAGACGTCCTCTAATTGTTGTTGCATGTTTTACGTGGCTGCTATGGGTATCTAGCAAGAACGTTTCTTACCTACGCAAAACCACAACGTGATATGCCAATTGCTATTTACCCTTCATAAGGACCCTTTTCATCGAATCCGATCCGACTAAAGTAGGAGAGACAGACACCCGCCAGCCACCTTATGCATCTAGTGCATGTCAGTCGGTGGAACCGGTCTCACGTAAGAGTACGTGTAAGGTTGGTCCGGGCCGCTTCATCCCACAATGCCGCCGAATCAAGATTGACTAGTAACGGTAAGCATATTGAACAAAATCAACGCCCACAACTACTTTGTGTTCTTCTCGTGCAAAGAATCTACGCAATAGACCTAGCTCATGATGCCCTTTGTTGGGGAAACGTAGCAGAAATTCAAAATTTTCCTCACGTGTCACCAAGATCTATCTATGGAGAAACCAGCAACGAGGGAAGGAGAGTGCATCTACATACCCTTGTAGATCGCTAAGCGAAGCGTTCAAGAGAACGGGGTTGAAGGAGTCGCATCGTCGTGATTCAAATCACCGATGATCCTAGTGCCGAACGGACGGCACCTCCGCGTTCAACACACGTACAGCCGGTGACGTCTCCCACGCCTTGATCCAGCAAGGAGATAGGGAGAGGTTGAGGAAGACTCCATCCAGCAGCAGCACAACGGCATGGTGGTGGTGGAGGAGCGTGGTAATCCTGCAGGGCTTCGCCAAGCACTACGGAGGAGAAGGAGGTGTTGGAGAGGGAGAGGGAGGCGCCAGGGCTCAAGTATTGCTGCCCTCCCTCCCCCCACTATATATAGGAGCAAGGGAGAGGGGGGAGGCGCAGCCTTGCCCCCTCCTCCAAGGGAGGGGTGCGGCCAAGAGGGGAGGAGTCCATCCTCCCCAAGGCACCTCGGAGGTGCCTTCCCTCTATGGACTCTTCCTCTCCAAGTGTTTCATGCGCATGGGCCTCTTGGGGCTGGTTCCCCTTGGCCCATGCAGGCCTAAACGCACCACCTAGGGCCCATGTGGCCCCAGGGCAGGTGGCCCCACCCGGTGGGCCCCCGGGACCCCTCCGGTGGTCCCGGTACAATACCGATAACCCCGAAACTTGTCCCGATGGCCGAAACAGCACTTCCCATATATAAATCTTTACCTCCGGACCATTCCGGAACTCCTCGTGACGTCCGGGATCTCATCCGGGACTCCGAACAACATTCGGTAACCACATACAAGCTTCCTTTATAACCCTAGCGCCATCGAACCTTATGTGTAGACCCTACGGGTTCGGGAACCATGCGAGACATGACCGAGACGTTCTCCGGTCAATAACCAACAGCGGATCTGGATACCCATGTTGGCTCCTACATGTTCCACGATGATCTCATCGGATGAACCACGATGTCAAGGACTTTAATCAATCCGTATACAATTCCCTTTGTCTATCGATGCGATACTTGCCCGAGATTCGATCGTCGGTATCCCGATACCTTGTTCAATCTCGTTACCGGCAAGTCTCTTTACTCGTTCGTAACACATCATCCCGTGATCAACTCCTTGATCACATTGTGCACATTATGATGATGTCCTACCGAGTGGGCCCAGAGATACCTCTCCGTCACACGGAGTGACAAATCCCAGTCTCGATTCGTGCCAACCCAACAGACACTTTCGGAGATACCCGTAGTGTACCTTTATAGCCACCCAGTCACGTTGTGACGTTTGGCACACCCAAAGCATTCCTACGGTATCCGGGAGTTGCACAATCTCATGGTCTAAGGAAACGATACTTAACATTAGAAAAGCTTTAGCATACGAACTACATGATCTTGTGCTAGGCTTAGGATTGGGTCTTGTCCATCACATCATTCTCCTAATGATGTGATCCCGTTATCAATGACATCCAATGTCCATGGTCAGGAAACCGTAACCATCTATTGATCAACGAGCTAGTCAACTAGAGGCTTACTAGGGACATGGTGTTGTCTATGTATCCACACATGTATCTGAGTTTCCTATCAATACAATTCTAGCATGGATAATAAACGATTATCATGAACAAGGAAATATAATAATAATCAATTTATTATTGCCTCTAGGGCATATTTCCAACACTAAAAACCTCCGGTTTATATAGGCACCGAAGAGGTTTAAGGTTACACAGAGTCAATTACAATGGTAGGATATCTACATATCCGTATCGCCAAGCTTGCCTTCCACGCCAAGGAAAATCCCATCCGGACACGGGACGAAGTCTTCAATCTTGTATCTTCATAGTCCAGGAGTCCGGCCAAAGGCTATAGTCTGGCCATCCGGACACCCCCTAATTCAGGCCCTTCTCGGTGGAAGTAACAGCCCTACGTCTCGGTGCCTGGAGCCGATCGATTGGATTATATGTGTGATGTTGGTGCGAACCCTTGTGCCAGAGGAGGAGGGTGGCTTATATAGAGTTCGCCAGGACCCTCTCCGCCCTCCATTACAAGGGACTTAATGTACATAAAGTGGGGGCGTTACTGGTAACACCAGGCTTAAGTGCTGTTAATGACCTTAAAGATTACGGAGTGAATGCCTGCCCGTTGTAACACTGAGTATCTCCTAGTCTTCGGGAGGCTGAGTGATTCTCTAGATGGTCGACTGACAGTAGGTAGGAAGACTCCTGAGTGACATGATGTCAAGTGGATTGCACTCGACATCTTCGACTGGGGGTCTCATGCTGCCTCTTGAACTTCTTGTCTTCTTGGGTAGTGACCTTGGGTAGGATGTATAGGTCAGGCCTATGACCCTACCTCAGGTCTGTATCCTCATCAGTAGCCCTCGAATGGATTAAGGTTCGAATGGAAAGTAGGTTGGAGTTGAACTTATCCCGAGTCTTGCACCTTCGCGAGCGTTTTCTGCAAGATGGGAAACTCGCGTTGGTACTTCAGCGTCGATTCAGTCGCCTTGATCCATTCAGAGAGTCGTCGATTGAACTTGTGGCGTCATCTGCCGAGTGCTGCATTAGAGTGTAGGATCTTGGGCGTGATTGGCTGCTGCGTATCCCGGATTTTGCGGGATACGAAATTTCAGGGAAGCGCGCGAGACGGGGGGTGCCAAAGCGGGCGGAGCGGATAAACAACGATGCCTCAATTTCTGCGCCGCCTTTTTCGCCACATACGTTGCCTTATTGTTGCGGATTTGACAGGATTGCACTGGTCCCACGTCGATCCACTCAGGCGACTCTTTATAAGGCGGCGAGGCTGGCGTCACCACTGCACGCTTCGTTCCTCCTTCTTCTTCCTCCACTTCTCCGCCGTGCCTAGCTCTTCTGTTCCGACGCCGCCGCCCCGCCGCCATGGTGAAGGACAAGACGGCAGCACTAGAGCACGCAAAGGAGGCGAACGAGGCAGCGAAGGGCAAAAAGCGGCACCGCGGGTCATCATCGCGCGCGGGGTTGCCACCGGGCTGGATCCAGGGTGATTGGATCCGGTCTTTGATTCGGCAGGAGGATCTGGACGAGCTGGCGGAGTCTGGGCTGATCACCAAGGGAGCGGCAAGGTTGCCGGAGGGGGAGATGGAGCCTCAGCCTCGATCGGGTGAGTGCGTACTACTCGCCACCCACGTCGACCGAGGTTTTTCGCTTCCTCCGCATCCTTTCTTCCGGGGGTTCTTGAATTTTTTCGGCACCCAACTCCACCATTTTTCTCCTAACACCATCACGTATCTGGCCGCCTTTGTGTCGATGTGTGAAAACTTCTTGGGGTGTCAACTGCACTGGGGTCTTTTCAAACAAATCTTCACCATGCGCTCCCAGTCGGTCAAAAAAGCTAAGTCGGGTGACTCAAAGACCAATGTCATCTAGATGTGAGGGGGTTTAGATATCCAAAAAAGGCATAGGAGTTCTTTCCCTGCTATGACTCTCCATGAATCGGTTAGAGGCTGGCAGTCGACCTGGTTCTACTGACAGGATGCCGCAGCTCCAGGTCAGTCGACCAGCCTCCCCCACTTCACATTCGACCGTGTTCAGACCCCTTCTCCACTCAAAGTGACCGCTGCTGAGAACGTGGAGACGAAGATACTGGTGGAGAAAGTGGTTCAACTCATCAACGAGGGTGTCACCGGCCTGGACCTGCTGGAAGTGTTCCTTAGTCGATATATCCAGCCTCTCCAGGCTCGCGATCATCCCATGTGATTGTACTCCGGACCTGAAGACACTGCTCGGGTCCACCCAGAGGAAGTGTTGTCTGAGACCGTGGCCATGTGGTTGAGGAGTATCACAGGTAATCAGGACAATCCCAGAGGATCCAGGCGAGTCATCCCTTTCAGAGATGACAATCCACCCATCAAGGTATGCCCTTTTATTCCGACCGCCTGGCGTATATATTCCGACTGCACTTGATGTCGACTAACTCTTACTTGACTTTTTGTCTTGTAGGTTTTCACCGAGATGTATTCGATGCCCAACGGCGAACAAGCTCTGGAGCAGGGCCAGGAGGGAGAGGCCAGCGCAGAAGAGAGCGGCGACTGGGATTCTTCGGATGAAGAGGAGGAGGAGGAGAGCGAGGAGTCGGACGATGAGGAAGAAGTCGACTCGCCGCCGCGTTCCGAGAGCCGATCCAAGCAGCAACACGACCCGGCGGGCGGGCGCGGGAAGAACGTGACTCCGAGTACTCACGCTCAGAAGCGCACTGGACGTCGACTCCGGAGCCGATGGAGAAGATCGCCAAGCAGCCCAAGGTTGCTCCTCCCAAGACTCGGAAGACTTTGCCACGGATCAAGATGGATGTCCCAGTGGCTTCGGGGTGAGTATCACACTTGTGTTTATACAGACCGACTGAAATTTCTATTCTGACCAATTGGATTATGCATCTTTCCAGTCCCACCTCTGCCGCTACTGACATGGATGTCGATAAGGCACTAGGAGACGATGAGGCCACCTCTCGGGCTGGTAAGTCTGTTCGACCAAGTTTCATGTAGTCGAGTGGGTAGTCAATTGGCTGAACATTTGATATTTCTCCCTTTCTGTAGCTCCGCAAGAAATCGTTGTGCTCCCTGATGATGAAGAAGAAGAAGCACCTCTTCAGGAGAGGAGGAAGAAGAGTGGGAGCTCGAGCAGGAGGAGGCTTGAAATCCAAGTCCCTCAGTCGACGCCGACGCTTGAGGGGGTGGTCAAAAATTTCGGAGGGCCGGTTTGGACCAACATCACATTCGCCAGCCCGCTGACGACTGATCGTTCGTCAGGATCGACTGCACAGACTCCTGCCGCTCCAGTGCGACTCCACGCGTCCGACCCGGTAACTGCTTCGACTACCTTGGAGCCATCATTCTTTGCCACGTATCAGACTCCAGACGACTCGCCGAGTGCCGCTAGGGAAGCTCTTCGTCAGGTGAACCTTGTCATGGAGCAGGTGAAGGTGATGCATGAAGCTAGTCAGGTGGCTTACAACGCCAGCTCTGCACTTCAGACCAATGTTCAGGTCAGCAAAACTCCGACTAAACTTTTGAGTGTTGTTTTATATCTGATCACCCGCTGGGGTGTTCCTTTGTTCAGAGTATAGGAAATCTTCCACTCTACTCACCTTGAGCTGAGTCTCAGTAGACTGTTCGAACTAGTGGGGTCACGCCGAGTGCACCCACTGGGTGTAGTCCCCGAGACCACGGTCGACTGCTGGCAGTCGACTGAGGTCTTAAGATGTATTCTCTTTCTTCTTTTTTTTGAACTCATGCTGGGCAGACCCTGCTGAGGTATCGATCCGAACCAGTGGGGGCACTCTAAGTGCACCCACTGGGTGTAGTCCCCGAGACTACTATTGAATATTTGATTCGGCAGTAGTCTTAGAGTAACTTCTCTCTGTCACTGTCTCTTATTCTTGTCGACTGACATATCTCTCTTGCTGACTGTAGAGGTCTTGTGATCTTGGGGCTCGACTTTCCGAATTAAAGAAGAAGCATATCAGCGTTGAACTTGACCTTGAACTCGCAAAGAAGAATCTCGGGACTGCTCAACAAGAGACGGCCATCATGGGAGGTATTTATTCGACCGTTTTGTCCGCTTTGTAGCTCGCACTTCGCACTGGTTTTTCTTTCAGTCTCTTTGAACCGAGTGACTTCACACAAGCAGATGTGCGTAGTGAAAATCGCCAACTTCAGGCTCATCTGAAGAGTGTTGTTTCTTTAGAGAGGATGAAGGAGGCTTTGGAGAAGAAGGACCTAGACCTTGCTGCTGCTCAGAAGGAAGCACGTGAGAAGATGAAGCTTGCGGACCAGAAGCTGGCTTCAGCCGGCAAATTGGAGGAGGAGAGCGCGAAGTTTAAGACCACCATCTCGGAATCTAATCAAGAAGTCGAGCAGCTGAGGAAGGACAAGGAGAACCTAACCACAGAAGTCGGCAGCCTCAGAGCCAAGACAGACAAGCTAGAGTCCTATCTGGAACAACTTGCCACGAAACTTGTTCTGAAGCTTGAAGGTATGGTCATTCGACTAGTCAATTTGTCGTCGACTGAAGTTTGTTGTTATATTGTCGACTCATCGTTTTTCGCGATGGGTCAGAACTGTGTCAGGACTTTGAAGCTGAAACCGGGCGGGTCGAGACAGGTCTCAACCCCATCAATTGTCCCATGAAAGATGACGTTGCAATGAACCTGCTGCGATTGGAGTCACGCTTGGATGGTGCAGTCGCTTATCTGGCTCGACTGAAGGCTGCGATGACCCGAGTGGATGCTGAACTCTGGCCTAAGGCGGAACTTTCTCAAGACCTCGAGTCCCTAATGACTCGACTTAATCAGATCCCAGGCCGAGTGCAAGAGTGGAAGAAGTCTTCTGCTCACTGTGGTGCTGATGTCGCCCTCATTGGTCCGAGTGCACTGCAAGGAGGCTAAGGAAGACAAGCTGGCTGCTCTCAAGGTAGCAAATACTAAGAAGCACTCTTTCCTGTCCTTCATGGACACCTTCCTCGAGGCAGCCACTCGTATTGCCGACAGCATCGACCTCGACAGCTTCTGCGATCCGTCAAGTCCTTCTCCCATCGAGTGACTGAAAAACATTATGCTTCACCTTTATTTGCCTCGGAATGCCGAGTGATTTTGTAATCGTTAAAACTCCTTCGGGCCCGACGCACGAGTACTTTAATCTGCGATTAGGAAGCTTTGGATTTATCTTCGAACATGTTGCGTTTATCTTCGAGTGACATTTGTTCTTCTCTCAGTTTGGTTTCTGTTTGCTTGATGGAGCTTCTGAAGAAGAATCAGCAGTCGACCAGTTGGACGAACCTTGAGCAGCATCGATCAACTCATTAGCAAGGCACTCAGCAATGGTCTTGACGTTCTGTCGTTAAATGCATTTTGGTGCCAGACCATTGGATGGGCCTTTGACGGTCGCACAATCTCGTCCT
The DNA here is from genome assembly GCA_021605145.1 of Aegilops bicornis. Taxonomy (NCBI): domain Eukaryota; kingdom Viridiplantae; phylum Streptophyta; class Magnoliopsida; order Poales; family Poaceae; genus Aegilops; species Aegilops bicornis. The sequence goes on from CM038673.1 coordinate 156,691,994, forward strand.
TCTTCTTGGGTGCAGCTCCCCACAGGGAAGCGTCATGATCGACCCGCACCATTCGTGAGGCTGGTTAACTCATCAACAAGGTATTCAGCAATGGTCTTGACGTTCCTGAGAGTGGCTCGCCTTGGTGACATGCTCAATCTCATCCTTCTTCTTGACGCCACTGGGGGTCGACGCGCACTTTGCTAAGTCCCCGAGCGAGAAGACCAATTTTCACTCGGGAGGGTTTTCAAAACTTAGGCGAGTACTGGACTGCAGCTAAGCCCCCGAGAGTGGGTGTAGTCCCCGAGCGAGAAGACTAATTTTCACTCAGGAGGGTTTTGAAAACTTAGGCGAGTATTGGACTGCAGCTAAGCCCCCGAGTGGGAGGGCTGCTCATCGCTCGGCAGGATTTTTCAAACTTAGGCGAGTACTGGACTGCAGCTAAGCCTCTGAGTGGGAGGATTTCTCACCACTCGGTAGGATTTTTCAAACTTAGGCGAGTACTGGACTGCAGCTAAGCCTCCGAGTGGGAGGATTTCTCACCACTCGGTAGGATTTTCAAACTTAGGCGAGTACTGGACTGCAGCTAAGCCTCCGAGTGGGAGGATTGCTCACCACTCGATAGGATTTTTCAAACTTAAGCAAGTACTGGACTGCAGCTAAGCCTCCGAGTGGGAGGATTGCTCACCACTCGGTAGAATTTTTCAAACTTAAGCAAGTACTGAACTGCAGCTAAGCCTTCGAGCGGAAAGATTGTCCTTACAATCTCGTCCTTCTTCTTGAAGGTGCAACCCGAGGGGGGGGGGCATGGCCGACCCATACCGTTTGGTAGGACTTCTTAAACTTAGGCGAGTACTGGACTGCAGCTAAGCCCCCAACTGAGAGGCAGACTCACCACTCGGTAGGATCTTTTATTACTTAGGCGAGTACTGGACTGCAGCTAAGCCCCCGAGTGGGAGGCAGACTCACCACTCAGTAGGATTTTTTATTACTTAGGCGAGTACTGGAGTGCAGCTAAGCCCCCGAGTGGGAGGCAGACTCACCACTCGGTAGGATCTTTTTCTTCGACTTAGGTGAAACAGATTCGCAGCTAAGGCACCCACTGGGGGATTTTAGAACATGTAAAAAATGAACAACAATCATTCGGAAGACTGTAAAATCATGTCTTTTGATAATCAAACTAAAGGGTACTTCTTATTACATCTCATCAGTCTAAATACTTAAGAGTAAAAAGGGCGGAGCAATTCCACATTCTAGGTGCGTGGCTCATCTTTGTTGTGCTCGACGTTGAAGAGACGATACGCACCATTGTGGAGCACTTTGGTGACGACGAAAGGGCCTTCCCAAGCAAGAGCGAGCTTGTGTGGTTTCTGCTGGTCCACTCGAAGAACCAGGTCTCCTACTTGAAATGCCCAACCCCTTATGTTTCTGGAATGGAATCGACGCAAGTCTTGCTGATAAATGGTCGACCGGATCAAGGCCATCTCTCTATCTTCTTCCAGGAGGTCGACTACATCTTGCCGAGCCTGCTCTGCTTCCTCTTCTGAGAAGAGTTCGACTCGAGGCGCGTTGTTGAGCAAATCACTCGGGAGTACGGCTTCGGCTCCGTAGACTAAGAAGAATGGAGTCCGTCCAGTCGACCGGTTAGGAGTTGTCCTCAATCCCCAAAGTACTGATGGGAGCTCGTCGACCCAAGCCCCTGCTGCATGCTTGAGGTCACACATCAACTGGGGTTTCAGCCCTTTGAGAATCAATCCATTTGCTCGCTCAGCCTGCCCATTCGACTGAGGATGAGCGACCGAAGCGTAATCGACCCTCGTGCCTTGGGAAGCACAAAAGGCTCTGAATTCATCAGAGTCGAAGTTCGAGCCGTTGTCCGTGATGATGCTGTGTGGAACACCATATCTGAATATCAGTTCTCTAATGAAACCCACAGTTGTACTTGCTTCAAGGTTTTTAATGGGCTTGGCTTCGATCCATTTGGTGAACTTGTCGACTGCCACCAGCACATGAGTAAATCCACTCCTGCCAGTCCTGAGAGGTCCAACCATGTCCAATCCCCAAACAACAAACGGCCAGACAAGTGGAATTGTCTTCAGAGCTGACGCTGGTTTATGAGACATGTTGGAGTTAAACTGGCAACCTTCACACTTGTCCACTATTTCTTTTGCCATCTCATTGGCCCGTGGCCAGTAAAATCCGGCTCGGTATGCTTTGGCTACAATGGTCCGAGAGAACGCATGGTGACCACAGGTCCCCAGGTGAATATCATTGAGGATCATTCGGCCTTCTTCTGGCGTGATGCACTTCTGGCAGACCCCAGTTACACTTTCTCTGAACAACTGTCCTTTTATCATGGTAAAGGCCTTAGATCGTCGGACGATCTGCAGGGCCTCTTCTTCATCCTCTGGAAGTTCTTTCCTAAGAATGTATGTAATGTACGGCACTGTCCAGTCGGGAGTGATGACCAAAGCCTCCATGACTAAGTCGACCACGGTTGGGATTTCGACTTCAGTCGGATCTGTGGCGCTCTTGGGCTGTGGTGACTCTTCAGTGAAGGGATCTTCCTGAACTGATGGTGAATGAATATGTTCCAGAAACACATTGTGGGGAATGTCCTCTCTCTTTGAACCTATCTTTGCCAGCTCATCCGCGGCTTGATTTTTCAGTCGGGGTATATGGTGAAGCTCCAATCCTTCGAACTTCTTTTCCAGCTTTCTTACTGCATTGCAATAACCAGTCATGGCTAGGCCCCTGACATCCCATTCCATCATCACTTGATTAACCACCAAATCTGAGTCACCATAGACCATAAGGCGACGGACGCCGAGTAAAATGGCCATATGCAACCCGTATAAAAGTGCTTCATATTTGGCTTCATTATTGGAGGAATCAAAATGGATCTGGAGAACATAGTTAAGTTTGTCTCCATGGGGGGATACCAGTACTACCCCAGCACCTGAACCATTCAGCATCTTGGAGCCATCAAAGAACATAGTCCAATGCTCCGAGTGAACTTGAGTCGGCAGTTGCTGTTCAATCCACTCGGCAAGGAAATCTGCGATTGCTTGGGACTTGATAGCTTTCTTTGCCTCAAACTTGATATCCAATGGAAGGAGTTCAATCGCCCATTTTGCCACTCGACCAGTTGCATCTCTGTTATTCAAAATTTCAGATAGTGGTGCGTCGCTGACGACTGTAATGGAGTGATCAGAGAAATAATGTGCAACCTTCATCATGGTCATGTATATTCCATAGACAAGCTTCTGATGTGGATATCGTTGCTTGGATGGAGTAAAAACTTCAGAGAGATAATAAACCGGGAGCTGAACCTTGTAAGCTTTTCCTTCCTCTACTCGCTCGACCGTGAGTACTGTACTGACAACTTGTCCAGTGGCTGCAATATAAAGTAGTAAAGGCTGTTTGCTGATTGGCACAGCGAGCACCGGCCGGGTGGAAAGCAGGGTTTTGAGTTCTGCAAACGCTGCATTAGCTTCTTCAGTCCACTCGAACTTATCAGATTTCTTCATCAGTCGGTAAAGAGGCAAGGCCTTTTCACCGAGACGAGAAATGAATCGACTCAAGGCGGCCAAACAACCAGTCAACTTCTGAACGTCATGCACTCGCACAAGGCACTTCATTCAGAGGATGGTATCAACTTTTTCTGGATTGGTGTCGATCTCTCGTTCGGAAACGAGAAAACCGAGTAACTTTCCAACTGGAACTCCGAACGTGCTCTTTGACGGATTAAGATTGATATCCTACCTCCTTAGGTTGGCAAAGGTTTCTACGAGGTCAGCCAATAGGTCAGAACCTTTGCGAGACTTGACCACAATGTCATCCATGTATGCTTCCACATTCCGACTGAGTTGAGTGAGCAGGCACTTCTGAATCATTCTCATGAATGTGGCTCCGGCATTTTGAAGACCGAATGGCATGGTGACATAGCAAAAGCACCCGAATGGGGTGATGAAGGATGTTTTTATTTCATCGGGACCATACAGTCGGATCTGATGATACCCGGAATATGCATCTAAAAAAGACAAGCGCTCACACCCGCAATGAGTCAACAATCTGATCGATGCGGGGGAGAGGGAAGTGATCTTTTGGGCAGGCCCGATTGATATGCTTGAAATCAATGCACATACGAAGTGAATCATCCTTCTTGGGGACCATGACTACATTGGCAAGCCACTCGGAGTGGTAGATCTCACGGATGAACTCTGCTGCTAGCAGCCGAGCCACTTTTTTGCCAATCACTTTCCTCTTCTGCACGGCGGACCGCCCAAGGTGCTCTTTGATGGGTTTTGCCTTGGGGTCGACACGCAAACGGTGCTCAGCCAGTCCTCCGGGTACACCCGGCATGTCAGAGGGTTTCCATGCAAAGATGTCCCAGTTCTCATGGACGAACTGGATGAGCACTTCTTCCTATTTGCTGTCGAGTGTCGTTGATATATGAGTCAGCGCGGCATTGGGATCAGTCGGGTGAATATGAATCGGCTTCGTTTCACCAGAAGACTGAAATGCAGAATCCGTGGCAGGTTTCTTGGCTCGGAGCGAATCACTCGGATCTGCATTCTTTTGATACTCTTGAAGTTCAACTGCAGCCATCTGTGCATCAGCAATTTTGGAACCTTTCTGGAAGCATTCCTCTGCTTTCCGCCGATTGCAAGTAACTGTGATCACACCTTTGGGGCCAGGCATCTTAAACTTGAGGTACACGTAACATGGTCGAGCCATAAAGCGATGCGTAGGCAGCCTACCAGAATGGCATGATAAGCACTCTGGAAATCCACGACTTCAAATGTCAACTTTTCCTTACGGTAATGTTTGGAATCACCGAAAACCACGTCGAGAGTGATCTGGCCGAGTGATTCGGCTTTCTTTCCGGGGATAACATCGTGGAAACTCATATTGCTCTCACTGAGTTTGGACATCAGAATGCCCATCCCCTTCAAGGTTTCAGCATAAAGGATATTCAGACCGCTACCACCGTCCATCAACACTTTAGTCAGTCGAGTGCCCCCGACCATGGGGTCGACCACCAGTGCTTGCCTCCCGGGGGTGGCTACACGAACAGGATGGTCAGACTGGTCGAATGTGATGGTTGTCTGAGACCATTTCAGGTATGTTGTCATCGTCGCTGGAGAGACCATATTCACTTCTCCGTTGATAACTTTCAACCGACTCTTGGTCTCAACATCAGCAAAAATCATAAGGGTGGAATTGACTTTGGGATAACCGTCGTCTTCCTCTTCATGCTCATCTTTGTCTGACTCTTTCTCCTTCTCACTGGGCTATTTTTCTCAGAACTGCTGGATCAGGAGTCAACATTGCCGAGTGGTATGCTTTGGGTAAATCAGATTGCCTTCTTCATCTTTCTTTGTGTGGATGTGACACGGCAAATCCAACACATCATTCCCTGCTTGATCCTTTACCTTCTTAGGGGGCCAGGGCCCCTTAGGTTTTCCCTTAAACTTTCCTTGAGCTACTGCTGCAATCTCACCGGGAGCTGCCGGCTCGGCCTGCAACTTACATTTACGATTGGAATTACCTCCACCGGCCTCTTGGCCGACTGGCTTACTCTTCCTGCTACGAAGTCGATCCCCTTCTTCTCCGTTAGCGTACCGGGTGGCTATCTCCATCATCCAAGTCAAAGGCATATCTCCAGTCCGACCGAACTTCAAGACCAACTCTCGGTATTTGACGCCTCCCTTGAAAGCGCACACCGCCTGATGCTCTGATACATTTTCAACTGTGTGATGCAGAGTGGTCCACCTCTGAATGAAGTCTCTCAAAGTCTCACTCGGCTTTTGCACACAATGTTGTAATTTGGTTAATCCTGCTGGTCGCTTGCAAGTGCCCTCAAAAGTTCTGACGAACACTCGAGCCTGCTCTTCCCAAGTGTATATACTGCCTGGAGCCAACTGAGTCAGCCACACTCGGGCCGACCCTTCCAACATCAGAGGAAGATGTTTCATCGCTTCCTCATAGTTTCCGCCTCCAATCTGCACGGCCACTCGGTAATCCTCAAGCCAAGTTTCAGGCTTGGATTCTCCAGTGAACTTACTGACTCCGATCGCCAACCTGAAGTTGGGAGGAATCACTGCTGCCCTGATGGCACTGCTGAAACACTCTGGGCCTGAAACATGCGCTCTGCTGCCACTTGGACGATCTCTGCCAGGGTCTTCTCTATGCGCTCTGTTCCGGTCGACTAGGCCTTGAACGAGAATGGATCCCTCATCGAATCCTGGCTCCCTTGGGTCAACTGGTGCTCTGCGCTCGCCACTATGACGACGTCTATCATTGTTCTGTCGAGGCACATATGATGCACTCCTCGAAGGAGGCGTGAGCACTCGACGACGGTTGTCACGGTCAAGCTGACGATCATACTATCCACGGCCCTCACGCCGCAGAGGCGATCTTGGGCTGTGGGCCGACTGAACTGTATCCGTAACTACAGATCTGCTGTGAATCCTATTCCACGACTGAGACACTACTGTGTTCTGCTCTCCCGCTGCCCGGAGCAAGGCCCGATTCTGCATCAACACTCTGCCAGCCTCCGACTGGGAAGGTTGGATCGACTCTGCTATTCAGTCCGCAGCTGTGAGGTTCTGAATCAGAGTAAGGTATACCTTAGGTGGAGGCGGGAAAAGCTGCCGTCGACTGGACTCGGGGACCCGCTCCCGAGCCCGCTCGTCGAGAGCACGCTGTAGGTTCTCCAGTCAAGTGCGCTCAGCCAAATTAGCCAAGCGTGCCTCCTCCAACGCCCGAGCCTTGGGGGTTTCTCCAACGATGGGCGTGTGGAGTGCATCCATATTGCGGCGAGGAAGTTCTTCTCTTTGCTGGGAAGAAAGGGGTTCGGGATGGTATTCTTCATGGACGCGTGATGGATCACCGCAATCATCTTCGCCGTCTTCGCGACGGAAGCCAGGTGGACCATCGCGGTCCATCGACCATCAAGACTTCAGCCGCAGGGTCGCTCCTATCGCACTCAGATGCAGTCTCCATGGAGCCAGTCGACAGATCAAACAGACCGTGGAGAGTTTCGTCGGGCTCGATTGCCGCGGCTTGATGGGTGGCTGAATGGCGAGCCACCACGTGTTTCACCCATCGCTGAAGCCGCGATCGACCAGATCGCTTGCGGTGGCAAACAACGGGGAGGGAAGACACCATCGGAGCCGACTGATATTGGGTCAACGGCTGCCAAAGAAGGACGCCACGAACATACGAGCGAAAGTGCGTCGCCCCTCGGACGGGGAGCGCCTCAATGTCAAGGGGAGCTTCTTGAAGCCACGCGGAGTCGTCGGCGATGAAAACGAGCGCGCCGAGACGGATCTCACGGCCCTCAGCCAATCCGCCGCCAGAAACCATGATGACGATGATCGAAAAAACTTGCAACTTCACCAACAAGTCGCTAAGACACCTGCCCCACGGTGGGCGCCAACTGTCGTGGTTCTAAGGCTGACAGTAGAAAGGGGGGTAGGTATGGAGAGGCAAGATCTCAGCTATGGTGAAGGTGTACACACGAGTTTTACGAGTTCAGGCCCTTCTCGGTGGAAGTAACAACCCTACGTCTCAGTGCCCGGAGGCGGTCGATTGGATTATATGTGTGATGTTACAGGGGGTGCGAACCCTTGTTCTAAAGGAGGAGGGTGGCTTATATAGAGTTCGCCAGGACCCTCTCCGCCCTCCATTACAAGGGACTTAATGTACATAAAGTGGGGGCATTACTGGTAACGCCAGCCTTAAGTGTTGTTAATGACCTTAAAGACTACGGAGTGAATGCCTGCCAGTTGTAAAACTGAGTGTCTCCTAGTCTTCGGGAGGTCGAGTGATTCTCTAGATGGTCGAGTGACAGTAGGTAGGAAGACTCCCGAGTGACATGATGTCGAGTGGATTGCACTCGACATCTTCGACTGGGGGTCTCATGCTGCCTCTTGAACTTCTTGTCTTCTTGGGTAGTGACCTTGGGTAGGACGTATAGGTCAGGCCTATGACCCTACCCCACACTACTAGAAAAAGGGCTATAGATCGGATTGACACTAATGGCGCACCAGACAGCTGGTGCGCCATTAGTATATACTAATGGTGCACCACCTGCTGATACGCCATTAGAGTTGAAACTACTAATGGCGCACCAGGCAAAGGGTGAGCCATTAGTATCAAATTTTTTTTGAACTAGTGCGCCTGTCCAAACATACTAATGGCGCATCCAGACAAAGTGCGCCATTAGTAGTTGTAACTACTAATGGCGCACCCTTCCGAATGTGCGCCACTAATGTTGTTTTTTTATTATATTTTTATTCCTTTTTTGTAATACTACTAATGGCGATCGATCAACCGTGCGCCATTACTAGTTTAAACTAGTAATGGCGCATCGCGATCAGTGCGCCATTAGTATTTTTTTTTGCAAAACTACTAATGGCGCACCGCCAGAAGGTGCGCCATTAGTAACCTGGATTACTAATGGCGCATTTAGTGTTGGTGCGCCATTAGTAAGTGGGCAGCAACTTGATATTTTGGACAGCCTCTCCTACCCACACTCACTTTCTCCCCACTTCATTCTCTCCACCTCCTCCTTGTCTCGGGTGCCTCCTCTTTTTCACCTCATTTCCACCATAGATTCATTCAAATTAAGTGGTTAAATTACCTTGTTTTAATAGGTAAGTAAGGGGAAGCTATATTTATGTTGTTCTCCCTACTACATTGTGCTCATGCACTTTTTATGGCCTAGCTAGATCTATGTATGTTCGTGGTGTTGCATATGTTTGTGGTGTTGCATATGTGTTTGTGTTTGGAGGTGTACCGGTATTTGAAATGCGATAGTTGCCAATATTTTGCCGGAATGTTGATTCATTTCCATTTCGGCGAGAATTTTGGCATTAAGCATTCTTTTTGGTCCTATTTTTAGGGAAAGTCATGCCAAATTTTTGTTTGGTTCTAAAATATCGTTTTGCTCTACCTTGAAGCGATCATAGTCCGCACGATGACCGAAGGCATCATGAATAGGTTTTTGAGCTCCGCGAAGGCCGAGATGCTTCAAAAGAACGAGACGGAGATAAGATGTCCGTGTCGAAGATGCAAGCTGAAGAGCCTTATTGCGGACCCGGATTCCGGAAAGGTGCGGGGCCACCTGCTCTTGCGTGGTTTCATGGATGGCTATCGCTGGCAAGGTGATGAAGATGACTATGAAGTCGTCCATGGGGGCCGGGCAAGAAATGAGGAAGGGCAGCAAGACAACCACCGCGGCTCGGGCGGGTGAGAAGACGAAGAATCTCCAGGACATGATCACGATGGTGATGCTGTACATACGATCATCATGTAGAAGATGCAGGACATGATGATGAGGAAGATGCGGAGCAGACGACGGGCATGATCATGAAGATGATGATGCGGCGGAGCATCTGACGCTGGACCATCGATGGGCTGGGTGCAGGACCCTCATATTCAAGAGCTGCTTCTCAAGCGAGACGGATAACGCCAGAGCTGCCGCCCGAGAGAAAGCCAAGATGGATCAACTTGAGTTAGACGCGGTTACTCCATTGTATGAAGGATGCAGGGACCGAGGATACCCGCTTTGAAAGTAATGCTCATGGCTCTGGAGATGAAGGTAAAACACAAAATGACCGACGCATGCTTCGACGAGAACATGTCATTATGGCACGAACGTCTTCCCAAGGGGAACAAGTGCCCGACCAGTTTCGAGGAGGCGAAGAAAATCGTGTGTCCTCTGGATTTACCGCGCGTGAAATACCATGTGTGCATGAACAATTGCATCATTTATCGGGACGAGCACGCGGAGTCTACCATATGTCCGGTGTGCGGCGTCACTCGATACAAGAAGAGGAAGAAAGCTCCTCGAAAAGTGGTGTGGTACTTTCCGATCACTCCTCGTCTGCAGCGGTATTTCGCGGACCCTAAGGTAGCAAAGCTCCTGCGTTGGCACGCGGATAGGGAGGAGAAGAAGCGAGAAGATGACGCAAATGATCCGGAGATAGATAAAAAGACAAGATGCTGAGTCACCCTAAGGATGCGAGCCAGTGGCAAGTGTTGAACTTCGAAGACTCAGAATTTGGGAACGATCCAAGGAGCATCATGCTGGGCGCGAGCACCGATGGTGTCAATCCGTTTGGCAGCCCGGAGAAGCGCATATAGCACTGGCCTGCGTTTGTGTGGATGTACAACCTTCCCCCCTGGTTGTGCATGAAGAGGAAGTACATTCACATGAGTATGCTAATGGAAGGGCCGAAACAACCAGGGAACGACATCAATCTGTATCTGGTGCTGCTGAAAGAGGAGCTTGACATGCTGTGGAAAACGCCAGCCAATACGTGGGACGCCGCAGAGAAAGAATATTTCCCTATGAGAGCCGCACTGCTCACGACGGTGCCACGACTATCTCGATTACGGATATCTCATGGCGGGTAGTCCACGGATTTTACGGATGCGTAAGGTGCATGGATGACACAACGTATCGCCAGCTAGATAGAGATCCGGGTCTTCAAAACCGTATTCATGGGACATCGAAGGTGGCTTCGACGATGACCCGTGGAGGAAACGCAAGGATCTGTTCGATGGTGAAACCGAACCCAAAACGCCGATGTACGAGGCGGCGAGAAATAGACAAGCTGTTGAAAAATTGGAAAGACCGCCCACCGCCGAAAGAAGCAAAGGCGCGAGCCGGAAAAAGCGAAAGGCGCCAGAGGCAGCTCTTTGAAGGTATGGAAAACGAGGTCTGTTTTACGGGACTTGCCGTCTTGGAAGATCCACCGTGTGCCTCACAGCCTTGATGTCATGCATATCACGAAGAACGTGTGCGAGGGTCTGCTTGGTACCCTTCTCAACATGCCAGAGAGGACCAAAGATGGGCCGAAAGCAAGGGCAGACTTGAAATCAATGGGCATCAGGCAAGAGCTTCACGCTAATGATGATGATGATGATGATGATGAGGCGAAGCAGGACACAGAAAGTCGTCGCAAAGGCAAAAATGCCAAGAAGACCGGAAATGACTACCCTCCCGCGTGCTTCACTCTAAGTCAGGAGGAGATCGAGCAGTTTTTCACCTGCCTCCTAGGAGTAAAACTTCCTTACGGTTACGCGGGGAAGATAAGCAGATACCTAGACCCAGCGAAGCAGAAGTTCAGCGGGATGAAGTCTCATGATTGTCACGTGCTGATGACGCAGATACTTCCAGTTGCAATCCGTGGGATCATGGACACGCACGTCCGTGAAACGCTATTTGGCCTATGCAACTTCTTCGACGTCATCTCTCGGAAGTCGGTTGGCGTGAGGCAACTCAGAAGGCTACTGAGGAAGAGATCGTGGGTGATACTATGCGAGCTTGAGATGTACTTCCCGCCCGCATTCTTGACGTTATGGTGCATCTGCTGGTCCATATAGTGGAGGATATCATTCAACTCGGGCCGACGTTCTCGCACGGCATGATGCCGTTCGAAAGGATGAATGGTGTCATCAAAGGATACGTTCGCAACATGTCACGTCGAAGGAAGCATAGCCAGGGCTTTTCAATCAAGAGTGCATCTCCATCGCATGAATTATCTAGGCATCGAGAACCCGTTGGTCTACCCGTCAGCGAGCACCTCGGCAGGGCTCGCTGGATGGGGTTACCGTGAGGGTCGCGCGAAAATGCATGTCGACTTCGAGGGTCGACTTCGCCGACTTTGAGAGAGCAAACCTAGTCGGCGCTACAACACATAGACGTGATCGATCCTTGGGTGGTAGAGCACAAAACCTTTATTAAGAAGACGCATAATGACCGAGGCCAACAGAGGGCGGATGGAGATATACTCAAAGAGCACAACTCATGTTTCACGCGTTGGTTCAAGCAGAAGCTTACAGCCGTACCCTTTACATGAGGATTCTTCCGCGGAAGAACAACTCATATTCGCCTTTGTCACAGGCGCCGAGCACAACCTGATGACCTATGAGGCGTCACGATATCAATGACTACACATTCTACACCGAGGCCAAGGACATGAAGAGCGATGGTTATCGAACTCCGGGTAACGATGGAATCCTACACCGTAACGACAAGGACAGATACTACGAAGGATCGAGGAGATCTGGGAGCTGAGCTATACCGGAGAGAAGGTCGATGTTCCGTGTCGATGGGCCAAGAACGTCATAAAAGAAGACCGGTATTTCACCACCATGGTTATACCCGAAGCCAAATTCAAGACCATGAGCGCATAAGCGTCACCGCGAAAAATGAGCCATGGGTACTGGCTTCCCAAGTGGACCAATGCTTCTTCATTACCGACCCGCCAAGGCCCAGTCGTGTTGTCGTGAGGAGAGGCAAAAGGAAGATCATCGGAATGGATGGAGTCGCCAATGAGCAAGACTTCGACAAGTACGGCGACCCGAGGATCGAACATGACGACGATGATGAAGTAGCAGCATACACCACAAGAAGAAGCAGGACCACCCTACCTAAAGGACGTCCGTTCCATAGAAGAACTCCATTTGCGAAAAAGAAGGGCAAGAAGATTGTGAAGAGATAGCTAGCTAAGATCGATTGTATTTAAATCGTAGACTTCATTTCTCGATTGTATTTCATGGGCACTTTTTGAACTATCATGAATATTTTTTAATTTCATGGACACTCGATCTCGAACCCCCTCCATCTCGATTGCTATCCCACCTCGCCAGATCCGGTCCACCGGCCGCCGCCGCCGACCGCCCGCACCCTCGATTCCCCAACTCAACCGCCTTGTGACCCCCGCACCCTCCCTAGTCAACCGCCGCCGACCGCCCGCACCCTCGATTCCCCTACTCAACCGGCCACGACCCCCGCACCCTCCCTACTCAACCACCGCCCGACCCCCGCACCTCCCTACTCAACCGCCGCCACCCCCCGCACCCTCCCTACTCAACCGCCGCCCGACCCCCCGCACCCTCGATTCCCCTACTCAACCGCCGCCCGCCGACCCCCGCACCCTCCCTACTCAACCACCGCCGACCCCGCACCCTCCCTACTCAACCGCCGCCGACCCCCCGCACCCCTCCCCTACTCAACCGTCGCCGCCGACCCCCGCACCCTCCCGCTCCACGGCATGCATTCTTGTTTGATGATATTAAAAAATTATTACTGTTAATATAAAAAAATATTACTGTTAAGATATAAACAAGTTTGAACATATTTAAACACACATAATTATCAAACAGCATTTTAAATGCATAAAAAATTGTGGATCTTGGGAATCGAACCCAGACCTCCTGGTGTGAGAACTAGGCTGGCGACGGTCGAGCTAGTAGAGAAGACTTGATGTGTATCAGGTCGGGTTGTAGATAACCCTGTTGGCTCGAAAGAGTAAAAAAAATACTAATGGCGCTTTGGGTGAGGTGCGCCATTAGCATGTATGTACTTATGGCGCAGGGGGTGGTGCGCCATTAGTATTGTGCCGGCCCTACTTCGTATCGATCCCCTCTCTCTCCCTCGCCCTTGCCCGCGATCCCCTTCCCCTCTCCTCTCCAGACGCCGCCGCCCCGCCGCCCTCGACGCCGCCCCGATACCAGCACCGCCCCGTCCACACCACCGTCACCAGCGCCGCCCTGACACCACCGTCGCCCCGCCGCCCTCGACGCCGCCCCGACACCAGCGCCGCCCGTCCACACCACTGCCGCCATCGCCGCCCGACACCACTGTTGCCCCGCCGCCCTCGACGCCGCCCCGACACCAGCGCCGCCCCGTCCACACCATCGTCGCCCCGCCGCCCTCGACGCCGCCCCGACACCAGCGCCGCCCCGTCCACACCTCCCTCCTCTGCTTCCTCTGCTCCCCGGCTAGCTAGGGTTTGCTCCCTCGCCGCCGGCGCCCGTGGCCGTCTGCAGATCCATCCCATCCCAGGTGCGTCTCTCTTTCTTCCTCGCCCCATCGCGAACCTTTAAAGCATGAATAACATAGTGATTCATTCTAAGGGCCAGTTTGTCCAAATAACCTCCATTAGCTTTATCTTTCCCTTTTCGAAGAAACAATCTCCCGAGTCTGTTGATCTCATCAACTACCCACTATGGTTATTTGATGCAAGGCATAAGATAAGCAGGGATAACCCACATAACCTGATGAACATCACGAATTTATCCACTTGAGGCATCAAGAATTTCCTTAATAAGTTTAGCCTGATGAACATCACCATACAAAACAATCAGATCAGTTGCGTGCATCAGAAAGTAATCGAGGTAGCCATCGATAACCGGGTGTCGAAGAGCTCCATTGGATGCAAATTTTTAATGACTTGCTGCGGCACATCAACCACAATAATGAACAAAAGGGGTGAGAGAATAGCAGTTTATCCACTTGCCCAAGATTCCATTCAACAGAATAAAAGTTTTAGCGGTTGTAAGAAGGGAGTCGATCCACATAATCCATTTACCATCGAAACTTCTAGCTTCCATAATAGCAAACAGAGCATCCCAAGAAACTGTATCAAAGGCCTTGTTTAAGTCTAGTTTTAGCACAATAGCCTTTCTTTTCTAGTTTTCCTTTTTCTGCCTGTCTGAACAAGATCATTTTGTGCATATAATAAGTTATAAGCGATGGACCTGTTTTTGACAAAGCAATATTGATCAGTATCAACTATTACAGTAATAAGAGCTTGAAGCCTAGCATAAAAACTTCCGTGATTCATTTCACCGGCAGTTAAGAAGCGAATATGCATGAAGTTACTGGGGAGCAGCTATTTTCTTTTTTTTTGAAACATAATCATGTAGGATCTGTTGTTTCTTTCTAACCATATTAGTTGGTTAGTTTTGAGTTCCAGCTATGGCTAAAGTCTCAATTAAGTAAGCAAAGTGTGAATGGTAACATAAGGAATAAGCACACGGAAGACTCTAAATAATTGTTGAGTATTTGCAGCTTGTATGATTCTCACGCAATCATGCTTCATTTATTGTTTTCCTTCTAAATTTTATTATTAACCATCCTCTTAGAGATCTTAGGTTTTTTGGGGGTATTATGGTTCAAGTCCTTATGAATGACATTGGTATCTTTATGTTCCGTACTTGAACTACTTTTCATAGTTTGTTAACAATATCTACTTATATGCATCAGGTATCTCATTGGTTACTTAACTGAGTAATAAGAAATAGTCTTATCCTCCAAAAAAAAATCACTAGTGCTACCTTATTAATGATTAAGAATCACTAATCCTACTTATTGATGATTTCATCGCTGTACACTCACAACATGTATGTTATTCATACAAATAAAAAACATATTGTATATCCTGGCAATGGCATGGTTTCATATGCTTAAATTGGTTAAATTGGTTAAATTTTTTCATAAACCTGAACAAGTGGTTGAGCCTAAGACATGCTCTCTTATGCAAAATTGCTGAATGCCCATGGGTACAATGTAGGTGTCGCCGGAGCACCACCACCACACTGACCTCGTCGCCTCCTCCCCTGCGTGGTGAGCACAAAGCAAACTGTTCTTTTCGCCATTTTCTTCAACATTTTTCAGTTAGATTTCCTCCTGGCCATTTCAAACTATGATATACAAAATGAGTCTCAATGTAGTCTCCGGTCTTTTACAACTCTTTAATATAATTTTAAGTAGATTCCTCCTCATTTGGACTTGATTAAAATATATGAATATGATTAAAATATGATTACTGCTTTGCCAATAGATTATTGCTCCCTTCCTGCCTTCTTGTATTATTACTGCTTTGCCAATAGATTACTAGGCTGTTTCCTGATGTAGGGTTCAGTGTTTCCTCGCCACCATGCATGTTATTATATATGAAAAGAAGGCACTTTGTCTATGCAGAGTATGTGTACAAAGTTGTGAATTAACAAAAGAATTTTGTACTTATTTTGCTGCACTCCACTGTGCTTATAGTTGGACAAAGCACCGGATAATTGGGCTTGGTCATCATCAATGACATCACGCATGCAATTTGTTTTAGTGTTTGTTTCATAACATATGTGGACCCATATATCAATGATCGATATTCTCTAATGCATAAACTTTGATCAATTTTGAGTAATTGCTTAGAGGGATGATCAAGTTGGCAGCAAATGTATGGTAGATTGGACATGAACTATACTGGGGAGACTACAATAGAAGCACCACTTTGTGTGCAAACATAAAGCTCTTTAGTCAGGCTGGTTTTCGTGAAATACACATGAAGCTTCACCAGCTCCTGTGGGTGTGGGATCCATGTGATATGTGACATTGCATCCATGTCCACCTGGGATAATGATTTTGCAGGTACCGAGAGGCCCTTGAGTTTGCCGGAATGTCGATTAACTTCCGTTAAGCAAATTCGGGTATTTCCATATGTCCTATTTTCAGCAAAGGTCATGCTGAAATTTTCCGTGAATATTAGCATGACTTTGCTAAAATAGGACATATGGGGTACTTGTGACTAATGCATGGGCCGGGTATCTTAGTAGTTAATTAAGTAGGATCAAGTGCCCCGCGTACTTGTGACAAATGCATGGCTTTTAGGGTGCCTCGGTGTCGATAAAACCGAAATGATGAAAGCTTAGGCTTTTAGGGTGCCTCGGCGTCGAAAAACCCTCAATGATAAAAGCTTAGATTTTAGGATGCCTCGGTGTCGACAAACCCTAAATGATGAGACCATGATCTTGTTCCTTGACAATAACCAACTTTTGACCAAACTTTGTTTCTATTTAGAGAGAAACATGGCCCACAACGATGAGGCCGGGGTTGGTGACAAGGCATTACAGGAGCTGTCCCAGGAGATGGAGGAACAACCTCACTTGTATGAGGACGCCGCCTTCCCCATCGATCCACGAGACCACCGATGGTACCGCCGAGGATGACCCCATCGATGCTACCACCGATGGTGCCGCCGAGGATGCCACCATCGATGATGGCGGCGCACGCCTGTATGGCAGCCAATGAAGAGGAAACGGAAGGACTGGCGCTCGACCGTGCTCCGCACCCTCAAGGAGGAAGTTATCAAGTGGAGTCCGACGGAATCCAACGGCGCCCGAACGAAAAGTCAAGGGTACTCGCTTCAGCTCGGTGCATTCTCCGGAGCACCGCCTCGATCAATACCGAGAACCCGAGGCATCGACCGAGGGAATTTGCGCAACCTCCTCTTCACGAAGCTGCACGAACGATACAAGTTCCCCACCGCTTTTGAAAACACAAGCCTCAAAGGGAATAAAGTGAACAATGCTGCCCTCACGAAGATGAGCAAGGCCACATCTACTTGGAAAAGCAATGTGAAGAGATTGATCGAGAAAGGTGAGAGTTATGAGAAGATCAAGGAGAAAAATCCTTCTATCACCGAAGATGACTACAACGACTTCAAGATCAATTGCTCGAGCACCGCAAACTCCCAATCAAGTCGATTGGGGAAAGAAATGCGGGGAGCTGAACTTAGGGGAACACACACTCGGTCCCGGCGGTTACAGAGTGGCGGAGCCTATATGGGACAAGGAGGACGCGGAGCGTGCCGAGCAAGGCCTACCGCCCCTCTTCGATAAATACGGTGACAAGCAGACCAGGAACTTTGTCAAGGCCTGGTACAAGAAGGACCCGAAAACAAAGGAGCTTACCATGGATCCGAAGACCAGGGCGCTTGAGGTTGTTCTGGTAAGGAATACCACCCCCGGGGTAATTAGCTCCATATGGTTGCATTCTAATTAATGAAGCCAAATTTCTAAATGGTTCACATTCCTTCCGCAGGCGATCGAAAAGCAGCGCTGGCCCGACTAAGAGCAACCCTTGGGACACCACTCTAAATAGGGCGTTGAATGTAATGAAGAACAAGGATAAGCTCAAGAAGCCGACGTCACCTGGTCGTGGTGGCCGGCAAAGGCTTGTCCACAAAATGGGGGTCATACTATACATTGGTGTGCGGAAGGAGAAAGAGACCAGCTCGGAAAGCCAGCGCTGGGTTCAAGAACTCAAGGCACAGTGTGGCGGATTCCGGAGATTGTCCAAGAGCAAGTGCAACAACAACTCGGAGCGACGATCACCGCAATTGTGCCTACCTTGATCCAGGGGTTGAGTGCGTGGATTGCGGGCGGCCAACAGGGCCGCCCGATTCCTAGCGCCACGGCCAGCAACTCGCAGAATGCGATGGCGGGCCATCGGTGTCTCCGGCGGAGGCGGCATTGGTGTATCGGACGCCGCACGGAGCTTAATGCACCCGGTGTACGCCGCCGGCACCTTCGCAGCAAGCGGCCCCTCCATCAACTGCACGCCCGCCGTTGGTGGTGCCTCGACATTAGCCGAGCTCGACGCCATCATCACGGTAACTAATTAAGCCTCTCTCGGTCGAGGACTTCATCTCCTTGCCTTTGACTGGGCATCCCTGACGCCTACATGTTTTCGCAGGGCGCCGTCGATGTTCCGTGCACTCTCCTGCACTTCGTGAACAATGAGTTCGTCGATGTCGCCAAGGGCAAAATCATTCAACCGGGCAACCCCTTGTTCCACGGTACCCAGATGCCACCCAACTTGCTTAGGGTTGAACTGGTTCGGGTGCTGCCAGGCTGCGACGAGTTGTTACCTCCGATTCGACCCGTCGGGGCCGACGATGATGACGTGATGACCCTCGCCGCCTCTGAGCTGGCCCCTCGCTTTGGCTGAAGAGCCAGATTCGTTTGGGGCGGGGACACCACCCCAAAGACAACACCGCCCGATCGTGTTGCCGCTAAGTCGGCCCGATGGCAAGACCGCCAAGAACGGTGCCGGACATCCCTATGCCATCGATCCAAAAATGCATATGGCACAGGATCGTAACGACGACGACGACGATACATTTGCCAACGCCAATCAGTACTTTGCGGATCATGGGTGCGGTGGCGACTTCATGGGGCCTCCTTCTCAAGAACCCAACCCAACAAAAGACGGCGCGATCTAGCTGGTACCGCGGAGAAGCCAAGTTGCAACAGCGCCGTCGTCGTCGTTCAGCTCGTGAGAGCGCCTCAGATAGGCGAGGTGCGAAATATTATCAGCCCCAACACACTCAAGAAGGTGGTCAGTGAGCAGAACTCGGTCCCATTACAGGAGAAGAAGAAGGCACGCAAAAGAAAGACTCACAAGGGTGCGGTCCAGCCGGCACCGAGTACGATTCATGCTCAGGACGGGCCACCTTCACCTGAGGATATCTCGAGGAGGGTGGATGTGGCGGGTAGGGCGATGCTACCGACAAATGTGCTCAATGCTGCAACCGGTGCTATGCGGAGTCTGCATGACAGTGTTCTTTCTTTGGAGAAGCGGCGTCTCAGAGAGAAGGTTGTGGCATACCCGGTTTTCGTGGCCAAGGTGCCAGAGGGCAAGGGCTTTGTGGATAACTCCATCGGGCGTACGATCGTCCTGCGGTTTGATGACATCCACGCTATGTTGAACCTTCATCCGCTGCACTACACCTTCGTTCGACTATTTTCGCTGAGTATGGAGATGCCGATCATTCGCGACAAGACCCCGGACATCATGATAGTCGACCCCTTCTACATGCGTGCCAAGATCTTGGGCAGCTACTGGGACCTGCAAGTCGCGAGTTCTTACCTCGAAGGGGTCATTCGCAAACCAAGATAAGGATAACTTCCTCGTGGCCTTACTTTACCGAGTAAGTCCTCCCTCAACCGGCCCGTAACATATGAATTCTTAGATTTCGATCGTTTTTATTTTAACATTCCGTGTTTTCTGCAGTGACACACATTGCACGCTCATCCTCCTAAGCCCCAAATATTCCATGGCCACGTATTTCGACCCCGACCATGAGTCGAACGTAGACTACACAAATGTCAAGAAGGTTCTTGATGATGTTCTCCCCGCCACGCCTAATCTGGAGGCACCTTCACCAGGCCTATTCGTGGCACGGCAAGCACGTGTTCTCCCACAATACGACGTTCTCATCGTCAAGCAGCCTCTGGGCGGTCGGAAGGGTGCCTACTACGCCATCCATCACATGCGGGCGATCGACGGGACCATCATCAACTTCGCTACCGAGTAAACTCAAAGATTGGGTCATGAGCATGTCGGCAATCCAGACGCGGACATCGGACAAGAATTCTTTCGCTCGATCGAGTTTGCGGAAATCATCCATCAAGATGTCCTTCGTACCTCGGGCAGTTCTACCTCATAAATCAACCGTCCCACGGTGACATCGACACTATGCTACAACTGCAGGCTGACAACGCCCGTTCTTTCATGACTCCCACGATAGACGGCGGCTTCATCCATGCTCCGGTCCCTTGAGTCGAGTCGAAAGCAGTGATGCTGTGTCTAGTTCTGAAACATCGATTGGCTCATGTTGTAATTAAACTTTAATGAACTTGTAGTATGTCTCTTTGGTTTCGAGAGTCGTTCAACTTAGATGTAATCGATGCTATTAATGTCTTGCTTTTCTCTTCCGATCGCTACATTGCATACTTATATATTGGTTATGTATTGTCCGTGAATTGGTACTAACGCTTGCTTGGCTAGTGCATAGCGATGCCGTCGTATGTCGTGGTACAAGGGTAAGGTTCCGGAGTCTCTGACGATCGGGAGGAGTGTCGGAGACAGGTTCACCGATTCAGCGGTAACAGTTACAAAGGGTACACCACTAGGGCCGAGGCCGAATCTAGATACGCCCGCTATCTAGCGGGAGAGGGAAGGGAGCGTTGGAGGAATCGGATGAAGACGAGTTTCATCGTGATGATGCTCATCGTGATGACCGCAGCTCTCTTCTATGTGATGGTAGTTTAGATGATCGATATCGACTTGTAATGTGAAGACAAACTTCGCTACTCGCGGTCTCGAGACTTGTAATATAATGTTCTATCTTTGTTCGGTCTTTTCAATTCGAAGACTAATATGATGAATTGTATTCAGAGACTAATATGATGAATTGTATTCAGAGACTAATATGATGAATTGTATTCAGAGACTAATCTTCTATTGTATTCGATGAATCTGTTGTTGTTGTGTGCTGTTTATATTTTGTCCAATTATACATTTTGTAACCTGTGCAAAAAACAGAAAATAAAAAAATAAAAAAAACCTAATATTAATACTAATTGCGCATCACATCACAAAGGCGCCATTAGTATGCCAAAGGATACTAATGGCGCATCATTAAACAAAGGCGCCATTAGTATGCCCAAGTTACTAATGACGCATCTTGCGGTTGTGCGCCATTAGTATGCCAAAGCACTGGTATACATGGCCTCGGGAGGCATACTAATGGCGCACTGTTGTATATACTAATGGCGCATCCTGTGGTGCGCCATTAGTACACCAGATACTAATGGCGCACCAGTGGTGCTCCATTAGTAAAATATACTAATGGCGTGGCACTAATGGCGCACCACTAATGCGCCATTAATGGACAAATTAGGTGCGCCATTAGTAGGCCTTTTCCTAGTAGTGCCAGGTCTGTATACTCATCACCAAGTTTTCACCTCATCAGCTGTAAAGTTGGAGCCATTATCAGTGATGATACTATATATGCAGGACACCATAACGATGGACTACGCCGGATATAAAGTCAATCACTGGCCCTGCCTCAGCTGTTTTTACCGGTTTGGCCTCTATCCACTTAGTGAATTTATCTACCATTACCAGCAAGTATTTCTTTTTGTGGCTTCCCCCTTTAAGGGGTCCAACCATATCAAGCCCCCAGACTGCGAAGGGCCAAGTAATGGGGATTGTTCTTAATGCGGTGGGAGGCATGTGACTTTGATTGGCGAAAAGCTGATAGCCCATGCAACATTGGACAAGGGCTTGAGTGTCTGCTTGAGCCGTAGGCCAGCAAAAACGTGTCCTAAACGCCTTGCTTACGAGGGCTCGAGATGCGGCGTGATGACCGCCCAGGCCAGCATGTATTTCTGCCAAGAGTTGCCTTCCCTCCTCTTCGGAGATACACCTTTGGAGGGCTTCGTTAGTGCTCCTTTTGTACAGTTCACGCTCATGCACTTTGAAGGCTTTAGATCGTGGAGCTATTGTCGGGGAGGCTGATCGGACCCACGGACACCTATGGGGCCGGCGGACCAGGCCCCTTGTGGTTCGGAGGGGGGCGGAGATCGCACGAAGAGCGGATCGAGGCGAGGCACACGAGCGGTTTACCCAGCTTCGGAGCTCTCCGGAGAGATAAAACTCCTACTGCTGCTTGTCTGATTGTATTGTGTTCTTGCTAGGGAGCGATGAGAGCTAACAAACCTAGCGTGAGAGAATGTTCGAACCCCTTCCACGTTGCGCACGAGCCTCCTTTTATATGCTCAAGGGGTCTCCGACAAGCGGCAACATAGAAAAGGGTACAAATGTAAAAACAGTAGTTGGTACACCTACTTGAACAGTGTATAGTGCAGAATACCTAACTCTGACGGCAAGGGACAAAAGCATTAAATGCCAGTCCTTGTCGTCTAAATAAAGGCAACAGAGCGCCACCGTTTGCCACGATGGCGGGCTTGTCAGCGCCGCTTATCGCTGCTCTCCGCTGGCTGCACAGCCTCTTGACACGTGCGCATGGAGTGGTCCCGTGGCGACACGTTGATGGGTGAGCTGGGGCGGAGATGAAGAGAGAGTTGTCAGCCGCTGCAAGTGCCTTGCCGCGGCTGAATCCTTGTCGCGTCGGAGGCTTGTCGCGTTCCGAGCCTTCCCGGCAAGCTCCTCTTGCCGGGGCCTTGTCTTCTGCGTGCCTTGAGTGGCCTTCCCGGCAAGCTCCTCTTGCCGGGGCTTTGTCTTCTTGGCTAGATACTTTCTTCTTGAATGGGTCCAAAGGAGCCACGAATGATCCTGGCGGTGACCAGGCAGACCCTTGTCATGGGTGCTGAATCGCCTGCGGCACGAGTTCGGGATACTAGTGTACCCCTACTCTAGTACACCGACAGGAGCCCCCGGGCCTGGGCCGCACACGGTGCCGAGCGCTGTCGGGCCAGGCCCAAAAATAGTGCACGGTCACACGTGGCCTCGATCACGCCGTTACTTGCCCTGGACCCACCACGTCCCCCACTAATGGCACGCACCGAACGTGGCGTCGTGCGATAGATCGTGGGCGCGGTCATGGGGGGTTCTTTATTAGGAAAAACGGAACGTCCGCCCCCTCCCCCCTCCTTATAAACAGGGGAAACAGGGGCAGTTCGTCCACCTCGCCATTGCCGTCTTGTCCTGAAAACCACTGCCGCTCTCCCCTTCTTCTCCAGGCGAAGAGAGCGCCCGCGCTCACTTTTCGCCACAAGCGCACTCACCGCCGTCGACCTCCTCCGCCGCCTCCTCCATGGCTCCGGAAGCCGACAAGGGAAGGGGCGTCAAGTCGGCCGAGGCGCAGCGGCTCACGGCGCCAAGCGCAAGGAGCGAGCCATCTTCGCCTCACCGACGCAAAGGAGCTGAGGGAGCTCTTCTATCTCTTCTGGTCGACGGAGACGCGTGCGCATCCGCGCACGAAGGTACTCCCCGCCATCGCGTCGGATTTAGCCCCAACTGGGTATCCTTTCTTTTCCCTTTTCTTTTATTGCAGGCTCTGCCCGCCCTTTTCCGAGTTCTTCTGCGATATCATGAACACATATGGCCTCCGCCTCCCTGATTTTACTCCCAACGCTGTCTTGACCATGGCAGTTTTCGCACACCTTTGCGAAAACTTTGCCGGAGTCCACCCAAATGTGGCACTCTTCCGCCATTTCTTCGTGCCTCGCGTCGAGAGAGGAGAGCCGCTTGCCGGAGGGATAGCTTGGGTCTCCAGGATCGGCAAGAAAGAAGCCTATCTGGAGGGAGAGTTCCGTAACAAGTGGGAGGAGTGGAGAGCCAACTGGTGTTGGATCGTAGAGGATAACCCGCAGCCCTTCACTGCCGTGCGCCGAACCCCAATAGTGCGCGGCAATGATTGGAGCAACTTGGCGCCGGAGGATGCTAGGTTGAAGATAGCTGTGACCCGGATTTTGCCCCTCAGGCTTGCCGGACTAACCATAGGCGCAGTTGGCGTAGACTTCCTTCGCCGCCGCATCGCTCCCTTGCACGAAAGGAGGAGGCCCACTTGGGAGTTCCAAAATGCGGCAGACATCATGAGGCTGCGCCCGGGTCTCAATTGGAATTTCACCGTCTTGGAGCTGGATGCGATGCTGCTAGAGCTGTTCAAGAACGACCCCGATCACCCCGAGTGGTTTAGGTTGCCGAGGGGTCGTCCCATTGTGCAACAACTCAGCGCCGACCGCATCCACGCTTATGATGCCGCCAGCGATTCCCATGGGATCGTTCCAACCTGGCAAGAGCCTTCCGACGAGATCGTGCAGCAGTTCTTCGACAACTTGGAAGAAGTGCCGATCCGCTCCGATGAGCAGAAGAGGCTCACCCGCGACACCACCGACGAGGAGATGGTGCGCATTGCCACCAGGCTGGAGGAGGCGGCAGCAGCTGCTGCCGCTGGCGTCTTCGGGTACACCGTGGAGGAGGCGGACGCAGCCGAGGCGGCAAGCCTTGCCGAGCGAAGGGAGTTCGCCGGCGAGGAAGAGCTTGTCGCACCCGAGGCTGAGTCGAGTGGACCAGCCGAGGGAGCTTCTTCTCCACCTCCCAGCCACTTGCCGCCAACGGAGCCCCCGGCTCCGCCGAAGAGGCGTCTCCGCAAGGCCGGAGATGAGACGGGGCGGCAGACGGGCCCACAGCCGCAGCGCCAGCAGCCACGCTCTACCGCAAGCGATGTTGTTGCTGGAGCACCTCGCACCGCCATGGCTAACGGGGCGGGATCTTCCCAGGCCACCGCCGACGCCTCCGCCAAGCGGCCTAGAGAGCCCACCCCTCTGCCTCGTCGCATCGGAGGCGAGCCGGAGTTTGACTTCTCCGCGTTCAGCTCCGAGGAGGAGGAAGAAGAGTATGCTTTACTTTTGTGCTTGTATTTCTTCAATCTTGTTGCTTTATCTTGAATCTGACTTGCTTCGTTCCGAACTTTTTCCTTTTCAGGACGCTAGCCCAGAGAGCGTCAAAGAGGGCCAAGACCCCGGTGGTCATCGTTGAGGATGACTCACCTGTGGCAACAGGAGGCGCATCTGAGGCCCCTTTGACGGATCCGGCAACCCTTCCTCACAGCAGCCCCCAGCACAGCCCCCAGGGTAAGTATGCAGTTTTCTCCTTACTGTTGGGTGTGCATGGGTGCTTCTTCTTCATTGGTATCTGATGCTTGTTTGTGTATGAGCAGAGCAGCCTCATCAGGAGGGCTCGAAAGCCGCCCCCGAAATCCTGTCTGCTGCGACTACGCCGCCAAGGGAGGATTTTCCGACAAGGGAGCGTCCTCCGACAAGGGAGGCTACTCCGGCAAGGGAGGCTACCCCGGCAAGGGACAGCGCCAGTGATCCTCCAGTGGTCGAGACCATGGCTGTAGACCCCATTGCAGGTAATCCCTTTACGCGAAAATTTCCCTTGGGCTTGTTTTCTTCTGCTTTTATTTGAATGTTTTCTTGACTGTCCCTTCTTCGTCTGACGCAGAGCCGATGGAGGTCGAGGTCGCCGGCGAGGAGGGAGCGCGCGGCAACACCGACGAGGCCGCCGTCGTGGAAGAAGAGGTCGTCATGGAAGAAGAGGCCGTCGTGGACGAGCCTGTCGGCGAGGAGGCCACCGAGGCTGCCGACACAGAAGCCGGCGAGGGGTCGGGCGATCGCACTGACGGCCCTGAGGCCGCAGGAGCGCCCGGCGCTACACCGACCGCCGACTCCCCTGCCGCTGCTGCAGCGTCAGGCTCCGAGGAGCCCCAGCCCGGCGCCTACTTGAAGGCCGGCGATGGCGTCTTCATCAAACTCCCCTGGGAGTCGAGCTCCAGGGCGCCGGTCGAAGGAGAGACCTTCGATGGCGAGCTACTTGCCTCCGCTGGGCTGACGCTGGTGGACGCGCCAAGCAGCAGCAACGGTGAGTCCGAGGAGGAGCAGCTGTTGAAGAAGCTGCTGTCGCTCTACCGCGCCCGGCAAACCAAGTTGGAGTCCCGGGAAGGACTTGTCGCAAGGGCGGAGCGGACATGGAGAAAGCAGAGAAGAGCTCCGGAGCGCCAACCAAGAAACTCTCCGAACGTAGCAGAAGC
This sequence comes from Aegilops bicornis, assembly GCA_021605145.1. Lineage (NCBI taxonomy): Eukaryota > Viridiplantae > Streptophyta > Magnoliopsida > Poales > Poaceae > Aegilops > Aegilops bicornis. The sequence continues at coordinate 156,717,964 of CM038673.1, forward strand.
GCGGGAGCAACTTGCAGAAGAGCGCACGGCCTTCATTCTTGAGAAGGCCGCAGCTGAGGAGGAGCAGCGGCGGGCCGCCGAGAAGGTCTCCGCGCAGGAAAGCGAGCTGGCGCAGCGAAAGGTCAACCTGGACAGCCGTGAGGAAGAGTTTGTCACACGCGAGGAGTCACTTGGCGGGGCGCTTAAGGAAGCGAAGGATGCTGCCGCAGCCGCCGAGGCCGCCAAGGAGGAAATGAAGGCGAAGGTGGCACAACTGGAGGCCAGCCTCAAGAAGAGCGGCGAGGAGCTTGCCGCGCTCAAGCACGAGCGCGAGAAGGACGCCTACACTCTTGGCGAGCTGCAGGGCCGTCTCGCTGATAGGGGCAAGGAGCTCGACGCCGCCAAGGATTCCAAGGCAGATCTTGAGCTGAAGCTGACCACTCTGACGCAGACGCTGGACGGCGCCAGAGAGCGGCAGGTGGGCCTGTTGGAGATGATCAAGGCGAAGGAGGAGCTGCTGGCGAATGCTGTTGACACCCAGAGCGCCTTGAGGGAGAGTATGGAGCATTGGACCGAAGGTCTTGTGGATACTGCTGCTGTCATCCACAACGAGTTGATGGAGCTGGGGATGGCGGATCTTGCATACTCCTCCGACGAACATCTCCAACCCAGCGCCAAGCTCAGCTTATTCTTCAAGGGCGTGGTGACGGGCCTCCGGCGACTCCGAGAAGAGGTCCAAAAGCAGCTGGCCGAGGAATCACGCCAGATCTGTGCAGTAGCCCTCGAGAAGGTGTTGATGAAGGTGGCCTTCCGCAATCCAGGCCTCAACCTCAACGGCGTCCTCAGATCCTTGCCGCCAGATGCCAACATGGAGGAGCTCAAGGCCCTTGTCGCGCCCATTGTGGACAAGGTGAACAAGATCAAGAGGATTGATGGCGACCGCGTAGACTAGGCCGCCAATTTTACCTTTCCCTTGTCGCTGCTGATCATATTTAGAACACTTTGTTAGATCAGCGACAAGTTACTTTGTAATATACTCTATCTTATGCAATCATTGCAACGTTATTTCCTTTACTAGACTCCTTCCTTTGTACGTTTTTGCCCTACGCTTTTTAGGGAACTCGTCGGTGCAGGCACCTTAGCCGCGAGCGCTGAGTGCGGAACGTCAACAGCCTGCTGGCGGTGCTGCCTCCGACTAGCAACCTTGTCGCGACTAGCCGCAGCTCACTTAAGTTGTTGAGCGGACTCGAAACAAAGTAAGGGCGCGACTAGCCTGCGAGTTGGTTCCTCTGCGCACAGGTTTTCCATACAAAGTACTATCGTTCGAGGAAGATAACTTAAAAATTTAAGAACTGATTGCTCAAACTTTGGCAACTTAGCTTTTCTGTCGTTTGCTCCCCGATAAGGCGAAACTTCCTCAAGCAACACTTGGTCCATAGTATTATCTTCTCCTTCCCCCATGGTTAACTTGTGCGCGAGGGAACCTTTTCTTCCTTGAGAAAGAGAAAGAATGGAAAATAAAGTCATGGAGCCTAGTGGCTCGATGTTGCTTACCGGGTGTGGGTGCTGCACAAAGTGTTAGTCAAAATTGATGAAAGCATGAATTTGACAAATTGTGCGCAACACAGGAGCTTTACTGATGCACGGGGTCTGCGCCCGACTTTGTACAAAGGATTACATGCAACATCGGCAAGACTTGTACAAAAGGTGGTTGCCAGAACAGGTTCCGGCAACCGCGCCCTACGGGTAAAACTTACGAAGATGCTCAATGTTCCAGGAGTTGCTCACCGGAATGCCATCTTCGGTCTCGAGGCGGACAGCGCCAGGCCTAGTGACTCGTTTCACCCGATAAGGGCCTTCCCACTTTGGCGTCAACTTGTTTGAATTCTTGGCGGACTGAACGCTACCAAGAACAAGGTCGCCTTCCTCGAGGCTTCTGGCACTAACTTTGCGGCTATGATAGCGACGCAAAGCTTGCTGGTAACGAGCAGCTCGTACAGCGGCCTGAAGACGATCTTCCTCAAGGAGCAGCGCGTCATCTTGTCGCAGCCGCTCTTGCTCAAGCTCATCATAAGCGAGCACTCGAGGCGATCCGTATCTGAAGTTACGTGGGGAGAACTGCCTCTGCTCCATAGACTAGAGCAAAGGGTGTCTGGCCAGTGGCTCGATTTGGCGTCGTCCTGATCGATCAAAGGACCACCGGCAGCTCCTCAAAGCCTGTCGAAAGTTCTGGTCTTGAGCCCGCGCAGCACTTCAGCATTTGCCCTCTCTGCTTGACCGTTGCTTCTCGGATGAGCAACAGAAGCAAAGCAGACCTTGGCGCCAAGATCTTGGACGTCTTTGCGTGAAGGTGCGACTCAGAATTGGGTGCCGTTGTCGGTGATGATCCTGTTAGGGATTCCAAACGGCAAACAATCAACTCAAGAACTTGATTCTTGTCTTTGTCACCTTCCTCACTGCTTCCACTTCCGGCCACTTTGTGAACTTGTCGATTGCGACGTACAAGTACTCAAAGCCCCCGATAGCTAGGGGGAAAGGGCCGAGGATGTCGAGCCCCCAGACCGAAAATGGCCAGGATAAAGGGATTGTCTAGAGGGCTTGAGCTGGCTGGTGTATCTGTTTGGAATGGAACTGGCACGTTCCACACTTGGTTACTTGTGCAGTTGCATCCTGGAGGGCTGTCGGCCAAAAGAAACCTTGCCGGAACGCTTTGTCGGCAAGTGCTTTGGCGCCAATGTGGTGACCACATATGCCTCCATGTATCTCTGCCAACAGCTTTTGTCCATCTTCCCGGGGAATACACTTCAATTTCACACCGTTGAGCCTTCTTCTGTACAGTATGCTATCAACAAACTGGTACATACTCGACTGCCGGGATACTCTTTCCGCTTCTTCTTGCTCTTCGGGAAGTTCTCCGTCACGAAGGAAAAGGACAATCTGCTGCGCCCATGCTGGAGCTTGTGGCTCGACAACAAGGACTAAAGGGACATCTGCTGCTGCGGGAACATCAGCTTCCACGGCAAGAACCTGCGGCTCAGCCGGAGCTTGATGCACCCCGGCAAGCTTGCCGGAGCAAGACTTGTCGGGAACGTCTGCTTCAACGAAACAAACCCTGGGGCTTGTCGGAGCAGACTGCCCCTTAGCTCTATTGGTGTCGATCTTGGGGACCTTCTTGGCGGTGGCTTCAGGAAGCTCTGCCGGAGAGTAGTCACCAGAGATCAACTTCCTCTTCTTGTCCTGTCCAGTTGATGGTGTTACTGTCGGTTGAGTTAGCTTGAGCACAAAAATCCCTGGCTCCACAGGCAACTTAAGTGCAGCGCACTTTGACAGGCCATCAGCAATATCATTCTGAGCTCTTGGAACAGTTTCCATTTGCAGGCCGTCAAAGTGCTCCTCTAGCTTCCTCACTTCATCAACGTAGGCTTCCATCAATGGACTCTGATAATCTTTGTTCACTTGACGGACGACAAGCTGCGAGTCACCCCTGACAATGAGCTTCTTGATCCCAAGGTCCATCATGCGATCTCGAGACCAGCAAGCAAACCTTCACACTCTGCGGTATTGTTTGTTGCTTGCTCCTTCGTGAAAGTGCATCCGGACTACGTACTTGAGGTGCTCTCCGATTGGGTGCGATAAGCAAAGACGCCAAATGACCGGCGCCTTGCAGCGAAGAAGGCACCATCAAAGTACATCAGCCACTCTTTGCTTGCCTCCTTGACGGGATGCTCGTTTCGGAATTTCTTCATCCGGTGTTGGCGTCCATTCTGCTATGAATTCTGCCAATGCTCGCTTTGGATAGTTGAAGTGCTTTCAAACTTGAGGCCAAAGCTTGACATTTCGAGCCCACTCGACAATCCCGCCTGCCGCTTCGGATTCTGCAAAGTATCCTCTTTAGCGGAAAGCGAGTGACGACTGTTATCTCATGTGCTTGGAAGTAATGGCGCAGCTTTCTCGAGGCCATGAAAAGGCCGAAAAGAAATTTCTGCACACCAGAGTACCTTGACCTAGCCACCTGCAGGAGGGACCTAACAAAGTAGACTGGGCGCTGCACCATCTTTTTCTCAGATTCCGCCCTTGCCTCACAAGCAGATCCGTCCTTGTCGGGACCAGAGCTTGTCGTGAAGCCCCCGCTTGTCGCCGGATGTGTCCGCCGTGGTTGCTAGCTCGTCATCCGCCTCCCTCTCCGCCACTAACGCAGCACTAACCACTTGATTGGTTGCCGCTATATATAGCAGCAACTTCTCTTGTGGCTTAGGTGCGACAAGTGTTGGAGTGGAGGACAGTACCTCTTTAAGTCTGCGGTAGCAGCCTCTGCCTCGAGTCCATTTCATTGGACCTGCCTTTTTCAAAATCTTGAAAAATGGCAGGGCGCGCTCAGCAGATCTAGAGATAAACTTGCTGAGAGCAGCTATGCAACCGGCAAGCCTTCGTACATCCTTGATGCGCTTGGGTGCTTCAATCTGCTCAATGGCCTTGATCTTGTCGGGATTGGCTTCAATCCCCCGCTGAGACACGAAGAACCCGAGAAGCTTGCCGGAAGGGACTCCAAACACGCACTTCTCGGGGTTGAGCTTGAGGTTGATCTTGGCGCAGATTTGCAAAGGTCTCGGCCCAAATCCTGAACCAGAGTTGCTTTGTCCTTGCTCTTGACCACTATGTCATCCATGTAGGCTTCTACATTTCTGTGCATTTGCGGCTCAAAAGCGTCATGGACTACCCTTGCAAACGTTGAACCAGCATTCTTCAAACCGAAAGGCATCCGTATGAAAAAGTACGTGCCACACGGAATAATGAATGCGGTATTCTCCTCATCTTCTTCTGCCATGAAGATCTGATGATATCCTGAATATGCATCAAAAAACGAAAGCAAATCACATCCAGCCGTGGAGTCAACAATCTGGTCGATGCGCGGCAAGGGAAATGGATCTTTGGGACAAGCTTTATTAACATCCGTGAAGTCAATACAAAGTCTCCACTTTCCATTTGCCTTGCGCACGACTACAGGATTGGCCAACCACGTAGGATGGAGCACTCCTCTGACAAGGCCCGCCGCTTCCAGTTTCTTGATCTCTTCTGCTATGAACTCTTGGCGCTCCACTGCCTGTTTTCTGACTTTTTGCTTGACGGGCCGCGCATGAGGACAAACGGCCAGGTGGTGCTCAATCACTTTCCTGGGAACACCGGGGATGTCAGACGGTTGCCATGCGAACACGTCGACATTCGCCCGCAGGAAAGCGCCGAGCGCGCCTTCCTATTTGGGGTCGAGAGAGGCACTGATGGTGAAGGTACCACCAGTGCCGTCCTCCTTGGCGGACACCCTCTTGGTCTTTGGCGGAGCTGCCATCTTCTTCTTGCACTTGCCGGTGGAGCTCGATGGTGTGTCCTCGACGGTAGCGCAGCACTCCGAAGAGGTGCGCTTGCCGGAGTGGGCATCAGAGATCTTGCCGGACTTGGACTTGGTCTTCTTCCCCCCGGGAGCTTCAGCGGCAAGTGTTTGGCAATCTGTCGCGGCTGCTGCATCCCGGTAGATCTTGTCGGCACAGATAAGAGCATCCTTCTTGTCGTCATGGACAGAGATGACGCTTATCGGGCTTGGCATCTTGAGTAAGTTGTAGGCGTAGTGAGAGGCTGCCATGAATTTGGCGAGTGCTGGACGACCAAGTATCCCATTGTAAGGCAATGGGAAATCAGCGATGTCGAATGTAACCCTCTCGGTCCTAAAGTTCAGCTTGCTGCCACATGTTACCGGCAACGTAACCTTCCCTTTCGGCTTGCTCCTTCCCGGATTGATTCCTTGGAAAGTACTAGTCTCTTCGAGCTCGCTGTCAGGGATTTGAAGCTTCTGGAGCACCGCGGAGGAGATCAGATTCAAGCCGGCCCCGCCGTCAACTAACATCTTGGTGACCTTGAGGTTGCGGATGGTTGGTGAGACCAACATCGGCAAGCACCCGACCGCAGTTATGCGATCAGGGTGATCCTCAATATCGAAGATGATAGGCGTGCTGGACCACTTCAGAGGCTTGCGTGACTCTACGGATGGTTCCGCTGCATTGACCTCCCGCATCCATTGTTTGAGTTGGCGGTGGGAAGTATGCAGGGAAGCACCTCCGTCAACGCAGAGAACCTCCGTGGCTTTCTGAAACTCCTGCTCGTCGGCGTCGTTGTCTTCCATGTCTTCATCGTCGTCGTCATCTTCATCCTTGTCGCAGCCGCGGGGAGGCCTGTCTCCTTGCCGCTGCTTGGCCTTTCCGCGGCGCCCTCCCCGGCCGGGACGCTTCTTGCTTGCTCCCCCAGCACCTTCTTGGGCCTTCTCCTTGTCGCGCCGCTCGTACTCAGCCTTCTGCTGTTCGACAAGCTGCTCTACCTTCTTGCAGCTCTGGAGGTCATGGCCCTTGGTGCGGTGGATCTTGCAAGATTGCTTGCCGGAGCCGTCCGCTTGTCGGGCCGCCACAGACTGGTGGTTGGCGTCAGCGGCAACCTCCTTGCCGGAGCCACCAGCCTTGGTGTTCTTGTCGCCACCTCCGTTGCCGGACTGCTCAACAGCTAGCACTTCTCTGCCTTTCTTCTTCCTGTTGCCTCGCCGCCGGCTCTTCTTTGCCGGGGCGGTCTCCTCACTGTCAGATCCTGCCTCTGCATTCTCTCCTGGGAGTCTCCTCCCTTCCTCAGCGCGTGCACACTTGTCGGCCAAGGCGTACAGCTCACTGACGTCCTTGACTTTGCACATCGCCATCTCCTCCCTCATCCTGCGGTTCCAGACGTTCACGATGGAACGCAGCTGATCACCAGCGGAAGGGTGGACATCCGGGATGTTGTAGTGCACACGGCTGAATCTCTGAATGAACTTGCGCAGGGACTCTCCTTCCTTCCGGGCGGCAGATGAAGGTCACTCTCTTGGCCATGAGGCTTGTGGTCGCTGTAAAGCGCCAACAAACCGATGGCACAAATCTGCCCAAGAGGATATAGAGCTGTCCGGCAAGTGCATGAGCCAAGATCGGACGTTGGACTTGAGTACCCGATGGGAAATAGTTGGCGAGGATCTTGTCGTCTCGTCCCCCCGCAGCTTGCACCGTGATGGTGTAGATCCTGAGGAACTCCGACGGGTGCGTCCTGCCATTGTACTTCTCTGGCACGTCTGGCTTGAAGTTCTTGTTGCTGGGCCACTGGACTTGCCGCAGCTCACGAGTGAACGCAGGGCAACCTACTGCGTACGGCAAGTCGCCTGGTTCCTCCGGCGTGTGCATGTCGACAGAGGGCCCGGCGCGCTTGCAGGACTGACGTCGCGCTTCTCTTCGACGCTCGATGCGAGTTCGAGCGTCTTCTTGTTGTCGCTCATGAAGAACTTGGCGCTGATCGCGGCGAGCTCGTGGATCAGATGACGCGGTGGAGTCGTCGTGGAGGTGGATCCGGCGAGTCGGCGATCTTGGCCTTCGGGGTGGAGAGTGCATGGTGGTTGCACCTCCACAAGTCTCTGCCGCCACCGGCTCGTGCCTTGTTGTCTTGCCGCGGCGGTGATGTAGTTGGTTGTCATGGAGCTGCCGCCGCATGGCGAAGCCGATGAGGCTTTGGATGGTAGCCCTCCACTCGTCGACCTTGTCGGCCGTTGGAGGATAATCCAAAAGTAGATGAGCTCTCGCTAGAGCCTCTGCTGGAGTAGTGGGTGGCAATGGTGAACGGTGCGAGGAGCGGGATATGCTCGGACTTCTAACTATGTTAGAAGGAGCAGCCTCCCGTCCAGGCGCATCAGATCTCGCTTCGTGCAAAGACGTTGGCATGCACGCTGGTCTTGAGGGTCTCGAGATCCTCCAGGTCGGTCTTGATCCAACGAGCGTATGGTATTGTGAATACCATGACGCTGTTGGTCCCGCATCTCTTGAGATGGGCGCGGGGTGTGTGCGGACGCCGAGGTTTGCGCAGCCTTGTCCTTGGACTTGGCAACGTCACGAACTCCTTCACCGGCGCCCGTTCTTCCGCCAGCGTCTACTCCACCACCCGTTTGCTCCGGTGATGGCGGGTACGACGCGGACGGCTCTGCTGCCGCCGAAGCCTTCTTCTTCGGTGGCATGTTGATGAAGATGATGAAGAAACCGCTCGTGTGCACGCCGGATCAGGTTCACACGGCCTCGACGCCCCCGACCTGGCGCGCCAAAGATGTCGGGGAGGCTGATCGGACCCACGGACACCTATGGGGCCGGCGGACCAGGCCCCTTGTGGTTCGGAGGGGGGCGGAGATTGCACGAAGAGCGGATCGAGGCGAGGCACACGAGCGGTTTACCCAGCTTCGGAGCTCTCCGGAGAGATAAAACTCCTACTGCTGCTTGTCTGATTGTATTGTGTTCTTGCTAGGGAGCGATGAGAGCTAACAAACCTAGCGTGAGAGAATGTTCGAACCCCTTCCACGTTGCGCACGGGCCTCCTTTTATATGCTCAAGGGGTCTCCGACAAGCGGCAACATAGAAAAGGGTACAAATGTAAAAACAGTAGTTGGTACACCTACTTGAACACTGTACAGTGCAGAATACCTAACTCTGACGGCAAGGGACAAAAGAATTAAATGCTTGTCCTTGTCGTCTAAACAATGCAACAGAGCGCCACCGTTTGCCACGATGGCGGGCTTGTCAGCGCCGCTTATCGCTGCTCTCCGCTGGCTGCACAACCTCTTGACACGTGCACATGGAGTGGTCCTCTGGTGACACGTTGATGGGTGAGCTGGGGTGGAGATTAAGAGAGGTTGCCTGCCGCGGCAAGTGCCTTGCCGCGGCTGAATCCTTGTCGCGTCGGAGGCTTGTCGCGTTCCGAGCCTTCCCGGCAAGCTCCTCTTGCCGGGGCCTTGTCTTCTGCGTGCCTTGAGTGGCCTTCCCGGCAAGCTCCTCTTGCCGGGGCTTTGTCTTCTTGGCTAGATAATTTGTTTTTGAATGGCTCCAAAGGAGCCACGGATGATCCTGGCGGTGACCAGGGAGACCCTTGCCGCGGGGTGCTGCAACTGCCCGTGCACGAGTTCGGGATACTAGTGTACCCCTACTCTAGTACACCGACAGCTATTCGCCGAGCTTCATTTTGATCGTCATGAAGCTCCTACCTATTAAGGTAGGCCAGGAATAGTTTGGTCCAGGGAGCGATAACAACCATGATCTCATGAGCAGAGGGTGTTATCTCGATATCTAGACCCCCGACGGTGTCTGCATTCTGTTTGAAAGCTGGGGGTGTGATCAGGTCCATACTGCCTTCTCTGCTCTCACCCTGCCACACTATGGATGGCTTAAAGAGCCTTTCCACAAAAGTGTTAGGTGGCATAGGGTCGCGCTTAGCGCCCATATGAGCGAGGATGTCGGCTGCCTGATTACTCTCTCGAGCAACGTGATGAAACTCAACTCCTTCGAACCGAGCTGATATTTTTAATATGGCATTTCGATATTCCGCCATTTTTGGGTCCTTTGCGTCAAACTCTCCATTGACGTGGGATATTGTGAGGTTGGAATCACCACGCACTTCGAGGCAGTGTATACCCATGGAAACAGCCATTCGAAGACTATGTAGAAGCACCGCATATTCGGCTGCATTCTTGGAGTCCGTATACATAATTTGTAATACATAGCGGACTGTGTCCCCAGTAGGAGATGTTAGGATGACGCCAACCCCTAGTCCGACCAGCATTTTAGAGACGTCAAAGTACATAATCCAATTGGAGTATGAGCTATACTCTTTAGGGAGTTCGGCTTCCGTCCATTTAGTGACAAAGTCGGCCAACACCTACTATTTAATAGCCTGGTGTGGCTTGTATACTATTTCAAATGGTTAAAGTTAGATGGCCCATTTGGATATGCGGCCAGTGGTGTCCCTGTAGTCATTGAGTGGTACTTCAGATGCCACTGTGATTGAACACTCTTGTAAGTAGTGTCGCGGTTTACGGGATGCCATGAAGACTATGTAGGCTATCTTCTGATAGTGGGGGTATCAGGATTTGCAAGGTGTAAGGACCTTCGATACATAATAGACTAGTTTTTGGGTGGGGAATTTATGTCCCTCTTCCCCTCATTCGACGACGAGCACAACACTAACTACTTAGTTAGTTGCCGAAATATATAATAATATAGGCTCTCCAAAACCTGGTGCAGCTAGGATTGGGTTGCTTGCGAGAAGGGCTTTAATTTCTTCCAATCCAGCTATGGCAGCGTCCGTCGAGTTGAAGTTGTCAATGCATCGTAATATCTTATAGAGTGGTAGCTCTTTTTCTCCCAATTTGGATATAAAGCGGCTTAAGGTCGCGATGCACCCAACTAGTTTCTAGACTTGCTTTAGGTCTGTTGGTATGGCCAATTGTGACAAAGCTCGGATCTTGGCTGGGTGTGCTTCAATTCCTCTATCGGAAACAATGAACCATAGCAATTTTTTGGCTGGAACTCCGAAGACACATTTTTCTGGATTAAGCCATATGTCGTATGTTCGGAGGTTGTTGAAGGTGAGGCGGAGATCGTCCACCAGTGTTTCGACGTGCTTTGTCTTGATGACCATGTCATCCATGTATGCTTCGACTATTTTGCTGATTTGTTTTTCCAAGCAAGTTTGAATCACATGCTGGTAGGTAGCGCCAGCGTTTTTTAGCCTGAAGGGCATAGTGTTGAAGCAGAAGGGACCGTAAGGGGTGCTGAACGCGGTTGCGGCCTGGTCCGACTCCTTCATCTTAATCTTATGGTATCCGAAATAGGCATCAAGGAAACACAAAAATCATGCCCTGCCGTTGCGTCAATGATTTGGTTGATGCGAGGCAATGTGAAGGGATCTTTAGGGCAAGCCTTGTTGAGAACTTTGAAATAGATGCACAGGCGCAGGTTTTGTACTTCTTTCGTACCATGACCAAGTTGGCTAACCAATCCGGATGTTTAATTTCCCTAATAAACCCATCCTCTATTAACTTGGCTAGCTCTTCTCCCATGGCATGACGCATGTGTTCGGAGAATCACCGTAGTATCTGCTTCACGGGTTTAAATCCCTTGATTATATTGAGACTGTGTTCGGCCAGTCTGCATGGGATGCCGGGCATATCTGAAGGGTGCCAGGCAAAAATATCCCAATTCTTTCACAGGAATGTGCGTAGGGCGGCATCCACTGCCGGATATAGCTGTGCTCCGATAGATGCTGTTTTGTTAGGGTCCATCGGGTGCACTTGAAATTTGACTAATTCCTCAGCCGGCTTGAAAGAGGTGGATTATCTCTTATCGATAATCACATCATACCTATCCATTGTGGACCGTAGGGTGGTTAATTCCTCTGCCGTTAGGGTTTCGGATAGCGCCTCGAGGGCCAAGGATGCAGTTTTATTTTCAGCACGAAGGGCTTTGTCCGGGTCGCTTGAAATTGTGATGATTCCATTGGGTCCGGGCATTTTAGGCTTCATATACCATAATGGGGTATAGCTTGGAAGCATGAGAAAGCGTCTTGGCCGAGGACGGCGTGATACCAACTATTGAAGGGGACCACATGAAAGAGCAACTCTTTGGATCTATAGTTTTCGGGCGTGCCGAATATCACATCTAGTTTAATTCTCCCAAAGCATCTTGCTTCTCACGTGGGGATAATGTCTTGAAAGGTGGTATTGCTTTGCTCAATGCATGATCTGTCCATCTGCATCTTATCGTGCCTGTCCTCATAGATGAGTTTAAGCCCACTACCGCCGTCCATGAGCACTTTAGTAATCCGAAAACCATCCACAATGGGGTTTAGTAATAGGGCAACGGGTGCTCGGACTGATCGAGCCTTTGGTTCGTCTTCGGCCGTAAAGGTTATTGTCGTGTTGTTCCATGGGCTCAGTGCGGTAACTTGGTGGACTTCGGCAAGGTTGCGAAGCGCCCGTTTGCATTGATTGTTCGAAAAGAAGGTCTCAAGACCATGAGGATGCTAAAGTTGTCCCTCTCCGGAGAGTATTTCTCTAGAGTGGTGGTGAGGATGGCCTCTCCATGATTTGCTACTTGTTGGAGTACCCAGCATGCTCGAAGGTTATGGGTTGGGACTGTGCGCGAAGTGGCGTGTACCGGGCAGGTCTGGTCCAGGAGTTCATCAAGAACGGACCTGTGTCTCATGAAGGGTTAATTTTTCCTGTCCATAGACTGGTGGTCGGTTGACCCGCCAGGATGTATCCGTTTAGTCCGGGCCGCACATTGCTTAAAGGTATGGTCTCCAGTTGAGTTTTCTGGGCCCTCCATGTGCTTTCCATCGCACAATACTTTTGCATTACCTGTGACAGTTCTGTGAAGCTCTGTATGTGGTGACAGTCGAGGGCATTCAATATTCCCTCGTCAGTGCAGTTACAATGAAAGACCAAAACTACCTCGTCGACTGGGCAGTCTTTGATCCTGTTTTTAACAAGCAGGAATCTAGCCCAAAAGTGGTGGACCGTTTCTTGAGGTTGCTGCTGCACATACATCAGGTCGTATATATCTGGAGGACCTGAGTTTCTTGGAGAATATACATTGTGGTGGGTGGGTGGTTTAAATTTTAGATCCAGTCCCACATCCCTATTCAAAGCTTGAAAGGTCTATGAGGTGACCGGTTCGGGTCCGGGGAGGTCCAAGGGCTCCTGCAACCCTATGCTTGTGCCAGAGTCCGGAGGGTGTGAAGTCCCGTCCGAAGGGGGAGTATCCGGCTCAGGGGATTCGGAGACCCGAACATACTTGGTCTTCAATATAGGGAGGGAAGTGTCCTTGGCCGGTTCCTCAATGACCGCTATGAGCTGGGTGATCGGCGGGTGATTAATTTCCCTCTGGTCAGGCTTGAGCCCGATCCGATCATAGTCCGTTGAGACCCCCAGGGCGGCGATTGATACGTCTCCAACGTATCTATAATTTTTGATTGTTCCATGCTATTATATTACCCGTTTTGGATGTTTATGGACTTTACTTTACACTTTTATATCATTTTTGGGACTAACCTACTAACCGGAGGCCCAGCCCGAATTTCTATTTTTTTCCTATTTCAGTGTTTCGAAGAAAAGGAATATCAAACGGTGTCCAAACGGAATGAAACCTTCGGGAGCGATCTTTTTGGAACAAACGTGATCCAGGGGACTTGGAGTGGACGTCAAGCAACAGAGGAAGAAGCAACGAGGGTGCCCGGCACGCCCCCTACAGGTGGGCACGCCCCCACCCTCGTGGGCCCCTCGAGCATCCACCGACCTACTTCTTCCTCCTATATATACCCATGTACCCTGAAACCATCGAGGGGCACCACGAAAAACTATTTCCACCGCCGTAACCTTCTGTATCCACGAGATCCCATCCTGGAGCCTTCACCGGCGCTCTGCCGTAGGGGGAATTAACCACGGAGGGCCTCTACATCATCTTCAAGGCCCTTCCAATGAGTTGTGAGTAGTTTACCATAGACCTTCGGGTCCATAGTTATTAGCTAGATGGCTTCTTCTCTCTCTTTGAATCTCAATACAAAGTTCTCCTCGATCTTCTTGGAGATCTATTCGATGTAACTCTTTTTGCGGTGTGTTTGTCGAGATCCGATGAATTGTGGGTTTATGATCAAGTTTATCTATGAGAAATATTTGAATCTCCTCTGAATTATTTTATGTGTGATTAAGTTATCTTTGCAAGTCTCTTCGAATTATCAGTTTGGCTTGGCCTACTAGATTGAACTTTCTTGCAATGGGAGAAGTGCTTAGCTTTGGGTTCAATCTTGCGGTGTCCTTTCCCAGTGACAGCAAGGGCAGCAAGACACATATTTTATTGTTGCCATCGAGGATAAAAAGATGGGGTTTATATCATATTGCTTGAGTTTATCCCTCTACATCATGTCATCTTTCTTAATGCGTTACTCTGTTCTTTATGAACTTAATACTCTAGATGCATGCTGGATAGCGGTCGATGTGTGGAGTAATAGTAGTAGATGCAATCAGGAGTTGGTCTACTTGTCACGGACGTGATGCCTATATACATGATCATGCCTAGATAATCTCATAATTATTCGCTTTTCTATCAATTGCTCGACAGTAATTTGTTCACCCACCGTAATACTTATGCTATCTTGAGAGAAGCCATTAGTGAAACCTATGGCCCCCGGGTCTATCTTTTATCATATAAGTTTTCTATCTACTTTTATTTGCATCTTTACTTTTCCAATCTATATCATAAAAATACCAAAAATATTTATCTTATCATATTATGTCTATCAGATCTCACTTTTGCAAGTGGCCGTGTAGGGATTGACAACCCCATTATTGCGTTGGTTGCGAGGTTCTTGTTTGTTTGTGTAGGTGCGTGGAACTTTTGAGGAGACTCCTACTAGATTGATACCTTGGTTCTCAACTACTGAGGGAAATACTTACGCTACTTTGCTGCATCACCCTTTCCTCTTCAAGGAAAACCAACGCAAGCTCAAGACGTAGCAAGAAGGATTTCTGGCACCGTTGCCGGAGAGGTCTTCGCTCAAGTCAAGACAAATCAAGTACCCATCAAAAACTCATCTCCCTCGCATTACATTATTTGCCATTTTCCTCTCGTTTTCCTCTCCTCCACTTCACCCTTGCCGTTTTATTCGCCCTTTCTTTCCCAATCTCCTCTCTCTTTCGCTTGGCTTTTTGTTTGCTTGTGTGTTGGATTGCTTGTCGCGATGGCGCAAGATAATACCAAATTGTGTGACTTTTCCAATACCAATAATAATGATTACCTTAGTAGTCTAATTGCTCCTCTTAATGATGTTGAGTCTTGTGAAATCAATGCTGCTTTGCTGAATCTTGTTATGAAAGATCAATTCTCCGGCCTTCCTAGTGAAGATGCCGCTACCCATCTAAACAACTTTGTTGATTTGTGTGAGATGCAAAAGAAGAAAGATACGGATAATGATATTGTTAAATTGAAGTTATTTCCGGTTTCACTTAGAGATCGTGCCAAAGTTTGGTTTTCGTCTTTGCCTAAGAATAGTATTGATTCATGGAATAAGTGCAAAGATGCTTTTATATCTAAGTATTTTCCTCCCACTAAGATCATCTGTCTTAGGAACGATATTATGAATTTTAAACAACTTGATCATGAGCATGTTGCGCAATCTTGGGAAAGAATGAAATTAATGATTCGCAATTGTCCTACTCATGGTTTGAATTTATGGATGATCATACAACTTTTTTATGCCGGGTTGAATTTTGCTTCTAGAAATCTTTTAGATTCGTCCGCGGTAGGTACTTTTATGGAAATCACCTTAGAAAGAAGCTACTAAACTCCTTGATAACATTATGGCTAATTATTCTCAATGGCACACCGAAAAATCTACTAGTAAAAAAGTGCATGCTATAGAAGAAATTAATGGTTTGAGTGGAAAGATGGATGAACTTATGAAATTGTTTGCTACTAAGAGTGCTCCTATTGATCCTAATGATACGCCTTTGTCTACTTTGATTGAGAATAATAATGAATCTATGGATGTGAATTTTGTTGGTAGGAATAATTTTGGTAACAATGCTTATAGAGGAAACTTTAATCCTAGACCGTACCCTAGTAATTCCTCTAATAATTATGTAAATTCCTACAATAATTCTTATGGTAATTTTAATAAGATGCCCTCTGATTTTGAGAATAGCGTTAAAGAATTTATGATCTCTCAAAAGAATTTTAATGCCTTGCTTGAAGAAAAATCGCTTAAAGTTGATGATTTGGCTAGGAACGATGATAGGCTTCCGCTTGATGTTGATTCTTTGAAACTTAGATCTACTCCTCCTAAGCATGATATCAACGAGTCTCTCAAAGCTATGAGAATTTCAATTGATGAGTGCAAAGAAAGAATCGCTAGATTGCGTGCTAAGAAAGATTGCTTTGTAAAGGCGTGTTCTTCTAGTTTCCATGAAAATAATGATGAAGATCTAAAAGTTATTGATGTGTCCCCTATTAAATCTTTGTTTTGCAATATGAATCTTAATAGTGATGGGACTGGAGATGAGTCAACTTTAGTTAAAAGGCGTCCCAATGATTCGGAGTTTTTAGATCTTGATGCTAAATTTGGTAAAAATGGGATTGGAGAGGTCAAGACTTTAAATAGCATTGAACCCACTATCTTGGATTTCAAGGAATTTAATTAGGATAATTGTTCTTTAGTAGATTGTATTTCCTTGTTGCAATCCATGTTGAATTCTCCTCATGCTTATAGTGAAAATAAAGCTTTTACCAAACATATTGTTGATGCCTTGATGCAATCTTATGAGGAAAAACTTAATTTGGAAGTTTCTATACCTAGAAAACTTTATGATGAGTGGTAACCTACTATAAAAATTAAAATTAAAGATCATGAGTGCTATGCTTTGTGTGATTTGGGTGCTAGTGTTTCCACGATTCCGAAAACTTTATGTGATATTCTGGGTTTCCATGATTTTGATGATTGCTCTTTAAATTTGCACCTTGTGGATTCCACCATTAAGAAACCTATGGGAAGTATCAATGATGTTCTTATTGTTGCAAATAGGAACTATGTGCCCGTAGATTTTATTGTTCTTGATATAGATTGCAATCTTTCTTGTCCTATTATTCTTGGTAGACCTTTCCTTAGAACGATTGGTGCGATTATTGATATGAAGGAAGGGAATATTAGATTCCAATTTCCAGTAGGAAAGGCATGGAGCACTTTCCAAAAAATAAAGTCAAATTACCTTATGAATCTATCGTGTGAGCTACTTATGAATTGAGTGCCAAAGATGTCACTACTTAGATCTATCCTCGCTTTTATGCCTAGCTTGGGGAATTAAACAATAACGCTAGTTGGGAGGCAACCCAATTTTATCTTTTTTTTCTTCTATTTAGTAATAAATATTTCTTCTACCTTCTTTTTAGATGTGTTTTCATGTTTTAGTTAGTGTTTGTGCCAAGTAGAACCTATAGGATAACCTATGGTGATAGTTAATTTGATTCTGCTGAAAAACAGAAACTTTCCGCGCACGAAAATAATTTTAGTAATTCTCAGAAACGTGATTTTGCGTTGATTATTTTTGCTGTAGATCAATAGACAATTTTCCCAGGACTTCCTAATTGGGTAGGATTTTTAGAGTTCCAGAAGTATTCGAGAGTTACAGATTGCTACAGACTGTTCTGTTTTTGATAGATTCTGTTTTTCGTGTGTTGTTTGCTTATTTTGATGCATCTATGGCTAGTATGTAGGGGTATGAACCATAGAGAAGTTGGAACACAGTAGGTTTAAAAGCAATATAAATAAAGAATGAGTTCATTACAGTACCTTATGTGGTTGTTTTTCTTTCTTGCAGTAAAGGAGCTTATGAAATTTCCTGTTGAGTTTTGTGTTATGAAGTTTTCAAGTTTTGGGTAAAGATTTGATGGACTATGGAATAAGGAGTGGCAAGAGCCTAATCTTGGGGATGCCCATGGCACCCCAAGATATTCAACGATCACCAAAAGCCCAAGCTTGGGGATGCCTTGGAAGGCATCCCCTCTTTCGTCTTCGCCTATCGGTAACTTTACTTGGAGCTATATTTTTATTCGCCACATGATATGTGTTTTGCTTGGAGCGTCTTCTATGATATTAGTCTTTGATTTTTAGTTTGCCACAATCATCCTTGCTGTACACACCTTTTGGGAGAAACCCACTTGTTTGGAATTTATTAGAATACTCTATGTGCTTCACTTATATCTTTTGAGCTAGATAGTTTTGCTCTAGTGCTTCACTTAAATCTTTTAGAGCACGGCGGTGGCTTGATTTTGTACAAATTGTTAATCTCTCATGCTTCACTTATATTATTTTGAGAGTCTCTTAGAACATCATGGTATTTGCTATGGTTATAAAATTGTTCCTAGAATGATGGGCATCCAAGTTGGGTATAATAAAAACTATCATAGGAAGTGAATTGGATGCTATGATCAATTTGATACTTTATAATTGTTTTGAGATATGGAGGTGGTGATATTAGAGTCGTGCTAGTTGGGTGATTGTGAATTTAAAGAATGCTTGTGTTGAAGTTGGCAAGTCCCGTAGCATGCACGTATGGTAAAAGTTGTGTAACAAATTTGAAACGTGAGGTGTTCTTAGATTGTCATCCTTATGAGTGGCGGTCGGGGACGAGCGATGGACTTTTCCTACCAATCTATCCCCCTAGCAGCATGCGCGTAGTGCTTGGTTTTTGATGACTTGTATATTTTTGCAATAAGTATATGAGTTCTTTATGACTAATGTTGAGTCCATGGATTATACACACTGTCACCCTTCCATCATTGCTAGCCTCTTCGGTACCGTGCATTGCCCTTTCTCACCTTGAGAGTTCGTGCAAACTTCGCCGGTGCATCCAAACCCCATGATACGATACGCTCTATCACACATAAACCTCCTTATATCTTCCTCAAAACAGCCAGCATACCTACCTATTATGGCATTTCCATAGCCATTCCGAGATATATTGCCATGCAACTTTCCACCGTTCCGTTCATCATCATGACATGCATCATCATTGTCATATTGCCTTGCATGATCATGTAGTTGACATCGTATTTGTGGTAAAGCCACCATGCATAATTTTTCATACATGTCACTCTTGATTCATTGACCATCCCGGTACACCGCTGGAGGCATTCATATAGAGTCATATCTTGTTCTAGATTTGAGTTGTAAATAAATAGAAGTGTGATGATCATCATTATTAGAGCATTGTCCCCAAATAAAAAAAGAGAAAGGCCAAAAGAAAAAATGAAAGGCCCAAAAAAAGGGGGCAATGTTACTATCCTTTTCCACACTTGTGCTTCAAAGTAGCACCATGTTCTTCATATAGAAAGTCTTTTATGTTGTCACTTTCATATACTAGTGGGAATTTTTCATTATAGAACTTGGATTGTATATTCCTACGATGGGCTTCCTCAAAATGCACTAGGTCTTCGTGAGCAAGCAAGTTGGATGCACACCCACTAGTTTGTTTTGTTGAGCTTTCATACATTTATAGCTCTAGTGCATCCGTTGCATGGCAATCCCTACTCCTCATGTTGACATCAATTGATTGGCATCTCCATAGCCCATTGATTATCATCATCAATATGAGACTTTCTCCTTTTTTGTCTTCTCCACACAACCTCCATCATCATAATCTATTCCACCCATAGTGCTATATCCATGGTCACGCTCATGTATTGCGTGAAAGTTGAAAAAAGTTTGAGATTGTTTAAGTACGAAACAATTGCTTGGCTTGTCATCGGGGGTGTGCAAGATGAGAGCATTTTTGTGTGACAAAAATGAAGCATAACCTAACTATATGATTTTGTACGGATGAACTTTCTTTAGCCATGTTATTTTGAGAAGACATGATTGCTTTGATTAGTATGCTTGAAGTATTACTATTTCTTATGTCAATATGAACTTTTATTTTGAATCATTTGGATCTGAACATTCATGCCACAATAAAGAAAATTACATTCAGAATTATGCTAGGTAGTATTCCACATAAAAAAATTTGTTTTTATCATTTACCTACTCGAGGACGAGCAGGAATTAAGCTTGGGGATGCTTGATATGTCTCCAACGTATCTATAATTTTTTATTGTTCCATGCTATTATATTACCCGTTTTGGATGTTTATCGGCTTTACTTTACACTTTTATATCATTTTTGGGACTAACCTACTAACCTGAGGGCCAGCCCGAATTGCTGTTTTTTTGCCTATTTCAGTGTTTCGAAGAAAAGGAATATCAAACGGAGTCCAAACGGAGTCCAAGCGTGATCCAGGGGACTTGGAGTGGACGTCAAGCAACAGAGGAGGCGGCCACGAGGGTGTCTGGCGTGCCCCCTACAGGTGGGCACGCCCCCACCCTCGTGGGCCCCTCGATCGTCCACCGACCTACTTCTTCCTCCTATATATACCCACGTACCCTGAAACCATCGAGGGGAACCACGAAAAACTATTTACACTGTCGTAACCTTCTGTATCCGCGAGATCCCATCTTGGTGCCTTCGCCGGTGCTTCGCCGGAGGGGGAATCGACAATGGAGGGCCTCTACATCATCTCCAAGGCCCTTCCGATGAGTTGTGAGTAGTTTACCACAGACCTTTGGGTCCATAGTTATTAGCTAGATGGATTATTCTCTCTCTTTGAATCTTAATACAAAGTTCTCCTCGATCTTCTTGGAGATCTATTTGATGTAACTCTTTTTGCGGTGTGTTTGTCGAGATCCGATGAATTGTGGGTTTACGATCAAGTTTATCTACGAGAAATATTTGAATCTCCTCTGAATTCTTTTATGTGTGATTAAGTTATCTTTGCAAGTCTCTTTGAATTATCAGTTTGGTTTGGCCTACTAGATTGATCTTTCTTGCAATGGGAGAAGTGCTTAGCTTTGGGTTCAATCTTGCGGTGTCCTTTCCCAAAGGATGTTAGGGCAGCAAGGCACGTATTGTATTGTTGCCATCGAGGATAAAAAGATGGGGTTTATATCATATTGCATGAGTTTATCCCTCTACATCATGTCATCTTTCTTAATGCGTTACTCTGTTTTTTATGAACTTAATACTCTAGATGCATGATGGATAGCGGTCGATGTGTGGGGTAATAGTAGTAGATGCAGGCAGGAGTCGGTCTACTTGTCACGGACATGATGCCTATATACATGATCATGCCTAGATAATCTCATAATTATTCGCTTTTTCTATCAATTGCTCGACAGTAATTTGTTCACCCACCATAATACTTATGCTATCTTGAGAGAAGCCATTAGTGAAACCTATGGCCCCCGGGATCTATCTTTTTTCATATAGGTTTTCTATCTACTTTTATTTGCATCTTTACTTTTCCAACCTATATCATAAAAATACCAAAAATATTTATCTTATCATATTATCTCAATCAGATCTCACTTTCGCAAGTGGCCGTGAAGGGATTGACAACCCCTTTATTGCGTTGGTTGCAAGGTTCTTGTTTGTTTGTGTAGGTGTGTGGGAGTTTTGAGGAGCCTCCTACTGGATTGATACCTTGGTTCTCAACAACTGAGGGAAATACTTATGCTACTTTGTTGCATCACCCTTTCCTCTTCAAGGAAAACCAACGCAAGCCCAAGACGTAGCAGCGATGCGGTCCAGCAGTTCGTTTAAAGACGAGACATCCACCGGATCCAACCTTTCAGTGTACTTGGGGCCGATGCGAAGATGGTGTCCGGTGGCCGTAAGGGGTGTTGCGGGCTCGACGGTTGAACAAGCTCCTACGGTGAAACCGCCGAACTAGAGGGTCTACCCAGAAGCCAGGCACCTTCCAGAAGTGATATTGTTGTTGATGACTAGGCGAGCCATAGATCGCTTTTGTAGACAACACGACAGAGCTCTCAATGAAAGCACCAATGTCGGTGTCAAAACCGGCAGATCTCGGGTAGGGGGCCCAAGCTGTGCGTCTAAGGATCAATGGTAACAGGGGACCAAGGGACACAGTGTTTACCCATGTTTGGGCCCTCTTAAAGGAGGTAAAACCCTACTCTTGCTTGATTATATTCGAAGAGTATGAAGATTATAAGAGTTGATCTACCTCGAGATCGTGATGGCTAAACCCTAGATGTCTAGCCTATGAGTATCCCAATGACGGTAATGAAGACGCATATAGCCAGGCTCTTGCATGAGAGAAAATTGCTATTTGAGCCACTATTGTGGTACTACTACTTGCTAGTATAGCCCTGTAAACTGGAAAGGAGTATTTGCCTTTCTAGATATTTCAACAAGTGACTACACTACACCGCGTGCAGTACTCCCTCCCTTCCGGTTTATAGGGCTCAAATCTCATCAACCAAGGCATTTTGTGATTGGAGGAATGTATCTCGTACTTTACAAAACTACCCTAATTAAACTCATGCATTAATTACATAGTTCTCTCGTTTTCCTCTCTGCCTTGGTAGCGGTGCACAATATTGAGAACTCCTATATTACTAGCCGCTCTATCTACATGCGGGACATCAAAGCATCCGAGCCCGCGTGCCATCCACCAAATCACAGTGAGGTGCTACAGTCGATACTCATCAGTCACCCCGGTGTGGCCGTCATGACCCTTCATATCACAAAACCCACACCTTTACCAGTAGTGGTAAAGTAGTCTCAAAGTTGGGCTGAACGAAGCAACCATCATTTCACTGGAACGCTCGTTGAAGCCCTTTCTCCCCTTTCTTGAAGAAAACCTCACCTGTGCTACTCACTTACATCATTTTTCTTCTCAGACCGACGAAGGAAAGGTGGGCGAATCTGTGATGTTGCTATATTTTCATTCCAAGAATCTTCTTTTGCGAAGCACCGACCGATTCTCACAGCCTATTATTTTCCCGTTTTCATTGCGGTTGTGGTTTCCTTTCAATTGCTTTTTTGTTTGTCAGTTCATTAATGCATCCTGGAGCACTAGGCAAAGAGTTGTCGGCGGATAACCCACTAGAGACAGCGATCTCCAGGAAGCGAGCACCGACCAACGAGTTGACCATGTTGCCGGGCCAACCCATGGACATGAAGAACTCTAAGAAACAAGCACTGGCCAAAGAGTTGATGACGTTGGCGGACGAACTCCTCAATGAAAGTTGGAAGAACAGCAAGGGCCCCACCGTGCCTACCCCAGAAACTCTAATGGCCACCTATGCGAGGCTCAAGGCCGAGTTTGAGGAGATAGTCGCCGTTGAGAAGCAGTATTCCCCTGGCAAGGTGATGGCCCCCATCGAGGACGAGGAGATGGCCCCCGGAAGGATGGGATCCCCCGGTGAGCTACACAAGGTAAAAAATAATGGCTTACCATAGTTGTGGTTTTTGATTATTTGCAATGTGCTTGCTAATATGTTAGGGCTGTGCAGGTGTCGGTGGACGTCCTTGATCATTCCGATGTCGCGGCCCGTCCTGTGGACAACGCTCCAGAGATCGTTTTCGATGTCGCGGTTCATCCTGTTGACATTGCCCCGGAGATCGATTCCGATGCCGCTGTCCATCCTGTGGACATCGCCCCAGAGATCGATTCCCAAGCCGCTGTTCGTGCTGTGGTCATTGCCCGAGAGATCGATGACAAGAAATAGTTGGTTGTGCTAATCCTTCAGGGTAGTTTGCATTGCCCTATGTTTAATACCAGAACGATGCGTGTTATCAAACCATGTTAGGTCTAGTGCACTGTCTTGTGTGGGAGGTACTTGCTACTTTTGTTTGATAGTGAATCATGCGAACCCTCTCCGAGTTTTGGAAACAGATGTATCCTCACCAGCTTTTGATTTAGGAATCCAATAACTCCCGAATGTTCGGGATTTGAGCAGTTCGTCCCGAACGTTTTGACATGGCAACTTTAGTTCGTAGGGATGGCAAGTTTAGTTGATAGGGGATGGAAACTTTGTCCTTTTTCATTTTTTCATCAGAAAATTGCCATGTTTCCCTAATCTCATGCAAACTAAAGTTACCATCTAAAAGCGTTCGGGTTGCCATGATTAACTCTCGAATGTTCGGGAGTTATCATTACCGTTGATGTAATATATGGCATGCTTAGATGTAAGTTTGAACTGTTTATCATATCAGCAGGGCTTGTTTGATTATTCTTGCTGTTAGTAGGCTAGCTACTGTGCGAGCTATAATACTTGCAAAACACTCACCGAAGAGAAACGTTGGGGCTGATGAGCTCGTGGTACGATTATACTTATCCATTGTCGATCGACCAATAGCCCAAGCTCCTAAAATTCTAGGATTAGCGATTGATTAGACAATAGTCGACACGGATATATTCATGCCTCATTTCGTTCATAGGGTAGGAAAATCGTAGCGAAAGTAGAGAGACGTACAACACAAAATCATAGCAGTACAGAGACGTACTCCCTCTGTTCCTAAATAGATGACCTAGGCGGGCTAGTTTTGCCTAGTGGGTTTTAGTGATATGACGTGGTACAGTGCCGTCCAGTCTTTGCGTGTGGTAGCAATATTGCGGGTACAGTAAGTTTTCTTGAAGAAGCGTAATTCAACGAAGTCATGATGGTTCCTTCGTCCGACCAACTTACAGTGGGAAAGGTTGGGCCTGCGCTACGACCGGGGTGGACCAGGATAATTTTGTGCATGGCAGATGGACCAGGATGGTCGACGTCCCACATGTCGGCGAATGAAAGTATTCTTTCCAATATGAAGGATGAGAAATGAGTATTCATTGTTTATTTTTGATGAAAGCTATTGTCTCCACTATTACGACGGAGGAGTGTAAAACACGACAGCCCAGTGAACTTGGCATGTGCACCACTCCCTCCTTCCTCATGTAATGCTACCATAGTGTTGACTATAAGGTTGGCTATAAGGTTACAACTTTTTCTCACTTTCTCTCTATCTATTTGCTCCCAAATATTTTTTACCTTTCTTTTTTTAGACACACTTGTTTTTTATGGCTCTTTTAGACTTAGTTTTTTATATCTAGGAGCACGTGTAGAGACGAGCTCTTGCAGAGCCCACTCCTTGACTTTGTCAATGCCTCTCTTTCCTCCACATAAGCGGTCTTATAGCCTAGTATTTTACTAGTACTACTTGCTATGCATGCATGCGGCGGGCAGCTGGCGTCTGAGGGGGGAGCGCGTGGGGAGGTGGGGGGGGGGGGTTTCTGGTGGGCCAGGGCCGTGAGAAGCAGGCTTCGAAGCGGTCCGGACTCCCGCATGGCCCACCTCACATTATCACCATATATTTCTTGGAGTCCATGCGCGGCGGGCGGGCAATCTCTTCTCCCTCCCCCGTCTCTCTCTTCTTAGCCGACGCCCGCTGAGCGATTAGATTTCGGCTATTGACAGTTTATTCAATCGCAGTCCCACATGTCAGTGAAATTGCAAGACAACGTGTGTCCCCTCTGGTGAGCGGCGTGTGAGCCGGAGGGGTGCGAGGCGTACGAATTGTAAGTGTGTTGCCTTTTCCTTTAGAACATGTAAAGCATAACATTTTCGTGTGATTGATCGATAGAAATCCAGAACAAAATGACGAGGGTGGTGCTTTCCCGCGCGTTAGACGGGCTAGTTTGAGTGATATGACGTGCTACAGTGCCGTCCACTTGCTCCATTTTTATGTAAGCAAGTGTTTACACTCTTACGTGGGAGGAGTGCAAAACACGGCGGATCATATTTTGATCAAGGGATAACTGTTCCCTGCCAAATAATGGAGCACTGTTCACGATTATAGCATGATAGTTAGGGCATCTCCAGTGCTGGCCCACAAATTTACGTCGGCATCTGTCCGAGGACACTGATGGATATCCTCCGATGCTGCCCGCATACCTTTCGACAACTATATGAACTAACCGGACGAAATTCATGCAAACAAAGTAAATTTCAAATTAACCGGATGAAATTCATTACATTTCGAAAACTTTTCCTACAAACTGGACGAAATTCATTACATATTTCACACAAACCGTACTACAACCTACTGTAAACCTAATCTAAAAGATCGTCGGCGCCCGACCACTATGTCCGGCCATGAACCCGAGAAAGCCGGCCATTGCCTTTACCTCCTCCTCATTTGCCTCGATAACCTCCCCCTCCGGAGCACAAGGTTCTGAAGATTTCCGCCTCCACGCTGCCGTCAAGCGGCTAATCGACCGCCGATGTTTACCCCACCAAGCTTGGCGTCGACTGAGTGGAGTAGCAGTGGCCTTCCTGGGACCAGAGCGGCGGCGACCTACCGTGTACTACTCTTCCTTGTTGCGGGCTTCATGGTCGTGGTCGTGGTGGCAGAGGGCAGCCGGGGGGGGGGGGGTGCCGGCGATCTCCTTCGTCTGCTCCTGCGACAGTACGTCGAAGAGAGCTTTGGAGCACGCCCGGAGCGGAGCCACCGATGTCCTTCGTCTCCTCCTGCGACAGTACGTCCAAGAAAGCTTTGGAGCGCCAGGAGGTCATGGTTGGAGTGGTGAAGACAGAAGGAAGGGACCGGAGTTGAATGAGTGTGGGTCTTTGGCTATGGCTGAGAGCTGGGGCTCAAGTTAATACAGCGGGCGAATGGCAATGAGCCGCGGCAGGCGGATGGACGGCTGGCACCGGAGTAGGTTCATCGGGCGTGAATGCGTATGCTGCTTCAGTGACTTAACTGCAGGTGTGTTGGGTTACTGACATGTGGGCCCAATGGGCATCTGGCCTGCATAGGTAGATAAAGAACACGAGCTGATGAGGCGCATGCGGACTGTTTTGACTGGTCAACCAGACAAATACGGAGCTATACGTTGAGCCAGTGACCGTATAATCACCATATCTCGTATACAATGATCAAAGTGAGCTATCAAGACAAGTTCGATGACCGCCAATGCATTTTACTCATTAATAAATGACCAGGATTGAAGGGGAATCCAAATTTCCTTCGTCTTCTATCCTTGAGCTCTTGACAAACTAATGCACTATACGGTTGTCCGGCCACTCCACCTAGATCTCTCACCAAGTGACGTTCATGCCACCGCGCCGCACACTAACCGGTAAGGAAGCGATGGCATCCCACCACGCCGAGTTCCTCGCCAGCCACGACCGCACACAAAATGGTAGGGAAGCGATGGCATCTCGCCGTGCCGAGTTCATCGCCGCCCGCAACCTCACACCTATGTGGGCAGAATTTGAAGCTGCCAAGGCCGAATGGGCGGTAGAGCAAGAGGCGGCCAAAGCCGCACAGAGGGAGCGGAAAAGTCATAAAGCACTCAAGAAATGAGAGGCCCGCCGCCGCAAGAAAGAAGAGGACGCACGCGCTACTGTGGAGAGGTCGGCGGAGATCCAAGTACGGTGGGGTGTCGCCGACAAAGCCGGGAAGGAGAACGACGACGTCTGGCCAGCATGTGAGAAGTAGTAGTACTAGTAGTTAGTGTTTGTGTCTGTGTCTGAGTACGAGCATGTACCAGTACTACTAGTTACTACTATAATTTTTAGAGCAAATTACCAGTACATTAGCCTAGACTCAATGGAAAAATTAATATCCTATGCATCAAATGGCATCGCTTTCTCTATAGGAATTGAGATGCATGTCATCTCACTTCCTATGATTTTCATATTCCTATAAAATTCCTATCCTATGAACGAAAGGAGGCCTCTGTTGGAGTAACTACTGTAGCTAGCAGTAATGCTGGTACAATAGTTTTCTTCAAGAAGCGGAATTCAACGAAGTCATGATGATTCCCTCATCCGAGCAACTTCACATTGGGAAAGGTTGGGCCTGTGATTTGACGGCTTATTAGTCATTATTACTGCAGTGCGACGACCGGGGTGACTCTCCCTTGGAGTTCTGCGTGCATGGAAAGTGGACCAGAATGGTCGATGTCCCACATGTTGGCGAACGGAAGTATTCTTTCCGATATCGAGGAGCAAGGAAACAGCGTGGTATAGTATCACTGTTGATTTATATATATTTTTTATTTCTGATGAATGCTAGCGTTTCAACTCTTATGACAAAGAGTGCCAAACACGGCACATGATGGATGTCCCACACGTCAGCGAAAGGAGTGGGACATGAATAGCGTGGTAGAGCGTCTCCACTTCTTCCACTTCTGGGTCGGAGACCACACGTAGTAGTACTAGTGGTATGAACGATACAAAGTGCGACCCGGAGAGAAAGACACGTCTAATTGGAAGGTCTCGGGGCATACACGTAAACAAATATAAAAGCTAATATGTGCCTCCAATTAATACAGTAGTAGTAGAGTACTTAGGCACGTACTCCATAACATCACCGTGCATTGCACGTACAACATTTAGTGATACGTAGTAAGAGACAAATGCCTATATGCCACACATGTTCATACTATTTGTGCCTTTCTACTTCACTTACTTTGCTACATTACTCAGGTTCGTATGTCCACTCCTGGGTACATGTCCGTCTCGTAGTTCCAGTCCCACGTCTTCTTCATATAGATGGAACAATCCATATCCATCGTAGTTAGTGTGGCTCACCATGATGGAGACTCATCCAAACGATGGCCATGTTTGGATCCATGGGTTAGAGTTAGTTTGAGCTAGTTGGCGCTCAAATAGCCCAAAAGTATCCAAACATGAGGGTTAAATTGGAGCAACTTAGACTTGTTCGGTTCAACCGCCTCCTTAGGTGTTTGGAGAGGAATTGGCCAGCGCGAGGCGGTTCTATAGGTGGGCAGGCGGCTTGTAAGCAAAAGTTCCTCCTCGTGCTACGAGCCACCACGCACGCGTTGGCGAGGGAGAAGGCGTAACGCAAGCTTATTGTCGTTCTGTGAGTTGACGGGACACATCAAATTTATTTAGTACTAGTACATACTCTCTCCAAAAAAGGGTTGACCATGTCATGGCTACCATCATGTGCTCCGTCGTTGAGTATGTACACTATTCACGTGCCATCGAGGAGAAAAAATATTGCATAGTACTAGGTGCCATCGAAGTGCACGACTCACTTACGCACTGCTTATCTGATTATCTCCATTTTCTTGCATGACACGTGTACCTTGATGGTAGATGTCTCGCGTGTTGGCAAAAGGATGAACAAAGCTCACGTAAAAAAAGAGTGGAAGAACATAGATTCCCAACGACTGAGAAGGAGCAAGGAACCTCGTGGTGGAGCGTCTGCACTCATAATATTTTATATTATTCAGCGATATAAAATCAACCAATCATCTCCACAGTGGACTCGAAGAGTACGAAACACGGCAGCCCAGTGTAGTTACATCATACTAGTACATGGCCAACCCATGCTATCACCATATTTCTTGGCTTCCGTGCGATACCTAGCTCTAGTAATCCAGCAGCCTGTGTCGCTTCTCGCTCCTTGTCTCTCTCAAAGTCAGGCGGGCTGGCGTTTTTGCCGTCTATTGAGGTCGGTTAACTCATCACATGTTAGCGACATGCCAAGAGCATTCTAAAAAAATAGTACTATACTCTATTGTTATGCCAAGAAGAGGAAGCGCTTTGACAGACGGACCAAACGAGACAGGCGTGCCATGCCGTGAGTGGGTCCAGTTTCTCCTTTTGAACTCGTTTAGAACACTTTGTTTTGACTATTGATAAGATTTTATATAGGGCCTAATGTATTCTTCGAGGATGCCTTTGACTATTGATAAGATTTTATATAATTTGAAAATTATATCATTCGAAGATCCTTTAACGTTCCTTTTTTTTAAGATCATTTAACGTACGAATTTGACCGTATGCTTTGAGCAACTTGCATGTCCTATATTGCTCCAGTTTGGATACTCTAACTTAGCTAGAGGTTAGACTAACTCATGGCTAACCCTGAACTAACTGTAGCCAAAGAGGTGTTTGGGTGACAGGGCTAGATTGACAATAAATGCACTTGATGGAGAGAGAAGTGATTTTTTAGTGGGCCCAATGAGAACTATCTCCAGTTAGCACCTCTTGGGTGGGATAGTTTTTTTTGGTGGGTTCGGTGCAACTTGCTCCAATTTAACCCTCATGCTTGGATACTTTAGGGCTATTTGAGCACCAACTACCTCAAACTAACTCTAACCCATGGATCCAAACAGGGCCTATGGCCAGCCTCGACGCGGAGCAGTCGCGTGCACCGGAAAGCGGCGCTCTCTCGGCCGTCGCGCTGCTTCAAAGCCGACGCCAGTGAGAGGTCGCTTCCGCTCTAGCCGGGCATTAATGCGACACTGATGCTCCAGGGCGACGCTGACCATTTCACGCGGGAAGCGCGCACTGGCAAGGGAGTATTGGTTTTGAACCGTTTCAGGTGTAGTACTGGTAGTTTACAAAACTACTCAATTATTGCACTCAGTTTCCTAAGAAATTGTGGTAAAAAATGTTACTCCATAGCCCGCTTCCCTTCTCCTTCCTCTTCCACCGCCTGCGCACATCCGCGGGAAGCAACCGTCAACCCTTATGTAAGGGCATATTTATCCCCTAGTGGTTTTGGTGATTGATGACAATGCCTTTGCGGACTAATCGTTTGCATTAAGTTCTTTCATAGAACCATCCATTGGCACGAGACGATTTTGTCCCCTCGGTGTTTTAGTCAAGACGGTGTAGCTCCTTCGTTTCGTTGATGGTGGACTAGTTTCGTAGGAGTCACCGTACTATTAAGAGGGGATCCGCTTTGGTAAGACTAGGGTGGAATCAACACGTACACATCCTTATCACACCCGTCGTCTTCCATTCGTAACTCTGGAGCCGCAACTTCTCTTCCATACCTGCTTCGCCCTGTGCCAGCGGTAGTACCGCAATCTCCAGCGGTAGTACCGCCGAAGCCCTCCAGCGGTAGTACCGCTCCATGGACCGGTAGTACCGCTCCCAGTGGTAGTACCGCTCCGTAGAGCGGTAGTACCGCTCGCAGGCTTCGGCCGTAGTACCGCAGCAGTACCGCGCTACTGTCGCCTCGATTCGAGACGGTGTTTTCTCGTGTCGGGTTTTGCGGCACTAAAAGCGGTAGTAGAAGTGGTAGTACCGCTACGAGCGGTAGTACCGCTCCTACTCCCGCGGTAGTACCGCTCTGAGGCCAGTGGCCTGGCTTCCTCTCCAGCACGGTAGTACTGCCGGGCAGGGAGCGGTAGTACCGCTCTCAGCGGTAGTACCGCCATGCCCCAGCGGTAGTACCACTCTGTGCGGGGCTGCACAGTGAGGTAACGGTTGGATGTGTTCCCACACTATATAAAGGTGTCTTCTTCCTCCATGTTGACCCACCTCTTTCCCCCAAAGCTCCATTTTCGCTCGATCTCTCTCCCTAGCCAATCAAACTTGTTGATTTGCTCGGGATTGGTTGAGAAGGCCCAGATCTACACTTCCACCAAGAGAAATTTGATTCCCCCCACTTATCCCTTGCGGATCTTGTTACTCTTGGGTGTTGAGCACCCTAGATGGTTGAGGTCACCTCGAAGCCATACTCCATTGTGGTGAAGCTTCGTGGTGTTGTTGTTGTTGTTGGGAGCCTCCCCAACCTTGCTTGTAAAGGTTCGGTCGCCGCCTTCAAGGGCACCAATAGTGGAATCACGGCATCTCGCATTGTGTGAGGGCGTGAGGAGAATACGGTGGCCCTAGTGGCTTCTTGGGGAGCATTGTGCCTCCACACCGCTCTAACGGAGACGTACTTCCCTTTAAAAGGAAGGAACTCCGGTAACACATCCTTGTCTCCACCGGCTCCACTCTTTGTTATTTCGTGCCTTTACTTTTGCAAGCTTACTTGTTGTTACATCCCTTTATTGCTTGTGTACTAGTTGTTATTGCATCATATAGGTTGCTCACCTAGTTGCACATCTAGACAACCTATTTTGTTGCAAAGTTTAATTTGGTAAAGAAAAGGTTAAAAATTGCTAGTTGCCTATTCACCCCCCCCCCCTCTAGTCAACCATATCGATCCTTTCACCTTATATAGGAGTGCTAGCACAAAAAGATGCATGCATGACCACTAAAATTTCCAGATTAAAGCGCCGCTCCGGCGGGAGTATGGCGTATGTTCTTACCTTCGGTCGGGCCATGGCTACCGGGAAACGGCGACCAGAGAAGACGTGGTGGGAGGGGAATGAATGCAGCTACTGTTTGGGTTCGTCGTCCGGCTTAAATAAATACGCACTATCACGTGTACCCACGAGTGCACAAACTGTAACATACGTGTCTGCTTAAGTGGGCGTCACGTAACTAGTGTGTGTGTGTGAGATTCTGAGAGATAGAGTGCGTGTGTGCGACTCTACTCTTCGGACATGTACTCAACCTTTTGCATCGGGATATATGTATAATGGTATTATACTTTAGCTAGTGATTTACGTGGCCATGTTAACGTGGTTGTGTAAAAAATGGCACTTCCTACCCGTGATTTGCGTTATATAATTACAAGCAAGATGCTCGTGCATTGCACGGAACATCAATATGCATTTTTTTATGAAACACCTGTTGTGATTGACCAATGCAGGAGTAATCCCATGTGTAAAAACTAATGATATCTCGAGAATTTTATCGGAAAACTGGTATCTCGAGAATGTCATCGAAAAAATGAAAGATGAGAGACAAGGTGAGGAGGAGTGGAGCGTGGTGGTGACTGGTGGTCGGACTGGGCAGAGGCATGGGGATGGACGGCGCCGGTAGGCAGCCTCGGCCACCATGCTAGATTGTTCCAGAGACTTCCTTTTTTAATTGCTCAGCAATGAGGTTGTGGGAGATAAGGATGTGGAGAGAGGTGCGGGTATCTTTTATAAAATTATCATAGTTTGCTTTCTATCCGTAAGATATAGATCGGACGGTCTATATTACAAGATGGCAGGCACACCATCATCACCAACTCGTTTTTTTATAAGGGTAGAGATGATAAGTTTGCTAACTACTAAAGTAAAGTGGAATTTGTCCATGTTATACAAGTAAATTAAGGTGATTGTTTATCATACGGGTAAGGTTGGATTAAGGGTGGTAGGAACAAATGCTCCGCCTAGAGCATGTGTGTGTGAGATGGAGTCTTAGTGTGTGTGTGTGTGTGTGTGTGTGTGGGTGGGTGGGGGGGTGCGCGTGTGTGTGTGTGTGTGTGTGAGAGAGAGAGATGGAGTCTTAGTGTGTGTGTGTGTGTGTGTGTGTGATGGAGTCTTAGTGTGTGTGTGTGTGTGTGTGATGGAGTCTTAATGTGTGTGTGTGTGTGTGTGTGTGTGTGTGTGTTTGTGTTTGTGTGGGTGGCTGGGTGCGTGCGTGCATGTGTGTGTGTGTGTGTTTGTTTGTGTGTGTGGGTGGGTGCGTGTATGTGTGTGTGTGTGTCTGACGCGGGGTCCTTGGTGGCGGATGTAATTTAAGTGTGCGTGGCTTTATCATAGAGAGGTTATGTGTATGGCAGAGGCCACCAACGATGGGGTGCGAGAGAGAAAAGGCTCGTAGAGAGGGAAGAGAAGGTGTGTGCGCGTGAGAGGAGTCGACATCGAGAGAACGTGTTTGTTCGAGAGACACCGAGGAAGACTACTATATATCGATGGTGCATGTAGGCGGGAACTAAATGAAGGGATGGTCTTATTGGTTTCGGGGATATAGGGGAAGAGTGAGAGGGGGGTAGCTAGAAGGAGATTGTTAAGTGTGAGTGTGTGTTTTACCCATCCAGGCGGAAGTTTTGTGCACACAAGAAGAGAACGATTCGATGTGGCATGAGGGTTGAGGGTAATTAACTACGTATGGAGACATAGAGACCTTGAACATGCACGTGCGAGAGGTATACATGTATATGTGGGATGTGTGTGTGTGTGTGTGCGTGTGCGCATGATCGAGGTAAAAGAAAGTAGACATAAGTAATAAGATCAACGACATGGGAGAGATGGATCGGTATGACAATATGCATGCATGTGAGAGTGCAGGGAAGAAGGCCCGACAATTGAGCATGTGTTTTTGTCTTTAAGAGATAGTGGCGTGCGCTGGAGCATGCATCTATGGCGAGCAGAGGGAGTGAGACACAACGATTGTGCAAAAGAGATCAACCTATAAATGCATGTATGGAGAGAAATATATAGTGTGGGTGATAGGAAGCAAGACTGCATGCGAGAATGAAATGTTGACGGAGAAACTACAGATAGATACAGAGATGGAGATGCTAGCTAGAGGGACATCCGCTAGTTAGTGTTGGAGATGACCACCGGGTGGTTCAGAGGGTGAAGTTATGTGTGTGAGAGAGAAAGATAAAAAGAGGGCACTTGACTGCATGTAGAGAGAAACATATGTAGTGTGCGTGATAGGAAGCAAGAGTGAGGGCGAGAAAGAAGGTTGATGGAGAAACAGATACATAGAAAGATAAAGATGCTAGCTAGTGTGCGTTAGAGATAGGAGTCGAGTGGATCAGAAGGCTGAGCTATGTGCGTGGGTGTGAGAGAGATAGGGAGAGGGTGCATGTGAGTCACATACAAACAAATATCAGAGAGAAATGAGATCCCGAGATACGGAGTTAAGTGTCCGCGAGAGAGAAAGATATTTCACAATGAGAGTGATAGCTAGAGAGACATATGAGGGAATACAAGATATCTCTAGGGAGAGAGAGAGTGTGTGTGAGCGACATACAAGAGAACGGTGGAGAAATATGAGACCCTGGGAGACAGAGTTTGTGTTTGTGTGTGAGAAAGAGATATTTAAGAGGAAGAGTCGTAGCTTCTCATACCTAAGGAGCGAAAGACATTTCTGTGTGAGAGGGGGTGTGCGAGTGGCACACAGGGGAATAGTAGAGAGAAATGAGACACCGGGAGACAAAGTTTTGTGTTTGTGTGAGAGAAAGAGATTCCACATGGAGAATCATAGTTAGAGACACATAGCAGGGAGCGAGATATACTCAGAGAGAGATAGAGTGATGAAGGTCGAGGGAGAGAGTACCGTCAGTGTGTTACGAAGATAAAAGATCATTGTCGACATACAGGTAGCACGAGAGATACCCGAGAGACGATGAACGCGTATAGGTCTAGAGAGATACTCCTATATAAGCATGAGTGATAGCTATATGAGACGAATATCTGGATTAAAGGGGATTCAAATATTTAAACTGGAGATCACGACATCGAAAATATCATAACGCAAATTGGTGTATCAAACATGCAAATTCATTTGAATTTGGGAACACGTGTAACGTTATATAGTTTACCAATATTGGTGATCCATAGATTCTTTAATTAGAAACAATGCATGGTTTATATGCAATTAATGTCTAAACGGGATTACACTATATGTTGCGGTGTGAAACACATTATACATGTTTGAGAAGTAAAAAAAATCTGCATGAAACACACATTAATTGGAGACAGTTAGCGAGGAATGCATACATTGGATTTCAACGTAAAGTGGTTTCAAATATTTGAAAATCCAAATTGATGGATACAGCCTTATGTATCTGAGATCATGCCATTTGTAAACCATATTCATGTATAAAGGGTGTTGTGCTTTTGAAAGTATATATAAAAAATGATGTATATAGAATTTTATTCCAATCAAAAATGGATCCTGCCCGAACAAAAATAGAATACAAACGGGATTCAAATTGAGTTGGCACGGTAAACGTTGCACTCTGCAAAATTTGAACGAAGCGCGCAGTAACCGCCTGAAACCAAAATTGATCTATCAAACATGCATACTCATATGAATTCACGTGCATCTATGTTATTTAATATGTAGATATTACTGATCCATACATCTTAGTAGAACATAATTTGGTTTAATTTTTTGAATTCAACCTTATGATTTTGAGATCACTGTATTTGTAAATGATATTATACATATAAAGGAGCAGAATTCTTTGTTGTGCTTTTGAAAGTATATATAAAAAATGATGTATATAGAATTTTATTCCAATCGAAAATGGATTTTGCCCGGAAAAATAGAATACAAACGTGATTCAAATTGAGTTGGCATGGTAAACGTGCACTCTGCAAAATTTGAACAAAGCGGGGAAAGTCGCAGTAACCGCCCAAAACCAAAATCTGCGAGATGGAAATTACTACTGCCTATCCCTGCCACACAAAGCCTATCGGCTCGATTTCTATAGGTTTCGATAGGGGTAGGTTTGTAATTTCACTCAAACGTACATAATCGCCTCTCACCCAGATTCATACACGGTGGGCGCCAAAACACAGTGTCTCCTCGGCCGAAATCGACTCCCTCCCTGATTCATACATGGTGGGCGCCAAAAACAAACTCTCGTCAGCAAATATTTGGTGTATGCGAGATTACCATCCTATCCCCAACCGACTAATATTGTTGTGATGTAGGAAATTTGAAATGAGGGCTAAGTTTGTAAATTTCCTCGCATTTGAGACAACCGCGCCCTGAAGACATGGTTCCCCCTTCCTCTCTCCCTCCATTTCCCCATTCGTACTCCGTGGGCGCCAAAACACCCTCTCCACCCCAGCCTCCTTCGTCCGCCACCCCATCCACCGCCGTCCTCCTCCACCATGCCGGAGCTGATACCCCGACGCCGTCATCCATTACAAGAGATCGACCTCTCTCATCCACGGCTTCAGACCGGGATCCTTGCATCCCATCCTCTCGCTTCAGCCCCGTCGTCGTCCATCTTGCCGGAGCCGCTCCTATGACCGCCTCGTCCACCGCGCCCCGCCGCCACCATCTACCCTCCTAGATCTGCTTCCACGCTGCCGACAGCCATCGCTACTGCAGCACCGCCAAATTCTCAGCAGATGCATACACGACACTGCACCAGAGGCGGTACTCTTTCGTATCTGCTCAACTTATTTATCACAGCAAGAAAATAGATCGCCACTGCTTTACTCTGATTTCTTGTCCATCACTTACTTGCTAGTTGAAAGCAAACATTGCTTGTGAAGTTGCCTTTGTCCAGTTTGCACCTTCAGATCCGCCATGGCACGCTCAACACTATACTCGCGTGCTTATGGTTTTCCCCTTTTATATTCCACACTAGTTAAATCACAGTAGATTAAATTTCAAAATTGGGTCAGTCGATTTTTCAGAGCTCGCCGGAGTTCGCCGGTGCGAAGGAAGGGGCTCAGGTGGGGATGGTGGTTCTGGGGGGCGGTGGTGGGGCCTCACCAAACAAAGAAAACTCGACGCGGGTGGGGTGGGGGTAGGGGGTGGGGGTGGAGGAGGAACACAGGCGGTGGGGGCCGGCGGTCCGGCCGGTGGCCCGTGTGGTGTTCTGTATGGGAAGAACAGAGACGAGGAAGAAGAACGGTTAGGAGACGTAGGATCTTCATCCAGCCGCCTGAAATGGTCGACTGACCCAAATGACAAAAGCCACATGACTAGCATGCAAACATGCCTTTATATTCAGTACTATCATCGTACCTTCTTAGCACTGCTCCTGAATCCATCGAGCTAAACAACGTGCCACTCATAATTCCAAACTTGTTGCTCAATACGAATCTGATATAATGCTGATATTAATAAAACAGATAACGTTTAATTGGTTAGCTAATGTTCCTACTTTACTTTCGAAAAGCATATGCACCACATATAGAGACACAGCAGGGAGTTGCATTCTTAATGCTCTCTGGTTCATCATGTGTGGGCACTGCGCAACGAACATTTTATTATCCAAAATCTGCTTGCTCTTATTTAGCATGTTCCTCTTCCGTTCTTCTTTAATAGATACTCTCTCCGTTCCTAAATACAAGTCTTTGTATAGATTCCACCATGGACTACATATGGAGCAAAATGAGTGAATCTACACTCTAAAATGTATCTGGATACATCTGTATGTGATCCATATTGGAAATCTCTACAAAGACATATATTTTGGAACAGAGGGAGTATGATAGTAGTACATTATGTTCCTTGTAGTGAAGATGAGCAGGGACATTTGCAGTGTAGAGGTCTATGATCAGTTGTGATGGACACTTTGAACTCTTCGGGCCTCTTTGATTCGTAGGATTTTGTAAACATAGGAATAGGATTTGTAGTGGCCTTCCCACTTGAATCCTATAAGAATAGCAAGGAAATGCGGGGAGCTGCATCACCTTTGAGAGTTACATTGATATTAACAGTACCGCACCTTCAGTTGAAGAAGGCTGGTATCCGAAGCCCTTCTAGCCGTACCGGCAATACTAGCACATATATTCCAGCAAGTTCCACTTTGCTGAGTTTACTCTGATGCTTACGGTTTTCCCGTTATATCCCTATGATCTGTGTAGCTGCTTTGTGTCGCACTAGCAGCAGTCCACTCTTAAAGCTAAACACACCAATCATAAGTCCAAATCTTACTTCTTCAAATACGAATTGTGATATGATACTGATATTAGTTATCAAACACACATTTAATTGGTCAGGTAATGCTCCCACATGATTTTCCAAATGCATGTGACCACATATAGAGAGACAACATGGAATTGCATTTCTTTGGGCGTTGTGATTCATCATGAGTGGGCAACCAACATTGTATGCAGTGAAGCGGAACCTCAAGAATATGCTTCCTCTTCTGTTCTTTAACTTGTTCCACTTTTGCTATTCTGTATTTAGTACGTACAGTATGTTCCTTGTCGGGAAGGGGAGCAGGGACATCTGCAGTCAACAGCTGATAGAGCTGGCCTATAC
The DNA here is from genome assembly GCA_021605145.1 of Aegilops bicornis. NCBI lineage: Eukaryota > Viridiplantae > Streptophyta > Magnoliopsida > Poales > Poaceae > Aegilops > Aegilops bicornis. The sequence continues at coordinate 156,755,808 of CM038673.1, forward strand.
ATGATGGATAGGCTTTTCAAATACTAGCGGCAATACAACACCGTATTTGTAGCCAGTTTCACTTTCCCGATTTATATATCGTGGTTATGGTGTACCCCTTTTATGTACACTACAATCTGCCTAGTTGTTGTGTGCTCTTGTTATCATGGTTTGGCAATAAACTCTCTATATAGTACATTATGAACCTATCATCTGCAAACTATCCTTACTTCTGGAGCCTATTTTTTGTGTACTTGTGCCATATTATATTAATGCAGGCAACATATTATAGCACACATGAGCTCTCTCATCAGAATCCAGTGATAGTACACAAGTGTTTACAGGGGCGCCCCTATATTAGAATATCCTCTGCATTACATAGATAATCTCACTACTATTTATGTTTCCATGGTTCTCAGATATTATACGTAATTACAGTGAATATCAGAATCCACGCATCAGAAGAATATTGTGGAACACTGCAATGACTTACAAAATTGGCACCAAGGCATTTAGTGCCATTCTGGATGCAATGAAACTCATACGCTCCCCACCTGTAGATTCTTGTTCAGAATATGATCCTAATGACTATTCTAACCTCGAGGAGTCAAAGGAAGATGGCATGTCCTGTTCACCCCTCAAGGTGCCTGTTCTAATTTGGCAAGGTTTTATTGATTGCGCGTATCTTGCATATGTTGTCTTGCATTTCTTCTACTTTGTTGCACCGCCATCTGCTTAGTTTACTCATCATATATGTCGAGATGCCATGCCCATCCATTATCAATACATATTCCATCTGTCATCATACGATGTTTTTCCACTCAAATGATGTTCTTGTGCTTCAGACATCAAAAAGGAAGAGGGTGATTGTCGAACCTGAAGGAGGACCAGCGAAGTCCTTGAAAAACGAGGTGGTGCCGGAGAAATCAGACAACACCCCACTTATATTGGTTGTACAACCAGTAACACAAAACGCAGGACCGACTCCAGCAGACTGTACCCATACTTCACTGGCCACACCACTAGCCCCACAACATAGGACCTGCACTCCAGCAAAAGGTATGCCGATTTCAGTTGCCATAGCATCAGCCGTACCATAGAAAAATCCCACTCCAACAAAAAGTACAGCAAGTCCACTGGCCGAAGACCTATCCAACTACAGAGACGACCAATTCCTACAGATTCAAACCCCATTCTAGTTATTCCTAATTTAAAAGACAATGCTTTCAATGTTGTTAGGGACTACGTGCATATATTCCCATCATGGGAAGATCATAGTGAAGACAAACACCATTTACACATCTTCCTATCCCACTTACGTGTAAGTGCTATTATTCATGGTGATTATTTTCCTGTTTTCTGCTGATTGAACACATCAATGATTTACATTACATTGTCGTAAGTAGGCGAGGGTTAATCTGGATAGTCATGACGAAAAGCTTGCTTGCGCTTTTCAAGGAACCATTGCAGTAGTATCGGTGTTACCTGAGGAAATCACACTTTGATGGCAAGTCTATAAACGAATTTCTGATGAAGTCTCCTGTGCAAAATTTAGAAGACATTGAATGGAAAAACCTTGTTATGCACTGGTATCGTTCCCAGGATGAGGTACTATCTATATATGAAATCACATGACAATTTGAACTTCTACTTTTCTGCATGTGCCTTATGGATCTTTTTTGCAGGAAATCTGCTCGAAGAAGAATTCTGGTTTGAAAAGAACAATGGGATATCGCAAATATGCTGCCCGCTGCTTTGCTCTTGTTAGTACCTGTTGTCCTGTATCACTTTACTTGCATACATACCTGGTTCATTATGTGACAGCAGTATGCATGATTGCTTGCTTATCAATTGTTCGCTCCAAATTATCTGATCTGTATGAATGGTTACATTAGTGTAGAATATATCCAATGCCAATGAATTTTTTTAGCTCTGGATTGTTCTTGTAAGTACCTACTGCCCTTTATCAGTGTACTTATTTTGACAGGTAGTTGTTCATGTACCACCACTCTGCAGCTTATTTTCCTTTGCCCTCCATTTTCTACACATCGGATCTATATTTACTCTTACCATAAGATTGGATAACACCGATGGTACTGAAGAAGTTTAGCTATGGATTGCTCTTGGTTGTACCTTTTCCCTATATCGTTGTACTTACATTTATAGCTACTTGGTTATGTAGCATCACTCTTCATCTTATGTTAAATATTCTCCATTTTTTCTTATGTTATCACATCTATATTTACTCTTAACAAAATGTAGAATAAAGGCAATGCTTATGAAGAAGATTACGTGGTAAACTTCTTGAATTGCGCTTCATCAGCATGGACAAGGGCTTTATAGAGCCTGTCTTCACTAATAATGTAAGTTTGTCCTTCTCAAGCCTTCAAACTTTGTTGTGTATATTTGGTTAGGCATGACTGCAACAACTGTTTATTTTTGGTGTTTGCATCAAATTGCATGTTTAAAGTTTATTATGTAGTTCATAAACAAAAGTTTGTCCTTCTCAATTTAAGTTTTTAGTTGTACAACCAAGTTCCTTCTTGATACCATGTAAATTAAACTATACAAAGCAAGTGATATTCTTTTGCACTGCATGTATGCTTCTGTTCTTGATCCATAATCCAGTGGTGTGGTGAACCTACCTACTACAACACAATGTCATATGCTCCATTGTCTTAACTATGAACAATGTCATATCATTCTACTATTTTTTAAACCGTCTCTTTGTTTGCCAATCTGAAATGGGATAAATTGACATCACACTAACCATTGATACTTATGAGTTCTTGAACTGTAATCCAGTGGTGTCGTGAAGCTGCCAACTCCTTCACAATGTCATTTCCTACCACGTCTTGACCTGAACAATACCATATTGTGTTAATGCTATTTTAAACTGTGTCACTTTATTCGTCAGTAAGAAATGTGATGAATTTTCAGCACTGATACTTATATGTGCAAAACCTGTCATCTGTCTGCTTGTTTATCTTTCAGAGCGAGGAGGATATAAGTGTCAAACAAGCGCAGTCTCATTAGCTTGCTCAGCTGCTTGCACTGCAGCTCCCGAGCAGGACTAACCTTTCTTGAACTCTATTGAAGTACTGTCGGTTTTGTATATTATTTTGTCGGCGTGTTTATTTGCACTGGTGGCGATATTTGATGCCCAATGTATGTAATCTGCTGTCTGCTTGTGCTTTATTATCATAGTGGCGAACTTTGATGACCAGTGGATGTAATATGCCGTAATTTCTTTATTGTATAGTCTAGACTTTTTCTTATTCACGATGCTGCAGTTATTTTACTGTATATATGTCTTCGCAGTAAACCAGCCAAACCGTAAAATTACGGTACATAATCGGGCCATCATGCAAATCACTATGTATGATCTGCATCATGGGCCCCGTCATCTTGGTCCATTAACAGGCCTAAATGTAAACTGTCCCACTAGTAGATTTGGGCCTTTAATAGGCCAAGTAAACCGTCGGCCCTATTTTTGCAAGAAAACTCAATGGGCTTTTAGGAGGCTCAAAATTAGGTTGGGCTTGAAACGTGCCAAACAGCTCATGGGCCGGCAGCAGGCCGAAATAGACCCCGGCCCATGATTGTGCCAATCACATCATAGGCTTTTAACAGACCAAAATTGTCTCGGTCCTTGTTTGGTCCAATCAGATTATCGGTTGTGAGTAGGCCGGATGCAAACCGGTCCGTAGTTAGGCCCAACTATATGACGGGCTTTTAACATGCGGAAATAAATATAGGGCTGAAATGTTAAACGGGCCTTTAACAAGCCAAAACTAATATCAGGCCGAATTACTAAATGGCCTTTAGCAAGTGGGCCCAAAAGCATAGCGTCCAGTTGACGGGTCGAATCTGATATGGGCCATAATTTAGCCCAAAGCCTCTTAAAGGGTCGGACCTGATCTGGGCCGTAATTTGGCCGAGAACGTGGTAGGCTTTTAACGGGCCGGATCTCATATGGACCTTTATTAGGCCCGGAACGTGGCAGGCTGTTAATGGACTGGATCAAATATGGGCCGGCATTTGGCCAAAACATGGCCGCCTGTAATGGGCCGGCCCACTAGTGTCCTCAAAATCTTGTGGGCCTTCAGCTAGGCCGGGCCATTATGGTCGGCAAAATCTCGTGGGCCTTTAGCTGGGCCGGCCCATTATGGTCCGCAAAATCTTGTGGGCCCTTAGCTGGGCCGGCCCATTATGGTCCGCAAAATCTTGTGGGCCTTTAGCTGGCCGGCCCATTATGGCCTGCAAAATCTCGTGGGCCTTTACCTGGGCCAGCCCATTATGGCCCGCAAAATCTTGTGGGCCTTTAGCTGGGACGACCCATTATGGTCTGCAAAATCTCGTGGGCCTTTAGCTGGGCAACCCATTATGGTCCGCAAAATCTCATGGGCCTTTAGCTGGGCCGGCCCATTATGGTCCGCAAAATCTTGTGGGCCTTTAGTCGGGCCATCCCATTTAAACATTATGGGCCACTTTTGGGCCGGTCCACGTGTCAACATATCATAGGCGCATCTCGCCCATTGGATGAGTGACACTGTGCCAATGCGGAGTCGACACGCAGCCATTCAGCCAATGATGATTTTACACGTGGAAAATCCCCATTGGTTCGGGCTGTTAATGGGTTATCGGATCCAAAACCGGACCCGATAGCTTAAGAGCGTTCCGTTACGGTGGATGCCACGTGTCGGTCACCGTTAACGAAAGCACTTCTGTGACGCGCGATTTATCATCATGGAAGTGGAGACTTCCGTGATGATAATTTTGGTAATGTCATGGAACACTTCTACGACAGCACAGGTATAACTATCTTGATTCTGTCATAAAATCGTCTGGATGTACACGCATGACAGCAAACGTGACCTACTATGACAAACATGTATCATCACGGAAGTGTATTTTTTTGTAGTGACAATCACCACTCCCTTCCCCTCTCGCTAACTGGCTATGCACGCGCCGGTGCGCTGCTCCTCACTGCCCACAACCCGACCACGCCCTGCCCTGCCTTAGGGTTCTGCAAGGCGGCGGCGTCGTCCCACGGGTAGAGCGCCTCGGAGGTTAGTGGAGATGGAAGATGGTGCGGCGGCCCACTCTTAGACCTCGACGTCAGCGTATGTGGTCCGCCCGAAGGAGGCCTCGTATGGAACCCTAGCCAAGGGTTGGGACCCGAGAGGAAGAGCTGGAGGGGAAGGGGCACGGGTGGGTGGGTGGGGATGCAAGGGGGCCTTGCTCCTGGCTCGTCCCTTTTTTTGTCTGAGGGTAGGAGGAATCGCTCGTACCTGCCCTCGTAGGTTTTTCTTCGTTGGTTAAATTTCATAGATTCTTTTACATCCGTTTTTCTATCGATCGACCGGAGGTTTGCACCCTGGGAGCATCGGGAACTCATTTTTTTTGCCGCTGGTCGTTTGGGGTGGGGGATAGATGGGAGGTGGGAGGTGGGAGGAAGGACGAAAAAACCATGGTAGGTGGGACAAAAATTAACCATGGAACAGAGACTACCAACTGAGACATTAGGAGTAGAGATATGCAAATCAAATTCTTGTAACAAGAGAACCCATCTAATAAGTCTAGGTTTAGCATCTTTCTTTTCCATAAGATATTTAGTAGCAGCATGATCAGTGTGAACAGTTACTTTGGAATCCACAATATAAGATCTGAACTTATCATAGGCAAATACAACTGCTAGAAATTCTTTTTTAGTAGTACCAAAATTTCTCTGGGCATTGTCCAGAGTTTTACTGGCTTAATGAATAACATTCAATTCCTTATCAACTCTTTGCCCTAGAACAACACCAGCGGCATAATCACTAGCATCACACATAATTTCAAAGGGTAAATTCCAATCAGGTGGCTGAACAATAGGTGCAAAAATCAAGGCTTTCTTAAGTATTTCAAATGCTTCTACACAGTCATCATAAAAAACAAAAGGAACAACTTTTTGCAAGAGATTGGTGAGAGGCCTAGAAAATTTAGAGAAGTCTTTAATAAACCTCTAATAGAAACCAGCCTGACCAAGGAAATTTCTTATACCTTTGATATGTTTAGGACACAACATCTTTTCAATAGCATCTACTTTAGCTTTATCAACTTCAATACCTCTTTCCGAAATTTTATGCCCCAAGATAATACCTTCATTAACCATAAAGTGGCACTTCTCCCAATTCAAGACAAGATTAGTTTCTTCACATATCTGCAAAACTCGATCAAGGTTGCGTAAGCAATCATCAGAAGAAGTTCCGTAAACGGAGAAATCATCCATGAAACCTCAACAATCTTTTCACAAAAGTCAGAGAATATAGCAGTCATACATCTCTAAAAGGTAGCAGGTGCATTGCATAAACCAAAAGCCATATGTCTATAAGCAAAAGTACCAAAAGGGCAAGTAAAAGTGGTCTTTTCCTGATCCCATTTTGACACAGGTATTTGAGAGAAGCCAGAATAACCATCTAGGAAGCAAAAATGTGTATGTTTGGATAGTCTTTCTAGCATTTGATCAATGAAAGGTAGAGGGTAATGATCTTTTCTAGTAGCTTTGTTTAATTTGCGGAAATCAATTACCATTTTATAACCTGTAACAATTCTTTGTGGGATCAATTCATTCTTATCATTAGGAACAATAGTAATACCTCCCTTCTTTAGGGACACAATGAACTGGACTTACCCACTGACTATCAGTAATAGGATAAATTATGCCTGTCTCCAGAAGCTTTAGTATTTCATTTCTTACCACTTCTTTCATCTTAGGATTTAACCATCGTTGGTGATCAACAACTGGTTTAGCATCTTTCTTCAGTTTTATTTTCTGCTGGCATAGAGTGGGCCTAATGCCCTTAAGATCATCAAGAGTGTATCCAATAGTGGCACGGTGCTTCTTCAGAGTTTTCAATAATTTATTTTCTTCATGCTCTGAAAGGTTAGCACTAATAATAACAGGATATATCTTCTTTCCATCAAGATAAGCATATTTAAGAGTATCAGGTAATTGTTTAATCTCAAACACGGGATCACCCTTGGGTGGAGGAGGATCTCCGAGAATTTCAACAGGCAAATTGCGTTTCAAAATAGGCCCTTGCTTAAAGAATACTTCATCTATTTCCCTTCTTTCATTCATAAACATATCATTTTCATGGTCTGGCAAATATTGTTCTAAAGGATCATTAGGAGGCAGGCCAATAGAAGCAAGACCAATAATTTCATATTTATTACGCAATTTTTAATCATGGGGTTCTCTATGAAATTTAGATAAATTAAAGTCATGAAACATATCCCCTAAACCAACAATAACAATATCCTTTTCACGGTCTATCTTAGCATTAACAGTTTTCAAGAAAGGTCTACCAAATGTAATGGGACAAACGTTATCTTGTGGGGAACCAAGAACAAGAAAATCTGTAGGGTATTTTAATTTCCCACACAAGACTTCAACATCTCTAACAATCCCAATTGGTGAAAATAGTATCTCTATTGTCAAGCTTAACAGTAACATCAATATCTTCTATCTCGGCAGGTGCAATATCATGTAGAATTTCTTTGTATAAGGAATGAGGAATTGCACTCACACTAGCGCCCATGTCACGTTAGCCATGATAACAATGATCTCCTATTTTAACAGAAACAATAGGCATGCCAACAACTGGTCTATGTTTATCTTTAGCATCGGGTTTAGCAATCCTAGCAGCTTCCTCACAGAAATAAATAACATGCCCGTCAATATTATCGACCAAGAGATCTTTAACCATAGCAATACTAGGTTCAACTTTAATTTGTTCAGGGGGTGTAGGTGTTCTAGTATAACTCTTATGAACCATAGTTGAAGCTTTAACATGATCCTTTATTCTAACAGGGAAATGTGGTTTCTCTATATAAGCAGTAAGAACAACAGGATCAACATTATAAGTAATAGTTTCGTCTTCAACTTTAATAGGTTCTACTACTTTCACTTCACTGGGAGGATGATATTTAAACCACTTCTCCTTAGGGAGATCAACATGAGTAGCAAATGATTCACAAAAAGAAGCTACTATCTCATAGTCAAGTCCATATTTAGTGCTAAATTCACGAAAAGCATCGGTATCCATAAAAGATGTAACACAATCGAACTTAGGGTTTATACCTGACTCCTTACCTTCGTCGAGTTCCCAATCTTCAGAGTTGCGTTTAATTCTTTCCACTAAATCCCATTTGAATTGAATAGTCTTCATCATAAAAGAACCAGTCCAAGAAGTATCGAGCATGGAGCGATAATTATGAGAAAGCCAAGCATAAATTTTTTGAATAATAATTTCTCTTCAGAGCTCATGATTGGGGCATGAATATAACATTGAATTAAGCCTCCCCCAAGCTTGAGCGATACTTTCTCCTTCACGAGGCCAAAAGTTATATATATATATTTCCGATCACGATGAACCAGATGCATAGTATAAAACTTCTAATGAAATTCCAATTTCAATCGGTTGTAGTCCCATGATCCAATATCATCACATAGCCTATACCATGTCAATGCCTTTCCCTTCAAAGCTAAAGGGAATACCTTCTTCTTGATAACATCCTCGGGAATACCTACAAGCTTAAATAATCCACAAACTTCATCCACATAGATTAGGTGCATATTAGGATGTATTGTTCCATCTCCTGTATAGGGATTAGCTAGCAGTTTCTCTATCATACCCGAAGGAATTTCAAAGTATATTTTTAGTAGGTTCAGTAGGTTGAGAAGCAACTCTTTACTCTTCTGGTCGAGGTGAAGATACCCTGAACAAAGCCCCTCAAAGGATTATTTTACATAGTAACAAATGACAGTAAATTTCAGCACACTATATAAATGTTTCCTTACCAAATTCCAATTACGAGAAAAGAGTGTCGAACCCAACGAGGAGCAGAAGGAAATGACCCACAAGTATAGGGGATCTATCATAGTCCTTTCGATAAGTACGAGTGTCGAACCCACGAGGAGCAGAAGGAAATGACAAGCGTTTTCCAGCAAGGTATTCTCTACAAGCACTGAAATTATCAGTAGCAGATAGTTTTGTGATAAGATAATTCTTAATGGGTAACAAGTAACAGAAGTAAACAAGGTGCAACAAGGTGGCCCAATGCTTTTTGTAGCAATGGACAAGCCTAGACAAACTCTTATATAAAGCAAAGTGCTCCCGGGGATACATGGGAATTATTGTCAAGCTAGTTTTCATCATGCTCATATGATCTTCCACCGAATAAACCAACTAGCATCAACTACAAGGAGTAATCAACACTACTAGCAACCCATAGGTACCAATCTAAGGTTTTGAGACAAAGATCAGATAAAAGAGATGAACTAGGGTCTGAGAGGAGATGGTGTTGGCAAAGATGTTGATGGATATTGATCCCCTCTCTATGAGAGGATCAATGGTGATGACGATGGCGTTGATTTCCCCCTCCCGGAGGGATGTTTCCCCGGCAGAACAGCTCCGTCAAAGCCTTAGATTGGTCTTGCCCAGGTTCCGCCTCGAGACGGCAGCGCTTCGTCCCAAAAGCTTCACTATGATTTTTTCTAGGTCAAAATACACCATATATGAGAAGATAGGAATCGGGGGCCTGCCAGGGGGCCCACGAGGTAGGGGGCGCGCCCAGGGGGTAGGGCGCACCCTCCACCCTCGTGGCTGACTAGTGGTCCCCCTCTGGTGCTTTCTTCGCCCAATATTTTTATTTATTCCAAAACTGATCTCCGTGAAGTTTCAGGACTTTTGGAGTTGTGCAGAATAGGTCTCTAATATTTGCTCCTTTTCCAGTCTAGAATTCCAGCTGCCGGCATTCTCCCTCTTCATGTACACCTTATAAAATAAGAGAGAAAAGGCATAAGTATTGTGATATAATGTGAAATAATAGCCCATAATGCAATAAATATCAATATAAAACATGATAAAAAATGAACGTATCATACATCATCTTGCAACTAGCTCATTAGTCACTTCGCTTGCAAGGCTTCTTATGATGTGTATTACTGAGCGGGCCCAGAGATACCTTTCCGATACTCGGAGTAACAAATCCAAATCTTGATCTATGCCAACCTAACAAACACCTTCAGAAATACCTGTAGAGCATATTTATAATCACCACCCAGTTATGTTGTGACGTTTGATAGCACACAAGGTATTCCTCCGGTATCCGGGAGTTGCATAATCTCATAGTCGAAGGAATATGTATTTGACATGAAGAAAGCAATAGCAATAAAACTGAACGATCAATATGTTATGCTAATGGATGGTCTTGTCCATCACATCATTCTCCTAATAATGTGACCCCGTTCATCAAATGACAACACATGTCTATGGTTAGGAAACTTAACCATCTTTGATTAATGAGTTAGTATAGTAGAGGCTTACTAGGGAAACGGTGTTTTGTCTATGTATCCACACATGTATCAAGTTTCTGGTTAATACAGTTCTAGCATGAATAATAAACCTTTATCATGAATAAGGAAATATAAAATAACAACTTTATTATTGCCTCTAGGGCATATTTCCTTCACCATGTGAGGGTGCGAGCAGAGTCATTGGAGAAGAACAGAGTTGCAAAGAACTGCATCACCAGATCCTCATTGTAAGGATGGTTGAATGTGACCAAAGGAATGACGCCCAACCTCCCAAGAGTTGAATAAACACCGGGATACAGATGATCATTGTCGCACAGACTCTCAGTATTAACCTGCTTGTGTGGAGCAAACTTCTCCTCCTTGGTCATGAGCAGCTCATGGCACACTCTTTGCTGGAAATCATTCTTGAACTGGGGATCCACTCCCAAGCCTGTGGAAGCAGCATATGGATGACTCTGTATCTCAGCCCAAGCTGTGGTTTGGTCCATTTGGCAATGGGAAGGTTCCTGAGATCTCGCCCACCGTGGATGGCTTGCTCGGGACTAGACATCTCTTCTTCATCTTCATCCTCATCACCTCCATCAACAAGATCATCCTCAGCCTCTATCTCGGCATCATCTTATGGATTGACATGGTGAGCATCATCCTGAGAGTCATACTCTTCCTCTGACTCGTCGGAGGCCTCAACAACGGGCTTCTTGGTGGAAGCACGGCCCTGCCCTGACCCCAGCCCAATGCCCTCTTATGGCTGGCAATGAGCAACGGTGAACTCCTTAGAGCTTGCCTTGGGGCTCTGTCGACGGAACTCAGCCCTCTTGTCAGCGGAGTCTGAAACACACACAAACACCCAACAACACAAAGCAAATAACACAGATGAGTACTGATATGTCTCCAACGTATCTATAATTTTTTATTGTTCCATGCTATTATATTACCCGTTTTGGATGTTTATGGGCTTCACTTTACACTTTTATATAATTTTTGGGACTAGCCTACTAACCGGAGGCCCAGTCCAAATTGTCGTTTTCTTGCCTATTTCAGTGTTTCGAAGAAAAGGAATATCAAACAGAGTCCAAACGGAATGAAACCTTCGGGAGAGTTATTTTTGGAACGGAAGCAATCCAGGAGACTTGGAGTGCATGTAAGGGAAGCAATGAGGAAGCCACGAGGCAGGGAGGCATGCTCTACCCCCTGGGCGTGCCTGTCGGTGTCAAAACCGGTGGATCTCGGGTAGGGGGTCCCAATCTGTGCGTCCTAGGCTAATGGTAATAGGAGGCAAGGGACACAATGTTTACCTAGCTTCGGGCCCTCTCGACGGAGGTAAAACCCTACTTCCTGCTTGATTGATATTGATAATATAAGTAGTACAAGAGTTGATCTACCACGAGATCGTAGAGGCTAAACCCTAGAAGCTAGCCTATGATGATTATGATTGTGATCATCCCTCCAAGGACTAAACTCTCCGGTTTATATAGACACTGGAGAGGGCTAGGGTTTACATGGAGTCGGTTACAAGAAAGGAAATATAATATCCGGATCGCCAAGCTTGTCTTCCACGCAAAGGAGAGTCCCATCCGAACACAGGACGGAGTCTTGAGTCTTGTATCTTCACGCTCCAACAGTCTGGACAAAGTATATAATCCGGCTGTCCGGATACCCCCTAATCCAGGACTCCCTCAGTAGCCCCTGAACCAGGCTTCAATGACGATGAGTCCGACGCGTAGTTTTGTCTTCGGCATTGCAAGGCGGGTTCCATCTCTGAATACTCCAAAATACATGTTACGATGAATAGTGTCCGGCTTCCCATCGATGTTGTACTCCTCAGCTTCTGTGCCTCAGTAATGACCATCTCCATGTGACGAGCGAATGCGAGGAGCCGAGGCATTTTTGCATTTGCCACCCCCCGGTACTGCGGGCCAACCGTCTATTTGAAGAGACGGGGATTCTCAGATCCAAACCTCATCCTCTTCCCTCGAGCAAGCATCCAACATAGTGCTCCGGAAAAATAGTTCCAACATGGCCGGTCGCCGCAGCTCTTCTTCTCGCTCTCCTCATTCCAAGCCGGGTGACTAGGAAGAGTGTTCAGTTCCTCACAGCCGTTTGATAGAGTTACAAACCCAAGGGTTTCTCCCACGGGCGCTCATGGTCCCCGTCCGAGCTCGAATAGACACCTATAATGGCGGGGAGCAAGCGGAGGGATCTCCTAATCCTTCCCCAGAGGAGCGAATATGCCTCATCCTGCATCTGCTAAGGGGCGTCGAGTTTCCTATCCACCCATTTCTTCACGGGCTCCTGGAGTTCTACGGCCTCCAGTTGCACAACTTCACCCCTGCCTCCGTGCTGCATATAGAAGGATATGTCGCCCTTTGTGAGCTATTTATTGGCTGCGAGGCTCACTTTGGGTTATGGAAGAAGTTGTTCTGCCTTGTCCCCCGCAACCAGGGAGAATTCCTATGTCAAGTGGGCGGAGCCGAAGTATGGCGCATCGCTGAGACCGGATACCTATCCGGTACTCCCAAGAAGGCACCGGGGAACTGGCCTTCGGAGTGGTTTTATGTCGATGACGTTCCCCTTCCGGATCCAGTCCGGACAAGTCTCCCTAAGTTCAATAACGCTCCGCCGAAGGCACGTCGAAGCTGGCGCCCTTGGGGCCCCCAATTGGAGGATACCAGAGAAATACACTTTCTGATGAGCAGGATAAAGTTGTTGGCCAAATCCGGGCTGACGATAGTCGAGGCCATGGCAATATGCATAATGCAGGGAGTGCAGCCGCTTCAATATCGGGGGAAGCCCATGTGGCACTACAACAGGGAAGATGATGCCACCCGCTGTGGTCGTAAAGGTCCGGACTCTGCCACGGCTCTAGCGAGGATATTGTCCGATTTAGACAAAGGAGAAGAGGAAGAATTCCTTCATATTAAACCGCGGGATGGATTTTCCATGTACAACCCCCCAAGCTGGGTAAGTCGTCATTCTTTCCCCCGCTTCACTTATTGAGGCGTTCTTCGCTAAGATTATTTACCTCGATATTTCTGAGCAGGAACTGAGGAGGGCCGTAGAAGGAATCTCCAGCCCTTCTGTAGCGACCCGACCTCAGATGGTCAAGTCTCTGTGCTCAGGTGTCATCCCTGGATCAGTAATGCTGACACCACATAGTACTTCGAGGATTTATAACAGAGTAGCAATCACACACTTATTACATCGAATGTCTCAAAAGAGAACTTATTACAATAATATGGCTTAAGGCCATCTAATGCGATAACAGCGGAAGGCTTGGAAGATAAAGTGAGTCCATCAACTCCAACGGCATAACTGAGCTGCACGGCAACGACCTACGAACCTTACTCCTCGTCTGAAAAGTTTGCAACATAATACGTTGCAGCCCGAGAACTGGTCAGCACATGGAATATACTGGCAATGAAACACAAAAGAGCAATAACAGAATAATGCTACCACTACATGCATATTTGGCTGGTGGAAAGCTCTATGGTTACAGTTTTGCGAAAAGCCAATTTTTCCCTACTACAAAGGAATCAATTTTAATTTAACTATCATGGTAGTTGAAACATCATTTGAGAAGGTAAACCCCAACTCAATGATCCCAATTAAAAGTAATTAACAACCCAGCAATATTAATTTAAGAGTGTTGAGATACATGCGAATACTCAAGTACTAGATACTCAGAATTGTCCATAACCGGGGACACGGCTAACCATGATTAGATTGTACACTCTGCAGAGGTTTGCGCACTTTTCCCCGCAAGACTCGATCGCCTCCGTTGATTCTCGCACTACATGGTGTTTGAGAGACGGATGACCGAGACACAGTCTTTCAGAAGCATTAACTCTCTACTCCGGGCAGACCATACCAAACCTACAAACCCACTACCTACTGATCCACCTCTTCGAGAGCTTCACGCAACTTACTCAAACTATGCTAGAGCCCATAATAGCTTGCGGCTGCACACGGAAGTTTCTAGCATGAATAGACTCAGTTCCCTTGGAGCCTGGGTGGCGGTCCATAGGAGAATCACACGGTAACCCCGGGATTTCCAAAAATAAAACAGGCAATCACTGCTAACCCCAGGTGCCTCAATCCACCCAGATGTGTATTAAAGTTGCCACCTTAAGTAAACCTTTAATAATCAATCTCACATCTGTCATGGATAGCACTCAAACCCAATCCACGTCTACGAACATAGCATGGCAATATAAGCATAACGTAGAAGTAACTCCCAAGGGTTTGATAATAAACAGGGCAATAGGTTCTACCTCAGCAACTACTTCCCAATACCCACATGTTAAAAGCATCCTAATCAAGCAATGTTTGAGGATTGAAACTAATGCATAAAAACTGGGTATGAAAAGAGTATGATCAATGTGTTACTTGCCTTGCTGACGATCCGGGTATCCTAGAGACTCGTAGTAACACGCTCAAGACTCGGGAATTCTAACGCAAGCAAACAATAACATACATAAGCAACAATCAAAGATGCACAGGTAGAAATCCAAATAAAAGAGTTTGACCGGAGAGTTCAACTTAAGAACTCTGGTTTGCAAAAAGAATCAAACGAAACAAAGAAACAAAACTCAAACGGCAAAAGAAACAACTTTGTTTTGCTATTCTGGATCTAGATCAAATTTTACAGAAGAAAATCTTGTTTGAGTTGATTATTCGGAAAGAGGGTTTCGAGATGAAACTCCAGGCGCTTGAATCGCCTGATTCTGATAAACGAGCGAAAAGATAAACAGGTTTGAAAATCGGATCAGAAATCGCGATCAGTATAATCGCGGAATAAATCCGACAAAAAGAAAAACGACGAACTGCTAAACGGAGGAACATTCATTAGCTGAGACTAAACAGTGAACGTGTTCGTTAAAACGAATGGACGAACGGACGTTCGCTAAGTAAATAAACCGGGGAAAGAAAAATAAACCGATCTAAAAAAACGATCTAGGGTTTTAAAAAAAAACCAAAGGGTTTATTTAAGAAAACCGGCGGCGGGGTCGGGTACCTCCGGCGAGGCTCGTCCGGCGGGGCGGCGGCTTTCAAGGCGGGCTTGGCGACGGGCGGCGGGCTGCGGGCGGCGGTTCGCGGGCTTGGCGACGGCGGGCGGGCGGCGGCTCAAGCGGGCTTGGCGACGGCGGCGGGCTGCGGGCGGCGGCTCCGCGGGGCTTGGCGACGGCGGGCGGGCTGCGGGCTTGTGGCGGGAGGCGGCGGCGACGCTGGGCGACGGCGGCGGCCCGGGCGGGCGGGCGGATCGTGGCTGGTGTGGCGGCGGGCGGGTGGCGGTGGTGGTGGTGGCGATGCGGCGGCGGGCTGCGCTTATAAAGGGGCGGGCGGGCTGCTTGCTTGGGCGAGGGCGCCGGGTGGAGTCCGCTCGGACCCGCCCTCGGTGTCCGTGCAAGACGGGCTGCTGGGAAGGCGGGCGGCGGCGGCTGGCCGGGCTGCTCGGCTGGGCCTTCGCCCTGGCGCGAGAATTTTTTTTTAAACATTCCGCCGAAGAAAAATTCCTAGAAAAATAAATAAAAATCTAAAAATTCCAAAACAAGTTTTCTCCGTCTAAATAAAATATTTAGAACAAGATGAACTTTTCTTGGCCCCTAAAATGCAATTTTAAAATGTGCAACATTTTTCTAGGAGCAAATAAAATCCCGAATAAACTCAAATAAAATCCCAAAAATGATTTTAACATTTTTTCTCCGATATTTCAATTATTTTGGAGAAGTCATGTTATCTTCCCTCATTTAATATTTAAAGTGAAATATTTTCCGGAGAGAAAATAATTAAAATCCAATCCTCGTCTTCACTATTTGATAAGAATTTCAAATACGAAAATTAGAAAATCCCCAACTCTCTCCAAAGGTCCTTGAGTTGCTTAGGATTTCGAGGATTGCAAACGAAAAAGAAATAAAAATATGATATGCATGGATGATCTATGTATAACATGCCAAATTGGAAATTTGGGATGTTACACCTTCCCCGCAGCTAGAGGACCCTGGAAGGGCCCTCGATCCAGGACTCGAACAAGATCCGGATATTACTATGGAGCTCGTCAACGGGATATTTTACCAGGCGAGCTGCGATGGCGCCTTAGTGGCTACTATCGCCGACTATCCCGGACTGCTACCTACGTCGTGTGTAAGCCAAGCCGAAAACCCTATCCTCCAAAGAGGACTCCTTTCTGATGTCATGTCTTACACCTGAAGTGCCGTGTTTTTGCAGAGACGATGGTCAGAGCGCGGGGCCGAGCCCCTAGGAACCCGTCGGTAACGGGCATCCGGATCAGGCAGGCTTAAGAGGAAGGAGGTTAGGGCCGAAACGCCGCTACAAAGGTAAGGTACCTGTTCTGTGATTATTGTATTTGAAATGTAACAGCGCCCTTCATGTCCTGGCAGGAAGAGGAGTAGCCGGACTATATCCGGGGATCCTGCTAATCACGCCTCCACCAGCCGGATTCCCGAACCGGCTTCGAGAGAGGAGGCGGACGTGGGGCCGATGCCGCATTGTCCTCCGACAGAGGACGCGGATATGCTCTCCGCCATGAATTCCGATGTAGAGAGCGCCATGAATCACCGGCGCCGACGGGCCGTACTTCGCAACAACATCTTTTACGAAGAGGCATTTAATGCTTTCAATTCGGGAGACGCATACATCCGAGCTGCTCAAGGCGGGCTTGCCCAAGCGACGGACCAGTATACCAAAGATATACGGGTAAGAAAATTTGATAAGCATGTATAGCAAAGTAGCCCACGAGACTTGAAACGATTGGAACAACTGTTTTAAGGATCAATTTATGCACATGTCCTTGTAGATAAGAATGAGCAATTGTCTCGGGAGCTGGAGGAGTGCAAGACCCAGCTGAGGGCCACGGTTGGCAAGTTAGAGGAATCCCAGAAGGCCTCATCTGGTAACATTTGTCTCAATTGTATGAAGATGTACCAGTTAGTAAGTGGCTCGTATGATAAGTCTAACAGAAAATTCTGCAGACAATCCCAGGGTGAATCCGGAGTTTGTAGGAGATAACGAGTCGCATCTCCAAAGGCAGCTGAAAGCTGGCGACCGTATTCTTACGCAAGTTAGGCAGGAGAAGAACAATCTTCAAGATGCCAATGTCCGGCTGGACGTCGAATTAAAAGATGTTCGCGCTCAGTTGGCGGACTCCGTAAAGGAGAATAAAAGGTTTCGTCGCGGCATTTATGGTAAGTGCCTAGACGAACTGTAGTACAGCTCGGCGAGGAAGCATATTGAAAGAATTTTTATTTGTAGGTATGTTGACGGGCCGCCCTGAGGAGGAGATGCCCGCGTCTGCAAGATATTTACTGCAAGATCTCTCACAACTGCACGGGCGAGCTCGGCAGGTGATGCAGGGCCTTGCTCAGTCCTTGTGGCCATCAAGCTTCTTGCCGAAGGGCATGGGGGAGCTTGTGGGTATGCTTCAAGGAGCACGGTGGCGCTTCCGATTGTGGAAGATGTCAGCATGCCGACAAGGTGCAAGATAAGCCTGGGCTATGGTGAAGATGCGCTACACCAAGCTGGACCCGAACCATATGGTCAAGTCGGATCAAGGGGCCGATGGGCAAGAAATTCCTGTGAGTCTGGTGTAGGACAAGGTAGCGTTAGCTGCAAAGTATTCCCAACAGGATTGTAAGCTAGATAGCCCGTTGGATTGTATAGAGGAGGAATATAGTAAATCCAAGTGACTGTGTAATTCAATGGACATAAGTAGTCCCTAGCCGAATTAAAATCATTTGTCGTGGCGGACCTTTTCGCTTCAGCCCCCGGATCCGACAGTCCGGGGTGTATCCGAATACCCGCTCATTTATACAGAACCGTGGTATGCGTGGAAACCAGGCATAGGGGTCATAAGTGCTTGAACAGACAAGTACCCAACTAGTTATGTTATATTACATGGATAGTATGAAACATCTTCTAGGGAGAATAGTTCCGTTAGGGGTTCTTTTCCCTGGGTATGCATGCGACGATGCACATGTCCGGACTGCGAACAAGGATGCAGAATACAAAACTTCTGGGTATTTATGTTGTAATAAACAAAAACATCTTTTGTTCATCGACCGAATATTCCCTTAAGAACGCTAGCTTTTGGCTTCACCCAGTCTGAGGTACAGATCTGGCTGAACTGGCAGTAACAATCGCAGAGGTGCTCCCCTTATGCCCTAGCCGAATTAACGGGAACGTAGGGCATAAACAGAAGAGCCAGGCAACCCAGCATGGCCACATCTTAAGTCATATCGATGCATATAATGGTGAATAAAAGGCACATATGGAAAAAGAACGCATATGTGATGGGCAAAAAGCCATTAAAGTAACTATATTTAGCTTCCGTATAGGAAGCCCCCAGGTATTGCTTACGCACATAGTGCGGCCAGAGTGATCCGGGCATCCGCACTATATTAAGTACTTTGTGTGAAGAGGAAAAAGGTCGAGAAAGGAAAAGGGAGGGGACATAATTTAAAAGGAGGGGGGTAAGAAGACGAACACTAAGTTCGACGCTGGGCGTAGAATCTCCGGAGTCTAGCCGCCTTCCATGGGTTTGGCTCGAGTCTATTATCGGATGCATTACGTAAGCGGTACGCTCCTCCGTTGAGAACTTTATCAATGACGAAGGGACCCTCCCACTTGGGTTTGAGCTTGTCCTTCTTCTTCTCTGGTAGGCATAGAACGAGTTTGCTAATATTATAAGTTTTGGCCCACACTTCTCTGCTTTGGTACCGTCGAGCCTGCAGCTGATAGAATGCGGAATGGGCTTTTGCGACGTCGCGGTCCTCCTCCAGGGCATCTAAGTTATCCTGCCGATCTAACTCAGCTTCCTTCTTCAGATACATGCGACGCCGAGGCTTAATCATGTATTATGTCGCAGGGTAGTACTGCTTCCACTCCGTACACCATAAAAATGGTGTATATCCGGTGGTGCGATTCGGCCTGGTCCGCAGCCACCAGAGTACGGAGTCGAGCTCTTCAACTGTCAAGGATCGCACTAGTCTGGGTTTGATGCCGCTCATGATGACGCCGTTTGCACGTTCGACCTGGCCATTTGTTTGGGGATGGTAGATGGAGGCGTAAACGAGCTTAATGCCCATGTTGCCGCACCAGGTTTTCACTTCATCGGCTGTGAAGTTTGAGCCATTATTAGTGATGATGCTGTGGGGGACTCCGTATCGGTGTACAACCCCGGATATGAAGTCTATCACTGCTCCGGATTCGGCCGTTTTGACTGGTTTAGCTTCTATCCATTTGGTGAACTTGTCCACCATGACCAATAAGTATTTTTTCTTATGGCTTCCCCCTTTAAGGGGTCCGACCATATCCAGACCCCAGACCGCAAAGGGCCAAGTGATGGGGATTGTTTGGACAGCGGTACGGGGCATATGACTCTGATTGGCAAAAAGCTGGCAACCGACATAGTGTTGGACAAGGTCCTGTGCGTCTGCTCGGGCTGTCGGCCAATAAAAACCTGTACGGAAGGCCATGCTGACTAGTGCTCGAGCCGCGGCGTGGTGCCCGCCCAGTCCGGCATGGATTTCAGCCAAGAGTTGTCGCCCTTCCTCTTCGGAGATGCACCTTTGGAGCACTCCGGTCGCACTTTTCTTATAGAGTTCCCCTTCATGGACTTTGTAAGCTTTAGAACACCGCACGATGCAACGTGCTTCATTCTAGTCTTCGGGGAGCTCCTGCCTATTTAGGTAGGCCAAGAAAGGTTTAGTCCACGAGGCGGTTACAGCCATGATTTCGTGGGCCGAAGATGTTATTTCGGTGGTGGAGCCTCCGATTATGTCTGATGGTTCGGAATTTGGGGGTGTATTCGGATCCGTGCTAGTGTTGTCGGACTCCCCTTCCCATACCACAGATGGCTTGAACAACCTTTCTAGGAATATGTTAAGTGGGACAGGGTCGCGTTTAGCGCCGATACGGGCGAGGATATCCGGCGCTTGATTGTTTTCTCGAGCCACATGGTGGAATTCGAGCCCCTCGAACTGAGCTGACATTTTGAGGACAGCATTACGGTAGGCCGCCATTTTCAGATCCTTGGCATCAAAGTCTCTGTTTATTTGTGATATTGCGAGGTTTGAATCCCCGCACACCTCCAGGCATTGAATGCCCATAGAGACTGCCATCCGATGACCATGCAATGTAGCCTCAGATTTGGCTGCATTGTTGGAGTCTGTATAATATTTGGAGTACGTCTTTGGACCGTGTCTCCGGTGGGAGACGCCAGGACTACACCTGCTCCCAATCCGCCAGCATTTTAGAGCCGTCAAGTGCATGATCCAGTTAGAGTACGCGTCGTACTCTTTAGGGAGTTCGGCTTCTGTCCATTCGGCAACAAAGTCAGGCAGTACTTGCGACTTGATGGCCCGTCGTGGCTGTATGTTATGTCGAACGGAAGGAGCTCGATGGCCCATTTAGCAATCTGGCCCGTAGCGTCGCGGTTATTTATTATGTCGTTGAGTGGTACTTCAGAGGCTACCGTAATCAAACACTCTTGAAAGTAGTGTTGTAGCTTTCGGGACGCCATGAAGACCGCATATGCTATTTCTTGATAGTGTGGGTATCGGGATTTGCATGGGGTAAGGACCGTGGATACGTAATAAACCGGCTTCTGGAGCGGGAATTTGTATCCGTCAACCTCTCGTTCGACGACGAGCACTACGCTTACAACTTGATGTGTTGCAGCTATGTACAGCAACATAGGTTCGCCAATATTTGGCGCTGTTAGGACTGGGTTACTGGCCAATAAGGTCTTTATTTCGTCCAGTTCGGCCGTGGCTGCATCCGTCCACACGAAGTGTTCCGTGCGCCGAAGGCGATAAAGAGGTAATGCCTTTTCTCCTAACCTGGAGATAAAGCGGCTTAAGGCAGCCACGCATCCAGCTAGTTTCTGGATCTGCTTTAGGTCTATTGGTATAGCCAACTACGACAGAGCTCGGATTTTTGCCGGATTCGCTTCAATTCCTCTATTGGAAACAATGAAGCCGAGCAGTTTCCCAGAGGGGACGCCGAAAACACATTTTTCCGGGTTCAGCTTGATGTCGTATGTTCGGAGGTTATCGAACATAAGCCTCAAGTCATCTATTAGGGTTTCGACGTGTCTTGTTTTTATGACCACGTCGTCCACATATGCCTCCACTGTTTTGTCGATTTGCTTTTCCAGGCATGTTTGAATCATGCGTTGATAGGTTGCGCCGGCATTTTTAAGCCCGAAAGGCATAGTGTTGAAGCAGAAAGGACCATATGGCGTTATGAAAGCTGTTGCAGCTTGGTCGGACTCTGCCATCTTTATTTGATGGTATCCAGAGTATGTGTCGAGGAAACACAGTGAGTCGTGGTCTCGCTGTGGGCGTCGATGATTTGGTCGATGCGAGGGAGGGGGAAGGGATCCTTGGGGCAAGCCTTATTGAGGTCTTTGAAGTCGACACATAGGCGCCAGGATTTGTCCTTCTTTGGTACCATTACCAGATTCGCCAGCCAATCCGGATGCTTGATATCTCTGATGAATCCAGCCTCGAGTAGTTTGGCTAGCTCTTCCCCCATGGCTTGCCGTTTGGGCTCTGAAAACCACCTTAGAGTCTGCTTGATAGGCTTGTATCCTTTTAGTATATTGAGGCTGTGTTTGGCCAGTCTGCGTGGGATGCCCGGCATGTCCGATGGGTGCCAGGCGAAAATGTCCCAATTCTCGCGTAGGAAGTCTCGCAGTGCGGCGTCCATTGTGGGGTTCAACTATGTCCCGATGGAAGCTGTCTTCATGGGGTCCGTTGGATGGACCTGGAATTTGACTATCTCGTCTGCGGGTTTAAATGAGGTGGACTTGGGTCGCTTGTCGAGTATCACGTCGTCCCTGTCCACGGTGGCACGCAACGTTGTTAGTTCTTCGGCTGCTAGGGCTTCGGAAAATGCTTCCAGGGCTAGTGCTGCGGTTTTGTTTTCTGTGCGAAGTGCAACATCCGGATCACTGGCTAGAGTGATGATTCCGTTGGGTCCGGGCATTTTAAGCTTCATGTACCCGTAATGGGGTATAGCTTGAAAGCTTGCAAACGCGTCCTGCCCTAAAAGGGCGTGGTATCCGCTGCTGAAAGGAGCCACTTGGAATGTGATTTCTTCGGACCTGTAATTCTCCGGGGTGCCGAATACCACATCGTGTGTGATTTTTCCCGCACACCGCGCTTCCCGACTAGGGACGATTCCCCTGAAGGTTGTGCCGCTTTGCTCAATGCGGCTTTTATCCATTCCCATCTTGTTGAGTGTTTCTTCGTAGATTAAGTTTAATCCGCTTCCACCGTCCATGAGTACTTTGTGAGCCGGAAGCCGTCCACGATTGGGCTAAGGATCAAAGCGGCTGGTGCCCTGACTGTCTGGAATTGAGGTTCATCACTGGCGCTGAAAGCTATAGCAGTGCCGTTGTCGGTGTCAAAACCGGCGGATCTCGGGTAGGGGGTCCCGATATGTGCGTCTTAGGCTAATGGTAACAGGAGGCAAGGGACACAATGTTTACCTAGGTTCAGGCCCTCTCGATGGAGGCAAAACCCTACTTCCTGCTTGATTGATATTGATGATACGAGTAGTACAAGAGTTGATCTACCACGAGATCGTAGAGGCTAAACCCTAGAAGCTAGCCTATGATGATTATGATTGTGATCGTCCCTCCAAGGACTAAACTCTCCGGTTTATATAGACACCGGAGAGAGCTAGGGTTTACATGGAGTCAGTTACAAGAAAGGAAATATAATATCCGGATCGCCAAGCTTGTCTTCCACGCAAAGGAGAGTCCCATTTGGACACGGAACGGAGTCTTGAGTCTTGTATCTTCACACTCCAACAGCCCAGACAAAGTATATAGTCTGACTGTCCGGATACCCCCTAATCCAGGACTCCCTCAGTAGCCCCTGAACCAGGCTTCAATGACGATGAGTCAGGCGCACAGTTTTGTCTTCGGCATTGCAAGGCGGGTTCCATCTCCGAATACTCCAAAGTATTTATCGAACACTTAGACCGTGTCCGGATCTACAAGATGATCTTCACATACCACTGTAGAGAGGATGATATTTAGCAAAATATAACCTGCTGACAACTTTACACAAAGTGACATGACACTACGGTCGGGTCATTATTCGAACCATTTTTCCATAACCAGCCATAGCGCATATTGCGAGGCGGTTTCCTTGGCACGTCTTGTCACAGCAGAGATCATGTCCCCTTATTACGGGATTTCCATCAATACGGGTGTGGGTAACCTAACCGTGCAATAAATCGGGGCGTTTGGGAAATAAGCGATTCTCAACGGGAAAGTGGGGAGGCGCATCGTCCGTCGCCTCTATAAAGGGATAAGGATTCCCCATTTTCACCCACGCCTTCTTCCTCCTCTTCTTATCCATCCCCACACCCTCGAGCTCCAGCGCCCTGGTTCACGCCTTCTCCGCACAGCCAATCATGTCCGGAGCAGGAGGCAAGTGGATGGCCTCCACCGTGAAGGAGGAGCATATTGCGAAGCTTCGGGCGGCCGAGTACTTGGCCGCAGACATTGCGCACCGGTTGCCGAATGAGGGGCAGGTCACTCCAACTCTAGAACCCCATGAGAGGGTCGTATTTCTCACCCACTTCATGCGTGGACTGGGATTTCCACTTCATCCCTTCGTTCGCAGGCTCATGTTCTACAACGGGCTAGATTTCCATGATCTAGCCCCAAATTTTGTCCTCAACATCTCGGCGTTTATCGTCGTGTGCGAGGCCTTCCTCCGCATCAGGCCCCACTTCGTCCTGTGGCTACGAATCTTCTGCGTGAAGCCGAAGATCGTGAGCGGCCAACAAGCGGAGTGCGAAGGCGCCATGGTGGGCAAGATGCCCCACGTCACCTGGCTTGACGGCTCTTTCGCGGAGACCGTGAAAGGGTGGCAATCGGGGTGGTTCTACATCACCGAGCCACGCGACGCCAACTAGGCGGCGGCCCTCGAATTCTGATCCGGAGCCCCCATGCGGCTGACCTCCTAGTAAAGGAAAGGCCTAGCCTGGGGCAAACCTGTAGAGCTGACCGGACTCCAGAACTGCATCAAGAATATGAAGGACAAGAAAATCAAGCTTGTCAACGTGGTCCAGGTCATGCTTGTCTGCCAGATTCTTCCGTGCCAAAGACAGGTTTTAATCTGTGGGAGTTCGTCCCGGCCGAACACCGGACGCTTCAAAAGCTCTTCGGCATGACGCACAAAGGCGCCTGGAAGGCGCTGTTCAAGGCCTCCGAAGTACCTCCCCCCCCCCCCCCGTCCGGTGAGTTTTCTGACTTCCACCGGATTTAGTTCTTCCCAATGTACTCATAATGGAATCTTAAGTCATTGTGTGCATTTGGTCAGGAGTATGTGGAGACGGCGGAGCGGATTGACTATTCGGCTCCACTGACAGAAGGCCCGACGGATGCTCTCCTAACGGAGATGCTAGTCCCGGTGCCCTACAAGGCGCCAGAGAAGAAGGCCGAAAAGAAGGCCCTGGGGACCAAGGAAGGTCTCCGGCGTAAGGTTGTACCGGAAGCCTCGTCCAAAGATGACGAGGCACACTCCTCCCCCGAAGGGGAGGAAGAAGAGGAATAGGACGCCCCATCGGGAGAGGATGGGGGGCCTGAGAAGGCGGGCCAGGGGACCAAGAAGGGTCCCCGGCGCAAGGCCGTTATACCCTTATCGTCTGAAGACGACGAGGCAGATTCCTCCCACGGAGGCGGGGGGAAACACGAAGAAACTCTACCTCCCCATACTGGGGAGGAGAGGAAGAGGAAAGCCGCCCCGGAGGGGAGGCTAGGATGCCCAAGAAGGGAAAGGCGTCCCTTCCAGATTACTCCGCCACTGCCGCCTATAGCGGGGAGGAGTGGCTGCCCAGGGGGAATCCCCTAGTAAGATCGTAAGTATCCGCACTCTATTATACTTTAGTGCGACTTTGCTTCATAGTATTGTTATAACGCCGAACATATATGCAGTCTGGTCAGGGTCCATCCCGAGGTATCGTCTTCGGATGGGTCCTTGAGTGATTCGGCGATGAACTCGCTCCCGACGGCCACTACTCCTCAGCCTGCGGATGACACGGAGGTGTTGTCCCAAAGGCTCCCAGAGCAGGGGGAGGTGACTCTGGAGACGCCCCAAGGCGGAATTCCAGATGCCGGACACGCGGGGTACAAGATCCCCGCGGATCGTGCCGACGAGAGCTGCAGCAAGCTGGGCTCTCAGCCGGATACTGTGTCGGAACCTTCGATGGTTCCGGATGCGGGCAGGCGGCCCCTACTAAGGAGGGCGAGTCATCCGTGCTGATGACTTCTGTTATGCCAGAGGCGCCGGATAGTCTGCTGGAAGCGCTTCGCGACGCTTCAATGGATGAAGAGCACCGTACTCTTATGAGTGCGATGATTCAGAAGGTTCTGTCTGCCAAGAACGGATTAACCAAAGCCTGCACCTGTCTCCTGACAGGCTTTGAGGTAAGTAATAAAAATGTGTGAAATTACCACCCGGTAGGTAGTATCCCCTGATACTCTGTTTGGTGTTCGGAAAGAAAAGCCAAACGGAGGGTCAATTATAATCCACAGGAGTCTAATAGTAAGTGTGCATGTGAATAAGCAGGATGTGCTGCTTGTCAGCTGTCTGACAGCCGAGGTCGCGGACTAAAACGGGACTGGAAGCGGTAGCGAGGAGAGCTCGGCCTCACGAAGAGGCAGCTCGAAGAGAACAAAGGTTTGTGATACCCCGTTCGCATATAATGAAGGATAGATAAAATTGGTTATTCTAACGACAAAGCGTCATGACTTTGTTACAGGGGCCACCACCGAAGTGGCGTCTCTGAAGAAAGCGTTGTCCGACACCTAGGACAAGGTGGCTCTGGAGCGCAAGGAGCGTGAGAAGCAAGATGCTAGAGTGGGCGAGGTACAACAAGAGCTCCAGGAGCTCGGCAAAAAGTCCGAGTCCTTGGAGCATGATCTTAAGATGAAAGAGACTGAGCTTGCGAAGGCCCTTGCAAGTGTGAAAGACGCCAAGGCCGAAGCCAAAAAGGCACAACAGGAAATCCAGGGGCCAAGAATATAGCGGCGGGTAAGACATTCTTTATGAAAAGCAAGCATGTGGAGGAGACATTTCTTTTACTTACCTGGATTCGGAGCTCTCCAGGGGCTTTAGCAGATCTTCCACGCAGCGTATCTGATGATGCGGAGTTCTACCGTGCCGAGAAGGGGAGCTCAACGGAGAAGCTGTTCTGGTCCCAGTATGCTTGAGCTGAACACCCAGTGCCTCTGAGTGACCAGCTGAAGCAGTTGGTGGAACACCACAAGGCGGCCGTAGTGGCTATGACAAATTTCATAGTCCGGATGTGGCCTGGTGAGCCCTTACCTGCCAGCTACTTTGGCCTAATAAAGCGGATGGTAAATTCCTATCCGCGGCTAGATGTGATCAAGCGGTCTGTTTGCATTGAGGGTGCCTGCCGGGCCTTTGCCCGTGCGAAGGTGCACTCGGGCAAGCTGGATGCGGAGAAGCTTGTGAAGGGCGGGCCACTGGAGGGTAAGGCGCATCGTTGTCCCAATAAATATTATGATGGCGTTATGAAGGGCGCTCGTCTCGTGGCCGATGAATGTACCAAGGACACGATCCTTGAGTAAATGTAATTCTGTCGTTGTTGTAATATAAAGACGAAGTTACTTGCGCTATGTAGCGCTTTTTGATTTAAAATATTACATTATGTGCGGCTGTTTATAGAATTCTGAAAGTAGGCCAGTCGTCGGCTTCCGCCCCCACGTAACTTGTATCGGGGTGTTCCTGGAAAAACCCGGACACTCTTTATCCAAATTTTTGGTCCCTTAAGGAGGTATCCGGCGCAGCCAACAAGGCAATTGGACTATGCGGCTTTATAACTTTCACTTAGCCATAGAAGTCTATAATTTTAAATTTCGGCGAAGCCCCTAGAATTTGGAAAGCCGAATTGGGGTGCTATATACGCCTAACTCGGACGAAGCCAATTCCCCGCCTAAAGCTTAAAAAATCTTTAAGGATTTTAAGACCTCTCGAACAGCGACCAGCTCTCGCCGCAGCATGCCGGTCAGTTTTTGGCTTTCTCGACTGAGGTGCTCGTCCGGAAGAACCGGGACACAATTGCATTAGTTCTCCCTGCGCTACCTTAGCCGATATAATGGAACTTAAGGTACCAAAACAAGGGAGCCGGGCAAACCCAACTATTGACCCAAGACATGATTCGGAGCTGATGCATATAGTGTTATAAGTTCGGGGTGCCTCACTGTTGAAAGTGTTCGGACTTGTCTTGCCGTATTATGGAGCGCTATAAGAAGCCCCTGGCTAACTGAACGTACCAAGGTGTACGGATGCAGTATTAAATAAACATTTATAGAAAAAATGTGCAAATTGGAATAATAAGCTGACGCTATATATTATCTCCCATTGATGAATAATACGTTTAAGCATATGTTTACAATGAGTGCGTTTAAGCACACGTAAATAGGACTATTTAACATGTCCTATCCAAGGGGGGCTGCATGTAGGTATGTAAAACAGGTATAACGATCGTGAACAGATTCCACCTGGGTATTTCCTTGGTGCGCAAAGCCTGTTGCCTCCTTGGTTTTCTCTCATGTGTAAGTCCGACAATCCGGCTCTTCTGAAGAGGTTGCCCTAAAGGAGTGTCCTGAAAGATAAGGGGGGGGGGGGGGTTATTAAAGTATGTTGCGGTTATACCGCGCTGTTGAATGAGTCACTGTTACGCCTCCGCCTATGCCCATGGTATTTTGAGTGTGTAATTGTGTACGCGTGGCGCGAATGCTGCTTTGATAGGGCTTGAGCGCAGGCCGGACTGCTAGTCGCGCTCTTGGCGTGCCTGGCGATCCTGTTGTGGGGTGCTCCGGACTCGCTTGACGATGTTCGAGGTTGTCGTCGCCAGATTGGTGGTTTGTTGGAGAAGGCCGCATAGTACTTCCGCCGCGAGGGATGCAGTATGTTCTTCTGTACGGAGAGAGCGGTCCATGTATCCGTTGACTGTTATGACCCCGCTCGGTCCTGGCATCTTGAGCTTGAGGTATGCATAGTGTGGTACCGCATTGAATCTAGCGAATGCGGTTCGTCCGAGCAGTGCGTGGTAACCACTATGGAAAGGGACGATATCGAAGATTAACTCTTCGCTTCGGAAGTTATCCGGAGATCCGAAGACCACTTCCAATGTTATAGAGCTCGTGCAATGGGCCTCTACTCCTGGAATTACACCTTTGAAGGTGGTTTTGGAGGGCTTGATCCTTGAGGGGTCGATGCCCATTTTGCGCACTGGGTCCTGATAAAGCAGGTTCAGGCTGCTGCCGCCGTCCATAAGGACTCGCGTGAGGTGGAATCCTTCGATGATTGGGTCTAGGACCAATGCGGCTGAACCGTTGTGACGGATGCTGGTAGGGTGATCCCTACGATCAAAGGTCATTGGACAGGCTGACCATGGGTTGAACTTTGGGGCGACTGGCTCCATCGCATAGACGTCCTGTAGTGCTCGCTTCCGTTCCCGCTTGGAAATGTGGGTGGCGTAGATCATGTTGACCGTTTTCACTTGGGGAGGAAATTTCTTCTGTCCCCCCGTGTTCGGACGCTGGGGCTCCTCGTCATCGTCACTGTGCAGCCCCTTGTCCTTGCTTTCAGCGTTTATTTTACCGGCCTATTTGAACACCCAGCAGTCTCTATTAGTGTGGTTTGCTGGTTTGTCCGGGGTGCCATGAATTTGGCACGGGCCCAGTATGCAGTCCAGACTGGATGGTCCCTGATTGTTTCTTTTGAACGGCTTTTTCCACTGACCGGATTTGGATCTGCTGAATCCGGCGTTGACTGTCGTGTCTTCAGCGTTGTCGTCGTTCTTCCGTCGCTTATGTCTGTTGCGCCGTGGCTTGCCGTTATTGTCACGGACATCTGAGGTGCCGGAATGTAGCGTGGTGCTACTACAAGCCAACCAGCTGTCCTCGCCTGCGCAAAAGCGGGTCATTAGTGTCATGAGTGCTACCATGGACTTGGGTTTTTCCTGGCCGAGGTGTCAGGCGAGCCACTCGTCACGGATATTATGCTTCAAGGCCGCCAGGGCTTCGGCGTCCGGACAATCGACTATTTGGTTCTTTTTAGTTAGGAACCTAGTCTAGAATTTCCTGGCTGACTCTCCGGGCTGTTGAGTAATGTGGCTCAAATCATCGGCGTTCGGTGGTCGCACGTATGTGCCCTGGAAGTTGTCGAGAAACGCGTCTTCCAGGTTTTCCCAACTGCCAATCGAATTTGCAGGCAGGCTGTTTAGCCACTGTCGGGCGGGTCCTTTGAGCTTAAGGGGAAGATACTTGATGGCGTGTAGATCGTCTCCGCGGGCCATGTGAATGTGGAGAAGGAAATCTTCGATCCATACCGTGGTGTCTGTTGTGCCATCGTATGATTCGATGTTGATGGGTTTAAACCCTTCTGGGAATTCGTGATCCATCACTTCATCAGTGAAGCAAAGGGGGTGTGCGGCGCCTCTGTGCCGGGCTATGTGGCTACGCAGTTCGAATGAGTCTGGGTGGCTGTATTCGACCCGGCCGGACTTGTTCATAGTGTATCCGGCGTGAGGTCATCGTTGCGTGTTGGGGCGCGCCCCCGCGATCCGTAGATCGATCTTGGCTGTCCTGCTTTGTTTTCCAGCATATCTTGCAGGTCTTGCCTATTGGCCCTGGCCATAGTGTATTGGCGTGGGGGCGCGGGCTGGTATTCGGGCTGATATGTCGTTTTATCCCGGCCATGAGGTGGCCGGTCAGCTGTGTGGCGCTCGAGTCCGTATTCCTCAGCTGCCAGGACTTCAGTCCATCTGTTTGTGAGCAGGTCTTCATCAGCTTGGAGCTGCTGCTGCTTCTTCTTTAGGCTCCTCGTGGTGGCCATAAGCCGGCGCTTGAAGCGCTCCTACTCCACGGGGTCCTCAGGTACGCCGAACTCGTCGTCGCCGAGGATAATCTCGTCTTCGGAGGGGGGCATGTCATTGTCCTACTCCGGATATCCGTCCGTCGCCTGTTCGTCTGGGCTGACCTGCCCGTCTTCCTGTTCGGCCTGCTCGAAGGCAGGCTGATCAGGGTTCTATTCCTCTTCGGCAATCCGGATTGTTTTCGTCTCCTAGGCCGGTATTGCTGTGGTGGGGCTTGGAGCGGCGCTGACGACGCCCATGCTTTGCTTTTCTCCCTGAGGGGTTATCCTCCGTTGCCTCATTGCCATTGGTTTCCTTCGGAGTGTCCACCATATATATATCGTATGAGGAGGTGGTTGTCCACCGCCCCGTGAGCGGTGGTTCCTGTTCTTCTCCTGCATCATCGTCCATACCGTCGATGTCTTCGGTGTCGAAGTCAAGCACGTCGGTTAGATCATCGACCGTGGCAATGAAGTGGGTGGTGGGTGGGCAACGAATTCCTTCGTCGCCCGCTTCCCACTCGAGCCGTACATAGTTCGGCCAAGAGCCTCCTGACAGAGAGAGAGACTTTAACGAGTTCAGCACGTCGCCAAAGGGCGAGTGCTGGAAGATATCCGCTGCGGTGAACTCCATTACAGGAGCCCAACCAGGTTCGGCGGGCTCAGGAGAGCGCGGACTGGAACCTACAGCCGGATACGAGTCCGGGGGTCCGGTGTCACAGGCTTCTTTGGGGGCGAGGCCTGTGTTCGGCTCTACCGCCGATGAGTGTGCGACCTGCAGGGCGGGGTCCATCCACCCGTCCTTAGGCAACGCGGTCTGCTCCGGATTTAGGTCCGGGGCTACCGCAGGGGCGACATCCGAGCATTGTCCGACAGTAGGTCTAAGCCGTGCTCATCGTGACTGTCCGGCGCTCCTGGCACAGGCCCGAATCCGTTGAAGATCAAGTCTTCGTGGATATTAGCCATGTAGTTCAGGTTTCCAAACCAGACCTGGTGGCCAGGGGCGTAGCTGTCGATCTGCTCCAGTTCGCCAAGCGAATTGGCCCGCAGTGCGAAGCTGCCAAACACGAAGATCTGTCCGGGGAGAAAACTCTCATCCTGGACTATGTAGTTGACGATTGAAGGAGCCATCAAGCCTTGCAGCGACGACACAGAGGAACTCTCAATGAAAGCACCAATGTCAGTGTCAAAACCGGCGGATCTCGGGTAGGGGGTCCCGATCTGTGCGTCTTAGGCTAATGGTAACAGGAGGCAAGGGACACAA
Organism: Aegilops bicornis; assembly: GCA_021605145.1. Taxonomy (NCBI): domain Eukaryota; kingdom Viridiplantae; phylum Streptophyta; class Magnoliopsida; order Poales; family Poaceae; genus Aegilops; species Aegilops bicornis. Next base: position 156,787,342 of record CM038673.1, read on the forward strand.
TGTTTACCTAGGTTTGGGCCCTCTCGATGGAGGCAAAAGCCTACTTCCTGCTTGATTGATATTGATGATACGAGTAGTACAAGAGTTCATCTACCACGAGATCATAGAGTCTAAACCCTAGAAGCTAGCCTATGATGATTATGATTGTGATCGTCCCTCCAAGGACTAAACTCTCCGGTTTATATAGACACCGGAGAGGGCTAGGGTTTACATGGAGTCGGTTACAAGAAAGGAAATATAATATCCGGATTGCCAAGCTTGTCTTCCACGCAAAGGAGAGTCACATCCGGACACGGAATGGAGTCTTGAGTCTTGTATCTTCACGCTCCAACAGTCCAGACAAACTATATAGTCCGGCTGTCCGGATACCCCCTAATCCAGGACTCCCTCAGTCGTTCCACGGGTTTATTTTTGCCACGTGGCAGATTTTAGTGGAGCTTTTTTTAGCTCGCTTGTGCCTAATATTTGAGGCGAAAGTCTTGAAGACTGTTAGTACCGTGTTGTTTTCCTTGGCGGGACTTTGTTCTGCTTTATGGCTTACGAGAAGATCCTCGCCACTTTTTGCTACCTGCCGGAGTATCCAACATGCTCTAAGGCTATGTGTTGGTGTAGTGTCCAGCGTGCTGTGGAGTTCACATGGCCCGTTGAGCCATTCTTCCAATACGGTTCCTCGCCCTGGGGTGGGCTTTGGTTTTTTGGTGATTGGATTGGCTGACTTACGAGAGTTCGCCCCTTTAGCTCGGACAGAGTTTTAGTGACAGCCGAACTATCCCAAAATTCTGTTTGGGTTTTCCAGGCACTTTCCATCGCACAATACTTCTGTACTATGGTTGCCAAGTCAGCAAAGTATGCTATGTCACAGAGACTTATGGAATTAAGGATTCCTTTGTTCGTGCAGTTTTTGCAGAAAAGTGAGACTGCGTCCTCCTCACGACATTCCTTGACCTTGTTTAGCACAAGGAGGAATCTTGCCTAGTAACGATGTACTGTCTCTTGGGGCTCTTGTCTGATATGGGAGAGAGGGTTTAAGTACGGTTGGGTGGGTGTAGCTGAATCTGGATTCTGATTCGATCTAACGCCCTGGGGCAGGGAAGCTTCCGGGCTTGACAGCTCGGGATCCGGAATGCTGCCCAATTTCTCCGGCCCAATACCCGATTCTAAGTCCGGGGTCTGGGTGATGTCTTCCCTTCAGCGGGTATCCAACTCAGGGAGCTCGTTGATCCGGACATAACTCGTCCTCAAGATAGAGGGGTAATCCGTATGTGGCTCCTCCACTACCGCTATCTCGTGGGTGACCGGCGGGGATTTAATGTCCCTTCAGTCGGGTTTAAGCCCAATCCGGTCATAGTCTGTGCACTACTACAAAAAGGGCTATAGATGGAATGGCTACTAATGGCGCACCTGTGATGTGGTGCGCCATTACTATATTCTAATGGCGCACCATGTCTCGGTGCGCCATTAGTAATATATTACTAATGGCGCACCTGGTGTGTGGTGCGCCATTAGTAGTTTGAAAAAACATAAAAAACATTTTTGTTACTAATGGCGCACCGGTGCATAGTGCGCCATTACTAATTGATAGTAATGGCGCACCACATCCGTCAGGCGCCATTAGCAGTTTTGAAAAAATGTAAAAATAAATAAAAAAATTGTTACTAATGGCGCACCTTGTAGTGGTGCGCCATTACTAGTTTTAACTAGTAATGGCGCACTTTCCACTGCGCGCCATTATAAGTTTTTAAAAAAATCAAAAAAATATCATTTTTTTAATTTTTTTCAAATTACTAATGGCGCACCGTGGGAGTGGTGCGCCATTAGTAGTTGAACTAGTAATGGCGCACCACCCCAGTGCGCCATTAGTAACTCGTCATGTCGGTGGAAGGTGGCCAAGTTACTAATGGCGCACCGTGGGAGTGAATGCGCCATTAGTAGTTAACTACTAATGGCGCACCACTCCCACGGTGCGCCATTAGTAACTTGGCCACCTTCCACCGAATGCACCAGCGTGGATCGCCTTTTCAGCTTTTAAAAAAATAAAAGAAAATGATGAAAATGTCAAAAAATAAAAGAAAATAAGTTTCCCATGTGATATGTGGTCTAGTTGTTGGGAAAATTTGCAAATATGAATTTCGACTTCATTTGCAAAATCTCTCGAGAATTTGTAAAATGGGCATAACTTTTGCATACTAACTCTGATGAAAAAGTTTTTATATGAAAAATCATCTACTCGAAAAGTTACATCCGAATTTAACCGGGAACCCCGTTAAACATTTTCAAAATCCCCAAAAACCTAACAGAAAAAAAAGTTACGGGCTTTTAAGATCTGGCGGCAAAAAAATTCAAAAATTTCAAACTTACTAGTGGCGCACCGTGGATGTGGTGCGCCACTAGTAACTGAAAAAATTACTAATTTCAAATTTTTTTGATTTTTTTTCAAAAATGATATGTAATATGATCGAGAAGTTTGAAATATTTTTCAAAATTTCATCATAGTCATTAACATGAACAAAGTCCTAGACATCAATAAGGTATAACAGATTGATATGCTAGATATATCAACAAGTGCTCGTGAAGTGAGCTATTCTTTGGGGTTGGATAGAACTCTGAAGTTAAGCGTGCTTTGGCTGGAGTAGTGTGAGGATGGGTGACCTTTCGGGAAGTTTGACCACGGAGTGCGATTTGACCTGAGATTAAGCCATAGTGAACTGAGATTAAGAAAATTTTGAAAAAAATTAAAAAAAATTTGGAAAAATTTTAAAAAAAATTTTGAAAAAAAAATGTTACTAATGGCGCACTTCTATGTGGTGCGCCATTAGTATACCAGATACTAATGGCGCACCTCTATGTAGTGCGCCATTATTATACTAGATACTAATGGCGCACCGTGGGCTATACTAATGGCGAACTAAATGGTGCGCCATTAGCGAACCAAGTAGTGCGCCATTAGTAAAAATTACTAATGGCGTGCTATTAATGGCGCACCACAGATGCGCCATTAATAGCCATATTAGGTGCGCCATTAGTAGGGGTTTTTCTAGTAGTGGTGGCGACTCCCAAAGCGGCGATGCGATCCAAGAGCTCATTAAGAGAGGAGAGCTCCATCAGATCCATCTGTTCGGCGAGTTCCGAATCAACTTGGAGGCTATGCGTGATGACCTGAGAGGTCATCGTCGGCGCGACAGCCGATGGGGCAGCCATGATGAAGCCGCCTAGTCGGAGAGTTTGGCCTACAGCCAGCGCTCCCCCAGAAGTAATGTTGTCCATGACAACGAGACGGGCCATCGAGCCTTGCGGCGACGACAGAGAGGAACTCTCAATGAAAGCACCAATGTCGGTGTCAAAACCGGCGGATCTCGGGTAGGGGTCCCGATCTGTGCGTCTTAGGCTAATGGTAACAGGAGGCAAGGGACACAATGTTTACCCAGGTTCGGGCCCTCTCGACGGAGGTAAAACCCTACTTCCTGCTTGATTGATATTGATGATATAAGTAGTACAAGAGTTGATCTACCACGAGATCGTAGAGGCTAAACCCTAGAAGCTAGCCTATGATGATTATGATTGTGATCGTCCCTCCAAGGACTAAACTCTCCAGTTTATATAGACACCGGAGAAGGCTTGGGTTTACACGGAGTCGGTTACAAGAAAGGAAATATAATATCCGGATCGCCAAGCTTGTCGTCCACGCAAAGGAGAGTCCCATCCGGACACGGGACGGAGTCTTGAGTCTTGTATCTTCACGCTCCAATAGTCCGGACAAAGTATATAGTCCGGCTGTCCGGATACCCCCTAATCCAGGACTCCCTCAGCGCCTCCCACCCTCGTGGGCCCCTCGTGGCTCCCCTGACCGACATCTTTCGCCTATATATGTCCATATACCCTAAAAACATCGGGGAATAGAACAGATCGGGAGTTCCACCGCCGCAAGCCTCTGTAGCCACCAAAAACCAATCGGCACCCTTTTTCGGCACCCTGCCAGAGGGGGGATCCCTCACCGGTGGCCATCTTCATCATACCGGCGCTCTGCATGACAAGGAGGGAGTAGTTCACCCTCGGGACTGAGGGTATGTACCAGTAGCTATGTGTTTGATCTCTCTTTCTCGTTTTCTTGTGGTGATACGATCTTGATGTATGGCGAGCTTTGCTATTATAGTTGGATCTTATGATGTTTCTCCCCCTCTACTCTCTTGTAATGGATTGAGTTTTCCTCTTGAAGTTGTCTTGTCGGATTGAGTCTTTAAGGATTTGAGAACACTTGATGTATGTCTTATCATGCTTATCTGTGGGGACAATGGGATATTCACGTGATCTACTTGATGTATGTTTTGGTGATCAACTTGCGGGTTGAATGAACTTATGCATAGGGGTTCGCACACGTTTTCGTCTTGACTCTCCGGTATAAACTTTGGGGCACTCTTTGAAGTACTTTGTGTTGGTTGAATAGATAAACCTGAGATTGTGTGATGCGTATCATATAAGCATGCCCACGGATACTTGAGGTGACGTTGGAGTACCTAGGTGACATTAGGGTTTTGGTTGATTTGTGTCTTAAGGTGTTATTCTATTACGAACTCTAGGATAGATGAACGGAAAGAATAGCTTCATGTTATTTTACTATGGACTCTTGAATAGATCGATCAGAAAGGATAACTTTGAGCTGGTTTCGTACCCTGCAATAATCTCTTCGTTTGTTCTCAGCTATTAGTGACTTTGGAGTGACTCTTTGTTGCATGTTGAGAAATAGTTATATGATCTAGTTATGTTATTATTGTTGAGAGAACTTGCACTAGTGTGAACCTTAGGCCTTGTTTCCTAGCATTGCAATACCGTTTACGCTCACTTTTATCATTAGTTACCTTGCTGTTTTTATATTTTCAGATTACAAAAACATATATCTACCATCCATATTGCACTTGTATCACCATCTCTTCGTCGAACTAGTGCACCTATACAATTTACCATTGTATTGGGTGAGTTGGGGACACAAGAGACTCTTTGTTATTTGGTTGCAGGGTTGTTTGAGAGAGACCATCTTCATCCTACGCCTCCCACGGATTGATAAACCTTAGGTCATCCACTTGAGGGAATTTTGCTATTGTCCTACAAACCTCTGCACTTGGAGGCCCAACAACGTCTACAAGAAGAAGGTTGTGTAGTAGACATCAAGCTCTTTTCTGGCGCCGTAGCCGGGGAGGTGAGTGCTTGAAGGTATATCTTTAGATCTTGCAATCGAATATTTTTGTTTCTTGTTTTATCACTAGTTTAGTCTATAAAAGAAAATTACAAGAAAATGGAATTGAGTTTGCCTCATACGCTTCATCTTTTTAATATCTTTCATGAGAATGATGGAAAGGAAAATTGTGCTCAAGTGCTAGAAGAAGAAATCTATAAAATGTTTGGCACTAAATCTTTGGACGATGAGCATGATTGCAATGTTGTTAGTATGAATTCTTTGAATACCCATGATGCTAATTATATGCAAAGCCACAAGCTTGGGGATGCTATGTTTGATGAAGATGATATGTTTAGTCCCCCAAGTTTTGATGAGCAAATTTATTATGATGAAAGCATGCCTCCTATTTATGATGATTACTGTGATGAAATGTATGCTATAAAGAATAAAGATAACCATGAAACTTGTCATCTTCATTTTAATTTTCAATTGGATTATGCTTCACATGATAGTTATTTTGTTGAGTTTGCTCCCACTACTATTGATAAGAATAAATTTGCTTATGTGGAGAGTAGTAAAATTTCTATGCAAGTAGATCATGAAAAGAATGCTTTAGGTGCTGGTTATATGGTTGAATTCATTCATGATGCTACTGAAAATTATTAAGAGGGAGGAATATATGCTTGAAGGAATTGCAATAATATCAAGTTTCTTCCCTATGTGTTGAAAATCTTGAAGCTATGCTTGTTTTACCTTCCTATTCTAGTTGATTATTGTTCCCATAAGTTGTTTGATCACAAAATCCCTATGCATAGTAAGTGGGTTAGACTTAAATGTTCTAGTCATATGCTTCATGATGCTCCCGTTATGTTTCAATTCTTATATTTTATGTGAGCATCATTGTTATCATCATGCCTAGCTAGAAAGGCATTAAAGAAAAGCGCTTGTTGGGAGACAACCCAATATTTACCCTTACTATTTTTGTGTGTCCACATGATTATGCTACTGTAGTAATCATGTTTTATATCTTTTGTTTCAATAAAGTGCCAAGTAAGACCTTAAGGATAGCTTACGGTGATAGTTGTGTTGATCCTGCTGAAAATCAGAAACTTTTGCACCCAGTAAATTAGTTTTGATAATTCACAGAAACGTGATTTTGATATGATTATTTTTGCTAGAGAGTTTTACTGAAATTTCTCAGGTGTTCCTAATTTTGTAGGATTTTTGGAGTTCCAGAAGTATACGTTTGATACAGATTACTACAGACTGTTCTGTTTTTGACGGATTCTGCTTTCTATGTGTTGTTTTCTTATTTTGATGAAACTTTGAGTAGTATCGGAGGGTATGAACCATAGAGAAGTTGGAATACATTAGGTTTAACGCAAATATGAATTTAGAATGAGTTCACAACAGTACCTAAGTGGTGATTTAATTTCTTATACTAACAGAGCTTACGAGTTTTCTGTTGAGTTTTGTGTTGTGAAGCTTTCATGTTTTGGGTAAAGATTTGATGGACTATGAAATAAGGAGTGTCAAGAGCCTAAGCTTGGGGATGCCCAAGGCACCCCAAGGTAATATTCAAGGACAACCAAGAGCCTAAGCTTGGGGATGCCCCGGATGGCATCCCCTCTTTAAATCTTCGTTCATCGGTAACTTTACCTGGAGCTATATTTTTATTCACCACATGATATGTGTTTTGCTTGGAGCGTCATTTTGTTTTATTTTGTTTTTCTTTCTGTTTGAATAAAATACCAAGATCTGAAATTCTTAAATATTAGAGAGTCTTCACATAGTTGCATAATTATTCGACTACTCATTGATCTTCACTTATATCTTTTGGAGTAGTTTGTCATTTGCTCTAGTGCTTCACTTATATCTTTTTAGAGCACGTCGGTGGTTTTATTTTGTAGAAATTATTGGTCTCTCATGCTTCACTTATATTATTTTGAGAGTCTTTTAGAACAACATGATATTTGCTATGGTTATAGAATTGGTCCTAGAATGATGGGTATCCAAGTTGGGTATAATTAAAACTATCATAGAAAGTGAATTGGATGCTATGATCAATTTGATTGGGTAATTGTGAATTTAAAGAATACTTGTGTTGAAGTTGGCAAGTCCTGTAGCATGCACGTATGGTAACCGTTGTGTAACAAATTTGAAACATGAGGTGTTCTTAGATTGTCATCCTTATGAGTGGAGGTCGGGGACGAGCGATGGTCTTTTCCTACCAATCTATCCCCCTAGGAGGATGCGCATAGTGCTTGGTTTTTGATGACTTGTAGATTTTTGCAATAAGTATATGAGTTCTTTATGACAAATGTGAGTCCATGGATTATACGCACTTTTACCTTTCCATCATTGCTAGCCTCTTCGGTACCGTGCATTGCCCTTTCTCACCTTGAGAGTTGGTGCAAACTTCATTGGTGCATCCAAACCCGTGATACGATATGCTCTATCACACATAAACCTCCTTATATCTTCCTCAAAACAGCCACTATACCTACCTATTATGGCATTTCCATAGCCATTCCGAGATATATTGCCATGCAACTTTCCACCGTTCCACTTATCATCACAAGCATCATCATTGTCATATTGCCTTGCATGATCATGTAGTTGACATCGTATTTGTGGCAAATCCACCTTCATAATTTTTCATACATGTCACTCTTGTTTCATTGCCCATCCCGGCACACTGCCGGAGGCATTCATATAGAGTCATATCTTGTTTTAGTTTTGAGTTGTAATTCATGAGTTGTAAATAAATAGAAGTGTGATGATCATCATTATTAGAGCATTGTCCCTTATAAAAAAGGCCAAAAAGAAAAAAAAGTAAGGCTAAAGAAAAAAAGGCCAAATGAAAAAAGGAAGGCCCAAAAAAAGAGAAAAAGAAAAAGAAAAAGAAAAAAGGAAAATAAAAAAGGGGGACAATGTTACTATCTTTTTCTACACTTGTGCTTCAAAGTAGCACCATGTTCTTCATATAGAGAGTCTCATTTGTTGTCACTTTCATATACTAGTGGGAATTTTTCATTATAGAACTTGGCTTGTATATTCCAATGATGGGCTTCCTCAAAATGCCCTAGGTCTTCGTGAGCAAGCAAGTTGGATGCACACCCACTTAGTTTCTTTTGTTGAGCTTCCATACATTTATAGCTCTAGTGCATCCGTTGCATGGCAATCCCTACTCCTCATCAATTGATGGGCATCTCCATAGCCCGTTGATTATCCTCGTCAATGTGAGACTTTCTCCTTTTTTGTCTTCTCCACACAACCTCCATCATCATATTCTATTCCACCCATAGTGCTATATCCATGGCTCACGCTCATGTATTGCATGAAAGTTGAAAAAAGTTTGAGATTACTAAAGTATGAAACAATTGCTTGGCTTGTCATCGGGAGTGTGCAAGATGAGAGCATTCTTGTGCGACGAAAATGGAGCATGACCAAACTATACAATTTTGTAGGGATGAACTTTCTTTAGCCATGCTATTTTGAAAAGACATGATTACTTTGTTAGTATGCTTGAAGTATTACTATTTCTTATGTCAATATGAGCTTTTATTTTGAATCATTTGGATCTGAACATTCATGCACAATAAAGGAAATTACATTAAGGATTATAGCTAGCATTCCACATCAAAAATTCTGTTTTTATCATTTACCTACTAAAGGACGAGCAGGAATTAAGCTTGGGGATGCTTGATACGTCTCCAACATATCTATAATTTTTGATTGTTCCATGCTATTATATTACCCATTTTGGATGTTTATGGGCTTTACTTTACACTTTTATATTATTTTTGGGACTAGCCTACTAACCGGAGGCCCAACCCAAATTGTTGTTTTCTTGCCTATTTCAGTGTTTTGAAGAAAAGGAATATCAAACGGAGTCCAAACGGAATGAAACCCTTGTGGGCCCCTCGTGGATCCCCTGATCGACTAGTTTCGCCTATATATGTCCATATACCCTAAAAACATTGGGGAACACAATAGATCGGGAGTTCCGCCGCCACAAGCCTCTGTAGCCACTAAAAACCAATCGGGACCCTGTTCCGGCACCCTGCCGGCGGGGGGATCCCTCACCGGTGGCCATCTTCATCATCCCGGCGCTCTCCATGACGAGGAGGGAGTAGTTCACCCTCGGGGCTGAGGGTATGTACTAGTAGCTATGTGTTTGATCTCTCTCTCTCTCTCGTGTTCTGGAGGTGATACGATCTTGATGTATCGCGAGCTTTGCTATTATAGTTGTATCTTATGATGTTTCTCCCCCTCTACTCTCTTCTAATGGATTCAGTTTTCCTCTTGAAGTTGTCTTGTCGGATTGAGTCTTTAAGGATTTGAGAACATTTGATGTATGTCTTGCCGTGCGTACCTGTGGTGACAATGGGATACTCACGTGATCTACTTGATGTATGTTTTGGTGATCAAATTGCGGGTTCAATGAACTTATGCATAGGGGTTGGCACACGCTTTTGTCTTTCCTCTCCGGTAGAATCTTTGGGGCACTCTTTGAAGTACTTTGTGGTGGTTGAATAGATGAATCTAAGATTGTGTGATGCATATCGTATAATCATGCCCACAGATACTTGAGGTGACATTGGAGTATCTAGGTGACATTAGGGTTTTGGTTGATTTGTGTCTTAAGGTGTTATTCTAGTACGAACTCTAGGATAGATCAAACGGAAAGAATAGCTTCATGTTATTTTACTACGGACTCTTGAATAGATCGATCAGAAAAGATAACTTTGAGGTGGTTTCGTACCATACAATAATCTCTTCGTTTGTTCTCTGCTATTAGTGACTTTGGAGTGACTCTTTGTTGCATGTTTAGGGATAGTTATATGATCCAGTTATGTTATTATTATTGAGAGAACTTGCACTAGTGAAAGTATGAACCTTAGGCCTTGTTTCCTAGCATTGCAATATCGTTTACACTCACTTTTATCATTAGTTACCTTGTTGTTTTTATATTTTCAGATTACAAAAACATATATCTACCATCCATATTGCACTTGTATCACCATCTCTTTGCCGAACTAGTGCACCTATACAATTTACCATTGTATTGGGTGTGTTGGGGACACAAGAGACTCTTTCTTTGGTTGCAGGGTTGTTTGAGAGAGACCATCTTCATCCTACACCTCCCACGGATTGATAAACCTTAGGTCACCCACTTGAGGGAAATTTGCTACTGTCCTACAAACCTCTGCACTTGGAGGCCCAACAACGTCTACAAGAAGAATTTTGTGTAGTAGACATCAAGTACAAGTGCTTGAGATAGTGGCAGAGGAGTAGAACAACACAAGGCAGGCAATTCATGTGTACGTCGTGTGCACAGAGGGTTGACCCTGTGGGCACGGGGGTCAAATACCCCGTGGACACGGGGGTTGCCCAGCAGCAGCCACTTCCAGATCGAGATCTGGGAGTGGGTGTAGCAGAGAAACCATAAGACCTATGTGCCTGGATTCGTCCTACACAAGAGGATCAACTATCCTATACTAGTGAAACCCTAGAAACCCTAAAATCTGGATAGGCATCCATGGAGGAAAAAGATGAAGAGGGGAGAAGGACCTACCGGAGGAGGAGCCCATCCCGAGGGATTTCCACGGAGCAAGGAGCCCGACGTCGCCTGGAGGAGCTTTGGCGAGCGGAGGCGACGTCGGCGGTCCTGGAGGCTTCCTAGGGAGTGGAGGGGGCGACTGGCTGGGAATGAACCCAAGCACCCCCACGCCCCACCTCTTCAGGGCCTAGAACCGCAGACCCCGTGCGCATGGGCTAAGTGAACCCCGTGCGCACAGGGGTCCCGTGCGCACGGTACAGAGCCCATGGGCACTGGGGCCCCGTGCGCACGGTACAAGCCCGTGGACACGGGGTACTCAGGAATTTGGAACAGAGGTAATTTTTGAAGGTATGCCTGAGTGTCAACTCTTACCAACACTTTTCAAATCATCTTGGTCTATGTTTCCGAATAAGTCGCGAGGGAATAGCTATCACTAGGAGAAGGGTATATATGGAGCACTTGTACAAGAAGAGAAAGGACACATAGCAAAACAAAACACAGAGAAAAACAGAAGAAGGCCAAAAACACGACACACAAGAAAACAAACACAACCCTCAAAGGAGGGCAGTGGCCGAGGCCACCATGTTTGAGTTTGTTTGGTATGGCACCACGAAGATATGAACCTTGGGCCCAAGACAAACACTCATCTTTGAAGCACAAGTGCCACCTACAAGTGGCTAATGTGAAAGATTTTGTTCGATTTATGCACTTCTAGGATAAGATCACTCATGAGTTGAGCTAGCTCCCCCTAGACATGTGCCTACATCTAAGCAAGATATTATATGAGTATGTGTGCATGAGCAAGAATTTCAACCCAAGTTACTTATATCCATGTTATTTAGCTCATGCCTTAACTCATGGAATCTTGCTTCTTCAAGTGGCTTGGTGAAGATATCAGCTAGTTGATTCCCGGTGTTTACATGAAGTAGTTAAATGTTTCCCTTGGCCACATGATCCCTAATGAAGTGATGACGAATCTCAATATGCTTGGTCTTGCTGTGTTGTACCAGGTTCTCGGCGATCTTGATTGCACTTTCATTGTCGCACCAAAGAGGTACTTTGTCACATTTGACACCATAATCCATTAAAGTTTTCCTCATCTATAATAACTGAGCACAACAACTTCCGGCGGCAATGTACTCGGCTTCATCCGGGAGAGATATACAATTTTGCTTCTTTAATGACCAACTTACCAAAGATCTCTCGAGAAATTGAAATGAACCGTAAGTTGACTTGCGGTCAACCTTGTCTCCGGCCCAATCTGAATCTGAGTATCCCATTAAATCGAAAGATGATCCTTTGGGCACCAAAGGCCCAAGTTTGGAGTATGAACCAAATATCGAAGGATTCTTTCTCACTACCGAATAGTGGCTCTCCTTAGGAGCGGATTGAAATCTTGCACACATACACACACTCAACATAATATCCGATCTAGATGCACAAACGTAAAGCAAGGAACCGATCATAGAGCGATATACCTTTTGATCCACTTCTTTACCATTGGGATCAAGATGAAGTTGGCCATTGGTGGGCATGGGTGTCTTCATGGGTTTTACATCTTGCATTTTGAACCTCTTGAGCATGTCTTGAATATAAAGAGATTGGTTGATGAAGGTTCCTCCTCTCAATTGCTTCACTTGAAAACCGAGGAAGAACTTCAACTCTCCCATCATGCTCATAGCAAATTCCTTAGTCATAAGATTGTCAAACTTAATGTTAATAGCATGGTTAATGAATCCAAAGATAATATCATCAACATATACTTGGCACACAATCAATTCTCCTTTTACTATTTTTGTGAAGAGAGTGGAATCTATTACCCCGATTTGGAACCCTTCTCGCTTAGGAACACCGTAAGATGATCATACCAAGCACAAGGTGCTTGTTTAAGTCCATTAGCGCCTTATGGAGTTCATAAACGTGAGAGGGGTGATCGGGGTCTTCGAAACCGGGAGGTTGCTTGACATACACCAACTCCTTAAGAGGACCATTAAGAAATGCACTCTTCACATCCATTTGATATAATTTAAAATCATGATGAGAGGCGTATGCAAGCAAGATGCAAATGGATTCAAGGCGGGCAACGGGGGCAAAAGTTTCACCAAAGTCCAAACCTTCAACTTGGGTGAAACCTTGTGCCACAAACCTTGCCTTTTTCCTTATTACTTGTCCATGTTCATCTTGTTTGTTCTTGAAGATCCAGTTTGTCCCAATGACATTATGATGCTCTTTGGGTCTTTCCACAAGGGTCCACACTTTGTTGCGGGTGAAGTTGTTGAGTTCTTCATGCATGGCATCTACCCAATCCGGATCGTCAAGAGCATCTTCTACCTTAAGGGGCTCAACACAAGAGACAAACGAGTGATGCTCACAAAATTTTGTCAAATGCCTACGAGTAGTTACCCCCTTTTTTATGCTTCCATAGATGTTCTCGGTGAGATGTTGAAGATGCTTTAGCTTGCGGCCACTTTTGCTCTTTGATTGCAAGCTCTTCTTCACTTGGTTTTGGACTTGATGAAGAAGCTTGTCCTTGAGATTTTTTTAGCCTTGGGGACACCCTTCTCTTTGCAACCACAAGTTCTTGTTCATTGGGAAGAGACGATGATAAAGAACCTTGTGATTGGGTTTGATCTTGATCTTGATCACGAACTTGAGCTTGATCTCGAGCCTCAATAATTGGTTCTTCACCATTTGAATGAGCTTGCCCTTGATCTTGCTCGGGAATATGAGGGACTTGATCTTGTTCTTGGATAGGTTCATGATCTCCCATAGCATCTTGTACAAGTGGTGGCGGTGATGACTTCCCTTGTGGAGACTCCACAAGAGGGGATCTTACTCCTTCTTCTACTTGGACTTGAGGTGTTTCTTGTGGAAGAATGTGGCCTATCCCCATCGTCCTTATAGCTTGTGAAGGAGCCTCATCACCTACAACACTAGGAACAATTTGCTCCACACGGGAACAGTTATCTTCATCAAACTCCACATTTCCCGTTTCCTCAATGCATCCGGTGGATTTGTTCAGAACTCGGTAAGCATGAGAGTTTGATGCATATCCAACAAATATGCTCTCATAAGTTCTAGGCTCAAACCTAGCTAACCAGGATTTGTTGTTTAGAATGAAACACTTACAGCCGAATACCTAAAAGTATTTGCCGTTAGGCTTTCTCCCGATTAGAAGTTCATATGGGGTCTTGTTCTTGAGCTTGCGAAATAAAGCCGGTTTGAAGCATGAAACGCGGTGTTAATGGCTTCAGCCCAAAGCTTGTATGAAGACTTGTACACGTCAAGCATGGTCCTAGCCATCTCAATAAGGGTCCAATTCTTTCTCTCTGCAACACCATTTTGTTGGGCAGTATATGGCACACATATTGATGCTTTATCCCTTCTTCACTCAAGATTTCATCCATCGTGTAGTTCTTGAACTCGGTGCCATTGTCACTTCGAATTGCCTTGATCTCAAATTAATGTTGATGTTGAGCTTCTTTGGCAAAGTTGATGAAGGTTTCTTGAGTTTCATCTTTGGTCTTGAGAAAGAACACTGAAGTATATCTTGTGAAGTCATCAACAATGAGAAGGAAATACCTCCTCCCTGCCAAACTATCATAATTTGGAGGCCCAAAAAGATCCAAGTGGATAAGCTCAATGGGCCTCAAGGTGGTGATGATAGTCTTCACTTTATGAGCTTTTTCATGTAGTTTTCCGGCAATGCAACCACTACAAGGACGATCTTTGGCAAAAGACACATTGATTAGTCCAAGGATGTGCTCCCCCTTTAAGAGAGCTTGTAAATTTCTCATGCCAACGTGGGCTAGTCATCGGTGCCATAGCCACCCCATGTCGGCCTTGGCCATTAGGCATGTTGCAAGATGAGTTTTCTCTTTTGAGAAATCAACCACATAAAGGTTGTCTTCAACGCCCAACAAAGACCACTTTGAGATTGCTTCTCTTAAAGACAGTCACATGGAATTCACCGAAATGAGAATCATAACGGGCACGTGCCAATTGAATAGTTGAAAGTAAATTGTAGTGAAGGGATTGGACAAGCATGACATTTGAAAGTGAGGAATCATTAGAGATTACCACCTTGCCCAAACCCAACTTGCTATTGTTACCAAAAGATATGCTCGAAGTGGCCTTGAGTGAATCAACGAACTTCACAAGCATCTCCGTTTCTCCAGTCATATGATTGGTGCATCCACTATCGATCGCGCATTGTTTTCCACCGCAGATATATTCCTACAAGAATCAAGCTTTAGTTCGAAGAGGCCATGAGTGAGGGCAATGAGGTCACCTTTGAAAACCTTGGAACTAGTCACAAGGAACTCATGTTTGTTAACAAGTCTCATGTGATCAACTAGAAGCTTTTCAACACCAACATTAAGAGCATATTTATTCTCAAGAGCAAGTTGCAAAGCATCATTGGTTTTAACAAAGTCAATTTGATGAGCTAACAATGCTTCCTCAAGAGGTGCTCTCATGACACTTGAGGGAGTCCTGGATTAAGGGGTCCTCGGATAGCCGGACTATATACGATGGCCGGACTGTTGGACTATCAAGATACCAGATTGAAGACTTCGTCCCGTGTCCGGATGGGACTCTCCTTTGTGTGGAAGGCAAGCTCGGATATTATGATATGTAGATTCCCTTCTCTGTAACCGACTCTGTGTAAACCTAGCCCTCTTCGGTGTCTATATAAAATGGAGGTGTCGGGGAGGCTGATCGTACCCGCGGACACCTATGGGGCCGGCGGACCGGGCCCCTTGTGGTTCGGAGGGGGGCGGAGATCGCACGAAGAGCGGATCGAGGCGAGGCACAGGAGCAGTAACGAAGAGCAGATCGAGGCGAGGCACACGAGAAGTTTACCCAGCTTCGGAGCTCTCCGGAGAGATAAAACTCCTACTGCTGCTTGTTTGATCTATTGTGTTCTTGCTAGGGAGCAATGAGAGCTACAAAAGCTAACATGAGTGTCTCTGGTCTCGAGTGGGTCGAATGAACCGAACCAGCCGAACCTGCGGAACCTCACGAACCCTTTCTACGTTGCACCCTGGCCTCCTTTTATATGCTCAAGGGGTCTCCGACAGGTGGCAACATAGACGAGGGTACAAATGTAAAAACAGGAGTTGGTACACCTACTTGAACAGTGTACAGTGCAAAATACCTAACTCTGACGGCAAGGGACAAAAGCAATAAATGCCCGTCGTTGTCGCCCAAACAGTGTAACAGGGGCCGTCAGGTGTGCCTCCGCTCGCCACGATGGCGAGCCTATCAGCGCCGCTTATCGCTGCTCTCCGCTGGCTGCACAGCCGCTCGACACGCGCGCACGGAACGGTCCCATGGCGACACGTCGCTGGGTGAGCTGGAGCGGAGACGGAGAGAGGTTGCATGCCGCGGCAAGCGCCTTGCCGCGGCCGAATCCTTGTCGCGCCCGGAGACTTGTCGCGCTCCGAGCCTTCCCGGCAAGCTTATCTTGTCGGGGCCTTGTCTTCTGCGTGCCTGGAGTGGCCTTCCCGACAAGCTCCTCTTGTCGGGGCCTTGTCTTCTCAATCAAATACTTTGTTCTTGAATGGCTTCAAGGAAGCCGCGGAGGATCTTGGCGGTGACGAGGCAAGCCTTGCCGCGGGGTGCTGCAACTGTCCGTGCACGAGTACGGGATACTAGGGTACCCCTACTCTAGTACACCGACAGGAGCCCCCGGGCCTGGGCCGTACACGGTGCCGAGCGCTTGTCGGGCCAGGCCCAGAACTGTGCACGGACACGCGCGGCCTCGACCACGTCGCAACTCGCCCCGGACCCACCACGATCCCCACTAACGGCACGCACCGGACGTGGCGTCGTGCGAGAGATCGTGGGCACGGTCATGGGGGGTTCTTTATTGATATAAGCGGAACGTCCGCCCCCTCCTCCCCTTTATAAGCGGAGGAAACAGAGGCAGGCCGACCACCCCTGCCATTGTTGTCTTGTCAAGAAACCACCGCCGCTCCCCTCGTCTTCTCCGGTGCAAAGAGAGCAGCCGCCCCCTTCTTTCGCCGCAAGAAGCACACTCACCGCCGTCGACCTCCTCCGCCTCCTCGCCATGGCTCAAGGCCGATAAGGAGAAGGGCGTCAAGTCGGCCGAGGCGCAGCGGCTCGCGGCGCTGCGCAAGGAGCGAGCCATCTTCCCCCCGCAGCTCGGCGCACGGGAGCTGCGGGACGTCTTCTACCTTTTCTGGTCGACGGAGACCCGTGCGCATCCGCGCACGAGGGTGCTCCCCGCTTCCGCGGCTGATCTGGCCCCAACAGTGTACCCTTTCTTCGCCATTTTCTTCTATTGCGGTCTTTGCCCGCCGTTTTCCGAGTTCTTTTGTGACATAATGAACACCTTTAGCCTCCGCCTCCTTGATTTCACCCCAACGCCGTCTTGACCATGGCGGTTTTCGCATTGTTGTGCGAAAACTTTGTCGGAGTCCACCAACATGGCACTCTTCCGCCATTTCTTTGTTCCCAGCGTCGAGAGAGGAGAGCCACTTGCCGGGAATAGCCTGGGTCTCTAGGATCGGCAAGAAAGAGGCCTACCTAGAGGGGAGTTCCGGAACAAGTGGGAGGTGGAGAGCCAACTGGTGCTGGGTCGAGAGGAGGACCCACAGCCCTTCACCGCCGTCATAAACCCCAATTGCGCTGCTGCAAGGATTGGAGTAACTTGGCGCCGGAGGATGCGAGGCTGAAGATAGCTGCGACCCAAATTCTGCGCCTCGGGCTTGCCGGTTAACTGTTGGCTAGCTTGGCGCAGAACTTCATTCGCCGCCAGACGCTTCCCTTGCAGGAAAGGAGGAGGCCTGCTTGGGAGTTCGAATCTGGCGGACATCATGAGGCTGCGCCCGCCTGAATTGGAACTTCACTATCATGGAGCTGGACTCGGTGCTGCTCGAGCTGTTCAAGAACGACCCCGAACATCCAGAGTGGTTCAGGTTGCCGCGGGGGGTCGTCCCATTGTGCAACAACTCGGCGCTCGATCGCATCCGCGCCATGATGCCACTGTGCGACTCCCACGGGATCGTCCCGACCTGGCAGGAGCCCCCCGACGAGGTCGTGCAGCAATTCTTCGACGATTTGCAAGAAGTGCCGATCCGCGCCGACGAGCAGAAGAGGCTCACCCGCGACACCACCGAACAGGAGATGGCGAGGATCGCCACCGTGGTGGAGGAGGCGGCATCGGCCGCGCTACCGGAGCCTTCGGGTTCACCATGGAGGAGGCGGAGGCGGCGAAGGCGGCAAGCCTTGCCGAGCGAGGGGAGGTCGCCGGCGAGGCGAGCTCGTCGGGACCGAGGCTGGGTCGAGTGGACCCGCCGAGGGCGCTTCTTCCCCACCGCCAAGCGACTTGCCGCAAGCGGAGCCCCCTGCTCCGCCGAGGAGGCGTCTACGCAGGGTCGGAGACGAGTCGGGCGCAGATCGCCCACAAGAAAGCGCTGGCCGACGCGCTTCCACCGCGGCAAGCGAGGTTGCAGCTGAGCGCCCCAAACCGCAGCGACAACTGGGTGGAATCTTCTCAGCCGCCGACGCCCGCTTAAGCGGCCAAGAGAGCCCACTCCCCGCCTCATCGCACCAAGGCGGGCCGGAGTTTGACTTCTCCGCGCTCAGCTCCGAGGAGGAAGGCGAAGAGTAAGCTCTTGAGACTTGTGCTTGTATTTCTTCAATTTTTATTGCTTCATCTTGAATCTGATTTGCTTCGTTCTGGACTCTTTCTTTTTCAGGACACTGGCCCAGAGAGCGGCGAAGAGGGCCAAGATCCCGACGATCGTCGTTGAGGACGATTCTCCCGTGGCGACAGGGGACGCGTCCGAGACCGCCTTGCCGGACCTGGCGACCCTTCCTCTGAGCAGCCCCTAGCACAGCCCCCAGAGTAAGTGTGCGGTTTTCTCCTTACTATTAGGTGTGCAGGGGTGCCCTTTCTTCGTTGATTTCTGACTGTTTGTTTGCGTAGGAGCAGAGCAGCCTCATCAGGAGGGCTCGGAAGCCGCCTCTGAGATCCTGCCCGCTGCCATTACGCCGCCAAGGGAGGACTCCCCGGCAAGGGAGCTCCCTCCGACAAGGGAGGCCACCCCGGCAAGGGAGGCCACTCCGGCAAGGGAGGCTACCCCGGCAAGGGACGGCGCCAGCGACCCTCCAGTGGTCGAGGCCATGGCTGCGGATCCCATTGCAGGTAACTCCCTTACGCGAAAATCTCCCTCGGGCTTGCTTTCTTTTGCTTCTCTTTTTTGAATATCTGCTTGACTGCTCTTTCTTCGTCTAACGCAGACCCAATGGAGGTCGAGGCCGCCGGCGAGGAGGAAACGCGCGGCAACACCGACGAGGCCGCCGTTGAAGAAGACGAGGTCGTCATCGTGGAGGAAGAGGCCGTCACCGACGAGCCTGTTGGCGAGGAGGCCATCGAGGCTGCCGACGCAGAGGCCGGCGAGGGGTCGGACGGTCGTACTGACGGCCCTGATGCCGCAGGAGCGGCAAGCGCTACACCGACCGACTTCCCGCCGCCAAGGGCGCCAGTTCGAGGAGCCCCAGCCCGGTGCCTACCAAGGCCGGCGGCGTCTTCATCAAGCTCCCCTGGAGCCGAGCCTGTGGCGCCCGAGGGCGAGACCTTCAACGGCGAAGCTACTCGCCTCATTGCTGGTTGACGCTGGTGGACGCGCTTAGCAGCAGCAGAGCGAGTCCGAGGAGGAGCAGCCGAAGAGGCTGTTGTCGCTCTACCGCGCCGCCAAAGCCAAGTTAGAGACCCGGAAGCCCTTGTCGCGAGGGCGGGAGCGGACATGGAGAAGCGCCCGAGGAGCTCCGAGCCCCAACAAAGAAGCCCTCCACGATGTGGCGGACGCTGGGCGCAGTCAGAGGAGCGCACGGCCTTCATCCTTGAGAAGGCGCGGTGATGAAGAGCAGCGCTGGCTGCCGAGAAGCTTCGCCGCCAGAAAGCGAATGGGCGCAGCGGAAGGTCAATCTGGACAGCCACGAAGAGGACCTTGCAGCGAGAGTCGCTTGGCGGGCGCTCAGAAGCGGCGACGCCGCCGCAACCGCCGAGGCCGCCAAGGAAGAGCTGAAGACGAAGGTGGCACAGCTGGAGGCCACCCTCAAGAAGAGCGTGGCGAGAGCTTGCCGTGCTCAAGCGTGAGCGCTGAGAAGGAAGCCTACACCCTTGGCGAAGCTGCAGAGCCGTCTCACCGACAGGGCCAAGGAGCTCGACGCCAAGGATTCCAAGGCGGATCTGGAGTTGAGCTGACCACTCTGACGCAGACGTTGGATGGCGCCAGAGAGCGGGAGGTGGGCTTGTTGGAGGCGATCAAGGCCAAGGAGGAGCTGCCGGCGAATGCCGTCTCCGTCCAGAACACCTTGAGGGAGAGCGTGGAACACTGGACCGAAGGTCTTGTGGACACCGCCGCCGACATCCACAACGAGCTGATGGAGCTGGGGATGGCAGACCTTATGCATTCTCCGACGAGCATCTCCAACCCAGCGCCAAGCTCAGCTTATTCTTCAAAGGCGTGGCGACGGGCCTCCAGCGTCTCCGAGAAGAGGTCCCGAAGCAGCTGGCCGAGGAATCACGCCAGGTCTGTGCAGGGGCCCTCGAGAAGGTGTTGATGAAGGTGGCCTTCCGCAACCCGGGCCTCAACCTTAACGGCGTCCTCAGATCCTTGCCGCCCGAAGCCAACGTGGAGGAGCTCAAAGCCCTTGTCACACCCATTGTGGACAAGGTGAACAAGATCAAGCGGATTGAGGCGACCCGCGTGGACTAGGCCGCCAGGCCTTATCTTTCCCTTGTCATTGCTGATCATGTTTAGAAAACTTTGTTAGATCAGCGACAAGTTATTCTGTAATATACTCTATCTTAGGTGAATCGATCAATGCAACGTTATTTCCTCTACTTCATTTCTTCCTTTGTGCGTTTCTGCATTACGCATTTAGGGGACTTGTCGGTGCGGGCACTTTTTATCATGAAGTCTTTGAGTGCGAACGTCGGCCTTCTTGGCGGTGCCGCCTCCGACAAGCAACTTTGCCGCGACTAGCCGCAGCTCACTTAAGTTGTTGAGCGGACTCGAAACAAAGTAAGGGCGCGACTAGCCGGCGAGTTGGTTCCTCTGTGCACAGGTTCTCCATACAAAGTACTATCGTTCGAGGAGGATAACTTAAAAATTTAAAATTGATTGCTCAAACTTTGGCAACTTAGCTTTTACATCTCTTGCTTCCCGATGAGGTGAAACTTCCTCGGCGATGCCTGGTCCATAGTATTATCTCCTCCTCCCCTGGTTAACTTGTGCGCGAGGGAGCCTCCCTTTCTTTGAGAAAAGAAAAGAAGAGGAAATAACGTTATGGAGCCCAGCGGCTCGATTCTGCTTACCGGGTGTGGTGGCTGCACAAAGTGTTAGCCAAAACATGCAATAAAATGATGAAAGCACGAATTTGACAAGCTGTGCGCAACACATGAGCTTTACTGATGCACGGGGTCTCCGCCCGGCTTTGTACAAAGGATTACATGCAACTGCGGCAAGACTTGTACAAAAGATGGTTGCCGGAACGGATTCTGACAACCGCGCCCTATGGGTAAAACTTACGAAGATGCTCAATGTTCCAGGAGTTGCTCACCGGAATGCCATCTTCGGTCTCAAAAGACAGCCAGGCCTAGTGACTCGTTTCACCCGATAAGGGCCTTCCCACTTCAAGGCCAACTTGTTTGAATTCTTGGCGGACTGAACGCACCGAAGAACAAGGTCGCCTTCCTCGAGACTTCTGGCATGAACCCTGCGGAAATGGTAGCGACGCAGAGCTTCTTTGGTAGCGGCGGCTCGCGACAATGACTGAAGACGATCCTCCTCGAGGAGCAGCGCGTCATCTTGTCGCAGCTGCTCTTGCTCAAGCTCATCATAAGGGAGTACTCGAGGCGATCCGTATACGAGTTCCGTGGAGAGAACTGCCTCTGCTCCATAGACTAGAGCAAAGGGTGTCTGGCCAGTGGCTCGATTTGGCGTCGTCCTGATCGACCAAAGAACCACTGGCAGCTCCTCGATCCAGTTTCTTCCGCACTTGTGCAGCACGTCGAAAGTTCTGGTCTTGAGCCCGCGCAACACTTCAGCATTTGCCCTCTTCGCTTGACCGTTGCTTCTCGGGTGAGCAACGAAGCAAAAGCAGACCTTGGCACCAAGGTCTTGGACGTCTTGCATGAAGGTGCGACTTCGTGAATTGTGTGCCGTTGTCGGTGATGATCCGGTTAGGGATTCGAAGCGACAAACAATTGACACGAAGAACTTGATTGCCGATCGTATGTCACCTTCCTCACTGCTTCCACTTCCGGCCACTTTGTGAACTTGTCGATGGCGACGTACAAGTACTCAAAGCCCCGACAGCTTCGGGGAAGGGGCCGAGATGTCGAGCCCCGCATCAAAAATGGCGGGATAAAGGGATCGTCTGGAGAGCTTGAGCTGGCTGGTGTATCTGTTTGGAATGGGCCGCACGCTTCACACTTGGTTACTCGTGCGATTGCATCACGGAGGGCTGTCGGCGGAAGAAACCTTCTTGGAAAGCTTTGCGGCAAGTGCTCTTCTTGCGCCAATGTGGTGACCACATATGCCTCCATGTATCTTCGCCAACAGCTTACATCCATCTTCCACAGGAATACACTTCAATTTCACGCCATTGAGTCTTCTTACATGCGGTATGCTGTCGACAAACTGGTACATACTTGACTGCCGGGCTACTCTTTCCGCTTCTTCTTGCTCTTCGGAAGTTCTCTGTCTCAAGGAAATGGACAATCTGCTGCGCCCATCTTTGGAGCTTGCGGCTCGACAACAAGGACTAAAGGCACATCTGCTGCGGAACATCAACTTCCACGGCGAGAGCACTGCGGCCCTCTTTGAGCTAGGTGCTCCCGACAAGCTTGCCGGAGCAAAACTTGTCGGGAGCGTCTGCTAACGAAACAAACCACGGGTGCAGCCCCAGACTGCTCCTCGGCCTTGTTGGTGTTGATCTTGGGGACCTTTGCAACGCAGCGGCTTGAGGAAGCTCTAGGAAAGTAGTCACCAGAGGCCAACTTCCTCTTCTTGCTTTGTCCTGTTGACGGTGTTACGGTTGGCTAAGTCAGCTTGAGCACGAAAATCCCTGGTTCCACAGGCAACTTAAGCGCGGCACACTTTGACAGGCCGTCAGCAATATCATTCTGAGCTCTTGAAACATGTTCCATTTGCAGGCCGTCAAAGTGCTCTTCTAACTTCCTCACTTCATCAACGTAGGCTTCCATCAACGGACTCTGGTAATCTTTGTTCACTTGTCGGACGACAAGTTGCGAGTCACCCCTGACAATAAGAGCAGCCACGCAACCGGCAAGTCTTCGTACATCCTTGACGCGCTTTGGTGCTTCAATCTGCTCAATGGCCTTGATCTTGTCGGGGTTGGCTTCAATCCCTCGCTGAGACACGAAGAACCCGAGAAGCTTGCCGGAAGGGACTCCAAACACGCACTTCTCGGGGTTGAGCTTGAGGTTGATCTTGCGCAGATTTGCAAAGGTCTCGTCCAGATCTTGAACCAGAGTTGCTTTGTCCTTGCTTTTGACCACTACGTCATCCATGTAGGCTTCTACATTTACGTGCATTTGCGGCTCAAAAGCGTCATGGACTACCCTTGCAAATGTTGAACCAGCATTCTTCAAACCGAAAGGCATCCGTATGAAGCGATATGTGCCACATGGTGTGATGAATGCGGTCTTCTCCTCATCTTCTTCAGCCATGAAGATCCGATGGTATCTCGAGTATGCATCAAGAAGCGAAAGCAAATCACATCCGGTAGTGGAGTCAACAATCTGGTCAATGCGCCGCAAGGGAAATGGATCTTTGGGACAAGCTTTATTAACATCCGTGAAGTCAATACAAAGTCTCCATTTCCCATTTGCTTTGGCGACGACTACAGGATTGGCCAACCACGAGGGATGGAGCACTCCTCGACAAGGCCTGCTGCTTCCGGTTTCTTGATCTCTTCGGCTATGAATTCTTGGCGCCCACCGCTTGCTTCCCCGACTTTTTGCTTGACGGGTCACAAGATGAGGATTAAAAACGGCCAAAGCGGTGCTCAATCACTTTCTGGGAACACCGGGGATGTCGACGGTTGCCATGCAAACATGTCGACATTCGCCCATGAGAAAGCAACGGCCGCGCCTTCCTATTTGGGGTCGAGAGAGGCAGCGACGGTGAAGGTACCACCAGTGCCGTTCTCCTTGGCGGGCACCTTCTTGGTCTTCGGTGAGCCACCATCTTCTTGCACTTGCCGGTGGAGCTCGATGGTGCGTCCTCGACGGTAGCGCAGCACTCCGAAGAGGTGCGCTTGCCGGAGTCGGCATCAGAGCCCTTGCCGGACTTGGACTTGGTCTTCTTTCCCCCGGGAGCTTCAGCGGCAAGTGCATGGCAATCTGTTGCGGCTGCTGCATCCCGGAAGATCTTGTCGGCACAGATAAGGGCATCCTTCTTGTCAACATGGACAGAGATGACGCTTATCGGGCCTGGCATCTTGAGTAGGTTGTAGGCGTAGTGAGAGGCTGCCATGAACTTGGCAAGTGCTGGACGGCCAAGTATCCCATTGTAGGGCAATGGGAAATCGGCAACGTCGAATGTAACCCTCTCGATCCTGAAGTTCAGCTCGCTGCCAAATGTGACCGCAACGTAATCTTCCCCTTGACTTGCTCCTTCCGGATTGATTCCTTGGAAGGTACCGGTCTCTTCGAGCTCATTGTCGTGGATTTGAAGCTTACGGAGCACCGCGGAGGAGATCAGATTCAAGCCGGCCCGCCGTCAACTAACATTTTGTGACCTTGAGGTTGCAGATGGTTGGAGAGACCAACATCGGCAAGCACCCGACCGCGATTATGCGATCGGGTGGTCCTCAATATCAAAAATGATAGGCGTCTTTGGACCATTTCGAGGCTTGCGTGACTCTACGGATGGTTCCGCTGCATTGACCTCCGCATCCATTGCTTGAGTTGGCGGTGGGAGGTATGCGAAGCACCTCCGTCAACGCAGAAGAACCTCGTGGCTTTCGAAACTCCTGCCGTCGGCGCTGCGTCCTCCATATCTTCATCGCCGTCCTCATCTTCATCCTTGTCGCGGCCGCGGGGAGGTCGATCTCCTTGTCGCTGCTTGGCCTTGCCGTGGCGTCCTCCCCGGCCGGGACGTTTCTTGCTTGCTCCCCTAGCACCTTCCTGGGCCTTCTCCTTGTCGCGCTGCTCGTACTCATCCCTCTGCTATTCGACAAGCTGCTCGACCTTCTTGCAGCTCTGGAGGTCGTGGCCCTTGGTGCGATGGATCTTGCAAGATCGCTTGCGGAGCTGTCACGCTTGTCGGCGGCCGCCACCGACCGGTGGTTGGCGTCGTAACAACCTCCTTGCCGGAGCCGCCAGCCTTGGCGTTCTTGTCGCCACCTCCGTTGTCGGACTGCTCAACAGCTAGCACTTCTCTGGCCTTCTTCTTCCTGTTTCCTCGCCGCCGGCCCTTCTTTGCCGGGGCGGTGTCCTCACTGTCAGATCCTGCTTCCGCATTATCTCCTGGGAGTCTCCTCCCTTCCTCGGTAGCGTGCACACTTGTCGGCCAAGGCGTACAGCTCACCGGCGTCCTTGACTTTGCACATCGCCATCTCCTCCCTCATCCTGCGGTTCCGCACATTACGATGAAATGCGCTGGTCACCGCTGACAGGGTGGACGTATGGGATGTTGTAGTGCACACGGCTAAATCTCTGAATGAACTTGCGCAGGGACTCTCCCTCCTTCTGGGCGAGCAAGTGAAGGTCGCTCTCTTGGCCATGAGGTTTGTGGCCACCTGTGAAGGCGCCAACAAACTGATGACACAAGTCTTCCCAAGAGGATATGGAGCTGTCCGACAAGTGCATGAGCCAAGATTTGACGTTGGGCTTGAGCACGAGCGGGAAGTAGTTGGCGAGAATCTTGTCGTCCCGTCCCCCCGCAGCCTGCACCGCGATGGTGTAGATGCTAAGGAACTCCGACAGATGCGTCCTGCCATCATACTTCTCCGGCACGTCCGGTTTGAAGTTTTTCTGGCTGGGCCACTGGACTTGCCATAGCTCACGAGTGAACGCAGGGCAACCTACCGCGTACGGCAAGTCGCCTGGCCACTCCGGCGCGTGCATGTCAACAGAAGGCCCAGCGCGCTTGTCGGACTGACGTCGCGCTTCTCTTCGGCGCTCGATGCGAGTTCGAGCGTCCTCTTGTTGTCGCTCATGAAGAACTTGGCGCTGGTCGCGGCGAGCCCGCAGATCCGACGATGCAGTGGAGTCGCTGTCGAGGTGGATCCGTTGGGTCGGCGATCTTGGCCTTCTTGGCGTAGAGTGCACGGTGGTTGCACCTCCGACAGCCTCGTCGCCACCGGCTCGTGCCTTGTCGTCTCGCCGCCGCAACGATGGCGTTGGTTGCCATGAGCGTCGCCGTTAGCAAAGCCGATGAGGCTCGGATAGTGGCCCTCCACTCGTCGACCTTATCGGCCCGTTGGAGGGTAGTCGAGAGCAGCTGGGCTCTCGCCGTAGCTTCGCTGGAGTAGTGGGTGGCATTGGAGAATGGTGCGAGGAGCGGGACGCGCGGACTTCTAACTACGTTAGAAGGAAGCGGTGCCCGTCCGGCGACCGTATCTCACTCGTGCCCGACATGTTGGCGCGCATGCTGGTCTTGAGGGTCTCGATCCAACGAACGTATGGCGTTGTGAACGCCATTACGTTGTTGGTCTCGCGTCTCCTGAGATGGACGCGGGGGATGCGCGGACGCCGAGGTTTGCGCTGCCTTGTCCTTGGACTTGGCAACGTCGCGAGCACCTTTGTCGGCGCCCGTCCCTCCGCCAGCGTCTGCCCCACCACCCGTTTGCTGCAGTGAGGGTGGGTACGACGCGGACGGCTCTGCTGCCGCCGAAGCCTTCTTCTTCGGTGGCATGTTGAGGAAGATGTTGATGACGTTGCTCGCGTGAACGCCGGATCGGATTCGCACGGCCTCGACGCCCCCTACCTGGCGCGCCAAAGATGTCGGGGAGGCTGATCGTACCCGCGGACACCTATGGGGCCGGCGGACCGGGCCCCTTGTGGTTTGGAGGGGGGCGGAGATGGCACGAAGAGCGGATCGAGGCGAGGCACACGAGCAGTAATGAAGAGCGGATCGAGGCGAGGCACACGAGCAGTTTACCCAGCTTCGGAGCTCTCCGGAGAGATAAAACTCCTACTGCTGCTTGTTTGATCTATTGTGTTCTTGCTAGGGAGCAATGAGAGCTACAAAACCTAACGTGAGTGTCTCTGGTCTCGAGTGGGTCGAATGAACCGAACCGGCCGAACCTGCGGAACCTCGCGAACCTGCGGAACCTCGCGAACCCTTTCTACGTTGCACCCGGGCCTCCTTTTATATGCTCAAGGGGTCTCCGACAGGTGGCAACATAGACGAGGGTACAAATGTAAAAACAGGAGTTGGTACACCTACTTGAACAGTGTACGGTGCAAAATACCTAACTCGACGGCAAGGGACAAAAGCAATAAATGCCCGTCGTTGTCGCCCAAAGCGATGTAATGAGGGCCGTCAGGTGCGCCTCCGCTCGCCACGATGGCGAGCCTGTCAGCGCCGCTTATCGCTGCTCTCCGCTGGCTGCACAGCCCCTTGACACGCGCGCACGGAACGGTCCCATGGCGACACGTCGCTGGGTGAGCTGGAGCAGAGACGGAGAGAGGTTGCATGCCGCGGCAAGCGCCTTGCCGCAGCCGAATCCTTGTCACGCCCGGAGACTTGTCGCGCTCCGAGCCTTCCCGGCAAGCTTATCTTGTCGGGGCCTTGTCTTCTGCATGCCTGGAGTGGCCTTCCCGACAAGCTCCTCTTGTCGGGGCCTTGTCTTCTTAATCAAATACTTTGTTCTTGAATGGCTTCAAGGAAGCCGCGGAGGATCTTGGCGGTGACGAGGCAAGCCTTGCCGCGGGGTGCTGCAACTGTCCGTGCACGAGTACAGGATACTAGGGTACCCCTACTCTAGTACACCGACAGGAGGGTTTAGTCCGTAGGACAACAACAATCATAATCATAGGCTAGCTTCTAGGGTTTAGCCTCCATGATCTCGTGGTATATCAACTATTGTAATACTCATATCATCAAGATCAATCAAGAGGAAGTAGGGTGTTACCTCCATCGAGAGGGCCCGAACCTGGGTAAAACATAGTGTCCCCTGCCTCCTGTTACCATTAGCCTTAGACGATAGTTCGAGACCCCCTACCCGAGATCCGCCGGTTTTGACACCGACATTGGTGCTTTCATTGAGAGTTCCACTTTGTCGTCACGATAAGGCTCGATGGCTCCCTCGATCATCTTCAATGATACGGTCCAGGGGGAGGTTTTCCTTCCCGAACAAATCTTCGTATTTGGCGGCTTCGTACTACGGGCCAACTCACTTGGTCATCTATAGTAGATCAATAGCTACGCCCCTGGCCGTCAGGTCAGGTTTGGAAGCTTAAACTATACTGCCGACATCCGTGGAGACTTGATCTTCGACGGATTCGAGCCCATGACAGGTGCGCTAAACAGTCACGACGGGCATGACTTTGATCTGCCGCTGGACAGTATTCGGGAGGTCGCGCCTGCGGGGGCACCGGGAATCAATCCGGAGGAGATCGTGCCTTCCGAGGGCGGGTGGATGGACCCCGCCACGAAAGCTGCACACTCATCGGCGTCGGAGCCGAACACATATTCCACCGCCTGTGAGAGTGGTGTCATCGGACCCTCGGACTCATCTCCGGCCATAGGATCCGAACCACGTGCATCCGTGACTATCGAATCTGATTGGGCACCGGTCATGGAGTTCACCGCCGCGGATATTTTTCAGCATTCGCCCTTGGGTGACGTGCTAGACTCATTAAGGTATCTTTCCTTATCGAGATATTCCTGGCCGAACTATGTCCGGCTCGAGTGGGAAGCGGAGAATTAAGAAATTCGTTCCCCACGCACCGCCCACTTAATAGCCACGGTTGATGACTTAACCGACGTGCTTGACTTCAACTCCGAAGACATCGACGGTATGAACGATGATGCAGGAGAAGAACAGGAACCACCGCCTATAGGGCGCTGGACAGCCACCTCCTCATATGATATATATATGGTGGACACACCAAAAGAAGGCGAGGGTGACGATGCAACGAAGGATAATCCCCTCAATAAGCCACCAAAGCGGCACCGTAGACGCCGCTCTAAATCCCACCACAGTAAAAATAGCGACAACAGCACAAGAAATAATAATACCCTGGTTGAATCCAAAGGAAGCGACGACCCCATGGACCCAGCGATGGAGCAGGATGAGCCAGGGACGATGAGCATAGTCCGGAGCCGACGTCAGATGACGCCGACCCCGAGGGTATAATTCACCAACCTGTCTCCGGGGAAGAGAACAGCCCGGACGATGATGCACTCATCATCCAAGAAACACTCTTGGAACAAGAGAACCTCCACAGAAGGCTTATCGCCACGGCGAGGAGCCTAAAGAAGAAGAAGAAAAGGCTTAAGGCCACGCAGGATACGCTCAACCGCAGGTGGAACAAAGTGCTCGACCCGGAAGAAAAATACGGCGACGATCATCACACAAAGGGCTATCCAAAGCGCAAGCTGCTGCCCGAGTTCGACGACGAGGCCATAGAGCCCATTCAGCCGAAAACGACCGATCAGCCGGACCGACCGCCCCGTGGCCGTGACAATACGGCTAATGATGTCGCACACAAGTCAGCACACGATTTACGTGAGCTCCTGGACGAAAAGTCCGGTTTGGCCAGATCCATCTACGGATCTAGGAAGCGCGCTCCGGCACAGGATCAGAGCTATCGAAACGATCACATTGATCGAACACTAGCTAGGAATCAGAGCCGAACACAACAACCGTCGACAGCATGCGACGACACGACCAAATACAGGGGTGCCGCACACCCCCTGTGCTTCACCGATGAGGTGCTGGATCATAAATTATCGGAAGGATTTAAACCCGTGAATGTAGAGGCATACGACGGAACTACAGACCCTGGGGTCTGGATCGAGGACTTTATCCTTCATATCCACATGGCTCGCAGAGACGATCTCCACGCGATTAAATACCTACCCCTCAAATTAAAGGGACTAACTCGGCACTGGTTGAAAAGCCTTCCTGAAAGCTCAATCGGAAGTTGGGAAGAGCTTGAGGATGCTTTAAAGGCCAATTTTCAAGGGACCTATGTCCAACCTCCGGACGCAGACGACCTAAGTCATACAATTCAACAGCCCGGAGAGTCAGCCCGAAAGCTCTGGAATAGATTTCTTACTAAGAAGAATCAAATAGTCGACTGCCCGGACGCCGAAGCCTTAGCAGCTTTCAAACACAGTATCCGGGACGAATGGCTTGCCAGACACCTTGGCCAAGAAAAGCCAAGGACAATGGCAGCCTTAGCAAGCCTTATGACCCGCTTTTGCACGGGCGAGGACAGCTGGTTGGCCCGTAGCGGCACCAGCGACCCAAGCACATCCGAAGTCAGGGATGGCAACGGGAAGCCGCGACGCAACGAGAAGAAGCGTCAAAACAATGAAGGCAGCCCAGAGAACACGACGGTCAACGCCGGATTCAGGGGATCTCGACCCAGTCAACGGAAGAAGCCATTTAAAGGCAGCAGAGATGGACCGTCCAGTCTAAACAAGATTCTAGACAAATTATGTCAGATTCACGGCACCCCCGAAAAACCTGCAAACCACACCCACAGAGAGTGTTGGGTTTTCAAACAGGCCGGCAAGCTGAATGCCGAACAAAAGGGGAGGGAGACGCCAAGTGAAGTCGAGGATGAGCCTCGTCAGCCGAACACTGGAGGACAGAAAATTCCCACCAGAAGTCAAAATAGTGAATATGATTTACGTAACTCACATTCCAAAGAGAACGCGCAAACGCGCACTCCGAGACGTATATGTTGTTGAGCCCGTTGCCCCCAAATTTAATCCCTGGTCGGCCTGCCCAATCACCTTCGATCGCAGGGACCATCCGACTAGTATCCGGCACGGAGGTTTGGCTGCCTTGGTGCTCGACCCAATAATTGACGGATACCATCTCACACGAGTCCTCATGGGCGGCGACAGTAGTCTAAACCTGATATATCAGGAAGCTGTCCGCAAAATGGGGATAGACCCCTCAAGAATCAACCTAAGCAATACTACCTTCAAAGGAGTAATACCAGCCGTCGAGGCCCAGTGTACGGGCTCTCTAGTACTAGAGGTTGTATTTGGTTTTCCCGACAACTTTAGAAGCGAGGAATTAACCTTTGACATCGCTCCATTCCGAAGCGGCTATCACGCACAACTCGGAAGAACGGCCTTTGCCTATTTTAATGCAGTACTGCATTATGCCTACCTCAAACTTAAGATGCCCGGTCCACGCGGCTTCATCACGGTTATCGGAAATACGGAGCGTTCCTTACGCGCGGAAGAATATGTGGCGGCTCTAGCAGCCAAGCACTGAGCGGTCCATCCAACCAGGACAAATGGTCGGTCGTCAAGACCACGGACACGGTTAGACGAGTCCGGCGCTCCACCCAATGTAACAGCCCAGTCGGGATTTCCCCATAAAAGATGTTAGGGGTTGCTCGCAAAAAGAGCCCATAAGTTTGGCTCGACCCTATCAATACAATAGCATATTGCATTTTCATGGTTAGTTCAGATTAACGAACACCTCACACGAAGTCTTTCACCTGGGTCTTTTTTTTATTTTCTTCTACAGATGATCATCATGCTACACCCTTCTAGGATACGACACAACGGAGATAAAGGTGCAGACGTGCAGCTGGGCCCCGCTCAAAGGTTTCTTTTTAGATTAAGACCCTGCGTAAACCTTTTTAATGTCTCTTGTTGCTTCTTCCCCTCTGGAAACTTTATACAACTGTAAGGGGTACTGGCGTCTTCGGCATTTTTGTCACACCAGACTACTGGTCATACCTGGAAACTCAGGGCTTATTGTCAAGGGCGTTATTCAGCCCAGTACACATTATAAAGTCCGAATACCTTAGGGAGTGTTCGGCGTCGCGAGTTTGGCCTTATATGCATCAGCTCCGAATCATGTCTTTGGTCAAATGTTGGGTTTGCCCGGCTCCCGTGTTTTGCTACCTTACGTTCCGTTCTATCAGCTAAGGCGGCACCGGGAGAACTACTGCGATTGTGCCCCGGTTCATCTGGATGAGCACCTCAGTATAGAAAGCCGAAAATTGACTGTCATGATACAGCTCGATGACCCAGCGGAATATTCATGATTCCTCCGCATTAACGAAGGACCGGTTTCCCGGTCACGTACATACGCACACCATATCCGGCTGAACGCGAAAGTACCAGGGGCTATATAGTAGCCCCACCTTCAAACTCCTATGGCTAAGTGAAATTGTTAAAGCTATATAGTCCGGTTGCCTGGTTCGCCGCGCTATCACCTCCTTAACGGACCAAGACGTTGGATCAAGTGTGACTACGCGTTTTTTCTTGAACACCCCCGCATTATATGCGTGGGGGCTGAAGCTGACGACTGCAAACTTTCAGGTTATATACATACATAAACGGCCGCACAGGAGGCATTATAATACTTTCGGGCAAAAGTATAAACACGGCCTTTATAATCAAAATAGCATTGTCTTTACAATCAAGATACATGTCATTCGAACATGGCACTCTTCGAGCACTGAGCCTCTATTAAACAGGTGCCTTCTAAGACTTCTTCGAAATAGTGCTCGGCCGGGTCCTGGCCGTCCTCCGCACTCCGGGTTGCAATAGCTGTGGTTTCCATCCTAGCCCAGTATGTTTTAACACGGGCAAGAGCCATCCGCGCACCCTCTATACAAGCCGACCTCTTCACAACATCGATATGCGACACAGCACCAAGGAACTATTGCACCAATCCAAAATAGTTGTCCGGCCTTGGTCCTTGTGGCCAAAGGTGATCCACGACAGGCCTCATAGCAAGCCCGGACAACCTGTGGAGTTCGGCCCATGCGGCCATCTTTTCATTCAATGGCGTGACGTCGGGGCAATCGAATCGTGACGAGAATAACCTCTTAGCCTTATGGTCTTTCCGATCTTTGAAAACTTCGGTCGCATCAATGACACTCTTTGCCAGTCCGCATATGAGTCCGCCGCACTCCACAACTGATCCATAGGGGCATGCCGGATCTCAATTTCATCCATAGCAGATAGGGCTTCACAGCCACGATATCTCCAGCTTCACGAAGCTCCTCCCTCATCCCCCTCATTTCAGAGCGGGTTTCCTTGGCTGCCTCCAGGGCCTTCTTCAGGTCAGCTGCTTTTGCTTGATTTTCCTTTTCAAGGAGCTCACGGCCGTTGGCGGCATCTTCCAGCTAGGTAGCCATCTGGGCTATCTTTTCTTCGCTCCGGCGATGAGCAGCCTGTTCGGCTCTTAACAATCGACCGCCTTCAGAGCGGCCGCATCACTTATCCAAGCTTGCTCCTTGGCTAGGGCAAGCTCCGCCCGAAGGGTCTCCACGGCAGCAGCTCCATCTGCAGTCACAACATATTAAAGATACTAGCATCATGCTCCTCTTAAACATTTGCTGACAAGCCGAATAAACATACCCTGGGCCTCGTCAAGCCGCTTGATAACCAGCGCGATGTCGGCATCGACCACGTCCAGCTGCCGCTTTAGCATGCGCGGCCGCTCTGACCCTCAGCCACCTGCACATTAAGCTTATACAGAGCACACTTAGCATGCGCGGTACCATCAAAAATACATTTTTTGCGTACCTCAAAGCCTCTCAGCAGACTCGTAAAAGCTTCATTCAAACCGCTTTTTGTGGATGAAATCCTCTCAACCACCGTACCTATTAAGGCACGATGTGTCTCTGAGATGGCCGCTCGCTCCAGAAGGCCCATTAGTGTGCTCGGTTGTGTGCCGGACAATCCCGGACTCCTCCTGAAGCTCTCTTTGGGAGCCGGATATTCCAGACTCTGGGCAGCCGAAGTGTCAACTTCTGGCCTTGGCGGATCAGGAGAAATCCTCTGCGACGACACCTCAGGGTCGTCCGCCCCATGTGACGGGGAGGCACGGGGAGGCTTCTCGCTCTCCATCATCTCCAGAGGAAGATCCCCCGAGGACGAACTCTGTGGGGAAGGGCTACGAGCCGGAGTGCAACAAATACGTTTTGGTCATTATCTTCAGAGACAAAACGGGTTATATTTACCGAAGTACTCTTTTACTTACGGCTCGGTGGAGGGATGGCCCCCTTGCGGGCGTTGCGCGGTAAGGACGCCCCTTGGGGCAGTGCCCTTTGGCGAGAGTTTCTTCCCTCATTTGGAAGCCTCCATTTCCAAGTCTTCAGAGGCGGCCCTTTTCTTACCTTGAGGAGAGGGGATTTTAGATTCCCCTCACCGATTATCCTCCTTCGTGGAGACACTTACTCCTCCGATTTGGATGTGTAGAATGTGAGGACCACCTGTGGCCTCTCTATTCCGCCCTTGTCTTCTCCCAATGGCACCTGATACGGCGCGCGCTCAAGCATCCTGGTCAACAAAGGATTCGGCGAGCCTTTGGGAAGAGGGGTCGGACACCTAATCTTCTCCGCCATCCTCAGCCAGTCCTGGCAGAGAGCAATTTTTCAGAATGATGTTATAATAAACATAAAGGATGGTGTGTTCGGTAACAGAAGTATTTACCTGGGTATCCGGACGGTTGCAATTGATACCCGCGTCCTTGGTGGTGTCCGGACACTTTATTCGTGATTCGAAGAATGACTCATACATCTCTTTGAGCGTCATGCCAAAGAATTGTTGAATGGTTCGCGGTCCTTCTAGGTTGAACTCCCACATACGGAGAGGACGACGTTGGCAGGGCAGGACTCGACGAACCAGCATCACTTGCATTATCTTGACTAGGCTGACATCCCTCTTGAGAAGGTCTCGGATGCGGCTTTGCAATGTCAGCACGTCGTTAACCGGCCCCCAGTCCAGCCCCTTGTTGACCCATGATGCGAGTTGCGGTGGAGGGCTCGGGAGGAACACTAGAGCAGCCACCCGCTTTGTACCACGGGGAGCGGTGATGTAAAACCACTCCCGCTGCCGTAAATCAGCAGTCTCCACGAAAGAACCCTTTGGCCATGGGGCGTCGGCGCCATTTCTTATTATAGCACCTCCGCACTCTGCGTGACGCCCGTCAACCACCCTCGGCCTCACATTGAAGGTCTTGAGCCACAAGACGAAGTGGGGGGTAATGCGGAGAAAGGCTTCACACACGATAGTAATCGAGATTTGAAGGATGCAATCCGGAGCTAGATCACGGAAATCTAGCCCGTAATAGAACATAAGCCCCTCACGAGGGGATCGAGACTAAAACCTAGCCCTCGGAGGAAGTGGGAAATAAATACGGCACTCTCGTTGGGTTCTGGAGTGGGGATGACCTGCCCTTGAGTAGGCAACCTGTGCGGGATTTCGGCGGTAAGATACCTGGCCTCCCTAAGCTTCCAGATGTCCTCCTCTGTGACGGCGTAGGCCATCCACCGGCCTTGAAGATTGGATCCGGACATGGTTGAAGGACCGAAGTGCTTGAGCTTGAGCCTTGGGTGTTGGGACTCGAGGTGCGGGAGGAGAAGGATCAAGCATGGGGAGAAAAGGACAGGCGTTGGCCCCTTTATAAAGAGGACGAATATCAAGCGTCCCCCGCGTGACCGTTTGGGACTTGCCTAAAATCGAGCAGTCATATTAAAAAAACACGGTTGGGTTACCCACACCTGTATTAATGAGAATCCCGTGATATGGGACACGATCTCTGCTTCGACAAGACGTGCCAATAAAACCGCCTCGCAGAGCATGTAGTGGCTGGTTATGAAAAACGGTTCGAATAAAGACCGGACCATGGCGTGATGTCATAAAAAGCTGTCGGCAGTTTAGATCTGTGGAAAGTTATACTCTCTACGGTGGTATGTGGAATTTGTTTTGCAGAGCCGGACACGATCCTTGTGTTCTAATTCTTCTATGGATTATTCAGAGAAGGAACCCGCCTTGCAATGCCGAAGATAATTTGCGCGCCGGACTCATCATCATTGAAGCCTGGTTCAGGGGCTACTGAGGGAGTCCTGGATTAAGGGGTCCTCGGATAGCCGGACTATATACGATGGCCGGACTGTTGGTCTATGAAGATACAAGATTGAAGACTTCGTCTCGTGTCTGGATGGGACTCTCCTTTGCGTGGAAGGCAAGCTTGGATATTCGGATATGTAGATTCCCTTCTCTGTAAGCGACTCTGTGTAACCCTAGCCCTCTCCGATATCTATATAAACCGGAGGGTTTAGTCCGTAGGACAACAACAATCATAATCATAGGCTAGCTTCTAGGGTTTAGCCTATATGATCTCGTGGTAGATCAACTCTTGTAATACTCATATCATCAAGATCAATCAAGCAGGAAGTAGGTTATTACCTCCATCGAGAGGGCCCGAACCTGGGTAAAACATCATGTCCCCTGCCTCCTATTACCATTAGCCATAGACGCACAGTTCGGGACCCCCTGCCCGAGATCCGCCGGTTTTGACACCGACATCACTCTCTTCATTTAGTTCGTGCTTGAGGAGTTCGACTCTCTCTTTTTCCTCTATGAGGAGGTTTTCAACATTCTCAATAAACTCATCGCGTTCGGCGAGTGACTTAAGGAGATTGCCAAAATGAGCACGAGCTTCACCATGAAGAGTTTTCATGAAAGCCATCAAGGGTTCCTCATCATTATCCACGCCCACGTCACAATCATCCTCCACTATCTCACATGAGACATTGGGAGTGTAGATGGCGGGTTTTTTGATTTGGACTTTGTTTTTACCTCTTTAGCCATAAGGCACCGATGAGTGAAAGGCTTTTCCTCGTTTGGAGAGTCGAAGAGGCTGGTGGAGGTGGAGGAGTTAGTGGCATGCATGGCAATGGCGGGCATGCCCACTTGATCATCATCACTGTCATCTTCATCTTTGGACGTGACGATGTACAAAAGTATGGGCTCTTCTGTACCCCTTACTTGTGCATGGGAAGTCGTAGCCACGCCTGCGACAAGGCTTGGCGGGGCAGGAGGAGACAAGATACAAGACTACCAAGAAAAACATTCAAGACAGTGAACAGAGAGCAGAAGACAAGCTGGACCTCCCACGGGAACACCCTTGTCGGGGCGTCTTGCATAGCCCCGGCAAGGCCCTTGCCAGGGCAGCTTGGGAAGCACCAGCAAGGCCACCACCCTCGAGGCTGAGAGCTCTGGCATCATCGACAACATCAAAGCCATGGCTCGGGGGCACGTGCATAGTTGCATGGAGATCTTTGTGAAGACTAATGGCCTGCAGGTCCACATGAAGACCAGAAGGCAAAAAACCCCGGGAAGGCCCTCGCCGGGGACAACTGCGAGGCCACAGTCAGGCCCGCACCCGACAAGGTTTCACCACATCACCGCTGTTCCAGCACGACGATCAGCCTGCCAACTAGGCAGACGCCTGCGTGGCGGCATGCAGATCTTCGTGGAGACTCTACCACCACACCAACACAGCGCTAGCCATCCAGCTTGGTGTTGCATGCCTCGTCGGCCTGGACGCATGTCGAAGCAAGGACAAGCGGCGATGGACGGGACGGCTTCAGTTACCGTCCCCGACAAAGTTAGAGGGCATGTAGGCAACGCATTAAATGTGTTTGTCCTATGATGTCAGCAACAAGCATGTGCACTGTAGATACTTTCCACCTCTTGTGTGCCGCTGTGGCAACCCCTTTGACATATAAAAGGAGGCCCGAGATGTACCGGGAGAGGATTTGGACATTTTGGACTGGGCATGCATAGCAGCTAGTCTAAGAACTCAAGAACACAAAGTATACACAAAAGCAGGACTAGGGTTTTACGCACCATTGCGGCCCAAACCTGGGTAAAAATCCCTCGCGCTGATCACTAGACCTGCTCTTTGCGCAGCTCTCTCCCCGCCAACCGTATAAGGGATCCCCGTGATCCCATAGGTGTCATTTTCCCGACATATTTGGCGCGCTAGAGAGCTCCACCGGGAAGAGCAAGAGATCCAAGGCGGCCCCACCAGAAACCAAGAAGGTACCCGTCAAGGAGGATGGCACGGGTGGAGCTTTTACCATAAGCTCCACCCTTGACAACAAATTGGAAAGCGCGCTCGTCGCCTTCCTGCGGGCGAATGTCGATGTGTTTGCATGGCAAGCATCCGACATCCCCAACGTTCCCAGGGAGGTGATTGAGCACCACCTTGTTGTTTGTCCCCATGCGCGGCCTGTCAAGCAGAAGGTTAGGAAGCAAGCTTTGGAGCGACAAGAGTTCATCATCGAGGAGATCGGGAAGTTGGAAGCAGCAGGTTTGGTCAGAGGAGTGCTCCACCAAACATGGTTGGCCAATCCAGTGGTAGTGCGTAAGGAAAATGGGAAGTGGAGGCTGTGTATTGACTATACAAATATCAATAAAGCATGTCCAAAGGATCCTTTCCCTTTGCCATGCATTGACCAGATAGTGGACTCCACTGCCGGGTGTGACCTACTGCGATTCCTCGACGCCTACTCAGGATACCACCAGATCTTCCTGACGAAGGAAGATGAAGAAAAGACCGCGTTCATCACCCCATGTGGTACGTACTATTTTGTATGAATGGATTTTCGGGATGAAAAGCGCTGGTTTGACGTTTGCCCGAGTAGTCCATATTGGTTTTGAGCCCTAGCTACATAGAAATATGGAAGCTTATATGGATGATATAGTAGTCAAAACCAAGGACAAGGCCACACTCGTGCAGGATCTGGAGGAAACATTTGCAAATTTTCGCAAGATCAACCTCAAGCTCAACCTTGAGAAGTGTGTGTTTGGCATCCCATCCGGCAAACTTCTTGGGTTCTTTGTGTCTCAGCGAGGAATCGAAGCAAATCCCAACAAGATCAAAGTGATTGAGCAGATTGAGGCGCCAAGACGAGTCAAGGACGTCCGTAGGCTTGCCAGCTGCATTGCTGCTCTGAGCAGGTTCATCTCCAAATCTGCTGAGCGCGCCCTGTCCTTTTTCAAAGTTTCAAAAAAGGCGGGTCCAATGAAATGGACTCCATAAGCGGAGGCAGCGCTGCAAGATTTGAAGAGGTACCTCTCCTCCACGCCAATACTAGTCGCACCTAAACCACAAGAGTTATTGTTGTTATATCTAGCGGCGACGAATCAAGTAGTCAGTGTTGCACTAGTGGCACAGAGAGAAGTTGAGGGAGAAGTAGCGGCAGCGGCGAAGCCTTCGGATGATGGGCCTGAGCCTTCCCCAGCAGGGCCTGAAGCCGGCAAGGCAGAACCCCCGGCAAAGCCCGGTCCCGGCAAGACGGAGTCTGCGCAAGTGAGCGAAGTAGAACAGAAGAAGAAGGTGATGCAGCACCCGGTTTATTTTGTCAGCTTCCTCTTGCAGGGGGGCTAGATCAAGATATTCTGGTATGCAGAAGCTACTTTTCGGCCTCCTTATGGCCTCAAGAAAGTTGCCTCACTATTTCCAAGCACATGACATCACCGTTGTCACTCGCCTCCCGTTGCAACAGATCTTGCACGACCCAGTTGCAACCGGGAGGATTGTGGAGTGGGCGTTGGAACTGTCAAGCTTTGGCCTCAAGTTCGAAAGCACTTCGACAATCAAGAGCAGAGCCTTGGCAGAGTTCATAGCAGAATGAAACTCCATGCCTGACGAAGAAGTTCAAGAGACCACTCTTCCCGGCAAGGAGACAAGCCGTGATTGGATTATGTACTTTGATGGAGCTTTCTCGTTGCAAGGTGCTGGTGCCGGCGTGCTACTCATCGCGCCCACTCGAGAGCGCCTCAAGTACGTAATCTAGATGCATTTTTGCCGGGAAAAGTCAACAAACAATACTGCAGAGTACGAGGGGCTGCTTGCCGGTCTCAGGATCGCGGCAGACCTCGGAATCAGGAAGCTCACCATTAAAGGTGATTCGCAGCTTGTCGTCAAACAGGTTAACAAAGACTATCAGAGTCCGTTGATGGAGGCCTATGTAGATGAAGTGAGGAAGTTGGAGGAGCATTTTGACGGTCTACAAGCAGAACATGTTCCTCGAGCGGAAGACAGCATTTCCGATGACCTGTCAAAACGCGCTGCCCTCAAGTTGCCTGTGGAACCAGGTACCTTTGTGCTCCAATTAACTCAGCCATCCGTTGAACCATCAGCGTCATAGAATAAGCGAAGGAAGGCAGGCCCCGGAAAGTATTTTCTCGCTGAGCTCCCAGGAGCTGCCAGCAAGGAAGTTGCCGGGAACCCCAAGCTTGCCGGGGATCAGCAGTCTCCGACAGGGCCACAAGCCCTTGCCGTAGAGACAGCTGCCCCCATGGCAGAAGACATGCCTTTAGTCCTTGTCGTCGAGCCTCAGGCTCCGACATGGGCACAGCCTACCGTTGAGTTCCTCCAAACAAGGGAACTCCCTGAGGAACAGGAAGAAGCAGAAGAAGTAGCCCGTCAGTCCAACATGTACCAATTTGTGGACGATGTCCTATACAGACAAAGACGAACGGCGTGAAATTGAAGTGCATTCCTCAAGAGGACGGACTGGAGCTGTTGGCAGAGATACATGGAGGCATATGTGGCTCCCACATAGGGTCAAGAGCCCATGCTGGCAAAGCATTTCGGCAGGGTTTCTTTTGGCCCACTGCTCTCCAGGATGCAGCTGCACTAGTAACCAAGTGTGAAGCGTGCCAGTTTCATTCAAAGAAGCTTCATCAACCAGCTCAAGCTCTTCAAACAATCCCTCTTTCCTGGCCATTTTCGGTCTGGGGGCTCGACATACTGGGCCCTTTTCCCCGTGCTGTCGGGGGCTTTGAGTACTCGTACGTTGCAATCGACAAGTTCACAAAGTGGCCAGAAGTGGAGCCAGTGAGAACGGTGACAGCACAGTCAGCCGTCAAGTTCTTCAAGGGACTGGTTTGCCATTTTGGTGTGCCAAACAGAGTCATCACCGACAACAGCACACAGTTCACGAGCCGCACCTTCATGCAGTATATCCAGGACATCGGCAGCAAAGTTTGCTTTACTTCTATTGCTCATCAGAGAAGCAACGACCAGGCAGAAAGGGCAAATGCTGAAGTGTTGCGAGGCCTCAAAACAAGAACTTTCGACAGGCTACGCAAGTGCGGAATACGCTGGATTGATGAATGGCCAATGGTTCTTTGGTCAATTAGAACGACACCAAATCGAGCCACTGGCCAGACACCTTTCTCCCTGGTATACGAGGCAGAAGCAGTTCTCCCCATAGAACTCATATACGGGTCACTCAAATGCTCGCTTATGATGAGCTTGAGCAAGAGCAATTGCACCAAGATGATGCAATGCTCCTTGAGGAAGATCATCTCCGGGCTGCTGTGCGAGCCGCGCGCTACCAGCAAGCCTTCGCCGCTACCATAGCTACAATGTTCGTGCCCGAAGCCCTGAGGAAAGCGACCTTGTTCTTCGGTGTATCCAATCTGCAAAGAATTCAAACAAGTTGACGCCGAAGTTGGAAGGCCCTTATTGGGTAAAACGAGTCACTAGGCCCAGCGCAGTCCGCCCGGAGACCAAAGATGGTAATCCGGTGAGAAACTCATGGACTATCGAACATCTTCGCAAGTTTTACCCATAAGGCGCGGTTGCCGGGAGCCCCTGCAACCCCCTTTTTGTACTAGCCTTGCCGACAAGGCATGTAACCCTATGTACAGAGCCAGGCGTAGACCCCGTGTGGAGTCAAATAACCTTTAGTATGTACAGTTTCCTGTTGATTTCCATGTTTATATATATGTATATGCATGCTTGTCCTGGATATTGTACTACCGTTGTTCCCAACAGATAATGATGGACCGCCAAGGTTCCACGCTCCTATCCTCTCTTCTTTCCAGCCACAGTGAAGATGCACAGTTCCGCTGTTCCCGTCGAGAACTTGGATCCGATAAGAGGTTGGGAAGACTGCCCGGCACAACGATCCCCGACAAACCAAACAGATAAAGTGCACCTCTTGTCCATTCATGTTCGTAACCTGTGACTTCTGCATTAGAAAACCTCGCGACTCCTTTTAGACTTAGGTGCTCCCATCCCTGACCCGAACGCTGCTTCGGTCGGAGTGGTCGCACTAGCCTTTGATAAGAAGAGATTGGCAGGGGGCTGCACCCTTTGTCTGAAACCCGGTAGATTTGACTCTCCGGCAGGCACAGAGGACGCTGGCAAGATAGCTTGCCGGGAAAACTTGTTTATTTGCATTAAAGAGGCATTTTCGTGTAACACCCCGGATACGATGCACCAGGTGTCTTCCAGCTATTCATCGTTGTTGCCATGTCACTTGCTTGCGTGTTGCATTTTGCCATGTCATCATCTTCATTTCATCTGCATGTTTTTCAAAACTTGCATCCGTTCGGGTTCCCCCGGTTCTCTCCGTTGTCCGTTCGGAGTCCAGACCTCTCGCGCACGCCCGTCGCCCCTCTCAGACCTTGTTTCGTGAGCGGGAGAAAAACGTTCTCGGAATGGACCGAGATTTGCCAAGTGGCCTTGGTATAGCACCGGTAGACCGCCCGTCGAATTTCGTTCCATTTGGAGGTCGTTTGATGCCCCAACGGTTAACCGCATAGCCCGAAACCCCATTCTCTTTGCATCCCAACCCCTCTTAACCACATGAGCCCATCGAAACCCCCTCCATGCTCTCGGTCGTTTGATCATGATCGTGTGGGCGAAACCGCACTCCATTTGGAGTCTCCTAGCTCCCTATGCCTACTTAAACACCCCTCCCCCGAAATTCCCGGATGAAACCCTAGCATTTTTTCCCTCTCCGTCGCCGGGCGAAATCCCAGCCGCCGGACGTGTCCGCCGGACGCGTCGCCACGTCCAATCGGGTGGCGACACGTCAGCTCCCCCGCCGCCTCGGCCACTCCCGCGCCGCCACGTCACCGCCGCCCGTCCCACATGCCGCCACGGCCCGCGGGCCCGAGGCCGCCCGCTCCCGCACATCGCCGCCGCCCGCGCCCGAAGCGCCTCGCCGCCGCCGCCCTTCGCCGCCTCGTCGCCGGTGCCGCCCCGCCGCCTTCCACCGGCGCCTGCCCCGCCGTCCTTCGCTCCGCCGCCGCCTCGCGGAGATCCGCACCTCCACCTCCGCTCCGGCCGCGCCGCCTTGCGCGCCCGCCTCCGGCGACCGGCCGCGCCCTGGCGACCGCGCCCCTCCGTCGATATCCAGCGACCCCGCGCCCGGATCCAGTGTTTCCCCTACTCCGGCGAGCTCCCAACCCCTCTCCGGCCACCTTCTACCTCAACTCCGGCGAGAACCCCGGCCAACCTCGAAATCCACGCCTGAGTCAACCCTAGTCTGCGAGGTGATTTTTCTCCAAGTCTCAAAATCCCTGATATTATGTTGCCATATTCATCATGCCATAACTTCATGTGTGCTGCTCCGTTTCATGCATATAATATTTCAAAATGTTCACCAGGAGATGCTCTTCGTTTTGTCCCATTGTGCCATGTTTATTTGAGTTCATCTGGATGCCTAAATAATCGTTGCAAGAGTGCTATATGATGTTAACTGCTGTCTCTTATCAGAATTTGGTGATTTGTCTTTTTCATTACATTTTGTGTGCACCCTATGAGCATGAGCTCTACATGAGTTTTGAGCTACATCATACCATCTTCAAAGTGGTGCAATCCATGTATTTTTGTGTGCCTTATGGTGAGTGCATTAAGATCGTGAAGTAAGGTACTTGCTGTTACTGTTTTGCTAGGCTGAATCTGCTATATCATGACGCTATATCATGACGCTGAAGCTGCTACAAGTCATTCTATGCATAATCTGGAGATGTTCACTAAGGATGTTTTGTTATACATGTCATGATCTATCCATCCATGTCCTTGGTTGCATTTATAGCCTGTTGTAGCTTGTTGTAATCTTGCTCTCAAGTTGCTAAATAATGTTGTTGTCAGCCTGTTAACATTAAGTTCAGTTTTGCCATGTGCTTTGCTAGTGATCCATGCATTCTATAATCATCCTATTGCCATGTTTAGCTTCATAATCATGACTTACTACTGTTTGTTGCCTTGTCATGCCATGTATTGCTCTGTGGTGAGTTCTACAAGCTCACCAACATGCCTACTTATCGTTGTTCCTGCCATGTACTGTATTTCTGAATCTGTCATCATTTGCCATGTTTGCATGGATGCTACCATCTGTTCTGATGATCTTTGGAATTAGTTTAGTAAGGGAGTTTCGTTCTTTGTATTTAGTATTAGCATTCCATGCCTTTGTTTGCCATGATAGCTTGCTGTAAACTGTTATTATTTGCAATCTTGCCATGTTCTTTTGAGCATGTAGTAGTGGTTTCTGGAGATAACTCAGTGTTCAGGTTTTGTCATGCTTTACCTGTATTTCATGCCCATGCCTTTTGTTCTTATGTTGAGGTGTTGTAGCATATTGTTTTGATGCTTGCTAGATGCCTAGTTGTTGTTTTGGACAGCTTGTCCTTTAAACTTGTTTCATGTGTATGTGTTGATCCATTGCTCCGTTTGGAGTGTGCTCTATATGAAATTTGCTTGATTTTGGATGTAGTTTCATATTACCATGTTGCATCCATGTTTTGAGAGTGTTTCCTTGATGTTTGGATGCATTTTGCATCAATGCCATGTTTAATTTGTTTTGCTCATATCTTCTAAGCCGTAGCTCCGAACTAATTGAACTTTATATGTAACTTGACTAGAATTTGGTGTAGATCATCTTGGTGAATCTTAACTTGCTGTTTAACAACTTGAACATAAGGTTTATTCAGATCTGGACAAATTTCGGAACTTGCATATGAGGACCTACCGGATTTGTTATATGTTGTTTCCGGCCTCATTTAACCTTGC
This sequence comes from Aegilops bicornis, assembly GCA_021605145.1. Taxonomy (NCBI): domain Eukaryota; kingdom Viridiplantae; phylum Streptophyta; class Magnoliopsida; order Poales; family Poaceae; genus Aegilops; species Aegilops bicornis. Next base: position 156,831,918 of record CM038673.1, read on the forward strand.
TTTGATGTGTTGCTCTTGTATGCATCATCTCTTGCCATGAGTAGCATCTTATAGCCTTTTCCATGCATCATACTTGGTTGAGCATCATTCCATGTCTATGTGTTGTGTGTTTACCTTGTTGTTTGCTTCTTTCCGGTTGTGCTCCTTCTCGTTAGTTCCTGTTTTGTTGCGATCGTGAGGATTCGTTCGTCTACGCTTGGTTTGTCTTCGTGGCTTCATATTCTTCATGGACTCGTTCTTCCTCCTAGCGGGATATCAGGGAAGATGACCGTCACCTTGGATCGCATTACTATCATTGCTATGCTAGTTGCTTCGTTCTATCGCTATGCTGCGCTACCTATCACTTGCTCTTCAAGCCTCCCAAATTGCCATGCCGGCCTCTAACTTTTTTCACCCTTCCTAGCAAACTGTTGCTTGGCTATGTTACCGCTTTTGCTCAGCCCCTCTTATAGCGTTGTTAGTTGCAGGTGAAGTTGAATATTGCTCCATGGTGGACAGGACTATGTTGGGATATCACAATATCTCTTATTTAATTAATGCATCTATATAATGGGTAAAGGGTGGAAGGCTCTTCCTTATGCCTGGTGTTTTGTTCCACTCTTGCCGCCCTAGTTTCCGTCATACCGGTGTTATGTTCCTTGATTTTGCGTTCCTTACGCGGTTGGGTGATTTATGGGACCCCCTTGACAGTTCGCTTTGAATAAAACTCTTCCAAAGAAGGCCCAACCTTGGTTTTACCATTTGCCTCACCTAAGCCTTTTTCCTTGGGTTTCGGAGCCCGAGGGTCATCTCAGATTAACCCCCTCCCGGGGCGGTGCTCCTTCGAGTGTTGGTCCGAACCGAGCAACCTGCGGGGCCACCTCGGGGAAACTTGAGGGCAGGTTTTACTCATAGCTTGACTTATCCGGTGTGCCCTGAGAACGAGGTACGTGCGACTCCTACCAGGATTTGTCGGCACATCAGGCGGTTTTGCTGGTCTTGTTTTACCATTGTCGAAATGTCTTGTAACCGGGATTCCGAGACTGATCGGGTCTTCCTGGGAGAAGAAATATCCGTCGTTGACCATGAGAGCTTGTGATGGGCTAAGTTGGGACACCCCTGCAGGGTATTATCTTTCGAAAGCCGTGCCGCAGTTATGTGGCAGATGGGAATTATTAATGTCCGGTTGTAGAGAACTTGACACCAGATTCGAATTAAAACGCATCAACCGCGTGTGTAGCCGTGATGGTCTCTTTTTTGCGGAGCCCGGGAAGTGAACACGGTTTTGGGTTATGTTTGACGTAAGTAGGAGTTCAGGATCACTTCTTGATCATTGCTAGCTTCACGACCGTTCCGTTGCTTCTCTTCTCGCTCTTATTTGCGTATGTTAGCCACCATACTTGCTTAGTCGCTGCTGCAACCTCACCACTTTACCCCTTCCTTTCCCTTTAAGCTTCGCTAGTCTTGATACCCATGGTAATGGGATTGCTGAGTCCTCGTGGCTCACAGATTACTACAACAATAGTTGCAGGTGCAGGTTATGCAATGATCATGACGCGAGAGCAATGCTTGCTTGTTTTGGAGTTCTTCTTCTGCTTCTTCTTTGATCAGGGGATAGGTTCCAGGTCGGCAGCCTGGGCTAGCAGGGTGGATGTCGTTGAGTTTCTGTTTGTGTTTCATCCGTAGTCAGATGTTGATCTTATTTATGATGTATTGTTGAATTCATGTGGCATTGTATGCCTCTTGTATGTATCAGCGTCTATTATGTAATGTTGATGTAATGATGTCCACCTTGCAAAAGCGTCTCCAATATGCGCTTCTATCTTTGGTGGGACCTTCGAGTTCCGTTAGGATAGGGTCGCATATTGGGCGTGACAAGTTGGTATCAGAGCCTCGACCGACCATAGGAACCCCCCTTGTTTGATCGTGTAGTTTGGCCGTTGTCGAGTCTAGAAGAAAAACTAATTTCTGAGTCTAGTTATATCGGAGAGTAGGAATTCTTTTACTCCTCAGCCCCTTCATCGCTCTGGTAAGGAATCTTGACGTAGGTGTTTTGAATTACTTCTCTTCCCCTTCAAACTTTCTTTAGGATCACGCAGTTGGTTTTTCCATCGTTCTTCCTCAGCTCTTTGCATCTGGTGCATTTCTCGTCAAGTTGACTCGAGCCTCTTCGTCTTTGCCAAGTTCAAACCTTAGTTGTTTTATTTTTCCCATCCGCCCACCCTTTTTTATTCTTGGAGCCAGAGTCCATAATCGATTATCCATCATACTCGTGTGAAGCTTTGCTTTCTTTCAACCGGTGTTTCCTCTTGAAGTTATTCATCGGTTTTTTTTCTTCCAAGTTGCTTTTGTTTTCCCGCCCTCCCACCCTCTTCTTCACGGAGTCGGAGTCTCTTTCGACCATCAATTTCATTCATGCGAAGCCTCTTCAATCTTCCCTCAATTATTTCAATCGGTGAATTCTCGTCTCGGTGGACATTCTTCATCTCTTTTTCTTCTCTGGTGGATTCAATTCCAATTTTCGGTAGTGATTATATTCTTTACCTTGGTTCAAGTGTTTTCCTTGCTCGTTTGCCCCTCACCATTCAATCATTCCGGAGTTCGAAAGACATCTCAGGAGATTCATCTATGTTCCAATTAATTCGAGGTTGTCACCTCATTCAAATATTTCAATTGTTCCGGTGCATCATCCATCTGTTCAACATCCCTTTCCAACGGTATTTTTCTTTTCAGTGGGCCCTAACCCACAGGTCTTTTCCATGGATCCTACCTGAATCTTCTAATTCTCCCGGAGTTATTTTCAAATTCTTTTCAAAGAATGATGTAGGAATGGATTCCATCAATCACATGCCTTCTCCAAGATCGCCTTCAAATTCTTTTCATCTTTGGTTCAACCTCTTCGCTTTTCATTCTCCCGGAGTATGTCAGTAATTTTGGTGGTGTTTTCCATCATCATTTGAAGACCGAAGAAGAGTTTTTCCTCTAAATCTTGTATGTTCTCTCGAAGATTCGTGGTTCTAGCTTCATGTTATCCACTCGAATTATTCCATTTGTCAGATATTCCTTTTATTACCCATCCGGAGTATGTCAGAAGTTGTTTTCCTGTTTCTTTTCACTAGAAGCCATCATTCTAGAAGAATTCTTTGTCCTCACATTTCAGCTACTGTTATCCAATTATCCCGGTGCTTCGTTCAAGTGCTCTTTAAGAAGATCGAGTTCTTACCGTTCTCTTGTATCTAAATCCCCTCAATCATATTTGTTCTTTTACTTCTTCCCGGTGATTCATTCTCTTTCTTCAGTCATTTCCAAATTCTAACGATGGTTCGTTCAAGATTCTTTTTCTTTGATTATCATATTAGTTCATTCGTTCTTTCCAATCCTACCGGTGGTTCATGAAGACTTTCTCAAGTTTTGCGCCATATACCCCCCCCCCCCCCCTAATCCTTTTCAACAAGAATAAGTAGTATGAAAAATCCATTGCTTGTCATCAATTTAATTTGATGAAGGATAAACATACAATAAATATTATTCTTATTTCCTCAAAGTGAGTAATCCCTTCCTTCAGAGTTTGTTTTTGAGGAATAAATTCTAGTTCTAAGTGTTTTCATCTTTTCTTTTCCGGAGTTCAAATTTCCTCAGCCATCTCGTCGGAACCTCCATCTAAATCAATGCAAGGCTTTAGTCTTATTCTTTTCATCCTTCATTCCTATCTCATCATCTTTTGTCACCGGAGTTCTTCATGGTGGTTCTTCATGATTTAATTCATTCTTCAAGAGTTCATCAAGATTTTTGTTGCTGGAGTTCAAGTATCTTTTCCTCTTGCGTCTCGAGGTGCAATTAATTCTCTGTATTCTTTTGAAGTGGAGTTTTGCATTTCTTCGGCTTTATCGGCTATTCTATCATTTCTGTTTATGGTCGGTTATCACCTCATAATTTCTGACATGTTATCCATAAGTCCACAACAAGCTTATTCTTTCGTTGTTGATTTTCTCAACAACTCCATTCAATCCTTCCTTCTAACTTATTTTCATTCAATTCTTCCAATTCTTCCGGAGGCACTGCGTTGTTCATCTCGTCAAGTGTCATCTCATTGGGTGAAGTTCATGTTCTATTCCTTCCATTTTCAGCCAGAGTGTGTCCTAAATTCTGCCATTCTTATTCCTTTTCTATCTTGTTCTAACCGGAGTGCTTTCAGAGTCTATCTTGTTTCCATGAGCTTTTGATTCTTGTCATACTCATCATTCCTCTTTTCTACCCGAGTTCTCTCGACTTTGTTATTCATCTTCCTTCTGGTCTTATTTCACCTCTTCCTCTCTCTCTCTTGCGTCTCGTTCCTGAGATCTCGGGACGAGATCTCTTATTAGTGGAGGAGAGTTGTAACGCCCCGGATACGATGCGCCAGGGGTCTTCCAGCTATTCGTCGTTGTTGCCATGTCACTTGCTTGCATGTTGCATTTTGCCATGTCATTATCTGCATGTTTTTCAAAACTTGCATCCGTTCGGGTTCCCCCGGTTCTCTCCGTTGTCCATTCGGAGTCCAGACCTCTCGCACGCGCCCGTCGCCCCTCTCAGACCTTGTCTCATGAGCGGGAGAAAAACGTTCTCAGAATGGACCGAGATTTGCCGAGTGGCCTTGGTATAGCACCGGTAGACCGCCCGTCAAATTTTGTTCCATTTGGAGGTCGTTTGATGCCCCAACGGTTAACCCCGTAGCCCGAAACCCCCTTCTCTTTGCAGCCCAGCCCCTCTTCACCATAGCCCATGAGCCCATCCAAACCCCCTCCATGTTCTCGGTCGTTCGATCACGATCGTGTGGGCAAAAACAGCACTCCATTTGGAGTCTCCTAGCTCCCTATGCCTATTTAAACACCCCCTCCCCCGAAATTCCCGGATGAAACCCTAGCATTTTTTCCCCTCTCCGTCGCCGGACAAAATCCCCGCCGCCGGACGCGTCGCCCCGTCCAATCGGGTGGCGACACGTCAACTTCCCGCCGCCACGTCACCGCCGCCCGTCCCAGCGTCGCTGCGGCCAGCTGGGCCCGAGGCCGGCTGCGCACCACCAGCGAAGCGCCGCCGCGCCGCCGCCGCCGCCTCGTCGCCGGTGCGACCCTGCCGCCTTCCACCGGCGCTGCCCGCCATCGCCGCTCCGCCGCCGCCTCGCGAGACCCGCGCCTCCACCTCCGCTCCGGCGACCACGCTGCCTTGCGCGCCCAGACCCGCGCCGCCTTTCGCCCGCGCGCCCGCCTCCGGCGACCGCGCTCCTCCCTCCGGCCTCCTCCGTCGAGATTCGGCGACCCCGCGCCCGGATCAAGCGTTTCCCCTCCTCCGGCGAGCTCCCCACCCCTCTCCGGCCACTTTCTACCTCAACTCCGGCGAGAATCCCGGCCAACCTCGAAATCCGCGCCCAGGTCAACCCTAGTCCGCGAGGTGATTTTTCTCCGAGTCCCAAAATCCCTGATATTATGTTGCCTTGTTCATCGTGCCATAACTTCAGGTGTGCTGCTCCGTTTCATGCATATAATATATCAAAATGTTCACTAGGAGATTCTCTTCATTTTGCTCCATATTGAGATGTTTGTTTGAGTTCATCTTGATGCCTAAATAATCGTTGCAAGAGGCTATATGATGTTAACTGTTGTATGTTATCAGAACTTGGTGATTTGTCTTTTTCATTGCATTTTGTGTGTGCATACTATGAGATGAGCTCTACATGAGTTTTGAGCTACATCATGCCATCTTCACAGTGGTGCAATCCATGTATTTATGTGCCTTGTCGTGAGTTCATTAAGCTCGTGAAGTAGGGTACTTGTTACTGTTTTGCTAGGCTGAATCTGCTATATCATGATGCTATGTAAACCTGCTGCTACAAGTCATTCTATGCATAATCTTGAGTTGTTCACTAAGGATTTTTTGTTACACATGTCATGATCTATCCATACATGTCATTGGTTACATTTATAGCCTGTTGTAGCTTGTTGTAATCTTGCTCTCAAGTTGCTAAATAATGTTGTTGTCAGCCTGTTAACATTAAGTTCAGTTTTGTCATGTGCATTGCTAGTGATCCATGCATTCTATAATCACGATATTGCCAAGTTTAGCTTCATAACCATGGCTTGTTACCGTGTGTTACCTAGTCATGCCATGTATTTCTCTGTGGTGAGTTGGACAAGCTCACCAACATGCCTACTTATCGTTGTTCCTGCCATGTACTGTATTTCTGAATCTGTCATATCATTTGCCATGTTTGCATGGATGCTACCATCTTTTCTGATGATCTTTGGAATTAGTTCACTAAGGGAGTTTTGTTCTTTGTCTTTAGTATTAGCCTTCCATGCCTTTGTTTGCCATGATAGCTTGCTGTAACATGATGTTTGATAGCTCTAAACATTGCAACCTGATGTTATTTCTGCTAAATCTGTAAACTGTTATTATTTGCAATCTTTCCATGTCCTTTTGAGCATGTTGTAGTGGTTTCTCGAGCTAGCTCAGTGTTCAGGTTTTGTCGTGTTTTACCTGTACTTCATGCCCATGCCTTTTCTTCTTATGTTGTGGTGTTGTAGCATATTGTTTTGATGCTTGCTAGATGCCTAGTTGTTGTTTTGGACAGCTTGTCCTTTAAACTTGTTTCATGTGTATGTGTTGAACCGTTGCTCCGTTTGGACTGTGCTCTATATGAAACTTGCTTGATTTTGCATGTAGTTTCATATTACCATGTCGCATCCATGTTTTGAGAGTGTTTGCTTGATGTTTGGATGCAATTTGCATCAATGCCATGTTTAACTTGTTTTGCTCATATCTTCTAGGCCGTAGCTCCGAACTAATTGAACTTTATATGTAACTTGACTAGAATTTCGTGCAGATCATCTTGGTGCATCTTAACTTGATGTTTAACAACTTGAACATAAGGTTTATTCAGATCTGGACCAATTTCGGAACTTGCATATGACGACCTACCGGATTTGTTATATGTTGTTTCCGGCCTCATTTAACCTTCTTTGATGTGTTGCTCTTGTATGCATCATATCTTGCCATGAGTACCATCTTATAGCCTTTTCCATGCATCATACTTGGTTGAGCATCATTCCATGTCTATGTGTTGTGTGTTTACCTTGTTGTTTGCTTCTTTCCGGTTGTGCTCCTTCTCGTTAGTTCCTGTTTCGTTGCGATCGTGAGGATTCGTTCGTCTACGCTTGGTTCGTCTTCGTGGCTTCATCTTCTTCATGGACTCGTTCTTCTTCCTAGCAGCATATCAGGCAAGATGACCGTCACCTTGGATCTCATTACTATCATTGCTATGCTAGTTGCTTCGTTCTATCGCTATACTGCGCTACCTATCACTTGCTCTTCAAGCCTCCCAAATTCCCGTGCCAGCCTCTAACCTTTTTCACCCTTCCTAGCAAACCGCTGCTTGGCTATGTTACCACTTTTGCTCAGCCCCTCTTATAGCATTGTTAGTTGCAGGTGAAGTTGAAGATTGCTCCATCGTAGACTGGATTATGTTGGGATATCACAATATCTCTTATTTAATAAATGCATATTTATACTGGGTAAAGGGTGGAAGGCTCGACCTTATGCCTGGTGTTTTGTTCCACTCTTGCCGCCCTAGTTTCCATCATACTGGTGTTATGTTCCTTAATTTTGCGTTCCTTACGCAGTTGGGTGATTTATGGGACCCCCTTGACAATTCACTTTGAATAAAACTCCTCCAGCAAGGCCCAACCTTGGTTTTACCATTTGCCTCACCTAAGCCTTTTCCCTTGGGTTTCCGGAGCCCGTGGGTCATCTTTATTTAATCCCCCCCCCCCCCCCCGGGCCAGTGCTCCTTCGAGTGTTGGTCCGAACCGAGCAACCTGCGGGGCCACCTCGAGGAAACTTGAGGGCTGGTTTTACTCGTAGCTTGACTTATCCGGTGTGCCCTGAGAACGAGGTACGTGCGACTCCTATCGGGATTTGTCGGCACATCGGGCGGCTTTGCTGGTCTGGTTTTACCATTGTCGAAATGTCTTGTAAACCGGGATTCCGAGACTGATCGGGTCTTCCTGGGAGAAGGAATATCCGTCGTCGACCGTGAGAACTTGTGATGGGCTAAGTTGGGACACCCCTGCAGGGTATTATCTTTCGAAAGCCGTGCCCACGGTTATGTGGCAGATGGGAATTGTTAATGTCTGGTTGTAGAGAACTTGACACCAGATTCGAAATTAAACGCATCAACCGCGTGTGTAGCCGTGATGGTTTCTTTTCGGCGGAGTCCGGGAAGTGAACACGGTTTTGGGTTATGTTTAACGTAAGTACGAGTTCAGGATCACTTCTTGATCATTGCTAGCTTCACGACCGTTCCGTTGCTTCTCTTCTCGCTCTTATTTGCGTATGTTAGCCACCATACTTGCTTAGTCGCTGCTGCAACCTCACCACTTTACCCCTTCCTTTCCCTTTAAGCTTTGCTAGTCGTGATACCCATGGTAGTGGGATTGCTGAGTCCTCGTGGCTCACAGGTTACTACAACAACAGTTGCAGGTGCAGGTTATGCGATGATCATGACGCGAGAGCGATGCTTGCTTGTTTTGGAGTTCTTATTATGCTTCTTCTTTGATCGGGGATAGGTTCGGTCGGCAGCTGGGCTAAAGGTGGTGGATGTCGTTGAGTTTCGTTTGTGTTTCATCCGTAGTCGGATGTTGATCTTATGTATGATGTATTGTTGAATTCATGTGGAATTGTATGCCTCTTGTATGTATCCCCGTCTATTATGTAATGTTGATGTAATGATATCCACCTTGCAAAAGCGTCTCCAATATGCGCTTCTATCCTTGGTGGGACCTTCGACTTCCGTTAGGATAGGGTCACATATTGGGCGTGACATTTCACCTCTGCATGGACGTATACATGCACGGGTTCCCGACAAGGCTCATCTTTTTCATTAACATGCAGATACAAGTACGAATGTTGCAGAACATAAGCATGGACTCAAGAGATTACATTGTTTGAAATTGAGATTTGGCAAGTGGCTACAAGTTGAAAGAACGATAAGTGCCCCGTAATCCCCATTCTTGCCCTTTTCCTCCCCAGGCATGGCAAGTGAAGACAGAGACGAGCTTGGGGAGCGCGTCGATGGAGAGCATGGCAGGGGTAGCCCGTCGACCACCGATGCCAGAGCCAGCAGGGCACAACCCCCGGCAAGGCGTGTTGCCGGGGGAGGAGGCGGTGCAGATGATGGTGCTGCCACTGATGGTCAGCTGGAGTCGGAGTCAACGTCCTCCCGCCCAATACCGTCGTCGTCACTATCGCTGTCCTTCTCGCCACTGTCGCTTGAGGATGAGCTTTCGTCGTCGGTGGAGCTCTCTTTGCAGCACCCTAAGCGGATTCCCGAGTGCCCAAAGACCTTGATGGAGAGTAGGTCGTTCTCCATTAGTTTTAACTGGAGAAAGTGCCCCTCCGACAAGCTATGGGCACGGGCAAAGGTTTTCCACCCATGGCGAAGATACATAGCATGAGGGGCAGGGAAGTCAACGTCGACCCACGTGCTGTCATTCCCACATCCTCTCATGTGCAGCCTCAAGGCCTGCGGCAGGTCAAGCTCCCTTACCCGAGCCAATGGGGTAGGGAGCGGCGGAGATGACCGCACACAGGCTTCTATAGCCTGATGAAGAACTCGCGGGGATGGTCCCCGATATGGCCCTCCATTGGAGGAGGGGCCACCGGCGGAGGCGCGGCTGGTGCGCCGCCCTGTCGTCCTCTTCCCCGAGCGCCGCGGCGACCTCGGCCTTGCCCCTCCCTCTCCCTCTCACGGCAGGCTCCGCTACCATGAACTACGGAGGAGGGGGGACGCGCTGTCGAGTAGAAGCCCTCGTCGCCGCCATTGAAGCACTAGCACGCCCTCTCACCATGGCGAGTGGAAGAAGGATACCAAGCAGAAAGGAGACGAAGGAGGTGAATACGGAAAGGCACCGTCCCTCTCCCTTTTTAAGGAAGGTCAGGGCTGGAGCCTGGCCTCCCAACCCAAGAGAGGCCGCCCTGCTCGACCAATGTGGCCTCCTGAGGCACGGGGAATCAGGACCGACATGCTGCTCCAATCAGCGCTGCCCAGTTTCCCGCCTCAGCATTAATGCCCATGCCCTCCGCATCCATCGCCTACCCTTCCTAAGGCATGGTGGACACATGGCGAGCGAGCCAGAGGCATAAAGACAAGTGGGGCGGCCATTTTCCACCCCGTGATCATGGGGTGCGGCGCCATGCAGGCCACGACCCAAGTCCACTTTGTAAATGAGTAGCGCCTCTGCGAATTCCTCTTTTTATGGGGAAAGCATGGGCCGCCTCTTTACAATTCACTGCGAGGTGACGCAAGCGTGCTGCGCCCGTCCCACGCACGACCCTCACGTCACGCACTCAATGCGGATCGTGGGGAAGCGCAACTAACGAGAAGTTTATAGTGGTTAAATCTCTGCCACGCGCGCCCGCGCACTGTTTTGGGCCTGGCCCAACTACGCTTCGCGCTTATGTGTGGCCTAGGCCCGGGGGTTCATGACGGTGTACAAAAGTATGGGCTCTTCTGTACCCCTTACTTGTGCACGGGCAGTCGTAGCCACGCCTGCAGTAGGGCTTGGTGGGGCAGGAGGAGACAAGATACAAGACTACCAAGACAAACATTCAAGACAGTGAACAGAGAGCAGAAGACAAGCTGGACCTCCCCCAGCAACACCCTTGCCGGGGCGGCTTGCATAGCCCCGGCAAGGCTACCACCCTAGAGGCTGAGAGCTCTGACATCACCGACAACGTCAAAGCCAAGGCTCAGGGGAGCGTGCATAGTGGCATGCAGATCTTTGCAAAGACTAATGGCCTGCAGGTCCACATGAAGACAAGAAGGCGAAAACCCCCGGCAAGGCCCTTATCGGGGACAACTGCGAGGCCCTCGGCAAGCCTTGCCGGGGACACTTGCGGGGCCACAACCAAGCCCGCACCAGATAAGGTTTCGCCACCTCACCACCATTCCAGCACGACGATCAGCCTGCCAACTAGGCAGATGCCTGCGTGGCGGCATGCAGATCTTCGTGGAGGCTCTACCAGTGCGCCAACACAGCAGCTAGCCATCCAACCCGGCGTGCCTCATCGGCCTAGACGCGTGTCGAAGCAAGGAGAGGCGGCGACGGACGGGACGGCTTCAGTTATCGTCCCCGATAAAGTTAGAGGGCACGTAGGCACCGCATTAAATGAGTTTGTCGTACGATGACAGCGATAAGCATGTGCGCTGTAGATACTTTCCACCTCCTATGTGCCGTTGTGGCAACCCCTTTAACATATAAGAGGAGGCCCAGGGCGTACTAGGAGAGGATTCAGACTTTTTGGACTGGGCATGCATAGCAGCTAGTCTAAGAACTCAAGAACACAAAGTATACACAAAAGCAGGACTAGGGTTTTATGCACCATTGTGGCCCAAACCTGGGCAAAAATCCCTCGCGCTGATCACTAGACCTGCTCTTCGCGCAGCTCTCTCCCCGCCAACAGTGGAAGGGATCCCCGTGATCCCATAGGTGTCGTTTCCCCGACAGGACATGTATTCTTCATGGACAAGAGCATGTCATCTTTCCTCTTTGCAAGATTGGTGAAATTTTTCTTCTTGAGCACAAGCTTCTCGGATTTGTCTTCACGTCTCTCATACAAACAATCATGCACAAAGTGTCTTGGGATATCACAATTGTAGCATTTCCTTCATCCAAATGATCTTCCTTGAAGATTCTTCCCTTTGTTTGCCATGGTCCCGGAGTACTTTTTGATTGAAAGAGCTAAGTCTTCCGCAAAGTCATTTACCGGGCATGAGGTGTCAACATCTTCATCACATATCTCTTCACTCCCTTCTTCATCCCTTGAGGGTTGGCTCATCACTTCTGATGCCCTCGATTCAATCGTACACTAACCATACATGAAAATGTGTACGATCAAGATCAAGGACTCACGGGAAGATATCACAACACAACTCTAGACACAAATTAAAATAATACAAGCTTTATATTACAAGCTAGGGGCCTCGAGGGCTCGAATACATTAGCTTGAATACAAACGAGTCAGCGGAAGCAACAATATCTGAGTACAGACATAAATTAAACAAGTTTGCCTTAAGAAGGCTAGCACAAAAGCATCTACGACCGAAAAGGCAAGGCCTCCTACCTGGGAGCCTCCTAACTACTCCTGGTTGTCGGCCGTCTCCACGTGGTAGTAGGCACCCTCGGGGTAGTAGCAGTCGTCATCGAAGGTGGCGTATGGATCCTGGGCTCCACCATCTGGTTGCGACATCCGAGAAGAATGGAAAGAGGTGGGAAAAAGAGGGAGCAAAGCAACCGTGAGTACTCATCCAAAGTACTCGCAAGCAAGGATCTACACTACATATGCAACATTATCAAATGAAGGCTGTATATGTGGACTGGGCTGCAGAAATGCCAGAATAGAGAGAAAGCCTAGTCCTATCGAAGACTAGCATCTTATGGAAACCACCATCTTGCAGCAAACAGGAGGGAGTAGAGTAGCATAAAGTAAAGTAGTAGAAGTGTTATCAACCTCGGCCAGAGATCCTTTCTCGACTCCCTGCGAGAAAGCAATCCCAGAGCCATACTATCCATATCTCATCACAATCCAATTCTCATCACAAGTATCCAGTTCTAGTTGTATCGATCGGGATACAACTCCAAGTGTCCATTACCGTAGGACGGGCTATCGATAGAAGTTTTCTTCCCTGCAGGGGTGCACCAACTTACCCACCACGCTTGATTAACTCCGGCCGGATACACTTTCTTGGGTCATGCCCGGCCTCGGCCAAACAATACGCCGCAACCCGACCTAGGCGTAATAGAGAGGTCAACACGCCGGACTAAACCTATGCCCCCAGGGGTCATGGGCCTTCGCCCCGGGAACTCGTGCGTTGCTGACAGCGGCGGTGAGCAGACCTAGCTACCTCCTTCAAAAAGGCAGGTGCTTACCAGGTCCAACCGGTAGCGCGTCGCTCGATGTTGGCGTCTATTAAGCTTCGATCGATGCATACGATGCGTAACGCCCATACTATGCCCACGTGATGGTTAGTGCTATCGGGCGAGGCCCCTCGGATCAAATATCCAAATCATAGTGGATTAGGAACACGCGGTAACAAGCAGAGACTCACGAAAGATGTGACCCTGTTGCCCCGTCTCGAGGACTTGCGGCAAGGGCTAGGAATGCCCGGCCACGCCTCGTAAGTATCTCGCGGGCACCCTCCAGGTCAACCCGTCTCCACATCACTCGCGGGTACCCAAAAGGGTCGACCCGCCTTTCCAAGTAACAGTGGTAAATTCAAAGTATCCGTGTGTCCAAACATCAAGGGGAAAACCCAAGGAACCACCCCCGGTGAATTCCACTCAATGTAATCATCAAGGTGAACGTAAGAGGAATCAGCCCCGAGGTTCACACTTGAGGGGTTGCATGACAGAGTCGTATCGGAAGTGGTTAAGGAGGAATCACCCTCGATGACCACAACGGAATAGCTACACTACAAGGTTAACATCATTAGTGCTGTAGAGGTCTCACCCTCGGCACTCGATAGTAACCCAATAGTGTCGAGCAACTAAGGGGAAAGTGATGTGCGGTGCCGGGGCCTGGTTTTTGATCCCGTTGATCGGGTCTTCGGTGATGAAGCAGGGGCAACAAGGACAAGGTGGGGGTCACTAATGGATCACTAACCAACCTATACTAAGCAGTTTAGGATAAGCAGGTAAGTTACAAAGAGCAGGTTACAAAAGAAGGCTATCCAACAGAATAGGAGCAAACAATAACAGTAGCAAAATCTAATGCAAGCATAAGAGAACGGAATGGGCGATATCGGGATGATCAAAGGGGGGGCTTGCCTGGTTGCTCTGGCAAGGAGGGGGTCGTCGTCGACGTAGTCGATCACAGGGGCAGCATTGTTCTCGGGGTCTACCGGAGAGAAGAGGGGGATGAAACAGTAAATATAAAGCAAACATAGCATCATAAAGCATAACATGGTAATACGCGGTGTTAGGGGTGATCTAACGCGGTACTACACATTGCAGACAGAGAGGGAAAACATCCGGAGGGGTTTTCCTGGTGTTACGCATTTTCTGGACAGATGAAAGAGAGGGGAAAGTTCCATGTTCATCATGCTTGGCGCATGTGACAAATGAACAGAGAGTGTATTCGGATCCGTCTCGTCGTTCTGAGCAACTTTCATGTATAAAACTTTTTCATTCGAGTTACAGATTATTTTATATGATTTCTCAAAGTTTTAAAAGATTTTAGATTTCTAAAATTATTATATTTAATTAATCCGAATTGACCAATTAAAATTGACTGGTCAAAGTGAACAGTGTTGGAGGGGTCCACATGTCAGAGTTTTATTAAATTTCTAAGAAGATTTATCTAATCTAAATAGGGGACCCACTTGTCATTTGTTAATAGGCTAAGTTAGCATTAAATCAATACCAAACTAAACCTACTACTAGTAAACAAGGGTTGGCCGTGCGTGGAGAGACATAGCCATCGGTTGTGCTCACACACGCACACCGGCAGGCTGGTGGCGAGCCGGGAGGCTGGGAGGCGGCCGCAGGGCGCCACGGGCGCGGGCGTCTGCAAGACGCGGCCCCGGGCAGTACTAGCCCTGGCGGGCGCAGCCGGGCGCCTGGCTGGAGCCTGAGGGCACGCCACGAGCAGTGGCAACGGGCGGCGGCACAGCAATGGCAGCAGTTAAGCAGCGGCATGAGCAGCAAGGGCAGCTGCAGCATAGAGCAGCAGCAAGCGCAGCTAGCAAGCAGAGCAGAATAGAGGCAGGAGCAGCAACGCAACACAAGGAGTTGCATGTGCGGCGTATCGTCTGTGGCGCCGAAGCCGACCATGGCGCCACCGGCTCATACAGGTGACTACCGCGACGGAGCGAGGCAGGAACAAGGAGGATTTGGAGGAGGAGCTCACAAGGAATCTGTAGGGGAAGGCATCGGGCTCGGGGGAGGCTCGTAGGCGGCGGATCGAGGTGGAGAGGCGGCGACGACCGTGGCGGAGAAGACGGTTGGTGCCGACGGTTCAAGGGCGTCCCGGCTTGATTTGGTCGCCAGGACGAACGAAGCTGGCTGCGGCGGGCCTTCTGGACGTACTCCCGCACGCCAGAGATGCCGGTGGCCGCGACAACGATGGCGAGGCAAAGGTCACCACGGGATCTTCGAGCTCTAAAACAAGATCCAGAGAAGCGGGGAGAGTTTCGGCAGACAAATATATAGGTCCAGGGGGCGACGTGGAGGGCATCCACGGCCATGGTGCCCTGGATGTGCTCCACACACCACTCTGCCTCCTGTAGCGAGGTGGGGGGGGGGACCCAGGTCGGGCTGGGCTGCACTGTAAAATGGCTTAGAGCCCAGTTGTACAATAGGTGTAGTTCTTTTCTTTTATTACCATATGTTTTATTTCTCTAGCCTCTGTTTTGTACTTAATTCATTTAGCAAATGAGTTATGTAAAATGTGGAGATGGACACATATTTAGTATTGCAATGTTAGGTGCTACCACCAAAAACTTAGGAGGAAGTTTGACTTAACTTGAATTTTTCGTAAAAGGAGAAGCCTTCAAAAAAGCTGTTTTGGCACAGTTTTAATGTTTGAGGGCATTTAATAACCTTTTAAAATATTAGTTTCAACATGACAAACATCCAAGGATTATCTACCACACTTTGAACATTTTAGTTTTAATGTTTGAGAAATTTGAATTTGAACTTGAACGGGATTGAACCATCGCGGATTTAACAACGGTAATCATGGTGACGTGGCATCATTAGCAGAGGTTACTGTAGCTTAATTATCCGGGCGTCACAATTCTCCTCCACTACAAGAAATCTCGTCCCGAGATTTAAGGGGTGGAGTAAGGGGGAAAGACTCGGGAAGGACGGACCTCAACACAAGATAGGTACCTGGGAGCTATCTCAGTGAACGTGGCATAGAGGCATCTCTCGAGTTGAAATCAAGAAAGTTATCGAGAGCAAGGTAAGAAGGTGCAATAACAGCTTCAACCGGGTGGGCAATCGTTCGATGTCTGAAACAAAGTGTGAAAGGGGCTCAGAGCATCGAGAATAAATATTGCGTCTGATACCAGAACAGATCACAAGGAAGATGGCTCGCGAATTACATATGAAGCCAAGCGCGAGTGATAACTTAGAAAACAGGGATGTATAGGAGAGTCAGGTTTCGATCCTGTGGAACTGTGGGTTATGGGCCCACCATGTGGGTTAAAAGTAAGAAGGGCGCTGATAGCAAGGCATGTCAGAGCATAGACTGTCAGTTATGTTGGCAACAACGTTGGTACCAAGGGTGAGGGACGAAGAGAACCATTTTCCTGCTCGTTAAACAAGGCGGACCAATAGGCAAAGTTCTCGGCCATCGGTGGTTACTGGAATATCACCCACAATAGTAACAGAGTCTTACTGACCGAGTTGAACACCGAGGCGTTTACATAAGCAGGGAATTATCACTGCTCAAGTATGTGAGATTACCAGAAAGGTTAAACAAAACAAAGGAAAGGAAACGTGATTATCGGATTTAAACAGAACAATGGAAAGGAAAAGGTGTATACACGAGTATTAGGTGTATCTCCTTCCCAAAGCAAGCAGAGCAGGAATAATCATGACGGGACTACGAGTAGATAACCATCCAGTGAGGGGGGCGAGGAAACTCATGATGTTACCCATACCATGGTGTTTGGATAATTGATCAAGAAACATTTAGCATTCCTCTTTCAATGCTCTTGTTGACAATCGAAGTACCACAGACATGCTTCAGGATATCATTGACATGGTCATCAGGTAAAAGTAAGACTTTTGAATTCACAAAGGATCCCGCGGGAACTACTAGAATAGTTCGTACAATTTCATCATTGAAAGATGAGGATGTGGCCGATGGGTTCACCAGCAATCCATCGACATGTCAAAAGGATGTAATGCCAAAATGATATGAACAAAATTGTGTTACGGGGAAGGCAAGAATGTTGTCGACGATAACCCAAATCATCGAGGGGCACGTATGGTATTTCTCATCATGAATTCGATTGATATCCTGGAGGAGCATCAGAATGTTGATGATGATCACGACACATTTGTCGAGAGATTTCATTAAGATGTAATCGATCGGCGATGACATCAAGTCAAAGGAATGATGAAGCGAAAGGTTATTGGAACCATGGGTATGACACAAACTTGAAATCAAGCCTGTTGTTCAAGGCGAAATGATATGACGAGGAAGATCAACGTAAGCTTAGCTCATCGTCAAAAACTGTGCTCCGGGAAGAAGAACCAGGTAGCACAATTAAAATTTGGCATGATAATGATATAGCCGACCAGGCTAGGAATGACTTGAAGGATTATTAAACTCGTAAGCAACGAAAATTACTTAGAGTTATTGAATCAGAGTGCGGAATCAACTCACTTATCGATGTTCTGAGTTGACAAACAACCCAGAACCCTTAAAGTGACAAAGACAGGGTAAGGTAGTACTCCATCAAAAGTTCATAAGATGTAGTGCAATGGCATGATATCCTCGAGATACCAGGGGTAATACTCGAAGGTAGATCATAATAGAGGTTGGGCAGGCGTATTGACCTGCAGAAGACAAGTGATTTAACTTGTCCAAGAAATGGGACCAAAGAAGAACAATCATGGTCGGAACCACAGTTGTGAAGGATCAATTCATCGATACCAGATGAACTTATAAGAAGGGGTAATTATTTTTACGAGCAGCTTCCATGATAAGTTCTACATCGGGTCCATGGGCATGGACACAAAGGTTCAAGGTCGACTCCCACTTCTTCAATGCATAACCTTTCATTCACTCCTCGTTTTTGAAGAAATTGTAGTGCAAAAGATTTATCTAGTGAAGCACTAGAAGAGTATGACTCACATCTCTTTAGAGTTCACACGGATTAGGGAAGGCATAGGTTTAACCCATAGGGGTATCTTAGGAACATATACCACTAACTTCCAGAGCATATAACATCAGCTCAATAGCAGAGCATGGTTGACAATAAGCAGAGCATACAATTTACCGAAGGAAATATGTATCATAGGAAGAGCACACGAGATTTTGAATATGAAGGACATTGCCGGATAATAATCCAACAAAGGATTCAGCGGTCCTCAATGGATCTGATGTGAGTATCAGTACTCAATCAGAAGAAGGAAAGCATGCAAAGGCCTCCGATTATAGAAACAGTTGAATAATTCGGTGTTCAAGTTGAAGGGAACTAGGTGGACAATCAATTACAACATGATTGGCCGAGATCCAACTCATGTCCAGAATGACGTATGAGCAGGAAGGTCAAATTTCAGGGTTCGACTGATGATTGCGAGCAATCGCAACATAATGAATCAATAGGCTCAGGATGACAATGACAAAGGATGTTAATGAATGTTGCCAGACATATGGATTTAACCATAATGCAGGCAGAAAAGACTTTCGGGAGCACTACGCTACAGAGGATCTTCGGGAGATCGAATTGCATTCGAAGAATTTTGTGAGACATATAATCAACTAGGGATGAACGAATCCCCGATAAGTGTGAGGAATTATTCATAGGGGTATTCAGGCGGAAAAGAGCTGCAAGGCAGTCGAAAAAAGGATTCTCGAAAGGTAGAGAATACTTTCGGGTATCTTGTGATAACAAGAACAACTAGGGATGGAAGTATGAACGACGAGGGTACGCAGTTATCCATAAGGATTCAACGTTGCTAAGGGATTGCAAAAGAAATGAACACAAGTTCTCGGGAGTAGATCAAAGAGTATCAGGCAAGCATCTGGAATGAAGGGGCTCTCCGAGGAAAGTCGTTACGAGAACCAAATGTAGTTAGTAAATTAATTTAACCCGAATAGAAGAGAGAACGGAGTCCCAGAGTATAGAAGAGGAGTAAAAGATCCTAATACCACCCAATGGCGACGTGGGCCCGTAAGCCACACATCCATGTTAGTAAAAGTTTTTCAGTGACTAGACTCAACTTCGGCCAAGGAGTTCGAAAGGGGGCTACCTACAGGTAGTCGGCTCTGATACCAACTTGTGACGCTCTCGATTCAATCATACACTAATCATACACGCAAATGTGTACGATCAAGATTTAGGACTCACGGGTAGATATCACAACACAACTCTAGACACAAATTAAAATAATACAAGCTTTATATTACAAGCCAGGGGCCTCGAGGGCTCGAATACATCAGCTTGAATACAAACGAGTCAGCGGAAGCAACAATATCTGAGTACAGACATAAGTTAAACAAGTTTGCCTTAAGAAGGCTAGCACAAAATCATCTACGGTCGAAAGGGCAAGGCCTCCTGCCTGGGAGCCTCCTAACTACTCCTGGTCGTCGGCGGTCTCCACGTGGTAGTAGGCACCCTCGGGGTAGTAGCAGTCATCGTCGAAGGTGGCGTCTGGATCCTGGGCTCCACCATCTAGTTGCAACATCCGAGAAGAATGGAAAGAGGTGGGAAATGGAGGGAGCAAAGCAACCGTGAGTACTCATCCAAAGTACTCGCAAGCAAGGATCTACACTACATATGCAACATTATCAAAGGAAGGTTGTATATGTGGACTGGGCTGTAGAAATTCTAGAATAGAGAGAAGGCCTAGTCCTATCAAAGACTAGCATCTTCTGGAAACCACCACCTTGCAGCAAACAAGAGGGAGTAGAGTAGCATAAAGTAAAGTAGTAGATGTGTTATCAACCTCGACCAGAGATCCTTTCTCGACTCCCTGCGAGAAAGCAATCCCAGAGCCATACTATCCATATCTCATCACAATCCAATTCTCATCACAAGTATCCAATTCTAGTTGTATCGATCGGGACACAACTCCAAGTGTCCCCATAGGACGGGCTATCGATAGATGTTTTCTTCCCTGCAGGGGTGCACCAACTTACCCACCACGCTTGATTAACTCCAGCCAGACACACTTTCCTGGGTCATGCCCGGCCTCGGCCAAACAATACGCCGCAACCTGACCTAGGCTTAATAGAGAGGTCAACACGCCGGACTAAACCTATGCCCCTAGGGGTCATGGGTCATCGCCCCGAGAACTCCTGCATTTTGCGTACGCGGCCGGTGAGCAGACCTAGCTACCTCCTTCAAAAAGGCAGGTGTTTACCAGTCCAACCCGACACGCGCCGCTCAGTCGCTGACGTCTATTAAGCTTCGGCTGATGCATACGACGCAGAACACCCATACTATGCCCACGTGATGGTTAGTGCTATCAGGCCAGAGGCACCTCGAATCAAATATCCAAATTGTAGTGGATTAGGAACGCACGGTAACAAGCAGAGACTCAGAAAGATGTGACCTCGTTGCCCCGTCTCGAGGACTTGCGGCAAGGGCTAGGAATGCCCGGCCACGCCTCGTAAGTATCTCACGGGCACCCTCCGGGTCAACCCGTCTCCACATCACTCGCGGGTGCCCCTAAGGGTCGACCCGCCTTTCCAAGTAACAGTGGTAAAGTCCAAGTACCCGTGTGTCCAAACATCAAGAGGAAAACCCAAGGAATCACCCCCGATGAATTCCACTCGATGTAATCATCAAGGTGAACTAAGAGGAATCACCCCCGAGGTTCACATTTGAGGGGTTGCACGACAGAGTCGTACCGGAAGTGGTTATGGCGGAATCACCCTCGATGACCACGACCGAATAGCTACACTACAGGGTTAACATCAGAAGTGATGTAGAGGTCTCACCCTCGGCACTCCATAATAACCCAATAGTGTCAAGCAACTAAGGCGAAAGTGAAGTGCAGTGTCGGGGCCTGGTTTTCGATCCCGTTGATCGGGTCTTCGATGATGAAGCAGGGGCAACAAGGACAAGGTGGGGGTCACTGATGGATCACTAACCAACCTATACTAAGAAGTGTAGGATAAGCAGGTAAGGTACAAAAAGCAGGTTACAAAAGCAGGCTATGCAACAAAATAGGAGAAAACAATAACAGTAGCAAAATCAAATGCAAGCATGAGAGTACGGAATGGGCGATATCGGGATGATCAAGGGGGGGGGGGCTTGCCTGGTTGCTCAGGCAAGGAGGGATCGTCATCGACGTAGTCGATCACAGGGGCAGCATCGATCTCGGGGTCTACCGGAGAGAAGAGGGGGAAGAAACAGTAAATATAAAGCAAACATAGCATCATAAAGCATAACATGGTAATACGCGGTGTTAGGGGTGATCTAACGCGGTACTACACATTGCAGACGGAGAGGGAAAAACATCCGGAGGGGTTTTCCTGGTGTTACGCATTTTCCGGACAAATGAAAGAGAGGGGAAAGTTCCATGTTCAGCATGCTAGGGACATGTCACAGACGAACGGAGAGTGTATTCGGATCCGTCTCGTCGTTTTGAGCAATTTTCATGTATAAAACTTTTTCACCCGAGTTACAGATTATTTTATATGATTTCTCAAAGTTTTAAAAGATTTTAGATTTCTAAAATTATTATATTTAATTAATCCGAATTGACCAAGTCAAATTGATTGGTCAAAGTGAACAGTGTTGGGGGGTCCACATGTCAGAGTTTTATTAAATTTCTGAGAAGATTTATATAATCTAAATAGGGGACCCACTTGTCATTTGTTAATAGGCTAAGTTAGCATTAAATCAATACCAAACTAAACCTACTACTAGTAAACAAGGGCTGGCCGTACGTGGGAGAGACATAGCCATCGGCTGTGCTCACACAGGCACACCGGCGTGGTGGCCAGAGCCAGCCGGCGCTGGGAGGAAGGGGCGGGCGCAGGGCGCCCGGCGTCTCTGAGTGACGCTGCCCGGGCAATCTTTCAGCCTGGCGCAAGCGCATGGTCGAGCTGCGGGCACGCCACGAGCAGTGGCAACGGGCGGCGGCACAGCAATGGCAGCAGTTAAGTAGCGGCACGAGCAGCAAGAGCAGCAGCAAGTGCAGCTAGCAAGCAGAGCAGAACAGAGGCAGGAGCAGCAACGCAGCACAAGGAGTTGCATGTGCACGTACGCGTACGCTGGCGCCGAGCTTCGGCCATGGCTCCACGGGCTCGTATAGGCGACTACGACGACGGATCGAGGTGGGAACAAGGAGGATTTGGAGGAGGTGCTCACGAGGAATCTGTAGGGGAGGGCAGCGGGCTCGGGGGAGGTTCGTAGGCGGCGGATCAAGGCGGAGAGGCGGCGACGACCGTGGCGGAGAAGACGGTTGGTGGCGACGGTTCGAGGGCGTCCCGGCTTGATTTGGTCGCCAGGACGAACGAAGCTGGCCACGGCGGGCCTTCTGGACATACTCCCGCACGCCAGAGATGCCGGTGGCCGCGACAACGATGGCGAGGCAAAGGTCACCACGGGATCTTCGAGCTCTAAAACAAGAGCCAGAGAAGCGGGGAGGAGATGGGGATCGAGGGAAAAAGGGAGAGATGGGGGTTAGGGTTTCGGCGGACAAATATATAGGTCCAGGGGGCGACGTGGAGGGCGTCCACGGCCATGGCGCCCTGGATGTGCTCCACGCACCACTCTGCCTCCTGTAGCGAGGTGGGAGGGGACCCAGGTCGGGCTGGGCTGCACTGTAAAATGGCTTAAAGCCCATCTGTACAATAGGTGTAGCTCTTTTCTTTTACTACCACTAGTTGACCCGTTGCGTCAAATGACGCAGAGACCTGCTAAAAGACATGATGTCGATGAAAATAGTTGCATGTTGCAAGAACCTTCAACTAAATCAAGCTATTTTTTAAACATGTTTATTATATTGTTAAATAATAGTCTGGAAAAAGGGAAACTTTGCATAATATGAATATGTTCAGTTTGAAAATATGGCCAAGAGTAAAGTTGTCATGGTTGTTTCTTTTAGCAATGGGTTTGGAAAAAGAAAATATTTGTGTGACATGAACAGGCCTAGTTTGAAAACATGGTTATCATTATGAGAAACCTGGCCATGCATCTTTTTCCTACAAAAAAGAGGGGAAAAGATAAGAAACCTAAGAAAAAAACATGTCTTTGTTGTGCATATACGGAGATATAGGGATCAGGAGGGATTAGGATAGCCCATATGTTATTTAGCTCAGCCCACGCAGAGCGATGTCTGTGGCCCGTGAGGAGCTGAATATGAAGCGGCAGGGGGCGGATCCAGCGGAGACTCTCTATCTCCTTCTTTCTTTCTTGGTTCCTCAATTTGGGTAGTGAGGCGTTAGAAGCGACCCGACCTCGTGACGGTCAAGCCTGCATGTGTATCTGTGCCATCCTCGGATCAAGGTATCTTTGGCACACAATTACATCAATGTATATATCAAAGTACAATCACATGTATAAATAACGTAAAATGATATATACCTCATAATACTCAGCGGAAACAATCAAGCGGGTGTGGAGTCCCATCAACGACATCGGCAGGTTGAGTGTAGACCGTAAACCTGTATCGTAACTCTTACTCGTCGAGGAAATATCTGCAACATGATACGTTGCAGCCGTGTAGGTCAGTACATTGAATGTACCGGCAAGATCACAACATGATTAAACAGATGGTAAAACTATACTATATGCAATTTGGCTTTGTGGCTCTGTATCTGAGTTTTGTTTGCGTAAAAGCTGATTTTATTTTCCCTACATCAAAGAAATAAATGAAGTCTGTACTATGGAGTTTTCTATCATGACATGGTTCCGCCAACCGATGTCTCATAGCCCAAAATCATCATAGTTGCCCACAATTAAGTTATCAATCCGGTGTTGAGAGTTACGAGATAGATCCAAGTCCAGATGCTCAAATTGTCCGTAATCGGGACACGGCTAATCGATTAGGTTTAAAACCCTCTGCAGAGGTTTGTACACTTTACCCGCAAGATTCGATCCCTTTTTTACGTTCTCGCACTTCAGGGTGTTTGAGAACAAGACGACCGAAACATGGTCTTCCGAAGAGTTCCTCTGACCACTGTCCGGTACTCATCCCATCCTACCGTAGTTCTACATCTGCTAGTACCGTCCCAGCCAGAGTAACCACTAAGGTCTGAAGGAAATATGCCCTAGAGGCAATAATAAAGTTATTATTTATTTCCTTATATCATGATAAATGTTTATTATTCATGCTAGAATTGTATTAACCGGAAACATAATACATGTGTGAATACATAGACAAACAGAATGTCACTAGTATGCCTCTACTTGACTAGCTTGTTAATCAAAGATGGTTATGTTTCCTAACCATGAACAAGGAGTTGTTATTTGATTAACAAGGTCACATCATTAGTTGAATGATCTGATTGACATGACCCATTCCGTTAGCTTAACACTTGATCATTTAGTATGTTAATGCTTTCTTCATGACCCATACATGTTCCTATAACTATGAGATTATGCAACTCCGTTTACGGAGGAACACTTTGGTACTACCAAACGTCACAACGAATCGGGTGATTATAAAGGAGTACTACAGGTGTCTCCAAAGGTACTTGTTGGGTTGGCGTATTTGAGATTAGGTTTTGTCACTCCGATTGTCGGAGAGGTATCTCTAGGCCTTCTCGGTAATACACATCACTTAAGCCTTGCAAGCATTACAACTAATGAGTTAGTTGTGAGATGATGTATTACGGAACGAGTAAAAGACTTACGGTAGCGAGATTGAACTAGGTATTGGATACCGACGATCGAATCTCGGGCAAGTAACATACCGATGACAAAGGGAACAAAGTATGTTGTTATGCGGTTTGACCGATAAAGATCTTCGTAGAATATGTAGGAGCCAATATGGGCATCCAGGTTCCGCTATTGGTTATTGACCAAGAATAGTTCTAGGTCATGTCTACATAGTTCTCGAACCCGTAGGGTCCGCACGCTTAAGGTTTCGATGCCAGTTATATTATGAGTTTATGAGTTTTGATGTACCGAAGGAGTTGAAGTCCCGGATGAGATCGGGGACATGACGAGGAGTCTCGAAATGGTCGAGACGTAAAGATCGATATATTGGACGACTATATTCGGAGTTCGGAAAGGTTCGAATGATTCGGGTATTTTTCGAGTCTGGGAGAGTTACGGGAATTCGCCGGGAGAAGTATTGGGCCTTATTGGGCCCTGCAGAAAGAGAGAGGGCTGCCTAGGGCAGGCCGCGCGCCCCAAGGCCTAGTCCGAATTGGACTAGGGGAGGGGCCGCACCTTCTTCTCTTCCCTTCCTTCTCTCCTACTCCTACTAGGAAAGGAGGAGTCCTACTCCCGGTGGGAGTAGGACTCCCCTTGGTGCGCCTCATCCCTTTGGCGGCCACCTCCTCCTTGCTCCTTTATATCACGGGGCAGGGGGCACCCCATGACACACAAGTTGATCTACGGATCTTTCCTTAGCCGTGTGCGGTGCCCCTTCCACCATATTCCACTTCGGTCATATCGTCAGAGAGCTTAGGCGAAGCCTGCGCCGGGAGAAGTCATATCGTCAGCGGTGCTTAGGCGAAGCCCTGCGTCGGTGGAGCATCAACATCGTCACCACGCCGTCGTCTTGTGGAACTCATCCGACACTTTGCTGGATCGGAGTCCGGGGATCGTCATCGAGCTGAACGTGTGGAGAACTCGGAGGTGCCGTCGTTCGGTGCTTGGATCGGTCGGATCGTGAAGGCGTGCGACTACATCAACAGCGTTGTTATAACGCTTCCGCTTTCGGTCTCACGAGTGCGTGGACGGACACTCTCCTCTCGTTGCTATGCCATCACCATGGTCTTGCGTGATCGTGGGAAAATTTTGAAATTACTACGTTCCCCAACGGTGGCATCCGAGCCTAGGTTTTTATGGTTTGATGTTATTTGCACGAGTAGAACACAAGTGAGTTGTGGACGATACAAGTCATACTGCCTACCAGCATGTCATACTTTGGTTCAGCGGTATTGTTGGACGAGACGATCCGGACCAACCTTACAGCGTACTCTTCTGCGAGACCGGTTCCTCGGCGTGCTTTGCACATAGATGGCTTATGGAAGACTGTCTCTCCAACTTTAGTTGAACCGAGTGTAGCTACGCCCGGTCCTTGAGAAGGTTAAACGGAGTCTATTTGACAAACTATCGTTGTGGTTTTGATGCGTAGGTAAGAACGGTTCTTGCTCAGCCCGTAGCAGCCACGTAAAACTTGCAACAACAAAGTAGAGGACGTCTAACTTGTTTTTGCAGGGCATGTTGTGATGTGATATGGTCAAGACGTGATATATTTTATTGTATGAGATGATCATGTTTTGTAACCGAGTTATCGGCAACTGGCAGGAGCCATATGGTTGTCGCTTTATTGTATGAAATGCAAACGCCATGTAATTGCTTTACTTTATCACTAAGGAGTAGCGATAGTCGTAGAAGCAATAGTTGGCGAGACGACAACGATGCTACGATGGAGATCAAGGTGTCGGCGCCCGGTGGCGATGGTGATCATGGCGGTGCTTGGCGATGGAGATCACAAGCACAAGGCGATGATGACCATATCATATCACTTATATTGATTGCATGTGATGTTTATCCTTTATGCATCTTATCTTGCTTTGATTGGCGGTAGCATTATAAGATGATCTCTCACTAAAATTATCAAGAAGTGTTCTCCTGAGTATGCACCGTTGCGAAAGTTCTTCGTCTTTGAGACACCACGTGATGATCGGGTGTGATAGGCTCTACGTTCAAATACAACGGGTGCAAAACAGTTGCGCACGCGGAATACTCAGGTTAAACTTGACGAGCCTAGCATATAACAGATATGGCCTCGGAGCACGGAGACCGAAAGGTCGAGCGTGAATCATATAGTAGATATGATCAACATAAGATGTTCACCATTGAAAACTACTCCATCTCACGTGATGATCGGTTATGGTTTAGTTGATTTGGATCACGTGATCACTTAGATGACTAGAGAGATGTCTATCTAAGTGGGAGTTCTTAAGTAATATGATTAATTGAACTTTAATTTATCATGAACTTAGTCCTGGTAGTATTTTGCAAATTATGTTGTAGATCAATAGCTCGCGTTGTTGCTTCCTGTGTTTTTATGTGTTCCTAGAGAAAACTGTATTGAAAATGTTAGTAGCAATGATGCGGATTGGATCCGTGATCCGAGGTTTATCCTCATTGCTGCCTGGAAGAATTATGTCCTTAATGCACCACTAGGTGAGCGGACCTATTGCAGGAGCAAATGCGGGCGTTATGAGCGTTTGGCTGGCTCAATATGATGACTACTTGATAGTTTAGTGCACCATGCTTAAACAGCTTAGAATCGGGACTTCAAAGGCGTTTTGAGCGTCATGGACCATATGAGATGTTCCAGGAATTGAAGTTAATATTTCAAGCAAATACCCGAGTTGAGAGATATGAAGTCTCCAACAAGTTCTATAGCTAAAAGAGGGAAGAGACTCGCTCAACTAGTGAGCATGTTCTCAGATTGGCTGGGTACTTTAATCGCTTGAATCAAGTGGGAGTTAATCTTCCAGATAAGATAGTGATTGACAGAATTCTCTAGTCACCATCACTAAGTTACTAGAACTTCGTGATGAACTATACTATGCAAGGGATGACGAAAACGATTCCCGAGCTCTTCGTGATGTTGAAATCAACGAAGGTAGAAATCAAGAAAGAGCATCAAGTGTTGATGATTGACAAGACCACTAGTCTCAAGGAAAAGGGCAAAGGGAAGAAGGGGAACTTCAAGAAGAGCGGCAAGCAAGCAAGTTGCTGCTCAAGTGAAGAAGCCCAAGTCTGGACCTAAGCACGAGACTAAATACTTTTGCTGCAATAGAACTGGTCACTTTGGAAGCGGAACTACCCCTGAATATTTGGTGGATAAGAAGGATGGCAAAGTGAACAAAGGTATATTTGATATACAGATTATTGATGTGTATTTTACTAGTGTTCATAGCAACCCTCGGTATTTGATCTTGGTATAGTTGCTAAGAGTAGTAACTTCGAAACAGGAGTTGCAGAATGAGCGAAACTAGTTGAAGGGGAAGTGACGATGAGTGTTGGAAATAGTTCCAAGATTGATATGATCATCATCGCACACTCCCTATACTTTCGGATTAGTGTTAAAAGCCAAATAAATGTTATTTAGCGTTTGCGTTGAGCATGAATATGATTTGATCATGTTTATTGCAATACGGTTATTCATTTGAAGTTAAAGAATAATTGTTATTCTGTTTACATGAATAAGACCTTCGATGGTCATACACCCAATGAAAATAGTTTTTTGGATCTCGATCGTAGTGATACACATATTCATAATATTGATGCCAAAAGATGCAAAGTTAATAATGATAGTGCAACTTATTTGTGGCACTGCCGTTTAGGTCATATTGGTGTAAAACGCATGAAGAAACTCCATGCTGATGGACTTTCGGAATCACTTGATTATGAATCATTTGATGCTTGCGAACCGTGCCTTTTGGGCAAGATGACTAAAACTCCGTTCTCCGGAACAATGGAACAAGCTAATGACTTATTGGAAATAATACATACCGATGTATACAATTCAATGAGTGTTGATGCTCGTGGCAAGTATCATTATTTTCGACCTTCACAGATGATTTGAGCAGATATGCGTATATCTTCTTGATGAAACATAAGTCTGAAATAGTTGAAAAGTTCAAAGAATTTCAGAGTGAAGTAGAAAATCATCGTAACAAGAAAATAAAGTTTCGCGATCTGATCGTGGAGATGAATATTTGAGTTACGAGTTTGGTCTTCAATTAAAACAAAGTGGAATAGTTTCACAGCTCACGCCACCGGAACACCACAACGTTATGGTGTGCGAACGTCGTAACCGTACTTTATTTTGATATGGTACGATCAATGATGTCTCTTACCGATTTACCAATATCGTTTTGGGGTTATGCATTAGAGACAGCTGCATTCACGTTTAATGGGGCACCATCTAAATCCGTTGAGACGACACCATATGAACTATGGTTTAACTGTAAACCTAAAGCTGTCGTTTCTTAAAAGTTTGGAGTTTTGTTTCTTATGTGAAAAAGTTTTCACACGATAAGCTCGAACCCAAATCGGAGAAGTGCGTCTTCATAGAATACCCAAAGGTAACTATTGGGTACACCTTCTATCACAGATCCGAAGGCAAGTTTTTCGTTGCTAAGATGGATCCTTTCTAGAGAAGAAGGTTCTCTCGAAAGAAGTGAGTGGGAGGAAAGTAGAACTTGATGAGGTAATTGTACCTTCTCCCTTATTGGAAAGTAGTTCATCACAGAAATCAGTTCCAGTGATTCCTACACCAATTAGTGAGGAAGTTAATGATGATGATCATGAAACTTCAGATCAAGTTGCTACCAAACCTCGTAGGTCTTCCAGAGCAAAATCCGCACTGCAGTGGTATGGTTATCGTGTTACGGAAGTCATGTTACTAGACCATGATGAACCTACGGACTATGAGGAAGCGATGATGAGCCCAGATTCATGAAATGGCTTGAGGCCATGAAATCTGAGATAGGATCCATGTATGAGAACAAAGTATGGACTTTGATTGACTTGCTCTATGATCAGCAAGCCATGTTAAATAAATGGATCTTCAAGAGGAAGACGGACATTGATAGTAGTGTTACTATCTACAAAGCTCGACTTGTCACAAAAAGGTTTTCGACAAGTTCAAGGTGTTGACTACAATGAGATTTTCTCAAGCATGGCGATTCTTAAGTCTGTCCGAATCATGTTAGCAATTGCCACATTTTATGAAATCTGGCAAATGGATGTCAAAACTACATTCTTTAATGAATTTATTAAAGAAGAGTTGTATATGATGCAACCAGAAGGTTTTTCAATCCTAAAGGAGCTAACAAAATATGCAAGCTCCGGCGATCCATCTATGGATTTGGTGCAAGCATCTCGGAGTTGGAATAAACGCTTTGATAGTGTGATCAAAGCATATGGTTTTATACAGACTTTTGGAGAAGCCTGTATTTACAAGAAAGTGAGTGGGAGCATTACAACATTTACGATAAATATATGTGAATGACATATTGTTAATCAGAAATAATGTAGAATTATTCGCAAAGCATAAAGGAGTATTTGAAAGGAGTTTTTCAAAGAAGGACCTCGAGGTGAAGCTGCTTACATATTGAGCATCAAGATCTATAGAGATAGATCAAGACGCTTGATAAAGTTTTTCAATAAGTACATACCTTGTCAAGATTTTGAAGTAGTTCAAAATGGAACAGTCAAAGAAAAGTTCTTGCCTGTGTTGCAAAACGTATGAAATTGAGTAAGACTCAAATCCCGACCACGACGAGAAAATAGAAAAGAGAATGAAAGTCATTCCCTATGCCTCACCATAGGTTCTATGAAGTATGCTATGCTATGTACCGGACCTATTGTATACCTTGCTCTGAATTTGGCAAGGGGTACAATAGTGATCTAGGAGTAGATCACTGGACATTGGACAAGAACATCCTTAGTGAGGACTAAGGAAATATTTCTCGATTATGGAAGTGATAAAAGAGCCCGTCGTAAAGAGTTAAATCGGTGCAAGCTTTTACACTGATCCAGATGACTCTAAGTCTCAATCTGGATACATATTGAAAGTGGGAGCAATTAGCTAGAGTAGCTCCGTGCAGAGCATTGTAGACATAGAATATTTGCAAAATACATACGGCTCTGAATGTGACAGACCGTTGACTAAGCTTCTCTCACGAGCAAAACATGATCATACCTTAGTACTCTTTGGGTGTTAATCACATAGCGATGTGAACTAGATTATTGACTCTAGTAAACCCTTTGGGTGTTGGTCACATGACGATGTGAACTATGGGTGTTAATCACATACGAGATGTGAATATCAGTGTTGAATCACATGATGATGTGAACTAGATTATTGACTCTAGTGCAAGTGGGAGACTGAAGGAAATATGCCCTAGAGGCAATAATAAAGTTATTATTTATTTCCTTATATCATGATAAATGTTTATTATTCATGCTAGAATTGTATTAACCGGAAACATAATACATGTGTGAATACATAGACAAACAGAATGTCACTAGTATGCCTCTACTTGACTAGCTTGTTAATCAAAGATGGTTATGTTTCCTAACCATGAACAAGGAGTTGTTATTTGATTAACAAGGTCACATCATTAGTTGAATGATCTGATTGACATGACCCATTCCGTTAGCTTAACACTTGATCATTTAGTATGTTAATGCTTTCTTCATGACCCATACATGTTCCTATAACTATGAGATTATGCAACTCCGTTTACGGAGGAACACTTTGGTACTACCAAACGTCACAACGTAATCTGGGTGATTATAAAGGAGTACTACAGGTGTCTCCAAAGGTACTTGTTGGGTTGGCGTATTTCGAGATTAGGTTTTGTCACTCCGATTGCTCGGAGAGGTATCTCTAGGCCTTCTCGGTAATACACATCACTTAAGCCTTGCAAGCATTACAACTAATGAGTTAGTTGTGAGATGATGTATTACGGAACGAGTAAAAGACTTACGGTAACGAGATTGAACTAGGTATTGGATACCGACGATCGAATCTCGGGCAAGTAACATACCGATGACAAAGGGAACAAAGTATGTTGTTATGCGGTTTGACCGATAAAGATCTTCGTAGAATATGTAGGAGCCAATATGGGCATCCAGGTTCCGCTATTGGTTATTGACCAAGAATAGTTCTAGGTCATGTCTACATAGTTCTCGAACCCGTAGGGTCCGCACGCAACAAGGTTTCGATGACAGTTATATTATGAGTTTATGAGTTTTGATGTACCGAAGGAGTTCGAAGTCCCGGATGAGATCGGGGACATGACGAGGAGTCTCGAAATGGTCGAGACGTAAAGATCGATATATTGGACGACTATATTCGGAGTTCGGAAAGGTTCGAATGATTCGGGTATTTTGAGTACCGGAGAGTTACGGGAATTCGCCGGGGAGAAGTATTGGGCCTTATTGGGCCCTGCGGGAAAGAGAGAGGGGCTGCGTAGGGCAGGCCGCGCCCAAGGCCTAGTCCGGGTGGACTAGGGGAGGGGCCGCACCCTTCTTCTCTTCCCTTCCTTCTCTCCTACTCCTACTAGGAAAGGAGGAGTCCTACTCGGTGGGAGTAGGACTCCCCCCCTGGTCGCCTCATCCCTTTGGCGGCCACCTCCTCCTTGCTCCTTTATATACGGGGCAGGGGGCACCCCATGACACACAAGTTGATCTACGGATCTTTCCTTAGCCGTGTGCGGTGCCCCTTCCACCATATTCCACTTCGGTCATATCGTCAGAGAGCTTAGGCGAAGCCTGCGCCGGAGAAGTCATATCGTCAGCGGTGCTTAGGCGAAGCCCTGCGTCGGTGGAGCAT
Source organism: Aegilops bicornis (assembly GCA_021605145.1). Lineage (NCBI taxonomy): Eukaryota > Viridiplantae > Streptophyta > Magnoliopsida > Poales > Poaceae > Aegilops > Aegilops bicornis. Next base: position 156,864,167 of record CM038673.1, read on the forward strand.
CAACATCGTCACCACGCCGTCGTCTTGTGGAACTCATCCCGACACTTTGCTGGATCGAGTCCGGGATCGTCATCGAGCTGAGCGATGTGCAGAACTTCGGAGGTGCCGTCGTTCGGTGCTTGGATCGGTCGGATCGTGAAGACGACGACTACATCAACCGCGTTGTTATAACGCTTCCGCTTTCGGTCTACGAGGGTACGTGGACGGACACTCTCCCCTCTCGTTGCTATGCCATCACCATGGTCTTGCGTGATCGTAGGAAAATTTTGAAATTACTACGTTCCCCAACAAGGTCAACCAAGCCAGAGCCCATAATGACTTGCGGTTGCACAGGTAAGCTTCCGGGCATGAAGTATTCTTCCGTCTCTTTGAGTCTGGGTGAAGCTTTCCGCAAGATGTCATGGCGCTTCTCCATGCATCCCGCCCATCCACTGGGTTCTCCAGGGTGCCTGTCAACCGTCCTTCACCCAGGAGTGTGTATTGAATTCTTGTCTCGAGTCTTGAAGTCTTGAGGTCTTGAAGGTGCAGTCCTTGCAGATTCCATCATGGAGTTGTCGTCATTGACGTAGAGTCCTCCTTCTTCACACCACTCTCGTGCACTCATACCAAACCCCGTCTACTATAGCGTAGCATTAAAATAAAATATCGTACCGGGCTTGGTAACAGGGTAATGGGTTCCTACCTCATGCATACTACTCAACTACAAGAATTTCAATATCACTACTGAGGGGTGGTTGCAAAGATGTCACTAAATGCAATAAAATATAGGTATGAAAGCATGGTCAAAGTGAACTTGCCTGGTGATGTTGACGAAGAAGAATTATCGTTCTCAAGAAATAACTTGATAGACTACTCGTCACTCTCTGATGAAATCTATATAACAAACATATCATTCACATAAGCACTCACACTAACAATCAAAACAAAAGAGAGAGCGAATAAGAATCGAAGGAACTTCAAATAAAACTAGGGAGTCTTCTTCTACAACATTCACAAAAATAGTTTTGTCTAACGGAAAATAAAACACTAAAATAACAGAGAATAAAATATAAATTTAATTAAGACAAAAAATAAAGTATTTTTTCATAAAGCTATTTTGAAAGTATTTTCAATTGGGAGTTAAAACAGTAGAGAAATCCATTGCAAGTTATTAGCGAACTTGAATTGATTTCACGATAACAAAATAAAAATAAATATAAAAACTTGTTGAACACCTACTGTTTAACTAATAGAAACCAAACATAAACTTTCTGAAATATAAAATAAAATAATTTAAAAACAACTATAGAAAAAAGAAGTAGCTATTATTCGAATAGAACTAAAACAGAATTTGTTTTACATGAAACAATAAGCTAAAATACTCAAACAATTTTGAACTTTTTACCACTGGTAAATATGATCACTAGTGATCAGTAGAAAAAAGAATCAAATAAAAATCTATTTTTAAACTCCCGGAACAAGCAAAACAAGCTTTAATTCAAATTTGATCTAACTCAATTTTTATATATCCAAACATAGACAAATTATATTTTTTTGGAAACTACAAGAAAATTGTGATCTAACGCAAAAAGAATCAGCATCATTGGACTTCTAGATCAAAAGTTATAAGCTAAACAAGAACGGAACTAAATCTGTTACGGAAATAAATCTGAAAACGAAAAAAAACAACAAGGGAGTTACTCAGACGTGAGGCAGAGATGGCAGGAAGGAGGCAGCGATGTGGAGGGCTGCTCCGAGGGGGCGAGGTCGTCGGCGAGGTGGGGGTAGCGGAGGAGGGGTCGGCGCTTGGGGAGGTGGCGCTGGGCGATGGGGAGGTTCAGGAGAGCTCTGGTGAGCGTTCTAGGCAGGAAAAGGAGGACGGTGGCGAGGTGGCTACAGGCAGGGAGGGGGCGTGGTGATGGGAAAAATGGAACGAGGAGAGGGAGGGGGTTTTATAGGCGGTCTCGGGAGGCGCTGGGATGGAAAGACGAGGGAGATCGGGAAGGTGGAGTTTCCTGTGTCCATGGATATGAAAAGCTTCTGTAACGTGAGAGGAAACAGAGAAAGGAGATGATCTCTTGTTGGGCTAGAATAGGAAAGTGCTTAATGGGCCAGCAGGTTTTTCCTAATAAAAACGATTCCATTCCTATTTTTAAAATTAGGAAACTAAAACAATAAAAAGGAAATCAAATCAATTCGGAATAAAGAGTTTTTATATACTAAAATTATCAGAAAAATAAAATGTAGATGATGAGCATTATTCCACGGCCAAAATAAAAACTTAAAAAATGTTTTCAGAAAATCCCTAAAGGCTTTATTTCTTTTTGCAAATAATTTTTAAATAAAAACTTTGGTTTTCTTGGCTCAAATATTTTCAAAAATGCCCCTGATTTTGGAGGGTCATTTTCCTCCGCTCTTTCTTGCTTGCAAGAATTTATTTTTCGGGGTATTTCTCGGGGAAGAAAAATAGAGAAGCAAGTGCAAATATTTGAAAGAATTAAATTGCAAAACTCTGTTCAAATTCTTTATAGTTGAAGAAGTCATGTCATCTTCTCTCATTGATTCTAATAGGATGAATTGAATTTACCGGAGAAGGGAAAGTCATTTTATTCCCTCTCATTCAAAAGTTTTTGAAAAGGTTCAAATTTCACTCAAGTTTAATTCACTCAAGCAAACAAACAAACAATTCAATTAATTATATTAACATTCCAAAATTTGGGATGTTACAGGCGTTTCCTCAGCCGCCGACCGAAGCGATTTCTTACCTCTTTTGATTTCGGATTTGTCTGCATGCATGGATTTACTTTCCATTCAGCAGAGACCCGCTAAAACCATGTTGTCGATGCAAATAGTTAACATTCTGCAAGGACATATGACGCATAGATCTATTGAATCCATATGCGCGTTGAAAACGAAATTCATGTTTTAGTTGGTTTAGTTGTGGGCAAGGACATATGATGACCAAATTTACCCCTTTAATAAAAAAAGAAATGAAGACTATTGTCTATAATGAGATGTACACACATTTTAATTTACCTCTGAGTCAAATGGCGCAGAGTCCAATTTGATACCATAGGCTCGTTGAAAATATTTGCATTTTTTCAATATCTTTATGTTTGAGCAAGCGCAAACACCATGTCAAACCCAAAGTGTTTTGAAAATATTTGACTTTGCTAGTAGAAGTAGGTTTTAGCAATCAGGTAGCATGCATAGAGCCAAATGGCGCAAGGTATATGACATACAACTTTACCACCAAGATGTGCCGCGATATCTTCCTCTACTTAATTATGTTCAAACACATTTGGAGTTCATACCCATAAGTGGTGCCACATCCCTGAATTAAAACACAAAACACCTACCTTGTGCAACATGGCCTTTTACAATGGGAAAATTATTACCACAAACAGAGTCCAGATGTTACATGTTACATAAGACTTTAGCTTGAGCAACTGTCATACAATAGGTATATAAATTTCCTACGTTTAATCACAGCAGCAAACAATAACCTTTCCAAAGGGCAAACTCCCTTATGCAGTGTTGTCCTTTCATGTGTTTTAAAAAAGGAACCTTTATTTTATTGGCAAATAAACGGTTTGATGGGAACCAAACATTTGGTAGTAGCTTGTCCCACATCTCAATCTCCTATAAAATGAGCGTAAGTGGCCAAAACACAATTGTTTCGATACAACAACGGTAAGAGAAATGAGTAATCTTCAAAGAAACAGAACAATTACATTAGTATAGTAGCTTTTTTAACCATGCAGGTGAATTGTATGTAAACTTTATAGAAGAAGGCCAACGCTAAGGAACAACATGTTGCCATACTCATCCTGCTCTCGCTTCTGGTCATCAATCCGGGGAAACAACTCCTGACCAGCGCCATGAGCGACAACAACGACAGCATGCCCCTTCCCTTCAACATGGAAATCGATCTCAGGATTCAAACAACAGTCAACATCTCAGGCTGCTCAGGGTGGCATGAAGAGTAATGTGTCCCATGCTCTTTCCTATAAGTTTGACAAGACCAATGCCATCCACAATATTCACAACCCCACATGTGTCGCATCGATTGCCTACTGAGCACTCTCCACTGCAGTTTGAAACCCAAACGCCTTGTCTATGATTTCGATGTCATTGTCCAAGTTTTTTGGGATCCCTGTAATGGATATCCTAAAACGACACCATTTAAACTCTTCAAATATCACCACGGCTCCTCTCATTGTTCCATCCCCGCCAATCAAATAAACCTGTGATTGCCATAAAAGGAATATTCAGATAGGATAGTAAGATCAAGGCCTGAAGAACAAGAACAACTGGCATGTGAACCAACACATTTAACATTGTACTTAATTTTTTTAACAATAAAAATGGAGCTGGGACCATATACATCAGAAGCTAGCCCTAGCTTGGTTTGTGAAAAAGGCAAAACCAGTTTCTTATGTGCCTAACACACCAGCAAATAAAACGCAGCCTCCTCTACATGCCAATAGTTCCAAGAAAAAGATTAACCATGAGAGCATCAAACTACCTGCAAACATGAAGGCCCTTGCTTGGATTAGACAGGATGAGTACGCCATGATAATCAAAAGGAACAAAAAGATGGATTAAAATTTATTGATCAGTGCTAGGAAGATATTGTCTTGAAGAACGGAAAGTAAGAAAACAATAAAGCAAGCAACGAACCTGCAAAAATATCCTCCAAGTTTTGTGTGAAAATCAATCGAATATATCCGTGATCGCATATTTGTCTCTGTCGAGGTACTCTACAGGAAGGTTTTCCGAAAAACAGAGTAAAGTTGTTTTTCCTTTTTTGAGAGTTTGATAGCAAACCTACAATGCATCAAAAAGGGATTAGAATTGATAAGAAAAGAAATATCTGCTACTTTATAGTCAAAGAACATGGTTCCATTGACAAAAATACAAAAACATTGAAATTTGACTGTGTAAGGAACCTGTAGTGATATACTGAGCCATAAACTACTTTGCAATGATATACTCAACCATAAACCTGAAGCTCTACTTTGACGCCAATAAATTTATAATTGGGAATGAAGGAAAATGAAATCATATACTCTTAAACATATTGCAGAAACAGAAGCATGAAGCACACTTCCTTGAAATTTGAACACAAGTGAACATTCATTTAGCATATGGAGCTAACATAAACTTAAGCAAGACTATTCAAATGATCATGGTACATGGTGGATTTATGGTACATGGTACATTCATTTAGCATTCAGAGAAAGCTACTTATAAAACTACAGTAGTCAAGACTCTGCACCTACCATCATTACAACTGTGGACATACGATGTGCTATGTGTTGTCGGATATTTCATTCAAATAGTTTGTAGCACTAACAGACATACAAAGGCTGACCCATGTTATTTCAGTCTTATGACTTTTACTTTAGCAGAACACTCATTTGGTCAATCTTAGCAGAAGAGCACCGAAACAATTTTAGGCTCATCCATTAAGAAAATAATAACAATAGCAGCACCTTTAGGCATATAAATTGGTTAGTAAAACATATCTTATTTGGATTATTCTACCAGGATAGATAATAAAACTTCACCTCTCAGGTCCCTTTTCAGAATAATGCCAATATATACTTCAAAATAGCATGTCAAAATTTAAAAAATCGGTTGAGATAAAACATGTGATTGATCAGTGTGAGCCACATTGCTTCTATTTTTGAAACAGTTGTAAACATTGGTGATACACTACTAAGGTAAAACTTGATAACATAGGATTAGTGACTATACAGTAAAATGTGTATATCCTATGTCTCAGGGATGTGATAAATTACACTTCAGCTTTTGATTAATAGTTTCGAAAATAATAGAAACTTCCCCACTTTGATGTTCCTCAACACAAGGAGCTTGTAACAATTCTGGAACCACTCCAATCGTATACACGTTAGTCCATGCCAAACATTTTAACTTAAGAATACTTGTATGGTCTAATATCTTTAGAAATAGCTGAAACTTATTTCTTCTAAGACGGTTACTACAGGTATGAAATCACTCCAGCTATTAGTACGTATGAAACTTCTCCTTAGTGTTTCCATGCTGCCTGTCTGCACACTTCAATTATTTTTTGCAAGAACAAACCAGACTAAGAAAGCATTAGTGTGTTGCATCTTACTCAAGTTACCAGAAGATGAGAGAATGATTGCCGATAAAAAGGGGAGCAAGGATATAATAACCTTTAAACATCCAAGGAAGTAACGTGTAATCCACCCAGCAAGTAAAACAGAGGCCATGGAAAATCTATTCTTCCAAGAACAAGAGGCTAATATACTTTAAGAAAATTGATGGTGAGACCATGCAGTCACAAAGAAATGGTATGGTAGCAACTCTATACAACCTGCTTAACTATTTCCCTCCTCTCAAGCTGCAAGTCTTAACATGGCACAATGGAGGAACATGACGCATTCAGGCATCCAATAGCTCCAAAGTGCGCGCAGAATTATAATTATATACTGGAGGCCATCGATTGTCAAATTCTTTATTTTTCCACGGCCTGTGAAAATCTATTGTAGTGTAGTGTCACATTGCTGGTACAGGAAAGGCTGCTGCAATAATGAGAAGAGAAATATATTTTGGGACTGCTAGATGGATAAATCTTGATTTGAAATGTTAGTAGTGAATTTGTTCTTTTGCTCATGATGTGATTTCTTTTGCTAGGTGAATTAAGCCTGGGTAGAGTAGCACATGTGTGCAGGTTTGCCTATAATAAATTAGTCCTGAACCTGCAGTATATATGTTTATTTTAGCATTACAAATAATGTATGAAACTGATATTCCTTTCAAAAGTTTTGTGCATTCTGTCTCTTCTTCTACTTGATTTGTTCTATATTTTTGTACTGTTGTAAAAAGTTTCTTTACTATTTTATTAGGCTCAGCTAGTGACTTGTCTCAGGCATTTTCAACAAGCAGGAGCACTTCTAAGCGTCTACCATGAGGAGGTGACCAGTACTCGAACAACTGGATACCACAGGAGGAGGTGTAGACAGATGAACATAATATTCAGGTCGACCTGACCATAACAACATTTTGGCCACCAATATTTTGCATCAAACACCAGCAAATTCTACAAATACACATCTCAGAAAGTTCTTCTATTCAGTTACATAATCTAGAAAGGTTAAACCAAGTCATAGAAGCTCACCTTATATAATGAATAGCATCCATCGTGTAGCTTTATCAATGGTACTGTTCAACTGAGAATCAGAAAATCTAGAATGATAAGCATAATAAACTTTGTAGATAAGCACCAATAATTCCGTGGAACCCAAAACTTCCAATACCTGAACAATCCGAACAGCAACAAAATAGAAAATGGCCATTAGTTCAACAAATGTGAAGTACTGAAAGGCCTAATTCTGTTGAAATTTCTGCCATGATTAAATAAAACTTCTAATTAGCATATTTAGCAAAAATCGGAATTGTCCAGGAATAGTAAAATATGTATGACAGCTAACAAATGTAAGGTTTCACAGATATTTTTTGAAATAACAATTCAGGGTTATGATTCATTGTGAAGAAGGTTCACATACTTCTGAAAAATATGATCCAATAAGTCTGTACTAACCTACTGTAGAACAAATATTTGGACGACACGTAGCCCTACCATGCTGGAGATTATGCTACATCACACTTTTGCTTCTTTCCATCACGGATGCAATCCACATTGAGAAAAGCATCTAAGCATATTGAGAAAGGAACTCGATTTAACTCAACAGAGAATGCAAATACAAATTATTAATAGTGCCATAAATATATAATTAGTGCAAATTCAGGAGTGAGTTCACTCTTTTTTTTACCAGACTATTATGTGAGAAGGTGAATGATATAATGCATAAAAAACAACAATCAATGTAAGAAAGCAAACCGGTGTGCAAAGGCGGTCTAACTCTAAATCATGATTGTTCTTGCAGGATGAATGTGCCTTCATAAGTCAAACAAAATCAGTGTTCCAGAGGAAGCAATAGGAAAAGATAGAGGACACCTAATTGGCTGTTGAGGCCACGCCATGTTGCACCTCCCCACGGTTGACTTTCCTGCCGAGTCGTACTCCTTTTCATGTTCAAATAACCATCTGGGTAGCAAGATCGCGTAAACCCACAACTCAACATCAAGATGATCAAAAGAAACAATCAAGTAACAGGACCATGTGTGATTGCTTACCTAATTAGACATCTATATAAAACAGAATGACATAGATAACCTCCTCACAGAACCATGGATGCCTATGCAACCATGGAGGCATCCATACTAAACAGCAACTGAAAACACTTTTACATAATAATCACTGTCAAACAATCAGTCTAGAATCTCAGGAAATACCAGGAAATAAGGTACATCTTACATATGTCAATAGAAGATCAGAGAAGAGGAGAATATAATGATCATTCAGTGCTTCTTCATCTGCAACCTCACACATGCACGAATGTGCCGACAAAGCACAACATGCTGCCATGGATTCCAAAATAGGTATAACGACGGAGACAAGAGTGCACATCCTGTTCAAATGGAACCACAAAAATAAGCAACATAATAGAAGTACTAAACAACATTCAGGAATATCCCTATATTAGAAAGAATAAGGTTACTCAACTTGCTAATATTCCTAAACAAAATCGAGACACAGAATCGACCTTTCTTGTTCAAGTAAAGATGATTCTCTCATAATTTGATTGTTAGATTTAAGGGATATATATATATATATATATATATATATATATATATATATATATATATATGTTATAGATCCGAACATCTAGCTAGCACGCACCTAAAGAGCCAGACATGGCAACGATGCATCAATATATACGCATAAATATTCCCTAAATCCAGGGGCACTAAAATGAGAACACTCTTTTTGTTACCCATTTCTAACCTTTACACTATCCCGCAAAGAAAAGAGACTAGCTAAATGATATCATACTCTCTGATGAGATTGATATTAACTAAACAAAGTACTAATGTTAGGTTGCTTGATTAGTTGAAGGAACACTTCATACAACCACATAAATAATAGAAGGCACGTATGTGATGACTCCTCTTTGCTGGTTACGATTAACCAAATATACCAAACCAGTTGCAGCACGAGGATGTCAGCAAACTTGACACAACTACATTCTCTGTACATCATATATAAGAACAAGGTGAAGCACAAAAAGAGGTTATTAATTACCATTAGAGCCATTGGAAGAAGATCACTTTCGAATCTGACGAACGTGGTCTTCTATGTCAGATCTGCACACGTCAAGTTCAAAAATACAAATATTAGCAAAGTAAATTATGAGTAAGGAAGGAAGTGAGGGAGAAAGAGTGGAGCACCTAGTTCGCCGCTGGCCTGTGTTGCTCGAGTCGCCTCCAACAGGCACGTGCTGTCCTCCTTATACTCCAGATGCACGAGGCAGCCATTGGAGGAGAGATGAGCTCCTGCTTCCTCTCACCTTCCCACCGCATGTTCACCTCGAGCTCCTTGCCTAGTGGAGGGTGGAGGCAGAGGTGGCGCATCATGGCGCAGAGGAGGCGACGACGCGGTGGCGTGACAATTCGACCTGCCGGCCGCCGGCATGTGCTCCCGAGCCCCGCTCCCCCTTCGCCTCATGTCCTCCCCGCTCCATCCTCTCCCACGCCGCCGCCCCCTCCCCGCTCGCCTCAACGGCCTCCTCTCCTCCCTATGCCGCTTGTCCCCTCCTTTCTCCCTGGAGCAAAGATGCCCCAGTAGGGGTAGAACACCGGGGCTCTCCCTGACACTACTAGGGAAAACCTTATACACAGAACTTTAGCAGTAGCGCGGGTCAAAACAGCACGCTGGTGCTAAGTAGCAGTAGCGCGCCTGTGCAAACCGCGCTGCAGATAAAGTTCTAGCAGTAGCGCGCCTTGTTCTAAACACGTTACTACTAAAATTCCCACGGCTTAGCCGATAGGCTACACATAGTAGTAGCGATCTATATTGAACCGAGCTACCGCTACTTTCTTTGTAGCAACGTGTTTTAATCTAAACTCACTACTGCTAAAGGATATAAAATTAAATGGAAAGCAAATAGAAAGGTAATTGAAAATGAAATAAATAGAATAAGGTGAAAGGAAAAAAATAAAATGTGAAGAAAAATAAATGAAAATGGGGAAAAAGAGAAAGGAGTAGCAGTAGCGTGTATCCCAGAACGCGTTTTAGCTAACGTAGCAGTAGCGCGCTTTCTGGAACACGCTACTGCTACTTCTAACTTAACCACGGGGTTCGTCCTTCCCCACGGCCACTTCCCCCAAATCCAACTCTCCACTCTCGCCGCTGTCGTCGCCCGTCGGCCGCCCCGCGCTCTCCCACACCCTCTACGCTGCCCCCGACCCCCGATTCAACGCCGCCCCCGCCCCCGACGTCAATGCCGCCCCGTACGCCGCCCCCGACCCCGACCTCGACGCCGCCATCCGCCACGCGCCCGAGCCCCGAACCTGACCTCGACGCCACCTACCCCTCCCTCGCCGCAGGCACCCGAGGTGAGCACGCCTGCTCCTCCCTCTCCCCTACCTCTGCCTAGGGTTTCTTTATATTTTAGTTGCATCAAATTAGTTAGGGTTCATGTAAGGGTGGAAACGAATCGGATGCGGATGCGGCTCAAATGAGTTAGGGTTCATGTAAGGGTGGAAAAGAATCAAATTTCTAAGTTGAATCATAAAACGAGTAAAATTTGACCACTTATTTCAGTTTATAGTTGGATAATTGGAATATCCGCTACCACTTTCCACCCCTAGGTTCATCAAATTATATGGTAATTAGGGCAGTAGTTCCTAGTTACTAATTAGTTAGTAAGAACTAGGTACTAATTAGGTACTAGTTCATTTTTATTTATAGTAAGTTTGTTTTTAGTAAGAACTAATTGAATTAATAGAACTAGTTAGTAAGAACTTGTTGCTATTTTTTTAGTTAAAGAAATTTTTCCCGCATCGACATGGACGATGCCTATCCCGCATCCTCGTCGTCGAGTCGGCGGAGGATGACACCTGCTTGACCAGACGGGCCATGTCCGGGACTGGGCTCCGCCGGGGTGGTACTGGGAGGCGCTACCTACCGGGGGGCGCAGGTTGGTGAGGAGCCAGCCTGTCGTTGACCCGAACCTTCTTTGGTGGCGGTCGCGTGGGCCAGTGACGGTCCAGAGGCTCGAGGACCCTGCGGAGGTGGTGCGTCACCGTGTCAGTGAGGAGGACGCGCACGTCCGTCGCTACTTGTTTGCGTTGGAGCAGAGGTTCTCCAATACCTGGCAGGTTCTCCAGGGATCTCACTGGAGCTATGATCCCGTGATGGTTCCTTCTCTGTGGGTGTCCACCGCCCGCGCCGATACCCGTCGTGTGCTAGGGTTTTAGTTGTATTAGTGATGTTATATGTATGACACTATTCGGGATGTATTAGTGATAATATTCGACGATGTACGGATGCATGAGATGATTTACTTTTGCTATTGAATGCATGCTAATTTGAGTCCTATAAGATATTTTGAAATGTATATCTTGTGTTGCTCAAATAGGATATGTGCTTGCCCAGGTGGCCGGTCATGTTTGCAGGTTACACCTCCGAGTGGCCTATGTTTTGCCGGAGTGTTGATTCATTTCTGTTCCGGCAAATTTCAGGCGCTCGATATGTCCTATTTTAGCAAAGGCCATGCCGGATTTTTTCGTGAATTTTGGCATGACTTGTGCCAGAATATGTAGGAAATATCGAGTGCCCCGGATTTGTGCGTTGAGTATCCTAGTAGTTGTCTTCGATCGATTTTCAATTAATGTTTTAACTATGAACATAGGAAATGTCTGACGACGAAAAGGATTTCAGTATTTGCAAATACTGCGAAGACGAGCACGGCCTGTGCGACGGAATCTTCCTAGATGATGATAGGCGCTTCAACATCAAGCTGGATGAGAACTTTGAAGTGGATACAGTAAGTCACAACAACAAGTCTTTTTTCATAATTAAGCATGACATTTGCTTCAACTTATAATTTTTTTTACTATTCTACTAGCGTATCCCCTGCCATGCAAGAGTTTTTGTATTGGATAAGATAGGTTTCAGTCGTACTATCGAGGTAAAGAAAGTTTACTTGAAGACCGAGCATGGTTATATTTTCAACGTAAAATTATACAATTCAGACGACTACACCTATTTTGGATGCAAAACATGGCGAGCACTATGCAAGACTTATGCATTTGAGCCTGATATGGTTATCACCTTTGATATTAAATGCGGAAGATGATATTGAAGGTAATACCGACATATGGGTCGATGTGCGACGCCTCGATTATACCATTATGTAAGTTTCTCAACCATATTTATGTCTTTGATATTGTTTATTTAAAAATAGTTGACAACTAATTTGTATTGTCAGCTTATTTCGATTGCAAGCAAACATGTCCAACGCTTGGTAGACAGGACCGTATACTGTGTCGGGGCTGAACTCAACTGCGAGGAGCTCAGTCATTATGTTTCATGGCTTGCAGATCTTGATACTGTCAAGACAAATTTTCTTCCTGCATTTAGAAATATTAGTAATGAAAACGTGCGACCAATAGTGTTCGTAATGAAGTACGGTCACATCTATTTAGGAAGGATGGTAAGATTTTTACTATTTGTCCTCAGTGCATCTTTTCCATACATTATTTTTGAAGCTAAACTTCATTGCTAAGTATGTTACCATATGATGTTCTTCAACAGGGCCTTCCGATGAATGTTGTGCCTTATGGGATCGAGACTAAAGGTACCATGAGTATTATTAGCTTACGGCCAAGATATCCTACAGATTACTTTAGTGCATTCAAGATTAGCGACGGATTCTTAATAGTGCAAGATTGGACCAAATATGTGATGGGGGAGCGCAGAGAAGTACTAGGGGGCAACAAACAGATGCGCTACCCATGATTAGGAGACAGGTTCATCTGCTTGCTCCAACTTGATCAAGGAGGAGAGCTATACATGTTTTATGTTATTTTACCTAAGAGAGAGCAGCAGGAGTGATTAGCTAGCTAGAAATGAGTTTGAAGATGATGATATGCTACACTATTACTATGATGATAAAATAGCTAGTGTTGGTGGTAATGACTATGATGATTATTATTAGCTACTGTTAGTGGTGATTAAATAAATATTATTGGTGGTAATGACTATGATGATGATTAAATAGCTTGTGCTGGCGGATTAGATTCAAGTGGAGGCAACATGTGGTGCACATCGAAAGTACTACTAGTCTAAACTAGATAAAGTTTGGATTAGTAGTATACTTTTGACATGCACCACATATTGCCTCCACTTGAACCTAATCCACCTTCATTTGACACACTGTTATGGACATAATGATGTAAACCTCATAACTGGTATTGTACCAATATTTGTACGATGGCGCATAAATACACTAAAAATAAAAAAATAAAAAATAATACTAGTAGCGATGGAGAGAAAACACGCTGCCACTAGTTACATTAGCAGTAGCATGGAGTGAACAAATGCTGCAGCTATTTGTCCTAGAAGTAGCGCGTGCGGGCACGCGTTACTGCTAAGCAATAGCTCTAGCGCCTTATTAGTAGCCCCCCCCCCCCCCCCGCGCGCTACTAGTGAGCACAAAACTAGCTCTACCGCTAGGGTTTTCCCTAGTAGTGTGACCTCTCCTCTCGTTCCTTCTCTCTCACATCCTCCCCCTAATTTCTTTCGTTTCTTGATCCGCAGCAGCAGCATCTCCATGGACGTCAGCAGCAGCAGCATCTCCGGCTTCCTCCTTCCCCTACATCCCCACCCCTCCCCTCCATGGGAGATGAGAGGACGAGCGCGCGGGAGGCGGCGAAGCTCCTAGGGCGGAGGCAGGGTGACGAGGAGGGAGGGAGTGGCGGAGGTAGACGAGGGAGGAAGGAGAAGGAGGGAGGGAGTGGCGGATATGGATTGGGGATAGGGTTTGTGCGGTTGTGCCCGCTGGGCCCATGACGCGTGCGCTCGCATGTGGCGCGGCAAGAGAGGCTGCCTCGTGCACCCAAAAAACTGGAACCCAGCCAATTCGACCCAGCCCGAGCCCACACGTCATACCCGTCCAGGTTTCACCACGCGGTTAAAAAGAGACAGATGAATTTCCAACGAGGATCCAATGGGCAGCAGCAAAAAAAAGAGCATGCTGACCACGATCGAACGACCATCGAAGGAAGCGATCAGGGGAGCCCTGTCTATGCGAGTTGGATAGCCTCTGTTTTGTTTTAAATATGTTTTATTTCTCTAGCCTCTTTTTTGTACTTAATTCATTTAGCAAATGAGTTTTGTAAAATGTGGAGATGGACACATATTTAGTATTGCAATGTTAGGTGCTACCACGAAAAACTTAGGAGGAAGTTTGACTTAGCTTGAATTTTTCGTAAAAGGAGAAGCATTCAAAAAAAGCTGTTTTGGCACGGTTTTAATGTTTGAGGGCATTTAATAACCTTTTAAAATATTAGTTTCAACATGACAAACATCTAGGGATTATCTACCACACTTTGAACATTTTATTTTTAATGTTTGAGAAATTTGAATTTGAACTTGAACGGGATTGAACCATCGCGGATTTAACAACAGTAATCATGGTGACATGGCATCATTAGCAGAGGTTACTGTAGCTTAATTATCCGGGCGTCACATCACTTTCTTGGCCTTCAAGGCAAGATTGGAGTTCTTGGTTGCTTGAGCAATTGCAAAGGTATTCTTGGACTTGGTCTCCAAAAGAACATGATTGGAGAAAGTGGAAACAACTTGAGCCGCAGTCAACTTGTGATAATCCAGACATTGATGAATCATCATGACCATGGTATGTTCCATGAGAACCATATCATCTATGAACTTGTCCTTGATGAAGTCATCATTTCCCAAGTGCACCCAAAGGTTATCATGTTGAGCACAAGGGACTTTAACCTTCGGTAAACCTCTTCCGCGGACTCACCCTCATTCCTCACAAAGAGATTGACTTCTTGCTTGAGCAACTCCAATCGAGATCTTCGAATTGCTTCATCTCCTTTGAGAGCCTCCTCAAGGAAATCGTAGATTTCCTTGGCGGTCTTAAGGAGAGCAATGGAGTCACTATAGTCTTCGGTCACCGTGGTGTGCAACATGTTGTGGGCGGTTGCATTAAGTTCATCATCAACCGCTTCTCTTGGAGTGAGATTCATTGGGTCCTTGGGGTTGAATCCATTGACCACAATCCACCAAAGGTGTGTTGAAGCACTACGAATATGAGACTCCATATCTAGCTTCCATTTAGCAAACGCATGAGCTTTCGAAGGGGGCGTTGGCCCAATAGGATTGATGCAAGGATGTTGCAAGGGTTGCGGTGAGTAAAAGGGTTCCACGGCTGAAAGCACAAGTGCTCCCTAGGTGGTTTTGGTAATTAATGTCAACATATCTCTTGTTGTACTAACACTTTTATCTAGCATGTTTCAGATAAGTTCAACAATGGAGTGGCATGGACTAAAGGACGTGGGAACTCCTTCAAGATGCTAAGGACAAAGGATTGGCTCAAGCTTCAAGCTCAAGACTCTTCATTTTACATTTTAGTGGTCCAAGATAACATTGAGTCTATAGGAAAAGCCAATACTATCAAGGAGGGATGAGGTGTTTCTCAATGAGCCTCTTGCTTCATGTGCTTATTGATATGCTCCAAAACCCTCAGCTACTTTCCCACTTCCACAAATGACCTAAACCTAAAGCCAAAATCGGTCACACCGATTTTTCCTATCCGGCGCCACCGATTCCATAAGTCATAGCCACTGCCACAAACCCTAAGCAAATCGTTCGTACCGATTGGGATCTCAGTCTCACCGAGATGGGATTGTAATCTCTCTGTGTATGTCCATTATCAAAATCGGTCTCACCGAGTTTGAGCAATCGGTACTACTGAGATTACAATGCAAACTCTCTGGAAAACTTATTACCAAAATCGGTCTCACCGAGGTTGAGTAATCGGTCCCATCGAGTTTGCCTGACCAACTCTCTGGAAAGCTTATTAGCAAATCGGTCTCACCGAGTTTGTGTAATCGGTCCTACCGAGATTACGTTATGCCCTAACCCTAACCGAATCGGTTTAATCGAGTTGCATTTAGGTCCCACCAAAAACCCTAACGGTCACATTATTTGCTAAATCGGTCTGGCCGAGTTTAACTATTCGGTCCCACCGAGTTTGGCAAATTGTGTGTAACGGTTAGATTTTGTGTGGAGGCTATATATACCCCTCCACCTCCTCTTCATTCGTGGAGAGAGCCATCAGAACGAACCTACACTTCCAACTTACCATTTCTGAGAAAGAACCACCTACTCATGTGTTGAGGCCAAGATATTCCATTCCTACCATATGAATCTTGATCTCTAGCCTTCCCCAAGTTGCTTTCCACTCAAATCTTCTTTCCACCAGATCCAAAACCTATGAGAGAGAGCTGAGTGTTGGGGAGACTATCATTTGAAGCACAAGAGCAAGGAGTTCATCATCAACGCACCATTTGTTACTTCTTGGAGAGTGGTGTCTCCTAGATTGGCTAGGTGTCACTTGGGAGCCTCCGACAAGATTGTGGAGTTGAACCAAGGAGTTTGTAAGGGCAAGGAGATCGTCTACTTCGTGAAGATCTACCGCTAGTGAGGCAAGTCCTTCGTGGCGACGGCCATGGTGGGATAGACAATGTTCTTCTTTGTGGACCCTCCGTAGGTGGAGCCCTCCGTGGACTCGCGCAGCCGTTACCCTTCATGGGTTGAAGTCTCCATCAACGTGTATGTACGATAGCACCACCTATCGGAACCACGCCTGAGGGAGTCCTGGACTAGGGGGTGTCCGGATAGCCGGACTATCATCATCGGCCGGACTCCAAGACTATGAAGATACAAGATTGAAGACTTCGTCCCGTGTCCGGATGGGACTTTCCTTGGTGTGGAAGGCAAGCTTGGCAATACGGATATGTAGATCTCATACCATTGTAACCGACTCTGTGTAACCCTAGCCCTCTCCGGTGTCTATATAAACTGGAGGGTTTTAGTCCCAGAGACGAACAACCATTACAACAATCATACCATAGGCTAGCTTCTAGGGTTTAGCCTCCTTGATCTCGTGGTAGATCCACTCTTGTACTACCCATATCATCAATATAAGTCAAGCAGGAGTATGGTTTTACCTCCATCGAGAGGGCCCGAACCTGGGTAAAAACATCGGGTCCCTTGTCTCCTGTTACCATCCGCCTAGACGCATAGTTCGGGACGCCCTACCCGAGATCTGCCGGTTTTGACACCGACATTGGTGCTTTCATTGAGAGTTCCTCTGTGTCTTCACCGATAGGCTTGATGGCTCCATCGATCGTCAACAACGACGCAGTCCAGGGTGAGACTTTTCTCCCCGGACATATCTTCGTGTTCGGCGGCTTCGCACTGCGGGCCAATTCGCTTGTCCATCTGGAGCAGATCGGGAGCTACGCCCCTGGCCGTTAGGTCAGATTTGGAAGCCTAAACTTCACGACTGACATCCGCGGAGACTTGATCTTCGATGGATCCGAGCCACAGCCGAGCGCGCCGCACTATCACAAGGGCATGATTTAGCTCTGCTGCCGGACAGTGCCCTGGAGGCCGCACATGAGTCCGCTCCGGCCCTTAATTCGGAGCCGACCGCGCAGATCGAGGACAGGTGGCTAGACACCGCCTCGGCGGCTGCAACCTCTATGGCGATGGATCCGAATACTGACCTTGTCCCTTCTAAAGCCCGTAACTTCGAGGTGCAGGACTCCTCGCCGGACTCCGAACCTCCTGCGCCCCTGCCAATCGAATCTGATTGGGCGCCGACCATGGAGTTCACCGCTGCGGACATCTTTCAGCACTCACCCTTTGGCGACATCCTGAATTCGCTAAAGTATCTCTCGTTATCAGGAGAACCCTGGCCGGACTGCGGTCAGGACGGTTGGGATGCGGACGTCGAAGAAATTCAAAGCCCATCCACCACCCACTTTGTAGCCACTGTCGACGATCTAACCGACATGCTAGACTACGACTCCGAAGACATCGACGGTATGGACGACGATGCCGGAGACGACCGGGAACCAACGCCTACTAGGCACTGGAAGACCACCTCGTCATACGACATATACATGGTGGACATCCCAAAGGATGGGGAATGGCGAAGAAGCAGCAGAGGCAGATTCCTCCAAGAAACAGCCCAAGCGCCGGCGTCAGCGGCGCCGCTCTAAATCCCGCCACAGCAAGAATGGAGATTCTGGCACCGGAGATAATAACACCCCAGAGAGTGCCGAAGATAACCCCCTCCGGCAAGATTCAAAGACAGAGGACGGAGAAGCCAGCCCTCACGAGAGAGCGGCGTGACGAAGAGGTAGAGGATGATAATTACATGCCTCCCTCCGGAGACGAGGCAAGCCTCAACGACGACGAATTCGTCGTGCCCGAGGATCCCGTCGAACAAGAGCGTTTTAAACGCTGGCTTATGGCCACGGCAAACAGCCTAAAGAAAAAGCAGCAACAGCTCCGAGCTGATCAAGATCTGCTAGCCGACAGATGGACCGAAGTCCTGGCGGCCGAAGAGTATGAACTCGAACGCCCCTCCAAAAGCTACCCAAAACACAAGTTGCTCCCCCGGTTAGAGGAGGAGGAGTATAAACCCTCATCACCAGTGCACAATACGGCAGACCGACCACCTCGTGGCCGCGACAGAGAGGCCTCTCGGCCCCCCATCAGGACCGTACCCCGGCACCGCTCAAAAAGTATGAAGCCACGAGGGAATGTGCCGGACTTGCGAGACATATTGGAGGACAAGGCAAGACAATCAAGATTGATCTACGGATCACGTGGGCGCCCCACGATGCGCGATGACTACCGTCGCGCCGGATACAGCAACTCCGGCCGGGCCGAACACAGTAGACAAAGCTCGCTTGAGCTACGTCGTGATATTGCCCAATATAGAGGCGCCGCACACCCACTATGCTTCACAGATGAAGTAATGGATCATCAAATCCCTGAAGGGTTTAAACCCGTGAAGATTGAATCCTACGATGGCACAACAGACCCCGCAGTTTGGATTGAAGACTATCTCCTTCATATCCATATGGCCCGCGGTGACGATCTCCACGCCATCAAATATCTCCCACTCAAGCTTAAAGGACCAGCTCGGCATTGGCTTAACAGCTTGCCAGCAGAGTCAATTGGGTGTTGGGAGGACCTGGAAGCCGCATTCCTTGACAACTTACAGGGCACATATGTGCGACCACCAGACGCCGATGACCTAAGCCGCATAATTCAGCAGCCAGACGAATCGGCCAGACAATTCTGGACACGGTTCTTAACAAAGAAAAATCAAATCGTCGACTGTCCGGATGCAGAGGCCCTCGCAGCCTTCAAACATAACATCCGCGACGAGTGGCAGCCCGGCACCTAGCACAGGAAAAGCCGAAATCCATGGCAGCCCTCACATCACTCATGACCCGCTTCTGCTGGCGGAGAGGACAGTGGCTAGCCCGCAAAGAACAACCTCACCAAAAATTCTGGCAGTCCGGACAACAAGAACCACAATGGCAGGTCGCGTCGCAACAAAAATAAACGCCGCGTTAACGGCGATAACACTGAGGATACGACAGTCAATGTCGGATTCAGAGGCTCCAAACCCGGTCAGCGGAAAAAGCAATTCAAAAGAACTACTCCGAGTCCGTCCAATTTGGACCGAATACTCGACCGCTCTTGCCAGATACATGGCACTCCCGAAAAGCCAGCCAATCACACCGACAGAGATTGTTGGGTATTTAAGCAGGCAGGCAAGTTAATTGCCGAAAACAACGACAAGGGGCTGCACAGCGATGACGAGGAAGAGACCCGGCCGCCGAACAGTAGAGGACAGAAGGGTTTCCCCCCACAAGTACGGACGTTAAACATGATATATGCAACCCACATACCCAAGAGGGAGCGGAAGCGTGCACTTAGGGATGTATATGCGATGGAGCCAGTCGCCCCGAAGTTCAATCCATGGTCCTCTTACCCGTTCACTTTCGATCGAAGGGACCACCCCACCAGTATCCGCCATAGCGGATTCGCCGCATTGGTTTTAGACCCAATCGTCGATGGATTTCACCTCACCAGAGTCCTGATGGACGGCGGCAGCAGCCTGAACCTGCTTTATCGGGATACGGTCGCGCAAAATGGGCATAGACCCTCAAGGATTAAACCTACAAAGACGACCTTCAAAGGCGTCATACCAGGTGTAGAGGCCAATTGTACAGGCTCACCACACCGAAGTGGTCTTCGGATCCCCGGATAACTTCCGAAGCGAGGAGTTAATCTTCGACATAGTCCCGTTCCGCAGTGGCTATCACACTCTGCTCGGACGGACCGCGTTTGCAAAGTTCAATGCGGTGCCGCATTACGCATACCTTAAGCTCAAGATGCCAGGCCCTCGACGAGTCATCACGGTCAACGGAAACACTGAACGCTCCCTCCGAACGGAGGAACACACAATGCTCATGGCGGAAATCTGAGCAGACTCTTAAGGCGATTTTCGAGTCCGGCCGTTAAGCGACCAGACACGGCCAAACGCGCCCGGAGTAACCTACAACAAGACCACCTGGCACGTTCCGAGCACGCGTAGCAATGCGGCCCCAACCCCAGCCCTTACATAATTGCAAGACCAGTCCTTCGCGTACATCATTATGTTCTGGAGATACCATGGGCATAGGGGGAGGGGCATGACCATGACAGGCCCAGAGTGCGGCTCAACCACACCAGGGGCTCCCAAGGGTGTCACTCTTTTCTTTTTTTCTCTTTCTTTTTTACACACAGGACTCCGTTCACCAGAGGCCCTGTCCGGCAGTAGGCCTGCCAAACTCACGATGCAACAGCCAGGGAAGGAGAAAGGCTACGAAAAACACTCAGGTGGTCTCCATTACGAGCATTAAATCTGTTTAATACACCATTCCGCAGCCTACCCCTAGAGGGGGACATGATTAATAGTCCAATCCCTTGCTTACCGCACTATTTGTATCGCTATGCATCCATGGCAGTATTTCTGAATAAACAATGCATCGCTTTTTGCTTATACTTGCATTTGTTTCTTATATATGTTCGTTTATGACATGTTTTATTTGTACACCATGGTACGGCTGAACACTCCAGGGGCTTCAGTTCCCCGCATTATGGTGTGATAAGTCTGAACACTTTCACAAGTGCGGCACCCCGAACTTATAGCATTATATGCATCGGCTCTGAATCATGTCTTGGGTCAATAGTTGGGTTTGCCCGGCTCCCATGTTTTGGTACCTTACGTTCCGTTTTATCGGCTAAGGTAGCATCGGGAGAACCACCGCGATTGCGCCCGGTTGAGCTGGGCGAGCGCCTCAGTGGAGAAAGCTAAAACTGACCGTCATGATAAGGCGAGAGCTGGTCGCTGTTCGAGGGGTTTTTTCGAGTCCCTAAAGGCTTATGCCGCTTAGAGCGAGGAACCGGCTCTGTCCGGCCCAGGCGTGGATAGCGCCCCGAACTCGGTCTTCCAAATACTAGGGGCCTCGCCGAAATTTAAAATTATAGAATTCTATGGCTAAGTGAGAGTGTTCAAGCATTATAAGTCCGATTGCCTTGTTCGTCGTGTTGAGCGCCTCCCTAGATGGACCCAAAAATGGGAACAAGAGCGCTCAAGTTTATCCCGAACACCCCACCACTAGTGGCATGGGGGCTGAAGCCGACGACTTGCCATCTCTCAGATTTGATAAACGGCCGCACAGAAGGTAATATTTTAAATTAATAAGCGTTGCTTAGCGCATATGAACACAATTTTCAGCGCATAGGATAACATAATGCGATTCTACTCAAATATTATATCCTTGGAGCACTCATCCGCAATCATGCGGGCTCCCTTCAGGACACTCTTATAATACATTTCGGGCGTGCGATACTCCTTGCCCGCCGTGGCTGATCCGTCAGAAGCTTCTCAGCGTCCATCCTGCCCCATTGCACTTTTGCACAGGCAAGGGCCCGACGGGCACCTTCAATGCAGGCGGAGCGCTTGACGACTTCCACCCAGGGACACGCATCCACCAGCCGCCGCACCAGGCCGAAGTAGCTCCCAAGCATGGCCTCGCCGGGCCACAGCCGAACTATGAGGCCCTTCATGGCCTGTTCGGCAACCTTGTGGAGCTCGACCAGCTGCTTCAGCTGGTCGCTAAGGGGCACCAGATGTCCGGCCTCAGCATACTGAGACCAGAAGACCTTCTCCGTCAAGCTCCCCTCCTCGGCCCGATAGAATGTGGCGGCATCAGACACGCTGCGAGGCAGATCTGAAAACGCTCCTGGAGAGCTCCGAATTCGGGTAAGTAACAAGTAATTCACATTCACATGCTTGCTTTGCATGAAAAATGCCTTACCCGCCGCTATTTTCTTCACCGCCTCAATTTCCTGGAGGACCTTATGGGCTTCGGCCTTAGCGGCTTTGGCAGTCTCAAGAGCCGAGGCAAGCTCGGACTCTCGAGTCTTCGAGTCGCGCTCCAAACTCTCATGCTTTTCCACGAGAGCCTGGAGCTCTTGCTGCACCTCCGCCACCCGCGCCTCCTGCTTCTCTTGCTCGGCTCGTTCCGCGGCCGCATTGCATTCGGCCACAGACACGGCCTCCTTCAGGGTCGCCACCTCGTTCGTGGCCCCTGCACCACCCATGTTATCCTCATTATTTCCCTTGCAGCCAAAATCCTTTTCTGTAAGGTACAAATTTAACACGGTGTTACTCACCTTCCTTGTCCTCGAGCTGCTTCTTGGCAAGGCCGAGCTCGTTCTCGGACCGCTCGAGGTTCTGCTTCAAAGCATCGACCTCCGCAGTCAGTGCGGCAGAGGTCAGCAGCGCAGCCTGCAAAACCATATTGACATAATTTTTAGAACTCCTGCTTATATCTTTTTAGATCCTCAGTGCGGCTTTTCTTTCCGAACACCGAACCGAGCATCAGGGGCTACTGTCTATGCGGTATTATATTACATATCTTAAATTTCTTACCTCAAAGCCTGTTAGAAGGCTGCTATAGGCTTCGGTCAGCCCGCTCTTGGCGAGCTGAACCTTCTGAATCACCGCACTCATGATAGTGCGGTGTTCTTCCTTGATGGAAGCGCTGTTGAGCGCCTCCAACAAATTATTCGGCACCTCCGGTTGGACGGAGGCCACCGGCGTCACGGTCTTGCCCTTCTTACGAAGGGGCCGCCTGCCAGACTCCGGAACCACTGCTGGTTCCGGTGCGGAGTCCGGAGCGAAGTCCGGGAGGTTGCCCTGTGGCACCTCCGGAGCCTCCCCCTCCTAGCGGGTCCCCTCCTTGGATCCCACCTCGGCGTCGTCAGTGTCACGAGGGGTGGAGGCGGTCGGAAGGGAATCCATATCCGACGGAGCCAAGGACCCGCTCGACGAAGCGGGAAGATCGTCCTCGGCCGGACTACAGGTTGTACGCGGCATTAGAAAGACACTGTATGGCAAAAAGAAAAATTATCAATCATTCAGGAATCCGGATACTTACGATCTTGCCTGGGGCTTGGCCCTTGAGGGCCACCCCTCGTCGCCGTCATCGGTGTTGGCGGAGCAGTCCGGAGGAAGGGTCCGTCCTTTCTTGGACCCTTCGGCCGCCCTTGTTGGGGAAGCCTTCCTCTTCCTCTCTCCCCCCGCTGGGGAAGAGGCATCTTTCTCCTCCTCGAGGGAGGAGTCCACCTCGGAGTCATCGGACAATGAGTCCGATACCACCTGGCGCCGGCAACTCCTTCGGGTTCCCGTGGCCTTGTTGGCCTTCTTCTCCGGCACCATGTAAAGGGCCGGGACCAGCAACCCCGTTAAACGGGCGTCCGCTGGGTCTTCTGGAAGGGGAGCCGGACAGTTAACCTGTCCAGACATCTTCTGCCAGTCCTGTTAAAGGCATTGGGAGTTTTAGATCCCACATAGAGTCAAACTATGAAAGAAATGAGTGTCCTGTAAAGGATAACATAGCTTACCTCGCCGGCCGGGCGCTGCGTGCTGAATCCGCGATCTTCATTTGCGGATGCGGGGGCTTCTCCGCCCTTGAACAACACCCTCCAAGCAGCTTCGTACGTCGTGTCGAAGAGCCCGCTTAGGGTCCGGTGCTGTGCCGGATCGAACTCCCACAGATTGAAGGCCCGCTGCTGGCAGGGGAGAATCCGGTGGACGAGCATGACCTGGATCACGTTGACAAGCTTAAGCTTCTTGTTCACCAGGGTCTGGAGACAGGACTGGAGTCCAGTCAGCTCCTCCGAGCTACCCCATAGCAAGCCCTTCTCTTTCCAGGAGGTGAGCTACATGGGGGTACCAGATCTGAACACGGGGGCCGCTGCCCATTTAGGGTCACGCGGCTCGGTGATGTAGAACCACCCCGACTACCATCCTTTGACGGATTCCACGAAGGCACCCTCGAGCCAAGTGACATTGGGCATTTTGCCCACCATGGCGCTTCCGCACTCCGCTTGGACGCCCTTCACCACCTTCGGCTTGACATTGAAGGTCTTTAGCCACAAGCCGAAGTGGGGCTGGATGCAGAGGAAAGCCTCGCACACGACGATAAACGCCGAGATGTTGAGGATGAAGTTTGGCGCCAGATCGTGGAAATCCAGGCCGTAGTAATACATGAGCCCCCGGACGAAAGGGTGAAGTGGGAAGCCCAGTCCGCGGAGGAAGTGGGGAAGAAATACGACCCTCTCATGGGGCCTGGGGGTGGGGATGAGCTGCCCCTCATCGGGCAGCCGGTGCGCTATGTCGCCGGATAGGTATCCGGCGCCGCGCAGCTTCTCGATGTGCCCCTCCATGACGGAGGAGGCCATCCACTTGACTCCCGCTCCGGACATGGCTGGAGAAGGTTGAGGCGAGATGTGCGGACTTGGGCGCTGGAGCTCGAGTGCGCGGGGATGGATAAGCAAAGGAGGAAGAAGGCGTAGGTAAAAAAGGCGGATCCTTATCCCCTTATATATGGGCGGACGAAGACTATGCGTCCCCACCGGCCTAGTAAAACTCGCGTATCTCCCAAGCGCCACAATCAATGGCATGGCTGGGTTACCCACGTCCGTATTGATGGGAATCCCGGAATAAGGGGAACACGATCTCTGCTTCGACAAGACGTGCCAAGGAAACCGCTTCGCTAAACGCGCTGAGGTGGTATAATAAAAACAATTCAAGTAAAGGCTTGGTAGTGGTGTGATGTCACGCCACAAAATACGTCAGCAGATTGAATCTGTGTAAATATTATTCTCTCTACGGTAGTATGTGGAATTTATTTTGCAGAGCCGGACACTATCCTGGTGTTCACAATCTTCTATGAATTATTCGGAGGAGGAACCCGCCTTGCAATGCCGAAGACAATATGCGCGCCGGACTCGTCGTCATTGAAGCCTGGTTCAGGGGCTACTGAGGGAGTCCTGGACTAGGGGGTGTCCAGATAGCCGGACTATCATCATCGTCCGGACTCCAAGACTATGAAGATACAATATTGAAGACTTCGTCCCGTGTCCGGATGGGACTTTCCTTGGCGTGGAAGGCAAGCTTGGCAATATGGATATGTAGATCTCCTACCATTGTAAACGACTCTGTGTAACCCTAGCCCTCTCCGGTGTCTATATAAACCGGAGGGTTTTAGTCCGTAGGACAAACAACCATTACAACAATCATACCATAGGCTAGCTTCTAGGGTTTAGCCTCCTTGATCTTGTGGTAGATCCACTCTTGTACTACCCATATCATCAATATCAATCAAGCAGGAGTAGGGTTTTACCTCCATCGAGAGGGCCCGAACCTGGGTAAAAACATCGTGTCCCTTTCTCCTGTTACCATCCGCCTAGACGCACAGTTCGGGACCCCCTACCCGAGATCCGCCGATTTTGACACCAACAACGCCAAAAACATCCGCGTCTCCAATTGCGTTTGAATCCTCCAAACCCTTCCCTTTACTTTCTTTCAAGTTGCATGCTTTACTTTTCGCTGCTCATATACTCTTTGCATGCTTGCTTGATATGTATTGTGATTGTTGAAATTGTGCCTAAACTCCACTTAAACTTAAAGAAACTTAAAAACTGCAACTTTGGCACTAAGTGTTTAATCATCCCCCCCCCCCCCTCTAGACACCTCTTCTCAAGGTCCTACAAGTGGTATCAGAGCATTGGTCTCCATTGCTTTGGTTTAATCACCATTGGAGGAAGATGGATGAGTCTACTATTGGGAGTCTTAGACATAGAGTGCCTATTCTTGATGGAGAGTATTTTCATGAGTGGAAAAATGAGATGCTTGTTATTTTCAATCAATATCATTTGAACAAGTACATTGCTAGCCCTTGTGCACCTTATGTTGGTCCTATGCATCCTACCCATGATGAGTCAATTGACATGATTAGGAATCTTAGAACTGCCGAACTTATCATTAGAGGATTGCCTAGAAACTTGCTTGGATGTTTGCCTACTTTCAAGTGTGCCTACACCATATGGAAATTTCTTGAGGAACGATTTCCCGATTATTCCTTGAAGAATCTTGATGAAATTCTCCATAAGTCTATTGCCTTGAGTAAGATGAATACTAGTGATCCTATGTTTGGTGATCGTCTATTTGAGCTTACAAACCTTATGCGTGCCAAAGGAAATGTTGGTATTATTAGTGATATTATTTCCGAAGCTATAAAAATCCATAAGCAAGATTATTGTCAAACTCATTCTAATGAATCACCCTCTCTAGGACTTGATCCACCACATGACGATGTTGAAAATGGATATTATGATGAGGATGATGATAGTGACTTCGATCTTGATGATGCAATGAGACATTTTGGTCTTATGGCAAATCTTCCGGGATATATGTCAGGAGGAAAGGAATGGGTTCTTGATAGTGGATGTACCAATCACATGACCGGATATAAAGACATGTTCCGTGAGCTTGCTGATAATGATAGTCCTCGAAAGTATGTTACTTTCGGTGACAACTCTAAGGGTAAGGTGGTTGGCCTTGGTAAGGTGGCCATATCACATGATAGCTCCATACAAAATGTCATGCTCGTTGAATCTCTTGGTTACAACTTACTTTCAGTATCTAGACATGCTGATTTCGGTTTCAATGTTCTATTTACTGAAGTAGATTGCCAAGTGTTTCGTCGAGATAATCATAAATGGTCTTTACCGATGTGCGTAGAGGTGATCTATACATTGTTGATTTCACTAAAAAGGCTCAACCTAAAACTTGCTTCATTGCTAAATCCTCGAAAGGTTGGTTGTGGCATAGATGATTAGGTCATGTTGGTATGCGAAACCTGGACAAGCTTATTAAAGGAAATCATATCCTTGGTGTTAACGATGTCATATTTGATAAGGATAGACTTTGCAGCGCTTGTCAGGCAGGTAAACAGGTTGGAGGAAGGCATCCCGTGAAGAAAATCATGACTACAAGGAGGCCACTCGAGCTACTTCACATGGATATTTTTGGTCCCAACTCTTATAAGAGTCTCGGTGGAAATTCTTTTGGTCTAGTTATAGTTGATGATTTTTCAAGATTTACGTGGGTATTCTTTCTCGATGACAAATCGCAGGTCCAAAAGATCTTCAAAAACTTCGCTAGGAAGGCCCAAAATCAATTTGAAGTGAAGATCAAGAAGGTTCAAGCGACAACGTAGCGAGTTCAAGAACGCAAATGTGGACACCTTTATTGACGAAGAAGGGATTTCACACGAATTCTCGGCTATGTACACACCTCAACAAAACGGAGTTGTTGAGAGGAAGAACCGGACGCTCATCGAAATGGCGAGAACGATGCTTGATGAGTACAAGGCAAGAAGCACTTTTGGCGGAAGCGGTTGAGACAACTTGTCATGGAACAAATCGCTTATATCTTCACAAGCTACTTTCGGCAAGGCGGCATCTGAGCTCCTCACCGGTAACAAACCCCAAGTTGGATACTTTCGAGTATTCGGCTCAAAGTGCTACATTCTTGATAAGCATCGTTGCTCTAAATTTGCTCCTAAATCTCATGAAGGTTTCCTACTAGGTTATGGCTCATACTCTCACACTTACCGTGTCTACAACAATTTCACCCGAAAGGTTGAAGAGACGGTAGATGTGAAGTTTGATGAATCTAACGGCTCGCAAGTAGAGCAATTGCCAATTGATGCAGGAGACAAAGATCCTTCAGAAGCAATTCAAGACTTGGCTATTGGCAAAGTTCCTCCAACGGAGGTGAAGGAGAGTACCTCGTCCGTCCAAGTGGAAGCTTCAACTTCACAACAAGGTGAACCAAGAGTTGATACGGAAGCATCCACAAGCGGGACACACCAAGATGAAGAAAACGAGGAAGTGCATCAAGATGAACGTCAACAACCTCCTTCTCCACCACGACAAGAGAACGACAATGCCAACAATGAAGAAGGCCAAGAAGAAGAAGAACAAGATGAAGAAGATGTTCAACGAAGACCCAAGCAAAAGCTTTCACGAGTTCGAGCAAGAGTTGCTAAAGATCATCCCGTCGAGCAAATCTACAATGACATTCAAACCGGGAGAATCACTCGCTCTAAAACTCGTTTAGCTAACTTTTGTGAAAACTATTCTTTCATCTCTAGCATTGAACCTATGAAGGTTGAAGAAGCATTGGAAGATCCGGATTGGATAAATGCCATGCATGAAGAGCTACATAACTTTGAAAGGAATCAAGTTTGGACATTGGTTGAGAAGCCCGACAGCAACCACAACGTCATCGGTACCAAATGGGTGTTTCGCAACAAGCAAGATGAAGATGGACAAGTAGTTCGCAACAAAGCACTTCTTGTCGCCCAAGGCTACACACAAGTCGAAGGATGGACTATGGTGAGACTTATGCCCCCGTTGCTATACTTGAGTCCATTCGCATCTTACTTGCCTATGCTAATCATCATGATATCACCTTGTACCAAATGGACATTAAAAGTGCTTTTCTAAATGGTGAAATAGAGGAGGAAGTTTATGTTAAGCAACCTCCGGCTTTGTCAATCCTAAGAAACCCAATCATGTTTACAAACTTCACAAAGCTCTTTATGGTCTCAAACAAGCTCCTAGAGCTTGGTATAAATGCTTGACCAAGTTCCTTATTGAAAAAGGCTTTGAAATTGGGAAAATTGATTCTACTCTTTTTACTAAAAGGGTTAATGGAGAACTATTTGTGCGCCAAATCTATGTTGATGATATTATTTGGTTCAACTAACCCTCATTTTAGAGAAAAGTTTGGGAAGCTAATGTCGCAGAAGTTTGAGATGTCTATGATGAGTGAACTCAAATTCTTTCTTGGGTTGCAAATCAAGCAAACTAAGGAAGGTACCTTTGTTTCTCAAACGAAGTACACCAAGGACTTATTCAAGAAGTTCAATATGCAAGAATGCAAAGGTATGTCTACACCCATGCCTACTAGTGGACATAATGACTTGACCAAACACGGTGAACCGGTTGATCAAAAGGTCTATCGCTCTATTATCGGTTCATTGTTATATCTATGTGCCTCACATCCCGATATCATGCTAAGTGTGTGCATGTGTGCACGATATCAAGCTGCTCCTAAGAAATGTCATCTTAAGGCCGTGAAAAGGATAGTGAGATACTTAATCCATACACCAAACTTTGGCATTTGGTATCCTAAGAGGCGTCTTCGATCTTGTTGGCTATTCCGACTCGGACTATGCCGGAGACAAGGTTGATAGAAAGTCCACTTCGGGACCTTGTCAATTTCTTGGTAGATCTCTTGTGTCTTGGTCCTCCAAGAAACAAAACTCGGTATCCTTATCCACTGCCGAAGCTGAATATATTGCCGCTGGTTCATGTTGTGCTCAATTACTTTGGATGACCCAAACTCTGAAGGATTTTGGGATATATGTGAGACATGTTCCATTGCTTTGTGACAATGAAAGTGCTATCAAAATTGGTCATAATCCTGTGCAACATTCTCGAACTAAGCATATTGAAGTTCGTCATCATTTCATTCGAGATCATGTTGCTAAGGGTGACATTGGTCTTAAGCATGTTCGCACCGAAAAGCAATTAGCGGATATATTCACTAAACCTCTTGATGAGAAGGTGTTTTGCAGGTTAAGAGGAGAATTGAACATTATTGATGCTTCAAACTT
The DNA here is from genome assembly GCA_021605145.1 of Aegilops bicornis. Lineage (NCBI taxonomy): Eukaryota > Viridiplantae > Streptophyta > Magnoliopsida > Poales > Poaceae > Aegilops > Aegilops bicornis. Next base: position 156,894,257 of record CM038673.1, read on the forward strand.
GGAGTAGAAACTCCATTGGATACATGCAAGACATGAGCTTATGACTAATCCTTGATGTTTTTCTCTTATGATGAAAATCATATGTCTTGGATATATTTGTATCTTGCATGTTATCTAACTCTTGTAGGTACTTGGTGGAATCCAACTCCATGAGATTGTAATCTACTCATATCTTGAGCAATCTCAACATCACCAAGTCTCTACACAATGGTGGTTGAAGACAAGGAAGCACGAAACCTTTCAAAACATATCCCTTGACAAATTCTATGTTAAGCTTCACGATTGTCATTCTTGGATACACAAGTGCTCTTCCTTGCAAGAACTAACCCATGCAGGTAGATGGACTGAAAATCCAAGTGGTGCTCCAAATTCTTGATGAGCTACATCAACCTTGAGAAACCCACACAAGTTCAACTACATGGACAACACCACCAACCAAGGTATGTTATTCCATCTTAGAGAAGCTTTACTCCAAGTCATGAGCTAAAGCAACTCGACAAGATGTGAATACATCAAGATGCTTAAACAAAAAATGGCAACCCCATTTTGAGCTTAAACGATGAGTATGAACTATGATCAAGTGATCTCACTTGACTCCTAAGTCAATATACTCTAAAATAGGTGACTTTGTCGCCGACCATCTCTTGATGAAGTTCTCTTGTGTTCTTTTCTCTGTTTTTGCATTTGTCTCATGCATATTTGTTTCCCCTTTCATAATATAGATTTCCTTCTTTCAGTTTGCTCTGCATTTTCTGCATTCCAATTCTTTGCACATCTTTCAGTAAATTCCTTGCAAATCTTTGTGAGATCTTACTAGTCTAGTGAGCTGAGGTGACAAGTGTTTTCTTTGCGATGAACTCGGTTTCACCGATTTGTTATTTTTGGCCCAACCGAATCTTTTCGGTACGACCGAAGCATACCACTCGGTGCCACGGACTTCATCACAGGAAAAACAGTTTTCCACATAATTCTGTGTTTATTCTGATCCAGCTCCACTCAATGAATCTTGTCCTCTACAAGCATCACATTTTTATCATTGCTTTGTTCTGTGTCTCAAGGACCAAACCCATTCGACAGATTCCAGAAGACCCTTCTCGGAAATTGATGTCAAAGGGGGGGAGAGAGAACATCAAAGCTTATCATCTGAAGAGAGAGAGAAAGCATCAAAGCTTATCACCTTCTTAAGGGAGAGAGATATCATCTCCTAAAGGGGGAGAGAGACCTTCTAGGGGGAGAGACCCTCAAAGGGAAGAGAGAGATCTCCAGGGGGAGAGAATACTTAAGTAGAAAGTATTTCTCAAGGATCCCAGATGCTTGGTATTCAAGAGGAGAGATGTCCACATGTCTTCTTGAGGGGAGTGACATGTTCATATGTTCTGGTGTGCCTATTTTGCATTAGCTCTGAACATTAGCTCTGATCATCATTCATATCTTTCAGCTCTGTTTTCTTTCGGCTTTGATTTTCTGTTCCCTATCTTCTCCCAATATCTCATGTTAGATTCAGGGGGAGCAAGACATCTAAGGGAAAGAGATCATTTAAATTCATTGCATATCTTTACTCTTGGGGACATGTCTAATTCAATTTGGTACTTAGTACTCACTCTCTACATGTCATCCTAGTCTTGGTATTCTTGTGGTTTCCTTTGTTTTCTCTGGCTAGTAGATGCATCTGTCTTATCTAACCTTGTTTACACAGGTTCATTCCATCCTAAGACAACTCAAGACTACAAGGTAAGTATATGCATCACAATCATGTGTATGAGGAATTCTTGCTGATGTACATATTGTTTGCAAGAAGGACTCATGAGCATGAAGGTATTCTCTTCAACATTATTTGCTCTGATGCATATGGCCAAGATACATGTAACACATTGCCTGCTCTATCATGTTTATGCTCTCACATGCTTCTACATTCCATATTCACATGATTGCATACATATAGGGGGAGCCTATGTTTGTTACATGTCTTTCCAAAGCTTTACTTGCTACTCTTTATATCTTTATCTAAATCTTTGATGTATGTTGCCATCAATTACCAAAAAGGGGGAGATTGAAAGCACAAGTGCTCCCTAGGTGGTTTTGGTAATTAATGTCAACATATCTCTTGTTGGACTAACACTTTTATCTAGCATGTTTCAGATAAGTTCAACAATGGAGTGGCATGGACTAAAGGACGTGGGAACTCCTTCAAGATGCTAAGGACAAAGGATTGGCTCAAGCTTCAAGCTCAAGGCTCTTCATTTTACATTTTAGTGGTCCAAGATCACATTGAGTCTATAGGAAAAGACAATACTATCAAGGAGGGATGAGGTTTTGCTTAATGAGCCTCTTGCTTCATGTGCTTAGTGATATGCTCCAAAACCCTCAACTACTTTCCCACGTCCACAAATGACCTAAACCTAAAGCCAAAATCGGTCACACCGATTTTTCCTATCCGGCGCCACCGATTCCATAAGTCATAGCCACTGCCACAAACCCTAAGCAAATCGATCTTACCACCGAGATGGGATTGTAATCTCTCTGTGTATGTCCATTATCAAAATCGGTCTCACCGAGTTTGAGCAATCGGTACTACCGAGATTACAATGCAAACTCTCTGGAAAACTTATTACCAAAATCGGTCTCACCGAGGTTGAGTAATTGGTCCCACCGAGTTTGCCTGACCAACTCTCTGGAAAGCTTATTACCAAATCGGTCTCACCGAGTTTGTGTAATCGGTCCAACCGAGATTACGTTATGCCCTAACCCTAACCGAATCGGTCTAATCGAGTTGCATTTCGGTCCCACCAAAAACCCTAACGGTCACATTATTTGCTAAATCGGTCTGACCGAGTTTAACTATTCGGTCCCACCGAGTTTGGCAAATTGTGTGTAACGGTTAGATTTTGTGTGGAGGCTATATATACCCCTCCACCTCCTCTTCATTCATGGAGAGAGCCATCAGAACGAACCTACACTTCCAACTTACCATTTCTGAGAGAGAACCACCTACTCATGTGTTGAGGCCAAGATATTCCATTCCTACCATATGAATCTTGATCTCTAGCCTTCCCCAAGTTGCTTTCCACTCAAATCTTCTTTCCACCAGATCCAAAACCTATGAGAGAGAGTTGAGTGTTGGGGAGACTATCATTTGAAGCACAAGAGCAAGGAGTTCATCATCAACGCACCATTTGTTACTTCTTGGAGAGTGGTGTCTCCTAGATTGGCTAGGTGTCACTTGGGAGCCTCCGACAAGATTGTGGAGTTGAACCAAGGAGTTTGTAAGGGCAAGGAGATCGCCTACTTCGTGAAGATCTACCACTAGTGAGGCAAGTCCTTCGTGGGCGATGGCCATGGTGGGATAGACAACGTTGCTCCTTCGTGGACCCTCCGTAGGTGGAGCCCTATGTGGACTCTCACAGCCGTTACCCTTCGTGGGTTGAAGTATCCATCAACGTGGATGTATGATAGCACCACCTATCGGAACCACGCCAAAAACATCCGTGTCTCCAATTGCGTTTGAATCCTCCAAACCCTTCCCTTTACTTTCTTGCAAGTTGCATGCTTTACTTTCCGCTGCTCATATACTCTTTGCATGCTTGCTTGATATGTATTGTGATTGTTGAAATTGTGCCTAAACTCCACTTAAACTTAAAGAAACTTAAAAACTGCAACTTTGGCACTAAGTGTCGAATCAGCCCCCTCTAGACACCTCTTCTCAAGGTCCTACAACGGCATTGTACTTGGGAACTTGAGTACGAGCAAGAGATGCAAGAGGTTCCCTTGAGTCATCCGCAGCATGAATGGCATTTGGATCAAATGAGTTTGATGCAGATGTCGAGGGCTTTAAGCGAGCATCAATTTCCTCCTTGACTGGGGAACGAACTTCTTTCAATATAGATGCTTTGAGGTCCGCAAACATTGAAAGAATATCAGCCACGGTCAAAGGGATGCCCGGGTTAATAGGAGTAGCAGGAGCAACGACCGGGGAACCATGTGCCTCGGGCGCGGCGGGGGGGGGGGGTATGTTTTGACCATCCTCTGCAACGAGTGCACCATTGTCGGATTTAGGGTTCTGGCAAAAACCTCGGTTCGAACACTGGGGTGCGCACGAAGATTTCCCCCTACCGAATCTCGCTCTCAGCCTCGCCGCGATCTCTAAGTTTGGCTCGACAAACTCACAACACAAGAGACACAAGATTTATACAGGTTCGGGCCACCGTGGTGGTGTAATACCCTACTCCTATTTGGTGGTGGTGGATTGCCTCTTGGGCTGATGATGAACAGTACAAGGAAGAACAGCCGATTGAGGAGAGGTGGTCTTGAGCTGGTGTGGTGTTCTACTTGTCCCAGTTTTTGGTCCCCTACCTACTGTGGTGGCTAGTCCTATTTATAGAGGTCGTGGTCCTCTCCCCAAATACTGAGCGGGAAGGGATCCAACAATGTCCAATTTGAAACGGGACAGCTAGTACAAGCTATCCTGACTAAAGGTGGTCTTCGCCTGTCAAAAGCGCTGGTGGTGATGCCGTCTAGGCTCCATGATGACCTCCGTCCCGCTATCCTGCTGGTCTTGGTCTTGTTGCACCGATATGGAAACCTTTGCCTGATGCCTTGGTACTCCACGCCTGCGCTTGCCCCCTTAGCACCAAAGGGGAAACAAGGACACTGCGCGCGCTGGCGCCCACCTGGTGCCCGCCTGGCTTTGGTCGTCATGGCTTGTGTCATGGGAACCTCACGAGGTACCCCTTGCCTTGATCTCTCCGTCCCCTCACAAGCCTGCCTGGTGAGGCCGCTCCTGAGGAGGCCTTGTGTCGTCTGCCTCGCAAGGCTTGGCCCTTCGCGAGGGTCTTGAGTGTTGGTTGATGAAGACGGGCCGTACTGGGCCACTGGTGGAGCCACGCCGCGGGCTGCAGGCAGGCAAGTCTGGGGACCCCTGAGGGAGTCCTGCACTAGGGGGTGTCCGGATAGCCGGACTATCATCGTCGGCCGGACTCCAAGACTATGAAGATACAAGATTGAAGACTTCGTCCCGTGTCCGGATGGGACTTTCCTTGGCGTGGAAGGCAAGCTTGGCGATACGGATATGTGGATCTCCTACCATTGTAACCGACTCTGTGTAACCCTAGCCCTCTCCGGTGTCTATATAAACCGGATGGTTTTAGTCCATAGGACGAACAACCATTACAACAATCATACCATAGGCTAGCTTCTAGGGTGTAGCCTCCTTGATCTCGTGGTAGATCCACTCTTGTACTACCCATATCATCAATATCAATCAAGCAGGAGTAGGGTTTTACCTCCATCGAGAGGGCCCGAACCTGGGTAAAAACATCGTGTCCCTTGTCTCCTGTTACCATCCGCCTAGACGCATAGTTTGGGACCCCCTACCCGAGATCCGCTGGTTTTGACACCGACATTGGTGCTTTCATTGAGAGTTCCTCTGTGTCGTCACCGATAGGCTTGATGGCTCCTTCGATCATCAACAACGACACAATCCAGGGTGAGACTTTTCTCCCCGGACAGATCTTCGTGTTCGGCGGCTTCGCACTGCGGGCCAATTCGCTTGGCCATCTGGAGCAGATCAAGAGCTCCGCCCTTGGCCGTCAGGTCAGATTTGGAAGCCTAAACTTCACGGCTGACATCCGCGGAGACTTGATCTTCGATGGATCCGAGCCACAGCCGAGCGCGCCGCACTATCACGAAGGGCATGATTTAGCTCTGCAGCCGGACAGTGCCCTGGAGGCCGCACATGAGTCCGCTCCGGCCCTTAATTCGGAGCCGACCGCGCAGATCGAGGACGGGTGGCTAGACACCGCCTCAGCGGCTGCAACCTCTATGGCGATGGAGCCGAATACTGACCTTGTCCCTTCTAAAGCCCGTGACTCCGAGGTGCCGGACTCCTCGCCGGACTCCGAACCTCCTGCGCCCCTGCCAATCGAATCCGATTGGGCGCCGATCATGGAGTTCACCGCTGCGGACATCTTTCAGCACTCACCCTTTGGTGACATCCTGAATTCGCTAAAGTATCTCTCGTTATCAGGAGAGCCCTGGCCGGACTGCGGTCAGGACGGTTGGGATGCGGACGACGAAGAAATTCAAAGCCCACCCACCACCCACTTTGTAGCCACTGTCGACGATCTAACCGACATGCTAGACTACGACTCCGAAGACATCGACGGCATGGACGACGATGCCGGAGACGACCAGGAACCAATGCCTACAGGGCACTGGAAGACCACCTCGTCATACGACATATACATGGTGGACATCCCAAAGGATGGGGAATGGCGAAGAAGCAGCGGAGGCAGATTCCTCCAAGAAACAGCCCAAGCGCCGGCGTCAGTGGCGGCGCTCTAAATCCCGCCACAGCAAGAATGGAGATTCCGGCACCGGAGATAATAACACCCCAGAGAGTGTCGAAGATAACCCCCTCCGGCAAGATTCAGCACAGGAGGATGGAGAAGTCATCCCTCACGAGAGAGCGGCAGACGAAGAGGTAGAGGATGATAATTACATGCCTCCCTCCGGGGACGAGGCAAGCCTCAACGACGACGAATTCATCGTGCCCGAGGATCCCGTCGAACAAGAGCGTTTTAAACGCAGGCTTATGGCCACGGCAAACAGCCTAAAGAAAAAGAAGCAACAGCTCCGAGCTGATCAAGATATGCAAGCCGACAGATGGACTGAAGTCCTGGCGGCCGAAGAGTATGAACTCGAACGCCCCTCCAAAAGATACCCAAAATGCAAGTTGCTCCCCCGATTAGAGGAGGAGGAGTATAAACCCTCATCACCAGTGCACAATACGGCTGACCGACCACCTCGTGGCCGCGACAGAGAGGCCTCTCGGCCCTCCATCAGGACCGTACCCCGGCACCGCTCGAAAAGTACGAAGCCACGGGGGAATGCGCCGGACTTGCGAGACATATTGGAGGACAAGGCAAGACAATCAAGATCGATCTACGGATCACGTGGGCGCCCCACGATGCGCGACGACTACCGTCGCGCCGGATACAGCAATTCCGGCTGGGCCGAACACAGTAGACAAAGCTCGCTTGAGCTACATCGTGATATTGCCCAATATAGAGGCGCCGCACACCCACTATGCTTCACAGATGAAGTAATGGATCATCAAATCCCTGAAGGGTTTAAACCCGTGAACATTGAATCCTACGATGGCACAACAGACCCCGCGGTTTGGATTGAAGACTATTTCCTTCATATCCATATGGCCCGCGGTGACGATCTCCACGCCATCAAATATCTCCCACTCAAGCTTAAAGGACCAGCTCGGCATTGGCTTAACAGCTTGCCAGCAGAGTCAATTGGGTGTTGGGAGGACCTGGAAGCCGCATTCCTTGACAACTTCCAGGGAACATATGTGCGACCACCAGACGTCGATGACCTGGGTTCGTCAACGTCGGATTTAGAGGCTCCAAACCCGGTCAACGGAAAAAGCCATTCAAAAGAACTACTCTGGGTCCGTCCAATTTGGACCAAATACTCGACCGCTCTTGGCAGATACAAGGTACCCCTGAAAAGCCAGCCAATCACACCAACAGAGATTGTTGGGTATTTAAGAAGGCAGGCAAGTTAATTGCCGAAAACAACAACAAGGGGCTGCATAGCGATGACGAGGAAGAGACCCGGCCGCCGAACAGTAGAGGACAGAAGGGTTTCCCCCCACAAGTACGGACGGTAAACATGATATACGCAACCCACATACCCAAGAGGGAGCGGAAGCGTGCACTTAGGGATGTATATGCGAGGGAGCCAGTCGCCCCGAAGTTCAATCCATGGTCCTCTTGCCCGATCACTTTCGATCGAAGGACCACCCACGATATCCGCCATGGCGGATTCGCGCATTGGTTTTAGACCCAATCGTCGATGGATTTCACCTCACCAGAGTCACGATGGGCCGGCGGCAACTGAACCTGCTTTATCGGGATACGGTCGCAAGATGGGCATAGACCCCTCAAGGATTAAACCTACAAACCACGACCTTCAAAGGCGTCATACCAGGTGTAGAGGCCAATTGTACAGGCTCAGTCACACTGGAAGTGGTCTTCGGATCCCCGGATAACTTCCAAAGCAAGGAGTTAATCTTCGACATAGTCCCGTTCCGCAGTGGCTATCACGCTCTGCTCGGACGGACCGCGTTTGCAAAGTTCAACGCGGTGCCGCATTACGCATACCTTAAGCTCAAGATGCCAGGCCCTCGAGGAGTCATCACGGTCAACGGAAACACTGAACGCTCCCTCCGAACGGAGGAACACCTGGCCAGCTCTCGCGGCGTCTGAAGCAGAGACTCTTAAGGCGATTTTCGAGTCCGGCCGTTAAGCGACAGAACACGGCCAAGCGCTACCGGAGTAACCTACAACAAGACCACAGCACGTTCCGAGCACGCCAGCGTAATGCGGCCCAAACCCCAGCCCTTACATAATTGCAAGACCAGTCCTTCGCGTACATCATTATGTTCTGGAGATACCATGGGCATAGGGGGAGGGGCATGACCATGACAGGCCCAGAGTGCGGCTCAACCACACCAGGGGCTCCCAAGGGTGTCACTCTTTTCTTTTTTTCTCTTTCTTTTTTACACACAGGACTCCGTTCACCAGAGGCCCTGTCCGGCAGTAGGCCTGCCAAACTCACAATGCAACAGCCAGGGAAGGAGAAAGGCTATGACAAACACTCAGGTGGTCTCCATTACGAGCATTAAATCTGTTTAATACACCATTCCGCAGCCTACCCCTAGAGGGGGACATGATTAATAGTCCAATCCCTTGCTTACCGCACTATTTGTATCGCTCTGCATCTATGGCAGTATTTCTGAATAAACAATGCATCGCTTTTTGCTTATACTTGCATTTCTTTCTTATATATGTTCGTTTATGGCATGTTGCATACGTACACCATAGTAAGGCCAAACACACCAGGGGCTTCAGTTCCCCGCATTATGGTGTGATAAGTCCGAACACTTTCACAAGTGCGGCACCCCGAACTTATAGCATTATATGCATCGGCTCCGAATCATGTCTTGGGTCAATAGTTGGGTTTGCCCGGCTCCCATGTTTTGGTACCTTACGTTCCGTTTTATCGGCTAAGGTAGCCTTTGGGAGAACCACTGCGATTGCGCCCCGGTTGAGCTGGGCGAGCGCCTCAGTGGAGAAAGCTAAAACTGACCGTCATGATAAGGCGAGAGCTGGTCGCTGTTCGAGAGGTTTTTTCGAGTCCCTAAAGGCTTATGCCGCTTAGAGCGAGGAGCCGGCTCTGTCCGGCCCAGGCGTGGATAGCGCCCCGAACTCGGTCTTACGAATACTAGGGGCTTCGCCAAAATTTAAAATTATAGAATTCTATGGCTAAGTGAGAGTGTTCAAGCATTATAAGTCCGGTTGCCTTGTTCGTCGTGTTGAGCGCCTCCCTAGATGGACCCAAAAATGGGAACAAGAGCGCTCAAGTTTATACCGAACACCCCAGCACTAGTGGCATGGGGGCTGAAGCTGACGACTTGCCATCTCTCAGATTTGATAAACGGCCGCACAAAAGGTAATATTTTAAATTAATAAGCGTTGCTTAGCGCATATGAACACAGTTTTCAGCGCACAGGATAACATCATCCGATTCTACTCAAATATTACATCCTTGGAGCACTCATCCGCAATCATGCGGGCTCCCTTCAGGACACTCTTATAATACATTTCGGGCGTGCGATACTCCTTGCCCGCCGGCGGCGCATCCGTCAGAAGCTTCTCAGCGTCCATCCTGCCCCATTGCACTTTTGCACGGGCAAGGGCCCGACGGGCACCTTCAATGCAGGCGGAGCGCTTGACGACTTCCACCCAGGAACACGCATCCACCAGCCGCCGCACCCGGCCGAAGTAGCTCCCAGGCATGGCCTCCCCGGGCCACAGCCGAACTATGAGGCCCTTCATGGCCTGTTCGGTAACCTTGTGGAGCTCGACCAGCTGCTTCAGCTGGTCGCTAAGGGGCACCGGATGTCCGGCCTCAGCATATTGAGACCAGAAGACCTTCTCCGTCGAGCTCCCCTCCTCGGCCCGGTAGAATGCGGCGGCATTGGACATGCTGCGAGGCAGATCTACAAACGCTCCTGGAGAGCTCCGAATTTGGGTAAGTAACAAGTAATTCACATTCACATGCTTGCTTTGCATGAAAAATGCCTTACCCGCCGCTATTTTCTTCACCGCCTCAATTTCCTGGAGGGCCTTATGGGCTTCGGCCTTAGCGGCTTTGGCACTCTCAAGAGCCGAGGCAAGCTCGGACTCTCGAGTCTTCGAGTCGCGGTCCAAACTCTCATGCTTTTCCACGAGAGCCTGGAGCTCTTGCTGCACCTCCGCCACCCGCGCCTCTTGCTTCTCTCGCTGGGCTCGTTCCGCGGCCGCATTGCGTTCGGCCGCGGACACGGCCTCCTTCAGGGTCGCCACCTCGTTCGTGGCCCCTGCAGTACCCACGTTATCTTCGTTATTTCCCTTACAATCAAAATCCTTTTCTGTAAGGTACAAATTTAACACGGTGTTACTCACCTTCCTTGTCCTCGAGCTGCTTCTCGGCAAGGCCAAGCTCGTTCTCGGACCGCTCGAGGTTCTGCTTCAAAGCATCGACCTCCGCAGTCAGTGCGGCAGAGGTCAACAGCGCAGCCTGCAAACCCATATTGACATAATTTTTAGAACTCCTGCATATATCTTTTTAGATCCTCAATCCGGCTTTTCTTTCCGAACACCGAACCGAGCATCAGGGTCTACTGTCTATGCGGTATTATATTACATATCTTAAATTTCTTACCTCAAAGCCTGTTAGAAGGCTGCTGCAGGCTTCGGTCAGCCCGCTCTTGGCGAGCTGAACCTTCTGAATCACCGCACTCATGATAGTGCGGTGTTCTTCCTCGATGGAAGCGCCGTTGAGCGCCTCCAACAAATTATTCGGCACCTCCGGTTGAACGGAGGCCGCCGGCGTCACGGTCTTGCCCTTCTTACGAAGGGGCCGCCTGCCGGACTCCGGAACCACTGCTGGTTCCGGTGCGGAGTCCGGAGCAAAGTCCGGGAGGTTGCCCTGTGGCACATCCGAAGCCTCCCCCTCCTGGCGGGTCCCCTCCTGGGATCCCACCTCGACGTCATCTGCGTCACGAGGGGTGGAGGCGGTCTGAAGGGAATCCATATCCGAAGGAGCCAAGGACCCGCTCGACGAAGCGGGAAGATCGTCCTCGGCCGTACTACAGGTTGTACGCGGCATTAGAAAGACACCGTATGGCAAAAAGAAAAATTACAAATCATTCAGGAATCCGGATACTTACGATCTTGCCTGGGGCTTGGCCCTTGAGGGCCACCCCTCGTCGCCGTCGTCGGCGTTGGCGGAGCAGTCCGGAGGAAGGGTCCGTCCTTTCTTGGACCCTTCGGCCGCCCTTGTTGGGGAAGCCTTCCTCTTCTTCTCTCCCCCCGCTGGGGAAGAGGCATCTTTCTCCTCCTCGGGGGAGGAGTCCACCTCGGAGTCATCGGACGATGAGTTCGATACCACCTGGCGCCGGGAACTCCTTCGGGTTCCTGTGGCCTTCTTGGCCTTCTTCTCCGGCACCACATAAAGGGTCGGGACCAGCAGCCCCGTTAAACAGGCGTCCGCTGGGTCTTCTGGAAGGGGAGCCGGACAGTTAACCTGTCCGGACGTCTTCTGCCATTCCTGTTAAAGGCATTGGGAGTTTTAGATCCCACATAGAGTCAAACTATGAAAGAAATGAGTGTCCTGTAAAGGATAACATAGCTTACCTCGCCGGCCGGGCGCTGCGTGCTGAATCCGCGATCTTCAGTTGCGGATGTGGGGGCTTCTCCGCCCTTGAACAGCACCCTCCAGGCAGCTTCGTACGTCGTGTCGAAGAGCCCGCTCAGGGTCCGGTGTTGTGCCGGATCGAACTCCCACAGATTGAAGGCCCGCTGCTGGCAGGGGAATCCGCGACGAGCATGACACGGATCACGTTGACAATCTTAAGCTTCTTGTTCACCAGGGTCTGGAGACAGGACTGGAGTCCGGTCAGCTCCTCCGAGCTACCCCATAGCAAGCCTTTCTCTTTCCAGGAGGTGAGCTGCATGGGGGTACCAGATCTGAACTCGGGGGCCGCTGCCCATTTAGGGTCATGCGGCTCGGTGATGTAGAACCACCCCGACTGCCATCCTTTGACGGATTCCATGAAGGCACCCTCGAGCCAAGTGACGTTGGGCCTTTTTTCCACCATGGTGCCTCCGCACTCCGCTTGGACGCCCTTCACCACCTTCGGCTTGACATTGAAGGTCTTTAGCCACAAGCCGAAGTGGAGCTGGATGCAGAGGAAAGCCTCGCACACGACGATAAACGCCGAGATGTTGAGGATGAAGTTTGGCGCCAGATCGTGGAAATCCAGGCCGTAGTAATACATGAGCCCCCGGACGAAAGGGTGAAGTGCGAAGCCCAGTCCGCGGAGGAAGTGGGGAAGAAATACGACCCTCTCATGGGGCCTGGGGGTGGGGATGAGCTGCCCCTCGTCGGGAAGCCGGTGCGCGATGTCGCCGGATAGGTATCCGGCGCCACGCAGCTTCTCGATGTGCCCCTCCGTGACGGAGGAGGCCATCCACTTGCCTCCCGTTTCGGACATGGCTGGAGAAGGTTGAGGCAAGATGTGCGGACTTGGGCGCTGGAGCTCGAGTGCGCGACGATGGATAAGCAAAGGAGGAAGAAGGCGTAGGTAAAAAAGGCGGATCCTTATCCCCTTATATATGGGCGGACGAAGACTATGCGTCCCCACCGGCCTGGTAAAACTCGCTTATCTGCCAAGCGCCACAATCAATGGCGCAGCTAGGTTACCCACGTCCGTATTGATGGGAATCCCGGAATAAGGGGAACACGATCTCTGCTTCGACAAGACGTGCCAAGGAAACCGCTTCGCTAAACGCGCTGAGGTGGTATAATAAAAACAATTCAAGTAAAGGCTTGGTAGTGGTGTGACGTCACGCCACAAAATACGTCAGCAGATTGAATCCGTGTAAATATTATTCTCTCTACGGTAGTATGTGGAATTTATTTTTCAGAGCTGGACACTATCCTGGTGTTCACAATCTTCTATGAATTATTCGGAGGAGGAACCCGCCTTGCAATGCCGAAGACAATATGCGCGCCGGACTTGTCGTCATTGAAGCCTGGTTCAGGGGCTACTGAGGGAGTCCTGGACTAGGGGGTGTCCGGATAGCCGGACTATCATCGTCGGCCGGACTCCAAGACTATGAAGATACAAGTTTGAAGACTTCGTCCCGTGTCCGGATGGGACTTTCCTTGGCGTGGAAGGCAAGCTTGGCGATACGGATATGTGGATCTCCTACCATTGTAACTGACTCTGTGTAACCCTAGCCCTCTCCGATGTCTATATAAACCGGAGGGTTTTAGTCCGTAGGACAAACAACCATTACAACAATCATACCATAGGCTAGCTTCTAGGGTTTAGCCTCCTTGATCTCGTGGTAGATCCACTCTTGTACTACCCATATCATCAATATCAATCAAGCAGGAGTAGGGTTTTACCTCCATCGAGAGGGCCAGAACCTGGGTAAAAACATCGTGTCCCTTGTCTCCTGTTACCATCCGCCTAGACGCACAGTTCGGGACCCCTTACCCGAGATACGCCGGTTTTGACACAGACAACCCCCGTTCCCAGAACACCGATAGTAGCCCCCGGGCCCAAGGCGCGCTCGGACTTGGCTTAGCGGCAAAGCCAAAGGGCAAGTGCGGAGCGCCGCGAGCCCCAACAGCCTGCGGCCTTGGTCGACGCGTGGCGACTGATTGGACGTGGGTGTCTCCACTTCCCCACGCTGCCCCAATATCCGCCTGGCTAGGTGGCCACGGCAACCTACACAGTTATTTCCTTCTTGCTGGCGGCGTGCTTCCTGTCCTTCCTTTCGCCTCGAGCCCCTGCTTCCGCTTCCAGTCTAACTTGAGCTCAGTCCCCTCCATTGCCATGGCGCCGACTCGCATGGAGAAAGGGAAGAAGCCTCTGTCCTCTGCCAATCCTCCCCTGACGATCGAGCCTGCCATCGGCCGATCGCGGGTGCTCAACCGGGAGGCCATGGGCAAGGTCTATCCTGCGCTCGCTTCCAGTTTCAATGAGTGGGGAGAGACGGTGGCTTGGCCTGCGTCTCAAGCCTCCATTGACAGGACAGCCGCTGAGGTTCGGTTCTTCGTTGACGCCCTGTGGGCTGGCCTGGTTCCCCCTTTCTCCGCCTTCTTCAATGCAGTGCTTTCCCATTACCAGATTCACATGCTGCATCTTGATCCCCAATCCGTTGCCCTTCTCGCCGCCTTCGCCTTTGTTTGCGAGGCCATGGTGGGCATTGCTCCTTCCGTTGCCCTCTTGCGCCATTTCTTCTCGCTGCATCTGACCGACCCCTCGCAGTGCTCGGGGTGCCTGTGCTTCCAGGCTGTGACAGAGACGGCCGCCTCGGGGATTGATTTTGATCTCCCGCCGTCCACGGGCGGGTTCCGGATGCGGTGGGTGTACGTGGATGTTGGAGTGCTCAGCCCCCTGCTCTCGCCTCCGTCGTCACCCGCCATCCCCAACTCCGGCTGGGGCCACAAGAAGCTTGCGACCTCTCACCTTTCCTTCGTCTGGCTCTGGCTGAAGAGGTTGAGAGACCTTGGTGTGAGAGTGCCCCGGGTGGTGAAGGAGTTCCTCCAGCGTCGTATTGCCCCTCTTCAATGCCATTCCCGACCGATGTGGGCCCTGGCTGATGACCAGGATTGCATGAGGCTTCAGGAGTTAGACCTCTCGCTCGAAGCGCGAAGGACGGTGCTTGAAGTCTTGACTGGCAACCCCTCGCCAGGCGATATGCCCCAAGGGGGTTGTCTCTTGTATCTCTGCTCGAACAGGGTTGAGTTCGCGGGGCAGATGCCTTCCTTCGACGAATGGGGGCTGCGCCCGGTTGGCCTTTGGGGGCCTCGCGAGAATCCTGTCGCCGTGGCTCCCCTCCTTGCCGCAAACACCGAGCTTGCCCCAAGAGTGGACGCAGGGAGGCAAGCATTGCTTGAGGCCGGAAGCGCGGGCGTCGAGGTGCCGACGCCACTCGAGGTTCCCGAGGCGCCATCCTTAGGAACTCGTGAGGCTCGCCCTGAGGCAGTCGTTGAGGAGGAGATGCAGTCTGCGGCTCCTGAGGCCTCGACAAGCCAGCATGAGGTGGAGCCTGATTGCTCTTCCCAACTTGGCGCTCCTAAGGTCGACCACCCGGGTGCCTCTCCAGCCACGCGTCGCGCTAGCCTCCACGTCCAACGCCTTGGCCGGTTCTGTGTGGACTTCGCTGCACTCCGTAAGAGGAAGGAGTCTTCGAGCTGCAGTGGTGGCACCATCCGGCCGTTGAAACATAGGAAGTACATCGCCATAGACGGGTAAGTACCTTATTCTTGTAATTCCCCAATCGTTGTTTCCCTTCCTGACTGTGGCTCTTCAGGATCCCTCCTGCCAAGCCCGTGGAGTCTCCTAAGAAGCAGCCTCTTCTGGCCTTGCCTTCATCGCTAGCCTTGAGCGCCCCAAGCCTGCACGCCGCCCCTAGCGCGGGGTCAGCCGGGGAAGCGAGCCCGTCCGCAAGGTGCCTTGAGCCCGTGCCCTTGCCCCCTTTCCTTCGCAACCTTGCCTGGAGCGTGGCCAGCCTTCCCAGGGCTCCACCTCTAGTCGTGGACGGTAGCTGGTTGGCGTCGATCATGGGATCCTCTTCAAGTGGCGAGCCTGCATCGGTCTGGGTCCCTTGCGGGGCCTGGCCAGCGACCGTGGGGGCGCCAGCCCCCAGCACTCTGTCGAGAGGGGGCGAATCGCTTCGGATCCCGCCGACGGTGCCTTCGACGGGGGACAACATCAGTCGCGCGCTCAAGTTTACACGCGAAGGAAGCGTCATCCACCACGAGTTCTTCAAAAAGGCGATGGACGCGATTGGCCAGCTTGGTGGAGAACTTGCGGATGTAGATGCGCGCCTTGAAGCCGAGGGCCTACGGCTGATCGAGGAGCGACATAAATTGAAGGTGGCCATCAACCTCGCGAGCCACCAGCGCGAGCTTGACAACGTGAAGACCGAGGCATCCCTTGCGACCTTGCGTGAGGCCTGCTCCCGAGCTTTGGAGGAGGCCCGGGAAGTAGATCTTCGTCGCGAGATTGTAGAGAAGCGCGCGTGGGAGCTCCAAGCCTAGAGTGCTTCCTTTGAGCAGCAAGTGGAGTTGTGCCAAGCCGCCCTTGCGTCGCTGAGGGGGACGCCTATCGAGGAGGAGGAGGTCCTGAAGCGTGAGGAAGCACTGACGTTGGAGGCCGCCGAGCGCACTCTTGATCTTGAGCGGTCGGAGACGAGGGAGCGCCAGGTTGCTCAAGCGGAGGACGTCGTTGGCGCATGCAAGGCCCGGGTCCAGGAAGAGGTCGACCGCCGCGTGGCCGAGGCTCGTGCAGATCTTGTGAGCAGGTATGACCTGAAGCTGAAGCTGGTTGAAGCCGAGGTCGCGGGCAGGACTGCCGCCCTTAGGTCCAGGCTGACTGAAGCGGAACGGTGCGCGGAGGGCACCGCAGCCGCCCTGGGCTCTGCGCAGGCCAAGCTGACCTCTGCCCGCGCTGAGATGCTTCCTCTTCAGCAGCGGGTTGTCGATGCCGAGTCCATCGCGCAGCAGAACAGGGAGGATGTGCTTCAGCGGCGGACGTTGGAGTACGTGCATGGCCCCATGCTTTAGGACCTCAAGAACAAGGCCAACGCGGCCCTGGGCAACATCTGTAATGAGGATGCCCTGCATCCCCACGCGACCGACTATGCCAGTCATTTCCACTTATTTACTGATGTGGTGACGCGCCTGGAGAACCGCTCCGAGAGAGCTCACCAACTTCTTAAGTAGAGGAGCTGCAGCCTGCTCGGGCGCGCGTTTTCCCGCGTCTTCAGCCATCTTCAGAACATCTATCCCGACTTTGACTTTGATGCCTCCATCTCCCCGGTGCCCGAGGCCATCCAAGGCAACCTAGCACGGTGGGTCGAGGATAGCATGGATGCTCTTGTTAGGGACTTTGCTTCCGACGATGACGGGGTGGTAGTCGCGGCGGACGAAGGCGACGTGGTCGATGATGGTGACGGTGGCGCCGGTGATGGTGATGGCGATGCCAGCTATGCATCTGGAGGCGACTCGGTGAGCAATATGTCTGACTGATCCCGTGTTTCTCTGTTGTTTATCCTGCATACAGAAGCTCGGGTGCGGCCCCAAAGGTTGTAAGAGCATTTTGGGAGGGGATGCCCCTCATGTAAAAAGATTGCCGTTTCTATGCTTTCAGGGCCAAGCTGAATATATGCTTCTATCAGCCTACGGGCTCTGCGGCGAGCTTGCTGTTGTAGTTTACCTTTAACCAGGACATATCCTGAACCAGATCGTGAGGTGTTGAGCTTCCGAGGATTCCCTGAGGGACCTGCTGACCCGGTCGAGAGGGCCTCGCGAGAGCAAGTACCGGCCGTAGTATGGCATGCGGGCAGCATGCATGCGCTTCGCCCAGCCCCGCCCGCGAGGGGCTCGCGAGGGGGAGGCGGCCGGTGCCAACTCCAAAATAAAGCAAGAACCAGAATGCAAGAAATCACACAAATGAGAAAAGTCACCCGCCCCGCGCACACAAATGAAAATTCAACTCCAACTTAAATTTGAAGCAAGGAAACACGACTACAGAAAGGGAGTCAAAAAGAAAATGGCCGCGTCCGGCGCCTAGTCTAGTATTCATGTCTTCTTACCAGCGTGGAGCTAAGTGCTGCCATTGGGCGTGGGAGGGAGGCCCCGAGGCCCGAGGGCGGCACTCCTGAGGCTCCGGGGCGTGTACAGCCCCACTCATTATTACGTGAGAGTGTCACGGGCGGCGAGCTTCACAGGCACTGGGCCTTCTTCATAGGCACCGAGCCTTGCTTCATATCGCCAGACGAGGGCCCTGCCTTGCGCCACCCTCAAACACCATTGGCGGCGACCGGAAACCAGGATGACACCAAGGGGCAAAGTGGACGCCAGCGGCACCCTCGGCGACCACAGGTCCTCTGCCAGGGGTAGGCTTTGCAGCACCTCCCCGGCAGAGGGCCTATCTCCGGGGGACGCCTTGCTCCGTGCATCGTGGGGAGGGGCCTTGCTCCCGGCCCCTCTCCTACAGCCCCCAGTGCGCTCCTCCTAGTGGAAGGGAGGCTGCCGAGCTGGGGCAGCCGTCCTCTGCTGTGACCTGAACCTCCTGCGACCCATGGTTAGCATAAGATTTCTCCTGAGGAATTAGTGGTACCCGGTAGCTGTTGCTGCCAGCGTGGTTGGTGAGGGTCCCTTGAGGATCCTGGAAGGGCTCGGCCTCTGGCATTTCTTCCTCCCAGCCTGGCTCGAGGAATGAGCCAGGGTCGTCTTCCAGCGCCTACTCCCGATCCACCATGCGGGGCACATACGCCTCCGAGCCGCCGCCTCGAAGACTTCGCTGTAGTGCCCCACACTCCATGTTGCCCGGCCTAGCACGCCGTCTTGAGTACGGTAAGGCAGCGGCCCACCCAGGCCATAGGCGGCAACGCGCGTGCCCCCATTCACCGAGGGTGGTGCAGGTGCGACCTGGCGCCCGGCGCCGGTGGTTGAGCTGGTGTCGATGAAACCTTGGGGCGTGCTTGGGGGCACGCGGGCGCAGAGAAGTCCGTCGTGTGATCCGGCCGAGGCCCGGGATGCAAGCTGGAAGCATAAGGGAGGTGCCCCCGAGGCCGCGGCATCCAGGAGCTCGACAACGCGCTCCAGCAATGCATCCCGACCGCTTTCCATCAACCTGCACCGTAGCAGCTCCCGAGCCACAGTGAGCGTGACTCTCGTGTTTGCTTGTACCCGTCGGCTGTGCGGTGCCATGGCCGTGGTGTGGCTTGAGGCCCTTGCGGCTGCCCGCACCTGCCGCGGTGTAAGGGCGGGCGGTGTGTGACCGCGCCGCCCTTGCCCCGCAGCGTTCGACGGTGCGCAGGCTGCCTGGGGCGTGGGGTTGAGGCCTTCTTGGGCAGGCTGCGTGGCCCGGGCTGGCCAGGCCGCCCAGCGGTCGGTGCTGGTCATCGGGTCGCCGGACATTGGATTCGTGGAGCGACGGCGGGCTAACTAGCAGAAGGGAAGCTCCGACGCACCCCTACCTGGCGCGCCAAATGTCGGATTTAGGGTTTGGGTGATTAAAAGGGACAGACAGACTGGGATAAGAGATGATCAAATATTTCAGTAAATTAGTTACCTGATTCTCCATGAGAAAACCCCAATACCGCAAATTCCCCAATCGGTCAGAGCTGGGTCGATGCGAGCAACATAGAGAAAGTCGGTGCCGATAGGCGACAGCAAGCGGCAGTGGCAAAATACGGTTGGGTTTGGCAATAGCCAACTCCGATGACATGCGTCGAGATAAGTGGTTGCCGTGGTGATAGGCGGAGACATCCAGAGTTGCGGAGGAGTGCAGGTGCGACTGTGGACCGGGAGGGTGGCGATGGGGGGTTTTGTGACAGGGTGCGGTGAGAGTTTTGTCTGCCAGAATAATGCCCTTAGGTGGCAACGGTACGGTAGACCCAATCATGTGTGATAAATATCAATCTGATGTGAGGGAGATACAAACTGTCATTCGACCTATGTACATCCTATGGTGCAGACGTGTGATTTGTGTGGATGTGTTATGGCCAATCAGAACACATGTGTCGCGGCACAATGAAAGTCAACCCACACGGTTTCGATATGGAAAAATAACAAATTTCAGGGTGGGGTCCACATTTCATTCGTCGTTTGACCCTGAAATTTTACCATGCTCAACATTCACCCTAATATGAACCGTGTTCACATATTTTGCCAACTCCCACATGTAGTTGTGCGTGCAAAAGGTTGCTAGTGTAAGGTTGTGTGTGTTGTGGGCACTCATAGGTTCATCTAAGAGAAGCATAAAGTTCCATCAACCAAATTGATTGCAGCTTAATTCTTGAGCTTGCGTTAGTTTTTCCATTGAAGAGGAAAGGGTGATGCAGCAAAGTAGAGATAAGTATTTACCTCAGTTAATAACTAAGGTATCAATCCAGTAGGAGAGAGCACACAAGTCTCCAATGGTAGCACCTACACAAACAAACAAATACTTCCACCGAACGCGATAAAGGAGTTGTTAACCCCTTCACGGTTACTTGCAAGGACGAGATCTGATAGAGATAGGTATAAAAGAGAATAAAAATGCAAAATAAAGTAAAGGTAAATAAATTGCAGAAAGGTATTTTTGGGTTTTTGGTTCTATAGATCTGAAAATAATATGATAAAAATAGATCTGGGGCCTAGAGTTTTCACTAGAGACTTCTCTCGTGAAAGAACGCATACGGTGGGTGAACAAATTATTGTTGAGAAACTGATAGAAAAGCACAAAGTTATGACGATATATAAGGCAATGATCATGAATATAGGCATCACGTCCGTGACAAGTAGACCGACTCCTGCCTGTGTCTACTACTATTACTCCACACATCGACCGCTATCCAGCATGCATCTAGTGTATTAAGTTAAAAAGAACGGAGTAACGCCTTAAGCAAGCAAGATGACATGATGTAGAGGGATAGATCCAATCAATATGAATAAACCCCGCCTTTTTATCCTCAATTGCAACAATACAAATACGTGTCTCGCTACCCTTTCTGCCACTAGGTGAGGACACCGCAAGATTGAATCCATTACAAAGCACCTCTCCCATTGCAAGAAAAATCAATCTAGTTGGCCAAACCAAATCAATAGATCGGAGAGAAATGCAACGCTATCTTAATCATGCATAAAAGAGTAAAAAGAAGACTCAAATAATATTCATAGATAATCTGATCATAAATCCACAATTCAAAAGATCTCAACAAACGCACCGCAAAAGAAGATTACATTGAATAGATTTCCAAGAACATTGAGGAGAATATTGTATTGAAGATCAAAGAGAGAGAAGAAGCCATCTAGCTATGGACCTGTAGGACTGTGGTAAACTACTCACACATCATCGGAAGGGCGGCAAGGTTGATGTAGAGGCCGTCCATGATCGAACCCCCCGCCAACAGAGTACCCGAAAAGGCCCCATGATGGCATCTCACGAGGACAGAAGCTTGCGGCGGTGGAAAAGTATTTTTGGTGCTCCCTATGGTATATGGGAATATTTGGGTATTTATAGAGCTGAGATTAGGGTTAGAGGTGCCACGGTGGACCCACAAGCTCGGAGGGCGCCCCCTAGGGCGCGCCTGGTGAGCTTGTGGCCCACCCATAGCTCTTCTGGCATTCTCTTGAAGCTTCCTAGGTGTCTTTTGGTCCAAGAATAATCATCAAAAAGTTTTGTCCCGTTTGGACTCCGTTTGGTATTGATTTTCTGTAAAAGATAAAAACAAGGAAAATACAGCAACTGGCACTGGGCACTAGGTTAATAGGTTAGTCCCAAAAAATTATATAAATAGTATAATAATGCATGTTAAACATCAATAACATGGAACAAAGTTATAGATACTTGGAGACGTATCAAGCATTCCCAAGCTTAATTCCTGCTCGTCCTCGAGTAGGTAAATGATAGAAATAGAATTATTGATGTGGAATGCTACCTAACATGTTTATCATGTGATCTTTCTTATTGTGGCATGAATATTCAGATCCATAAGATTCAAAACAAAAGTTTAGTATTGACATAAAAACAATAATACTTCAAGCATACTAGTAAAGCAATCATGTCTTCTGAAAATATCTTGGCTAAAGAAAGTTATCCCTACAAAATCATATAATCTTGTCACGCTCTATCTTTTTAACACAAAGTATTCATCATGCACAACCCCGATGACAAGCCAAGCAATTGGTTCATACTTTCAATGTTCTTAAGCTTTTTCAACTCTCACGCAATACATGAGCGTGAGCCATGGATATAGCACTATAGGTGGAATAGAATATGATGGTGGAGGTTGTGTGGAGAAGACATAAAGGGAGAAAGTCTCACATCCATGAGGCTAATCAAAGGGATATGGAGATGCCCATCAATTGGTGTCAATGTAAGGAGTAGGGATTGCCATGCAATGAATGCACTAGAGCTATAAGTGTATGAAAGCTCAAAAAGAAAACTAAGTGGGTGTGCATCCAACTTGCTTGCTCACGAAGACCTAGGGCACTTTGAGGAAGCCCGTCATTGGAATATACAAGC
Organism: Aegilops bicornis; assembly: GCA_021605145.1. NCBI lineage: Eukaryota > Viridiplantae > Streptophyta > Magnoliopsida > Poales > Poaceae > Aegilops > Aegilops bicornis. The sequence goes on from CM038673.1 coordinate 156,916,413, forward strand.
CAAGTTCTATAATGAAATATTCCCACTAGTAATATGAAAGTGACAAAATAGGAGACTCTCTCTTATGAAGAACATGCTGCTATTTTGAAGCACAAGTTTGGAAAAGGATAGTAGCATTGTCCCTTCTCTCTTTTTCTCTCTCTCTTTTTTCTTTTGGGCTCTTTGTCCTCTTTTTTTGGGGGGCTCTTTGGACTCTTTTTATTTATTTAATTCCGGAGTCTCATCCCAACTTATGGAGGAATCATAGTCTCCATCATCCTTTCCTCACATGGGACAATGCTCTAATAATGATGATCATCACACTTTTATTTACTTACAACTCAAGAATTACAACTCGATACTAGAACAAAAATATGACTCTCTATGAATGCCTCATGCAATGATCTAGCGTGACATGTATAAAGAAATATGAATGGTAGCCAAGCCACAAATACTATGTCAACTACATGATCATGCAAAGAATGATGATATGTGTCATAAGGACGGAACGACGGAAGTTGCATGGCAATATATCTCGGAATGACTATGGAAATGCCATAATAGGTACGTATGGTGACTGTTTTGAAGAAGATATAAGGTGGCTTATGTGTGAAAGCGCGTATCATTGTTGGGGAACGTAGTAATTTCAAAAAAATTCCTACGCACACGCAAGATCATGGTGATGCGTAGCAACGAGAGGGAAGAGTGTTGTCCACGTACCCTCATAGACCGAAAGCGGAAGCGTTAGAACAATGCGGTTGATGTAGTCGTACGTCTTCACGGCCCGACCGATCAAGCACCGAAACTACGGCACCTTCGAGTTCTAGCACACGTTAAGCTCGATGACGATCCCCGGACTCCGATCCAGCAGAATGTCGGGGAAGATTTCCGTCAGCACGACAGTGTGGTGACGATCTTGATGTTCTACCGTCGTAGGGCTTCGCCTAAGCACCACTACAACATTATCGAGGACTATGGTGGAGGGGGGCACCGCACACGGTTAAGAGATCAAGAGATCAATTGTTGTCTCTAGAGGTGCCCCCCTGCCCCCGTATATAAAGGAGCCAAGGGGGCGGGGGTGGCCGGCCAAGGAGGGGCGCGCCAAGGGGAGTCCTACTCCCATCGGGAGTAGGACTCCCTTCTTTCCTAGTTGGAATAGGAGAAGGGGGAAGGAGGATTGAGAGAGGAAGGAAAGGGGGGCGCCGCCCCCTTCTCCTTGTCCTATTCGGACCAGGGGGGAGGGGCACGCGGCCCAGCCCTTGCCTCCTCTCCTCCTCTCCACTAGGGCCCATGTAGGCCCATTAAGCCCCCGGGGGGGTCCGGTAACCTCCCGGTACTCCGGTAAAATCCCGATTTCACCCGGAACACTTCCGACATCCAAACATAGGCTTCCAATATATCAATCTTCATGTCTCGTCCATTTCAAGACTCCTCGTCATGTCCGTAATCTCGTCCGGGACTCCGAACAAATTTCAGTACATCAAATCTCATAAACTCATAATATAACTGACATCGAAACCTTAAGCGTGCGGACCCTATGTGTTCGACAACTATGTAGACATGACCTAGAACTGTTTCCGGTCAATAACCAATAGCGGAACCTGGATGCTCATATTGGCTCCTACATATTCTATGAAGATCTTTATCGGTCAAACCGCATAACAACATATGTTGTTCCCTTTGTCATCGGTATGTTACTTGCAGAGATTCGATCGTCGGTATCTCAATACCTAGTTCAATCTCGTTACCGGCAAGTTTCTTTACTCGTTACGTAATGCATCATTCCGTAACTAACTCATTAGCTACATTGCTTGCAAGGCTTATATTGATGTGCATTACCGAGAGGGCCCAGAGATACCTCTCCGACAATTGGAGTGACAAAACCTAATTTTGAAATACGCCAACTCAACATGTACCTTTGGAGACACCTGTAGAGCTCCTTTATAATCACCCAGTTATGTTGTGACATTTGGTAGCACACAAAGTGTTCCTCCGGTAAACGGGAGTTGCATAATCTCATAGTTATAGGAACTTGTATGTCATCAAGAAAGCAATAGCAACATACTAAACAATCAAGTGCTAAGCTAACGGAATGGGTCAAGCCAATCACATCATTCTCCTAATGATGTGATCCCGTTAATCAAATGACAACACATGTCTACGGTTAGGAAACATAACCATCTTTGATTAATGAGCTAGTCAAGTAGAGGCATACTAGTGACATTAAGTTTGTCTATGTATTCACACATGTATCATGTTTCCGGTTAATACAATTCTAGCATGAATAATAAACATTTATCATGATATGAGGAAATAAATAATAACTTTATTATTGCCTCTAGGGCATATTTCTTTTAGTCTCCCACTTGCACTAGAGTCAATAATCTAGATTAGACAGTAATGATTCTAACACCCATGGAGTCTTGGTGTTGATCATGTTTTGCTCGTGGAAGAGGCTTAGTCAACGGGTCTACAACATTCAGATTCGTATGTATCTTGCAAATCTCTATGTCTCCCACCTGGACTTGGTCCCGGATGGAATTGAAGCGTCTCTTGATGTGCTTGGTCCTCTTGTGAAATTTGGATTCCTTTGCCAAGCCAATTGCACCAGTATTATCACAGAAGATCTTCATTGGTCCCGATGCACTAGGTATGACACCCAGATCGGAAATGAACTCCTTCATCAAGACTCCTTCATTTGCTGCTTCCGAAGCAGCTATGTACTCTACTTCGCATGTAGATCCCGCCACGACGCTTTGTTTAGAACTGCACCAACTGACAGCTCCACCGTTCAATATAAACACGTATCCGGTTTGCGATTTAGAATCGTCCGGATCAGTGTCAAAGCTTGCATCGACGTAACCATTTACGACTAGCTCTTTATCACCTCCATAAACGAGAAACATATCCTTAGTCCTTTTCAGGTATTTCAGGATATTCTTGACCGATGTCCAGTGATCCACTCCTGGATTACTTTGGTACCTCCCTGCTCTACATCAGGTCTGGTACACAACATTGCATACATGATAGAGCCTATGGCTGAAGCATAGGGAACATCTTTCATTTTCTCTCTATCTTCTAATGTGGTCGGGCATTGAGTCTGACTCAACTTCACACCTTGTAATACAGGCAAGAATACTTTCTTTGCCTGATCCATTTTGAACTTTTTCAAAACTTTATCAAGGTATGTGCTTTGTGAAAGTCCAATCAAGCGTCTTGATCTATATCTATAGATCTTGATGCCCAATATGTAAGCAGCTTCACCGAGGTCTTTCATCGAAAAACTTTTATTCAAGTATCCCTTTATGCTATCCAGAAATTCTATATCATTTCCAGTTAACAATATGTCATCTACATATAATATCGTAAATGCTCTGAGCTCCCACTCACTTTCTTGTAAATCTGAGCTTCTCCAAAAGTATGTATAAAACCATATGCTTTGATCACACTATCAAAGCGTTTATTCCAACTCTGAGATGCTTTCACCAGTCCATAAATGGATTGCTGGAGCTTGCACACTTTGTTAGCACCTTTTGGATCGACAAAACCTTCCGGTTGTATCATATACAACTCCTCTTCCAGAAATCCATTCAGGTAAAATGCGGCAATTGCTAACATGATTCGGACAGACTTAAGCATCTCTACGGGTGAGAAAGTCTCATCATAGTCAACCCCTTGAACTTGTCGAAAACCTTTCGCAACAAGTCGAGCTTTGTAGACAGTTACATTACTATCAGCGTCAGTCTTCTTCTTGAAGATCCATTTATTCTCGATGGCTTGCCGATCATCGGGCAAGTCAACCATCCATACTTTGTTTTCATACATGGATCCCATCTCAGATTTCATGGCCTCAAGCCATTTTGCAGAATCTGGGCTCATCATCGCTTCCTCATAGTTCGTAGGTTCGCCATCGTCAAGTAACATGACTTCCAGAATAGGATTATCATACCACTTTGGTGCGGATCTTACTCTGGTAGACCTACGATGTTCGGTAGTAACTTGATCTGAAGTTTCATGATCATTATCATTAGCTTCCTCACTTATTGGTGTAGTTGTCACAGGAACCGGTTCTTGTGATGAACTACTTTCCAATAAGGGAGCAGGTATAGTTACCTCATCAAGTTCTACTTTCCTCCCACTCACTTCTTTTGAGATAAACTCCTTCTCTAGAAAGGATCTGAATTTAGCAACAAAAATCTTGCCCTCAGATCTGTGATAGAAGGTGTACCCAATAGTCTCTTTTGGGTATCCTATGAAGACACATTTCTCCGATTTGGGTTCGAGCTTATCTGGTTGAAGTTTCTTCACATAAGCATCGCAGCCCCAAACTTTAAGAAAGGACAACTTTGGTTTCTTGCCAAACCATAGTTCATAAGGCGTCGTCTCAACGGATTTTGATGGTGCCCTATTTAACGTGAATGCGGCCGTCTCTAAATCATAACCCCAAAACGATAGTGGTAAATCAGTAAGAGACATCATAGATCGCACCATATCTAGTAAAGTACGATTATGACGTTCGGACACACCATTTCGTTGTGGTGTTCCGGGTGGCATGAGTTGCGAAACTATTCCGCATTGCTTCAAATGTAAACCAAACTCGTAACTCAAATATTCTCCTCCATGATCAGATCGTAGAAATTTTATTTTCTTGTTACGATGATTTTCCACTTCACTCTGAAATTCTTTGAACTTTTCAAATGTTTCAGACTTGTGTTTCATCAAGTAGATATACCCATATCTGCTCAAATCATCTGTGAAGGTGAGAAAATAACGATACCCGCCGCGAGCCTCAATATTCATTGGACCCCATACATCAGTATGTATGATTTCCAACAAATCAGTTGCTCGCTCCATAGTTCCGAAGAACGGCGTTTTAGTCATCTTGCCCATGAGGCACGGTTTGCAAGTACCAAGTGATTCATAATCAAGTGATTCCAAGTCCATCAAGATGGAGTTTCTTCATGCGCTTTACACCAATATGACCCAAACGGCAGTGCCACAAATAAGTTGCACTATCATTATCAACTCTACATCTTTTGGCTTCAACATTATGAATATGTGTATCACTACTATCGAGATTTAATAAAAATAGACCACTCTTCAAGGGTGCATGACCATAAAAGATATTACTCATATAAATAGAACAACCATTATTCTTTGATTTAAATGAATAACCGTCTCGCATCAAACAAGATCCAGATATAATGTTCATGCTTAACGCTGGCACCAAATAACAATTATTCAGGTCTAAAACTAATCCCGATGGTAGATGTAGAGGTAGCGTCCGACCGCGATCACTTCGACTTTGGAACCATTTCCCACGCGCATCGTCACCTCGTCCTTAGCCAATCTTTGCTTAATCCGTAGTCCCTATTTCGAGTTGCAAATATTAGCAACAGAACCAGTATCAAATACCTAGGTGCTACTACGAGCATTAGTAAGGTACACATCAATAACATGTATATCACATATACCTTTGTTCACTTTGCCATCCTTCTTATCCGCCAAATACTTGGGGCAGTTCCGCTTCCAGTGTCTAGCCTGCTTGCAGTAGAAGCACTTTCGATCTCGAGCTTAGGTCCAGACTTGGGTTTCTTCTCTTGAGCAGCAACTTGTTTGTTGTTCTTCTTGAAGTTCCCCTTCTTCTTCCCTTTGCCCTTTTTCTTGGCTGGTGGTCTTATTGACCATCAACACTTGATGCTCCTTCTTGATTTCTACCTCCATGACTTTTAGCATTGCGAAGAGCTCGGGAATAGTCTTGTCCATCCCTTGCATATTATAGTTCATCACGAAGCTCTTGTAGCTTGGTGGCGATGATTAAAGAATTACATCAATGATACTATCATCGGGAAGATTAACTCCAGTTGAATCAAGTGATTATTATACCCAGACATTTTGAGTATATGTTCACTGACAGAACTAATCTCCTCCATCTTACATCTATAGAACTTATTGGAGACTTCATATCTCTCAATCCGGGCATTTGCTTGAAATATTAACTTCAACTCCTGGAACATCTCATATGCTCCATGACGTTCAAAACGTCGTTGAAGACCAGTTCCAAGCCGTAAAGCATGGCACACCATCGAACTATCAAGTAGTCATCAGCTTTTCTACGCCAGACGTTCTTAACGTCGTCGGTTACATCTGCAGCAGGCCTGGCACCCAGCGGTGCTTCTAGGACGTAATTCTTCTGTGCAGCAATGAGGATAATCCTCAAGTTATGGACCCAGTCCGTGTAATTGCTACCATCATCTTTCAACTTAGCTTTCTCAAGAAACGCATTAAAATTCAACGGAACAACAGCATGAGCCATCTATCTACAACAAACATAGACAAGCAAAATACTATCAGGTACTAAGTTCATGATAAATTTAAGTTCAATTAATCATATTACTTAAGAACTCCCACTTAGGCGGACATCTCTCTAGTCATCTAAGTGATCACGTGATCCAAATCAACTAAACCATGTCCGATCATCACGTGAGATGGAGTAGTTTCAATGGTGAACATCACTATGTTGATCATATCTACTATATGATTCACGTTCAACCTTTCGGTCCCCGTGTTCCGAGGCCATATATGTATATGCTAGGCTCGTCAAGTTTAACCTGAGTATTCCGCATGTGCAACTGTTTTGCACCCGTTGTATTTGAACGTAGAGCCTATCACACCCGATCATCACGTGGTGTCTCAGCACAAAGAACTTCCGCAACGGTGCATACTCAGGGAGAACACTTCTTGATAATTAGTGAGAGATAATCTTAAAATTCTACCGTCAATCAAAGCAAGATAAGATGCATAAAGGATAAACATCACATGCAATCAATATAAGTGATATGATATGGCCATCATCATCTTGTGCTTGTGATCTCCATCTCCGAAGCACCGTCATGATCACCATCGTCACCGGCACGACACCTTGATGTCCATCGTAGCACCGTTGTCGTTTACGCCATCTATTGCTTCTACGACTATCGCTACCGCTTAGTGATAAAGTAAAGCAATTACAGGGCGTTTGCATTTCATACAATAAAGCGACAACCATATGGCTCCTCGCCATTGCCGATAACTTTGGTTACAAAACATGATCATCTCATACAATAAAATATAGCATCATGTCTTGACCATATCACATCACAACATGCCCTGCAAAAACAAGTTAGACGTCCTCTACTTTGTTGTTGCAAATTTTACATGGCTGCTACGGGCTGAGCAAGAACCGTTCTTACCTACGCATCAAAACCACAACGATAGTTCGTCAAGTTAGTGTTGTTTTAACCTTCGCAAGGACCGGGGGTAGCCACACTCGGTTCAACTAAAGTTGGAGAAACAGACACCCGCCAGCCACATGTGTGCAAAGCACGTTGGTAGAACCAGTCTCGCGTAAGCGTACGCGTAATGTCGGTCCGGGCCGCTTCATCCAACAATACCGCCGAACCAAAGTATGACATGCTGGTAAGCAGTATGACTTGTATCGCCCACAACTCACTTGTGTTCTACTGAAGCATATAACATCTCTGCATAAAACCAGGCTCGGATGCTACTGTTGGGGAACGTAGTAATTTGAAAAAAAATCCTACGCACACGCAAGATCATGGTGATGCATAGCAACGAGAGGGGAGAGTGTTGTCCACGTACCCTCGTAGACCGAAAGAGGAAGTGTTCGAACAACGCGGTTGATGTAATCTTACGTCTTCACGGCCCAACCGATCAATCACCGAAACTACGACACCTCCGAGTTCTAGCACACGTTCAGCTCGATGACGATCCCCGGACTCCGATCCAGTAGAATGTCGGGGAAGAGTTCCGTCAGCACAACGGCGTGGTGACATTCTTGATGTTCTACCATCGCAGGGCTTCGCCTAAGCACCGCTACAATATTATCGAGGACTATGGTGGAGGGGGACACCGCACACGGTTAAGAGATCAAGAGATCAATTGTTGTGTCTAGAGGTGCCCCCTGCCCCCGTATATAAAGGAGCCAAGGGGGAGGGGGCGGCCGGCCAAGGAGAGGCGCGTCAAGGGGAGTCCTACTCCCACCGGGAGTAGGACTCCCTTCTTTCCTAGTTGGAATAGGAGAAGGGGGGAAGGAGGATTGAGAGAGGAAGGAAAGGGGGGCGCCGCCCCCTTGTCCTTGTCCTATTCAGACCAGGGGGCAGGGGCACGCGGCCCAGCCCTTGCCTCCTCTCCTCCTCTCCACTAGGGCCCATGTAGGCCCATTAAGCCCCCGGGGGGTTTCGGTAACCTTCCGGTACTCCGGTAAAATCCCGATTTCACCCGGAACACTTCTGACATCCAAACATAGGCTTCTAATATATCAATCTTCATGTCTCGACCATTTCGAGACTCCTCGTCATGTCCGTAATCTCATCCGGGACTCCGAACAAACTTCGGTACATCAAAGCTCATAAACTCATAATATAACTGACATCGAAACCTTAAGCGTGCGGACCCTACGGGTTCGAGAACTATGTAGACATGACCTAGAACTGTTTCTGGTCAATAACCAATAGCGGAACCTGGATGCTCATATTGGCTCCTACATATTCTACGAAGGTCTTTATAGGTCAAATCACATAACAACATACGTTGTTCCCTTTGTCATCGCTATGTTACTTGCCCGAGATTCGATCGTCGGTATCCCAATACCTAGTTCAATCTCGTTACCGGCAAGTTTCTTTACTCGTTACGTAATGCATCATTCCGTAACTAACTCATTAGCTACATTGCTTGCAAGGCTTATATTGATGTGCATTACTGAGAGGGCCCAGAGATACCTCTCCAGGCAATCGGAGTGACAAAACCTAATCTCGAAAATACGCCAACTCAACATGTACCTTTGGAGACACCTGTAGAGCTCCTTTATAATCACCCAGTTATGTTGTGACGTTTGGTAGCACACAAAGTGTTCCTCCGGTAAATGGGAGTTGCATAATCTCATAGTTATAGGAACTTGTATAAGTCATGAAGAAAGCAATAGCAACATACTAAACGATCAAGTGCTAAGCTAACGGAATGGGTCAAGTCAATCACGTCATTCTCCTAATGATGTGATCCCGTTAATCAAATGACAACACATGTCTATGGTTAGGAAACATAACCATCTTTGATTAATGAGCTAGTCAAGTAGAGGCATACTAGTGACATTAAGTTTGTCTATGTATTCACACATGTATCATGTTTCCGGTTAATACAATTCTAGCATGAATAATAAACATTTATCATGATATGAGGAAATAAATAATAACTTTATTATTGCCTCTAGGGCATATTTCCATCAATCATATCACGGGATTTGGATGCACCAGCGAAGTCTGCACCAACTCACAAAGTGAAAAAGGGCAATGCACGGTACCGGAGAGGCTAGCAATGGTGGAATGGTGAGAGTTTGTATAATCAATGGACTCAACGTTAGTAATAAAGAACTCATATACTTATTGCAAAATTTTATTAGCCCTCGAAGTAAGTACTACTACGCATGCTCCTAGGGTGATAGATTGGTAGGAAAAGACCATCGCTCATCCCCGACCGCCACTCATAAGGAAGACAATAAAAAATAAATCATGCTCCAGCTTCATCGCATGACGAGAGACCCATATATACGTGCATGCTTCGGGAATCACAAACCTTAACACAAATATTATTACTAAACCACAATTACTCACTAGCATGACTTTAATATCACCATCTTTATATCTCAAAACAAATGCAAGGAATCAAACTTCTCATATATTCAATGATCTTCATGAAAGTTTTTATTATATCCCTCTTGAATACCCATCATATTATAACTAAATTCATAACCCAAGCAAATTTACATACGATTTATAAGACTCTCAAAATAATATAAGTGAATCATGAGATTTCATCAATTTCTTCAAAATAAAACCACCGCCGTGCTCTAAGAATATATAAGTGAAGCACTAGAGCAACTACCTAGCTCAAAAGATATAAGTGAAGCACATAGAGTATTCTAATAAATTCACGATTAATGTGTGTCCCTCTCAAAAGGTGTGTAGAGCAAGGATGATTGTGGCAAACTAAAAAGCAAAGAGTCATATAATACAAGATGCTCCAAGCAAAACACATATTATGTGGTGAATAAAAATATAGCCTCAAGTAATTTACCGATGGATCGTAGAAAAAATAGGGGATGCCATCCGGTGCATCCCCGAGCTTAGATGCTTGGTTGTCCTTGAATATTACATTGGGGTGCTTTGGGCATCCCCAAGCTTAGTCTCTTGCCACTCCTTATTCCATAATCCACCAATACTTCACCCAAAACTTGAAAACTTCACAACACAAAACTCAGCAGAAAACTCGTGAGATCTGCTAGTATAATAAAGCAAATCACCACCTTTAGGTACAGTTGTGAACTCATTCCAATTTTATATTTGCATTCTATATACTGTATTCTAATTTCTCCATGGTTTATATCCCCCGATACAACCCATAGATTCATCAAAATATGCAAACAACACAATGGAAACAGAATCTGTCAAAAATAGAACAGTCTATAGTAATCTGGACTTTAGCCAAACGTGTGTAACTCCAAAATTTCTGAAAATGAGGACAACATAGGCAATTTGTATATCAACCTTGTGTAAAAAATTCAGAATTTTATCACGCTCCAATGAATTTTAACAATTCTGCTACTGGATGCAAAAGCTTATGTTTTTCAGCAAAATCAAATCAACTATCACCCAAATCATCCCAAAGTCTTACTTGGCACAAACACTAATTAAAATACTAAAACACAATCATAAAATAAGTATAATTGCGTGTTCATTGAAAATTAGAAGAAAAAACATAAAACATAAAATAAAATTGGGTTGCCTCCCAACAAGCGCTATTGTTTTACACCCCTAGCTAGGCATATTGCATAGATCTAGGTATTGTCATCTTTGTTATTCAATCCATAAGTGGCCCCCATAATACATTCATATGTCAACCTAATTTTCTTTCTTGGAAATTATTCCATGCCCTTCCTTAACGGAAATTGAAATCTAATGTTTCCTTCTTTCATATCAATAATTGCACCAATCGTTCTAAGGAAAGGTCTACCAAGAATAATAGGGCATGTAGGATTGCAATCTATATCAAGCACAATAAAATCTATGGGCACATGATTCCTATTTGCAACAATAAGAATGTCATTAATTCCTCTTATAGGTTTCTTAATAGTGGAATCCGCTAGGTGCAAATTTAAAGAACAATCATCAAGTTGGTGGAAACCTAGCATATCACATAAAGTTTTTGCAATAGTGTAAATTCTAGCACCCAAATCACACAAAAGATTGCACTCATAATCTTTAATCTTAATCTTAATAGTAGGTTGCCATTCATCATAAAGCTTTCTAGGGATTGAAACTTCCAACTCAAGTTTTTCTTCAAACGATTTCATCATAGCATCAACGATATGTTCAGTAAAAGCTTTATTTTGACTATAAGCGTAAGGTGAATTAAGCATAGATTGTAACAAGGAAATACAATCAACCAAAAAAAAATTATCGTAATTAAAGTTCTTGAAATCTAAAAGAGTGGGGCTCATCACTAGTTAAAGTTTTGACCTCGCCAAACCCACTTTTATCATTTTTTTCCTTAAGATCTTCATCCTCCAAATTATTGGGACACCTTCTAGCTAAAGTTGACTCGTCTCCAGTCCCTTCTTTATCAAGTTTTATATTGGCAAACAAAGATTCAATAGGAGTCACACCAATCACTTTAAGATCTTCATCATGATTATCGCAAAAACTAGAAGAGCATACTTTTTCTAGCCATTCTCTCTTAGCACGCATCCTAGTGGTTCACTCCCTACTTTCATTCATAGAAATTTGGATAGCTTTCAGATACTCATTAAAATTAAGCTTGGGTGGCACAGATCTAATCTTAAAAGAGTCAATCTCATGAGAAATTCTATCGATGTTCCTAGCCAAATCATCAATCTTTAGCAAATTTTCTTCCACCATAGCATTGAAAATCTTGAGGGAGTTAATAAAATCTTTAATATTATTCTCAAGATCAGAGTGTATCTTATTATAATTTCCATAAGAATTATTGTAGGAATTACCATAATTATTAGAGGAATTGCTAGGAAACGGCCTAGGATTAAAATTGCCTCTATATGCGTTATTACCAAAATTGTTCCTACCAACAAAATTCACATCCATAGATTCAATATTATTCTCAATTAAATTATACAAAGGCATATCACTAGGATCAATAGGAGCACTCTTGCTAGCAATCAATTTCATAAGTTCATCCATCTTTCCACTCAAAATGTTAATTTGTTCAATAGCATGCACTTTTTTACTAGTAGAAGATCTTTCAGTATGCCATTGAGAGTAATTTGCCACAATATTATCTAGAAGTTTAGTAGCATATCCTAATGTGATTTCCATAAAAGTACCACCCGCGGTGGAATCTAAAAGATTTCTAGATGCAAAATTCAATCCAGCATAAAGTTTTTGTATGATCATCCATAAACTTAAACCATGAGTAGGACAATTTCTAATCATCAGTTTCATCCTCTCTCATGATTGTGCAACATGTTCATGATCAAGTTTCTTAAAATTAATTATATCATTCCTAAGGGAGATGATCTTAGCGAAGGAAAATACTTGGAAATAAAAGCATCCTTACACTTATTCCATGAATCAATACTTATTTAGGCGAGGACGAAAACCAAATTTTAGCATGATCTCGTACGAGAACGGAAATAGCTTCAATTTAATAATATCATTATCCGCATCTTTTTTCTTTTGCATATCACACAATTCAATGAAAGTATTTATATGGGATGCAACATCTTCATTAGGACTACCAAAAAATTGTTCTTTCATAACAAGATTCAACAAAGCGATATTAATTTCATAAGATTCCACACTAGTGACAAGACCTATCGGAGTACTAATAAAATCATTATTACTAGTGTTGGAAAAATCACACAAATTAGTATTTTCTTGAGATATCGTGACAAAGCAAGCAATCTAGCACACATGCAAACAAAAAGAAAACGAAAAGACGAACGGAAAGAAGGCAAATATTTTTGTGTTTTTCTGAAAATGATTTAGAAGTGGGGGGGAGGAAAACAAGAGGCAAATGGAAAATAATGTGAATGCAAGAGATGAGAGTTTATGATGGGTATTGGGTAGGCTTGATGTAGATCCTCCCAGGCAACGGCGCCAGAAGTTCTTCCTGCTACTTCTTGAGCTTGCGTTGGTTTTTTCCTTGAAGAGGAAAGGGTGATGTAGTAAAGTAGAGATAAGTATTTCCCTTAGTTAAGAACCAAGGTATCAATCCAGTAGGAGGAACACACAAGTCTCCAATGATAGCACCTACAGAAACAAATAAATACTTGCACCCAACGCGATAAAGAGGTTGCCAATCCCTTCACGGTTACTTGCAAGGATGAGATCTGATAGAGATAGGTATAAAAGATAAATAGAAGTGCAAAATAAAGTATAGGTAAATAAATTGCAGCAAGCTATTTTTGGGTTTTTGGTTTTGTAGATCTGGAAATAATATGATAAGAATAGACCCCGGGGCCATAGTTTTCACTAGAGACTTCTCTCTTGAAAGAACGCATACGATGAGTGAACAAATTACTGTTGAGCAATTGGTAAAAAAGCGCAAAGTTATGGGGAAGGTTTGGCACCTCGATGTCGGCTCTTCGCCACCTGGAGCTGTAGGTGGTTCCAAGGGTTGGGTTGTTCGCCCATTAATGCGGTACGTGAGCTGGGTTCAGAACATCGGGAGATAGTTCGGTCCATATCCGGTGTGGGTGTTAGAGCATTGAGAGGACCTTTCCCTAGTACGAGAGGACCGGGAAGGACGCACCTCTGGTGTACCAGTTATCGTGCCTACGATAAACGCTGGGTAACCAAGTGCGGAGAGGATAACTGCTGAAAGCATATAAGTAGTAAGCCCACCCCAAGATGAGTGTAATTTCACCTCAATGTGGAAATGTCTGGTCTTATTCCAAAATAGAAGGTCTTCATGAAGGTCTGTCTTGTTTCAGGAATATAGGTACCAAAGTTCAATAGCGGTAGGTACCAAGGAGAAGACGAGTCAGGGCCGATTGACACGACTAGCTAGGCTGACCTTCCAGCCATACTCCATCCAATATCGAACGGAAGTGCTAAAGGTTTCATGTGATCTTGACCTCAATGAACCAGACCTCGAGAATTCGTTCATCCCTTCGCCCGAGGATTGGTCGAGTACTTGGCCACATGCATGAGTAGGCTGTTGCGGGATGTCCCATTAAAAGGCAGGTCCCATATTTGAAATACAAAAATAAGATCAGATAGCGCTCAAGAGGTTTTTCTCCATACGAGAAATCCTTCACTTGCAGGGAATACAAATAGATGTGTTGAAGATCATCAAAGAAAGGAAAAAGGCAGTGATCATGAATATAGGCATCACGTCCATGACAAGTAGAGCGACTCCTGCCTGCGTCTACTACTCTTACTCCACACATCGACCGCTATCCAACATGCATCTAGTGTATTAAGTTAACAAGAACGAAGTAATGCCTTATGCAAGATGGCACGATGTAGAGGGATAGATCCAATCAATATGAATAAACCCCACATTTTTATCCTCAATGGCAACAATACAAATACGTGTCTCGCTACCCTTTCTGTTACTGCGTGAGGACACCACAAGATTGAACCCATTACAAAGAACCTCCCTCATTGCAAGAAAAATCAATTTATTTGGCCAAACTAAATCTAAATCAATAGACCGGAGAGAAATACAACGCTATCTTAATCATGCATAAAAGAGTTCAGAGAAGAATCAAATAATATTCATAGATAATCTGATCATAAATTCACGATTCATCATATCTCAACAAACGCACCGCAAAGAAGACTACATCGAATAAATTTCCAAGAACAACGAGGAGAACATTGTATTGAAGATCAAAGAGAGAGAAGAAACCATCTAGCTACTAGCTATGGACTAGTAGGTTTGTGGTAAACTACTCACACATCATCGGAAGGGCAGCAAGGTTAATGTAGAGGCCCTCCGTGATCGAATCCCCCTCCTTTAGAGTACCGAAAAAGGCCCCAAGATGGGATCTCACGAGGGCAGAAGCTTGCGGCGGTGAAAAAAAGTATTTTTGGTGCTCCCTCTGGTATACGGGGAATATTTGGGTATTTATAGAGCTGAGATTAGGGTTAGAGGTGCCACGGTGGACCCACAAGCTCTGAGGCGCACCCCCCAGAGCGCGCCTAGTTAGCTTGTGGCCCACCCGTGGCTCTTTTGGCCTTCTCCTGAAGCTTCCTAGGTGTCTTCTTCTGGTCCAAGAAAAATCGTCAAAAAGGTTCGTTCTGTTTGGTATTGATTTTCTATAAAAGACAAAAATAAGGAAAAACAACAACTGGCACTGGGCACTAGGTTAATAGGTTAGTCCCCAAAAATGATATAAAATAGCATATTAATGCATATAAAACATCCAAGGTTGATAATATAATAACATGAAACAATCAAAAATTATAGTTACGTTGGAGACGTATCATAGCTCAAGACGTCAATTAAATTGCACTGCTAGTTCACTACACATATCTCACCAACATATAATTCAACCATAGTCCAACCGATAAACATACTCAAGCATAGATATAAGACACACAAACTAGATAACTAGGGTACTGTTGAACATATAAAATGTTTTAAAGTATAAACAAAAGTACAAATATAAAGCAAAAAATAGAAAACATAAAAAAACCCAGGAAAAGAGGTTGTGGACTCCCATGCGTGTGGGCCGGCCCATCCCGCTCGCCCCTTTAGCGAGTCGGAATATGTACTCGCTGAAGGCGAGATATACACAACAACTAGTTAAGGAGCATTCGTTCGGAAGCCTCCCGAACGGTCACCTGGGGTGGGTTGGGAGCCACTTGGTGCGCTCTCAACCGCCGCCACGTGTCGTGCTCTGAGCTCTCCCTTCGATTTTTTCAATTTTCCGCACACATTTTCAACCTTTTAGATGTTTTTTCCAGGTTTTTTTTGGCTTTTCAGTTACCGGTCTTTCTTAACTTTTGGAGGAAAAAAATGCGCGAAAAAACACATTTTTTTTACTTTCACGAGAGGCATGGATTTGCTTCTCGAGAGGCACAACTTTGCTTCAGCGAGAGGCATGACCATGCCTCTCGGAAACGAAAAAAAGAGCGCATTTTTTTCTTCTGCCAGAGGTACGGATTTGCTTCCGCGAGAGGCATGGTTGTGCCTCTCGAAAATGAAAAAAACGTGTTTTTTATTCTGCGAGAGGCACAGTTTTGCTTCCGCAAGGGACATTGTTTCGCTTTCGCAGGAGGCACGGGCATGCCTCTCAGAAATGAAAAAAACACGTTATTTTTTCCGTCGGCGAGAGGCACAAGCTTGCTTCTGCGAAAGGCATGACCGTGCCTCTCGGAAATGAAAAAAAACATGTTTTTTTCTTCCGCGAGAGGCATGGTCATGCCACTTTTGGAAAAACAAAAAAAAGTGCTATCGGCTCATTTTTTTCATCTTTTTTTTGAAAAAAATGATCGTGAAAATCTATCAACATGGGATATAGTTTTGAAGATCTCAATAGGAATCCAACAATGAAAACGGTTCAAAATGGAACGCACGGTTTATGAGATAAAACATTTTAAATAAACAGAACTACGAAAAAAAAAGAAAAAACTCATAGGTTACAACAAGTGGTGCACATGCGTTGCACCACTTGTCACAACCTGGAAGGTGAAGGTGATTTTTGAAAAGAATATTCCTCAATTAGTGATTTCGCAACATATAAGAAACGAAAACAGAAAAAGAGCCAGTGGACTCCCGCGCACGTGGGCCGGCCCATCTCGCTTGCCCGTTTAGAGAGTTAGTAGTCGCTGAGATATATGGCCGCCCCAAAGGAAGCCCAACCGTCATATAGTCGTTGCCCCGTCTCGTGTGGGCCCTACTTGCCGAGTCATGAATTATGAACCCGGCAAATGTGGAACCAGCTCCTCTGCCGTGCCTCTTGGCACAACACAGGTATTGTGTCTCCTTCGGTCCTTCCTGCGCTAGTGGACGCACGGATTGGGCCAGAAATTGCGAAAAACCGATCTAGCTAGTACCCACCCCAGTTGTTTGATGCATCACACACCTGAATAGATTAACGCTTAGGCCAATTGATTTCCCCTAGCGCCGCCTAGGGTTCCACCTCATCCTCTGGCGATTACGCTAGAGTCCACGTAAAACCTCGACGGCTGCCGGTGCTCACGCCGGGGGCGGCGAGGACTACCGCAGGAGGCCACGCGATCTCAACAGCATGGCCGGTTTAGGATCTCAAGGGCAAGGGGGTCGCAGGAGATGGGATTAGGGTTAGATGAAGATGAAAGGCAGGAGTTAGGATCTGGAAGCGGGAGCAAGGGCCATGAAGGGGAGGGTGCCGAGTTCCAGCGAAGGACGGAGGGAGTAGAGAGAGAAGCTGGTGCTGAAGGGAGGGATAGATTTGGAGGAAGCGAAGATTATGGAGAGTTCTTTGGGCCGGGGCCGGAGCTGGTAGATCAGTTCGCGGGTATGCATCTCCATGGGGAGGAGGAGGAGGATCTGGATTTTTCGGCCAAGGTTGATGAACTGGTTAAGGATGTCCGTTGGTTGGCCCTCTTTAGGGTTCACACCATGAAGCCTTTTAGTCATGCGGCGCTGCTAACGCAGATGAGGAATGCATGGTCGACAGCATAGGGTGTTACGTTCAATATCAAGGGGCCAAACCTCTTTTTGGTCCAGTGCCATTGTCTTGGTGATTGGAGAAAAATAATGGATGGAGGTCCTTTGTTGTTCAGGAGGGCGCCGATAGTGATCCAGGAATATGATGGTTTCTCGGACGTAACCAAATTCAAGCTAAACAAGTACCCAGTGTGGGCTAGAGTCAAAGGGCTTCCGGATGGGCTCACGAGGAAGAAAGAACTTGCTGAGAAAGTGGCTGCTAAGATTGGCGAGCCTCCTTTCAACGTGATAGTCAATGAGGGCAGGATAAACCCCTCGAGCATGCTTAGGACACGGGTGTTCCTTGATGTCAGCATATCCATTGTTCGTTTTGTTCCAATTAAGCTAAGGGAGCATAAGAAGTTCAGCGTTTACTATGAAAAACTGCCGGACTTTTGCTTCTCGTGTGGCCTAGTGGGTCACCTAGCTGACGAATGTGGCGATGGAGTACATGATCCTGCAACTTTTGAATGGGGAGAGTGGTTGTTATGGGACCCAGAGGTCTCTACTGACAGGGCTTGGAGCAACCGAGGTGACGGTGTTAGTGGAGGAGGGAGGATGGGAGGGAGAGGTAGAAGAGGAGGACGAGGAGGGAGGGGTCCAAGCAGTAGCAGCAGTATGGTTGCAGGGGAGTTTCAGGGCATGATGAGTGGCCGAGATAGAGGTTATGAGAAGGCTTTCGAGGCTGTAGTGTAGGAAGTGGATGTGGAAGGGGAGAAAGGAGCCCGAAAACGCCTTGTTTCAGCTGATGGTTCCTTGAACGTTAGGGGCCAGCCGGTTCCAAATATAGCAGGCAAGGTTGCGGAAACAGTTCTCCTTATTGAAGGAGCCACCACAACAGATACTAGGGGTGGGCATGTGTCTACTCCAGAGAAAATTCAGGTGCCTAAAAGGAGGAAGCATGATGGAACTGTGGTGACGGAAGAGATGGAGATTACAACTCAGGCGGCCTCCGATGCGGAGGACCGCCGTGCTCAATGAGGACCCTATGTTGGAACTGTCGTGGGATTGGCGATCCTGCGACGGTTCGCGAGCTCCGCGATCTCGTGGAGGCTAGTGCGCCGTCGGTGCTATGCATTGTTGAAACTCAACTGGCGAAGTATCGAGTGGAGGGCTTGGCTGGTAGATTAGGATTTAGCAGTAGTTTTGGAGTAGGAAGTAGTGGTAGAAGTGGAGGACTTTGCTTGTACTGGAAGAATAATATCAATCTTGAAATAAAGAGCTTTTCGCAGTATCATATTGATTCGGTAATATCTGAACCGGACAAGGAGCCGTGGAGATTATCTTGCTTTTATGGGGCTGCTCAGCGGAACCTTCGATACAAGACTTGGGATACGATGAAATTTCTGAGAGGAGAAAGCACGCTGCCATGGGTATGTATGAGGGGCTTCAATGAGATTTTGCGGCCGGAAGAGCAAATGGGTCCAAATGAAAGAGATAGTTCACAGATTGCAGGTTTCCGTGAGGCTGTCGATGTGTGCGAATTAGCGGACTTGGGATATAAGGGTCTGGATTGGACTTTTGAGAAAAGAGTAGTTGGTGGTGAGTTTTGCCGTGTCCGTTTAGACAGAGTTCTGGCCACCCCCAGCTGGTCAGGGATGTTTCCGTTTGCATCGGTCGAGCATCTTACAGCGGCAAAATCAGATCATTGTCCTATTTTGCTGAAAAATGATCTGGAAACAGCAGCACAAGGCATAGGCTGAAGAAGCCGTTTCGCTATGAATGTGTCTGGGAAACTGATGGCAGTTTTGAGGGAGTACTAGAGCAGGCATGGGATAAATACCGTCCAGCCACAACGGTAGCAGAACTAGCTAATAAGCTGAACTCTGTGGCCTCTTCTTTAAAACGGTGGGGAAAGAATTCTTTTGGCTTGGTCCGGCAGGAACTTCGGGACCTTAGCCAGTAGCTTGCGGTCTTGCAGGCTGATCCGCTACGAGTAGGACTGGGGCTAGAAGAACGACGAGTGCAGGACAGAATGGTCGAACTCTCATTCCGGGAGGAGATCATGATGCGACAGCGATCACATGTACAGTGGCTAGCTGAGGGATATTCCAACACCAAATATTTCCAGAAAAAGGCAAGTGCACGGAAAGCAAAAAACATTATTAAATCGCTGCAACGTCAAGATGGTTCCACATGTATAGACCCAAAGGAGTTGGCCGAGATGACATCTGCTTTCTATGAAAACCTGTATGCGGCTGAAGGAACTATTGGCATTGAGGAAGTTCTATCACATATACCACAAAAAGTAGATGTTGCAATGAACGCTCGTTTAAATGCCACGTACAGAGAGGAAGAAGTTAAGGAAGCACTCTTCCAAATGTTTCCCACAAAGGCCCCGGGGCCCGACGGTTTTCCAGCTCATTTCTTCCAAAGGCATTGGGAACTTTGTGGTGTTGAGGTGACATGCATGGTTATTAGGGTGCTTAATGGAGAGGACTCACCAGAGGATATCAACAACATGTTCATCGTTTTGATTCCCAAGATCGCTAGTCCAAAAATATTAGGACAATTTCGGCCAATAAGTCTTTGCAATGTGATCTACAAGATCGCATCAAAGGTCTTAGCTAACAGGCTGAAGATCATTCTTCCCGAGGTAATCTCCGAAGAGCAATCCGCTTTTGTCCCTGGCCGTCTCATTACACATAACTTTATCACAGCATACGAGTGTTTGCATTACATGAAAACAAGAAGGGTGAAGGGAAACCGTTTTTGTGCCCTTAAGATGGATATAATGAAGGCATATGATAGGCTTGAGTGGCCTTATCTGAAATCAGTCATGCTAAAAATGGGTATTAGCCTGAGATTCACGGACACGGTGATGAGGTGTGTATCTTCTGTTTCTTTCTCTGTGTTGTTCAATGGGGGGAGTTTAGATGCTTTCGGGCCATCTCGTGGTTTACGACAAGGGGACCCAATCTCCCCATACTTATTCCTTCTGGCTGCAGAAGGCCTTTCTTGTTTGCTCAAAGCACAAGACGGTGGCATTCGAGGGGTTTCTGTCGCGGCCTCAGCACCGTCAGTTAATCACCTCCTCTTTGCGGATGATAGTTTGCTTTTCTTTGAAGCTAGCAATGACAGTGCAACCAAGGTTCGTGAACTATTGAGGAAACATTGTGATGCATCTGGACAACGAATAAATATAGACAAGTCGTCTATTTACTTCAGCAAGGGAGTGCCGGAGTCAACAAGGAATGAAATCAAGAACGTGCTGGAGGTACACAATGAATCTTTGTCTGAAAAATACCTTGGCTTGCCTACGGATGCCGGGAGCTCAAAAGAAGGCTGCTTCAGCTATTTAAAGGACAGAATTTGGAAACATGTACAAGGATGGATGGAGAAGTGCTTATCTTCGGGAGGGAAGGAAGTGCTCATCAAATCAGTTGCTCAATCTATTCCGACTTACTCAATGGCATGCTTTAAACTATCAAGAGGCCTCTGTGAACATTTAAATGGGCTACTCCGAAAGTTTTGGTGGGGCAGCAAACAAGGTAAAGGAAGACCGCCTGGGTGTCTTGGAGCACCATGTGCCAGCCGAAGTTTATGGGAGGGATGGGGTTCAGGGATATAGAGCTTTTTAATCTCGCTTTGCTTGCTCGACAAGCTTGGAGACTTCTAATGGACCGTGACTCTCTCAGTGCGCGAGTTCTGAAGGCTCGATACTATCCACAATGTAACATTCTAGATGCAACCTTGGGGAGCCGCCCTTCTCAGGTATGGCGCTCAATCATTGAAGGAAGGGACATTCTTGCATTGGGGGTCATCAAGAGGGTGGGTACAGGTGAGGATATTGAGATTTGGCGGGATAACTGGATTCCGCGTGACTATAAACTCAAGCCGATCTGTCCAATATCTGCTAACCCACCGCAACAAGTATCTGAGCTTATTGATGGAACCACCAGGACATGGAATAAGGATGTTTCAAATGAGCACTTCACCGGGCCAGATGTAGATGCTATTCTAAATATCCCTTTGAGCACTCGTTTACACTAGGATTTTCATGCTTGGCATTATGACAAGAGAGGTCTTTTCTCTGTCAGATCGGTGTATAGAATGATTAGCAGCATCAAGTCTCAAAGGGAGGATTGGATAGAGGAAAGAGCAAACAGATCTGATAAAGATGGAAGTAAAAGAGATTGGACCAGATTGTGGAAATCGAAAGTCCCGTCCAAAGTTCGTGTTTTTGTGTGGCGGCTTGCCCACACCTCGTTACCTACGGGACAAACTCGTCACTGTCGGAAGATGACCACATCTGAGGCCTGCAGTTTGTGCAATGCGGAATTAGATACTTGGTGCCACTCGCTCTTTGACTGTCATATGGCACGGTGTGTCTGGGCACTAGGAGATGAGGAAGTACTGGAACATATTCTGTCCAACAGATCAAATGATGCACGGCTTTGACTCTTTTGGCTTTTTGAAACTCTGGACGAAGCAGACCTTGCAAAAGTGCTAGTAACCATGTGGGCAATTTGGTGGGCACGCAGGAGAGCAATTCACGATAATGAGTTTCAGAGCCCTTTGTCAACCTTCTGTTTCGTAAACAGGTTTCTCCAAGACCTGGAAATTGCCCTGGACAGCAAGAGTATGCAGGCCAAAAATGTGGGTAGTGTGCGACCCCGAGCTTCAAAGTGGATGGCACCTGACGGAGATGAAGCAAAGATTAATGTGGATGGCGGGATCTCACGGCAGGGCAATTTTGGAGCAGCAGCTGCAATATGCCGGAACAAGGAAGGCCAATTCTTGGGTGCATCTGCTGTTATTTTTGATGGACTGGTTGAATCCACCGGGCTAGAAGCACAGGCATGCAATGAGGCTTTGGCGCTAGCTCAGGACCTAAATCTTTCACATATGGTTATAGCCTCCGACTGCATGGAAGTGGTGAGCAAGATCGACAAGGATGCAGCGACCCATTATGCACCAATCTTGCAGGAAATTTCAGCCAGAAGAAAGGAGTTCAACTACGTCAAGTTCAAGTTTAAACATAGAGAGAATAATTTTGAAGCACACGCTCTTGCGAAAGCTGCATGTTCGCTTCCAGTAGGTCGTCATATTTGGCTAGGGACAGTGCCAGACATTATTTGTATTCCGTTTACTATAACTCCTTAATAAAGTCCCTAGTTACCCGTCAAAAAAAACTAAATAGATTAGTAGTGAATTAAATATAATTAATACATGAATAATACTGTAAAACAAAAAAGAATTCATTTAAAATTTTGTTTTCGCTAAATCTCAGTCTTATTTTACGTGAAGTGGAATTTTTCCTATATTCTATTTATTTTTTTAACCAGTTTGATTGGTACTTTTTTTTGCGTGTTTTTATTTCGCCTAGAGCAACCGTACCTCCGCACCCTCACGCTACCGAACAAAGATGGGGGAACCCCAGCACCGCCGGTTTGCGAACCCACTGGCCCAAGCACCTCCTGCGCGGCGACAACACCATCACCACGCAGGACCACCAACCTCACCGTCGGTCAGAGCCGACGGGCGAGATCGAGTCGTGCCCGCGGCGGTCAGATCTGAAACCTCGGGATGTCGTTGCGTCAGGGCAGCCATGAGAAGCCGATAGACATCACCCATGAGAGAACGCGGGCGTCGAGCCGGGCGGCCCCCACGCCGGCCGGAGACGCCGAGGACGAGCCTCCCACCACCATAGGCTCACGCCACAAGTCGAGGTCGCCGTACGCGCAGAGAGCCCCGCCGCCACCGTCCTCCTACGCGGGCTTCGCTCGACGGACTCATCTGGCAGCGGCAAGAGGGGGGAGCCATGCTGGTGGTGCAGCTAGGGTCCCCCGAGCCGCCCTAGGGACGACGCTGGGTCGAGTCGGGGTCAGGGTGAAACGATCCATCGGTCGCATTTAACTAATGTGAAAGATCGTCACGCTACGTCCGTCTGGCCCTCACCGGCTTCATGAACGTCGTCGTTGAGCACTTCCCTATGCGGATCACTCGAACACGCATCTCCTTCGTCGTCTTCCAACAGCCCTTGAAACCTCCATAGCGGGCCGCGCCGAACAAGATCTCCCCGCCGCGAGATGGTGTTGTGCCCAGGCAGCGGCGAGACGGAGAGAAGATGGGTTGCGGCTAGAGTTTCAGCATGACGATATTTAAATGTAGTTAAATGTGGCCGATGGACATGCACTTGTAGTTGCATGACGAGGCGACTGCAGTTGCGCACGATTGGTTGGCATGCAACTATAGTTATGTGTGGTCGACGAACGTGTTAAAAATAAAGCCCACAAAAGTACCAATCAAACTTGTTAAAATAATAAATAGAAAATAGAAAAAGGACATATTCCGATCCGCGTAAAATAAGACTGAGATTTAGCAAAGCCATTTTTCTGGAATGAGTTCATTTCTGTTTTACAGTATTATTCATGTATTCGTAACAGTTGATAGCTATTTTTTTAGGGAAAATTAATTAGTTAATCAGTTCAGGCGTGTGATGTTGTAACAAAAAATTCATGCTTTTTTTCTTTGTTGAGCAACCAAAAAGAATAGTTCAGGCGTGTGATGCATCGAATGGCTGGGCTGGGTGGCATTTGTTTTTGGCAACTTTCTGGCCCATATTCGTGCGGCCGCTAGGATCGTAAGGAGGCATGGCACGGGAACACCTATATGCCGCTCTTTGCGGCAAACAGCCGCAGGTTCGCATAGGCGCGAGTCTACCTGGGCCGGCCCATGAAGAAAACAACTGCGACCACGTATTATAGTAGCTAAAAATAAGTTGGCGCCCTCGCTTGGGTTCGAACATAGGATCTCATGGCAGAGTCCACGCGCCTCAACCAATTGAGCTAACAACATGTATTGAACAGAGAGCAGCGTAAAGCATTAAAAACAAACATCCAGCACAGATCCGACATGTTTTTAGAATTTAAGAACGCATTTTTTTCTGAAACAACCCTGAGTATTTTATGAAACACAAACACCTTTCAACTTTGTAAAGAATTTTAAAAAAAGTGAAATATATATATTTTTTAAAACATTGTCTGAATTTCTGAACAACTTTGGAAAACAGGAACGTTTTCTGGAATTCCCGAACATATTCTAATTTGTGAAACAAATTGGTACCGTCAAATTTTCTTTGAATTTGTGAACAAATTTCAAAAACAGGAACAATTTTTCAAAATTCCAAACATTTTGAATTTGTAAACAATATTTAAAAACATGAAAGTCTGCTGAATTTGTGAATAAATTTTGAAAATTGGAACATTTTTCGAATTTTCTAAAATGCCAAACAAAATTTGAAATTTCTAAGCATTTTTCATAAACTTGAACATTTTCCAAAATTTTGAAAAAAATTTGAAATGGAGAACAATTTGAAAATCCCAAACAAATTAGAAATGTGAGCAATTTTTTAATACATGACCAAAAATTAGAAAACGAGAACATTTGTTGAAATTTATGAACAATTTTTGAAAACAGGAACATTTTTTCAAAATCTTGGTTATTATTTAAAATTTCGAAAAATGAACAAAAAAGTTCTGAACAATTTTCTAAAAACTAAACAATTTTTTGAAATTCCCGAACAATGTTGTAAAAATGCGAACATTTCTTAGTATGAACAAATTTTTTAGAACACAACCATTCTTAAAATTGATTTTTTTTAAAAAGCACAAAGGTTTTTAGGTTTCCAAACAATTTTTGAAAATATGAACACTAAAAAATTGAAATATAAAAATGAAATAGAAAAAGAAAAAAAACAAACGGAGAAGGAAAAGAAAAGAAAAACGAAAGAAGAAAAATAAACTGAAAAATGAAAAAAAAAACAAAAAACCGGTTCAGGGAACCTGCTAGAAGGTTCCTAAAACCAGGAAAACTCGGCTGGGAAATTCTAGAAGTTTCCCAAAACCGGAAACAATTTTCCCGGAAACCTGCTTCGCGCTATAAATGGGCCGGCCCAGTCTATCGCTCGCTCGCACCTCCCTGTGCGAAGGGTCAACAGTTCGACGCAGTAAGCGACATATAGGATTTTCTGCATGGCACCTGTGTCGTGCCCAGCGGGACGGTAGAGGAGCCGGTTCGGGCAAATGTTGGACTTTGCTGAGTTTCCTTCTATCGCCAAGTTTTTTTTTTGAAATGGAACACGCTTGCATTCCTCTTACATATCATTGCTGAACAGATCGCCAGCTAGAGAGTCTAGTACAAACTCTGGGAGATCCCACAACCAAGTGACACACTGATCAGAATTTAACCTAGCACCAAACGTCGCTAAACCATGTGCCACCAAATTACATGCTCAAGGGCAATTTACAACACACACATCAGCAAACCCTACATGAGTCGATACTTAATCTCTCTAACAATGGACCCTAGTTTAGAAAAATCATATTCTTCAGAAACTACAGCCTTCCTTAACCGAACTGAATCTGTTTCTAGCATTATCTGCCACAGCCCATTTGGCTAGCAATATTTATAGCATATAACATAGCCATTGCTTCAGATTGGAAAGCATTAGCCACCTGTTCTAGTTTGCTTGCACCTACAGCTAGAGCTTCACCCTTATCATTTCTAATAACAAAGCCCCATCCTCCATTGGTATTGCCATGAAAAGTTGCATCTGTATTGATCTTGAGAATTCTAGCAGGTGGTCTTGACCATTTGTGTTTTGGTTGTCGGGCTAGCCTCTCTCCTTCATGTGCCTTCACAACATTCAAAAAGTGGTAGTCAATAGAAGAACAAATCTCACTAAATGATTTTAAGTCACTCCCTTTATTTGCACTGTTTCTCTCATGCCACCAGCGTCAAAGTAATAAGCAAGTTTTTAACTTAATGTCCTCCTGCAGTTTAAAGATTTTTCTAAGAAGTTCAAAGCATTAACACAGGGAACTAGTTGCAGTCTAACATGCTCAAGTTGAGCCATTCTTCACACTTCTTTTACTTTCTTGCACTTTAGAAAACAGTGCCCCCATCCTCATCCAATGTAAGACACAGAGGGCAGCAAGTGTCAACTTCCATACCTCAGTTTTTTAGTTTTTCCCAAAGCGGTAAGCTATTTGTAGCTAGACGCCACAGGAAATGAAGCACCTTGTTTGGGAGGGGCGTCGACCATAGTTTTCGCCAATCAAATTCGTCCTCTCCTTCAGCTGCACCTGAAGTAGAGGTTAGTACTGAGCTAGACTCCCGGGCTGCACAGTCAACTGCAACTTGGTATGCAGATTTAACTAAAAATATACCTTTTTTATCACAGTGCCATGCCATGAAGTCTTCAATATAGTCTTGGATTGGGGTCTGAAGTATAATTCTTGCATCTTCCGGAATGAACATCTACTTCACTAGTTCTTCGTCCCACTTGTTTGTGATTGGATTAATTAGCTCACTAACTTTAGTTACCAAGTTATTACCCTTTTGGGTGATGACCTTTCTGGTGCTGCCTCTCAGAATCCATGGGTCTGACCATATGTCAATATTCTTACCGCTTCCTACTCTCCATATGATTCCCTTCTTCAGCAGTTCAACGCCTTTTAGAATGCTTTGCCATACATACGGGATGCCACTTCCTGGCCTTGTTTGTACAATTGAACAGTCTGGGTAGTATCTTACTGAGAGCACCTGGGCACATAATGAGGTGGTATTTTGGAGCAGCCTCCATCCTTGCTTTGCTATCATGGCCAGACTGAATGCATGTAAATCCCTAAACCCCAAGCCTCCACTTCTTTTTGACCTAGTTAATCTCTCCCAACTGACCCAATGCACTTTATTTTCCTTATCCATCTGGCTCCACCAATATCTATTAATCATGGTGCTTAGTTCTTCACATAGGCGGTGAGATCAAAGCACGCCATGGTGCAAATAGGAATAGCTTGTGCTACGACCTTTATTAGTATTTCTTTCCCTGCCTTCGAAAGTAATTTCTCCTTCCAACCTTGAATCGTTCTCCATAATCTTTCCTTCACGTATTCGAACATCTTTACTTTTGCTTTGCCCACATACGTAAGACCTAAGTATTTTGATGAGACGTCTTCCGACGTAATGTTCAGACTGCTCTTCATTTCTTCCTTCTGCCAAGGCCTTGTATTTTTGCTAAACAAAATGGATGACTTGTCCTTGTTTATTATTTGTCCTGAACATCTCCCATATATGTTAATTATGTGTTCAACTTCTTGAGCACTGCTTGCATTAGCCTCCATTAGCAGCAAAGAATCATCTGCAAAGAGAAGGTGACTTACACTAGGAGCTCTTCTGCATATTTTGATTCCTCTAATTGACCCTCTCATTTCAGCATTATGCAGCATGGCAGAAAACCCTTCTGCACAAATTAGAAATAAGTATGGGGAAAGTGGGTCGCCCTGTCGAAGCCCTCTTTGAGCTGTGATTGTTTCCGTAATAGCCCCATTCACTTTGATTCGGTATTTGACTATGGAGATGCAATTCATTATCAAGTTGATCCACCCTCCGTCAAAGCCCAGTCTATGCATCATCTCCTTTAAAAAGGGCTACTCGACGCGATCATATGCCTTGCTCATGTTTAGTTTTATTGCTGCATAACCCACCGAGCCCTCTCTTTTCCTCTGCAAGAAGTGTGTTAGCTCATATGTCGGTAATGAATTGTTAGATATAAGGCGCCCATGCACGAAGGAACTCTGGTTAAGGGAGATAATGTTGGGGAGAATTACTTTAAGCCTATTTGTAATTACCTTTGAGACCAGCTTGTATACAACCTTACATAGGCTTATTGGTCTGAGATCATTAATCTTCATTGGATTGTTGTTCTTAAGGATTAGAACAATGAGTGTGTCATTCCAACCCTCTAGCATGTCTCCCCCTCTTAGAATATGAAGTGCTTCCTTGACCACTTGTTCTCCAATAGTTTTCCAAAACTTTTTGACAAAAATAGCAGGCATTCCATCGGGACCCGCTACCTTAAGATCATTGATGCAATTTAGTGTTGTTTTAACCTCTTCTTTTGTGTACTCAGCAGACAGCCTACTGTTCATTTTCTCTGTCACCTTTACATCTACATCCTGCATAATTTCCTCGATGTTGCTCCATATAATCTTGGAGGAGAAGATGTTCGAAAAATAGTTTGTAATGTGTTCCTTGAGTGAGTCTTCCCCTTCAGCCCAGCTTCCATCATCCCTCAGTAATTTTTGGATGGTGTTTCTCCTTTTCCTTTCCGAGGCAAAAGCATGGAAGAAAGACATATTTCTATCCCTGTCTTGTAGCCATTTGACATGGGGCACGTTGTCTCCAATGAGTGTCCTGTTGGTGTTCAAGGCGATCCAATTTCTCTCTAAGGAAGTGCTCTCTTGATACTTGGTCTTGATTAATGTCACCTCTTCTTACCTCCTCCAACTCTTTCTTCAGATGTTTTATTCTTTTTTGAAGATCTCCCAACACATTGGCATCCTAGTTTTTCAAGTCCCCTACAACCATGCTCAGCATACCTTGAATAGTAGTCTCCCCTCTTCACTTTGTTGTGGCCCAGGCATTGTTTACAATGGCCTCACAATCTTCCTCCTGTAGCCATCTTGCCTCAAATCTGAAGTTGTGTGCCCTTCTTCTGAATTTTTGTGCCCCAACAACTCCTTTTGTATGGATAGTCACTGGCCTGTGATGTGAATGGCGCGGGTCTCCATTCACCACTTCTCGAGCCAACAACTCTATCTAGCCTTTCCTTGATGTACCGGCTAGCATCCCAGCTATGGTTGCGCCAGGTGTACTTATCCCCTATAAAACCCAAGTCCTTAAGACCACAATCAACAAGAGCCAATCTAAATCCCTCCATTTGACTTTGTGCTCTAGCTGGTCCTCCTTTTTTCTCACGATTAAACAATATTTCATTAAAATCGCCTGCACATAACCATGGAAGGTTCAGTTGTTGCTTAAGTATGCGCATGAGCCTCCAAGTTATTTTCCTTCTATCACTCGATGGTTCCCCATAAATGCCTATGACACGCCATTTGAAACCATCATTTTCTATTACTTCCGCATCAATATGATATCTCGAGTAGTTATGCAACTCCAACCTTATCTCTTTCTTCCAAAGTAGTGTCAGTCCTCCACTTTTTCCTTCATAGGCTCTTACCACCATATTGCTCATTCCTAACATCCACTTGAATTTCTTGATTCTCCTTTCATCCATCTTGGCTTCTCACAAGAATAGCATGTCGGGGTCCTCCCGCTTCTAAAGATCCAGAAGCCCACGAACTGTCGGGCCATTCCCCAGTCCTCGGCAGTTCCAATCTACTATTTTCATTTTGATTCACGGGTTGTCCCTGCAGCCCAGCGTTTTCTGCATTCAATATTCGGTTTCCTTCTTTTTCCCCTTGCACATCAACCTCACCATCAACTTCCATTCTAAATCTCTTTAATATGTATGCCTCCAAGTCTACCTCCACCATATTTGCATTTCTCTTCTTTAGTAGTCTCAGGGGACTGATTTTGTTGTTGCTTCTCCTTATTTCATTCATGTCACTTAAAAGTGCCAAGCTTAGGACTTGTATCTGACCTGATTTCCTTAACTCTTTCCTTATTATGTTCATCTTCTCTCCTCTGACCCCTCTCCTTTTCTCCTTGGGTAATCTTCATTGAAGTTGTGCTAACTTTTGGCATTTCCTTTTCCTGTGTCCCCACACCAGGGTCCACAGGGTGTACAATCTGTTTACATGGACTAGGCTCCAAATTTTTATCCATAGTCTTCTCTGACTGCTTGTTTTCTTCGAACACCAATTCCCTGCCTTTCACAGCTCCATGCGTATCATCTTGAGTTTTCTTTAGGGGCTGGTGACTTCTTTCTCTTCTCCTCTTTTTCTCGATTTGTCTTCGTTCATACCCGCTAGCAGGCTCTTTCTCCATGATGGATGATCACTCCCTTGATTACTGCCCTTACTACCTGCATTGTATGTGTTCTAGAAGCCCCCCCCCCCCCCGGATCGCTTGGGCTTCTACTTCGTTCATCACTGGAACTTCCAATGTACATGATTGCACGCAGCTAAGGACCAAGCTGTCGATCACTTTCTCTTCTAGTTCTAGATGGGCTAGCCCTTTCCGTGTGGCCAATAATCCCACAATTGTAACAAAAGTCTGGGAGATGCTCGTACTCAAAGGAGACAATTTTTTTATCAATCTTTTTTCCCTCCATATCTTCAGCTCCCATTAATTCCTCAGAGATTTGGTCATGCTCCTCATCCTGCTCTTCATCTAATTCTATAGTAATGAACCTCATAATAGGGACTATTATGTCCATCTTTACTTTGATTCGCATATATAGTCCCATTGCATTTCCATCATGGTCCAAATCAACATCCAAGCATTCACTAATTTGATCTCCCACAAATTCCCCTGTTTCTAAGCTCATCATTCCCATTGGTATGTCGTAAGCTCTCACCCATATAGGAATCGACTTAAACTCATAATCATCTACATTTTTGCTTGGCACAAAATCTTCCATCACCAGTAAGTCTTTGTTAAACATCCTCGGTCCGCCCTTTAGTGCTTTGCTCTTGCTCACATCATCCTGGCACCTAAACAGGAATCAATTCTTACCCAGGCCCTTGCATTCTACTCTTGAGAAGGGGCACCAAGCACCACTCAATGCTCTATCCAAATACTCTGCTTTTGCCAGGTTTTCAGATAGAAGTTTACCCACCGCCTGAAACTTACTCACCTCAGGGGAACAAGCATATTTCTTCCCAATCTTGATGCTTTTCTTTTCTGCATCTGAGAGCTTCAGATTCCTCAATTTTCCTTCCACACTGTCCATCACAGCAACCTTTCCATCGCCCATGTTGGCTGCGCCTTGCAGCTCTTGGACAACACTGCCCTGCCAAACGCCATCGGCCACTACTGCCTCCCCTTCCACTCTGAGCCAAGGCCGCCCTGCCAACCTTCGTCAGCTACAGCCGCCGCCACGCACACTAGAACCACCCGAGAGTTATAGGTGTGGGTTTCTTTGGGATTTTGATGTCTCCACCTAGGCTGCAATTTGTGAATCTTGCGGGACGGATTTCTTCACCTCCTGGAAAGAACTCTGAACGAAATTGACCTTGGATGAGTAGAACACACTCACAACGGAAAAGATTGAGGAAGGGAAAGCTCAAATCTGGAGTATTAGGTGGATTTGGATCGAGGGATGAGCGACAAAGTTGCCGACCAGGAACACTGGCGAGTCGCCTCGAAGCCGCTGGAAACAACACCAACTGTCACGAGCGGACGGACTGCGCCCACCTCTATCGCCGAGTTTTGTTTCCACGGCACCATCTTGCAGCGCACTAGTTGGTGCAGTTTGACAGACATATCATCCCTAGAGTTACTAAGCTCCCTTGAAATGGAGCGCTCTGGTTAAACTGGGGCTATGGATCCGGTTGTCAGTCTCTGTGAATTTTGGTTTTACTTCGTGGCCCCATGTACCTTGCACCCGTGTCACTCATTCGCACAGCGGTGGTTTTACGTCGGTTCACTAGACTCGCTGGGTGAAGACTTAAGAGGGGAAAAGTTGGGGTGCGGAGTTCATCAGCGATCTGCGCATCATCCCATTGGTCGGCTGCCTTTTTTTGATCAAAGAAGGGCTTGCCCCTTCCGATTTTCATTACTGAAAACCACTAAGTTCCACAACCGAGTTCAAACTGAAAAGAAAAGATCGAAACGAAACCAACACGATGCCATAACATCCCAGAAGGCCAACACAGGCCAGCCAAACCGCGCAAAACACCCAACCAAGTTCACCAACTATGAAAGAATTCGACCTACATCGATCACCATTACAGCAAAAGTAGCAAAGGAGCTGAAGGAGCCTAGCAACAAGAACAGCAAACTTCGGGTCCACCACCACAAGAGATTCTTCATTCCATCCTTGCTACGTTGATTTTCCACCCTTGCTTGGCTGTGAACACCTCACTTGCTGCCCGTTCTAGCACCCTTGCTCCCAGCTCCAACATTTTTCTTGACGACTCCTTTATCTGCAGAATGGACCAGTCAGTTAACCACCTCCACATCATTTTGACAATACATAAAGGATCATTTATCCTTTTTTTCTCAAAAACAATTGCATTCCTGCTTTTCCAAATTGCCCAAAACAAGGCTGAAATCCCCACCAGAACCATTTTCTTGTCATCTTTATTAAATTTCCTAATCCAGTCCCCAAAACAGTCTTTTACATTTGATGGAACAGTTTTAAATCCACACACACATCTGACCAAATTCCATAGCAATGAAGCAGCAGAACAAGAAAAGAACAGATGATCAATCGATTCATCTTTCGCACAAAGAACTGATACGTCTCCGTCGTATCTATAATTTTTGATTGTTCCATGCCAATATTATTCAACTTTTATATACTTTTGGCAACTTTTTATACTATTTTTTGGGACTAACATATTGATCCAGTGCCCACTGCCAGTTCCTATCTGTTGCATGTTTTTTGTTTCGCAGAAACCCAATATCAAACGGAGTCCAAATGGGATAAAAATGGACGGAGATTTTTTTGGAATATTTATGATTTTCTGGAAGTAAAATCAATGCGAAGCTTGATGTCCGGGTGGCCACGAGACAGGGTCGTGTCGAGGAGGCAGGCCGCCACTGGCTCTCGTGGGCCACCCGTAAAGGCGGTTGACGCTCTTCTTTTGGCGCAAGAAAGCTAATTTATGAGAAAGATCTGGTGAAAGATTCACCCCAATCGGAGTGACGGACCTCCGGATATTTAAGAAAGCGGTGAAGGGGTAGAATCGAGAAAGCGTAAACAGAGAGATAGATCCAATCTCGGAGGGCTCTCACCCTCCCACTCCATGGGAGCCAAGGATCGGAGGAAACCCTTCTCCCATCTAGGGAGAAGGTCAAGGAAGAAGAAGAAGAAGAAGGGGGCTCTCTCCCCTTGCTTCGATGGCCGGAGCGCCACTGGGGCCATCATCATCACATGATCTTCACCAACACCTCCACCATCTCCACCAACATCTCCATCACCTTCCCCCTTCTATCTAAAGCGGTCCACTCTCCCGCAACCCGTTGTACCCTCTACTTGAACATGGTGCTTTATGCTTCATATTATTTTCCAATGATGTGTTGCCATCCTATGATGTCTGAGTAGATTTTCGTTGTCCTATTGGTGATTGATGAATTGCTATGATTGGTTTGAGTTGCATGTTTTATTATTGGTGCTGTCCTATTGTGCCCTCCGTGTCGCGCAAGCGTGAGGGATTCCTGCTGTAGGGTTTGCAATATGTTTATGATTCGCTTATGGTGGGTGGCGTGAGTGACATGAAGCACAGACCCGAGTAAGTAGGTTGTTTGCGTATGGGATAAAGGGGACTTGATACTTTAATGCTATGGTTGGGTTTTACCTTAATGAACATTAGTAGTTGCGGATGCTTGCTAATAGTTCCAATCATAAGTGCATAGAATTCCAAGTCAGGGATGACATGTTAGCTTATGCCTCTCCCTCAAATAGAATTGCAATAGTGATTACCGGTCTAGTAACATAGTCAATTGCTTAGGGACAATTCCACAACTCCTACCACCACTTTTCCACACTCGCTTTATTTAGTTTCTTGCTTCTTTATCTAAACAGCCCCTAGTTTTTATTTACGTGTTCTTTATTATCTTGCAAACCTATCCAACAACACCTACAAAGTACTTCTAGTTTCATACTTGTTCTAGGTAAAGCGAACGTCAAGCGTGCGTAGAGTCGTATCGATGGCCGAGAGGACTTGAGAGAGTATTTGTTCTACCTTTAGCTCCTCGTTGGGTTCGACACTCTTACTTATCGAAAGAGGCTACAACTATCCCGTATACTTGCGGGTTATCAAGACCTTTTTACGGCGCCCGTTCTTGAGTCATAGCGTGGGGTGAATATTCTCGTGTGTGCTTGTTTGCTTTATCACTAAGTAAATTTTATTTGCTGTTCTTTGTTGTTTTCTATCTTTATCTATGGTTAGGAAACACAAAATACCAAAAAAATTAGTTGTACCTACTGCTCCAATGGTTGAAGAACCACTCAAAATCTATCACACTACTGAAGCTTTTTACTTGGATCATCTTCTATCCCTATGTGCTCGTGCTGAAACCCCAACTAGCTTAGTTGAGGGCAAATCTTTAGATGAGCATGCTTGTTATGTGCGACACCGTATATCTGAAAAGGGAAACTATTGTGGGATCAAATTCAACGTTTGCAATGCTATGCTTGGAATTTATGTGAAATACATGATGTTACTTGTTGTTCTGAAGACCCTAAGAAACACCTACCCTATCAATGCTTGTTTAGTGATAATGGAATCGTATCTTCGTATGCTAAGGGTGTTTATAATTACTATGATGTTCAACAAATTGAAGAATTTGTTGCTTTTAAGGGTGCTTTTGAAATTGCTTCTTTGATTGAAAAGTATGATGCTACTCTTTACAAATCTGAAAGTTTTGCCATACTTGAATATTGTTATGATAATTATGCTTCTAATGCCTATGTTAAACCATATATTGAGATATTCTCCGCTGTCCAAGAAGAGACTAATATTTTGCAGGAAGCTATGGAAGAAGAAATTGATGAAACTGTGAGCTCATTGGATGAAAAAGATGATGAGGAGAGCGAAGAACAAAAGGAGGAAGAGCGGATTAGCTACCCATGCCCACCTTCTAATGAGAGTAACCCTCCAACTCATACATTGTTTAATTCCCCTTCGTGCTTACCGAAGGATGATTGCTATGATGATTGCTATGATCCCTTGAATTTGTCTGAAATATCCCTTTTTGATGATGCTTGCTATGCTTGTGGCCAAGATGCCAATATGAATTATGCTTATGGAGATGAACTTGCTATAGTTCCTTATGTTAAACATGAGATTGTTGCTATTGCACCCACGTATGATAGTCCTATTATCTTTTTGAATTCTCCCTACCACACTTTATCGGAGAAGTTTGTGCTTATTAAGGATTACATTGATGGGTTGCCTTTTACCATTGCACATGATGATTTTGATGAGTGTAATATGCATGTGCTTGCTGCTCCTACTTGCAATTATTATGAGAGAGGAACTATATCTCCACCTCTCTATGTTTTCAACATGATAGAATTGCAAGAAACTGCTTATACTATGCATTGGCCTTTACTATGTGTGCATGAATTGTTCTTTTATGACATGCCGATGCATAGGAAGAGAGTTAGACTTCGTTGTTGCTTGATATATGTTACTTTGTGCTCACTACTAAATTACAAATCATTGTTAATTAAAATTGGCTTTGATATACCTTGGGATCCGGGTGGATTCATTACTTGAGCACTATATGCCTAGCTTAATGGCTTTAAAGAAAGTGCTGCCAGGGAGACAACCCGGAAGTTTTAGAGAGTCATTTATTTCTGTTGAGTGCTTTCTTATAGTTTAAAAACAATAAAATAAAGAGGGAACCTAAAAACTTTTCAAAAGGAAAGTGAAAGTAAGAAAGACAAGCATTGTTGAAGTGGGAGCTAGCCTTGAACTTTGTTCATGCTCACGGAAACTTTGTGAATCTTGATTACAGAAACTTTTCATCAAAAATAATTATCCCCTTTGTACAATACCATTGTATTATAAAAATAATGTGCCAAGGTTTGCCTTTAGGATGTTTACAATGCTTGTTGGTTTGTACGGTGCAGGACAGAAACTTTGGCTGTAGTGCGCGATTTTACATTTTTAACTGGAACGTCAATTGGTTCTGATTCCTTTTTACTGTCTTGATATACGACTTGTTTATTTTTCCTAATTTTGGTAGAATTTTTGGGGTACCAGAAGTATGGCGGATGTTCAGATTGCTACAGACTGTTCTGTTTTTGACAGATTCTATTTTTGATGCATAGTTTGCTTGTTTTGATGAATCTATCAATTTATATTAGTGGATTAAGCCATGGAAAAGTTATATTACAGTAGACACAATGCATAAACAAAATATGAATTGGTTTACTGCAGTACTTAGAGTGGTGATTTGCTTTATTAAACTAACGGATCTTACCGAGTTTTATGTTGAAGTTTTGTGTGGATGAAGTGTCTAAACGAGGAGGTCACGATATGAGGAAAATGAAGAGAGGCAAGAGCTCAAGCTTGGGGATGCCCGAGGCACCCCAAGTAAATATTCAAGGAGACTCAAGCGTCTAAGCTTGGGGATGCCCCGGAAGGCATCCCCTCTTTCTTCAACAAGTATCGGTATGTTTTCGGATTCGTTTCGTTCGTGCATTATGTGCAAGTCTTGGAGCGTCTTTTGCATTTAGTTTTCATTTTTCTTTTATGCACCATCCTGGATGAGAGAGTCCTTGGTTGATTTATAGAATGCTCATTGCACTTCACTTATATCTTTTGAGTGTGGCTTTATAGAATGCTTCACGTGCTTCACTTATATCATTTGAAGTTTGGATTGCCTGTTTCTCTTCACATAGAAAACCGCCATTTGTAGAATGCTCTTTTTCTTCACTTATATCTGTTAGAGCATGGGCATATCTTTTGTAGAAGGATTAAACTCTCTTGCTTCACTTATATCTATTTAGAGAGATGACAGGAATTGGTCAATCATATAGTTAGTCATAAAATCCTACATAAACTTGTAGATCGCTGAATATGATATGATTGATTCCTTGCAATAGTTTTGCGATATAAAGGTGGTGATATTAGAGTCATGCTAGTGGGTGGTTGTGGATTGTAGAGGCGCTTGTGTTGAGGTTTGCAAGTCCGTAGCATGCACGTATGGTAACCGTTGTGTGACAAATTTGAAGCATGGGGTGTTTCTTTGATTGTCTTCCTTATGAGTGGCGGTCGGGGGAAGCGATGGTCTTTTCCTACCAATCTATCCCCTAGGGGCATGCGTAGTAGTACTTTGCTTGAGGGCTAATAAACTTTTGCAATAAGTATATGAGTTCTTTATGACTAATGTTGAGTCCATGGATTATACGCGGTGTCACCCTTCCATCATTGCTAGCCTCTTTGGTACCGTGCATTGCCCTTTCTCACCTTGAGAGTTGGTGCAAACTTGGCGGTGCATCCAAACCCGTGATACGATCGCTCTATCACACATAAGCCTCATTATATCTTCCTCAAAACAGCCACCATACCTACCTATCATGGCATTTCCATAGCCATTCCGAGATATATTGCCATGCAAGTTCCATCATCATCATATTCATGACTTGAGCATTCATTGTCATATTGCTTTGCATGATTGTAAGATAGCTAGCATGATGTTTTCATGGCTTGTCCGTTTTGATGTCATTGCTACGCTATGGAGATGCCCATCAATTGATGCCAACATGAGGAGTAGGGATTGCCATGCAACGGATGCACTAGAGCTATAAATGAATGCTCAACAAAAGAAAACTAGTGGGTGTGCATCCAACTTGCTTGCTCATGAAGACCTAGGGCATTTGAGGAAGCCCATCGTAGGAATATACAAGCCAAGTTCTATAATGAAAATTCCCACTAGTATATGAAATTGACAACATAGGAACCGCCGGAAGCATTCATATAGAGTCATATCTGTGTTCCAGTATCGAGTTGTAAGTAAATAAAAGTGTGATGATCATCATTATTAGAGCATTGTCCCCAAAAAGAAAAAAAAAAGAAAGGCCAAAAAGAAAAAAATAAAGGCCAAATAAAAAAAGAAAAAAAATAAAAAAATAAAAAGAAAAAAATAAAAATAAAAAGGGGCAATGTTACTATCTCTTTTTCCACACTTGTGCTTCAAAGTAGCACCATGTTCTTCATATAGTGAGTCTCATATCTTGTGCTTCAAAGTAGCACCATGTTCTTCATATAGATTGTCTCCTATGTTGTCACTTTCATATACTAGTGGGAATTTTCATTATAGAACTTGGCTTGTATATTCCAACGATGGGCTTCCTCAAATGCCCTAGGTCTTCATGAGCAAGCAAGTTGGATGCACACCCACTTAGTTTCTTTTGTTGAGCTTTCATACACTTATAGCTCTTAGTGCATCCGTTGCATGGCAACCCCTACTCCTCGCATTGACATCAATTGACGAGCATCTCCATAGCCCGTTGATTAACCGCGTCAATGTGAGACTTTCTTCTTTTTTTGTATTCTCCACATAACCTCCATCATTATATTCTATTCCACCTATAGTGCTATATCCATGGTTTGCGCTCATGTATTGCGTGAGGGTTGAAAAAGCTGAAGCGCGTTAAAAAGTATGAACCAATTGCTCGGCTTGTCATCGGGGTTGTGCATGATGTGGGCATTTTGTGTGACGAAAATGAAGCATGGCCGAACTGTATGATTTTGTAGGGATAAGCTTGCTTTGGCCTTGTTGTTTTGAAAAGACATGATTGCTTTATTGGTACGCTCGAAGTATTATCTTTTTATGTCAAATGATAGACTATTGCTTTGAATCACTCGTGTCTTAATATTCATGCCATGATTAGACATATGATCAAGATTATGCTAGGTAGCATTCCGCATCAAAAATTATCTTTTTTATCATTTACCTACTCGAGGACGAGCAGGAATTAAGCTTGGGGATGCTGATACGTCTCTGTCGTATCTATAATTTTTAATTGTTCCATGCCAATATTATTCAACTTTTATATACTTTTGGCAACTTTTTATACTATTTTTTGGGACTAACATATTGATCCAAAGGCTTTGCCGGTTCATGTACATTGCATGTTTTTTGTTTCGCAGAAACCCAATATCAAACGGAGTCCAAACGGGATAAAAACGGATGGAGATTTTTTTTTGGAATATTTATGATTTTCTGGAAGTAAAATCAATGCGAAATAGTGTCTGGGGTGGCCACAAGACAGGGGGCCACGCCCAAGGGAGGCAGGCGCGCCCTGGGCTCTCGTGGGCCACCTGTAAGGTAGTTGACGCTCTTATTTTGGCGCAAGAAAGCTAATTTTATGAGAAAGATCTGGGCGAAAGATTCACCCCAATCGGAGTTACGGATCTCCGGATATTTAAGAAACAGTGAAGGGGTAGAATCTGAGAACGCAGAAATAGAGAGATAGATCCAATCTTGGAGGGGCTCTCGCCCCTCCCACGCCATGGGAGCCAAGGACCAGAGGGGAAACCCTTCTCCCATCTAGGGAGAAGGTCAAGGAAGAAGAAGAAGAAGGGGCTCTCTCCCTTGCCTCCGGTGGCGCCGAGCGCCACTGGGGCCATCATCATCACCGAGATCTACACCAACACCTCCGCCATCTTCACCAACATCTCCATCACCTTCCCCCTTCTATCTACGGCGGTCGACTCTCCCGCAACCCGCTGTACCCTCTACTTGAACATGGTGCTTTATACTTCATATTATTTTCCAATGATGTGTTGCCATCCTATGATGTCTGAGTAGATTTTCGTTGTCCTATCGGTGATTGATGAATTGCTATGATTGGTTTGAGTTGCATGTTTTATTATTGGTGTTGTACTATTGTGCCCTCCGTGTCGGCAAGCGTGAGGGATTCCTGCTGTAGGGTTTGCAATATGTTTATGATTCGCTTATGGTGGGTGGCGTGAGTGACATGAAGCACAGACCCGAGTAAGTAGGTTGTTTGCGTATGGGATAAAGGGGACTTGATAATTTAATGCTATGGTTGGGTTTTACCTTAATGAACATTAGTAGTTGCGGATGCTTGCTAATAGTTCCAATCATAAGTGCATAGAATTCCAAGTCAGGGATGACATGTTAGCTTATGTCTCTTCCTCAAATAGAATTGCAATAGTGATTACCGGTCTAGTAACATAGTCAATTGCTTAGGGACAATTCCACAACTCCTACCACCACTTTTCCACACTCGCTTTATTTACTTTCTTGCTTCTTTATCTAAACAGCCCCCAGTTTTTATTTACGTGTTCTTTATTATCTTGCAAACCTATCCAACAACACCTACAAAGTACTTCTAGTTTCATACTTGTTCTAGGTAAAGCGAACATCAAGCATGCATAGAGTCGTATCAGTGGCCGATAGGACTTGAGAGATTATTTGTTCTACCTTTAGCTCCTCGTTTGGTTCGACACTCTTACTTATCGAAAGAGGCTACAATTATCCCGTATACTTGCGGGTTATCAAGAACACAACCTTTTCCTCCTTTCCAACCTTTTTTTAACAGCACATCCCTAGTTAGAATACTTTTTTTTATTAACTAACCATAAAAACACTTTCAGTTTCGCAGGTAACTTGGATTTCCATAGGTATTTCTGTGGGAATTTCACCCCTACAGCAACCAATTTCCTATATAAGGATCCCACAGAAACCTTATAATCAGCCGTGAGGGTCCAGAGAATTTTGTCTGCCCCTCCCTGCATTTGAATTTCCTCAAATCTCTTTTGAGGCAGTTCCAAAGTCCCAAAGTCTCCCAATACAAGGTCCTTCTAAATTTTAACCTATGCCACCCTTTCTGTATGGCCTCTTCCATAGTAATGTTGTGGTCAAAACTTATAACATATAGTCTAGGATAAGCCTCTCTCAAAGGTTTATCATGAACCCAGGAATCTTCCCAGAACCTAGTATTTCTCCCATCCCCCACCTTTTTCTTAACAAATTTGTAAAAGATCTCCTTAATTTTCAGCAAGTTGGCCCAAAATTGGGAGTCCCCAGGCCTCTTGCTCACTAGAGCCAAGCAGCCACCTTTTCTATATTTTTCATCCAAAATATCCTGCCACAGACCTTTTTCATTTTCCATTTTCCAAAACCATTTAGCAAGAAGTGCAATATTCATTATTTCAAGATTCAGTATCCCTAAACCACCCATTTCTTTAGGTAAACAACATTCTTTCCAATTCACTAAGTGATATTTTTTGACATTCTCATCCTCTTGCCATACCAATCTGGATCTAAAAAAATCTGCTTTCTTTATAATTCCTTTGGGCACAGCATAGAAGGACATCATGAATAGAGGTATGTTAGTCAGGCAAGCTTGCACCAAGGTGATTCTACCTGCAATGGAGCCCAGCAACTTCCCTTGCCAACATCCACATCTTTTTTCAAATTTGCCAGTTACACAATCCCAGTGTGTGTTCCTGATACTGGTTTCTGATACAGGCATTCCCAAGTATTTAATGGGTAAACCCCCCATCTTACATGTTAGAATTTCTTGATAGATCATTTGTTTCTCTTTAGCCTTGCCAAATAGCAACAGTTCACTTTTATGAAAATTGATTTTAAGCCGAGACATTTGCTCAAAAGTCCCTAGTATGAGTTTAAGATTTTTCACACTTTCCACCTCATCTTTGATCAAGAATATAGTATCATCAGCATATTGTAACATATTAATCCCTTTTTCTTCTTTTTTATTTAATACCCCCTTGACCAAATCATGCTTCAGGGCATTACTCATTAAAATGGCTAGGGCATCAGCAGCTATGTCAAACAGTAAAGGTGACATAGCATCTCCTTGCCTTAATCCTTTAAAAGTTTTAAAATATGGGACAATTTCATCATTCACTTTAATTCCAACATGTCCCCCTCTCATAGTTTCCATTACCCAGTCACATCATTTATCAGGAAATCCTTTCATTTTCAGCATTTGAATCACAAAGGGCCATTTTACTTTATCATACGCCTTCTCAAAGTCTTCTTTAAATATTAGGGCATCTTCTTTATTCTTATGAAAAGAGTTCAGGGCCTCATGCAAAATTACAATCCCCTCCATTATGTATCTGCCCTTAATAAAGGCAGTTTGGGTTCTGGAGATCACAGGGGCCACACATTTATCCAGCCTATTCATCAGTATTTTAGTAATGATTTTAAAACTAACATTTAGCAGGCAGATAGGTCTAAACTTCTGAATTTGTTTAGCATCACTGGTCTTTGGTATTAAAGTGATTATGCCATAATTAAGTCTGGAAATATTGATTTCTCCTTTTGCAAAACTATCCACTAGAGCTTTCAAATCCCATTTAACCACTTCCCAAAAATCTTGATAAAAATCAGCAGGGAACCCATCAGGGCCTGGGCTTTTGTTTCTTTTCATCCCAAAGACAACCTAATGAATTTCAGTTAGGGAAAAAGGTGTCATAAGTTCCTCTCTCTCTTGTGCACCAATTTTATCCATCTCCATCTCTCTCAATGAAATGCTAGATTCTTCAGGTTGTCCAAATAATTCTTTATAAAATTTGGTAATATACTCCATTAACTTCTCATCTCCTTCTACAATCCCTTCCTCCTGTTCCAGGGAAACAATTCTATTTTTCCTTCTCCTCCCATTCACCTTAGCATGATAATACCTGGTGTTTCGATCTCCATCTTTGATTTCTGAATCTTTATATCTTTGCAACCATTTCATTTCCTCTTGTAGCATCACTCTTTTCAATTGAGCTCTAAGCTCCTTCTGTTCATTTCTGTCCACAACACTTAGCCCCATAATCTCAGCTCTCTTGTCTAAATCATCAAGCTCCTTTATTATCTCCATTTTTATTTTTATGTACCAAGCATCCATATTTCTATTCCACCCTTTAGCTTTCTTTCTCAGTTTTCTTAACCTTGATTGCCATCTATCCAAAATATCCCCATAGTATCTCTCATTCCAGGTTTTATACACCAACTCTCTAAAACCCTCTCTCAGCAACCAAGCATTTTCATATTTAAAGATATATTTATGATTATGTGCCTCCCCTGTATCCAAGAATAAGGGGGTATGATCAGAGATTTCCCTAGCAAAAACTTGCAATATGGTTAGTGGATACTTCTCCTCCCAAGCTAGGCACATCAACACCCTGTCTAATTTTTCAAAAGTAGGGTCCTCCTGATTATTAGCCCAAGTGTATTTCCTCCCATTTAGAGGCAATTCCCTTAGCCCTATTTGTTCAATAACAGCATTAAACATAAAGGGCCATTGTTCATTAAGCATAGGTTTGTTTTTCTCCTTCCCATTTCTAATAATGTTAAAATCTCCCCAACCAAGCAAGGCAGGGGATTATCATGGTATAATCTTGCCAATTCAGCAAGAAAGCTGGCTTTACCTTCCTTCTATGCATCCCCATATATGGTAATCAAATTCCAGTGCATTTTGATATTCTTATCAAATACTAATATTCTCAAAAAATATTGTCCTTTTTCAATAGCTTCAATATCAAACACATCTTTATTAATCCCCACCAGGATCCCTCCAGACATGCCTCTAGGTGAGTTCCAACTTCATTGATAATTTCTCCCTCCACATAAATTGTGAAGCTCATTTTTTGTGAAGTCTTGCTTTATGGTCTCAGAGAGCCCAATAAAGTCTAGTTTCTGATCCAAAATCATTTCTCTAATGTACCTTTTCTTGTGGTCCTGTCCTATACCCCTTACATTCCAGAAAACTCCTCTCATCTTGTTAACAACTCTGTCCTAATTAAGATTCAGAAAAACTCTCAACTAAGTCCTCCTTCCTTTTTTTCTTCTTTGGAGGACCCCAATCCCAACTGACTGCTTCACACAGTCAAGTGCTGGTGAGCTTTTTTTGCCACTTTTTCTCTCTGAGAGCATCCCTCTCAGTTTCTTAATCTGTTGTTCCTCAATATCCACATCAGAATGTTCATAATCTGAACAAAGTTCCTCTAAGGTTATATCTCCAATATTAATATATACTGGGACATCTTTTTTATTATCTCCTTCCTCCTTACATTCCTCTTCTTTTTTACCACTCTCTTCTCTTTTAATATTTTGAAAATATAGCTCTCTTCTAGCTATCTCCATCTTATTAATAATCTCTATGTTTTTATCAATCATCTCTATTGAGCAACCCAAATCAATCCCCACCAAAGAACTAATATGCAATAAAGAAGCATCAGCAATTACCAGATCAGGATTCTTACCATAATTATCTCTCTCCTCTTCTCTGCTTTTTGCCATATCTTCAATTTTCTTGTCCTCCTTTCCTTTATTTCTAAGACTTCTCTTGATCTCAACATCTTTTTCCTCCCCCTCCTTATCTAGGATCTCACTCCCATGTATCTCAGCCATTTTCTCCCCCAAAGTCCCAATAGATTCTTGACTAGCATTGTAATCAGTGGGCTCATTGTATTTCCCAGAATCAGTCTCTTCTTTTTTCTGCTGAGTCTCTTTCTCATAATCTTCAAGGTCCATGTTTGCTAATTCCATTTCATATTCCTCTCTATTGGCAGCCTCTTGTGCCAGCTTCTGAATTTCTTCTTGTTGTTTTCTACTTGCCTCCTGCAGCTCTATCTGAATATTCTCCAACTCTTTGATTCTATTCTCACTTTTAGCCC
The DNA here is from genome assembly GCA_021605145.1 of Aegilops bicornis. NCBI lineage: Eukaryota > Viridiplantae > Streptophyta > Magnoliopsida > Poales > Poaceae > Aegilops > Aegilops bicornis. Next base: position 156,961,226 of record CM038673.1, read on the forward strand.
ATAATGCATTATTTCTGACTTTGTCCTCCTCCAAGGTTTTTATTTTACTGAGCATGACTTCACTTTCTTTTTGCCATTTTCTTCTCACTAAAGTCATCTCATTTTGCCATTGCACCATGTTTTCTTCCATCTGTGATCTCATCCTCTCAATTCTCCCATCAACCTCCTCACTCTGTTTCAGGGATAAGCATCCTAGAGAAACCCCTTTGTGATCAGTGTCTTCCAACTTAGTCCTCTTCCTGTTTTCTATCTCTTCCTCTCCCACTTCTGAGATATTGTTTTTGTCATTCTTTCTCTTTTCTTCCTTGTACCAGCCAATTTCCACCACCTTCTCAGCTTCTACCCCAATTCTGAACATAAGGAGATCAGGGGAAGTAATCTCCACTTGAGATGGTATTTTATCCACATCCCTAATCCCACATTTTGCTCTAATTTTCTCCTCACTTATAGTATCCATATCAATCTTCAGGACAGGTCCAACTGCAGCAGCAACCTCACATATGCCTAAGAAATGTCTAAAACAATCAGGAACCTTGGCCAGCTTGATCCATATTGTATGCATTTTCCTAACATCCTGATGATCTAGAGACCAGGGCTGAACTTTGATTACCACCCCCGTTCCCAACAGGTTGAAGTCATTGAACTTGGCCAACTCCACCAGTTTTGCCTTATTGGGAAATCTCATCATGTATCCATTTTCCCCAAATTCCCTCACTCTCCATTGCCATCCCCAGTCAAACATTTCTCCCGAAGCTTTCACAAGCTCAGTCTCATTGATCCTCCCTTCTCTTATGATCACCACCCCAAAGGATTGATGTGCTCAGCAATTAGAGCATCCTTATAACTCTGCACCAGAAGAATCCCTAATCATTTAGCTGCATATCCTACATATTTTGGGACTGGTTTAACTTGTTTCAGTAAATTGCATTCTCCAGTAATATGGTTCTCTCTACCACAGATCAAGCAATGTCCCACCCTGCATTCCTTGGTGGTATGTCTAGGATCTTTACATTTCCCACAAACCTGTTTGCTAAACCTATCAAAGTTTTTCTTACTCTCCTCAAAACCTTGCTGCCAGCTGCTTCTGCCTCCCTGCTTCTTCATTTCCAGTCCAGCCCCCTGTTCAGCTCCCTTGTCAACTCTTTGTTGCCCATCAGGTCCTCCTTCCTCTTTCCTTTAGCTCTCTTTCCCAAGCAAATTCCCAGCCTGATTTCCAACCACCCCTTTCATCTGATTCTTCTCATTGTTCTTCATCCCCTGCACCAGCTGAGAAAGTAAAGAAGTCGTGACGATTCTTTCTTGATGTTGATCTGGCTGAGTCATCTGATTTTTGCTCCTGTCTTTCTTCAGCACAGCACCTCCTGCATCTCCACTGGCCATCCTTGCGGTCTCTCCCCCTTTATCCTTTTTCCCTGCCTTAGCTTGCCACACCAAATTCTCTCCGTTCCTCTCAGATCTAGGGTCTTCTTCTGCTGAATCTCTGCCCATTCCATTCGCAGCACCAAATCGACCAACCCCTCTCCCAAAACCACCAGACCTCCCTGGGAGGGCATGTCTACCTCCAGTCCACCCCCCCCCCCCCCCAGCATTGTTGAACCTTCCTCCTATGTGCCCATTCCCTCCCCCTCAGTTGAATCTATGAGCTCCAAATCCTCTACCAAAATTTTCTGACATTATTTCTTCTTGTGGCGGCGAGGGGAGAGAGGGGGAAACCCTAAAGTATGGGATTGCTTCCTAGTCCTCTCTACTCCCTCTTTTATACCAGCCAGGGCTCTGTCCCCTTTTTAGGTTGGGCTGGGCTCCAAACCACCAGGCCTCCACCACTGCAGACCCACATCCACATCCATGTTTAAATCTCTCCCAACCGAGCCCCCAAAAATAATCAGGGGTCTCACTTTTTCCTCAAGACCAAATCCCCCACACTTTTCCTTTTTTGAAACAAAATATGCTGCAATTGGGGTTCTTTGCATATCAATTTCCCCAAAATCCAAATCATCATCCCCAAATAGAGGGGTTATGGGATGTATATTGTTTTTTTCCATATGTTTTTGCACAATCCTAGAATCTACACCAATATTGGTCGGCTGACTGGGCGGAGTGCTTCCGATCCGGCGATATTGGAAGAGCACCGAGCGAACAAGCAGTCTATCTATGCACCGTTGCGCCCCGCCCCGCCCCGCCGCGCCCTGCTTCGCATCGCCGCTCCGCCTTCCCATCCTGCTCCGCTCGCCACCGGAGAGATCCGGTGGGATCTCTCATCTCCCTCGCTGGGCAAAGCTCCCCAACTTCCCCTGCTGGCCGAACCCTCTCCATCTCCCCCCTTCCAAAGCCGACAACCATGGAAGTGCTCGTGCCAGACAAAAATCCGAAGAGGCGAGTTTGCCTGTGTTTACCACTCAAGGAGGGGAGCTCGAGATCCAGCGCCCACCTGGCTGAACGTCGCATGAAGCTCGGGATCCAGCGGCCAGGAGCAACACCCTTGCCGCAGCTCTTCCCCAACTCCTCCCCTGACGAGGACCGCGGTGGCCGCCTCCAACAACGCCAGCCGATGGGCTCCCAAGCTGCTCCACATCCTCTTGCGCCGTCTCCTACAACCACCAATGCTGATCCACGCGGGTGAGGGCCTGTATCCCGCGCGTGGGTATGAAGGTTGCTGCTCCCCACTTTGCGATGGACAGAGGGAGGGGGGTGCTCCGTCGGGCGTACACCGGTGAGCGGGTGAGCCGCCCCTGTGTCCCCCTTCCACCTTCCATCCTCTACTGCGGGAGCAGCACCGGCTGCGTCGTCGTGCAGTTCACTCAATGGTGCGCGCGGTTCCGGCAACCCGGACGTGTAGTTCATGGGCGCACAGACAATGCAATTCTTTTGTTTGTTTTTGCTGTTCACCATGCATTTTCGCCGCCCCCACGATCGAGATCCTCCACCTCTCACCGGCGACGTGCACATGCAGTTTTGATTATTCTGGATCCCCTACGCTTGGTTAACTGATAAACAGTGGAGAGGCGATGTGCAATATGAATAGAAGTGATTCCTATTTCCATGCAGTTTGGATGGGACGGTAGATGGGTGATGTATATATTCTTTGAAAGCATGGCATGATAGACCATGTATCTCTGTCAGAATTTCATTTGGTTCCTCTATCTGTTTTTGCAGGTTTAATTTGTGAATTCCATCGGAAGAGGTAGTTGGGGTATTATTTCATTTCAGGCATAACTCATAAATTTTCCCCTTTTTTGTTGTCACTTCGTTACTGCTAGCCGAATCAGAGTCCCATGGCGTGGCTAAATTCATGGTATGCCTGCCAATAGTCTGAATTCCCCACAAAACTATACGGTTAAATACATCAAGCATATGCAGGTAAATTTATTTGACATTAGTAGAGTTGTGTGGATTCGTTGCAATGTAAACTTGAAGGCTGAAAATAATATCGAATCATCATAGCGAACGACACATAGCAAACCCAATCCTCACGTGTGCGACACCGGCATCAGTTTCGCTACGCGTAAATCTCTCATCGATGAGAAAAACGGCACGGCAAGGCGCGCTTATGCCTCTAGTACATTCAAACCTTGACGTACGATACAACTACCACATGCAGCGTCAGGGCACTACTGTCCAAAGAGCAAACCTGGTAAGCGGAATAGCTAAGATTTTTCAACAACAAAGTTGAGTACAGACGAAATTAAACGCCAGGAAAAACCCTCTGCTCAGCGACAGGTCGAAGCTGGGCTAAGGGGCGAAAAAACCTGACAGTGAACCTTATTACAACATAGTGTTAAGAAAGTAAACAAAGTAGTAGTAAATATAACCGGAAATCATGCTTCAAACAGACAGAGGCTCATGTCTTTCCCGATCTGCAAAGAAAGTAACGTGATCAACTATTAAAGCCAGAATTTGTTACATCACAAGGCATGAAAAAAGTATGTCTGGTGGTATCCATGTTTGACTAACCTTAATTATGCCCAAAATCAGGATGCAGCTCAGTAAAGTTCACATACTTCAGAGTTTTCAGCTGTTCAGGGACGCCCCGCAGTTCCACAAGTTTATAGACGATAAGCTCTTCAAGGCCCCCCAAAGCTCCTTCACCAATGCATATTTGATTCACATGTGGCAAATCTCTCAACCGCATAACCTTCAAATGTGGGAACCACCCAGCCCCGAAGTTTATCCTCTCTCCCTCATAAGTTCGTTTAAGATCTAAATGGGTCAACTTTTCAAATTTCGAGAGCTTCTGCATTGGATCCTCGACAAGCTTAGACCAAGCTAGTGTTAGTTCAAAAAGTTCATGTCCATGGTTTGAGAAAAATGGAGATCCCAGAGTTCCTTCCGACAGTCGCCCTTCCAAAGTAAGCGATTGAAGAGGCTTCGTCAGTGCCAATGCTTCAATCTGGAGCACATCATTCTCGTCAAATGCTCTTATGCTCAAACTCTGGAGGTGCAGCATCTTTGATAAAGATCCGCACAGCTGCGCACAATGGCTGCCCTTTACCTCAGTAATCACAAGGATTCTTAGTTGAGAAAGATTTCCTATTTTCTCAACAAAATCTGTGCTAGCTTGAACTGAGTGTAATGTTCTCAGTTGTTTCAAACACCATAGGCCTTCAAAAGGCTCGATGGATTCAAATGTCCTGAAGCTCAATCCCGAGCGAAGATCTTTCCAAATAAGCATGTGCCTCAAGTTTTTGAGCCTTTTAGCCCCTTTCGGTAAAACCAAACAATTTGCATCTTCAAGGCTTAGTGTTTCTAGCTTGGAAAGATTCCCAATGGATTTTGGTAGTTCCTCAACTTGGGTCACATCGAAGTTCAAAAACTTTAGGTGGAACAGCTCCCCAATTGAATCTGGAATGACCTTGATCGCACGATTTGAGAAGTCCAACACTGCAATGTACTTGCATTCTTCTAGGATAGAGAGCCAAATATCTATTCGCATGCTTTTGTCAAAACATAAGATTGTTCTGGCCTTAGATATGTCAACGTTTGACGTAAAGTCCTCATTGCATTTGTGCAGCCCAATTCGACGAGAAGCCAATCCTGATGGTACCACTCCATAGGTGCAATCATAAACAGTGCTAAAACTCTCCTTTCGAGCTTGCAAAATTGCGAGCTCTCGCACAAGATCATGCATTTGAAGATTGCTGATCGCTCCATAACTATTTCTTGTTAACACATGAAGCATGTTCCGTCTGACAAGCTCTACAATGTAGCCTTTTGCTACATCTTCTAAGCTGCATGTTCCTCTCACATCAACAAATCCTTCGGAGATCAATAGCTTGACCAGGTAGGCTGCTCCGATTGGAAAGTCTTCAGGAAAAATTGAACAGTACAGGAAACAGTTCTTCAAATAGATTGGCAGATCCTTGTAGCTTAAATGAAGAATCCTTCCTACAACAGTGATGTCCTTGTTATTGCCCAGCTCCCAAATAAGTTGATCCTTAAAGAGCTTCCACTCTTGAGCACTACTTGTTCTAAGGGACAACATGCTCCCTATTGCTACAAGAGCAAGCGGTAACCCGTCACATCTGTCCACTATGCATTTGGCATACTCGTGTAAATCTGTAGGGCAAATATGTTCATCACTTTTCGGGAATGCCTTCCTGCAGAATAGCTGCCATGCATCATTATCACCCAATTTATCTACTTTTAACTTGCAACCTTCATCTGCTATTGAGGCTACATCGTGAGTTCTTGTTGTGATAATGAGAGTGATTTACCCAAAACCACCACATTATGGGCTAGGGTAACAGATCGGTACCACATTTGAGGCAGGGCACACAAAACCACCAACAATGGGTCTAATTTGTAACGCGAACGCGACGCTGCGTTTTAGCCCCGAAAACAGCGAATCCGACAGGTGGGTCCCGCCTGTCGGTCTGACGTGGCGCGTGTTGACGGACGCCGTTAGACGGCGAGAGACGGCCGTTTCGGCGCGCCCGTCTACCAGGTCAAGCCGTCCGTTCCCTTCCCCCGCTCGATTCAGTCCTTCCCCGCTCCACTCCGATGGCGACCAGCTCCGGCGGCGACGGCGCACAAGGAGTCGACGGAAGCGGCGACGCCGCACTCAGCGGCGAGGGCGGTGGTACTACTTCAGGCGGTATTGCGCTCGCAATGCGGGGTCATCGGCCCCCACACCGATGGCGGCTGCGACCTAGATCCAGAGTCTGCCGCGGCGGCGGGCCTGTCGCCGGAGCATGGTACAGAGGAAGCAGCTTCGCAGATTGGTCCCACGGATGTGCTCCCGTTCACCCCATCTTCAGCTAGGTAATCTGAATCTTTCAAAATCTGTTCTTTCAATCTTTCCTCCTTATTGCAGGATCTGTTTTATACATTGATTTGTTAGTCATTTATAAGTGATTGTAGTCCTAAATATTTGTCGAATATCACATTTTTAGTTAGGGTTCAGTTATCTTAGTAGTACTGTATGGTTCTGAATTTTTGGAGAAAATCAACTGTACTGTTCATTTATGGTATTGCTACACTGCATTGTAATGCTTTACCCTGCATTGTAACCAGTCTGAGCTATATTAGGCTTGAAGATATTGTCTTGTTAATATATGTCTATTTTAGGCCTGAATTGCTTACACTGCATTGTCATGTTACTGTAATTTAAAATTTTGCTTACACTGATAGTAATGTTAGTACTGATTTTCCATGTTAGTATAATTTAAAATAGTTCATTATAATTGTCAGATATAATGGTCAGTTATGTTAATACGATTGACTTGTTAATATTCATTTGTATGTCTATTTTAGGGCTGAAGATTTATGGTCAATATATTTCCAGTTTCCTGGAGAGAAGTATGCTCTTGTTAAGATGTCGAAAGAGAAATCACTTATGGTAGTTTGGTCAATGTAATGGTCAGCAATGGATCTTGTAAGGATGACAGTCTTTGCTACTTGAAAGAGGAAAATATAGGGCTGCAAGGTTTTTGTGTCATTAAAGGCAACATTGAAGTAGTTCACATCTTTGAGACAATTTGAGAGCACCGGACATTGTCCTTGACAGTTAGAAAGGGAAAGGTAGTTATTGAACCACCAATTGGAGAAGATCAACATGCACTGACAAATAGAAGAAGAGGCACTGTTGTTTTCTTTGTTCTTTGAATCAGTGTTGTGCACAAATCAGTTCCTCCTAACTCGATTACATCTGCTTGGGACACAGGAAAGTGTAAATTTTTGCCACTCAAATCAGTTTCTCCTAACTGTCGGTTCCATCTTGGGACACTGACTTAACACTGAAGTAAGTGTCAATTATGCTGATTTTCAGTTTGACTCAGATGAGGAGGAGGACAATGCAGTTAGTGAGGAAGCAATTCCTCAGAGGCATGGACACCGATGAGGAGGACAGTGCAGTTAGTGAGGAAGGTTCAAGCAATGATGAAGATTTTGTAGTTGATGTTGACCACTTAGATGCAGGAGAAGAAGAAGATGACTCAGATTCGGTGCAAGATGTAGAAGAACAAATTGCAAATAGGAGGACAGAGGAACTGAGCTAGATGAAACTCTTTACGAAATAAAGAGGAAGAGACACGAATACATGTCAAGTACACACTTTGAGAGGGGGACACAGATCCTGAAGACATATATGACATGGAGCAGGAAGAAGATGATGAGGAGGCCCAAGAGATGCCAGTTCCTGAGCCTGTTAAGAAGAAGGCAAAGAGGCCAGGTCCTACAAGTAGGTCCCACTCTAGTGCTGGTCCAAGCATTAATCCTGATTGGTTTCCATCTTCAGAAGAGGAAGATACATGCTTTGAAGAAGATGATGATGGAAATGAACCAATGTCCTTTGTTATCAGCTCTGGAAGAAAGAGTAGGGCGAAGAAACGACCACCTAGGGTCTGGTATGATGAGGACAGGATGCATCCAGAACAGCAATTCCAGCTAAAGCTCTGTTTCAAAGATGTTTACCAATTCAGAGAGGCCCTTGTCAATTTGCATGTGAAACAACTTAGAAGATATAAATACCACAGAAACTGCAGTGATAGGGTAATTGTTTGCTGTGAGGGAGATGGTTGTCAGTTCTACATGGTAGCAGCACAGATAACAAATGAGCCCACTTTCTGCATTAAGAAGATGAGGTTGGAGCACACATGTCCCACCCAGTCTGAGAAAACTAGGATTAGTTCAAGGTGGCTTGGCAACAAAATGCTTGAGACTATCGGATCAGATCCCAACACTCATGTACCTGCTATTGTTGACAAGGCAAAGAGGCAATTTGGGCTTGAGATTCCTAGGATGATGGCATGGAGGGCTAAGAAGAAAGCAAAAGAGATTGTGCTTGGTGATCACAAGAAGCAATATAAGAGGTGAGAGACTATTTGGAGGCTGTGAAGCTTACAAATCCTGGATCTAGGTGCATTGTCACTACTGTTAGTGGCAAAACCGGAGAAAATCCTCTTCTTTGGACCAAGGTTCCATGGTCTATTTTTCAGTTTGAATGCATGTTGTGAGGGCTTCTTGAATGGATGTAGGCCATTCATAGGTCTAGATGGCTGTTTCATAAAATTGACTAGTGGTGCGCAGATACTAGCAACTACTGGAAGGGATGCAAACAACAATATGTACCACATTGCCTTTGGAGTGGTTGGAGTTGAAGATACAGTTAACTGGTCCTGGTTCTTGACACAACTAAAGTATGCTCTAGGAGGAAGTGAAGAGGGCAAGTTTGGAAAGTACACATTCATGTACGATGAGCGGAAGGTTAGTTCATTTAGTTCATTTGCTTGTTTATTTAGTTATTCATTTAGTTCATTTGCTTGTTTATTTAGTTGTTCATTTAGTTCATTTGCTTGTTTATTTAGTTGTTCATTTAGTTCATTTACTTTTCATTTACATGTTGATTTAGTTCATTTATTTGTTCATGACTAGTTGGTAGGTGTCGAGTCGTAACCCTTCTTGTCGACACTTAGGCATAGATAGGAGTCCTAGGGTGACCCATGTGGTATCAAAGAACATATCCATCATCAAAGTGATGCCATCATGACTAGTTGGTAGGTGTCGAGTCGTAACCCTTCTTGTCGACACTTAGGCATAGATAGGAGTCCTAGGGTGACCAATCTAGACTAGTTGATCATCAAAGTCATATAAAATCATATTAACTCATATAAAATCATTTAAAATCATATTAACTCATATAAAATCATATAAAATTATATAAAATCATTTAAAATCATTTTAAATCATATTAACTCATATTAACTCATATTAACTCATATAAAATCATATAAAATCATTTTAAATCATTTTAATTCATATAAAATCATATTAACTCATATAAAATGATTTAAAATCATATAAACTCATATAAAATCATTTTAAATCATATTAACTCATATAAAATCATTTTAAATCATTTTAAATCATATAAAATCATTTTAAATCATATTAACTCATATAAAATTATTTCAATTCACTTTCATGCAGGGTCTACTCAATGCAGTGACAGTAGTATTCCCTAACTGCCATCATAGGTACTGTTTGAGGCACATCTATGCAAACTTCCAGAGAGCAGGATTTGGAGGAGAGGATTTGAAGAGATGCATGGATGCATTTGCCTATGCTTACACTGAACATGACTTCAATTTGGCCATGGAAAGCATGAAGGCTGAGTGCCTTGCTGCTTGGGAGTGGATGTCAAGAATTCTGCTAAAGCTTGGTCTAGGCATGCAATGGACACTAATTGCAAAACTGATTTGGTGGTGAACAACTTAAGTGAAGTTTTTAATAAGTACATTCTAGATGTAAGGAACAAGCCAATTGTCACAATGATCAATGGGATCAAGGACAAGTTCCTAGTGAGGTTCCACCAGAAGAGAGAGGGTGGAAAATCTGCTAGATGGGAAATTGCACCAACCTATGCAGAGAAGTTGGAGATGAACAAGAAGTTTGCAAGGGATTGCAAAGCAGCGATAGCTGGCCAAGGACTTTTCAAGTCACTAGTGGAGACAAGACCTATGGTGTTGACACAAACATCTGAGATATGTGGGTGCAAGAAATGGGACATCACTGGAGTTCCTTGCAACCATGCTTGTTACGCCATCTATAGGTCTAAGCATTTGCCGGAGGATCATATCAATGTGTTCTTCAAGAAATCTATGTACTTGGAGTCATATAAGCCGATAATTTATCCTGTTCTGGTCAAGATAGCTGGGTGAAAACTCCAACACGACATTGAACCACCATAGTTCAAAGATGACAAGAAGGGGCCAGAGAAGAGAAAAGGAAAAAGGAAGTTTGAGCCACCTCAAGCAAAAGCAGACTTCTAGGATGGCTACTATAACATGTGGGAACTGCAAGCTGCAAGGACACAAGTACACAAGTTGTCCTAAGCCATTAAGGCCTGATTTGGAAATCAGGAGGAACAAGCACATGGTATTTTCATTTTGAAATTACTTGAGTGTTCATTTCTATTGACTGATTATTATAAAGTTGTTCCATTTTTAAATTACAGGAAAACAGGATTGTACCTGATTGGCACCATGGTGCAGCTTCATCGACTCTTTGGAAGTGCTAGGGGTGCACCATCATCATCTACTACAAATTCCTCTCCTGCTGCTGCAAGAGGTGCAAAGACTACTTCTTTGGAAGGGGTCTTTGCTGGAAGGGGAGCAGCCTCGGCTCCTGCTCTTTGGAAGGGAGGAGCCTCATCTGCTTCTTCTTTGGAAGAGGAGCAAGGTGCTTCTACTCTTGGAAGGGGTGCTAGAAGGGTGCTACTTCATCTGCTGCTTCTGGAAGAGGAGCAAGGTTCAAGCCTCCAAGAAGTTCTGCAGAAGCTTCTACTAGCGACTGAGGCGATGAGGCCAAGGAGGACAAAGTTCATGAGCAAGAGGATGGAAGGGTACTTCTATGCGGTGGGAACTACTAAATGCTCAAATTTGAAGTCTGTATGCAAGTGCATGTGTGCTAAATCAGGCATTACATCACTTTAATTATGACATTATGAACCTATGTATGGCATTATGGCCCTATGGCACTATGACACTTAGAACCTATGTTTGTTAAACCTTTGTATGGCATTATGAACCTATGTATGGCACTATGGCACTCATAACCTATGTTTATCTCCTGCTGTTAAAATTCTCTGCAAATATATGTTCTGTGGAGTTGTTCTGTGCAAAGTAAATGTTCTGTGATTTGTGCAATATATGATGTGTGTAAAATATTCTCTGTGCAAAACAGATCATGCCAAATTATTTGTTGTGATGTGTGCTGTGATTTGTGCAATATATGATGTGTGCAAAATATTCTACATGCAAAACAGATCATGCCAAAACAACCACAAATATTTTACATGCAAAAGCAGATCATGCCAATATTATGGCAGAGAACAACCACAAAGTAAATGGTAACAGATCTATATGTTCTCTGCAAATATTATGGCAAAACAACCACAAACATTTCAGTTGATACAAATAAAATACATTAATAAGTAGGGCATTGATCCAACACAGGTCTTCAGAGTACACAACACAAGTCTTGGACATAAAGATACATAAAGCATTACAGCTTATTAAGTGCATAAGAGCACATTCAACTGCAGTGCTACCCTAAACCACAGCACAATACATAGTTAAAAATCATCACATATCTCCTTCAACTTCTTGATCTTGTCCTTGTACCCATGTTTACATTTCAGCAGATCTGCAATGATGTACTCAGTTTTTCTTCTCTTGTTTCAGTTGGTCCCTCTCTCTGTCACAACTTGGTCTCTCTCTACAACTAGCTGGTCCCTCTCTTTCTCTACCTTTGCCCTAAGTACACGATGAAGATTGGTACAACCATGGTCTGCGACTTCTTCTTCTCCATCTCCTCTTTGAGATCACTTAGAGCCAACCTAACATTGCCCAACTCTGTCATAGCATCCTCCTTGTCAAGAACCGTTTTAGCAAAGTCCAGTTTGAAAAACCTAAGGTCTTCCTCCACCTTCCTCTTTTCTCCAACTAGTTTGAAATTTCTTTCGACCAAGCTCAACATTTTACGTGTGCCTGTCCTTCATATCTTTGTCATACATGCTCCACAATTCAGTGAGGGAGAACTGCATAGCCATTGACCACTCTTGGTCTATCCACTCCAGATAGTTGCACTTTAGTTCTGCCTACAATTAAATAAATATATTCTCAATAAGATTGTATGCACAAATTATGCACAAATTATATAATACTATATGAAATATTACACTGAATTATATTCTATGCATCAAATATTACATCATTAATTAATAGATATACTTATATATTGTGAAATTGTATGCACAAATTCTGGGAAGAAACAATTATAATTTCATATATAATTTTTTTAATCTATAAAATTGTATATGCATATATTATATGCATAGATTGTGGGAAACAACTATTACAACAAGCTGAAGCAACCACGAGATTTAAATCTTGAAGCAACAACTATCCAGAAACAAATCTTTGATACACAAAATTGGATCACTGACAAGTGAATGGACCAAAAACTAACTAAGCTATTCTACTTACAGTGAGTACTAACTTACAGTTCTAACCAACATACCTTCTCCTCAGCACACGCAAGAAAAGCGATACTTTGTGTCCACAGATTCAAATGCAACAAGCACGATGCAAGGTTGTTGATGCGAGACACCGAGACGACAGATCGTGAGCAATGCCACTCCATTCATAGCAAGAGATTGTCCTAGGAAGCTAAACAGCACACAAATTGCACAAATGAGCGACCTGGAAAAAAATCCCCAAATGATGAACCCTAACCCTAGCGGGATGAACCCTAATCCGTGGGGGAGGCGAGAGGCGAACACGCATACCTGGCTAGTCACTTCCTCGCCGTCCGAAGAAGAGCTCGAGGACGGCTCGCTCCAAGAAACCATGGCGGAGCGGCGAAAGGCGGCGACTCGACAGTGCCGGCGCCGGCGGTGGTCGGGGTCGAGAGACTGGAGAGCGAGAGTGATGAACAGGCTGGTCTGGTTCGAACACCGACCGGTCTTGACCCACTTAAGCGGGCGCGCGAAAGCGGCCGTCTCGCCGTCTAACGGCGTCCGTCAACACAGCGCCACGTCAGCCCGACAGGCGGGACCCACCTGTCGGATTCGCTGTTTTCGGGGCTAAAACGCAGCGTCAGTGCTCCGCGTTACAAATTAGACCCATTGTTGGTGGTTTTGTGTGCCCTGCCTCAAATGTGGTACCGATCTGTTACCCTAGCCCATAATGTGGTGGTTTTGGGTAAATCACTCTGATAATGACCCTGCTACCTTGGCCATTATCAATAAGAACCTCTTTAATCTTCAAGAGATCTGTGGGTGTCCATACGTCATCCAGCACGATCAGGTACTTCCTGTTCTGCAGGAGTCTCTTCAGTTTCACTCGAGGCTCTTCAGTTCTCACATCCCTCGTATTTTCAGCATCAGATTCTTCAGTGTCTTGTACATTTAATTTTTCCAACATTTGCTGAAATATTTCATCCAATTTACAAGATTGGGAGATAGAAATCCATGCATCGCATTGGAAGTTGGCTGCCTGATCTCTATACACACTTGAGACAAGCGTACTTTTGCCGATGCCACCCATGCCCCACACAGCAATCATCAGCAAATGAGGGTGATCTTCTAGATGCAGGGATTTGATCAAGGTTTCCCTGTTCTTGTCCAACCCTACAAGGTCATCATCAGCTATCAAATAATCATGACCAGGAATGTAGAGTTGATGCTCGTGGTCATAGCTTTTTTCAGGAAAATTGCCGGTTGGTTGAGTCCAGTCCCTATTTTGTTTAAGCTGCTGAAGTCGTTGATTTATCTTCTGAATTTCATTGGCAATTTGATCAAGAGTATACAGAGATTTAGGCTTCTTCGCAACCTTCTTTACACAACCCAACCATGGTGAAGCCTTCTGATGGGTTGTGCCTACAACATAAATGTACTGGTCTACAACGTCTTCAATATGATAAGCCAATCTGCGGGCTTGAGCAACCAATGTTTCTGTTACTTGACTTGAATGACCCCTCATTTCAATGTCCATAAAAAAAGCTTGTAGAAGCTCTAGTTCATTACTAATCAATGTCATGTTACTTGGGATTGCAACCACGGCCGCGGCTTTGTTTGCTAAAGTTGAAGCAGCATTTAGTGCTACGGCCGTGGCAATTTTCTATACGACAAGCAGGATAGTAGCCTCTACCATTTTCCCTGCTGCAAGTTGACTTCAAATTTCCAGCAACAATATTTAGTCACAGCAATCAATGTTCAACCATCTTGGACATCAAATCTACAAAAGAAAAAAAGAAGGAACAATATGTGAGATTATCAGCTCCTGTTAAGGTTATACCATAACTTTCGGATGACTCGAATGTCAACATGGGAATGGTTCGGAATCTGGTCCATAACCATGTACTCCCTCCGTTCCAAAACAAGTGTCTTAACTTTGTAAGACACTTGTTTTGGGACGGAGGGAGTACTTGGCAGAAAATCTTTGGAAAATATATAGCAGAAAATGAAATAAATCATGAAGTAAAAAGCCGGGACAGGTAACCAAGGGATAAGTTGTTGTGCAGCATCTGAATCAAGAACTAAAGGCTGCGCTGCAACTCTGAGCATTCTAACTTGAATAGGCCCGGGAATGGAAAGAGGGCTGGGGGCTCGGGCTCTGGGCGGCAGCAGCAGTGCAGCATGGCGAGATTATGCGCGCGCATAGCAGGCAGCAGGCGCAGTACGGCGAGGGGCGCGGGGGGAGGCCGTGACAGTGGCGGACGGCGGCGGACGCAGAAGAGAACTGGAGAAGGCGAGGTAGAGGCGGAGGACGGATGCGACAGGGAGAAGGCTTGGGCCTCTCTTTTTTGCTTGTGGTGTGCTGGGCTCAAATCTATATCGATAGGAGGCTGAAAAATATCCGATGCCGGCCTGGGCCCTGAGGTGTGTAGCTCCGCCCCCGGTCCAGGGGGCTGGGACACGTTGGCTTTTCTTTCCCACTGCAAAAAAAACGACGGCTTTTTTTGTGTGTGCAGAGGCGGCTGTGTCATTGACATGTGGGTCCAGCAGGCCACGTGCAGATGCGACAGGGAGAAGGCTTGGGCCTCTCTTTTTTGCTTGTGGTGTGCTGGGCTCAAATCTATATCGATAGGAGGCTGAAAAAATCCAATGCGGGCCTGGGCCCTGAGGTGTGTAGCTCTGCCCCCGGTCCAGGGGGCTGGGACACGTTGGCTTTTCTTTCCCACTGCAAAAAAAAAAAACGACGGATTTTTTTGTGTGCAGAGGCGGCTGTGTCGTTGACATGTGGGTCCAGCAGGCCACGTGTCAGTGTGTAGGATAATAATTAGGCAAAAAGGGCGCTGGTCCCAGCGTGGGCTCGGTGTCAACTTGAGCTATGTGGGTTTCGAACCAGGATCTTCGTGGTGAAAGCACAGCCACTGGGTTGGCAGAGAAAGAGCGCGAGCCTATATGTGGTTAACTGTACCTAACAGATAGGGCCCGCTCTTCAGCGACAGAACAGCGACGCGCTGTGAAGGGGTAGATGGGTTTTAATCCCAAGCATACATTCGAGATCCAACGACATGGGGGTGCTCGTGCGTTGGCGAAACAGAGTAATACAGGGGAGCCGGCGGCGGTGACCAAAACCACGGCGGAGGGCACGCCGCAGTTGCTCTCCGGGGTGTTCTGGATGCGTGCGTGTGTGAGCTGTGTTCGGCGTGAGAAGACGCAATCCCGGATACCATTGACGGCACCAAACGCCGACGAGAGCGACGTTGGTGAAGCGGCGGAGTGGGGAGCTCGGGTGGTGCACGGTGATGGCGATACGGCGAGCAAAAAAGAAAAGTAAGCGCGGAAAAATGATCTACGAGGATGTGCGGTTCCAGACGTGCAGTGAGAGAGGACCAGAGGCCACCGGATCATGGCCGGAGACATGGACCTGCGGCGGTGCGGGGAGTAAACGAGAGGGGGAAAGGGTCGGGGAGGAGAAGATGCTCACCACGATCCACGATCACGTGGAGTTGCTTCTCTGTCCAAGATGCCGACGGAGTCGACTGGAATCACGGCCGAGGGGGAAAGCGGTGAAGGTGCTTGCCTGTCCGAGATGACCGATCGGAAGCACCGTGTGCTTTTTTCCTTTTCTGGCCGAGGGGAAAGCGGGGATGGAGGAACGATGGTTGGCGTGAGGGGGCGAGGAGATGAGGGCGGAGGCGAGCCGGGCAAGCATGGCTTGACCTCGGATGCGCGTAGGAGAAAAGGCGCAGGTGTGGGTTTGCCTCTCCTGGCTAACAGGGATGTCTCACGGAGACAAGTGGCACGGGTGAGAGAGAGAGAGAGAGGGGGTAAGTGGTGGTTCGGGTGTAAAACATTTCGGCCGGGGGTTGTTGGGCCGTTGCTCACGGGCTGGTTTTGGAATGGCCAGAATGCCTTTTCTCTATTTTCCCAGAAAACCAAAGAAGGAAAAAGGCAGGGGTAGGTTGGGGAATGGTAAAAATATGACGAATGCAGTTTTGTGGAGGAATATTTATGCCCTTAATTTCCAATGTGTTTTGGGAAAAAGTTGGACACTTAAGTTCAAACAAGTTTGAATTGAATTCAAATTGTTTGGATTTGAAACCCAATTCAAATGAACTCTAAATTGGATGATTTTTTGGAGGTAACCCAACACATTAAATGGGAAAAGGGGGGAGGGCAGGTAGGAGAAAAGGCGCAGGTGTGGGTTTGCCTCTCCTGGCTGACAGGGATGTCTCACGGAGACAAGTGGCACGGGCGAGAGAGAGAGAGAGAGAGGGTAAGTGGTGTTCGGGTGTAAAACATTTCGGCCGGGGGTTGTTGGGCTGTTGCTCACGGGCTGGTTTTGGAATGGCCAGAATGCCTTTTCTCTATTTTCCCAGAAAACCAAAGAAGGAAAAAGGCAGGGGTAGGTTGGGGAATGGTAAAAATATGACGAATGCAGTTCTGTGGAGGAATATTTATGCCCTTAATTTCCAATGTGTTTTGGGAAAAAAATTGGACACTTAAGTTCAAACAAGTTTGAATTGAATTCAAATTGTTTGGATTTGAAACCCAATTCAAATGAACTCTAAATTGGATGATTTTTTTGGAGGTAACCCAACACATTAAATGGGTTTTAGTGTAAAAATGGAACATTTATCTTGCAACTTAAATTTGCAAAATCCATTTAAGAGTGAAGTTGAAAGTTGAGTTGGAGAACTTGGAAGGTTGTGATGATTTTATGGAAGTGGACAAGATTTGAAGTTGAAGTGAAACCAACATGCCATGAAATAAAAATAAAAGGAAAAGCACTCCATTACATAAACATTCATAACTTAAATTAATATTACAAAGAGGGTCCTTAAGGCAAGTTTTAGGTTTGGATTGGTATAGTCATACTCCATGGGGATCCAGAGACTTGCTGCATGGAGGTGCACTCCATGATCAGCGCCCACTCACTGTAGTTCCCGCGTGTGAGCGTCGCTATGGCCTGAGGTTTCCGGCACGATCTCTCTTACCATGACCTCACTGTGGTGGCCACGCCGGACCCAGCTGCGCCCTCGCCGCTCCCGTGAAGGCGGTAACTTGGAGCCATCTTGTGACGAGATAATTACAACTACGGTACCTATACTATCTGGCACGTAACAGCTCGGTCCTCGTACTCGTCGACTGCTCCATTACGGTCCTTGAATACGCTGATACGCTCCAAAACGGTCCTCTGTACATATGACACTATGAACCAGGCCAGGACGGGCGCCACGTGGGTTGCTCGAGCCACCCGAGCTGGTCGAGCCGCACCACTTAAGTCACCATGCGGGCTCTCCTGCGGGAGGAACGACCAAAATTTCCCCATTCCCTACCATTGAATCCTTAACCCACGGCTGGCGGCGAGCTCGTCGGTCCCAAATCCTCTCCTCTCAATGGCTAGCCATAGCATGATGGAGAGCTCCGTTTCCTGCGTAGGCGGAAGCTCGGTGGTACGGTCACACCCACGACGAGGTTGGGCGTCGCAACCGCATCGCCGGTGCTTCGATTGGTAGTACTCCCTCCATTCCCTTATAAAAGGCCATAAACTCATATTACAGGTATTAAGATAAAATTTAATGACTTCTTTGCAAGTAAACTTTTCTTTTTGTTAACCGGGATCATTAATACACCACAAGCATGCAACGAATGAATGGGAAGGAAGTGGCTGAGTGTCATTATGACTACATGCATGTAAGTATTAAAAAGTTGCTAGTATGAGAAAATATCATTAATTATTGCCTCGATTACTGTTGGTGGCCTTGTATTGATGCAAAATGTATTTTTGATAGTGGCCTTGTATAAGGGAATGGAGGGAGTAGCTGGAGGTGTGGCTCTGTGGCACCCGCGGCGTCGGTGCTACAATCGGTGGAAGCGCCCGCTCCTTGTGAGCCGCGGCGAGGTTGGGCATAGCTCACGCGGCGCCGACGCTCCAATCGGCAGCAGCAGGAGTTCTGGATCTGCGGTGAGCCGTGCCTCCGGCCGAAGACCAGACATGTGGTCCTCCATCGCATGCAGGGGGTGACGCTGCCGCGCTCGGACGATGATGATGAAGCGGATGTTGTGCGGTTAGCTATGCTAGTGGCAATTGTGTGTACATTTTCCATACTAGGATGTATGTTTTTGCTGTGATGTTATCTGAATAAGTAGTGAGAATTGCATGTTCATTTGCCAAACCAGGATGTATGCTTGTGCTGTCTTGTTTTAGCTGTAACTGGGATTTTATCTATGCTTTAGCTGGGAAGTTGTATGCACTGCTACTACGGTCAGATATGATCTGTTATGTAATGAAGTTGAATTTAATTACCTATGTTGTTCTGCAGGCAGTTTGTGAGTTCCTAAAAACTGTCCAAAATATTTGAACTTATTCCAGTCCGACAGTATGAGTGCACTGTGGTGCATCATCTTGTCCATCTACTTCAGTTAATTTCATACTCCCTCGGTTTCTAAATATAAGTCTTCTTACATATTTCAATATGGACTACACACGGAGCAAAATATTGAAATCTCTAGAAAGCCTTATATTTAGAAACGGATGGAGTACATAATAACAGGTGCATTACAAAGAGGAGGAATTGAAAAAAAATATCGGACATATTAGGTGCATTGCTAGCATCAGTTGAACATAAAAGGAGCATTGTCACAAAAGCATTTAGGTTGTGAAGGTTCAGTACATGATCTTGAACCTAACATGATCCGCCCCTTGGCCTGATCAGTCCATGTTCATAACCAACATTTAACATGTTCATGAAAGTAAATAAAGGAGTTCTGCTACAGTTCAAAAGAAAGCACACACCACTTAATTTCTCACATGCTTATCTCCTGTCCTCCCTAAATATATCAACCATGCTATTTTTTCTTGGTTTCTTGAAACCTGCCCTGGCCTGAGTGAAGTAAGGTCTCTTTGGCTGATGTGGCTGCTCCAAATGGCTCTGATTAGCTTGAGATTGGTCATGCCTTTGCTTTTCACTTGCCAACATGAGATTTTCATCCATGGCTTGTTTTTTTGCTTGCTCGGCTTGTGGCCTATTCCATTCTTCGGCGTGCTTCTTTCTCTCTTCCCAATGTTGTCTCCTGGAAGTATCTTGCTGTACATTTTGATTCTCCCAGGCCTGCTGCCTTGAATTTTTCCCTTGAGCAAGATAATCTTTGCAGCATGCAATTCTATTTTGCTCATCCTCTTGCCACATAAGAAATTCCATTTCTTCTGATGTTTGTACATTTTCAGCTTGCTTTCTCTTTTCATCTGCAATTCTTTTCTTTTCTGCAGCCTTCATCTTTTTTGCTTCCTCTGCTTGCATCTTTTTAACTTGAAGTGCACTCCTTTTGGCCTCTGCAAGTGCCTTCTTCTCTTGCTGCTCAGCCAACTTTTTTCTCTTCCTTTTTTCAACTTATTTTCTTTTTCCTTCAGCTGCCAATTGTTTTTATCTCAGCACAACTTTCATTTTCTCTTCAATCTCTAATTGTTTTGCTGCAGCCTCTTGTTTCCTTCTCTCTACAACTTGTAAAATCTTTTGCTCTTCCTCACTGAGCTTGTTTAAAGATGCATCAAACTTTGCCTGATCTGCAATTTCTCTCTTTTCAGCTGCAAGTTTAAGTTTAGCCAGTGCAAGCAATGTAGCTTCAAACCCTTCAAAGAAATCTTCTCATCCACTCTGACCTTGTCAACATACTTTGCAACAATGTATCTAGCAGTGAACGCTTTAACACTCCACTTCTTTGTGCATGTGTGCTCATCTTTAAATGTTTTAACCTGAATTCCCTTGGTTCTATTGTCAAACGAAGCATATAAATACCAAGGGCAACCACCATTGCACACAACTTCAATCCTTTTCTTGTCATTCTTCGGAAATGTTATTTGCAGCCTCTCCTAGCAACTGTACGCCCTAATGGCTTGTCTGATCATTGCAATGGATGGGAGAACCTGGCCCACATAGAACTTGGGCTCCTTCAAATCAATTTCAGTGAAATGTTTGAAATTGAACTTAATGTCATCATCATCTGATTCTGGCAGATTAAAACTACCACCTTTGAAGTTTGGATCTTCTACTAGCTCCTTGCGTGCCCTTGTCCCTTTCTTATCATCATCGGCTGATTTTGCATCCTCATTGATCAAATCATTGTCACCATCATTGAGGTCATAGTCACTGTCAATTATTTCTGGAATATAATCCGAGTCCTCACTACCAGTTTCACTACATAACTCCTCCTCTACCTCTGGTGTCCCTCTTCTGCTCCTCCTACTTGTGCCTTCTGCATTGCCCTCACATGCAAACAACATGGAAGCGCTACTCTCCCCAGCAAGTACAATGCTTTGCTCGTCCGCAACACTTTCATTTATCTTGCTCTTCATATGACTGATCACATCAGGTGCATGTGTGCATGGGTTTGCTAAAACACCATCCCCTCCACCATAAGCGGCATCGTGAACAAGATACAACATCAGGTATTTGTGCCCTTCTCTAACCAGCTTGCCGATGCATTTCACGTCATTATTGCTTGCAATTAACCTGAGCCCATCTTCATTCATTTGCATCCCAGGCAACAAGAAATACATTTGAATTATTCCTGAAGTCTTATAGCCCACCTTCTCTACTAATTCATACAACATTCCCATACAAGCGACACTACTGTCACAATAATCATAATAGAACTTGCGACCGTTGAGATATGAACGATTGCCATCACCCATCAGTGCCCATGAAAAATCCACCATGGATGAGCTCAACTGTACATAAACCAGTGCCTCCATCTGTTAGGCAAAAAATCAGCCATCTGACATCAAACCCTAAACATCTGTGTGAGCCCTACACAAATGAGCGCCCAAATCGTCTAAATTGTATCGAAGAACACACCAAAATGATGGAATAGATGAGAATTGTGGTAGTAACATGCCCAATGCAGTCGTGGTGGTCCAATCTTACCATACGTGGGTACTGGAGCACCATCATGCCGCTGTACATGATCGCACACCGCCATTCACGGTGAGCAACGACAATGTCATCGCTGCCGTGTGAGCTCCCACCGGTTCGAGCGTCTCTTGTCGCCTCGATGTTGCCGATCACCACCCGCGCCGCCTTACGTCATCGTTGTCAGGGGGATGAGATGAACACGAGCGGGGCAGTTGGGCTCAAACTGGACGCACTCAACATCCAGGGGGCAACTGCAAAATTACCAACCGAAGTGATGCGGCTCGACCAGCCAGCGTGGCTCCCGTCTCGGCCAAGTTTGTAGCGTGATCTATACAGAGGACCGTTTTGGAGCATATCAGCGTATTCGAGGGCCGTAACAGGGCAGTCGACGAGTACGAGGACCATGTTGTTATGTGCCGGATAGTATAGGTACCATACTTGTAATTATCTCTCTTGTGATGGTTGCGACTTGGAGCTATCTGAGTCAGAGCACCACTCCTCTCCTTCACCGTGGTCCATGGCTACCGGAACCTAGAGGCTCTAATACCAATTGTTAACCCAAACGGATCTTTGTCAGTCGCCAAAGTGAGTGTTCCCTGGGAGGGAAACTCAGAGCTGGAGGAGAGGGAGAGGGAGAGAGTTGAGAGACGAAGCAAGCGAGATAGGCTGAAATGATTGTGGTTGCTTACACTCTACTCCACATTGGAGCATTTCATTTATCTATTATGTTGTACAGAGCACATAGAATATATTACATTTAGGACCACCTACTACCTAGACTAAGACTACTCCATGACACACCATGGCAGTGGTTGAGTACCACTATAAACTACCATGTCGCCTATATGTCATGATTTTGATATAGGCGTGTGGTACGGGTCGCCCCATGTATAGTCAACACATGGGGCCACACTCGGGGAAACACCCCGTGTGAAGTCTGCCACAGGGGCATGTCGGGACTGCCCAAGGGCCTTGCTGGGAAACGGGATCTAACCCAATAGTGTGCATCTCCTTTTCCTTCTCCAAGGTATACATGCGCCCAGTTATGATCTTGGCCATGCTACGGGGTGCATTATGAAGTTTTGCAGCCAAATTCTTTGTTTCCAGCCTCGGCCAGATTAAATTTGCCTTCCACATTGCCTCACTCAAAATCATAGCCATTCTCCTGGATCAAGAACCTATGAAACACCAAAATTTCAGCTACAAGTTTCTTCAACTTCCATCCACTGTCCACTCCACTGCCTACAGACCTTCCTTTGCTGCCCCTCCCTCTTCGACCTGCTAGCCATTCCAGACCAACTAGAAAAAAATATTTTGAGCACCTATATTAGACTTGTTTTGATGTCAAGTTCGCAAAAAAATATGTGGCCGCCCATCTCATGCACCTCTTTCCAACAGAGAGTACCACACTACTGCCAAATTAACCCCCTCAACGGTTCCCTCGGATAGACACATGAACATGGTGCATCTAATGGAGGATATGAGGGATGATTTTATACATGTGCAACAAAGAATACATGTGTGCATATTAGAATTAGATTTGAAGAAACTATTTTTACTACTGCTACACACATGTGAAGCCAAGTAACTAATAGAGGTCCCTATTGTACGTCCAGTTCCGTTCGTTCAAACTAATAATTAACAAATACAATTTTGGTTCCACATGGAATTAGATTCATATGATGTCAATGTTAACCATTACCCTGCTTCCCTCAACACCACCACTACCACAACCCAGACAATTGTCCTCGAAGTCAACATCATCATACCATTGCCCGCACCACCTCACTCCAAACCAAACAACGACGAAAATCAATCCAAGATGAACCTATCGAGACCATCTACATCAAGTCCGGGCAGGTCAGCCAGCGGTCTGTCATAGGCATCGTCGATGGGACTAGATTTCCAATAGCATATAGCCACTAGCTTAAGATCCCATGTCAACACATCATATCCAGTTGCTTTCAAGGTGTCGTGAATCTCCTTTTCCTTCTCCAAGGTAAACCTGCTCCAAATTCTGATCTTGGCCATGCTTCAAGCTGCATTGTGTGGTTTTTTGGCCAAATTCTTTGGTTCCCACATCCACCAGTTTAAATTTCCCTTCTGCATCGCCTCGCCTGAAATCATGTCCATTCTCCTCGACCAAGAACCTATGGAACATCTCTGATGCCCCCGATTCAATCGTACACTAATCATACACAGAAACGTGTACGATCAAGATCAGGGACTCACGGGAAGATATCACAACACAACTCTAAACACAAGTAAAATGATACAAGCTTAACAAGCCATGGGCCTCGAGGGCTCGAATACATAAGCTCGAAACAAACGAGTCAGCGGAAGCAACAATATCTGAGTACAGACATTAAGTTAAACAAGGTGTCATAAGATGGCTAGCACAAACAAGGATATTGATCGAAGATGCGCATGTCTCCTGCCTGGGATCCTCCTAAACTACTCCTGGTCATCAGCGACCTTGACGTAGTAGTAGGCACCCTCAGGGTAGTAGTAGTCATCGACAACGGCGTCTGGCTCTTGGGCTCCGACATCTGACCACGACAATTGGGTATAAAGGGGGAAAAGAGGTAGCAAAGCAACCGTGAGTACTCATCCAAAGTACTCGCAAGACTGACATCAGATCTACACTACATATGCATCGGTACCAATAAAGGGGTAGTATCTATGGACTCAACTGCAAAATGCTGGAATAAGAGGGGGAATGATGTCGCTTGAAGCTACATCGGTATTTCCCCAAAGAGGGAGGGATGATGCAGCACAACGGCGTTAGGTATTTCCCTCAGATATGAAACCAAGGTTATCGAACCAGTAGGAGAACCAAGCAACACAACGTAAA
This sequence comes from Aegilops bicornis, assembly GCA_021605145.1. Lineage (NCBI taxonomy): Eukaryota > Viridiplantae > Streptophyta > Magnoliopsida > Poales > Poaceae > Aegilops > Aegilops bicornis. The sequence continues at coordinate 156,985,443 of CM038673.1, forward strand.
CAACACCTGCACACAAATAACAACTACTCGCAACCCGGCGTGTAAAAGGGGTTGTCAATCCCTTTCAGGTAACGGTGCCACAAATTGGCAAACGGGCGTGAGATAAAATTGTAGGTAATGATAGATCGGACGCCAAATAAAATAAATTGCAGCAAGGTATTTTTGTATTTTTGGTTTAGTAGATCTGAAAATAAAAGGCAAATAAAATAGATTGCGGAGGCAAATAATATGAGAAAGAGACCCGGGGGCCGTAGGTTTCACTAGTGGCTTCTCTTGAGAAAAATAGCAAACAGTGGGTAAACAAATTACTGTTGGGCAATTGATAGAACTTCAAATAATCATGGCGATATCCAAGAAATGATCATTACATAGGTATCACGTCCAAGATTAGTAGACCGACTCCTTCCTACATCTACTACTATTACTCCACACATCATCCGTTATCCAGCATCACTACAAAAAAATACACTTACGTGATGATACATGTTTGTCACAGTAGGTCACGTTTTCTGTCATGGATGTACATCCATGACAAATTTATGACAGAATCAAGATAGTCATACCTGTGCCGTCGTAGAAGTGTTCCATGACATTACCAAAATTATCATCACGGAAGTGTCCACTTCCATGACGATAAATCGCGCGTCACAGAAGTGCTTTCGTCAAGGGTGACCGACACGTGGCATCCACCGTATGGAACGCTGTTAAGCTATTGGGTCCGGTTTTGGATCCGATAACCCGTTAACAGCCCCAACCAATGGGGATTTTCCACGTGTAAAATCATCATTGGCTGGAGGAAACACGTGTCGGCTCACCGTTGGGACAGATGTCATCCACTCATTGGACCCAAAGCGCCTATGATACGTCGACACGTGGCAACAACAGAGGCCCATTCCTGTGAAAAGGCTAGCCCGTTTGACTTGGTCAAAAGGTGGTGGGCCGGCCCACGGCAAGCCTGTTAACGGCCTGTTCACATATAGCCCATTTACAGCCCGCTAACTCAGGGCCCGTTTACGGCCTATCTGAATTAGGCCCAGTAGCGTCATCTGGGCCGTCCAATATAATTCCAGCCCGTTTTAATTTCTGGCCCATGTATGGCCCATGACGTCTTTCGGCCGATATGAGGCCCTTTGTAACCCTCGGCCCATTAACAACACGTGGTGAAACTGGCACATAATGAACAGTGTATCACTTTATACCCATTAACGACCCATTATTCTGTTAGGCCGTTTCCAGCCCATGTTATCTTTCGGCCTTCTCGGGGCCCATTTATTCTTGGGCTCATTTCCAGTATTCGTTTACTTACGGCCCGTTACTGTCATTTTCTGCTTGTGGGCCAAATTCAGCCCGTGGTTACAGTAGGCCTGTTTGTGGCCTGATAATATGTTGGGCCGTTTTCATAGCATCATCAAATGCGCCCAATTAACGAAAGCCCGTTATGGTCGGCTTATGAATGGATGATTTCAACTCTAGCCCATTTACGGCCATAATGTGGTCTGTTATTGGCCCATATTTGGCCAACCGATCATACGACCCGGAGAAGGCCCATTGATGATACGACCGGTAGAAGGCCCATTGTGTCTACGGCCCGTATAAGGCCCATTGTGTCTATGGCCCGTATAAGGCCCATTGTTTCTACGCCCGTAGAAGGCCCATTGTTTCTACGACCCATAGGAGGCCCATGTTAACTACAGTAAATATGTAGCCCATGGTTATTGTGGCCTAGTTTTAAAAAATAGGTTATTGCGGCCACTAGCAAACCGCGGAAAAAGAACTGCACTGACAACAAGAAAACAAATAAACAAGACAATAAGGAAATAAATTAGCAAGCAACTTACGGTAGGCTATCACGTCTATTACACATATTACATCCACTGGGCATCAAAGTTTGCCACCAGTGTAAATATAGGGAACAAAGCAGCATATAAACGCCGCAGCAAAACAAGTCCAGAACTGAAACCACTTCAGAAGAGCTCAAGAAATAATATCCTGGGTACCCATAATGCTGGCAAGATGCTTAGCAAGCTTATTAACTTTCTCTTGTTTGGCGCTTAAATCCTCCAGCACTTCTTTGTTGCACGGAAAAGTATGCATCTGAATTCTGCAGGGACTTCCTCGGTCCTTGACTTCTGTCGCGCATAACATCGATCGATGTCTTTCAACTTGAAGTTGAAACTCAAGAAGTCGAACTGATTCAGCAGTGAGTTCGAAGAGTTGGTGCCAGTGATAGCGATCGATAATTTGAACACTACATCAAGACAGGACTTTGGGGTTGTCTCAGTGTCTTCAATATAGTTTTTATCAGCTTTCTTGGAGACCAACATGGATGTCTCACTATCTTGAACCTTATATGCATTACTTCCTTTACCATTGCATAACGGGGTACTCTTCTCCAATATTTTATCCGCATTCTAAAAGATAAACAAACAAACACATCACAGGTTTACAATGTAGTATATGAAACTCATTTTCGTAAACCAGTTCAGTAGTAAGGTGGACAGGATAACAACATAAAACAAACATATATCTATGTAGTATGGTCCTTTGTATGGTCTATATCATTCTAGTTTATGTTGCCAAATCAAGATAGATACAGTTCGAATCATATCTATTTAAGACAAAGCAGCATAGACAGAATATAAGTGTGGGAAACTACACAGTAATAACAACACTTGTAATGTGCATGGCATGAGAACATAACTGTTTATTCAATTGAAACTGAAATCAACATAGAGCAAGTTACAACAGCAAACACGTTAAAGAAACAGGTTTAAAACATACCTGTTGCGCCATTGGAGTTTCAATTGCATCCTTCAAATTTGAAATTAGTTGGTATGAGTAAATACAGTGATGTAAGAGCAAAGTAGTATGAACCATAGCTACGGAACCTGACCTGAGAACAATTCTTCTTCTGCTTTAAGTGTTGACTTGGGGTTCAGAGTGGTGGTCCTCGTGCTTTGGGCACTATAGTTGCCTTACTAACTGCTCGTGTTTGGGTGCTCTGTGGTGGAGATGGTGTTGTGTCAACGGGAAGTGGGTTACTATCTGCTGGGGTTGGGTTAGAAGGGGTGTAGCTGTTTCTCTGTCCAACTAGGTAGGGGTACAATCTGCGTGAGTCTGGGTTATGTGTGGTGGGGCTGGTTCTTGGGCAAGTACAACCGTGGTTCTATCTCCATTGACAGGTAGCACGATCTTTTCTGAAGACCGTGTTTTTACTCCCACAGATACTGCCATCACCCCCCAATTGAAATGGCTGATAAACAAGAAAAGTAATTGAATGTACAGACATTGTAAGATAGACAGGTGCAATGGATAGTAGGGAAGAAAACAAGCATGAAATAATTCACATTTATGTGGTCTAACCAAACAGAATAGCAGGACATAATTTCAGATATATGATGGCTAATTAAACAGGATATCATGACACAATTCACATGTATGATGGCTAACTAAACAGGATAGAATGACATGCTTCAAAATATGATGACTATGTAAACAGGATGACATGATATAACTATACGATGTGTCTATTAAAGTGGTTGGCATGCCATAAATCACAAACATGTCGTCGATGGAAACATGATGGCATGATATAATTCACAGATAGAATGACATAATTTAAAATATGATGATTATGTAAACAGGATGAGATGATATAACTATAGTATGTCTTTAGAAAATGGGTTGGCATGCCATAACTCAGATACATGCTGTCTATGTAAACATCATGGCATGATATAATTCAAATATATGATTTATATACTAAAGAAGTGAGCAGAGGGCAATCACATATATGATGTGTCAACTAAGGAGATGGCATTCAATATCGTGTATATGATGTAAAAACTAAGCATTGCAATACAACATATGCATGATATGAGTAATATAACCCTGCCAAGTTTGAGCATACACCTCAAGGGGATAAGGACTGGTCATCTGCCTCTGAATCCTCCTCTGAAGAGCTATCCGTAACTAGCAAGATATCTGCTTTAGTAGGTAGCATTGTCTGCTCTGAAGACCTTGTTTTCACTCCAAATTTCTCCATCACCAATTCAAATGGCTGATGCACAGGAAGAGCAATTGAATATACAAACATTGTCGACAAAAGCAATGAGAAATACAAAAAATGGACGGCATGATATAATTCACATATATGACGCTTGGCTAAACAGCATGGCATTGCATAATTCACATATATAATGCCTTGCAACAAGATAGCATTGCATAATTCACATATATAATGTCTTGAAACAAGATGGCATTGCATAATTCACATATATGGTAATTAGACACTAAACATGTGGCATTCACACAAAGCATGTCTAAACTAAGCAAATGACATAGCAATGCAAGATACCATACACACGATATGAGCAACATAACCCTGCCAAGTTAGAGCATGCACCTCGGGGGGGGGGGACATCTGTCTCTGAATCCTCCTCTGAGGAGCTATATGTAACCAACAAGACATGCACTTCGTCAGATAGCATTGTCTGCTCTGAAGAACTTGTTTCCACTCCAGATTTTTCCATGACCGTGCCGAATGGCTAATGCACAGGAAGAGTAATTTAATGTACTAAAATGGTTGACAAATTTAACACGTAATAAAAAATGATGTCATGATATAATTCACATATAAGATGGCTGGCTAACCAGGGTGGCATTGCAAAATTCACATATATGCCTGGCTAAACAAGATGGCATTGCATGATTCACATATATGATAAAGAAACTAAACAAATGGCATTGACACAAAGCATGTCTAAACTAAGCAGATGACATCTTTGATGTATATGATAAGCAATGCAAGGCACCATATGCATGATATTACCAACATCGGCATGCCAAGTTAGAGCGAAGAGCTCATGGGGTAAATAGGAGTGGTCTTACGCTTTTGAATCCCCTCGAGCAGTTATCTTCCTCTTGATTACGATCCAAAATGGGTGGAGGGGCTGCCTTTGTGCCCACCGGTGTCAAAACCGGCGGATCTCGGGTAGGGGGTCCCGAACTGTGCGTCTAAGGCGGATGGTAACAGGAGGCGGGGGACACGATGTTTACCCAGGTTCGGGCCCTCTCGATGGAGGTAATACCCTACTTCCTACTTGATTGATCTTGATGATATGATTATTACAAGAGTTGATCTACCACGAGATCGTGGAGGCTAAACCCTAGAAGCTAGCCTATGGTATGATTGTTGTTGTCCTACGGACTAAACCCTCCGATTTATATAGACACCGGAGGGGGCTAGGGTTGCACGGAGTCGGTTACAAGGGAGGAGATCTACATATCCGTATTGCCAAGCTTGCCTTCCACTCCAAGGAGAGTCCCATCCGGACACGGGACGAAGTCTTCAATCTTGTATCTTCATAGTCCAACAGTCCGGCCAAAGGATATAGTCCGGCTGTCCGAGGACCCCCTAATCCAGGACTCCCTCAGTAGCCCTCGAACCAGGCTTCAATGACGATGAGTCCGGCACGTAGATTGTATTCGGCATTGCAAGGAGGGTTCTTCTCCAAGTCCTGAGTACCTGTTGAGTAGTGTCCGGCTTCCCATAAATGTTGCACTTCTTGGCTTCTGCGCCTAATAATGGCTATCCTCCACATGTCGAGCGAATGCGAGAAGTCGGAGAAATTTTACATTTGTCACCCTAGCCATGTGGGTAAATCGTCTATTAAAGAGACGGGGATTCTCAGATCCAGATCACACCATCCTCCCACAGCAAGTATCCATCGGAGCGCGTCCGGAAAAAATCCATTCCAACATGGCCGGCCATCACAGCTCCTCCTCTCGTTCCCGTAGCCCTAAGCCCAGAAATTGGAAGAAGTGTTCCATCCCACACAGCCAATTAGTAGAGTTACAGACCCAAGGATTTCTCCCTCCAGCGTATATGGTCCCCGTTTGAGCCGGGCTCGCCATCTACAATGGTGGGGAGCAAGCGGAGAGCTTTCCCGACCCATCCAAGGGGGAGCGGGTATGCCTTGTCCCTTACTTATTAAGAGGGCTTGGATTTCCAATTCATCCGTTCCTCCGTGGGCTCCTGGAGTTCTACGGCCTCCAGCTGGATAATTTAACTCCCACCTCCATATTACACATCGCTGGCTATGTCGCCCTTTGCGGGCTGTTTCTGGGCTGCGAAGCTCATTTTGAGCTATGGAAGAGGCTATTCTGCCTCATACCCCATACACAGGAGGGGTCAATATACCAAGTGGGCGGAGCCGAAATATGGCGCATCGCCAGGACCGGATACTTGTCCGGTACTCCGAAGAAGACATCCGAGACTGACCTTCGGAGTGGTTTTATATGGAGGACGTCCCCCTTCCAGACCCTATTCGGATGGGCCTTCCTGAGTTCGACAGTGCTCCCTTGAAGAAACGCCGCAGCTGGAGCCCTCAGAGCCCCCAGGAGGAAGATAACAGAGAGGTCATTTACCTGATGGACCGGGTACGAACGCTGGCCAAATCTGGATTGACAATAGTCGAGGTTATGTCCATATGTATAATGCGGGGGGTGCAGCCACTTCAATATCGGGGACACCCCATGTGGCACTTCAATGGAGAATACGATGCCACCCATTGCGGTCATAAAAGTCCGGACTGCGTCGCTGCTCTAGCGAAAATACTCTTCGGTTTATACAAAGGAGAGGGAGAGGAGTTCATCCGTATCAAGCCATGGGATGGATTCTCCATCTACAACCCCCAAGCTGGGTGAGCTGCTACTTTTTACTCCAGACCTTCCCGCATTCTTTGTCATGAATATTTACCTTGCTATTTCATAGCATGAGCTGCGAAAAGCTGTGAGGGAGGTCCACAGCCCGCCTCCACAACCAGAGGACCTTGACCGGCCCTCGACCCCGGACTCGAAGAGGATCCAGACATATTTGTGGAGCTGATTGACAAGACGTTCTATCAATAGAGCTGCGACGATGCCATGGTGGCCATCATAGCCGATTATTCTGGACTACTCCCTGCGTCGCATGTAAGTAAAACCGGAGTCCCAACTTCCGAGAAGGATCCTTTTTTCTGCACTTCACCTACCACACACATATGGTGTCTTACAGGGAAGGCCCTCGGGACGCCATGCCGAACCCGCAGTGACTCACCAACAAGGGGCACCAAAGCAGGGTAGGCTTAAAAGGAAGGCATTCAGGACTGAGACGCCGTCGCAGAGGTATGAAACAAAACCCCGCTCCATGGTTGCCGTCTTTTAAAATATAATAACGTCCATGTTTCCTAGTAGGAAAAACGCTCGTCGGACTATATCCGGAGAGGTTGCCGGCCACGCCTCCACCAGCCGGGCTCCAGAGCCGGGCTTAGAGGCGGAGGCTAGCATGGGGCGAATGCCGGATGTTCCTCCTATAGAGCGCTATGAATTCCGAAGTGGAGAGCGCTATGAATCACAGGCGTCGCCGGGCCGTACTCCGTGACGCTTGTTTCTCCCAAGAGGCGTTCTATGCCTTCAACTCAGGAGACGCGTACATCCGTGCTGCTCAAAATGGTCTTGCCAGAGCCACGGACCAGTATGTAAAGGATATACGGGTAAGAAAATCTGATAATTATGTATATCAGTAGCCCCTGAGACTTGAAACAGTTGACACAACTGATTTAAGGATCATTAATTATGTAGGTTCTTACAGAGAAGAATACCCAATTGTCTCAAGAGCTGGAAGAGTGCAAAGCCCATTACGTCATAGCTTGTCGCATGATGAAGGAGTCCAAGAAGGCCCCCTCTGGTAACACTTGTCTTAATCAAAAAGAATGACATGTACCGGTTAGTATGCGGCGTGCATGCAAATCTAACAATAGATTCTGCAGATGACTCCGGAGTGAATCCGAAGGTCGTGATAGGGAATGAGCCGCATGCCCAACGACAGCTAAAGGCTGGCGAGCGCGTGCTTAAAAAGGTTAAGCAGGAGAAAAACAATCTCCAAGACGCCAATATCCAGCTGGGCGTGGAACTAAAAGATGTTCGGGCCCAGCTTGCTGACTCCGTAAAGGAGAATAAGAGGCTTCGACGCGGCATTTTCAGTAAGTGCTTGAATGAACTTTTAATAAGTTCGGTGAAGAAACCGGCTAACATAGTTATGTCTGCAGGTATGCTGACGGGTCATCCCGCGAAGGAGATGCCTGTGTCTGCGGGTGATCTTCCGCCAGAGCTCTCGCAACTGCACGAACAAGTTCGGCAGGTGATGCAGGGCATTGCCCAAGCCTTGTGGCCATCCGCCTCCCTGCCAGGGGGCATGGGGGAGCTTGTAGAGAAGCTCAAGGGAGCGCGGAGGCGCTTCCGATTATGGAAGATATCAGCCTGCCGACAAGGTGCGAGGGAAGCCTGCGCCATGGTGAAGACTCGGTATACCAAGGCTGACCCTAACCACATGGCCGAGGTCGGACCTGTGGGGCCTGATGGGAAAGAGATCCCCGTCAGTTTGGTGTACGACCAAGTAGAATTAGCCGCAAAGTATTCCCAACAGGATTGTAGGCTAGACAGCCTGTTGGATGGTATAGAAGAAGAATTTAGTCAGTCTAAGTGACTGTGTACATCAAGTGACATATATTGTCCCTAGCCGGATTGTAAATCATTTGTCATGGCGGACCTTTTCGCTTCGACCTCTGGACTCGATAGTCCAGAGTGTATCCGAATACCCACTCAGTTATGTAAAAACCGGGGTATGCGTGGAAAACAGGCGTAGGGGTCATAAGTGCTTGAACAGACAAGTACCCAACTAGCTATGTTATATTACATGGAGAGTAAGAAACATCTTCCAGGGAGAATAGTTCTGTTAAGGGTTCCTTTCCCTGGGTACGCATGCCCTAATGTGCATGTCCGAGTTGCGAAAAGAAACGCAGGATATAAACATCTGGGGGCATGTATTTACAATAAATAAAGGTCATCTTTTGTTCACCGACTGAGTATTCCCTTAAGAACGCTAGCTTTCGGCTTCACCCAGTCTGAGGTACACATCCGGCTGACCCGCAAGAATAATTGCAGAGGTGCTCCCCTTATGCCCTAGCCGAATTAACGGGAACGTAGGGCATAAACACAAGAGCCAGACAACCCAGCTTGGCCAAAACTTAAGTCATATCGATGCATATAATGGCGAAAAAAGGTACATGTGGAAGAATAACACATGTGTGGGGCATAGAGCCCGGAAAATAGTTATATTAAGCTTCTGTATAAGAAGCCCCCAGGTATAATGAGAGCGGCTAGCGTGTCAAGATTGTGTAGTCAAGGCACATTGTAGCCTTTTAAGGCCTTGAAGAAGAATGGAAGAAAGAAAGAAATAAAAGACAGATAACGGATATATAAAAAATTGACGGAGGTAAGGAGACGAACATAGAGTCCGGCACTAGGCGTAGAACCTGCGGAGTCTGGCTGCGTTCCATGGGTTTGGCTCGAGTCGACTGTCAATGCATCCCGCAGACGGTACGCTCCACCGGTCAGAACTTGGTCAATAACGAAGGGACCTTCCCATTTGGGCTTGAGTTTCTTCTTTTTCTTCTCCGGTAGGCGTAGAACGAGTTCGCCGACGTTATAAGTTTTGGCCCGTACTTCTCTGCTTTGATACCTTCGAGCCTATTGCTGATAGAATGCGGAACGAGCTTTTGCCACGTCACGCTCCTCCTCCAAGGCGTCCAAACTGTCCTGCCGATCGAGATCGGCTTCTTTCTCTTCGTACATGCGCACTCGAGGTGAGTCATGAATTATGTCGCAGGGTAGTACCGCCTCTGCGCCGTACACCATGAAAAATGGTGTGTATCCGGTAGTGCGATTCGGCGTGGTCTGCAACCCCCATAGTACAGAGTCGAGCTCCTCTACCCAGTGCGTATCTGATTCCTTTAAGGATCGCACTAATCTGAGTTTAATGCCACTCATGATTAGACCATTTGCTCGTTCGACTTGACCGTTAGTTTGCGGGTGATAGACGGAAGCATAATCGAGCTTAATGCCCATGTTGCTGCACCAATTTTTTACCTCGTCGGCTGTAAAGTTCGAGCCGTTATCGGTAATGATGCTATGGGGGACGCCGTAACGGTGTACAACCCCGGATATGAAGTCTATCACTGGTCCGGACTCGGCCGTTTTGACTGGTTTGGCTTCTATCCATTTGGTGAATTTATCCACCATGACCAATAAGTATTTTTTCTTGTGGCTTCCCCCTTTGAGGGATCCGAACATTTCAAGCCCCCAGACAGCAAAGGGCCAAGTGATGGGGATTGTTTGGAGAGCAGTAGGCGGCATATGGATTTGATTTGCAAAAAGCTGGCAACCGACGCATTGTTGAACGAGATCTTGTGCGTCTGCTCGGGCCGTCGGCCAGTAAAAACCTGTACGGAAGGCCTTGCTTACAAGGGCCCGAGCTGCGGTGTGGTGGCCGCCAAGTCCAGTGTGAATTTCTGCCAAAAGTTGCCGTCCTTCCTCTTCGGATATGCACCTTTGAAGGACTCCGCTAGCGCTTTTCTTATAAAGCTCTCCCCCGTGGACCTTGCAGGCTTTAGACCGCCGCACAATGCAGCATGCCTTGTTTGGGTCCTCGGGTAGTTCCTGCCGAGTTAGATAGGCCAGGAATGGTTCTGTCCACGGGGCGATGACAGCCATTATCACGTGGGCGGAAGGTGTTATTTTGGTGGCAGAGCCTCCGATTATGTCAGAGTGTTCGTTATCTGGTGTTGTGGCCGGGTCCGGACTGTTGTTACCGGTCTCTCCTTCCCATACCACGGATGGCTTAAACAGCCTTTCCAAGAAGATATTAGGTGGGACGGGGTCACGCTTAGCGCCATGCGGGCGAGGATATCCGCCGCCTGATTGTTTTCCCAGGCCACATGGTGGAATTCAAGCCCCTCAAACCGAGCTGACATTTTGAGGACGGCGTTGCGATAAGCCACCATTTTTGGATCCTTGGCGTCGAAGTCTCCATTTATTTGAGATATTGCGAGGTTCGAATCCCCACGCACCTCTAGGCATTGAATGCTCATGGAGACTGCCATTCGGAGACCGTGTAATAGGGCTTCGTATTCTGCTGCATTGTGGGAGTCTGTGTATAGTATTTGGAGTATGTACTAGACTGTATCTCTGGTGGGGGATGTCACGACTACACCAGCCCCCAGACCCGCCAGCGTTTTAGAACCGTCAAAGTGCATGATCCAATTGGAGTACGCACCATACTCTTTAGGGAGTTCGGCTTCTGTCCATTCGGCGACAAAATCAGCCAGTACTTGTGACTTAATGGCTCGCCGTGGTTTGTATATTATGTCGAACGGGAGGAGCTCAATAGCCCATTTGGCAATCCGGCCCGTGGCATCGCGGTTGTTTATTATGTCGTTGAGTGGTACTTCAGAGGCCACCGTGATTGAACACTCTTGAAAGTAGTGTCGTAGCTTCCGGGATGCCATGAAGACCGCGTATGCTATATTTTGATAATGTGGGTACCGTGATTTGTATGGAGGAAGGACAGTGGATACGTAGTATACCGGCAATTGAAGTGGGAACTTATGTCCGTCCATCTCTCGTTCGACGACGAGCACTGCGCTTACAACTTGGTAAGTTGCCGCTATATATAACAGCATTGGTTCGCCGACATTTGGCGCGGCCAAGATTGGGTTGGTGGCCAGGATGGCTTTTATTTCTTCCAATCCGGCCGTGGCAGCATCTGTCCACTCGAAGTGTTCGGTGTGCCGAAGAAGGCGATAAAGGGGCAGTGCCTTTTCTCCTAATCGGGAGATAAAGCGGCTTAAGGCAGCCATGCATCCAGTTAGTTTCTGGATTTGCTTTAGGTCTGTTGGGATAGCCAACTGTGACAAAGCTTGAATTTTAGCCGGGTTTGCTTCAATTCCTCTATTAGGGACGATGAAGCCTAAGAGTTTTCCGGCAGGCACACCGAAGACGCATTTTTCCAGATTGAGCTTGATGTCGTATGTTCGGAGATTGTCGAATGTGAGCCTCAAGTCGTCTATTAAGGATTCGACGTGTTTGGTTTTAATGACCACATCGTCTACGTATGCCTCCACTGTTTTGCCGATCTGTGTCTCCAAGCATGTCTGAATCATGCGTTGATAGGTTGCGCTGGCGTTTTTGAGCCCAAAAGGCATGGTGTTGAAACAGAAGGGGCCGTATGGAGTGATAAATGCCGTTGCGGCTTGATCAAACTCCGCCATCTTAATTTGATGGTATCCGGAGTATGTGTCGAGGAAACACAGTGAGTCGTGTCCTGCGGTAGCGTCGATAATTTGATCGATGCAAGGGAGGGGGAAGGGATCCTTTGGGCAAGCCTTATTAAGGTCCTTGAAGTCGACGCATAGGCGCTAGGATTTGTCCTTCTTTGGTACCATCACCAGGTTTGCCAGCCAGTCCGGATGTTTTATTTCTCGGATGAATCCGGCCTCCAATAACTTGGCTAGCTCTTCCCCCATGGCTTGCCACTTAGGTTCAGAGAAGCGCTGAAGAGTCTGATTGACCGGCTTGAACCCCTTTAGAATGTTAAGGCTATGCTCGGCCAGCCTGCGTGGGATTCCTGGCATGTCTGAAGGATGCCAGGCGAAGATGTCCCAATTTTCGCTCAAGAACTCTCGTAGTGCGGCGTCTACTGTGGGGTTTAACTGTGCCCCGATAGATGCTGTTTTCGTAGGGTCCGTTGGATGGAATTGGAATTTGACTATTTCATTCGCTGGTTTGAAAGAGGTGGATTTGGGTCTTTTGTCGAGTATCACGTCGTCCCTGTCCACTGTGGAGCGCAGCCCCGTCAGTTCTTCAGCCGCGAGGGCTTCGGATAACACCTCGAGGGCTAGTGCGGCGGTTTTATTTTCGGCGCGGAGTGCTATGTACGAATCACTAGCTAAAGTGATTTATTCCATTGGGCCCGGGCATTTTGAGCTTCATGTATCCGTAATGGGGTATGGCTTGGAAGATCGTGAATGCCTCCCGCCCTAGAAGGGCGTGGTATCCGCTATTGAACAGGGCCACTTGGAATCTGATTTCTTCGGACCTGTAATTCTCTGGCGTGCCGAATACCACATCCAGTGTGATTTTCCCGGCACATCGTGCCTCCCGACTAGGGATGATTCCTCTGAAGGTCGTGCTGCTTTGCTCAATGCGGCTTCTGTCTGTTTCCATTTTTCGAAGAGTTTCCTCATAGATGAGGTTTAATCCGTTGCCGCCGTCCATGAGCACTTTAGTAAGCCGGAAGCCGTCCATAATTGGACTAAGGATCAAGGCGGCTGGTGCTCGGGCTGTTTGGAATTTAGGTTCATCACTGGCATTGAAGGTGATAGCCGTATCGCTCCATGGATTTATTGCTGCCACGTGGCAGACTTCGGCAAGGCTGCGGAGTGCTCGCTTACGCCTATTATTTGAGAAAGGTCTTGAAGACTGTCAGTACTGTATTGTTGTTCTCCACGGGATGGTGCTCTACGGTATTGTTGATGAGGAGATCCTCACCGCTCTTGGACACCTGCCGGAGTACCCAACATGCTCTAAGGTTGTGTGTTGGCATGGTATCCGTTGTACTGTGAATTTTGCATGTCCCATTGAGCCATCCCTCCAATACGGTCCCACGCCCTGTAGTGGGCTTGTGTTTCTTTGTAATTGGATCGGGTGACTTACGAGAGTGCACCCTTTTAGTTCGGACTGGGGGTTTTGTGAGAGCCGGAGGATCCCAAAATTTTGTTTGGGTTTTCCAGGCGCTTTCTGTTGGGGATATTACTACTGGGTGTAAACCGGCCAGGACAGGCCGGGTTAACTTCGTCAGTAGTTGAGTATGTTAAAGCCCAAGTAGGCAGATGAGGGCTCAAGGCCCATAGCCGGTTCAAGGCACATGGCCGTAAACCGGCGTCGGTATGTAACTTGTATTGTAAGTTAGGAATAGTGGAGACCGAGCCGGATACATCTATGAACCGGCGTCGGGACTCTGTAAACCGACGGGCGCCACCCATGTATATAAGGGGACGACCCGGCGGCGGTTCAGGGACAACAGACAACAACTCGAGACTTAGGCAAAGCTTGTTTGCTCCCTAGTCATCGAAACCCCATCAATTCCATCACAACTAGACGTAGGCTTTTACCTTCATCGAAGGGGCCGAACTAGTATAAACTCTCTTGCGTCTTTGTGTACGCTTTAACCCCTTCAAGCTAACCCGTAGCGATGGCTCCACGACTAAGTCCTTTCATGAGGACATCTGCCGTGACAAAACCACGACAGTTGGCGCCCACCGTGGGGCTATCGCACGATGGTTTCAAGTTCTTGGAGGGCAACTTCGAAGGAATCAAGGGCTACGCTGTGGGCTGGATGACCAAGAGTCGTCGCAGCAAGCTCTACATCGACGATGCAGGGTGGGGCCCCGAGGCCGGCTCGATTGAGTATGGGTATCGGGTCCCCTTTGGTGGCATTCACGTCTTCATCGGCAAGATCGGTGAACCGGGCCCTGAGCCAGACATCTGCACCGACCTCGTCGAAACGGCTCAGCGTGCGCGATCTGCCCAGGTTAAACTGGCCGTGAAGCGTGCCTTCGTGGGAGTCATCCACGGAGGAGAATATGAGGATGGATCGGAATCTGGTAGCGAGACCTTCGTTTATTCCGGCGACGAGTCCTCAAACGGAGAAACCGAATCGTTGTATCAGCTGCAAGACAGCCGGATTGGGGGCTGTTCCGATGGCGGCGATATTCGGACCCTCTGATCTGCCCAACCGGGTTGGAATATTCATGGCCGGTACACAGGCGGCGATCCACTCTTCGACCGCAGCAGCAATGATCTCCAGGACAGCAGCGGCGACGGCTGCCGGGGCAGGAGGCCCTGTGCACCCGCCGGCTCAAGTTTTATCTGATCTGTTTGATGCGTTGGCTGTGCTTATGGCAGAGGCTAACCCGGCGGATCAGGACGCCCACAACGTGGAGGTTGCAAAGGTGAGGGAACAGATCACTCAGGCCAAGGCCGACCTAGCAGCCGAGAACGCCGGGATGGTCGCAGAGCGGGCCGCTTTGGATGCGCAGGCCTATAGGCTTATCTTTGGATCGAACCGCGTCGCATGAAGTCCTGAAGAGGAAGCACCGATCTCGCTTGCCTCCGTTTTTTGAAGCCAGAAATCTCTTTAACACCCTAGGAGCAGGAACTAGTAACCCGCCGGTGATAAAACGGGCGGAGGCACCTGGGCCGGGCGCGCCAGTTCAGCCTCGCCTGATGGAGCCGCCTTGATAGAACAATGTCGTGCCTCAGCCTGTCCCGACACCTCCGGGTCATTATTCCAATCCAATGGACAATCTTGTCGCTGCCGCTTCACGACTGGAGGCCATCCCGATTGAAGGTGATTCTCCGCAGGCGGTGGAGACGCGCCGGGTTAAGGAGCTTCTTCGAACAGCCTTGATTCAATAGGAAGCATATTCATACAGCCGTGACCGAATTCGATCCACCCCCCGTCCAAGCCGGAGTTACAGCAGGCGTATGGATGAACCGGCCGTATCAAGTAATGCACGGAACCGTGAAGCGCCCCGTGGCAATAACCCGGCAGGTGGTATTGGTGATGCTCAGGAAGTGGTGGACCGGGCCCGGGCGCGCAGGGAGGCCGAGTTAGCGGCGCAGTATGAGGCTCGTCAGCTTACGCCGGTTCGTCCAACCACCTCGGTCGAGCCAGGGGTTACTTCTAGTTCTTTGGGGGTGCCCTGTCTTGTCCCCGCTTTATGCAATGTGCGCCTGCCCAAGGATTTCATGGGCCCGCGCAAGGTGCCAAATTACACTGCCGATTTGTCTCCAGAAACATGGGTGGAGAGCTATGAGATGGACATGGAGATGCTTGATGTGGATGAGGCGGCGTGTGCGAAGTATTTCACCATGATGCTTGAAGGGATATCCCGTACTTGGTTAAAAAGCTTACCGGCCAATTCTATCAGTTCATGGGCCCAGTTGCGAGCCCGGTTTATCCAGAATTTTAAGGATACATGTAAGCAGCCCATGTCGACAGTGGACTTAGCGGCATGTGTCCAGGAGGAAGGTGAGTCAACAACCCGTTGGGTGCAGCGGGTCTCGGAAATTTTTCATTCATCAGACTGTATCAACGCTGATACCGCGGTTATAACCTTGGAAGGCAACTGCCGGTTTAAGCCTCTGAAGTTGAAATTGGGACGGATGAAGCGCCATTGTAACGATATGGGGACCCTCATGGCTGTGTTAGTGAAGTATGCTGATTCTGATAGTACCAAGGATCCCGAGTCTGATGATGACAAGACAGGGAAGGGAAAGAAGAGCAGCAACTCCAAAGGGCAGCAACACAACACGGCAGGTCATGGAAACGGAGGCAAGCGTAAAGCGGATAGCAGCATGGACTTTGTGGCTAATACTAGCGCGTAGGACAAGGGCCAGCGACGAAAGGGTAAACCGTCGAATTTGCGGTGGAGCTCCAAGTCCTAACCCGGACCGCCTGACCTATCTGTTAAACCAGCCCTGTCCAAAGCACGGGACGAAGGAGATGCCAGCCAACCACCTTTTGGAAGGATTGTTACATTATGCAGGAGTTCAAGAATTCTAATGGTTTCCGATATGATCACGGATCAGGTGGTGGCTCAGGATCCGGATTCCATGGGCCGGGTCACGGTGGAGGAAATTCCGGTTCAGGCTTCAATGGTAATCAGGGTGGACATAACAATCAAAATAATCAGAATAGCCAAGGTGGTTAAAACCAGCAGCAGCAGCAGTCGGGTTATCAGAGCAATCCGAAGCAGTTGAATAGCGGGCAATATCATGTCTTCACCACTAGCTTGGATAAGCGAGACCGGAAGCTTCACAAACGAGTGGTGAATTCTGTTGAACCGGCCGTGCCTTGTTATTTACGCTGGTCTGAACAGCCAATCATATGGAGCAGAGAGGATCACCCTCCCCGGGTTGACAATCTGGGTCAGCTAGAGTTGGTGGTGGCACCTCAGGTGGGAGGTTATAAATTCACCAAGGTGCTCATGGATGGAGGGAGCAGTATTAATATCCTATACTATGAGACCTTCGCTGTATGGGGCTAACAGATAAAAATCTTAAACCGTCCAATACGGTATTCCATGGTGTGATACCTGGTAAGTCAGCATATCCTGTTGGCAAGATAGCTCTGGAAGTGGCCTTTGGAGACGATCATGATTCTAGGTCAGAGACATTGACTTTTGAGGTGGTGAAGATCCGGAGCCCATATCACGCCCTATTTGGGCGGCCGTCTTATGCCAAATTTATGGCACGACCCTGTTATATTTATTTGCAGCTCAAGATGCCGGGTCACAAGGGAACAATAACTATTCATGGAAGTCGCAAGATTGCTTTGGAGTGTGAAGAAGGTGATGCGGCCTATGCAGAGTCGGTTTGTGCCACGGAAGAGTTGAAATACTACAAGGATAATGTTGATCCGGCGGACATGACTTCATTGAAGAAGCCAACTACAGAGCATGATCCGACCCTAAAGTTCAAGTCGGCAGCTGCGACTAAGCTTGTTGACTTCGTACCCGGGGATTCGTCCAAGCAGTTCAGTATCAGTACCAACTTGGATCCGAAATAGGAAAGCGCACTCATCGAGTTCATCCGTGAGAATCGGTACATTTTTGCATTGAAGCCTTCTGACATGCCAGGTGTACCGAGGGAACTCGCTGAGCACACTCTTAATGTCGATCCCAAGTACAAACCGGTGAAACAGTTTCTCCGCCGGTTTAACAAAGAAAGGCGCAAAGCTATTGGAGAGGAGGTGGCTGTGCTCTTAGCGGTGGCTTTATTGCTGAAGTTTTCCATCTGAATGGCTGGCTAATCCGATGCATGGTCCTTAAGAAAAACGACACTGGCGCATGTGTGTGGATTACAGAGACCTTAACAAGGCTTGTCCAGCAGATCCTTTGCCCTCCCCGCATCGATCAGATTATTGATGCTACTGCGGGTTGTGAGCGTTTGAGTTTTACGGATGCATATTACGGTTATCATCGATCAATATGGCGATTAAGGACCAGGAGAAGACGGCGTTCATAACTCCCTTTGGAGCCTTACGCTATGTATCTATGCCCTTTGGGCTCAAGAGTGCCCAGGCAACTTATCAACGGTGTGTACAGAATTGCCTTCATAAGCAAATCGGCCGTAATGTACATGCCTATGTGGAAGATATTGTGGTTAAGTCAAGGGAGAAGGAGACTCTGGTTGACGATTTGAAGGAAACCTTTGATAACCTGCGTACATACAAGATGATGCTCAACCCGGCCAAGTGTGTTTTTGGTGTACCGGCAGGCAAGTTATTGGGTTTTCTGGTATCCAATAGGGGAATTGAGGCTAATTCGGAGAAGATCACAGCTATCACCTCCCTGGCTAAACCGAAGTGTATCAATGACGTTCAACGCTTGGAAGGACGGATTGCTGCGTTCAGCCGGTTTATCAGCCGCCTCGGTGAGAAGGCGATCCCTCATGTCGAATCTTTGAAGAAAAGCAGATCAATTAAATGCGAGTTCACGATAAAGCGTTTGAGGATTTAAAGCAGCAGCTAGCCAATCCGCCTGTTCTTGCTGCTCTGATTGACAAGGAACCATTGGTACTATATGTGGTAGCTAATGCTCGTGCAGTCAGCGTAGCTACTGTGGTGGAGCGCAAAGAGGCGGGCAAGGAATATCCGGTTCAGCGTCCGGTTTACTATATCAGCGATGTGCTTATTGAGTCCAAGCAAAGGTACCCGCATTGGCAGAAGCTGGTGTATGGAGTTTTCATGGCAAGCCGGAAGCTTAAACAATACTTCCAGGGACATCCCATCACAGTGGTCAGCTCTGCTCCTTTGGGAGATATAATTCAGAACAGGGAGGCAACTGGCCTGATTGCCAAGTGGGCTATAGAGCTTGGGCCGCACGGATTGAAATACGTGCCTCGGACGGTGGTCAAATCTCAAGCACTTGTAGATTTCATCAATGATTGGACGGAACTACAAGCACCTGAAGAAAAGCCGGATCACACCTATTGGACTATTCATTTTGATGGGTCCAGGCAATTGGAGGCTCGGTCCGAGTCGTGTTAACTTCCCCACGAGGTGATAAGTTCTGTTACGTTCTCCACTTAATGTTCCCTTGTACTAACAATGCAACTAAGTACGAAGCTTTACTCCATGGTCTCCGGATGGCTAAGGAGATGAATCTCAGTCGAGTAAAGTGCTTCGGTGACTCGGACCTGGTGGCCCAACAAGTATCTGGCACTTGGGATTCCAAGGATCCGCTCATGGCAGCATATCGTCGTGAGGTGGATATTGTTGCAGGTCACTTCAAAGGATATCAGGTGGATCACGTGGACAGACGGAAGAACGAAGCGGAGGACGCTTTAAGACGGCTGGGCTCTCAATGTAAACCGGTCCCGCCTAATGTCTTCTTGGATGTTCTGCATAAAACGTCTGTCAAGCTCCCTGGTGAAGAGGATTTGGCTATTCCTGATCCGGATGCTCAGTTGGTGGCGGCTCTGCATGTCATTCCGGATTGGACGGTTCCTTATCTTGCGTACATGAACCGGGGCGAGTTACCAGAGGATGAGACTCTGGCTAGGCAGATAGTTCGGTGATCCAAGTCCATGACTATTATCAATGGCGAGTTGCATCATTGCAGTGTGCCAGGGGCGTTTCAACGCTGTGTGTCTCCTGAGGAAGGCTGTGAAATCTTGCATGAAATCCACGAAGGGGATTGTGGTCACCACGCCGGTTCAAAGTCTTTGGTGGCTAAGGCGTTTAAATCACGGCTTCTATTGGTTGATTGCTCATCTTGATCACGGAGGACCTGGTTAGGCGATGTGATGGCTGTCAGAAGTTCTCAAGACGCACTCATGTGCCGGCTCAAGAATTGAGGATGATTCCAATTACTTGGCCGTTTGCGACTTGGGGGCTGGATATGGTTGGGCCTTTCAAAAGGTCCAAGGACAAGAAGACCCACCTATTGGTGGCGGTTGACAAGTTTACAAAGTGGGTGGAAGCGGAGCCCGTTAGTAAGTGTGATGCAGCCACGGCGGTTCAATTCATCAAAAAGGTGATTTTTTGGTTTGGCTTTCCACACAACATCATTACTGACAATGGTACCAACCTGTCCAAGGGTGCTATGAAGGAGTTCTGTGAACGTGAGCACATCCGGCTTGATGTTTCATCAGTGGCTCACCCGCAGTCCAATGGCCAAGCAGAGAGGGCTAACCAAGAAATCTTACGAGGCATCAAACCCCGGCTTGTGGTTCCTTTACAGCAGACGCCAGGTTGTTGGGTTGAGGAGTTACCATCTGTATTATGGAGCATCAATACTACGCCCAACAGATCAACACGATACGCACCGTTCTTCATGGTTTACGGAGCGGAGGCGGTTCTCCCTAGTGATATCCGTCATGATTCACCTCGTGTAGCAGCTTATGTTGAAGTGGACAATGAGGTAGCACGACAAGATGCTTTGGACCTTTTGGACGAGGAGCGTGACATCGCAGCTGCCCGTTCGGCGATTTACCAGCAGGATCCTCGTCGCTATCACAGTCGCCGAGTTAGAACCAGAACCTTTTAAGAAGGAGATTTGGTGCTTCGGCTCATCCAAGACCAGACTGATATGCACAAGCTATCCCCACCTGGGGAGGGACCTTTCGTGGTCAGCAAGAATCTGCACAACGGGTCATACTATCTGATCGATATTTGAGAGCATAAAGACTCACGTACATCAGAGGAGGAGACCAACAAGCCGTGGAACATAGCTCATCTAAGGCCTTACTATACTTGAGCCATAGGCTCTAGTTATGTACATATTATGACAGTGTATATATTATGATCAATACAATAAACCGGAGCCTTAGCTAAAGCGGGGTCTCTGTTATTTTTACATAATGTGTGGTTACACGGAGTTTTTATCTAAAAGCGGCCTCCGGTTTACCCCTTGAGTTAGCTTTTTCAAAAAAAAGCTTTATATCATATCACTTGGGGGCTTGGTCGTGCCCGAACCAATGCAACACCTTTTGATAGGCGAAAGCCACAGGATCACTTGGGGACTTGGTCACGTCTAAACCAGTCACACCTCTTGATCGGCCTAAGGCCACAGAATCACTTGGGGGCTTTGGTCGAACCCGAACCATCGCTACACCTCTTGATCGGCATAATGCCACTGCATCATTTGGGGACCTGGCTGACTTGAACCATAGCTACGCCTATTGGGGGCTTGGTCGTGTCCGACCATGGTAATGCCACTTGATCGGCTCAACAACCTCTTTTCACAAATGATTTTATCTCTGTCTTTACTTGAATTTTGTCTCTCTTTCGATGCATATTTCTTTTGTTGTGTTTTTAAACTGACAACTATTAAACCTGTTCGACAGTCAGTTGACGGAACACGGTCTACTCTTAATCCGGAGACTCTTTGCCCGGTTTGATTTTTTGTTAACATCCTATTATGGAGTAACACCGGTGTTCATCGTAACCCGGAACGGTTTACCCGGTAAAGCGACCTTATATACACAGGAGCTGTTTTCTCCACCAGTTGAGTGGGTTTCTTAAAACTCTGTTTCAAGATTGGCACCGCCAACTTCATGACCTACGATGGCAGGTATCCTATATTTCCATATTTGATTATATGTTTAAATCTAAGATATTATCTTTGATTTCATATACATAGATATTATGACCCTCCTGGTGATACAACCACGGCGGCGTTTTAAGCTTTTTGGCTGCAGACAACAGTTTAAGATTGATGATTCAACGGAAGCATAAGTTGCAGTAAGTATGCATGAAGGCATATCAAAACCAAGTGTGGCAGCTAGTCTATTACAAGGCAACACGGTGCCCAGATAAGATAATTGTTTTCTGCGTGATAAAAAGGAGCAGTAATTTAAACCGACTTCCGGTTCATGCTTGGTCACCAGCTTGGCCTGGTGGTTGCGGGTCATCTTGCTTCAACCTCGCTTCCCTACCGGGCTGGAAATCAACAGTTGTCGATCGATTCCGTTAATGCTTGAAAGACAGCTTCATCATTGATCAGCAACGACGGTTCAATGTCAGGAGCGTAAGTATGCTTACGGATTGGAGGTACAAGCTTCTCCGCTTCAGGAAATGGTGCAGCCACTCGTTTGTTTTGTCCATCATATTGAGCTTGATAGTGAGACAAATCTGCCTCTTCAACCAATTGATAAGCCAGAGGGAGCACTTTCCGATTTATAGCTCGAAGATCCTCTTCGCT
The DNA here is from genome assembly GCA_021605145.1 of Aegilops bicornis. Classification (NCBI taxonomy): domain Eukaryota; kingdom Viridiplantae; phylum Streptophyta; class Magnoliopsida; order Poales; family Poaceae; genus Aegilops; species Aegilops bicornis. The sequence goes on from CM038673.1 coordinate 157,007,594, forward strand.
GAACTCTGTCCCGTCTTCCTTCAAGCTCGGGAAGCCCTGGGCTGCTTCAACAGGATCAAAATCCGGCACCCATGCTTTTGCCCGGATTAAGGCGTTTATAGCACCGGTTGTAGCAGCAGATTTCTTTAACTCTTCAACCCGGGCAGGAAGCATCGACAACCTTTTAATAGTGTCCTGGATCAAGTTGGGCGCCGGGTTGTGGTGAGAAGCAGTACAGATGATCCATTGCGCACCAGTATACAGTTGTTCTATCAATGTATAGGCGACTTTCAATTTCTTCCGCACATCTGATCCCAAGTGACCAATACGTGTCCCTGTATCATTCAAAGGGTTAGTAAACCGGCAGTTACATGAGAAGGCCTCATTACTTTAGAAATAAAGAAGGCTTACCAAAGACAGCAGCGGTCATGGCTTTCACTTTCTGTTTTACATCGTCAATTCATCCACCACCGGTTTGAGTGCAGCCTCGGCCTTCTCTCGCTCGTTGAGTTAAAGCGGCTTTTTCAAAGGGCCCAATCCGCCCGCTCCTTGTTGAAACCCTCTTTAAGCTTTTCCATGATGCTTAAAGCGCTGGTTAATTCATTTTTGCATTGGAGGTTTCAGCTTCTTTGGGACTTCAGATTTTCTTGCAGATCGGCGATTTGACTTTCTTTCTTGCTCAGATCAGCCTACATACAGATAATCATTTGATAAAGATTACGGTGCAGAGTTGAAGTACCAACCACATAACAAGTTATGCCCTCGGTACTTGGGGGCTAATGCATATTTGCTTTTCATCATACAATTTCTATATAAGTCCCAAGCTCAATACAAGTATTCAACTTGGCATTTGGGGGCTAATGCCTATTTGCTCATTCTTCCTTCAGTGACACGGGAATTCTTACTATATAAAGGCCCGGTTAAACTGCATTAAGTTGAACCGGCTACGTTCAAGTTCACATTGGAAAGTCCCGGTTTAAGTTGATATCTTAAAACCGTCACTTGGGGGCTATTTGAGTTGACAGATTGAAATATACAAGCAGAGAGTCATATGGAATTTACCTCATATCTGTCCTTCATCATATTTACCAGACCGGCTTCATAATCACGGCTGGTATATAGCCGATTCAGATAGCCGGAATGAAGATCTTGGGTGCTCAGAGCGGCATAAGTGTCCAAATCGGCATTCCATTTGCCTTTGCCAAATGCAGCAAATTCATCTTTGGCAGTGTGCTTAGATAAAGCGACAGGATTGCCTGGCTCGGAACGACCAACGCCAGTAATAACAACATCATCATCTTTGGCTTCAGCGGTCCGCACTGGGGTCGCCTGTTTATCAGTATGCTTTGATGGGCTCGTTGTTTTGTCAGTCTGGACATGACTTGTGGGCTGATTAAAAGGGCCTGTGGCATCAACATGTGCCTCTTCAAAGAACATCATGATCTTGCGATGGTGGGTCGTTCAAAGACATCGTCGTGGATGTGTTCTTGAGGATCTGGTATTTTGTCCGATTCAGAACGTCGTTTTCTTCTGCCGCTTTGTCAGACGAGCTTTCTTGCTTGGCCTAGGCTTGGCCCGAAAGGAAAAAGACGGATCAGTCCGATGAATATTGAAAGTGATATATCAAACAACATTATAAGGAATATGGCTCACCCAAGCACCGTTTTGAGTGGTGGGAGCCGGGTGGTGACGACTTCATGGGAAGAAGAATGAGAAGTGCCACGATAATCGAGTCGGATGGATTAAGAGGTTGATGAAAACAACCCGCTTTAGGATAAGCATTGTGAAACAATTAGAGACCTCTGAGCAGCGTTTACGAACCGGACTGCTCGGTAAACCGGCGGAGGTAATCGCCGTCATTGTGTCTTTGGGTTGTGCGGCGAGCTTCATGCTGTTGTGTCTTCATAAGAAAGTTTGGGTCCAAATAAGCAAGAGGATGAGAAAATTTAACTTTCCGGTTTGCCCGTCGGATTTTTAGTGAAGGCAAAGGGTTTGAATCGGAAGAAAGAGCGATTACCTCTACAACATCAGCGTGACTGACTTTAGCGTCATCCTAGCAATAATCATTATCAATAAGGCGTGTGAAAAATAAACCAAGTGAGTCAAGCTCTACCTCAAGGTCCGGATTACCCACATCATCGTCTGGATCGGAGGATGCAGTGGTTCTCTTCCTATTGGCTGGTTTCTTCACAACTCTGGTTTTGGGCCGGGTTGTTTTTTTCGGTTTCTCTTGTGGAGGCTTCTTGCTCCAAAATGGATCATCACCCTGTTTGAAAGATGTTAATGTCAACAAAGGGTGCTTAAACATAGTCAGATTTCATGAAAGCATAAGATATGAGTCTTACGGTTGGCGGTTTGTTAATGGTACAAAAAGGAGGCAGGCCGGTTTGAGCGCAAGCAGCTTCCGGTTCATTTAATATCCTCTACACAGCCTCAGTAACCTCGTCATCTGTTAGCTGGATCTCAATATGCCATAGAGGGTCTTTTACATCTCCTGTGTATTTGCACATCAAACCGGGCCTTGAGCTTAAGGGCAATATACTCCAAGATATCCAGCAACGAGCAAGGTCAACTCCTGTCAACCCGTTAGCCATGAAGGCCCTGAGCTTGGATAATTGAGGAGCATATTTGCTTCTCTCCTTAGTAGCCAGTCTCTGAGGGAAGGGATGTGAGTTGCTTAGCCGCTCCGGACGATAACCCGGCAAGGGATTTTCTCCATCAGGAGAGGTGTCTTTGCAGTAAAACCATATTTGATTCCACTCTTTGGGATGGCTGTGCAGTTTTGCGTGAGGGTAAGTGACCTCTTTCCTCTTTTGAATCGCCATACCACCTAACTCGGTATTGGGACCGTTAGTGAATTCAGTGCGGTGGTTCAGATGGAAGCAATCTTTGAATAATTCAACTGTGGGCTCCTCTTGAAAGAACACCTCGCAGAGCACTTGAAAGTGACAGATGTTGGTTATGGAGTTGGGGCCAATATCTTGTGGGCCTTGATTGGAAGTTGGCCAAGACATCCCGATAAAACTTTGAACTGGGCGGACTGAAGCCCTGGGATAGATGGTCAGCAAAAACAACAACCTCGCCATCTTTGGGTTCTGGAGGACATTCCGGGCCAGGGACCCTCCAGTGACCGACATCTTTTTTTCCTAAAGCGCCGGTTTGGACTAGGTTATTCAGTTGAGTCTTGGTCACTCGAGAAGGGATCCAGTTGCACTCGTACACTTGCTTGGTCATGGTGCAATCTACAAAGCAGTAATACCGGTTCAAGAATATGTTGGAAGGGTATACATTGATGCATTCATTGCTAAACCGGAAGCAGTTACTTATAAACCGGAGTTCTGCAAAGTGGTAATACTTAGCTAAGGAATCCTGGCGGTTCAACAAGGGGACTAATGGTATATACCGAGTTGTCAATTTTTCTACAAAGTTAAACCGCCTGGTCTGAAACATTGAAGAGTCAAGATTGCAGATGAGTAGGTGTGCGAAAACAGGTTTCACAAAATTACATCACAGTTTTGGATCTGGAACATGTTCAGAAAAGAGATAAATATTCAAGGTACAAAAGGGAGCAATACCGAATCAATGAGCAAGGATACAGGGAGATCTATGGCTTTGAGATGCGCAAGTGACGACGGATGATAAAAACTACCGCTATGCAGAACAAAGATTTACAGACTTGTCTAAGATTTATCATATGAACAAGAAGCAAGCGATGAACGCTGAAGAACATGGAAACCCTAGAACAGATCTATGATGAAAAGAAAGAAGACTTACCAGAGCTGAGGAAGAAATCGAAGATCGCCGCGACGCTCTGGTATATTCAGGGTGATGCAGCGGCCAAGGTTGATGCAGAAGTCGACGGCGGCGGCGGAGCTACGAAGCTGGGCGACGCGAGGAAGACGAAGCAGAAGGGCACGAAGGGGAAAAATAAATGACCCTTCGGTCTTATTTATAAAGCAAGGGACATGTGTCAGGCGTGAAAATCAAGGGGCCGTGAGTTTGGAAACAGAGTTGTCGCCTCGTTTGTTGTAGATCCATTAAAGAAAAAAGGTATCGTGGATAGATTTTTATGGCAGGTGACATCACGCCGGTTTACAACGACCAGAGAAGATGACATCATGGCGGTTCACCAAACTACACAAAGATGCTGAAGATGAAGTTTTTTGCTAAGGATTGACATGAACCTGTTCAAATCAGTCTGGGGCCTAATGTTGGGGATATTACTACTGGGTGTAAACCGGCCAGGACAGGCCGGGTTAACTTCGTCAGTAGTTGAGTATGTTAAAGCCCAAGTAGGCAGCTGAGGGCTCAAAGCCCATAGCCGGTTCAAGGCCTGTAGCCGTAAACCGGCGTCAGTATGTAACTTGTATTCTAAGTTAGGAATAGTGGAGACCGAGCCGGATACATCTATGAACCGGCGTCGGGACTCTGTAAACCGACGGGCGCCACCCATGTATATAAGGGGACGACCCGGCGGCGGTTCAGGGACAACAGACAACAACTCGAGACTTAGGCGAAGCTTGTTTGCTCCCTAGTCATCGAAACCCCATCAATTCCATCACAACTAGACGTAGGCTTTTACCTTCATCGAAGGGGCCGAACTAGTATAAACTCTCTTGCATCCTTGTGTCCACTTTAACCCCTTCAAGCTAACCCGCAGTGATGGCTCCACGACTAAGTCCTTTCATGAGGACATCTGCCGTGACAAAACCACGACACTTTTCATCGCACAGTACTTTTGTACTATGACCGCCAAGTCAGCGAAGTGTGCTATGTCACGGCGACTTATGGCGTTGAGGATTCCCCTATCCGTGCAATTATTGCAAAAGAATGAAATTGCGTCTTCCTCGCGATAGTCCTTGACCTTGTTCATGACAAGGAGGAATCTGGCCCAATAGTGGTGTACTGTCTCCTAGGGTTCTTGTCTAATGTGGGAAAGATCGCTTATATCTGGGTGGGTGAGTGGATTTAAGTCCGAACCTTGACCCGATTTGAGACACAGGGGGGAGGAGTTTCCGATCTTGGAAGTTCGGGCTCCGGGATGTTGCCCAATAGGTCTGGCCCACTGCCTGATTCTAGGTTCAAGGTTTGGGCCATGTCCTCCCGTAGATGGGTATCCGACTCGGAGAGCTCAGGAATCCGGACATAGTTTGTCCTCAAGATAGAGGAAGAATCGCTGCATTGCTCCTCCACCACCGCTATCTGATGGGTGACCGGCGGGGAGTTGATCTCCCTTTGGTCGGGCTTAAGCCCGATCTGATCATAGTTCGTAGCGACTCCCAAGGCAGCGATGCGATCCAAGAGCTCATTCAAGGAAGAGAGCTCCATTGGATCCAACTGCTCGGTAATTCGAGCCGGCGTGGAGGCTGTTTTCGATGACCGAGAAGTCATCGTCGGTAGCGTGACGAGCAAGCGGTCATGACGAAACCGCCTAGTTAGAGGGTTTGGCCTACAGCCAGGGCTCCCCCAGAGGTGATGTTGTCCTTGACAACGAGACGAGCCATCCAGCCCTACGATGACGGCACAGTGGAACTCTCAATGAAAGCACCAATGTCGGTGTCAAAACCGGTGGATCTCGGGTAGGGGGTCCCGAACTGTGCGTCTAAGGCGGATGGTAACAGGAGGCGGGGGACACGATGTTTAGCCAGGTTCGGGCCCTCTCGATGGAGGTAATACCCTATTTCCTGCTTGATTGATCTTGATGATATGAGTATTACAAGAGTTGATCTACCACGAGATCGTAGAGGCTAAACCCTAGAAGCTAGCCTATGGTATGATTGTTGTTGTCCTACGGACTAAACCCTCCGGTTTATATAGATACCAGAGGGGGCTAGGGTTACATAGAGTCGGTTACAAGGGAGGAGATCTACATATCCGTATTGCCAAGCTTGCCTTCCACGCCAAGAAGAGTCCCATCCGGATACGGGACGAAGTCTTCAATCTCGTATCTTCATAGTCCAACAGTCCGGCCAAAGGATATAGTCCGGCTGTCCGAGGACCCCCTAATCCAGGACTCCTTCACCCACCATGGAGCGACGTCTGCATGAAATTTTATTGCCACGCAAGGCTCGTCTCTTTTGCTCTACATGTTCAGTTCCATTGTGTACAATCACTAACATGCATAGGAATAAAACATAGTGAGATTATGTAAGGAGTGCATGCACAAATCCAGAGTGATGGTAGCAAACTGTGGATACACCCAAAACCAATGATAGCAGGCAGATAATAGCTTTAGTTAAAAAATACAGATAATGGCTCCTTTAATGTTTGTTTGCACCCAACATGAAACTCATAGTAGACACCCGAGATTAACCAGATAGTAGACAGATAGTACTGATTGCTACCCCAATATGTACCCCACAACCATTTAAAAATTCAAGTTTTAGCATAAGTTTGGACCTGACTCAGAGTCTAATAGGTGAACACGATGATAAAGTAGCATGTCATCATATTAAGCGATGCATAACATAAGCAGACACGGAAGAGTGCGACCTCTCTTGCGGACCCGCGTAGTCCTCAAGGTCATCTGCTCAGTTAGTGATGGTAATGTAGTTGTCGTGGCTGCCGGCGGCGGGGAAGAAGATTTGAGGCGGCGAAATACAGTCTGGAGAGCGGATCCCTGCTGTGGTGAACCCTTCCGTCGTTGGAGCAGCTGAGCTGGGGTGGAACACAACACTGCAGGAGCAGGACAAACCACACAAGGTTTTCTTTGACACATATCTGTAACAGAAGTAATTGTGTAAGGGCTTGTTTGAATTTGAGGATTCTAACAATGCAGGGATAGGAAATAGAGAGGAAGAGGATAGGAATGCACGTGCAAAACAGAGAATTTAAAAACACAGGATTCCTGCCAATCTGGGTGTTTGGTTCACAAGAATTGGAAGAACACATGATGCAAACAAGCATGGTGAGATTAAGTCAAGCCACAAGAAAATGTACGGTTATAATGCTATTATGCTACTATCTCTTAGTCTTGTGCTTGATGAATAGGAATTTGAAAAGGAGGACAAGTGGAAATTAAAATTCCTACGGTTTTTCTTTCAAGGAGACACTAAAGGAACAAATCCTACAGTTTTCCTTTGCTCCATTCCTTTGCACCAAATTCATGAAAAGTAGTACCATAGGAAACTTTCCAATTCCTATGTTTTTCATTCACTTTTCCTTTCAAGCACTGGCGATTCTAGTAGGCAGGCTTGAGCAAGGAAAAGCCTACACTAAAAACATGTTTTTGTGCTACTTCTATTACTTTGGACCCAGGCCACTGCCCTACTAACTCAGCTCCCAGGGCCATCGACAAATGCACAGCTCAAATGCACAGAGATAAATAATGATGGCGTTCAAGAGAGTCCATCACGGATAGCTAAGTTGCCTGGTACCTCACAGCTTGTCATATAGTAGGATAAAATAATCGTATTTCCCGTTACTCCGTGTGCTCAGTGGACAATAGATATATAAGATGTAGAGTAAAAAAGAGATGCAACAAGTTTACAACCACTTTGGTGAAGCCATGTCGATCACAGCGTGATTGGGTTGGCCGATGAGGATGCTCCGGCTGACTTGGCTGTTGGAGGAGGGGAAGAAGATCTTAGGCGTATGGAGATGGAGCCCGAGGTATCGCCTCGGCTGTTCGGAGGGTTTAAATCGTTGGAGCAGCTCCGGTGAGTTGTGCAACGCCGAGGCTGAAGCATGACAAGAGAGACAAGGTTAACCTGAGTGGAATTCTAATAGCATCTCCAATAGATGACGTAAAATACATAACCACAAAGTGCTAGATGTAAAATACATCAGCCGCTCATCTCTGAACTTAACTGTCGAAACTGAATTTAACTGTCGAAACTGAACTTAACTGTCGAAACTGAATTTTGCTGTCGAAACTGAATTTTACTATCAAAACTGAACGCACTAGAGGTGAGGCTACACATCAGTCGACTGACTTTTTCATCTCTGGCCAGTCGATTTTGCAGCCGTTGGATACGAAATCAAGGGCCTGCAGTTCATCTTCAACCTCCACCCCTCTGAGCTGCCAGCCACCACCGGCCAAACAGCTGCCCCCGCTGCCCGCGGCCGGTGGTGCACCGCCCCGCCTGCCCCGAAAACACTCCCCACTGTCGGTCCGCCGCCGCCCCGGCCATCCCTCTAGGCCCCCAGTGCCGAGATTTTTCTCCGGTGATCCCCGCGCCACCGCCCCACCACCACCGGCGACCACCGCCCCCACCCTGAACCCTAAGATAGATAGTGGCGTACCTCTCCGGCGAGCCTGCCTCCCCGCTGCGGCTGGTTCTTCCTTAACTCCGGTGAGCCCCCCCCCCACTCCCTGAAAATCGACTGACCCAAAAGTCAATTCAGTCGGCTGAAGTGTAGCTAAATTGGAGCAGCATCTCAAGCAAGAGGAGCAGCACGAGCAAGAGCAAGATCAAGAGCAGACAAGGCATGGGACTGAGAGCAAGAGCAGAGCACCAGCGCGAGTGAGAGCTAAAGCAGCAACCGCTCCTACTGATGTGGACGTCGCCGCCGAGGGAGCGACGTCGTGGAGGAAGTGGCCGGCGACGCCGCCGTGGATGGAGCCGCGTCATGTCGGCTCGGGACCGAGCGCCGGGAGCACCGTGAGATCGAATCAAGAAGAAAATGCGGCGATTAGTGTACAACCTCTTTGGTGGCGCCGATTAGGCCGCAGCTTCATCCGAGGAAACGGTGATGATGATGCTCTTACGGTGGTATAGGTGAAGACGACGGTGTGGGAATGGAGGTGGTGCGAAAGATGAGGGGAACATCGGGGCAGCTCCTTGGAGGTGGAGGACGGGGTGACTGAACCGGCGGGACGGCCAGAGCAACGACGGATCCTTATCTGGTACGGTGGATGAGGGACATTGAGGTGTTGCTGTGGACGACGTCGTCGGGGAAGAGGCTCCAGCTGGGTGGCGGACGGAGGAGGGTGTGGGGCTTTGCGGGTTTTCCCGGCCTCGGTGTACGAATGGGTGGACAGATGGGATGGGAGTGGGGAACCATGGCTTAGGGACGCGCTTGTCCGAAATGTGGGGTAAGTTACGAAAGTACCCCCACCGATTTGAGGCGGTTCTTTCGGTTCAGGGGTATCACGGGCATTTCGCGTGTCAGGATTTCACAGGAGGTGGGAGTTTTCGCGCGCGTTGTAATTTTGGAATAGCAAGGCGCGGGTTGAGATGGAGGGTGTTGTCGGAGCACAACGAGACAAAGATATATCGTAAATATTTCGGGCTAACAAGGCGCGGGTTGAAATTTCCGAACAAGCCTAACGCGTACTGTACCAAATCAATTCGCACTACAAATGTCATTCAAAACTTTGAATTCATATTATGTTCGATTAAAATATTTCGCTACGTGTATAATGCATGCAACCTACTACTCAAATGAACGTTTTAGTGCACTCCAAACGTATATACCACCGCTTCAATATGAACTAAATTTGAATTCTTTTCTCTATTTGAATAAGATCTACAATAATGATTGTTGTGAAGTCAAAGCATTTGAATTCGTTTATCTGTTTTAATAAGATCTACAATCATCATTATTGTCAAATTCAACCATCGTTTGTGTATTATCTTCACAGCACACCACATGATTAGTCTCGAGTTACATATGAACTATGTGTACTATATGAACTTGAACTTAATTTTTTGAATCCACTTTATGTTGGTTTCAAATCATAGCACATTTCAAGGTCTAGCTAGATCTTCATAATCTAAACCATGTCTCATATGTATAATGTGTTTATCACTTTATGTATGGTGCCCCGCCCCCTACGCTTACAAGTATTCAGATGTGAGTTGCAAACACCACACATTATCACAAATTCAAATAAAATGTGAGAATGTTCGATATATAGTATTGTTTAGATTGTTCGATATTTAGTTGTAAGCTGCAAACGCCACACATTATCACAAATTCAAATAAAATGTGAGATTGTTCGATGTATAGTATGGTTTAGATTGTTCGACATTTAGCTGTGAGTTGCAAACGCCATGCATTATCACATTATGTTATAACATGTGCAAAACCACAACACGCGTATCACCGCTATATTCATGCATGCATATGTTTAAAACACTATGATCTCCTATTCAAATATATGAATCCACTTTCATATCAAATTATGATCTTTGTTAGTCTCTTACACCCACACAGTCCTCTAACCTTTGTAGCTACCACTAACTTTCTCTCGTGCATGCACACGCCTCCTCGCCCTCCCTCCCTCGGCATTCTATCCATCACAAGACATTCATTTTTTTTTTTTATTTAGGTAGTTCTTCCACAGTCTCCACAACTCCTTTCCGACACACACCGGTCGATAAACCTCTCCAGCGATGTCTGCCTACAACATACACACGCACCTTCAATCTCCTCCTTTAGGTGTCCTTGCCTCGTGTCTCTCATACGGTCCCACACACGTGTAAACTCTCGCCCCTCTTTTCATCGATCTCACGACCGCACACTCGTCCCCCTATCTAGCTAGTAGCTGGGCCTCTCGCACCACCTCCTAGCTCCATTATCTCTGTCTATCCGTCTCGCTGGGCCTTATTTGCCTCTAACAAATGGACGTACACCGACCGATCTCCCGCTATACATATAGCTAGCTAGGTCCTTATAACCCGGTTTTCCCCACGCGTCGATCGATCTACCTCATTAGTTATGTCTCTCCCTTCCTCCGACAAACAACAATTGATCTACCGATCTAGTTAGATTTGCTTACCAAACACATGGTTCCCCTTCATCATCCATGGATGCATCCCGACAGACCTATCACGCAGAGGCACACACAGAAACCCATCCCCATTCTTATTGATAATATTGCAGTTCCACCCTCAGTTTGTCTAGTAGGCCTCTCCCACCATCTTCGAGAAGCAACTCGATCACCCATCCAGCACTCTACCCCTCTCCCTCCCTCTCTCTCTCCTCTCTCTCTCTCTCTCTGTCCCATCCTATTTCACATCCTTTAGTTATGTATGGATGTCGACCGATCTCCCTCAAGACATAGCTACCTCTATAGTTAGGCCTCTGCCTACCCCTCCCCCACCCCTCCCCCCACACACACCAATACATCGAGCGCTCTAGCCATGTCTCCTTGCCACACACAAACTTGACATGTGCCCTCTGACGTTCCGGTAGGTCAGTCGCCCTATATCTTTGACTTGCACACACACACAATTTCGATGGCTCTCTTCATCGATCTCGCACCCACCCACTTGATCCTCTCTTCGACTCTATTGATATCTATGATCCCTCCCTCTCTTCTCGTGGATCACCCGGCCCTCTATATATGATATGGATAGGCCTCCATTTCACACACATTGCATGCAAAATTTTGTTTGAGATGTCATCGACACATATTCCCACAAATACATTCACGAAATCAACCTCCCCCCAAAACAAAAAACACTCATGAACACACAAGCCATTTGTCTAGGTTTGTATCTCTCGCACACACCCACGTAGGTGGGGGACGTGCACGAAGAGAAGAGGTGCACGCATGGTGCACGTACCCCCGTCTCTTTCCCAACCACACCCGCGCGGGTACATGGTGGAGCTCATTTCTGTACGAAAAGGCAGCCCATGTGGTAATTTGACATGTGTACTGGTTGTCCACTAGATGGAGGGAGGATCGTCTACCACGGGTGAACAAACAAATTGCGACTTGATGCGTTATGTTAAAAAAGAGGCAAACCATGTGGGGCCTACCTTAGAGGCAAGGCTCTATACACTTGAGTACTTTTGATGTGCCCCGTCAAGCTGGCGTAACGAGGAGAAGCTTGCTTAGTACACGTCTCCCGCCCAGGCGCGGTGGCTCGCAGGATGAGGTGAAGCTTGCTTACTAGTAGTAGTAATGTACGCCTCACGCCCGCCTCCTCGCCCACGCTGCTGTGGCTCGCAGGACGAGGAGAAAATTTTACTACTCCTCCGCTTACTCCTCGTCCCTACTACCTTGGTTAGAGAGATTATCATATTGTTTGGAATATATATGTCCTTTAGTAGATTTCAATATGAACTACTAGTACATACTCCAAACACTGATGTATATAGACGTATTTTAGAGTGTAGATTCACTCATTTTGCTCCGTATGTAGTCCATATTGAGGCCCTGTTTTGTTCATAAGTCCTAGGACTTTTTCTAGTCCCGACTAAAAAGTCCCTACTCCTTAAAAAGTCCCTCCCTATTTGTTTTCAGGGACTAAAAAGTCCCTAGTCCCACCCTAGAGGTTATTGAATGACCATGTTACCCCCAGTATACAGAAAAATAACAACCAAACAACACCACGGGGCGGCGGGGCAATGGGTGCAGGGAGGGGCATTGTTGGAAAAGTCCCAAAAAAGACTCTCCTTGAGTGTCTTCTTCACTAAGTCCCAAAAAGCAAGTTTTAGTCCCTAGTAGTCCCTCCTGTTTGGTTAAAAAGTCTCTAAGAGGGACTTTTTCTAGTCCCTACACTAAAAAGTCCGTCGAAACACAAACACCCCCTGCATAAAGTTGAGTCACTTATTTGGAACAGAGGGAGTACATATTTTCTATGATCTGTCAATCATTGAGATGCAATAGCATGCATGTTAGTCTCCTTTGTATTTGATGAAATGTTACAACGGGCAACCTTGGACGCAAGATACATGTAATGGTTTGGAAGCTTCATAGCATTGTACTATCTCGCTGATAAATGACAGTACGTACTATACTAGTACTTCCTTCGTTCCTAAATATAAGTCTTTGTAGAGATTTCACCATGTACCACATACGAATATATATAGATGCATTTTAAGTGTAGATTCGTTCATTTTGTTCCGTATGTAGTCCACCTAGTGGAATCTCTACAAAGACCTATATTTAGGAACGGAGGGAGTACTATGTAAAGAGTTAGGTGTCGCACGGTGTCCAGAAAATATGGTGATAGTGTGAGGTGGGCCATGTAATCACTGAGCCTGCGTGTTTTCACTGCTCTTGCACTCCTCCGCCGTAAGAATGGAGAAAATTGTAATCTAGTAGTACCTACTTTTGCCGAAAGCGTGGGACATCCAGCAGTCCTACCACCTCAGTAATAATGACCAATGAGCCGTCAAATCACATAGACCCAAAGAAGAAGTTGGACGGACGAAGCAACCATCACTCTTGAATCCGCTTCTCCCTTCAACGCAGGTGCCGTGAGAGGTCGCGTCCGCTCTGCCCGCATGAATGCGGCACTGCTTACGTGGAGCGGCGCCGACTGCCAAGGGAAGCACGCGCGGGCGATGGAGGGGCTTTGGGTGGGCCAGGCTGGTCAGGAGCGGCATTGCAGCTGTCCGTCTATCCCTACCGGATGCCCGGAAACGTGAGGATGCACCGACTCTCGCGGCTAAAATCGTACACTACACACCATCTCTTTGTAGGAGTGGGTCGATCTGTCGCTCTCTCTAACACACACATGCTGTTAAACACACACACACAGACGCACACGCACACACAGGTTCATAGAATAGGAAAATCGTGTGAGTCCGAAGCCATAGGAAGTGAGATACAAATGGAGTACGTACAAGAAGTGAAGAGGTGACGAATATTCCATCAAACCTGGACTGAGGAGTAGTACTCCCTCCGTCTAGGTGTTAAGTCATCTTACGAAAATCAGATATTCCCAAAATGTTTAGGCGTCGTCCATTAACTTCGCATCTCAATCCCCTCCTGGCCTCGTTGCTAGCGAGCGTTGTCACTTAGGGAGCATTTGGATCCTTAGCAAGAACATCTTATAGCATAGTCGGGCAAGGTTAGGCGTTTGGAACTGTTAAAATATGTTAGCTTTTGTGGGCCAGCTAGCTTGGGTGGGCTAGAAAAACCTTGCTAGCTCAGGAGAGCCAGATCGGCTCGCTTCCGACGGCAAACTTCGCGTAGTAGTAACATAGACTAGTAACATATGCATGTTACTAGTCCAAGTTACTCACCACTATGACCAACCTAAGCAATGTAACCAAACGCTCCTTACTCTGCCTTGTTATCTCCCCCGGAAACCCAATGCATGGAGCGCAACTACGCATTGATCAGTCAAGAAATCAAAATCGGCTTGCATGCGAGTTAATACGTGGCCCTGCATGGTAGCTAAAATGGCATTTTTTGGATTAATTGTTGCGTTTAGAGATAGAAATCAGGGCTTTGATTGGAGGAATGACCGGTCAAGTTTCTCCTTCTCCTCCAATCTACTTGCACCTTGGTCCCGCTGCACCTTCTAGCATGACTTATTACACCTAGACGGAGGGAGTCGTATGAGATACGGTGGCACACTGACTTAGGTCGAATACAAGTGCCCAAAATTGTGTGCATGTTATAATAAGGATTCACTTAAAATAGTACGTGAGCGAACAGAGGGATCAATTGGAAGCAGTAGCGAGATGTGTGAGGTAAGATACACCGCTGGCGCTTTTAATTTTTCTTATTAATTTGTTTGTTTCACCCTCTGACTGGTGGGACCCAACATACTACATGGAGAGAGGTAAGGTGACTAAGGCTGCATTATTTCTGCACCACTGTGGACAGCCTTACCACCAAAGCCACATGGCACGATTATGATTTAAATCCCAATGACCCCCACACAAAAAACACGGCATGCTTGTCACACGAATGCAGGAATGTATAAAAGGTTATTTTCCTTTCGCTGAACATAACGGGAGGGTTGTGTAGCTGGTTAGCCCGTTCACTCACCAAACTTGAGGTCTCGGGTTCGATAACTACACTTGAGCATAATTCATGCCAGGAGGATTCTTTGACTGCTCAAAATGGATGGATACGGAGCTATACGATCAGCTACAGCCTCGACGCTTGTTTTCCAGGGTTTGCACTCTTCACACTCTCTCCAGTATATATATACACGCTGGAGCCTCAGTGCTTGTAGTTGCTCTCTTCACACTCTCTCACCCTCTCCAGATCTAAACAAGATTTCGCTGGCCTCTCTCTCTCCCCTCACCGCTGGTCTGCTTGTAGTTGCTCTCTTCACACTCTCTCACCCTCTCCAGATCTAAACAAGACTTCGTTGGTCTCTCTCTCTCCCCTCACTGCTAGTCAAAGAGTCGGCAGGATCCGTCAGCCGGGAAGGGAAGGAGGCTTAACATTGTCGCCGTCGGCGAGGGAGGGAATCCACTACCGGCGCAGCTGTTCACTTTCACCCAGCGGTGGTGTGGGAGGGCCTCCGACCCCTTATTCTTCGCCGCCGTACATAGTGTGGGCCGAACGGCCTCCGGCCGCCCACCGAACCACACCCCAAGAACCTTAAGGTATAATTTGCTTATTCCACATGCATTTCTCTAGCTGCATGTGGGCTTTTTCCGCTTCTACACTCGAATCTAGGTGTTGGATCAAACAGGAAAGTAGTGGGGAAAGTTGTATACCATGAATCTAGGACGTAGTTCAAAGAGGAAAGGAATGGGGGAAAGTAGTGGGAAAAGTTATATAGCATAAATCTAGGACGTGGGGAAAGTTGTATCGCATGAATCTGAGACGTGGTTCCAAGAGGAAAGGAATGGGGGAAAGTAGTGGGGAAAGTTGTATAGCATAAATCTAGGACGTGGTTCAAAGAGGAAAGGAAGGGGGGAAAGTACTAGTACAAACTGGCTATCCAACACCTACATTGGTCGAAAAGGGAAAACAATGACAAACGCAGTACACACATCTGTAACGAACTGATCTTTTGTTTTGGGGGGACAAGGCTGTAGAGTTTGAGCAGGACTAGATTTGCTGCGCTCACATAGGGAAAGGTGTCTAAAGATAACAAAACTGGGACCAACACAAATATGCTCCTTGGTTGTTTGTTCTTTGTTGCAACAGACTATGCATCACCCCAGTACATCGGTAGATGCACATGGTGCTGGTGCGTCGACTGTCCCGTGCAACTCTTTAGCTGTTGTTAATCTAAGGCCCTGTTTGGTTAAAAATCCCTAGTCCCTACCTGCTTGGTTCCAGGGACTAAACATGGACTAGAGGTTATTAAATGACATGCTAAAAGACCATGTTACCCCTAGTAATGAACTAATAGAGACAAGGTGCGATGCGTGGCAGGGGCAAGTGTTGGAAAAAGTCCAAAAAAGACTCTCCCTCAGGGTCTTCTTTCTTTAGTCCCAAATGCCCACTTTTAGTCCCTAAAAGTCCCTCCTGTTTGGTTTAGATGGGACTGACACGGAGTTTTTTAGTCCCTCCACCAAAATGTCCCTGTGAACAATCACCCTCTAATAATGCCACTTGAAAATTGATGCAATGCCACAGTTAAAAGCAAATTACATGTTTAACGAATTTTATTGTTAATATAATCTCTGTGTTAACATTTATAAATGCCACCGTTTGAGAAATGCTACTGTCTTGCTTTCTTTCCCATTTAGATAAGGTAGATGCTTCTTTTTGTTGGCTTCTGTGTCATCCACCGTTATTAACCACTAGTTGTTTCCTTTGCACCTCTGTGTAAACAGGGTTATCTACTTCACCTCGTTGCCAGTGTGACCTTTTGTTGCACTGCACAAAACACTTTTGTTTTAAGAGTGTTTTGTGCAGTTCAACCAAAATTTCACATCGACAATGTTGCTTGATTGCTTGATCTTAGTGGAACTGCACAAGAGGAGATCTTACTTCCTATCTGTGTTGGCAAATTTGGCTCAGATCTTCTTCTTGTGAGTTGTTTGAATTCCGCGTCATGAGAGGTCAGTACTAGCCTTCTTTCACATGATTCTGCAGTGTGCTTTCATATGTTGTGCTACTTGTACGGTAATGTTGCTTGATTTTAGTGAACTGCACAAATGGAGACAAGACTTCCAATCTGTATGTGCACCGTAATATCCCATTGAGGTAAGATAAGGATATTTCACAACTGTTGGCCCGTATTTTGCCACTTTCATCAAAAAATTAATGTCATTGTTTAGTGCTATACTTGTGCAACCTAATCGACATGCCAAATCTTACATTGAAGGCGAAGCTTGTCTGTTATTGAACCAAGTGATGAAGGGGAAGAACAAGCGGAAGAAAAATAAAAATCAATTCCCGGTGCTCTAATGAAGCACTGGAACTGTGATGATACAAGTAATGATATAGTTTTGCATCTTAATTTATTGTTATGGCTGGAACGAGCAATTGTTTTGCCACTGATTTGATGCCACTCTTAATGTAATACGTAATTATCTCTACTTGTGCAAACATGGATCTTCTTTGAAGATACCATATATTTTAGTGGAACTGCACAAGAAGATGTTGGAAACATTAAACTAATCGAGGAGTATATAGTAAGCATGGCCACCACAGTAGATATCAATAGATGGTTCCCGAGAAGTGCTTCATCTGTATGCTGTACACAATAAGCCTCCTGACAAAGGTTGGTACTCGTCCACTGATTTCATCCATATGATTGAGCTTTGTCATCTCTATTGGTGTTGTGCTACTGTTTAGATACTGTGATCAAAAAGTGGTATTGTCCTTGAGAATTGCTTCATCTGTGCTATTTTAAATATTTCCTTTCATTTTTTTCGAGCAAACAGGGATGCTAGCATTTAGTTGTCCTCTTGTCTTTGCACAACAGGATCATCCTCCTCTGAAGAATAATATGGAGTACATGAGGTGACTAGTTCCGATTATGCCAGGATGAAGAAGCTCTGTCTATCTTCTCATCAGAAGAGCAGTTGAAGGATGGTTACATTACCCCCCACAAGACCAAACTAACTTCAGCTCAGAAGGACTGACAAATCTCCATTTTCTTCTTTGTGATGCGCGAGTACAATGTTGTTCTAGGATTCTTTCCGGTGAGTTCCATTTTTCTAAAAGTGTGCTCTACATGGACCATGTAGGTGCCTGTTTAAACTGTCAATTCATAGTACAGTTTGCTTTATACTAACCACTTTTTTTGTATTTGTGCAAACAGGGGTGCTTAGCTTGATTTCAATGGGAACTGCACAAAAATGTTCATGAATACATCAAATCATTCATTTCCACCACAAGAAAGGAGGTGCCGAGCGAATTTGGTTGATTTTGGTGGAACTGCACAAGAAGAACAACTAGTTTATTTAGCACGAGGTGCCATGTCAATGTCCGAACTGATGGCAAACCCTGCCCATTCCACAATTGTAGGCATTTGCTATTTTGGAATGGGACAACCTTGTCAAATTTTGCTCATTGATTTTAGCAAGAGGACATGCGTTTGATATTTTTGAATGGGATGCCCTTTGCTATCAGTAGCGTCGATCCATTTTTTCTTTATTCTTTAGTTGGAAGTAAATATTGACTCTGACATGTGAATCGCTGAGATGCATAATCATCAATTGTTTTGAATGTTCTCTATGAATTGCCAGGCTTGTGTGTTTGATTGCAATGTACAGGAACGCTAAAAAGCTGCTCAAACTCTTTGTACTCATACATTCCTTTTACCGCACATTGTGAAAGTGCATACTTTTTTCTATAAGATTGGTCAAAGTAGAGATACTTTGGCTGCAGAATAAACTTGTATGCAAACTAGAAAGGACCGGAGGGAGTACATGTGAAACTGCTGCAAACGAGGTGATCACCCTAGGAATAATGCAAGTACGTATTGTTTTGCATGTTCATCCAATGCCAGTGATACAAGAATTCGAACTAATCGAAATAAATTCATTCATACACGGTCGGATTTCATATAAACATGCCAAATTTCATTACATTTCATACATTCTTAAACTAAAAGGGTGCCTTTGGATGTATAATTAATTAACCGAAGCTACCCACTGTGTCCTAATGAGCTGAACAGAAGCTTGGTGATTTAATCATGAGTGCAGTTAAGAATCGACATGTGGCCCGATTGCCTATTGGGCCCACGTGTCGCCACCAATCGCATCAAAGAAGCTAAGTAGAAGCATCGTCCTTCTCCAACATAGCTCTCCAACTCCACGTCGCTGCCAAGAAGCTAACCGGCCGTCAGTGGTCAACCCGCCTAGCTTGTCATAGCGATTAGGGAAACTAGGAGCCCAATGATCAGGATCCCCACATGACAAACACCTTTCTTCTTGTCATTCTTCTTCTGAAGTTCGTTTGTTGCACAGCCTTGTTCTTCCCATCAAACTTTGCTTTACCATAAAACTTGCCCTTGTTCTTGAACTTGTGAGGCTGGAAGTTCTTCTTCTGTACCAGATTGGCACTAGATCATCCCTCAATTCCTCGAGCATGTGTGTCCTTTGCTCTCGCCTTTTCTTCCACATCAAGAGTGCCAATGAGATCCACGAAGGAGGAAGCTTAGTGATGATACCTCCGGCAAGAAACTTGTCCGATAGCATACAAATGAAGTGCTCAAGTTCTCTAGCAAATGACTGTATCTCACGAGCTTGCTCAACCACGGAGCGCTCTTCAATCATCTTGTAATCATAGAATTGTTCCATGATGTACAACTCAGTGCCAGAAACAGGAGGGTAGCAGCGGTGGCCTTACTTGGACCCGAGCGGCAGCGACCTACCGTGTTCTACTCTTCCTCGTTTTCTGTGTGGCGCGGCCTTGTTGGCAGTGGGGCGGGGCCTCGGCGGAGCCAGCGATGTCCTCTGTCTCATTGCCGGCGGGCGGAGCCTCAGCGGACGAGGGAAATCCTCCCCCTCGTTGCCGGCAGGGTGGGGCCTAGGCAGAGCCGGCGGTGTCCTCTGCCTCGTTGTTGGCGCCACGGGGCCTCAGCGGAGCAGGGCCTCGTCGACACCAGCGGAGCGGGGACTCGTCGGAGCCGGCATTGTCCTCTGCCTCATCCTCGGTCTCACCAAACAGCGCATCACCCACTTCATCGCCCTCTTTGTAGGCGGCCGCAACCTCCGCCACCCGCATGCGGTACCGCCAGCGCTCGAGGCGGCCCTCACAGGCGGAGCGGTACGAGTCGAGCAACGCCTCCTCCTCCGTCCACTCTGCGGTGATCTGCTCCTCCGCCTGCAGGTGCTCCTGGAGGAGATGGTGGTTGTAGGCGGCATCGTCCTGCACCTCCCGGAACTGCTCCTCACGCTTCTGCCTCACCGTGTCCATATATTGGGCACGGGCCTCGCCGGTGGTCATGGTGCAATGCACTGGCGAGGATGGCGCGGAGGTGGGGGTTGGCGCCGGATCGTCGACTACCATGTTCTCCATTGGGACGTCGTCGTCCTCCGGCTGCCTGCCGGCCAGCCAGTCGGAAGCAATGGCTGCCATCTCCTTGTGGTCCATTGTCCACCCGTCCCGAAGAGCGCTGGAGCGTGAGGAAGCCCTGGTGGGCAGTAGTGGTGTGGACAGGAGAAAGGGAACGAATGCGGTTGACTGCGGCTATGGCCGGCGCAACAGTTTATATAGCAATGGTGGGCGGCGAAGGGACGAACGTGTGGCGCCGGAGTAACCGCCTCGACAACCGTGTATCATTAATGTGGGCGGCAGAAGGACGGACGGAAGGCACTTGTGTCGTTTGAAGGCGGAGCAATCGGCTGCACTGGGAAGCGGGGCGGGCGGCGCTGACCGTTTCAGGCGGAAAGCGCGTGCGGGCGAGGGAGGCAGCCTGGGTGGGCCAGGGCAGTCAGACTCGTGCTTGGCAGCGGGTCGGTCCAGCAGCCGGACATGCTGGCTCGCCAGCTAGCTCTCCGAGCTGAGCAACGACAATCAGACGATGGACATAGCTTCCGACCAGGAGCCGGCGCCACTGTCCAAGCCGGTTCATGCCGTGTTCACCATAGAGCAGGTGTGGCGCGCCCGACGCCTCTAATGGCGGAAGAGCTACCAGCGCAGGAGGACCTGTGCTGCAACCTCCGTCTCAACAAGCACCGGTGAACAAGCGAACGACAATGCCGTCGCGTACATGTGGCCCTATGATCCTGGCTTCCCGAATGAGCAGCGGACGCTGTATCAGACCATCCGTAGGGCCCGCGAGGCCCTCTCCGTCGTCCTTCGAGTTGTTGCGCTCGCCATGGCGCCGCCGTCTCGTGTTATCAACATGGTCAACGGACATGACGATGAGGAGATGACTTTACTTGGAAAGGATGACAGCGGGGACCCACCAGGGCCATAGCCGCACGTACGCAAGTGCCTCCTTATTAGTATATAAAACTATATATTTTTGCTTCCTCCTGGTTTCTTGACATCACGGTCCCACACCATTGTGGACCTATGTAGTCAATAAACGAGAGAATTGCACAAGAAGCGGCCGACAGCTGGGACTAAGCAGCTCGAGCAGTATTTGTGTTTTTGAGGTGTGAGCACTGCAGAGTTTTTCTTGAGCGATGTTTAGGCCAGATATTAATTTTTCTCCTCTGAACAACAACGAAAACATCGCTGCAGGTATTAACTGGGCGGGCTGTGGCCCGTCTAGCCCAGGCCAGATATCCAGCCCAGATATTAATTTTTTTCAAGATAAAAATGGCTAGCCCAGCTACACTTTCTTTAGGAATACCTAGGCAAGGTCAAGTTGTTATTCTCCACCCGGCTGGGCTGCAAATCTTTCCTAGGAGGGATGCATTAGGCTTAACAAGAAAATGGGCTTTAAGAAATAATAAATGGGATGTAATTATAAAAACTGGGCAGTAACTATAAAAAATGCACCAAACACGTAATTACTTTAAAAAAATATTATTTTTGGATATTGAAAATTTTAATTTCATTAATTGTTGTGAGCGCAATGTTTCGTTGGATTTTTACGTAATATAAATTTATATTGAAATTTGATTTAATCTGACTAGAAATTTTGGGATAAAACTATTTCAGATCCCATCAAAATGTGGGAAATTTTATTGAATCCTGTTTTGAACGGTTAGTTGAAATGGGCTGTACTTTTAACAAACTGTAAATGGGCTATAGTAAATTCCATTAGAATTCAAAAATTGGCTGCACATTCTTACAAATCTCAAATGGGCTATAAGTTCTCTGCCACACACTTGTGGCCTTACTAAGTTGATGCGTCTCCTAAAAAAAGAGAGTTGACGCGTATGCAAGGCTTTGTCAACTTATAGTCAACACACGGTTCTAGCAGCAGTGGCTGTTGGATGTCCATCCAACGGATGCCGTGCTTCTTATTCAATCTTGAATATTCTAGCTTCACCCGCCTAAAAAATGATTCCTCCCCGACATCCGGGCGCACTGCTTCGAAGCTGACACAGGGCCTACTAAGTTGATGCGTACCAAGGGCTTTGTCAACTTAGTCAATATAAACGATTCTAGCTGCAGTGACCGTACGTTGTCCATCCAACGGCCATCGTGCTTCCACAACCTCTGGTCTTCTTGCTCCAGCCTCCCAAAGCAGCGCCGGTCGTGCCGCCTGCTCCTGCCTCCCGTGGCCGGCTGTGCTGCCGCGGAGGCCTCACTGCCCCCTACTACTCCCACCGCTGGCCAGACCATCCCTCCACTCACCCACACCCCCTATTATTCTGCGGTGACGGAAGCCTCACACCGCAGCCGAACCAGTGAACCCTCGTACTCCTCTCTGCGTGGGTATCCACTGCTGTGTCTTCCCCGGCTCCGCGTCGTCCCGTTCCTAGGCCTCGCCATCGTCCACCGTCGTGGTGCTCTCGGCGCGGCGTGGTCAATGTGGTCAATGACCGACTTCCATCGGAAGAGTACTATACGTGGAGAGGCTGACAACTGGGTCCACGGCAGCCGCAAGGAAGTGCCTCCTTATTACGCACAAAATAATTATTCATCCACCTGACAGCGAGGACCCACTGGACGGGCCACCGTATTTCATGAAAAAAACGTTCATGGGGAGCCAACTGGCTTGATCGAAACGGAATGCATCGTCGTGTTCATCGAGGGGGGGGGGGCTTGGACGGAACAACCGACGGAAACGAGGCCTGGCGTACCGCACAACGGAGGAAACGGCCTTGTGTTCGACCGGCCACGTTCGAAACGGGATCCTGTTCATCGGGAGGGGTCTTGTGTACCGCAAAACGAAGGAAACGGACCTCCCACGGTCAAAACGGGGTCCTGTTGATCGGGAGGGGTGTGGCGTACCGCAAAACAGAGGAAACGGACTTGTGTCGGAGCGCTACGGTCGAAAAGGGGGTCCTGTTCATCGGGAGGGGTGTGGCGTCGCAAAAGCAGGACTCCACGGGATACTGTTCATCTCCACCGTCGACCCCCTCTAGCCTCCACGGGCTACTATTCATCCACCGTCGACCTCCTCCAGCCTCCACCTGCGACTGTTCATCCACGGGCTCCTGTTCATCGAGCCTCCACCGCGCGCTACTCCACCGGCTACTGTTCAACCAACCCTCTCCACACGGGCTCCTGTTCAACCACCCCCACGGGCTACTGTTCATCCAGCCCTCCACCGTCTACTGTTCATCCAGCCCTCCACGGGGTTGTCTTGTTCATCCAGCCCTCCACGGGGTCCTGTTCATCCAGCCCCAACCGGCTCTATCGATTGGGGTCCTGTTCATACAGAGGCAACACCATGGGGTTCTGTTCATCCACCCCCACCGGGAACTGTTCATCCAAACCCCCCAGCAACATTCACTGTTCATCCAGAGGCAGCATCAATCGGCTTCCGTTAGCAGCAATAGCGAAGGAATCGCTTGATCGGGTTCAGTTAACAACCATCGATCGACCGCTCTGGTTCAGTAACGCGTAGACTGCAGTGCAATCGCTCGGGTTCAGTTAGAGCACAATGCCTCACACCCACGCGCGTGCGTGTACGAGAGAAACACACAAACCTTCGGTGCATCGCTTGGCCCCGACCACCCACCGTAACCAGGAGCACCCTGATATTTTCCTCGCCCTCGCTTCTACCACGGTTTTTTCCGTCATGGACGGCCCAAATAATGTCATGCAACTGCGTCTCTGGCCCACCCAGGACGAAAAGCCCATTTTCTGTCATGATTTGTTGTCATAGAAGTAGGAGCCCACCACATCTATGATGATACCGGGTTTTGTCACAATTATCGTCATAGAAGTGTCATAAGTATGACATAATTTTTTTGTTCGGCCCAAAATGTCACAGATGTGTCTTTTTTTGTAGTGCATGCATCTAGTGTATTAAGTTCATGCAGAAACGGAGTAATGCAATAAGAACGATGACATGATGTAGACAAGATCTATCTATGTAGAGATATACCCCATCGTTTTATCCTTAGTAGCAACGATATATACGTGTCGGTTCCCTTTTTGTCACTGGGATCAAGCACCATAAGATCGAACCCACTACAAAGCACCCCTTCCCATTGCAAGATAAATAGATCAAGTTGGCCAAACAAAACCCAAATATCAGAGAAGAAATACGAGGCTATAAGCAATCATGCATATAAGAGATCAAAGAAAATCAAATAACTTCCATGGATATAAAAAAGATAGATCTGATCATAAACTCAAAGTTCATCCGATCCCAACAAACACACCGCAAAAAGAGTTACATCATATGGATCTCCAAGAGACCATTGTATTGAGAATAAAACGAGATAGAGGAAGCCATCTAGCTACTAACTACGGACCTGAAGGCCTACAAAGAATTACTCACGCATCATCGGAGAGGCACCAATGGAAGTGGTGAACCCCTCCGTGACGGTGTCTAGATTGGATGTGGTGGTTCTGGAATCTCCGGCGGCTGGAATTGATTTTCGTCGACTCCCCTAGGTTTCTGAAATATTGGGGTATTTATAGAGCAAAGAGGCGGTCCGGGAGGCACCCGAGGTGGGCACAACCCACCAGGGCGTGCCTGGGCCTCCAGGCGCGCCATGGTGGGTTGTGCTCTCCTCGGAGCACCCCCAAGCGCTGCCTTGGCCCATTAGGTGTTTTCTGGTCCATTAAAAATCTTCGCAATGTTTTGTTGCATTTGGACTCCATTTGGTATTGATTTTCTGTGATGTAAAAAACATGCAAAAAAACAACAACTGGCACTTGGCACTATGTCAATAGGTTAGTACCAAAAAATGACATAAAATGACTATAAAATGATTATAAAACATCCTAGATTGATAATATAACAGTATGGAATAATAAAAAAATTATAGATACGTTGGAGACGTATCAGCATCCCCAAGCTTAACTCCTACTCGTCCTCGAGTAGGTAAGTGATAAAAAGAGAATTTTTGATGTGGAATGCTGCCTAACATGTCATATCATATTCTTTTCTTCATAGCATGGACATTTGGACTTTTATATTGTTCAAAGCAATAGTCTAGTTTTGACATGATAACTTAAATACTCAAGCCTATCAACAAGCAATCATGTCTTTTAAAATATCAACGCTAAAATAAGCTATCCCTAGCCCATCATGCTCAATCATTGATCCATTCATGAAACACACTCGCATATTAACTACACCCAATGCTCAAGTACGATCATAGTGACTCAAATTCAAAATGAAAATTGTATAAAGTAAAAGAAAGGCCCTTCGCATAGGGAAGTATGGATTTGTAAAGGTGCCAGAGTTCAAAGCGAAAAACTTAGAGATAAAAATATTTTGGGAGGTCTGTCCTTCCCACCAATGAAAATGACTTAGAGTTCCCAATACTTTCCATGCTAGATATATCATAGGCAGTTCCCAAACAGAAAATAAAGTTTATTCCTTTTTCCACCATACTTTCACTTTCCATGGCTAACCGTATCCACGAGTGCCTTCCATACCAACACTTTCTAAGGAATTTATTATTTGACAACATAAAGTAAATTCATTTGACATTTCGGGACTGGGCATCCCTAGTACCTTTGCCTTACTCTCGTGCAATGACAAGTGTATAAACACTCATCGTGAGAATAACACATCTAGCATGGAAAATATTAGCCACCCCTCACGCCTCATGAGCTTAAACGAACACACAAAAGAGAAGTTTATTTTGAAAATTAGAGATGGCACATATAAATTTGCTTAGAACAACAAAAGGATACCGCATATAGGTAGATATAGTGGACTCATGTGGCAAAACTGGTTTAAAGGTTTTTGGATGCACAAGTAGTGATCATACTTAGTGCAAAATGAAGGCTAGCAAAAGATTGAGAAGCGACCAACCAAGAAACGAATAATCTCATAAGCGAGCATTAAGCATAATTAACACCGAATAATGCACCACAAGTTGGATATAATTTTATTGCATAATTATTGACTTTCGTGCTTGCATAGGGAATCACAAATCTTAACACAATATTCTTACTAAAGCATAATTACTCATCAACATAACTCACATATCACATCATCATATCTCAAAACTATTACTAAGAATCAAGTTTATTTTGTCCAATGATCTTCATGAAAGTTTTTATTATATCCTTCTTGGATATCTATAACTTTGGGACTAATTTTCATATGTTGCTTTTGATAAGCTCAAACAAATATAAGTGAAGATCATGAGCATAATTTTTCTTTCTCTCAAATTAATTCAAGTGAAGCAAGAGAGAATTTCTTCAAAATTTTTACTAACTCTCAAATAAATATAAGTGAAGCAAGAGAGCATTTCTTCAAAAATACTAAAGCACACCATGCTCAAAAAGATATAAGTGAAGCACTAGAGCAAGTCCATAGCTCATAAAAATTTGAGTGAATCATAGAGAGCAATTCTAACAAGTCATGACATAATTTTGGCTCTCTCAAATAAGTGTGTCCAACAAGGAATCAAGACTTAGAACATAAAATAAAACAAGAAAAGACTCATATCATACAAGACGCCCCAAGCAAAACACATAGTATGTGACGAATGAAAATATAGTTTCGAGTAAAATACCGATGGTCATTAGAAGAAAGAGGGGATGCCACTCGGGGGCGTCCCCAAGCTTAGTTGCTTGCTCTCTTTTGGATAATAGCTTGGGATGCCGGGGCATCCCCAAGCTTAGGCTCTTCTTACTCCTTATTCCTTCATCCATCGTAAGATAACCCAAAACTTGAAAACTTCAATCACACAAAATTCAACAAAAGCCTTCGTGAGATCCGTTAGTATAAGAAAACAAATCACTACTATAAGTACTGCAGTAAACCAATTCATATTTTGTTCTTGCATTATATATAATGCATTCCAACTTTTCTATGGCAAAAACTCATCAAAGAAAACCATAGAGCCATCAAAACAAGCACACAACACAAAGAAAACAGAATCTGTCAAAAACAGAACATTCTGTAGTAATCTGGGTGTTTCGAATATTCTGTAACTCCAAAAACTCTGAAAAATTAGGAAGACATGCGAAATTTGTATAGTGATCTACTGCAAAAGGAATGGGTATTTCATCGCTCTCTGGTTAAAAATGAGAATTATTTTCCTGAGCGCAAAAGTTTCTGTTTTTTCAGCAAGATCAAACAACTATCACCCAAGAAGATCCTAAAAGCTTTACTTGGCACAAACACTAATTAAAACATAAAAAACACAATCATAACAGTAGCATAATTGTGCAAACACTTGAGAACAGGAAGCAAAAAGTAAAAATAAATTTTATTCATTGGGTTGCCTCCCAACAAGCGCTATAGTTTTACGCCCTTAGGTAGGCATAAAGCAAGGATCTAAGTTTTGTCATCTTTGTTTCGAGATCCATAAGATGCCCTCAAGATTGATTCATACGGTGGCCTTATTCTTGTTCTAGGGACGTGTTCCATACCCTTCCTCAAAGGAAATTGGAACTTAATATTGCCTTCTGTCATATCAATCACGACACCGATAGTGTGTAAAAACGGTCTACCAAGAATAATTGGACAAGACGGATTGCAATCAATATCAAGAACAATAAAATCTATGGGCACATAATTCCCATTTGCAAGAATAAGAACATCATTGATTTTTCCCATAGGCTTTCTAATAGTGGAATCCACCAAGTGCAAATTTAAAGAACATGATTCAATATCGGTAAGACCAAGCACATCACATAAAGATTTCAGAATTGTAGAAACACTAGCACCCAAGTCACACAAAGGAAAACACTCATAATTTTTAATATTGACTTTGATAGTAGGTTCCCACTCATCATGCAATTTTCTAGGAATTGAAACTTCTAATTCCAACATGTCTTCTAATGCTTTCATCATAGCATCAACAATATGCTTAGTAAAAGCTTTATTTTGTTCATAAGCATGGGGTGAATTTATCATGGATTGCAACAAAGAAATACAATCAATCAAAGAGAAACTATCATAATTAAATTCATTGTAATCCAAAAGAGTGGGCACATCATTAGTTAAAGTTTTGACCTCTTCAAACCCACTTTTATCAATTTTCTCAATAATATTTTCACCCTCCGAATTATCGGAACGCCTTCTAAGTAAAGTTGACTCTTCTACAGTCCCTTCTTCATCAATCTTAACTTTACTAAACAAGGAATCAATAGAATAAACACCAATCATTTTAAGATCTTCATCACTTTTGCGAAAGTAATCACTAGAAAACGCTTTTTCTAATAATTCTCTTTTAGCTCTAAGCATAGCGGTTCTTTTCTTAATTTCATACATAGAAACATAATGAGCTTTAATTGATTCCTCAACCTTAGTCACAAAATTTTTCATCTTGAGACTTTCCACATCATGAGAAATGCTATCAACACTTCTAGACAAATCATCAGTCTTATTCAACTTTTCTTCTATGGTAGTGTTGAAAACTTTTTGTGTGTTGATAAATTCTTTCATATTATTCTTTAGATCAGAGGTGTTCCTATTATTATTCTAAGAAGGATTTCCATAGGAATTACCATAATTATTAGAGTAATTACTAGGAAAAGGCCTAGGATTAAATTTACCTCTATAAGCATTGTTGTTGAAATTATTTTGAGAGATAAAATTCACATCTACGGCATCACTAGTTTGCTCAATCAAAGTAGACAAAGTCATATCATTAAAATCAATAGGAGCACTTTTACTAGCAACCATTTTCATAAGAGCATCAACTTTTTCACTCAAAGAAGAAATTTCTTCAATCGAATTAACTTTTCTACTATTAGGAGCTCTTTCGATATGCCATTGCGACTAATTTGGCATAATATTATCAAGCAATTTGGTAGCTTCACCCAAATTAATTTTCATAAAAGTACCACCTGCGGCAGAATCTAAAAGATTGCAAGAAACAAAATTCAACCCCGCATAAAAATTTTGTATGATCATCCGAAGATTTAACCCATGAGTTGGGCAATTCCTTCGCATAATTTTCATCCTTTCCCAAGATTGTGCAACATGCTCATGTTCAAGCTGCTTGAAATTCATGATCTGGGTTCTTAGGGAAATAATTTTTGCGGGCAGAAAATACTTAGTGATAAAAGCATCTTTGCACTTATTCCAAGAATCAATACTATTACAAGGCAAAGAAGAGAACAAAATTTTTGCAGAATCACGCAAAGAAAACAGAAATAATTTCATCTTCACAACATCATTGTCCACTTCTTTTTTGTTTTGCATATCGCATAATTCCACGAAGGTATTAAGATGGGACATGGCATCCTTAGGCGTACCGGAAAATTGATCTTTCATAACAAGATTCAGCAAAGCAGTATTAATATCACAAGGCTCCGCACTAGTGGCGGGAGGAGCAAGCGGAGTGCCAATAAAATCATTGTTATTGGTATTTGAGAAATCACACAACTTGGTGTTCTCTTGAGTCATGATGACTACACAACAAGATTGCACTCAAAAACAGATCCGGCAAGAAAACGGCGAACGGAAAAGAGGGGCGAATAAAACGACAAATTTTTGTGAAGTGCGGGAGAGGAAAACGAGAGGCAAATGGCAAATAATGTAAATTGCGAGGAGATGAGATTTGTGATTAGGAACTTGGTATATGTTGAAGATCCTCCCCGGCAACGGCACCAGAAATTCCTTTTGATGTCGCTTGAAGCTACGCCGGTATTTCCCCAAAAAGGAAGGGATGATGCAGCACATCGGCGGTAGGTATTTCCCTCAGATATGAAACCAAGGTTATCGAACCTGTAGGAGAACCAGGGCCTCCAGGTACACCCTGGTGGTTTGTGGTCTCCTCGGTGCACCCCCAGGCGCTGCCTTGGCCCATTAGATGTCTTCTGGTCCATAAAAAATCTCCGTAAAGTTCGTTGTATTTGGACTCCGTTTGGTATTGATTTTCTGTGATGTAAAAAACATGCAAAAAATGGCAACTAGGACTTGGCACTATGTCAATAGGTTAGTACCAAAAAATGATATAAAATGACTATAAAATGATTATAAAACATCCAAGATTGATAATATAACAGCATGGAACAATCAAAGATTATAGATACGTTGGAGATGTATCAGGGAGAAGCTAGTCCTATCGAAGACTACACTTCTGGCAGCCTCCATCTTGAAGCATATAGAAGAGACTAGCTGGTAAGTTAACCAAGTATCATCGCATAGCATAATCCTACCTGGCATCCTCTCCTCGGCACCCTGCGAGAGAGCGATCACCGGGTTGTATCTCGCACTTAACTGGGTGTGTTTTATTAAGTATCCGATTTTAGTTGTAAGAGGTCGGAATACAACTCCAATTCGTCATGTTACCGTGGACAAGACTATTCGAATAGATAAACTTCCCTTCAGGGGTGCACCACATTCCCCGACATGCTCGATCCCTCGGGCCGAACACACTTTCCTGGGTCATGTCCGGCCTCGGGAGATCAACACGTCGCAACCCTACCTAGGGTCAACAAAGAGGCCAGCACGCCAGTCTATATCCTAAGCACATAGGGGTCTTGGGCCCATCGCTCATTGCACTCCTACAAGCTGCGAGGGCGGCTGAGATCAGTCCTGGAAACCTCCATTTCAAAGGCAGGTGCTTTACACGGACCACCCGGGTGCGCGTCGCTCAGTCGCTGATGTCTTGAAAGCTTCGGCCGATACTACGACATCGGTTGCCCATATCTTGTCCCACGTGGCAGTTAGTGCGTATATGGTCAACGACCAACTCATATCAAATATGCAAACTCGTTAGGCGTGTTATTATGAAATAACCGTGGACATTGACTAGGGACCAGGCCCACCTCTCTCCTGGGTGGTCTCAACCTGCCCTGTCGCTCCGCCACAAAGATCCACTCAGAGGGCCGCCGGGAAACATGTCCTTTCAGCCCCCATTCCGTGAATCACTCGCGGGTACTCTACGAGCCAACCCGACTTTAGTCACCACATGTCTCACGTATAGTATGTATATAGTAAATATATACCCGTGATCACCTCACGAGTGATCACCACTAGTACAACGAGGTGCTATGCAAACGGTTTTAAGCCCTTTTTGCAAAGGCATTTTAAACCGTCGCCAAGTGAGTGTGTGCGACAGGGGAGTCCTACCCACACGACCCAAAAACCGTCGGGGATAGGGAGCCATGATACATACAGTTGTCCCTATAAAATTGTTTCTGATATCTCGAATATCCCAAATGCTTCAT
Organism: Aegilops bicornis; assembly: GCA_021605145.1. Lineage (NCBI taxonomy): Eukaryota > Viridiplantae > Streptophyta > Magnoliopsida > Poales > Poaceae > Aegilops > Aegilops bicornis. The sequence goes on from CM038673.1 coordinate 157,038,804, forward strand.
CCTTGCAACTCATTTGTGCTCGCATTGCCATCGCAGTCAGTATTCTGTGGTGCTATGTTTACGATGCGCGACCCATCACAAACAGTTCATGATTATATAACGTGTACGATAAGCAGACAATCACACACATTTACTTTTCCTCGACTGTATGTGATTCGATGTAAGAGCATATACAGTTATCCCTATAAAACTGTATGCGAAGCTTGAATACATTCGACACGATTCGTCTGTCGTACCCGCGTCAGATGAAGACCTATCGCACGCGTTCTTCTATGACCAAACGTTTGCGATGCGCACAACATCATATACAATCCATAATTGCCAAGCGTGTGTGATAAGGTGAATTTCGCAAACATTTAATAAGAAGGAACTATGTGATGCTTATGTTAATTGCATACGTTCTTTCTTAGTTGATCGTGTGTGCTGTAGAGATTGACCGCACACGTAGTGGATCAGAGAAACGTGTCTGATCTCCTTATCTATCGCAGACGTTTTGCTTTTGCAAACCGTGTGCAGTGTAATCCCTGCATTTAAAAATCAAGATTTTGAATTTGAAAGTAGGCAATCACTTATTTCATATCGAACCATATTTATTACAAATATAGGTTCAACCACGAATGCATAATGGGTACATATACTAAAGAACTACAGAAGCACCAAGTAAAGAATGATGAACCACAGTTGTACTAAAGACTGTAAAGAAAGAGGCGGAAGAAATTCTGGTTGCTGGAGAAGGTGAAGCAGATGCCCATATTGTGCCCTCCTCCATGCGTAATGCATGCATGACTCTAGGCCAACCCATTGTGATGGCTGCCGATCCATCCTTCACTGTCTTCATTAGGAATTCTCGATGCTCATTGTAGTCTGGATGAAATACTTTAACCTTCATTGAGTGTCCACCAATCATGTACTTTGCGAGGTAATTTTGAGTAAACTGCTTTCGGAACCACTGCGGATGAAAAAGATTCAGACATTGTTGTCTAATAACTCATTATGGGCAGTAAAAAGAGAAGACTGCAGAGTTTGTAGTTACCATCCCATAGCTCACTGTTGTGTTGGATAGAGCGTGAACAAATAATTTTCTTGCCACCGTTCGTATCTTTTTGCTAATAATCCGTATCAGTTTCCTCACTTGATGCTTGTTCATCAATATCTCATTGCCCCATACGCAAAAAGGGTCGATGTGTGGATCTTTGCCAAGGGCATATGTACCTACAAGCAACAAGTCAATATTAGAAGCTAACAAGTGTCCAGGCCTGGATCTGTATGCACTAGATTATGGAACGACGGGGGAGTACAAGCCGAGGGATGAAACTAACATCGGCAGAAAAGGCTAGCCACTCCCGTTGTTGTCATGCATAAGTAGTGGAAATGCATGATAAGTACAACAACCTTAACATCAAACAAATATAGCTAAGGTAAACAACATCATCACCAAATGATAGCTTGAAATGTGTTGGTTTCAGCATGTTGTTAAAGCAAATATAAAATGGAAGGGAATGTTACCTACAACAGGCTTAACAACCATAAAATATTGCAATTCAAACTGGTATTGTTGAAAATGAATAGAACATAGGTCATTCTTAAACATCACACTGGATAAATGTGTAAAACTGAAATAAAGGGCACGTGTTAACTACACCAGGCATAACCGGAACCAAATATAGCCGTTCAAATTGGTATTGATGAAATCGAGCGGCACAGTTCGGACTTGCACAAAATGAACATCATATTTTGAATGACTGAAATAAAACAAGGCATAAATGATCAGTATAACAACCAAATATAGCCATTGAAGATTGGACAGAGTCTCACTGCAACCAACCTAACAAGCAAATATAGATAAACAGGGCATATGCTTGAAAACTGGACAAATTCTCACTGCAACCAACTTAACAAGCAAATATAGATAAACAAGGCATCTGCTTAAAAACTAGACAAATGCTCACCGCAACCAACCTAACAATAAAATACAGATAAATAAGGCATCTGCTTGATAACTGGACAATTGCTCACTGCAACCAACCTAACAACCAAATACAGATAAACAAGGTATCTACTTGATAACTGGACAAATGAACACTGCAACCAACCTAACAACCAAATACAGATAAACAAGGCATCTACTCACTATAAACAACCAAATATAGCCATTCGTGAAACTGAAGTGGGCAATTCATACTTAAACATCACATAGCCCTATTGAACATTACATTTTTGCATAACTAAAATAATTAAACATGGCACGGTTAAAACACTGCAAGGCAAAAGCTACTACAACAAAGGGTACGGGTTGGCAAGCTAGAAAAGGTAAGATTTGCTGATAGGATGTTGCCTCACACGTCATGGATGGGATCCTTCCAGTTGGAAGAGCACAGACCCATGGTGCGCTCTCTGATATCACAGATGGGCTGTTTCACCTTAGAAGAACCTTTGTGGGTTCCCTCCTCGTGGTCGTGGTCGATGAGATCTGACTTGGCAATTGAGGATCCCAAGCCGCCGCCGTAGTTTGTGTCCTTCAAAAATGACAAAATGGGCTCTATGGCATATAAGGATCGCAAATCCTTGACCGCGTGGCGGAGGAGATCAGCGGCTGGGCCAACAAAGAGATCGATGGCGGTTGAACCAGAGGGGTTGGGTATGGACCACTTAACCCGTGACATGGACCGTGTGAAGCCGTCGCTGTCGACGAGCTTGATGTTGTAGCCAGCTTTCCCGAGATATAGTAATATGCTAGCCCACTGACGTGAAGCCTTCGGCATGGCAACGTAGTCAACATCTTCACCGACTTCTGTGACTAGGTGTTTCTCCGGGATCGACAGATCGGGGCGAACGGCGGCCACCTCGCCAACGTCCGCCGGACAGGCCATGAGAAACCTCTTCTTGGCCGAACGCTCGTCGGGCTCCCCGGGATATGTGTTCAGGCTTAGGCTGCGACATTATGGAGCAGGGGATGTGGATCTGGCGGGGAGGGACACCACATGCCTCATCTGGGGAGTGGGGCGACGGTATGGGAATCGCTGGGTAACCTGAACTTTATTATCTAAGCTAGGAGGAACAGGCAGACCGGCAGGGGTTGGCGGCGGCGGCGAGCTAGGGTTCGAGGGGAGGGGGAGGGGCGGGTGGGGGACTGTGGAGGGGGGGTGGGGTGGTGTTTGAGGATATGCCACGGCTACTGAAAATTTTAGTAATGGTGGGTGGAGATGGTGGTGGAGGAGGGAGGGCGGCAGTTCAAAACTTCAAATGCCTCGGCTACTGTAATTATACTATAAGGTCGGTGCTGGAGGAGTGGGGCGATGGTTGAAGTACCACGGCTACTAAAATTTGGGTAAAGGAATTGATGCAGGGCGGGATCGCCCAAAATCGGACACGGTCCAATAAGAATATGCGTGCAGGATAATAAGGAAAAGTGGCAGAACAGCCGATTTTTGCAATGCTCAAGGCGGGTTGTTTGTTTTTTCATTTCTAGCTAGCTGGTCTATCGCAGATGGTTCGTCCAAATTTTCAGACGTAGACATGGAATTCAGTCTAAATAAACTACCCGCCTTTAGCTTGCACGGGTGGTAATTTTATAGCGCACTAGCATCGTACATGGAATTCAATCTAAATAAACTACCCGCCTTTAGCTTGCACGGGTGGTAATTTTATAGCGCACTAGCATCGTACATGGAATTCAATCTAGTCGTGGTGATTCACAGTGCACTTGCATCGCACACGGTTAAACCACTACCTACTGATATGTCTCCAACAAATCTATAATTTTTGATTGTTCCATGCAATTATATTATCTGTTTTGGATGTTTTATGGGCTTTAATATACCTTCTTATATTATTTTTGGGACTAACCTATAACCGAAAGCCCAGTGCAAATTGTAGTTTTTTTTCCTATTTTAGTGTTTCGTAGAAAAGGAATATCAAACATAATCCAAACGGAATGAAACCTTCTCGAGGATCTTTTTTGGAACAAACGTGATCCAGGAGACTCGGAGTGGACGTCAAGGAAGCAGCGAGGCGGCCACGAGGTAGGAGGGTGCACCCGGGGGGCCAGGCACGCCCCCACCCTCGTGGGCCCCTCGTAGCTCCACTGACCTACTTGTTTCATCTATATATACTATTATACCCTGAAACCTTCGGGGAGAGCCACGAAACACCTTTTCCACCGCCGCAACCTTCTATACCCGTGAGATCCCATCTTAGGGCCTCTTCCCGCGCTCCGTCGGAGGGGGATTCGATCATGGAGGGCTTCTACATCAACACCATAGCCTCTTCGATAATGTGTGAGTAGTTTACCACAGACCTTCGGGTCCATAGTTATTAGCTAGATGGCTTCTTCTCTCTCTTTGGATCTCAATACAAAGTTATCCTCGATGTTCTTGGAGATCTATTCGATGTAACTCTTTTTGCGGTGTGTTTGCCGATATCCGATGAATTGCAGGTTTATGATTTGATTATCTATGAATATTATTTGATTCTTCTCTGAATTCTTATATGCATGATTTGATATCTTTGCAAGTCTCTTCGAATTATCGGTTTGGTTTGGCCTACTAGATTGATCTTTCTTGCAATGGGAGAAGTGCTTAGCTTTGGGTTCAATCTTGTGGTGCTCGATCCCGGATGTAAAGGGAAACAACACGTATTGTATTGTTGCCATCGAGGATAAAAAGATGGGATTTATATCATATTGCTTGGGTTTATCCCTCTACATCATGTCATCTTGCCTAATGCGTTACTCCGTTCTTATGAACTTAATACACTAGATGCATGCTAGATAGCGGTCGATGTGTGGAGTAATAGTATTAGATGCAGAATCGTTTCAGTCTACTTGTCATGGACGTGATGCCTATATTCATGATCATTGCCTTAGATGTCATCATAACTATGCGCTTTTCTATCAATTGCTCAGTAGTAATTTGTTCACCCATCGTAATACATGCTATCTTGAGAGAAGCAACTAGTGAAATCTATGGCCCCCGGGTCTACTTTACATCATATAAGTTTCCAATCTACAATTCTAGTTTACTATTTATTTTGCAATCTTTATTTTCCAATCTATACCACAAAAATACCAAAAATATTTATCTTCTTATCTTTATCAGATCTCACTTTTGCAAGTGGCTGTGAAGGGATTGACAACCCCTTTATCGCGTTGGTTGCAAGGTTCTTGATTGTTTGTGCAGGTACTAGGCGACTTGCGTGTAGTCTCCTACTGGATTGATACCTTGGTTCTCAAAAACTGAGGGAAATACTTACGCTACTTTGCTGCATCACCCTTTCCTCTTCAAGGGAAAACCAACGTATGCTCAAGAGGTAGCAAGAAGGATTTCTGGCGCCGTTGTCGGGGAGATTTACGCACAAGTCTAGACATACCAAGTACCCATCACAAACTCTTATCCCTCGCATTACATTATTTGCCATTTGCCTCTCGTTTTCCTCTCCCCCACTTCACCCTATCCGTTTTATTCGCCTCTTTTCCGTTCGCCCTTTTTCATTTCGCCTTCTTTCGCTTGCCTCTTGTGTGATTGTGTGTTGGATTGATTGTTTGTCACGATGGCTCAAGCCAATACTAAATTATGTGACTTTTCCAATACCAACAATAATGATTTTATTAAAAATCTGATTGCTCCACTTACCGATGCTAAATCTTGTGAAATTAATACTGCTTTGCTGAATCTTGTCATGAAAGATCAATTTGCTGGCCTTCCTAGTGAAGATACCACTACCCATCTAAATAGCTTGTTGATTTATGTGATATGCAAAAGAAGAAAGATGTGGATAATGAATTGTTAAATTGAAGCTATTTCCTTTTTCGCTTAGAGATCGTGCTAAAACTTGGTTCTCCTCTTTGCCTAAAAATATTATTGATTCATGGAATAAGTGCAAAGATGCTTTTATCTCTAAGTATTTTCCTCCCGCTAAGATCATCTCTCTTAGAAATGATATTATGAATTTTAAGCAACTTGATCATGAGCATGTTGCACAAGCTTGGGAGAGGATGAAATTAATGATACGTAATTGCCCTACACATGGTTTGAATTTATGGATGATTATACAAAAATTTTATGCTGGATTGAATTTTGCTTCTAGAAATCTTTTAGATTCGATCATGGGAGGCACTTTTATGGAAATCACTTTAGGAGAAGCTACTAAACTCCTAGATAATATTATGGTTAATTATTCTCAATGGCACACCGATAGATCTACTAGTAAAAAGGTTCATGCGATAGAAGAGATTAATGTTTTGAGTGGAAAGATGGATGAACTTATGAAATAGTTGGCTAATAAGACTGTTTGTCTTGATCCTAATGATATGCCCTTGTCTACTTTGATTGAAAATAATAATGAATCTAGGGACGTGAATTTTGTTGGTAGGAACAATTTTGGTAACAACGCGTATAGAGGAAATTTTAATTCTAGGCCGTTCCCTAGTAATTCCTCCAATAATTATGGTAATTCCTACAACAACTCTTATTGAAATTTCAATAAGATGCCCTCTGATTTTGAGACTAGTGTTAAATAATTTATGATTTCTCAAAAGAATTTCAATGCTTTGCTTGAAGAAAAATTGCCTAAGCTTGATGAGTTGGCTAGGAACGTGGATAGAATTTCTCTTGATGTTGATCCTTTGAAACTTAGATCTATTCCACCTAAGCATGATATCAATGAGTCTCTCAAATTCATGAGAATTTCCATTGATGGTCGCAATGAAAGAACCGCTAGGATGTGTGCTAAGAAAGATTGCTTTGTAAAAGCGTGTTCTTCTAGTTTCCATGATAATAATGATGAATATCTAAAAGTGATTGATGTGTCCCCTATTAAGTCTTTGTTTGCCAATATGAATCTTGTTAAAGATGGGACTGGAGATGAGTCAATTTTAGTTAAAAGGCGTCCCAATGATTCAGAGTGTTTAGATCTTGATGCAAAAGTTGGTAGAAGTGGGATTGAAGAGGTCAAAACTTTACATAGAAATGAACCCACTATTTTGGATTTCAAGGAATTTAATTATGATAATTGTTCTTTGATAGATTGCATTTCCTTGTTGCAATCCGTGTTAAATTCTCCTCATGCTTATGATCAAAACAAAACTTTTACTAAACATATCGTTGATGCTTTGATGCGATCCTATGAAGAAAAGCTTGAATTGGAAGTTTCTATTCCTAGAAAACTTTATGATGAGTGGGAACCTACTATTAAAATTAAAATTAAAGATCATGAATGATATGCTTTATGTGATTTAGGTGCTAGTGTTTCCACGATTCCCAAAACTTTGTGTGATGTGCTAGGTTTCCGTGAATTTGATGATTGTTTTTTAAATTTGCATCTTGCGGATTCCAAAATTAAGAAACCAATGGGAAGCTTTAATGATGTTCTTGCTGTTGCAAATAGGAATTATGTGTCTGTAGATTTCATTGTTCTTGATAGAGATTCCAATCCTACTTGTCCTATTATTCTTGGAAGACCTTTCCTTAGAACGATTGGTGAAATTATTGATATGAAAGAAGGAAATATTAGATTCCAATTTCCATTAAGGAAGGGCATGGAACACTTTCCTAGGAAGAAAATTAAATTATCTAATGAATCTATTATGAGAGCCACTTATGGATTGCATACTAAAGATGATAATACCTAGATCTATTCTTGTTTTTATGCCTAGCTAGGGGCGTTAAACGATAGCGCTTGTTGGGAGGCAACCCAATTTTATTTTTGTTACTGTTTTGTAATAAATAAATCTTATATCCTCTGTTATGATTGTGTTTTTTATGTTTTAATTAGTGTTTGTGCCAAGTAAAGCCTTTAGGATCTTCTTGGATGATTGTTGTTTGATCTTGCTGAAAAAAAACAGAAAGTATGCACTCACGAGAATAATTTTAATTTTTAACCAGAGAGCGATGAAATACTGATTCCAACTGCAGTAGATTAATATAAAAATTACCCAGGTCTTCCTAATTTTATAGAATGTTTGCAGTTACAGAAGTATTCGAAACCTACAGATTGCTACAGACTGTTCTGTTTTTGACAGATTCTGTTTTTCGCGTGTTGTTTGCTTATTTTGATGAATCTATGGCTAGTATCGGGGGGTATGCACCATAGACAAGTTGGAATACAGTAGGTTTAACACCAATATAAATAAAGAATGAGTTCATTACAATACCTTAAGTGGTGATTTGTTTTTTTATACTAACGGAGCTCAAGAGATTTTCTGTTGAGTTTTGTATTGTGAAGTTTTCAAGTTTTGGGTAAAGATTTGATGGATTTTGAAATAAGGAGTGGCAAGAGCCTAAGCTTGGGGATGCCCAAGGCACCCCAAGGTAAAATTCAAGGACAACCAAAATCCTAAGCTTGGGGATGCCCCGGAAGGCATCCCCTCTTTCGTCTTCTTCCATCGGTAACTTTACTCGAGGCTATATTTTTATTCACCACATGATATGTGTTTTGCTTGGAGCGTCTTGTATGATTTGAGTCTTTGATTTTTAGTTTACCCCAATCATCCTTGGTGTACACACCTTTTGGGAGAGGCACACATGAATCGGAATTTATTAGAATACTCTATGTGCTTCACTTATATCTTTTGAGCTAGATAATTTTGCTCTAGTGCTTCACTTATATCTTTTAGAGCACGGTGGTGGTTTTATTTTATAGAAATTATTGATCTCTCATGATTCACTTATATTATTTTGAGAGTCCTTTAGAACAGCATGGTAATTTGCTTTGGCTATAATATTAGTCCTAATATGATAGGCATCCAAGATGGGTATAATAAAAACTTTCATATAGAGTGCATTGAATACTATGAGAAGTTTGATACTTGATGATTGTTTTGAGATATGAGGGTGGTAATATTAGAGCCATGCTAGTTGAGTAGTTGTGAAATTGAGAAGTACTTGTGTTAGAGTTTGGAAGTCCCGTAGCATGCACGTATGGTGAACGTTGTGTGAAAAATTTGAAGCATGAGGTGTTTCTTTGATTGCCCTCCTTATGAGTGGCGGTCGGGGACGAGTGATGGTCTTTTCCTACCAATCTATCCCCCTAGGAGCATGCGCGTAATGCTTGGTTTTTGATGACTTGTAGATTTTTGCAATAAGAATGTGAGTTCTTTATGACTAATGTTGATTCCATGGATTATACGCACTCTCACCTTCCCATCATTGCTAGCCTCTTCGGTACCGTGCATTGCCCTTTCTCACCATGAGAGTTGGTGCAAAATTCGCCGGTACATCCAACCCCCGTGATATGATACGCTCTATCAAACATAAACCTCCTTATATCTTCCTCAAACCAGCCACCATACCTACCTATTATGGCATTTCCATAACCATTCCGAGATATATTGCCATGCAACTTTCCACCGTTACGTTTATTATGACACACTTCATCATTGTCATATTGCCATGCATGATCATGTAGTTGACATCGTATTTGTGGCAAAGCCACCATGCCTAATTTCATACATGTCACTCTTGATTCATTGCCCATCCCGGTACACCGCTGGAGGCATTCGTATAGTCATACTTTGTTCTAGTATCGAGTTGTAATCTTTGAGTTGTAAATAAATAGAAGTGTGATGATCATCATTAATAGAGCATTGTCCCATAAAGAAAAAAAGAAAAAAAGGAAGGCCAAATAAAAAAAGGACAAATAAAAAAAGAAAAAATATATAAAAGGGACAATGCTACTATCCTTTTTTCCACACTTGTGCTTCAAATTAGCACCATGATCTTCATTATAGAGAGTCTCTTATATTGTCACTTTCATATACTAGTGGGAATTTTTCATTATAGAACTTGGCTTATATATTCCAACAATGGGCTTCCTCAAATGCCCTAGGTCTTGTGAGCAAGCAAGTTGGATGCACACCCACTTAGTTTCTTTTGTTGAGCTTTCATACATTTATAGCTCTAGTGCATCCGTTGCATGGCAATCCCTACTCCTCGCATTGACATCAATTGATGGGCATCTCCATAGCCCGTTGATTAGCCGCGTCAATGTGATACTTTCTTATTTTTTGTCTTCTCCACACAACCCCCATCATTATATTCTATTCCACCCATAGTGATATGTCCATGGCTCACGCTCATGTATTGTGTGAAAGTTGAAAGAAAGTTTGAGATTACTAAAGTATGAAACAATTGCTTGGCTTGTCATCAGGGTTGTGCATGATGAGAGCATTTTTGTGTAACGAAAATGAAGCATAGCCAAACTATATGATTTTGTAGGGATAAGCTTTCTTGGGCCATGTTATTTTGAGAAGACATGATTGCTTAGTTAGTATGCCTGAAGTATTATTATTTTTATGTCAATATTAAACTTTTGTCTTGAATCTTTCGGAACTGAACATTCATGCCACAATAAAGAAAATTACATTGGAAATTATGTTAGGAAGCATTCCACATCAAAAAATCTGTTTTTATCATTTACCTACTCGAGGAAGAGCATAAATTAAGCTTGGGGATGCTTGATACGTCTCCAACGTATCTACAATTTTTTATTGTTCCATGCTATTATATTATCTATTGTTTAATGGGCTTTAATATACATTTTTATATTATTTTTGGGACTAACCTATTAACCGAAAGCCCAGTGCAAATTGCTGTTTTTTGCCTATTTCAGTGTTTCGCAGAAAAGGAATATCAAACGGAATCCAAACGGAATAAAACCTTCGCGAGGTTCTTTTTTGGAACAAACTTGATCCGGGAGACTTGGAGTGGACGTCAAGGAAGCAACGAGGCGGCCACGAGGTAGGAGGGCGCGCCCAGGGGGGCCAGGTGCGCCCCCACCCTCATGGGCCCCTCGTAGCTCCACCGACCTACTTATTTCACCTATATATACTCTTATACCCTGAAACCTTGGGGGAGAGCCACGAAACACCTTTTCCACCGCCGCAACCTTCTGTACCCGTGAGATCCCATCTTTGGTCCTTTTCCGGTGCTCTGCCGGAGGGGGATTCGATCATGGAGGGCTTCTACATCAACACCATAGCCTCTCCGATGATGTGTGAGTAGTTTACCACAGACCTTCGGGTCCATAGTTATTAGCTAGATGGCTTCTTCTCTCTCTTTGGATCTCAATACAAAGTTATCCTCGATGTTCTTGGAGATCTATTCGATGTAACTCTTTTTGCGGTGTGTTTGCCGAGATTCGGCGAATTTTGGGTTTATGATTTGATTATCTATGAATATTATTTGTTTCTTCTCTGAATTCTTATATGCATTATTTGATATCTTTGCAAGTCTCTTCGAATTATCAGTTTGGTTTGGCCTACTAGATTGATCTTTCTTGCAATGGGACAAGTGCTTAGCTTTGGGTTCAATCTTGCCGTGCTCGATCACAGTGACAGAAAGGGAGACAACAAGTATTGTATTGTTGCCATCGAGGATAAAAAGATGGGGTTTATATCATATTGCTTGAGTTTATCCCTCTACATCATGTCATCTTGCCTAATGCGTTACTCCGTTCTTATGAACTTTATATTCTAGATGCATGCTGGATAGCGGTTGATGTGTGGAGTAATAGTAGTAGATGCAGAATCGTTTCGTTCTACTTGTCACAGACGTGATGCCTATATTCATGATCATTGCCTTAGATATCATCATAACTATGCGCTTTTCTATCAATTGCTTGGCAGTAATTTGTTCACCCACCATAATACATGCTATCTTGAGGGAAGCCACTAGTGAAACCTATGGCCCCTGGATCTACTTTACATCATATAAGTTTCCAATCTACAATTCTAGTTTACTATTTATTTTGCAATCTTTATTTTCCAATCTATACCATAGAAATACCAAAAAAAAATATCTTATTATCTTTATCAGATCTCACTTTTGCAAGTGGCCGTGAAGGGATTGACAACCCCTTTATCGCGTTGGTTGCAAGGTTCTTGATTGTTTGTGCAGGTACTAGGCGACTTGCGTGTAGTCTCCTACTGGATTGATACCTTGGTTCTCAAAAACTGAGGGAAATACTTACGCTACTTTGCTGCATCACCCTTTCCTCTTCAAGGGAAAACCAACGCTTGCTCAAGAGGTAGCACCTACACCCTTGATCACGCTAGCGCAGTCGTGGTGATTTCACAATGCACTTGCATCGCACACGGTTAAGCCAGTACACCCTGATGCCGGACACTTGTATTTAATCCGGGGAGTGGACCATCGGTGGCAGCATACTGTTTTCGCCGCATCTAGAATTGGCGGGACTGCCTGGTGGCGGGAAGGGCGGTGGTGGTGACAATGGGGCACCACCGTGTGGCTCTGCCCTCTTGATGGCCGGAGGCAGGCGTACGTCACTACAAAAAAAAGACACATCCTAACATTTTGGGCCGAATGAATTTTTTTCCTGTCATGCTTATGACACTTCTATGACGATAATTGTGACAAAACCCGGTATCATCATAGATGTGGTGGGCTCCTACTTCTATGACAAAAAATCATGACAGAAAATGGACTTTTCATCCTGGGAGGGCCGGAGACGCAGCTGCATGATATTCTTTGGGCCGTCCATGACGGAAAAAAACAATGGTAGAAGCGAGCGCGAGGAAAATATCGGGGAGTTCCCTGTTATGGTGGGTGGTCGGGGCCGAGCGATGCAGGGAGGTTTGCACATTTCTCTCATACACGTACGCATGTGTGTGTGAGGCGTTGCGCTCTATCTGAACCCGAGCGAGGCGTTCACCTACTAAACCCGAGCGGTTGCACTGCAGGCATGCGTTACTGAACCAGAGCAATCGATCCCTGGCTGTTAACTGAACCCGATCGAGCAATTCCTTCGCTACTACTGCTAACTAAAGTCGATCGAACCTGTTGCCTCTTAATGAATAGTGAGTGTTGTTGGGGGGGTAGATGAACAGTTCCTGGTGGGAGGTTGGATGAATAGGACCCCGTGGTAGTAGAGGCCGTCGCTGCTGGATGAACAGGACCCCGATCGGTCAAGCCGGTTGGGGGTGGATGAACAGGACCCGTGGAGGGCTGGATGAACAGGACCCCGTGGTGGGCTGGTTGAATAGTAGCCAGTGGAGGGCTGGATGAACAGGACCCCGTGGAGGGGTGGTTCAACAGGACCCCGTGGAGAGGGCTGGTTGAACAGTAGCTGTTGGAGGAGCGGTGGAGGCTGGATGAACAAGAGCCCGTGGATGAACAGTCGCAGGTGGAGGCTGGAGGAGGTCGACGGTGGATGAACAGTAGCCCGTGGAGGCTGGAGGAGGTCGACGGTGGAGATGAATAGTAGCCCATGGAGTCCCGTTTTGCGGTACGCCACACCCCTCCCGATGAACAGGACCCCATTTCGATCGTAGCGCTCCAACACAAGTCCGTTTCCTCGGTTTTCGGTACGCCACAATCCTCCCGATCAACAGGACCCCGTTTCGACCGTAGGAGGTACAAGAGAAGTCTGTTTCCTCCGTTTTGCGGTATGCCAGACCCCTCCTGATGAACAGGATCCCGTTTTGACCGTGGCCGGTCAAACAGAAGGCCGTTTCCTCTGTTCTGCGGTACGCCAGGCCTCATTTCGATCGGCTGTTCTGTCCAAGCCAGTTGGCACCCGATCAACACGACGCATTCCATTGCCTCCCGATGAACACGAAGACGCAGTTTCTCCGTTCCGACCCTTCCATGTACACGAGCCCTGGCCGTACGTATGCGTGAGTAGGCGTTAGAGACCCCGCTCGTATGTACGTACGTGGCTGTATTTACTTTTTTGCACCCTGGCTGTACGTACGTGTACACAATACTAACGGGACTGCATGACATGCTACGTGCGTGCCTCTACTATGACACATGCGCCCCTATACTACGACACGTGTCCTTCCTTACTCGGCCACGGTTCATCGCTGCAGCCTGCAGACAGACCAATCGTATGTACGTACACGTTCGCGACTAGAATGACAACGCTACGTATGCTTCGACCAGGTGGGTCCTGACTGTCACGGAGGATAAGGAGGCGCTTCCTTGCATGCGAAGATGTAGCTGGTGGGTCCCAGCAGTCAGGGGGAATGTTTTTTCACAAAATACGGTGGCCCGTCCGATGGGTCCCTGCTGTCAGGTGGAGGAATCATTATTTTCCGCGTAATGAGGAGGCACTTCCTTACTGCAGCCGTGAACCTAGCTGTCAGCCTCTCCACGTACAGTACTCTTCCGATGGAAGTCGTTCCTTGACTACATTGACCATGCCGCGCCGAGAGCACCAAGGCGGTGGACGATGGCGAGGCCTAGGAAGGGGACGACACGAAGCCGTGGAAGACATGATAGTGGATGCCTATGCAGAGAGGAGTACGAGGGTTTACTGGTTCAGCTGCGATGTGAGATTGTCGTCGCCGCAGAATAAAAGGGGGTGTGGGTGAGTAGAGGGATGGCCTGGCTAGCGGCAGGAGTAGTAGGGGGCGGTGAGGCCTCCGGCGGCAAAGACACCCGGCCATGGGAGGCGAGGAAAGCGGTGACACGACCGGCCTGTTTGGTAATTTGTAGAAAGAAGACCAGAGGTTGAAGAAGCACTACGGCCGTTGGATGGACATCGTACGGTCACCGGAGCTAGAATCGTTCATTATTGACTAAGTTGACAAAGCCCTCCGTCCGCGTCAGTAGGCCCACAAGTCAGCCTCCAACTACGGTGGGTCCCAGCTAGCAGGGGCAGTATTCATTTTTTATGCGTAATAAGGAGGCACTTCCTTGCGTGCGAAGATATAGCTGGTGGGTCCGACCTGTCAGTGGGAGGAATGTTTTTTTCGCAACTACAGAGGCCCTTCCAGTGGGTCCCGGCTGTCAGGTGGAGGAATCATTATTTTGCGCGTAATAAGGAGGCATTTCCTTGCGTGTGGCCGTGGACCTAGCTGTGAGCCTCTCCACGTACAGTCCACTTCCGGTGGATGTCGTTCGTTGACCACGCCGCGCCGAGAGCACCAGGACGATGGACGACGGCGAGGCCTAGGAAGGGAACGACACGGAGCCAGGGAAGACTCGGTAGTTGTTTCCCACGCGGAGGGGAGTACGAGGGTTTACTAGTTCGCCTGCCATCGTCGGAGAATAACAGCAGGTGTGGGTGAGTAGAGGGATGGCTAGGCCAGCGATGGGAGTACGGTGGGGCGGTGAGGCCTGCGCGGAAGCACAGCCGGCCGCGGGAAGGGGGAGCAGGAAGTCCCGCCGGCGCTTGTTTGAGCGGATGGAATAGGAAGAGCAGAGATTGAAGAAGCACGACGACCGTTGGATCGACATCCAACAGTCACTGCTCTCGTGTGTTGAATAAGTTGACACGGCGTTGCATGTGCGCCAACCTTTTTTTAGGAAAGCGTACGCGTCAACCTATAGTAGGCTGCACAAGTCAGCCTCAAATTTGTGGAAAACAGCATACAACCCATCCGCCATTATTTCTAATAATTTATAGCCCATTTTCTTATTCTTAAGGATTTTTTGGAGCCCATCTTCTTTTTGTTAGCATTATAGCCCATATTGTGGCGACGGTTAAAAACATATGAAATTTTGCATATTTTAGTGCGGTCAACTATTTTTAATCCCGAAATATCGAGTCACATTCGAACTATTTTGAAAAATAATTTATATAAATATAAAATCTGAATAATTGTCCACGCATAAAAAGCAATGGAATTTAAAATCTTGTAATGAAAAAATTGAAACTAATTCCCGGTTTGATATGTTTTAAAAATATACAGCCCATTTCTCATTACTGATAGCCCATTTTCTAGGCAAATTGAATGAAACTCTCCTCGTCTTGAAAGATTTGCAGCCCAGCAGGGCTGACAAAGCAAGTATGCCTCGTTTGGGTATTTCCTTAAGAAAAGTAGAACTGGGCTAGCCATTTTCAGAAAGAAAAAACACAACTGGGCTCATGATGTGGTAAACGTAAATAAAATCTTGGCTAGACGGGCCACAACCCCCGCTCAACCCCGTTGTTACCCTGATCCGTCACTAAAACTAGTATAAATAACAACTGCTTGTTCCTCAAAAAAGAAGTAAATAACAACCGCGCGACTTGCTGGGTCCCAGGTGTCAGTCGCTCGTTGTGTAATTCTCTCATTTATTGACTACGTTGACAATGTGTGAGCCCCAGATGTCCAACCATTAGGAGGAACCATTTTTTGGGGCTTGTAATAACGAGGCTGTATGGTTAATATCTTTTGCGAAAAGCCAATTTTTCCCTACTGCAAAGGAATATATTTTATTTAACTACAAAGTTTTGTTGAAAACATTGAGAAGGTAAACCCCCTCTCAATCCCAGTTAAAAGTAATCATTAACAACCCATCAAATTAATTAGGTAGTGATGAGATCAACATGATAATCAAAGAACCAGATACTCAAGATGTCCATAACCGGGGACACGGCTAACCATGATTAGTTTGTACACTCTGCAGAGGTTTGCGCACTTTTCCCCACCAGACTCGATCTCCTCCGTTGGATTTCTCGCAATACATGGTGTTTGAGAAACAGATGACCGAGACACAGTCATTCAGAAGCGTTAGCACCTTACGATGGGTAGACAGTACCACCTACACCCCCTACATCTGCTAGTCTACCACTGTAAGAGGTCACACAAACTTAATCAACTATGCTAGAGCCCATAATAGCTTGTGGCTGCACACGGAAGTTTCTAACTTGAATAATCTTATGATCCCGTTGAGCCTGGGTGGCAGTCCATAGGAGAATCACACGGTACCCCGGGATTTCCAAAAATACAGGCAATCACTGAGTTCCCCAGGTGCCTCAATCCACCCAGATGTGTATTTAAATTGCCACCTTAAGTTGAACCATGAATTACCAATACGCACATCTGTCATGAAAACACTCAAACCCAATCCACGTCTACGAGCATAGCATAGCAATATAAGCATAACATAGAAGTAACTCCCAAGGTTTGATAATAAACAGGTGAATAGGTACTACCTCATCTACTACTTCACAATACCCACATGTTAACAATCCTACTCATGCAATGTTTGAGGGTTGATCTAATGCAATAAAACTGGGTAGTAAAGAGGTATGATCAACTTGCCTTGCTGATGATCCACGAAACCTAGAGACTCGTAGTAGCACGCTTCGCACTCCAGGTATTCTATCACAAACAAACAACAAGCATACAATAAGAAAACAAGCAAGGGCACGGGTAAAACTCAAATAAGAGATCTAACCAGAAAGTTCAACTTAAGAACTCCGGTTTGCAAAAAGAATCAAATCAAACGAAGCAACAAAACTCAAACGGCGAAAGAAACAAGCTTCGTTTACTAATCTGGACTAAAGTCAAATTTTACAGTAGCAAAAACTTGTTAAAGTTGGTTAAATAGAAAGAGGGTTTCGAGACGAAACTCTAGGCGCTTGAATCGCCTGATTCCGATAAACGAGCGAAAAGTTATACTAGAACGAAAATCGGATGAGAAATCGCGATCGAAAATAATCGCGGAAAATCGGAGAAAAAGAAAAACTGACGAACAGACTAACGGACGAACGTTCACTGTCTGCGGTTAAACGGTGAAAACTGTTCGTTGAAACGAACGAATGAACGGGCGTTCGCTATATAACTAAACGAAAAAAATATAAAATAAACCGATCTAAAAAATAAACCGCGGGTTCCAAAAAAACCCGACGGTTTTCTAACAAAAACCATGCAGCGGCGGCGCGGCTACCTCCGAGGGATCCGGCGACGGCGGCGGCAGCGGGCGGCGGGGCGGCATCCGGCGCAAGAAGAACAAAGGCGGCGGCGTGAGCGGCAGCGGCGGTTAGGGTTAGGTTTGGGCGGCGGCGCGGGTTGGGTTGGCGGCTCGGGTGGACTTCGGCTCGGGGTGGGCGGCTTATAAAGACCCTCGGGCGGAGTCCCGCGCGGGTACGGCCCGGAGTCGGTTTGACTTTTTTTAAATAATTCCGACGTGCAGAAAAAGAAAGAAACGAGATACTAAACGGACTCCAAAAATCCCGAAATAAATTTTCCCCGTCCTCTAGAAATAAGCCGGACAAGGTGAACATTTATTTGGGCCTAAATGAAATTGTGAAAAATGCATATTTTTCCTAATTCAAATAAAATAGCGACAAAACTCCGAATAAAAATCTTATTTGATTTTAATATTAAATCTCTGATATTTCTTTATTTTGAGGAAGTCATTTTATCCTCTCTCTTTTATTTTAATAAAAGAAATATTTCAGAGAAAAATAATTAAAATCAAACGATCCTCTTTTCAAAAATTCGAGAAAACTCGAATATGAAAATAATGAAATCCCCAACTCTCTCAGTGGGTCCTTGAGTTGCGTAGAATTTCTAGGATCAAACCAAAATGCAATAAAATATGATATGCAATGATGATGTAATGTATAACATTCCAAATTGAAAATTTGGGATGTTGCAAACCTACTCCCCTTAAGATGAATCTCGCCCTCGAGATTCAGGTTGGCTAGAAAATAGGTGAGAGTGATCCTTCCGTAGGTCTTCCTCTCGTTCCCAGGTGGCTTCATCTTTGGTATGGTGACTCCACTAAACTTTGCAGAACCTGATTACTTTGTTGCCTGTAACTCGGCTGGCAAACTTGAGTATCTTGACTGGTTTCTCCTCATATGTCAAGTCACTATCCAACCGTATCGCTTCCAGCGGCACTGTATCTTTCAGAGGAATATTAGCCATCTCTGCGTGGCACTTCTTCAACTGAGAAACGTGGAACACATTGTGAACTCCGGACAATTCTTCGGGTAATTCCAACTTGTAGGCAACCTCTCCCATACGTTCCAAAACTCTATATGGTCCCACAAAATGTGGCGCTAACTTTCCCTTAACTCCAAAGCGCTTCACCCCTCGAAGTGGAGATACACGAAGATACACTTTGTCTCCGACTTTGTAAACTGTCTCCTTGCGTTTAGAATCCGCATAACTCTTCTGCCTGGACTGGGCTACCTTGAGTCTATCACGAATCAGCTTAACCTTCTCTTCAGACTCTTTAATCAAATCTGGTCCAAACAACTGTCGGTCTCCAACTTCGTCCCACAACAACGGTGTTCTGCACCTCCTTCCGTACAGTGCTTCGAAAGGGGCCATCTTCAAACTGGCTTGATAGCTGTTGTTGTAAGAGAACTCTGCATACGGCAAATTATCGTCCCAACTAGATCCATAGTCTAGCGCACAAGCTCTCAACATGTCCTCCAAAATCTGATTGACTCTTTCAGTCTGTCCATCCGTCTACGGGTGAAAAGCAGTACTGAACTCTAGCCTGGTTCCCAAGGTTCCATGTAACTGATTCCAAAACTTTGAGATGAACTGGGTTCCTCTATCTGATACAATGGTCCTTGGAACTCCATGTAGACATACGATCCTGGTCATGTATATCTTTGCCAACTTAGCACTGGTGTAAGTGGTGTTTACTGGGATGAAATGAGCTACTTTCGTCAAACGACCGACTACAACCCATATCGAGTCCTGGGTAATCCCGTGATAAATTCCATGCCTAGTTTATCCCACTTCCATTCGGGTATCGACAATGGTTGTAGCAATCCGGCTGGCTTCTGATGTTCTGCCTTCACTCTCTGACATACATCACAAACTGCTACATACTCCGCAATATCCTTCTTCATTCCGGTCCACCAGAAACTGTCCTTCAAATCCAGATACATCTTGGTATTTCATGGGTGCGAATATGGCGAATCATGGGCCTCTTGCAGAATCAACTTCCTGATCTCCTGATCATTTGGCACATATACGCGGTCCTCAAACCATAAGGTATCATGCTCATCCTCACAAAATCCCTTAGCCTTTCCTTTACTCATTCTTTCCTTTATTTCGGCAATCTCCTTGTCCATCTTCTGAGCTTCTTGGATCTTATCCATTAAAGTAGATTGAATCTCCAAAGCTGCTGCATATCCTCTAAGAACTATCTCCAAACATAGCTCGCGAAGGTCTTCTGCCAACTCCTTGGTAATTCTCCGGTCATGAGTGTATTGACATGACTTTTGCGGCTCAACGCATCGGCTACTACGTTAGCCTTTCCGGGATGATAATGCAATCTCATACCATAATCCTTAATGAGCTCCAACCATCTCCTTTGTCTGAGATTCAACTCCTTCTACGTGAAGACATACTTCAAACTCTTGTGATCCGTGTATACCTCATAATGGTTTCCGATGAGAAAATGTCTCCAAGTCT
This sequence comes from Aegilops bicornis, assembly GCA_021605145.1. NCBI lineage: Eukaryota > Viridiplantae > Streptophyta > Magnoliopsida > Poales > Poaceae > Aegilops > Aegilops bicornis. The sequence goes on from CM038673.1 coordinate 157,058,917, forward strand.
TCAACGCATGCACTACGGCTGCTAACTCCAAATCATGCGTAGCATAGTTTAACTCATGGGGTTTAAGCTGTCGTGAGGCATATGAAACAAATCTTCCCTCCTGCATAAGTACGGCTCCAAGTCCTCGATGAGAAGCGTTGCAATACACTTCGTAATCCTTACGTTGATCTGGCAGAATCAACACTGGTGATGTAACCAAGCATCTCTTCAACTCCTGAAAACTGGCCTCACATTCCTCAGTCCATTTGAATTTGGTGTCCTTCTTTAACAACTCTGTCATAGGCTTTGCAATCTTTGAGAAATTTTCAATGAACCTCCGGTAATATCCTGCGAGTCCAAGAAAACTCCGGATCTCTCCAACTGACGTGGGTGACTCCCAATTTGTCACCGTGACTACTTTGGTGGGGTCTACGGCTATTCCTTCTCCAGATATAACATGTCCAAGGAATCCGACTTCCTTCAGCCAAAACTCACACTTGCTGAACTTGGCGTATAGCTGATGTTCCCTGAGCTTCCCAAGTACTAAACGCAAATGCTCTTTATGTTCCTCTTCGTTCTTCGAGTAGACCAAAATATCATCAATGAACACCACGATGAACTTATTCAAAAACTCCATAAACACCTTGTTCATCATGTTCATAAAATAGGCAGGTGCGTTAATCAGACCAAATGACATAACGGTATACTCGTATAGCTCGTACCTTGTTGTAAAAGCTGTCTCAAGTATGTCCTGCTCTCGAATCTTCAGCTGGTGATAACCTGTTCTCAAATCGATCTTGGAAAACACCTTTGCTCCTTGCAGTTGGTCAAACAAATCATTGATCATCGCCAGTGGGTACTTGTTCTTGATCATCACTTCATTCAATCCTCAATAATCAATAATCATCCTCAACGATCCATCCTTTTTCTCCACTAGAAGTACTGGGGATCCCCAAGGTGACGAATTTGGGCGGATATAACCTTTATCCAGTAACTCCTTAATCTGCTTCTTAATTTCCTCTAAATACTTTGCGGGCATTCTGTACGGTCTCTTAGATATTGGCCCTGTGCCTGGGAAAAGCTCACTCAAAAACTCAATGTCTCTATCCGGTGGCATGCCTGGCAACTCTTCTGGAAATACATCCGGAAAATCCTTCACCACTGGTACTTCCTCCTGTACAACTCCTGATAAGTAAATTACTTGAGTCCTATTCGGCACATGCCGTGATACATACTTGATCCTTCTTCCTTCAGGGGCGGTAAGCAAAATCGACTTACTGGCGCAGTCAATGTTCCCTCCATACTTCGATAACCAATCCATGCCTAATATCACATCCAGTCCTTGTGACTCCAATACTATTAGGTCCGAGGGAAACAAGTAGTTACCAATCCTTAATGGTAACCGTTCACACCATAGGCTAGCCATATACTCTGCTCCTGGCGAGGTTACTAACATGGGTGACCTAATGGCTTGGGTTGGCAGTTTAAACTTATCCACGAATCCCCTTGATATGTATGAATGCGATGCACCAGTATCAAAAATGCAATGCGATAAATGACTTAATAAAAAACTTACCTATTACTGTATCTGGCTGGGCTTCAACCTCCTCCACGTTAATGTGGTTCACTTGTCCCCTGTTGAAGGGTTGGGCTTCTTCCCAGAGCTTCCATTGCCATTTCCATTCTTGGCTTCAGGACATTCATCAGCGTAATGTCCGGTCTTCTGGCATTTGTAGCAAGTCACATGGCTTAGATCCTTCTTGGCGGGTGTTGCCGGGTTGGAACAGTTTTGTCCGCTACTTCCTCCATTACCATCAGCATTCTTGAGGTCACTATGATTGTGCGAACTTCCTCCATTATGAGTGTGGCCTCCATGGTTATGAACAAGTCCTCCTGAATTCGGGGTGTAACGGGGTCTCTGCTGGGCTCCAGAATTATACTTCCCTTGTCCATACTTCCTCTTGCGGCTGTCAATCTGTTGCTGCTTCCCTTCAAGCATGAGAGCTCTATCCACCAACTCTTGATAGTTATTGAAATTTGCCACCATCAACTGCATGCTCAGCTCATCATTTAGTCCTTCCAAAAACTTCTCCTTTTTAGCTGCATCTGTAGCGACGTCATCTGAGGCATAACGTGCTAACTTACTAAACTCATCCACATATTGGCCAACAGTGCGCCCTCCTTGGCGTAAGTTGCGAAACTCACGCTTCTTCATGGCCATAGCTCCTGCTAAAACATGGGCAGTGCAAAAAGCCTGCTGGAACTGGTCCCATGTCACAGTGTCAATAGGGTAAGTGACTATGAAATTCTCCCACCAAGATGCTGCGGGTCCATCAAGCTGATGCTCGGCAAAACGCACTCTCTCCGCATCTGTGCATCTTGCAGTGTCAAGTCCCTTTCAATCTTGCGAAGCCAATCATCTGCAACAATCGACTCGGTGCTACTGGAGAACACCAGCGGATTCAGCCTAAGAAAACGGGCTAAGTGATCAACTGGTGGTGGTGGTGGTGGGTTGTTGTTGTTGTTGTTGTTGTTGTTGTTGTTGTTGTTGTTGTTGTTGTTGTTGTTGTTGTTGTTGTTGTTGATGTTGTTGTTGCTGTTGTTGTTGTTGATGTTGTTGTTCTTTGTTGTTGTTGTTATTCTTTGTTATTCTTTATTCTTTCTATTCTTTGTTATTCTTTGTTATTCTTTATTCTTTGTTGTTGTTGTTGTTGTTGTCGTTGTTGTTGTTGTTGCTGTTGCTGTTATCGCTGTTGCTGTTGTTGCTGTTGCTGATATTTGTGTTTTCGCTCTTGCTGTTGTTGTTGCTCTTGCTGATGTTGTTGTTGTTGTTGTTGTTGTTGTTGTTGTTGTTGTTGTTGTTGTTGTTGTTGTTGTTGTTGTTGTTGTTGTTGTTGTTGTTGTTGTTGTTGTTGTTGTTGTTGTTGTTGTTGTTGTTGTTGTTGTTGTTGTTGTTGTTGTCGTTGTTGTTGTTGTTGTTGTTGTTGTTGTTGTTGTTGTTGTTCCCCTGGTTCTGATTCTGGACTAGCAACTGCATCAATGCATTCTGCTGCTGGATCAACTGGGTGAGCTCCGGTGGGAAAGCAAATCCATTGTCGCGTCTCGGAGGCATCTGCTGGGTTTAAAAAAGATGAGAAAAAGAAATAGAATGAGGTCTAGGGGGAAAACACTACCCATATGCACATGAGACAAACACAATCATATCAGTCAATCAAATCAAACAAGGGCATACAATCGGTCTATAACTATCGTTACAAAAGTGCTCGGACTATACTATATACATGGTGGAATACTACTACTGATTTGGTGGTCTACTAGAAAAATTGCTTGGTCGAAGACTCCATGATATCTGCTCCAGCTTCATCAACATAGTCATCATCGCTATCGTCAGGGTCCGAGTCAGTATCGTCGATGATGATGTAGTTCTCCGGGCAAGTGGAACTGTCATGGCGCGGGGTCTCCCATGAAAACTCCTAGCTTCCTTGTCAGGTCGTCATTCTTCTCCACTAGTACGACAATCTCCTCCATATAATCTTCGCGTGTAGCCTTGAGTTCTTTCTCCAGTTCCGTGATCCTTGTCATTGCCTTCTTCAAATCTGTCATGCCTGCGCACATCTAGTTCTCCTGGCGTCGAATGTGCTGGTTTAACTCCTGGACGAAAGAGGCAATCGATCTATCCTTCCTGGTGCTGATCATCTCCCATTGCTCATCTCTGCGCCCACAAATCTGGTAGATAGTGTCCTTGAGATCATTGTGGTAAACTTCTCCAATGCGTCCCATGGTGATGTGAGCTGCCATACTCTTTCCTAGACTCGGGTTGGTGCATCAAAGGAAAACTCTATGGGCTCGATGACTCAGCGTGAATATCCTTCCCGGAACTTGAACTTGAATCATCCAGCTCCTCTTACGGTAAAGTGGCGTTGTAAGTCCCGGTGAAGCTTGGTATTCCGATGTTCAGGTACCTAGTGACTTCCTTCAAGTGGCGTCCAAATGGGGTGGCTTCATCCGGTTGCATGAACTTGATCCTTGCATCCGCCATCCTAAAGAGTAGAAAATGGAGAGAAGTTAGAAATGAGAAGAGAGTAGTGATCTAGGGCTTTAGCTTAGTGGTCGTGTCCTACAGTCAGCATGTGCTCTGATACCATCTTTGTAGCAACCAGACCTCAAACAGTCCGATCTCTGTGCATAAGTGCCATCCCTGGATCGGTAATGCTGACACACACAGTACTTGAAGGATTTATAAAAGAGTAGAAATCACACACTTATTACATCGAATGTCTCAAAATAGAACTTATTACAATAAATATGGCTTAAGGCCATCTAAAACGATAACAGCGGAAGGCTTGGAAGATAAAGTGAGTCCATCAACTCCAACGGGATCACTGAGTGAAAGACCACGACCTAAGGCTCCTTACTCGTCATCTGAAAAGTCTGCAACATGATACGTTGCAGCCCGAAAACGGGTCAGCACATGGAATATGCTGGCAATGTAACACAAGAGAGTAATGAACAGAATAATGCTATCACTACATGCATATATGGCTGGTGGAGGCTGTATAGTTAATATGGTTTGCGAAAAGCCAAATTTTCCCTACTGCAAAGGAATATATTTTATTTAACTACAAAGTTTTGTTGAAAACATTGAGAAGGTAAACCCCCTCTCAATTCCTGTTAAAAGTAATCATTAACAACCCATCAAATTAATTAGGTAGTGATGAGATCAACATGATAATCCAAGAACCAGATACTCAAGATGTCCATAACCGGGGACACGGCTAACCATGATTAGTTTGTACACTCTGCAGAGGTTTGCGCACTTTTCCCCACAAGACTCGATCTCCTCCATTGGATTTCTCGCACTACATGGTGTTTGAGAAACGGATGACCGAGACACAGTCTTTCAGAAGCGCTAGCACCTTACGATGGGCAGACAGTACCACCTACATCCCCTACATCTGCTAGTCTACCACTGTAAGAGGTCACACAACGTAATCAACTATGCTAGAGCTCATAATAGCTTGTGGCTGTACACGGAAGTTTCTAGCTTGAATAATCTTAAGATCCCTTTGAGCCTGGGTGGCAGTCCATAGGAGAATCACACGGTACCCCGGGATTTCCAAAAATACAGGCAATCACTGGGTTCCCCAGGTGCCTCCATCCACCCAGATGTATATTTAAGTTGCCACCTTAAGTTGAACCATTAATTACCAATACTCACATCTGTCATGAAAACACTCAAACCCAATCCAAGTCTACGAGCATAGCATAGCAATATAAGCATAACGTATAAGTAACTCCCAAGGTTTGATAATAAACAGGTGAATATGTACTACCTCATCTACTAATTCCCAATACCCACATGTTAACAATCCTACTCATGCAATGTTTCAGGGTTGATCTAATGCAATAAAACTGGGTAGTAAAGAGGTATGATCAAAGTGTTACTTGCCTTGCTGATGATCCGCGAAACCTAGAGACTCGTAGTAGCACGCTTCGCACTCTGGGTATTCTATCGCAAACAAACAACAAGCATACAATAAGAAAACAAGCAAGGGCACGGGTAAAACTCAAATAAGAGATCTAACCAGAAAGTTCAACTTAAGAACTCCGGTTTGCAAAAATAATCAAATCAAACGAAGCAACAAACCTAAAACGACGAAAGAAACAAGCTTCCTTTACTAATCTGGACTAAAGTCAAATTTTACAGTAGCAAAAACTTGTTTAAGTTGGTTAAATTGAAAGAGGGTTTCGAGACGAAACTCTAGGCACTTGAATCGCCTGATTCCGATAAACGAACGAAAAGTTATACTAGAACGAAAATCGGATCAGAAATCGCGATCGAAAATAATCGCGGAAAATCCAAGAAAAAGAAAAACTGACAAACAGGCAAACGAACGAACGTTCGCTGTCTGCGGTTGAATGGTGAAAACCGTTCGTTAAAACGAATGAATGAATGGGCGTTTGCTATATAACTAAACCGAAAAGAATAAAATAAACAGATCTAAAAAATTTAAAATAAACCACGGGTTCCAAAAAAACCGACGGTTTTCTAACGAAAACCGTGGCGGTGGCGACGCGGCTACCTCCAGCGGATCCGGCGACAATGGGCGGTGGTCGGCGTCATGGCGGCGTGGCAAGGCGGTTAGGGTTAGGGTTTGGTGGCGGCAGGTTGGCGGCTCGGGTGGGCTTCGGCGTAGGCGGGCAGCTTATAAAGGCCTCCCGGGCGGAGTCCCGCTCGGGTACGGCCCGGAGTTGGTTTGACTTTTTTTTAAATAATTCCGACATGCAGAAAAATAAAGAAAAGCAATACTAAACGGACTCCAAAAATCCCTAAATAAATTTTCCCTGTCCTCTAAGATTAAGCCGGATAAGGTGAACATTTATTTGGGCCTAAAATGAAATTTTGAAAAACGCATATTTTTCCTAATTCAAATAAAATAGCGACAAATAAAAATCTTATTTGATTTTAATATTAAATCTCTGATACTTCTTTATTTTGAGGAAGTCATTTTATCCTCTCCCTTTTATTTTAATAAAAGAAATATTTTAGAGAAAAATAAATAAAATCAGACGATCCTCTTTTCAAAAATTCAAGAAAACTCGAATATGAAAATAATGAAATCCCCAACTCTCTCTGTGGGTCCTTGAGTTGCGTGAATTTCTAGGATCAAACCAAAATGCAATAAAATATGATATGCAATGATGATCTAATGTATAACATTCCAAATTGGAAATTTGAGATGTTACAGGAATAGAAGGAGGGACTGGCCAACATTGGAGGGTACGGTAGGGCGGCGGAGGCCCAGCTAGCCATGAGTGGCGGGAGCAGGCGGAGTCGACGGGGTGGTTTGGTTTCGGCGGCTGGAGGAAGAATACAAGAGATAGAGATACATGACAGATGTTGGTTGTCAATCTAACGGCTGGTAGGCAGAATCGTTTTTTGACTAGCTAGTAAGTCGACACCACCTTGGATAGGCTATTTCCTAGTGGGTCCCAAATGTCAGAATCCAAATCTGTCAAGGTCATGTTACCTTTCTTATGAAAATTTACAACCCATTTGGTGTGCTAGTTCAAAATAAGTTTGTGGGTGCTGGTGGGGGCTAATCACTTGGCTTCTATAATGCACAGTGAGCTCAAGCAGCCGGTGAGAGTGATGTTATTTCCCTTGGTTGGGATTTGTTACAATATTTTGCTCTAAATTAAATGAATGGCAAGCCATTTGCCTTGCTTCAAAGAAAATATGACAGTCAGAGCCGTGTTGAAAAGGGCAAGAACATCTAACTCCAGCTTACAAACTGTACAAAAGCACAAGGGTTAATTGTTCATCAGGTTTAGACAAAACCCAGATTGAAAAGGGAAACAACATCTAACTCCAACACTATTTTCGGCAGTCACAGTCAAATGGATCGGTCAGATCCATAGAATGAACATCATGGGTCGTAAAATTTACTTGATTATGACCACAATATGTTGTAAATAGAAACCCGGCATGTTCAGAAGCTCTTTTGTCCACCTGAAACTCCTTTTTTTGCTCTTCGACATACCCATCCGTCAAAACCATGCTGCTGATAAACTTAAGCCTGATGGACAATAGTAACCTCGGATTCAGCAGGAAGAATGTGACAAATCTAGTGTCTGCATGGTTGGCTACATATCGTTCTAGCATTATTGTCTTCAATCGAAAGTCATGAGAAGTGAGAAAATCCCGGTGCTTACGAATCCACCGATTGGTTATAACTTTCTTACCCCGTCTTGTTGCCTAAATAGACATGAAGATTGAAAACAGTTAAGGTATAAAAAAAGAGTGTCGAAAGAGCAACAACTAAATGGTTAATTCTAGTACACTATATGCGTGAAATTATCACCTTTATATACAACTTCTCCAGACATGGAAAGTATTGCAGCAAGCCAATAATAATGTTCAGATCAAAACTATTCATTTGGATATATAAGATCTTGACAGAATGCGGCACCATTGATAGGCTATCCATGGAGAAACTCTTCATTGAGCATAGAACATAATATTAGTACAAAATGTGTACTCCGAGATGATATATAACTTAAGCGCAGAAATTTAAAATGCAGGTTATGGTTACAAGTGTAGATGATAATATAAAGTATGTACCTGAAGAACTGTGGAGCCAAACACCATCTTGAAATGAGAACAGAGATCATGTATTACACCCAAGGTCTCCAGCTTAGGCGCAGAGAGGACGGTTATTTGCAAGGATCAACCTTTGAAGTGAAGGGGCATCTTGGATGATGAGTTGCCTTTCGTCAAAATAGATTCCAATTCTTACAAGGTTAGGCGACTTTATTTGGAGACAACCGATTCTAACTGTGAATACAAGCACCAAGCATTCCAGGGCAGGGCAACTAGAGTGGATGATGTTGTGCAATGAGGCCTCTGATATACGAACCCGCACAAGTGAAAGTTTCTTGAGAAATGGGAGTCGAAGGTTTAGTACCAGTTATGCAGTAGGTAGCACAGCGCAAAGGTGGCGGTGTGGAGAGAGGAGGAAAATCGTGAGATGGACATCGGTGCTGAGGGCACAACTACATGGCGTTCGGTATCTGGTAGGTGATTTCTTGGGGAATAGTAGAACTCAAGCAGCTGTAGTTCTGTGAATTCACGGGATTTCAGCCAGGCATCCACCACGCAGGGCATGGTATGCTTGCTCAGGTAGCATGACGGGATGCAGAGGCTTTGAACGGAGCCCTGGTGGGAGGAGATGATGGCTCTGGGGAGTTCAAAATCATTGAAGAGAGATAGCTGACGACAGTCGAGATTAAGGGGCACGGCGCGCCATAGAGGGTGCCACCGAATTAAGAGGACTTGGGTGTGGCAGCAATCCTTGGTGGGAAAGCGAGATGATCTCCCCAAGGAAGGTGTCCGGGAGATCGCTGATGCGGTCCACCCGAGATTCTACGGGTTCCTAGGATCCGGTGGTGGTGGGCTTGCCGCTTCTCTCCGCGCTACCGGGTGCAGGATCTACCACATGCGTTGCCATTGGCGGGAGCCTCATCTTCTTGGCTCTAGGGTCAGCTGACTCCATTTTCCTGGAGGGCGTCGCGTCGAGCTCACGGATTTGAGCAGAGTAACGAATGACGAGCCTAGTTGTAGTGCGGGTGAAGAAGAAGGGGAGCTGGGTTTTTTTTGTAGTAGTGAGGAAGAAGGGGAGCTGGGGTTTTCTGTAGGAGTGAGGTGAGGAATTTGGGGGTACGAGTGGATTGAGCTGACAGGTGGTGGGTGGGAGTGAGGAGGAAGAAGAGCACCCAGGTTTTGGGGGGGGTGTCTTTGGGTGTGGGTAGCGCCTCCCATTAAGTAAATATATGGGATTCTGAATTGATTTTATTATTTACTAGGGTGGATGGGCTGTTTTGTCTTGGGCACAGAGAAACAATTACTACAAGGACAATGGAGACACTCTACAGCTACCCATAAAAACAATTACTACTAGTACAGTGGATGCACTACCGCTTCTGGCTCCTCCGAGGTCATTGAAATGTCTCCCTCTACTGAATGTCATTTTACTTTTGTTCACGGACATGCGGGCCATGCAACGCGCGGGCCCAAATGCCATCCACCAAATTAGAAGGCAGCATGCATGCGGAGAGTCACCCCGGTCGTAGCGCGGCAGTAACGAGCCATTGTATCACAAAGCCCCACCTCCCCGCAGTCTAAGTTTGACGGACGAAGCAATCATCATTTCACTATTCGTTGAATCCCCTTCTCCCTCACCGTCTTCAAGAAAGCCAACACTCGCATCTGCTGTTGTTATTCTCTCCCAACGAAGGGAAGGTAAGCGGATCCGTGATGTTGGTATATTTTCGTTTAGAGAAAAAAACTTTTGCAAAGCAGTAATCGATCCTCACTCTCTTTTTTGTTTCATTGTCATTGCGATTGTGTTTTCCTTTTAGTTATCTCTTAGTATTCGTCAGTTTCATGATGGACCAAGGAGAACCAGGAAAAGATCTACCAATATTGGAGCAGACGCGGAAGGCTGATCCCCACGAGACAGAGAGCTCCAAGAAGATGGAGGCAGCCACCGAGGAGACCCCAGATACGCTCACGACCACTACTGAGATGGTCAACGCCCCATCTAAGGTTACAGCCCCCCGTGGCCCTACAGGAGCAGTTTTCCCCCATCGAGGATGGGCCCCCCCCCCCCCCCGTTGAGCTGCCCAAGGTGATTTTCTTCTTTTCCGATCTCGATTGTGGTTTTTCATCTAAGTATGTGGTGATGAATAATGCAAAAGTTTATTAGCTTCGATGCCAACCTATACATAGTGGTTTAAATAACTTGTGTTTCTTATACTGGAAAGTAATTCAATTTTTTTCTGTTTCAATTAGAGCCCTGATGCAGACAAGGATTGTGTGGTTGTACATGTCACTCGCTATGAGGCGGATGACCTGAATAAACGCATTGGGAAAACAGAGTTCTTAGGTTGTTGGATCCTGGAAGCCATTTGCGCTTATACCAATGTCAAGATGTATTCCAGCCTCACTGTTATCAGCAAAGGATTCATAGAAATAAGCTACTATCTCAGAGTCAAGTCCATATTTAGTGCTAAATTCACGGAAAGCATTGGTATCCATAAAAGATTTAACACAATCAAACTTAGGTATTATACCTGACTCCTTACCTTCGTCGAGATCCCAATCTTCAGAGTTGCATTTAATTCTTTCCAATAAATCGCATTTGAATTCAATAGTCTTCATCATAAAGGAGCCAGTACAAGAAGTATCGAGCATGGAGCGATTATCGAGAGAAAGTCGAGCATAAATTTTTTGAATAATAATTTCTCCTGAGAGCTCATGATTGGGGCATGAATATAACATTGACTTAAGCCTCCCCCAAGCTTGAGTGATGCTTTCTCCTTCGTGAGGCCAAAAATTATATATATAATTACGATCACGATGAACAAGATGCATAGGATAAAACTTCTGATGAAATTGCAATTTCAACCGGTTGTAGTTCCATGATCCCATATCATCACATAGCCTAAACCATGTCAATGCCTTTCCCTTCAAAGATAAAGGGAAGACCTTCTTCTTGATAACATCCTCGGGCTTACCTGCAAGATTAAATAATCCACAAACTTCATCCACATAGATTAGGTGCAAATCGAGATGTAATGTTCCATCACCTATGAAAGGATTAGCTAGCAGTTTCTCTATCATACCCGAAGGAATTTCAAAGTAAACATTTTCAGTAGGTTCAATAGGTTGAGGAGCAACTCTTTGCTCTACTGGTCGGGGTGAAGATACCCCGAACAAGCCCCTCAAAGGATTACTTTCCATAGTAACAAGTGACAGTAAATTTCAGCACACTATATAAATTTTTCCTTACCAAATTCCACCTACCAAAGGCGCTTCACTTCCCGGCAATGGCGCCAGAAAAGAGTCTTGATGACCCAAAAGTATACAGGATCTATCCTAGTCCTTTCGATAAGTAAGAGTGTCAAACCCAACGAGGAGCAGAAGGAAATGATAAGCAGTTTTCAGTAAGGTATTCTCTGCAAGCACTGAAATTATCGGTAACAGATAGGTTTGTGATAAGGTAATTTGTAATGGGTAACAAGTAAATAAAGTAAATATGGTGCAACAAGATGGCCCAATCCTTTTTATAGCAAAGCACAAGCCTGGACAAACTCTTATATAAAGGAAATCGCTCCCGAGGACACATGGGAATTATCGTCAAGCTAGTTTTCATCACGCTCATATGATTCAGGTTCGATACTTTGATAATTTGATATGTAGGTGCACCGGTGCTTGGGTAATGCCCTTCCTTGGACAAGCATCCCACTTATGATTAACCCCTATTGCAAGCATCCGCAACTACAAAAGAAGTATTAAGGTAAACCTAACCATAGCATGAAACATATGGATCCAAATCAGCCCCTTACGAAGCAACTCATAAACTAGGGTTTAAGCTTACATCACTCTAGCAACCCATCATCTACTTATTACTTCCCAATGCCTTCCTCTAGGCCCAAATAATGGTGAAGTGTCATGTAGTCAACATTCACATGACACCACTAGAGGAGAGACAACATACATCTCATCAAAATATAAAACAAATACCAAATTCACATGACTACTTATAGCAAGATTTCTCCCATGTCCTCAGGAACAAACGTAACTACTCACAAATCATATTCATGTTCATAATAAGAGGGGTATTAATATGCATAAAGGATCTGAACATATGATCTTCCACCGAATAAACCAACTAGCATCAACTACAAGGAGTAATCAACACTACTAGCAACCCACAGGTACCAATTTGAGGCTTTGGGACAAAGATTGGATACAAGAGATGAACGAGGGTTTGAGATGAGATGGTGTTGCTGAAGATGTTGATGGAGATTGAGCCTCTCCCGATGAGAGGATCGACGATGATGACGTTGGTAATGATTTCCCCCTCCCGGAGGGAAGTTTCCCCGGTAGAATAGCTCTGTTGGAGCCCTAGATTGGTTCCGCCAAGGTTCCGCCTCGTGGTGGCAGAGTTTCGTCCTGTGAGCTAGCTTATGATTTTTTCTCGGACGAAATACCTCATATAGCAGAAGATGGGCACTGGAGGCCTGCCAGGGGGCCCACAAGGCAGGGGGCGTGCCCAGAGGGGGTAGGGGGCGCCCCCCACCCTCGTGGACGGTGGGTGGCCCCCCTCTGGTACTTTCTTCTCCCAATATATTTTATGTATTCTGAAAATAATTCCCGTGGAGTTTCAGGACTTTTGGAGTTGCGCAGAATAGGTCTCTAATATTTGCTCTTTTTCCAGCCCAGAATTCCAGCTGCCGGCATTCTCCCTCTTCATGTTCTCTCTTATAAAATAAGAGAGAATAGGCATAAGTATTGTGACAGAATGTGCAATAACAGCCCATAATGCAATAAATATCAATATAAAAGCATGATTCAAAATGGACGTATCAACTCCCCCAAGCTTAGACCTCGCTTGTCCTCAAGCGGAAGCCGAAATCAAAAAATATGTCCACATGTTTAGAGGTAGAGGTGTCGATAAAAATAAAATACGGACATGAGAGCATCATGATCATTCTTAGAACAACAACATAAATATATATATTGTCATATGATCTCTTATGCTAAATTAACAATTCATTCACAGTTTCAAGTATGAATCATAAACTTCACTGAAAACTAACAAACTATAATCTCAGTCATTGAAGCAATTGCAATTTATCATAACATCGGAAAGAGTCAATATAAGAGCTTTTTAGCAAGTCCACATAATCAACTATCATTTAGACTTTCACAATTGCTAACACTCACACAATATTTATGGGTATGAAGTTTTAATCAGACACAGAGGAAGATAGGGGCTTATAGTATTTCCTCCCAACCTTTTACCTCAAGGGTAATGTCAACAATAATAGTTCATGAAAACTCACATCCAATTAGCTATAAATATCAGGATCTTTCCAACACATTGTGCTTGCCAAAGGATAAAATGTAAAAGGGAAAGGTCAAGATCACCATGACTCTTGTATGAAGTATAAGACAAGAATAAAAGATAGGCCCTTCACATAGGGAAGCAGAGGTTGTCATGTGCTTTTATGGTTGGATGCACGAAACCTTAATGCAAAAGAACGTCACTTTATATTGCCACTTGTGATATGGACCTTTATTATGCAGTCCGTCGCTTTTATTTCTTCCACATCACAAGATTGTATAAAGCTTATTTTCTTCACACTAATAAATCATACATATTTAGAGAGCAATTTTTATTGCTTGCAACAATGACAACTTACTTGAAGGATCTTACTCAATCCATAGGTAGGTATGGTAGACTCTCATGGCAAAACTGAGTTTAAGGATATTTGGAAGCACAAGTAGTATCTCTACTTGGTGCAAAGAATTTGGCTAGCATGAGAGGGAAAGGCAAGCTCAACATGTTGGATCTTCCATGACAATATAATTTATTTTGGATGTAAGAAAACATAACCCATTACATTGTCTTCCTTGTCCAACATCAACTCTTTAGCATGCCATATTTTAATGAGTGCTCACAATCATAAAAGATGTCGAAGATAGTATATTTATATGTGAAGACCTCTCTTTCTTTATTACTTCCTATTAATTGCAACGATGAACAAAACTATGTCTGTCAACTCTCAGCAACTATTATTCATCATACTTTTTATATGTGAAGTCATTACTCTCCATAAGATCCATATGATCTCTTTAACTCTTTTTATTCTTTCTCTTACTTTTTATTTTATTCCCTCAAGATCGTAGCAAGATGGAAAAGCCCTTGACTCAACACTAATCTTTATTATATAGCTCACAGACTCGATTACATAGAAGGATCATAAAGCAAAAACTCAAAACTAGATCGTACTAAAACATTATTCTACTAGATCAAGATATCATCAAAAGGATCGAACTAAGAAAAATGGTAAAGATAAAAGTGTGATGGTGATACAATACCGGGGTACTCCCCCAAGCTTGGCAGTTGCCAAGGGGAGTGCCCATACCCATGTGTTTATATCTCTTTCCTCGGGGGTGGTGATGATGGAGTTGTTGACGCTGTAGGCTTGTCGTCCCTCTTCCGTGGCATAGGCTCACCATCATAGAAGGATGATCGAGTCTCCGGGATCCTTAAATCTGCAGCCAAACTCATCCTCTTGAATCTATATTCATACTCACAGTTTTGGTTTTGGAGGTTATAGATCTGGGCTTGGAGGTGCTCGATTTTCTCGTGAAGCTTGAAGATAGTCTCCCCGATGTTCCTGGCATCTTGCTTGGTGTTGTTGGTGAACTTCATGATCATTATGTGGTTGGCGTCGAGTCCACGCTCCACCATCTCCTGGCACTTGAAAACTTTTTGCTCCATTGCCTCGAGTCTTGTCTCCACGCTTCCGATCCTCCTTGGTCCCTCAACATCACGTATGTGCAGCAACCCCTCACGCATCTCAATGGTTTGAAGGTGTTGCAGCACCTCTGTGAGGTAGGGGTTGATGACCTTCTCGAAGAACTTGTCCTTGGGGCACTTGAAGACGTCATGGCGATTTAGATCTATCAGAAAAACAGCTCGAAACAAAGACATAAGATATTTGCGTGATACGGTGGTCAAAACCTTCGAAGATTATATAATGAATTTTTACTGACCAAAAGAAGTATCATGCAAGAAAACGGAGTCTAAAGAGCACACGAGGTGCCCACGAGGCAGGGGGTTGCGCCCAGGGGGTAAGGCGCGCCCTCCACCCTCGTGGAAGCCTCGTGTCCTTCCCGAACTGATTCTTATTTTCCTATTTTCTTAAATATTCCAAAACGGAGAAAAATTGCTATTAGAACTGTTTTGGAGTCGGTGTACTTACCGTACCACATACCTCTTCCTTTTCGGAGTCTGAATCGTTCTAGAAAGTGTCCCTTATGTATTCCTCCGGGGTTACGTTTTCAATAACATTAGTTTCAACGTGTATGGGATTACCTGAGATATAATGTTTGATTCTTTGACCTTTCACCACCCTCGGATTTGTGCCTTCGAAGTTGTTGATTTTTATGGCACCGGAATGATAGACCTCCTCAATGACGTAACGACCTTCCCATTTAGAAAGGAGTTTGCCTGCCAAAAATTGTAAATGAGAGTTGTATAACAAAACATAATCACCTACATTAAACTCATGTTTTTGTATCCTTTTGTCATGCCATCTTTTAACTTTTTCTTTAAACAGTTTGGCATTATCATAGGCCTGAATTCTCCATTCATCAAGTGAGCTAATATCAAAAAGCCTCTTCTCACGGGCAAGTTTGAAATCATAATTGAGCTCTTTAATGGCCCAATATGCCTTATGTTCTAGTTCAAGAGGTAAGTGACATGTTTTTCCATAAGCCATTTTATACGGAGACATACCCATAGGATTTTTATATGCAGTCCTATATGCCCATAATGCATCATCAAGTTTCTTGGACCAATTCTTTCTAGATCAATTAACAGTATTTTGCGAAATTAATTTAAGCTCTATATTACTCAATTCTACATGAACACTAGACTGTGGATGATATGGAGATGCAATTCTATGATTAACATCATACTTAGCAAGCATTTTACGAAAGGCACCATGAATAAAATGTGAACCACCATCAGTCATTAAATATCTAGGGACTCCAAACCTCGGAAAAATAACTTATTTAAGCATCTTAATAGAGGTGTTATGATCAACACTACTAGTTGGAATAGCTTCTACCCACTTAGTAACGTAATCAACAACAACTAAAATATGTGTGTACCCATTAGAGGAAGGAAACAGTCCCATATTGTCAAAGCCCAAAACATCAAATGGTTCAATAACAAGTGAATAATTCATAAGCATTTCTTGACGTCTACTAATATTGCCAATTCTTTGACATTCATCACAAGACAAGACAAACTTATGGGCATCCTTGACGAGAGCAGGACAATAAAAACCGGATTGCAGTACCTTATTTGCAGTTCTGTCTCCAGCATGGTGTCCTCCATAAGCCTCAGAGTGACACTTGCGTAGGATCTGTTCCTGTTCATGCTCAGGTACACAACGTCTAATAACACCATCTACTCCTTCTTTATAAAGGTGGGGGTCATCCCAAAAGTAATGTCTTAAGTCATAGAAGAACTTTTTCTTTTGCTGGTATGTGAAACTAGGTGGTATAAATTTAGCAACAATATAATTAGCATAATCAGCATACCATGGTGCAGTACAAGAAGCATTTATGACAACTAATTGTTCATCAGGAAAACTATCATCAATAGGCAGTGGGTCATCAAGAATATTCTCTAGCCTAGACAAGTTGTCTGCAACGGGGTTCTCAGCTCCCTTTCTATCAATAATATGCAAATCAAATTATTGAAGCAAGAGAACCCATCTAATAAGTCTAGGTTTAGTGTCTTTCTTTTCCATAAGATATTTAACAGCATCATGATCAGTGTGAACAGTTACTTTAGAATCAACAATATAGGGTCTGAACTTATCACAAGCAAATACAACTGCTAAAAATTCCTTTTCGGTAGTAGCATAATTTCTCTGGGCACTGTCAAGAGTCTTACTAGCATATTGGATAACATTTAATTTCTTATCAACCCTTTGTCCTAAAACAGCCCCTACAGCATAATCACTAGCATCACACATAATTTCAAAGGGTAAATTCCAATCAGGTGGCTAACAATAGGTGCAGAAATCAAAGCTTTCTTAAGTATTTCAAATGCTTCTACACAATCATCATCAAAGACAAAAGGAATATATTTTTGTAAGAGATTAGTCAGAGGCCTGGAAATTTTAAAGAAGTCCTTAATGAACCTCCTATAAAATCCGGCATGACCAAGGAAACTTCTTATACCTTTAATGTCCTTAGGACACAACATCTTTTCAATAGCATCAACTTTAGCTTTATCAACTTCAATACCTCTTTGAGAAATTTTATGTCCCAAGACAATACCTTCATTAACCATAAAGTGGCACTTCTCGCAATTCAAGACAAGATTAGTTTCTTCACATCTCTGCAAAACTCGACCAAGGTTGCTTAAGCAATCATCAAAATAAGTTCCATATACGGAGAAATCATCCATGAAAACCTCAACAATCTTTTCACAAAAGTCATAGAATAAAGCAGTCATACATCTTTGAAAGGTAGCAGGTGCATTGCATAAACCAAAAGGCATATGTCTATAAGCAAAGGTACTGAAAGGGCAAGTAAAAGTTGTCTTTTCTTGATCCTCCTTTAACACAGGTATTTGGGAGAAACCAGAATAACCATCTAGAAAGAAAAAATGTGTATGTTTGGATAATCTTTCTAGCATTTGATCAATAAAAGGTAACGGGTAATGATCCTTTTTAGTAGCTTTATTTAATTTGCCGAAATCAATTACCATTCTATAACCTGTAACAATTCTTTGTGGAATCAATTCATCTTTATCATTAGGAACAACAGTAATACCTCCCTTCTTAGGGACACAATGGACAGGACTTACCCACTGACTATCAGCAATAGGATAAATTATACCTGCCTCCAGAAGCTTTAGTATTTCTTTTCTTACCACTTCTTTCATCTTAGGATTTAACCGTTGTTTGTGATCAACAACTGGTTTAGCGTCTTTCTCCAATTTTATTTTGTGCTGACATAGAGTGGGACTAATGCCCTTAAGATCATCAAGAGTATATCCAATAGCAGCATGGTGCTTCTTCAGAGTTTACAATAATTTCTTTTCTTCATGCTCTAAAAGGTTAGCACTAATAATAACAAGATATATCTCTTTCTCATCAAGATAAACATATTTAAGAGTATCAGGTAAAGGTTTAAGCTCAAACAGGGGATCACCCTTGGGTGGAGGAGGACCCCCAAGGATTTCAGTAGGCAAGTTGTGTTTCAAAATAGGTCCCTATTTAAAGAATACTTCATCTATTTCCCTTCTTTCATTCATAAACATATCATTTTCATGGTCTAGCAAATATTGTTCTAAAGGATCATTAGGAGGCACGACAATAGAAGCAAGACCAATAATTTCATCTTTACTAGGAAATTCTTTATCATGAGGTTGTCTACGAAATTTAGCAAAGTTAAACTCATGAGAAACCCCAAACCAATAGTAACAACATCCTTTTTGCAGTCTATCTTAGCATTAACAGTATTCAAGAACGGTCTACCAAATATAATGGGTCAAAATTTATCTTGTGGGGAACCAAGAACAAGAAAATCAGCAGGATATTTAACTTTCCCACACAAGACTTCAACATCTCTAACAATCCCAACTGGTGAAATAGTGTCTCTATTGGCAAGTTTAATTGTAACATCAATCTCTTCTATCTCAGCAGGTGCAATATCATGCATAAGTTCTTTGTATAAGGAATGAGGTATTGCACTAGAACCCATATCACACAAGCTATGATAGCAATGATCTCCTATTTTAACAGAAATAACAGGCATGCCTACAACATGTCTATGCTTATTTTTAGTATCAGGTCTAGCAATTCTAGCAGCTTCATAACAGAAGTAAATAACATGCCCATCAATATTATCGTCCAAGATATCTTTAACCATAGCAACACTAGAGGGTGTAGGTGTTCTAGTATTACTCTTACGAACCATAGTTGAAGCTTTAGCATGATCCTTTATTCTAACAGGGAAAGGTGGTTTCTCAATATAAGCAGTAGGAACAACAGAATTATTATAAGTGATAGACCTTTCTTCAACTTTAATAGCTGCAACTAATTTTACTTCAATGGGAGGATTATATTTAAACCACTTCTCCTTAGGGAGATCAACATCAGTAGCAAAGGATTCATAGAAAGAAGCTACTATCTCAGAGTCAAGTCCATATTTAGTGCTAAATTCACGGAAAGCATTGGTATCCATAAAATATTTAACACAATCAAACTTAGGTATTATACCTGACTCCTTACCTTCGTCGAGATCCCAATATTCAGAGTTGCGTTTAATTCTTTCCAATAAATCCCATTTGAATTCAATAGTCTTCATCATAAAGGATCCAACACAAGAAGTATCGAGCATGGAGCGATTATCGAGAGAAAGCCGAGCATAATTTTTTTGAATAATAATTTCTCTTGAGAGATAATGATTGGGGCATGAATATAACATTGACTTAAGCCTCCCCCAAGCTTGAGCGATGCTTTCTCCTTCGCGAGGCCAAAAATTATATATATAATTACGATCATGATGAACAAGATGCATAGGATAAAACTTCTGATGAAATTCCAATTTCAATCGGTTGTAGTTCCATGATACTGTATCATCACATAGCCTTAACCATGTCAATGCCTTTCCCTTCAAAGATAAAGGGAAGACCTTCTTCTTGATAACATCCTCAGGCATACCTGCAAGCTTAAATAATCCACAAACTTCATCCACATAGATTAGGTGCAAATCGGGATGTAATGTTCCATCACGTGTGAAAGGATTAGCTAGCAGTTTCTCTATCATACCCGAAGGAATTTGAAAGTAAATATTTTCAGTAGGTTCAGTAGGTTGACGAGCAACTCTTTGCTTTCACCGGTCGGGGTGAAGATACCCGAACAAGCCCTCAAAGGATTACTTTCCATAGTAACAAGTGACAGTAAATTTCAGCACACTATATAAATTTTTCCTTACCAAATTCCACCTACCAAAGGCACTTCATTCCCCGGCAATGGCACCAGAAAAGAGTCTTGATGACCCAAAAGTATACGGGATCTATCGTAGTCCTTTCGTTAAGTAAGAGTGTAGAACCCAACGAGGAGCAGAAGGAAATGATAAGCAGTTTTCAGTAAGGTATTCTCTGTAAGCACTGACATTATCGGTAACAGATAGTTTTGTGATAAGGTAATTTGTAATGGGTAACAAGTAAATAAAGTAAATAAGGTGCATCAAGATGGCCCAATCCTTTTTATAGCAAAGGACAAGCCTGGACAAACTCTTATATAAAGGAAATCACTCCCGACGACACATGGGAATTATCGTCAAGCTAGTTTTCATCACGCTCATATGATTCGCGTTCGGTACTTTGATAATTTGATATGTGGGTGGACCGGTGCTTGGGTACTGCCCTTCATTCGACAAGCATCCCACTTATGATTAACCCCTATTGCAAGCATCGGCAACTACAAAAGAAGTATTAAGGTAAACCTAACCATAGCATGAAACATATGGATCCAAATCAACCCCTTACGAAGCAACTCATAAACTAGGGTTTAAGCTTCTGTCACTCTAGCAACCCATCATCTACTTATTACTTCCCAATGCCTTCCTCTAGGCCCAAATAATGGTGAAGTGTCATGTAGTCGATTTTCACATGACATCACTAGAGGAGAGACAACATACATCTCATCAAAATATCGAACGAATACCAAATTCACATGACTACTTATAGCAAGACTTCTCCCATGTCCTCAGGAACAAACGTAACTACTCACAAATCATAATCATGTTCATAATCAGAGGGGTATTAATATGCATAAAGGATCTGAACATATGATCTTCCACCGAATAAACTAACTAGCATCAACTACAAGGAGTAATCAACACTACTAGGAACCCACATGTACCAATCTGAGGCTTTGGGACGAAGATTGGATACAATAGATGAACTAGGGTTTGAGATGAGATGGTGCTGGTGAAGATATTGATGGAGATTGACCCTCTCCCGATGAGAGGATCGATGATGATGACGGTGGTGATGATTGAGGGAGTCCTGGATTAGAGGGTCCTCGGACTGCCGGACTATATACGTTGGTCGGACTTTGGACTATGATGATACAAGATTGAAGACTTCGTCCCGTGTCCGGATGGGACTCTCCTTTGCGTGGAAGGCAAGCTTGGCAACTCGCATATGTAGATCTCCTCCCTTGTAACCGACTCTGTGTAACCCTAGCCCCCTCCGGTGTCTATATAAACCAGAGGGTTTAGTCCGTAGGACAACAACAATCATAATCATAGGCTAGCTTCTAGAGTTTAGCCTCTACGATCTCGTGGTAGATCAACTCTTGTAATACTCATATCATCAAGATCAATCAAGCAGGAAGTAGGGTATTACCTCCATCGAGGGGGCCCGAACCTGGGTAAACATTATGTCCCCCGCCTCCTGTTACCATCCGCCTTAGACGCACAGTTCGAGACCCCCTACCCGAGATCCGCCTGTTTTGACACCGACATAGGTGCTTTCATTGAGAGTTCCAGTGTGCCATCACCACAAGGCTTGATGGCTCCTTCGATCATCGGCAACGATGCGGTCCAGGGTGAGGTTTTTTCCCTAGACAGATCTTCATATTCGACGGCTTCGTACTGCGGGACAACTCGCTTGGCCATCTGGAGCAGATCGAAAGCTACGCCCCTGGCCGTCAGGCCAGGTTTGGAAGCTTAAACTATACTGCCGACATCCACGGAGACTTGATCTTCGACGGATTTGAGCCCATGTTAGGTGCGCCACACAGTCACGACGAGCACGACTTGGCTCTACTGTCGGACGGTGTTCGGGAGATCACACCTATGCCTGCTTCGGTCCTCAATCTGGAGCAGATCGTGTCGTCCGAGGACGGTGGATGGACCCCGCCACGGAGGTCGCACGCTCAGCGGTGTTAGAGCCGAATACTGACTTCACCTCTTGTAAGACCTGTGTTGCCGAACCCTTGGATTCATCCCCGGCCACGGGCTCCAAACCGCTTGCGTCCGTGCCTATCGAATCTGACCGGGCACCGATCATGGAGTTTACCTCCGCAGATATTTTCCAGCACTCGCCCTTCGGCGACATGCTAGATTCATTAAGGTCTCTCTCCTTGTCAGGAGACCCTCGGCCGAACTATGTTCGGCTCGAGTGGGAAGCGGACGGCAAAGAAATTCGTTCCCCACCCACCACCCACTTAATAGCCACTGTCGACGATTTAACCGACATACTTGATTTCGACTCCGAAGACATCGATGGTATGGACGATGATGTAGAAGAGGAACAAGAACCACCGCCCACAGGGCGCTGGACTGCCACCTCATCATATGATATATACATGGTGGACACCCCCAAAGAAAATAACGACGAGGAACGGGAAGAAGCAGCGAAGGATAGTTCCCTCGAGAAGCAACCAAAGCGACGATGTAGGCGCCGCTCCAAACCCTGCCTCGACAAAAACAACAATAATAGTGCAAGAAAGAACAATACCCCGATCGACTCCAAATGAAACGACGACCATACGGACCCAGCGATGGAGCAGGATGAGCCAGCGGATGGTGAACACAGTACAGAACCGTTGTCCGATCACGGAGACGCCAAGGATAAAGCTCGTCAACCTGTCTCCGGAGAGGAGAACAGTCCGAACAACGATGGACACATCATCCCGGAAGGGCACTTGGAACAAGAGAACCTCCATAGAAGGCTTATTGCCACAGCGAGGAGTCTGAAGAAGCAGAAGCGAACGCTTAAGGCCGTGCGGAATACGCTCAACAGCAGATGGAACAAAGTGCTTGACACTGAAGAAAAGTACGGTGGCAGTCTCCACACAAAAAGCTATCCAAAGCGCAAGTTGCTGCCTGAATTAGATGACGAGGCTTTAGAGCCCATACAGCCGGATCGACCACCCCGTGGCGGCGACAGGGCGGCTAACGATGTCGCACATAAGTCAACACACGATTTACGAGAGGACTTGCACCAAAAAGCCGGTATGACCAGGTCCATATACGGATCTAGGAAGCGCTCCGGCACGGAATCAAAACCAAACACTACAACCGTCAGAATGCCATGACACATCCAAATACAGGGGTGCCACGCACCCCCAATGCTTCACCGATGAGGTGCTGGATCACGAATTCTAGAGGGATTCAAACCCGTGAACATCGAGGCATACGACGGAACGACAGACCCTGGGGTCTGGATTGAGGACTTTATCCTTCATATCCACATGGCTCGCGGAGATGATCTCCACACCATCAAATATTTGCCCCTCAAGTTGAAAGGACCAGCTCGACACTGGCTGAAGAGCCTCCCCGAAAACTCAATTGGAAGTTGGGAAGAGCTCGAGGATTCTTTTAGGGCTAATTTTCAAGGGACCTATGTCCGACCTCCGGATGCACACGATTTAAGTCATATAATTCAACAGCCCGGAGAGTCAACCCGAAAACTTTGGAATAGATTCCTCACTAAGAAGAATCAAATTGTCGACTGCCCAGATGCCCAAGCCTTAGCGGCTTTCAAACATAGTGTCCGGGATGAATGGCTCGCGAGGCACCTCGGCCAGGAAAAACCGAGGACAATGTCAGCCCTAACAAGCCTTATGACCCGCTTTTGCGCGGGCGAAGACAGTTGGCTGGCCCGTAGCGGCACCAGCGACCCAGGCACATCCGAAGTCAGGGATGGCAATGGAAAACCGCGACGCAATAAAATCAAGCGTCGAAACAATGATGACAGCCCAGACAACATGGCGGTAAACGCCAGATTCAGGGGCTCTCGACCCGGTCAACGGAAAAAGCCATTCAAAGGCAGCAGAGATGGACCGTCCAGCCTAAACAAGATTCTAGACACATTATGTCAGATTCGTGGCACCTCTGACAAACCTGCAAATCACACCAACAGAGAATGCTGGGTCTTCAAGCAGGCCGGCAAGCTAAACGCCTAACACAAGGGGAGAGAGACACCAAGTGAAGACGAGGATGAGCCTCGCCAGAAAAACACTGGGGGACAGAAAAAATTCCCACCAGAGGTCAAAACAGTGAACATGATTCGCGTAATGAAGAGGAGGAGCAAACGCGCACTCCGAGACGTATGCGCCGTGGAGCCCGTCACGCCCAAGTTCAACCCTTGGTCGGCCTGCCCTATCACTTTTGATCGCAGGCATCACCCGACTATTATCCGACACAGAGGATCGGCTGCCTTGGTGCTAGACCCAATAATTGCCAGATACCATCTCACCCGAGTCCTTATGGACGGTGGCAGTAGTCTTAATCTGATATATCAGGACACAGTCTGCAAAATGGTGATAGACTCGACAAGAATCAGCCAAAGCAATACTACCCTTAAAGGAGTAATACCAGGCCTAGAGGCCTGCTGCGCGGGCTCCCTAGTACTAGAGGTTGTATTCGGTTCTCCCGACAACTTCCGAAGCGAAAAGTTAACCTTCGACATCGCTCCATTCCGAAGCGGCTACCACGCACTACTCGGAAGAACGGCCTTCACTCGTTTTAATGCAGTACCGCATTGCGCCTATCTTAAGCTTAAGATGCCCGGTCCACGTGGCATCATCATAGTTAGCGGAAACACAGAGCGTTCCTTATGTGCGGAAGAATGTGTGGCGGCTCTAGCAGCCGAACACTGAACAACCTCTCCAACCAGAATAAATGATCGGTCGTCAAGTCCGCGGACACGGATAGACGAGTCCGGCGCACCACTAGCTGTAACAGCTTAGATAAACCTGAGATTGGGTCGATGGATATACCCCCATAGGTGGTGCCAGGGGCTTCCCGCATGTAAAAAGGACTACAGTTTCTCTTGACCTTGTTTAGATTGTATTTTAATGGCTCATTAAGAATAATCAATTTTTCGCACGAAGACTTTCACCTGGGTTTTTTCTTTTACAGATGAACATCGTGCTACACCCTGATATGTCTCCAACGTATCTATAATTTTTGATTGCTCCATGCTACTTTATCTATTGTTTTGGACTATAATGGGCTTTATTTTCCACTTTTATATTATTTTTGGGACTAACCTATTAACCGGAGGCCCAGCCCAGAATTGCTATTTTTTTGCCTATTTCAGTGTTCCGAAGAAACAAAATATCAAATGGAGTCCAAACGGAATGAAACCTTCGGGAACGTGATTTTCTCATCAGATAAGACCCGGGAGACCTGGACCCTCCGTCAAGAAAGCCACGAGGCGGTCACAAGGGTGGATGGCGCCCCCCTAGGGCGCGCCCCCCTGCCTCGTGGGCCCCTCAAAGCTCCATCGACGTACTCCTTCCTCCTATATTGTGGGGACCCCGACTCATAAGTCGTGATCACCGAATGCACGTGTACAGTGATCCCAGAGATCAATGCTCGTTGAACACACAGAAGCTGAATAACAAGAGTCTTACATCCATACATACCGTTTTACACAAGTAGGACCCTTATAGTCAAGTCTTGAGTATATCATCGCAGCGGAATCTTCGTCGATAACTTGGACCCATGCCATCTGCCTTAACCCTACAGGCATTCTGACTGGGAAAGTGTCCTAGCTCGCACGATCATCACCAAGGAACTCTTCAATATATCTTGTTCTTTCATGCCTGGCCAAGAAAATAACCAGCGGCAAGCCAATGAGTACTTTGAATGTACTCGCAAGCAACCCATGTTTTGGTTCAAAGCACAATAATGCATGATATAGGTAAATTTTTGCAGAAAGCTAGTTTTGAGTACTATGACATGTTCAACAACTTCCATAGCATGCATCCAGAGGATTCAAGTAACCCCGAGGACAAGTCATATATATCAACATAAATGGAGTGGGAACCAACCCAACTCAATCATGTCAAGTCCTTGGACTTGACCCAAGTAGTTCTTTCCACTCATCCATACATACTCACGGGTTTAAGTAAACATATGGACGTAGCCCAAGAGCGGTTACCCAACTGTCCTTGACCGTGGACACGGCTATTGGAATAGTTTTACACTCTGCAGAGGTTGCACACTTTACCCACAAGATCCGGGGAACTTCCATGTCATCCATGACCCGCGGTACCTCAAGTACCCGGGGTAAGCACCCGATCACTATCTTTCCCTAGACGACA
This sequence comes from Aegilops bicornis, assembly GCA_021605145.1. Lineage (NCBI taxonomy): Eukaryota > Viridiplantae > Streptophyta > Magnoliopsida > Poales > Poaceae > Aegilops > Aegilops bicornis. The sequence goes on from CM038673.1 coordinate 157,085,134, forward strand.
CTAACATGGAGTCCACTTGATTGGAAGTAACCCCCGTGCCCAACATTTCACATCTTAAAATCGTGGAGCTTCGCTCCCATTTTCATCACATACCACAAGCACGGGGTAACAACGGTGTGTCCTGTGCCCTGTGAAGACAGTCATGGCCGCCCTACCTGGCACGACCCCGTCCCGAGAGAGAGCACCAACTCTCCCCCGTCACTAGTAATGCAGGCTCCAAGCTAGTATCAGCCTAGGTAATCAATAATGCCCTTTCCCATACAAGGGTAGAGTGGTTGCGCATGTAAGGTTGGAATAATTGTAACTTAAACCAATCCGTTTTGAAACCACACTCACATATCCTTCTCCGGTACACCACTTCTTTGTCAAGTGGTTACCTGGCTCAACATCTCCCTCGGGCATTAGTGGCACCCGACGGGGTTTTCAAAAAGTCTTTGGGAACATACTTGCCTCCATCACCATGCATATTCCCGTCCCTTTTTGCGTAGCAACTACTTTAGCATCCTATCTACTCCCACCGGCATAACCCTCATAAGGAGGTAGGGTCATGCACAATGCAAGTATCAATGAGGAAGTAACAGAGGCAACCAACCATCGTGGTTTACCATCTCATCATGATTCCAATGCAACAATAATAAGTGATATATGACATGCATAAAAAGGGTTTCATGGACATGGTCAAAGGGCTGCTTGCCTGATTCATCAGAGTCTTGAAATCTTCTGGTCCTTCTCCAAATACTCTGTCTACTTCGTCAACTAACGTCAGAAACAATCATAATAAGCAACACAACAAGGCAGAAAATAAAAGTGCCCTAAAAATATTAATTTGACTTTCTAGGACATCCCTGGTTATATGAAATATAACCAGAGTGGTTTCATTGGAATTGGATCAGTGGTTATTTCTGAACATTTCAATATCTTGGAAACAAGGGATTTAATGGATCTGCAAGTTGTCCACAGGATGCATTTCTATAAAAATGAGTAAAAGCACCCATTAAATCAGGCATGATTTTAGAAACATTTATAAATTGGTTTCACTGGATTTGGAGTTCAAATGAATATTCTATGGATTTTTGAAGTGAGCTTATGTGGATAAATGACCTATTTACTGCATCTAGTGAAAACCAAGTGTGGCGACCGATTCTCCGAGTATAAATTCCCAGAAAATGGCCCTTGTGCTCACCAGCCCCAGGATTACTGTTAGCTGATGAGGCACCAACTTGATACAGAAACTCCAAGCAAAACACAAAATATGTGGTACAAGACCATTATGGTCTGTGAGTACAATAAATGGTTTCTAGCGGTTAATGGCGGAAGCGGGTTGTAAATCATCAATGTTTATGGGACTCCATTTTCCACGCGAACAGCTGACCAGGTTAACTCCTATCTTCGCGAGGTTGCTATCACCGTTGATTAGGTTCCGGGGCTGTCAACACGGTCGCTCCTTTCCGCGCAAGAAATCTGGCCAAGACAATAGCCAGGGACAAGCCAGTGAGTACTTGGAATGTACTCACAAACATTATGAACACGGGAATAATATAACAACGATGTTCCACAAATATTTATGCCCATGACGTCAGTCACAAAAGGTAAATGAATTTCTGATGCATGTAAGCAGGTTATTTATGAAAATGTAATAACATAATGATAATAAAGGCACCGAGTGGGCGTCAAGCAACGCCACATAAAAAGACTTATGAAAGAAATGCCACGGTCGAGGCGTCTGAGCGACACCACATAAAGGGCTTTAAAAGAAATGCCACGATCGAGCGTCTGGCGACACCACATAAAGGGCTTTAAAAGAAATGCCACGGTCGAGGCGTCTGAGCGACACCACATAAAGGGCTTTAAAAGAAATGCCACGATCAGGCGTCTGGCGACACCACATAAAGGGCTTTAAAAGAAATGCCATAGTCGGGCGCCTGAGCGACACCACATAAAGGGCTTTAAAAGAAATGCCACAGTCGGGCGCCTGAGCGACACCACATAAAGGGCTTTAAAAGAAATGCCACAGTCGGGCATCTGAGCGACACCACATAAAGGGCTTTAAAAGAAAACCATCATAGTGAATATCCAGGAGGTAGAACCGTGCCAGGGATATTCGATAACACCAATAATATCACGGGTTAGTCCACAACAAAAATAATAATCATAATTTATCACAAGTCACAATCGTGATTCCAGGTTTAACAGTTTCACCACCGAAGACCGACACTAAGACCGACACTTGACCCATCCCAGACTGTAATCCTTAACCATGGACACGGCTATTCTAATAGGTTTAATCTCTACAGAGGGTGTACTCTTTACCCACGAGTAATGGATTCCTTTAGTCCATCAGAACTAATTCCGTCTACGGCCTTTTTGTTGAAAACACACCTAACTTGCACATACCAGCTTAAATCACACGTGTCTGGAATCACCCACGACACCTGTCAAGCAAACTCTAAGTGGGGAGGCTACAACCTCGCGTAGCATGGGATCAAATTTATATTGCGGCGCTCTAAGGGGTGGCCTCCTCTCGGTCTCAACCGAAACACCCATGCCCCGGACCAGGTGGCACGGCTACCAGCTACAACCGGTATTTTCCACCTGGCCTCTGCATGCGGTGTGTGCTAGAAAGAGGTTGACAACTTCTTGAACCGTACTCTACTTGCTGTAGAGACGAGTGGTAGTACGAAACAAGCATGGGGGTTGCTGGCACAAGACTCGATCTATGGTCGACTCAGGAGGTTTATAAATTTCCCTGCATGACATGTATAGAGAAAATAATTCAACCAACAGAATCACCGCTCACTATACCTTACCATGCCATACCGGACATAACGGTCCCGACGGAGACCGGTGACAAACTCATGCCTACCCAAGGCAGAGGTTTTTCCCGAACTTCTTCCGGCATGCATGCAAGGCACATGAGGATGATTATCATCACAAGTGTGTTCATTCCCAACAACATGGAAATCATTAATATGCATCCATGCACATGATCATATCACATGAAATAACGAGTCCTCCGAAATGAGGTGATCTTATAAACGTGTCAACAAACTCACAAAAATATTATGCCGGGGTTTAGAATGCTTGCCTTCAGGTCACGGGAAGGCAGGGTGCATTTCAAACTCTTGAAATAATTCTCCTCTCTTCAAAAATCCTATTTTGAAAATATAAAAGAATTAACACACAAAAATATAAACAGCACAAAAGTTGTTTTGAAATTTTTTCAAATAAATCTTAAAATAAACTAGAATTTATTTGAAAGAGGTTGGAATTAGAATCTATTTAATTGGAGTTGTATTTTAAAAAGATACAGCAGGTCAAAGTTTGGTCAAAGTCTGTTTTTAAAATAAAACAGAAAAGAAAACGTTTTAAAAAGAAAAAACACGTCGAAGGCGATTGGAAAAAGGCGCTTCCACTTACTCCTGCGTGGACAGGCGCTGGGTCACTGACGGTGGGCCCGCCTGGCCCACTGGTCAGGTTTGACCAGCCACGCGCGCGTCGTTCCCCTCTGACCGAACGGAGGCGGAGCTCCGGCGAGGATTTGCCGGCGAACGAGGGCGTCTCTTGGTGATCTGAGGACATGGGTGTGCTCAGGGGGTCGAGACAGTCTGTGGGTACCCGCCATGGTCGCCGACGTGGGAGTCGCCCGACAACGAAGCTTGGCGGGCAAGCGGCGTTCGGGTGGATAGTGGGTTTGGGGCTACGGTGGTCTCCGGCCAAAATTGAGCGCTGAGGTTGCACTCATGAGAGGGAGGGGGAGTTCTTGGTGGAGAGAATGGAGAGGGAGGGGCACTGGTGGCGACGGAATCGGCCGGAACGAGGCGGCGACCGAACCGGCCGGACTCGGGGAGGAAGGCCTTCCCCTCCTCGACTGCTGGTCGCGGTAGCTCTAGGGGGATCAGAACCGGTTGCCCGAGAACTCGATTGGTCTCCGGGGGCCCTTATATACGCGGTGGAGGTATGTTCCGAGGTGGCCAGTGATAAGGATGACGGCGAACCCTCTTTCTGTAGCAATGACGACGTGGCGGTGACGCGCTCTAGGGGACGAAGCTGCGGCTGAGCTGGAGATGCTTCAGGGGGCAGCTGGCGAGCGGAGGAGGTTTGGGCGGCGCCGTCCATGGATGCGGCCGCAAGCGTGCCGCCAAGAAGCTTGCGGTGGCGCCGCTGTAGCGAGCCAGGGGCGGTCGGGTGGGGTGCGACACGGCTATGCCAGCGGATCAGATCGAGTTCGGGAGGGTCAACTGGGGCGTGGCAGCTCGAGGCGCCGCGACGCCGTGCAAGCAGCGCTCTGGCGCGCCAGAGCATGCACGGGAGGTGTTCGATACAATGCCGTGGCATGCTACAGGTCATAGATGAGGTTGGGAAGCAACAGAACTAGGTTAGAGATAGAGGGAAACTCAAGGACAAGATGGTTTGGTCAGGTGGCCAAGTTCACAATGCCAACAACAACTCATGTCAAATCAGTTCATGCCCTCCAAGTGTTTGACAAAATGCCACAGGCACCTAGGCATTTCTTGGAGTGGCCAATACTTCCAGGTCAGTGTCTCCTTGGATGCACAAGAGGGTGGTGAGGTTAGTTTGTGAAAATCACAAACTTGCTAGTGCAAGTTTTGCAGAACTTCAAATCTGGACAGGAGGTGGATGGCATTATAATTTGAACCAAAAATGATCAAATGAGTGCATGCTCTTGGACTTAGCGGTTCTGCATGGAGGACTACAAGTAGGACAAAGAATCTAGGGCCAAAGAGCAAGCAAGACTATGGTTGCTATACAAATCATCATGTTGGACCAGAATGGAGATGAAGTTGATTCACTGAAAACTTTCAAATAACATCCCTGGATTTTTGCATAAAGAGGAATAATATGCTCCTACTGACATCCATTAATTTTGGTGGAAGCTAGAAAGAAATATTTTAAAGGGTTGTAGTGTAAAATTGTCCCCTGGACCAGAGAAGAAAAACATGTGTAGCACTCAAAATATGCAATGAATGAAATATATTATTGCACAAAAGTGATTCAGAGACATCACATGACATCTCCAAATTTTGGTTGGATTTTTAGATAAGTTTATCAACTGGTTGTAGTACAAAAAGGAGCTCCAAAACTTTAAAACAAGTCATTTTAATGAATAAAGCTCAGGGTGAAGTAATTTAATAAATAAATCTACTGATTGAGAGATGTTTTTAAAGGGAGGGCATATAAGTCCAAAATGTTTTGGAAGGACCCACTTGGGAAAAACTCCTTAATATTAAAATAAAAGTATTGAAATCCACAGAGATATTTTTGTAGGCAAAAATTTTAAACTCTTGGCAAAATTTTAATAACTAAAACCTGGTTAAATTTTTGGGGTGTTACACCAAGCATAGTAAAAATGTTCACTATGCCTCATTAAATAGATCTGGATTTATGGAGTCGCTGGAAATTTGAATCATCAAGTTTGGAGCTAATTTGATTTGTTTATGGATTTCTGAAGTTCACTGAAAAAGAAAAGGACAAAGGATTTACCGAAACGGGCCAGATCTGGGCGGCGGCGGCGCGCGCTGGGCGAGGTTTAGCAGCAGGGCGCCACTGGGCCGGCCCAGCGGCTCGGCCACGCGGCAACAGGGGCGACGTCATCATTGCCTCTCGGGCAAGGAAGCACACTAGAGGTAGAGGGGGACTCGGAGGGGCTGTGGTAAAAAGGAGAACTCATGGAGATTAGTGGAAGTGGACAAAACATACATTTTTAATTTCTGCCAGAAGGTTTGATGGTGGTTTGGGCAAGAAGATGAACTCCTCTTGTCATGAAGCTTGACAGGGTCAAATGGCATGATAAAATAATAGGTTCCACCAATATTGACTCCATTTGGGCAAAGTTGCCAATGCAACTTTTGTAAACCCTAGAAATCAACAGAGATGGACTTCCCAAGATTTAGTCATGCAAACCTATTCTCCTTTATGAACCACTTGGTGTAGTGTCATCATTTGAGGTTCTGAACATGTCCACAAAAGTTGAGATCAAAAGGAGAAAGTTTCCAATGTAGAGTTGTTCAAATTTGGTTCTGGACAGGAAGGGTTTTGGGGGACTTTGATCAAGTTAACTTGTTCTCCAACTTGTGCCATTTGGTCTAAATTAATTATTAGACCATTTGAGCATGTTCACAAGGTTTGAGAACATTTGGACATGTTTGGCAATGTAAAGTTGCTCAAACTTCAAAATGGACATAAATGGTTTTTAGGGTATTTGATGGGGTTATACTATTCTCCATGACATGATACTTGTCCAGATCGTCAAACATGTCACATGTGACATGCTAGAATTTTCTTGGAATTTTTGGAGAATATTTCCTTTGTAAATATTTCAAAAGCTTGAAATATCCAGAAAGGGTTTTTGAGAAATTTGACCAATATTTTGAACATGACCATGTGTCGAAACTCTTATATATGGAAAATATATGTCCATTGAGTCTCCCTAATTCTTCCCACATATTTTTAAAGCTATAAAATAATTTTAACCTATTAAATACCATTTCTGGCCTTAAGAAAAAGCCTTTAGATAAAATAGGAAATAACTTTTAAAAATTATATTTTTATGGTTCCTGGGTATCCTATATCTAATAGGAGTCAAATATATTTTTGGAAAGATTTTTACTGCCCTTAATTAAGTACTTGCAGTGCAAATCTCAATTCAGGGGTTTTTGGAAAACTAATTTTTGAAAATACTATTTGGCCAAATTATTTTTGTAAGAAATTATTTTTATGTCCTATACACATGGCATGATCATTGGGAAAGGTTTATGGATCAAGTATAAGGAGTATAAGAGTTGGAGGATTTATTTGATTTTTAGAGCACTTGCAAACAGCAGACAAAAATCAAATCAAGCAAAGACCAAAACACACAAAAGTTTTTGTCAAACCACAATTTATCATGATGTATTAGCTTAAGTGTTGTGCCATGAAAATCAGGGTGTGACAGACCTACCCCCCTTACAAGAATCTCGTCCCCGAGATTCCCAAACTAGGCGCGGAAAGGAGTATGGAAACTTGGATTCGGGGTAGTCTTCACGTCCTCATACTGCTTCTTCTTCCGTGTGGTGATCCATTGAACCTTGAAGTACTTGAGGATGTGGCTTCGTGTGTTAGGTTCTGCCTGATCCAGGTTGCTAATGGTCTCTCAGATAGGTCTTATTGGACTGGAGGTCGATGGCTCGGTGGTCAATGCCCTCGTAGAGATCGGGCTAGTTAGGAAGTTGGAAACACTTCCGGGGGTGTGTCGCGTGGAAAACGCTGTGCACAGTGGTTAACTCAGGTGGTAACTCTAGTTGGTAATCGTCTTTTCTTCGTCTTGCAGTGATCTCGGAGGGGGTTGTTAAATCTTGGAGTGATCTTGAAGAGGGCCGATGAATCTTGGTGTGGGTCTCCTTGTCATGGAAATGCTTGGTTGCTTAGAGAGGAGTGGCTTGCAAATATGCACGGTCTTCAACGCGGAAGTTCACTTCTTGACGATGGTGTTTGGTATAGTTCTTCCTCCTTGACATGGCGGTCTTCAAAAATCCCCTAACCAGCTGAACAATTCTTCTTCCGTCTTCGGGTAGACCAGTATGTCATCAAATAACGATGACAACCAGCTTGTTCGAGTACTCCGTGAAGAGTTGCCCACGTGGTACATAGGGTATAGGTTGGGGTATCGGTGGTGGTCACGGTTGAGTATTGGCCAAATTCTTCTCGTCTTAGGTCCAAAGCCCATGGTCATGATCCAACCACGTTGTGGCTTGGTAGGGCTTAAGGGTTTCTGGGATTACAGGGTGCGAGTGAACGTTTATCATCTTATCCTTGAGCACAGTTTCTGAGATGCCATTGTTCTATCTAGTCCTTCAAACAAATCACATCATATCACCGATAGCATCATCTCCTATAGGTCAACTCCAATCATCACTCATGCTATTCATGTCATCATGATTCCTGAGAGGAGGTCTAACAAAATCATATATGCCTACGACCCCCAAACTCATATGTATGGCTACCCCTTAAAATCCATGGGTAGAGCATACAAGATTCCAAGCTGGAATAAAACATGACAATCCAAGTGCTCATCCTACTCTTCCAAGGTCTAAGGCATTTCTACCCTAAGGAAACACGTCGTATTCCACTCCAAGATCTTGTTTCCTTCCTATGAATCAACTCTAATAGCCCATCATCTACCATCAATCCCTACATAATCCATTAACCCTACAAATCCAATGTTTATGGTGTTCCACATGATCTCCTAATGTCCTATAATCCCCAGATACTTGAAATGGCTACCTTACTATAGTCAGCCCACCAATTTCCATTATCATGATCAAGTAAACTCCAAGGTCAAGCTTTTATAGAACCCTAAATCAACTCCGACAATTAATCCAATCTCCTAGTTTATTACCCACCGAAAAACATGGTATCATAATTGAGATCATCAGTATAAATCCAATTTAATCCGAACCACGTAGACTTACTCAGCATCTAGACTTCATTAGGATCACCTATTTAATCCAAATTTCATGTCCAACGAGAATTTCTACACCTTCCCCCAAGTCATTATCGTGGGTAAAGAAGGTTGCGGTGGTGGAATTAGGTTTTTGGCTCCGTACCTGATCGTTTGGGCGTACGTAGGTATATATAGGAGTAAGAGTACGTCGGTGGAGCAACATGGGGCCCACAAGGGTGGAGGGCGCGCCCCCCTACCTCGTGGCTTCCTGCTTTGTTTCTTGTCGTAGGGTCCAAGTCTCCTGGATCATGTTCGTTCCGAAAATCACGTTCCCGAAGGTTTCATTCCGTTTGGACTCCATTTGGTATTCTTTTTCTGTGAAGCCCTGAAATAGGCAAAAACAGCAATTCTGGGCAGGGCCTCCGGTTAATAGGTTAGTCCCAAAAATAATATAAAAGTGAATAATAAAGCCCAATAATGTCCAAAACAGAAGATAATATAGCATGGAGCAATCAAAAATTATAGATACGTTGGAGACGTATCAAGCATCCCCAAGCTTAATTCCTGCTAGTCCTCGAGTAGGTAAATGATAAAAACAGAATTTTTGATGCGGAGTGCTACTTGGCATTATTTCAATGTAATTCTTCTTAATTGTGGTATGAATATTCAGATCCGAAAGATTCAAGATAAAAGTTCATATCGACATAAAAATAATAATACTTCAAGCATACTAACTAAGCAATTATGTCCTCTCAAAACAACATGGCCAAAGAAAGTTCATCCCTACAAAATCATATAGTTTATTCATGCTACATTTTCGTCACATAAGAATGCTCTAATCATGCACAACCCCGATGACAAGCCAAGCAATTGTTTCATACTTTAGTAATCTCAAACTTTTTCAACCTTCACGCAATACATGAGCGTGAGCCATGGACATAGCACTATGGGTGGAATAGAATATGGTGATGTGGGTTATGTGGAGAAGAGAAAAAAGGAGAAAGTCTCACATCAACGAGGCTAATCAATGAGCTATGGAGATGCCCATCGATTGATGTTAATGCAAGGAGTAGGGATTGCCATGCAACGGATGCACTAGAGCTATAAATATATGAAGGCTCAACAAAAGAAACTAAGTGGGTGTGCATCCAACTTGCTTGCTCACGAAGACCTAGGGCACTTGAGGAGGCCCATTGTTGGAAAATAAAAGCCAAGTTCTATAATGAAAGATTCCCACTAGTATACGAAAGTGACAAAACAAGAGACTCTCTATCATGAAGATTATGGTGCTACTTTGAAGCACAAGTGTGGTAAAAGGATAGTAACATTGTCCCTTCTCTATTTTTCTCTCATTTGTTGGGCCTTCTCTTTTTTATGGCCTTTCTCTCTTTTTTTTATTCCTCAATTGGGACAATGCTCTAGAAAATGATGATCATCACACTTCTATTTATTTACAACTCAATGATTACAAATCGATACTAGAACAAAGTATGACTCTATATGAATGCCTCCGGCGGTGTACCGGGATATGCAATGAACCTAGAGTGACATGTATGAAAGAATTATGAATGGTGTCTTTGCCACAAATACTATGTCAACTACATGATCATGCAAATCAATATGACAATGATGAATGTGTCATGATAAACGGAATGGTGGAAAGTTGCATGGCAATATATCTCAGAATGGCTATGGAAATGCCATAATAGGTAGGTATGGTGGCTGTTCTGAGGAAGATATAAGGAGGTTTATGTGTGAAAGAGCGTATCATATCACGGGGTTTGGATGCACCGTGAAGTTTGCACCAACTCTCAATGTGAGAAAGGGCAATGCACGGTACCGAAGAGGCTAGCAATTATGGAAAGGTGAGGGTGCGTATAATCCATGGACTCAACATTAGTCATAAAGAACTCACATAATTATTGCAAAAATCTACACGTCATCAAAAACCAAGCACTACGCGCATGCTCCTAGGGGGATAGATTGGTAGGAAAAGACCATCGCTCATCCCCGACCGCCACTCATAAGGAGGACAATCAAAGAACACCTCATGTTTCAAATTTGTTACATAACGTTTACCATACATGCATGCTACGTGACTTGCAAACTTCAACACAAGTATTTCTCAAATTCACAACTACTGAACTAGCACAACTTTGATATCACTACTTCCATGTCTCAAAACAATCATGAAGCATCAAACTTCTCTTAGTATTCAACACACTCATAAGAAAGTTTTTACTAATCTTGAATACCTAGCATATTGGGATTATTTAAGCAAATTACCATGCTATTTAAGATTCTCAAAATAATCTAAGTGAAGCATGAGAGAGAAATAGTTTCGATAAAACAAATCCACCACCGTGCTCTAAAAGATATAAGTGAAGTGCTAGAGCAAAAACTATATAATTCAAAAGATATAAGTGAAGCACATAGAGTGTTCTAATAATTTCCGAACCATGTGTGTCTCTCTCAAAAGGTGTGTACAGCAAGGATGATTGTGGTAAACTAAGAAGCAAAGACTCAAAACATACAAGACGCTCCAAGCAAAACACATATCATGTGGTGAATAAAAATATAGCTCCAAGTAAAGTTACCGATGGAAGTAGACGAAAGAGGGGATGCCTTCCGGGGCATCCCCAAGCTTTGGCTTTTTGGTGTCCTTATATTATCTTGGGGGTGACATGGGAATCCCCAAGCTTAGGCTCTTTCCACTCCTTGTTCCATAATCCATCAAATCTTTCACCCAAAACTTGAAAACTTCACAACACAAAACTCAGCAGAAAATCTCGTGAGCTCCGTTAGCGAAAGAAAACAAAAGACCACTTCAAGGTACTGTAATGAACTCATTCTTTCTTTATTGGTGTTAAACCTACTGCATTCCAACTTCTCTATGGTTTATAAACTATTTTACTAGCCATAGATTCATCAAAATAAGCAAACAACACACGAAAAACAGAATCTGTCAAAAACAGAACAGTCTGTAGTAATCTGTAACTAACACAAACTTCTGGAACTCCAAAAAATCATCCAAAATAGGAAGACCTAGAAAATTTGTTTATTGACCATCAGTAATTGGAATCAATATTTTATCACGTTCTGGTGATTTTTAACAATTATTTTCGTGAACAGAAAGTTTCTGGAATTTTCTCCAAGAGCAAATAACTATCATCCAAGAAGATCCTATAGGTTTAACTTGGCACAAACAGTAATTAAAACATAAAAACACATCTAACCATAGGATAGATAAAATATTTATTCCTAAACAGAAGAAAAAAGCAAAAACTAAAAATAAAATTGGGTTGCCTCCCAACAAGCGCTATCGTTTAATGCCCCTAGCTAGGCATAAAAGCAAGGATATATCTAGGTATTGCCATAATAATGGTACGGCAAGTCATGAAAACTTTTCTCATATTCTCTATGTTCAGCAGAAAGTTTCCTTTGAGGCAAGCAAAAATAATAAAAGGGCTAAATTTAATGGGACAAAAGTCCCCAAGATCAATCTCGGGAGGTATGGGTTCCTCCCTTGGCCCTTTGTATTGCACAACCAATTCATCATTACAAGCATTCTTTTGGCAAAAGTCACAAGCCTTCATTCAAGAGAAAAACCTAATCCATTATTTTGAATAGCCAAATCATCATTAAGCTTGGAAATTCTATCAACTAGAACATCGGATGGAACCTTTTTCCTAAGATTTTCATTATAAGCAACGTGATCCAAAGATTGTGAACGCATCATGTCTTCTTGATTAAAAAGGATAGCTTAGATGGGAGGATGACTAGCATCTACCCTATAATGCGCAAAGATTTCTCTAGCCTCTTTCATTATGAATCTAAACTCAGGAGCCAAAAAGATAGTGGCGGCACGCTTAACAGAAGAATGCTCAATATTAGAAAATTCTAGGAAAATTCTTTGTATGCAAGGATGCATATGAAGGAATTTCCTTTCAAGTACAACTACAATCAAAGATATTGCATCCGCAAGGCTACTAGTTTTGTGAAGAATAGAGACACCCATAATGGGCAAAGCTCCGACACAAGTAAAGAAATCTTGAATAACTCCTTTCCCAATAATATTGCCACTACCGACTCAAAACTTTTTAGTGTGCAAGATAGTAGATTCCTCAAGAGGATCATCGAAAGCATCAAAGGTTCCCAAGTTATTATTATTGCATTCATTGGCGATGACCTCCCTAGATTCAGACATGGCGAAAGAAAGACGTGCGAAAAGAGGCAAACGGAAAAGAGAGGGCGAATAAAACGACAAGGGTGAAGTGGGGGAGAGGAAAACGAGAGGCAAATGGCAAATAATGTAATGCGGGAGATAAGGGTTTGTGATGGGTACTTGGTATGTTGACTTTTGTGTAGACCTCCCGACAGCGGCGCCAGATATCCTTCTTGCTACCTCTTGAGCACTGCGTTGGTTTTCCCTTGAAGAGGAAAGGGTGATGCAGCAAAGTAGCGTAAGTATTTCCCTTAGTTTTTGAGAACCAAGGTATCAATCCAGTAGGAGGCTATGCAGGAGTCCCTCGCACCTACACAAAACAAATAAATCCTCGCAACCAACGTGATAAGGGGTTGTCAATCCCTACACGGCCACTTACGAGAGTGAGATCTGATAGATATGATATGATAATATTTTTGGTATTTTTGTGATAAATATGCAAAGTAAAATAAAAGCAACGGAAATAACTAAGTGTTGGGAGATTAATATGATGGAAGATAGACCCGGGGGCCATAGGTTTCACCAGTGGCTTCTCTCAAGAGCATACGTATTTTACGGTGGGTGAACAAATTACTGTTGAGCAATTGACAGAACTGAGCATAGTTATGAGAATATCTAGGTATGATCATGTATATAGGCATCACGTCCGAGACAAGTAGACCGACTCCTGCCTGCATCTACTACTATTACTCCACACATCGACCGCTATCCAAAGATGCATCTAGAGTATTAAGTTCATAAGAACAGAGTAACGCTTTAAGCAAGATGACATGATGTAGAGGGATAAATTCATGCAATATGATAAAAACCCCATCTTGTTATCCTTGATGGCAACAATACAATACGTGCCTTGCTGCCCATACTATCACTGGGAAAGGACACCGCAAGATTGAACCCAAAGCTAAGCACTTCTCCCATTGCAAGAAAGATCAATCTAGTAGGCCAAACCAAACTGATAATTCAAAGAGACTTGCAAAGATAACCAATCATACATAAAAGAATTCAGAGAAGATTCAAATATTGTTCATAGATAAACTTGATCATAAACCAACAATTCATCGATCTCAACAAACGCACCGCAAAAGAAGATTACATCGACTAGATCTCCACGAGAGAGGGGGAGAACATTGTATTGAGATCCAAAAAGAGAGAAGAAGCCATCTAGCTAATAACTATGGACCCGAAGGTCTGAGGTAAACTACTCACGCTTCATCGGAGGGGCTATGGTGTTGATGTAGAAGCCCTCCGTGATCGATGCCCCCCCCGGCGGAGCTCCGGAACAGGCCCCAAGGTGGGATCTCGTGGGTACAGAAGGTTGCGGCGGTGGAATTAGGGTTTTGGCTCCGTATATGATCATTTGGGGGTATGTAGGTATATATAGGAGGAAGGAGTACGTCGGTGGAGCAACATGGGGCCCACGAGGGTGGACGGCGCGCCCAGGGGGGTAGGCGCGCCCCTACCTCGTGGCTTCCTGCTTTGTTTCTTGACGTAGGGTCCAAGTCTCCTGGATCATGTTCGTTCCGAAAATCACGTTCCCGAAGGTTTCATTACGTTTGGACTCCTTTTGATATTCTTTTTCTGTGAAACTCTGAAATAGGCAAAAAACAACAATTCTGGGCTGGGCCTCCGGTTAATAGGTTAGTCCCAAAAATAATATAAAAGTGAATAATAAAGCCCAATAGTGTCCAAAACAGAAGATAATATAGCATGGAGCAATCAAATATTATAGATACGTTGGAGACGTATCAGAACCTGCCTTGCAATGCCGAAGACAATCTGCGTGCCGGACTCATCGTCATTGAGGCCTGGTTCAGGGGCTACTGAGGGAGTCCTGGATTAGGGGGTCCTCGGACTGCCGGACTATATACTTTCGCTGGACTGTTGGACTATGAAGATACAAGATTGAAGACTTCGTCCCGTGTCCGGATGGGACTCTCCTTTGCGTGGAAGGCAAGCTTGGCAATTCGGATATGTAGATCTCCTCCCTTGTAACCGACTCTGTGTAACCCTAGCCCCCTCCGGTGTCTATATAAACCGGAGGGTTTAGTCCGTAGGACAGCAACAATCATAATCATAGGCTAGCTTCTAGGGTTTAGCCTCTACAATCTCGTGGTAGATCAACTCTTGTAATACTCATATCATCAAGATCAATCAAGTAGGAAGTAGGGTCTTACCTCCAGCGAGAGGGCCCGAACCTGGGTAAACATTGTTTCCCCCGCCTCCTGTTACCATCCGCCTTAGACGCATAGTTCGGGACCCCCTACCCGAGATCATCCGGTTTTGACACCGACAATGATTTCCCCCTCCCGGAGGGAAGTTTCCCGGGCAGAACAGCTCCGCCGGAGCCCTAGATTGGTTCCGCCAAGGTTCCGCCTCGTGGCAGCGGAGTTTCGTCCCGTAAGCTTGCTTATGATTTTTTTTCTCAGACGAAAGACATCATATAGCAGAAGATGGGCACGGAGGCCTGCCGAAGGGCCCACGAGGCGTGGGGCGTCAGGGGGTAGGCGCGCCCCCACCCTCATGGACAGTGGGTGGCCCCCCTTTGGTACTTTCTTCGCCCAATATTTTTTATATATTCTGAAAATAATTCCCATGGAGTTTCAGGACTTTTGGAGTTGCGCAGAATAGGTGTCTAACACTTGCTCCTTTTCCAGCCCAGAATTCCAGCTGCCGGCATTCTCCCTCTTCATGTAAACCTTATAAAATAAGAGAGAATAGGCATAAGTATTGTGACATAATGTGTAATAACGGCCCATAATGCAATAAATATCGATATAAAAGAATGATGCAAAATGGACGTATCAGTGGTTAGAGGACGACAGCTAGGAATAGCCATCTGATTTTGTGCAGTTCTTCTAAAATTGAGGTGTGTACTTATGGTTGCACAAATTGAAACAATATGAAGATAGACATCCCTGGTTGCGTAAATATGAAATATGGTTATTTAAGCAGTGACGGTTATTTCCAGTGGCATATGATTAACAACAACATCTATTGTGTTATAACTGCTACTATATTAACAGCATAAAAAAGTGCCATTAAGTAAGAAGTAGCATCACATCACATCAACACTGCCACTATATTAACATGCAGAACAATAGCATTAGTGTTACTGTCATGAGAGTAGCACATGGTCAGTAAATGTGCAATCAAATTTGTGCAGTTCCACTGGGATGAAGCAATGTTAGCGGTGTGATATTTAAGTGTAACTGCAAAAACACAATTCATGGGAAATAAAGCAAGACGGAAGCACTTCATAAAATGGTGGTGGCATTGCTTCAATTTATCTACGGCACTAGACCATTACTTATAGTGACATTAGGTGGCACTGCTTAATGCTTCATGTGATTTTACATTAACGGTAGCGATATGGGCGTAGGGAGAGCAGGGGCATAAAGTGGTGAGGTAGATGTGGTTGCCGAGAGCGGCAAACACTCAAGCAGCATGTCTACATTGGTCCCATTTTTTATCTCCTCGACGACATTTTCCTATGTGAGCATAGGAAATCTTGACCTGCTCATTCTCATTTGCGTTGTCCCCCAACACCCCTCACTTTCTTTCCTTTTTCGACCAAGAGACAGATCCAATTCCCCCCACCCTTCGCCGTCCACCATGCTTTCTTCGCCTGTTCAACCAAGAGAACGGTTGGTTAGCCAGTATCTACTACTTTCCTCCGTTTCCTCTTAGAACCAAGTCCATGCTATAGCTTTCCCACTTTCTTCCCTTTATTGAACCAACTCTTAGATTCGACTGTATGGACTAGCTTTACCTCTAATAATAGTAAAATTCTAGGTGGCTTTGGAACAATCGATGTAAGTAGAAAAATATCCACACGCAGCTACGTGGGAAGCTGGGGTAGTAGAGCAAGGAAGGTTTCGAAGGAATATATAACCGAGGGTCATCGGCATGTGGGAAAAACGGCGTCCGGAGGCCGCATCTTGGCCACAATACCGCAGGGAGGAAGAAGGGGTCGGAGGCGCTCCCGAGCCGGCGCTCCCTCGGAGAGAACGGCACGGACGCCGACCGGGACGCGCGGGCAGCCATTGGTCTCCTCCCTCACCGCCGACAACAGTGTGAATGATGCAGCTACACTGTGACGCCCCGATTCAATCGTACACTAATCATGCACGCAAACGTGTACGATCAAGATCAGGGACTCACGGGAAGATATCACAACACAACTCTAAAACATAAATAAGTCATACACGCATCATAATACAAGCCAGGGGCCTTGAGGGCTCGAATACAAGTGCTTGATCATAGACGAGTCAGCGGAAGCAACAATATCTGAGTACAGACATAAGTTAAACAAGTTAGCCTTAAGAAGGCTAGCACAAACCGGGATACAGATCGAAGAGGCGCAGGCCTCCTGCAGGATCCTCCTAAACTACTCCCGGTCGTTGTCGTGGGTTGCACGTAGTAGTAGGCACCTCCGGTGTAGTAGGAGCCGTCGTCGACGGTGGCGTCTGGCTCCTGGGCTCCAGCATCTGGTTGCGACAACCAGGTAGAAGGGAAAGGGGAAAAGAGGGAGAAAAGCAACCGTGAGTACTCATCCAAAGTACTCGCAAGCAAGGATCTACACTACATATGCATGTGTATATGTGTAAAGGGCCATATCGGTGGACTGAACTGTAGAATGCCAGAATAAGAGGGGGATAACTAATCCTGTCGAAGACTACGCTGCTGGCAGCCTCCGTCTTGCAGCATGTAGAAGAGAGTAGACTGAAGTCCTCCAAGTAGCATCGTATAGCATACTCCTACCCGGCGATCCTCTCCTTGTAGCCCTGTTAGAGAGCGACCACCGAGTTGTATGTCGGCACTTGGAAGGGTGTGTTTTATTAAGTATCCGGTTCTAGTTGTCATAAGGTCAAGGTACAACTCCAAGTCATCCTGTTATCGAAGATCACGGCTATTAGAATAGATTAACTTCCCTGCAGGGTGCACCACATAACCCAACACGCTTGATCCCATTTGGCGGACACACTTTCTGGGTCATGCCCGGCCTCGGAAGATCAACACGTCGCAGCCCCACCTAGGCCAACAGAGAGGTCAGCACGCTGGTCTAAACCTAAGCGCACAGGGTCTGGGCCCATCGCCGTTAGCACACCTCGCATGTCGTGGGCGAAAAGCGTAACTAGCCCCTTAATACAAGAGCAGGCTTACGTTCCAATCTGGTAGCGCGCCGTCGATTGGCCGACGTCCGCGAAGGCTTGGTACGATACCACGGCGCCGAGTGCCCATATCTTTCCCACGTAGTTGGTTAGTGCGTATAGACCAAATGGCCAGACTCAGATCAAATACCAAGATCTCGTTAAGCATGTTAAGTATCCGCGAATGCCGACCAGGGCCAGGCCCACCTCTCACCCAAGTAGTCTCAACCTGCCCTGTCGCTCCGCCACAAATATCCACACAGAGGGCCGTTGGGACAAAGGTCCTTTCAGCCCCCAATCCGTGAATCACTCGCGGGTGCTCCACGAGCCGACCCGACTTTAGTCACCACATGTATCATGTATAAAGTATATAGCATATACCCGTGATCACCTCCCGAAAGATCACGACCCGATAGTATAGCATGGCAGACGGACAAGAATGTAGGGCCACTGATGGAATACTAGCATTCTATACTAAGCATGTAGGATTGCAGGCAAAGGTAACAATAGTAGTAGCAAGGACAGGCTATGCATCAGGATAGGATTAACGGAAAGCAGTAACATGCTACACTACTCTAATGTAAGCAGTATAGAGAAGAATAGTAGATATCTGGTGATCAAGGGGGGGCTTGCCTGGTTGCTCTGGCAAGACGGAGGGGTCGCCAACACCGTAGTCGATCGGGGTACCAGCAGCAACGCCAGTCTCGTAGTCTACCGGAGAGAAGAGGGGGAAGAAACAATGAATACAATGCAAACAGATGCATATCGATGCACGACATAACAAGTAGCGGTGCCAAGTGTGCCCTAACGCGGTAGGAGGTGATACTGGCGAAGGGGGAAAACATCCGGGAAAATATTCCAGGTGTTTCGCGTTTTCGGACAGATGAACCGGAGGGGGAAAGTTGCGAGTTCGATAGGTTAGGGGTGTGTGGCGGACGAACGGGCTACATATCCAGATTCGTCTCGTTGTTTTGAGCAACTTTCATGTACAAAGTATTTTAATCCGAGTTAAAGTTTAATTTCTACGAATTGTTGAAGTTTAAACAATATTAGGGAAATATCTGGATTTGACTTAAAATGCCTAAATTACTTTTTATACACAGGAGGGGGCTAGCCCATTAGAATGACAGTGGGGTCCAGAGGGTCCAGTCAGCAGGCCAGTCAAACAGTTGAATGGTCAAAGTTGACTGGTCAACAGGGTCAAGGGGACCCACCTTTCATTGGCACATGTGTTGATTTTATTTATTCGATTAGTTTAATTAGTGGTGGGGCCCAATTGTCAGTGAGACATAATTTTATCAGTGGATTTAATTGTTTATATTAGACTAATTAGCAAGTGAGACCCCATTAGTCAGTCTGTTAAGTGTTGGGTTAGTTTTAAAGGCTGGTTAGGCCTGCTGTTAACGGCGGTGGCTTTGGCCACGGCGGACGGGCTCGGGGGAGCCACAGCAGAGGGGCTCCCTGCAGCAGCAGCGGCTGGAGCCGACGCGGGCGCGGCCAGCGACCGGCGGCAGGGTCGTGCAGAGGGCGGCAAGAGCGCCGGGCGGCGTTCATGAAGCTGGCCGAAGGGTGACGGCCACGCTGCTGGGTATATCTGAGGGCGGGCCGGCGGTAGTAGCGGGTGGCAGCGAACGGCGAGCGGGCATGGCCGTCGCACGGAAGGACATGGCGGGGCGTGGCCAGGGGCAGCCAAGGCGCGCGGACGCATCCAGGGCTCGCGACGAGTGGAGCCGAGCTGTGGTCGGGCGCGGTCGTGTGGGAGACAGAGGCGCGATGAGTGCGTGCTCATCGTGAGCTCGTCGTGGCAATCTACGGCGGGAGAAACGGAAGGGGAAGAGGTGGAGGAGAGAGGGGCTCATGGAGGCCCTATAGTTGAGCACAAGCGGGCTCGGGGAGGATTCGTGGAGGCGCCGGAATCATCGGGGATCGCCGGCAGTGGTCCGAGGTAAACGGAGCTCGATCCACATGATGTAGGGGGCCCCGGCTTGAGCTCGTGGTCGAGGAGGACGTAGCGGTCACTGGCGGAGCTGCTGGACACATTAGTGAGACGAGAGGCGGTCGATGGCCGCGGGATCGACGCGGCGACGACGACGACCGCGTCGGGTGCCTCTCCGGATCGGGGAGGAGAGAGAGGGGGAGAGGGGGGTAGTGGCTAGGGTTTGACCGGGGTCGCGGGGTCAAGGGAGAGTGGCGAAGCGGGTCTTGTAGTCGAGGGGGAGGCGTGGATGGCCGGCACCTGGCCGGGGCGCCATGGATGGCCTCCACGCCCTCCTGTGAACAGGAGGTGGGAGGAGGGCGGCTGGGCTAGGCCTCCCCAGCCACATGGGCCTAAGCGCCCAGTAGTTTAGGTTTTCTACTTTTATTATTATTGTTTACTGTTTTCTTTTTATCTACTGTTTTGTGATAAGTTAAATCCACCAAATTGATCTTATAAAAATATGAAACTTGGCTCATAATTTGTATTGCAATTTTTGACATTGCCACAAAAGGGTTGGGAGTTCTTTTGAAAAGTTTAAAATCATGTTTAAAACTTAAACGACTCTTTAAGATGATGTAGGACCACTTCATAAATTAATAGGGATTAACTGGTGAGCCAAACAATGTTGGTTTAATTATGACAATTAGTTAGTGAACACTCGTAACCCACGAACATTTTTAATTTACCTTTTTAAGAATTAATAATTTGACTTTATTTTAAATTTGAATTTGAATCGGGTTTGAATCAGTGCGAGATAAATGACAGTAAGCGTGGTGACGTGGCATCAACAGTAGAGGGTTACTGTAGCTTAATTATCCGGACGTCACATACACCCCTGCCCCGGTCAAGGTGGTCTGGCCGGATTTGTGACCGGTCGTGAGTAGAGAGAGAGAGAGTGTGGGCACCTATGTCTTGCTTAGATCTGGAGAGCATGAGAGAGTGAAAGAGAGGAACCCTAGTAAAGCAAGCGCTAACACTCCTGCTTATATATATAGTGGAGTGATTTTGTTGTACCAGCTTCCAAAAAATGCGCACCTACATGTACCCGCGAGTGGGTGTGAGAGAACTAGTGCGTGCGTGCATCGCTTCTCTTCGTGAGAGTACAATATACTATGCCCAAAGAACGTTCGCCACAAGAGTAATAGTATAAGTGCATGACGTGTGAGTTAAAATAAAAGGTGCGCGCCATCTTTTGTTTTTTAAAAGTTCTGAGGGTAGGGTGTGAAGAGCACATATGTGTGTGACGTCTACCTGTAGATAGACGGTGGGTGCGAGAGGACTCAGGAGATTCGTGACTCGTGAGGGTGCGTGTGTGCGTGAGAGAGAGGGGGCACGTATCAATGCAATGCATGTGTCCGTAAATCATACTCCCTCCGTCCCAAAATTCTTGTCTTAAATGTATCTAGATATGGATGTATCTAACACTAAAATGTGAATAAATACATCCGTATGTAAACAAATCAAACACAAGAATTTTGGGAGGGAGGGAGTATCTGACAAACGTTTGCCATATGTCGTTTCCTGATGAACGTCGTAAGAACCGTTAGATTAGCATCCGACAGTGTCAGTTTTGCCATGTCATTTAACAGAACAACCACTCCTCCGACACACAGATCTTCCACGTGAGTGTTAGCAACTGATGTATGCTCCTCCCTTCGTTCTAAAATGCAGTGCATATAGATTTATTGAAAACTCGAACCTCGCAAACTTTTACCGAGTTTTCATGTACCAAAATGCACATATAGAATACCCAGTATATATCATTTCATTCATCTTCAAGAGGTAACTATAAAGATGGGGGAGGAGTCTACAAAGAAAGATCGTCGTATCACATGCAACAATTTCAACCATCCTTTGGGGTGGAGGGATATCATAGGAACTCTACATGATATGACTTTTATAGGATTTTTTCCTTTAGAGCCAATTGGTTCATATGAATAGATTCATATACTCCACATTTCAAAGGAAAATAAACTTGATACCATTTTTATAGCTTTAGAGCCACTTGGTTCATATGAATGGATTCCTATACTCCCAAAATTTCAAAGGAAAATAAACATTAGCGTATGTTCAATAGAAAAGTTCATATGATGTGAACCAAATGACATCTCTTTTCTAATCCCTCCTCATAGGAATTGAGATACATGTCATCTCTTCAATAGAAAAGTTCCTATGATGTGAACCAAATGACATCTCTTTTCTAATCCCTAATCATAGGAACTGAGATACATGCCATCTCTTTCCCTACAACTGCCATGTATACATCTTCATTCCTAAATAGCTAGTACAACCCACTAGTAGATTTTTTTTCTAGACATGCAACTATGGCACAAGAACATGTCATGCATGCAAGTCATAAATCACATTGTTTTTGTACCCTATGCATGCAAGCACCACATCATCAATTTGTGCATGTTACTCATAAGTTATTTCTTGCATTAGATTTTGTATTCACTATGTATGTGTTGGTCACGTGCACACATATGTAGTTCACATTCACAATTTTGTTAGAAATGTCATTCTTTTAAGTGCAATTCATTTTTTTCTCTTTGTACTCCCTTTGTCTAGGTGTGCAAGTTATCTTCCAAAAACCAAATAATCCCAAAGCACTTAGGCACGGTACATTAACTCCCTCCTCGTTTCTTGTTTCATGACATATCAACCAATAAGAGATGTGGGTCGTGCATGCTTTCAATGGCTTGAGACTTTCAAACATGACATGGAGTGGTTAATTCATTGCATGGAATGCTATTAACTTGTGATGCCCCCGATTCAATCGTACACTAATCATACACACAAACGTGTACGATCAAGATCAGGGCCTCATGGAAAGATATCACAACACAACTCTAAAAATAAATAAGTCATACAAGCATCATAATACAAGACAGGGGCCTCGAGGGCTCGAATACAATTGCTCGATAAAAGACGAGTCAGTGGAAGAAACAATATCTGAGTACAGACATAAGTTAAACAAGTTTCTATAAGATGGTTGATGTCTACTACACAACCTTTTTCTTGTAGACGTTGTTCGGCCTCCAAGTGCAGAGGTTTCTAGGACAGTAGCAAATTTCCCTCAAGTGGATGACCTAAGGTTTATCAATCCGTGGGAGGCGTAGGATTAAGATGGTCTCTCTCAAACAACCTTGCAACCAAATAGCGAAGAGTCTCTTGTGTCCCCAACACACCCAATACAATGGTAAATTGTATAGGTGCACTAGTTCGGCGAAGATATGGTGATACAAGTGCAATATGGATGGTAGATATAGGTTTTTGTAATCTAAAAATATAAAAACAACAAGGTAACTAATGATAAAAGTGAACAGAAATGGTATTGCAATGCATTGAAACAATGCCTAGGGTTCATACTTTCACTAGTGCAAGTTCTCTCAACAATAATAACATAATTGGATCATATAACAATCCCTCAACATGCAACAAAGAGTTACTCCAAAGTCACTAATAGCGGAGAACAAACGAAGATATTATTGTAGGGTACGAAACCACCTCAAAGTTAGTCTTCCTGATCGATATATTAAAGAGTCTGTAGTAAAATAACACGAAGCTATTATTTCCTTTCAATCTATCCTAGAGTTTGTACTAGAATAACACCTTAAGACACAAATCAACCAAAACCCTAAAGTCACCTAGATACTCCAATGTCACCTCAAGTATCCGTGGGTATGGTTATACGATATGCATCACACAATCTCAGATTCATCTATTCAACCAACACAAAGAACTTCAAAGAGTGCCCCAAAGTTTCTACCGGAGAGTCAAGATGAAAAGGTGTCCCAACCCCTATGCATAAGTTCACGAGGTCACGGAACTCGCAAGTTGATCACCAAAACATACATCAAGTGGATCACGTGAATATCCCATTGTCACCACAGATAAGCACATGCAAGACATACATCAAGTGTTCTCAAATCCTTAAAGACTCAATCCAATAAGATAACTTCAAAGGGAAAACTCAATCCATTACAGGAGAGTAGAGGGGGAGAAACATCATACACTACAAAACAATACACTTCCGTGATGATACGTGTTTGTCACAGTAGGTCGCGTTTTTTGTCATGCATGTACATCCATGACGATTTTATGACAGAATCAAGATAGTCATACTGTCTTTGTCGTGAGAAGTGTTCCATGACATTACCAAAATTATCATCACGGAGTGTCCACTTCCATGACGATAAATCGCGCATCACGTAAGTGCTTTGCGTCAAGGGTGACCGCCACGTGGCATCCACCGTAACGGAACGCCGTTAAGCTATCGGGTCGGGTTTTGGATCCGATAACCCGTTAACAGCCCCGACCAATGGGGATTTTCCACGTGTAAAATCATCATTGGCTGGAGGAAACACGTGTTGGCTCATCGTTGGGACAGATGTCGTCCACTCATTGGACAGAAGGCGCCTATGATACGTCGACACGTGGCACGACCCATCAAGTTTTAATGGGCCGGCCCAACTAAAGGCCCACAAGATTTTGTGGACCATAATGGGCCGGCCCAGCAAAAGGCCCACGAGATTTGGCGAACCATAATGGGTTGGCCCAGCTAAAGGCCCACAAGATTTCGCGGGCCATAATAGGCCGGCCCAGGTAAAGTCCCACAAGATTTTTGTGTGCCATAATGGGCGGCCTGTAAAGGCCCACAAAATTCTTGCGGATCATAATGGGCCGGCCCAGCTAAAGGCCCACAAGATTTCACCGACATTAATGGGCCGGCCCAGCTGTAGGACCACAAGATTTTGAGGACCCTAGTTGGCCGACCCATTAACTGGCTGCCATGTTTTGGGCCAAATGCTGGCCCATATTTGATCCGGTCCATTAATGGCCTACCACATTCCGGGCCTAATAATGGCCCATATAAGATCCGGCCTGTTAAAAGCCTCCCACTGATACATCCATTTTGCATCATTCTTTTATATCGATATTTATTGCATTATGGGCTGTTATTTCCCGTTATGTCACAATACTTATGGCTATTCTCTCTTATTTTACAAGGTTTACATGAAGAGGGAGAATGCCGGCAGCTGGAATTCTAGGTTGGAAAAGGAGCAAATATTGGAGACCTATTCTGTGCAACTCCAAAAGTCCTGAAACTCCATGGAATATCTTAAAAGAAATAAAGAAAAATCGTCACCAAAGATGGAGGCCAGGGGGCCCACACCCTGCTCACGAGGGTGGGGTGCGCGCCCCCCTGGGGTGTGCCCCCTACCTCGTGGGCCCCCTGGTGGCTCTTTGATGCCCATCTTCTCCTATATGAAGTCTTTCGATGAGAAAAAACATTAAGAAACCTTTCGGGACGAGACTCCGCCGCCACGAGGCGGAACTCATGCGGAACCAATCTAGGGCTCCAAATGAGCTGCTCGCCGGGGACACTTCTCCGGAGGGGAAATCATCGCCATCATCATCACCAACGCTCCTCTCATCGGGAGAGGGCAATCTCCATCAACATCTTCACCAGCACCATCTCATCTCCAAACCCTAGTTCATCTCTTGTATCCAATTCTTGTC
The DNA here is from genome assembly GCA_021605145.1 of Aegilops bicornis. Lineage (NCBI taxonomy): Eukaryota > Viridiplantae > Streptophyta > Magnoliopsida > Poales > Poaceae > Aegilops > Aegilops bicornis. The sequence goes on from CM038673.1 coordinate 157,110,450, forward strand.
TCCCAAGATCGGGATTGGTGCTAGTAGGTTGCTAGTAGTGTTGATTACTCCTTGTAGTTGATGCTAGTTGGTTTATTTGGTGGAAGATCATATGTTCAGATCCTTTATGCATATTATTACTCCTCTTATTATGAACATGAATATGCTTTGTGATTAGTTACGTTTGTTCCTGAGGACAAGGGAGAAGTCTTGCTATTAGTAGTCATGTGAATTTGGTATTCGTTCGATATTTTGATGAGATGTATGTTGTCTAGTCTCTAGTGGTGTTATGTGAACGTTGACTACATAACACTTCACCATTATTTGGGCCTAGAGGAAGGCATTGGGAAGTAATAAGTAGATGATGGGTTGCTATAGTGATGTAAGCTTAAACCCTGGTTTATGCATTGCTTCGTAAGGGGCTGATTTGGATCCATATGTTTCATGCTATGGTTAGGTTTACCTTAATACTTTTGTTGTAGTTGCGGATTCTTGCAATAGAGGTTAATCATAAGTGGGATGCTTGTTCAAGTAAGAACAGCACCTAAGCACCGGTCCACCCACATATCAAATTATCAAAGTACCGAACGCGAATCATATGAACGTGATGAAAACTAGCTTGACGATATTCCCATGTGTCCTCGGGAGCGCTTTTCCTACTATAAGAGTTTGTCCAGGCTTGTCCTTTGCTACAAAAAGGATTGGGCCACCTTGCTGCACTTTATTTACTTTTGTTACTTGTTGCTCGTTACAAATTATCCTATCACAAAACTATCTATTACCATTTATTTCAGTACTTGCAGAGAATACCTTGCTGAAAACCTCTTATCATTTCCTTCTGCTCCTCGTTGGGTTCGACACTCTTACTTATTGAAAGGACTACGATAGATACCCTATACTTGTGGGTCATCAAGACTCTTTTCTGGCGCCGTTACCGGGGAGTGTAGCGCCTTTGGTAGGTGGAATTTGGTAAGGAAAATTTTATATAGTGTGCTGAAATTTTCTGTCACTTGTTACTATGGAAAGTAATTTTCTGAGGGGCTTGTTTGGGGTATCTTCACCCGTCCCAAGAGAGCAAAGAGTTGCTCCTCAACCTACTGATAAAAAAACCTATTGAAAATGAAACTCCTTTTGAAGTTCCTTCGGGTATGATGGAAAAACTGCTAGCTAACACTTTTACAGGAGATGGAACAAAGCATCCTGGTGAACATCTACTCTATGTGGATGAAGTTTGTGGACTATTTAAGCTTGCAGGTATACCCGATGATGTTCTTAAGAAGAAGGTCTTCCCTTTATCTTTGAAGGAAGACGCATTGACATGGTATAGGCTATGTGATGATACGAGATCATGGAACTATAAAAGATTGAAATTGGAATTCCATCAAAAGTATTACCCTATGCATCTTGTTCATCGTGATCGCAATTATATATATAATTTTTGGCCTCGCGAAGGAGAAAGCATTGCTCAAGCTTGGGGGAGGCTTAAATCAATGTTATATTCATGCCCCAATCATGAGCTCTCAAGAGTGACAATTCTTCAGAATTTTTATGCTCGGCTTTCTGATAACAATCGCACCATGCTCGATACTTCTTGTGCTGGCTCTTTAATGATGAAGACTATTGAATTTAAATGGAATTTATTGGATAGAATTAAACGCAACTCTGAAGATTGGGACCTCGACGAAGGTAAGGAGTCAGGTATGACACCTAAGTTTGATTGTGTTAAATCTTTTATGGATACCGATATTTTCCGTAAGTTTAGCACTAAATATGGACTTGACTACGAGATAGTAGCTTCTTTCTCGTGAATCTTTTGCTACTTATGTTGATCTCCCTAAGGAGAAGTGGTTTAAATATCATCCTCCCATAGAAGTAAAAGTAGTTGCACCTATTAAAGTTGAAGAAAAGACTGTCACTTACAATGATCCTTGTCGGGGAGGCTGATCGGACCGACGAACACCTATGGGGCCGGCGGACCAGGCCCCTTCTGGTTCGGAGGGGGGCGGAGATCGCACGAAGAGAGGATCGAGACGAAGCACACGAGCAGTTTTACCCAGCTTCGGAGCTCTCCGGAGAGATAATACTCCTACTACTGCTTGTTGGATATGTATTGTGTTCTTGCTAGGAAACGATGAGAGCTACAAGACCTAGCGCGAGTGTTCTCTGGTCCCGTATGAGTCGAATGCGTCGAACCCCCTCTACATTGCGCATGGGCCTCCTTTTATATGCTCAAGGGGTCTCCGAAAGGCGGCAACGTAGGTGAGGGTACAAATGGAAAAACAGTAGTTGGTACACCTACTTGAACAGTGTACAGTGCAATATACCTAACTCGACGGCAAGGGACAAAAGCATTAAATGCCCGCCCCTCGGCGTAAACAAAGGCAACAGAGACCGTCAAGCGCCACACCGCTTGCCAATATGGTAAGCTTGTCGGTAGCCGGCTTATCGATGTTTCCTCGCTGGCCAAGACAGTTTCTTGACACGCGCGCATGGAATGGTCCCATGGCGACACGTTGGTGGATGAGCTGGAGCGGAGATGAAGAGAGGTTGCCTGCCGAGGCAAGTGCCTTGCCACGGCTGAATCCTTGTCGCACCCGGAGGCTTGTCGCTCTCCGAGTCTTCCCGGCAAGCTCCTCTTGCCGGGGTCTTGTCTTCTGCGTGCCTTGAGTGGCCTTCCCGGCAAGCTCCTCTTGCCGGGGCCTTGTCTTCTTGGTTAAATACTTTGTTCTTGAATGGCTCCGTAGGAACCACGGAAGATCTTGGCGGCGACCAGGCAAGCCTTGCCGCGGGGTGCTGCAACTGCCCGTGCACAAGTTCGGGATACTAGGGTACCCCTACTCTAGTACACCGACAGGAGCCCCCGGGCCTGGGCCGCACACGGTGCCGAGCGTTGTCGGGCCAGGCCCAAAATAGTGCACGGTCACACGCGGCCTTGATCACGCCGTAACTCAACCCGGACCCACCACGCCCCCCACTAACGGCACGCACCGAACGTGGCGTCGTGTGAGAGATCGTGGGGGTTTCTTTATTATTAAAAGCGGAACGTCCGCCCCCTCTCCCTCCTTATAAACAGGGGAAACAGGGGCAGGCCGTCCACCTCGCCATTGCTGTCTTGTCCCAAAAACCACCGCCGCTCCCCCCTTCTTTTCCAGTGCGAAGAGAGCAGCGCTCCGCCCCCTTTCGCCACAGCACCATCAACGCCGTCGGCCTCCTCCGCCGCCTCCGCCATGGCTCCGAAAGCCGACAAGGGGAAGGGCGTCAAGTCGGCCGAGGCGCAGCGGCTCGCTGCGCTGCGAAAGGAGCGGGCCATCTTCTCCCCCCAGCTCGACCCAAAGGAGCTGAGGGAGGGTTACTACCTCTTCTGGTCGACGGAGACGCGTGCGCATCCGCGCACGAAGGTAATCCCCACCATCGCTTCTGAACTAGCCCCAACTGGGTATCCTTTCTTTGCCCTTTTCTTCTATTGCGGGCTCTGCCCGCCATTCTCTGAGTTCTTCTGCGACATTATGAACACATACGGGTTCCGCCTCCTTGATTTCACCCCCAACGCCATTCTGACCATGGCAGTTTTCGCACACCTTTGCGAAAACTTTGTCGGGATCCACCCAAACGTAGCCCTCTTCCGCCACTTCTTCATGCCCCGCATTGAGAGAGGGGAGCCGCTTGCCGGAGGGATTGCTTGGGTCTCCAGGGTTGGCAAGAAGGAGGCCTATCTGAAGGGAGAGCTCCGCGGCAAATGGGAGGAGTGGAGAGCCAATTGGTGTTGGATCGTTGAGGAGAACCCGCAGCCCTTCGATCGCTGCAGGCGCCAAGCCCCAATAGTGCGCGGCAACAATTGGAGCAACGTGGCGCCGGAGGATGCTAGGTTGAAGATAGCTGTGACCCGGATCTTGCGCCTCAGGCTTGCCGGACTCGCCGTAGGCGCAGTTGGTGCAGATTTCCTTCGCCGCTGCATTGCTCCCTTGCAGGAGAGGAGGAGGCCTGCTTGGGAGTTCCAAAACGCAGCGGACATCATGAGGCTGCGCCCGGGCCTTAACTGGAATTTCACGGTCTTGGAGCTTGATGCGATGCTGCTAGAGTTGTTCAAGAACGACCCCGATCACCCCGAGTGGTTTAGGTTGCCGAGGGGGGTCGTCCCGTTGTGTAACAACTCTACGCTCGACCGCATCCGGGCCATGATGCCGTTGTGCGATTCTCATGGGATCGTTCCAACTTGGCAAGAGCCTTCCGACGAGATCGTGCAGCAGATCTTCGACAGCTTGGAAGAAGTGCCGATCCGCTCCGACGAGCAGAAGAGGCTCACCCGCGACACCACCGACGAGGAGATGGTGCGCATCGCAAGGTTGGAGGAGGCGGCAGCAGCCGCTGCCGCTGGCGTCTTCGGGTATACCATGGAGGAGGCAGAGGCAGCCGAGGCGGCAAGCCTCGCCGAGCGAAGGGAGTTCACCGGTGAGGAAGAGCTTGCCGAGCCCGAGGCCGAGTCGAGCGAACTAGCCGAAGGCGCTTCTTCCCCACCATCCAGCGGCTTGCCGCAAACGGAGCCCCCGGCTCCGCCAAAGAGGCGTCTCCGCAAGGCCGGAGACGAGACGGGGCAGCAGACGGGCCCACAGCCGCAGAAGGCCATGACGCGCTTAACATGCAAGCGATGTTGCCGCGGGAGCACCCCACACAGCTGCGACAACTGGGGCGGGATCCTCCCAGGCTACCGCCGACGCCTCCGCCAAGCGGCCAAGAGAGCCCACTCCTCCGCCTCCTCGTATCAGAGGGGGGGCAGAATTCGACCTTTCCGCGCTCAGCTCCGAGGAGGAAGGAGAAGAGTAAGCTTCAATATTGTGCTTGTATTTCTTCAGTTTTGTTGCTTCATCTTGAATCTGACTTGCTTCGTTCTGAACTCTTTCCTTTTCAGGACGCTGGCCCAGAGAGCGTCGAAGAGGGCCAAGACCCCGGTGGTCGTCGTTGAGGACGATCCACCCGTGGCAACAGGAGGCGCGTCTGAGACCCCCTTGCCGGGTCCGGCAACCCTTCCTCAAAGCAGCCCCCAGCACAGCCCCCAGAGTAAGTATGTGGTTTTCTCCTTACTGTTCGGTGTGCATGGGTGCTCCTTCTTCATTGATATCTGACTGTTGGTTTGTGTAGGAGCAGAGCAGCCTCATCAGGAGGGCTCGGAAGCCGCCCCTGAAATTATATCTGCTTCGACTACGCCGCCAAGGGAGGATTCTCCGGCAAGGGAGCGTCCTCCGGCAAGGGAGGCTACTCCGGCAAGGGACAGCACCAGTGACCCTCCAGCGGTCGAGACCATGGCGGCAGATCCCATTGCAGGTAATTCTCTTGCGCGAAAATTTCCCTTAGGCTTGTTTTCTTCTGTTTATCTTTTTGAACATTTGCTTGACTGTTCTTTCTTTGTCCGCCACAGAGCCGATGGAGACTGAGGTCGCCGGCGAGGAGGACGCGCGCGGCAATACTAACGAAGCCGCCGTCGTGAAAGAAGAGGCCGGCGCTGACGAGCCTGCCGGCGAGGAGGCCACCGAGGCTGCCGCCGCAGAAGCTGGCGAGGGGTCTGGCGATCGCACTGACGGCCCTGGGGCCGCAGGAGCGCCAGGCGCTACACCGACCACCGACTTCTGCTGCCGCTGCAGCAGGCCAGTTCAAGAGCCCCAACCCGGCGCCTACTTGAAGGCCGGCGACGGCGTCTTTATCAAGCTCCCGTGGGAGTCGAGCTCCAGGGCGCCGGTCGAGGGAGAGACCTTCGACGGAGAGTTGCTCGCCTCCGCTGGGCTGACGCTGGTGGACGCGCCAAGCAGCAGCAGTGGCGAGTCTGAGGAGGAGCTGCTACTGAAGAAGCTGCTGTCGCTCTACCGCGCCCGGCAAGCCAAGTTGGAGTCCAGGGAAGCACTTGTTGCAAGGGCGGGAGCGGACATGGAGAAGCGCGCAGAGGAGCTCCGGGGCGCCAACCAAGAAGCTCTCCGGTCCTTGAGGGAGGAGCGGGAGCAACTCGCCGAGGAGCGCACGACCTTCATCCTCGAGAAGGCCGCAGCTGAGGAGGAGCAGCGGCTTGCCACCGAGAAGCTGTCTGCGCAAGAAAGCGAGTTGGCGCAGCGGAAGGTCAACCTGGACAGCCACGAGGAAGAGCTTGTCGCGCGCGAGCAGTCACTTGGCGGGGCTCTTAAGGAAGCGAAAGATGTTGCCGCAGCCGCCGAGGCCGCCAAGAAAGAGCTGGAGACAAAGGTGGCGCAATTGGAGGCCATCCTTAAGAAGAGCGGCGAAGAGCTTGCTGCGCTCAAGCACGAGCGCGAGAAGGACGCCTACACTCTTGGCGAGCTGCAGGGCCGTCTCGCTGACAGGGGCAAGGAGCTCGACGCCGCCAAGGATTCCAAGGCTGATCTTGAGCTGAAGCTGACCACTCTGACGCAGACGCTGGACGGTGCCAAGGAGCGGGAGGTGGGCCTGCTGGGGCAGATCAAGGCCAACGAGGAGCTGCTGGCGAACGCTGTTGCCACCCAGAGCGCCTTGAGGGAGAGTGTGGAGCACTGGACTGAAGGTCTCGTGGATACTGCCGTCGGCATCCACAACGAGCTAATGGAGCTGGGGATGGTGGATCTCGGATACTCCTCCGACGAGCACCTCCAACCCAGCGCCAAGCTTAGTTTATTCTTCAAGGGCGCAGACGGCTCTCCAAATGACTCCAGGAAGAGGTCCCAAAGCAGCTGGCCGAGGAATCGCGCAAGATCTGTGCAGAAGCCCTCCAGAAGGTGTTGATGAAGGTGGCCTTCCGCAATCCAGGCCTCAACCTCAACGGCGTCCTCAGATCCTTGCCGCCAGATGCCGATGTGGAGGCGCTCAAAGCCCTTGTCGCACCCATTGTGGACAAGGTGGGCAAGATCAAGCGGGTTGATGGCGACCGCGTAGACTAGGCCGCCAACTTTATCTTTCCCTTGTCGCCGCTGAACATGTTTAGAACAACTTATTAGATCGGCGACAAGCTATTTTCTAATATACTCTATCTTAGGCGATGATTGCAATGTTATTTCCTTTACTTGATTCCTTCCTTTGTACGTTTTTGCCCTACGCTTTTTAGGGAACTTGTCGGTGTGGGCACCTTTGCATGAAGGCCGAGTGGAACGTCAAGAGCTCATCGGGCGGTGCCGCCTCCGACAAGCAACCTTGTCGCGACTAGCTGCAGCTCACTTAAGTTGTTGAGCGGACTCGAAACAAAGTAAGGGCGCGACTAGCCATGAGTTGGTTCCTCTCAAGACAGGTTTTCCATACAAAGTACTATCGTTCGAGGAAGATAACTTTAAAAATTTAAGAACTGATTGCTCAGACTTGGGCAACTTAGCTTTTCCGTCGCTTGCTTCCGATATATGAAACTTCCTCGAGCAACGCTTGGTCTATAGTATTATCTTCTCCTTCCCCCCCTGGATCACTTGTGCGCGAGGGAGCTTTCCTTTCTTTGAGAAAAGAGAAGGAAGAGAAAATAAAGTTATGGAGCCCAGCAGCTCGATATTGCTTACCGGGTGTGGGTGCTGCACAAAGTGTTAGCAAAAACATGCAATAAAATGATGAAAGCATGAATTTGACAAATTGTGCGCAACACATGAGCTTTACTGATGCACGGGGTCTGCGCCCGGCTTTGTACAAAGGATTACATGTAACAGCGGCAATACTTGTACAAAAGGTGGTTGCCGGAACAGGTTCCGGCAACCGCGTCCTACGGGTGAAACTTACGAAGATGCTTAATGTTCCAGGAGTTGCTCACCGGAATGCCGTCTTCGGTCTCAAGGCGGATGACAGCCAGAGCCTAGTGACTCGTTTCACCCGATAAGGACCTTCCCACTTCAAGGCCAACTTGTTTGAATTCTTGGCGCGAGCAGCGCCGAAGAACAAGGTCGCCTTTCCTCGAGGCTTCTAGCAATCGACTTTGCGGCTATGGTAGCGACGCAAAGCTTGCCGGTAACGAGCAGCTCGTGACAATGCCCGAAGACGATCCTCCTCAAGGAGCAAATAGCGTCATCTTGTCGCAGCTGCTCTTGCTCAAGCTCATCATAAGCGAGCACTCGAGGCGATCCGTATCACGAGTTCCGTGGGGAGAACCGCCTCGCTCCATAGACTAGAGCGAAAGGTGTGCGGCGATGGCTCGATTCGGCCGTCCCCGATCGACCAAAGAACCACCGGCAGCTCTTCAATCCAGTTTCTTCCGCACTTGTGCAGCCTGTCGAAAGTTCTGGTCTTGAGCCCGCAAGCAGCACTTCAAAGCATTTGCCCTCTCGCTTGACCGTTGCTTCTTGGATGAGCAATGTATAAAGGCACCTTGGCGCCAAGATCTTGGACGTCTTGCATGAAGGTGCGACTCAGTAAATTGTGTGCCGTTGTCGGTGATGATCCTGTTAGGGATTCGAAACGGCAAACAATCGACCAAGAACTTGATCTGACCGTGCTGTCACCTTCCTCATCGCTTCCACTTCCGGCCACTTTGTGAACTTGTCGATGGCAACGTACAAGTACTCAAAGCCCCGACAGCTTCGGGGAAGGGGCCGAGGATGTCGAGCCCCGTAATCAAAAATGGCCAGGATAAAGGGATCGTCTGGAGAGCTTGAGCTGGCTGGTGTATCTGTTTGGAATGGAACCGCACGCTTCACACTTGGTTACTTGTGCGGTTGCATCACGGAGGGCTGTCGGCCAGAAGAAACCTTGCCGGAACGCTTTGCGGCAAGTGCTTTCCGCGCCAATGTGGTGACCACATATGCCTCCATGTATCTCCGCCAACAGCTTTTGTCCATCTTCCCGCAAATACACTTCAATTTCACAACGTTGAGTCTTCTTACATGCAAGGTGTCGTCGACAAACTGGTACATACTTGACCGCCGCTACTATTTCCGCTTCTTCTTGCTCTTCGGAAGTTCTCCGTCTCAAGGAAATGGACAATCTGCTGCGCCCATCTTTGGAGCTTGCGGCTCGACAACAAGGACTAAAGGCACGTCTGTTGCTGCGGGAACATCAGCTTCCACAGCAAGAACCTGCGGCTCAGCCGGAGCTTGATGTTCCTCGGCAAGCTTGCCGGAGCAAAACTTGTCGGGAGCGTCTGCTTCAACGAAACAAACCCTGGGGCTTGTCGGAGCAGACCGCTCCTCAGCTCTGTTGGTGTCGATCTTGGGGACCTTCGTGGCGGCGGCTTCGGGAAGCTCTGTGGGAAAATAGTCACCAGAAATCAACTTCCTCTTCTTGTTCTGTCCAGTTGATGGTGTTACGGTTGGTTGAGTTAGCTTGAGCACAAAAATCCCTGGTTCCATTGTGCAACTTAAGTGCAGCGCACTTTGACAAAGCCATCAAGAATATCATTCTGAGCCCTTGGGACATGTTCCATTTGTAGGCCCTCAAACTGTTCTTCTAGCTTCCTCACTTCATCAACGTAGGCTTCCATCAATGGACTCTGATAATCTTTGTTCACTTGGCGGACGACAAGCTGCGAGTCACCCCTGACAATAAGCTTCCTGATCCCAAGGTCTGCTGCGATCTTGAGACCGGCAAGCAAGCCTTCATACTCTGCTGTATTGTTTGTTGCTTGCTCCTTGGGAAAGTGCATCTGGACTATGTACTTGAGGTGCTCTCCGGTGGGTGCTATAAGCAGCACGCCAAAGACCGGGCGCCTTGCAAATGAGAAGGCACCATCAAAGTACATCAGCCACTCTTTGCTTGCTTCCTTGACGGGAATGCTCGTCTCTGGAATTTCTTCATCTGGTCTTGGCGTCCATTCTGCTATGAATTCTGCCAATGCTCTGCTTTGGATAGTTGAAGTGCCCTGGGCGCGCCCCCTACCTCGTGAGCACCTCGTGTGCCCCCCAGACTCCGTTTTCTTGCACGATACGTATTTTGGTCGGTAAAAATTCATTATATATTCTCCAAAAGGTTTTGACTCTCGTATCACTCAAATCTCTCCTGTTTTTGTTTCGAGCTGTTTTCTGTCAGGGTTGTCAAGGCTACGCATCATGTCGTCCCCCTCCTCCGAAAATGGTGACAAAGATGCTTGGCTAATGAAGATATAGCTGAAGAGGGAAGAACACATGGAGAGCAACAAGGATGAAAGGATCAAGAAGGCCATGGAGGACCAAGCTCCGGCAGCAGAAGACACCCTCCAACTTGATCACAACTTTCTTAGCCCAACTGAAATCGAAGCTTTCAAGATGATTGAATTAGCTCGTATTCAAAACAATTATCTCACAAGTGAAAATATTTTGTTGAAGGAGCATATTGTTGCACTCAAGGGCATTATCCGCAAGTTGGAGGACCTCTTACGCTCGATGTGCGACTATCCGTCACCTCCACCTTCACCGACAAAGAAGGAGATATAATCACATGGGTATGGGCACCCCCCTTGGCAACAGCCAAGCTTGGGGGAGGTGCCCCGATATCATATCACCATCACAACTCCTGTCTTTACCGTTTTTCTTAGTTCGATCCTATTAGTAGTATTTTGATCGCGTAGAATAAAGTTTATGGCATGATCTAGTTTTGAGTTTTGCTTTTGATCCCTCTATGTAATCGAGTTCGTGAGCTATATATATAATAAAGTTTAGTGTTGAGTCAAGGGCTTGATTGTTTGACCATGATCTTGGGTGAATAAAAGAAAAAGAATAAAAAGAAACCAAGAGTTCATATTGATGTTATTGAGAGTAATGACTTCACATAGAAAGAGTATGATGATTAAAAGTTGTTGGGAGTTGGCAAATATAGCTTTGCTCATCGTTGCAATTAATAGGAAGTAATAAAGAAAGAGAGGTTTCACATATAGATATATTATCATTGACATATCTTATGATTGGGAGCACTCATTAAAATACAACATGCTAAAGAGTTGATGTTGGACAAGGAAGACAACGTGATGAGTTATGTTTTTCTTATATCTGAGATAAAGTATGTTGTCATGGATCCTCTAACATGTTGAGCTTGCCTTTCCCCCTCATGCTAGCCAAATTCTCAGCACCAAGTAGAGATACTACTTATGCTTCCAACTACCCTTAAACCAGTTTAGCCATGAGAGTCCACCATATCTACCTATGGATTCAGTAAGATCCTTCAAGTAAGTTGTCATCGGTGCAAGCAATAAAAATTGCTCTCTAAATATGCATTACTTATTAGTGCAGAGAAAATAAGCTTTGTACGAACTTGTTGTGGACGTAATAAAAGCGATGGACTGCATAATAAACGTCCACATACAAGAGGCAATAAAAAGTGATGTTCTTTTGCATTAAGATTTTGTGCATCAACCATAAAAAGCGCATGGAAACCTCTGCTTCCCTCTGCGAAGGGCCTATCTTTTATTATTATCCTCTATCTTATGCAAGAGTCACGGTGATCTTCACCTTTCCTTTTTCAATTTATCCTTTGGCAAGCCCAGCATGTTGGAAAGAACATGATATATATATCTAATTGGATGTAGGGGAGCATGAATTGTTATTGTTGACATTACCCTTGAGGTAAAAGGTTGTGGGGCAAAAATACAAGCCCCTATCTTTCTCTGTGTCCGATTAAAACTCCGTAACCACAAGTATTGCATGAGTGCTAGCAATTATGAAGAACTAAGTGATAGTTGAGTATGTGCACTTGCTTTTAAGCTCTGACATAGACTCTTCCAGATGTTATGATAAATTGCAATTGCTTCAATGACTGAGGTTATAATTTGTTGGTGCCCAATAAGGTTTCTAATTCATAGTTTTGCATTGTGAAAATATCATCACTTGAACATAAGTAATCATATGACAAAATCTATATATGTTGCTATTATGAGGATAATCATGATGCCTTCATGTCCGTATTTTATTTTTATCGATGCCTCTACCTCTAAACATGAGGACATATTTATTTTTATCGGCTTCTCGCTTGAGGACAAGCGAGGTCTAAGCTTGGGGGAGTTGATACGTCCATTTTGCATCATGCTTTTATATCAATATTTATTGCATTATGGGGTGTTATTCCACATTATGTCACAATACTTATGGCTATTCTCTGTTATTTTACAAGGTTTACATGAAGAGGGAGAATGCCGGTAGCTGGAATTCTTGGCTGGAAAAGGAGCAAATATTGGAGACCTATTCTGTGGAACTCCAAAAGTCCTGAAACTCCATGGAATATCTTAAAAGAAATAAAAAAAATCATCACCAAAGATGGAGGCCAGGGGGCCCACACCCTGCTCACGAGGGTGGGGTGCGCGCGCCCTGGGGTGTGCCCCCTACCTCGTGGGCCCCCTGGTGGCTCTTTGATGCCCATCTTCTCCTATATGAAGTCTTTCGATGAGAAAAAACATTAAGCAATCTTCGACGAGACTCACGCCACGAGGCGGAACCTCATGGAACCAATCTAGGGCTCCAACGGAGCTGTTACACTGGGACACTTCCCTCCGGGAGGGGGAAATCATCGCCATCATCATCACCAACGCTCCTCTCATCGGGAGAGGGCAATCTCCATCAACATCTTCACCAGCACCATCTCATCTCTTGTATCCAATTCTTGTCTCCCATGTTCGGGATTGGTGCTAGTAGGTTGCTAGTAGTGTTGATTACTCCTTGTAGTTGATGCTAGTTGGTTTATTTGGTGGAAGATCATATGTTCAGATCCTTTATGCATATTATTACTCCTCTTATTATGAACATGAATATGCTTTGTGATTACTTACGTTTGTTCCTGAGGACAAGGGAGAAGTCTTCCTATTAGTAGTCATGTGAATTTGGTATTCGTTCGATATTTTGATGAGATGTATGTTGTCTAGTCTCTAGTGGTGTTATGTGAACGTCGACTACATAACACTTCACCATTATTTGGGCCTAGAGGAAGGCATTGGGAAGTAATAAGTAGATGATGGGTTGCTATAGTGACAGAAGCTTAAACCCTAGTTTATGCGTTGCTTCGTAAGGGGCTGATTTGGATCCATATGTTTCATCTATGGTTAGGTTTACCTTAATACTTTTGTTGTAGTTGCGGATGCTTGCAATAGAGGTTAATCATAAGTGGGATGCTTGTTCAAGTAAGAAAAGCACCTAAGCACCGGTCCACCCACATATCAAATTATGAAAGTACCGAACACGAATCATATGAACCTGATGAAAACTAGCTTGACGATATTCCCATGTGTCCTCGGGCGCGCTTTTCCTATTATAAGAGTTTCTCCAGCCTTGTCCTTTGCTACAAAAAGGATTGGGCCACCTTGCTGCACTTTATTTACTTTTGTTACTTGTTGCTCGTTACAAATTATCCTATCACAAAACTATCGGTTGCCATTTATTTCAGTACTTGCAGAGAATACCTTGCTGAAAACCGCTTATCATTTCCTTCTGCTCCTCGTTGGGTTCAACACTATTACTTATCGAAAGGACTATGATAGATCCCCTATACTTGTGGGTCATCACCCACTTTCTGGGCCAAATCACGGCCCAGATCAGGTCTGACCCTTTAAGAGGCTTTGGGCTCAATTATGGCCCATATCAGATTCGGCCCGTTAACTGGACGCTATGCTTTTGGGCCCACTTGCTAAAGGCACATTTAGTAATTCGGCCTGATATTAGTTTCGGCCTGTTAAGGGTCCGTTTAACATTTCGGCCCTATATTAATTTCGGCCTGTTAAAAGCCCGTCATATAGTTGGGCTTAACTACGGCCCGGTTTGCATCCGGCCTGCTCGCAGCGGATATCTGATTGGGCCAAATAAGGACCGAGACAAATTTGGCCTGTTAAAAGCCCATGAATTGATTCGCACAATCATGGGCCGGGTCCATTTCGGGCTGCTGCGGGCCCGTGAGCTATTCGGCATGTTTCAGGCCCAACCTACTTCTCAGCCTCCTAAAAGCCCATTGAGTTTTCTTGCGAAAAGAGGGCCGGGGGTTACTCGGCCTATTAAAGGCCCGAATCTACTAGTGGGCCAGTTTGACGGGGCCCATGATGCGGATCATACATCGTGATTGCATGACGGCCCGATTATGTACCGTAATTTTACGGGGTGGCCGGTTTACTGCAAAGACAGGATATATATACAGTAAAATAAGTGCAGCATTGTGAATAAGAAAAAGCCTAGACTATACAATAAAGAAATTACGGCATATTACATCCACTGGGCATCAAAGTTCGCCACTATGATAATAAAGCACAAGCAGACAGCAGATTATTTACACTGGGCATCAAAGATCGCCACCAGTGCAAATAAATACGCCGACATAATAATATACAAAACCGACAACACTTCAATAGAGTTCAAGAAAGGTTAGCCCTGCTAGGGAGCTGCAGCGCAAGCAGCTGAGCAAGATGATGAGACTGCGCTTGTTCAACACTTATATCTTCCTCACTCTGAAAGATAAACAAGCAGACAGATGACAGGTTTTGCACATAAAAGTATCAGTGCTGAAAATTCATCACATTTCTTACTAACGAATAAAGTGACACAATTTAAAATTGCATTGCCACAATATGGTATTGTTCAGGTCAATACATGGCAGGAAATGACATTCTGAAGGAGTTGGCAGCTTCACGACACCACTGGATTACAGATCAAGAACTCATAAGTATCAATGGTTAGTGTGCTGTCAATTTATCCCATTTCAGATTGGCAAATAAAGAGACAGTTTAAATAATAGTACAATGATATGACATTGTTCATAGTTAAGACATTGCAGAATATGACATTGTGCTGTAGTGGGTAGGTTCACCACCCCACTGGATTACGGATGAAGAACAGAAGCATACATGCAGTGCTAAAGAAGATCACTTGCTCTGTATAGTTTAATTTACATGGTATGAAGAATGAACTTGGTTGTACAACTGAAAACTTAAATTGAGAAGGACAAACTTTTGTTTATGTACATAATAAACTTTAAACATGCAATTTGATGCAAACACCAAAAATAAACAGCTATTGCAGTCATGCCTAACCAAATATACACAACAAAGTTTGAAGGCTTGAGAAAGACAAACTTACATTCTTGGTGAAGACAGGCTCCATAAAGCCCTTGTCCATCTTGATGGGGGCAATTCAAGAAGTTTAGCAAAGAATTTTCTTCATAAGCATTGCCTTTATTCTACATTTTGTTAAGAGTAAATATAGATGTGATAATATACGGAAAAATGGAGAATATTTAAGACAAGATTAAGAGTGATGCTACATAACCAAGTAGCTATAAATGTATGTGCAGCGATACAGGCAAAAGGCACAGCCAAGAGCAAGGCACAACTAAACTTCTTCAGTACCAACCTTATGGTAAGAGTAAATATAGATCTGATGTGTAGAAAATGGAGGGAAAAGGAAAATAAGCTGCAGAGTGATGGTACATGAACAACTACCTGTCAATATAAGTGCACTGATAAAGGACAACATGTACTTACAAGAACAATGCAGAGCTAAAAAAATTCATTGGCATTGGATATATTCTACACTAATGTAACCATTCATATAGATCAGATAATTTGGAGCGAACAATTGATAAGCAAGCTATCATGCATACTGCTGTCACATAATGAACCAGGTATGTATGCAAGTACAGTGATACAGGACAACAAGTACTAACAAGAGCAAAGTAGCGGGCAGCATATTTGCAATATCCTATTGTTCTTTTCAAACTGGAATTCTTGTTTGAGCAGATTTCCTGCAAAAAAGATCCGTAAGGCACATGCGGAAAAGTAGAAGTTCAAATTGTCATGTGATTTCATAGACAATACCTCATCCTGGGAACGAGACCAGTGCATAACAAGGTTTTTCCATTCAATGTCTTCTAAATTTAGCACAGGAGACTTCACCAGAAATTCGTTTATAGACTTGCCATCAAAGTGTGATTTCCTCAGGTAACACCGATACTGCTGCAATGTTTCCTTGAAAAGCACAAGCAAGCGTGGCTCGTCATGACTATCCAGATTGACCCTTGCCTAGTTACAACAATGTAATGTAAAACATTGATGTGTTCGATCAGCAGAAAACAGGAAAATAATAACCATGAATAATAGCACTTACACGTAAGTTGGACAGGAAGATGTGAAAATGGTGTTTGTCTTCACTATAATCTTCCCATGATGGGAATATATGCACGTAGTCCCTAACAACATTGAAAGCATTGTCTTTTAAACTGGGACTAAATGGAATGGGGTTCCAATCTGCAGGAATTGGCCGTCTCTGCAGTTGGGATAGGTCTTCGACGGTGGACTTCTTGTACTTTTCTTTGGTGGGATTTTTCTATGCTACGTTGGTGCTATGGCAAATGAAATTGGTATACCTTTTGCTGGAGTGCAGGTCATGTGTGGTGGGGCTAGTGGTGTGGCAGTGAAGTATGGGTATAGTCTGCTGAGTCGGTCCTATGTTTTGTGTCCTTTGGTTGTACAACCAATATAAGTGGAACCTTTGTCTGATTTCTCCGGCACCACCACGTTTTTCAAGGACTTTGCTGGTGCTCCTTCAGGTTCAGCAATCACCCTCTTCCTTTTTGATGTCTGGTGCACAAGAACAACATTTGAGTGGAAAAACATGGTATGATGACAGATGGAATATGTATTAATAATGGATGGGCATGGCATCTCGAGTTATATGATGAGTAAACTAAGCATATGGCGGTGCAACAAAGTAGAAGAAATGCAAGACAACATATGCAAGATACACGCAATCAATAAAACCTTGCCAAATTAGAACAGGCACCTTGATGGGTGAACAGGACAGGCCATCTGCCTTTAACTCCTTGAGGTTAGAATAGTCATCAGGATGATATTCTAAACAAGAATCAACAGGTGGGGAGCGTACGAGTTTCATTGCTTCAAGAATGGCACTCAATGCCTTGGTGCCAATTTTGTAAGTCATTCCAGTGTTCCACAATATTCTTCTAATGCGCGGATTCTGATATTCACTGTAATTGCGTATAATATCTGAGAACCATGAAAACATAAATAGTTGTGAGATTATCTTTGTAATGCAGATGATATTCTAATATAGGGGCTCCCCTGTAAACACTTATGTGCTATCACTGGATTCTGATGAGAGAGCTCATGTGTGCTGTTATATGGTGTGTGCATTTATATAATCTGGCACAAGTACATAAAAAATAGGCTCCAGAAGTAAGGATAGCTGGCAGATGATAGGTTCATAATATACTGTATAAAGAGTTTATTGCCAAACCATGATAATAAGAGCACACAACAACTAGGCAGATCATAGTGTACATAACAGGGGTACACCATAACCACGATATATAAATCGGGAAAGTGGAACTGGCTTGAAAATACGGTGTTGTATTGCTGCTAGTAATTGAAATCCTATCGATCACGTACAGGCCAGCTCTATCGAACATGGTAAAGAAGAGCCAGCATATTTTGGATAATAAAATGTTGGTTGCGTAGTGCCCACACATAATGAACCAGAGCGCATTAAGAATGCAACTCCCAGCTGTCTCTCGACCATTTCAGGCGGCTGGATGAAGATCCTCCGTCTCCTAACCCTTCGTCTTCCTCGTCTCTGATTCTTCCCATACAAAACACCACACGGGCCGCCGACCGGACCACCGGCCCCCACCGCATGTGTTCCTCCACCACCCCCACCCCCACCCGCGCCCCAACCCCCACCAGCATCGAGTTTTCTTCGTTCGGCAAGGCCCCACAACCACTCAAGCCCCTTCGATCGCACCGGCGAACTCCGGCAAGCTCTGAAAAATCGACTGACCCAATTTTGCAATTTAGTCTACTGTGATTTAACTAGTGTGGAATATAAAAGGGAAAACCATAAGCATTGGGAGTATAGTGTTGAGCGTGCCATGGCAGATCTGAAGGTGCAAACCGGACAAAGGCAACTTCGCAACCAAGACAAGAAATCGAGTAAAGCGGTGGCGATCTATTTTCTTGCTGCGATAAATAAGTTGAGCAGAATCTGAAAAAGTATCGCCTCAGTGCGGTGCTTGTCTCATCTGCTGAGAATTTGACGGTGCTGCAGTAGCGATGGCTGTCTGCAGCGTGGAAGCAGATCTAGGAGGGTAAACGATGGCGGCGGGGCGCGGTGGACGAGACGGTCGTAGGAGTGGCGCCCGGAAAGGTGGACGATGGCGGGGATGAAGCGAGAGGACGGGATGCAAGGATCCCGGTCCGAAGGCGTGGATGAGAGAGGTCAATCTCTTGTAATGGACGACGGCGTCGGGGTATCGACTCGGCATGGTGGAGGAGGACGGTGGATGGGGTGGCAGACGGCGGCTGACGGAGGTGGGTGGGGTGGAGAGGGTGTTTTGGCGCCCACGGAGTACGAATGGGGAAAAGGGAGGTAGAGAGGAAGGGGGGAACCATGCATTCAGGGCGCGCTTGTCTCAAATGTGAGGAAATTTACAAACTTAGCCCTCGTTTCAAATTTCTACTACATCACAGCAACATTAAGTCGGTTGGGGATAGGACGGTAATCTCGCATACACCGAATATTTGTCGACGAGAGTTTGTTTTTGGTGCCCACCGTGTATGAATATGATTCGGGGAGGGAGTCAATTTCGGCCGAGGACATACTGTGTTTTGGCGCCCACCGTGTATGAATCCGGGTGAGAGGCGGTTACGTCACGTTTGGGTGAAATTACAAACCTACACCTATCGAAACCTATAGAAATCCAGCAGATAGGCTTTGCGTGGCAGGGATAGGCAGTAGTGATTTCCATCTCGCAGATTTTGGTTCAGGCGGTTACTGCGACTTTCCCCGCTTCGTTCAAATTTTGCTGAGTGCATGTTTATCGTGCCAACTCAATTCGAATCCCGTTTGTATTCTATTTTTTTTCGGGCGGGATCCATTTTCAATTCGAATTACATTCTATATACATCATTTTTTATATATACTTTCAAAAGCACAACACCATTTATACATAAATATGGTTTACAAATGGCATGATTTTAGATTCACAAGGTTGTATCCATCAATTTGGATTTTCAATATTTGAAACCACTTTATGTTGAAATCCAATGTATGCATTCCTCGCTAACTGTCTCCAATTAATGTGTGTTTCATGCGGGGTTTTTTTAACTTCTCAAACATGTATAATGTGTTTCACACACGCAACATATAGTGTAATCCCGTTTAGACATTAATTGCATATAAACCATGCATTGTTTGTAACTGAAGAATCTATGGATCACCAATATTGATAAACTATATAACATTACACGTGTGCCCAAATTCAAATGAATATGCATGTTTGATACACCAATTTGCGTTATGATATTATCGATGTCGTGATCTCCAGTTTAAATATTTTAATCCCTTTTAATCTAGATATTCGTCTCATATAGCTATCACTCATGCTTATATAGGACTATCTCTACGGACCTATCTGGCGTTCATCGTCTCTTAGGTATCTCTCATGCTACCTGTATGTCGACAATGATCTTTTATCTTCATAACACACTGACGGTACTCTCTCCCTCGACCTTCATCACTCTATCTCTCTCTAAGTATATCTCGCTCCCTGCTATGTGTCTCTATCTATGATTCTCCATGTGGAATCTCTTTCTCTCACACAAACAAAAAACTTTGTCTCCCGAGGTCTCATTTCTCTCTACTATTCCCATGTGTGCCACTCGCACACCCCTCATACAGAGATGTCTTTCGCTCCTTAGATATGACAACCTATGACTCTTCCTCTTCAATATCTCTTTCTCACACACAAACACAAACTCGGTCTCCCAGGGTCTCATATTTCTCCATTGTTCTCTTGTATGTCGCTCACACACACCCTCTCTCCCTAGAGATATCTTGCATTCCCTCATATGTCTCTCTAGCTATCACTCTCGTTGTGAAATATCTTTCTCTCTCGCAGACACAAAACTCCGTTGCTTTGGATCTCATTTCTCCCTGATATCTGTTTGTATGTGACTCACATGCACCCTCTCTCTATCTCTCTCACACCCACACACATAACCCAGCCTTCTGATCCACTCGACTCCTATCTCTAACGCACACTAGCTAGCATATTTATCTTTCTATTTATCTGTTTCTCCATCAACCTTCTTGCTCGCCCTCACTCTTGATTGCTATCACGCACACTACATATGTTTCTCTCTACATGCAGTCAAGTGCCCTCTCACACACATATATAACTTCACCCTTTGAACCACCCGACGGTCATCTCCAACACCCAAACTAGCGGATGTCCCTCTAGCTAGCATCTCCATCTCTGTATCTATCTATAGTTTCTCCGTCAAGATTTCTTTCTACTTGCAGTCTTGCTTCCTATCACCCACACTATATATGTCTCTCCATACATATGCATTTATAGGTTGATCTCTTTTGCACAATCGTTGCGCCTCACCCCCTCTGCTCGCCATAGATGCATGCTCCAGACCACACCACTATCTCTTAAATACAAAAACACATGCTCAATTGTCGGGCCTTCTTCCCTGCATTCTCAGATGCATGCATATTGTCATACCGATCAGTCTCTCCCATGTCGTTGATCTTATGACTTATGTCTTCTTTCTTTTATCTCGATCATCCGCGCGCACACACACACATCCCACGTATACATGTATACCTCTCACACATGCACGTTCAAGGTCTCTATGTCTCCATACGTAGTTAATTACCCTCAATCCTAATGCCACATTGAATCGTTCTCCTCTTTTGTGCACATAACTTCCGCTTTGGATGGGTAAAACACACACTCACATAACAATCTCCTTCTAGCTACCCCCCCTCGCGCCTCTCACTCTTCCCCTATATCCCCGAAACCAATAAGACCATCCCTTTGTTTAATTCCCGCCTACATGCATCATCGATATATAGTAGTCTTCCTCGGTGTCTCTCGAACAAACACCTTCTCTCGATGTCGACTCCTCTCACGCGCACGCACCTTCTCTTCCCTCTCTACGGGCATTTTTTCTCTCTCGCACCCCATCGTTGGTGGCCTCTACCATACACATCACCTCTCTATGATGAAGCCATGCACACTTAAATTACATCCGCCACAAAGGACCCCGCGACACACACACGCGCGCGCGCGCGCACACACACACACACGCACGCACGCACGCACACCCCCACACACACACACTAAGACTCCATCTCTCTCTCTCTCTGTCACACACACAAACACACACACACACACACACACACGCACGCCCCCCCACACACACTTAGACTCCATCTCTCTCTCTCTCTCTCACACACACACACACACAAACTAAGACTCCATCTCTCTCTCCTCTCTCTCTCTCTCACACACACACACACACACACACCCCACACACACACTAAGACTCCATCTCACAAACACATGCTCTAGGCTGAGCATTTGTTCCTACCACCCTTCATCCAACCTTACCCGTATGATAAACAATCACCTTTATTTACTTGCATAACATGGACAAGTTCCACTTTACTTTAGTAGTCAGCAAACTTATCATACATGCCCTTATAAAAAAGCGAGTTGGCGATGATGGTGTGCCCGCCATCTTGTAATACAGACCATATGATCTATATCGGCGGATAGAAATCAAACTATGATAATTTTACAAAAGATACCGCACCTCTCTCCACATCATTATCTCCATAACCTCATTGCTCAGCAAGTAAAAAGGAATAAGTCTCTGGAACAATCTAGCATGCATGGTGGCTGCCACTTTGCCGGGCGCCTGGCCCATCCCCATGCCTCCGCCCATTCCGACCACCAGGTCACCACCATGCTCCACTCCTCCTCGCCTTATCTCTCATCTTTCATTTTTTCGATGACATTCTCGAGATACCAGTTTTCCGATAAAATTCTCAAGATATCATTAGTTTTTACACATGGGATTACTCCTGCATGGGTCAATCACAACAGGTGTTTTGTAAAAAAATGCATATTGATGTTCCATGCAATGCACGAGAATCTTGCTTGTAATTATATAACTCAAATCACAAGCAGGAAGTGACATTTTTTTGACACAAATAACTAGCTAAAGTAAATACCATTATACTTCTATCACGATGCAAAAGGTTGAGTACATGTCCGAAGAGTAGAGGCGCACACACGCACTCTGTCTCTCAGAATCTCTCACACACACACACACACAAGTTACGTGACGCCCACTTAAGCAGACACGAGTATGTTACAATTTGTGCACCATGGTACCGTGATGCTGCGCATTTATTTAAGCGGAAGGCGAACCCAAACAGTAGCTGCATTCATTCCCTCCCGCCGCCTCTTCTCTGGTCGCCGCGGTAGCCATGGGCGGCGAAGGTAACAACATCGCCATACTCCGCCGGAGCGGCGCTTTAATATGGAAATTTTAGTGGTCATGCATGCATCTTTTGTGCTAGAACTCCTATATAAGGGTTGACCGATCGCTTCCATGACGTCTTGTGAAGGCGGTGGAAGAAGGAAGGAGAAGGGAAGCGGGCTGTGGAGTAACATTTTTACCACAATTTCTTCTGGCCGAGTGCAATAATTGAGTAGTTTTGCAAACTACCAAGATTACTACACAAACGGTTCAAAACCTATACTCCCTTGCGGTAGCGCTTCACGTGGTGAAACGGTCGGCGTTGCCACAGGCGTCGATGCCGCATTAATGCCCGGCCAGAGCGGAGGCGACCTCTCACCGGCGCCCGGCTTTGAAGTGGCGCGATGGTCGAGGCGCCGCTTCACAGGGCCTTGTGCCTTTCTGCGTCGAGGCCAGCCATAGGCCTGATTGGATCCATGGGTTAGAGTTAGTTTGAGCTAGTTGGGGCTCAAATAGCCCTAAACTATCCAAGCATGAGGGTTTAAATTGGAGCAAGTTGCAGCGAACCCACCAAAAAAAACTATCCCACCCAAGAGGTGCTAGCTGGAGATAGTTCTCATTGGGACCACTGAAAAATCACTTTTCTCTCTCCATCAAGTGCATTTATTGTCAATCTAACCCTGTCACCCAAACACCTCTAGTTCAGGGTTAGTCATGAGTTAGTCTAACCTCTAGCTAAGTTAGAGTATCAAACAGGAGCAGTATAGGACATGCAAGTTGCTCAAAGCATACATGCAAATTAAATGCGATGAAAGGATTTTTTTCTTTTGAAAATGGAGCGTGAAAGGAATTTTTTTAGAATGCTCTGGCATGTCGCTAACATGTGATAGTTAACCGACCTGAATAGGCGGCAAACGCCAGCCCGCCGCACTTTGATAGAGACGAGGAGGGAGAAGCGATACAGGCTGCTGGATTACTAGAGATAGGTGTCGCATGGAAGCCAAGAAATATGGTGATAGCGTGGGTTAGCCATGTACTAGTATGATGTAACTACACTGGGCTGCCGTGTTTCGTACTCTTCGATCCTTTGTGGAGATGATTGGTTAATTTTATATCGCCGAATAATGTTAAATATTATTAGTGCAGACGCTCCACCACGAGGTTCCTTGCTCCTTCTCGGTCGTCCGGAATCTATGTTCTTCCACTCTATTTTTTTACGTGAGCTTTGTTCATCCTTTTGCCAACACGCGAGACATCTAGCATCAAGGTGCACGTGTTATGCAAGGATCGTTCCATCTATATGAAGAACACGTGGGAGTGGAACTACGAGAAGGACATGTACCCAGGAGTGGACGTACGAACCTGAGTAATGTAGCGCAGTAAGTGAAGTAGAAAGGCACATATGGTATGAACATGCGTGGCGTATAGGGTGTGTTTGGTTGCGTTCTTGTCTCAACATAGTTGTTCCCTCTTCATGCATGCTCAACTCAACACCCCTCTTCATGCATGCTCTCTTCATGCATGCTTCTAGTGTATTTGTGCTAAACTAGTGTGGACTCATGCACCCTCCATACACTCTACCAAACACCCAAAAGTAGGTCGAGAAGGGAACTCTTAGGCGGCATTTGTCTCTTACTACGTACTACCACTAAATGTTATGCGTGCAATGCACGGTGATGTTATGGATGCGTGCCTAAGTACTCTACTACTACTATATTAGTTGGAGGCACATATTAACTTTTATATTTGTTTACGTGTATGCCACGAGACCTTCCAACTAGACGTGTCTTTCTCTCTAGGTCGCACTTTGTATCGTTCATACCACTAAGTACTACTACGTGTGGTCTCCGACCCAGAAGTGGAAGAAGTGGAGACGCTCTACCACGCTGTTTTTCTGTTGGGCTCTACCACGTTGTTCATGTCCCACTCCTTCGGCGGCGTGTGGGACATCCGGCCGCGGCCGTGTTTGGCACCCTTCGTTGTAAGAGTTGAAACGCTAGCATTCATCAGAAATAAAAAATACTTATAAATCGGCAGTGATACTATTTTTTTGCGAACCAATCAGCAGTGATACTATACCATGCGGTTTCCTTGCTCCTTGATATCGGAAAGAATACTTTCGTTCGCCAACATGTGGGACGTCGACCATCCTGGTCCACTTGCCATTCATGCAGAACTCCAAGGGAGAGTCACCCAGGTCGTCACGCCGCAGTATAATGACTAATGAGCCGTCAAATCACAGGCCCACTTCCCACTTTGAAGTTGCTCGGACGAAGGAACCATCATGACTTCGTTGAATTCCGCTTCTTGAAGAAAACTACTATACCAGCGATCGCTAGCTTCTGATGTTACTCCGCATTCACGCCCGAAAGCTACTCTGGCGCCAGTTGTCCATCCGTCTGCCGCGGCTCATTGCCATTCGCCCGCTATATTAACTTGAGCCCCAGCTCCCAGCCATAGCCAAAGACCCACACTTATTCTCCTCCGGTCCCTTCCTTCTGTCGGCACCACTTCAACCATGGCCTCCTGGCGCTCCGAAGCTCTCTTGGACGTACTGTCGCAGGAGCAGACGAGGGACATCGGCGGCTCCGCTCCGGGCGCGCTCCAAAGCTCTCTTCGACGTACTGTCGCAGGAGCAAATGAAGGAGATCGCCGGCACCCCCCCTGGCCGCCCTCCCCCGCCGCGACCATGAAGCCGGCGCGTGTGCGCGGGTGCAGCCAGCAGCGAGGAAGAGTAGTACATGGTAGGTCGCCGCCGCTCTGGTCCCGGGAAGGCCACCGCTACTCCACTCAGTCGACGCCAAGCTTGGTGGGATAAACATCAGCGGCCGATTAGCCGCTGGACGGTGACGTGGAGGTGGAAATCTTCAGAAGCTTGTGCTCCGGAGGAGGAGGTTATCGAGGCGGATGAGGAGGAGGCAAAGGCAATGGCCGACTTTCTCGGGTTCATGGCTGGAGATGGTGGTCGGGCACCGGCGATCGTTTAGATTAGGTTTACAGTAGGTTTTAGTACGGTTTGTGGGAAATATGTAATGAATTTCGTCCAGTTTGTAGGAAAAGTTTTCGACATGTAATGAATTTCATCCGGTTAATTTGAAATTTGCTTTGTTTGCACGAATTTCGTCCGGTTAGTTCATATAGTTTTCGAAAGGTATGCGGGCATCATCGGATGGCATCCATCAGTGTCCTCTAACAGATGCCGGTGTAAATTTGTGGGCCAGCGCTGGAGATGCCCTAACTATCATGCTATAATCGCTAATAATCCTCCATTATGGCAGGGAATAGTTATGCCTCGATCAAAATCAGATCCGTGGTGTTTCGCACTCCTCCCGTGTAAGAGTGTAAACTCTTGCTTACATAAAAATGGAGCAAGTGGACGGCACTGTAGCACGTCATATCACTCGAACTAGCCCGCCTAACGAGAGGGAAAGCACCGCCCTCGTCATTTTGTTCTGGATTTCTATCAATCGATCGTGCGAAAATGTTACGCTTCACAAGTTCTAAAGGAAAAGGCGGCACACTTACAACTCGTATGCGTCGCAACCCCGACAGTCCGGCTCGCCGCGCCCGCTCACCGAGAGGGACACGCGTTGTCTTGCAATTTCAGCGACATGTGGGACCTTAATTAATAAACCATCAATAGCGAAATCTAATCGCTCGTGAGCGTCCGAGAAGAGAGAAAGCGGGGAGGAGAAGAGATCGCCGCCCACCGCGCTACGGACTCCAAGAAATATATGGTGATAATGTGAGGTGGGCCATCTTTGAGTCCGGACCGCTTCGAGCCCGTCCTCACCGCCACAGCCCCTCAAGACGCCAGCTGCCCGCTGCATGCATAGCAAGTAGTCCCCGATTATGTGGAGGAGAGAGAGGCATTGACAAAGTCAAGGAGTAACAGTGGAGACAATAGCTTTCATAAAAAATAAACAATGAATACTCGTTGCTCGTCCTCTATATTGGAAAGAATACTTTCTTCACCGACATGTGGGACGTCGACCATCCTGGTCCACCTGCCATGCACAAAATTATCCTGGTCTACCCCGGTCGTATCGCAAGCCCAACCTTTACCACTGTAAGTTGTTCACACGAAGGAACCATCATGGCTTCGTTGAATTCCGCTTCTTCAAGAAAACTTACTTGTACCGCAATCTGCTACCACACGCGAAGACCGGACGGGCGCTTGTACCACGTCATATCACTAAAACCCACTAGGCCAAACTAGCCCGCCTAGGTCATCTATTTTGGAGCGGAGTGCGTCTACGCACTACTATGATTTTGTGTTGCACGTTCTACGTACTTTTGCTACGATTTTCCTACCCTATGAACCAAATGAGGCCTGAATGTATGTCGACTATTGTCTAATCGATCGCTAAGCCTACAATTTTAGGAGCTAGGGCTATTGGTCGATCGAAGAGGGATAAGTATAAGCGTACCACGAGCTCATCAGCCCCCATGTTTCTCTTCGGTGAGAGTTTTGCAAGTACTATAGCTCGCACAGTAGCTAGCCTACTAACACCAAGAATCATCAAACAAGCCCTGCTGATATTATAAACAGTTCAAACTTACATCTAAGCATGCCATATATTACATCAAAAGCTGGTGAGGATACATCTGTTTCCATAACTCGGAGAGGGTTCGCATGATTCATCGCATGATTCACTATCAAACAAAAGTAGCAAGATCCGCCCACACAAGACAGTGCACTAGCCCTAAGATGGTTTGATAACACGCATCGTTCTGGTAATTAAACATAGGGCAATGCAAACTACCCTGAAGGATTAGCGCGACCAACTATTTCTTGTCATCGATCTCTCGGGCAATGACCACAGCACGGACAACGGCATGGGAATCGATTTCTGGGGCGATGTCCACAGGACTGACCGCGACATCGGAATCGATCTCTGGGGCGATGTCCACAGGATGGACAGCGGCATCGGAATCGATCTCCGGGGCGATGCCAATAGGACGGGCCACGACATCGGAATCATCAAGGACAACCACCGGCACCTGCACAACCCTAACATATTAGCAAGCACATTGCAAATAATCAAAAACCACAACTATGGTAATAAGCCATTATTTTTTACCTTGTGCAGCTCACCAGGGGATCTCATCCCTCTGGGGCCATCTCCTCGTCCTCGATGGGGGCCATCACCTTGCTAGGGGAATACTGCTTCTCAACGGCGACTATCTCCCCAAACTCGGTCTTGAGCCTCACATAGGTGGCAATCAGAGTTCCTGGGGTCGGCAAGGTGGGGCCCTTGCTGTTCTTCCAACTTTCTTTGAGGAGTTCGTCCGCCAACGTCCTCAACTCTTTGGCGATGCTTGTTTCTTGGAGTTCTTTGTCTCCATGGGTTGGCCCGCCAACATGGTCAACTTCGTTGGTCGGTGCTCGCTTCACGGAGATCGCTGTCTCCATGGGTTGTCCGCCGCAACTCTTTGCCTAGTGCTCCAGGATCCATCAATGAACTGACAATCAAAAAGCAATCAAAAGGAAACCACAATCGCAATGAAAACGGGAAAAGAATAGGATGTGAGAATCTGTCGATGCTTCACAAAATAAGATTATTGGAATGAAAATATAGCAGCATAACTGATTCGCCCACCTTTCCTTCGATGCATGAAGAAAAATGGCAGAAGTGAGTAGCCTGGAGTGAGGTTTTCTTCAAGAAAGGGAAGAAAGGGCTTGAACGAGCGTTCCAATGAAATGATGGTTGCTTCATCCAGTCCAACTTGGAGGCCACCTTACCACTGCTGGTAAAGATGTGGGTTTTGTGATATGATGGGTCATGACGGCCACACCGGGGTGACAGGTGAGTCTCGACTGTAGCACCTCGCTGTGATTTGGTGGATGGAACGCGGGCTCGGATGCTTTGAAATGTCCAGCATGTAGATAGAGCGGCTAGTCATATAGGAGTGCTCAATATTGTGCACCACGACCAAGGCGGAGAGGAAAACGAGAGAACTACGTAATTAATGCATGAGTTTAATTAGGGTAGTTTTGTAAAGTACGAGATATATTCCTCCAATCACCAAATGCCTTGGTTCATGAGATTTGAGATTTGAGTCCTATAAACCGGAAGGAAGGGAGAGTCTTGCACATGGTGTAGTCTAGTCACTTGTTGAAATCTCTAGAAAGGCAAATACTCCTTTCCAGTTTACAGGTCTATACTACTCCCTCCGTCTAGGTGTGTAAGTCATCTTACGAAAACCAAATAGTCCCAAAACACTTAGGCGTGGTGCATTAACTTCTACCTTTTTTCTTGTTTCTTGACATATCAACCAATAAGAGATGAGAGGTGTGCATGCTTTTAATGACTTGCAATGGCTAGTTCATTGCATGAAATTCTATTAATTAGCAAATAAACATTGGTGACCCCAGGAGGAAACGGTGCTAAGCGCGTGGACCTATGCAGAATGAGTATCAACCAATGGATAAAGCAGTTTAATTGTTAAAAAATACTCCCTCCTTTCCGGTTTATAGGGCTTATCTCAAAATTTTATGTTTTCCATTTTATAAGGCTCAATTTGGTTGTTTGCCATCACATTTTCAGATTCCAAGGTGCATTAAATCATTGCATGCAAGTATTAAGAGAAAATTGACCAATGCATGTACTTTATGCATGCATGCATTGCAATTAATGCATTGATAAACATAATTATTGGAGGAAAACAAGAGCATTTATTTGGTGCTTTTGCAAAACTACAAACTGTATTCCACCAATCACCATCTACATTGATTGGTCAGATTTTTGAATTGAGCACTATAAACCGGAAAGGAGGGAGTAGCAATTTTGTCTCATGCAAGAGCCTGGCTAGTATATGTGTGCTCCAAGGAATCGCACCACGCGAGTGTTCACGACTGCCACGTTCGGGTTGCGCTTGGCTCTTCGCCTCTTCGAGAAGACGAATGATGATGCTACTCCTACTTCTACAGTATCGAATCCACTATTCCATGTCCGTCCACCTCGTGCGGGAGGGATAGCGTGTAGCGGAAGCTTCTACTTACTGCTCCTTCCTTTGCGTCTATGACAGGTGGGCCCAACAGGTGGTTGGCCCTCCTATCACGCAGCCAAAGGCAGGTGCAGTTAAGGTACCGGAGCTCAGTCCGCGAGGGAGAGGGCATCGTAGTAATCAAATTTCTCGGTCTTGTACGAGTTGACGTGACACATCAAAGCACTGCACTTGATAAAAGTGTTTTTACACATTTCGAATGGGCTACTTCGTATGTAGGAGTAGACATATTCTGCTTCATATGTAGTCACTTGTTGCAATCTCTAAAATGACTTATATTTGGAAACGGAGGGAGTACACCGCATGCATGCATGCCATGACTTTCCTTTTGATACTTGCATGTGTTGATTTGATGCACCTTGCCACATTTTGACTATAAATTTAACTAACCAAATTTTCATGCATGTCACAAAAAATTACGGGGTTGTTTGGATGGTGACTATGTTTGTCTTATGTTGCCACATTAATTTTCCCACACTTGCCACACTTGCCTAACCTGAGTTGCTCAAATTGTTAGACACATTTTGGCTTACCTAAGGGAATCTTGCCACAATTTTTGTGTCTATGACATGTGGGGTTCACTGCTAATAAAAAAATTCTTGTCTTAGGTGTGGCTAATAAAAAAGACTTATATTTAGGAACGGAGGGAGTAGAAAATATAAATAATAATGCATGTTGGGGCAACCCACATTTCCGCTAATTTTAGCCGTGAGCTCGTTCACAATTTTTATGAGGGGGTGGTTGTTCATTTAATGGAGGGACTTGTAGTACCAGACTTGAACGATACAAAGTGCGACCTGGCACACCGTAACACCACTTGGAACAAGCGGGTAGCTATCTCAAAAAACAAACAACAACTAAAAAATCCATGACTGTCATGTAGTAGTACACAATTTTAAATGATTGTTTTGATGGAGTGAAAAAGGAAAACTACCCCACTACTTATATATAGGCCGGAGCCTCCGCGCTTGCTTGCTAGGGTTGCTCTATTCACATACTCTCATCCTCTCTAGATCTAAACAAGATAGGGGTAGTAACACTGTCTTTCTCCCTTCAAAAAACACTGGCTTTCTATCCTCACCGCTGGTGAAGGGGAGGAGGGGCAGCGTTTAGGCCATCGTCGACAGCGAGGGAGGAGACCCACTGCCGGCTGCAGTTATCTACGGCCGGCGCTTGGCGGGAGGTCCTCCGATCCTTCGTTGCACGTGGGCGGATCCGGCCTCCGCCGCCCACCTATCCACATCCCGACGACCTTGGTATATCTTCGTTCGAAACCTCCTTAGCTCTACTTCCCCATTTCGCTACGTCGCTGCATGTGCATCATTTTCTACCTCTCAGCCCCTCTCGATCGGATGGTCCAACGTCACCTATTTTTTTCTTCTATTGTTAGAGGTAAAGCTACTTCATGGAGTCGAATCTTGTACTCCCTCCATCCGAAAATACTTGTCATTGAAATGGATGTATCTATATGTATTTTAGTTCTAGACACATCCATTTTGATGACAAGTAATTCCGGACGGAGGGAGTACTTGGTTCGAACAAGAAATAAAGTGGGGGTGGGGGAATTTAGTATGTACATCGGACTTGGTACAAACAGGAAGGAAAGGGGGTGAAAGTAGTACAGACTGGTCATCCAACCGGTCTCTTGGTCGAAAAGGGAAATTTAGGGGTAACGCTGTACACAGTGGTATGACCAGGACTAGATTTTCTATCCACACATAGGAGTAGGTGGCTAGAGTGAACAAAAATGGGACCAACCCAGATATGTTTCTTGGATGTTTGTTTCTCGGGGCAAGAAACTATGAATCACCACTTTATGCCCCTGTTTACGTACATGGTGATGTACTGCTGGTGCACCCACTGTTCCATGCCCTTATACCAAATATTTAGGCTCCGGTCAGAATAAAGGGGCAGAAAACATAGATCTTGATGAAAATAGAGGAATAGGAAAGGAATGTAGGTATAAAACTATGGAACAATGAACCAAAGGAAACTCTCAAGAGAATGTGTTCGGATGGACTACGAAATGTACAGATTTGTTGTTTTAGAGTAGCATGCTTGGCAGTATGAGATGCTATTTGTTTATTCAGCTGCACAGTGACTACTCTTGTCCTCACCTCACGTACCACACATAGGTTGATTTTTTTTTATTCCGGCAAACACAAAACAACAACCTGTCTAACGCATGGCAGCGAGCGCCTGCCTCGGGCTTCCGCCCAAAAAATGAGCAGCGCGTGGTTGTTTCTAATCCTATGGAATCAGTACTACCAGACCAGCTTTCCTGTGAAACACTATTCACCTTTCCCGTGTTCCGAATGGTTGGAAGGGAAAGAATATCGTAGGAATTTTGTTCCTACGAAAATCGTGCACCAAACCTATGAACCGAACGCAGCCTTAGCTGTTCTTAATATAATGTCCCTGGTAAAAATGAAGCCATGCCACTGTTTTTGCCTGTAATTGTTTGAGACTCTGACAAGTTTAGCCAAATGTTTTTGCCTGTAATTGTTTGAGACTCGATTGTTTCCTCTTTGCCTTTTTGTGCAAACAGGATATCCAATTCACACAGTTGCTTGTTGTGACCTTTTGGTGCCTTTGCACAAAACTCTTCTTAAAAGAAGTGACTTTTGTCTTTGTTTAAGCTGGAATGTCAGAATGGAACAGTTGGTTCATTTTGGTGAAACTGCACAAAGGGAGATCTGTGTTCCAATCCTCATCATCCATATTGGCGCCATAACCTTCCTTTAGGTAAGAATGATATTTAATGCATGTGTTCATCTCTATTTTCTCTGCCATGAGAAAATAATGATCTTTTTACTAGTACACTTGTACTCCCTCACTGACAAAACCAATTCTGAATTAGAAGGCCAATCATGTACTTGGTTTCACCAACTGGTGAGGAGAAAGAGAAACAGAGCATGAAGAGGAAGAAGAAGAAGAATAAATAGTGCCAAGGCGATCTTGCTGAAGCCAGAGGCCTCAGTCGAGGCCATTCAAGGGCTCCGGCAACAACTACCTTACATGTGAGACGATCCTCGAGGAGCCCTTCCACTTCTGATGTCTCACTTAATTAATTAGGAGTACTTAAGTACCACTAATTTATTATTGCCTAATTTTCCTGTTGGAGTTAAACAAATCTTTAGTAGGACCCTATGCTGAATCATGTACGTGCGAATGTTTGTCTATGGAGGTGAATCATGTGGTGGAGCAGGGAGGGAATATAATTAGTGTCATGACATAATAGTGCTATTGTTTTGCATGTCAATTTATTGCCATTGGTTCAACGAGGCAATGTTTTGCGTCTTGTCCATCATGAATTTGATCCTACTATTTGAGTAATATGCTAATGTCTTCCTATCCTTTCTCACTAAGCTAATGAAGGTTTCACCTTATTCCTACTTGTGCAAACAGGGATCATGTTGTGCCAATCATACATTTTAGTGGAACTACACAAGACAATACAATGAACTGTATCCCAGCCGGTGATTTAACTCTGCTGGAAGTTCTTGATAATCTTTTGATATAATCTCAGCAATGGTAAACAAGAGTGATTTCAACCATACATTGGAAGTGCACAAAAATATATACTATTGTGTGATTCCAATGAGTGCTTTATCATCTCTTATGGGGCAACATGAATAAGCTTTTTTTCTCAGGTTGGTACCGGCCCAAGGCCTTCATCCATATTAGTTTGCTGTCATCTCTATTTTTATCGTGCTACTGTCATGAGAAACTCCTTTATCTTTGTACTTTTAAGTTTCGCAACCTATGATAAATGGCAATGCTTTGGGTGTTGAGTTGAGCTAATTGGCACTGATTAAGTAAACTAATACCTCTCTTTAAGCAAGACTACTATGTTTCTAACTTTACCCATTAAGATAATGAGGGTGCTTCTATTTGTTAGTGTATGTTTCATAAACTAGTCCCACTATTACAGTAATCTCACTCTCTCAATATATGTGCCAACAGGGATGCTCGATTTTGGTGGAACTGCACAAAAACTTTGGGTGCTTCATTGCCTTGGCAGCTTCCGTCCTTTCCTGTCAGTCGCTAATCTCGGCTTGATTTCTTCCTTTCTTTGTCGATCGCTTGGCTTATCTCGGCTTCGGTCAAGGAAATAGTAATTGATATGCTACCTCACACAGGTTGGTACTCGTCTTTATCCTGATTATTGTGCACTGTCATATGTATTGGTAATTTGGTATTGTGCTACTTGTTTGCCGATTTCATAAAGGAGTAATTTGGAGCTGAACTTGCGGGCAAATCATTACATCGGGTGATTTCGGTAGAACTGCACAAAATGATCGAGATGGACAGGTACTTATCTTGCTGCTATGTACTCCAAAGTTCACTCGGACAAGCATCGATGTTGACAAGAAGTGCCTATATTCATTCGAGTATCAACCAAGGCGTCAACCAATTGAAAAACACCAAGAATAAGGAGAGTGAACACCAAAAATATAGCTTGGTGCATAGCCCAGAAAAAGCATGATCCGATCTTTGGTCCCAACTTGTGCCTTTTGGTTATCGGCACATATGGTAGCGAACTATATGGCATGGAGTCAAAAGATTCCGGACAAGTTGGTTGTGGCGTATATTCATCTCGCACTTAATCGGTCTGCACGCCAAGGATGCTCCATTTCGGTTGAACTGCACAAAAAATTTGGGTGGTTCATTTTCTCAACCGCCTCCTTTCTAAATGCGCAATGTAGAATTTTGGCGAGATCTGGGACCAAGATGAGCGATAAACTAGTTGGATGAAAGTAGTGGCCAAGTTGCTCAAACCTCCCTCGGCACGAGGCCACTATTTGAGGATAAACCTACAAGCAAAGTTCAGATTGTCTATGCTGCCTCTTATGTACTCGAAAGTTTACTCGTACAATAACTAATTTTAGCAAGAAGTACCTCCGATTGAACACCATTTACCAGTCTGTACCCTAGGTAATTAAAGTTCATCCATGGTTCATATTGGCTGTGATCTCAATCATCTGGATGCATAAACATACTGAACATGTGTATATCTGAATCTTTTTGTGAATTATGTATGAATATTGTCGTGTGATATATCAATCATTTGGATGCATAGATATGCTGATCTTGTGTATATATTAACCTTTTGAGTTGTTGATAGTGAATGTTGGCTATGAATATGAACGTGTCTAGTGAACCTGAGTTTGATATGAATGTTTACCTTTTCTGTTGTATTTGTGTGTGAACTTGTTAGTATGCCTACTGTGGGGTATAAAACGCAGGTCTCTTATAAAAGTAATGTTGTGTCCAATTTATGTTTTCCCTTCTAACCACATTATTTATATTTATATTATTACTATTATCGTATATTTTATATAGACTTATATATACATTATAAAAACATCCCACGTGTTATTAACTTATAAAAGTAAATGTTTAACGGAAAATCTTGGTTGTTTTTGACTCACAGGCAAGGAAAATCCTGGTGATTGCGTACAAAAGCTTGCTAAGATTTTGAAGGACCAATTCAATAACAACGCGCTCATTTTTATTTTGAGCAATAACTCGGTAATTTCTTAATTATATATATATATATATATATATATATATATATATATATGTGCCTCTCCGGTTTATTCTTTGATATTAATTGCTCCTTCTAACATAACATTATATATATAACGAGCCCACCTAATACATGTATTTCAAGGAAGTGCAAATGGGCTGGGATTTTTTAGAAAATATAAATGGGCCTGATTGACGCAAAATTATTTGTTCACCCAGCCAAGCAAATGGACTGTACGTTCTAGAAAACATGGGTTAAATATATGTCAGGACCGGGTTTTCGGGATATTAATTTCCCAAAAATGGCCCTTGTGCTCACCAGCCCCAGGATTACTGTTAGCTGATGAGGCACAAACTTAATACATAAATTCCAAGCAAATTACAAAATATGTAGTACAAGACCATTTTGGCTTATGAGTACAACAAATGGTTTCTAGTGGCTGATGGCGGAAGCGGTTTGTGGTCTCTCAGCATCTATGGGACTCCATTTCCACAGGGACAGCTGACCTGGATAACTCCTATCTTCGCGACGCTGCTATCACCATTGATTAGGTTCCTAGGGCTGTCATCGTAATGCTCCTATCCAAACAAGATATCTGGCCAAGACAATAGCCAGGGACAAGCCAGTGAGTACTTTGGAATGTACTCGCAAACATTATGAACGCAGGTATAATATTCAAATGATAATCATGCTCTGAAAGATTCTATGGTCACAACGTCAGTCACAAAAAGCAAGTTATTTACATAACACATGAATAATGCAATTAGAGAGTAGAAATAGAATGCCTCAGTCGGGCGCCTGTGCGACACCACAGAAAGGGCTCATAAGTGAAATAAGTAACAGACGTGCCGCAGTCGGGCTTCTCAGCGACACCACATAAAGGGCTTATATAGTAAATAAATCACAAGCACGCCATAGTCGGGCGTCTCAGCGATGCCACATCAAGGGCTTATAAAGTAAATCAATAACAAACATGCCACATTCGGGCGTCTGTGCGACACCACATAAAGGGCTTATAACAAAATAAACACAGTGAATATCCAGGAGGTAGAACCGTCCCAGGGATACTCAATAAAGCAAATAATTAAACTAGTTAGTTCTCAATAATAATAATCATAATCATCATATGTCACCGGTCATAATCAATGTTCTGACTTAGTAGTTTTTCCTCCGAAGACCGACACTAAGACCGACACTTGACCCATCCCAGACTGTAGTACTTAACCATGGACACGGCTATTCGAATAGATGTTTAATCTCTGCAGAGAGTGTACTCTTTACCCACGGATAAAGGATTCCTTTAGTCCATCGGGACTAATTCCGTCTACGGTCTTTTCGTTGAAAACACACCTGACCGCACACACCAGCCTAACTCACCTGTGTCTCGAATCACCCATGACACCTATTTAAGCAAAACTCTAAGTGGGGAGGCTACAACCTCGATTAGCATGGGATCACAAAATTTATACCGCGCGCAAACTAGGGGAGCTACCCCTTCGGCTACAACCGAAAACACCCATGCCCCCGGACTAGGTGGCCTGCCTACCGGATGCCTCCGGTATCTTCCACCATTGCCTCTCTGTACGGTGTGTGCAAGGACAGGGGTTGACAGCTTACTGAACCGTGCCCTACCAATGGCAGGGACCAGTGGTTGCACGAAACAAGTATGGGGGTTACCGGATCGAGACTCGATCTATCGTCGACTCAACAGGTTTAAGTATTCCCTGCATGGTTAGCATGACAAAATGTTCCATCCAACAGACACAATCACCACTCATCATGCCTCACTATGCCGTACCGGACACAACCGTCTCGATGAAGACCGGAGACAAGCTCGTGTCTACCCAAGACGGAGACTTTCCCGTCTTTCCTCCGATAGGCACGAAAAGCATACGAGGGTGATTACTGTCAACATATCAAAATTTCCATAGCGTATGCACTTATGAGTAGGTTCATATCATCACATAAAGTAACGAAAAACTCCGAGGCAAGATGGCGTGGTAACTGTATCAAACAACACACGATAAGATTATGCCAGGGTTCAAAAATGCTTGCCTTCAAGTTGTGGGGAGGCAGGTGCTTCACAAGACTTTTGAAAGTTTTCCTCTTCTGAAAAATCCTATTTTTGAAAATATACAAATTAACCCATAGTTTCAAAATAGTACAAAAAAGTTGTCTGAATTTTTTTCCAAATAAATATGAAAATAAGCTAGACAAAATTTGAGGAAGGTAGGAAAAAGAATCAACTCATTTGGACATATATTTAAAAAGTTATAGCCAGTCAAAGTTTTGGTCAAATTCTATTTTTTTAAAATAAAACGGAAAAAAGGAAAAAATGTTTCGAAAACTAAACACATCGAAGACGTACTCTGGGTTTACGTCTTCACTTATTCCAGCGGGGACGGCGCGTGGGTCACTAACAGTGGGTCCATGTGGCCCATTGGTCAGGTTTGACCAGCCGCCTCTCCCTCCTCTTCCTCAACCCGAGTGGAGGCGGAACTACGGCGATCGTCGCCGGAGATTGGCGGCTCCTCGCGGGGCTCCGAGGACGGGGATGGATCCGCCAGTCCAGGGCGGTCCTCTCGATAGTCGCTAGGCAGGTGGGGACTGAGGGAGTCACCGGCGGCGAGCACCGCGGCGGGGGTGGCCTCGGGAGGTTTGGGGCTTCTGGTTATGGGGGTTCCCGATTGCGTTTGAGGGTCTGAGTGGCTCCGCAAGGTTGAGGGGAAGGGGATGGTGGCACTGGGAGGGCAAGGGGGCTGCGGCTACGGCGAATTTTGCCGAGGGACGGCGACGGACGAAGTTGCCGGAGGCGGAGAATACGGTGGTTTCCGAAGAGTTTGAGTGGGGGGTGCACTCTATGGCTTTCCAGAGGATGCTCGAGCGAGGTCTGGGGCCATTTATAGCCGGGGAAGGTCGGTTCCGCCGCTGCTGGGGATAAGATCGCCGGCTGACCACTTCTGTCGTGGTAGAGCGACGTGGCGATGGCCGGAGCAGGGTCGGTGCTAGCGGACGGGCTTGGAGATAAGGACGGCCTGCTCACGAGGGCGGCTGGCGAGGAATTGTGGCTCGGCTGGCGCTGTCCATGGCAGAGGTGCACTATGGACGCCGGCGTGCCGCCAAGAGGGCCCTGACGGCGGCGTTGTAGGGCGCCAGGGCGGCTTGGAGTGTTCTGACAAGTGGTCGAGGGCGGGGAATGGCTCTACAGGCGGGCAAATGCCAGGGCGCGGGGTAGCGACATGGCGGGCTCGATTCGCGTCAAGACGTGCAAAACGCGACTCTGGCGCGCCCAGAGCACGACGCCACGTGTTTCGGCAAAATGCCGGGGCATGCCAGGGGGCTCCAATCCACAAGGGGTTTAGCAGGGTGGGGCTATAGGCTAAGGTAAAGCTATGAGACATGCTGGTTAGGCAAAGCAAGAAAGTCCAATGTGCAAACTAGAAACCATGCCAAAGCTGGCCATGCACAGAAGGTGTTTGATAAAATGCTAAGGGCATCTAGGCAACTCTTGGGGTGGTAAAAATCTCCAGATCCTAGTCTCTTTAGGTGTAGGTGAATGTGGCAAGGTTAGTTTGTCAAAGACAGAAACTTGTTTGTGCAAGTTTTTGAGAAAACCAAATTTGGACAGAAACTAAAGGCTATCATAACATGGACCTAAAACACTCCATTGGGGCCACTCTCCTGGACTTAAGGGTTTTGAAGAGTGGTCTATAAGCATGAAAAAGAATCATGGTGATTAGGGCAGGTAAAAATATGGTTGCAGTAGAAAATACCTCCTTTGGACCAGAGAGCAAAAGAGGATGTTTTGCTCAAATTTTGCAAAGACCAAACATGGGTCTTTCCATAAAGATGGATCATATGGATCTACTGTCATCTCCAAATACTTGGTAGAATTTTTAAAAATTATTTAAAGGGGTTGTAGTTCAAAGGTGCAATCTGGACCAGTTTTGAAAACTTGTTGTAGAGCTCAAAATCTTTAATGAACAAAATATATTTTTGCATCCAAGTGATTTAAAAACATCACATGACATCCCCAAATTTTTATGAGAATTTTAAAGGATTTTCTGAAAGGTTTGTAGTGCAAATGAGGCTCTGACACTTATGAAAAACCATTTTAAGGGAAATAAAGTTCAGGAAAGAATAATCTTATAAATAATTCCACTGATCAAATGAAATGGTCTTGGGAAGATAAACAAGTCCAATAACATATTTGGAAAGTTTTCACTTGGGGTAAAAACTCTATGATATCAAAGAAAGGAGATGTTCTGAAATCAAAAGAAAATCCAGAAAGTAAAAAATTTTAATCTCCCGGCAAAATTTTATTGAGAAAATCATGTTAAAATTTTGGGGGTGTTACAACACTATCCCCCTAAAAAAAATCTCGTCCTCGAGATTTGCTAAAAGTTGTTTTGAAAATATTACTCCTGCCATCAAAGTAATATCACAAAAAATAACCATCCTATTCATGCAATAAAATGTGGCTACAGTGAGCGGGCAATAAGTGGTGTAAAACTACATTGTGGAACACTGGTGCTGTGTGGAAAAATCCATGGTTTTGGGAAAACGAGAGATTTCTATGTTGGATACAGTAAATTTAGAATAAATTCTGAATTTCTAAAATACGCTGGTCGTACCTGAGAGCACATCGCTTCCTCTGG
Source organism: Aegilops bicornis (assembly GCA_021605145.1). NCBI lineage: Eukaryota > Viridiplantae > Streptophyta > Magnoliopsida > Poales > Poaceae > Aegilops > Aegilops bicornis. The sequence goes on from CM038673.1 coordinate 157,149,799, forward strand.
CTGACAGGTGGACCTGGGGCCCACTGTCAGTCTCTTCTTCTTCCTCTCTCTCGTGCACTTTCCATCGCTTTCTCCACCGGCGACGTCTAGCGCGTAGGGCACCTAGGCCGTACTGCGGTAGTGCGCGGCGTGCTAGCTGCCGGTGCAGCGTGCACTCACCTCGCGGGCAGTCTTGCTGTCGGCCTTTCATGGATTCAATCTCCGAACACCGGCGATCGGGCGACGATTGGCGCTGGTGGACTTCGCCCACCGTACACCGATCTCGAGCTATAAAACGGCCGAGGTGATCCTCTCTTCTACCTCACACCTGGCCTCGTTTCTCCTTCTCCTTCCTTCTCCCCCGTTTCCGTTTGCAGAAGCTCGAGACGAGGCTCTAATGGCGGAGGTGGTGCCGGACTGGTACGTGATCCTGGTGTGCGGAGGGCTGGCGGCAGTGCTGGGGCTCTCTGTGCTCCTGTGCGCAATGATCCTCGATGATCGTCATGATGCTGCCGCTCGAGTGTTGGCTCTGCACGGTGGCGGTGATCATGAGGATTAGGTGTAGTGTCGGGTGCTAACTGTTGTCGGTGTGCCGGAGGTAACTTGTACCCGGATGATTATCCACTAATTTCTCCTTCAGAGACTGTGGTGTGTTAGGGAGGTGATCAGTTAGATGCAACACGGTTACGTGGTTTGCAATTTGTGCATGTGTTCGAGTGGTTGTGGTTGTGAGTCTGCTGCCGTGGTGCTGCATGAATAAAAAAATCTATGTCGTGAGGAGATATATGCTGCAGCGACTCGGGGAAAAAAATCTCACTTCAGAATTTTTTGCGAGTGAAAACAGTTGAATCAAAATTAAATAGCAATAGGAACTACTCACATTAATTGAGACAAAAAAAATTGATTCATCGCACAAATTCAGGATACTACGCATAATTTACAACACATAAATAAAAGTTGCCAAAAAGAAACATAGCGGTGACTTCTACAATGAAAACAGGGTCCTGAGAAAACGTCTCTGGTACTGGGGCACACTCTTCTTCTATCGAGAGAAGCGGATTGACGAGTCGATGAACGCGTCTCTCCTGGTCGGGCCTCAGTGGTCTGCCAATGGCGATCTGAGGGTTTAAATCAGCGAGGCTCTGGAGATAACCCATTACCCGCTGGTTCAAACGCTCTTGCGCGATGACATACTGGGCAAGGTTGGCCAATACCGGGTCTCTCTCAATTCACCCACCGGGAAAAGATGCTACTTCTCCGGGTGTTGCACGACTCGGGAAGTAATAATACCCTCGATCACTGGCATAGGGTACCGCGAATCGAAGGCGAGCAAGCTCTTCGTATGCAGCAGTTTCTATGGCCATATGCGGGGTCAGCATAGATTTCCCCACGAAGGAGACCTCCGTTGGGTCTTGGTTTGGGTTTGCGGGAGGGATGTGCATTACTGCCCAATATTTCGAGGTGGATGGGGTGATCCTAGATTTGAGCAACTCGTACTGGGGTGGTTGGATAGCACTCATGGTACTGCAGGTAAAGTCCCACAATATCTTAACAAAACTACCCGGGGTTGCATCTGGAGTTCTCGGATAAATATTGGGGCTCGGCATGGCAAAGAAATGGCTGTCAGAGTTGTGCACAAGGTGAGGGGTACTTGGCAAGGTCACGAGGTGGCCCTTTTTATAGCACTGGAGCTGGGTTATTTACCATGGTGAAAGGTAATGAATTTGCCAGTTCTGCTCTAAGGGTCGGGGTCAATGCCACAGATACACATATCTCACTAAAGTGACGTATCACTGTGGGGGTCGTCGGGGTGGTTTTTGGTAGCTGTGCCAGGGATAAAAATACAACTGCATGCTAACATATTTATGCAAGGTTACTATTTAAAACAGAGGCACAACAACAGGCTGCGTTTATTTACAAGGTCACATGATTATAAGGCGTGGACACACTGAGACTCGGTATTACTCGAGTGACTTAGTCTACCTCGTTTATATCCAAGCGGGCGTGCCTTGTGGAGGCCGAGGTTTCTCCTCGGGTCTCACTGTCGGGATTAGCTGGAGGGGGTTGAGGGGCTGCAGGGTCGGGGTAGTGATGATGACCATCTCGGGGATTGTTGGCCACAATCCTATTGGAGCATGTTCCCAAAAGGCGACGAAGCACTTCTGGGGACACCAACGTATTTTTGTCGATGGCTGGGGCAGACCTCAAGGACTCGATTGGGTGTTCGAATAGCACGACTGGGTTGTCGGCGTTGGGCTCATCTTCTCATCTCGCCGGGGCTCGGCGAACCAGTTCTCCACGAGCTGCGATCAGATCAAGGGTTATTTGATCGAACAGTTCCTCTGGTGCACCTACATAGCGCACTAGATGCAACAAAGCAGGATCCGTCTCGTGATCTCCATTGGCAACCTGGGGTGGCCTACCATACCCGTCACAGCTGGGGTAGTAGTAGAAAGAGCGACAGTTAACTCTGGGTGACGAGTGTCGGAGTTGAACTATAGCCTCTCGAGCAGCTAGTTGGATGGCTTGTGGCTCAAAGGAAGTTGTCCTTCCGGTGAACTCAGAGGGCGTTAAGCGATAGCCCCTACCATAGATGTGCACAAGTGGCCTGAATTGACGGCTCACCGCTCATGGGTCCTTGGTACACAACATATTCTGGGGGTTCTTCCAATGCATAGGCACGGCGGGTGAGGTTTGCGAGCACGGTCACAAAACCTCCAAGGTTGGTTGCTGTGGTCTCATTGTGCACCATAGGGCTGGGCATCGTAGCTCGGTTTGGGGAAGAGGTTGTGTTGTGTTGAGCTGTGTTGAGGCTATCGTGCCCTTTTTATAGAAAAAGGGGGCGGAGTCTTCCTTCGCACGCTTGCGAATGAGACAATTTAGGTGTCGCTCACTGGCGTGTGATCGATAGGCTAGGCTGCTAGGTTGGGCACCGACTGCCAAAAGGTGTCGGGTCCCCGTGGGGCTATCTTGCACGAGAAGCTTGGCTAGGTTTAGGTTATGGTCTGGTGGTTTGGTTAATCTAGGTTTATTGACCTGGCTAAGATAGGATTAGCCAATGGTCAGCCTGGCTCTGATACCAAGTTTGTCAGGACCGGGTTTTCGGGATATTAATTTCCCAAAAACGGCCCTTGTGCTCACCAGCCCCAGGATTACTGTTAGCTGATGAGGCACAAACTTAATACAGAAATTTCAAACAAATTACAAATTATGTAGTACAAGACCATTCTGGCTTATGAGTACAACAAATGGTTTCTAGTGGTTGATGGCGGAAGCGGTTTGTGGTCTCTCAGCATCTATGGGACTCCATTTCCACAGGGACAGCTGACCTGGATAACTCCTATCTTCGCGAGGCTGCTATCACCATTGATTAGGTTCCTGGGGTTGTCATCGTAATGCTCCTCTCCAAACAAGAAATCTGGCCAAGACAATAGCCAGGGACAAGCCAGTGAGTACTTTGGAATGTACTCACAAACATTATGAATGCAGGTATAATATTCAAATGATAATGATGCTCTGAAAGTTTCTATGGTCACAGCGTCAGTCACAAAATAAACTCCATGATGCACGCAAGCAAGTTATTTACATAACACATGAATAATGCAATTAGAGAGTAGAAATAGAATGCCTCAGTCGGGCGTTTGTGCGACACCACAGAAAGGGCTCATAAGTGAAATAAGTAACATACGTGCAGCAGTTGGGCGTGTGTGCGACACCACATAAAGGGCTTACAAAAGTAAATACATAACAAGCATGCCACAGTCGGGCGTCTCAGCGTCACCACATAAAGGGCTTATATAGTAAATAAATCACAAGCACGCCACAGTCGGGCGTCTCAGCGACGCCACATAGAGGGCTTATAAATTAAATCAATAACAAACATGCCATAGTCAGGCATCTGTGCGACACCACATAAAGGGCTTATAACAGAATAATTACAGTGAATATCCAGGAGGTAGAACCGTCCCAGGGATACTCAATAAAGCAAATAATGAAACTACTTAGTCCTCAATAATAATAATCATAATCATCATATGTCACCGGTCATAATCAATGTTCTGACTTAGTAGTTTTTCCTTCGAAGACCGACACTAAGACCGACACTTGACCCATCCCAGACTGTAGTCCTTAACCATGGACACGGCTATTCGAATAGATGTTTAATCTCTGCAGAGAGTGTACTCTTTACCCACGGGTAACGGATTCCTTTAGTCCATCGGGACTAATTCCGTCTACGGTCTTTTGGTTGAAAACACACCTGACCGCACACACCAGCCTAACTCACCTGTGTCTGGAATCACCCATGACACATGTTTAAGCAAAACTCTAAGTGGGGAGGCTACAACCTCGATTATCATGGGATCACAAAATTTATACCTCGCGCAAACTAGGGGAGCTACCCCTTCGGCTACAACCGAAAACACCCATGCCCCCAGACTAGGTGGCCTGCCTACCGGATGCCTCCTGTATCTTCCATCATTGCCTCTCTGTACGGTGTATGCTAGGACAGGGGTTGACAACTTACTGAACCGTACCCTACCAATGGCAGGGACCAGTGGTAGCACGAAACAAGTATGGGGGTTACCAGAACAAGACTCCATCTATGGTTGACTCAGGAGGTTTAAGTATTCCCTGCATGGTTAGCGTGACAAAATGTTCCATCCAACAGACACAATCACCACTCATCATGCCTCACTATGCCGTACCGGACACAACCGTCTCGACGAAGACCGAAGACAAGCTCGTATCTACCCAAGACGGAGACTTTCCCGGCTTTCCTCCGATAGGCACGAAAAGCATACGAGGGTGATTACTATCAACATATCAAAATATCCATAGCACGGGGTCATCAATATGCACTTATGAGTAGGTTCATATCATCACATAAAGTAACGAAAAACTCCGAGGCAAGATGGCGTCGGAACTATATCAAACAACACATGATAATATTATGCCAGGGTTCAAAAATGTTTGCCTTCAAGTTGTGGGGAGGCAGGGTGCTTCACAAGACTTTTGAAAGTTTTCCTCTTCTCCAAAATCCTATTTTTGGAAATATTCAAATTAACCCATAGTTTCAAAACAGTACAAAATAGTTGTCTGAATTTTTTTCAAATAAATATGAAAATAAACTAGACAATATTTGAGGAAGGTAGGAAAAAGAATCAACTCATTTGGACATATATTTAAAAAGTTATAGCCAGTCAAAGTTTTGGTCAAATTTTGTTTTTTTAAATAAAACAGAAAAAGGAAAAATCGTTTCGAAAACTAAACACGTCGAAGGCGTACTCTGGGTTTACCTCTTCACTTATTCCAGCGGGGACGGTGCGTGGGTCACTGACAGTGGGTCCATGTGGCCCACTGGTCAGGTTTGACCAGTCGCCTCTCCCTCCTCTTCCTCTACCCGAGCGGAGGCGGAACTCCGGAGATCGTCGCCGGCGATTGGCGGCTCCTCGCGGGGCTTCGAGGACGTGGTTGGATCCGCCAGTCCAGGGCGGTCCTCCCGGTGGTCGCTAGGCAGGTGGGGACTAAGGGAGTCGCCAGGCAGCTCAAGGGCGGAGGTGGCCTCGGGAGGTTTGGGGCTTCTGGTTATGGGGTTCGATTGCGTTTGAGGGTCCGAGTGGCTCCGTAAGGTTGAGGGAAGGGATGGTTGCCTTTGGAGGGCAAGGGGGCTCTGGCTACGGCGAATTTAGCCGAGGGACGGCGACGGACGAAGTTGCCGGAGGTGGAGAAGACGATGGTTTCAGAAGAGTTTGAGTGAGGGGGTGCACTCTATGGCTTGCCTGAGGATGCTCGAGCGAGGTCTGGGGCCATTTATAGCCGGGGAAGGTCGGTTCCGCCACTGCTGGGGATAAGATCGCCGGCCGACCACTTCTGTTGTGGTAGAGCGACGTGGCGATGGCCGGAGCAGGGTCGGTGCTAGCGGACGGGCTTGGAGATAAGGACGGCCTGCTCACGACGGCGGCTGGCGAGGAGTTGTGGCTCGGCTGGCGCTGTCCATGGCAGAGGTGCACTGTGGACGCCGGCGTGCCGCCAAGAGGGCCCTGACGGCGTCGTTGTAGGGCGCCAGGGCGGCTTGTAGTGTTCTGACAAGTGGTCGAGGGCGGGGCATGGCTCTGCAGGCGGGCAAATGCCGTATGCTGGGTAGCGAACGCGGCGGTTTGCTGCAGCGCCAAGACGCAGTAAAACGCGCTCTAGGCGCGGCGAGAGCATGCACGCTACGTGCTCGGCAAAATGCCAGGGCATGCCAGGGGGCTCCAATCCACAAGGGGTTTAGCAGGGTGGGGCTATAGGCTAAGGTAAAGCTATGAGACATGCTGGTTAGGCAAAGCAAGAAAGTCCAATGTGCAAACTAAAAACCATGCCAAAGCTGGCCATGCACAGAAGGTGTTTGATAAAATGCTAAGGGCATCTAGGCAACTCTTGGGGTGGCCAAAATCTCCAGATCCTAGTCTCTTTAGGTGTAGGTGAATGTGGCAAGGTTAGTTTGTCAAAGACAGAAACTTGTTAGTGCAAGTTTTTGAGAAAACCAAATTTGGACAGAAACTAAAGGCTATCATAACATGGACCTAAAACACTCCATTGGGGCCACTCTCCTGGACTTAAGGGTTTTGAAGAGTGGTCTATAAGCATGAAAAATAATCATGGTGATTAGGGCAGGTAAAAATATGGTTGCAGTAGAAAATACCTCACTGGACCAGAGAGCAAAAGAGGATGTTTTGCTCAAATTTTGCAAAGACCAAACATGGGTCTTTCCATAAATATGGATCATATGGATCTACTGTCATCTCCAAATACTTGGTAGAATTTTTAAAAAATTATTTAAAGGGGTTGTAGTTCAAAGGTGCAATCTGGACCAGTTTTGAAAACTTGTTGTAGAGCTCAAAATTTTTAATGAACAAAATATATTTTTGCATCCAAGTGATTTGAAAACATCACATGACATCCCCAAATTTTTATGAGAATTTTAAAGGATTTTCTGAAAGGTTTGTAGTGCAAATGAGGCTCTGACACTTATGAAAAACCATTTTAAGGGAAATAAAGTTCAGGAAAGAATAATCTTATAAATAATTCCACTGATCAAATGAAATGGTCTTGGGAAGATAAACAAGTCCAGTAACATATTTGGAAAGTTTTCACTTGGGGTAAAAACTCTATAATATCAAAGAAAGGAGAGGTTCTGAAATCAAAAGTAAATCCAGATAGTAAAAATTTTAATCTCCTGGCAAAATTTTATTGAGCAAATCATGTTAAAATTTTGGGGGTGTTACAATATATGCCACATTTTTGCAGGCTGACATGTGGGCCAATAGGTCAAAGCCTACGCAGGGCGTTGTCAACTTGGTCAACAAATGATTGTGTCATCCACAGCCATTGGATTTATATCCAACGGCCGGCATGCACCTTCAATCTCTCGTCTTCTTCCTCCAGCGTCACCGGGACCGCTTTGGTCCGCCTCCGTGACTAGCGGCTCTGCTTAGCACGCATCGCTGCGAAGCACTACCCCACCGCCGGCCAGGCTATCCCTCCACCCCTCGATACCTCCTGTTATTCTCCAGAGACTACAGCCGCACGCCGCAACAGAACCTGTTATAACCCTTCTCCTCCTCTCAATCTACGACTCCACTGCCGCGATTTCCCATCTCCGAGTCATTACCGTCCGGGTCCTCGCCGTCGTCCACCGCCTCACTGTGTTCGGTGCGGCGTGGTCAACAAACAAGAGTCATCGGAAGAGGACTGTACGTGGAGAGCTTGATGGCTGGGACCCACAAGGTCCATGGTCGCATGCAAGGAAAGTTCCTCCTTATTAAGCTAAAAAAATGTTTCCTCCACCTGACAGCTGGGACCCTCCAGCTGTATCTTCGCATGGAAGGAAGTGCCTCCTTGTTTTGCGAAAAAATTATTCATCCTGCTGATACCGGGACCCGTTGACGGTGATCGACTTGTGGGCCTACTAAGCGGACGTGTACGCATGGCTTTGTTAACTTAATCTACAAATGATTCTAGCAGCTGGACCATTGGATGTTAATCCAACAGCCGTGCTCCTTCTTCAACCTATGTTCTTGCTCCTGTCTCTCCGTGGCGGCATCAAGGCTGTCTGCCGCCAAGACCGAACCAGTGAAGTTTCCCACCTCTCCATCTGCGACTCCACTTCCCCGCCTTCCCCATCTCCGGTCGTTCGGTCTGCAGGTGCGCCGACGCAGTGTGGTCAACGTGGTCAACATCCGAGAGTCATCGGAAGATGACTGTACGTGAGAGGCTGACAGTGGGGACGCACCACGCCCATGGACGCATGCATGCAACGGAACGCGGTGAGGTCAACGTGGTCAAGGAATGACTTCCATCGGAAGTATACTGTACGTGGAGAGTCCCAGCTGGGTCCACGGCTGCAGCAAGTAAGTGCCTCCTTATTACGCAGAAAATAGTGATTCCTCCAACTGACAGCAGGGACCCACTAGATGGGCCCCCGTATTTTGCGAAAAAAAACATTTGCCCCTGACTGCTGGGACCCACCTGACGGGCCACCGATTTCGTGAAAAAAAGTTCCCCCCACTGTCAGCTCGGACCGACCGGAAGTGCCTCCTTATTACGCACAAAAAAAATGAATACTCCCCGTGCTAGCTGGGACCCACCTTGGTGGGAGGCTGACTTGTGGGCCTACTAAGTTGACGGGGACGAAGGGCTTTGTCAACTTAGTCAATATGAACGATTGTAGCTCCAGTGACCGTACGATGTCCATCCAACGGCCGTAGTGCTTCTTCAAACTATGGTCTTCTTGCTCTAGCCGCCCAAACCAGCACCGGTCGTGCCTCAAGCTCCTGCCTCCCGTGGCCGGCTGTGCTGCCGCGGAGGCCTCACCGCCCGCTACTATTCCCACCACTGGCCAGGCCCTGCGGCGACGGCAGCTTCACACCGCAACCGAACCAGTGAACCCTCGTACTCCTCTCTGCGCAGGCTTCCACTGCCGCGTCATCCCCTTCCTAGGCCTCGCCGTCATCCACCGTCGTGGTGCTCTCCGTGCGTCATGGTCAACGTGGTCAAGGAATGACTTCCATCGGAAGAGTACTGTACGTGGAGAGGCTGACAGCTGGGTCCACGGCCACAGCCCAGCTTTTTTGTGATTTGCCAAGTAAGTCGCTTTGTCAGGCCTGTTGGGCTGCAAATCTTTCAACACGAGGAGAGCTTTCATTTGGCTGGCCAAGAAAATGGCCCATCAGTAATGAGAAATGGGCTGTACATTTTTAAAACACATCAAACCGGCAATTAGTTTCAAATATCTTTTTTTTTCATTTCGAGATTTTAAATTACATTAATTTTTATGCGTGGAGAATTTGTTTGATTTTATATTGATATACATTTATTTTTAAAATCAGTTTGAATGTGAGTCGAAATTTCGCGATTAAAAACAGTTCGGACCGCACCGAAATATGCAAAATTTCGTATGAGTTTTTAATCGTGGCCACAATATGGGCTGTAATGCTAACAAAAAGAATATGGGCTCCAAAAAAACCTTAAGAATTAGCAAATGGGCTGTAAATTATTAGAAATAATGGCAGATGGGCTGTATGATGTTTTCCACAGATTTGAGGCTTTCCTAAAAAAAAGGTTGACGCACAAGCAGTGACTGTTGGATGGCCATCCAACGAGCGTCGTGCTTCTTCAATCTCTGCTCTTCCTGCTCCAGCCGCTCAAACAAGCGCCAACGAGACTACCTGCTCCCTCCACCCCGCGGCCGGCTCTGCTGCCACGCAGGCCTCACCGCCCCACCGTACTCCCATCGCTGGCCTAGCCATCCCTCTACTCACCCACACCTGCTATTATTCTCCGGCGACGGCAGACGAACCAAGAAACCCTCGTGACAACAGATTCTCCGTGTGGGAAACAACTGTTGAGTCTTCCCCGCCTCCGTGTCGTTCCTTCCTAGGCCTCGCCGTCGTCCATCTCCACAGTGGTCTCGGCTGCCTGGTCAACGTGGTCAACGACCGACATGCATCTGAAGTGGACTGTACGCGGAGAGGCTGACAGCTGGGTCCACGGTCGCACGCAAGGAAATGCCTCCTTATTACACGCAAAATAATGATTCCTCCACCTGACATCTGGGACCCACCAAAAGGGCCTCTGTATTTCGTGAAAAAAACATTACCGCTACCGACAGCTCGCACTCCACCAGCTATATCTTCGCACGCAAGGAAGTGCCTCCTTATTATGCACAAAAATGAATACTACCGTTAGCTGGGACCCAAAGATAGTGACAGGCTGACTTAGGGCCTACTAAGTTGACGGGACGGAGGGCTTTGTCAACTTAGTCAATATGCACGATTCTAGCTCCAAAGGATGTGACGATGTCCATCCAATGGCCGTAGTGCTTCTTCAACCTCTGGTCTTCTTGCTCCGGCCACCCAAACCAGCGCCGGTCGTGCCTCGTGCTCCTGCCTCCTGTGGCCGGCTGCGATGCGGCGGAGGCCTCACCGCCCCCTACTACTCCCACTGCTGGCCAGGCCATCCCTCTACTCACCCACACCACCTGTTATTCTGCAGCAACGGCAGTCTCACACCGCAGCGAACCAGTGAACCCTCGTACTCTTCTACGCGTGGGCATCCACTGCCGCGTGTTCCTCGGCTCCGCGTCATCCCCTTCCTAGGCCTCGCCGCCGTCCACCGCCCTGGTGCTCTCGGCGCGGCGTGGTAAAGATGGTCAAGGAACGACTTCCATCGGGCGTGGACTGTACATGGAGAGGCTGACAACTTGGTCCACGGCCGCAGCAAGGAAGTGCCTCCTTATTATGTGCACAATAATTATTCCTCCACCTGACAGCGGGGACCCATAGGACGGGCGACCGTATTTCACGAAAAAATGATTCGCCCCCTGACTGCTGGGACCCACCAGCTACATCTTCGCACGCAAGGAAGTGCGTCCAAAAAAAAACGATTCGCCCCCCTGACTGCAGGGACCCACCAGCTACATCTTTGCATGCAAGGAAGTGCGTCCGGGCAAAAAAAATGATTCGCCCCCTGACTGCTGGGACCCACCAGCTAGATCTTCGCACGCAAGGAAGTGCGTCCGGGCAAAAAAAACGATTCGCCCCCCTAACTGCTGAGACCCACCGGCTACATCTTCGCACGCAAGGAAGTGCGCCCGGGCAAAAAAAAAACCATTCGCCCCCCTGACTGCTGGGACCCACCAGCTACATCTTCGCACGCAAGGAAGTGCTCGATACGGGACCCACCTGGTCGAAGCATACGTAGCGTTGTCATTCTGGTCGCGAACGGTACGCATATACCGGTCGCCAGAGAGGCGCCGCCTGCCGTAGTAGAGGCGCCGCGACGTAGCATGTACACATACGCATACGCGTAGGGTGCAAGAAAGAAAATACGGCCACGTACGTACATACGGGTAGGGTCCCGAACGCCTACTCGCGCATACGTACATGGCTGGGTCGGAACAGAGAAACAGTGTCGTCGTCGTGTTCATGGGGAGCCAACCGGCTGGGTCAGAACGGAATGCGTAGTCGTTCGGGAGGGCTTCGACGGAACAGGTGATGGAAACAAGGCCTGGCATACCGCACAATGGAGGAAACGGACCTCCTACGTTCGGAACAGGGTCCTGTTGATCGAGAGGGGTGTGGCGTACTGCAAAATGGAGGAAACGGACCTCCTACGGTCGAAACGGGGGTCTTGTTGATCGGGAGGGGTGTGGCGTATCGCAAAACGGACGAAACGGACCTCCTACGGTCGAAACGGGGTCCTGATGATCGGGAGGGGTGGCGCATCATGAACGGATGAAACGGACCTCCTACGGTCAAACGGGGTCCCGTTCATCGGGAGGTGTGGCGCATCGCAAAACGGACTCCACGGGATACTGTTCATCTCCACCGTCGACCTCCTCCAGCCTCCACGGGCTACCGTCGACCTCCTCCAGCCTCCACGGGCTCCTGTTCATCCAGCCTCCACCGCGTGCTACTCCGTCGGCTACTGTTCAACCAACCCTCCACCATCTACTGTTCATCCAGCCCTCCACACCACAGGGTCCTGTTCAACCACCCCTCGACGGGCACCCATCCACCGTCTACTGTTCATCCAGCCCTCCACACCACGGGGTCCTGTTCAACCACCCCTCCACGGGCACCCCTCCACCATCTACTGTTCATCCAGCCCTCCACACCACGGGTCCTGTTCATCCGTATAACGCCACCGCTCATTGTTCATCCAAACCCCCCGCAACGCTCACTGTTCATCCCAGAGGCAGCATCGATCGGCTTCAGTTAGCAGCAGTAGCGAAGGAATCGCTCGATTGGGTTTAGTTAACAGCCATCGATCGATCGCTCGGGTTCAGTAACGCATAGCCTGCAGTGCAATCGCTCGGGTTCAGTTAGAGCCCAAAGCCTCGCTCGGGTTCAGTTAGAGCATCACACACATGCGCGGACATGTACGAGAGAAACACGCATCGCTTGGCCCCCGACCTCCCACCGTAACCGGGAACTCCCCGAAATTTTCCTCCCCCTCGCTTCTACCACGGTTTTTTCCGTCATGGACGGCCCAAAGAATGTCAAGCAACTGCGTCTCCAGCCCGCCCAGGACGAAAAGCCCATTTTCTATCATGATTTTTTGTCATAGTAGGAGCCCACCACATCTATGATGATACCGGGTTTTGTCACAATTATCGTCATAGAAGTGTCATATGTATGATAGAATTTTTTTTGTTCGGCCCAAAATGTCACGGATGTGTCTTTTTTTTGTAGTGATAAGATTCAACTATAATAGCAAAGCTCACAGTACATCTAGATCGTGCCATATCAAGCACATGAGAGAGAGAGAGAGAGAGATCAAACACATAGCTACTCGTACACACCCTCAGCCCCGACGGTGGACTACTCCCTCCTCGTCGTGGAGAGCACCGGGATGATGAAGATGGCGACCGGAGAGGGATTCCCCCCTCCGGCAGGGTGACGAAACGGGTCTAGATTGGTTTTCGGTGGCTACAGAGGCTTGCGGCGGCGGAACTCCCGATCTAGGTTATTTTCTGGAGGTTTCTGTATTTATAGGAATTTTTGGCATCGGTATCACGTCAGGGGGGTCTCCGAGTCGTCCATGAGGGTGGATGGTGCGCCCTACCCCCTGGGCTCGCCCTCCTATCTCGTGGACGGCTCGGGACACTTCTGGCCCAACTATTTTACTCCCGAGGCTTCTTTTGGTCCATAAAGAATCATCAAAAATTGGCACGTCAATTGGACTCTGTTTGGTATTCCTTTTCTATAAAACTAAAAAAGAAGGAAAAAACAAAAACTGGCACTGGGCTCTAGGTTAATAGGTTAGTCCCAAAAATCATATAAAATAGCATATAAATGCATATAAAACATCCTAGATGGATAATATAATAGCATGGAACAATAAAAATTTATGGATCTGTTGGAGACGTATCAAGCATCCCCAAGCTTAATTCCTGCTCGTCCTCGAGTAGGTAAATGATAAAAACAGAATTTTTGATGTGGAATGCTACCTAACATATTTTTCAATGTAATTTTCTTTATCTTCGCATGAATGTTCAGATCCGAAAGATTCAAGATAAAAGTTTAATATTGACATAAAAATAATAATACTTCAAGCATACTAACCAAGAAATTATGTCTTCTCAAAATAGCATGGCCAAAGAAAGTTCATCCCTACAAAATCATATAGTTTGGCTATGCTCCATCTTCGTCACACAAAATGCTCAAATCATGCACAACCCCGATGACAAACCAAACAATTGTTTCATACTTTAGTATTCTCAAACCTTTTCAACTTTCACGCAATACATGAGCGCGAGCCATGGACATAGCACAATGGGTGGAATAGAATATGCTGATGGAGGTTGTGTGGAGAAGACAAAAAGGGAGAAAGTCTCACATCGACGCGGCTAATCAACGGGCTATGGAGATGCCCATCAATTGATGTCAATGCAACGAGTAGGCATTGCCATGCAATGGATGCACTAGAGCTATAAATGTATGAAAGCTCAACAAAAGAAACTAAGTGGGTGTGCATCCAACTTGCTTGCTCACAAAGACCTAGGGCATTTTAGGAAGCCCATTGTTGGAATATACAAGCCAAGTTCTATAATGAATAATGCCCACTAGTATATGAAAGTGACAATATAAGAGATTCTCTATCATGAAGATCTTGGTGCTACTTTGAAGCACAAGTGTGGAAAAAAGGATAGTAGCATTGTCCCCTTTTTTATTTTTTTATTTGGCCTTTTTTTATTTGGACTTTCTTTTTTTCTTTTTTTCTTTGGGATAATGCTCTATTAATGATGATCATCACACTTCTATTTATTTACAACTCAAAGATTACAACTCGATACTAGAACAAAGTATGGCTCTATATGAATGCCTCCGGTGGTGTACCGGGATGGGCAATGAATCAAGAATGACATGTATGAAATTATGCATGGTGGCTTTGCCACAAATACGGTGTCAACTACATGATCATGCAAGGCAATATGACAATGATGAAGCGTGCCATAATAAACGGAACAGTGGAAAGTTGCATGGCAATATATCTCGGAATGGCCATGGAAATGCCATAATAGGTAGGTATGGTGGCTATTTTGAGGAAGATATAAGGACAGTTATGTGCGATAGAGCATATCATATCACGGGGTTTGGATGCACCAGCGAAGTTTGCACCAACTCTCAAGGTGAGAAAGGGCAATGCACAGTACCGTAGAGGCTAGCAATGATGGAAAGGTGAGAGTGTGTATAATCCATGGACTAAACATTAGTCATAAAGAACTCACATAATTATTGCAAAAATCTACAAGTCATCAAAAACCAAGAACTACGCGCATGTCCTAGGGGGATAGATTGGTAGGAAAAGACCACCGCTCGTCCCCGACTGCCACTCATAAGGAGGAAAATCAAAGAAACACCTCATGCTTCAAATTTGTCACACAACATTTACCATACGTGCATGCTATGGGACTTGCAAACTCTAACACAAGTATTTATGAAATTCACAACTACTCAACTAGCATGACTCTAATATTACCATCTTCATATCTCAAAACAATTATCAAGTATCAAACTTCTCATAGTATTCAATGCACTCTATATGGAAGTTTTTATTATATCCCTCTTGGATACCCATCATATTAGGACTAAATTCATAACCAAAGAAAATTACCAGGTTGTTTAAGACTCTCAAAATAATTTAAGTGAAGCATGAGAGTTCATCTATTTCTTCAAAATAAAACCACCGCCACCGTGCTCTAAAAAGGATATAAGTGAAGCGCTATAGCAGATGACAAACTACTCCGAAAGATATAAGTGAAGATCAATGAGTAGTTGAATAATTATGTAACCATGTGAAGACTCTCTAACATTTAAGAATTTCAGATCTTGGTATTTTATTCTAACATCAAGCAAAACAAAAGAAAATAAAATGATGCTCCAAATAAAACACATATCATGTGGTGAATAAAAATATAGCTCCAGGTAAAGTTACCGATGAACGAAGACGAAAGAGGGGATGCCATCCGGGGCATCCCCAAGATTAGGCTCTTGGTTTTCCTTGAATATTACCTTGGGGTGCCTTGGGCATCCCCAAGCTTAGGCTCTTTCCACTCCTTATTCCATAGTCTATCGAATCTTTACCCACAACTTGAAAACTTCACAACACAAAACTTAACAGAAAACTCGTAAGCTCCATTAGTATAAGAAAATAAATCACCACTTAGGTACTATTGTGAGCTCATTCTAAATTAATATTGGTGTAATATCTACGGTATTCCAACTTCTCTATGGTTCATACCCTCCGATACTAAGCATGGATTCATCAAAATAAGCAAACAACACATAGAAAACAGAATCTGTCAAAAACAGAACAGTCTGTAGCAATCTGTATCATTCAAATACTTCTGCAACTCCAAAAATTATGAAATAAATTGGTGGACGTGAGGAATTTGTCTATTAATCTTCTTAAAAAAGAATCAACCTAGGATCACTCTCCAGTAAAAAATGGTAGCTAATCTCATGAGCGCAAAAGTTTCAGTTTTTCACAGCAAGATCGCAAAGCTTCACCCAAGTCTTCCCGAAGGTTCTACTTGGCACAAACACTAATTAAAGCATAAAACCACATATAAACAGAGGCTATATGAATTATTTATTACTAAACAGGAGCAAAATGCAAAGAACAAAAATACAAATGAGCGCAAAAGTTTCAGTTTTTCACAGCAAGATCGCAAAGCTTCACCCAAGTCTTCCCGAAGGTTCTACTTGGCACAAACACTAAATTAAACATAAAACCACATCTAAACAGAGGCTAGATGAATTATTTATTACTAAACAGGAGCAAAATGCAAAGAACAAAAATACAACTGGGTTGCCTCCCAACAAGCACTAACGTTTAACGCCCCTAGCTAGGCATGATGATTTCAATGATGCTCACATAAAAGATAAGAATTGAAACATAAAGAGAGCATCATGAAGAATATGACTAGTGCATTTAAGTCTAACCCACTTCCTATGCATAGGGGTTTTGTGAGCAAACAATTTATGGGAACAAGAATCAACTAGCATAGGAAGACAAAACAAGCATAACTTTAAAATTTTAAGCACATAGAGAGGAAACTTGATATTATTGCAATTCCTACAAGCATATATTTCTCCCTCATAATAATTTTCAGTAGCATCATGAATGAATTCAAAAATATAACTATCACATAAAGCATTCTTTTCATGATCCCCAACCATATAAAATGTATTACTCTCCACATAAGCAAATTTCTTCTCATGAATAATAGTGGGAGCAAACTCAAAAAAATAATTATCATGTGAGGCATAATCCAGTTGAAAACTAAAATCATGATGACAAGTTTCAATATCATACAAGTCATCACAATAATCATCATAGATAGCAACTTTGTTCTCATAATCAATTGGAACCTGTTCTGAAATAGTGGATTCATCACTAAATAAAGTCATGACCTCTCCAAAGCCACTTTCATCGTCATAAATAGGAGGCATGCTTTTATCATAATAAATTTGCTCATCAAAACTTGGGGACAAAAAATATCATCTTCATCTAACATAGCTTCCCCAAGCTTGTGGCTTTGCATATCATTAACATGATGGATATTCAAGGAATTCATACTAACAACATTGCAATAATGCTCATCATTCAAATATTTAGTGCCAAACATTCTAATGCATTCTTCTTCTAGCACTTGAGCACAATTATCGGAATCCTTAGTTTCATGAAAGACATTAAAAAGATGAAGCATATGAGGTAACCTTAGTTACATTTTTTTGTAGTTTTCTTTTATAAACTAAACTAGTGATAAAACAAGAAACTAAAAGATTTGATGGCAAGATCTAAAGATATACCTTCAAGCACTCACCTCCCCGGCAACGACGCCAGAAAAGAGCTTGATGTCTACTACACACCCTTCTTCTTGTAGACGTTGTTGGGCCTCCAAGTGCAGAGGTTTGTAGGATAGTAGCAAATTTCCCTCTAGTGGATGACCTAAGGTTTATCAATCCGCTTGAGGCGAGGGATGAAGATGGTCTCTCTCAAACAACCCTGCAACCAAATAGCAAAGAGTCTCTTGTGTCCCCAACACACCCAATACAATGGTAAATTGTATAGGTGCACTAGTTTGGCGAAGATATGTTGATACAAGTGCAATATAGATGGTAGATATAGGTTTTTGTAATCTAAAAATATAAAAACAACAAGGTAACTAATGATAAAAGTGAGCATAAACGGTATTGCAATGCGTTGAAACAAGGCCTAGGGTTCATACTTTCACTAGTGTAGGTTCTCTCAATAATAATAACATAATTGGATCATATAACAATCCCTCAACATGCAACAAAGAGTCACTCCAAAGTCACTAATAGCGGAGAACAAACGAAGAGATTATTGTAGGGTACGAAACCACCTCAAAGTTATTCTTTCTGATTGATCTATTAAAGAGTCTGTAGTAAAATAACATGAAGCTATTCTTTCCATTCAATCTATCCTAGAGTTCATACTAGAATAACACCTCAAGACACAAATCAACCAAAACCCTAATGTCACCTAGATACTTCAATGTCACCTCAAGTATCTGTGGGTATGGTTATACGACATGAATCACACAATCTCAGATTCATCTATTCAACCAACACAAAGAACTTGAAAGAGTGCCCCAAAGTTTCTACCGGAGAGTTAAGACGAAAACGTGTGCCCACCCCTATGCATAAGTTCACGAGGTCACATAACTCGCAAGTTGATCACCAAACCATACATCAAGTGGATCACGTGAATATCCCATTGTCACCACAGAGATGCACATGCAAGACATACATCATGTGTTCTCAAATCCTTAAAGACTCAATCCGATAATATAACTTCAAAGGGAAAACTCAATCCATTACAAGAGAGTATAGGGGGAGAAACATCATAATATCCAACTATAATAGCAAAGCTTGCGGTACATCAAGATCGTGCCATATCAAGAACATGAGAGAGAGAGAGAGAAATCAAACACATAGATACTCGTACATACCCTCAGCCCCGAGGGTGGACTACTCCCGCCTCGTCATGGAGAGCGCCGGGATGATGAAGATGGACACCAGAGAGGGGTTCCCCCCTCCGGCAGGGTGCCGAAACGGGTCTAGATAGGTTTTCAGTGGCTACAGAGGCTTGCGGCAGCAGAACTCCCGATCTAGGTTATTTTCTAGAGGTTTCTGTATTTATACGAATTTTTGGCGTCAGTCTCACATCAGGGGGTCTCCGAGTCGTCCACGAGGGTGGAGGGCGCGCCCTACCCCCTAGGCTCGCCCTCCTATCTCGTGGACGGCTCGGGACTCTTCTTGCCCAACTATTTTACTCCAGGGGCTTCTTTTGGTCCATGAAAAATCATAAAAAATTGGCACTTCAATTGGACTCCGTTTGGTATTCCTTTTCTGTAAAACTCAAAAACAAGGAAAAAATGAAAACTGGCACTGGGTTCTAGGTTAATAGGTTAGTCCCAAAAATCACATAAAATAGCATATAAATGCATATAAAACATCCTAGATGGATGATATAATAGCATGGAACAATAAAAAATTATAGATACATTGAAGACGTATCAATTGCTAGCACAAGCTAGGATGCAGATCGAAAGAGGCGCAGGCCTCCTGCCTGGGATCCTCCTAAACTACTCCTGGTCGGCGGCGGCGGTCTGCACGTAGTAGTAGGCACCTCCGGTGTAGTAAGAGTCATCATCGGTGGCGTCTGGCTCCTGGGCTCCAACATCTGGTCGCGACAACCAGGGATAGAAAGGGGAATAAGGGGGAGCAAAGCAACTGTGAGTACTCATCCAAAGTACTCGGAAGCAAGGATCTACACTACATATGCATTGGTATCAATGAAATGGGTAGTATCTGTGGGCTGAACTGTAGAATGCCAAAATAAGAGAGGGATAGCTAGTCCTATCGAAGACTACGCTTCTGGCAACCTCCATCTTTAAGCATATAGAAGAGAGTAGATAACTACTTCAGGATGGTCCAAATGCGACACTACGATCAGAGACCCTTCGATGAAACTGTGTGCGATGCCATAATCGCAAGCAGTGGTGTAAAAGAACCGTTAAAAAAGGTGCAAAACGTTTGCGATGGCGGAGCTATCAAACACGGTTCAGATTTTAGTTGCGTGTGCGATGTAGGGCATACTGTTCAGCTCAATGAACTGTTTGCGATGAGGCGGAAGAAAATAAACGGGTAGCCTGATGAAGGCGTGTGCGATATAGAGCATACGGTTCACTCGGATGAAGTGTTTGTGATTAGGCAACACAAAAGAAACGGTCAGCCAGATCAAGGTGTGTGTGATACGCGGCAAATAGGTCCGTAATCAAAAATGTGTGCGAAGACCAATAATAACACAAATGATTGCTGCTAATAAGCCGTGTGATTTGCTCTGTCTACAGTAGAATAACATGTATATATATATATATATATATAACTGAAATAAATATCCAATTACATAAGTGACTATACAGATCATTCGCACACACCTCAAGAAACAATTGTGTGCATTCTAAAGTAGGAGAAAGGATCGCATAGTCATCTACTTCTTGTGACGCTTGTCGGTGTCAAAACCGGCGGATCTCGAGTAGGGGGTCCCGATCTGTGCGTCAAGGCTGATGGTAACAGGAAGGAAGGGACACAGATGTTTACCCATGTTCGGGCCCTCTCGATGGAGGTAAAACCCAACTTCCTGCTTGATTAATATTGATGATATGGGTAGTATGTCACGACCGGTTTTTCAATAAAAATATTTATTGAACGACCGACCTATGAAGTCCAATATGAGGAAAATCCTTCATACTGGTAGACAAAACTTTGATACAATAAGTCAGTAGCATTACAATATTACAGGGGGTCGGACTGAAGATGCCCAACCAATTATTACAAACACGCCGATAATTATACATAGTGGCGGATATGACTCAAAGGTATGGGGTGGAAATACTACTGACTCGAGATATGAGTGGTTGGTGGAATAACACTGGGTGGTTAATAAGTTCATCGACCGGGCGGCTCATCGGCGTCGAGGTGAGGCTTGATGAATTTATTTGGGTAGCGGAAGCGGATATATCACAATGACTAATCCAGGGTCGCACGAGACCGACCGGGATTCCTCTAGGCGTCGGACTCGCTATCGAATTCTCCATCCATGAGATCGCCTTTCACAAGATCCGGCCAAATCAACAAGCCAGGTGAGTACTTTGAAAGTACTCGCAAGACAGTTCGGACAAAAGATATAACAAATGAATGCATGAATGAGTCATAATTAATTTTAACAATGCTCAAATAAATCAGTACAACAAAAATAAAATAAGAAGGGAATCGGCGGTAGTCTGCTCGAAAACCCAAAGAAAGATAAACTCAAAACCGACCGAGTGTCAGAAGTGACGCCTCGAAGGGTGAAAATAAGTAAAATATGCCACAGTCGGGCGTCTGGGCGACACCTCATAAATGGCTTATATTGAAACAAAATATACATGCGTGCCGCAGTCGAACGTCGGAGCGACATCACAGAAAGGGTTATAATAAAAGTAAATAACAACAATGCCGCAGTCGGACATCTGAGCGACATCGCAGAAAGGGCTTATAATGAAAATAAATAACAACAATGCCGCAGTCGGACGTCTGAGCGACATCGCAGAAAGGGCTTATACTGAAAACAAATAACAACAATGCCGCAGTCGGACGTCTGAGCGACATCGCAGAAAGGGCTTATACTGAAAACAAATAACAACAATGCTGCAGTCGGACGTCTGAGCGACATCGCAGAAAGGTCTTATAATGAAAATAAATGACAACAATGCCGCAGTCGGACGTCTGAGCGACATCGCGGAAAGGGCTTATAATCCATTATTCATAACTGACAAGATATAGTGCTCACGGAAAATATTCATCACAAAACAATAGGCGGGTTAGTCCGTTCACAGGAAAGTAAACATTTAATACCCAAATGGTTCTCAGGAGTTTCTGTCACTGAGACTGACACTTGGCAAGATGAGATGATCACGGAACTTGGACATGAATAAGATGAATTCAAGAATTTTGACTCTTCAGAGTTTGTACCAAAATTGTCCACAGGCAACGGATTTCCGTAGTCACGAAGGACTAGCTCCGTTTACGGCATTTCAGAGGAAACACAACTAGCTAGTACACACCCATCATACCTCACGTTGCTGTGAATCACCCTAGACAGCGTTTAAGAAAAACTTTGAGACGGGAGATCACAATCTCGAATAGCATGGGATCAAATTTATATACGGCGCTCTAAGGGGTGCCCCTCTCGGTCCCAACCGGAAACACCCATGCCCCCGACCGGATGAAAGGCTTTAATCCAGGGCCATGGAACCTTCATCCCACCTCTCGATTTGGTGTGTACCAGAAGTGGTTTGCAACCCATTAGGCCATATCCCTTGCGGGAAACAGTGGTAGTACGGAAAGGAAGACGGACGGGAATCGACCGATTTATGTTGACACTGGTCAACGATATGGCATAAGCCCGCATGCTACAACACTGCCATCTTACCCATACTCATGCCAACTCATGGCCAGCAACAAGTTTCCAGCAACTCACGGATTTACCGAGCTCATTTGGCTCAATGCTCACGAGATAAACTATCATCGAAAATGCTCATGAGCGTGCCATGTTACAAAAATAATGCAAACATGCCCAGACAATCATCATATCAAAAGTTCAAACTTGCTTGCCCGGTTCAGAGTAGTCGGAGTCTAGCTCGGTGAAGTTTGCGGTCCCGTCACCTCCTTCGGTATCTACGGTATAAAGAAAACATACGCGCTAACGTAAATACCGTGAGGTGCACAAAAATTACTCCAAATATTTTTCGAATAAATCTGATAAAAAACTAGAGAAAATTTTAAAGAGGACAAAAAAAAGAATCAATCAAAAATTCCTTTCTGTTAAAAAGTTATAAGGGTTTTAGCCCAAGGACTCATCTGTAATGAAACAGAAAACTTCCAGGGTTTTAGCCGGCGACCACCGCACCTCTCGGGCGCCGTCGCGCCCCGTTTCCCTCTTTTAAAATAGTTTTGCCCCCCGTCGCCGTTACGGTGTTTCGGCCGCCGCAAATCACGCCGGCGCATGTGGGCCAGGGCGCCACCGACGCCGGGAAGGCGCCAAGCGCGCGTGTGGAGCTCCGGACAAGCAGACAAGGCTGCGAGCATCGAGCCAAGGGCACTGTGGACTCGTGACTGAAGTTACTGATGGAGATCGACACTGAACTTTCTGAATTTACTGAATATGAACAAAGCAGTGCATGCCAGGTGTTTGACAAAATGATTCTGGTATCCAGGGATTTTTCCTTGAGCTTATTTTTGGTGGAGTGGTCTCTCATTGCAACTAGAGGTTGCCTGAATTTTGGTGGAATTTTTGGAGAAGTGTAGATATGAAATTCACCAAATTTAGAAAATCTGGTCCAAACTTGCAATGAGTGAAATTTGAAATATTTGAAAAGAAGAAGAGTGGATCAAGATGGTTCTGGGTTGTGGATACCAAGGACTATCCAGAGGTGTGGAGTTGAGGTCAAAAATCAAAAGCATTAGGGTACTTGCTTTGCAAATCACCTAGGCTCAAAAGAAAAGACAGATTTATTTTGGGAGGAGAAATAATTGGAATAAAATCCAAAAATGGATTTTATTAGTTTGGACAGAATGTTTGAGTTGTACCAAAGTGGAAGGAGAGATTTTTGGGAAGCTTTTACCATGTGGTGCATGGAAAAATCATGAATGGTTTCAAAAATGGGAGAGGATGAAAAACTCCTAGAGTTTCCTTTTGAAAGAAAATAAACTCCAAAGATTTTTCTTGAAATTTTGAGAAGAGGGCAATCAGAAAAAAAAATTTAAAACCAAACACTAGAGTTGAAGGAGATGCAAAAATAAAATATTTGCTAAAGAGAAAAAGCTTTGAGAGAGATTTTTGGAAGGGTTTTGGAGACCTCCTTCAAATCCAACAAGATTTTGAAGAAAACCAAAGGAATTTTTTTTTGGAGTGTCACATAGTACAAGATTAGATCTACCACGAGATCGCAGAGGCTAAAACCTAAGAGCTAGCCTATGATGGTATGATTGTAATTGTGATTGGCCTTCTAAGGACCAACCTCTCCGGTTTATATAGACATCGGAGAGGGCTAGGGTTTACATGGAGTCGGTTACAAAGAAGGAAATATAATATCCGGATCGCCAAGCTTGCCTTCCACGCCAAGGAAAGTCCCATCCGGGAACGGGCCGAAGTCTTGAGTTTTGTATCTTCACGCTTCAATAGTCCAGACGTTGTACACAGTCCAGCTGTCCGGATACCCCCTAATCCAGGACTCCCTCAGTAGCCCCTGAACCAGGCTTCAATGACGATGAGTCCGGCGCGCAGTCTTGTCTTCGGCATTGCAGGGCGGGTTCCTCCTCCGAATACTCCAAGGTAATTATCGAACACTCAAACCGTGTCCGGATCCACAAGATGATCTTCGTATGCCACCGTAGAGAGAATGATGTTTCACAAATGCAATCTGCTGACAACTTTTTAGGCAACGCGACGTGTCACTACGGTCAGGTCATTAATCGAACCGTCTTTCCACAACCAGCCACAACGCATATTGCGAGGCGGTTTCCTTGACACGTCTTGTCAAAGCACAGATCGTGCCCTCTTACCACGGGATTCTCATCAATACGGGTACGGGTAATCCCACCACATCATTAATCGTGGCGCTTGGGAAGCAAGCGATTCTCAACGGGCAAGTGGGGAGGCGCACCGCTTTCGTCGCCTCTATAAAGGGATAAGATTTCCTCATTTTTACCCACTCCTTCTTCCTTCTCTACCACTCTTGCCCCTCGAGCTCCAGCGCCCAAGCCCAAGTCTCCTCCGCACAGCTAGACATGTCCGGAGAAGGAGGCAAGTGGGTGGCTTCCACCGTCGAGGAGAAGCACATCACAGATCTTCGGGCGGCCGGATACTTGGTCGCAGACATAGCACACCATCTGCCAGACGCTGGGCAGGACATTCCGACCCTAGTACCCCACGAGAAAGTCGTGTTCGTTGCCCACTTCATCCGTGGACTGGGATTTCCACTCCATCCCTTCGTCCACGGGCTCATGTTCTACTATGGGCTAGATTTCCATGATCTAGCCCCAATTTCTTCCTCAACATCTCGGCGTTCATCGTCGTTTGCGAGGATTTCCTACGCATCCGGCCTCACTTCGGCCTGTGGTTGCAAATCTTCTGCGTGAGGCCGAAGATTGTACGTGGCCAACAAGCGGAGTGTGGAGGGGCCATGGTGGGCAAGATGCCCAACGTCACATGGCTGGACGACTCCTTTGCGGAGAACGTAAAAGGATGGCAATCGGTGTGGTTCTACATCACCGAGCCGCGCGGCGCCAACTGGGCGGCGGCCCCCGAGTTCCGATCCGGAATCCCTATGCGGCTCACCTCCTGGGAAAAGAAGGGCTTGTCCTGGGGCGATTACAGGGAGCTGGCCAGACTCAAGACATGCATAAAAAGCATGAAGAACAAGAACATCAAGTTTGTCAATGTGATCAAGGTCATGCTCGTTCGCCGGATCCTGCCCTGCCTAAGGCGGGCGCTAAATCTGTGGGAGTTCGTCTGCCGAACACCGACGCCCGAAGTTTCACGGCATGACGCACAAAGGCGCATGGAAAGTGTTGTTCAAGGCCTCCGAAGTACCTCCTCCCACATCCGAGGACCGCGGACTTCATGCAGCGCGGCCCCCGAATCCGGTGAGTTTTGGGACCACCACCGGGTTTAGTTTTTTCCCAATATGTTCATGGGGTAGTTTTAAGTATATATATATTTGCCTCGGGATTATGTGAAGACAGCGGAGCAGATTGACTGTCCGGCTCCGTTGCCAGAAGATCCAGCGGATGCTCTCCTAACGGAGATGCTAGTCCCGGCACCGTACAAGGTGCTGGTGAAGAAGGCCGAAAAGAAGGCCCCGGGGACCAGGAAGGGTCTCCGGCGTAAGGTTGCGTTCGAGGCCTCGTTCGAAGACGGCGAGGCGGACTCCTCCCACGAAGGGGAGGAGGAAGAAGAAGAAGATGCCCCATCCGAGAAGGATGAGGGGCCCGGCAAAGCGGGCTGGGGGCCGGAAAAGGCCCTCGGCACAAGGCCGTTATTCCTCTATCGTCCGATGACGACGAGACACATTCCTCCCGTGGAGGCGGGGGGAATCAAGAAGAAATTCCACCTCCCCGCACTAGGGGGGAGAAGAAGAGAAAAGCCGCCCCGGAAGGGGGGGCTGGGGCGTCCAAGAAGGGGAAAACATCCCTTCCGGACTACTCCACTACGGCCGCCTACAACGATGAAGGGTGGCTGCCCAGGGGGAAGCCCCTGGCGCGATCATAAGTGTCCACACTCTACCGTGATTTTAAGTCATAGCTGTTTTAATAACGCTGAGTATATACGCAGTCCGACCAAGGCTCATCCGGAGGAGTCGTCTTCGGACGGGTCTCTGAGCGCTTTAGAGATGAAATCACTCCCGACGACCACCACTCCTCAGCCTGCAGATGACACGGAGGTGTTGTCCCGAAGATTCCCTGAGCAGGGGGAGGTGACCTTGGAGACGCCCCAAGGCAGACTTCCAAATGTTGGACATGCGGGGTTCAAGGTCCCCGCGGATCGCGTCGATGAGAGCCGCAACAAGGCAGACTCCCGACCGAACACTGCCGCGGAACCTCCGACGGTTCCGGATTTGGGCGGGCAGCACCTCGTTAGGGAGGGTGAGCCGCCCGCGTCGAGGACTTCCGTCGCGTCAATGGCGCCGGATAGCCTGGTGCAAGTGCTTCGAGGCGCTTCCATGGAAGAAGAGCACCATACTCTTATGAGTGCGGTGATTCAGAAGGTTCTTTCCGCCAAGAGCGGACTGACCGAAGCCCGCACAAGCCTCCTGACGGGCTTTGAGGTAAGTAATAAAAATGTATGAAATTACCACCCGATAGGTAGTATCCCCTGATACTCTGTTTGGTGTTCGGAAAGAAAAGCCAAGCGGAGGGTTGATTATAATCCGCAGGAGTCTAATAACAAGTATTGTTGTGAATAAGCAGGTTGTGCTGCTTGCTGCTACTGCCCGTACTGCCGAGGTTGCCGAACTGAAGCGGCACCTGGAGCAAGCGCAGGGAGAGCTCGTCCTCACGAAGAGGCAGCTCGAAGAGAACAAGGGTAAGGAATTCCCGCTCTTATGCGTTTAAGGATAGGCAGAATTGATGAGTCTAACACCTATGTGTTGTGACCGTGTAACAGGGGCCACCGCCGAAGTGGCGTCCCTGAAGAAAGCGTTGTCCGAGGCCGAAGACAAAGCGGCCTTGGAATGCAAGGAGCGCAAAAAGCAAAGTGCTATAGTGGGCGAGGTACAGTAGGAGCTCCACGACCTCGGCAAGAAGTGCGAGCCCGTGGAGCATGAGTTGAGGGCGAAGGAGGCCGAGCTTGCGAAGGCCCTTGTGAATTTGAAAGATGCCAAGGCCGAAGCCAAGAAAGCACAGCAGGAGATCCAGGAGGCCAAAAAGATAGCAGCGGGTAAGAAATTCTTTATGCAAAGCAAACATGTGGAGGAGGCGTTTCTTTTACTTACTCGAATACGGAGCTCTCCAGGGGCATTTGCAGATCTGCCATGTAGCGTCTCAGACGCTGCGGAGTTCTATCGTGCCCAGGAGGGGAGCTCAACAGAGAAGCTGTTCTGGTCCCAGTATGATGGGGCTGATCATCCGATGCCTCTGAGCAACCAACTGAAGCAGTTGATCGAACTCCACAGAGCGGCCGAACTGGCTATGAAGGATTTCATAGTGAGGATGTGGCCTGGTGAGCTCCTGCCCAGTAGCTACTTTGGCCTGATCAAGCGGATGGTGGATGCCTGCCCATGGCTTGAAGTGATCAAGCGATCCGTTTGCATCGAAGGTGCCCGCCGAGCTTTTTCCCGCGTCAAGGTGCATTGGGGCAAGCTGGATGCGGAGAAGCTGGTCAAGGACGGGCCGCCAGAGGGTAAAATGCATCGCCATCCTGAAATGTACTATGATGGCGTGATGAAGGGTGCTCGTCTCGTTGCCAATGAGTGCACCAAGGACGCCATATTTGAATGAATTCACTTCTGTCATGTTTGTAAATAAAGACGAAGTTACTTGCGCTATGTAGCGCTTTTGTTATTTAAAATATTACCTTCTGTGCGGCTGTTTATAAAATCCTGAAAGTAGGCCAGTCGTCGGCTTCCGCCCCCACGTGACTAGCACTGGGGTGTTCGTGGAAAACCCGGACACTCTTTACCCAAATGTTTGGTCCCTCAAGGAGGTGTCCGGCGCAGCGAACAAGGCAATCGGACTACGCGGCTTTATAAGTTTCACTTAGCCATAGAAGTCTACAATTTTAAATTTCGGCGAAGCCCCTAGAATCCGGAAGACCGAATCGGGACGCTATACACGCCTAGATCGGACGAAGCTGATTTATCGCCTAAAGCGGAAAATCTTTAAGGATTTTAAAACCTCTCGAACAGCGACCAGCTCTCGCCACATCATGTCGGTCAGTTTTCGGCTTTCTCTACAGAGGTGCTCGTCCGGAAGAACCGGGACACAATTGCAGTAGTTCTCCCTGCACTACCTTAGCCGATATGACGGAACGTAAGGCACCAAAACAAGGGAGCCGGGCTATCCCAACTGTAGACCCAAGACATGATTCGGAGCTTATGCATACAATGCTATAAGTTCGGGGTGCCGCACTGTTGAAAGTGTTCGCACTTTAGTTGCTATATAGCAGGGCGCCATAAGAAGCCCCTGGCAAACCGGCCGCACCAAGGTGTACGGATGCAATATCAAATAAACATTTATAAGAGAAAAATGCTCAAATAAGAAAAATAAGCTGACGCTATATATAATCTCCCATTGATGAAAAATACGTTTAAGCGTACATTTACAATGGGTGCGTTAAGCGGAGATAAAATAGGACTATTTGACATGTCCTATCCAGGGGCAGGCTGTGTTCAGGTAGATAAAGCAGGTATAATGATTGTAAATAGATTCCACCTGGGTATTTCCTTTCGTGCACAACGTCTATTGCCTCCTTGGATATCTCTTCCCTATAAGTCCGGCAATTCGGCTCTTTTGAGGATGTTGCGCCAACGCGGTGTCCTGAAAGGTAAGAGGGAAAGAGTATGAAAGTATTTGGCGGTTACCCGCACTATTGACTGAGTCATTGATGCGCCTCCGCCTATGCCCATGGTATTTTAAGTGCATAATTGTGTGCACGTGGCACGAATGCTGCTTTGATGGGGCTTAAGCGGAGGCCGGACTGCTAGTCGCGCTCTTGGCGTGCCTGATGATCCTGTTGCGGGGTGCTCCGGACTCGCTTGACTGTTCTCGAAGTTGTTGTCACCGGATTTGTTGTCGGAGGAGGCCACATTGTACTTCCGCCGTGAGGGCTGCAGTATGTTCTTCTGTTCGTAGGGAGCGATCCATATTTCCGTTTACTGTTATGACCCCGCGTGGTCCTGGCATCTTGAGCTTGAGATATGCGTAGTGTGGTACCGCATTGAATCTGGCGAATGCGGTTCGTCCGGCAAAGGTGCATGGTAACCACTGCGGAAGGGGATGATATCAAAGATTAACTCTTCGCTTCGGAAGTTATCCGGAGATCCGAAGACCACTTCCAATGTTATAGAGCCCGTACACCAGGCCTCTACTCCAGGAATTACACCTTTAAAGGTGGTTTTGGTGGGCTTGATCCTTGAAGGGTCGATGCCCATTTTGCGCACTGTGTCCTGGTAAAGCAGGTTCAGGCTGCTGCCACCGTCCATAAGGACACGCGTGAGGTGGAATCCGTCAATGATTGGGTCTAAGACCAATGTGGCCGAGCCGCCGTGATGGATGCTAGTAGGGTGGTCCCTACGATCGCATAGACGTCCTTTAGTGCCCACTTCCGCTCCCGCTTGGGGATGTGCGTGGCGTAGATCATGTTGACCGTTTTCACCTCAGGGGGGGGGATTTCTTCTGTCCCCCCGTGTTCGGACGTCGGGGCTCCTCATCATCGTCGCTGTGCAGCCCCTTGTCCTTGTCTTCGGTGTTTATCTTGCTGGGCTGTTTGAATATCCAGCAATCTCTATTGGTGTGGTTGGCTGGCTTGTCCGGGGTGCCATGAATTTGGCACGAGCGCTCCAATATGCGGTCCAGACTGGATGGTACCTGATTATTTCTTTTGAACGGCTTCTTACGCTGACCGGGCTTGGATCCACTGAATCCGGCATTGACTGACGTGCCTTAAGTGCTGTCACTGTTGTTCCGTCGCTTATGTCTGTTACGCCGTGGCTTGCCGTTATTGTCGCGGCCATCCGAATTGCTAGACTGTGGCGTAGTGCTGCTGCGAGCCAACCAATTGTCCTCGCCCGCGCAAAAGCGGGTCATTAGTGTTGTGAGAGCTTCCATAGACTTGGGTTTTTCCTGGCCGAGGTGTCGAGTGAGCCACTCGTCATGGATATTATGCTTGAAAGCCGCTAGGGCTTCGGCGTCCGGACAATCAACTATTTGGTTCTTTTTAGTTAGGAACCGAGTCCAGAATTTCCTGGCTGACTCTCTGGGATGTTGAGTGATGTGGCTCAAGTCATCGGCGTCAGGTGGTCGGACATATGTTCCCTGGAAGTTGTCGAGGAATGCGTCCTCCAGGTTTTCCCAACTGCCAATGGAATTTGCTGGCAGGCTATTTAGCTAGTGCCAGGCTGGTCCTTTGAGCTTAAGTGGAAGATACTTGATGGCGTGTAGATCGTCTCCGCGGGCCATGTGAATGTGGAGAAGGAAATCTTTGATTCATACTGCGGGGTCTGTTGTGCCATCGTATGATTCGATGTTTATGGGTTTAAACCCTTCTGGGAATTCATGATCCATTACTGCCGTCGATGAAGCGAGAGGGTGCACGGCGCCTGCGGTTGGGCTATGTGGCTACGCGGGTCGAATTGCTCTGGGTGGCCATATTCGGCCCGGCCAGACTTGTTGAAGGTGTGTCCAACATGACGGTCCTCGTCGCGTACCGAGGCGCGCCCCCGTGATCCGTAGATCGATCTTGGCTATCCCGTTTTGTTGCCCCAGGCCGTAGTATGTTGGCGTGGGGGTGTTGGCTGGTATGCAGACTGGTATGCCGCTTTATCCCGGCCACGAGGTGGCCGGTCAGCCGTATGGTGCTCGAGTCCGTATTCCTCAGCTGCCAGGACTTCAGTCCATCTATCTGTGAGCAGGTCTTGATCAGCTTGAAGTTGCTGCTGTTTCTTTTCAGTTCTCGCAGCGGGCTATAAGCCAACACTTGAAGCATTCCCGCTCTCATCGATCCTCGCACGCCGAACTCGCTGCCGCCGAGGCTAATCTCATCTTCGGAGGGGGCCATGTAGCTATCCTCCTCTCGGTATTCGTCCGTCACCGTTTCTTCCGGGTGACCTGCTCATCCTCTGCTCGCCTGCTCGAAGGCGGGCTGGTCAGGGTTGTATTCTTCTTCGGCACCATTCGGATTGTTTTCGTCTCCTGGGCCGGTATTGGTGTGGCGGGGCTTGGAGTGGTGCCGACGACGCTCATTATTTGCTTTTTTCCCCGAGGTTTTATCCTCCGTTGCCTCATCGCCATTTGTTTCCTTTGGAGTGTCCACCATATATATATATATCATAAGAAGAGGTGGTTGTCCACCGCCCAGTGTGTGGTGGTTCATGTTCTTCTCCTGCATTGTCGTCCATACCGTCGATGTCTTCGGAGTAGAAGTTCAGTACCTCGGTTAAGTCATCGATCGTGGCAATGAAGTGGGTGGTGGGTGGGCAACGAATCGCTTCGTCGTCTGCCTCCCACTCGAGCCGGACATAGTTCGGCGAAGAGTCCCCTGACAAAGAGAGAGACTTTAATGAGTCCGACATGTCGCGAAAGAGCGAGTGATGGAAGATATCCGCAGCGATGAACTCCATTTCTGGAGCCCATCCTGCCCCGACGGGCGCGGGAGTGTGCGGACTGGAACCAACGTCCGGATACGAATCCAGGGGTTTGGAGTAGCGGGCCACCGCAGAGGTTAGACCCGTGTTCGGCTCCACCGCCGATGAGGGCGCGACCTGGGGGGCGGGGTCCATCCCTCCATCCTTAGGCAGCGCAGACTGCTCCGGATCTAGGTCCGGAGATACTACGGGGGCGATACCCCGAGCTTCGTCCGATGGCAGGTCTAAGCCATGCTCGCCGAGACTATCGGTGCTCTGGCATAGGCCCAAATCCATCGAAGATCAAGTCTCTGCGGATATCCACCGTAGTTCAGGGTTTCGAACTCGACACGGTGGCTGTGGGCGTAGCTGTCGATCTGCTCCAGATGGCCAAGCGAGTTGGCCCGCAGTGCGGAGACGCCGAACACGAAGATCTGTCCGGGGAGGAAAGTCTCGCCCTGGACAGCGTCGTTGATGATGATCGAAAGAGCCATCGAGCCTGACGGCGACGACACATAGGAACTCTCAATGAAAGCACCAATGTCGGTGTCAAAACCGGCGGATCTCTGGTAGGGGGTCCCGATCTGTGCGTCAATGCTGATGGTAACAGGAAGCAAGGGACACAGATGTTTACCCAGGTTCGGGCCCTCTCGATGGAGGTAAAACCCTACTTCCTGCTTGATTAATATTGATGATATGGGTAGTACAAGAGTAGATCTACCACGAGATCGTAGAGGCTAAACCCTAAGAGCTAGCCTATGACGGTATCATTGTAATTGTGATCGGCCTTCTAAGGACCAACCTCTTCGGTTTATATAGACATCGGAGAGGGCTAGGGTTTACATGGAGTCGGTTACAAGGAAGGAAATATAATATCCGGATCGCCAAGCTTGCCTTCCACGCCAAGGAAAGTCCCATCTGGACACGGGCCGAAGTCTTGAGTCTTGTATCTTCATGCTTCAATAGTCCGGACGTTGTACACAGTCCGGCTGTCCGGATACCCCCTAATCCAGGACTCCCTCAACCCTGCCGCCACTGCTATGTGGCTAGATCCCTCGTCTGGGTCAGGAAGAAGACAGTTCCTCATGTCAACGATCCACCTGTACATCTCGTAGCTTTTGTACGCGTCCATGGTCGCGTACTTGACATGTTGTTCATCCAGTCTCTTATGCCACACACTATGCTAGGCGTTCCTGTCCTTATTGCTCTCATTCTTCATCTTCATGTAGTACGGTTCGATGATGGCTGAGGCGAGGTCAACCAGGGAGTTCAGTTTGTTTTTGTCGCTGCCCCAGACCTTGTTGTGGCTTTGGATGTTGACAAGATTCGGGCATTTCAAGCACGGAACCTTGAGTGCTTTTAGATCGTTGGTGGTG
Source organism: Aegilops bicornis (assembly GCA_021605145.1). Classification (NCBI taxonomy): domain Eukaryota; kingdom Viridiplantae; phylum Streptophyta; class Magnoliopsida; order Poales; family Poaceae; genus Aegilops; species Aegilops bicornis. The sequence continues at coordinate 157,182,619 of CM038673.1, forward strand.
TTGACCACAGCGAAACTGTAGTCGGAGCTGTTGATAAACCTGGAGAAATGCTCGCAAGGCGTTGTTGCTAGGTGGTAGTGGTAGACAAGGAGTCAAGGACATCATGTCGCACGCACAACTGGGCGACGACAACCTTCTGATCGTGCCCGGCACGACCGATGGTGTACTTGAGGTAGAAACCGACCACTCGGTACTTGTCCTTGGGAAGGAACTGCTCCATAGTTTGGATGGAGCTCTCCACCGAGACCAGATCGTTGGTGTACACCACTGAGAGGGCCTTCCCCCTCACGTGGGTGTCCACTACGTGATGCATGGTGAACTGCCCGCCGTTGTCGTCGTTGGCCGCTGGGAGCGCCATTGGAGCCACGGGGAGTGCCATTGGAACCGCTGGATGTCCTCTCTGTATGTGTCCTTGTGGATGTGCTTATTATGTCATGTGATACGAGAGATGAAGGTAAATGGCCGCATGAATAAAAGGGGGCCGGGCGGCATGGATTCTTGGCGTGTCCGCATGGCAATTTTTGCAACGGGTAGCTGCATCGTCGCGCTGCGCCCGGCGCAACCGCTTGCACACGAACGTGCGTGAGTGCGCTGGCCCCAAACTCTGGCAGCGCGTGTGTAGGGACGAGGTCAGAGCACCCGGAGGGACGCGAGAGTAGAGCGTGCATGGCAGGACGCGAGCAGAGCGCGCCGCGGCCGCCTGAACCACAAGAAACAACACGCATAGAGCAGTTGAACATCCAGGAAATGGTCGCCTACAAACCGGCCAACAATTGCATCGCTGCGTAGAGAGCGGCCGTGTGCTACCACCTCCATCTAGTCTATAGTCTCCTTTATATTATGTGCCATACTTTGCCCTCAAATTTAACCAACAAAATGTTAATACATGTTTTAAAATTATATAATTGGAAACTATGTTCAAATACAAATCCAACTATATAATCTTTGGCGACATGCATTCGTATTTTATTAGTTAAATCATACTTATAAACCAGGATAGTGGTATAGTAGGTAATTAAGCCACAAACACTTTTTTATTAACCGTATGTGTATGTGGCCTTTCGTCCTCCTCTCGACGCCTTGTCACCCGCCGTCAGCAGACGGCTTACAAGAAGCTTATGCAGCTGCTGGGCGTTCTTTTGGCCAAACGGTGGCACCAATGAATCGTCAGTGAGCCCGTTCCCATGCAACCTCGCAGGTTCCCGCGCAAGCTTCCCGCCCGACTCGGTGAAATCCCCCAAAATCCAAATGCTTACTGGTCTTGTATAAAAACCCTCACGGCCGGCGAGTCCTGCGTCTTATTTTCCCCTCCCTCCCTGTAGCTTATCTCGTCTGCTTCTCCCACAATCGCCAATGGCACCGGTCCGTTGTCGTCGCTCAGCCACTCCGCCTCATCAGATGACAGCTCCAGCTGGGAGGCTACACCGCAGCGGCGGCGCAGTCCCTGGTGTAGTGTAGTGCGCGTGGCGTCCCTGTTGGGTGTGCGCGAAACACCCACCACACGCTCCGCCGCCGGTGCCCGTCCGTAGCTATTGCCGGCCGTCGTTGCTGCCACACCACTGTCGAAAGCCAGGGCCATCGCATGCTCCGCCACCGTGGCCCGAAGGCGGGAGGTGGCCGTCGTGGCCTCCATCCCAGTGCTGGCCACTGTGGCCATCACCCGCTCCTCAACCGCAGCCCGAAGGCGGGAGGTGGTGGTCGTGGCCGCCACCCCGTCGTCGGGCGCCGTGGCCGCCAGCCCACCGTCGACCGCTGGGGTCATCACCAGCTCCGCCACCGCTGCTCGAAGGCGGGAGGCGGAGGTGGATGCCCGCACGTGCATCAGTGACCTTGCGCGCTACACCGAGTTCCTGTGGGAGGAGGAGGAGGAGCGCCTCGTCGAGCAAGCAAAGAGCCTTACCACCACCGTGGCTGTGACACACGCTACCTCAGAGGCGAGGAATCAGGAGATCTACAAGGAGAACCACCGCTTCGAGAGGGGTCGCCTAGAGCGGCAGAGGGCGTTCGAGGTGAGCGCCATCAAGTCGCAACAGCTGCAGCAAGTGCACCGTGTGCGGTTGCCCAGCTTGTCGGTAGGCTCCTCCTCCTCCGCCTCTTACTGAGCGTGCTCGGCGGAGGAGAGGCAGACGGAAGTAGTACAAAGACCCTCCGCAGTAGTAGTCGTAGTATTTAGGGGCTATTTTGTTCAGTTCATCTGAATATAGATGTGGTGGAACTGTACAACGTACTTAAAATTAGCTAGTATATATAGTTGAACTAGCTATTTCAGTACGTGGTTGGCAACAATTGGGGAAAAGTTTGGTCGGTTCAGCAGTCCAGTTGAACTGTTTGCATAAATTAAGAACAATTGCTTAATCTACGAATGAAATATATGCTTAATTACTCAATTTTAGTTGCAAAAATTAGATACTGCTAGTGATTTTTAGCCTCATATTTTGACAAATCGCAGTGTTACAAGGATTGACAAATCTTACCAAATTGTTTATACGTGGTTTCACATGGGTCATCCAAAACAATCGTTTGCATTGAAGGGATGCACAAATCCTACGCTGCTCTCACTTTGCGTACGGGTGTTCTATCTAAAACGTTTGCGATCAATAGCAGCAGAAATCCTGCTCGGCACATTTTCATTTGGCTTCCTGGGGAAGCTGTCGGTTTGCATACGGGTGTTCTAACTAAAATGTTTGCGATGATTGTTTTATATTTAAAAACCGAATAAAACTGGGGCTTGGGCGCCATTAATGAAGAGGATGCGAGCAAGGCGGGCGGCCATTTAAGTCAAAGGGCTCGCTTCCTAGTGAGCCTGCGCAGCGTAGAGCTCGCATGGTTCCCCGTGAGCCTGTGCATTCGAGGACAGCTTGCACGCCTCTCGGTTAGCCTGCGCACCGGATGGCGCTCTCACGCCTCCCGTTCAGTCAAGGTCGAGCAGCTGTCCGCACGACACCTCCTACATCCATTAAAACCATGACACGTGGCATCACGTGAATGGTTAACAGAACGCACACATTTTGAATTATACAAACGTTTGAGATATTAAAGTGGCAGCTATTTTTGCAAAATTCCTTTGTTGGCTGTTATTATTCAAGTGCGCCTTCTCTCATAATGGACACGAAAAATACCACAGCATGTCGGGTACCATTCCATGATAGCATGCCAACTTTCTGAATTTCAGACGAGTTTTGGATTTACTAGAATAAAAAAACAAGGCATCTCAATGTTTTGCCGGCAATCAACGGTGCCCTGGTGTTTGAAATTCCTTCCCATTTCTTGCATCGGACCTAAGCATACACCCAAGGACACAGATTTGATTTTTCAACCAATTTATATGCACTGGAGTGTGTGATGTAGTTCAAATTTGAATTATGCACATAAATGCATTGAAAACTCAGTTAATGCATAAAAATGTCCAAACGAACCCCGAAAAATCACAAAAATTGACACAACACTCCTGTTATTCTATGTTGACACCAGAAATTTTTTCGAAGCAATAAGAGTCAATGGATATCGTTTCGTCCCCAAAGGTGGGACGTTCCCTCTAGTTTGTGATAAGCATATACCCAAACCTGCCCCAAACGAGACAAAAATTTTCCCACCGCATGTTGATGCCGCTCCATGAAAGCATGCCAAGTTTCATGAATTTAAGACGAGTTTTGGATTTACTAGAATTTAAAAACCAGGCATCTCAATGTTTTTCCGGCAATCAACGGTGCCCTGGTATTTGAAATTCATTCCCATTTCTTGCATGGGACCTAAGCATGCACCCAACGACACATATTTGATTTTTCAACCAATTTATATGCACTTGAGCATGTGCATGTAGTTCAAATTTGAATTATGCACATAAATGCATTGAAAACTCAGTTAATGCATAAAAATGTCCAAACGAACCCCGAAAAATCACAAAAAATCACACAACACTCCTGTTGTTCTATGTTGACACGAGAAATTTTTTGAAAGCAATAAGAGGCAATGGATATCATTTCGTCCCCAAAGGTGGGACATTCCCTACCGAAAACCATCATGCTTGTTGTGAGAAGCTCCGGTTTGTGAGAAGCATATACCAAACCTGCCCCAAATGGGACAAAAAATTTACCACGACATGTTGATGCCGCTCCATGATAGCATGCCAAGTTTCATGAATTTTAGACGGGTTTTGGATTTACTAGAATTTAAAAACCAGGCATCTCAATGTTTTGTCGGAAATCAACGGTGCCCTTGTGTTTGAAATTCATTTCCATATCTTGCATGGGACCTAAGCATGCACCCAAGGACACATATTTAATTTTTCAACCAATTTATATGCATTGGAGCATGTGCATGTAGTTCAAATTTGAATTATCCACATAAATGCATTGAAAACTCAGTTCATGCATAAAAATCTCCAAACAAACCCCGAAAAATCACAAAAAATTGACACAACACTCCTGTTGTTCTATGCTGACACGAGAAAAAATTTGGAGGCAATAAGAGGCAGTGGATATCGTTTCGTCCCCAAAGGTGGAACATTCCCTACCGAAACCATGATGCTTGTTGTGAGAAGCTCTGGTTTGTGAGAAGCATATACCCAAACCTGCCCCAAATATCACAAATATTTTACCACGGCATGTTGATGCTGCTCCATGAAAGCATGCCAAGTTTCATGAATTTCAGACGAGTTTTGGATTTACTAGAATTTTAAAACGAGACATCTCAATGTTTTGCCGGCAATCAACGGTGCCCTGGTGTTTGAAATTCATTCCCATTTCTTGCATCGGACCAAAGCATGCACCCATGGACACCGATTTGATTTTTCAACCAATTTATATGGACTGGAGCATGTGCATGTAGTTCAAATTTGAATTATGCACATAAATGCATTGAAAACTCAGTTAATGCGTAAAAATGTCCAAACGAACCCCGAAAAATCACAAAAATTCACACAACACTCCTGTTGTTCTATGTTGACACGAGAAAAAATTTGAAAGCAATAAGAGGCAATGGATATCGTTTCGTCCCCAAAGGTGGTACGTTCCCTACCAAAAACTATCATGCTTGTTGTGAGAAACTCCGGTTTGTGAGAAGCATATACCCAGACCTGCCCCAAATGGGACAATTTTTTTACCACGGCATGTTGATGCCGCTCCATGATAGCATGCCAAGTATCATGAATTTCAGACGGGTTTTGGATTTACTAGAATTTAAAAACCAGGCATCTCAATGTTTTGCGGGCAATCAACGGTGGCCTGGTGTTTGAAATTCATTCCCATTTTTGCATGGGACCTAAGCATGCACCCAAGGACACAGATTTGATTTTTAATCCAATTTATATTCAATGGAGCATGTGCATGTAGTCCAAATTTGAATTATGCACATAAATGCATTGAAAACTCAGTTAATGCATAAAAATGTCCAAACGAACCCTGAAAAATCACAAAAATTCACACAACACTCTTGTTGTTCGATGTTGACACGAGAAAAAAATTTGAAAGCAATAAGAGGCAACGGATATCGTTTCGTCCCCAAAGGTGGGATGTTCCCTACCGAAAACCATCATGCTTGTTGTGAGAGGCATATACCCAAATCTGCCCCAAATGGGACAAATTTTTTACCACGACATGTTGATGCCGCTCCATGATAGCATGCCAAGTTTCATGAATTTCAGATGGGTTTTGGATTTACTAGAATTTAAAACCAGGCATCTCAATGTTTTGCTGGCAATCAACGCTGCCCTGGTGTTTAAAATTCATTCCCGTTTCTTGCATGGGACCTAAGCATGTACCCAAGGACATAGATTTGATTTTTCAACCAATTTATATGCACTGGAGCATGTGCATGTAGTTCAAATTTGAATTATGCGCCTGAAATGGCTAGAAAACCAATTTAATGTATAAAATGTTCAAACGAACCCTGAATAATTCCAATTCTTGTACGACACACATATAGTTGCATGTTCACTCCAGATAAAATGTCTAGCAATTCAAACACCACTGGGGTCTCTAATCCCATTTGCTCCCCTAGCTTTCGTATCTCAATGTCAGTGTCGGCCCAGCAGAGTGCTTTCGCCGTTGGTGTTCTTTCCGATCTCAATGCATTTCACTGCTCCACCGGAAATTCCCTCTGCCCCTACCGTACTCCAGCTTGGTAGTTTCCACCGCTGTCGAGGTTGAGCCACAGGAT